>CM069310.1:5891250-8862500 GCA_035609425.1 Epinephelus awoara
AGCTAGTTTGGATTCCTCAACTCAGTCACATCATTTTTAGTGACATAATGATGCTCATTACGGAGCTTAGACACTCAGACATCAGGCAGCGGGAAAATAAGGGAAGAAGCCAAGCAAACTATGTTGCCTTCAAAGTCACTCAAAATCATGGTCACAGAGTGGCAGTGAAACAAGCGCAGTGTTTTGTGATAAGCTGCATGCAGCTGGGTATTAAATTGCCTCACTCAGGATTAGAGCCTGGGATCTGTGGCGTGGTAAATCTGTGCTTTACTAATGCCTAGTTCACACTACACGACTTTAGCCCTGATTTTCCACTCGCCAACAGTTTTTGGAGCCTCCCAACAAAAGACCCAGATCAGAGGCAAATCGGCGTTGGCTTGGCGCTAGAAAATCGGTGCTAGAGCGCTATGTGTGAACTGCTCAAAGACATGAGCCAAGAGGTGATTGCATGGTAGACACATCCCAGATATCTAGCAGGCTACATATCTGGACCTTTCAGGGACTTTGTTGGTTAGCAACAGCCAATGAGAGGGCAAGACATGTTAAGGGGAAACCTGGGGGAGGGTTTGCCTGTAACCAAAAGAACTTTACCATATGTGTAGCCTTTGCAATATGGACCAAGTTTTGACGCAACTAGAAGGAACACACTATGGCTGCAGTTGAACAGTCATGACAACAAGGTCCTCTATCTTTTCTTAAACCTCAATCGTAAATGTCATGAGGTAAAGCAAAGACTTGAAGGAAAATGAATGAAAACTTGGGAAAAGACAACCTTGGTTCAAACTGCACTTCCAAACTGCACTTACACTAGGCTACATAATTATGTAACGCCAGGTATTTTAGGCATGGTTTACTTCTAATGTCTTCTAATATCTCCCTTCCTTTCATAAAGGGCGGTCCAGTGTGCCCGATACTCAAGGCGATAAGAAAGGAAGCACTGAAGCATCTTTACTTAGCATTTAGAGAAGCAGTTCATATCATGCTGCTACTTAAATACCTAGAGATCTGTGTTGCGCATGGCATTACATCATTTCCCGGATCACTTTTTTTGTGTGTTTTCATGCCAAAACATAGTTTGGACACCAGATACACTTAATGAAGATTTGAGCTGCTGGTGGTGTATGAGGAAAGTCAGGGAAGTCATTAGGATACCTGATCTGAAAACAATGAATGTATGAACCAAATTTTGTGCCAGTCAGTAAAGACAATGTAGAAACATTTCAGTGGATAAATCAATACTTTGATTTGACAGTTGCACTGGATATGACGTAAAAAAAAATCTGGGTGTGGGGTGTTCAACATAGCCCAAGGGTCCCCATCTGGCATTCTGACACTGGACTAATAACGAAAACGCTTTAATCCTTGGGCCAACAAGCCATCCCAAAGTGTTTTCCATCTTATTAACAGTTTAACGTCTCCCATGTAACATGATCGTCTAAAGCTACTTAGGTCACTTCTGCTTCTGCTGAGCTACATGTAAACATCTTTGCAACCTGACGCAAAGAAGACATGTGCACGCATCCCAAAACTAAACAACACATAGTGGGGACCTGCACATCAAGCAAGCTGATTGGTTGAACCAAGATCCTGTTGAGAAGTAGTCTCTTTGAGAGTTTGGCCACAAATCCCAGCATAGTTAATCAGTTTCCTCATTTCTTGCATTTTGTATCTATTGTTGTTAGCTATGGTGGTATAGCTAATCCGACAATGTTGGTTTGGTAACGTAAACATGGCGTAACCCCAGATTCAGGATATAGGCATAAATAGGCTGAATTCCAGACTTCAAGATGAGAGTCAACAAACCAATGGATGATGTCATGGTGGCTACGTCCATTATCTTACACAGTCAAGATTAAACCCCATATTCAAGTGCAAAAGAAACACTTGTGTAAATGGGTCTGAAGGTCACCTGTGTATGTTCAGTTACTTGCAGCCGAGAGAAGCATAATCCCAGCTTATGGATCATGCTGCACGGTCAAAATAACGACTTCACCAGGCTCCTGGTTGCACTGAGCATATACAGACCATGATTACACTATTACTACTCAACAAATTTCTAATGTTATTAAAAGAATAAAACCAGCAGATCCCCATTAAATATCATTCTGTGTGTTTCTGCCCCATGTCTACAATGAGAGTATTCTTTGTAACATGCAGTATAGAAAGTCCACCAGAGGCCAATCAGAACATGGATTCACTATTCATTTATCTGTGACCTCTATTAACCTCGACACTGTAACCACTAATACATGCTGCATCGGCAGAATTCATCTCCTGTACTGGCACCCTCTGGCAAGGCCCTTTTTTTTTACCCACTATTCATCTTAACTTACTGTAGGATGAACTGTGACATACATCAGTCATATTTTCAAGATTTTAGTCTTTTGTGTTATTGTTTTTTAGCATGAATATTGAATTTTATGAACAGGTTAAAAAAAAGTGAGGGAGGGAAACAAATTTCCAGACACAAACCAAAAGCCCTGACCTGACAACAGCATTTGGGAGGATGATGGAGTGGAGAAGGTCCAACACAAACATCTGGTTAGGAAATGTCTAATGTAATTATAATAGTGCTTTGTCATATTTTGGCTGAGGAGCGAGGCTCTGTTGCCTCTCTATCTCAACTGTCTTCCATCACTGAGGAATTGGAAGTGAAGTATTAGGATGGGTGACGTCTGGAAACTCAGAAGGGTGCGGATTTTTTAGTCTTCAAATTTTAGCATGCGCATGAAAATGTAATGAGTGTAATTATGTTGTTGGCTTTGATGGAGACTGGTACACTGGTTATCTAACCCAATATGTGATAAGGAAACTCAAGCATCTTTTGTGTAGTCCACAAAAACAAAATATTATAGTCCATACAAGCACTGTTTTAAAAAGTCACCATGTAGATGAAAATGAACCGTGCTGTTCACAGAATGCTGAACCAACGCAACCTTAAAGCCACACAAAGTAGAAGACAGTGACCAATCAGAAGCCTGAAAAAAAGCTGTAACTGGAAGGCTACCTGTGGCAGCGACGTCTGTAGCCCATTCTGATGTCTCTGTGCCTCAGTATTGTTGAAGACTAACCATACATAAATTAAGGATGGAAATTTTAAGTAACTTCCATATTCCAGTACTCACACTGAATTATAATACAGAAGTACTCACAGAAAAAATCTAATGTAAGAATAGTACAGTAAATTGACCAACAGTTGAGACAAAGTGCAATTTAAGAATTCATTCAATTAAAAGACAGGCTTTAATTAGCCTATTAATCCATAATTTTAAATAAACATGAGAAAAATCAGCAACCTTCCTGTTGTTGTCATTAATGTTACACAGGTAAGGCAAAGCGCAGAGGGACCGTCTTCGAGCTGCTCTTCTACCCCTCAGCTCAACGTTTGCCCGTTCAGCACATGCTAACAGAGTACCTAAGTTTCCAGGTGCGGAGCTCACACCTCCACAGTAGTAGTCTCATGATAACCAGAGAGAAAGGCTCGAGCAAAGCAACACATTGCACCCAGCTCTTCAATGAAATAAGACTGTACCTATTTCAAATAGTAAAATATAAAAGTAAAAAAATCATACACACATGTGGGAGGTTGGGAGGCAATTACTCGTTATTGCGTTGAACAAATACTGATGTCCAAACGACCACTCGAGCACTCGTGTCCATTTCTAGTGGGAACATGTAAGCAAGGTTAGAGCCAGCACTATTTCAGTCACATCCACTGCTGCACGAAATGTCTTCTCATTTGTGACAACACACACAAGAGACAACGGAGCCTCTGATGTCTCAAGCCAAACTCTGTCTTTGTCTTTTCCCCATCTACATCTCAACACTGACACTGGAGTTTCTTATTATCGTTATCTTGGAGAGTGTTTTACACAACATCTACTTTCAGTGACTAACGATTTCAAATATACTGAAGGACAAGGTCTTTTAAATCTCCTACAGATGAAAAGACTGATGTTCATTCATATTAAAAATAAATACATATTCTCCGAATAATAAGATAAATTAGTGCAGCTGAACTATAGTAAAGCAACCTTCAGGAGAAATCCAGTTTGGTAAACTAAAGCTACGTAGAAAAATGTTTCAAACTACTTTCTAACCAATAATTAAATTGACGATGTGCATGTGATTCAAAATTACACTAAAATATAATACAGGAAAGTCACATGTAGGGCTGCACGATTAATCGTAATAAAATCGTGATCTCGATTCATATGCATATGCGATCTAATTTTTCAATGACAGCGATTCTGCCGACCCCCCCCCCGTGCCAGGAATTGGGACATCATCTGCATGAAAACAAGCGCTCCCAACGACGCAGCGTTATTCCACGTGATGCAGAGTGACAGCCGACCGGCAGTTTGGAAAGCAGCGAGACAGGTGGGACACACACTGCTCACTGTAGCTTCAGTTTGTGCCTCATACAGATCTACTGGTAAAGTTAACTTAACATTAGCAAGCGTGATAAAAGACGGCAGAGAGGCGACGTTGTGCAAATAAACCAAAGATTTATTAATTTTCTGTAGCAGTAAACACATGGGCCGATAACAAATGTGTTAACTAACTATGCTGACGTTTTACAAGCTATTCAGGGCTGCCGACGATAACATTAACATGAGGAACACACATACCGGACAGCCTCTCAGTCCTTACCCACTAACGTTAGCTCATGTACAACACAGGTACCACACAGAAACTTTTAACAAAGGGTCATAATGTGCTTCTGGTGACTGTCAAATCACCAGCGAAAGCTGTTTACACTGCGGACACTGTGCCTGCTCTGATCCTCTGAGAAGAAAGACGCTTCACTCTGCTCTGCCGCCAGGAACAAACTGGGAGGCAAAGATCCTCTCTGAGGAAGAGGGTTAACTTTGCTGCAGGGTTCACCAAAACGTTTTTCAGCTGTTGTTTTTTAATAAATTGAACTTCCAGGTGTCTATAGCCCTTTTTAGATAGGAATTGTGCAAATTTGCAGGAAAGCCCAGCGTAGCTCAGCGTGTGACGTAAACAGTGACGTGGGAGGGAAGCCGCGGCTGATCAGTCCTTCAGTGATTCTCTCATAAGTCGGCCCGTCCTTCACCGTCCCCGTCATCTGACGATTAATGGCCTCTTCGTTTGTGAGGACAAGGAGGGCGCGCAATTCTTTATCTTCCCAATTGCTCATCTTTACAGTGCCTGTTAGGTTTGTGTTTCCCTCTTGCTACTAGCTGCTCGCTAATTCCTGCTATCAGCTGTTAGTCCACCGCCAGTGGGTCGCATGTGCGGCATCATCAACGGCTCCTCCCACAAGTCATCAACAGCCCCTCCTGTGGCAGATGGGCGCCTCGTTCTTTTTAAACCAAAAAGGTTCCGCCAATATGACTACCTACGAAGTGGAAAATAAGGCACCTCGGATCAACTTGCCAATCTGGCTGTGTGTGTCTAAACGCTCGCAGTTTGCCGGCAAAAAAGCCCAACATTCGCCGAAAATCTGGCAGTGTAAAAGGGGCTTAAATGAGACAGGTTTTTATTTGTCAAAATGTGTTGCCTCACCAGGCTAGTAAAAGAGACATGGGTGTTTAATTGGGACTAAGTGTTTAGCTGCTCCCCAGCACAGTAAATCCAGCAGTCATGACTGAAGCATTTATAACACTGTATATGGATCCACGTCAAGTCAAGTTTAATTTCAAAACCAGAATACTTGGCAGATTTTTACAAACTAGTTACACATTGTGACACTAGAAGCTTAAAAAACAACACAAATCTCAGTAAGAGCATAAAGACAGTGTTCTGACTTCCACATTGTATTTGAAGGTCTCATGAAGAGCGAGACCAACAAAAAAGAAAATCAACTTAAATCCCAACGCAAACTTCAAATCAGCATTGAACGTCTCATGTAGTGAAATCAAAGTGAATTCTTTGTTGCCAGAGGTTGAATGTACATCAGACTTTCAGATTACTGCTCAAAGCTGCACAGTAATGACATTAGCTGCTGGTTTTGTCTCGCGCCGTGCTAATCATGTACAGTATGTGCCGCTCAGCACATCAGTCAAGTCGAAAGAAAGGCTTCCAAATAATCTGCACGAGTATATGAACACGCCCTGCTCACATTTACACAGATGTCACGCATTTAAATAACTATCGGCAGGAAATACAGCGTCGGAAGAACTCATTAGAATATTTTTGTCATTTTATGATAATTCCGTATCTTTGGAGCTTGTTGACTCATTTTCATGCTTCATTTATGATTTGAAAACAGCCAGCAAAGCCCCAGCAAATCCCTTCATTCTGTCAGCGAGTGACTCACACTGACTCGACAACACACTTCATTTGGTGATCATCTTGGCCATCATTATAGGACAAACAAACAAACGCCACAGTGTAATGGATTAGATATGCAGCGAAAACTGGGCCAAGTGGGGCGGGTGGAGTTTGTGTTTAAGCGGGGGAGGAGGGGGGAATTGGAAGATGCTGTGATGTGGCATAACTGCAACGGAAAAAAATCCTTTGAAGGTGTCAGAGTGTGGACAAATTAGAAACGAAGACAACTCCATCCCATCCGATTCTATTAGGAGACAAAGGGAACATTAAGTGATGCAGATTAACATCGCGCTCGCAGGAGTAATAGCCATGATCAAAGATGGAGAAACGGGGCTTTTGGAAACATCTCCACTTAACTGCGGCTCCTTGCAAAAAAGCTGGGGGTCGTACAGCTGTCACGGCGCTCTCTGTCTCCTCGCCGCCGACGCTGCCGCCTCTTCCCCCTCTTTTATGTGTTTTTTTTTTTTTTCCCTCTATCCTCCAGTGCCAGAAGCACACAATGCATGGTGGAGCCCTGAGGAATAGTGCATCAGCTCAGCGCCAAAGCGAAAAAACAAAAAAAAACAACAACGAGGCAGTGGGAAGGAGATTAACATATAACACAGTGGAGAGAAAAGAGCTCCATTCATCACACATACAGAGTTTGCTGCACTATAGAAGCAGACAAGCACACTGTACATGCAGGAGCACACACTGCATACAGTATGAACACCAAAGCACTCCATATACACTGTGGATGCATGTATGTGCATATATAGGGAAGAAGAAGAAGCTGTTTAAAAATGCAGGAGATGATGCAGTCTTTACATTTCCTATGACAAACCCATCAGAGTCAGGCTCCTCAGTTACAGATGCACATTTGATTTAGTTGTAGTGACAAATAAGGGGCCCAACATCTCCTCCAAGTCAAAGAGTTTTTGATCAAAAGTTAGCTGGCAGCAAACGTTGGCTTTTGCTTGTCAGTACTGGGCAGAAACACATTAACTACACAACAGGACAGTGATACACTTATATTTTTCAGTAATGAGTAATAAAAGGGCCAAACACGCTGTTTCTTCAACATTTTCGTTATCAGCTTGTTTGGAGCTCAGAAGTTAGACGGTGTAATAATATCACATATTAATATCATCTTTATGTGGAAAGATTTGAATGGTAGTCAACAGCGCACTCTCATCCTAAGCTCAACAAATACCAACACTTTGGGTCCGTCCAAATACTCACACTTCCCCTCAAAATTGGACCTACTCCTTGTTTTTGCACGTTCCCGCAGGGCTAGGGCGTCCCAAACTTTACGGAAGTGCTTTTCAGCCCTTAAAATCCTTACTTAATTTGAAGGGCCGTGCGATGCACACCTTACGAACCCATCAACTGAGGGGAATATTGAATCTCCCAGAATGCATTGCAAAACTATCCAGCCAGGCGAGTTTTCCAGGAAGATGGCAGCCTCCATGAGAAAGCCATCGCACAATTGTAAGTACTATTTTCACAAATAAGCAGTCAAAAATTCCAAAATATGTCGGAATGTGTTATGTTTCTGCATATGCATTGTTATCTGTAAGCGTTGAGTTAGAATATAAATGCTTGAAAATCCCTAATTCACGATGTAGCGTCCATAAATATCTACAGACAAAGCGTTCATAAGTGACAAACTGGAAATGAGAACAGGTTGAAGCCACTAGCAGCCTACATTCAGAAATCACCTGATTTAGAGAGAGAGAGTATTAGGTGATTCGGAAGTGTATGTTTGACAAAAAACACCAAAACTTATGCTCTCACTCTCCCGTGAAGCATGAGGAAATAATCACTGATTCATGACCAGCAGGCTGTATACTGTAAATTTTACAATTTCAAAACATGAGTTCACTCTCATGACAAAATAAATAAAAAGCCTAATGTTGTTCAGCCATGCAGCTGGTTTGTTTTATTTAGTGTGTGGTTCTCACAGCAGTGAAAAACCTGATTTTAGAAATTCAACAGCAACAGAAAAACAAGGTCTTTGTTGATCTACAAAACAAACTGTAAACAGGTTTCATAGGACCGAAATTGACAAATATTCTCTTGTTGATTAATCAGAATATTTTTAGATTAATCCATTTATTGTTTGGTTTAAAAAAAACATCAGAAAATAGTCCTAGAGTCCAGGGTAACGTCTTCATATTGCTTGTTTTGCATGGCCTAAAATCCTTCAAATTACCATGCTAAAAATCTGAGAAACACCAAACACTGTAATGAAACCAGCTCACAAATGAAATTCTGTTCACCTCCAGGAATCTCCAAAACATACATATCTCAGAACTTTGACAGATGAAACCAAAACAATATGTGTCCTTCAATATCAGCTGTGCAGTATCACAGGGTACAAACATATACTCGCCTTTTTTCCAGCATTTGAAAATAGTTATGGAGAACACTGCACATTTCACAATCAGCTGTTACTTCATTTTTCAGAGGGGGTGAAATTACTACTTCAGGGCCCAGATGCTAAAGTGGGCTCTACAGTGTCCGATGGATGAACAAGATGTGCACGTGAGGCGTACACATGTTGGTGAAAATAATGCTGCACTGGCACAAGATGAAGAAAACAGCATAATGGATCATCATTCTCATTTCTGTCCAAGAAGCGGGCGCGTGCAGCTCTGCTGCTTGAGCCCAGTGACTCATAATCCATGTCGTCTTTCATTTAGCGGGAAGAGCAGTTGGCGTATTGCGATATGGAAATAAGAGGAGCTGATCAAAGCTCTCCTCCCCTGGATGAGCTCCTCATCTGTCTCTCCAAGGACTCGCAGCCTGCCAAGCGCTGCAGCTCCTAATACAGACGTTTCAGCACTCATGCCCAACCACCCGCCATCATTAAAATTTCATACTGACACGCGGCATACAGATTCCTGCGAACCCTACAGGCTCCACTGTATCCACCTGACTGACTCCAACGCTCTCTCTTCTCCCCTCCTCGCTCCAGTCGGCTGATTGGACTGGTCTGTGGTCTGAGGAGAGATGCATATCAGTGGATGACTGATTTATTAGGGCAGTATTGAGAGGGCGAGTGAAGCAGGAGGTCCAAATTTAGATATTTATCAGCTGATCTCAAGCCTGCGAGAATCTGTGAGTGTGTTAAGAGGCTGCAAAGAGATTCTGCAGAAGGGTAGTGGACATATTTCAACTTTCTGAATGACTGAATGAACAGAAAACTAAACTCAGCATGCCTGATGCCGCATTTTAACAGCAATAAACACTGATCTATCATCAGCATATTAAGTTTTACACTATATATAATTACAAGGGATAAAAAGATTAGTTTAATGACATTTATCAGCAAACATTTGACTTTCACTAATAAATCAGTATCTGATTTATAGTGGCTAATCCATAACGCACTGATCCAGGACATACAGGCTTGTTTTCATATTCATATTGATGTTTTTGCCCTTTATGTTCTTGACGCACATAAATATCCAAGAAAAGAGTGTCTTTTCATCAAATATATTTTTTCACCCTTTTACGTTATGTGACACCCAGCTGAATTTGAAAGGATAACCGCAAGAATAAATTAGAAAGCATCATGCAATGGGATCCAGCTGCAATGCAACAATCCACGACTATAGGGCTGGGGCATAAAGTAGGGGGGCAATGGCCCCTTTCCTAGTTTCTACCCCGCTGCTTGTGGTGCGCCTGCTTGGACCACACCCGTCTTCGAACTACACCTGATCTCAACTACACCTGTAAAGTTTCGTGACTGCATGTTGCACGGAAATGTGATCTCATCTCTAAACGTCATATTTTCAGGCTCGGCCTTTTGCACTGTATCTTGACACAGAAGAGGTCGGCAGATCTTGGCACAGAGGGGGTCCATGATAAGTCAACACAAGATAAACTTTACTTGTAGAGCTCATTTAAAAACAACCACAGCTGACCAAAGAGCGACTCACATGACTAACAACTGGTGCAACAAAATAACACAACTCGGTGTCCTGGTTCAAAGTCCTGTGCTTTTTTGATCCATCCACCTCTCCTGTTTGCCTGCCATAAGCAGATTTAAATGCTCTCTACACTGCGACTATTGTGTTGAACATCTGATAATGACGCAGATTGGTTTACACTGGAAAAGCAGTCAGCAAAACACCTGTACCAGTGGCCCGTGTCAACATAATAAAAGTCACCGGACATCAGTATGGAGTTCTAAATAGACTTCAAACAAAAAACATATACAGAGATACAGGCTTGAGTGTAAACCACCTTAACTTATAACACATAGTTATTGTTATCTCTGGAACCAGGGGTGGATGAGAGGGGTGGAGCTGTGGAGGAGCGAGGAGTGGATCTGCCTGAGAATCCAAGGACACTGTTATGGTAGCAACCTGTCAATCACAAGATAGCTATGCCCTAAAGCACACCCTGCTTTATTATCTATGTCACTCTAAATGGGACCATAACTTACAAAATGAACATCATGCTGTGTTAGTGGAAACCTGAAACTAGTGATTGAGACCACAAACTCATTAGGAAAGTGTTTGCTGAGATAATAAATCAAGAGGACCTTTTAATGCCACCATTCTGAAACCATAACATGACAAACCTTGAGAATGACTAAATTTTTGGGATGCAATGATATAGGCCTATAGGCCGCGCAATGGTATCGGACAATATTCACCTTGTTGATTACCATCGACCTAGCTGCAAAAAAAAAAAAAAAAATATGTATATTGAATGAATATGTCTATCGTACGATACAAGTTTTCTTTTGTTCCCCTGGCACAAAAAGGAGATACATAACAACAAAAATTACATAGATAAACAATAAAACAACAATGGTTTTGGTTTAAACATCGGCCCAGAATTCCGCAGTCAGTGATCCCTGCTAATTTTCACTCCTACAAGAGGCAATAATTGTGTCATGCTACTATTTTAAGTTTCATATCAAAGATAGGGCAGGGATTTGGTGTGGTTACAGCATTACTAATCATAAAACTTATCTTTGTGATACTACAGCATGCTGGAGTAGAGAATCGGCAGAATCAATGTTTACATTTCATTCCATCATAATCTGAGGCTGCTCTAACTGCAGATCCCCAACAACGCCAAGTAAATGTGGTCTGCAAGACTATGAACTGAAGATTAGGCCAACAGAAGAACATTTGCTCAATTACATCAGATTTCTGTATTTATTTATGTATTCTAAAAACTTAAAAGATTCAGGGCTTTTGGGATAACATTCGTGGCTGGAGTCCAAGACGCCACCCCCCCCGATCTGCCTCTGCTTGTGACCTCTCGCACAATGAGATGTCACAGGAGCATTTCAAGCCCTCGCCATCCTCTGCCACACTCCCTCCTAGCCTTTCACAAATATTCCTCCAGCTACTAAGATCCATGCTAGTCCAACTGTTATGCGATTGATGCCTTGAGAAAAGGGAGAGGATGCCTGCTTTGATCAACATTATCTCCATGCAAATTCCGACCCCGAGGGAAAAGGCACGTGGCACCTCACTGCACTGCGCCCTTGCTGATTGTATTTGGGGGACACCGGGATGAAAACGCATCAAGACGCCCGGAGAGGCATTCCATCTTCCTCTCTGTCGTTACTCAGGCATGGCAGAAATGAGCGTCGAGACGCCTCCGGTCCTATTGTCATTCAGCTGCAGTGTCAAGACAGAGGGGAAAGGAAATGATGCAAGGGTGCCAAGGCTAAATTTGTGTCATCTGCCAAAACTCTGTTCTAGCACGATACACCCCGTTTACCCAACTTGACTGGAAACAATTGATTTTGCCCATTTTCACAGAAAGCAGCGGGAAGCAATGAAGGGACATGAGAAAAGGAATGTTAAATAAAGAAAACTCCTCTTTTTTCCTGCTCTCATGCTTCATACTTTACACTGTAGATTTGATGCGGCTCTGTTCTGTGCAGCAGACACATAAGAAATCAAACTGACGTGTAAAAAGAGAGCTGTGTCAAGTGTGAGGGGGAAGGGTGGCAAATTTCGTGGAGGATGGATGTCAAAACAGCTGCAGGATGATAACTCCCCAACAACACAATGCCTCAGAAAATCCGAATGGTAAAATATTTACTGTGCTGTGCTCAAAGACAGCAAATGTGCCCATGAATAAAAAGATCTAATTTGTTATTCAGAGCCTTAGATAGTTTTTAGATCTTCAGCTATGTGGGAACATGTGATCTTTAAATATTTCACATGTGAAATCTAGGCCATTACATATGAAAACATCCATTTCACATGTAATACCAGACATGTAACACGGCTTCGCACGAGATAGATCCACTGCGCAACAACCTGTTCAATGGTGAAGTACGACAGTGTACAAATACTTTGTCACAAGTAAATGTACTGCATTCCAAAGTACAAAATTATAAGCATCAAAATTTGCTTAAAAAATACGAAAACAAAATTTCACATCATGCAGAATGCCCAATAAAACACATATATCTATGTATGTATGTATGTGGTATGTATGTATATAATCTCAAGAGCTTGAGTTCAGTACTTTATCTCGAGACAACTAAGCTTGTTTTCTTGTGAAAATTGGTTAATTTAAGTCAATTCTCCATAAACAAAAGGCACGTTTCTCAAGATAACCAGATAATTTATCACAGAAAACAACTTCTGTTTTCTTGATATCATGTGATAATTGTACTGTCAAGTGCACTGTTGCTCGTGAAAACCCGGTTAAACCAGCCACCACTTGGATTTTAATACTTGTCTGTTCTTGGTCTTAAAGTACGGTTGCCTGAAATACCCATATTTCAGCAAAAACTGTCACATTTGATGACATTATATTGAACGTTATATGAAATTAAATATAAAATATCTAAAGTTATTCTACTGTGTTGTTTTTTATTATTATTTAAAGGGATCTCAAGAATTTAAATATTAAATAATCATCTTTGACTTTAAAACCTTTCCTTTATAACAGGGACATGCAACTTGTTCTACCCTGGGGCCACCCTCGTAAAATGACAACATTAATATTTAATACATCACAATCGGAATCAGAAATACTTTATTGATCCCTGAGGGGAAATTGTGATGGGTTACAATCGCTATGATGTAAAGAATAGAGAATTTTAAGACTATGAAATAGAAGTATGTAAATATAAAGCAATAAAATGAAAATGAAAATGTACCCTAAATAAAAAAATTAAAAATAGGAAAAATTAGCCTGGACCTCTTTCAGGGGGTCTGAAGGATCCTCTCCTGGCACTTCTTGTTTTTTGTTTTTTTTGATAACCAAGCTCTATTTAAATGCTTTTTTTGCATCTTATTTATATTCAAAGTACAAAAAAATATATATACCAATGTGAATCAATTTATTGTGAATATGAAAATGGTTGGCGAGCCACTGGACACCCAATCGAGGGCCAGATTTGGCCCATGGGCCATAAATTGAGTATCACTACTTTACAGGTTAGCTGAAATTTCCAATGGATTCCTGTTCAGGATGCCCCTGACTATGACCATACCAAGGTTCATATGGTGTTACTGTATGGTTTTGGGGGAAATTCACAGGGAAAGTTACCTCAAATGACATTGACATGAAATTCATAATTTCCTCATATTAGCAATTCCAAAAATCCTTCATAGGTTAAATTAAGTTTTGAAAGAATGCCTATTCGGAATGACGATGTCTATCAAAAATTTTATGTGATTTTACTGTTACTAAAATAATTAACTCATGAATACTTGCAAAAACGTCTCTTTGCGTCTTCCGTAGAATACAGTATTTCAGCTTTAAAACTGTATTTAGACCTTTACGTTGGTCAGTAAATTGACCACCCAACATATTAAAACTACCCCACAAGTTGAGGTGTATTATGGGGACTTGGACTCATATAAAACTCCTTGTTGCAGCACTGTCTGCAGCTACACTGACAACACATGATGGCAGCTCTCTGCAGTGGGTGGCGGTGCAGCAACAAACACTTCTTCCTTACATTTCAAAACTGCTGACTGCTTTTACTGAACCATAAAATGCCACGAAAGAAATCTCATGAAAGGCCAGTGAGTTTTTTTGAGACATCATCAATAGTACAGTATAGCATCACCATTTAACATAATGTGGATCAGACTGGGCACAGATACTCATTATGGGCTGTGTCAAGGCTCCAAGAGAAATCAATACACGCATAAATTGGCCCAAGAGGGAAAATGCTGAACATAACTCCTGAAAAAATAAGACGTTAGAGCTACTGTACAGTACATGTGTACAGGACTGGCAGGTTGGGATATTGTTGATGCCTCCATGTGCACAGCACTCTGCACAATCAGCAGCAGACATGCCGTAGCTGCCCGGTGTAATTTAGGCTTGCTATTTAAAAATAAGGACAAACACTGATGGTGCTCTATTGTGCAATTCTTCATTAAAAAGCAATAACAACAGTAATCTGTTAATGATTTCCCCTCCTGTTAATGGATGTTTCTTTGTCTACCAAGGCCTTTCTGGAATAACATCCAAACAATGCCAGGCATTGTCCTGCAGGGCGGAGGCGGATGATTGTGTATGTAGTGTTGATGTATTTAAAGAGCTTCAGGGAGCACATGACTGATTTGTGGGGTTCGAATGGAAAGGCAAACAAAAAACAAAGATGTGAACTTCCTCCACCAAAACCATCGTCTGCTAAGTCATGGGATCCTGTGGCCTTGAACACTAAGTCATTGTTTCCAGGTCAACCTTGGCAAGTCCAGACTGCCCTAAAACTTTAATACTGTTTAAGACTGTCAGTGTGCTGAGGAGATAATAAGACTTACACCTGTGAATCCACTCACTGATCCAGCCATGTTTTATATCCACTTTCTCCTAATCAGGTTTAAAAGGCTCAAGCTGATTTTACCATGATGTGATGGAGAGTGAGCTGATGTCATGCGGGGCTTTTGTCTTTGTACCTGGAAATGAACCTTTTGTGTGTTTTTTTAATCTTACAAAATGCATCCTATAACAGTGCATTAACACTCAGACTAATAACACATTTAACTGGGCCTCAAAAAGCAACTAAAATGGATGGATTAACCAATAAAAAAATAATTAATTCAACTGAGTTCATATAAGTTTTTGCCAAAATCAACACTCCTCCTGGGTACTGTAGCTGCAGCAGAGATAGCGTTTGCTGCAGGTCTGATAGTCCTGACAGAAACTTCACAAAAAAAGGATTGAACAGACTCCTGCAGCACAATCCAGTGTCCCAACAATCCAACTTTAGATGAAACCACTCCTTCTTCCCAAAGTGGACTGCCAGACCATGGCGGTATAAAGACGACAGGATATAGCATTCAAGGCGGGGCCTCATTCAATCCTAAGAAAGTTTCTCAGTGGCACATGGAGCCAAAAAAGTTCCCGGGTATAACATTACCCTGATCTTCCACTTTGTTAAGCCTTTACAGCAAGCACACTTAAAACTTCAATGAGTTGTGTGGCTAACTTCTGGTTAAGCCCTCCACTAACTGAAATGGGGATCAAATTATTCAATGGTGCGGCTTTTCTAGACTTTTGAAATGATATTGAATCGAATGGATCAAATCCCAATAGTGACAAGTCACTAAGTCTTTTTGGGCCCTATGACATCATGTGACAGATCTGAAAGTTGTAAATCTACTATCCATCCATACATTTTCATCCACTTATCCGAGGCCGGGTCGCGGGGGCAGCATGCCAAGCAAAGTACCCCAGACGTCCCTCTCCCCAGCAACTCTTTCCAGCTCCTCCTGAGGGACCCCAAGGAGTTCCCAGGCCAGATAAGTATGTAATCCCTCCTGCGTGTTCTGGGTCATGCCTGAAACACCTCTAGTGGGAGGCGCCCAGGATGCATCCTGATCAGGTGCCCAAACAACCTCAACTGACCCCTTTGTCTCAGCTCCTCACCCTATCTCTATCTAATCTACTATTTGGCCACTATTCAATATTGGCTCCAAAGCCGAGCGCACTTCGTGAGGGCCTGTGCCTGACATCAAGGCCCTCACGCCTCGCTGCTCAAATACTACAAAGATGGAAAGTTTGCTGATCCAGTGAGGAGTCTTGGGGTAGACCACCCACTGAAGTCTCACCTCTGTCAGCTACAGTAGCATGGAAAACAGCAATACAGGTAGTTAAAGGGAAACTTTAACTGCTAACAAGCTCTGTGTCATCACAGTGTGGACAGTGTGTGTGGCAGAGGTCTACGTGTGCTTGTGTATGTCGGAGGTCCACCAGACTTTTGCTGGAGGGTGAGCAGGGAACTATTGGTGCTGTTGGCATGGGGGCGGAAAGCCAGACAACATTCATCTGCACACACTGCCCACACTGTAACGACAGAGCTGGTTAAAAACTGACAAGGCTTCTGCTTAACGGCTGTAGCAACTTAAATTCAGCCAGCAACTTACTGATAGTAAACATACACATGTAAATAACACGCATACGTAAGGAAGTAGAGGGGCATTGAAACCCTACATTGTACCTTGAAAAACGGGGATTAGAGGGTACAGTTCCTCAGCATTTTTGGCAAAGGCGGTGTTCAAATCCACCAATGAACTGAAGCTGTGCTGTTTCACAGGGCACCCAGCTATAAGACACCTCTTTGAGCCAACACCTGACTTCCTGCTTGCCATAGCAGTAGACTGGCAGCCAATTATTGGGCACCAGTTGCCCATCTTGCCATTTTGGTAATTCAGCCCTGGGTACAGCACGAAATGCCAGCAGATAAACATCAGCTCACACACTGTGTATTCATATATTCAGCTTATACTTGCCACTCTCTGTCATGTTTATCTCTGCCTATAGCACATTCTCTGCTTTGGCGAAGCTCCATTACCCTCAGTACTTGAGATTCTGCCTCACAACAACTTTTCTAATTCAATACATTTCCAGAGTTACACAACTCTCTTCTAAGCCTCAGCATCTGCTTATCATTTGTCTTTGGGTTTTGATTCATTTACAGCACACAGTATTTGTGGAAACACTCCTGTTAGCAGCCGATTCTGATCTCCCAGAGGCACTTTAATGCAACACACCACACCAGCGAGTGAAGCCATGCAAACAGCATTTCCACACAATAATGATGCAACTTAGTAACTGCAAGCATGAAACCAAATCTCTGCAAGGTGACTTTCAAGCTGTACTAAAATTACTGTAAGCAAGTGGCTGGTTGAGAAGGATGGTCACATGATTTAGTTATCAGATCTATGATTTTGTAATTTACTGCTTTTGCATGATGTTAATGTAGATCACTGTTCCTCCTCCTGTTAATGTGTTTGGCTGAATTGCAATTGCATTAGCAGCTTAGCAGTATTAGCTTCCTGCACATGCTCGTAACAACTGTAACAATATGTTTAGACACTGAGACGGTTCAGCTGACAGAATGAGCAGCAGCGTTTGCTAGTACATACTGCACAGCACTAGAATGAAGTCAAGGGAAGATCCAGCTCTTTATGTGGGATAATCAGCCTCCAATCCCTCTCCTCTTTGATAGAGCCCTGCAGCCCCGGGGCCTTGATCCAGTCCGAGAGCACTCATTAAAACCCCAGCAGAGAGTCCAGACAGGGCCTGGCACATCATGTCCTCCTGAAACTCCAACCATAGTACACAGAGACAGCCCGTGGTGGGAAACTAGCAGAGATTAGGACTTTTTTTTAGCCAAGCTTTGTGATGTTGAACGACCTTAAACTCAGAAAGGACATCTATTGCTGCCTTGATGATTGTTTTTCTAATTGATGATTAATTCTCTGTGCTTCCTTAGATGCAGAGGCAGCATCTCAAATAATTGATAAAAAGGCTTTTCTGTGTGATAAATGACTTAACTAGTGCAGTATTTAGCAGGGCTCTCGCTTAGAAAAAAATAGAGTTTGAGCGAATTACAACTAACATGGTATACATTTGAATTAATTTGAATGTAATCCATCTAACCTACTCCTAAACTACGCTGGCACATTGGCATGCTGTTCATTCACACTGCTTCTGCTCCCTCACATTAGTAAGTCCTCCATTCAAAAATCGTCAAATTTTACCTGAATAAAAGAACATAAGTACTGTGAATGCCAAAGTGAGTCTTTTATATTATGTTTATTTCATTGAGAAAGGGACAGTGCACATTTTAACATGATCAATTTAGTCACGTAAATGTGCCAGATTTAGTCATACAGGCTAATTTTCATCTGACGGTATATGTGTGTTTATACAAAAAGACATTAAAACAACATACAAAAGCACAGAAGCACATGAGCACAGATAAAAGCAGAGTGATGGCATGTCTGTAGAAGGGCACATAAGCACAAAGCAAACATATAACCATAGACAACAGCACATGAGCAAAAGCAACAAGACATTAGCACTATTAAAAAACAGTGACATAACCATATAACCAAAAACATTAAGAACGCTCTGTACAAAAGTACAACATAAAACACAACACAGACCAAAGCACATAAGCACAATAAGCAAGACAGTGACATCAACATAAAACCAAAGCACATTAACACACTTACTGTACTATTCGTGTCACTTATTTTATTATTTTATAATTGTACTGGCACATTTATAGCATGTTACTGTTTGTTATATATCATATTTTGACAGTTAAATCTATGGCAATCCACCATATTTTTTGTTGACATTGACACTATGTTATCTTTCTATGTTAAATCTTAACATCCCAAACCAGAGTTAGCTACAGCTGTTAAATAAATGATGTCGAGGAAAAAACATACAATATCTCACAGTGTAATGCAGTAGAGGTACAATGGAGCATGTACTGATAATACTGAAACAAGAGAGTACAAAGTACAGCTGCATAGAAATTGCGCTACTACATTTTTCTTTGTTAGATTCCACCACTGGTGAAATTTGGACAAATTCATATTGTAGTCAGACATTTCAAATAAAAAGGAACAAGGTAAATGTCATTTTAAATTTTGTTTTTAATTTTATTTTACAATACCGTTTAAAGTTTCTGTAAGTTTACAGAGTTAGTTTTATTTTTGCTTCAAAAATATTTAGCTTTAGTTCAGCTTTTATTAGTTTCAGTATTAGTTTTATTGGTTATATATCTTATAGTATGGGGGGTACAGTATTTGTCTGGGAAGACCAGAATTGGAATACAAACACAACACTTTGCGAAGACAACTGACTCACAGTCATGTAGATATATAACAGTCTCGATAAACATATGTGCACAAATGCCTCCTCGTGCTTGTTGTGTTGACAAATTTGACCAAATTGACAAATACTAAAACTAAAGACATCCCACGTATATATTTTGATTCATTTTATTTTAGTAAGTTTTATAAGTACACAGTAATTTGAGTCAGATTCTGTTTTTCATTTTTATGCGAGTTAACTAAAAATGTTTTATACACCTAGTTTTAAGTTTTAGTTTAGGTTAACTACAACACCCTTGGTCAGTTCGCAATAAATCAAATTAAATTATCCAGAATGATCTGCTATACTGAGTGTGTCTTTTATTTGTTAATGCGTTTCTGAATAAGATACCGTTCACGCCTGCAGAAAAATAATAATGAACCCAATGAGCAACATGGAATGTCTGAGACTGGGCACATATCTTATCAATCTAAATGATTTTTATAGCTGAGCAGTGGATTTTCATCAGCCCCAACCACGGAAGGCATCTCTGTTTCCAAGCTCTGCTTCAGTGCAGCAGCTGCAGAGCTTAGATCCCACTAGAATATTATGAAACTGACCTAATTTCCCAAGCTCGCTGCAGGCAGCGATATGGCTCCTTTGTACTTTTCATTTTAGCCTAAATAATTGATTCAACCCTCCTTTCCCTGTAATCTTTCCCATAAAATACCAGCCAGTGATAGACTCATAGCTTGCGCCATTATAAATTAAAATGGATAAATATGTAATAGCTGTTGTCTCAATCCAATTGCAAACTCGTGAGACATGAAAAAAACATTCCTTTTCATAAGCCACTTTTTGGTCATATTTAAGCAGCAGCACTCCGTCTCCTATCTCGAAATGGATGAAGCACACAGCCAAATAAGTTTCCATTTCTATTTTGAAAAATGAACAATTTTTTGAGAAGTGTGGGGCTGTAAATTGAAAATGCAGCATGGCTCGTAAAGACTATTTTACTGATACATGCACCCTCACACAAACATGTGCAAACATGATCGTAATGCAACGTGCAACTGGAATCATGCCAGCCCAAAACAGGCTTCCTTGTCACCCCCCTCCCCCACAAATAAAGCCCCCAATACAAACATCTTCCAGTGCTGATATACACAACGCCTCGGGACTTTTCCACATTCTGTTTGACACCTCTAGTCAAGTGCTCCCCGGCAGCTTAGAGTCTGATAAAACATTCAGAGTAGGATCCTGGCGCTCAGTGCAGCTGCTGCGGCTGCTCCTGTGATAAGGGCCCTCCTTCTCTAATTAAAGCCAAGTAAGCCCATGCTGGAGCTGCCTGCAGTGAGAAACCCGCAGAAACTGCTGCGGACGGCTGTTTGAGGAAGCCCCTGAAATATTAAGACGCTGCTGACAAATGGAGGCTCAGGTGAGCATTCTGCTGTCAGCCTCTCAGCTTCACTTCCATCACGGCTCATTGAAACGGCTTACTGGTGGAGAGAGGCTGGAGGGTACTCAACTGGGTATGACCAGTGAAGGGTTTAAAGAGCCATACTGATGTTTTCTGGCACGAGTAGCCCCCCTGGATATCTATGAACTTGATGATTTTCATGCCAAAAATATTACAAAATCCACAAGTAATGGATAAGGCTGGCAATATGTTGTTGTTGTTTTTAATTACCATCAACAAATTAAATAATTGGACCAAAAAAAAAATAGACTAACAAGTATTTTCTGTCAGCTAGAGCATGTTATAGCTTACTGCCATTGCTCCATACACCTCCATTACTGCCCACAAACTTTTGTCCCAAAACTACTAGAATTCCAGCTTCTTTAGCTATTTAGTCTATTAAAGCTGCATTTAACGATACTTTCGTATTATTAATTAGGAAAATAACTTTGTGATGACGTTTCCCTTGGGAGTTGGTGGAGACCAAAACCAAGCTACAAGAAGTGAATATTGGACTTACATTCATCTGGTACCTAGATACACTATTCTAAATGTATGCTAATGTGCCTCTGTGTCTGTAAGTGTTACTGTCTAGCCCAGACAGCTGTAACACTGGGGACTTTAGGGGGCTATCACACAGAGATGAAACGCTAGAAGCGCGACGCCAGTAAAACAATTGTTTTCCTATGATACGGCGCGTCTGACCGGCGTTCAAGATGGGTGTTTTTCTGGCGTGTTTTAGATGCGCGTAGACACTGAAAAGTTAAAATATTTTCAACTTTTTTGAGCGTCAGACGCCAGTAGCTAGAGCGCATTGAATAAGCGCTTCCAGCGTTTCAAGCATCTTTGAAGCGTCTGCGTCTCTAGTGAGAAAAGAGTGGTGTTAGTTAAGTTAGATACAACGCATGTTAGTGCATGTGTGTATCCCATTGCCTATCTTATTTTACCTTTCCACATACTTGGGTTACTGGTGGTATCAGAACAGTGTTGTTGTGGAAGTGGTGCCCACCCCGGCCATTAACACTGACATTAGCACTGTTAGGCTCAGCCACCTCTATGTTAAGAAGCATGTCCTCACAACTCATACACTCTGAATTTCACAGTGGACCCTTTAAACAGGTGAAACAGAATACTGTTAGCTGTATGCTAACCTATTAATCAGTGTAAAAATCACAAACGTTCTGAGTTCAAAAAGCAAGTACTACAGTTGATGGAATATAGAGTAGGCTGTGGCTAATAAACCATAGGACCATGCTTCAAAGAATGTAAGAGACCCTTGCCTCTGAGAGATTGCATTGAGTTACAAAAGCTACTGTGTGGGACACAACCTAGCCAGGCAGTGACATCAGGACTTCAGCTCTCTGTTCCTTCATTAAAAGGAACACTGGCACTGTAGTACATGTCAAATAAATCTAACATACACCATCCCGGTGCTCCCTCAGGCACCAAGTGTGTATTGATTCACCGCTGAAAATAGTCCAACAAATGCACCATTTACTCCTGTTAGGAAATGTTTGCTAAAAACTACGGCGCCTGCTTTAGTTATTACTAACCCTTTTTTTAAATAAAGCTACATGCTGTATTTGTCAGGCGTTTCTTTCTTCTTTTTCTTTTCTTTTTAAAGATTTACGTCCTTAGTAAGAACCAATGGCCTTGATTAGGTTAGATAAAAGTATCTGGAGAAGACTAACACATTGTTGGTTTTCTGGAACAATACAAACATTATCCTCCAAACGTTTTTCCAACAGATTTTTATTCTTGTGATAGAGAGCTCTAGTAAAGCATTCATGCACCGCTTGTCGCGGGAGAGCCACGCTTAGACGCAAAGCACAGCTTTGTACATGGCATCAAACAAGCAACCGTTCAACTGTAAGGCCTTGATTAAAACAAGTGAATAAAAGTCAATATTTCACCATGTGTGCAAAACATTGTGCTGAGACATTCAAAGAGAAACCCATCTGAGACAAAAGGGGAGAAAAAACACTTGTTAACTACAATCTGAGAGGCTCACAAAGACAGAATAATTGGGTCTCATATACTGTAATGAGATCCTTCATTCGATCACAGCTAGACAAATGGACTGTGGAAGTATTGACACATAATGAATAACCTTTCATTTCATGAGGGGAGGGAAAGCAATGGGAGCCATAATGCCCGCACCATTTTCCACAGTTATTCTATTTTCAGAATAATCATGCCATTAACAATTCATTACCTTTTTATGAAATCAGAACGACAGGGCTGAGAGCAGCTAATATTCCTCACAGCGCATATTTATACACAAAATGTACAACTCATTCGGGGTATGACTGCGTGGCCTAATCCATGGCTCTGATGACTGAAGTCATTAACCGGGCTGCTGATGACGGTGTTAGTCATTAGTGTCAGATTTAAGGTGTCATGGAGTCAACACATTAGCAGAGTGTTGTAGGCGAGCGTGGACGGAGGGATGCGATCACTCTACAAATGGGCTTTGAGTGGGTGTGGAAGCATGTGAGAGATGACAGGGGGGTGGTGATGGTGCTAATAGGCAGTGACATCTGACAGTATAAAAGCAACATCTGCAAGTCTGTGGGTGCAAATAACAGAAACACTGGAAAATAACAGTTAACATTTAATGTTAACAAGTAAAAAGTGCTATCAAGTCAACATGAAATGAGTCTATTTCTTTTATTTTTCATTAAGACTTTGCCACCACTGCAGGCAATTCAAAAAAGAAAGTGCTCACAGGGTTTTCACTATCTATATTGCGACTGCGGATAGTTTAAGGGGTCAGTTCAACAAAATCACAAAATAAAACAACTTTTTTCATTTAACTCTGGCGGTATCTAGCAAGCTGACAGTTTTGGTTTTATTTGTCCAGGTTTTGAGATAATCTGTTTCTGAGATTTTGGCCCCATGTCATGATTCTCTCAAGACAACGTTGGCATAAGATGTTTGGAAGACTTTGGATTTTGGTTACTTACAAATTAAAGCCAACAAAATGTCAATGAATCTGTTGTCAGAATTATATGTCAAATTGACGTTGGCATTAGACGTCACCCTGATGTAGACTTTTGTAACCCAACCTAAATTCAATCACATATCAACGTTTAACAATGCTGGTGGCCAGCTGGTTGGGCAAGACTAAATGAGTGAGTTTTTCAAATATAATTTTTGTGGCATTTTGTGGCAATGCCACTGGGGAGTGCCACTGCCATAAGGGGGGTACCTGCTCTGCACTTGTGTTTAGGTGGGTGGAGCGTGTCTGGTGGCAACCCCATGAATGTCAGAACCCAAGGTTTCCCAACAGAACATTGCATTGTAACAGATGATCAACGTTGTTCATGTCACCTGTCAGTGGGTTTAATGTACTGGCTGGTATACATATATTTCGCCTCTTCAACACACTGCACACATGCACATCGTGTTGGTAGGTTATTCTGAGCAGTTACTATCATGATTCTGACACACTTGTCTTTGCTAGCTCATCTTAAAATTGCTTAAATGTTCCTTGAACCATTCCTTGGCCATTCTTGCATTATGGCAGAACACTTAATCTTGTTGAAAGTTCCCACTCTCTTGAAGCTTCATGACCTTGAAACGGTCTGGTCTTATATGATGTTATGTCTGTTCTGGCACCAAGGCATCAACCAAGAGGTATTGGGGAACCCAGCTTATGCCAGTTCTCTTCATTGTTATTTACACATTAACAATTAGTCATGATTTGGTGGAGAGGGGAGTTTTGACAACTGACCAAACTGTATCCATTGATGAAATCCTCCTACAAAAAGACAATTCTGCAACTTCAGTGAAGATTATCATGACAAACTGGTATTTATAAAGTCAACAATGACCTGTTACATTCAAGTCAAAGACAAATCAGCAAAGGTAAAGAGCCACTGGTATCCACTATAGGTCTAGAATGGATGCAATTATAATGTACCCATTTCAATACTAGCAGGGGTCCTTTGTTGCTGTCTCTCCCTATGATTTCTCTATCTCTTCTCATGTGTGTGCACACTTGGCTGTGTTCTGGCAGCAGAGGAGCCAGTTCTTGCCCACTTGAGGCTGCCACATTTAGGTATGTTTTGGGGGTGCAGACTTGGGATGATTTGGGCTGAACATCAATTCTAGCTGGGACTAATTCGGCCCATGGGATTGGCCCTAGTACTCTGGCCATTCATTCATAACCAGTCTGGCAACCAGGCGTGCTGTATTTAGGCCACTGCTGGTCCAAGCCTTTTTGGCTTACTGGGGATTCAGCATAAAAACAAGATAAATACACTTCGTTTGGTGAGTTTTGTATATTGATTAAAAGACTCTGGCTCCAGGCTTGGGAGAAGTTAATGTTTTTTTCCAGCTGCATCAAATGTATTGTTTGAGCCCAGTGGCCCAGTAAAAAATAATTCCTGATGAAGACTTTCTTAACTTATCAAAACACAACAGTCATGCTGCTTCAGGGTGTTTCCTCGTGTTTTTGCCTTTTTAGCATTCTGTCATGCCCATTTGGAGCAAGACATTTCTAAGATAATTTAATGGCAAGTCTAGAGTGAATATTTGCACAGAGCTTGGTGAGACGTCTAAATCGCAAACTGTTCCCTTTGTTTATAGTGTTGTTGTTGTTGTTTCAGCTTCTTTTTTTTTTTAAAACCACTGTGTCCTCGACGTGTCAAGTGAGAAAATGTGCCCGGGTGAGGACGCTCATAAATACAGTGAATACATTTCTAAGAACACCTCAGAGGGATTGGAGAAAAGAAATCCCAGTTGTGGAACAGCGGGATATTTCAGTGAACTTCTATTTACCTCGTGTTGAACTTCATCTCACTTATTTACTTTTTTATTCTGCATCCTATATCTAACACAGGCACCCATTCATCTCTGTGGAAGGTTGGAATTACAGTTTTTCCACTTAAGTACAGCATTTACAGTATTTCTCACTTTGGCACGGTAATATTAATGTACCCATAAAAAGTGCAACACTTTATCTCTGTCACACACATACGCGCACAAACACACAATATCCTCTCGCTTTTTTCAGGCTTCCATTAATCTCTCTTTCCATCTCTCTCTCTGCGTTTCTCTCTCTGTATATCTCATTCTCTTCCTCCACTGACCTGTGTTTCACTCCTGTGGAAGACCCGTATTAACAGTAACTGAATCTATACAGTCTTTGAAACTCTATTCTCCATGGTCAGAAATGAGGCTATTTAAACGGCTTCTAAAAACATGCTTTAGTCTAACTGGAATGTCGGAGATGGCTTCCATATGTGCTGAGTGCAGATCAAAGTTTTTCCTCGTTCCTTCTGGCCCAAATGAATTAAGACACTAAAGTTGGAGTTAGCCGGTTTGCAACCGCACTTTATATGAAATTACTTCTGATGTGTGACTCCGATCACATTCATCTTGTGCAACAAGGGTCAAAATAGTGCAACCATTAACAGCAGGTGCCTCTCTTTCCTTATCTGTGTATGGATGGATTGAATCTGATGGCTTTGCATTGGTAGTAATACAATATCTTTTTAATCAGAGAAATTTGTTTGATCAGGCGAGACCCTGGCCAAGTCTCCAGAAGAAAATGTTGTCACTGTTCATTTCTGCAAACCATGAATATCTAACATTTGTATCTTTCATATACATATCAATGTTTTCAGTGTGACGCAATATATGAGCTGACTTTGTCATTGTTTTACAAGTGGCTTTTAGGCACTAAACATGGGTACTTTTCAGCGACCCGTCTCTGTTTCTCTACCAGGATTAATGCCACGAGACATCGCTGCATTTCCTGCCCAAACCACAACCCCATAATCCAGTGGTTTTATGCCTAAACCTTGCCACATGTTAACCAGGGCGCTGTTGGAACACAACAAAACATAAATCTTCAATGTATCCATTACATAATAATGTACAGGATTAATGTATCCGTTCCTTGCAGAAACATACAATGCCAACATTTTTCCAGCAATTGGGTTGGAGACCCAGCCCTAGCTCTTACTGTTTTAACCCTTTATCACTGATACCACCCCTATAACAGTGCCTGTAGTGGAGTGTGTCTTCAGATGTAAACTATTAAACCAAAAGCTGTATATACAAGCTGTATATATATGTATATAACAAAACAGCGAATTTGCTACAATACCTTGACCAACCCTTTCTTATTCCCAGGTTGTCAGATACTAAAGATTGGTCATGCCCATGACAACTGATACCTTTAGTGTCCGTAAACACACTAGGCTTTTAACTAACTCTAATGCAAACATCTCAGTGGCAATATTAGTCGCTCTGAGTAACTGATGTAGCATGAAGAGCAATAAAGTCAGCATAGGGAGGTCATGGTGGACAGATGGGTCAAGCAAACACAGGACTTTCACCCAGGAGACTGCATTCGTGTCTAGTGTGAAACCAAAAGTCAAAAGTCATTTTAACCCAAACCATGACCTCTTTCCTAAACCTAAACAAGTGGTTGTGATGCCTAAAGGTTCATTCTCACTGCCGCGATATGGAAATGTGGGACAGATTTGCGGAATGTTCGTGCAGCGCCTTTCCGCACTCAAACCATACACACAGGCGCGGTATGGACGCGGTGCGGAATTTCGCGTTGTTGTGTTCCAAGTCCGCGCTGCATGAATGGGTGCGGATGAACATGGACAAGAGTAGCAGCAGCAGCGGCGGCAGCGAGTTAGCAAGCTAACGTTTAACAAGCGTCAACATCAACTTTCTTTAGCACACCACTCTCACCGCAGCCACCAAGCTGGACAATGGACTACATTGTCCTTTAATTCATTGTTCATAAAATCATCCCGTCTTTTATCAAAAAGGACGGGGTGCTGTGAAATTATCAACCTTTCTCCCATACTGTCCTGCCTGACTGGATTTCGGACTCTCCCGGTCTGTGCGACTACAAACGTTTAAAGGTGAATTGGTATGGAAAACTCATTACTGAATCTGCTGGCTATAGCAAACAAACATGGTGCATATTCCAAAGAAAAATGGCTGTTAGTAGTAGTGATAACGCTTACATAAAGTTAGCTCAACAGCTAGTAGATATTGCCTGTGAATGTCCCAACCAATCAATGGACAGCATAAAGAGCGCAACACTGGGACAAGGTGTGTCTTTGGCCCCATGGGCACTGCTGGCTTTATACTGGTCGTGCATCTTAGTAAGATGTTCGCATAACCTCCAAGGATCACTTATTTAACTTTCTGTTCCCTCTTCTTTGCACAGGGTGAATCAGAAATAAAGTCAGTGGCTTTTGAGATGTCAGATCTGCTACTTTCAACTTTTGCATAAGCATACATTTAATTAAAAATTCAGTATGCCTCCTTTAGCAGTCCTTCATAATTTTCTATTCCGTCTGCACTCTACTGTCTGCCCTATACTGTATACCAAAAGTCCTCATTAATGGTAAGTCTCAGTGTAGAGTCCTGAAGAAGCAAACTTTTGCAGAGTAAAATTAGTCAATTTTTCTGTATAATAATGAGATGCTGTAATTTGTTAATCGTTTACATACCAAATGAAAGATCGACTATGATGTGAAAATAAATCTACGCCTGACATTTGGAATGAAAAATAGGAAATTTATCAATTACGGAGTTATAATTGCTTGGCAAGAGCAATCCCTCCTCCCCCTATTGATTCAGTTTGACGGGTTCCTTCATATTGACAAATCCAGGCAGGCGGAGCAGTGTTCCAGCCACCTCTGGGGTGTCATCCATCTCCCAGCCGGAGTCTCTGAGCAAAACTCACGCCTTAATGCTCATTTAAATGGGACACCAATCATCATCCAAGATAAATGGCCTATTCAGACGTAGTGTAGCATCAGCAGCACCAGACTCTCTGCAACAGCATGAAAGCGGTGCGAGAACGTCACAGAACAACTCTCACATGAAAAATCGTGCAGCTGCATGCGTGAAAACTGATATGCAGAAAGGCTCTGGTCTGCTTGATTGGGCGACTTATCTTTTGATGTAAAACTTAATCTCAGTGATGTACATTTACATATATCTACTATATATATACGCAACTTTAATCTGATCTGAGTCATACAATGGATTTAAATTACATGATGACATAAATTTAACCTTTTACAAAAACTGCTCATAATATTCCTTAATAAAAGTTTTGTTTTCTTATGGGTCTAATTAGACAAACACATTTTTTTAGTTGCGAGAGACACCATTTTAAGTGCAAGTAGGAAGTGTATCACCAAAAGGATTCACAGCTGTAAGACAGTCTGTAGTAGACTGACGCTTATGTTATCATACGTTTCAGCAGCTAAGGTGCAGAGCTGTGAACTGCATCATTAGGGGTTGTTGGTACAATGTCAAATATTGTCAGATATGACTTTAGTTTTATTCTGCTGTAAAGCTACAAAGTTATCACAGTTTGGCATTTTTGTCGTTGCCATCTCTGATTTTTGGAGCTAAAAGTGACCATTTTTGGATCAGAGGGTGAAGCCAACCCTGATGCTAGCTGCTAGCTTGATTAGCATGGGGCATGTACAGCTGTAAATAACTAACACTAATGCTACTTTTTGCTAGTCAAAAACAGGCTTAAAACCATTAAAACCAAACGGCGAGACTTTATAGACGACTAAAATGTCCCAGTTAACTTTGATGAAAACACACTGAGCAACAGTATGTATTTCTATGGTCTACACGCTGTGAATCTGGGTTTATGCCATAGTGACGTTACCTAACCACCATGGTCGTTACAGTAGTAATTTGTCAACAAACGACACCCACCTGGCACTCAAAGACGCCACCCCCTTAACTTTGCACAACTTCAAGTCTTAAGGCCTTTGGAGTCCATTTTTTTTGTCCGAAATTGTTGCACGTCTAAAAATAAATACGACTTGACATTGTGTCAATCATGTTTGCACACAAGTCCGAAACTGTCGTCAGTCATTAAAATTTTCGGAACAGGTTCGATTTTCTGCGTTTTTCGCATCTGTCTCGCTGGCAACTCATGGACGAGGCCAGCGGGGAGAAACACTACTGCACAAATTCGATGGGCCACATATCCTGGAAGTAAACGGGAAAGCTAGAAACTTATTTTGAAGTATGCACAAGGTGAGAAATCCCACTGAACTGAATAGGTGCCATGTTGGCATCAGCTATCTAGTACTTGTTATACATCTATGTTCAGGGTTCTCACACATTTTCATGTACAAAATTTTCCAAACTTTCCCAAGATTTGTTAAGGATCCATGATGAGTAATTTTTGACTTGCCCAATTTATCCACCATTTTTCAACAGATCTGATTCAAACATATTTTCAGCTAGATAGCACACATGAAGGGAGAGATGAATCCAGGGAGACAATGATGAAAAGGACCCGTTTGGAAACAAGACTTGTCACATGTTGATGCAAATTAAAACTATATTAAGTCGACGGCTGAAGAAAAAATTTGCTGTGGTGTTACATTACGTGGAGGATTGTCCAGAGAATATCACTGTATCGTTTATCATACACAACAAAATTCCATGACTTTTTCAAGACTTTAATATAACTGTAAAATTCCATGACTTTTCCAGGTTTTCTCAGACCGTAGGAACCCTGTATGTTTTAGCCCTGGAGGTTGCTGCTTGTTATTACCGTTACTGGCCAACTATGCAACACATCAATTAACATGACAGCATTTCTACATGATCAGCTGAATATTGAATAATGTTATTTATACCACTAATTCAATATCGTATCTAAAATAATTACTATGTATGTATATCTGAAACATTGGCGAAATTGTTTAATTATCTTTGGAAAACAAGACACTCTAGAAACTGACTGTTTTTTATTTTTTTATATTCCATCTGATTCTGTTAATTATGGAAGCCTTGACAAACAAGGTGAAAACTACTTTTTTTTGCATTCAGTTGCTGACCAAAACCAAAATTTCTCTTTAATGTATACGAGAACTTGGGTTTAGACCAACATTACCCACATTTTCTTTTTCACTTTACCTCTTAGGGCCTCTGTAGAGAAAAGAAAACGTTGCTTGCTTAAAATCAAAATACAAACTTTATAATATATGAAATAGATCACATTCAATATTGCTCAGAAAAATCACAAACATGTATTTTTCTCAAATCATCCAGCCCTGTTTCAAACTAAGACTGAAACAATGCTGAGGCTCTGGCTCAACTAACTAAGGTGCTAAATCACACCACACTACACGACGGAGCTGTTTTCTCAATTAACCAAGCTGTATACACAGCTCCTCCAGAGGCCATAAAAGACAACTACCCCTTGTAGAGCTGTAGAACGTACTAACCCCAGTCAGATCGGAGCTATCTGTTCCTCTAAACACACTTTAATATTGCTTCATTCTGATCCCCAATGCTATAAACATGAATGAGTGACAGAAATAATCCATAGTTAGGTTCTAAAGCCAGCTGCAGCAGTTGTTGTAAGGGCCAATAACTCACACTAGATAGACTAGATAAGACTTACAATTGGTGTTAAGGCACCAAATGACATAAAAAAGTCATACCCCGAGGACACATCACCACAACCGCTGCCATTGCTTTAAACAGTAAATAGAGCTTGCTACATCTCATGCAGCATGCTCGGGATGATTTGGATATTGCATCGCTCTTTCATCAGACATTATGAAAGCATGGAGGAGTAATCATTGGACTCGTTACTCACAGTTTTGATGATCTGTGTGTGTGTGTGTGTGTGTGTGTGTGTGTGTGTGTTTTACAGATACATTCGCAGATGTGGGCTCTGTCCTGAGGCGAGCCCTTGAAATCTTCAAGTGACAGGTTCATTGGTTTGACCGCCAGGTGAGACCTCGACACCGCAACCTCCTGTCCATTTTCCGAGGCATGCTCTCATCGTAAAAAAAGCAGCTGTGTAAACACACAGGGATGAATATCTCTTTTTAAAACCACACACTCGAGGAGGAGCCTGGAAGCAAAGTGCTGAGGGGGACGTATAAACAAAGGTTGGACAATTCTGAAACCACAAAATATTTAGGTGGTTTTGGCGTGATGGGAGTGTGGCTTGCACTTCCTGCCATCAAAAACTGAGCAAACAGTGTGCATGTCACAGATGGTGATATGGGGCTTTAAAGGCTTTAAAGTTGCGCCCCTCACTATTTCTCTATAAACAATGGGTTGAATTACTACTCACAAAGTCAAAGTGGTGACGTGTTGTAACAAACCCACAGAGAATTATCACCTGACTTAGCAGGTCCCCTTCAGCTCTGTGGAGCACCTTTCATCTCACTGTTTAGGTTTGACTACCTGCAGCTAGAGTTTTGGTTCAATCTCACTTCTAGTTCGACGTCATTTTTTTTTAGCAATCAAGTTCATTATAACTCCGTGTATGCTACCTTCTCAGCACCAAACAGCAAACATCCAAAGTTAGCGACTGGCTGGTGAACATAGTGGCCCAGTTGCCAGAAGGAAATGTTGGCACTGTACGTCTCTGCAAACCATGAATTCTTTACATTTGTACGTTTTATATGCATCATATCATAGTTTCTAAAGTGAGGTTTAAGAGCTGACTTTATCAGCGGGAGGTGAAAGGGATGGTGGATGGTGTGACACCTAAGCTAGCCACCCGCCAAGCTGCAGACCACTGTTTAAGACCAACTATCGACAAAACAGGTTGGGTTTTTTTAGTGACTCATCACTGTGTTTCCAGCTGAAGTTTTGCTATGAAACGTGGGTGGTTTAAAGCAACCTGTCACTATTTTTCCACCTTGGATAGTGCCAAAAAAAGCCGCTGTATTTTACTGAGATACTGACATGAAAATTAGTTGTTTTTTACAAAGACATAGCTGCCAAAACAAGCCATTGTTTAATGAAACATTATCATGTTTCCAGCAGGGATTGTGCCGTCAGAACTGGGTTCTTTAAGGCCAAACATGAGCTAATCTAGCTAATGGGTTAAGCATTTGCCGGCTAAAGAACCAAGTATATATTTTCTCAGGAGTTTGTGGAGATTAAAACTGAATGGAGGGTGAATATTGGACTTCATTGTAGGGCTGCCCCCACATAGTTGACCAAACATTAGACCACCAGAAAGGTCATTAGTTGGCGAGATTTCACTGGTTGCTTAGTTGCAGAAAAAAAATAAACAAAACAAAAACAAAAAGTGAAATTCTATTAGAAGCTGAGAGCCTTGTCAAAATAAATCAAAACCTATACTGGACTGTGTGGGAATTTAATTTGAAAGGACAGACACAGGAAGTGGCCACGCTCAGCAGTCAGACAGGAGTCAGGCTACAAACCAATCACAGCCGACAGATATCCTTCCCTTCTTCTTTATATCAGTCTGATAAGCACGGAAAAGTTGATCATGTTGGTGCAGGGCTACCCAGAGCTTTACATCTGTCCCACACACAATAGGCCTACACACTTATAAACAGCTCCTGGAAGAGATCAGCTCTGCACTCAGGATTTCAGGTAAACAGGCTATACAGTGCTTGTTAAGGTTGTTGCGTCACTGGGTATCCAGAAACACGATCCAAGTAAATGATGGCCAAACAAAAAATAATGCTTAATCAATAGCTCATCAAGCAGGATAACTAGAGTCCTCGAGAAGTTTTATTCCGTTGTCTCTTACTTGTCTTGGTCTTTATTTGATTATGACTCAGGTTTGGTGAATTGAGTCACCCATTTTTTATTTTATTTTTTTGGCCCACTTGTCCCAGACCCATCCCCTTCTCTCAGGAACAACAACTCAGGAAATAAACGAAACTGTTAAGCTAAAGAGAGTTGCCTGTTGCGGAAAAAAACTTTGGATGCCCTTGCAGAACAAAGCCTCAAAATTCAACATGAGTCATAAATCAGCTCAGGAGAAAAGAGAAGCGGACAACTACTGTAGAAAATCAAAAGCAAAGAGTTGGGAGAACGTGTGGGAGGTTTTAGACGGTCTGTGTGTGAGTCTGTGCAAGAGAGATGTAATGGGGTAGAAAGCCAGGTGGTGCTGACTCTGGCGAGATAATCTCAATACTGTGTTGTGTCTGATGCTTTATTTTTATAATCCTGTGGGGTTCGAATCCAAGAGAAGATAATCTGTGCAGTTTTTCCTAATGTGTCTGACGCAGACTTATTTTGTAACTACTTATGATTTTAAAGACTCAGGTTTTCTGTTTGTTTTAAAAGTAGACTGCAAACTTTATAGTCTATCACCTACATCAGATTCTACCACACTAGTGTTGATTTCCCGGCTTTAGTCTCAGGAGAGGACTCCGTTTTTGCCAGTTTTATCAGTCTGGACTCAGACCCAACTCTGTTTTGGATTCAGACTTCAGACCGCTCAGTTTTGGACTCAACTTAAGTGGTGTTGACTACAATCCAGTCTGCAGGGATCTGTCTGGTTCAAACTCCACACTCTCCATCTGTATGTTTTTTATCTAATCCAGGCTTTTTCTCCCTCCCTCCCTCCCTCACCATTAATGTCCTCTTCACCAGCACAACCATGCCGGAGCTTATTAAATTTATCTGGTGAATGGACGCCAACTGTCGCTGGTCTGAATCATGACCTTCTCACAGGGGTCACCAACAGGTCACATCCATCAATCTCTTGTTTATTTGGCAGCAGATATTTAGGGTTTAACCTACCCTTTCATTTCCTTTAACAACAGACCAAAATGATCCCGGAGTGCAGCTGGAGATGTAAAAAAGGAGTCAATGTCATTCTGTTTCATGGGACTGAGAAAGTAACGTGTAAAATAAATGCACAGTGACTTTGATCTTGATCACTTTTTATAGTGCTTATTAAAATAATTCTCCTTTTTGTAGAGAAAACCCAATAATAACTTGTGGTTGTTCCCTGTAATACTTTGCCCAGAAACTACGAGGCAGCCCCCTACATATAAATACAGCAGTATATTTTGAGTGTATAACTGGGAGTAGCAGTGATAAAGATAATACAGCAGCAGGGTCTGCAGTCGGATAGTGAGACATTTAAACAACTCCAGCTGACTACTTTCACACTGTTTCAGCTCACATCACCATCAGTTTTTATATTCTAGTGGTTTTTAAACAATACCTTTCAACCAGGTGAAAGACAGAGACGTCTGGATCTTGAGTTATGAAAGAAACAAGCTGAGTTAATGTCAGTGGTTGAAGTGAATCTGTTTAACATGAAACTGCTTTATTCATTGTTTTTACTGGCTTTAATTACCTGGTCCAGCTGTTGTTGAGAAGGAAACCTCTGCATATAATCTGGCTCCCAGTAACACCACCAACTAATGCCTGGTTCACACTACACAACATTTCTGTCTGTTCCAACAGTCACTTTGTCACATTAGGCGATTGTGGAGACTTAAAATCGTGCCGTGACTTGACGACAGACATGACACACTGCATGACAGTCCACACCAATCATCCCCGGTCATCATTCACAACATGTGTGATGTCATCGGGCTATTCTTGTCTTATTTATATTATTATAACTATTATTTCAGTCACTGTGTCTGTTCATGTGCCAGCTGAAATGTTGCTGTACATGGTAACTTCCAGAGTGCCACCAGATGGCAGAAGCTGCATTTGAAGTACCGTATGCAAACTGTAGCCCGTTTTACACTGCCAGATTTTCGGCGAATGTTGGGCCGTTTCGCCAGCAAGCTGCAAGCGTTTAGTCACACAGAGCCGGACTGGCGAGTTGATCCGAGGTGCCCAATTTTCCGCCGCGTAGGGTAGACATATTGGCGGAACCTTCTTGGTTTAAAAAGAACAAGGTGCCCTTCCGCCACAGCAGGGGTTCTTGATGACTTGTAGGGGGAGCTGTTGATGACGCCGCATGTGTGACCCACTGGCGGTGGATAAACAGGAAACAGCTAGTAGCAAGAGGGAAACCCAAACCTGACAGACACTGTAAAGATGAGCAACTGGGGAGAAAAAGAATTGCACGCGCTCCTTGTCCTCGCCAACGAAGAGGCCATTAACCGTCAGATGACGGGAACGGTGAAGGACTGGTCAACTTATGAGAGAATTGCCAAAGGACTGACCCTCCCACGTCACTGTTTACGTCACACGCTGAGCTACACGTTTTGTTACTTGCTCACGCCCCCCATTGCCCCGAAAAAGGCACATTCTGTATAAACAAAAGTAGGTAGGCGGCATTTTACTGCACTCCCCGATTTTGCTTTTATAGTGCCAATGCTGAAAAAAGACTGATTGGACTTCCCTGCAAATTTGCACAATTCATATTTAAAAAGGGCTTGTAGGAAGTTCCTGCAAATGTTTCACAATAAAAGCCTATTTAAAAAAATGGAGGGATTCTCTCAGCCGAGGTTATAAGGGGCTTTTAATTTGAAATAAATTCAGAAAGTGTTGAGTTTGAATGTCGGTGTGATGCATAAACTTCATCGAGGCAAACAGGAGTGGGAAAAAAGTAAAAATATAAAAACACAGAGGGAGCTGGTAGCCTCTGCAACTACATAGCTAACATAGTGACTGTCAGAACAGACAAACATGTGTAGTGTGAACCAGGCGTTAGTGCACACACTATTATTACACATTATTCTCATCCGGCTGGACATTGGATGCACTTGTGGAAAACACTGAGCAGTAAAGACAACTGTGTGACCTCAACCACTGACTGAATGCAGCATGGACCAGTGTCACATACCACTGTATGTATCACCTAAACTAGTTTGCAGTGCCAATCATTTCAGAGTTTTGTCTTAGTTTTGGCAATAATTCCTTATGTGTGCTGTTTACAGAGTATAATAAAACTAAACCTATTACCAAACATATAAGATGAAGGCAAAAGGGGGGGTTGGTTAGAACAATGACGCAATTTTCTGCAATTTGACATGTGCTGTATATTCAGAGACTTTGAAGGGATTATTTTAAAGCCTCACTAATCTGTTTTTGTGGCTCAACAATCTCCCACTTTATATCATGGTAAACACTAGATTTCCATAACAATTATTTGTGCTGTTAAGGTGATTTACTTATTCACTCACTTCTACACCGTGCCATTTTTCTGGAGAGGGACATAGATACTAATAAACAGGCTGTATCCACAATGCAAATTAATTTAGAGAACACTGAATATAAAGCAACAGGTGATGGAAATATGCCCATGCTGTAAAAGCTCAGGCTGAGCAGTACAAACCATATTTTCCAGATCGATCATCACCACAGTCATGACTACATGTCACCTGTAACCACACCTACACACACTGGTATAACTACCTTAATATCTATCAGCAAAACTCAAATCTCTAACTCTCCAAGCTGGTTACAGGTAACAAGATAACCTACCTGTTGCACTGTCAACCTCCTGACTGAGGACAGGCCTGCAGCTGTATGACCTCACCTCCCTCTGCATGTTGACCTGCAGACATCACATGCAATTCAGTGCTTTGCTAAATAACTGTCAGCTCACTGCGTCTGATTTACTCCAAATACACCAAACAGGATGCTAAGCTAGCTAATGACCCAGGCTAATTAAACAGCTGCTAGCTTTAGCTTGTGCTAGCTAACTATCTTGCCAAACAAACAGTTCCCACGTTTCTCAGAATGCAATAAAGTATGTTTAAACTACTTGTATTATATTTTCAAGGGTTTTAAAAGCCAGTGAAGCTCTACTAACCACTTCAGCCACACACAGTGACGCAGTAGGCTACAGCTCCTCTGCCGTTGACGCGAGTGGTGCACACGTTACTACGACAACTTTAGGAAGAAACCAATATCACAGGAAAAGGGGGGGGTGTGACTATCTGAGGTACGATCTGTGACATAATTGGAAGAATACGTTTGAACGACGATACAAATGAGCATGACTGCGTGTTGTAACAATAATTTCACTGAAATAAAAATGTAGAATTTAAAAGTAATAAAAACAAAAGAGAGGACTGGTCATTTTTGGACTCCCCTCAGGTGGTGGTGACTGTTTTGTTGCGTTCACGTGATCTCCATGGGCCAGACCAGATTTCAAGGTGGCGAAATGTATGAAAATAATAATTTACTTATTTATTGATTAAATGAATGATTAATTAATAATTTATGTAAATGTCCATGTCTGTAGATGATATTTTGGTATGATAGACATTCCTGAGTGGCAGCTGTGTCACAGTAATCAGCTCATTAAGTGAACCACCCCATAAAGTAAATTGCATTTTAGACGCTGGTGCATATCCTGGTTTAGACTCATTTTTCAGTGTTTTATAATAGTGTGTTTGGTGTCGTTTTAAAGAGGACCTTCTTGGCTTTAATTCAAGCTCAATTATGAGTATTTCTGATGAATATCGAGGTAACTGTAGCCCTTTCAACATTCAATGACACATATATTCACAATTTTCGCCTAAATTATATCTTTCTTTAAGCCCTGTGGCATCTGGAAACATCAGGGACACAGATATCAGAAACTGGAATATGCTTAGGACTCTAAGGATTCAGGAAATGCATATTATAGTCATACTATTTCATTGAGCGCCATAAATTAGAAGAATTACATTGACGGAAATCTCTGGCCCACGTATGGTGTGTTCATGAGCTTTAAGCCGTGATGTGGAAACAACATGCGTTCACATGTGCACGCTTGTGCGAGAGACCAGCGAAGGCACATGAACACACATGAATGTGGTGCCCATGTCTCACGGTCTTGCACAAGAGGGCTACAATGAAGCTAAAACAGAGTTCAAATGACGTTTTTCCAAACAACTTTTTATGTCGGGGCTTCAGGACACTTGGATCACTACAGACGAGCAGTATGGAGATATTTGTGGTTTCAGTTATGTGTTTTTGGACGTTGAATCTGGGGCGCCATAAGCCTCCATTAGGTGGAGTTGTGTTGCTACCTCCTCTCCCCTTGGATCTCCGCAAGTGATGGGAGGACTCTAAAACTTCACCTGAGCCTCCCTCGGCGTATGGGTGAGTAGATAATGGATGAATTTTCATTTTTGGGTGCACTATCCCATTAAGGGTAAGGCTGGGCGGGCTGGCTCTCACTGCAGGACAGGTTGGTGTACCAAGTACCAATTGCACCAAGTGCCAGCATTTTCGCAGACTTTCCGAGTTGTTATTCCGACTTGAGGAGGTGCTAAGTGCATTTTTCCAGTCGGGAATCCTTGTTAAATAATCACCAAAACTACCTAAATAAGACTCAATATTGATAAAGCACATGGTCCAAAGTTTACAGGCTTAACAGCAGCATTGCTTCATCAACAGTTTGCTCAGTTGTCAAGGAGATGGTTCAGAAAATGGACCTTGTAATGAGGATATTTTTTGTCAACGTGCTGTTTCCATGGTCCACGATGAATGAACCTTTTAATAAACCAGAATTATTTTTAATATTGAAAAATAGCAGCCTTTAAGTGTACAGCCGCTGTAGGATATAAGCTTGAAATAATACCCATCATGATCCGATTTGATTTACGTTAACAATATAATTACATATAATACCATATTATTAATTTAATAATTTGTATTCATTTTCCAGAAATATAAACTGTTATGTGGCTGAGTGCTTTTAACTGAGCAAAATGAAGTAACATATTTTTGAGCAAGTGCTGTGAAATACCATCACCCTTGCTTCCCCGTGTGTGGATTGATCTCTTGAAACCTGCACTGAATGCGGTGAATCAAAGTGTATAGAGCAAAGCATCCTGGGTAAAGAGCCTGGGAGCACACACCAGCTATGACAAATGCAGCTTTGGTGGATACAAATTGAATTATTCAGACTCAGAGGCATAGGGCTGGATGGGAAAAAGATCATTGGTTTGTGTTCTCGTGTCCATCCTTCATGCCGTGGGACAATGACAACAGCGAAGGCAAAACAGAGGTCACCATCTATCATCTGCTGCAACATGCAATTAATCAGCATTTTTGTTTTGTTTGTGCGTGTGTGCGTGTGTGTGCGTACGAGAGAAAGCTATAGAGTGATGGGGGTGGGAGAGGGAGGTTTATTTCAATCCTGACTTGATCAATGCACCACATTAAATTTGTCTGACTCAGTGTGAGTAGTGAAAATCGAAGAAACAGCAGCAAGGTCAAAAGAGCTTACTCGCCTACACTACTGTATACAGAACAACACACACACACACACACACACACACACACACACACAGGCACACACTGCTGTAATCATACAGTAGGATAGCTTTACACTCACCGAACTGCAGCATTAAAAACAAACAGTATCACTATCAATGTTGTCATGTGGAAAGCCTGTAGCTCCTTTTAATACAGTCACTTAAAAAGAAGAAGAATTTCTGATTAGATTATTATCACTGCTTCCAAATTTATTTCATTAGGCAGTCAAACAGTCCTTCAGTTGTTAAGTAGTTCAGCCCCTTTCACACATGAAATGTTCAGGAAGATTTCCTGCATTGACTCATGTTTGAATTTTGAGCAGGGATCCATATTTAGGGAGATCTCTCCTGCCTATCCCACCTCAAGACCCAGTAACATATTAGGGAAAATACCGGTACAGCTCTGTGGTGAATAAAAGCAGTAACGTTGCAGGGTTATGTCCATCTGACGAAAGGCGCTTTCACATGGAGCAAGTGAACAAATGACAACACTCCGCTGATGACGTATTTGGGTCAGCGACGTCTATGGGTTAACATTACTTGTCTCACAAACTTGTTGAATATTAAATACAGTTAAAGAACATTGGCACCAGATGAAAACTGATGCTCGCCTGCCATGCTCCAAAAAAAAAGATAAGTCTTCGACCGTGTACATGTGCGTCCCACCTTGCCCCATCTTCTTTTTCTTCTGTTGAGTTTAACGCAACACATTCTCACTCTGACCTCGTCACATATCAGCGTTTGGTCATGGACTTTGCACATTGACATACGACATGCAAGGTACCTTGCGTGTGTTGGTTGTCGACATTCTGGGACACCGCGTCAACTTCAGCCTGTTACATGCATTGTCTGATTTCAAAATACACTTCCATTTTTACAGGTAATGTAATCGTAAGTGCTAATATCGTAGGCAACTGGACTTGCTTGCATTTCTTGAAGACGTTTTGCCTCTCATCCAAGAAGCTTCTTCAGTTCTAAATGACTGTTACGAAGTTGCAGGCTATAAACCCTGTGTGGGTGGGAATGTAGGGGAGTCGTAGGGGTCACGTGAGCTCTTAGTTTCAGAGTCGTTAAGGTCACAATGTGAGTCGTTGACCCACCTGGCCACCATGTGAGTCGTTAGGGTCAGATCCCAAGACTGCGTTGTAGGTGGGGGATAAGTAGTGTCTGTTTAACGATGGTCGAACGAACTTCGTACCAGTCATTTAGAACTGAAGAAGCTTCTTGGATGAGAGGCAAAATGTCTTCTAGAAACGCAAGCAAGTCCAGTTGCCTACGATATTCGCACTTACGATCACCATGACCTGGATGACTGAGAATCTTCACCGACATACAGGTAATATAGTGTTTGTATGTAGTCTCTGTCAAATTAAATGCAGTACTCGGTAAAACACAGCAAATTGGCATTTATTACCCTCAACAGCAAAGGCACGTGGTTACATTTAGCAAACACACACAGTTGGGTGTGGGCAACAAGAGCACATGGTTAGGTTTAGAAAAAAAGGAAGTGTTTGGCTTTACAAGCTTACTGGATCGGCCTCCCGGGTGAAAATCGATGGTAGCTGGACCCATCTACTCCCCCTCACCCCTGCCCTACTTGGACTTTTACCTCCTTAACTTACGTTGTTGTCCCACGGCTTTTTTAGTCGGTGTCTGACGCCAGAAATCACTGCCGAAACACCGGTATTCCAGTATTCGGTGACTTCAGAATACGACCGGGTTAGTTTTATGGCAGGTGGTATCCATAAATGTTGCATCTGCTGGTGTGTCCCATCCCCTATCTATCCCGGCATTGCCATGACACGTGTGAAAAGGTCAAGACGTAAATGTTCCCGAATGTGAGTAGTGACAATCACTAGCAGTAACATAGGCTGAAGACAGCAATTTAGTCAGTCTATTAATCAGTCAGTCATTCCTCTAGCTAGCTAGTTTGTTAGTTAGTCCTTCCATAGTTCAGTCCATCAATCAGTTACTTTATTAATCAGTTATTTTTTCAGTCAGTCATTCAGTTAATCCACTGGTTCTCATGGTACATGTATCACTGGTGGTACTTGAGCTCCCTCTAGTGGTATACAGAGGAATCTATGAATGAAAATAAATAAATAAATAAATACATTAATTTAAATATATAAATACGTATATACCAAATTTAAAATGAGTTTTGCCTTTCCTCTAATATTTCTATTTCAACATCAGTCTGCTGTGTAGTCGCGTTCATAACATGCATACGTCCACAATTAGTTACGAGCTAAACTGTAATGGCAAAATAGTAGGCGGACGTAAAATGGTCACCTATGTAAAAACACTGCAATCCAAACTAGAGAAGCGCAGATCAGGAGAAGAATATTGCAGCAGCCCTGTTAAAATTGAAGTGGACATCAATCAACTGAGCGAAAGTGCTGGTGGCTACTTGGGCAGCGCCAGTGAAATCTCCACAGCACCTGATGAGGAGCTGAGAGTCATGAGGAAGAGGTTAAGTGCCAGTTCTTGTGCTGCCTCTTTGTACAGCAGGGCTGTGGCTCACAGCAGCCGACAGTAAATAATCTTCTGATTAGGAATAAACCTGCCTCCTGTGTGGACTGCTCTTAGCTGAATAGGGTAGGCCTGTACGCTTCATCGGCTGTAATGGTGGTACTTGGCGAGCCTAATATTTTCTGAGGTGGTACGCTGTTTAAAAGTTTAAGAGCCACTGAGTTACTCAGTCTGTTAATCTGTCATCAGTGTAAGTAGTGTGTAAACCATCTTAAACTTAAGCATAAATTAAGAATAAAACCAAGGACAGATGAGCTGCTTTCCGAAAAGTCTGCTCCACATTGTGGGACGAGACACCAAAATTGATTTTAGTCTGCATGCTGCCATTTTTGAAATAGACACGGTGACCAGTACACAACGGGGGTCCTTTTTTCAAAGTAATGTATTGAAATATGACAGGATCCCAATAAGACATGTCCCTCTACACCTAAAAACTTCAGACCACATTGTTGTACCTTTTACATTTATGTTCACATTCTTGCTGCTTCTAAGATGCAGGCGACTTGTCGAGCATCTGTTTAAGTCAGATGTATCCCTGCTACTGTATACAGGAAATGGCTTAATGTGAACACAGCAGCGTTTATGTTTTCTGCATTCATCCATATCACTCTTATTGTTGTTATTTCTTTGTCTCAAGACATTTTTATGTTATTTTCCACACCATCATAGCACCATGTCCAACACATTTTCCTTTGATACAAATGATTATGTAGTATGTGCCTTTGTTTATTCCTATTTGTTGTCTGCTCTCCCTTTGTTGTGTCCTATTATAGCAAAATCTGTTGCACCAATGTCAGGTCCTCACAGGGATCAATAACATTTCACCTAATCATTAATCATATATCTTATCCTCCCCAGGACACAGACTGAGCGCTGCTGGGGGAAAATAAGAAGAAAGCTGGTGTCTGTTGTCAAAAGCTCCTTTCTACAGAACACAGCACATCATTGTGCCTTTGGTGCACATGAGTAACACATTTCTCCAGGGCCAAATATGAAAGTGGCCATTTGTATTCTGTTGGCCGCCCAGTCAGCGGTACTCTGTGTCTTTTTTTTTCTTTCTTCGGATGCCTCGGCGGAGTCCATCTCACTAAAGAGGTGGAAATCAAACCACCATTTGAAAGGCTCCTCATATCCCGGCATCATTTGCTAGATTGGTTCGGCATTGTGAAGTTCGAAAAGCTTTAGTATGGATTTTGCCTCTGAGAAGCAGGTGCCGTCTCTGCGAGATCAAAGCAGCTGAGACCAGATGATCTGTGCAGTGTTTAAGACAGCTCTGAGGGCCTGCAGACGTGACTGGACTGCCTAGACCAGGTCAGAGGCCTCTGAAGAGGTGATGGATGCCATCAGCCCCGAGGTGAGATGGATGAAATGTGAAGAGATGGAAGCGTGTTGCCTACTGAAGTGTTCAGAGGTGTAGAGGCTTTGAATGTGGTTGGGAGAGTGAGGCAACGTTTGCGTTGAGGCATTATACTGGAGAATAATTGAAGGCGGGACACACATGACATGATGGCTACCTTCACATGAATAAATATATAAAATAAAGACTACAATTTACCAATGTTCACTTCACGTCTCATATTCAGGCTACTGCTACTGGTAGCAGCAGATGATTGTAGAGCCTGGTCTCACTCTGAAGTCGTCGAAATCTGGCACTTGGGCAGACGAAAGTTAAGGCTGCAAAGGTCCATCTGAGGCGGGCAGGAAGGGTGGTGGATGGGTCCAACAAACACCAACTTTCACCCGAGACAGCAATGTTCCCGTCCCGTAAGATTAATTTCCTAAACCTAACCATGTGCGTTTGTTGCTTAAACCAAACTTTGTTTGTTGCTGAAGGAAAAAAAATGTCAATTCAATGTGTTTTACCAACGTAGTGCGTTTATTTTGAAAGAGACTGTATGTAAACGGTAAATTTCCTGTGAAAACAGAAGTGTACTTTGAAAGAAGACGATGCATGAAACAGGCAGAACTTGACACAGCGTCCCAGAACATCAATAACCAATGCACCCAGGGTTCCTTGCACATTGTATCTGGACGTGGAAAGTCCATGACCAAATGCCAATATGTGATGAGGTCGGAGTGAGAAGGTGTTGCTTTCTGCAGTGTGCTCAGTGTCTCCAGAGGTGGCTGGAAAGTATATTACAACAATACTAGTGAGTAAAATTAATGAGTTTATATCGCCTCTGACTTGCATCATATTTAAACATTTCGTCTTGTGACACAGGTCCTGAAACACTGGCTCGCTTTCACTTTTGATTTTCAGCACGAGCCCACAGGAAACTCAAGCGCTGTCATGATTCACTCCCCCGTATTAGCTAGAAGACACAACTGCTCGGTCGGGGGCAGAGGGAATATTGTGTCAGCTGGTTTATTCATGAAAACAGAGAGAGACTCACTCAAACATTCGTGTAGGCAGATTAACCTGAATAAGACCTGAAACTGAGTGCAGACGACAGCTCGGCATGTAAATAGGACTTACTTTAAAAAGGCAGCGCTTAGTTAAAGCTTCACAAAGCATTTCATGAATGCACTTGTTTATTCAAATAAAAGAGTGACCTCAGATTATTAAAATCACAAAAGGCGTCAAGCTTCTGGGTAACTGAACAAGTAATCTTCTTTATTGTGATATTTTTACCGCATCAGTTTCAGATCCTGTAACCAAAAAGTGTTGTCACATTGAGACATCACGTGTGCACCATGAACTGTTTATCTGACACAATCTGGCAGAACACTGAGAGCCCAAAACGCTCACACATAACAAAAGCTGGAGACTTCCGTTTATTCTAAAAATTGAGCAGGAATGTGAGGAATGTCCTCCCCAAGGCCTGAAATGTGTATTTACAGTGAGTGAAATGACCAAACCTAATTAACATTCCAGCTCCCTGTTAGTGATCACGCCTCCCTCTCCGCTGAATATCCAACTCAATTTGATTTTGGCAATTAAAAAAAGCCTAATGTTACTCATGTGGAAAAGACATCGTGAGTGCATGGTAATTATTAGACTCAGAAAATCCTATAATGAGCACAAAGTGGAGGAGAATACAAACTGTACTCAGTGCTGAACAATCCCTTAACCTACTGGTACACAGTGACATCATTCCCATCACTTCGCTTTCTCTCCATCAGTGAGACGAGGAGACTGAAATCAGTCTGTGTGATTGGGGGAAGAACAGTAGCTCTGTAATGGACCGCTCATCATCATCCAGACAGAAATGTAAGCTGTGAATGCACGTATCTTTGTTCCTGACAACCAATCAGCAATCCCTGTTGTTTGTCTGCAGAACTCCTTCTCCTCCTACTTCTGTTTTTTCTCATGTACACAGGCTTACAAGAATTTGGTTACTGAAGGCTATGGATTTACAGGTGGATTCAGACACATGGACGAGATGAGAGCAGCTTGAATATTATTAACAGCTGGATAATGAGGATAGAGTCAGTTACGTTCAGTTTGACTTCCTCCTGTGAAACTGTGTTCTCTTTTTCACACTATTATTTTATTGATACGCACATTACTGCGTTGACTACATATATATGTACAGTAAAGCATCACATACAGAGACTAATGCTAGCCTACTTTCAACTGAAGATAGCTGGCAACAATAGCTGGAGTCAGGCTGTAACTGGCCTGGCTTAGCATAAAGACTGGAAGCAGGTGAGAACATTAAACATTGCTGCTAAGTTAACAATAAACAACATGTCTTTTTTATAACTGCAAATATTTTATGCAAGAAGGAAATGGGTTTTGATAAGTGGCACTGAATGTAGAGAGACTCTAAAGGTTGAAGCCACATTTCATAGAAAATATCTATAACGTATATTGGTAACAGCTAGCCTGGCTCTCTCTAGAACAGCCTATGAAACAATGTGTCTTATTTTTTAACCCGTAGCCTACATGAGCAGAAATATAGAAATGACAGCGCTAAAAGTATTTCAGTGCAAAAAACAGCTCGGCACTGTGACACACCAGGCAGACTTTGTTTGGTACCATCAGCCTGTATACAGACCAAAATAAAAACCTGTTCATTGCCCATGTCTGGCAGCCAGCGCTACAGCTAAAGACACTGTGAATAAACTGTCAAGAAATAGTCCCAGCACACTTTAACCTTTGTATAATTAAGGACGCATTCACACTGGCGCTATTTGGTCTGCTTTAAATGAACCCTGGTCCGCTTCCACGGATAGTTCGGTTCGTTTGAACGCTCATTCGAACTCTGGTGCGAACCAAACCAGCGAACTCTGGTCTGCTTGAAAACTGGGGGTCTTGGTTCACTTGCAAGGGAACCCTGGTGCGGTTCGCTTACAGTGGGAAATGCAAACGGACTATCCAGCGAATCAAAGAGAGGAAGTGACGGAGAGTGCAGTGCATTTTGGTGTTTGATGTTTTTGTGGTGAAACTGGCTGAAGGGGATGGATTTCCATTTTCGGTCCTGGCCAATCAATGATCATGCTTTCTTTCTTCCTGGTCAGTGGTCATTTCGGGCTATACCACCCCCAAACAAGCAGCTGTTGTTCAGGCGGTTTGGTCCGCTTTAAAAAGTGCAGTGTGAAAGTGAACCGAACCAAATTAAGGTGTAAAATTTTTCAGCATTCCCCGCCCAATCGAACCGAGTCCCCCGGACTATCCTGGTGTGAATGTGCCCTTAAACAAGTTAGACACAATATGTTAATTAGTGTGCTTTCGAGATGTTTGTTGGTGTTTTTATTTTGGTGTATTGAAAGACAGAGCTGGCTGTCTTATAGTGTCGTCCATTTGCACTGGAAAGTCAGAATGTTTGAGTTCCCAGTTGGAAATTTGAACTGGGGGGCCCCCTTAAGTTAGATTTCCATCTCGCAAAGTCAAAGGAACCTCACCAACCCTGATCTCAAAATCCAATATGGCCCAATAAGCCCCACTCTTGAGACAAACTTGAGATCGATATCAATCTTATCTCAACTATGAATAAAAAGGGTGCATCAGTTTTCCAAGATGTTAAATTCTGTTTTTCAGTCATGCATCTAGCGCTACAGCTGTCTTAACAGGCTGCACCATATGCATGTAAATGTAACCTAAAGCCTATTTTACACTTCAAGTCTGTTTTCTTCTGTACAGTGATTATGTTCTGGGCTCTGAGTGCTGCCAAAACGCAAGTGACCCACACTTAAAACTGTGCCTGAACACATCTTGTGTCGACATACATGGAGCTGTGAAACTGAAGCTGTGTCTTTGCTAATGTGCTGATCAGCCTGTGCCTTTGTGGTAGACACAATGTTAACAGTGCAATTTCAAGTCAGATGTTGCAACAACACATTGTCATGTATCCAGCTGGTTACAACTGCTGCTGACAGTTATTTAAGCACCGGGGTGATTGAAACAAGGAGAATTCATTCAGTTAGTGCTCATGCAGTCAGTCTGCTCTGTATCAGCTGTCACACAGGACGCTGAAGCTGCACAGGCCTGACTAACTGATAGGGCCACGGCCCGGCCTGCTGTGTCCCGACAGGAAGAGAGAGGGAAGGTGAGCAGGAAGGAGAAACTCAAGGAGGACAGGGTGGAGTACAGAGTCATGTCCTCCCTTTGAACTAGTCTCCATTTCTGCAAACCTCCCCAAAATAACCTCAGGAATGTCGTACACATGAGTCATAAATAACTCTCAGTGACAGTTAAATACCCGGGTGATGCGTGTTGATACAGCGCACCCTCTGCTTGTCTTCATTGAGGATTTTCAGGAACATATTGAATGGCTCTGGCTCCACAAGCTGTGAATCTGAAGAGGATTTTCACCCCCCACCTCCCCACCTCCCCTCTTATCATTGTCGTCTTTGAGGAACAGGGGGGAGGGGAGCGGCGTGGTGCCAGGGACACCCCGCCCCCCCTCGCCAGACACAGCGAACGGGTACAAACGCTTGGCACGGTGTGGCAACGAATATGCCAACAGCCACTCTGGCAACCATCGACTCTGAAGGTTCAGTGAGAGGTGAATCATCACTCACCAACAGTAAACACAGAAACACACTGCACGCCGTACAGTACACACTGCCGCAAGCTGCAACTGCAAATATCACCAGCTGGAAATTACAAACCAAAATAATGAAGATGATGTTACCTCCTAGCTGATGATAATATTTGTGTGTAACTGTGAACGGAGGCTGCTGGAACCAAGTGCTTACAAGTGAGTTTGTACAAGACGTTTTTAATTTCTGTTATCAGCTACTTACGTGTAGAAACTATAAATCATTAGCAGGCTATTATTTTGCTTTATAACAGTCTGAAAATCATTTAGCACATTTCTTATTGAGCCAAACTGGTTACATGAAATTGTATTGCATTACTGCTGACCCACTATTATGTTGATTTCCATGCATCCACTTCTTTCTGTTAGTTTCAGTAACACTAAAAAAAGAAAAAGAACAAACTATCTAAATTCAGTTGAGGCAGGTATTGTTGTCTGCCACAGTGAAATATATATTCTTTATTACTTTTTGCTGAAGTCATTTTATTGTTATTATAAACAATGAGTCATCTGAAAACTTTTATCCCAGCGTCAGTTTGGGAATCCTGCGGGGAGTGTCCTCGGAGGAAACTTATTTTTGTCTATGCAGAATTTCATCATCATGTTTTCCATCTGAATTTATTTTTAAAGTTTAAAGTTCCGCTCCAGACACATTAAAAGTATGCAAGAAAGAAAAGACTATTTAACATGGTTTACTCACATTAAAGAACTCTGAAAACGAGTTGGAAGCAGATCTTCTCTTCCTCTCTCATTGAGAAATTCTGGATCTGACCTTGTGCCCCGCCCAACATCACCGCTCGCGCTAACCAGCAAAAGAGCAGTGCACATTCGAATGACTAGTGCAAGAGTTGGAGGAAAGATTCAGCCAGATGTGTGTGAGCCTCAGTCAGACCAAGACTCCGATGAGGAGCCTGCTATGAACCCAACCCAGTTTTTTCGCGAGTCATTGTGTCCAGTGACGTTTTAGCCTTAAAAAGTGGGTGTTTTTCAGCAGCGGCACTGACACAATGCAACGACTGGGAGATCACGAGGGAGCTGAAAGTGTCTGGTCAGCTAAATGTCCACTAGGCTACTTGCTGTTGTCTGTAATGTGTGTCACTTCCAGTAAATATGGTTGAAACTTGTTTATTTATGTTGGGACTTTATTGTCTTCTCATTTGAGGACGCTGTCTTTATTATTATTGACAGTGTTTAGTTTTTTATACTTATCAGGTCCTACTGATTCCAAATAGTGAGGAGAAATTAAAACTGCATTCCACAAAATTTAAGTTCTCAGGAGGTTAAGGCAAAAATGCTCAGCCATGGCTTTGACTGCTTATTTTGCTGTCTGAAGTATATTTAAAAAAATAATTATAATTTATAATTTTTTTATAGCTTGAGTTTTTATGAGCACATTTATGTGTGAAGGTGCTTTAGTGTGCATAGTTTATGAAATGTGACACTGCAAAAAAAAAATAAAAATAGAAAATGCATATAAATAAATGTCGCGGCTAATATTACACATATAGCAGGCTGCAATCATCAAACCATAAATAATCAACTTTGCATGAAGTATATTGACAAAAGACCATGAAACGGAGTTGCATCATGACAAAAACATGCCAATTTAAGGGTTAAAGATTATAAAACTTCACTAATATTTGATATGTATGATTAGGACTGATGCTGATGTAAAAAAAATTAAAAAAGAAAAAAAGTTTATGTGTGTAGGGACATTTATGTAACTTTTTTGAAGGGGCATCAAAGGGTTAAAAACACCATACAGACATGTTAACAAGGTAAAGAAGTTGATATTCATTGGAGAGGGTCTTAATTTCATTTATTCAGTTTATTTAGATTATAGACACAGCAAGAACACTCTTAATAAAATTCAAAGAAGAAAAGCTTATTTGAAGAAAAGAAAAAAACTCCAACATCCAAGATCTTTGATTTGCTGACCAGCAGATCAAGAAATGACCAAATGCACATCATCCATCCCATCTATCTTCGCCTTTTTCTGTCTTCTGGATTTGATTTTCCAAAACACATCCTATGCAGACTTTTCTTCAGACACCTACTGTACGTGCTTTCAGGCACTGGAACGTCCTTGAACATAAGACCAAGGAGAGTGTATAAAATCACATCCACTTGCAACCCCACTATAACACACAGACAACAACATGATAACAGTTACTAGTAGTTTGATTTTCAGGTCTCTTAACGCAAGTTGATTTCTTAAGCTCACTAAGATGAACGACTGTACACGTGAATATGACCATCTTCAGAATGAAGTGAAGAGTTATTCATGGTCTAACTGATCCTTGGCCTGTCAGGTGTTGATATTCACAAGGTTGCAGTGGTGAGATCGCTCTACAGGTTGTAATTAAACAGAGGATCAAACTGTGATTCAGACTCATCATTATGACTTGACTCAGCTCTCAGCAGGAAAAAGAAGCTAAGCTCTGAGTGTAAGCAACACGAGGGTGTTCATCTGTTGTTAACTAGACTCACTCAAGTGTAGTTCATTACGGCCGCCTACTTTCTGCATATTAAAAGGCAGCCAAGTCTCACTGCTGAGTGGGGAGTGTGTTTGAACACCGGTTTCTGATGTGCTTGCTTTAATCACCTTCAGAAAAGCCCAGAATAGAAAGAAACAAACTCATTTGAGAAGTGAGGGATGAAGGGGAGGGAACCAGAAGAAAGAGGGAACAGCAGGGTGAAAAAGGAGGCAAAGAAGCGAGAAGAAGACACAGAATTGAGGAAGAAAACGGGGGTTTGTCTCTGCTCTTGTTACAGTCACCATTAGAACTACTGCAATGCACCTCTCAACCATTATGTCAAATATAAATCCACATTTAAGAAAGTTTGACAGCAACTCTGCAGCTGAGGAACAAGAACCACCACCTGTGCCCCTCTGTGTGGAGACAGCAAAGCCAGCAGGGAAAAGTTCACTGCTGAGCCAAAACCACGTTACAGAAATACACCAACTTTACTAGAGCTTGTTTTAACTGTGCAGCACTGAGCATTTGCTCAATGCACCAAATACAGTAACAGTTAGATAGTGTATACCACACACGTCTGCTGCTCTGTCTGTATTGCTGGTTCTTTGGGTGTCCTCAGACAGAACACAAGGCAAAGTTTGGGTTACAGTCAGGTCCCCCGGATCCTAATCCGAACAAGCATCAGTAGGACCCCACCTTGTACCCCGCAGGACTTAAAGGATCTGCCACAGATGCCCTGGTGCTACACACCAAAGGACGGGTCCAGAGGTCTTTTGTCCATGCCTCAATAGGTCAGGTACCAGCACGTCCCACAGATGCCTGATTGGGATCCGGGGTATTTGTGGATCAGGTTGATGCCTTGAGCTCTTTGTCATGTTCCTCGGGCCATTCCTGAGCAGTGTGGCATGGTGCATTGTTCTGCTGAGGGTGGGGGCGCTGCCATCAGGAAGTGAAGTTGCCATGAGGGAGTGTATCTGGTCTGCAGCAGTGTTTGGGAGGGTGGGGCATGTCGAGTGGCAACCACATGAATGCCTGGACTCAAGGTAAGATGATTAATGTTGTCAGTGATTTTAATGCTGTGGCTGATGGTTGTAATTATTTGTTGTCTGCTTTTGTGATTCATTATCTTGTCAGTGATTGTATAAGAAGTGTTTGGCTATTTGATTAGTTTATTGTCATTTTAATGCCTCTCTCTGCATCTGTGACAGCTGTGGCAGGAGGCATCCCTCTATCCATCCGTCCTATTCTTGTGAACACCTTATCTTAGGAGGGCTTTGAGATAATGTCCTCATATTTGGCACAAACATCCACCTGGACTCAAGGATGACCCGATTGGATTTTGGTTGTCGACTGTCAAAGGTCAAGGTCCTGTGATTCACATCTATCCCATTTTCATGAACATGATATTTTGGGAACGTCTTCAAATTTGGCACAAACATGGCTACTCGCAGTATTGTAGTGAAAAAATCCCCTGCAGCCCAAAAAGCATTTTCCCATAGGCCACGATTATAAAAAATGACATCTGTAAAACTGTTGACAGACCACCTCCAACTGCAAACAAGGTAAATTATGACTGTTTCTATCAATAATTTTTCATGGAGGTTTTTATATTTGTAAAACTTTACTCAAGTCGAGAAAAGCAATGACGTCATCTGAAGTCTATGAGTCGAGCAGGAACTTGTGGGTGGAGCCAGTGGGAGAAACACTACTGCGCATATTGAGTGGGCTGCATATCCCGTAAGTAAACCCAAAACCTAGAAACTTTTTGCAGTTTCTATTCTATTATTGGACTGAATAGGCACCATCTTGGCATGCTGCTTCTAGTTACTATTGTAAGGCAGGTTTCTCTCTCCTGTCTAACCAATAAACTTGCTAGTTACTGAATTAACGATCAAAGGGCTGTGGGTGAAGTAGGAGCACGGGGGCAGCTTCTCTGGGTAACTTGTTCCACTTTAATGTCCGAAAAAGAACGCCGATAACAAGTGTGGTGGCATCTCACATCTTACATATATCACACCGCCAAACTTAACCCTAACTCTCAGTACCTGCACGTAAGGTGCACGATATTAAAAAGTTCCAGATTTAACGTAAAGAGCAAAATAAAACATGTAAACAATTTTGTATGCAGTTGACAATAAATTTTGTAGATGCAAAATAATGAACAGAGAAAAACAAGACAATCTACTGGATACGTCCTCACAAAAATTAATCTCATTTTACACCATTATACATCTATGGGAGAGACATGAATGTAAACTGTAACGTCAGCTGCAGCCATTCTTTATCTTTTTTTAATTGAGCGAGCTTTGTTTACATTTAACAAGGCCACACTGTGGAGTGTAGTTTGAAGTGGTGTACTGTTGAACGTACAGTATAGAAAGTGCCCCTCTATTGAAAGAATAATTGGACAAAGGCCTTGAGGTGGAAGTTTGCACTTGGGCGCAGCATGACAGTGCTTCTACCTCCTTTTATATCAACAATGTTTAGCATCATGTGACCTGCCCTGAGCTGGGAGAGCCGACCCGCTCAGAGCTGTGAGAATGTGTAAAACAAACACCGTGTATGTGTTAATGCTGTTTGACCTTTTAGCTCAGGCTACACCGAGCAAGCAGCCAGTGACAAGGAGTGCGAGTGGTTTACCACAGCAGCAAGCCTGCGACAGACACGTTACGGAGCATGATGATGCCAGAGTATTAACCAAGAGGATTATTCAGATGAGAATGAGAGTCATTTGCAATGCAAATTAAAACAGTATTTAAAGCAGAGTAACATGCCCTTCAAATAACTTCTGCTGCAGAGAAATCCCAGTTCTCCTCCCTGTTAAAATAGTTATAAGGTGGGAAGTGCAGCACATGAAAGAGTCAGCGCTTCCACACTGAACATCACCATCACACTGAATTATCGTCGGCTCGGCCTCCTCTCTTAGATATGGCAGACTGTATCATAATCATTTCATGGACAGTTTTGTAAGGGAATTCAGCATGTGATTAATTCATTAAAATCACTCTGTGTTCCTCCCGCAGGTTAAATAGCTTAAAGAATCAATAAGCCCTCGTGACGAACTGTGTCGTGTTGAAACTGTACAGCAAAGTGGCATGAAGATGCACAGAGATGCAGTGTGCCAGTGTTGTGTTTGTGCGTGTGGGTGGTTGTACAGTTCAGTGCTGTGGTGGATGCTGTAGACACTGAAAACAAGAATGTAGGACTATGTGGTTTTGAGCTTGGCCCATGATTCTTTGTGGATTGTTTCTCTTTAATTTGGATCTATTGACTAAAAAAAAAATCATAAACAAATTCCTGTATTAGGTATAATATGTTGTCTAGAACTTCATCATCGCTTTTCCATAAAGTTATGTTTTATACACTATTAATTTACATCAGCAAGTATGTTTTAAAAACATAGTAGAATTCACTGTCAATGTATTTCATTTGTTTTCTGACAAAATCCATAAATGACAACTAAAACACGATCATTGTTTTCATGGCAATGTTTAGGGACTTAAAGTACTTGGCTACTTGGATGAAGTTATAGGAATATCTAAATAATATGTATTAAAATTCAAAGGATAAGGCTGGGGTTTCTCTATTTTTATTTTTATATTTTGGTTAACAATAGCAAAGTCTGTCTATCGAAAAATTTCCAACTTGGCATACAGCCCCAAGCCCACTGCTTCCTGCGAAGGACATAAGTCGGAGGATATGAAAAAAGAGACATGAATATACAGAATATATTGATTAAAAAAAACAAGTTGCACTTACAGTTTACAAAAGGGCAAAAGGTTAATGAGGGTTAATGTGACCTTGACGTTTGATCATCAAATTCTATGGTAAGTCCAAGGGGATGTGTCAAATTCCTCAAGGTGTTCTTGAGATACCGCATCCTTGAGAATGGGACAGAGTGAGGGTATGGACGGATGGACACCCAAAAAAATAATGCCTCTGACCATGGCTATCATTTTTAACAAATGTTTTTTTCCTAAACCTAACCATGTTGTTAAAGGAGAAAAAAAAGTCAATTTGAAGTGTTGTACCAACGTAGTGCTTTTATTTTGAAAGAGACTGTACGTAAACGGTAAATTTCCAGTGAGAATGGAGATGTATCTTGAGAGAAGAGAACTTGACACAGTGTCCCAGGACGTCAACAACCAGCGCACCCAGGGTACCATGCACGTCGTATGTGGACGTGGAAAGTCCATGACCAAAAGTTGTGACATTGTCGGAGTGAGAATGTATTGGCGGGTCACACAAACATAAGTCAACGCTGACATGACGCACGTAAGTTGTGGCAAGTAACAACAATCTTTTCCAAAGTCTAGCCATGTGGTTTTACTGCCTAAACCCATAATAAAATTGCGACAGTTTCACAATGTTGAATATGCACCTTCTGACTTATTGGTAGGTGCAGTTTGCCTTGTCTGAAGCATTATAATTGTAGTGATAACAACTGATACTATCTACATCTACATCTACCCACAAATTGGTGGCCTGGCCAATAATCTATGCACAAGAGTTAAGATACTATTAATATTTTGAATTACAAACTCCTGTATTCTATTGATATTTCTGCACCATTTATGGCCCCAGATGCTGCATATGTGCCATACAGGTACACAGGAGTACTGACTCCTTTTTATTTCAGTTGTAGCACATTGGCTCATTCAAGGACGATTATGGCAAACTATTAAAAAAAATGGGATTTGGGAAAATAAGATGCAAAAAGTGTTCTTGTTTCAGGGTTATTGTTTGGACACCCCACCCGTTCTCCCGCCATTGTCATCAGCGACAGCTCCTTATCTGGCTAATGAAGCATAGCAAACACGCTGATGCAATTTTTACATAAGGTTCATGGTAACAAATCAGTATGCCAGTTAAGTTCAGTCTTCCACTGAACAAGATATCTTTCATTCATTATTGATGTTGTGTGAGAGAAGCTTTCCCCTGAAGGCACACTAGGATTCCCATAGCCAGACTCAGCATCAAAGGCTTCTCTATAATCTTGTCTTCTCTTTTCCCACCCCTCCACTCCCTGACTCTCCACATTACATGGTCCATCTTATTCATTTACTGCTATCCCTCGCCATACGTGTTTAATTATGCTATCACTTGTAGTAGATAATGTGATACAGAGATGAACAGTGCAACGGCTGCTATTTGTGATATCCTTATTAAGAGCTAAATTTCCATATAGAGCATTGATTGTGCATGGATGGCTTATACTGTATAGCTGACATTGTTTCATCTCTGCATTACCTTTCTAATCTACAGTGCATGTAGCTTTACTGGGAGAGCAAGGCAACATACCTGCCAGGATAAGGAGACTTTATACACCGAGGCTCTGCAGTCTCAGATATACTTCTTCAGGTGCTGCTGTAGCCACAACAGAGATGTCAGCTGTGCGCCAAATTATTTATAAGCTGTGTCCGATTTCAGAGGATGTCTTCTTTGAATGTGGCTGAGGTTCAGAAGTATTTAATGAATCAGAATTCTTCCAAATCTAATTAAATTTAGCTTTTGGGAGTTGAAAGGAGCTAAATTTACAAATAACTCGCCTAAAACTGAAAGATTCAACTTGAAAACTTGTTGCTTGCTAACGTTAATTATCTTGAAAACTTGTTGCTTGCTAATGTTAAGTAACTTGAAAACTTGTTTCTTGCTAACGTTAATTAACTTGAAAACTTGTTGCTTTCTAATGTTAATTACCTTGAAAACTTGTTGCTTGCTAATGTTAAGTAACTTGAAAACTTGTTTCTTGCTAACGTTAATTAACTTGAAAACCTGTTGCTTGCTAATGTTAAGTAACTTGAAAACTTGTTGCTTGCTAATGTTAAGTAACTTGAAAACTTGTTTCTTGCTAACGTTAATTATCTTGAAAACTTGTTGCTTGCTAATGTTAAGTAACTTGAAAACTTGTTGCTTGCTAATGTTAAGTAACTTGAAAACTTGTTTCTTGCTAACGTTAATTATCTTGAAAACTTGTTGCTTTCTAATGTTAATTACCTTGAAAACTTGTTGCTTGCTAATGTTAAGTAACTTGAAAACTTGTTGCTTGCTAATGTTAATTAACTTGAAAACCTGTTGCTTGCTAACGTTAATTATCTTGAAAACTTGTTGCTTGCTAATGTTAATTAACTTGAAAACCTGTTGCTTTCTAATGTTAATTACCTTGAAAACTTGTTGCTTGCTAACGTTAATTAACTTGAAAACTTGTTTCTTGCTAACGTTAATTAACTTGAAAACTTGTTGCTTTCTAATGTTAATTACCTTGAAAACTTGTTGCTTGCTAACGTTAATTAACTTGAAAACTTGTTTCTTGCTAACGTTAATTACCTTGAAAACTTGTTGCTTGCTAATGTTAAGTAACTTGAAAACTTGTTGCTTTCTAATGTTAATTACCTTGAAAACTTGTTGCTTGCTAATGTTAAGTAACTTGAAAACTTGTTTCTTGCTAACGTTAATTAACTTGAAAACTTGTTGCTTTCTAATGTTAATTACCTTGAAAACTTGTTGCTTGCTAATGTTAAGTAACTTGAAAACTTGTTGCTTGCTAATGTTAATTAACTTGAAAACCTGTTGCTTGCTAACGTTAATTATCTTGAAAACTTGTTGCTTGCTAATGTTAATTATCTTGAAAACCTGTTGCTTGCTAACGTTAATTATCTTGAAAACTTGTTGCTTGCTAATGTTAATTACCTTGAAAACTTGTTGCTTGCTAACGTTAATTATCTTGAAAACTTGTTGCTTGCTAATGTTAATTACCTTGAAAACTTGTTGCTTGCTAATGTTAATTAACTTGAAAACCTGTTGCTTTCTAATGTTAATTACCTTGAAAACTTGTTGCTTGCTAATGTTAAGTAACTTGAAAACTTGTTGCTTTCTAATGTTAATTACCTTGAAAACTTGTTGCTTGCTAATGTTAAGTAACTTGAAAACTTGTTTCTTGCTAACGTTAATTAACTTGAAAACTTGTTGCTTTCTAATGTTAATTACCTTGAAAACTTGTTGCTTGCTAATGTTAAGTAACTTGAAAACTTGTTGCTTGCTAATGTTAATTAACTTGAAAACCTGTTGCTTGCTAACGTTAATTATCTTGAAAACTTGTTGCTTGCTAATGTTAATTATCTTGAAAACCTGTTGCTTGCTAACGTTAATTATCTTGAAAACTTGTTGCTTGCTAATGTTAATTAACTTGAAAACCTGTTGCTTGCTAACGTTAATTATCTTGAAAACCTGTTGCTTGCTAACGTTAATTATCTTGAAAACTTGTTGCTTGCTAACGTTAATTAACTTGAAAACCTGTTGCTTGCTAACGTTAATTAACGTGAAAACTTGTTGCTTGCTAACGTTAATTAACTTGAAAACTTGCTGCTTGCCAACGTTACCTTGAAAACTTGTCAGTTGCTAACGTTAAATAACTTCAAAACTCATTACTTGCTATTGTTGAGTAATTGGTAAACTTGTTTCATGCTAACGTCAATTAAAGTAACAGAATGTAGGATTTAACAGCATCAAGTGGTGAAGTGAATACCCTTACCCTCATCCCTCCAAGCGTGTAGGAAAACCTATGGTGGCCTTCACTCAATGGCGTAAATATCAATGGTGCAACCGGTACAGTGCACTACTGTGACAACACTAAACGCGTGAAACTAGCAGACCGTTACAGTCAAATCACCCTGTCACACTGAGCAGTGAGCCAACTTTGTATCTGGCCAAGATGCTTATTGTGATCGTATATCGTGACAGTTGAAATTGGGCTGTGGGGGTTTGAGTCCGAGGCAGGCTGTAAGATTAGCGTTGATAATGACGCCTGAGTGTTCGTGGTGCTGAAGGCTGGTTTGTCGGGTGGGAGTTACATGGTAAGACACTTCATGGTGACATAACAATTGTCTGTTTTCCACAATTGCGGCCTTCTAATGCCAGAATGTGAAGGATATACCCATGTGTGGAATATAAGGGCTATCCTTTGTATCCCTCAGTATTCCACTGAATCCAAGGCATTATTTAACTGTGAGTTCGAGGCTGGAACTTCAAACTATTTTCTTTTGCACATCATACAGATTCAGTCCAGAAGCCATTAGTTCTTTCAAACCCCATTAAAGACCATTTCTGTCAAAATGAATGATATTCCATCAGCCTCAGCTGTACTTTTAGGAAATGTTAGTATAGAATAGAAATAGAAATAGAGAAAGAAAGCTTTATTGTCATTGCACAGGAACAAAAGGATGCTACACATACAACGAACTTCTAAGGCAGACAAGAAATACAGTTAAGTTGCGTACATACAGATCAGTACAACACCGTACAGATTCAGTCCAGAAGCCTTAAGTTCTTAGCCTGGAAATCCAGACTCAAATCTAGAAAGATTTTGAGTCTGGCCCTCACTGATACATCCTTCCTACTCAAGGGGCGGCGCTAACTGTGGCATTTCAAATGCTGCCACACGCAATTGGATAGCACGATGGCCAATCAGAGCAATAAACAAGGTGACATTGCACTAAGCCCCTTTTGTTTTCTGAACAGTGGGGCTAACTGATACATTATGCTTTCGCCATATCCCATTGGCAAAACAGCAGAAACGCAGTGCAAATTAGGACTTGCTAGGGGCGGGGCATCTTTCATACCCAATTAAAGACCATTTCTGTCATCACTTCAAAGAGCTCCTGAAATGGGACATGGCTGTCGTTTTGGGAAGGTTTACAACGGGCACGCTAACACACCAAGATGATGAATATGGTGAACATTATGTCTGCTCTACATCAGCATGTTAACATTGGCAACCTGATTATGTTAGCATGCTGATGTTAGCATTTAGCGCACTGTGGCTAAGCACAATCACACAGTGCCGTAGACTCTCAGTCTTGTCTCAACAAACAGCACCAAAATGTCGGAGAAAATACGAAGCACACTGCATTGTTTATGGCGTCCAAACAGCCTGCATCGTTCCTAAATGTGTCTGTGTGCATAGCTACAATAATGGCAACAAAGGCACCACAGATATCTATAGCTGATAATACCTACGGCATCATTTAGATACGCTTCATGGTTAGGAATGCTATTACTTACAGCAAGCCACTAAGTGTCTGAGTTCCAGGAAAACCCTCATTTTCTTAGAAAACTCATTATCATGACCTGAACAGGTCACTGATCTCTTCCATGGACCTTACACTGACAGCAATAAACTCATCTCAGGTTGAAAAAAGTTTTTTGCAGTGACAAAAGGAGGCAAATTAGCCGTTTAGCTTCTGTAGCTTACATACTGAACAATGCCTGGCTCTCTGCTCAAGAAGAAAAAAACTTGATTGCAAGTCTGCAATTGGACAAGCTGTCCGTGACTAACATGGCTGTGCAAACGCTGCCAGAGTCTGGGGTTCCATTCCCCAGAGCAAGGCACAGACAGCCAGGGTTTCCGTCCTGGTATGCGGGGAGCGGGAATCCAACTCATTGCATTGTACCACTGTAACTGAAAGCCCTCGACATGTATTCATCATTAGAGGCAATTGCAGTCAATCTCTTTCAGACATAATATTTGGCTCCCTGACACGTCTGCTCCTCCCCTTCATCTCCAAATGTGTGGAGGGGAGAATCATGTTCAGCACTCTGCAGTATTTGTTAAGCAGCAAGTGGAGGCACTTAGCGGGGCAGCAGCTGTCACCCCCTCACAGACAGCTCATATTATATTATACTTTTCACTTGCTATCATACTGTTTATGCATTTTATACTTACATATCAGCATTTCCTATTTAATGTGCATATGATACATGATTATATGCACTGTAAACACTATGTTCTTACATGTGTATGTTCATATTATGTATTGTATGTATAGTTTCGAGGGCCTAGTTTTCCCACCTGATGTTCTACAGCATTCCCAATGGGCAAGGGCGCGCAAGATTTTGGGCATTTCACAGTACAAACAAAGCCCTCAATATGTACAGGGGAAAGGCACTTGGGATGTATGATTTGCAAAAGGCATATGTGATGTCAATGATCTGTACAGAGATTGCTCATTTATGTAATTTGAGGAGTTTAAAGACCTAATAAAATGGATCTCTGGAGGTTATTTACAGTTGAGGAGCAGTGTAAGTTCTTCCATTGTACTGAAAAGGATAAAGAGAGAAGAGACTAAGGTCTAAATTCTCCCCATACTTGACACTCGCCCCAATATTTTATAGGAAAATGTCAGATATTCTAGCTAAAATGTGTGACAGCCTGAGACTAATATGGCAAAAGGATCTTGGTTGTGAGATTAGGGAAGATTTACGGCAGGATTTGAGCTGGAATTGGGCTACAAGGGATGCGAGAAGTAAGTTTATCCATTGTAAAGTCACACATAGATATTATTATGCACCTCTGAAACTGTTTAAGATAAATGGTGGACATTGCTCCATGCTCTATGGGACTGTCTCAAGGTGGCACCTTTGTGGAAGATGGTAGTGAGAAATCTCAAAGGGTGGCTCAAACACGCTCTACCAGAATCCCCACAGCTGTGTCTGTCAGGGGATAAATCTCTTGTGCCAGGCCTTAGAGAAGCAGAATTTGGAGAGACAGGAACAGGTTTTATTGTCGTGGCGAGGTTTATTCTGCGTCCACACAGGCCGGAGTCAGAGTGGCCGAATCTAATGACAGAGACTGCTGCCGAATATGGCAAAGAGAGGGTACTGGGTTAGGGGTGAGGACTTTCTTTGGAGTATTTTGTTTGTTGTTGTTTGTTTATTTGCTTTGCGGTCATGTCACCCAGTGTATTGAGTGTTGTCTTCTCTGGTATCATCTGTCATGTGTTCTTTCACTAAGGGACAGGATGTGTACATATGTAGTTACACCCATCGTTATTGTGCCAGGCTGGTTCTTTGTGGCCACCTTTTTAGATTAGGTGTCCCTTTTTCCTCTTGTGAATCCTCTCGTATCACATCCGTATCACTTTTGAATAAAGTCAATATGATAAAATGAAATAAGAATTTAAATTTCATGTTTCTCTGACTTCTCATCAATGTTGCCATAAATGTTCAGTAGGTGGACTTTGGGAGTCATTTTTCTAATTAATCAATGGCTTTTTTGCCCCCTGGCTGGAAATCCAGCCTGGAAACAAGCACCAGCTCTCAAAAAAGAGCATCACCGTAACCCTGACGTGCATTCTGGGACACGCCACACCCCACAAATTAGGATTCAACACTTATTCCTCAGCTGCGGTTGAGTCATTTGAAGCCTATGCTCTCTGACAGAGCAGTGAAGAAAATTCTAGCACTGTAATAAGGTTGAATGTGTTTTGTTTTTTTAAAGAGCCCTGAGTTTCATCCTCTGAAGACTGAAATGGGATGAGACAGAGAAGCAACAGCGATGTCTCTGAAACTCAGCTGAGCATCTCTGACTACAGCGGGCTGCCCTTCAGAATGTCACACAGCGCCGTGATAGATCTCCTCTTATCCCTGAGAGCATTTTGCCACCTACTGACTGTTAGTGGTAATCACATGACTAATCCCATTTCACACACACCTTCCACATACATGCAGGGTGCGGTGGTGCAAGTTTGGGATATCTATTATTAAAAATCACACTTGAAAAATCCATGATGACAAATGTAAGGGGGTGTGGAAACTGAGCTTTAAAAAAACTTGAAAAATAAGAACACCGGGCATCTAAGAAATGTAAATCCTAAGCAAAAAATGAAAATGTATGGAATAATTAAAAAGCTTTGATTTGGGCACAAGGCTCAACATGAAAGCGTTGAAGGAACACTGGAATTGCTGATGGAATTAAGCACATTATTAATGTAGGCTTACTTGAGGCTATTGCATCTCTGAGGTTCATCCTTTGATATCTCCCAAAGTCATTAATATTGCATAGTGTAGCTGAAGTCTTAATCACCAGATCCACCAGTGTATAAGGCACTACTTTTTTGTATCCAGAGCGAGGATTTCTCACAGAAACAAGTTGCAGACAATATCAACCCAGCGATCATTTAAACACAAACTGCCATTGACTTTGAAATCCCCATTGACAGCATGTCATTCTGTCATGGCTCCGTTTCCCCCTGATGGCATTTCATCGAGGACAATGCTGCGGTGCGCATACAAGTGGGTTAATTAAAAGATTCATAAGTCAATCAGAGAACATTAACATACTCGAGAGCGGTTTCAATGCACAGGGTTCAGCGCGAGAAAACATCAAAGGGTTTAAACTGCAGGCATGAAAGGCATGGGAAATGAGCTTTCAAAAGGAGAGGCACTGCCAAAGCCTGCAGGAGGAGAGGAGCCTCTCGCTGACTCTCAGGTACTCTGAGCCTCCAATGACGCCCTCATACCCCACTGGCTGCATGAAGAGGAGGAGGAGGAGAAGGAGGAGGAGGGGAGCAGAAGAGGAGTTCACACAATCATGTCTTGTTGTTTTTTAAACCTTCTTTTTCGTCTGTGAATTAAATTATTGGTTCAAATCTGACTGAATGCATGTGCGTCTGCAGCTGGACATGCACTACCCACTGTAGCTGCACTGAAACCAACTCTCCTGTCTTGAACATCAAATACTTTTTAATTAAAAACTGACATGAAGACAGAAATATTCAAAATATTAATGCAGTTGAGTAATTTTACATGAAATGTGAACAACAAATGTCCCAAAAGGCGTCACTGCGCTCTGCTGGACTGTTTCCTAATTTTACACTGGTCACTTAGGTTGCAACAGGTAAGTGCCATCCCATTCACAGCCATCATCATCATCATCATCATCACTATCATCACCACCACCATCCAAACTGTCTCCGCCAACCTTCATTCATTCATTCATGAATGCCAAAAGCAACACCGGCACATGCAAACTAAAGAGCCGAGCATGCTGGGACTGAAGGTGGCCGGATGTTTGTGCGTCCTTGCTCCAACGCTCTGCCACTTCCAGACGCACCAAAACAAACCCGTCAGGTGCCTGGATGCACGCAGCCACGCGCCATTCCCTGACCCACTTTACCCGACATGACAGCTCTGACGAGCCGCAGCATGTTCCCACGTCACATAACTTTTTCTGATGTGTTGTTAATTTCACGCATACATAAAGAAAAATATGTGTAGTCGCCTCAAGAGTCGTCCGCCGCAGAATGCATCTCATCCAGACATGACAGTGTGGAGAAACTTACCCGCATCCCGCACCTGCTCCTGACATCTTCATCTCAAACTTGTATCCTAGTTGACGCTCCTCGCCCTCCGCGGCGTAACCTTTGCTTGAATGCAGCCGAGCGGAGAGAAGAGCCGCCGTTATTTCCTCTTGGGGAGGTGGGGTGAAGTCCTTTTGGCACAGGGTACCAGACCCGACGGCGCGCAGCCGCTGCTCACAGACGGAGCGCTTTATTATTTCTAACGGGCGCGCTACCGCAACATGGCAATACGGGGTCTAACCCAGCGTGATGGGAGCGCTCGTTAAAAACCGACACTGTTAACCACATGACACGAGCATTTAGGTGGCGCTTACCCGCACTACACAGTTCATCACATCGTCTCCACTAATGACTTCAGCGGGGCAGCATCACAGAATCCCCTCCGTCTGGCGTGGAGAGCTGTGAGCTGAATCCCGTTTGAAATATGGAGGGTTAATGGGAGCATCACCTCTTGAGAAAAAGCACAGACTTTGCGAAAAAATTTAAAGATGTCTTTTTGTTCGTTTAGGGGTTCTTTCAATTTCGGCATAACATTGATCCAACAAGGAGCACTTTCTTTCAATAAAATGTCAACTTTTACAAACTATTATCACGGTTTCCACACTGCGCAGCACGAATGGTGATTACAGAAAATTAAAAGCACATCAGTTATTTAAGTTGATATTTTACATAGTTAAGTTTCATGTAAACATGTTTAATTAATGCCGAAATGAAAAATAGATTCCAGTAATGTATGTGATTTCTTAAGGCACTTCTTATCAGCTACTCTTCTCTTATGATTTAAGAAATCTTAAATTGTCATTTTTCATAAAGGAGTTCAACATTGATTTCCTTCTTTTCCACAAAAGGCACAAACATAGACATCCAAACTGACTAAAAGCTGCTTTTTACAGATATAGTATATGAATAAATTAATGTGGCCTTTTCTGGGTCAATATAACTCCATCCATCAGTCCCACTGAGTGTCCTCAGGCAATGAGGCACTAAAGCCCTCCAGCTCAGAGAGAAATGGTCAGCTGAGAATCTGAAATTGTCTCATTCACTGATTCAAGTTGCTTGTTGCAATTTTTACAACCGCAGGAGTTTGATTTTGTGGAGGTGCAATGAGCTCTCAGCTGAAAATGTCACTCCAGAAAATCAGTTTAGTCACTTGCTCCCCTTTCTTTCATTTTATTCCTACTGTGTGAGAGTACTGTCACTAATTATACTGTAGCCTAATAACGTAGGCTACAATATTTCACAGCATGATTTTAACCAAAAAGTAGTGAGCCCGAGGAGTATTCTCAGTTTCATTTTTATACAACAGTTTGTGCCAACATGCCTGTTCATACACAGGAATATAGACACTCAACACATCATGTAGTGACATGATCACCTATTTAAACTATTGACCTGCTGCTCTATTTAGTGTTTATCATACATGCATGTTCTAATACAAGCTGTCCTAAGTGTACAATTTTCTACTTTTACCTTTCCCGTCTATGTACCAAGCTTGCAGGATATGGGGAAAATCTGCAACAACACACAGGGATCAGAATCAGAGCTATGTCATTGTTTTTTGAGACACGTGACCAATGCATTGCGATTCATTGAAATACATGTGGGGATGGTAAAATGGCAACCCGTTCTCATCTGGGTCAAATACCACCTCTTTGTCAATGTCCTGAATGTCAAAATGTGACACATCAGTCTGCCTCATGCATCAGTTCCAGATCTTCACGGACAGCGTCTTGTGCTTGTGCTTGTTATATACATTTTCAAAATAAACTTGCAACGTAGGTAAAACACTTTACTTGTACTTCCTTAGGTGTCAAAGTCCCTGGTTAGGTTTTGGAGAAAACGTCATGGTTTTGCTTGAAATGAGTAAGGTTCATACTAATGTAATCAAATCAAGTTTATTTATATAGCACATTTAAAAACAACCGCAGTTGACCAAAGTGCTGTACATTATAAAAGAATGACACATAAATATATAGCAACATAAAACCATCTAAAGACAGCAGTAAGTCATTTGACACTCTGAGAAGGGCAGAATCTGTGCTGTGTCGAGCCTTAAAACCTGACTGTAATGTCTCCATGATGTTGTTGTTAGCTAGATGAGACAAGCTGTGAGTAGACAGTTTTCTCCAGTATTTTGGACAGGAATGTGAGCTGGGAGATGGGACTAAAATCGTTGTCAAGAGTTGTCAAGGTTTGGCTTTTTAATGAGAGGCTGAACAATAGCATATAATGTCACATCGCATGACATATGTCATGTGTCATACGTCACTAGTGTAGCATGCTACACATACTAGTGCACTATGTTGTTGTTAAAATAACTCCATAAAGTTTTGGTTTCACATGGGAAATGAACAGCGTGCTCTGGTGTTTGTTTGACCTTTCCACCTCCACTCATGAATTTATGGCCCTTTCAGTCTGTCTACTGCAGTCGTAGCCGGAGGTGTCAGAAATAGCCATTGTCCAGTGGGTATTATACCATGAAGATTGTCTCTTTGCTTCGGTATCTAATGCCAAAATCACTGACAAAGGGTATTTGATGATTTCAGTATGAGGATGGCCTGTAAATGCATAATGGAAGGCACTTATAGTCCACTAACCTGTTAAAGAGGGGAAGCATCTTTGCTATGTTGTTACCAGTATATGAGTCGTGTATTGTGGAACCTCTTGCTTTTCTTTCGGTGCCCATATTTACAGGTTAGAGCGGCTGTAGTCTTTCGTAGCCAGACCAATCTTCACAGAACTGTGTCAGCGCTAACTTGCTTTGTTGGAACTTTCACACACGAGGAGGCGAGCCCTGGCATCAAAATGAATAAAGAAAAATGACAAAGCCTGTCACTGTCAGCAGGCACCAGCAGACACTGCAACTCGCCACCGCATTAATGGCGGCGCCGCAAGATGGTGGAACACAAAGCAGTCGTCGGAATCTTGTATAAGGCACCACTGCAAAGCACAAGCTTACAGGATCAGGCTGCCGTTATTCTATACTGCCTCAACATCATATTTAGTATACACTGACCTAGTTACTGGGACATCACAGAGACTGCATAGAGCTTCATATTCCTACCAAGAACTGCACTTCTTTGCTGCATGAAGGAAATGTATAGGACAGACAATATATTTTCATATTACATCAGCAGTCCAGACAGTGTGTCATGTTTTGGCACATTTAACAGAGACTGTTCGGATTAGCTGCCACGCTGGTTTCATATCTCAATAAAAGAAGCAACATTTTTGTTGCAACCTGCTCATCTTCTTGTTACTCAATGTAAAACGCTTTATCCACTGTGCTTTCTGGTTATGTTGCTTTAATTCAACCTGCTCTGCCAGTGTCTGCATTTAGGTCCTCTTCCCTGTTACATCATGCAGAGTAAAAAAAAATTGACAGGCTTCATATATTCTTGCCTTTTAAATCTGAGCAAGCGGACACAGGCTATCCCTGAGCTCACAACCGCCCTCCCTGCAGAGTCTGAGACACCCAACATTTAATGAACATGAACACATGTTAAAGAAACACGTATGACTACATGCTGATACAGGAGGGGCCTGTGCAGGCGGAGAGCTACAGTATATAGCAGTGAGGATGCAGAGCTCAGGGTTGTATGCAGACTGAATAAGCACCTTCAAATCACAAACATACATGACTGGCAGATGTATGAAACATGGCACTAAAAAAGGACTTCTGTTCCTGCCTGAACGAGTGCGAGACTCTATTAAATTTTCTCCCCTCAAGTCTAAATTTAAGATTTACCCTGATTAGATTGGAATCTTGCAGCCCTGTCGCCAGGAGAGAACCTTACATTTGTACATTTCCATACATATGATATCAGTGTTTCTAAAGAGCTGACTTTGTCTGTGGGAGGTGAAGGAGATGGTAGATGGGGAGACAAACATCTGCCAAGCTGCAGAGCACTGTTTAAGACCAGCAAACAACAATATCGATTGATGTTTTAGCATTTCCAGTGGATTTTTAGGCACCAGACGAGGGTGGATTTGTGATACGTTGCTGTTTTTCTTACCGAGGATGCTTTTTTTTAGGTCTGGAACCTCCCGTCTACAGCGGGCTTGAGATGCGCCCTATTTGAGGCTCAGATTCCGGAGTTACTTCTTATCCTGAAGCCTCCTTAAGGAATATGATCCCGTTTGATTCGGCGGGGGGAACCTGCCTTTGCTGACATCGACATTGCTGACCAACCTCATTGCATATTGACCTTTGGTTATGAACTTTCCACATCAGGATAAAACATGAAATGTACCCTTGTGCGTTGGTTGTCGACGTTCTGTCAAGTTCTGCCTGTTACATGCATTGTCTTCTTTCAAAATACACTTCTGTTTTCACAGGAAATGTAATGTTTACATACAGTCTTGTTCAAAATAAAGGCACTACATTGGTACAACAATGCGAATTGTCGTTGTGTTTTTTTTGTTCAACTAATGCACGTGGTTAGTGTTAGGAAAAAAGAACAAGGTTTGAGTTTATAAGCTTACAGGACGTGAACACTGCTCTCCCGGATGAAAGTCAGTGTTAGCCGCCCTTAACTTTCATTCTTGTCCGACGGCATTTCCCTCTGACACTGTGTATCACATCAACGTTAGTGTCCGGAGCGCTGGATGTCTATGACGTCAGAGTGAGACCGGATTGTCTTTTCCAGCCAGGATAGTGTTACAAAAAGTGGGTATTTTAGGTGACTATTACCCCTTACGTTTAAGCTGCATATGTTTTTACCACCTGGGGACACCAGAGGAATCTGTGTAATGGCAACTTTGCTTGCAAACAATTGACTATTGACGTCCGACAGACTCCTAGCAACATTTAGAGTCGAGTTTCTGGCCGTTTGACACATGTAAGTCCAATATTCACTCACAGGCATTGATTTAAAAGGGTACACAGGGGGCATGTTCCCCTCAACATTTAGAACATGTGCATTTGTCTCTTTTCAAATTACATGTAGTAATCTGATGCATTGTTCGCAAACATTGCTAACTTCACATCATTGGGTGACTGACAGTAAAAATTCCTATACTTAGATGCTGCAGCCTGCTTATAGCTGTCGTGGCCTGAAGCCTTTTGAGCTTCCCTCTGCCTCTTTCCCATCTCACTTAATCACTAAACATTCTGTCAATAGTATATATATACTGCAGGAATTAACCGGGATGCTCAGAGGCAGCATGCTAATAAGATCAAGTCATCTAAGAGTGCTAACCATCTTATTTAGCTTATTCAGTATTACAGATTGCTATTGATGTACAGTAGATACACTGATATAGAGTGTATGGTTGTGGTCCTTGGCCTTTTGTGGGCCTCATGGTGTTTCTCCAGCTGTGCAGAGCAGCCCAGATATTGTAGTGTTTGCCATTGACTTCTTAATGTACTTCGCAGCCCCCCCTCTGAAGCCCATTCAGTGGCAAAAGATGATGTTGTTATCAGCACTAAGGGCTGAGTGTGCATTCCTCTTCCTGAAGATATTATCGGAGCCCTCCTCTGCAGACAGCCAGAGAAAGGAGAGAGTGATGGCAGCGGAGGGGTGGGAAACTCCTCTTTTTGACACCATATCAACTCAGTGCTCCTTATCGCTCCCATTTGCTGCTGAGCCAGACGATTACCAGAGTGGCTTTATTCACACAGCCTCGACACTCAATTAGTCTCCCACACCCACTCGCTCTGTTAGCGCTCGGCGCCGGGGACCCACAGCAGCAGACGCAAGAGCGGGAAAATGCAGATGAGTTGACCCACACCAACAGATCGAAGCTCGCCGTGTTTTAAAGAGAGTCCACTCCAGACCTCATGTCATACAGAACGACTTTTTTTTTTATCGTGCAGTGTGAAAACAAAGACAGATTTGTTTCTGAGTGCTCCAGTGTTTTGTGCTTTTGTTTTTTTTTTCTGAAGGAGAGCTGTATGAATAGACTCAGATGTCTCAGTTTAACACAGCTCAAACATAATTGGACACATTTTGGAAATAAAGGTTTTTGGGCAGGTGGGTCATTAAGTGTCAAAGCAGCATTCTGAGTCACTTATTGATAACTTACAGAGATGATGTGCAATAGTCCACCTTCCACCTTCTCCTCCCCTCTCTGTCTGTCTCAGACACATACACAGCAGGCAGCTTTAACATCAGTGTTTCTATTATCCCGCTTTTGACCAGAAAAATCTATTGAAATCTGACATATTTAAATATCTTCACTCATAATATCCAGTAAAATATTTTCCTTTGAGAATATGTGGGCGTAATACTGTGTCCTAAGGTCAAGCAAGTGTTTCTCTGTCTATATACAATCTGTTAAATATTCCCTTCTGTTAGGTCACGTAAACGAATCGCTGTACCAACAAACCACATAGGAGATCAGAGGCCTCGACTACGAAGCAGGATTTAGGGTTAGCGAGGTAACTTCAGGGATCACAACCTGTCAACACCCCGACCACTTACCAATCAGATCACTGGGAAAGTATCCCGACATGGACAAAAGTCTGGTTTTGAAACTGTTTTGTTCACAACCTGTGAGGGTTTTCAAAGCTTGAGTTATTTTTGAGGCAAACACTGGCTTGTTTTTGTGATTTAGCAGCACCGTGGAAGCATAACCCCACACCCCAACTCATTTCAATGCTACATCACAAGAGAGAAAGACTTTCAGATATGACTGACTCACTTCAGACTCATCCATTCATGATATATCATGATTTTCAATGAACTTCCAACTGTAGGTGAAGGGGCAATGATTACTAAATTGCCTTTTTACATTTATTTTTCACGGACACATCTGGGCCCTTATCTGTAGACTCCATTTTTCAGGGCAGAAATTATGACCCAATGTCACACTAGAGAAGTGGTTCCCGGCTGGTGGGTTGCCGTCCAAAAGTGGGTTGTGGGTCCAATCAAAATGCACACACTCATGAATGTGTCAAGTTTGTAAAAAACACTTTATTTTGGAGAACAGTGAATTTCTGGCACAGAGCTTTTATTTTGAAGTGTCGTGTCCTGCTGTAAAGTGACTAACTAAGCTAAGCTACGTAACAGAGACAGCAAACTAGCTCAACAACATGGCCGAACAGTGTGGACCTTGAACTGAATCTGGACCAGTTGGGAACCACTGCACTACAGGACCATTTGAGTGACCCCAGTGGTGTCATGTTTACTTCACTGCCAATTGGAGCCAATCGGAGCTCGAGCCAATAAACACCTGAGACTACCACAAAGTTATTTGTCCAGGGAATGATTGCCGATTGTAACCTCTCTTATTAAAGACAAAAGCTACATATTAGTGGGGGTTTTCTTGGAGGAAAAGGGCTCAGTTAGCTCAAATGCTGTGATTACGTTACCTTAAAATTCACAGCAAACCCTGTTGCCATACCTGACCAGGCTGAATTATCAACAACCCTTGTGCACCAGGACTGTCAGTTGCTGTCAGTTGAAACATCTGTATTTGCTGGACAGTACTGCTGCTTTGAGAATAGTCTCATAATTTTTTTTCCTGCCTTTCTTTTTACAACCTTCCCAAAAAACAAATTACGTCTGTATCAAGTCTAGACCTCCTGGAAAAAGCCTCATCTGACCACATCAGATAAAGATTCAAGCTCTCAATGTTCCCCACTTTGACAGGCCATCAGTGATCTCAATTCAGCTCTCACGGGAAGAGATGTTGTCATGTAGTCGTTCTCTTGGCTTACGGAGATCAGGCTGTTCGTAATGTGGAGCGTTTGACAGGAAATGTTATCATTTGTTCATCTATTGACTCGGCTTCAAAGCGGAGAAGACAACTTTGGTGTGTTTCCCAGGAGCTGAGTGGATAAATGCTCCCTACCTCAGTGCTGCGCCGCTCCAATCACCAACGTAATTACACCAAGTTTATTTGCTGAGGAAGATTTGCTACAGTGTCGCTTTTGATCAATGATCATGCATGGAGACCTCCAGACCCCTCCCCGTCACACTTACTGTACATCTATCTGTCACTGTCAGCTCATCCGTTTCTCACTGTTGAATCCCTCATTCCTGTTTTTTTCTTCACACAGCACATATTTACAGGATTGCATTTTTTTAAAGAATGTGAAGTCAGCAAGCGAGGCCTAATGTCTGTCATATCTCAGTGTGATGGGCATCGATGGCACAGCATACTCCTCTCAAAGAGCTTTTGATTATTGCACACACAGCGATGCTGGCGGGATCTCACCTCACCTGCTTCTCAAGAAGATGCTTTTCCTCAAGAGCCCCCCATTCTGTTTCATCTGTAGTCATTCATGCTTCTTTAAAAAATTTCAGTGGTTGTGTGTTGTGTATATATTTGAACTACACTTCCCTGCAGGCACAAGCCACCAGTGTAATATCTGGAGATGCAGTCTAGACTTTGGGAACACATCTGTGAAAATACTGAACTTAAGGCTCTTACAAGCTTTTTCTGGAGCCTTCAACTGCTGACCATGGTAACTCCAAATCATGCGCATGATCCTGCGGGGGACCATGGTTCACATCCCCACCACTGTGCAAAAGAAGGAATTTTCACCTCCCCAAACATTGTTATCTATTGAATTACTGCCTCAAGCGAGGAAGTTCAAGTATCTCAGGGTGTCTACGAGTGAGGGTAGACTGGAGCGTGAGATGGATCGGCAGTCTGGTGCGGCTTCTTCAAGTGGGCGCTGCACTGGGCCGTCTTGGTGAAGAGGGAGCTGAGCCGAAAGGCAAAGCTTTCGATTTACTGGTCCATCTACGTCCCAACCCTCACCTATGGTCATGAGCTCTGGGTAGTGACTGAAAGAATGAGGTTGCGGATACAAGCGGCCGAAATGAGTTTCCTACGTGGGGTGTTTGGGCTCAACCTTAGAGGTAGGGTGAGGAGCTCGGACATTAGGAGGGAGCTCGGTGTAGAGCCGCTGTTTCTTCGCGTCGAAAGGGGTCAGTTGAGGTGGTTCAGGTATCTGATCAAGATCCTCCTGGGTGCCTTCTGTTAGAGGTGTTCTGGGCACGTCCTTCTGGTAGGAGGCCCCGGGGCAGACCCAGAACATGCTGGAGGGATTATATATCTCATCTGGCCTGGGAACACCTTGGGGTGCCCCAGGAGGAGCTGGGAGGTGTTGCTAAGAAGAGGGATGTCTGGGGTGCTTTGCTTGGCCTGCTGCCCCGGATGAGCGGATGAAAATGGATGGATGGATGGATGGATGGATGGATGGATGGATGGATACAGACTGTGTGCCAGGTGTGTGCACATTTGGATACTTGAGTACGGCTCGTGCCACACATTCCTGTCCAAAATTGTTTTTTATTTTTCTGTCTCCTCTGACTGTAGGTTTGATAAAACACAAGCTTATTACCCAAAATGAGTGTCCCATAATGGATAATGTTCCATAACACCAAAGATACAGTAGATGACACTGAATACAGCACAACCTATTTGCAATGAGCAGAACTATTCGACCCATGTGCAGTATTCATTGTGCAGGCCTGTAGCCTGTATTTATTGAGGTGTTAAAAAGCACAGAGCGGTTCTGTCCACATGAAGACGAACATGAAGCAGCTGGAGTCCATCATCTTGCCCCGGTCTTTGCTCTGAATGATACTTCAAGACAGGATGCTTCTTCATCGTCTAGACAGTACAGAGGGAGTTGCGTGTTATTAACATGTTTACCTCACACACACTCCACACGGATCGATGCCCACTTTGTCCCGATGCTTGGAGGGCTCTTACTTGCCATTGATTGACAGAGGGAGACGAGCTGCCCGACCTGTGCCGGAGAAAGAAATAATTATTGAGCAGATGTGAGAGGATAAACTGTGGCTCATCCTGGCTTAGTGGACATTGGGGCTATACAGTAGAGGAGAGATGCTGCTGATACACTGGATGTCCTGTTCACACTGAGCCATGCAGCTGACAGGAAACATGTCCTCTGGTTTTCGAAGGACTTCTGCAGCAATAGCATAGCATTGATAACTGGTTTTGCAAGTCAAGAAAGTCGTAATTTGTCAGAAAACTTTGTAAAATGTAAAACCTGTGCCTTCATTTTAAGCTTGTGGTGTTTGTTATCGGCAAAAGTCTTTATCCAAGCTGTCTTTTATCCTGTCATACACACCATACACACCTGATATTACCATTATATTTTCTGGAAAACCTCTTATTTCACCTCGTCTTGTGCTGAAGACGAGAGAAAGTGGTGGGATCAACAGAAATTCTCTGCTGGCATTCCCAACAGGACAAATATCTGCCATAAGTTCATGCAACATTTGTACTTAACCCTCACAGTGTAACTTTTCCAACACGCAAATTGACCTTTTGCAAAACCTCGCCCTTTTCTGATGGAGTAAGCATGGAGCCCACACTGTAACTAACTGCACTCCCTGAAGAAATATGATCATATTTGTGGAAAAAGAAGTGGAGAGAGAAGTTTCCCTGCTTCCCTTCACTGGTTCCTGTACAGCAGGGTCGGTCTTTGTTTCCCTGTTATAATCATTACAAAGCAAAAGCAGCATGTGTACACATTCAGTAGGCTATATCTTTAGTAGCTAGCTAGCTAACCCTACACTTTCCAGGGTCTGATTTTGGTTTAGGAACAGGGAAGAAACGTATATCTTTTTCCAACCTCTCCAGGTAACGAGTATCATTAATACACGATGTGCCCCAGGCACAACATTCAGCTCCAAATAGCAAAGTTAGCAGTCGTTTTGAAAGACTCTCAGATCTGTGCACATGTGGTGGATACTTGTCATAACAAAGCTTATCAATGCATATCACTGACTTTATCTGGTTCCACATAAAAGTAATACACAGAATTAATCATACTAGCTGATATACGTTAATCTTCCTCTTGTGTCTAACCATGCACAACGCAGAGCAAAAGTATGCTTACTGTCATCTCAGTCAGATGATGACACAGATGAGAACACCTCATCCTCCAGGAAAGCAGTTTGTAAAAGCAGTGTGAACTTTATACTGAGCATTAAATAAACCATGTTCACACTTTTATTTATATTTCAGTGCTGCTGCTGTTTGAGGCAAGTTTGTAATAATTATTAAACACTTTGTCCTGAAGTCAGGATTAATGTTTTTGTTTTTTATTATAAGAAAAAAAGTCATGATTGCAATATTAATTTACTTTCAGGTCCAGAGGAGACACACAAATGTTGGAACTGTTTCAGAACATGTAGTGTATTATGTTGCTAATCTGGACATATACGATGTAGAAGGCTGCTGATGCACGTTGTGTAGATAAACTTGTTCATGGTAACGACATATTTCAACATTGCTGGAAGGCCCAGGAGGGACGTCCTCACTGTTGCACTTACGAGTACTGTCTGTATGTCAAATTGCGGAAACTTGAAAGTTTTACCTCGCCTTATCTTAGTAACCTTAAATCATGATTGAATAATAATAGATTTTTTGTGGTATATTGTTAAATGGGTGCACAAAATAGCATTGTTTTAAAACTTTAAAGTTAGATCAGCTCCGTACACCTTAATTTATCGCTGTATGAGCAGCAGCTGACGGCCCAGATCAACAGATAAACAGTAGATAGAAATAAAAATGTTTTCATAATGTAAAAATACTGAAAAATACAAATAGAAGCAAATCAAATAATAAATACACAAAGAAATGAAGCTGCACACATAAAGATAAACTGCACTGATAAAACAGCAGCAGAGGATGAGATCAGACGATTACGTGTTTATGTGTGGATTTATTTTTGCGTGTGTCCATTTGTCTGTATGTGTGTTTGTCCTGTTGTGAGTGTTTGTTTATATGTGCATTTGATTATTGTTTGTTCATTTTTGTGGGTTTATTCATGTATTTGTTTTAGTTTATGTGTTTATTTGTGTTTTTAGTTCATTTTCGTGGGTGTATCTTTGTTATTTTTGTGTTTACTTTGTTTGTTTTATTTTTCAAGGGTGTATCTTTGTTTTTTATTTCTGTGTTTATTTATCTGTTTCCTTTTGTGTTTATCTGTGTGTGTGTGTGTGGGGGGGGGGATTAACGTTTTTGGGTTGTTTTTGTTGTGTTTTTTTTAAGTTCATGTGTTTATTTGTGTTTTTATTGAATTTTTGTGAGTGTATCTTTATTTTTATTCTATGTTTTTATTTTATTTTTGTGTTTCCTTGTGTTTTTTTAATTGATTTTTTTTGGTGTATCTTTGTTTTATTTTTTATTTTTGTGTCTATTGGTCTGTTTCTTTCCTTTTCTTTTTTTTGAGGGTGTATCTTTATTTTTTTATTTCTGTGTTTATCTGTCTATTTGTTTCCTTTTGTATCTATTTGTCTTTTTGTTTTATGTTTTTATTTTATTTTTGTGTTTGTTGTTTCCTTTGCTGTTTTTTTGTGTTTTATTTTTTTAATTGATTTTTTGGTTTATCTTTGTTTTTGTTTTATTTTTGTGTCTATTTGTCTGTTTGTTTCCTTTTATTTTTTCTAACTGATTTTTTTAGGCATATCTTTGTTTTTGTGTGTATTTGGGTTTTCGTTCATTTTTTCAAGGGTGTATCTTTGCATGTCTTTTATTTTTGTGTTTTTGTTTTAGTTCTGTGTTTATTTGTATTTTTGTTAAATTTTTGGGTATATTTTTGTTTGTGTGTGCAGATGTATACAGCTGTCAGTAGCTCCAACCTGTAAAAACTCATCCAAAGCTCCTAAATGTGTCATTCCTACACCTGCCGTTAACACCCTGCAGCTCCGACTCCTTCTTAATCGCATCAGATATGATGGAGGAAACTTATGTGAAATTTGTGGGCTTGATGGATGACTTCGTGCCATAGTTTCATCAAGCGCTGGCCAATGTAATTTGATCCTCTGGAGTCTCTGGGGGAGGAGCGAGAGCAATCAGGAGAGAAGGTTCCGCCCTCCGTAGCTCAGAGAGCGGTCCCTGAATGCATCGTTGCAGAAACAGAGGAATTCATCACTAAAACATGAAAACACTGACAGAGGAGGTTCATCAAAACACCCAGCATGCATCACTCAGTCTCAGCTTCAAACACCAGACACCAGCTTCCATCTCGTACCCTCCGAAGAATTTTTGGGATTTTCCAGCGCCCCACACAGACCTTCCAGAGGAGCGCTGATGCTGTAGTTAAATGATATTGTTCAGAGTGTTTTTGCTGAGAACAACACCTCTCTTTTCAGATGGATGGAGGTCCATGTTCGCCCTGTGGTGTATGATTTCTTATCTCCGTCAGCAGGCAGTGTTGTAAGCTCACCAGGCTTCAGAGGACTATCAATCTAAGTTTGCAGCACAGCTCAGGGGAACTATTGAAGGGGTCAAACTGAGGGCAGCGCAGGAAACAATGACACGGAGCAGATAATGACACAATACAATACTGTGGCCTGAAAATGGCTGTCTTATCATCAAGGATATCATATGTCCGGGAATATTGCGACAGCGATATGAAAAACAAGTACTCCCCCTAGTGAGGGAACTCATTTTTTAGGGAATCTCATGTTCCACCTGAGCATGACTGAGTGCTGCAGAAGTACTCAGTGCTTTACTTAAATAAATAAGTAAAAAAAATAAAAATTCAAGACAATGAAAGTCCTGCATTTGAGGTTTTACTCATCGGTAAAATAAACGGAACGTATCAAAAGTTGAATATACTGAAGTAATAAATGTACAGGACGAGGTGGAGCTACATTTAACAGATGTTTTGTTACAGTTGGGTGGTGCATTGGGGCTGTGGCTCAGTCTGTAGGGACTTTGCTTGGGAGCCCCAGCTTGGCCTCATCGTAGTTTGGATTGATAGCAGCAGAGGTGCCAAATCTCTCCACTAATGCATGAATATTGGACCTGTGTGTGCATATGTGTGTGTAATAGAGCATAAAAATTAGATTTACCCAACTAAAAAAGTGCCTCTTCTTCTATTTAAAACACTTGTCATATCTTTAGTAAAATGCAGTTGTGGAAGGTAATTAAGTACATTTAGTCAAGTCATGTGTAACCGCTGGACTCTAGTGTTGTCTGCGTTGTATTGATATGAAGATGCTCCGACCGTGGATATCTTTGGAGGCGATCTGCGTTTATTCCTCTCCCACGGAGCACAACAGCAAAAGGGCGGCCATGTTACGTTCAAGCACAATAAAACACAGAAAACACACCTGACAGTGAGAGGTGAAACTAAACACGACCATATGAACTCCAGCGCCTTCACAAATTAAGTGACACAGGAATATGTTGGCATAAAGTGAACTTATAAACAGGTTTCAGTTTCGTCTCGGCTGTATGTTTGAAGCCCTGTTCAAGGTTAGTGTTAGTGATCTGTGTCTGTGTTAATGGTGCCGGGTTAGAAAAGAGGATGGCTAGTGTACATGCAAAACCCTGTGTCTGTGCAAAGCATGAATCCAGTTGGTGATGAGGCAAAGACAACTGCCCAGAATATTGCCCTGAATAATGTAAATAAAATCCAACACATGTGCACAGACAAAAACTAAACTGTCCTGTGCCTAACCGTGTGCGGTGGCGATTGAGCGTGCTGCTTCGTTAACGGTGCATCCCCGCTATATGTGACTTTCCATGACCAGCATTTCACTCCCATTACTTGTGTCTTTGAATCTTTGCTGCACAAAGCACATGACGATACCTGCCAAGCAGAGCGAGCTGGCAGTGTGACGAGAGGGCGTGACGGTGCTCACATCACAGCGAATTCTGGGACGCTGTGTAAACTCCTGCCTGTTATATGCATTGTGTCTTTTCAAAAATACACTTCAGTTTTCACAGGAAATGTACAGTTTGTGTACAGTCTCTTTCAAAATAAACACATTACGTTTGTACGACATCGCAAATTGACCTTTTATTTCCTTTAACAACAAACACATACGCGACTTTGGAGTGAGACCAGGCCAGGGAGGTGCAGGGGTTATTATTATTCTTCTTCTGTTCGTCTACTAAAAGGACAGCGTCACATTTTTTAGTCAGGTGACTGACAGTGACAGTGTGAGAGTGTTTGGTTGCTGTAATTGTTCCTTGTGTCCATAAGAGATCTGTTCCTATGGTGATTCTGATATAAGTGATGGGGGACAAACTCCACAGTGAAAATCCAGTGTACAGGCACTTTGCTCAGTGTTCACAGGTTTAAATACTTGCAAAAGGCATCTGAAAGCAGCACAAGAAAAGTGATGGCGCTGCAGGTTTCAGAAGGTTAAAGTCATTTTCCTTAGTTGTTCTATTTATTCCTGTCTTCCACTTTTTAGTGCACATTTATTAAACACAAAACTAAATCAGTCTGTAATCACAGCCTGCAAATTTTGTGTATTCTCAGTTTGAAATCGATGTTGCCTCCATCAGACTTTATGCTTTTGCTTATTTATCTGTGTGTATGTTTTTTGATGCTGTCTTTGTTCATTTTATTGGTGTGTGTTCACACTGTAAAAGCCTCAGGGCTGCTGTGAAACTGCGCCTACTTAGGGCAACAAAAAAGTTAATCTTGGGTGCATCGGGACAATGGACACCCAGGAAAGGACGGCAGAGGAGAAAGGGTCACAGGCTGAGATCAATGCAAAAAAAAAGCACTTTATTTCGAACATCCGTGCACAAAAAGAAGGGTGAATAAAAACAGCAGCAAACGTTTGGGTCCTTTACTATCATCAGTGCTGCTGACATGAGTGCGTCACAGAACAGATAGAGACACAGACAGATTCCCACCAGGTGAGATGAATCAGTCACTAATTAGACGAGATCAACTCTGAGGAGCAGAGGCCCGACTACCAAATCACAATCACCTGTCCAGACAACATCCTCAAATACCAATGTGTGACAGCAGAACATATACAGATGTACAAAAAACTCAACTTTACGTGGAGTAATTTAAAAAAAGCACAAACTATGACGAAGCATATCTAAGAGGCCCCGAATGGAGACTCTCTCTACTAAGACGTACAAAGGACTAAAACAGTGAATGGTGGTGAGAAAGCTGCAGAGTGACCTTGGAAAACAAAATAAGTAAATATCATATGTTTATGAAGTATGATAAGTATGTGATCTGCCACTGGGACTCAGCGTCTCAGCTTCACAGTATGAAACAAAAGATTGAGCCTCTGCCCCTCAGAGGGCGCTCAACACAGGTAAAGATGCAGAGGGGGAGATGAGTCAATTCATAATTGTTGCTATAAATAAGATGTACAAGAAGGTCAGCTGTTGCTAAGCAATTCCCTCATCTTTTTATTGCACTCCATTTTATTTAGCTCTAAATTCTTCCACAGCAGTCATTGCATTACTGCCATAAAATCACTGCAGGCTTCTTTAAATCTCACAAGGATAACATGATAATAAAATTGAGAAGAAATAAAAGTAAAGAAAAGCTGAAAATATAATGTTTTAAATAGAAAGTTAGATATTTTAGATTTGTTATGTTTATTTACAGTAACAACACGTTTAATTTGAGACATTTTGAGACATTGAGCAACAAATACTTTTGTTCAAAGATCTTTATATTTCCAATCAATCAATCAATCAATAATTAAAAAAAAAGTATAAATTAGCAGCTCATATAATTCCATTGTCCAGTATCAGTATGACAGAAGTGCAGTTCTCACATGTGGCCACTTGATGGCAGCAGCACACTATGTATTTCCTGTTACATAATTTGGCCCGGCACCAAAACCTTCCCCACCAATCAGATAAAACCATTAAACTGCCACATATCTATAGCAAATATGTGATTAATTTGCAGCGTTGGTGCATATGTGAGGAAAGACATGGCAATAAAAGGCTCATATCAAAGCCACATTTATCAGTGTTGTGGGAGAACTGCCAGGATGCAGTGAAATATTTGGATTTGGCAGCTGGGGAGGGCTTCGTGGTGACACAGTGAGAGACTGAGGTTACTGTGTGTGTGTGTGTGTGTGTGTGTGTGTGTGTGTGTGTGTGTGTGTGTGTGTGTTTAAACTGTCTAACCAGCTGTTGGGATTACACACTTGGAGAGCAGAGCAGTGGGAGTCCAGAGAAATCTCAGCAGCACAGACCCTCCACTTTTCTTCACTGAATCGATGACCTGAAACGAACCCGGCAACTGACTGGGTGTTAGTCAACTGCTACCAAAGACGCTGGATAATAATGTGCTGTCTTTTGTTTCGGGGCGTGTTTCAGGCCTGTGCTTTGAACTTATCAGCAGACTAGAACATAGTTTGGATGCCGGCCAAGTTTCCAAATTTCCCAAGTCAACATGAGAGTGGACTGAACACTTATATAACGAGACATTGTGTCTTGTTCTGTATGTTCATGAGATGAGTTCCAGGTCTGTAAAAGAATCGGTGCTAAACTATAAAACAGTCACCTGCCTCTCTTGGTTATTTTTCACTGTTCTTGATGGTTACCAAGCTGCAGGCGCGGCCAAGATTCAGTTGCTTTAAAGCCAACATCATAACGCCTGGATCAGATTACATGATATCGGCCTGATAGCGATCCAGCCTGCAGTGGCGTCCCTAAGACGGGGCCGTGGTCACCCTGATACCTTTTCTGGTAATAATGGAAGACCAATATTACTGTGTTCAAAAGGTTGTGGCACACTCATACTTTAAGCTCTTATGGAGATAGTGTTATCTTGTGAAACCAGATAACCTAAGGCATCTACTGGTACCAACCATGTCGGCATTGCTTTTAAGAAGAGAGGCTAAATAATGCTTCAATTGTAAGTTAAATTAGGCGAGGGAACAACTGGCATGGCCATTTTCAAAGGGTCCCTTGAACTCTCACCTCAAGATATCTAAACAAAAATAGGTTCTGTGGGTCCCCATGAGTCTTCCCTAAACGTTGGAAGGCTTGTTCCCAGCAAATGTTTTGCTCCTTACATCAATGCTCTCCTTTAGATGAAAGCCGTATTTGTCTTTTAAACGAAAAGGACAACCAAACTATTTGAAGAACAATAAATGTTCTAACATGTACAGATACATAACACTGCTGCAGAGGGACTTAAAGTTGAACTCTATGTTTCCTCTCGGCCGCTTCAAAGCAATGTTGCAGGATTTTTGTACGCAGTCATCTATATGCCAACGTCAGGGTGGATCTTAGCTGGTCTTTGTAAACGTGTAGTTGCTTTTTTGTGTTTTTATGGTTAACTTCTACACACTTTTTGGCTTTTCTTTGTAGGAATCTTATATTGTGTGTACATATTTATTCTGTGTTTTGTCCTGTGGTGTCTGTCTGTAACTTATGTCGCTGCCTGTCTTCGGCAGGACACTCTTGAAAAAGACAGTTTTTTATTTGCAAGAGGTTTTTCTGGTTAAATAAATGAATATCAGTATGCAGTTTCTTACCTCTCCATTTGGACATAGTTTTCTATCTAGCTTATGCTACAACAGCCTAATGAAATCCCTGAAATTCAGTTATGGCTTTTGTTTCTGATGCGCCACCCCAAGATTGTCAGTGGTCCCATCTGGCCACCCCTATGAAGAATTGCTGGGAGCTCAATTCCCAGCTGGACAAATGTGGGACGTCAGGAACAGAAGTGAGTGTTGGGCTCTAGAGTTGCTTGGTTTGTCTCATGGAGACAGTGGTGGACATGTAAAATGTGTGTAATGGTACAATGGATTTAGGCCCAATCCCAATACCCCTCCTTGTCCACTATCCCTGGCCCTCATGATGAAGCAACGAGGGGTAGGGGTTGACATCTTTCCCTAGGAACTGACCCTTAATGTCCTCAATGGTTGCTATATGACCCTGAATATGGGACCTATATTATGAGCTCAATATCAGTAATATCAGTAGAAATAGGCCACCTCCACTGTAGGCCACTTTACACTTTCATCAAAGTTTTACTTTTAACGTACTTACTTACTTTATTTATTTAAATGTATTAGACATCTATACTAGTTACTTTCCACATTAAAGTTTTACTAGGGATCTCAAGATTTCAACAAAAATTATATGATAAGCCTGCAAAACACAACATGTTGTTAAATATTAAACCATCTTTTCTCATCCTCAAATTACTGTTTGAGGCCCAGAGAGTAAAATTATCCAACATGTCTGTGAGGAGCAACAATTAAGTCCGAAATCCACCCCATAAATGTGCAAACAGTGCATGAGAACAGCCTGAACAGGAAAATGCTGTCAGTAATGATTTATAAAACACAGGAAGCATCTTACAACAAAACTTTACTTTACCTTAAGCAATTTTGCTCTGCGTTCTTTCGCCTAAGACGGATTTTGAACGCAGGATTTCTACTTGTAATGGAGTATTTTTTTACCATGTTGTGTTTGTGCTATTATTCCACCACTGAACACAGTGTGTCACAGTTGGAGACATTTGATGACTCACAACTTTCTGAGAAAAAGACCAGCATGTCCACATTACTTTCTGTTGCCAAGTTTGACACTTTCTATGTTGTTCTTTATGATGTTGCCCTGTATTTTACTTTTGCAATAAATATTGGTTGTCAGTACAAAGCATTTTCATCCCCCTGTCTTTATGTGCATGTTCAATTTGTGCATGCTGCATACTGTTGCATGCAGTATGCACGCAGTCAGGACACTACCGTCTCATTATATTACACCCTGAACTTTGACCCTCTTGCTCATGTATCGGTTACCTTGGACAGTTACACACTGTTAACTGAGCTCGCCAGAGACGTAGGGCAACCTGAGGAGCTCTGCTGTTGTGACTTTGCAGTGTGTGTGGTGCAACTTTTAGTTACAGCTGCATACAGGGTAGATCCTAATGTCACCTGCACACGCTGTCATCTGTCATTGCGACTTCTGACAGCTGTCAATGAGCTGTCAGGCTGTCATCTGTTTGCGACTCAGTTGAGGTGATGGATCTTCCACTGTGCCAACCCGCTGTCGTGCTGAAGTCGTCGACTACTGGTGCTTGGGCAGGGACTTCTGTCCTTCTATGTCAGTATGATACGTCGAGCGCTGTCAGTGTTGGGGAAAAGCAGCCGTACACCAATATAAGGTAAGGGAGCAGGAAGTCCTTATAGGGCAGGAGGAAGGGGCACTAGATGGGCCCCAAAATCACTGACTTTCACGCAGGAGGCTGGTGTTTGCTTCCCACGTGAATGTTAAGCTAAATATTATTATTTCATCTAATCTATTTTGCCTAAACCCAACCACTTGTGTGCGTCGGCTAAACGTAACCAAGTGCGTTTGTTGTTACATAAAGCCACAAACCCACTATTACTTTCACCATTCATCCTACAAACCAAGACAGGAAGATACACTAACTGTCAATGAGCTGGGGCAGCTCAGAGGTAGAGCGGGTCGTCCACGAATAGGAAGATCAGCAGTTCGATCCCTGACTCCTCCAGCCCTCATGTCGAAGTATCCTTGGGTGAGATACTGAACCCCAAATTGCTCCTGATGGCTGTTCATCAGTGTGAGACTGTGTGTGAATGGTTAAACCGTGTTGTTAACAGGTGGCGAACATCAGGAAATAACCTGAAAAGTTTCAAGTTTATTATCATGAGTTACAAGAAGTTTCAGGGCTCACCTCTCACCATCCCAAATTCTACCTTTGCCGGCCCACATGATACGTCTAATGCATGACCTCATATGACGCAGCATTTTCTTTGAGCATGACTCCACAAGACATCGCTGCAACCATCAGGTTTAAGAACCAAACTACCAGAGGACGGCCTCTGAGCTGGTTTCACTCTCTGGTTAATGTCAGTTCACCTGCATGGTGACCTGTGAAACAACTAGTTTTGAAATGTGTGTGTGTGTTTGTGTGTGTGTGCGTGTGTGTGTGTGTGTGTGAACTGGTCTGGAGGGCTCTGTGTTGATGTTGATCGTAACTCCACTTGACAGCTCCCAGAACAAAATGCCCCAGTTGCCAGAGGGAGCGGGCACTCAGCTACACACAGATACTTTATTTATAGGTGGAGGAGATCAGAAAGAGGACGGGTTCATGAGGTCAGCTGTTTGGTTTTTTTTTTACATCGCTGGATGGCACTTCGGACAAACCACAAAAATGAGAGGAATGCTCCTTGAAGCACGGATAATATTGATTGAATTTTTCATTCAACAACTTATTTTTCTAGGAAGTAATTACTTTAGTCCGGCAGAGGCAAGTTCATCGATGAATGGTCTCAAATACCAAATTTAACACGAAAAAAGTCCCACATTGGTGAACTTTGGAGGAAGAATTAGGGCAGCCATTGGCATAGACAGAAATCACACGAGAGGACGCTTCCTGGGAAAAAAAAAAACATGGGAGTTGTCCCCACTTAAATTGAGCATAGCGTTCAGGCAGGACACGGTGTCAAGCTCAGTTCACATCCCAGCTCCTCCTTTTTTAATGCCGTGTCTGACTTATAAATGGCATTTGTTTGTTATCGATGCTGTTCTGTTCCCGGGGGTCTTTGCCACTGCTGTCCATGTAGGCGCATGGAAGGGCAGCAGTGATAGGATGTAAAGGTCAAAGTAGAAAACTGTACACTTCTTAGGACAGCTTGCATTCAAAAGGCCCAGTGACTGACTTACTGGTAAGGTCCAAGCTGTTGTTAATAGAAAAGTCATTGGGACTATTCTGCTTTAATGTTTATCTTGTCAAAAGACAGAAAGAAAGAAAGAAGGTGCCTGCTCTCCGTAAAACCTGTAGTTTACTCAAGAGAGTCATTAAGATACGACAGCACCACTCTAAAAGTAGGCCTACTGTTAAGCTAAAAATCTCCCACAGCTTGAACCCCACTAAGATCCACTGAACAGCCCATATAGGCCATACAAACATCAAAGCCAAAGTTGGAGTAATATTAGATCAGATTACATTACACTGGATCAGATGAAACTTTAATGATCCGTGAGGAGAAACTGGGTCACTGCAGCAGGCAAAAAATGATAGAAAATAATAGAACATTTAGAGTACATAGGATAATAAAACAATTACAAAGATAAATGAAGTATAGATACACAGATAACTTATCTATTCTTCTAATACAGACCCTCTTTTGGATTAGGAGAGCAGGTTTTACAAGTTGGAGGATGTTTGCTTTTTAAAGAACGACAGCTGTCACAATAAAGGTGATGGATTGCATGTAATTGACCATCTTTAGCTGTCTAGACTTACAGATGTGCAGATGTGCCTGACCACCAGCTGTTCATATGAAAAACACATGTATACAAATGTGTAGAGGCCTTATTTTCCAGGCAGCCTTCTAAGGCAAGAACTAGAGTGTTGTAATGAATGCAAAGGTCATTGACTGTTAACAATTTACTTAGTGTAACACAGTGTTTGAAAGTCTTAGTCTAGGGCACGGGTATAGAAGTCTTGGTTTAGAGTAAGGATGTTAAAGTCATGGTCCGGTGCAGGGGTCTCAAAGTCTTGGTCTAGTGCATGTCTCAAAAGCCCCATTTCCACTGAGCAGTACGGACAAAAAGAGGCAGTCCCGTACGAGATCAAACTACACCATGGTTTGATTGTTTCTGGTGTGAAAACATTTTTTGGATGGTTTGGACTTTTGAATCAGGTACAAGAAGTTTTAACAGGCTATTGTCAAGTCATACAAGTAGTGTGGCGCTTCAGTGCATAGTGTGTGGGTGTGTTTTAGGGACAAAGAGAGTGACGGTGACTGTGCTCACAGCAGACAGGTGTTGGTGATCAGAGCAGAGGCGAGATCAGCAGTAAAGTTGTCAAGTGGTAGTAAAGGTACAGTGTAGGTTTCAGTTTGTCCATGAACAACACAAGATAACAGATAAGCTGCAGTATGGCATGGGGAGAAGAGGAGATGACTCCATGATGAGTCCATTTGAAAAACTTCCAAAAACTCACACTTTTCAATTATTTTCCGAGAGGATAAGATGCAGGAGATATGAGAGGATGGGAGAGCTTGTCTACAAACCAATCATAATTGATTCATGGATTCATCCCCCTCCTTAAATCAAACCATCTCTACGGGGTCGAATCGCCGAAGACTTTCCACATTCTTATTCATTCATTCACATGTTAATAAATATTCTTTTACCATAAAAACGTGTCTCTCCTGATTGAAATATAATTCTTTAGCGCGCTCACATAAATCCGATTTGAAACCACAACTAACCAGATCAAATGTATGCAGTGTCACTAAACGGGGAACCTTCGTTCAGACAATGGACAATGCACTAAGCCTAAGCATTTCCAAAGTGTTTTATTCCTAAAAGAAATCTTTACAAATTAGCCATCTGCACATCCCCTCCCTGGAAGACAACAGCTAGAAATCAGTTCCCTCCCCCTTCATTGTACTGATGTCAGTCTGGTTCTCTGACGAAACCTGTAATCAGAGGCATCTGGAGGAGTTTCCCATGATGATGCTCTGAAACTGAGCCAGGTTCTAAGGTGACGTCGGGGGTAATTCAGTTGCACATCCAAACTTGTGATGGCTGAACATCTGGTGCTTTGTCAGTTTGGGGCTTTAGAGGCATGAAAAAGACAAAGAAAATGCTGAGAAGCAATGCCACTTTAAGCTGTCTAGGTTATGCAAGCTAATTATAGCTAACTTACTGACCTTCCCAAGTGACGGATGTTTGTGTAGCTATACCTCCAAAGTGGCTGTGATTCATGGTGTTCAGGTGTTCTCACTGCTCTGAGCTTCTCCCTGAGCGCGAATGATTGGTTTAAACACACTTAAAGAATTGACTAAATGGTTTGCACTATGCCTCAAGGACTCTGTAGTGGGAATAAGCTGTACTGAGCAGGTAGTTTATATGAATGCTCATGTTGGCCTGGATGTAAACATCAAGAGAGTCTTTGATTGTAAGACAGTAGAAAGTAACCCAATAATATTTTGATAAAGGCAGTTACGATACTTTTTTCATTCAACTCATAGCCTGCTAACTAAAGCCTTTCTACTCTTTGCTGGTGGTTGTTCTATTTCTATATAAATTAATGAACGGTAAATTTTCTAGGACATTCAGAGGTAAATAAGACAGTCAGTGTAATAATGTAGTACAAAACTGGGACTCAGTTATAGAGGAAATCACAAAACACCAAGAACAGTTTATCAAATCCAAATCTTTACTTAGAAGGTAAGGGGTCATGTGAAGGCAGAAAAGTCCATTCAGGGAAATCAAACAAAAACAAAGTCCATAAATCCAAGCAGAGTAAAAAAAACTGAGAAATCAAACACAAGGACTTGAAAGCATGAACACACTAATGTGACAATGACAAGCTGGCAACTGAATGGAGGAAACACTGGGCTTTAAATACACAAAGGTTGATTACTAACTACGCACAGGTGAGTGGAACAAGACACAGGTGAATATCACAGTTGGTCCTATTTTATTCATGCAAGTGCCATGGATGGATTACTGAACGGGCCTACCAGGCTCAGGCCCAGGGGACCAAAATCTCAGGGGACCCCTGACCTTCACCTTCAAAAATGTCCCTCGAATTATCACATACCCACCAGTAGACTCTAAATGCCCCCAAAGAGACACCAAAACACCACAAGGGGTTGCAAAGGAACTTAATAAAGACACAAAATAACTACAAAAACAGGCAAAACAACCTCAATAAGAAACAAAATGACCTTAAAGAGAAATAAAATGACCACAAAGAGACATGAAATAACCTTAAAGAGACCTAAAATGACTACAGAGAGACGCAAAACAACCTCAAGTAGACACAAAATGACCTTAACGAGACCTAAAATGACCACAAGGAGACACAAAATGACCACAAAGAGACACAAAATGACCTTAAAGAGACACAGAATGACCTCAAACAGACACAAAATGACCACAAGGAGACACAAAATGACCACAAAGAGACACAAAACAACCTCAAGGAGACACAAAATTACCTTAAAGAGACACAAAATGACCACAAACAGACACAAAACAACCTCAAGGAGACACAAAATTACCTTAAAGAGACACAAAAATACCTTAAAGAGACACAAAATGACCACAAAGAGACACAAAATAACCTTAAAGAGACACAAAATTACCTCAAACAGACACAAAATGACCATAAGGAGACACAAAATGACCTTAAAGAGACACAAAACAACCTCAAGGAGACACAAAATTACCTTAAAGAGACACAAAATTACCTTAAAGAGACACAAAATGACCACAAATAGACACAAAACAACCTCAAGGAGACACAAAATGACCTTAAAGAGACACAAAATGACCACAAAGAGACACAAAATGACCTTAAAGAGACATTTATCAAGACTACCAAAAAGATAAGTATTAATTATCAAGTATTGTAAGACAGCAACTGAAAGAAGGACGTAACCCCCCAAAAAAGTCTGTGTGTCCTGCTCTTAGGTAGGAGAGGAGTTGGGGCCCATTGTCTCATAATCTGCTGGAGGCAAGCGCAACAACAAACACAGAGTTGTGAGTCTCCAAGTGCACTTGGTGGTTCATATCCCAGTGCAAAGTGCAAAAACATGAACATAGATCGGAGGGTGTGGTGATTAATTAAAACACTCAGCCAGTCACATCTCTGCTGTCATGGCTGTGAAACAGCTGAGCCAATCACAGTGAAGCATGACAACAACAGCTCAACACGTGAAGAATTGGCTTCACCAGGAAATGGGTTTGCTGTCTGGATGGTGCACGATGTGAACACACAGCACCACAAGTCTGCAGCCAAAGACAGATGATGTGTCTATGAACAGTTAATTAGTGCAGCCATCTTGGAAACAATTTCTTTACCACTTTATTCGTGTCTAGCGTTGTCTGTCACTTGGCACTCAGCAGGAAGCGGAGTGAGTTTATCAGAACTTTTTTCCAGCCTGCTGCTTCAGAAATGAGGCTTTTAACAGCTGTGAAGCCGAACGAAACAGGAAGTGCTGTAAAGCCTAAACGAGCTAAAAGAACCTAAAAAATCTGATTGCTGCAAAGCTGTGTGGTCGTTCTCTGTGTGTCATCCCTTTCATATTACAAACTTAGTTTCTCCAGTGTTACTACTATTAAAATAACAGTTATTAATGCAGCTTGAATTGGGTTTGCAAGACCTGTAAAAGGTGCAACTGTGCTGAAGATCATCCAGTATGACCTCATTTGACCTTGAACGTGCCGTAATCACTACACCAGTATCACAATGTTTTTTGAGACACCAGCACACATTGTGAAAACAGTTCCGGCATTTTTAATGAGCCTGCACACAACAACCTGTTGTGGGTTGTATGCAGCTGTGGTTTGGCATGCTGCAGTGAGATCTTTCTGCCATGTTTGTGCTCAACACATTTAATAATGAAGGTGTGTGTTTGTGTGTGGTTTACCTTGAATTTTGACAGTTGGTTGAATCTATGCAAACTACTTATATGGAATTAGGAGCAGGTCTGCACTTCGTTGTTCTTTTTCCTGCAGTCTAATGAACAAAGGCAATGTGACATTATGTTGAGATATTTTGTTTCCAGTTTTGGAGAAATGGCAGGAAAAGGCTGCTAATGCAATTTAAACAAGAAGATGCCCATACACAGCTTTATCTGAATCCAACATGGATATTTACTTTTATTTTCACACACATAAAACTGCATAGAATCAAAATAGTAAAAAACAAAAGGTGTCACGAGGGGTCAAGAAGTGACAGGCTTACACAAACAGACCTCACGTCAACTTAAGGTGGAGACAGCTAAAGGGTTACTTTGCATGTTCTCCCCATGTCAGCGTGGGTTTTCTCCGGGTTCTCTGGCTTCCTCCCCCTAATTAGTGACTCTAAATTGGCTGTATGTGTGAACGTGAGCGTGAATGGTTGTCTGTCTCTATGTGTCAGCCCTGCGATATCCCGCCTCTCGCCCACTGTCAGCTGGGATAGGCTCCAGCCCCCCACCGTGACCCCTAACAGGATAAGTGGTCACGGATAATGAATGAATGAATGAGACAATGAACACAAAGGAACTAAACTAACATAATACAGAAATATACAACAAACGATATATGACAACAGGAAGCACACTGAGCAGAGAACACAGTGCAGAGAAAAAAGAACAAAATGGAGGAGGGGCAGGGCGGGGGTTGTATATATCTACAAGCTTATGACGCTTTTGGTGTGAATGCACAAGGCCTCTAGTTTGGTGGTGAACCCCGCGCAAAGCTAGTTTTGAACAGTGCAACCCGAGGTGCACTCAGTTTGGTAGTTTGGCAGACCGAGGTGCGCTGAGGTGGGTGTGGTGGCACAGCAGGGGGAGGTGTCAACAGATCCAGCTTGACGCAGTGACAGTTTCGTGCAAAAAGGCTTCGCCGAAGGTGCACTAAAAGCTCGCCAGCTGAAACCAGGTCTACTGTCAGCGCAGGCGGAGCGCAGCCGGTGTAGTGGAAGTTTGGCTGACCGGCAGACAGTGCGCACACGTCACCAAAACCTCACAGGCAGGTTTCCAGAATGTCAGGCACATTAATGATGCAATAAAAACCCACAAACACCACTATTCAATGCAACTATCTGCAATCAGCACATAAATGTATCTCTATGTCGACTGTCCTATCACATCTGATGTCAGATCAAAGGATTGGCACGTTTGGCACATTTGGCACGGGTAATGGAAACCCAGTCTGATTTGATTAACACAGCTGCAAACTAATGAGTTCACATCCCTCTCAGCCAACTAACAGCCACAGCATCAGATAGGGAGCATATATTCAGCACCTGTCATCTTAGAAGTCAAAAGACAAGAAACAGAGTGAGACTGCGAGAGAGAAAGAGAGAGCACGCACACACGAGAGAAACGCAACATTGATTCACAATTGTGGTGACCTCCTCCCAGGCTACCTTTGCATCATCAGCCCGTGGAGGTCTGCTCGCAGTTCTGTATATTTGGACACTGTGAGCTTGGACCTCCCAGACCAAAACATCAGTTTCCTCCAGGGGGAAGTTTGGCCGTCTGACACTGCTGCTCTCTTCTGCCATGGCGAATTGAGGAAACTCTCATTACGCCTTCGCATGGCGCATTTAAGGGCGAGGAGAGGGGCTCATTTGATTGGTGTGATGTGAATCGGCTGTGTAAAACCCACTCCACATCTTCTCTCCTCCCTCTTTCCGACTTACGTAGGTAGGAGGGACAGAGGTGGGAAAGAGGAGGAAAGAGTAGCTGTGAGTAGTAGTAAACTTCTCAGAACAAGTGTGCTGCAGGAACCAAAGTTACATGGCTTGTTCTCTGGGACCTGCTTCATCGAAGCACGCCAGCATGCCGATTGGTTGCCGCCGAACTGCGTCAGAGCTCATTACCATAAAGTCAAATGAGTTTTAACTCCCCTCCAGACCGCTGCGGTCGCTTTGGTGGCCCAAAACGCACAACTGACGACCAGGTCGCCCAAGTCGCCGGGCTCTCATTGAAAATGAATGACTTCCACCACTGTGGAAGCTCTGGTCGCTGTTGGTGTGAATGTACAGATAATTTTGAACCACATATTAGAAGCATATCCAAAATGTGATTTTATCATCTTAAGAGCATTGCCAGAGTGCGATTGTTTCTCCTCCAAGCCAACACAGAGGCACTGATGCTGCTTGCATGCTTTTATTACCTGCAGAACTGATCACTGTAAAGCTCTACTTTCTGGTATTCTTAAAAAAAAACATTGCTCAGTTCCAGTTAATACAAAACTCAGCTGCACGTGTGCTGACGAGGACCAGAGAGAGCAAACATTATGGTTTTTATTGTGTGAAGCACTTTGTGTTGCTTTGTGTTTTTTATAAAAAGTGCTATATGAATAAACGTTTAGTGACTGATTGATAAACACATACATCTCATGAATATTCATATCATATAGTGACAGAAGTTTCAGTTTCCTGAACAGTGGAACAGAGGCCTCATTAAAACTGGAGACAGTTGCCTATCTGTCAAATCATTTTTGCAGCATGCTGCCTGTTGACTACCTGCTGTGGAAACAGTCAGTGAAATAAAAACACAGACAACGTACACTTCATCACAAAATAACTCCTGGAATGTTCCGAACTTTATTCTTAATTTGAAGTCTTCTGCCTTAATTTGCATTTTGCAGTTTTCTGTTGAAGCCAATGTTTTTCAGAGGGGGAGATAATCTATACAGTAGACTTTGTCATGTGAGGCTCAAACATCCAATCTTGCACAAAAGCTGCCAAAACGTTGCCCCTTTACACACTTGGCGAGGGTCCAAGTTAAACAAACAGTACAGAAAAGCTGAGCTGATATAAGGTGAGTGAACAGACTAGACAGACAACAAGTGATTTGTGCCATACTGTCTAGATAAGAGGGCATTCACAAATTGCCTGGAGGCTGAGATTCTGCGAGCCAAATTAAAAGTCAGTGCAGTTAGAAACTGGAAAAGCAAATTTAAAAATGGTAAATCAAGCTGCAAGGATGATGTTCCTGTCAGAAGACTCAGAAAAAAAAACATTCATGATAAATTAATGTTAAATGAACGATTTTTAAATTATATTTCTATTTCTTCAAAGTGTACTACATAACGTTATCTATCATTACAGAGCAAAGATGGTCACAAATGAGCATGCAGTTATTAAGAAGGCCATGTGATTCATTTCAAACTCAACACTTCCTGTATCTGTTTCAAATTAAAAGCCCTTTATAACTTCAGTTGAGAGAATCCCTTCATTTTCTTAAAAGTCTTTTAATGTGAAACATTTGCAGGAACTTGTTGTGGAGGATTCAGTGACTTGCATGTTTGCGTACGGTGCTTCAAATGTAGCTCCTGACATCTGGTGGAACTTTGTACGTTACTACAACAACATTTCAGCTGGCACATGAACACACAGTGACTGAAATAATGGTAATAATAATTGAAAATAGGACAAAATAACCTGATGACATCACACATGTCGTGAAAGATGATTGGTGTGGACCATCGTGTAGTGTGTCATGTCTGTCAGCCAAGTCACGGCACAATTTTATGACTCCATAGTGACAGACAAACACGTGTCATATGAACCAGGCATTAAAAGCAGGCTACATGGGTACGAAGTGAGCTTTGGCTAAAGCTGGGCAAAATATGTGGGTCCCACATGAGTTCATCATCATGGGTCCCATGTGGTGAGGCCACACAGGCCCCATTCAGTTTAAATGTGGGCTAAATGGGATTGGGTTGGAGCTGGTTAGTCTATTCTGAGCTTTACGAGTTCAGTTACGCGAACCCCACATGTCCAGCCAATGTGGGCAGACTTAATGGGCCCTTTTAGGATGTCTCGTGGGCAAGCAAAAATCTGACTCCATGTGGAAAACCCCTCTTTATTAGAGACTTAATTACTCTTAATCACCTCATTAATCCAATTAAAATGTTTGGGTGTGAAACAGCAAATAGTTATTCTGGTTTGTGTCTGTTTTATTATGTCACTTTGGTGTCTAATTCATATTCTAGACTTTATTCTGCTGGGTAGACGCTAATATTCTGGCTAACTCCAGTACATTTACATCAGTGAATTAAAATGACTAACTATTTCTTGCTTTATTTTATTTTGGAGACACCAATCCAGACACTCGGTGGAAACTTGCAAGAGCAGAAGCAACATCTGATGCACAGACACACTGAACTACTGAAACCAAACTGCCCAGAAAGTAAAACAAATATTTCTCCTAATTTCCTTTTAGCCGCTCCCTCTGGAACTCTCTCATCAAAACCCATCCTTTCAAAACAACTTTTAATGTTTTTAACTAATGTAAAGTGTCTGTGAGTACTTTGAAAAATCGCCTATAAATAAAATGTATTATTACTATTATCATTATTATTTAAATTTGGTATTGTTATAACCTATATATATATACATATAACCTACTACGATTGAGCTGTTAACCCCCATTATACTCTACACTGGGCTCACTCTGCTGGTTTCATAAGTCATGGATCATGTTCTTTCATATGTCATTTTATTGTTATTCTGTGTAAACTGCATTATACTTTTATATGCATGGATTTACCTACAAATGAAGAGGAGCTCCACTTCCCCTCCTTCTGGAATTGGCAACCATGCAACATCAGGCATGTTTTCATCCAGAGAGCCAAGTGTTGTGCCTAAAGCAGGCGCATTATATTTTTACCAAACATGTAAAATGTTGAGTCAGGAATAACGTCAAAGAGCCTTTAAGGTGGCTTTATGTTCTGCCAGTACTTGTGGACAAAGTCGCAGGTTTTTGTTTCAACACTGGGGGAGGAGGGCATCAACCTGGTCTTATTCCCAGGGCATCAACTACCAACACGTTCTCACTCCGACCTCGTCACATATCGACGTTTGGTCAAGAACTTTCCACGTCCACATACGATGTGCAAGGTACCCTGGGTGTTGGTTGTTGAAGTTCCAAGACGCCATGTCAAGATTTCCCTGTTACATGCGTTGTCTTCTTTCAAAATACACTTCTGTTTTCACAGGAAATTTATCATGTAAATACAGTCTCTTTCAAAATAAAAGCACTACATTGGTACAACACCGTGAATTGACGTTTTTTTTTTCCCCTTAACGTTCAAAATTTAGTGCCATTTAGTGTGCAATTGGCTCACTACCACAGCAGCTACATTATAGCAAATGTGCATTGCACAAACAACAACATAAAATGCAAACAAGTAAAATCCAGAGTGTGGTCTTCATGATGATAACTAAGAGGCTAAAGAAAATAGATGGGTCTTAAGATGGATTTAAAGGTTTCAATGAAGAGGGAGGATCTTATTGTAAGTGGCAAACTTTTTCACAAGTTAGGGCCAACGACTGAAAATGCCTTATCACCTAAGTGGTAGCGTGCAAAGGAGAGCAGTGATTTGTCACCAGATCTGAGAGGTCTGAGCACTCTGAGCGGCACTCAGCATGGCTCCTCTGTTTTCTTCCGGCAGCAAGCAAAGCTCATGCGAGATGACGTCACAGCCCAGAGGTAAGGGAAACACTTAGTATGCTATTTACAGAGATAACACTGGTGATCTGAACCGGTTAGTGGCAAAAAAGCACTTTTAATGCGCAAATTTATACGGGACACATTTGCCCCCGTTACCGTTTTAGCTCGTTTCGTGGCTGCCGGCTGCATCCGCCTCCCTCAATACTGAACCAATTTTAAAACGAGTTGTACCCATGAATCATACACACACATACACATGGGGAAATAGGGCCCAGGTTGAAAAATACCAAAGTTATCCTTTAAAATCAATTTTGTACAAGCTGCAGGCTGAAATAGGGCTGACTGATTCCTACATAGAAAGAGTTGCAGAGGGTTAATACACTTATATTAGGAAAAGGAACATGACTGAGTCTCTTAAGGTTGCGGCAGGTAAAAGTGTGCACTTTAGGAATGGGAAAATATGGTGATGACATACCTTAAAATTATTCCAAGTTCACCTGGTCTCACGTGGTCTCCTGGAGGAAAGTCCTGTGTTTGTTTGACCCATCCATTCCCCCAGCCTGCCTCTGTACACTGACTTTCTCTTTTTATACTACTTTCTTCTCTCCTGGTGTCAGAGTATTGGTCACGTGATTGCAGTCTTCACTACTCACAATTATATACGTTATTTATGCATTCTGGTGCATTACATTTTGTACTTAAATGTACAAACACTGCATGAAAACAATCTGCCATGTTCATGTTGTCAGGTGACTTTGCGGCCTATGTTAGTGATTTGATGGACTCTGTGCTGCAGCTGTTCAGCATGAATGAGCTGCAATAAAAATACTGTTTTATATTCAGTTATAGTCAAACAATGGAAAAAATGTCAGTGAGAACAGCTAAGTTGTGAGTTGTGCAATAAAACACTTGTAAGTGTTGAGAACCTGCTAAGAGTGTGGAGAGTAACCAGGCTGTGTCTGTCCCACTGTTTTCCAAGATACTGGCAGTCAGTCTGGCTTTCAGAAAACACTGGTGTGTTTACAAATTGTTTCTTTTTCTTTAATATAAACTGTGATGTCCTTTCAACATCAGTCTTTTCCAAATTAAAGCCATCTAGTATGTTGCAACTGTGATTCATTCAGTGTCTGCCAATGGCTGAATGACTATAAATGTGTGACTTGAATGTTGTAATACATTTCAATGATTAACTGTCATATTGTGTTTTGATCTGTGAATGTGTGCGGGGATGATTGTCTATCTCTAAGTGTCAGCGCTGTTATTGACTGCTAACCTGTCTAGGATCCATCCTTTCACCCAGGGTCACCTATGATAGGCTTCAGCCCCTCTGGGACCCTCAAGGATAAGTGAGTACACTTAATTGATAACTAATTGAGCCCATATGATAAGTAAAAGTAAAAATAAGCTCACATGTAGCCTGGGTGTCACCAACCTAGGCTACTACAGGTGGAGCCCATTTTGAGTCTTGTATAAGTAAGTCAACTGGGCCCCACTTGTTGCACAGTCAAATCCCATATGAAGTCCACTGTGGACAACACAGGTGGGGCCACTGTGGAACCGTCTGGCAAACTCAATTCTGAAACAAGTAAATGTGATAAAGTGACCTCTAGAATGCCCTCCAATACATGAAATGTGATGAGGGCCATTTAGGGTGACCTTACAGTGGAGGGAATGTGATGAAGTACAATTTAGGGTGCCTTTCTGGTAAAGAAAATGTGATGAAGTGCCATCTAGGGTGCTCTTTCAGTGAAGAAAACATGTGAAAATGCCCTCTGTTGTGCTCCTCTAGCAGAGAAAATGTGATGAATGCCATTCAGGGTCCTCTTCTAATGAAGAAAATGTGATGAAGGCCATTTAAGGTGCCCTTCCAGTGAAGAAAAACATCATGAAGTACCATTTAAGGTGTCCTTCCAGTGGAGAAAACATGTGAAAATGCCCTCTGTTGTGCCCTTCCAGTGGAGAAAATGTGATGAAGTGCAATTTCGGGCAATCTTCCAGTAGAGAAAACATGATGGAGTGCCATTTAAGGGTGCTCTTCTAATGAAGAAAATGTTTAAGGTGTCCTTCCAGTGGAGAAAATGTGATAAAGTGCAATTTGGGGCAACCTTCCAGTGAAGAAAACACGTGAAAATGCCCTCTGTTGTGCCCTTCCAGTGGAGAAAATGTGATTAAAGCCATGTAGGGTGACCTTCTAGGTGAGAAAACATGATGGAGTGTCATTTAGGGTGCCCTTCCAATGGAGAAATTTGGGATGAAAGCCATTTAGGGTGCCCTTCCAGTGGAGTAAACATGATGGAGTGCCATTTAGGGTGCTCTTCTAACAAAGAAAATGTGATGAGGACCATTTAGGGTGCCTTTCCAGTGAAGGAAATGTGATGAAGTGCCATTAGGGTGCCCTTCCAGTGGAGAAAACATCACGAAGTACCATTAAGGCTGTCCTCCCAGTGGAGAAAATGTGATAAAGTGAATTCTAGGGTGCCCCTCCATTGAAGAAAACATTAAGAAGTGCATTTTAGGGTGCCCCACAGCATGCTCCTGGTGCCCTTTTTATTTTCCCACCCTTCATACAGACGCTAGCTTGGCCGTAGTCTGATGGTCTAGTTTGGTGATCTACATGACATTTTCTTGTCCATTATGATGTATTGAGCACACATGCATGTACATACAGAAACCAAGAACGGCTGTGCTTCCAATTATATTTTTAATGCCATTATTGTGAGATCATGAGCTAATTATTTCGTAATCTTGAGATAACGAGATAACGACAAAGGTAATTTCCCCTTGTTAGACTGCTTATAATGTTTATTGGAGATCAGGGCTGCCATGCCAGCATGCAAGGGTGGAGTCTTGAAAGGTTTAACAATTGATTTAAGCTGAAAATGTCAGCACCAATGACTGATCAGCACTCGTGTCCTCTGGTGTGTCTCAGCACTGGGGCCTTTCCTTCACACTGGTGACTCTCTGCAGCTCATCTGAAGGCAGCAGTTATCTGCTCCATCTGTGGTCATTAACTGGAGTGGTGTTGTGCACTGTGTCGAGCCACGATTACGCACAGCACTTTCGCTGGTTACGTTTTGTGCAACCAGCGCCAGACTGTTGTAAAGTAACCACAAATCACCCCGAGCTTCTGTGCAAATCAAACGTGTCATTTTTGATCAAGCTAATTATTCCGCACAGTTTCTCCTGCACATCAACAGGGGTGTTGGAGACTGACGCATTGAAAACAGTTCACACAGCTCATTTGTGAATCACTTAAAACATCCTGTTCTGCTCACAGCTCCCCGGGGACTGTGTGTTCCTGTGTGAAGGATTGACAGGGGTTAGAGAGTGGGGTTACAGCTGCATGCATCATCTTTGTCTGGACTGGGATGGCCAAAACGCGGCCTAGAGCTCCACATTTTTAATTATAATACTGGGAGGTGTGTGGCTGTGATGAGCAACATGATGCGGTTCAAAAATTAATGTTGAAAATAAGAAAGTAAGTTCCCTCCGTGGAAAACTCTCCAGAAGATTCCCACGCTGGTAGTGTGTCATCATGATGGGAAAGCCCTGTGAAAGCAGTGGACGTGATAAGACGCGATCATCACAGCGTCTAACGCTAATGCCTTCTTTCTGATGTGTGCCACAGGTGCACCAAGGGGCCACGAAACTACCAAGAGTGCATTTGGCACATGCACAGACGCTTTGTGCTACCACTTAATTATCATAACACCTGAGATGATACCTGCTGCTTGCCAGATAGCTGTGAAATGAGTCACCAGGAGCGTGGATCAATAATGGGCACTCCTTCACGTGACATCTTCGTATGAAGCTGTAGCGAAAGTTTTCATGCTTAGTCTGCAACTTTCGTCCTCGCACGCTTGCTCACTCTCCGTCTCTGGCTGTCAGTGTTCAGGGCTGTCAACAGCTGATGTACAATCTACCAATAGCACAGCGACACACCTTCTCCGTCAGCCTATCATCTCGCTGCTCCTCGGATGCAGCCTCATTGCGCCTCATCTACAAAGTCATCAGCCACCACCACAGATGTCCCACAATCTCAAATAATCTCAGTGTTAATCTGTACACCTATATTTCACATTAAATTGAATCTGTATTCCATCCTCCTGTGTCTCCTGATTGAACTTACATCAGTCACTACAGGTGTCATAATCTCATATGAGTCGCCTAATCAGAGGAAACAACCTGTTTGTGATTATCTTATCATCTTGGGGTAACACAGCAAAACAGAATAGCGAATAATAATAATAATAATTAACTTGTCATTTTCAGATAACAGCGTTAAAAAAAAAAAGATGCAGTAAAGGCTGCTGTTGGCTTCCATACATACACACGCTGACCGTCTTGGCAAATCTGTAAAAATAAAAATAATATGTCATGAGAATAAAAATATGAATTGTTAAATATTTTAACTGTAATTAATATTGTTTTAATTTAATTTAAATAACACTACAGTGATTTTTTAGAGACATGTTGACAGTAATGAAAAATAATAATTATATATATATTGATGAACACATTTCCTCTGCTCTCCTTGAACACACACACACACACACACACACACACACTAAGTTTGAGCAGTATGTTTCCTGCCCTGTCGGCATGTACCAGGCCTACTGTAAAAACACCCAACCGCCATCGTTAAAAAACAAAAAAAAACTTGGGAGTTAGTAATAAGGGCGAGGCTTATTTTGTTCGGTTCCTGCCCGTGATTCGGCTCCTGATCCCCCGTAGCGAGCAGCCGGAGCGCTACAATTGTCAGTTTCGTTACTGTGCCGCTTTTTAACGTTTGTTTTCGGCTCCATGTTGAAGTTTTTTGCGTGCAGAGACACAGAGTCTCGCAGCCGCAGACACTGTTAGCCCATACTACTCTCACTCCACACACACACACACTCACACTCACACACTCACACAGTGCACACGCAGACACGCGCGCAGCTCTCGCCTGATTTGCACCAGCGCGGGTCATTTTAGGTTAAACCCTGGCGCTGTGTCCCGTTCAGTTTAGCCGACGGAGATCATCACTGGTTCCAGTTGAGGAGGAATGCACAGGCACTGGGACTCCAAATAATATTGGGAAAGGATCTCGTCTCGCATATGCGGTATGTTTTCATTTTTTGGGTATTTTTGACAGCAGTGTAGCCAATGACAGCCTCTCCAAAAACTGGGTGCTTGACAGTAATAACAGCTAGATGGCCGTGCGTTGCGCGTGCTGAGCCAAATGTTCATATACATGTTCACGCTGTTAACATCACCTCCAATGTGTTATTTATTGCCAATGGAGGGAATAACATGTGCCGAACTACATTCAAAATTCCTGCAGTTCAATGCTTCCTTGACAATCGGCGGTCGGTTCACACCTGGGTGGACGTGTCTTAGACCTTTCCAGAATAACTCCAGTCTAAATGACAATTCGGGGTATAATTTATCCAGCAAGCAGCACTTTATCACTATGATATTTAAACTTTATTATTGCTTGACACTGCTCCTCTACGCCCACGGAGGTGTATTTTGTTTTGGTGAGATAGCAGGCATAAAAGAAGGACTGATCATAAAAGTTGAGGCTTTATTATATTTCTGGTGTGTTTTATCCACGCCGAATTTAACACTGCGTTGTAATGATTAAAAAACACACGAAAAAGTTGTTGTTTTATGAAGCTGATTTTACCAAAAAGCGAGAGCAGATTAAATAGGCAGATATTATGTTGAGGTTCTGCCAGTGCAAGACAACAACACATATCCGGGCTAGCTTTTATGAAGACTTGAGGGAGTTGGTTTATGGGCCCAAGTTATCGTGTCCCTCACAGCCTGGAGCATCCTATCAGCTTATGATAATTCTCCTCTGACAGGGTCTACTTCACTTTTACTTCATGTGAGCTGGGATATATGTCGGGGATATATTCAGCTCACCGTTTCTGATGTAACCTTTGCTTTCGTTTTGGCAACATCAACTTCACAGATACGCTCGATTAACATCTGGCATGCAAAATAAGCAACACTTTGTCAGTGCATTAGTGACCTTAGAGGCTGGACACCTCAGTGTGTCACCAGCACTGCACAAACTGAAGTTGTGTGTTCATGCTTCACCTGGCATCAACGTGAGGAGAGGGTTTCTGTGTGAGTGTGAAGTCACTTGGGCCTGTTTGCAAATAATTATTAACTGTAATGTTTTCCCTGGCTGTAGTTTGAAGTGTGATAGGTGACATGTTACCTTATGAGCATAAAATGATGCCTTCACAGGCTGTCAGAATACAGAGTGGTCGCGCATGAACGATCCAGCAAGGTGACTGTGGGAGTTTTTATCCTGCGTGTCGAGATGTGAGGCTCAAGGGGCGGAGAGCATTGAAACTATGACATCAGCTAATGTTGCAAGTAATATTTGCAACATATATATAAATGCATTATTTCCTGTTTGGTGCAAAAAAAGCAGGCAACGACCAGAAACATTAAAATGTTGCATATGTTTGCACAACAGCTGCACACAAAGCATTTCAGACATCGAGCATCATCAGATTTCATAGATTTCTTTAATAATAAGTCAAACAAATATTGAAACCTATATGAATATGAATATTTCTCCACGCTACATCGCGGCATTTAGACACGTTTTGATTCGTGCAAATCGTTAATTTCCCTCCACACATTAAAGCAGCAGCATAAACGCAGTAAACACTTCGATACCTCGTCGACACTGCCTTTTTTTATTCGCAAACCAGCACTCAAATGCACGACAACTCATATTTACATCATGCAAAAAGAGAGTTTCCAAGGAGCTAGTGAACGCAGCATCGGTTCTCAGCCGAGGGTATTTAAGGTCGTCCAGATGCCTTTTTTTCCCACTTCTTTTTGGGAGCCTGTGTATGGAGGTATAATGATGACAAAAGATTTGGTAAAGCACAAAACAGATTCTGGTGCTGCACAGGCTGCGAGTCGAACACTGAGAGGGCATCTTTGTGGATCTGTAGGAGCAGGATAAGATTTGTGCACGAGGAGGGACACAAATTTAGGGTGTGAATATCTCCTATGAGGTTTGATATCTGGTTTGATATTGTTAATAAGGCTGTCGGGGTGAAACAGTTTCCCCTGTGGTGATTAGAGGTGGCTCAACAGCATGATATTGTTTTTGCAAATCAATTAATTCATTCTGATTAAGCTTTATTGTTCGGCTGTTATCAGGGTAAACTGTTGCTTTTTTAAAAGACCAGGGTGACACAGTTTTAAAACAAATTAAATACTTGTTAGCTGTTAAATGCAGAACACAGAGGGGCAGTGAGGGTGCAGGAGCACCTGCTCTGGGTGAAGGGAAGGCTGAAGCACGCAGGGAGAGAGGACGGTCCGACCAGTCTGTGTTGGTTCAGTATTAATTTCTCCTCCATTGTTGTTGTTGCTCAGCGATGTGATGGTTGGTGTTTGTGGCATTAGCCCCGCCCCTCCTCCACTGTGATTGGACAACTAGATAAAAAGCGACAGTAGTGATTTGCTGCAGTTTTACCTAAAATCGTAAAGTCATTGTTTAATTCTTGTTGAGCAAAAAAAACAGCAAACGTGCAGCGTTCGGAGTAGTGTAGAGGCTCAAATAAATATGTGTAAATACACAGCGCTCCCAAAATAAATAAAAAAATCATATTTGCTGTACCTTATACTTTATTCTGCTTAACTTAGTCTGCAGCCGATATCGACAGAAAAGTGGACAAGGTTCCTGATCAGATTTTTTGTGGTTTAAACTTGTTTGTGCTTAATAACATCTATAATAAATAATATTAATGTTGCACACAAATTTGACCAATGTTAGCAACAGTAACAAGCTAAAATGCTGTTAGTTAAAAAGTATTTATTTGAGGACATTTGGACTTTATTATTGTATTATCACAAAATTTTAAAGGCCCAACAAGAGACTTTTAGAAATGTCTGCAAGAATATATATAAATAGAAATATCTGCAGTTTTGTTTTGCACAGCCGTGTTTAGGTATTGAAATGAAGTTTTGAACAGTTCAGACTTTAGACAGTGACCCCCGAACCCAGAGAGTTACAACATGTTGCACTGTTTTCAGTGTTGCTATTAAAAAAAACAATCAGACATTGAAATAAACAGTTTTATACGTCATTACACACCTGTTGACTATTAAGTATAAACCCACAAAAACTACCGACTGTTCAAAGACAATGATTTGTTTTTTATACTTATCAAGTCCTACTAATCTGAAATAGCTCTGAGAATTTGAAAGTACCTACCGAACAAATGCTGGGGTGTCAGGAGGAGAGTGGTCCCTGGCGGTTGGTATTGCAATACTGTGGTTGTCATGACAGCCCTACCGGGGACGCTGAATTTGACCACTACGTGTCGCACTTGACTCAGCAGCACTCAACTGAGAGAGCCAAATGAGAGAGTAGCTTCACCAGGCCACAGGAGGTGGTAATGTGGTAATGCACCTCGAAGCTGGTTCACCGAACACCAAAATAAAAAGCAGAGGCAAGTCGTGAGGAGGAACCACAGCCGCCAAGGCAGCTGATCTCGTCACCCCAAAAAACACATGAACTTTTTAGTAAAGAAACAACGTGCATCACGCAGATCTTCCCCCTCTCCTTCAAGTCGCCAGCTTTGGCAATAAATTGCTCATTGCCAGCCAGACACTAGTGACTCTGTTAGTCCATCTATAAACAAACACGTTATGTTAATATAATAATAATAATAATGATAATGCCTTTTATTAATGCAGTATGAGTTGGATTCAGTGCAGTGACGCTGTCAGCACAGGTTGCTGATGTAGGCTCCTTTTTCATTTGCCAGAAAGTGTCATAGTGACAAATGCGTGCTTGCATAAAATCAAACTGGGTCAAGCTCGCACACCGGTCCGGACCAGCAAGAACTGAAATCAAGCCAACGCTAGTCACAGATGATTTGAACAGGAATTGTGTAACTGTATCCGAGTCAGTGCCAGGGATTGTCTCCGTCTGCATCCCCTGGGTGCAGACCCAAACAGGGAGCAGAGCGTCACCTGTTCAGTCTGACCTGTTGGAGATAGATCAAAACCATTTGATAATGAATGACGAAAATCAGATTCAGTTTGTCGGCAAATTATGTAGTTTTAAATCAGAGTCATTTTAAATTAAATATTCTAATGAATTAAATGTAGTTGGGCCTTTATATTGAGGCCATGTTGGGCTCATGTCACCTTTTAATTCTAATGTGATTTTATGAAGCAGAAGGATTTTCTTATTTCTTCTTTTTTCTGATCAAGGCCTTGAAACTTTTTTGAAAATCGACCCAAATAGATTTGGGTCATTGACAGAGCTTTGAAGTTCTTTTGATATCGTCTGCCTTCACTGCAACAAAGCATAATAACATTTCTCGGTGTCGTAACACCAATTAACCTTGATCCGTGTCCCAAACTAAGCTGTGTTGGGGCCTTGAACATGAAGGAATTGGGCCTGGAACGTCCTTGAATCTGATGTTTAAGAAGCTGTCAGAGCCCTGTTGGCTGAACAGTAAGGCACACAGGGATGCATTATGTTAATCACATGTCGTCTATGTTATATTCAAAAGCAGACTGAGTAACGCTCAGACTTTCGTCAGTATTCTCCCAAACCTGCGTCGACATCTTCAGCTCAAAGCGTCCTCGTGTTTGCAACAGCACAGCATGCATCACTGCAATTTGCATACAGCAGGTTTTATTAAATAATGTAATTTATGTACATGTTCTTTTGGTGTATTTGTTGGAACTTGTTGGCTGAAGACAACGGTCCCACCCCTGTAATGACAGTTGTACATTTTATTTAGCAAGTCTTGACTCCTAATAGCAGAGAGCAGTGGCATCAGATCACAAACAGTGGGTATAGTGCAGGTTACATTTGTGACAATGTCAGGCCTGTTATTTTGTTAATTAATAACATATTGCATTTAATTTATTCGGATTAATTCTTCAAATTGATGTAGGAGCATTTATTTCATTTATAGAAACAAGACTTGATTTATTGGGACGTACTGGTAACATTATTGTCTTATGCTGATGTTTAAATATCAATTTGGCCAGTAGCCAACATAGATGTTTTGTCGTTGTTGTTGTTGTTGTTGTTGTTTTTATTTATTCCCCTCCTTGTGCCAGCGAAACAAAGAAATCTTCATTATAAAAAATAACTGAAATGTTTTAAAGCCATTCAGTCTTTTGAATAAGCACAAATTCAATCATACAAATTTATAAAAAGAACCTTTAATATATGCTTTCACATGAATTATCTTTAAAATAACTGCTTCAGAACCCTCTTTATTATATATAATATATTAGATTTCCCTCTCTAATATCTGGGTTTGGTTTTTTTTAGCCATGAAAATACAGGAAATTTTAATCAAAGCACCACATGTGACATTTTGGATTTGTTTATTACATTGCTGTGGTATTTCTCACTGAGTATTACCAATTTTTGTAGTACTAGAGACACCTTTATTATTATCCAAACAATATTTTCTTAAAAAAAAAAGAAGTTTTAAAATATTTTCTCCTACGATTTCACCTTGAATTTATTTAGTCATTGTGACGTTTTTGTTGAGTTGATACTCGAGGCACTGCTGGCCTTTTTGTAAATGTACTTTTTGTTAATATATTTTTGTAGATGCATATTTTTGTAAATGAATTGTATTCCTTTGGTGTAGTTTTGTACTCTGTTTCTGTGTAGCTACATGTGTTATCACATGATCTGTTGGGCGACCACCATTGGTTGTACATATAGAGGTGTGTCTCGTTCATGTCTGATGAGGGCTGGTGCCTGAAACGTCACATGTGATGATACCATCAAGATTTCCAAAAGGAGCGGTTTCCGGTGTGCTGACCTGTTTTTTTGTTGTATTTCTGTATTTGTTCTTCAGTCTGAAAAACAGTATTTATTGCTTTTGGATGTGCGTGCTGTTTTTTGAGTCTCCAGTTGATATTGCTGTGAAAACATCAAAAAATTAGTTTATCAAACAAGTCTATTGATTCAAGTTTCTCACCAGAAACTACATTTTACATAAGTAACTCAACATTATACTTAACTAATTTTAAGATAAGTTACTCATTTCAGTTAATTAATAACAGAAAAAATAATGCATTAAAAAAAAAAATTAATTGCACCTTTCTCAGTTCCCTCATTTCTGGCACACGGTAACACTGATGCACACACTCCAGCCCAGTAGGTGGCGGTAATGCACCTAAAGTTTGTTTGCCATCCGTGAAGAAGATGCACAGGATGCACTGAGTGATGTCAGCTCACAAGAAAGTGTGGTGAACAGTGATGGAAGACAAGACCGCATTGCTTGGCTTGTTGGGCCGATGGCAGCTTGGATAAGAGTGTGGTTGTGTGCAAACTGTGGTTGGTAAAGTTTTCTCACCACCGCAGCACTTCAGGCCTACAGTATCACGTCAATGCAAAACATGTTGCTGCGAGCGCGGACACCAGAGCTAACGTTAGCTACGACAGTCCTGGTACCGACAGGTTCGGAGCCAAAAAGCCTTAAAATGTTGAATATAATATTACACTTTGAGTTTGCACAAATCTGTGAATGTAGTTGACAGATGAAAAATGCAGAGATAAATATAGATAAAAATAAACATTATTGTTGTTTAAGTTCACGTATATGTTTAATCATTGATTCAGTCGTCAACCAAAATTCATTCAAATTGAAAAACTTTGCTTATTGTGTCAAATATTGCTGTTTAATAAAAATGTGATTAATCGAGATTAATTAATTAGCCTCAAATTAATTAGATTAATTTTCTTAATTGCATACCACCACTACATTTACTGAATAGAGCTTGAAGGCATCATAACGTATCTCAATTTAACCTCTGTTAGCTGTTAGTTGCGGCCACCGGCTGCTAACTGCTACTAGCTCTCGTCCATCTGATGTCAACACAGATTTGTTGTTCTCAGTGTCGATTTATCACGGAAAAAACAGGGTAGTGGGTTTACTGTGTTCTTTTGTCTCTAAGGCATCCATTCTCTCCAACACATTTCTATTGTCCAAGGGACGACAGGATGTTGTTAGTCTCGAGCCCTGTGGGCAAAATTGACCTGAAACAACACAGAAACATCGGCCACTGTGAGCGTCACATTATTTGCAGGCGATGGTCAACAAGGCGGATATTGTTTGATAAATGCTGCGTCCTGTTAGCAATGAGCCAAAAATGTATATTATTTTAATACATGGGGCAGTCATTTGAAACTAAACACAAACTACTCAATAAAAATATTGTTGTTTTTTTTTCATTTGGAGCAGTTTATAGTTCAGGCTTGGATGCAACAATTTAACCTCAGCAGGGGTCCAATCAGAAACACTTGTGAAGACATACAGACGTTAAGTCGTTCTGCTGCATTCATCTCTACAATAAAGTAGAGCAGTATTTTCCTTATGCTGGAATATTATAGGAAAGCACCAAGGTTGCTTTTGATATTTTCTTACTGAACTACTGTGCAGCTGTTTTGTGTAGAGCTGCAACAATTAGCCAATTAGAAAATTAAATGGCAATTATTTTGATTCCAGAGTAACTGATTAATCCCATTATACTGTAGAATATTGCTGTGGTGTTTCATAGACCAGGTGATTGATCGAGAAAACAATGGGCATATTTTTCAATCATGATAATAATTCCCAGGAAACAATTAATGAAAATGTTTTAAGAATAAATAACAGTTGGTGAAATTAATTTTCCCATTAATTTCCACAGACATTTGTTGAACAGTTAATTTGATTTTAAAATACTGGAGTGAGACTATTTAACTGTGACCTTCTCACAGAGGAGAACAGCACAGGTGTAACTAAAGACAAAAAAACACAGGAATAATCTCGAGGTCGCTTTTTGCAGTTCAACAGGGGAGCGATGGTTTGTCTTAGTAAAAAGTTATTATATTTTTCAACTGTGTCTCAGCGCTCGAGCCCACCGTAAGGCTCAAAGTCCCATTTATCCACTGAAATAAATGAAACTGAAATGAGCTTCTCCGCGAGCCGTGTGTCATTATGTGATCATTTCCTGCAAAAACTTCAGTTTGACAACTGCAAAATAGGCAGTGCGGTACACGCTAACCGTCACATCTCAGAAACATGTCATTATGAAATATGCACCCACTGTTATTATAATCAGTACAAGTATCCACAGTGGTCCATAAAGATTTTAATAACGTCTTGGCACAAAACAATTAAATGTGGCCCCTCATTTCATCCCATCCTCCCCTTGCTTCAAATCTTGTCAGTCATCTTGATGAGCTGCAAGTAACCGAAGCGCAGTCCGTCTAATGTACACTTAATCCACGCTGAAGCCAACGCCACCAGGGACTCCTTTTAATGTGTAAGACCCATAATGCATCATGCTTTTTTTGATAGAGTGATAAAGGACAGTGCAATGAAATGACACCATTATGTGTCCCGTTTGTTTTAAATAATCCATGAACAGCAGTGTTTCAGATGTTGCTGGGAAATGTACATGTCGTCTTACAATACTATGCATCACTGAGGGAGTAAAGGACATTATGGAAGCAGAGCAAGACTTGTTGCACGAGAAGATTAGCTATATATATGTCACCTATAATTGCAATACTGCTGCTTTTTGTAGGCGTTTGCAACTTCACACTGTGGGATATAATAAAACATCAGAATCAGAAGTAGTTAACCTGTGAACCCATAAAAGTTCTCGCTCACGATACAAAGCCAAGCACAGGCAAAGCCAGCGCTCCTGGGCTGCTGCTCCACTCGCTGCTGTAGTTTATGAAGCCGTCAACTATGTAAGTTGGCAGGTGTGTGTTTGCATGCAAGTACAGGCAGTCGCGCCTGTCGTCATACTCACTTATTGTTCTTACGGGAGAATCTTGTTACATTCCAAAGTGAGAGTTGTCTGCTATGAATTCATCTGATCGTGTTAAAACAGAATGAGGTTCTGCAGAAGCTCAAACACAGACCTCTTCTAAAGCCTACGAAAGTACGATATCAGTGCATTTATACGTGTGTGTACAAACTCTTATCCATATGGTGAAATGCTGTCGTCGGCTGTATGGTTCTTTAATGTGGTGTGTCAGGCATAGGTGTAGATTTCGGGGGATTTGGGATGTGTATTTGTCTCCTCACTACATTTACATTACATCACAAATTGATGCACAAAGGTGCAAAAAAATTCACCAGAATGCAGGAAATTAAACGTTTGATGCTCAAAATATTATCCTGTTTTACTGATCAAAAACCTACACCCCTATTCAGATGCAAGAATGCATACAGTAATACAAATTAAACCTTTATCTTACAGTGAAAAAGCTATGAAAGGCCAAATTGCAGTTACACAGTGTGATGTGGAGCGCTGAAGAGGGCAGGAAAAGGTCATGAGATGAGTCAAACGTGTAAATGAACATGTCAATAAATAATATAGTGTTGCAAAGCAATTACACATTAAATAATGAAAGGAAATGTTAATTATCCATAGAGTCAGCGTGGGGTGCCTTAACACTAATTGGTGTAAACTAATTAACATATGTGGCAGCTGAAATTCTTTGACGACTGCTACAAGAGTTCATAGAGCGATTTTAATACAGCAAACAATATTATTCAGTGTGTGGTGTAGTTTTGGGCTGAAAGTTAACTTTAGCTAGGCAACTAAAATACAGTTATTAGATGAATTTATACGAATACATTTTCCTGTAAAATAGAAGAAGAGAGGTCAGCCAAGAAGTTCTAATATAATAATAATAGTAATAATAATAATAATAATAATAATAATAATAATAATGATAATAATCAAAATGTTCCTTTGACCAAAAAAAAGGAAAACTAATCAGCTAAAAATAAAAGAATTGGAGATGATAGATAAACAAATAAATAAATAAATATAAATAAATATATGAAATGAAATAATAGACTTAAACATGTTTAAAATAAAATAATATATAAAATAAACTAATAAACTGATACATACATAAAATATAACAAATAAATATATAAAATAAATTTCTATAAATATAAATAAATGTTTAGATATAATATATGTAAGAAAATAAATGAATATATAAAATGCATTTCTATAAATATAAATAAATATTTAAAATAAACTAACAAACTGATACATATATAAAATAAAACATAAATATATAAAATAAATTTATATAAATATAAATAAATGTTTATATATAATATATGTAAGAAAATAAATAAATATATAAAATGCATTTCTATAAATATAAATAAATGTTTATATATAATATAGATGAGAAAATAAATAAATATATAAAACGCATTTCTATAAATATAAATAAATATTTAAAATAAACTAACAAACTGATACATATATAAAATAAAACAAATAAATATATAAAATTAATGTATATAAAAATAAATTAATGTAAATAAATATTTGAAATAAACTAATAATGATAATAATAATACATTTTATTTCTGGGCGCCTTTCATGGCACTCATGGTCGCCTTACAGAGTTAAATACAATAAAATACAAAGTACAAGATAATTCAACATTTAACAACAAACAAACAAACAAATATCAGTTTAAAAAGCAAACAAAACAAACATAAACAAAACATCTGTTCAGGCTTAAGAGAGTAGGAGAGCCTGAACAGGTGAGTTTTCAGCCAGGATTTAAAGTGTGGGAGTGAATCAATATTTCGGAGGTCAGAGTTGGGACAACTGCATAAATAAATATATATATAAAATAAAATAAATAAATATATAAAATACATTTATTAAAATATAAATACATATTTGGAACAGACTAATAAACTGATACATATATTACATGAAATAAATAAATATAGATTCTTTTTTATATAAATAAAATACTTTTTTATTTCCATTCCACTTTTTCAAAGCTGAGGTAGACATTTCAATTTTGGCATCATTGAGCAGAAATCCCATAATAAACTCTGAGCATACTGTAATTCAAGCAGTCTGAAAGAACACTAGACGTCTGTCCCTCTGCTTGGCTCTGTTTCCAGGCTTTAGAAAATCTAGGCCAGGACGGGAGACTTCGGCCAATCACAGGCCATTTTCAGAGAGAGCAGCTGTCAATCACGTCAATTACTGCGGTGAACTGTGGTCAAACTGTCAAACAAGGCCACACTGATCAAATAAAAATCAAAAGTCTGTTACTGCATTGATCCCGCCCAGTTTGACAGGCTGTCCGCAGTTCACGAGCAGCAACTGACGTGATTGACAGCTGTGTTGGAGACTCCCCGGCTCTGATTGGTTGTTTTTGTGATTCTTGTAAATGCCATTAGGAGCACTGAGAGGATGCAGATTATCGGCCTTCTGTACGGCTGCTAAAAGTTACCCTCTGCAGCTTTAATTAACTTGTATGATTTATTAATGTGCTCAGTTATATTTTCGACTCCTTTCATAACTTCTTGTTTCCTTTTGTCAGTTTTTGGCTCCACTGTGTGAAAGCTTGTCCAGATTTTACAGCACATCTCACGTCATGTCCACTGCTCTGAGTACATGTTCCCCTGATTCCATTAATAAACCATAACCTCCGCCCCGACACATGTGGAAGTATTTAGTTGTTGAACGGTACAGTACAGTGGAAGTGTAGATTGCATAATTGCAATTGCAATTCACCCCACAGCCCCCTTGCAGTTGCAATATTCAGTAACGGTCACCAGTGAATATTCTGTCCTCCCAGCAGTGGGTCTGAAGGAGAGGGAGGTCGGTTGGGAAATCTACTCCTGCAGTCACTCAGATAAAAGCTTTGAATGGCTGTAATCAGCTTCTCATGCATTTTACACGTGTGAGCTCGAGCTTTTGTTGGCGAGATGAAATCACATCGGCTGGGAGGGCTCCTGTAACAGGGTGCAGGTAACGGGATCCAAAAGTTCACACCAGGACGCAGCAGGTTGAGTTTAAAAGGCAGTTCACTCGGTCAATAAGGCAGGATTACAGCTGGCAACTGGCGGACTGAATCAGGCAGCTCTCAGATAAACAAGCAGGTGTGCAGGTAGGCCAGCAGGTAAACAGCAAGGCAGGGCTTCAACATTCCTGAACCTAGTCTTGAGAGGCACCGCTCTGCTTTTGAAGGCGGTTATATAATGTCTTCTGTGACTCTGCAGGAGCTTTGACAAGACTGAGAAATGATGTCATCAGTGTAACCTCAGTTTGGGCTTGGAGAAAATATTTTGATGGGAAAGTTACAAGCTGGGCAAAGAAGGCAAAGAAGCTGGGCATTCCCTGCCCAATTGAACCGAGTCCCCCGGACCATGCTGGTGTGAATGCGCCGTTGAACTTGTGTGAACCACAGGCCTTATTTCAGGCACCTAATCAAAAGCCCATTCAAAAAACCCACTGACATTTTTTATTTCTGCTGAATAAATCAGTTGAACAATTGAACTTTGTATAACAAAACTAGTGGGGGCTCTCTGACGCCCCTCTCACCCCTTAAAGACAACAAATGGTTTAGTCCGCCCCTGCATGAGGATTTGTCTCTAAACACAGCTAAAGCTAAATGACTTCTCATGCTGTCGTGTTTTTAGCCAAGACAGGGAAATCTGGCTCCAAAAAAGAAACGAAAGAAAGAAAGCAAAGGGATTGATTGTAAATAAATAAATAGATCAGAAGGTGTGTGAGAGAGACATGGATCAAGAGAGGAAGGGTGATTACCCACAGAGACTGCCTACGCCCTCGCCCTGCCCACTTAATAGGGTCTGTACCGGCACCAAGACATATCCAATATATTGGCTTGATGCATCAGTACAAATAAATGCATCCGTTGAATTGATGTGGCTGCCACACGAGAATGCTTTACTTTATTTCTCAGCATATACAGTAATCCCAACCACGAGGCCTTACCCGAAACAGATCGACAAACTGTAAATATAATGTGACGATATGAAGTCATTTCGCTCAGTGACAACTTTTCTGCAATTCTAAACATTTTGCTATTCGTATATTCAGGAGGAGATGGACCAAACACACACACACACACACACACACGGACAGAGACGTGCCCCGCCTGTCTAGATCTGGGGATTCATCTTTCAGTGTGACTCAGATGTATTTGATTTTACAATGTAGACTTTCTATTTGAAATACAAACCTCTGTTTTATTGCGACATTAAAGAAAACTTTGAGCTCAGCATTACGCAACACGTCTTTCAGACACACTGAAACCTCATCCTGTGAACTCACACTGAACTGATGACATGTTCTACATCTGATTATTTTCAGCATTTCTGTTGACTTCCTGTTGGTTCCTATTATGAATCTTTTGTTGTGTCAGCTTCAGTGTGATGTTCATGCTAATCTTCTGTCATGAGGACTTTTCTAGTCCCTTAGTTGCTTTGCCCGGCCGGGCTCTTTGTCTTTGTCCAAAGGCCTGTGTCCCTGCTCACATCCCCCAGGCCATGTACCCTCCTCTCACTGCCCAGGCCTGCCATCCTCTAACCGTCCAGCAGATGCCCTCAGACTCTCTGTCCCCTCCCACCCGCACACCTGTTGCCATTTCCTTCATCAGCCCTGCAGTTACCTGATATTCTCCGCCTCCTCTCACCTGTTTCCACTTTCTCTCATCAGCCCAGCTGTTTATAAAAGGACCTCTCCCACACACTCTTTGCCACAGTGTTGAGTGGCACACAGATAGTAGAAAAGGTATCACAATAACAAGCTGTTGAAAATGGTGCAACATTTTATTAGTATCAGTACTTTAGGAACGACAGTGTGTTAATAACACAAAGACATACAAAGCCAAATATGGCATTACTGGGCTGACATGGTGACACAGTCAGGGTGAGCCCACACCGGAGAGCCTGTCCTACGCAGAGCGAGGGAGCTAACACGTCCAGCTTTGCAAACCATCTCTCCAGCAGACATGTCGACCTGTTCAAAGAGTGACAGGTTAGTAAATGCATGATAGATGAAGTGAGATGTGCCCGTGGCCTCAGATATAAGACAAGCAAATGTGATTTATTTTGTGACAAGTTAACCTTTATCACTCTGAGTTTGACGAAGCGATTAAGGGCAATGACAGGCTAACTGTTTGGCTAATGTAGCTCATCTTAGCTAATGTACCAAAAGGGCAAACACATTCGGCGCTGTGGTTTAGAGGTAGAGCAGGTTGTCCAGTCTGCATGTCAAAGTATCCTTGAGCAAGTCGCAGGTGGCACCTTGTGTGGGTGTGTGACTGGGTAGTCTGAAGGTGCTTTGGGTGGTCAAGAGACTCAAAAGGCAGCAGTGCTATACAACAGTCACACTGGTAGAGCTAAATTGACCATAACTTGCAAGCTACTAAAAATGAGGCGTTAACAAGTATGCAGATCGACAGCGTCCATTTTAAATTATCAATTTAAAATCACCCATAGTATTAAATTTTGGTTGACAATATTTCCTGTTACTTTAGGGTACACTGTTCAATTATTGATATCTGACTTAACTACTAAAGAAATCTTGTAAAATTAAGTAAAACTCTATTAACACTATGACTTTGATCTAATTATTTACAATAATCCGGTTAATCTTACGAATGTACTATTTTATTGTCAAAAACACATCTACATGTATGAAAAACAAACAAGAAAACACTAAATAGCACATAAACTACAGTTCTATGTGAAAATAATAAGTATAAATGACATTAACTTTAAGTCTGGCACTTCATGGTGACTATGCTCAAACTGTTGATTTTAGTTTTTACCGTGGTATCGTTTCAGTTTCAAGATATTTAGGCAGGTATCGTATCTACGTATTAATTGTAGTATCGTGTCAACACTACCTTGTCAGTGTGTTCAAGTCTCTTTGTTGTTTTCCTGCCATGTGCTTTAGCTTTCAAGCCCTCTGTTACTCAAATTTGGACTTTTATCTGTCTGACCTTTTGTCTGATTTATAGACTTATGATTGTCTACCCAACTATTGGATTTGTTTGCCCATTTGGACTGCCTTCCCTGTTTCGACGCCTACCTGTTACTGATCTCGTCAGCTTTTATGCACTTCTGGTTTGGTTAATAAAGCCCTGAACTATATCAGTTTGTATAATAGTCTGTGTGTGGGTCTCCACCCGTTACTCTTCCTCTTCTTCTGCAACATCCTCTGCAGTTACTATAGAAGTTTGATGAACAATATGTTTGTGTCAAATAGCTCTATTTAAATGTCTGTGGTATCATATTATATTTAGAAATACTCCCAACACAACTTAAATTTTTACAAACGGAGATATACCCGTAACAAACTTTTGTATAATATAAAGATTAGTATGAACACCCAGTAAGTGCCAGGTGGGACTGTTGCATTGCGAACTGAGCTGAAATAACCAAAACAACCTTTCTAAAGTTTGACCTGCTAAGACTCAGGAGTAAAAGAGGTAATATGGAATATGGCCAACACTTCTGATCTGATTTAATAATATAATTTCCAATTCCATTTTTTTCTTTATCATTTTAATAAAAGCACCATCGAGACTTTTTTTATTTCTCTCAAGAGGATGGAGTGATTTTTAACTTCCCCTGCACTGGCCACTGATTTTAATTTTCCAGCGTGTGGGTAATTTATCGCCCACAGCCCAGTGATAATTACAGCTGTTATTATCTCTGTCAGGTGTAAACCTGGAGGGGATCATGTGGTTTTGTATGTGAGTGGTGTGCTGTCTGGCTGAACACAGCTAATCTCGCATACTACTGGACCCATCAGCCTAATATTCTTTGTGGACATTTATGACTGTATGACTCATGGGCCTCTCAGGGCTGTAGTGATTCACAGTTTTTGAGAAACCAGTATTATTCATTAGTCTTTTTTAAACTGTCATTGGCTGCTGACTCCTCTTAACCTCTGGAGTGACTGGTCAGAGCTACAAGTGGTCAAAAATATCGCATATATAAAAATGTTGCAGGCCACATTTTGGCCTTCATCATGGGTCAAAAACTGACATCAATACAAAAGTTTGGTCTCATTTTGAACAGGAGCATCTGCAGATTAATTCCATAACCAATATATTATGATCCACTAAAGTCAGGCACAATAAGAATAGTCACCGATTTTTGTTATCTTCACTAACTTCTTGACTGTAAGGGGGCTGGAAAGGGACAATTCCTCCAGTGCCCTGCTGGGACCTGGTTTTAATTCTGTCCTCAACATGGCACCATACCAAACCAGGAGCATGTCAGAAGCGCAGTGCTCTGCCTGCATTTTGAAGACGTGATGATTTGTGTAGATTTGGGCCATGTTTACACTAAAAAGATCTGCTGAAAACAGAATCGTTTCTCATTTCCATTTTGAAAAAAGGTCCGCATTCAGACGACAACATTTTGATATCAATCAGTGATGTATGAACAAACAAAATGGCATCTGCACGAACATTTGTCTGGACGGACAATGAGGTGAAGTTGCTACAGTAAATCTACACTTTGCTGGAGAAGCGTTGATAAATTCAACAGGATGAGCAGCACAAACAGAACTCGGGAGTCTGCCATTGTTGTTGTGATGGTTGACTTTCTCGCGCATGCCTAGTGACTGGAACCGTAATGCGCATGTGCCAAAAGTCTCTGTTTTCAGAGGAACGGCATATTGCAAGTTTACATGACAATGGAGACGGTGCTGTTTCCAAAAACTTGCACTCTGGAACCCGTTTTCAAAATGTTTCAAGCACCCAAAACGCCGCTGTGGTGTAAACGATCAGCCAAAACGCAACTAAAGTTTGCCGTTTTCGGTTGAAATCGTTGTCCTATAAACAGGACCTTGGTAATTATTCCTTGATATTTGTGTTTCTTCCAAAAATAAATGAGGCCACGTGGTTTAATTGCTTCTCTCTTGTCTGTTTTAATTGTGTTTATTGTAATTTCCCACAGACAAATTTAATACTGCTAAAAGTCCAGTAATGAATGACATGGATCACCGATATGTGGCTGCTTTTTATTTGTTAAAAAACACATTCATCTTCATTATTTTGTACCTATGTCACACAGCAGGGGGAGAACTGGAACCCTGCGAAGCCTCTGAAATGCGCTGCAGTGTGTCTCGCAAAAATGACAAACATTGTCTAGTACCATGATCAGGGCCCAGTGTCGAGATTCAGCCCATCTTTCCTGTATTGTCTCCTCTTCCTTCCACTGTCATGCATACACAATAGACATGCAGCCCTGCACCCGCATGCCCCAGACACACCTGATGGAGATCTGCAGTCTACTGAGTGCACTTGTCTTGTCGCCACCTGTTTTTCTCTGAACTGACTGGGCCTCTTGTAGTTTCCTGTCTTTGTATTTTAAAGTGGATCTCTGAGATTTTCCCTCATGAAGAGCTACTTTGCCTCCCACTGTACTTTTCTTTAATCAGCTCAGTGTGAAATTTGCCTTTTATATGAAAGTCAAGAGGGTTTCTGCTAATCTGATAAATGCCAACGTACTTCCATCAGTATACAACTATTTGGGAGCCAATATGCTGACAGTAGCCATCAGGAGAGCAGGTGGTGGCCATGGTTCCAGCAGCATTCTTCATGCAACACTGTGGGGTCACTGACTATATTCAAGTCTAAAGACTTTTTCTTTCGGGGCTTAAAAGTACATTTGTTGTTTGAAGTAAACGGTTTTTATCCCTGTTCAAACGGCCATTGTTGAAGAGATGACGCAAAACATTAATAGAGCAGCTGATGCCAAACGTTGAATGGTTATGTACTGTATGTCAACAAGAAAGTATTTCAGTGGCACGTCCTGTTACTCCAGTGTGGAAAATGTGATCCTGACGACGAGGCAGGACTCTTGACAAACTGTGGCGGGTGGTGTGAGGTTTGGCTGGCTGCACATACTGTACTCTGCAGCTGTCAGAAACAACTTGGACTTGTCTCTGGTGCTTTGCTGACCAGATTTTTCGATACACTTATTCATTAATTTATTTACTGACTAATTTATCCCAGCAGTTGAGAATGGACACAGTTTACTGCTGTGCCTAGTTTACCTTAAACGTCTTGTCACCAGTAACAGACAACAGGAGCAACAATGAAATTACTGCTGGCAGACTTTGACTTGAATGTCAGCATCATCACTTTGTTTATCGTGACGTTTTGACACTGATATGAGGAGTGCAAGGTGTTAACCTGTCACCATATGCTGCTTTCTGCCAGCATAATAGGTTCTCTCCTAAGCAATGTAAGGGGGTCATCTGCATTTCTGAAACCGACATACAACATTTACATGCACAAATACACACTCAGAACTCTTCAAAAACCTGGCAATAAGCGGGATACCAATGCCGATACCAATGTCAAAGTAAACTCATTCATACGGTGCTTTTGTGCGACAGAGCTTTGCTGAGCTGTGTGAATACATCTTTCATTTGGTTTAAATCAAGTGGTAGACTCTGTCTTTAATATTCCCTGACCTTCATGTCAGAGTGGCCGTGTCAAAGTCAGCTGGATTGCACATGAAAGAGTGACACTGCAGCAATTAACAGCCCCGCTATAACGACGAGAGGTCATTCAGAAGAGTCATTGAATAGAAAACATTCTGTAAAGTGTTAGTTTGATAGAAAGCACAATAGCATTCAACATTAACATTGAAAAACTAACCGTGTTTAGTATGTGAAGTTTTGCGAGCATGTTCCTGAGGCCACAGTTAACCATGAGGACTTTTGTTCATGGTAGAATCTTGCTTTGTCTTGTCCTTTCCTTTAACCCAGTGGTTCTCAACCTTTTTAGGACCAGCACGCCCTCATCCATTATCCAGGTCCCTTACTGCCCCAGTTAATTAACAAGTAGGCTAACTGTCTTCCCCGAGTGTTGATGTTGATTATTATTCTGTATTATAGAATTTAAAAAGCATGTGATTGAATGCCAAACAACAAATTTAATTAAAGTGGACAGTTTGAATATCATTATCTTGAGTTTCCCTGGAAGCAAAAAAGCCATGTGAATTGAAATTATATTTATGAGTGTTAAACAAATGCAACGGCTACAAATTTAACATCCAAACTTTAATTGAATCTCACCAGTCTTGCTAATCAGAAAGCAGCAAAATGGTGCCAAACAAGAAGCAAAATGTGCACCTGTTTACGTCAGTGACACATTGGTACATTTCAGTTCGTTTATAATGGACTGGACTTTGGCTTAAATGTGTTTCAACCAAATTTGTGTCGATGTTCAAAACTTTCTCACATTCAGAACGTTTCCCACATATCTGTGTTTTTCTCTGAGAAGTCAGGAATAAAGTCCCAATATTTTGAGAAATAAAGTCCTGCCCTTCAGTCGTTTTTTAATTTAGTTTATTTAAGGAGGGACAGTGCAAATTAATAATTACACATATTGTAAAAATGCCAGAATTAGCCAAAAGGCTATTTTTCATCTGTAGTTCTTTGGCCAAGATGTTACACAAGGCTAAGTTAAATAAGACATGACAGAAAAAAACAGGGCCTACAGTTTAAATTTGTCTTTGAACACATCAACAAGAAATTATTTTAGGACAGTTGTTTTGTCCCGAGAATGTAATGTTGTTCAAATGTGTGATTCAGTGCTGAAACTTGAGGCAAAATTGATGCAATATAAAAGAACATATCATTTTTTAAAAGCACTAGAAGCAGCAGTGACATATTTCCATACATTACAGCACCAGCAGGACATAATATTATTATTATTATTATTATTATTATTATTAGCAAGAATGAGTTTAGTGCTTACATGTGTATGTATTAATCATCCGTTGTTGTGCAGTTGCTGTGTTTTATGTTAGTAAAGATCTTGTTATTAAAAATGATACTTATGTAAAAGTATATAACAACAATCAGGAAATATTATTCTGTATTAAAAGTAAAAAGAAAAAAGATAAAGTAAAATAAAATAAGATTAGATTAGAATTAAATTATATCAAATTGAAAGTTAAGTTAAGTTAATTAAATTTGATTTAATTTAATTATTTCAGTCAAAAGCAGCCAGTCTTTACTGGAAAGCTGGAACCATAAAAATGATTTAAAAGATTGTCAGTTCATTTTCAAATCTATTGACTCATTGTATAAGCTGCATTTGTACATATTGATATTGTTTGTGTGCAAACATTTTAATTTATAAAATAACTAGCAACAAAATGATCAAACCATAAAGTTGAGTAAAAAGTACCATATTCCCTTCTGAAGTGTAGTGGAGTAAAAGTAGAAAGCGGTATGAAATTAAAATGCTCAAATGTGTGTGTGTGTGTGTGTGTGTATACAGTATATTCAAGTACCTTAAAATTGTGCTTAAGTACAGAATATGAGTAAATGTACTTAGTTATATTCTAACACTGCCCTTCAGACCGTCTGATAGGCAGAGCCCTGTTTGGGACTCTCTCAGAATGAGACAAAATTTAGGGCAGCGGCTGTGTGCTGCTCCTCATCGGAGGTGGAAAACATAAAGTGGATCTTAAAGAGCAAGGAGAGCTAACTGTTCAGACCGCTGACCTTTAGATGAGGCTGCTTGCTATGCAAAAAAAAAAAAAAAGCAAGGCGTATGCAGCCACAGTGTCTCGGTGTGACCGACCCTTGGCCAAGTTGTCTATGACGTTCTGTTGCTCATGATTTCCTACCTTGCCTTGCTCAGAAGTCTCACCGTTAGCAGGGAAAGCCTCATCGAAAACAAGCGTCAGGTGACGGTGGTAAAAGCAAGTCTAATGATAAAATAGTGAAAATGTGCTGACACACACAAATGTCCCCCAAGAACACCTCAATGCCCCCTTTTCAAAGATATTGCTTCCAGCGACCCCAAAGTTTTCTTAACGCCCCCACTTAGAAATGCTACTTAAACCAGACGGGTGCAGGCTGGACCCCTGCAACAGCCACTGTGAGTCCTGCTGCTGTGTCCTTGAGCTGTGGCCTCTCTCCCATGATAAGAACTTTAATTAAATGCCAAAAATGATTAAGCTTCCCATAGGTTTTTACAACCCGTTGTTTTTTCACACAGTCGTTCACTGAAGGTGAAACTGATCAGGCAATATTTTTGTGCCTTTTAATGAATGCACTTCACCCTAAAATGAGAGAGCAGGCTTAGAAAGGTTGGCTGAAATACGAAACAGTTGATATTTTCAGAAGCTACACACTTTAGGTCTCCTTGACTTTGCATCTACAAGAGTTGTAGACTTAGATCTGAGCAGATTCGTCCTTGCAGATCCTCTAAAGTTTTGTCAGGCTTGAAGAGGATTATTGGTTTGCTGTGCTCGTCAGCCCTCTACAGTTTGTTTTGTTGGAGTTCAAGTTCAAACTTTGACTGTGTCATTTGAGGACACCCAAACTTGAAGCCACTCCAGCTTTACCTTGGCTCAGTGCCCTAGCCACTCGTGCTCTTCCTGTCTGAGGCTGTGTGCGCTCTGCAGCGGGCTTTCTCCGAGGATCTCTCTGCATCTGGCTGCATTCATATCCTCCGTTCTAACCAGACTCCCAGTCCATGCCAGTGAGATCAGTACCAGCACACTGCTGCCACCTCGCTCCATGGCCAGAAAGGTGTTATCATGATGAGTGAGTGAGTGTTGATGTTTCCCAGGTGTCGTGTTTGGCATTTGGGTCAGTTTTCTGTAATCAGACCATAAATCTTGATGCACATGTTGAGTTGTTTAATTTACCACATCAGTAGTTGGACAACGTTGTGTGAACTCCACGTAGTCCTGCTGAAGGTGAAGATGAGCCAAAGATGCAGCTGGAATGTGGTTCAAGCTGTTTTTTCCAAGGTCAAGAATAAACCTTTGCGCTCAACCAACAGTAGTTTTGCATGTGGTGAAAATAACTTAACCGTGTCTATACTTGCGTTCTCGCTGACCATTTCCCAAAAATTATCATCACTCTGTGTGAGTGTGTTGGAAATGTGAGATATAAGGTTACGTGCATGAGCCAGTAATTCATGTATAACCCAGGTAATCGGAAGGCTGTGATCAAGTGACCAATAAACTGATGGGAAGAAGAGCGAGTGTGTGTACGGAGGCAGGTTGGGGTGGTGGATGGGTCAAACTAACACAGGACTTTCCCCCAGGACAGTTTTTAAGAGCAAGTGACCTTTGAGTTATTTTTAGATACGTCATCACCATGTGTCTTCATAAACCTAAACTATATGACTTTACATTATGTACGTAACATTATTCATGGGACATCACTTTGTTAGATGTTAGATATCAAATGAGCCGTTCGTTGTATGTGCATTTTTCATACGATATCATACAAACCATCGTTAAGAATTATGTAGCTGACTCGACAGTGTTTGCCTGTGCAATTACTTGCAAAAGCAAAAGAGACAGAAAAAGCACTCTGAAAATGGTGAGACTTGCTCTCATGGAATTTTTTAAGATGTGGTGTTTTGTTACTATATTGTACAGAGGGAACATTTCTGACTCTGTTGCACGAGTTAAATGATACCAATCAAATAACAATTGTGACGCTGCACAAAGAACATTAAGTTTAAGCTAGTGTTAATGTTCGTCTGTGTCTGCTAGATGTGTAAATAGGTAATAGTCTCTAATATTTTTGTCATTGATGTCTCAATTTTGGACACATCGACCATCCTCTGATGACGATAAAGCCTGGGGGCAAGGGCTGATATTTTGGGAGATCCAGTGTAGCCAATGGATATTATAGCCAAGACTTCCTCTCCTGTGCGCTGCTCATTGTTCACAGTTCGATTAGCAACTTTAGACAGGTGCAGACAACATCTCTGAAAACAGATATCTGCGTATGACTGCACATAAATTAGAAAGTAGCTAATAAAAAAGCTGAATGGTTGTCAGATGATATCCGATAGGTTCTGAGGTTGCATTTTGGCCGATGCGTTCTGCCTTTTCAGCTCTCCACATGGACTGTTTACCTGCAGGCAATCAATGCCCGCTTAAACGTGTTTGGTTAATACTATTTGAACTTCAAACTGAAACCAGAATGCTTCCAATACCAAAATCTTGTTCAGTTGCCTACAGATTTTGGATACATATTAAAGGGATAGTGCACCCAAAAATGAAAATTCAGCCGTTATCTACTCACCCATATGCCGATGGAGGCTCAGGTGAAGTTTTAGAGTTCTTACATCCCTTGTGGAGATCCAAGGGGAGAGGAGGTAGCAACACAACTCCACCTAATGGAGGCTGACGGCGCCCCAGATTCAAACGTCCAAAAACACATAATTGAAACCACAAAATATCTCCATCTCCGTCCGCAGTGATCTAAGTGTCCTGAAGCCCCGACATAAAAAGTTGTTTGGAAAAACGTCATTTGAACTTTTTAGCCTCACTGTAGTCAGAGCTACAGGCTACAATGAGGCTTAAAACAGAGTTCAAGTGACGTTTTTCCAAACAACTTTTTACGTCGGGGCTTCAGGACACTTGGATCACGAGCAGCATGGAAATATTTTTGTAGTTTCAATTATGTGTTTTTGGATGTTTGAATCTGGGGCACTGTAAGCCTCCATTAGGTTCTCCGCAAGTGTTGTGAGGACTTTTGGGTGGACTATCCCTTTAAGATGTGTTTATAGAGATTATTAATGTCTCAACAGTTTGTTGCCCTGGGCTTCATATATAATGTTCATAGCCAAACTTTGGTGATTCAAATTCTGGTTGGAGGTGGAGGTTGAATGGTCGGAGTTTAACTCAATAAAACACCCACAGTTGTTGTAGGATAGAATTTAATGGTGAGGTTAATAGGCTAAACGAACAAAGTTTAGTCATAAATCTGAAGCTGAACCGAGGCAAAAGGAGACTTCCCCGTTGTTGAAAACAGACTGCATCACACACCAGTTGGCCCTTGTAAGGAGCCAAGCTGCTGACAGTATACCGTGTATAAAAAAAAAAAAAATCAAGTTGTTACTTCTGGCATGAGTTATCACTTGAGGCATTCAGCAGTTTGGGCGGCCTGGCTGCAGGACATGGAAACAGTCCTGGATACTCCCCAGACAGAAATGAAAGAGGAGGTGGTGTGCCTTCTGTTTTACAACTGAAGATATCTACAGGTGCCTTGAACAGTCATGCTTTATTATCAACATGATGCAACGGGAAAAGAAATCTGAAAGAATACAGACTCGAGTCTGCTTGAGGGGGCTCTTGCGATGCTCACTGATGTCATTCCTATTTTAATACACTGAAACTTCATCTTTCAAAAGATATTCCAGACACAAAAACTGGGTGACTGTATCTTAAAAGAATTGTTTGGACAGAGAAATATCCACCAAGCTCCATTTCAATACTCCATGACAACAATGCTCAATAGGTATTTTCAACTGCACTTACACTGACCTTTGTTCGGTTGTCTTTCCTGTACGTAGTCTAGATGTTGAAAGAGGCTTCAGAGCTGAAAATGACAATCACAGAAGGACCTCTGAGAATGTAGGTGTCAGAATACAACGGAGAGTTTGATTAGCATGAACCCAGTGACAGCAATTTATTGTTGGGCATTTCACCTTTTTCATATATTTTAATATGACATGATGATGTCAGACTAGAAATTAAATTGAGGAAAAAGATTTCTGTAACACTGCATGGCCTTACCTTCACACAGAGAGTGTTGAAAAAAGAAAGCTTTAAGAGAAGGAATGCTGGCGATAAAGCCTTGGCTGATAAGTTCAACATTTTTATTTGTAACCTCTACGTTGTGCAGTGAAATTCTTTATGGCCTCCTCAAGTACTTTTCTTGATGGAGTATCATCAATACAATATATACAACAAAGAGAACATGTCCAACAGAAGATACGTGTGAAATATGGTGTGGTTCTCTATCGTATCCAGAGATAGGTCTTTGCGGGTCCCTCTCGAGGTTAGCTAAACGCAGTGTCTTCTTTTTGAGAATAAGGAGTGAAACAGTTGAGAGCGGTGCCATATCTGCGTATTGCAGCTGCCTGTTTAAGCACGGTTTAGGCACAGGAGCTTGCGCAAGCCTGATTTAGTTGGGGTGGGGGCAGCGTGCCCATGTAATGGAGGGGTGCCTTACCCAGCCAGGGTGATGTCATGTATTATTGTCGGAGGCCTGGCAGCAGGCTGGCCACCTGAGCGGTCTTCCTGCACCCAACCTCTGCGTCTCGTGCTTATGGTTGCGTCTGGGGCCCCTCGCGGTGTGTCTTAAAGGGTTCCCATAGTTATGATATAACTACTGGGTGGGGAGATAGAGAACGTTAGGTTACATTGTAACCTTGGTTCTCTGAGTGAGGAGATTATCGCTCCAGACTCAAGGCCACTCCGTACCTGTTCCAAGCAATGTTGACCACGTAAAGTGGTGTGTCTTAAAGATTATTAATTTTCCATGTCGATCACCCCAGATGATGATAATTCCCATAGTTATGATGTAACTACTGGGTGGGGGGATAATCTCCTCACTCAGAGAACCAAGGTTACAATGTAACCGAACGATGCTTGGAGGTAATTGTCAGCAACATCAGAGGAGTCGTCTGTAGTCTGTCAGGAATCCTGTCGGTGCTCTCGTTCAGGATTCAGATGACCTGAGGGAAGTAGCTCCTCGTGCAGCCTCCTCGCCTTAAGATAATGTTGGCACTGTGCATCTCTGCAATATATGTGAATATATATCACAATTATACATTTCATATGTATGATATCAGTGTTTCTAAAGTGTGTGGTATGTGAGCTGACGATGTCAGCAGGAGGTGGAGGGGATAGTGGGTGGTGTGACACCGAGGCGAGGCGCCTGCCAAGCTGCAGACCAGGTTTACATATTTAGATTACACATGAAATTTCCATCTTATTGAGTCAAGTGATTCTAACATAAACCAAAAAAGTACTATGAGCTATAGTCACATAGATTCTCATCTCATCTATCCTTATAGTTTGATTTGATTAAATAAATCGTTTTTTGTGGTATATGTTTGTATTACTAGACTCATTTGGATGACATTTCTTTATGTAATTGAAATATGTAGACCTGCAAAACTGACCAAATAATTTGGCTATAACTGAAATGGGGCACAGACACGACATGTCATGTAGAAAGGGAGGAGAGTTGGGTTTTTTTACCTGCTACGCGGACTCCATCTTTGTAGTGTCTGCTTGGTGCCAGCTGTGTGCATATTGAGTTTTGTGAAGTGATAGTGCAGTCGGTTGTGCAGGTTTGGAAGCGTGTCCTAGCTGGCATTCTAATGTTTATTCAGTGTTTCATCAGTGTCATGTCTGAATCACGGTTGAATTATATTTTGATTTTGAAACATGAATCGTCATTGATTTTGCAATGTTGTGCTGGTATTGTTTCACAACTTTAGATGTTGTTTCAAAATTGTTTCAAAGTTGAAACAGATCTGTGAAATTTCAGTGTTGATTTATGGGAATTGCCTCTGATACAATGCTGGTTTTTATTTTCATAAAAACAGATTGCACTCATTTTTTGTTTTTGTTTTTCACAGTTCTTTGCAGTTTTTACAAGTTGGAGGTCTGTGGAGCTGTGTGTAGAAAAAAAAAAAAAAAGAGCAGCACATAAAAATATTGTTGAGCAGTGTGGTGGCCGCACTGGCAAGCACAGCTCACATGGTCATTGTCACTGCTTCAGTTGATTATAATAGTCATGCTCTGCTGCAGGCATGCTGTGGTAGAAGTGTCGTGCCAGGTCTAAACTAATTCGGCATGGTTCTTGAATCCTTGGAACACTGATTCTCTATCCAAACTCTGAAAACATGTGGACGTACTTTTTTTAACTCTGTATTTATGTGAAACCCTGCAGTGTCCCATTGGTGTTACACACACTCATATGGTTACAATGCATTGTTCTGCTGGGAAACCTTTGGTTCTGGCATTCATGTGGATACTACCTGACACCGTTGCAGACCAAGTACCCCCCTCATGGCAGCAGTACTCTGCTGGCACGTGCCGATACTCCACCTCACAACCCACTGGACTAAATGGAACTGCCGTCAGCGCACTGGTGCCAGACATCACAGGACACTCCCAGAGATCCTGTGTCCATGACTCGACAAGTCAGAGCCAAGTCCGATCCAAGGAGGCCCCACCTTGGATTAGGGGTACATCTGGGGTCACATCACAAGAATCCTTGAGCAGATTGGGACCTGGGAAATTTAGAAGCCAGGTCGACACCTTGAGCTTTTTGTCACGCTGCACAGACCATTTCTAAACAGTTGTTGTAGTGTGGCATGCTGCTTTTTTTTCTGCTGGTGGGCCACTGCGATTGGGGAGTACTGTTGCCATGAGGGGGGGTACTTGGTCTGCAACGGTGTCAGGTAGTATCCACATGAATGCCAGAACTAATGGTGTCCCAGCAGAACAATGCACTGGAACAAAATAATCAAAGTTGTTCACTTGTGGTTTGAATGGTTGGTTTGAATGGTTTATGTTTGATGCTATAATTAATGTTCATGAGAAATGGTGACAAAATAGATTTCACCAGCACCATGCAGCCATGTTGTTTTCAGTCACACTTCTTCACCCTCCTCTCATCTCCTCTCAGCATATCACAGAGTCAGACACTTAGACAGAAGGAAGTAAAACAGAAAGGAAGCTGTCAGACTGTGCCCTGGATGCTACACGCTGTCTGAGTTGCTGTCTTGTTTCTGTTTTTCTTTGGCATTATGCAGACTCTCTGTGGACCTGTATGTATGATTGCGCAGAAGAACACAGGTTGGCCAATCCTCTTTGTTCTCTCTCTCTCTTTTTTTTTTGCCATGAGGTGTACTTAACTCATCCCCGTCGTTCGGCTTTCTCTTCCTGTGTCACTTCTTTTTTTCTTCTCTTGTTCCCCATACTGTATGTCAGTCTCTGCACATGAGTGTTTGTGTGTGTTTCTGTGGTTGTCTGCTCACGTTAAAATTACTCGGAGAGCAAAGAAAGAAGAATCCTGCACAACACTGATTTCTGAGTGAGTGGTTATTTTACAGACTTCATATTTAGACGTCGTTAAAAAAAACATCGGATATTAGGTTAATGGATAAAATTGTGTCAGCAGTGAAAGTTTCCAGTCAAAGTTGAACTTGCAATTCCTTGAAACCTTGAAAATTGATTTAAAAGATGGCACGTGTTTGTTGTGGGAGGGAGGGACATGGGCACGGCTCACAATGTTGACAGGCCTCCAGAGAGAAATCCCAGTTTTGTGCCCTCGCAATGGGATTTTCCGAGAAGACACATTTGTCTAATTAGATTAACAGACATCTAAGTAATCATATGATTCAGCCTGATTTGGAGCTAATGGCTGAGAAGTAAACAAAAGGCTTTAGTGCTTCTGCCACAGCCCTCCAACTGCTCTTAATGTTGGATTGAGACTAAAGCAGATTTTGTGTCGTACCTTAACCTTTTTACTGCAATTAGTCCTAAGCGTATTGTAGATTAATGTCAACTAAACCTCGTATTGAAATCTGCTTTGGTGTCGAAAATGAAAATCAGAGCTTAAATCACAATCTGTTTTGGTTTTAAAATTCAAACATTTGGAACTTCTGCAAAGACTTCTTGCTTTGCTGGGAGTGTGTTAAAAAAGCTTTGAAGTGGGTTTGTGTGCATGCGGTGTGATTGGCTCAGCTCTCAGATGCAAGTGCTTTTTAAAAGGCCATGACAAAGCATGATATGTGCTGAACGTATCAAAGCTCATTAATGCTTTTGTGTTCTGGGCGTACCGTCGATGCTCAGATACACTGAGAGCAGATGGATCAGCTAGATATGGCAGAGGAAAATAATACAGTAATGCACGTATTGTTGCTACGTAACTGAAAGAAGTGCAGCACACAGGAGTCCTTCACCAAAACACCCGTCTGGAATATGGTGTTCAATACTAAACAGATAAATTAGACTGTATGAATTTTAAATAAATGAATCATGTAAAACATATAAAATGAATGGATGCATGGTTTTTTAATTTAGGAACATATTCAAACTTAAATTTACTTAAACTTATTTTGATATCATAATAACGAAGGATGTCCAAATCTGATCTCCAAAATAGTGGTACCGGTACAACTTGTGTTTCTTTCCTTCAGCAACAATCGCACATTTGTACATTTATCCAACGTGGTCAGGTTCAAGCAACAAAAGCATGTGGTTGTGTTTAGAAAAAAATAACAGGATTTGGCTTTACATTCATACGGGAAGCAAACACCGACCTCCTGGGTAGTAGGTGATTGTTGGACCCATCCATCCCCCATTCCCACCCGCCCTACTCGGACTTTTCGCCACCTTAACTTATCACTCTTTCTCCCCGACGCCATCAGGCACTGTTACACACTGATGGCGTCATGCTGACGTTAAAGGACAGCTTTTTTCATTGAAGTCTGAAGTCAGAGGTCACTGCCTGAAACGCCATTTTCGTCAACTTCAGAAGGGACGGGGTTGGTCATAAGGAGGTTTTACTGGCAAAGATTTCATGCACAGCAACTCAATGGGTGCAGACATCGTCGCGTTGTTTATTTATGTTATTCACTTGTTTAAGGTTATGAGCACTTGTTCTAACTCAGTGTGAGTGTCTCTTGCATTTTACTGTTGTAAACAAGAGTGGGTTAATTTATTAATGTAATCCACACAAAAGATTAACAGATGATGAAAATACACACTCAGCAATATACAGTATAAGTCAGGTAACAACGGCTGCATCGAAGCAATAAACACTAGAGAATGCACTCTTAAAGGGACAGAGAAAGTCCCACGAGACAGCGACAAGGCCAAAAATATTAAAGAGAGGGCTTGTTATTTTATACGTTGTTATTGTGTAAAAAATAAAAAACACTAGAAACATCTTAGATGCACAGTTTTCTCTTTCTTAATGCATCGCAGAGCTATTCAGTTGTCGTACATAACCCTAACCCTAAGCTTACCTAACTCTAACCCTGGCATGCACGGTATTGATTTTAATAACTTTAAAGTAGCCTACTTGAAGTTTGCCCCGTGCAGCTGTGTTATGTAGGATATCTGAAGTGTGAGATCAGGGCTTGGTATCTGCAGATACTGAATATTAAATGACTTTGATTGGAGGCAAAAGACTTGATTGGAACATCCCTAATAACAACAGAGACATTTTGATATTCTTTTGAGAGATTGTTGATTGTTGTTGTTGCTCTGAAGATGTTACAGACCGTTTTTTCCTGAACATTTTTCAGTTTGATGATGATGAGTAATAATCCCTCTAGTTGGCTGTTAAAATTTAATAAAAGCAGAGGTGTAGGTGTTCTGTGTTTATTCACAGCAGCCTCCAGTTATTACAGTTAAATTTTTAAAGAACTTTAATGATAAATTGATTATTTTAATAATTTCTAATCAATTTCGAACTATTTCACAATTTCTGGGAACATTTACACAATTTATTTGTAGTATGTGTTACCACAGCAAAGTGTAGAGGCAATAAAAAGTCACATTATATATGTCATTAAAAATTTCAATAGTATTATATGTCATAAAGATGTATGGAAATGTCAATAGAATTATATATATAAAAAAAAAAGTCTTCTCCCCAGACCCCCGTAAGATCGTTAGGTTGCAGAAGGTGATGGTTGAACAGGTGATTACGGCCCTGCGATAATGCTGTAGTTATTTATGAAATTTTGTGCGCACTGGGGCTCCATTCTGCTAATCAGGAATGCAGCAGTAATTTAAATGAGTAAACGTCTAATAAAGATTCAAAGTATTTAGAGTGTCTGCGGCCTCAGTCTTGTTTTGAAAGTTTAGCGGTGCACTCTAAACTCACTCAGCCTCTGAGGTTGACCGTCTTTAATTGGCATTTCGGCAAAACAGCCTGGAACTAATACGTGTTGTATTCTGGCTGAAAAGAAAAAGTTCTTTGACATTTCTCTAAGAGGGACCCCTGTGGATTGGAAAACACTGCTGTTGATCACAGAGGTTAGTGTGCAGCATACAAATTTAAAGTTCAGTGAGGAGAGCAAACAGTGCAGCAGTTCCCAGAAAAGCACACACACAAATAAAAGTGTGGCAGTCAGACTTAGTGTTTTTCCAAAGACGGGCAGGGTGCCGGTACACAGATTTTTAAGTAAAAGCTTTCGAGTCTCGCCTTACACCAAGTTGACCTTTTATGTTTTTCAGCCTGTTATTTGTCCTTCTTCTCTTGTATACGACTGTTGCTTTCCAGAACATGTAATTTGGTCCACTTCCTAAAACCTTGACCTGAGCACTTCAGTCATAACCTGTTATCTACGGGAGCCTCGTGGTGCAAAACCAATGCGCAATTTGGAGAGAAGTTCAACAGCTGACGAAAGCAAAGGAACAAATCACAGACACACTGAACACTTGCTGTGGGCCATAATATTCATACAGTATTCCATGGCTGCAACCTTGAAAAACATAATGCCAGCCAAATAGTTGTGTACAGGCTGAGGCAACAATGTGACAACACAGTAGTATCAGTGGAAAGTATGCCCAGTGTGCCCTGATGACTGGGCAGTGATAAGCTTAATTCGTTACGCATTAAATAGCCTCCACTATCTCTAATCTTCTCGTAGCCTAATCCTCTTCTAGCTGTGGTAGCAGCAACACTGTTACTTTTCACTGGCATACCTTTTGCATTACATTATGGCTCACAGTAGTTTGTGTCAATGGGGGAACATAAATGTGAGTAATCCATTTGATTTTGATCTATTTTTAGAGTCTGAGGTGGTTTTGGGAGAGTCAGCAGTATGTTTGACAGCCCATGTTATCATATGTGTTGTCGATGCTCTATTATTACATATGTGCACATTCAGCTTTACAGCAAAGACCAGTTTTCATACTATTTGTAGCCTTCGTCACTGCAAGAACTGCATCAAGCAGCCTCATGCAGTTGCTGGGTGTCTCAAGGTTATCTCCAAACTGCTTCTCATCATTTTTAGCCACACTTTTAGCAAGGGAGGTCAGTGTTGCCTGTGTGTGTGAGCTGGTCCACTGTGGTCCAGACTGAAAAACCTTGGAACAGTTTGCCATGACGCCTGCCGTGATGAGGTTGACATTTGTGGTTTAGGTGAAATGTCTCGCCATCTATTGGATGGATCGTCATGACATTTGGTAGTGACTTTTATATCCCCCTCAGGGTGAACTTTAAAAACTTTGTAACGACTCAAAATGTAACTTTCTGTGACATGTAATCATCAGATAAAATCATCTCTGATGTTTCTAAACCCTGCAATATCAGCCACAACCACTGACTAATTAAAATCCAGAGGAAGTACATTTGCTACAAGGTCACCCAAACTTCAGAGAAGTACAAACTTGATTTGAAGCCTCATTCAAAGAACATCCTAGAACCCGTCTTATAATGAACAGCACAGTCTTTTTCTTTTTTACTTGCATAACAAAAGCAAATAGATCCTTCACAGCGTTTTTTAAAAATCCATTTAATAAGGTTGTCCTTTATACTATAAGTGTTGCCGAGTTTTGCCCTCCTCAGACTATTTTGTATCTTAATAATGCACCATGAAAGTAGTTGAAGTTGTACCAGAAATCTCCACTTAGTTTAGCTTGGCATAAAAACAGGAATCAGGGGAAAATACTAAGCCTGGCTGTCTTGAAAAGTAAAATAAAATATCAACATCGAGCTCACTGATTGACGTGTTGTGTCTCATTTGATTAAGAAGTACAGAGCTGTGCAGTCGTCTGGGTGTCTCCGGCTTGACAACCTCATTGTTACGATTGGAGATACGAAAGATGGGCCGCTGTTGTTTGCCAAAAAATAGCTCCTGCACGTTTATGCCTCAGTGCCAAAGACAGCTGGAGGTGTTATGTTCTTTGGTTGTCTGTGTGTCCACTCCATTCTGGTGAAGGTGATATCTCAGGAATTTACTTTAAGCTCTCTAACTCCACCAGGACGCCAACGTCCTTGCTCCCTTCCTCCTCTGTTAAATGGTGTCTCCTAGGCGCACTACGTCATCAAACCATGTGATGTTTGGTATTGCCGGATTCGGCAAGCTCTCGAGTTTTCAAAAATAACATTATTTTTCTTTTATTTATTATGTATTTTGCACCAGAGCAGCCTAAACACACAAAGTCCAAAATTTTGTGTTTTTGGCTGAGATATACCGTCTAGAAAGTGGGATCATAACTTTCATGTTTTATATGGCTTTATTTGGTGATATTTTATGGTGTTTCTGTGTCATAAACAACATCAGCTATCATAATCACACCTGATTTCAACAAGGTACAATGTTTGAAGCTGGCTGAGTGTTGTTTGATCACTGATAGTACTGTTTTGAAGCAGAGTGACCGACTTGTCATTTGGAGCTCCGCATGGATATTTTCATGGAAAAAACACTGTAGAATGGTCATACTTTGAGCAGTCTTCTTCAAATTTGAAATGAGTGTCCATTGATAGTGTGCCTACAGCCCCATCGTGTCATTTACCTGCTCAGATGAAGCCACAGACAGTTATTCATCCTGAAACACATTTTTTATTTTATTTTAGGCGAAATCTTCAATTTTTTGCTGACTCCAGAGGCCCATTACTCTGTCTCTGTATCGCCTAGAGTGTTTCTGACACTTTCACAAGAAACTTCAGAGAGTTTTGTTTCTGGCAAGACCTCATGCATGCATGTGGTCATAGCGGTTCAGAAGCTACAGTCATTTTAATTTGGGCATGTCATTTTAGGCGTTTTTGCTACAAAATGGGTTTTAATGAAGCATTGTCAGTTGTCATGGCAACATATGAGTCTGGACAGATATGGATGTTAACTTGACGGTTGACTGGTTGATGGGGGCGCACAACCACAAGATGCTAATCCCGCTTACATGTCATTTGTGTACGGGTAAACAAACAGCTTAGTCTTTAGAGGTGGAAGGTGCTTTGTTTCCCCCTCCGTCCAGGCTGAGACTAACCATGTCGTGATTCCAGCTCTGCACTCTCAAAGAAAGCAAACAGATTTCCAATAGCAAATGGTACGATCCTTGACATCTCTCTTGTTCTCTTTTGAGAAATCTCTTACCTAATGGACACTCTCAATTCTGAGCACTTAGACGGACCTGCTTGCACCCAAAACTGCATTCAGAGTTTTCAATAGTAATGTCCATTAATATCGAGGAAAACAGAAAAAAAGCAAGTAATTCTAGCCAAAAATAAAGAAGGAGGGGGGTTTACAAATCACTTGAACATGACTGATTCAGGCGCTACAACTTTGGATGGAGTGTCTACTTTGAGGATATGGCAGAGTAAAGAATAACCTTCGCAGTTATTAGAAATCACAGCAGGACCCCGGCTAATAAGAGTGCAAGTAAGGATTTTCCTGGTGATTAAAGTCACTAACGATCCGTGCAGTTAATCACTGGACAGCAGGACAAACAGAGCTTAAGTGACTCCTCCAGCATTGTTGTTGCTCTTGGCAGCAGCACATTTACTGTAACTGTAATTGAATGGATCCCCATTTGTTTGACAATCGCAAGTCTAATCTATAGTTTAATCTATTTGCGTCATCCGTCTCGTCTGCTTTGAATATGTACCTGATGGACCTAATTTTAACCCTGACAGACTCACAGTGGCGTGATGGCATAATGGACTGACCTGGTGAATCTGTATTTCTATTATTTTCAATGTTCTTGTCAAATGTTGCTGGATACAGAGATAAATGTTGACCTGTGCAGAAAAGCCCACATGGATTGGTGGTAGTGAAGTATTGTCTTATACTGTATATGACTGAAGAACAGGAGCGAGTCACTGGTACACTTACAGACTTGTTATTTCCCTTGTGGTTCAGACGGACCTCTGAGTTTGACCTGTGCTGAGATGCTGACAGCAGATAATCTTGTGTGCCATCTTTATGCTGCTGACACATACTTCCTCCATATCTTCACTGAGCAGGATTTCTCCAGCAACATTTCGCAACATCATCTATTCAGTGTGTGGTGAGCACTGAGCAGAGGCCTTAAAATAAAACCTGCCACTGAATTACACTGTGCAGTTTGGACCAGATTCATTCTCAGGAACAAATAACTAAAAAATCCAGAGTGTTCATGTGACTCACAGAGAATTGGGCTCTGTATCTGACACCAAGTGACTGACTGAATTTACTGTGCAATGATCCACAGGGCAGTAAACTAATATTATACCCTTTCTTTCTCCTCTATGTGACTGGATCCTGATAATCAACCACTGACACCACTACAGGTAAGTTTTCATCTCCTTTATTCCTCATTGAATGTGAACTCTTTGCCTTGTTTGGATCTTTTGAACTGTACCCAGATTAGTTTTCATGTTTTAGTAAAAATGTGCTTGTATTAGGACCTGATCAGACAGAGCACCTTTTAGCAGCCTGGGGCGGCCTTTAGTAATTGCTTCAAATGAGAGTGAAACTCTTTGCTTGCTGTTTTTGTGTTGCAGAGCACCTCATATTTTTCCACTCTGTGTTTTTGCAACACATTCGCACATACTTACACTGGGTCAGTGGCCCTACACATCAAACTAGTACACTCTCGGTCAGTGGTTGCCAACTGGTGGTTGGTGGGTCGCAAGTCTATTCTGAACGAACCACAAGTGACTGTCAAATAGGGCTGCAACGATTAGTCAAGTTATCGATAACTAATCGACTATTAAAATAATCGGTGACTATTTTAGTAGTCAGCTTATCGGTTTGAGTAATTTTTCATAGAAAAGTACTATAAAAGTGCCCCAAAATACTCTTATTGCAGCATCTTACGCTCAAATATTGGCAGTTTTACAGACTCTCCCATGACGGTGAACTAAAACCCTTTGGCGTGAGTACGAAACAAGACATTAGATGACATAATTTTGGCGTTTGGAGAGACAGACCGACGTTTTTCAACATTTTAACATATTTTTCGAGAAAATGATTAGTCGACTAATCGAAGAAATAATTGTCAATCGTTAGTTGATACCGGAAATAATCGTTAGTTGCAACCCTACTGTCAAACTTGTTAAATTTATAAAAAACACACTTTATTTTGAAGTACAGTGAATTTCTGGCACAGAGCTTTTATTTTGAAGAGCTTTGAAGAGTTTCCTGCTGATTGAGTGACTAACAGACAGCTTCTAGACAGAGACAGACAGCAAACTAGCTTGGTGACATGGCCGAATGAAAGTATGATGCTGAATGTATTAAAATATCTGGACCCTGTGGTTGAAAACAAGTTGGGAACTGCTGCTCCAGGTGTCTCTCTAGTGTCACTTTCGGACCCTCAGGGCCGGTATGTCAATTTCTCGCTACATGCATAGTCTTTTCAAAAGAAACTAATGTGTCCGTAGGACTTGTACAATTTCCGCTCATTAAATCCATACAGTTATGTTAAAAAAAATTCCAGTGTATGTTTACTTCATGGTTAGTAGGGCCCAACCGATATGGATTTTTTGGGGCTGATGCCGATATTATGGAATAAAAAAATCTGCTAACCGCTATATATCGGCTGATTAAATTTTTACATTTTCCAATTAAAAAATAAACAAATTCCTGCTTTTGATGGCTTAAATATAGTTCAAACACTCGTTACAAAGATATAAATTGAAGGAAGAACATTTTACTATTTCAAATACTTTTATTGTCAGAAATTGTGTGGAAGAAGCAGCATATGAACAATTTGAACACAAAATAAATCAAAAATATGATGTGCAAAAAGGCAGTAAACGTCCGGGAAATAAAATAATCATGCAAAGTCTATATGAATTAAGACATTCACATGTATGTTCACAGTACCAGAGTTCTTATTATTGCCAATTTAACAGAGGCAGAGCCGCACTTTGCTGCTGCTTGCTGTGTTTTGGTGTGGTTTTCGTAAAGGGTGCACTCAGGTTAAACAGTTAATCAGTTTTTGCAGGAGTGCTCTGAAAAATTTTTTTTGCATATTTTTCTCATCGTCTAACCAGATGCATTTGTCTGTAAAACAGTACGGGAAGGTCAAATTTTTTTCTGACGCTTTTTCCATCAGATAGTTTCTTATGTAACACAATTTTGCCAGTTTAAGATTGTACTTTATCCAGGCAAAGTTTTTTTTACAGCTCATTTGTTGACCTCATTTGTTGGAGCAGTACAAAGGATTTATTATGTGTGTGTGTCACAAAGTACGATATCAGAAACAGGTCAGTCCAGAACAGCAGATAGATGATCCCTCTGACAACAGACATACAGGAACATGCTGTGGTCAACATGGAGGGCAACATGGAAAACACATAACTGTCTGTCTTTAATAGTAGGTTGCAGCAGCAAAATGCTATTTTGTATTTCCTCATTGCCTTGTTTAGGACTCAAACAAAAGTTTAGCACTTGGACTTTTGCCATAGCTTCCTTGTCTTTTGTCTAGACTCTGGATTTTAACAGCCAAGACTTGAGATTTGCGAAACAATGACAATGACTCTTTCCCAACATATGTATCCTTTGAGGATTCTTAATTCAAAACAGTGGAAAAACGTGCAAGTCTTTACAGAGAAGCATCACATTTAATTAAAAATAGAGTCACACACGTGCACAAAAGTAGCAGGATTCTTTGTACAGCAAAACACTTAATGGCTGTTTCCACATTTTACATGATTTGTAGTATTTTCCACCGAAAAAACCCACAAAGAAATGCAGCTTTGTTCCCATTACATGTTGGATTATTATATAAGGTTGTTTTTTTTTATCCATATCAATAGGTATTTCTTCAGAAAATGTTTTAAAACCCTTCTTTATCTTTGGTTTTCCGCATCAATTTCAAATCCTCCCTTTAAATCTAGATTCCCTGATTCAGTGCAGGATTGCTACAAAAAGGATAACACAGAGCACTGTGCGGGTTTACACACTACCTGTGCCTGTGCCTTCAGCAAAACCTCTAGTTGTGTGGCCTAATGTGATCCTGTTATAATCGGGAGTGGATTTATGTTAGGTATGAGGAGCTTATGAACCCCCTGGCAGTCAGTGTGGAGCTGCGCTGTGTTTTCATGCTTCAGGGAAAGTTGAAAAATGCTCTCAGGCTTGGATGGGGTTGAATTATTCATGGAGAATGAGGGAGAGGAGCTGTAAAAGCCTTCATCTTCACTTTTCTGCCCCTGGCTGTGAGGCTCCATGGTGCACTCTGAGTGATGGGGTGAGTTGGGGTAAGAAGGCACATGATTATCCTCGTAGAATATCGATACCACATAGACTGACGGGGGAGCCGGTGGGGGTGCTATGCTAATGTGAATCCTTTTCCTTGTAGCTTCCCATCCAGACCACAAATTTCTGGGATGTCGTTGATCCATATCTAAACATCTGTTTTGTATTTTGGTTCAGCCATTCGACTGGTAGTCGTGTTGACATTCTCATACAGGGAACTGAAGCCGTCATGGCTGTCAGCAGCTTGTAAAATCAGGAGAACTGTGTAATGCTAGAAGGCATGCAGACAAACTGTAGCAGTGAACTGCAGTGCTTAGTTATACGGATGAACAAGTTTAACCACTACTGGAAATCTGATAAATACTGTGGTTTATATTTTATGAGTAGAAGACAAACTGTGAGACCTCCCCCATCACATGCATTCAAATTAGGATGTTCCAATATTGGTTAGTTTGAGATCGTGATAGAAGTCAAAGGATCTGGCAGATGATGGTCTACATTTGACTTACTGTCAACAAATACAACAAGTACAATGTGTGTATCAAAGCCTGATATATCTTCTTCCTCTGTGCCATAGAGCTCCACTATTAAAAACACATCAGTGAGCCACACTGTAGCTCTGCGTCACATGCTCCGTCATTACACTGTAGTTTATCTTGTCTCAATCCCGTCCTACTACCAAATATTTGCATCAGATCTGCATCAGAAAAAGCTCTTTGTACTTATATTCGAGTGACATTTGAAAAACCACAGCACCCACCTGCTTCAAGAAATGAAACAATCTGTGGCGTATGCTTGAAAGATTTTCTTGTTTCGTGGAAAACAAATGGGTGGAGTGCCACGGACAGAAGGATAGTAAAATCAGAGCAGGGAAACAGGCGAACACGATTGTTGGGTTTGGTCTTTTCATGGGACTTGTTGACAGTAAGAAAAACATAGAATAATGCCGGCTTTATCCTTTAATGAGATTAGTCTGAAGCATGTATCATGGCTAATAGCTAAGTGAAGATACTGCAAAGCTTGGCATGAGGCTCCTTGTTGTTAGCAGTTGGACTGAAACATTGTTCAAAGCTTTAAACATGACAGGCACTGCTGAATTTGCTTTTCCTAGTAGGGCTTGGCGATATGGACAAAAATTCATGTCTCGGTATTTAATTTTTAGAATCACAAAAGTTGCTGCCTGATCGTGCGTTTCTGGGTCCATTATGGAATTTAACAGTGTTTACATGGTGTCGTTATTTCTATGGATAACATGCCAAACATACTATAGATCTATAGATAACATTTAGTCAGTTTAGATATTTATAGTGTTGCTACAGTGGCAGGCAAAGCAAAAAACTCTACGTTTAATGTCAGTCTCTTACAGTGACATACCAACTGTTTGGTATCTGTGTGTGACAGTTGTGAGGCAGAAATGCCAGTGTCTCCGTAAACAAAATCCGCAGTAAGAGAGAAATCACGTTTTACAATCACAGACGCACCCCAGTCTTCATTGAGAAGTTGGTTAGCTGTTTGCTGAAGTCACTGGCAACAAAAATGGCAGCTTGTGATGACCTTTGCTGAGTAGTTCCAGGCTCCCAAGGCCTTTCCTTTATTGCTTTATGAAGTTGTTATTGCTGCCCTTTTACAAGGGATTTTCTGTCAAGTTTTTTTGGACCCCGATCAAAGTCCTTTAAGTTGGGTATCTGCTGATAAACAAGCCCAGTCATGTTTATTTTTATTCACATAGCACCCAATCATGACAAGTTATCTCAGGACACTTCATATAGTCCATGTCTAGACCATACTCTGTTCAGTTACTGAGACCAAACAATTCACATGGATTCCCGCCAGCAGCAGACGCATTGTGCAGCAGCACCAAGGAAAAACCTCCTTTTATGAGGCAGAAACCTTGAGCAGAAACAGCACTCTGTGGTGGGCAGCCATCTGCCTCTACCTCTGATACAAAACATACAAGTCTGATCCAATATTTATTTTAATTTAACTCCTGAAACTGACATGAAGTGATGAGCTGTCAGAGTTGTTGGGAATACAGAAACAGTCAGTCCAAAAGAGAGAGAAGAAATCACAGATTTGTTATCGTAATTTTGCCAAAACAGGTGCCAGAACAATCAATCACCAGTGCAACCGAATCCTTTTGCAGGCTGAGAGTTGTAGAGCTGTAGAGTTCAGTAAAGAATGGACTGAATTTAGATCAGCTTTTTTTCAACCAATTAAACTCATGACATCTATACTTTTTAGATTTAATGCAGACACGGATCATCATTTATTTTGATTTTGTTATTGTTTGTCTGATGAATGTCCGTCCTGTATCTGCGTTTCTTTGGCTGCCAGATGTTAGACAAGATGCTAATTTTGTCTGTCTGCCACGTATTGTCATGCAGGAAGTATCAGAGCATTTAAAATCTCAACAGTAAATGACGCAGGTTGTAAAACCAAGCTTAAGGCTAAAATACAGTGTTGGTTGATTGACACAGCAACCTGTTGCACTTTCTGAATCAAATATCAAACTATCAAAATAATGATCGGGTCATCACAGTGGACGAGATTTCAACACCCTTATTTCCTGTATGTCTCAACTACATTGTCCAGTAAAGGCAAAAAGGAAAAAGAAAAGTGCTTTAATCAGGTCTGGACTTCTTGTGTCTGTTGTTTTGTTCCATGTAGGATCAGACAAAGGTGTGCATGATGTCGAGATCACCAGGATGGGAAAAATCATTTCAGATTTGATAGTGTTGGCTAATCGGATTCCGCCATAAATCGTCCCGTCAAATTATTCATTGTCTTCAGAAGAAACGTATCCTCATACGACTGATTATACTACCTCGTCACATATTGACGTTTGGTCAAGGACTTTCCACGTCCAGATTACAACGTGCAAGGCACCATGGGTGTGTTGGTTGTTGATGTTCTAGGACGCCGTGTGAAGTTCTTCCCATTGTCTTCTCTCAAATTTGGCTTTACAATCTTACGGGCCGTGAACACCGCTCTCTCAGGTGAAAGTCGGCGGTTGTTGCACCCATCCACCACCCCTCCCACCTGCCCCAGTCGGACTTTGGGTACATGTGTGATATGTATGAACTTTGGGGCATTACTTGCGTAGGAAAATGTATGCACAGTGCTTCAGAACAGCCTGTGATGTGATTTCTGAAAATGTCACAAGCCTTGAATGTTTCAGACACATTTTTGACTCCATAGTTCCATCTAATATCATCAAATTGTGGGTTATGATGAACATTTTATCTCATAGCATGGCTTTGAGCGTTTCATCTGTATTCCTCTGTCAGTTCCCCTTTCCTGTGGTTAGCGTGCTTTCACCTTTAAGGGGTGCTGGAATGGGAGCGTTCAGCACTGTGGCCCGTTATGTAAGGCATTGGCTGTGGCGCTCAGAGCTGCGTGGCCCCAGCTCTGTCCCACTGCCAACAAGCACAGGAGGTTTCATCACCCCGCTGTTTCAAAGGGCCCTCTGGACTCTGGATATTGTTTAGTGCCGCTCTTTAGTTTGCCTAATTCATTTTCTCCCTTCTCCCTCCTTTACACCAGCCATCTGTCAGTCTGCCTGATAGTCTTCCTTGTTTAAACCCTCTGTCTTTCCCCTCGTTCGCTCTCTCCTCTTCTGCTGACTCACTGCGCTCTCTGAAATTATAATGCACTGAAATAGCTGACGCTCTCGCATGGTCTTATTGCACCATTTTGTTTTTATATCTGCTTCTCCGCTGTGATTCCCTCTCCACTGAGACTGTGTCTAACAAGAAGCTGTGAATAAGGATAAGGCGAGGACGACTTCCTCCCACTGGGGTTTTATTTTAGTGTGTGCTAAAATACATCATTTGGTTTTATACCCGGAGGAAAGTAAAGCCGGGTGTTATTTGTCACATTACATTGTGAAGGTAAATATCATTATTTATCATTGTCATAATAGCATATAGATTGTTTTTGAAATGACAAAAACATTCTTACCGGAATCAAATGAGCTGCTAATAAGGCATTATAGGGCTGCAGGCTCAGTGTAGCAGTGATGTCAATTATTATTGTCAGCAAGTACGTAAAGCAGTAAAACTTATGAAATAATTTAGGTAGTAAATATATAATAAATGGCATAAAAAAGGCTACAGGGAATACATTTTATCTGGTGATAATAGTTTGTATAAGCCAGAGTGATTATTTTTAATGTCGAAAAATGTTTGCTTACAAATCATAGAAAAAAACGACGCTCTTGTAACTTCAGAACTCACTTGAGAATAATCATATTTTCAAGTTTGCTTCAATGTCAAAGTAATCCAGTCATGGGTTCACTGCAAACAGGAACTGTTAATAGCTAATACAGCTTTCTTTTAATGGTGCCAATTTGCCAAAATACATATTCCCACAGTGTTGGACTGTGGGTTGAAAACCCCTGGTCTAAGCTTTGCATAGTTTACACACATTAAAGTCTTTCTGTACAGGCGGTGTAAGGTGGAGCAAAAACTACAAGCACCTTCTTAATTTTGCCGTGTCAGTGAATGGAACTGGTTTCTCTGGAGTATTTTTAGCTCTGTGGTTGTAAATCACATCTTGGCTTGTTTTGTTTCCAGCTTCGTTGCCACAGTGAATGGTTTTACAGACACCGCCAAACTGGTTGACTTTTTAAAGTGGTCGGTATAGAAGAGACTGTCCTCACCAGAGTAGTTACAGCACTGGCTGTTTGATGCTTAATGCTTGGAACAACCTCTCGCTTCCAAAAGTGGAAGCAGCTTGTTCTTCTCTGCTGGGTGGCTGCACAGTGTGCACTGCAGGGTAGAGTTTAGCACACTGTAAGGGCTAATTAATACATGTAAACTCCTCCTTCGTATACTATATCTGAAATTAAAATGTGATCACAAGTCAAGTCGTGTCTTATATTCACGGGTCTAGAATAAATGTTTGGTTGTTTGGTTCTGGTGCTGAGCTTTGCAGGGGCACGGGTTGAAAACTGGATTAAAATAGGAATCTTCAACAGAGATTTAAAATTCTCACATATTTAAATGTGTTTTTGCTAACATGTTTTATGTGGTCACGACATTTAGGATGGATAATTATGCAGACATGGGCACAAATACACCAAAATCCTGTTTACAATTGACTAATACTTCATCAAATGTTTCAAAAATCCAAAATACTGTTATGAAAAAATGTATTTAATGAAACTACAAGTGATTTGTCATTTAAAAATACAATGTTTGCAAACTAATATTGCCACATTTTAGGCATTCAGTAGCCTCCATACAGGTCTGACCTTAACCCGCCTACACTGGGGAGATGAGCTCTACTAATTTCTCACATCACAGAGGGAGGCTGCAAATTCAGGAGTGCACGCTGGAGGCTTCTGTCAGTCAAAGCCACCACTGACTGACTGAGTGAACAGTCAGCTGAGATATAATTGGAGGAACTGACCAGTTAGGCCACAGTGATGCACTAGTGCTTTCAGAAGACGATAAGACGGGACATTTCGCAGATGTCTTTTTCAGGAGCGATTAAATACAATTTCAGTGGAGGAAGTACATTTTGTGTTGTGATATAGTACAAAATACAGCTAGAATTACTTCCCTGTGGTTTTATGCCTCCGCAAACAGACGTATGTGTGGATGTACATACGGACAACCAGGAGACATGGAGCAGCATGGAGGCATAAAAAAGTATTTTTTACAGTCCAGGGGAAGAAATAAAATATCATGGTTTACAAAAAGAGCATTGCTGGACCCGATAGGACACGGCACGTGACTCACTTACATTTAGCCAAAAACAATGTTTAGGCCGATTGCTGTACAGTTTTTTTCTACAGTTTAAAGATGTCTTATTTGAGAATAAAATGACATGATGAAAAATGTATTTTAAGTATTGCAAATACCTTAACACAAGCTCTTAAATTATTTTGTTACACATTAGATCGTATGTTTTTTCTGTGCAGCAAAATACTGGACTGGAATACGGCAAAAGTTTAGAGCCACAGCTACCAACTTGACAGAGAAAGGCTGTCTGTGTACATCTAATGGACGGCAGTGGAAAAGCTGCAGTGGAGGACTGTAAGAAAAGCCGTTCCACTCAGCACTGGATACCAAGTATTCTTTGTGCTCAGAGCGTTTCTCAAAAAAAGAAAAAAGAAAAAAGTAAGGCGCACAGGGAGCAGAGTCAGTGCAACGAAAAACAAAAAAATAATTACAGAACAGCAGCTCTCGTTGCCAAATGTGCGTCCTGTTTGATCAGGCCTTAAGTCATTTAGTCTTTCAAAACCTGTTGAGTCATACTTGTAGGTGGATGAGCAGGAACATCAGGCTCTGTGTGTGTGTGTGTGTGTGTGTGTGTGTGTGTGTGTGTGTGTGTGTGTGTGTGTGTGTGTGTGTGTGTGTGTGTGTGTGTGTGTGTGTGTGTGTGTTGAGAAGGGGGGCGTGCGTGTGTGGGTGGAGGGATGAGAAAGCATTGAGTCCTCTTTAAAGTGATTTCACATGGTGATTTTTAAGCTTTGGATTCAGGTCAGGGTCTCACTGGTCAAGGTTTCTCTCTAATTTTACAGTGGCAGAGAAAATCTCCTCGCCGTGTGTGTGTTTTCATAACCGGTGATCCTGCTTTGGAGCACGGAGCAGACCACCTGCTGTGACAGGCTGAACAATCAGTACGGACCATCTTACCATGCGTTCACTAAGTGTCCCTATTCTCACTGCTTATGGGTGGTGTTACAGGCTCTGATAGCATCTGCTGCACGCTGTGGTTTCACGCTGCTCCTCAGCACTGAGTGCTAAGTCAAGTGTCTGTGGGGCTTTGTCATAACATTACATCATTTTGATGAGTCAGCCTCTTGATAGCATTAGAGGGAAATAAACACAACCTCCAAATTACTTCTGAAATTTACACAGATTCACTTTTCTCCAAACGATGTTTGCTTCTGTCGTGTTTTATTCAAGTTCTGAATGATTGAATTATTAATCAAGTGGTTCATTACAGCCATTCAGCGCCTCCCAATGACTTATTAAAATCGCATTAGGTACGGTATGTGTCTATTCAATTGTGCAAGAATGTCAGCAAGCCTGATACATTATGGCTTTTGACTGATGTGACAATAAAGTAATCAATCTAAATTTATTTTTGCAGCACCTTTTTTTACGTGTTAGTGCAAAGTGCTGAACAGAACAGTTTGAGACTAACCTCGAGAATTAGACATGATCAAGAAGAAACCTAAAAGTAAATAAAATACATGAATATATAATAATAAATGGATAAAATATAATAAATGTGACCGTGCAGTCCAGTATGCCTGAGAATTACATCCAAATTTGCCTTGATGTAATTTCCAGGTATTAGATATTATGGAAAATGACAACTTTAATAATGTTTTATTTGATTACCAAAAAAAAAGCTAAAATTTATAGGCCGGGTTTGACACCTTTTTTAAGCTCTACTCATCACTTTTTATGTGCAACACCATGAATGCTTTTGAGGGGAGATAGTTTTATCTGCAAACTTGATTGATCAACACTTGTATGAAGTAGGTTTTTTTTGCAACGCAGCAACAACTGAGTTTGATTTTTAAGGGTTGTCTGGCAGAGTTCAGGCCACTAAAATAGCTTTATGTCTGGCACATTTACATTAAAGTCTATAAATATTTAAACTAAGTGGCAGCAATATGCACTGACAGAAGCAAGACGGTAAGAAGTGAAAGGTGGTCCTTTATTTTTTGACAAGTTCTTATTACTTGAGCATGGAAATTCAATCTTGACGTTTGAAATGTAGTTTGACAAAAAAACAACAACTAAAGGTCCATTTAATAGTTTCAACCACATCTTACAGTCTTCCTTGACACAGCCCAGTTGTCAGAATCAGATCGATCTTTCGAAAGTGATGCAGCATATGAACGGACTTTGTTATTGGGAGATGGAGGTGATGTTGGATGGCGCGATGATGTGTCATTTGGGCGAGACCACTGTTTGGTACCAACAAACAACAGAGTGGGTTGTTCTTTAGCAACGTACTGCTGCATTTCCCAGCGGCATATGTGGAACCAAACATGGGTGTTTCTTTACAACAAATCACAGTGTCTTCCAGCGGCATTAGAGGCACCAAACCTAGGTGTTTTTTAACCAGTCTGGGTGTTTTAAGCAACACACTAGGGCGTCTCCCAGCGATGCTCGTAGCACCAAACTTGGGTGTTTCTTTTCGACACATCGCTGCATTTCCTAGCACTGAATTTGGGTGTGTTGAAATGAACCTGGGTGTTTTAAACGACACACTATTTCCCCGTTTCCCAGTGATGTCTGACTGTTTTATGGACACATTGCAGCGTTTCCCAGCAGTGTTTGAGCCATTGAACCTGGGTGTTTTTCAACATATTTTTTGCCACCAAATGTGGGTATTTTTCACCAAACATGTTTTTTCTTAACCATAACTAAATGGTTTTTGTGCCTAAACCACAGCATCATAGAAAAACATAAAGTTTCAATGTATCCGCTACAAAATAATGTACAAATGTAACACAGAAAATGTAAAATGAAAACATTTTATTTATGGACATTTGAGCATTTTCCATCAGCAAAGAAAAGATTGCAAGTTGCAGTTGAAAGCTGTGGGAAAAGTTTTACAGTTTTCACGATCTTTGATCATATCGTTTCATCAATACAGTTTCTCTACCTAAGCAGTAAACCTCTCTTTGAATTGATTTTTTGAGTTTCTGGTGTTTAATTCAGTCTTATTAAATGCAAATTCAAATTAGCATAAAAGCAGAAACACTGGTCAGCCAAGGGGAATGCAAATGGGAGTCGCTGCTGACAGCCAATTAGCACCAAAAGATCAGTCAACTTTCCTCCACCAACAAACGTGCTTAGCGTCCACACCGGTTGACTTTCCTAGGTCGCCTAGCTGCGCTTTATCGGAAATTAATGGACTCCAGTGAGTTGATGTTGATGGTGTTAGTGTGAGCAATTCCCCTGGCAGGGAGTCAGGGGAAAATGGTGAATTACTGGATGCAGAAATGCGACCCGGCACTAATGGATGTAGAATGAGATAATCAAGAGGCTAACGACGGCGGGAATATTTGTCAGAGAGCAGCAGTGAAGAGCTTTGTACTTAGCTTTAGACATCCAAAATGCATCCATTACGCCTAACTATACCAGGCCCTTTCTTATGCACTGACTTACAATTTCATGTCCCTGCAGGGCGCATGAATGTATCCCAACACAAAGGGCCTCTTCTAGACCCACAGCTGTGCATGAGGCTTCAGCTGGACTCAGTGCCCTAGTTTGGCTGCAGATTGACACACACACACGCACACACACAGACACAGACACACACATACAGTCAACACAGGGAGCTCAAAGAGCAAGACACAGCTCTCAGGGTACATGGGACATGGAAGGCAAAACAGCATGTGGTACTGTATTAGACCCCAGAGTGTCCTCACTGATCAAATGAAAGAGACCCCTGTCCGTCCTGTTTGTCGCAGTTTGCATTGTTCCTTGTTGTGATGTGGCCCAGATTCCCCAAACTGGTTTTCTGTGGCTTAAAGTAGCACTTTGCACACAGAGGTCACTCAGTGAAAGTATGTGTGGTTCTGTTTGCTCTTGAAGATTTGCAGCACCGGTTACGTCTTGCCTGAGTGATTGTGTCAGGCTCAGCCATCTGCAGTCACTTCCAGGGGGATGTGGGAAGGAAAAAAAGTTCGGATTGTTTTCAAGTTTAATATTACTTTTGTTTGGCCAAACTTGTTCCAGAGCCCAAAGGAAATTCATGCAGACCTGTCAAGAGCTATACTTCGAAGGCAGCTCTTGGTGCTGATGTTTTATTTCCACTGTTCTGTAATTTCATTATCATAATTTCATTATCATGGGTATGTGCTTGGAGACATAGTTTGACACCAGACCTGATGACCTGCAGTATTCCCAAGTCAAGGTGATTACACAATGTTATCGGCAAAATCTGTGACCCAGATTGTTTTGGTGTGGGTTGCTGAGTAGAGATGTCTGCCTTGTCTCAAATTTAATGCAACTTGATTGCACAAGAAACACATCTGAAAATCTCAGCAGCAATGTCTCCTTCCAGAAATCATGACCTGGTAACTGAAGATAATCCTCAGACCTTGATGTGAGGGGTGCATCTACTGCTCGCTCACCTAGCATCACTGAGCTAACTAACGTTACAACGCAGCAGGGGAAGACGCCATTAATGATGGAAAGAAAATAGTTCCTGCATGAAACTGCTTCCAACAAGGTCTGTGGATTATCTTGAGTGACTGGCTCATGATTTCTGGACAGAGGCGTTGCTGTTGAGTCGTTATTTTTGAACCCTGTTCCATTACATTTGAGAGAAGGCAGACATCACTACAGCTGATATCTCCAATACGCGGCAACTCATACCAAAACAATCTAGACTGATAAACAGCACTACAGGTAATTGGAAAAATATGTACTTTGGATTTAGGGTGAACTCCAACATCCAGGGCAGTAGGACATAAGCTGATATCATTACCTAACTGCCGAAGAAAAAGCTTTGGTGTGACCCGACGTCTGATTCTGCTTATTGATACAATCTGAATAATGAAACAGGAAGTGCAACAACAATCACTATCAGCTTTCCTCCGCTTAGAGCTAATGAAAGACAGGCCTTCGTCTCTCTCCCCCTGACTGGACGGCAGAGAAAAGGCTGTAAGGGTGTGGAGCGTTTCTCTGCTTGGAGCTGAGTACTGTTTATATTGTTTTCAAGAGTGTTTCTTGGAACACACCCGGTACACAAGGATGGATAAAAGGTCGCATCAGAAGAGCACTTACAACCCATTGAAAACAATCAGACAAAAGCAGTGTGAACAGTGTGACTCCTCAGCCAATGGGGGTTACACTCCAGTATGAGTGATTGAATCAAAGCTGGCTGTGCTGTATGTTACCATGTTGTGAATGCTGGTTCAGCCAAACTGCTCGGTGTCAGTATGATTATTATTATTAAAGTTGTTCTAATTCAGAGTTGTCTGGACACGAATCTCAACATGGAGCTAGCTTAGCTGGCAGCTAGCTGCTAATTGACCTATGGCTAAGTCCCGCCCTCAAACGCAATGAGCCAATCACAGTGCGTATAGCCATTCCCATACACTCGGACATTCTCTGCCTGGACGTTCATTGTGTCAAAGGTTGGCAAACGTTATGCTGAATGATTCAGTGTAAATACTGTAGCACCAAACTAACGGAGAGACACTCTTGGTAAAGATGGTAAAAAGGCCGTTATCCTTTTCTCATATTCTGAGCCAAAAACCTTAACTTCAGTGGTGGATGCGCTTCACAAGCGTACACTGTGACCTGTAAATGTTGGCTTGTAATTCAAGCTTTTCATCGACCTTCTCAACAATAAAATGATAAATATATCCCTCCAATGCGTAGTTTAGGCGCTTTTGGTTACTTCTCAATGACATCTGATCGTTATGTCCCCAAAAATCATCAGTTGCCTCCTGTGAAATGCCGTGTACTGTGACACCTGCCATAGCGCCGTCACTGAATGTTTATAATTTGTACGAGTGAGTGGAGGAGGCGGGGCTTAGCCATAGGTCAATTGTGCTAACTCCTTAAACAGTGCTGAGCTGGAGGACGGAGGCGGTGATCACTGTACGGGCACAGTGCAAAGCGGTGCCGATTAGCTAGTCAGTGGGATACGGACCACAACAAACCACAGAGAGGCTCAGATTACAACACTTAAAGATAGCTTGACTTCATTCTCAGCTCTGGACGCCATTATTTCACTCTATCCTTACATGGCAAATAGTTGTTTGCTGTCATGATAATGTCACAGAAAGAACCTTTAAGATTTATTACTTACCATGATAATCCTCGTACAGAAGGATAAGAGCAAATAAAAGCCATTTGCAGTCTGCATGTATCTTGATCTTATTTTGTAGCACACACTGTGTCTCCAGTATCTGGACCAGACCGATTTTGCTTCCTTGCTGCACTCTCAAATTAGAAAACAGAAGATCTGTGTCATATGTGAGATGAAGAATCAGATTTGGGACCTGTCCCTCTTCTTCTCAGTAAGCTGTCTGCACTGTTTGTCTGCCTTCGTCTGTGTTGAGGCAAAGTTTCCTGGAATAGTTACAGATTTACATTTAAGCGAAATAACTGAACAAAAGCTTCTGTCACCCCCCCTCAGTCTGTCTGTAAGTGCCAAGGGTTGTGTCAGAAACAAAAGCATGATGTGGATACAGTACTTGGGAGGGAGAGGGGTGCCTGCCAAAATATGTGTGCTGCTTGAAAACTGGATTGCTTTCAAGCATTGAAAGAAGGGGGAAAGGAAGAGATTGAGGCCGAGGGAATGAGGGAAGTAACAGATGAATAAAGCAGGGAGACATATTGTGGAGCTCTTTGCTGAACGCTGGGATCCCAGAGGCTACGGTGTCACAATCAAACCATGTATGCACATGTTGTGTCGGCCTGTAGACAGGCGAGAGGGAGAAAGAAATGTTTGTTGTCATTCCCTTTAAATTAGGCTGTGGGCAGAGGGAGAGGAAGCTTTCAAATAACACGTTAGAGCTCATTGATATCAACGTGTCTCCTTCTCTTTTTTTGGTTGCATGGTTTTAATTTGGGGCTGAGTTTGTTCTGGCACTGTCACCACCCTCTCTTTCTCTTTTCCATTTTGAATGTGGTTGCTCAGTGAACTGGTCATAAATGGGAGGTGATTTTTTTTTCTCAGGCTCAGCATTGCAAACTGGTCCTTATGCCTTTTATAGCAACATAACCAGTAAGGCCCAATGAGGTCTTATTGTATTCCTGATCAATAGAAACTGGTGGGTTGCTCAGAGGGATGCAAAATGGCCACAGATGGGAGCTGTGACTGCAAGAAAATGGGTGAAAGTCTTGATAAGAGCCTCCAACAGGTTTGGACTAATGTTTATGTTGGTTGACGTATGCTTGTTGGTCATCCGTCCATTCGTCCCATTCTCAAGAACGCTCAAGATCAAGGTCACTGTGACCTAGAGCTGTCACTTTTTATTCAAAATTTGACTGTTTGGATGTACTATAAGAACCTATCCAAATTCAAAATTTACAGTCTATAGGCCAGCTGACTATTTGACGTAGTTTTGTGATCCAGTGGAGGGCGCCGCATAGTTTCACTATCAGCGTGCCTGCTGACCTGTTGCATGCTCTCTTGACATATTAGTAAGTGAAGCCTCAGCGAGTTATGATGTCGTTTGCTACGAAATACGAAGACACTGGCGAGCGAAGCCTTCCTGAGCAGACAATAACAACCCCAAAGCAACTGAGGAGCAGCGTGTGGAAGTATTTACGGTTCTACGCCGTAGATGTGAAAGGAACTAAGGCTGTTTGTGGACTAAATCGATGGATTCAAATTCAAACAAATTGCATGTCATTTAAAAAAAATTGTTTGATCTTGATTTTCGGCCAAAGTGACAGCCCCACTGTGACACTTACGTCCATCATGTTCTTGTGAACGTGATATCTCAGGAACACTTTGAGTGAATTTCTTCAAATTTGGCACAAACATCCACTTGGACTCGAGGGAACTGATTACACCTTGGTGGCCAAAGTCACAAAACTCAAGAATTCATACACTACTTATGGCAAATGTTCACACAAATGTCTAATAGGATGAAATGATGACATTTTATATCAAAAAGGTCAAAGGTCAGCTTCAATGTGACATCATAATGTTCTGCAAAAAAACACTTTTTTGGCCAGTACTCAACATATCTCAGGAACAGAAGGGGAGACATTTGGTCAACTACTGAATTGGTGACACTAATCTTGGGTGTCCACCCTGATAATGCGCTGATTGTATAGATCTGAGCTGCTGGGATGAAAATGCACATTTAGCATCCATGTTTCACCAAAAAATACACCTTTTATTAAATTCATTTAAAGTCTTAACTACATATGTTATCACCATATTTTCACTCATAACTTGTCAAATACCAACGCTTGGCCAGTGGCCCTACATGGCCCTACATGAGTGGTACCACTCTGGGGATGGCGTTTCAATTTGTGCTCATTACATGCATTGCATTTTTTCAAAATAAATGGAAATGTACATTTTGCACTTGTTAAATGCATACAGTGCCTTTTCAAAATAAACTAATTTAGTTTTTATGTTTACTTCCTTAGGTTTAGGGATTAAAAGTATGTGGTTAGGTTTAGAAAAAACATCATGGTTTGGCTTAAAATGAATGTTTGTTACTAATGTAATCTATCATCAAGTGACATATTTCACTAACATAGTATGCTACACAGACTAGCACACTATGTTATTATTAAAATTACTCCATCCAACAACAGTTTCCCACCATCCACCTCCCCTCCTGCCCGCCAAGGCGGACTGTCTTGCTCTTGATACAGACAGTTGCTCAGAGCGTAAAAAGATTCCACCACCTTGTGCTAAAGGGAGCTTTGTTGCGTTGGTATCTGACGCCAAGTGCCATTAAACAAGTGTTGGTATTTGACGAGTTGAGAGTAAGGCAGGGTCTGGAGAGATGTGAATGTCAACTTCAACTTGACCAGCTGGTGGAGGCAAACAGCCAAGAGGTGGTAACTCAAGTGCAGTACAGTTATACTTTGTTTCCTAAAATTGAATGGCTTCTTCTCTGGGGATTAATACATCACTGTAAAAGGATTGTGTATTTTGGTAACAATGAAACAAAATTTGAGACAAAGTTTTGGAACTTTTTGAGTGTTGGCTTCATGAATTCATTGATTTATCTTTGGAAATCAAACAATTAATCATGGGAAAAGTTATTCTTTATTACGTTGAGTTGAGTTATGTTGAGTTGTGTAACCTTTTAAGTGGTACCGACCAAGCTATTTGTAATTTATGTGCTGTCAAAAGCCCACATCCTCTGAACCCTTCTTTCATTCTCCATTCCCAGTCACTGTTGTGTTTTCATAGTTATCGTTAGTGACACATCCCTTTGTGCTGCCATGTATTGTAGTATGTATATGGCGGAACATTAACCAGAAGTGAAGTTGATGGCGAGGACAGCTTTGTTTTTTTTTTTCTGTAAATATGTCAACGTCTGGATTCAGTTTTGTAACAGTTGGAAAAATACATTGCGCATGCATCATGAGTCATCCAGTGACTGTACTGTTGCCGTTGGTTGCAGCAGGGCCAAGCCTGTTGCTGCTGGACTGGATTATGGGATTTTACACAGTAACCTTCTCCTCACCCTTTCATCGCATCCGGGGCTGATGCTTTTTATTCGACATTTAGGCATTGGTATGGTGCACATTTCAGCTTAACCCTGCTTACAGTGCCAACAGGACATGTGTCTGTCTATCTCTAAATTTAGTCAAGGACTGGAAATACAAAGAGGGGCACAAGCCATTTGTAGTTTTTTATCTAAAGCACTGAGCTGTTAGCAGATACCACATCTGGTTCCTTTCATGTTGCGTTTGTTTTTGGCCTCAGTGAATGATGGCTGAAGGCTCTTAAGTGGTAAGAATGGATAGGCGGGTAACACTGACACAGATAGGGGCAGACTGTGGATCGTAGTGTGTTTCTGTACCTTGCCTGAGGTTGAATGCACAGGAGTGTTGCAGATGTTGTTGCTAGATGTGGATCAATCTGTGACCTCAGCTTCAAGTTGCCCGCATATGTAAGAGCACGCACACATTTGTTGTGGAGTGGAGGTGTGTATAGCTCGCTAAATACCCCTGCTGTGGTCCTAATGTGTTTCCACAGTCATGCAGCAATGGTGCCAAATCACAGTGTGTGTCTGCTTTTATTTAACTCTTGACAGATTGGCTGTGAAACGAATCTGTGGGGTTTTTTGACCACTAGTCCTGCTGTAGAGCAATGTTTAATGAGCTTGTTTCATGTTCCACCAATGTCAAGCTTTTACTTTGCACATATGCAATTTGCAATGATAACAGAGGCAGACTTACCATCAAATAGTATATCATGATCATTTCTGAAACCATGAGTCCTTGATTTAGGAGAGAGGCAAGGAAAAAACAGCTTCTCATTCCTATAAACTTGGCCACCATCAAACGAGCACCCTGTAGAAGTGGTATTTAACGTGCACTTGGTGGTTACATGAAGTGCATTTTAAATACCATTTACAGTAGTAGTTCTTAGTATGATTTTAATGGTTCTGTATGTAACATTCAGAGCATTAATATAGCAGCAAACCGTGATGTGCTTTGTAAAGACAGTGGAGTAATGGCGTCCTGAGCAGAGAATGAAAGCACGTTACTTTGTGAATGTTGTAATCCGAGCTTTTCTATGGAATGCTGTGGTAAGCCAGTATGGCCACGCATGCATGTTAGTGCATGTGTCTATCTCACTTGCTAGCTAATCACTAGATTAGAGTTAACACTGTTAGCTCTGTCAGCCCTGCTGCTGTTACTTGGCTCAGTTTATGAAATTAGCACCGTTAGCTGCTAGCTGCAGGCTGAGCCACCTCCGTATTGAGAACCGTGTCCAGACAAATTTGGCCTGTGTTGCCCATACTGATGCAAACGCTGCTCGGGGGGAGGGATTTAGTAAAGTCAATAGGTTATTTGCAGTCACGTGACTCTAATGACCATGGATGACCAGGATACAGCATGAAGCAGTTGCTACTGAAGCCAAAATAGTGACACTGCTGCATACTCCCGGGATAATCAGCAGCGTTACCGCACTGTGCAGCCCATAGTATAGGCACACTATGGACTTCCATCAGCTGAACCGGCCAACTTCCGGTTTAGCTCTCTGTTAACTTGAATGGGGATGAAATACTTTAATCTTGTGGTTCTTAGACTTTCCAGTTATTTGACCCCATGGATTGCAGGGGTTGTGGTTTTACAGACATCTCTTGCACCATGTAAGTCATTGGGAAAAGTCCCTTTGGGTTGCAGGGCATCATGTGACGAACCCAGAAGTTGTAATTCGACTGTTTGGCCACTAGGAAGATTGGCTTCAAAGCCTGCCGCACATTTGGGGGCCTGCTTATGATGAAAAATCCAAAGAGTGCGTGAGTTGGATGTAGAGAAAAGTGACTACATGAAAAGGCTGAATGAACCAACAGGCAGCAGGTATCATCAAAAAAGTTGAACTCATGTTTGATGTGGTCCGTACAAAATAAGTAAAAGGGATTTTTTTTTCCCACAGCCTGACTGATCTGCCCAGTGTTGACATTGTCGTTGCAAATTAGGCCTATCTCATCCTCCACACCTCCGAGGATTATTAACATTACACAGGAAGCCAATGAAAGTGTACAGGGGTCTAGTGGATGATAATTGAATTATGTATGGTTCAGCCTGCGACTGAAAAGACTACCATCTTGTTTTTGACTAGTTGAGTAAATGTGCTGACGTGCAACTGTCTTTATATTTCAACTCTGTTAGTGGATGTACCGCTGCCAGGCCAATTGTTACGAGGTAACGTTAATAAACTTTCGCTACAACTTTCTACCTTCTACGTGAATTACTTTTTACGTCTCCCCTTTACCTCCTACTATTTCTGCGATATAAAGTGGCTTTTGTTTTTTCCAAATTTGATCAACTGTAACAGCAGTAAATGGTTAAAATCATTAGCATTTGGTAGTCTTTTCCTCCACCTGGACAGTACACCAGTGTCTGACGTCATATGCAAAGAAGCAATTCCTCAGATGGTGAAGGTGTCAGCAGTTGGTGGCACTGGATGTATTAATAGAGCCTGTTATGGTGCTGCAACTCAGCCTTGGGGCCAGTTTGCCTCAGTGGCCACTGGAAGAACTGCAACAAAAAAAAATCCCCTGAGGCCCAATAAGTACTTCACTACACCATTTCAAAGCATGTCTGATGCTGCTGACAGGAGGCCTCCAACTGCAAATTAAGTCAGGCATTATTTATGTGCTACATTTTTGAACCATGAAGGTTTTATTTTTGTGAAAAACACAGATCCAAACCGGGAAAACTTTTTTGGCGTCTGTGCTCAGTGAGTCAATTCCATTTTTGAGGAATCCAGTTGTTATGATGGATCCATGAGCAATACGCCGTTAAAGGTAGCTGTAAAAGAGAAGAAAAATAAAAGGGCCAAAAACCAATTTAACAATGCAGGTTTTTAGATATTCACACAGGGTTCTGCTAATGTTTCTTTTTGTGGTAGGAAAATAATTCAACATGTTCATAAGGCCTGAAGGATACACACAGTGCGGCTGTATCCTGCGAATTGTGGAGTGTAAAAAAGTGTTTGTGTACAAAGAGAACCTCCACAGGGTACCTTTAACACTGCACCTGTTTTTTACTGGATGAAATTAATCAAATCCCTTTTCTCTGGTATGCAGCTTTGGTTTGAGGCTTTTCATATCCATCTCAAGAAACAAACACGGCAACTAAGCAACGCCAACGCCTGCTGAGAACAAAGAGAATTTTAAATTATTTTCTTCTTTCCTAGTTTTGTCTTCCTCCTCTTGTAATCCACACTGTGTACATGTGAAACTTTTTCATAAAGATCTGTGAGAAGTGTTTTTTTTTTTTTTTACCAATTTCCAGGTTGATGCAGATGCACTCTGCACACGTCTTTCTCCCTGACTATTTTCTCTTTGCTTCAAGTTCTGGCATTTACTCAGAGAAATTGCTCAAGATTATATATCTGTGTCATTGCCGTGGAAATATCTGTTTTCTTGATGTCAGAGGGTTTGTGTGGCCGCTGTGGGCTGAACCTGCTGCTTTCAGTTTTACATTTGCAGTGAATACATTTCTGATAAAAACCAATCAAACAATCTTTTCTTTATCTACATTTCCTGAGCAACATAAACATGCTCCCCCTCTTCTTGTAATGTGCCAGTCGTTGAAGTGTAAACTTTACTTTGCAAACCTCATATTTTGAGTTGATAATCAAAAGCAATTTGTTTGATGTGCTTTTTGTTTCCGTAGCGACAGGCTGCTGTAGCAGCTGCCTGCAAAAAGCACTCAAAGTAATCAAAGTGCCGTGAATTCAAATGATTTTCTGTGCAGATTTATTTAGGCTTAAAGCTTATTATCAATACATTAAGTACACCAGTTTTAAAATTGCTGCATTGGCTCCCGGGATTCAGGATTGATTTTAAGGTTCTTTTGTTAGTTTTTAAATATCTTAATGGTCTTGGGCCTTCTTATTTATCTGACCTGCTTTCACCATATCAACCCTCGCGGGCCCTGATGTCCTCCGGCACAGGCCTTTTAACCATACCACAAGTTAGGACTAAAACACACGGGGAGGAGGCATTTAGTTATTATGGCCCCCGATTGTGGAACAGCCTGCCAGAGAACATCAGGGCTGCAGAGACTGTTGAAGTTTTTAAAAAGAGTCTCAGGACTCATCTTTTTAATCAGGATTTTAACTGATCTCTTTATTTATATATTTTAAATTCCTTTTATCAGGCTTTTAACCGATTTATCTATTTGTTTTTTGTTTTCGTTTTTTAAAAAATGCTCTTACCTTTCCTCTTTTTACGTTCTTATGTCATTTAACCTTTATCTTTTGTTATTTTAGTTATAGGTTTTAGTTTTGATGCATTTTATGTCTCTGTTATGTCTGTGTATACTTATGTATCGCTATGTGGGGTGGGAGGGTTGGGTTTTCTCTTTTCTTTTTTGTTTTCTGTTTTGGTTCTTTGTTGTTTTTAACCTCTGTGAGGCTCTCCTTATATCAGTGCATTTCTAAGGTCATGTGGCCGCCTGTCCGCATTTTTCTTTCTTTCTTTTTTTCTGCAATAGTTGCATACAAAACAGACATTTTACCAAAGCAACAATAAATACTGATTTTAGAAAACAGTAAAAACTTTAGTTGAAAATAAAATGTGGTTGTCATTGCTTAAATTGCCTCCACGCACCCCTCCCCGTAACGGATGGACATCAGACAGCTTTCCCCCGTGTAGTCCCTCATGAGCAGCCCTGACAGTCATGTGGTTGCAGTGTTATTAAAAATGAAAGCTTTTTTTCAAATTATTTTTGTGAGGAAATGGGTCATAAATATATAGTTTGTCACAGGGTCTGTAATTTTCTTAAACAAGTGCAGCACTGTAGTTCTCAGGAAGACTTACTCAAACTGGAGGAAATTATAAATTTTCAGTGTCAGTGCAAAAATATTTATCACAGTGGTTCCCAAAGTTCGTTAAAATTCCTGCAACCTTGTTATTCTTTGTTTGTTTGTCCCTGTACAGCTTAAATATAGTTTTAATTTCAAAGAAAGGCATATTAGCAAATGAAGTGAGAAATTTATCTGAAAGTCTGCAGAGCTGCTTTTATTCTGAGTGGTTGAGAATGGGCCTATATTATTCAACTTCATATTAATATATAATATAATAGCATTAAATCTAAAACTGTTAAAAGTGATAGTGAATGTGTGCATATTGTATCAGGCGCTGGTTTATTTAAGGTGTCATATTTACTGAAACTGTCACTATATTCTGCCAGTAGTACAAGATGGCTCCTCTTTGTGCATCTAATGGCGTTTGCAAGAATCCACAGCCTAAAACACAAACAACCAATCAGGGTCAGTGACCGCTCATGCACACACACTCTCACTCAAGCTCATTATCTTTAGCGCCCATCTTCAGGAGGAACTTTACAAACACAGCGGCAAAGAAAAAAACACCTGAAATGAAACCGAAAGCTTCTGTGGAAGTAAAAGTCAGCCTTTCATCATCGGCCTTCCTCTGTTTACACGTTTCCGCTGTGTATACTGTTGTTGTTGACGCAGCGTGTACTTGAGTGATGACTGAAGTGAGTTAGAGGCTCGTCCTGGCTCTGATTGGTTGTCTTCATACAGGCACAGTGGATTCTTGCAAATGCCATTAGAAGCACTAGGAAATTTTCTGTTTCATGAATTCATTGAAGTTTGTTTTTGGATAATTTCTGGACAGACCATCCTACACACTGCTCTTGCTGTTTTTAATAATAGAGCCCAGTCTGTGGCAGTTGGATTTATGATGTACTAACATGTTGGAGTGTTTCTTCTTTTTCTTTGGGGAATTCTTTTTTAACAGTTCATTTCTTTGTTCCTTTAAGGCTCCCTGATAGGCTGATTCTCCACGCAGTCACTATCTCCCAAAGGATTAAATGATGAGACACTGTGGCACGTCATGCTATTATAGATTTAGGGATCTCAAAAGACCAATTTATGAAACTGTACATGGCACGAGAGAACACAGTGTTGAAAATTTGAAACTTCAAGGCCGGAGTGTTCATTCATAAGATCAACATTTTTTGTAAATTATCTTATAAATAGCTGCTATTGGTTAAGGACCTTGAGTTTTCTAGGTTTGTTCCCATGTTTTTCTTGTTCCCTTGTTCTTTTGTGGGATATGTCGTCTCCTGGTCGACTAGTTGATTATTTGGTCGCTATGTTCTCGTTTGACCAAATTCTCATTGGTTGAATAATCGCCGTGTTACTTTCATGAGCAGAAAAGTGCTACGTCAACAGCTTTCCAGGATTATAAATAAATTGTGAAGACAATAAAGCCTCCACTAAAATAACATTTTAAGTCGTGTGTGTGATTTATCCTGGCTTCATATGAGCAGAGGAAATCTCTGCTCATCACTAGGCTAATGTATGCAATGTAATGTAAATCTATTCAAGCTCAATAATGGTGTTGAACTCTCTTGATGAAGGTCCAGGAGGACCGAAATGTTGGTGACTTAAACCCTTTTGCTCCTTGGGGAGCAGAGGTCATTCACGAACTTTCTCCAGCTGGTTCAGTGTTGCCCGATCTTCTCTGCTTCCTTCCAGGATGTTCTTGATTTCCTTGAGTTCTGCCTCCACAGACCTTGTCCAGGTGTTCTTTGGTCTTCCCGGCTTTCTTTCCCCCTGTGGGTTCCAGGATAAGGCCTGTCTAGTCGTGTTAGAGAGACATTTCCTCAAGATGTGCCCAGTCCAGCCCCATTTCCTGCGTTTGACTTGTGCTTCAAGTGGTTCTTGTTGTGTGGTTTGCCAGAGCTCTTCATTTGTTATTGGATTTGGCCAGTGTATTCCCAGGATGTGTCCTAAGCATCTGTTTAGAGAGGCTTGGAGTTTTTTTGGTGGACTTGGTGTCACTAATAAATTGCGAAGCTGAGCGGGAGCAGTGTGCGTGATTTTCTGTTCGAAGACTCAAAGGATATTTTCCAACGCACCTGCATCTGAGACAGTTGGATGTGTGAACACCTTTTATCAAGCTAATAGTTTTTGGACAAAATGGAGCTCAATGGCACAGAGGAATTATATATATATATATATATATATATATATATATATATGAAAAATAGAATATCACTAGCCTTATCCTTCAGATGTAGCTATGGCATATCGGCATGTCCTGGTGGCTCAATGGTTTAAGACTATGTCATTGCTGATATCCATGTGTTTCGAGTCTGCCCTCACTCCCTCTCTCTTCTCTCATTTCCTGACAGCTCTACTAGATCCTAACCATCACAGGCAAGAAAAAAAGCCAAAATAAAAGTTTTTAAAACTCACTATAGCTGGAACAGATGGAAGCCCAGAGTAGGATTTCTATGTATGCAAATGCCACAAATCACATTTGCGAGAGCTCAACATGTGGCTCTGGCTGCTACAGCGGCAGGTTAACGAGGGTCGGGCTGACAGAGACTGAGAGGCCAATAAACAGTGAGAGTGAGACACTGTGAGTGTATCAGAGCAGTAAATTGCCACGGTTAATGTTTTATAGTTCATTCCTTGTACTTTTGTGACAATTGGTTGTGGCGGCTGAAAACATCTGATGCGTGGAGGTGGTTTTAGTTGCCACTGCAGCTTCTTTTTTTTCTCCAAGGTGTTTAATACGATTTATTTTCACGTCCTGTCTGCTAAAGGTGGTTTATTTAACAGCTGAGTAATCATAATAATATTTTGTTACGCGGGGAAAAATCAAATTCTTATTTTTCCTGCAAGATTGGAAATCTCCTAAAGAAAACATTGTTGAAGGCAGGAGTGGTCAGACCCTCAGCAGGCAGTAATGCTCAGTAAATCCTACAGTAGGCCTGGATTACATAGCTTACTCTGAAATGAAGGCCAACGTGAGGCCAACTTCTCTGCAGAGAAACCGCATGTCTGCCTGTTTGCATTTGCAAACTCATGCTTTTGGACAGTATCCAAAGCTCGTTTTCATAATTATCTGTTGGAATGAAGATTGAATGGTAAACCAAGCAAAGAGTTCAACTTCTTTGCTTCACTTAACATTCATTCAGCACGATCCAGTACAAAGACACATTTAATGCAGCTCATGCACCTGACGGGCAGTCACACCCCTGTGATTTTTGGTATGATTAAGATCCAGCCTCTCTACTTCACTTTGATCTTTTGATATGGCACTGAATGCAGAGAGAGCAAAAGCTTGTACTCAGCTTACTTGACTCCAGTACGATGTAACGATGTCAGTTACCATGGTAACTGACCCTGTGTTTAGGCCGCCTCGCCTTCTGGGACAGAAAAGCCAGTTGAGTTTTCCTCATCTCAGGGTTTACACACTCAGAGTGTTTATGAAACCCACTTTCTAAATAAGGACCTGAGAGTTGTTTACAACCTGTGTGATCATCTGACTGCACTTCCTGTTGTTAGCGTCGCCGTGTTTTTATATCTCAGCTGTTACCTTGGCGGGCACAATCCTGTTGCAAAAAGAAATGACGGCCAAACTATAAAAACCCAAGTTGCAATAAACTGGAGTGATCCTTTAATGAGCTTTCACAGGACAACAGCAGTGTGTTGGGTTGTCCGGTTGTCCTACCCAGTTGTTGTTGTTGGAAAAACTGTGTGTGCTGCTCAGGCTCAGAGAAATCAATCTTCCAAGAGCCTTGTGGCCCCAGCTGTTGGACAGAGATGAGCACAGTGTACACAGAAAAATCTGACCACACTCCAAATCTTTATGGATGCAGAATCCAAGGAATCCAGCCTCTGGTTTCAGCCCAGTGTGACATCATTATGTTTACAGGCTTGTATGTATGCTGTGAGCGCTGGATGGCTGCAGGTCACACAGTCTGGATGTATGCGGGGCATTTTAGATATCTACACTGTGTTCCACATGCGTATAATGTTGTGTAATGTGGATTTTAGCTGAGTGTGTGTGTGTGTTTCTCCTAAAACCTGGCAGAGTTCCTAGCTAGCAAGGGTTGCGCCAGTGTGATATCCAGGTTTCTGCCCTAGAGACATGGAAACCGACCAATCAGAGCAGTTTTGGAGAAAATCCTAGGGTGCCCATTTCTGACCTATTTGTAGTAAGGCAGGATCTGACACTCTTTGCAAACCCTGTAACTATCAGAGCAGCCTTATTAGGAAGTCGTGTGGGTCGTCGGATCGAGTCAGAACAACACATAGCTTATCAAGTTACAGTTCGAAGCTCTTGTTTACTAGTCAGCAAAATCCTCTCCACATGAGTTTCTCATTTTAAATCGACTTGCCTTTTTCCGCTTTTTCTTTGTTCCCTTGCACGTCTCTTCTGATTTTACTGCCTGGAATGCTGCAGCAAACAGCTTCCTGCATGTCTGCCCAGAAACATCTTGTTCATCCAATAATGGTACTGCCAGCCTGGCACCCATCATGCCTCTGTCCTTTCCTTTCCTTCCAGCCCTCCTCGCCCTGCTGCCTGCTGTCTGGGAAAAACTAGTGTTTTCTGTAGGGAACTGGGCAGTGCTGCAAAACCAATGGGAGGAAAACCCAGTCCCAGATTTCGCTGGTTTATTGCTGTCTGAATTTAGATCCTAAGCGTGAAGCTCACTTCCTATGCTATATATTATTCCTACGGTGGGACCTCAGACTACAAAGACTAATGAGCAAAACATTTGTTCTTAAACGACGTGGAAGACTTTCTAACAAAGACTAGCTTTATAGTGTGGTGCGTTCTATGAATAGGCTCCTCTTTGGGGCACATGGTGAGGCATGCATGGTGCAGAGTTCACAGCAGTTTCCATGTGTCTATGTGCAGTTTTATTGCCCTTGTTAGCGACTTGTAAAATAATAATTATGGCTCGGGTGAATGGATCAAATCAGCTCTTACAGTTCTGTATTTACATTCCCTGAAAAGGAGGCTGGCACGGACTGAAGGAGGGCAGGTTCGGCGGGTGCAAGGAGAGGTCAGCAGTTTGGGTTCGAAGGTCACTTCTTGAAATCAGTCTGGCGTCCAGCCTGCAAATCCCTCCCCTTGGGAAAAAAACCCGCCACAAAACACTCTGTTCCCTGGAAGTGACACACAGCCACATAATGGTGCTGAATTACAAGATAACTTTGCAGTTTCACTTTCAGGACGGTGCTAATGTTATTGCTAGAATACATTGTGTTATTGCTCAGATAGCGTATAATGCGCATTGTGCTTTCAGGGATTGTGTTTACATACTGCTCTGAATAATAGATAATGCCTCACTTAAGGTCTTGTCTGGGATAAGCTGTTGAAAGGCATCTTCGTATGCGATGCAGGAATACAGTAATCCTGTATACAGGCGGTCTGGGTGTGCAGTCTGTGTATCTGTGCCACAGTATCTCTTATAATGACTGTTAAAATCTTATAATAGATGTTCTTGTGCGTAACACACAGGTCTCTCTTCGTTTTTAAGTGATTGTGAGAGCTCTGTGAGATGTGTCTGTGCATTGTTTGACTGCAATTAGCCACTTGCGCCGCTGCTGCTGCTGGTTTGCTGCCGCACTTTGTGTTGGATTGCATATCTCACAGTGAAGGAGGAGGAAACTGTGTTTCAATAACAAATGGAGTAAACCGTTTGTCCTGATGCACTCACTGATAAAACTTTTTTTTAATGAAGTAGAGCGAGTTGGCTTATCAAAGCAGCCGAGTGCTGACGATAATAACATCTGTTCTGACATCCAATACGACAGCTTGACCTCAAGTGTGACACTGTTAGTTCAATCAGGTGAGACATGTTTTTATCGTAAAACAGTGCTGTCATTTTATTGTAGAATGCAGATTGCAGCTGCATCAAAGGAAAAAATGCCAAATGTAGCAGAGTTAAAAGCACATTACTGGCTTAAAAAATATACTCATCTAGAGAGTTACCTTAAAACCCTCCTTTTCTACTCATGTGGGTTTCTTGTAACACGTAATGACCCCTGAATATCTGACAGTTTGAATGTTGTATTTGAATGAAAGATGAGACACCTGCTAAGGTGCAGCTCACAGTTCAAGAACAACAAACAAAAAAATTGTCATTTTGTTTTAGCTGCTTTTTTTTGTGACACGTTGCTTTGTTTCCAGTTGAGATAATGCCACAAAAAGTGGTTGCACTGTTGCATTTCCAGCGCAATTGCACCACTGTGACAAGTGGTTATTGTGCCTAAACCTAAACACATGTTAACCGCAGTGTCAATGTCAAGTCTCAGTGTCATTATAACAACACATGTAATGTATCCTTGGTTTGCAGAAATGCACAATGCCAAAATGTACTGTATTCTGGCGACTGGGCTGCTACCATTCATATTCAGTGATGAGCTGTACAGCTGCAGCCTCAGTAGGTTATCCTAATCATATCAAGGTCTCAATGTTAATTTGACACTGATATGATGATGTTTAGAAACACCTAACAGTGTGACTGTGCAGAACAGGTATGTAGCACCCAGTGGGCCGGCTGCAGGGGGACTCCCCCTGGCCTGGCCTCAGTCTGGACGCTGGTAGCCTCGCTGTCACATCTGGCAGGAAGCAGTGGCAGCTGATCAGTGCTGACACAGGCTATGCGAACATGTATTCCCTGTAGCGCTGCCTGTCTGCTGCAGGCATACGCTCTCAGCGCTCGTGGTGAAACTAATTCACACACTAACACATTTCAAATACTGCTGTGCACACAGAGAGGTCGCGGAGGGGTCAGGGATTCATATATTATCATCCAGCAGAGGCTTCTACGTCAGGGCTGTGGACAGTGAAACGCTAGCAGGCAGGCTGGGGGAGGGAGAGTTGGCACAACATGCAAGGTCAGTGTTAACAACGCTGCCAGGGTAAAACTGTGACCCAGGGTAGATGCGTACACACAGGTTGTGAAACAGAGGCTAAATGTGAGACAAAAGAGGTGCCAAAATGTTTGCAATTTCTTTAAAAAAAATTTTGTCCTCTTTTTTTATATCAGTGTTCAAACTACTGTCTGCTTTTAGAATTTATTATCATTTAAAGTGCGGCAAAAATCAGTCAATCAGATATTTTAACCCCCATTTTTGCATGTTTTCATTGTAATCTTGTGTCAGTGGCACAGTGAGATTTATACGGCAGCTTCCCCGCTGGACAGAAAACCACCAACGCCCACCAACATCTGGCTTTTGCATTCAGTGGGAAAGGTTACAACTGGCATTCACTCCTGGGACGAATGACTCTGTAGTAGCTCTCTCTCCAGTCAGCATTGATGGGAATATGACACCTGGTTAGTCGTGATCATTTTTGCCTCTCATCCAGTGCACCATAACGACGCACTGCCACAAATATCATCCGTCCATCCAAGCAGCATGCAAACATTACTCCGAATATATCAGCACCCAGTTTGAAAGAGACTAAATCAGTAACAGATATAAAAGGAACAAACCACTATAACATTCTCACTCGCTTCCAGGCTGCTTTCTGCTATCTACTATCCTGTTCGTGACATTGAACGTGACACACCAGTGAATAAAAAAGCAGGGAGGCACTCATGGACTGCAGAGTTAAGGTTTTAGGTTGTTTGTTATGTATGTATTGCTTTCACTGCGTCTGTTTTGCATATTTTTGAAGCCCTTTTATTTATAATGTTCAGTTTATATCCAACAACATAGCCGTCGTCCTGTCACCACTCCTGCTGTCCCACCTCCTCACCGCCTGTGTCTAAATAAATCCCCACGGCTCTATAGAGCACAGAATCAACCTGTCTCCCACTGATTCCATTTATACACTAAATGCTTCGGCCAAATATGTTTTGGAAGAAACACAATTGCTGTCTGGATTATGCTCAGTGGCAAAACTAAAATAAAAACCTTAACACTGTGAGGTGTTAAGGTTTTTTTTCACTGCAGTAGGGTGAATGGGTGACACCGCAGTTTGGCACCTTGTACTTTCACCTTAACCGTGTGAGTTATGGAAACACGAGAGTAAAAAGTTGTTAAGATAGAACAAATGAAATGAATGTTTTGTAGGTACATTTAAAAATTTGGAAATTTGCAGACATCTTAAATCACAATGTTTCTTTGTTGTTGTTTATTAAAGCGATGTAATCCAGGCATCAATATGTCTCTTTCTAACACGTATTTAATTTAACAAATAAATATGTAAATACAGTTTTTGGGAGACAAGATGGCAGATAATACCAACACGTTTATTAATACAAAACTTGGCCTGTGGCCTGCCAACCATTTTCTAATTCACAATGAAAATGTATTGATTCATATTGCAATTTTTTTTGTACTTTGAATGTAAATCAGGTGCAGCGGTGCATAAAAAATAATCAAAGTGAAGGTTGCTTGCTAATATGGTAATTAATAATGATTGTTTATTAACTGGCCCCTGGCCAAAGCAGCCTAGGGGCCAAACAAGTTGAGTGTCCCTTTTATTTAGGTTGTATTATATTTTAATGTGTAAAGTGGCACATTAGCAGGCACATAGTACAATAGTTACTTCCTTTTTTATTACACTGCAAGAATTCTGTGATGCTTTACCTGTTCATTTAGTAAAATATGCATGTAATGTATTATTGTTATTGTTATCTTCAGCTACAGATGCAAAATAATTCAAATTAACACATTCATAGCTAATGTTAATTAATGTAAAGTGTTGCTGTAAAACAACCAGTCGGTAAAAATTAGATTAACTGACAACAATGTGGATAATCTGTTAATCCTTTAAATGATTTATCGGACAAAAACTGTCCAACATTTGCTGTTTTTGTCTGTTTCACATCATTGTTAACTGAATATCTTGTGTCAGCCCATATGAATAATTACAAAATAATTCACTGATCATGATAATAATTAACTGCAGCCCTAATTCTTTTACAATGAGATTTCTTCGATTATTTAAATCTCAAAAAGGACTTTAGTTTTGATGACGTGCATAAATAATTGATCATTTTAACAGTCTTGACACACACACAGCCACACAATCAGTTCATTGAGCACTTCATGCATTCATATCTCAGCTTCACTGCGTCATCTGTGGTCAAATACGGCCAACAACTAACTGAAAGAGGAGGCTTGTTTTCAAAACAAACGAGACGACGTGTGGTAGCCTTAATTAGAAATGAAAAACAATACTGATATAAAAGATGCAAATAATGAATTCATCTCGTTTCCGTCTGACTCCGTCGTACGCTGCTGCGAAACAGCGATTTCCTATCAGTGTACTGACACAGATGTGATGTTATAAACAGTTAAAACAGAGAACTGCTGCGTTCATATTTGTCAGAATGAAATGTTAGTTGAATTCCTCCATCCTCCGCTGATCCAGCCAGTATTTTTGTCTCCTTTCCCTCCCCTCCCTCCCTCCCTCCCTCCGTCTCTCTGCATCTTTTCCCTCTTTTTTTTTCATTGTGAACAGCTTACTGCAGTATCCTTAAAGTCCCTGCATGTGTCCTGAGTTGTCCTCTCTTACCCAGCATGCACCGCAGCGATCTGGAGCTCTGTCGGCTCAGGATGGGCGCACACTTTTGATGTCGGGAGAGAGGAGGGGGGAGGACAGGCAGACGCTATGATGCTGCTTTATATACTCCTTTCAATGGTTTCCCTCAGCGCCCACTGCTGTCATCAATTTGAAAAGGGCTTTTTTTTCACCCCCCTTCTTCGCTTTTTTTCATTCGGGCTCTGAAATAGTGTCCATGAGGCTGGAAAAAAAAAACGGGGGGAAAAAAACTCGGTATTGCTGCAGACAGAGTCTGCGAGCCGGCGCATTGTCCTGATGTGACCCACACTCGCTCATAGAGGCGAGAGCAGAGACTGTCAGGCTGAAAGGGAGGTGTGTGTCTGTGTGTGTTGTGTAAGGTGGTGATGTTAGTAGGGCAAGAGATGCATGAAATTTAGATATTTCTAACCTTTATCTGCAACATCCCAGTGCTGCACGTTATTTTCCACCCTGTATGTTCGCAATATTAACCCATGCGTCATACACACATATTTTTTTCCAGCCAAGTCTGAGGAAGAAAATGTTGGCATCGTACATTTCTGCAAACCACAAATATGCTCCTTTAGTACATTTCATACCTTTTGATATCTGCGTTTCAAAGTGACGTAGTGACTTTGTCACAGGGAGGAGGAGGGCATGCTGGATGGCGTGACATGAGGCGAGACGACTGCCAAGCTGCAGACCACTGCAGACCACTGTTCGAGAGCAGCAAACAACAGAACGGGTTGTTTTTAGCAACCCGTCGCTCATTTTTCATCGGCTACAGTGTCACAGAGCAGATGTTTTGTACTGAGACAGCTTCTCCAGCTGTGATTGTGCCACAAAAACCAGGTGTTTTAAGCCAAAACATGATCTTTTCCTGACCATAACCAAGTGGTAACTGCCTGGACATAACCACATGTTAACCACAGCGTTGTTGAAACACAAAGAAACACAAGGTTTTAATGTTTCCACTACATACTAATGTACAAATATCATCAGTGGTTTGCAAAAATGTACAATACAAAGCTTTTTTAGGGTGATTGGGTTGTATTTTCTCTGCAGTGGTAAACTTCTCTCACATTCATCCTTATCATGTTGCACATTTTGGTGAAACAGTGATTCAGTTAATTCAAGTAGTCATGTAATTTAATAAATAGAGAAAGGATCAGTCATTATACTAATATTAATGTTAATTTTGATAACTGATTCATCGTTTTTTCGGAAAAATTACAAAACACTGCCTGGTTTCAACTTCTCAGATGCTTTTCTGATTGTGCATTGAATTATAGCTGCAACTAATGATTATTTTCATTGTGGATTAAGATAAGATTGACCAGATATTTTTTGGATGGATTAGTTGTTAAAATAAATCACAAACCACAATTACATCAAAGCGAGACGAACAAATGCATGCACACACCCACTTGCTGAGAATAATACAATAGCTTTTTTTGTTTTGCTTTCTCTTAAATGTAATATATTCGATGTCCATGATGGACCTTTTTTTTTTTCCTAACGCACATCACAATTCATCAGTCCAAACCTATCATGATATCATCCAAAGCCTAAATGCTGCTTTGTATTGACCATAGACTTAAAATAACGGACGCAGCGACTGTGACGTTCCCCACTAGTTTTCGGACTCTTGTTTTGAAGCGTCGAGTTGACCATATTTGGGCGAGATTGCAGAGCAGTGGAGGAGCGAGAGGGATGGATCTGACTGAGAAGCAAAGGACACTATGGACAGACAGCCTGCACTTAATTATGCATAACGTAAAGCATAATGAAATGGGAGTCTATGGGAATTGACTTGCTACTGGCGCCAGCCTCAAGTGGCCATTAGCGGAACCGCAGTTTTTTGGCATTAAGGTGTTGGCTTCATTTTTCAGCCCAGGGGCTTTAGTGTCCTTGGGCTGAGATTGATTTGATGAAACAATCATGACTCAAGGTCCACCCACTTGCTAAATATGAAGCTTTCAAGTATATCACATGGTTTTCATCAATGGATGGAATTTACAATATGGAGTCCGCAGCTGAAGATTTTGACATATGGTTGAAAGCTGCAGCAAGAGCTTATAAGCTCAATTTTACACAGTTTTGACACATAGATCCTTTAAACAAGTTCAAATTTTGACACAACTGTCCCAACCCAAGGTCTAATTTAAAGCTTTGGCCACAGCTCTAGAGGCGGAGTCCCATTTATTTCTATGAATGTATGGCTCATACAGCAGACGCCAAACGAATACCTTCTGATTTAGCCCTCTCCTAACTTAAATGGGGATAAGATTATTTCGCCGTGCAGCTCTTCTAGACTTTCAAAATTTTATTGGATCAGATCTCGATAATAAAATTAGTTTTACGAGGACTTGTGATGCTCAGAAAATGTCCCTTTTAACAATGTTTATGGCACATCTGTCATGTGGGTCCATTGGCATCACATGACAGACCCAAAAATTGTAATTCCACGGTTTGACCACTATGTCAAATTGGCTTCAAAGCCTGGCACTGCTCTTGGGGTTTGTTTCAAACATATCACGCAATCTTCATCAGCAGATGCAGCATGTAACTCATATCTTTGAAGGAGAGTTTAGAGATGGATTCTCTAGGAAACTCCATCTGCTGATGGCGACCTTGTAATGTGGTTGAAAGATCTAAAGCAGCTCCCAAGGTCAAGAATGAACTTTGATGCTTGAGTGCGAATCACACTTGATGCAGTGTGATCGTCCGACAGTCACATGCAGACAGTTTACTCAGCACTTTGTGGAATTAGCGCTGGCAGTGATTACGGCCTTGACTCATTTTGGTTCCAGCCATTTCCTCAGGTGCTGACAGCTCAGAGTGGTGCTTGACTCAGACTAATTAGGTCAGTTATCTTTACCTGTGTGCCTTCTTCACACAGGTCCACTCGCGCGAAGGTTTCCTTGAGGGGTGGTCTTGACAGTCTTCAGTCTTGTGTCTTTCTAAATGCTCCAGAGAGACTCTCTTTTCCTCTCTCTAATCAGACGCCTGCCTCTCCTCTGTACATGTTTCCCCTCCCCAGCATCCTATAGCACAGCTTGTTCCTGACGCAATGTAGTTAAATAGCTGTACACAAACGTAATTCTTAGGGGAGGCGTTCATTCCAGCGAGGATCATGTTCAGACTGGGTTCACTTAAGGACTCTCAGCCTCCAGCATTGTCACGGCTTTCTGCTTTCTTGTGCTTTGAGGTGAATTTTTGTCTGACTCATAAATTCAAAGGTGTGTGCCATCTCTGGAGTTGAGTATTACTCCTACCTTCATGTTCTTACTTGGACTCTTTTCAATATGCCGCATTGTTTTCTGATCTAATCTCCTTTGTGCTATGAAAGCTGTAATGAATTCCACTGCTTTAATGTTGGTATAAACTGAACGCTGCTGCTTCGCATGAAAAGGTTCTACTATAAAGCTGCCATGTGTAGCCTTGGTCCTTGAGGTTAGTGATTGAATGCAGACAAATACATGGTTTTAGTGTACATGGAGAGGTTTTGCATTTTTTTTTCTCAGTTAATCAGTTTTAAACATTGCGAGAGAGGAATGGAAGATACAGTCACAGTTCAGTTATTAGATTAGGAGCTGAAGGCGACACATCATCAAGGCATGAAACATCTTCTAACATGTTCATCCTATCCCACCGATGAGTGTAGTTGGCTTAGTGTTTCTTTCAAAGCTAAACTGAATGGACGCGGTCCTTCTGCAGCTGCCATCTTGGCTGTTTACTTTTTGACACTTACGGCGCAGCGCTGTCCTCATCATGTTACGCCCGCCCAGAGCCCGCTTATGTCAAATAGACTGATCTGATTGATCCAATGGATCGTACTGAGTGTCTCCTGAGTAAAAGTCTGTGTTTGTTCAACCAACTCGTTTGTGACGAGTTGGGATAGGAACATCTACATTCACATCTACATATTACGCGCTAGGTATCCGCCCCTTTTTGTTGTTAACATTCTGGGATGACGTGTCAGTTTACGCCATGCAACACAAGCTTGAGGTTAGGCAACAAAAGTACATAGTTAAGTTAGCATCATAGTTTGGCTCAACATTCAAATGGGAAGCGAACATCGGCCTCTTGGGTGGAAGTCCAGGGTTTGTTGGACCCGTTCACCGCCCCTTCCATCAGCCCTATAGGAACGTTCCAGCTCCTTTATGTAATATCACCATTGAGAGCATTTCAAACTGACACTGTACAGCAGCTTCACAGTGCTTCACGGTGCATCACATAGAAATGCCAAAGGGTGCCTTTGCTGTCAGTATTTTACAACCTGGGGAAGAGAACACGCCGATAAGTCGTAGGATTGACGCAAAAAGTGCAAATGCATCACAGTAGATCACGCTCTGGCCACATGAACACCTCTAAGGCTCATTTATACTGCCTTCAAATACACTATGATGTGTGGATGGAGATTTTTTTCTCACTGTATTCCTGATTTGTTCCGTTCTGCCATCTTTAAAACGTCTTTGTTGTGTCCGTGGTTGGGTCACGCTCTCACTACATCGCACCCCCCCGCCAGCTCAGGTGGTAGGTCTCAGTTTTGTCCATATCCATAAACTTTCAGTAAACATGCAAAAATACAGACAACATAAACACAGAGTACAGACCAAAGGCTCCACCGCCTGTATACATGTCTAACATGGAGCGTTAATGAGCCTTTAGCGCAGCACTCTGCTTCCCTGCTGTTGTGTGCATGTGCACAGCGATCACCTCAGTTAATGCAGAGAAACTATTTGTTGTTTGCCAAAAAACTGTGTCTGAACATGCATGTTCTGAAGTAAAGAGCTGAGAATAGTAAGAATGTTTTGCAGTTCATGCAGCAGTAATGAGTGATGTATCCAGAGGAGGTCTGTTAATGATGCATTTAGCTCATAAATCATGACGCATGACTCTCCCCAACATGACAGTGCAATAACCACAAGATTGATAATGAGTCACTGTGGAGTGTTTACATTTCAAAATACTAGCGACGTAATTGCACAGTTTTGGTTTCTTTATACTGCACTGTTTCCTCACAGCTAAAAGCAGTGTGCAGTGATGGTTTCATCCTTACAGTCCAGTCGCCAAAAGAAAATGTTGGCATTATATGTTTCTGCAAAGCACAAATATATAACATTTGTTCGTAGCATAATGTTTCTAAAGACAGCTGCAAACAATAAAACAGGTTGTTTTTAGTGACCTGTCGCTGTTTTTCCAGCAGCTTTTTAGCATTTTTTTAGCATTTTTTAGCCATCTGCGGTTTTTTCTAATAGCATTTTAGCCCCCTAATGTTTGTGGTTTTAGTGAGCCATTGCTGTTCTTCCACTGGGGTCATTTTTCACAGGGTTTCCAGCCGTGATTACACCACCAAAACTAGGTATTTTAAGCCAAATCATGATCTTTTTCCAACCATAACCAGGGTGGTTTTTGTGCCAAAACTAGACTTGCACCAATTTACCGGCAGTTCTTGGAATCGGGACGGTTTTCACGTGATCGGCCATGACCTGCGACCTGTCGGTCAGTCTAAAATATGCCGATTTAAAAGCCGGTTAAATTTCTGCCGCACCGCATGATTGACATCGTGTAATATCAGCAGCGCACAGACACACACGTGCAACTCAGGCTTGGGCGATGTGGGGGAGTGAAATACAGGCGGCTTCTCACCTTAATCATTCACGCACACACATCAAAAGAGAGAAGAATAAAGTTGTTAATTGTCCGTGTTAAACTGAACTGCGGAGCTCTCACTGCTGCACTGTGCCGCTTGAAACTGCAGAGGTGTGTGTCCGCGTGCCAAAGATGTGCGTGTCCGCACGCTTACTGGCGGGCGCGTCCTGAGGACCTGTGTGTATTTTCCACAGGAGTTGGGTTGTTTCCACACCAGTTTGTCAGACTAGTTGCAGCCCAGTCAGACGAGCATGAACTGATGAAGCCTCTTGGATAAGAGGTGAAGTGTCTTCTAAGACAAAACCAAGTCCAGTTGCGTTTGATTCAATTGCCTTGAGATAACTATGACCTAGATGAATGAGAATATCCACAGGTACGTAACCTGCGGCGCTTTTAGACCGTTTCTCCAAAAACCCACAAAGCCACGCCAGGTGCCTGGAGCACAACAGCAACAACAGCAGTGTGCAAAAATGCTGTCATGAACAACTGGATAGAGGCGCCTCTCGCTGCAGAAAAGGTGACGGGGGGGTGATCATCCCCTGAGCTACTGCAGCTAATATGAGCGGATTCAACACAAACACCACAGCGTGAACAACACCACAACGTCTGTGAGCTTTTAAAGCCAGTAACATCAGCTCTTGCATTTCTGGCTACATTCTTGCATCTTCAAGTATTAGATGTACTTTCCAGACCTCAAGCTCACGTTCAGTTTATATCCACACTGAGTGCTGATTCGCCGGAGTTAATGGTGAGGAAACTGGAGTACGCAGTACTAATCACACTGGAAACATCAAGTGGGGACTTGCGAGTTTGGATCACAGGCAAAAGAAAGCCTTGTTTTCATTAAGCTTTCCGCAAACCACTTGACACACCCTTAAAGGAAAATGCCAAGGAGGAGCTCTGCCCCAAAGCCTTAACTTAACCATTTACAACTGTTACAGTCCAGCCTGTCAGTTCTCATCCGGATGTCTTTTCTTGACTTTCTCCAGGCCCAGGCGCAGGCCCCAGTGTCATTTTGTCTTACTTGTCTTCGGTCTGAACCATTCATACTTTTAGCTCACTGCCCTGGAAAAGATGAAGATGACTAACAGCAAAAGTGGATGCTGAAAATGTGCGTCACATTGTCAAATATAACTCAAATCACCATGGAAACTGAGTAACAGAGTGTATCAGTGGGTGATTTTTTTTTTTTTCCTCACACGCACTTTCTTTTCATCTCTCTCCTTGTGTCTCTCCTCACCAAAATACACACACACACAGACATTTCTGGCTGGATAATGGCATCGCAGTCTGAAAATATTTTAGAAACAGCTGCTTTTTTTTTTTTTTTTAAAGGGAAAATGTGACGAGTAAAGTTGGAATCAAGAAAGGTATTAGCAGTTCTGTCTTTGTCATAATCTCTGTGTGCTCATCAGATGTATTTATGAGCCAAAGATAATAAGTACCTGTTGCAAAAGATCGGGAAGTGACTTAAAACAAATCATTTCTGTTATTTCTTATTCTAAGGTATTCTGCAGGCATTGAACTTGTGCATAGAGGCTGTCACCTGGCTGAATGCAGGATAACAGATTATATTTAAGGCTGAGAAGTGTCAACTGACAGGCACATATGGATCAATAACTAACAGAGCGCAGGAGATTTGTTTTGAAGTGGAAAACTCATTGTTTTATGATGTGATAATAATTCTATATTCATATTTAAGTCATTTGTCGTAGGGGAAATTCTCTGTGCATTTCATTGTTTGTTCTTTAGCAGTTTTGGTGACTTACGCAGGTTCACTCAGAGACAGCTACATTCTTTCCTCTGTGTTACTGTTCATCAGGCATTGATCAAGCCCCTAAAAACTCATCTCTATTCATTCAAATTACACATTTAGAAGTTTTCTTCATGAAATAAAATCCTGTCATGCCTTAAAAGGACAACTTGACATGTAACTCGACACCTTTGACTCATTTAGTAAACATGGATGTAGGAAAATAGAAATGATCCCCGCCCCCCAGCTGCTCACCTGCAGCTCCAGCGCTCAGTCACGCAGCTCATCAAACACACAAACGTCCAGTAACAGATAACATGAGCCATCAGCTTGACTATGTAACCAGATAGCTGACAATGTGTTGATAATGTCAGATAAACCTTGTTGCCGATCGCCAGCTCTGACAAGCTGAAGCGAAAATAATAGTGAAACTTAAGCCCTGTTTCCACCAAACACTTTCAGTATGGTACCTTTGGATCCAACAGTAACCCTTCAGACATGGTACCTAGACCCTAGTGTTTCCATGCAAACAGTCCTCTTAAATGTGGGCGGGGTTGTCGTCACTCACTGCTCTGTCCAGCACTCGCTGTATTTCCTCATCAGCGGTGACACAAATGGAAGTCTGCACCTGGTTTATCGTCCACAGAACGAGGCTGCACGCTGACATTTTCAGAACAAAATAAAACAGGCTGCAGTGAGAGTCTCTCTCCATGGGATATTTAAAAATAGCTGGTTTGTGCATTTAGTCCTTCTCAGGCAAGCTCAGGGGTTTAGTGTTGCTGTAGCCCACAGGAACGACACTCCACAACACTTGATAGAAAGTAATATATATAAATGCTTGAAGATCCACTTATTATTAAAAGTGTATGTCATATAAAAACTAAAGTGATGGTCAAAGTTGTCACAGTGAAATTTAGGTCCATGTCACTGGTCCGACGTCCCGTTGTTCCGATTTGTGATTAAACTAGACTATACTGTATTTGTGTACCATAGAGGATCAGCAAACGCAAAAGTAGGCTACTGGTCGAGATACAAGTGTCATAGAGAGGAGAGAGTGAAACACCATAACCTCCTGTTATTAACTCTGGGGTCGGGGTTGTGTGGGGAGCTCTCCGCGGTGCTGAACGGCTCCAGGCGGGCGTATTTCTGCCTTGATGGTGCGCCGCGACCGGCTCTGGGTCAGCTGGGAAAGGTTTGAGGCAAAGCAGGCTCACGGCTTATGTGTTTGCCACTTTCTTTTTCATTTTAACCCACACCATGATCTTTTCCTGACCCTAACCAAGTGGTTTTTGTGCCTAAACCTAACCAGACCTTAACCACAGGGCATCATGATGATTTCAGAACAACGGGACTTCGGAACAATGGGTTTAATATGGGCGGAACAATGGGATGTTGGACCAATGGGCAGTTCCCTGAAATTTAAGGTGTGCTGATGGATTCACGTCATCAACTCATGCATTGAGTAACGTCACAAGTTAACGTTCCACCTTAAAAGTCACCAGCAGTCGGCCCAGTGAGTGAAGTTATTTTTTCTCCGACTCCAGCTGCTGTGAGAGGCAGCAAAACATCCTTTCATTTTATAGTTACAGTTTACTAATAAAACTCTCCACAGTATGAACAGTGGTTACATGAGCCTCAAAACCAGACACAACTCAGCCCTGAGCAGAGTGACCGTCCTCTACTGACCAATCAGACTGCAGTGTTCACAGCTCCACCTTTTAGTACCACATCTGTGTGCTAGGTACCCCAACAGAGGGGGGACCAAACATGGGGATGGTACGGAAAAAACTTAAATTCTCAAAGCTGTAGTTGGTAACTTTTACAGAAAATCATGTCACTACATTTCCACAGCATTAAACGAGACAGATAATCTATGGCTCGACTCTTTCCAACATGGTGGCTTGGTTGATTCACATCTGATCAGCGCTGCCTAAGTCTGACCACAGTTAACGAGCTGTGATTGACATAATTGACAGCTGTGTTGGAAACTCCTCTGCTCTCACAGGTTGATTTTGATGCAGTCTCATTCTAGCAAATGCCATTAGAGGCAGTACGACAAGGAGGAGAGACATGATTTTTTTCTGTCTTATGTACTTCTTTCAGAGTATAGTGACAGGTTCAACAAATACGCAGCCTTAAGTGTTTTTCACACCACAAAATGGTGCATTTCAAACCTCCTGTCAACAGAGTGGTAATGTGAAAATGTCTGCCTCGGCTTCTTAAAGGGGCCCTGTGGAGTTTTCCTGTAAACAAACAAAAGTTGTCTTTATCTTCAGTGTAACTCACAAACATCATGAAACATTTACAAAAGTTGTTCCAGTATTTAAAACTCAGAATGTTTTTTACATCACTGTTTACGAGCTTGCGTCTTCTTCTTGTCTGCATTAATTGGCACGTTGCAGCATATCTTGGTGTACATACACCTCTCTGTCCTTTGGACCCTCACAGCGGATAAGGAAAGATTCACCAAAAAAAAAACCTTTAACATGGAAAAATATGGTCGAAACCTCAGGAGGAGAAACTGAGGAAGGATCAGACAGGACAGACGTGCAATAGATGTCGTGTATACAGGAGAGATCAAGATAATGATAAAATGGAAAATAAAATATAGACTATATCGCCTTGACGTCGTGCTGCTAACAATAATCATCCATGTAGACAACTGGCAACTGATTTTAAATTGCGGAGATGGGTGAAATCAGCAAACCTGTTTATTTCTGTCGTCAGTTTTCGCCAACATTTAAAGATTTATAGTTAAATAGAGTTTCTGCTGTGCTTTTATGTTCTGTGTTGTTTTACTAGCGTCTTCGATGAACAAAACTACCAGCAGGGGGGCTAAACGATGTGCTGTTGTGGATTTTTAACCACCCAAAAACATCAGTTTCAGTTTAAGTTGATGCTATATTTTGAATATTTTCCATACACACTATCTGATGGAGGTGATGTTAGACCAGCAACTCCTTTGTTTTGAGAATCACAAGCCCCTTTCACACCGCCAGATTTTCTGCGAATGTTGGGCCGGATTGGCAAGTTGATCTAGGGCGCCCAATGTATTGGCACATATTGGTGGAACCCTTTTAGTTTAAACAGACCAAGGCGCCCTTCTGCAACAGGAGGGGCTGTTGAAGACTTGTGGGAGGAGCTGTTGATGACGACGCACGTGCGAGCCACTGGCAGTGGATAAACAGGAAACAGCTGATAGCAGGAATTAGCGAGCAGCTAGTAGCAAGAGGGAAACACAAACCTGACAGACACTATCAAGATAAGCAACTGGGGAGACAAGGAATTGCGCGCCCTCCTTGCCCTCGCAAACGAAGACGCCATTAACCGTCAGATGACGGGGACGGTGAACAACGGGCCGATTTACGAGAGCATCACTGAAGGACTGACCAGCCTCGGCTTCCCTCCCACGTCACTGTTTACGTCACACGCTGAGCTACACGTTTTGTTACTTGCTCACGCCCCCAATTGCCGCGAAAAAGGCACATTCTGTATAAACAAAAGTAGGCAGACGGCATTTTGCTGCACTCCCCGATTTTATTTTTATACTGCCAATGCTGAAAAAAGACTGATTGGGCTTTCCTGCAAATTTGCACAATTCCTGTTTAAAAAGGGCTATTATTACTGTTTTTGTCAATGGAGTCTGGTGGCTTTGAGATAATGGCGTCAGTTTGCTATCGGAGGTGAAGATATTCTAAATGCCTACAATGTCAACACTCAATGTACTTCGCCCTTTCTGGACTGTTTCCCTCGCTACCTCCCCATGGATTTTGTTGGGGTTTTTTGGATTGCTGTTGTTCTTTTTAAAGCGTCTTTGAGTATCCTGAAAAGTGCTATATAAATCCAGTGTATTATTATTATTGGATGTAGTGTATGCTTAACTTAAAGAAACGTAAGAAATGAATAGGCAAAAGCCGTCTCAGGCACAGTACCACAAAATAATGTTGTTTGTTCGCTAAGTTGTGTATTTGCTGATAAATTTTGGGGGCACCTGTGACTGCTCATTTGTCATCACCATATCTGGGTACATGCAAGAAAGACTTCTTTTACTGCAGGTTAACTGCTGAAATCTGGAAACACAGCAACATCACTTAGAATAACTGTGACAGCTCACAGCGTTCAGATGTCATAATAGTGTAACAGGCAGTCTGGCATGAGGATGGGGCACCGTGAAGGGGTGCTGGTGTTATAAAAGAGTTGAGGAAGCACTGCTTCGTTGTAGTGATTGTACAGTGTGCCATGTGTTTCCAGGTCTTAGCAGTTACTTTAGTAGACAGTATAAAGGCGTATCAAGAGACAGGAACTGCAAATTAGTGTAGGCTTTAAATGCCCTCGCTGTTGTACAGTTTACTAATAGTCATTAAATAGAATAAATGTTATCGTAACTGTCGATGGCGCAAGACTGCCAGAAAGAGTAATAAAGCAGATTATGGGTTAATGAGTAATGTAAACTGTGTCTGTAATATTGAGTGTTGATGGAGAGCGAGAGGAGACAGAGCTGAGTTTTAACCAGCTGACACTCAGCTGTAACCAGCCTCTGCAAATGAATGAATGCAAATGAGACCCGAAGAGTATAAGCCAAGCAAGTATGTAAATTAGCATTACATACAAATAGGACTTGATTATGTTGTACTGTTATGGATAGACAGTATTATTAAAACAATAATTTCCTTTCAGGCAAAAGTGCGCTGTTACTTTAAGCTGCATATGCGCACGCACGCATGCATGTGCGCGCTTGTGTGTGTGTGGACAAGTGTGTTACAGAGTGCTACAGACAGAGCACGGAGAGAGGAAAAGCATTCCCATTAGAGTGCCCATTAAGTCTGATTACAAGTGATTGCCGTCTGTCGGAGAGAGATGACCAGCCCTGTCCTTCCACTGAATTAATGACATAAACAAATGCGTTCCCTTCTCACTCTCGTCATAATCAAAACACCTCCTGTTTTTTCTCCTTCTTCCCTCACGATTTCACCACAAACTTAACATGACTTCTGATGATTTTTGGCAAAGCACCAGACCGAGTGTCCACGCTGAGCATTTCTGCTTCCCTGCACATGTTGTTTTGTCACTGTTGTTTTATTTATGGCCGTTTTCCTCCCAAAATGCCGTTCTGCGCTTCAGGGGCTGACACACATGAAAAGATGTGAGGGATGCCGGTCCAAAAGGGAAAAGAAAGTTATACTGGGGTTTCCCCGCCCTTACTGCAGTGTGTGAGAGTTTTTGGAGAATGGGGGGGGGGATTTGTAGCTGTGACCACATGTGGCAACCACAAGAGAATACTTAAAAGCCGCTGTGGGAGTTTATCTGATGTCATATTAGCCGGATGTAGTGTTCTGACTACATCCTGCCACACAAACTCAGCACAAAAGGCGTTAAAACTGGTGTCTGTGCTTCACTGTGACGTATTTACTTCCTTTATATTGCCTCTACTGACTTACCATTTCAAAATGCAATGAAAACACAGGCTGATATCTGAGTTGGAGGTGCTCTTAATGTCTTTGCCCTCGTCAGTGAGAAGCTTTTAAACTTTAAAATGGCTCAGGTCAATTTATAATGCCATGGCAATATGTTTTTCGATCGTTTCTAGCCCTCCTGAGGACCCACTCGTTGCTGGACTGTGATTTTGATCTCGGTTGCTCATTAGCTTGACTCGGCTCTATATGTGTGTGTGTTTTTGTAGGTGTTTCTCTCGGGGAGCTCAGCAGCTCCTCAGCGCTGCCTGGAGTCAGACTTCACCACTTCCTCTGGTAAGACCTTCATGTTGCTCAATTCCGCACAGTCAGAGTCCTGCAGCCTGCAGAATGCCAATACACAGTGTTTCTCTCGGCTAGACCTCCCTGCTGTGGCCAAGACACACACACACACACACACACACGCACGAACACAGTGAAAATCAGCGTCTCTAGCAGTTGCAAGTCATGATGTAGATGTAATGAAGCTCAAATCTTGGTGCTGGTCCAGGCTAAATCACCATGTGCCAGACTGGTGATCTGTCTGTCTGTTCTGTTTCTTGTCTTTGGGTTTGAAAGCTGCAGACTGTGCGTGGTTTTCGTAGTGGGCGTCACAGGGCTCTGTGATGTGGTAAAATAAGATTTATTTTTGAGCACTTCTTTTCCATTGTTGGTCTAAAAGTTGTCTCACCTCAAGATCCATTTAGCAGCTGTGTTCTGGAGCTCTCAGGTATATCTCATGATTTTGATCAGCAGGTTAATTCTCCCCAGTTGTCAGGGAACTTGAAATTTTTTCAACCAAGACGTTAACATGGATGACAAGTTCTTTAAGTGCTCAGAAAAAAAGGGGAAATTCAACATTTAAAATATGACAATTCCCTCTGTAATCAAACGCTTTAGCTACTAAATGGACCTCGAGGTGGAAATATCAGCAGCTTTTTCCAAGGTCCAGAATAAATTGAACCATGCCCTCTGTGTTTGTAATGTTTTTTTACATGAAACATTTCAAATGCTTGTCTCAGAAAGTAGCCCACTGGCAGTTAGCACTTAGCCATAGCAGACATGATGGCTGACTGCGTGAGGAGCAAGTGGCAACCTCCGCCAAAAATCATAGTGAATGGCCACTTGAGGCTCCAACAGCCAGTCAGTCTGTGTAGACCCTCTGTTCAAATGTCCAACTTTACAGCTTTACTGTGAAGTCGTCAAAATCTGGCACTTAGGCAGTGACTTGCTGCGCCAGACACTGACGAAAAAGCCGTCCTTTAACATTGACACGATACGCAGCCGGTCGCCATTATAGTTTAACATCTTGGTGGCATCAGGGGGAAATGCGGCGGGACCAGAACGAAAGTCAAGGCGGCAAATGTCCAAGCAGGGCGGGTTGGAGTGGTGGTGGATGGGTCAAACAAACACCGACTTTCACCCGGGAGAGCAGCGTTCGTGTCCCGTAAGATTATAAAGCCAAACTCTGTTCTTTTTTCCTAAAGCTAACCACTTGCGATGGACGTTGGAGTAAAACAAGCATCAATGTGTGGTGTTGTACTGACACATTTATTTTGAAAGAGACTGTATGTTAACGGTAAACTTCCTGTGTAAATGGAAGAGTATTTTGAAAGAAGACAATACATGTGACAGGCAGAAGTTGGCAATAAGTTAGGGGCATGACCAGAACGTCAACAACCAACGCACCCAGGGCACCTTGCATGTTGTATCTGGACATTGAAGGTCCATGACATCAATATGTGTCGATGTGTTGAATAAGCATGTTTACAGCCCGGTACGAAAACAGTTTTGATGTCTATACCTAATTTCAATGTTTGTGACAACTGTTCAAAAGGTGACTTTTTCACCCATTTAAATGTTATTAAGGCTTAAAGTAATGCATGATGAAAGATGGGGTTTCTTTGAGGAACTGTTGGGCAAGGTACTAGCACAGAGACAACATAGGCTAGGTAACGTAACCATGGTGTAGTAAAGGTATAGGCGTGGCCGTAGTTGTCACTATTTCAGTGTGTTTTCCGTTCATGAAAGTTAACTGTGCCAAAACGTTTCTTGCTCAGCATATTATAGGATGTCCTACATTTTGTTTTAATGTCTGTAAGCCTGTTTTTGCTAACAAAAGTTAGCATTATCACAGTTAGCCATAGCTAGCTGTAAATGCAGCATGCTAACCGAGCTTGCAGCTAGCGCTAGGTTTAGCGCCAATCTCTTGTCCAAATGTGTTCAATTCTGGTTTCAAAAATCCAAGACAATGACAGCCAAAATTCCAAACTCGAGGCTTTAACTGGAAGTCCACACACCAGTGGGTGACGTCATGGATGCTACAGCCATTATTTCATACAGTTTATAGTAGGGAGTCACAATGGACACATTTATGGGAAACACATGTGCATGTAAATGATCCAAATCCAAATTCTCCTGTAATAGTTTTTTCACAAGCAGAGTATAAGCTGTAGAAGTACACAGCATTTCATGTTGTTACACAATAATATGATATCATTATTTGAGAGCCTGTAGAGGCCCCCAGAACAGATCAGTTTTAACCACAGATATTATCCAATATTTTATTGGACTTCAACACAATGGACATTCTGTTCTCCAAACTCCTCGCTAACTGTTTGGATGTCACATGGGTGCACTGGAGCAGAGCGGCGGCTATAAAAAGCACAAAATGCAAACACTTCCTCTATAGGCTCACGCTGCTGTGTATTAGAAGTCCTGCTGCGCTCAGCACGAGCTGTCGCCTTTTTAAACAACAGCTGATACATCAAAACCTGACTGTGACTGATTTAATGTCAGCTAATTAAAAAGGAACAGAACATCATGAGTGAAATTGTTTTGACCATTAAATAATGGCAGCTGCTACACTGACTGCAAAGGCTCGGGTCATCATAAATCTTTACAAAAGCAGCATTGTACACAGTGTATTGCAAGAAGGGGAAATATATGTGACAGCTTATTAAAAATGAAGACTAACAGACTGGCCGTGGAGCTCAGAGGAGATGTCAGACTGAAAACAAAAAGGCTTCCATCTGCACACATAAAATGGGAAAATGTGTTGGAGCTAAAATGTAATGAAGATAACTTAGACGCCAGACCTCGGTCACGGGTCTGCAGGTGACTGTTAGCTCCAGCTGTCAGCCACCATTTGTCATGGCTGTGTTCTCGCTGCCGGTCGTTACAGCGCTGCATGGATTATTGGTTGTAATACTACCGATGCATTATTCGGACATGCTCAGCTCGCAGTCTCCAGTGAGGGATCATGCTCATGACTGTGCACGGTGTTACAGGAACACTGTAGCATTTCCAAAACACGTCAGATAGCTGCTGTGTATCAGCCATCCCTTTTGACACTGGCCTGTGTGTGTTTTTCCCCGGCAGCTAGAGAACTTAATGTAATATGATAAGTGCACCAGAGACTCCGACACAAAGTCAATCGGTTGATTCTTCTATCAGCTTGAATTCTTTAATGAAAACACCATCTGCTGTCCTTTTTGTGATACCAGTTGCCATGATGATGAGCCTGTATCACGTTGCATAGTGTGATGCAGCTTCGTAAATTAAGTATTAGAGAGCTCTAAGCATAATGGTCGGCGGATCAAGATCGACTCTTATCTGAATGCCACCTCAAATAAGATGCATATTGGTCAAAGCTATGACTATTGTTTACCGCTGCCACTGCAGTGTTGATTCATGATGTGGGCAGCACACAATGAGATTACCAAGGAGGACTTTTAGGGGCTGATACTCAGACTCAGATGAGGCCCCGGTGCCCTTTGTGGAGGCTTCAAAACAGCTGAATGCATCATCTACTGCTTCTGTTTAGCATAATATTGTACGTCTGTTTGTGTGCCTTGTGTTATGTGATGCATTCATTAGGGGAGGAAGGACAAGTAAAAGTGTTAATACACCACTCTATTAGTAATACCTGCATTCAAAACCATACTGTAGCAAAAGTGCAGAAGCATTACCAGCACAGTGTACTTAAAATAAAAAGTACTGTCCCCTGTTACAGATATAGTATTATTATATGTGACATTATTTGATTGCAACTGATCTAATACTGAAACATCCATGTGTGAGCAGCATTTTACTGTGGAGCTAGTTTTAACTACTAAAAGTTTAATGCTGCTACCAGCCCATAGATATCTAAAATGTGAGTCCAGTGCAGTGTCTCCCATAGATTGATTTATGTACTGTTATTTCATTGTAGTGTTGCATGCGGATGATTGGCTCTCAGCCCCCTGCTCTCTGTCACTGTGGTTATCAGAACACAAATGAGACAAGAATTAACTAGCTCGCCACCCTATGGTCCTTTCACCTCGCTCCCTGCCGCTGTGAGGAGAGCAGGCATCGGCTCAGGAGCCATGAATGTTTGGTCGGCGGCTATGCGGCTCAGATTTGTGCCGACCCCCCAGCGCCGGATGTCCCTCTGTAACTGCAGCAACAGAAAGTTTGCTGATCAGGCAAGGAGCCAGGGGTGTCTACTCCCCAGAGCTGAGGTTTGCGATGGCTGGATTCAGGTTGCTGGGGTCCATCTCCAGAGATGCTGCCTGTTCTCCTTCAGGCAAGGTGGTCTGCAGAAGCGGGAAGTGAAGGACACCCTGTGATTTGAGTTTCCAGCTAACGTTAGCTGTGGTTAGCAGAAAGCTAAAGGATTATTTTATGTACTGTCAGACTCTCTTTTGGACCGGCTTTTTGATAAGTCTGTCCTTGAGTTGCTTCGCAGTGTATGCAGCTGTTGCTAATGCTGGAATAGCAATTATCTCTGCAGGAGTGTCAGCTATTGAATCAGGCTCTTTGAAACAACCTGTGATTGGCCGATTTTCTAAAGCCTGAAAACGGAGCCAAGAGGAGGTGCACATGTCTAGCTTTCTTTCAGACCACTTAAATTACAGTATGCTTAATGGTTATGTAGGGATTTTTGCCCAATGATGCCAAAATACACCAGCTTACCTGAGCTTCAATGTTTAAAATGTGTTGTATTATAGAAATCTATCATATGTTTCTTTTTAACTTTCTTCAGCAGGTTTTGTACGATCACATGATGACGCCTAAGCATTATATTTTTACTCGCGTGATGAAATCTGTACGTATAAGGGGCTAGAAATCCCCAGAGGTGGTGCTGATGGATAAATTAAATGTCCAGTCAAAACATGGACATTCATTCTACCTTTACACAAACCAATTTGCCAGAAACAGATATTAGATTTGTCCTGTGAGACCAAAGTTTATCTTCCGAAATGAATTATATCATATGTCCAAAACACTAGGGAGACACTCAGAGCCAACAATAAATGATCAAAGGGCTTAATGTGATAAGACTGATGTGCGCGGGCTGGCCAATCGGACCATACTTTATAAGATAATTCAGCATAAATACTTATATTTAGAGCTTTTGTGCACTTTTGGAGAGTTTGTTTTGGGCATTTGGCCTCTCAGGTAGCTATGGATACAGTGGCGTCCACTTACTTTTGATTGTGTAGTGCAGGTGTTAAGTTTTGAATGTTCTGGAATTGAACTTTTGATGCGTGGGAAAGCCTGTACATGCATTGCATCATTTTGTGTTCTCCTTTTAACTAAACTCCACATTGCCAAAATAAAGCATTTACAAGAAATGGGTTCACTGAAAGCTGTTTGAAGATGAGGGAGCGTGAACACGGCGAGAGTGAAACCTTTGATCCGGTCTTTCACATGCCTTCTCTCCCTCAGTGCGACAGTGGCTGGTGTACAGGATGCTCTCTGGTGATATCCAAAAAACACGTCACAGTCAGAAAAATGCTCCTCTGGTTCAAAAGTGGAGGATGTTGATACAAATGTGTTTTTCATTAACTTGATGTCAGAGTAGAAGAATGTTGACTACTTCTTTCATGCCTCAAGCTTTGGGCCTATTTTGATGATTTGTTGTATTGTTGTGTTTCCCCTCTGAAAGATCTGTTGCAATCGTTCATGTTGGCAAAAGGTTTTACAGGGTGGCTTGACATTTTAAGAAAGCATGTAAAACGAACTAATAACAGACATAAAAAAAAATGTTTAGTCAAGAGCAAGCTGAAGGTCTTCATCTGTATTTCAGTCTTCATTGTGTTACTGTTTTTTTTGTACAACAGTATCTGCAATGCTCAGGCTGGGTGATGTCGAGCATCCTTTTCACCTCAGATAGTTTTGTGTGGAAGAAATACTAAAAATAAAAAATAAATGACAGCTTTTCTGTTTGAACTGTAGGTATAAAGAGCTGGTCAGCAATAATCACATCATCTGAGTTCCGGCATTGAGGAAGAGTACAGCATGTACTCCATTATGGGGCTATTTCCTGTTTCCTGCCTCACTCTTGTGTGTACACTTGAGTTATTTCACAACACATTTTTTTCATATTAGCTACTGTCTGTCTGTTGTGACATCACACATGTCCATATTAAGCTCAGATTACTTGTGGTTCTGCTTTCACTCGGAGATATGCTTATTAAGAATGTGGTTACTGTGGAGAGCACTGGGGGAGACTGGAGTTTGACAACAGAAAATGCTCAAGCTTCGCAGCAGCTGCAAAACAAGGTTTTGAGGGTTTACCAGCATAAGATAAAGACAACCATTCACAGCAAGGTTGCTTTTATGTTGTTATCTTGTCTCTCATTTACTCCACCTACACATGCTACAGCCAAACTGAAAGTAGTTCATGGTAACTCAGAGAACCTCTTGATGAGGTTAGAGGCAGGTTAGGTTATGGGAAAGTGGCTATCACACTTCATCACTAGATGACATGCAACAGTGTAGGTGAGGGTGGAATTACCTTTTAAAAAGTCAACTCATTAGTGAAACAACATCACATAAAAGTTCTTTTAAAACTTTTTCTGCACAAACACAGCTGCCAAATGTATTTCAAGGCTCTAATAAAATCCTTAAACGCTGTTATCAGCGCACATACAGCCTCGTCAAAGGCATTAAAGGATGCATTAGTGATGCATTATTGCCCTTCCATCACGGTGGGGTGTTTAAAGGTTCTGTATGCAACATTCAGAACATTATTATAGCAGCACATCACTATCTGCAGTGTAAAGATATATAGTGGAGTAATGCTGCCCTGAGCAGGGAGTTAAGTCGTGCCACCTGAAGCTGGATTCGATTGGTTGATTCGAAAAAAAATGTTGAAAGTCTGACGTAGCGCATCTCTCTCCATGGTGACACCCACACTGCGGGTCAGGAAGGCAGTAATGCATTTACAAGCTGGTTGCCAACCGCCAGAAAACGTAGAAGAAGAAGAATGCAAGACTTGTTTTGTTTCCAGTTCTGTGGAAAACTTGCGCGACTTCTAAGTTTTCACCAAAGTCCGTGCATTTAATGAAAACACACAGGATTCGTATTTCTTTTGGATGGAAACACAGCTACTGTGTGACTGCTGTTACAACCTGCATTTTCTAATCAACCAACAGAAATGACGCTCTGATCAATGCTAGTAGATGCTAATAAATACACTTCGAGCTCTCATTGCAAAATTGGCATGCCAAGTTGGCCTCTTCCTTCACCACCACTGTGTTCATATTCTCCTCCTCTTCTTCAAACTTTCTCGATACACATAAATGCCAATATAGCGAGGGCTCGATTTATGTTTGTTTTAATTTCTCTCTCAACACTACAGCGGCACGCTAATGACGGCGTATTGATGTCGATTGACGTACATCATAGCTTGCGATCCAGCAGCCGTTGTCAGTAAACAGCCTGCACACATCAAACTTGATGTCGTACACAAGTTTATTAGATCCATCTCATAAATTGTAGCTTGCGCTAAACTAATAAAATTGTTCAAATCTCACAGTCTGTAGAAGGCCTAAGAGAGAGATTGCTCGAAGTTGTAAAAGCGAAGGCCAAGATATCTTGACTTTTGATCCCTAGTAAGGGTCATGTTCCAAAAAATACTCAGATTTTCACTTTTCTCAGCCACTCGTGGGTCAGCAACTCCAATATTCACTCCTTTTAGCTCTGGTTTTGGTCCCTAACAACACCTGAGGAAAATATTTGGCTCTTAAGCTGCTAAATGCACCACCATGTTCACCTGCTCATTTCATGTGTCTGCTGGACTGGGTGCTGGAAACAGGATTGATGAGAGTTGAGGGCCAGAAAAACTGAAACAGTTCGCTGAAAGACGCTAAAATGCTCCATAAAGCTGCACTGTGCGTAATAATTGGTACTTAGTGTTGGCTGGTTACTATGAGTGACCCCTTTCATATTACACATTGTCATTTGAACCTCTATTTATATTAAACAAAATATTGATAAGACCTCCTCTGATGATATCATGATAAAATCAGGATGCATTATACATTTTTTTAAGTTGCAGTTTTAAATTGCAAAGTGTGTGTAGTTAAGTTACAGCTTTCCAATGTTGGGATTGGAGGCATTTTTCATACCAGTACAAATCTTACTTTCTGTCATATTTGGCACACACCACATAGCATCAGCTGAAGCTGCATAATGCTGTGTAACTGGTGTCAGGAGTAGGCGAGGTACTAATTTAATGAGGGCGTGCTGGTGAGTTTATATTTCTTTGTCATACTGTCGTGTTTGTTTTGTTTGCTAAAGCGGTGCACTGTACATAATGTTCTTGCTCCTCTCGTCATGCAGGATGTGGTAGCTGTTGTTGCAGAAAAACTCTGTGTGCCGGTGTAAAGACGGAAGTGTTCAACCCACTTGTGCTTTAGAGTGCAGCCAGACACATACAACACACCCACGAGACAATGCAAGCACATGAGTGAAAGTGACCTCAAGGCACAGAGTCTGTTAAGTTTTGTAAGCTGTAAAACCTGCGTAGGGAACAAGGAGGGTGAATGTGCTCCAGCTTTTTGAATACATATCAAAAGGTTTTTATTTGACCCTCGTTTGGGCTCAAATCTGAGTGTGAGTGCCGGCTCTAACTGGAGAGCTGCTGACAGCACAGTCTGAGACATGACGGCTTTGGCGACCCCCTGAGTCTCCTAAATGGAAGTGTTTTGCATCATCAGTGTCAAGGGCAGTTCATGCCAAACTGAGTCACTGGCCTCTTGAGACAATGCCATTTGGAATGACTCACTCGGTATTTCGCCTTTTCTCAAACTTTGTCCCTGCTGGCTCCTGTACATTCACTCTGATTGTCATCCAAGTCGGATCAAAGCAAAACCAAACAGCTGTCAACTGTGCTTTGAATTCAAAAATAAACATCTGAACCACACATTTAGTCTTTTTCTTTAGTCATTAGTAAGTTTCAGTTTTCAACCAGTGGAAAAAAATCCCAGTGAATTAGATTATTTAATCAGAATTCTCCAGCAGAAAAGTTTTAAGCAGTTTTAGCTACGTTTAGAGACAAATCCGAGCGCAACGGTGGACTGAACCATTTTGTGCTTTTCAGGGGCGAGAGGGGCCTCAGTGAGCTTCTACTTTTCCTCTTACACAAAGTTCAGTCTTTCAGCTGATTTATTCGTTTAATTTTGATTTTCTTACTGCAGTGAATACAAAATAAAATAAAATAAAAATAAAAAAAGTTGCAAACAAAACCAAGCTTTTTTTTCCAGATCTTTTGAGGGCCCTCCCTGGGTAATCAGTCCCACTTTTCCCCCCACTATGACGCCCCTTTACGTCAGTCCTAGTTACAATTCCCTCACTGTCTTCATTTTACCCTCCCTCTCTTGCACACACACACACACACACACACATATAAACACAAGTGGGTATACACTGTATGATTGAGAAGTGAGAAAGAAGGCACTGATCTTGACACTTCCTCAGCTGTGCAAGAACCTGACGACAGCCGACAAAATTTCTGACATCAGAAATTCCTCTCAACATCCGACGTCCGGTTGAGACCAGTTCGGTCCTCACTCCTCCCTCTACTCTGCACAGTAAATGAAGCCCGACAAAGCTGAAATTTGGTCCGACTCAAAAATGAGTCATGCAGCTCAAAAATCGGGTCATAAACATGGCACAGTGTACGCCCAGCTTTGTTATCCAACCCAAAGTAAGCGCCAGTCACTGTCAGTCAGCCTGTGCTTGTGCCCTTTGTGTGGGTACCACGGATGTATAAAGAGATACAACAATGCCAATCAGCCTCGCTGCTAATCTGTACAAGGCAGAGCCTATTTACATTGCAATTCCTTGTTTAATAAATAAACGCCTTGAGGGTTTTTTACCTTTCATTATGTTAATAACATGTTACTCACCTGTGATTTTCTTTGTATTGTTCGGTACAAAGAAACAGAAAACGTTCCTCTGAGAGGACAGAGAATCTTGTGCACAGGTGTATGTGAGGAGATATTGAGCCTGATGCAAAAATATTTAGTGTTCTTTTTCCAAACCTCTCCTGATTTATTTTTGTGAGACTTGTTAAAGTGTTCAACAACTATCTGAGCTGGACAAACTAGTTGTAAATGTCACCTGTTCAAGAGAATTTGCATGTTTGTGGAATTTTATCAATTGCATAATCAACACCCTGTAAACGCCACATAAGGCTGCCTGTTCTGTGAAAGGTTACTAAAGAGCACAAAGAAGGATTACACACCACAGAGCTTCACAAAAACATAACAATAAAACAATACAATAAAATAACAAAACAATATTTGTCCTGTTAGAGAACGCTTAGCTGAAAAATATCAGTAAAGCCATCAGTGACATCAAAGCAGAGTTTGTGATGAGGTTAGATGATTAAAAACAAATGTCTTTCTCAAGCAAAGCCATTCAGTCATGGTGGTATTAATGGGATGACACTGTAGCCTACGGGAGGTGATGTTACACTGTTGGTGCAACAGAGGATGATACTGGACAGAGACCTGCAGAAAGACTTTTGCTTTAAAGGTCCAGTGTGTAGGAGTTAGGGGGATCTATCAGCAAAGATGGACTATAATATAAGAGGTATGTTTTCTTTAGTGTGCAATCAAATGAAATTAAGAATTGTTGTGTTTTTGTTACCTTAGGACGAGCTGTTTATATCTACATAGGGAGCAGGTTCTCGTCTGCGGAGATCACGATGTTGCACCACCATATTTCTACAGTAGCTCAAAATGGTCAAACCAAACACTGGCCTAAGACAGGGTCATCTGTGACAAGCTTGCTGGAAAAACACAGATTTTTTTTAAACGTGAAACTGCTTTATTCAGTGTTTTTTTACTGGTTCAAATCACCGGGATATGATACGTTACGATGTGATATGATAATGGTATGATACGATATGGTACAATGCGATACAATACGATATGGTATGATAATGGTATGATATGATACGATATGGTATGATACAATAGGATACGATGCGATGCAATACGATACAGTAAGATACGATACGATACGATACGATAGGATACGATGTGATATGGTGCACTTTATCACATTGTCTTGGACTTGGAGCGGCACAAATATTGCTGCCTTCTTGACCTTAAGTCATCAGAGAAAAAAGGTGAGCACACATCAGCAGATGCTAGGCTATATGGACCGTCTCCAACACACCAAACAGCATCAGAGAAACACTGATTTGTAACATGAAACTATTTCTGCTCCTGGTAAAAACCTCAACAATCAACTCTAAAGATTTTCTAATCGGCAGAAGTTTCAGCTGGTTGCAATCCGTAATCCTCACCGCTAGATGCTACTAAATCTCCCTAAATCTTATGTACTGGACCTTTAAGCCTGTTTGAGTTATATATTGTATTTTAGTTGGTGTAACTGTCAGTTGTACTCCCACACATACAGCAGTGTGGTGCAGGGCGGGTACTTTTATAACTACTGTGAACAAAGCTGTTAAACAGAATGTACACAGTAATATTACGTGATTGAAGCTGGGCTGGGGCATAAAGAACAGCAGCAGTATCTGGTTGCGATGCTGAAACAAGGCCAGCTTGAGGGCTGCAGCCTGTTAGCTCATGCACATATATATGAGCAAGCACCATGACACATAACTTTTACAGCCACAGAGTAAACACCAGGCTGCAGCTTAAATTTCTCAGCGTCATAGCTCAGCACTTTCTCATCAAGAAAATATGTGGGTTCTTTCAGGACTCCATTTGGGCTCCTGGCTGTTCCAGGAAAGTCGAGGGTAAAAATCAATATGTGCACATACAGTACAAGCAGAGAGAATGTGAGACACACTGCAGCTCCACGCCTGGAGCAGTGCTCCTGTGTTTCAAAGCCAGGGAGGGAACCCTGGAGGGTTCTATAAATTTGACAGATTCTGTTTGTATGTAGTTGAAAAGAGAAGAAATGAGAGTTTTTCCGCACGATAACCTTGGTTAGGCTTCCTTTGTCCTCAGTATAATGGCTTAAAATGTTGGATGTTGTTGCCACCATGCCTGGTGTTATACCTGCCCCTGGGATTATAAAAAAAACTTTTGAATTATCAATGCAAATTAGTATCAACCTTACTTTCTCCAACTTCAGATCAGCTGTGTACAGGTTGGCATCAGCCACTGTTTTGTATCTTAAAAGAAAATCCCTGCAAAGAAAGCCCAGATTCAAACCGTGAAGATATTCAGCTGTACGGCTAAAGCCACACAGTTGTTTTTAAAGGATTAAAAAAAATCAGATGGGGCAAGCAGGAAAATGGAGAAGGCCATAGCTCGATGAAAAGGGAAAGGGTGGACTGGGGCAGCTAATTTACGCCTGCGGTGGAAGTCCATTATTGTCACTTTTGTTTATTTGGGACACTAATGTGCAGAAATGGCAATTAGAGAGCCACAAAAAGCACTCAGCTGTATGATTTTTCCCCCCTCCAAAATAAATTGCCATCTGTGAACCTCCCATCGGATGGAATCAGGTTGTCCTGAAATGCCTCCCTGTGAACACCTATAGTAGGTGCGACTGTTGGATGGATGCGTCACCTCAAACTCTGTCTCCTCTGATGAGTGGGTGTTTTGTTTTCAGGCTACATATACATTTACATTAGCGCTGGTAATGTCCTTCTACATAGGCAGAGACACCAGCATGACTTTAACAAAATGCTAATGAAGTATGTGAAGCTATTTCCAGGCCTCAGGAAGTAAAAGTCACTTTCATTTTCTTCATAGTGTCTGCTGGGTGATTGGCAGTTGGGCCTCTGCCAAGGCCTGAACAGGCATGAAACTCTCCTGGTTGAATCATCAGTGTTCTTTCATCAAAGGTACATAAAGAGAGAAGCCAACTGATACTCTCAAAGCAGTACTTTCCATTAAAAACAACAGGCGTTCTTTAAGAGGTGAGAGCAGGTCAACAGTATATGCTACATAAAAGTGGTATACATCATCTGAAAGCTGGGAGCCTGAGGATTATTTCAAGATGCAGGTCAGCACTGTGTGTAAAGTTTTCAGAGCCATAAATATGTTATAAATCTTGGCGTCTTTTCAAGCTATTAAATTTTATAGTGTATAGGGGCTTAGAACATTATAATGGCGGCATATGATGGCCAATCTCATGCTCAGTTATGTCTCACAAGTTTTTGTGTTTTTGTGTTTTGGTGCTAAACTAAAGTATTTTTTACCACTTAAATGGTGAAAAATCCCACTATATTAAACATTAAAACAAGACATTGAGGAACAACTCAAAAAAAAAAAATCCGTGCTTTGATCTGATATCAAACACTTTTGACATTTGGAAATTTCTGTAAGAATTGTGTTTTTTGGCAGTTGAATGGAGGTCAGTCTCTAGTTTGTCGCTGTAAAGTCTCGTAGGGCTGTGATTATCCTGGAGATCACAATAGGCTCTTTTGTACAGTGATGTCCATTTTGAAAAATGGTCTCACTACAGTGAAATGGCTACAATGGGGGCTAACATCATCACACATGAATACAAGTGGGCTCATTGAACCCACAAGAGTTTCAGCTCATAGTCATACCCAGTACATGCAATTCCAAGCCTACGTTTGAAGCATTATTTAACCCCCTTCCCGACAAGCCAGCGCAACACGGTACGAATAGACTTCCTAGCTCTTCTTGTTTCATATAATACCATTATTGGTAGCATTGTGAATATGCTACAGCTCTGAGTCCTGCTTTCGACTGGCTGCTTCTCTATAGCAACGGCAGCTGAGGCCGAAGGAGATCAAATTAATTAGAGCCACTCACGTACAGCCCAGAAATCTAGGAATTACACTATTGGACGAACATACATAGACAATTCTGATTTCAATGATTTACATGTGGTGCCATTGTTATGAAGCATGAAGATGTAAGAGTGTGGAGGACAAGAGTTTGCGTCCCGTCACATACTTGAAATTGAAGTTTGCGTTTTTACTAATTGTAACTATTGTCTTTGACATGACCCAAGCATATAAGTTGCCTAACCCTAACTGGACCTTGACCCTTGATTATTTGCCATAAACACAGGTAGAGTGGTCTTCTACCAGTGGTGGTTCAATCCCTGACCCTTGCAGTCCTGTCGAAGTGCAAGATACTGAACCTCCAAATTGCGTGTGAATGTTAAACTGATGGGCACATGCAGCCTTGTGTGGTAGCATCGGCCATGTTTGTGAATGAATGAATGGTGCTTGTGCTGTAAAACGCTTTGAGTGGCCGCCAAGACTAGAAGAGTCCATTTACCATTGTGTTTTTAAAACATTGGGTTGGGTTTTAAAGAATTGTCAAATATAAGTTCTTGTCTGGTGGAAGGGTTGCGCCAAACCCAGGTGAAGGAAATAAATCCTGATTTGTAAGTAGGCCTGCTCCCGACTAAGAATTTTCCTACTCGACCAATGGTCATCATTTAGGGCCATTAGTCGACTAGTCGCCCGCATGTTGACGATATTAGTTTAATTATTAGATTGTATATTTTGGTGGGGCAACACAATTGTTCGAGCTGGTGTGAGAAAGAATAGTATCAGTAACATTGTTAACACTGTGCTACATTACAGAGAAATACAAACCGTACTAATGAACCTTCATTAATATAGGCCTATATTTTATCTCCAAGTGCACGTCACACAGCCCACAGCGTCATTAACAGGCGGCTCGCCTGTTAATGACGCTGTGGGCTAATGGGCATGTAGCTACTTCCATGTTTCAGATGATACGTCATGTTTGTAGTCGACCAATGAAGATGAGTTTACATATCACCTTGGGTTCGTCCTTCACCTTCTCAAAATGATCCCACACTTTGGATTTCCTGCCCGACATGTTATTAACTAGCCTGTGGAATAACCGCAGGTACCAGAAACTCCAGTCTGACTGCTGAGCGTTGACACTTCCTGTGTCTGTCCTTTCAAAGTAAAGTCACACATGGTCCAGTCATGTAGGTTTGGATTTATTTTGACAAGGCACAGCTCCTAATAGAGTTTCACTTTCGTCAGACATTAAGTTGAAATAATTAAATCTATGGTAAAATAAACCTGTTGTATCTTCAAATGATCGATGTTCAGGAACATTTAGGTCAAAAAAATCAAATTTGCAGTCTTAAAAATACTTTAGGAACCAACAGACTCCCCCATGTAGCACCTCTATTGAAACAGAGGAAGGTGATGTTCATTATTTTTTAACATAATTGGAGTTTTGCTCATTTTCCATCAATATCCAGTGTAACTTCGAGCCAACTGCTTTCCTCCAGTCCACTTGCTCACTCAATAGACAGCCACTGTCCATGATATAGATATGAGGTTATTGATAAAAATGTCCCCATGAGGAGCTTCTATTTGTTCAGTATCTGCTGCGTCTTGTTATCTCCGTGCCCGACTGTGACCTACAATTATTTATCTCTTCTGTCTTCATGTGAACATTATTGCCTGTTTTGCTGTCTATTTCTCTCCATCTATATTCATACGTGTCCCAGCCAGACAATCTTTGGGCATCTCTCTCTCTCTGTCTGTGTCCTCATTTGAGTTGTGTTGTATGGATGAACCAGCTCTCAGGCCTTCCCCAGCTGTTGTCTGGATTTTAAATGCTCTCTAGGGTGAAAAGCAGAAAACCGACGCTGAGTTTCCTTTAATGCTTCTCAAACCAGCTGTTCTTCCAGTGCAAAGAAATTATGAAAGCTGTCTCTTTTTTTGTTTTGTTTTTCGAGCTTGTTGACAGTGAGATTTGGAAAACACATGTAGGCTGAGCTACAAAATAGATGTGTTGGCGCGGTCGGCTGAGGACATACTATGAGGTTGTGTCACGTCTTCCGAGATGATCAGTTTGTGTCTTGGGACTGGCAGAGGGTACAAAGCATTTTTATTTGGTTCTCTGTGCAGCTAATTTGAATTATTGTCTGAAGATGCTGTTAAATGGACATTAGACATCAAAATGTTGCAGTGACGAAGCATCGCAGCCTGAATGTTAGAAACGTTTCATTTTTATTTTTACTTCATTCTTTTTTGGGGGGTTATGAAACGGGCCATGTGCCCATTGTAACTAGATCGAACATGATGAAACATGCAGACAATCTGGATTATTGTAGCAGCTGCAGCATTCAAGGAAAAAGCCCTGGAGCTAGCCTAGAGAGACTTTCAGTTTCTCATATGATGTTATTTAAAGTGTTAGCCTTGTGTAACTGGACTAGAATATTTTGGAAAGGGGATTGGATTTTAAAGGAACAGTCCAACATTTTGGTCATACAGCATGACAACGTTGGTATCAATCTTATTTCTGTGCGTCCAGAACACTCCTCAGGACTCAGTATGTGACGCTGAGTGTGACTTTTTTTTTTAATCATTATTATTTCTGAGCAGGGTGTGTCTTGAAAGGTATTTTGGGGATCTCACGGAGGTCTGCTTTCTGTCCGGAGTGACAAGATGTTTGTCAAGGGCAAAACCTATGTTTAAATTCAACATTTCCATCGACTACACCATGCCACTGCACTCTGCTCTTTTTCTTCGCTGCGATGTACATTACTGTAAGTTAAGTCTGTGGAACAGTGGTTTCACTCTCAAACCATTTCTGAGACATAGATGGGATCACAAGAACCTTTGAAGACACAATCTGCTCCTGGATCACAGGTAAAACAAAAAAGACTTTTAGATTTTTCTCCTAAGGCTGCTTTCAGACTGACGGCACAGAGAGGCTTTAGCCAAAAAAAACGCAGGATCGTCCATGAGCTGAAGCAGGCACAACTTTTGCTGCAACGCAGAGCAACGTCATATGAAACGAAATGAGGAATGATAAAATAATTGTCTCTTTGAGTCAGAATGCCCACGAGGATCTGCATGCTGTGTGACTGTGTGTCACTGTGTAAACAAACAGTGCAGAGATCACTTGCGTGTTTAGGATGTGATTAACCTAGCTTGGCAGAAGAGCTCAAAGCATACAAAGCTAGCATCCACCCTCAGCTGGAGCTTAGGTGTCTCTGTTGTTTGGTCTCATTGATATAAATGGGGTGGACAAAGTAATAAATGACTACAGCAAAAATGAATATAACTGCATGAAGGTAGGACTTATTGCATGACTGCTTTCTTAGACTAGATTAGTTTCGCTAGGTGTACCTAATAAACTGACAGCTGACAGTCACTTTACTAGACAAGAACACAAGTGCAGCCCATTATTTATTGTTAAAGTCAAAAAGGCCAAATGAGGAAAACAATATCTTGCTCACCACTGACTTTATATTGTGTGCAGGTGTCTCCTTGTCAATTCTGTCTGCTAGCAAACAACCAAACAATGCGAAAAGCTGATATGTGTTTGGATGCACTACTAACATACAGTGCTCAGAGTGGGAAAAAGAGCTCCCTTATTTGCATGTTCCTGTTGGTTGGTGTGTGTATGCAAAGGGGGGGCAAAAGAGTCATTTCATGAGTTGGTTAGCGATGACACAAAGCTGTTACTAACGGTCCTCTCATTCCTGTCAGCCTGCTGCGCCTGGTTTGCATCTAGTAACGTTAAGATTTGACTTTCAAAGCTCTGTTGTGTCATCCTCAGATTGTTCATGTTCTCTTTGTGTTTCCCTTTTGAAGCCAGGCCACTGTTATTGCACTGTAACATTACAACTAGCTTCAAGGACCCCCTAAGGGTCGTGGACCCCCTGTTTAAGACCCAGGGGTTACGTGATGATCTAAACAGGTGATTCGATCAAATAGTTGACCAACAAGCAGGCCTCGCTGTCAGACGACCCCGGCCCAAGGTCAAGGGGCTGCCCGTGAAAAGGTCTATGGTTGATCGTTAAATTGGATCATGTACAATTTACTTTCTGACTAATATCAATGACAATACAATGCATATGTATTTACATGATAAACAAAAGTGGTCCATCTGACAGAGGGGTCAGATCAGGATTTGATTTTATGATGTGATACCCTGCAGATTCTACTTTTCTCTAGCTACAGTTGTCGCTCTTTCGTTGCTAAATTGGCATCTCTGTTTCGAGGTTGTCACGCAAGTTGTACTGTTGCTCTTCTCTTCTTCCACTGGTCCTGCTGAGGAGCCAGAAACCAAACTGGGTTCAACCCAAAATGTTGAGGTGACTCAGTCAGGACAGAAATGAGCGAGGGGGCATCTCACGAAGACACGTCAGCACCAGTGACTGAATGATACGATCAGAAACCTGGATGTAATCATGGGGATGAGTGAATATAATATTCTGGATATGATGTGCATGGAGTCATACTCAGTGTTCAGGTAGTCTTTGTGATGCACTCAACATATGCAACTACAGTGATGAGTGTGTGTATTTCTGGTGAACTACAGTGTCTTAGACAGACGGAAACTTCCCTCAACTATGCCACAATGCATTAAAGATAAACCCATGCTGCAATGAATTTAACACTGTTTGCCTTTGTTGTGTTTGCTCCTTTATTATCAGCATGTCATAGAGAAAATTATAACAAGAGGGGAGAGGAGCAAGTCTGCATCCAGCACTTCAGATTTGTCATTTCTAAACAGTGCTGTGAGCTGACGTAAACTGGTTTTCCAAGTCTGACCACTAGATGTCACCCATCACCAGTGCCATAACATCTGAACAGTGTGTGTGTGTGTGTGTGTGCATGTGTGTGCAAGATTCCCTTTGATAAACTTGCAACACATCTATAGCTGCATCCTTGACTCTCCTGTGAGACCCAAACAGAGGCATCAAACACCTCCTTTGACCGATTTTATCAAGCTGAAGAGGCTGATTACACCCAGTGGCACTTTCTTCTCTTCACACACAATTGTAGTTGTTTGTTAAAATAACACAGCCGGGACGGACGAGCTGTGAGCACAAAACACCTTCATGTTAAGGATTTAGATTTAAGTGTTGTTATTGTCAGCTGTTACATAAGTAATGCACTGAGTGATTGATGGTTTCTTGGCTCTGTGTTCAGCTAGGTACCCAGATGTCTGAGGAGGCTCTGAGGATGACGACTTGGCCTTAGAACCCCACCAGTATGTCAGGTAAGATGTCTGGCCTGATTATCCTGACACACACGCACAGCCTCATGCCCCCAGGTGAATTCTAGATAAGACTCTAAGTTTACTTTAAAGTTGCCGATAGTTGATATTTAAACCAGTATTCACTAAAATCTAAAATTGACCTTTCACGCCAAAAACAAGTACATTGTGTGTCCCCTGAATTTTTTTTTCGTCAGCCTAGAAAGACTCTGAAACAGCAAATAGACATTTATAGACAAATCATGAGGCACTAAAACTGAGAGACAAACATCTCGGGTGTAAACCAGCAGCTGATTAGTTTGTGTTTCTTATCTTCAAACTCAAGTCTGCAAACTTAATGCAAATCTAAAAAAAACCATCAGTTAGAATCAGTTGAAAATTTGATAAGACCCTCGAAACATGATCAGCGGCAGAATCAGTTGCGTGGATGTGAGTCGTTTGTCTATGACGAAAGCGAAGAGGCTTAACCTTGTAGTGCAACGTTTGTCAGTTTAAATTTTGACTTTTGGTCCTTGGCACTGTTAATTGTTAATTTAACTGCTATTTGCGATGTTTAGACTTAAATTTTTAGCCAGCATGCACGAGTTCTAGAGTTGAGTATTTATTGCCCTATGGACTGGTGCAAAGACGCACACAACTGTCACTGCTAGTCTTAGATTGACGCAGCCCAGTTGTCATTTTCACAGCCAGCGCCCACGTTGTGCAAATGTTCTGTGCACACACGGGTGTATACTATAGGTCTTAACGCGAGGTGTGGTCAGGCGCAGTGTTGGTGTATTGCTATTTTGAGACAGCATAAAAGTAACTGCACCATTGACTAACAAAAACCTGGTCTGAAGTCAAAATGGCGCCGTATTTTCCTGCTGTTTAAAGGGCACTTTATTTATATGGTAAGATGCGTTTTCTAAAATGTGAACGCAGCAGAGAGCAAAGCAGAGCTGTTCAACACACCTATGATTTATTAATAGACAAAAACAACCCATTTATCTGTTGTGCGTTACTTTGCGCCCAAATTATGCGCCAATCAGCTAGTAAAGTAGAGTTGGACATGCTCTATATGCACTTGCGTCGTGCACTTGAGCCCATGCACTATAGATGATTTTAACAGGGTCATTTTAGTTCTACGACAACCGGGAAAACTCTGCGGATAACCATCAAAGCTCTGCAACAAATTGAGTAACTGGACATCGTCTACTGCTGCCACCAAGATCAAAATTGAACTGTCAAGCTTAACTTCGTCTCGTCTTGTTTGTTAGTGTCCCGTCTAGGCACAGAGGAAACCATGGTGTAGCATGAAAGCCATTGACAAAATGCCAACTTTCTGTGCAGAACATATTTCCAGCTTTACATGGCGCACTGCTTGTGCAACTGATCATGTGTGGAGGGCCTTAGAAATATCTTTTGTGTTTTAATATCACTGGTTAGTGCTGAGCTGTCCTCATCATCAGGGGACCTTATTTACTGTAAGACACCCTTTAACAGTGTCCTCTAGCAGCAGAAAAGGAACATAATCAGTTTAAATCAAATCATATCCTTTTGAAAGGATAGTATTTCACACCAGGGTAAATTTTCTGGTCTAGTCTCAGTGTTAGAGTCAAACACCACATTTTACTGAATAGAAATAAAATGCTTTAGTCTCTAAATGTTTAATGATTTCAGAGTTTAATTGGCTCAGTTTGAACTTGGAAACACCATTTATTACATTTCATATAGTGCACATTAGGACAGTAGACTAAAAGCCGTTTCAGGACACGTTAAAGCTCCCGGCTCGTAATGTACAGACGGACGTGTTGCTGTCTACAGACAGGATGTCCTGCATGTTGAACATTCTGTGCCACTCTGTGTGTTTGCTTACTCAGCACAGACAGTGTACAAGGCGAACTAGCCATCGCGTGTGGATTTAGCCGGTCCCACTGACCTGGCTGACCCGCCACATATGCTATCGACCTCAGCGTAGCGTACAGACACGAGCTTACATGCATCACATGAGGAAATGAACCTGATCCCCTCACTCACTGTAACACCAGACCAACAACAACAACAACAACAACAACAGCAACAACAACATACTGTGACAAATGTTTCTGATGCTTCATTCACATTTAACCTGCTGTTTTATTAGACTGTTGATTCCTTTGATTTGATGTGAGGAGCAGAGGAGCGCCAGTCTGCCTCTCTCACCTGTTTCACTGAGCAAGTAGCTTTTTTGTAAAAGTGCCTCTCCCATCTATTTTAGAGCCAGCAGAAAATTGCTCCCCCCGCTGGAAAGATGAGGCCATTCAAAATGGTAATATTTATCCTCCCTCTCAGCACTGCTTTTCCTCCTCTCTGTCAGTTTGGGTGAGCTTTGGAGCACTCATGAAAACTGTAGAGCTTTCCACTAAAAAAACTGAGGAGCTGCTTCAGATTTAACCTCCTTCAGATTTTGCTTGAAATGTTGTGAAAGGCCTTGAATGATTCGAGTGATTTGTATCTGGTAACTTGGGTAAGTAAGTGATTAAGAGAAACCGAGGGATAAAAAAAAGTTCAGTTGGCACACTTTAGATGAATTGCTTTCAATTAAATACCAAGCTTGAGTCAGTGTATTGTAGTCAGCGGAAAAAGCAGGTCAGCTCAACATGCAAAAACGTACCTACAGGCGAGCATACTTACATTAGGAATTAAGGCCAATGATAAAAGAACAGTGAATTCAAATGTGCTTGGAAATCATCAACACAAACAACTAAACTAACTTTAATATAAGTCAACATAATTAGCACCAAATTATGCCATTCTTTCCAGGATTGGAACTGATCACAAAAACATCGACATTCCTGTTGAACTTGTAGTTGTGTGCGAAGGACTGCAGCATATTCACAATGGTGTGGTCTTCAGGAACAAGGACAAAGAATCTCTTTAATTTGCTAACTAACGTAATTAGATCACTGACATAAAAGCAAAAGGAAACAAGAGACATGATCAGAGACACATTTCATCACACTAATAAGCAAGTGTAGCTGTAAAATGTGTCTGATCGTCATACTCTGTGGATACTGAACAAAAATATAAACACAACAATTGTGTTTTTGCTCCCATTTTTCATTCGTTGAACAACAAAAGGGACGGTGCTGCAGTGGTTTGCATTGTCACCTCACAGCAACAGGGTTCCTGGTGCGAACCCAGGATGGGTGCTTCGAACCGTTCTGTGTAGAGTTTGCATGTTCTCCCCGTGTCAGCGTGGGTTCTCTCCAGGCACTCCAAAACTTATGACATCTCTAGCATTGTGTTGTGTGATATCACTGCACATTTTAAAGTGGCCTTTTTTGTGACCATCCCAAGGCACACCTTCGTCGTAATGACACTGCTTAATCAGCATCTTTATGTGCCCCACCCGTCAGGTGGGTGGTTAATGGATGATGTTGGTGAAGTGCTCACTATCCCAGGTTTAAAATTTGTGAACATTTGAAAGAAATAAGCCTTTTGTATTCGTAGACAAAGGATTAGATCTTTTATTTCAACTCATGAAAAATGGGAGCAAAAACAAGAGGTTTATAACCAAAGATGCTGCAAACATTAAAACAAACGCGGTATGCATAGAAATGTGCGTTTTGGAGTGATAAACCACCTTTTACAGTATTTGCCACAGATGCATTTTAATGACAAGGATGTGAAAGTTAATGCAGGTGTTAAAAGATTATAGCCTGTGCTAGTCTGGCTGTGTCATGTCGTAAACATAGCGTGTATAGTACCAAGTTATAACCAAGTTATATCCTTCTGAGCCAAATGACTGAATCCTCTGTTGAGATAATCCAGATGAAAAAGCACCACAATAAACTAATCACTAACGTGTCTGTAAGCATGCAGTGGAAACTTTCTGCTTCCTCCTATATCTCTGCTTTCCTCGCTCTTACACAACACTATCACCACACAGCTTTTCATATGACGGCAGGGCAGCAAGACCAATGTCCGACACTTATCCTGCATTTTAAATGAAATGTATCATCCAGTCCCCAGAATAAATGTTGGCATTGTACAATTCTGCAGACCACGGATAAGTGACATTTGTACATAGTTATATGTGATGTGTTGAAACTTACTTCTTGTAACAGTGCTGTGGTTAATGAGTGGTTATATATTTAGGCACAAAAAATGCATGGTAATGGTGAGAAAAACATCATGTTATGGCTTAAAATACCCAGTTTGGTGGCACAGTTGCAGCTGGAAATGCCACAGTGTCTTGCAAAGAAACAACCTGTTTTGGTAGCACAAGGCCACTGGACATGCTACATTATCTTGCTAAAAATACACCAAGTTAAGATGGCACAGTCACTGCTGGAAATGCTGATATTTAGCAGAGAAACGACCGGTTTGGAGGCACAAATACAGCTTGAAATGCCACAATATCTCAACAAAAATACATCCAGATTTGGCCCAATAGCCTGAGATGTCTCCTAAAAACACACCCAGTTTTGTCGCCTAGTTGTTGCTGGAAATATTGCTGTCTTACAAAAAAAGACCTAGTTTTCATGGCACAATCGCTGCTGGAAATGCTGTGATATCTTGCAAAGAAACAACCCGTTTTAGTAGCACAAAGGCCGCTGGAAATGCTACGATATCTTGCTAAAAGTACACCAAGTTATGATGGCACAGTCACTGCTGGAAATGCTGATATCTCGCAAAGAAACGACCAGTTTTGGTGGCACAGTAGCTGCTTGAAATGCTGCACGTCCTGCAAAAAAAGACCCAGTTTTGGTGGCTCATTCACTGCTGGAAATGCAGGATGTCTCACTCTAAGACAACCAGTTATGTTGTTTGCTTCTCTCAAACAATGGTCCACAGTTAACTCGGTATCACGCCATCTTTCATCCCCTCCACCTCCCCATGATAAAGTCAGCTTCTATAACTACGTCACTTCACAAACGTTAATATGATACATATGAAACTTAAACATTTGCGTTTGCAGAAAGTACATTGCCAACATTGTCTTCTGGCGACTGGACTGTAACTGCAGCAGCACACAGTCTCTCAGACAGTGTCTATCATGCCTGGCAGGTGTTTTATACTCTGCACTGACTGCTGGTAGAGTCAAGGACACTTTTCATGGAGGCCTGGGCTGCTGAGAATACGCCACACTCATTTCTGGTCCTCTGTGTTCACACAAAAGGATGACTTTTAAATTGTGTCAATACAGTCTGAATTGCCTCAATTCAACTTTTACAGCTCACATTTGTTGAGTTAAGAGGGTTGTAAGAAAAACCTCATATGAGGGCATGTCTGGTGCACATTCAGAGGAGATGGTGTGAATTGTCTCGATAACACTGTGTCCATCATTTCCTCTCCTTTTGGTCCTTGCGATACAGAAGTAAAGCAAACACACTGACTTGGATGTGACTTTGTTAATCAGTGTCGACAGCACAGAGAGCCACTGGTCTTCATCACCTCAGTGTGTTTTCCCTGCACCTCTCAGAGAGAGTACCTGTCAGTCGAACGGTGTGAGCTATATTGCCTTGTGTGCGACTCAACATAAACCAGTAATGCATCACTGCAAAAGCAAAATGACTGCATGTTAAAATGTTGATGAAGTTGTTAGATTAATCGGCTGTCTAACAGGCTTTAGTTTCACCGTCACAGATGTCTTTGTTGAGCTCTCAGCGAGAATCAGACGGAGCTGCCGATGACTCGTAGTGCTTCTTCACTTGTGAGGGTTCTTTGAGGACAAATGACGTCTGCTTAGAGAAGTCACTGTATTATTTAGTGCTGAAATAAAAACCTGCTGACAGACTTTATGACATTTGGCAGGTCTGTGAAAACACTTCAAATAGAAATATAATCTTTTCATCTCTTGATGTACAGGCACATTTTGGTTAATGTTTGCATTAGTAGTTGTCTTAGTCCTTACCTGACAGGCACGGTATCTTTCTTTCTAAAGGGACAGTTCACCCCAGATCAAGAATACATCTTACCTGTAGTGCTATTTATCAGTCTAGATTGTTTTGGTGTGAGTTTCTTCTCTTTATTTATTTATCTATTTATTTAAGAAAAGGAACATTTGGGGAGTCGTTGGCTTAGTGGTAGAGCAGGCGTCCCATGTATAAGGCTGTTGCCGCAGCGGCCCGGGTTCGACTCCAGCCTGTGGCCTTTTGCTGCATGTCACTCCCCCTCTCTCTCCCCCCCTTCACACTCGTCTGTCCTGTCCATTAAAGGCTGAAAATGCCCCCCGAAAAAATCTTAATTTTAACAAATGTAAATGCACCCAAATTAGCTGAAAGTCTACTTTTCATCGGCAGTCCCTTTGCCAGCTGTAAAAAGGACAATTAATACATAACATTTTGCATCATAGCAAAAAACACATCACATATAATACGGTTACAGACAATCCATTATCACATGTTACAGTTAAATATTATGTGTATCAGCGTTCACATCTTTGGGTGTCAACAAGCCACTTCTTGGCATTTAACTTAAATGAGTGATATGATGGAGACTCTAAATGTTAGTGGTACTGACATCCACTGATGCCATGCCCTGAAGGAGAAGACGACCTGGCTGAATGCAGTTTTTCTCCTAAATATAATGGAGCTAGATGGTACGAGGCTTGTGTATGCGTGTATGCACTCATTGACCTGAGGCTTGTGATGGTGGTGGCATGAGATGTAAATATTTATGGTGTCGTCCGCAGGTGAGCTGTAACATTAGCCAGCTCTGTGGTGCTAGGTGAGTAGATGCACACCTCCTTCTGCACAGTGGGTGCGGTCACATGATGGCTTCTCAGTCAGAATGAAATAAATCTGAATGAAATCATTCGGAATTAAAGTCTTTCCAGGTAGTTTACATGGGAAATATTCATCTGAATTAGGGTTTACACGGGAGATCAGTTTAATCGTCTTTTAATCGCCTGTATTCAGGTCTGCACAAGGTTTGGGGCAGGGAAGGTTTCTGATTGGATGGGGGGCAGGGCGGATGTTACGTGTTTACATTTACCAAAAGAAAACACTGTAGTCCTCGCTCCGGATAACAAGATGCTTGACGACGCCGTTCTTAGTGCCTTTTTCGGGCTTGTTTTGCTTATATTCTTGAAGCAGCAGTACGACAACAACCTTGTTCTGCTAATGCTTCGTCTGTTGAGGAGGAGAAGGGAGGTAGAAGAGCGTGCTGTGGCGAATGGAAACCGGTGTTGCTATGCGCGCTATATACGTAATCGCGCCTGAAGGGCAAGGAAACGAGCATGCGCAGAAAGACCGGAATGAACTTAAAGAGGAATAAGTGTATACAAGTGTGAGAAATTCTTTCATTCGGAATTAGCAACGAAATATTCCAGCCCCTTACATCGGCTTGACTTTTCAATCGCATTGGCCATTTTCATTCTGAATTAGGTGTTTACAAGATCACTTTTAATAGGAATGAACTTTCATTTCGAATGAAAAGGGAATTAAACTGTGCATGTAAACACACTCGTTGATACGGTTAGGTAAGAAAATAGTTCCTACGTGAAAAGTTTGTAGATTATCGAAAGCAACCAGGTCATGATTTTTTGGAAAGAGGCATTGCTGTTGAGTTTTTCAAATGTATTTTTTGGCACTTTGAGCACCACAAGCAGAGTGCCATCTAGTTCCATTATATATATATCCAACATTCATCAACTCACACCAAAAGAGATTAGATCTAGATTGATTGATTTTTTTAACAAAGCATAAAGCTGCCAGGAATCCAAAAACACACACACAACTGTACACAGAACACTTCAAGGCTGTAAAAAATATTTTCACTGTTTATACTCACAAATACTGAAGAAAAAGATGAGACAACTATAACTGTACAGTGATTTTATCCCGTTTTTTGTGGCTCTTTATTCAGTCTTGGTCCTTAGACATAAATGAGACTGTGTGAAAGCCCTTTATCTCTTTTTCTGAGCTTGTCTCTGCGTGATATTGATCAATTACTGATGACATTTTCATTGAAATAAAGTTATGTTGCTTTAAATAACACAAGATTGTGGATTGCCCACTTACAGGTTAGAGTTACTGTCTGAATTAACACAGCAGCTATTGCATTAGTAAGCACACTGTATCCTCATGGGGACGAATGCACTGTATAAATCCAGTTTATCACTGGTTTTCTTGCTGATCAGTGTTTGTGGAGCAGCTGGCATTTGTCTCTCGATGACATCATCTCCACAGTCTGTCTCTCAGCTGTTCAGCTCAAGGAGACGCTGAGCTGTGTTATGTTGCTTTTTTCCTCCAACATTTCAATTTGGTGTTTAAATTTAGAGATTCATATGTCGTCTGAGTCAAGTCAGTTTTATGTAAATAACCTAATGTCACTCAATGAGACGCTCTCTGTTCTGCAACACAAACAAAGTGCTTTTGTCAGCTTTGTTTTGGTGTATAAGTTTGAAGTGAGTTTTATGTGTCTCGGGGGAAATCTGGTTCAATAATGTTGCCTCCAGAAATCTCTGCTGTGATGATTCGCTCATTAGATCTGTGTCTCAGCAGTGGCTTGTCTGCAGACTTCTTAATGAGGTCAGCGAGGGGAACAAAAGCAGCTCGGATGAATTGTTCCTGACAACGCCCACAGTTACTCAAGTGTGGTCGTGTGGGTGTCAAGTATGTGGTTGTTAAAAAGTTTTTATTTATCCACTACAAACATTTCTGATCAAAAATAGTCTTTATTTTTTTATACTCTTTTTTTAATGCAGATCTTATATTTTCATATACACATGAAGGAAATATATAAAAAATAAATTTCTGCACACTAAAGAAAACTCTGGATGTTTTGTAAATTTTTAAAACATTTTCTGTGAGCAGAAAATGAATTTTTACACAGTGAAGTGAAAATAAGTACAATCTCTTTTTATACACATTATGAAACTATAAAATACATGATAAATATACATATACAGCAGAAACATCAAACCTATAAACAGGGAATTACAGCAAATTAAAAGAGAAACATATATAAAACATGAGATAGAAAATTAAAAAAGATGTGAAATGTTTAATGTAAAAAATGATTTATACCAAAGTGAAAGGTGGACCTTAAAGAAAAGAGGTTACAGTTTTTAACATAACCCCAAATAAATACACTGTATAATGCACCTCAATGGGGCAGAGTCATAAGAGCACATGTGAGTAGAGCTGGGCAATAAATCAATATTTCTGTATCGATATCATGATATCTGTAATATCATAAGTTATGTCTTTTCCTGATTTGAAAGGCTGCATTACGGTAAACTGATGTAATTTTCTGAACCTACTATTTTATTCTAGCTGCTCTGTTAATTTGCCTTTACGATCAAAGTGCCAATTGTAAACTCTGATATTGTGATATTTGAATTTCTCCATAATGCCTGGCCCTAAAATTAAGTAGAATCAATATCAGAAGATTACAGTGAAAACACACACAAAGGGCCTCCAAAACAAAACAAAAAATTAAAGAATTTAAAAGAGGCAGTCTCATTGAAAAACTATATTCATAAATTTTGAGCTACCACTGAAAAAACTACAGGACAGGACATTTTTATTTTATTTTATTTTGGTTTATTTTATTTTATTTTGATTCATTTTATTTTATTTTGATTTGATTTTATTTTTCTTAATTGACACAATCCCTAAACAATATAAATATATAGACATAATATGTATTAATTTTGCTTTTCTTTTTTTTTTCTTACATCCAAGGTCTGTGTGTTTTTGTACAATTTCTGTACTTTAGGGTCAATTTTAGGCACTTATCATGGTTAAGTCAAACTGGCTAGCCTAGGTCTGTGATTTGGGATGGGCGACTAAAAGACAGCAGTCATGGTTGATAAAAAAAGACGAGTATAGTTTGCAGGTCTTAGACTCCGACAAACTTCCACATGTAAAGGACTCGTGACTTCCTGCTGTGGCACTGAACATTGACCTTGCATATATGTGATGTGAGGTGTGGAATCCAATATGGAGGTAGTTCTTTGGGCTCCTTTTCTTTCTAACGAGCTGCACTTGAACCTACGATATGTGACCTTGACCAGATGAATCGCCCCTGATGCGTCTAGGCAGATTTTAAAGTGCCTGAGAATGCACTGCCTTCTTTCTCCTTGCCATTGTCCTGATTCAGGATAATGGCAAACACATCCTGGTATGATGAAATGATTCCTGATAAGTGAGATTTTATTCTTGTGCAAGCACTCAGTGAATGTGTACTGTTCGACCAACGTGAAGGGCAACCCGTTCTTTTAGGGCTCTGCACTTAGAGCATATAAAATGAAGTCAAAATAAAGTGCAGTGTCTAAAATAGATTCCTGCCCTTCATTCCAAAGTGCAGGATAATCCTCTCAAACTTTAACCTTCAGTGATGGAAGCCTTCTGTTGTTCCCCTGAGCTTACCCTGAACTTTAAGGGTAAAGGTTCACCAACCTCCTCAGGTAACACAGAGTAGCTGGGGACATCTGGCGCAGGGCATCATGTCAATTGAGGGCCCGGGGTAAAAGAGATTCCTCACATCCAAAAATTGTTCATGACCGGCTTTGAACCCCCTTAGGCCGAAAGTAATCAATCAGGGAGGGAATATATCTGTGCAAAAGCCCGCTGCAGGGCCACTGTGGTGAGGTGCCGTCCGCCGCAGAGATGCCCTGTGTGCAAGGCGAGGAAATAATGACTGTAAAGCAGAAGTGTATTGTGATCTAAAATAGGAAGGCACTGTTGTGAGGAATACCTGGAATCGAACGCTGGAGACGAGCCATTAGAATTCAGTGGAGCATTTATGCTTACTCAGCATAAATTCACAAAGGAAGTGTGAAATATTCTTGCGGACATACGATTCAACACGTGGCTATTAGAGCAAGGTTAAAGAAAAAGGAATAAAAGACAGTCGAGGTAAGTAGAGAAATATTTAAAGTGTTTAAAAATTATCGTAGGTTGCACAATTTTAAAATAACTAAAATGTACGTGCCTGTTTTTATGTTCAAAAAGTGATTAATTTGTGGTGCGCCTGTAAATATTGAATATAATAGACTTATGTTAATCTTGAATGTTTCTTTCTTAAATCAAGCTCCACGTACAAGGTTTATTTTCCCTCGAGCTTCCAATTATGTAATTAAATAAATGAGCATATTTAATGTTAGCTGTAAAGAAGTTGCTATTATTTGCATTATTAATGCAATAATAATTAATAATTACATTTTTAATTCATGAATACCTCATTAAATATCGAATTCAAGTCAATGTTACCGGAGTCTTTGCATCTGTTTTTTTTTTTTTTTAAGTTTTTGCAGAACGGCAAAGATTGAGAAAGACATGCATACAATACTTTTATTTAAGTAAATTAAAACAAATACGTTAAAAATAGTTTGTGTGTATATAGCATAAATAAAAACATACTAAATTATATTATATTTGTACATAATTCAAATAAATAAATATAATTCAATTACACATTTGGTATATTACTTAAAATTAAAATATATTTAAAAAATCTAACTCACAGAGAGACCATTAAAATAAATACATTAAAATACTGTATAATGTGTATAGCATTAATGCATTTTTTTTTTACATAATTAACTAAAATAAACAATACAATTACATTATCTATTCATATATATTATTTAAAATTAAAATGAATAACCAAAAAAAAAAAAAAAAAGAAATCTAACTTACAGAGAAACCATTGAAAACTTAAAACCCGTCAGGCGTAGGCGTTAATACTGTCCCCTCAGACAACAGATTGCTACAGTATTGACAGGCGTTAAACTCTGTCTGACGAACGCTTAACAGTTTGTCGAGAGTCGAAACTCCAAACAAGATTAGTCCATGGTAAGGACATCACCTCATCAAAAAGTTAAACTGGTATCAAGCCCTCTTTGCAAGCAGATTTGCCTCATTGGGCCTGTCTCTGAGCAGCTGCTGCATGTTGACCACATCCACTTGTCACACACTCACACTTATTACATGAATGGGGCCGGTAATCCCACTGTAAGCCTTTTCAACTCTTCAGTTAGACAGATTATAGAAAATTAAACATTGATCGTCCATTTTTGCCTCCTAAACATTTTGACATTGTGTTAATACATTTAGTTAATGTTGGCTTTGTTCATTTGGTATTTCAAATTCAGGTATTCGTGATAATAAAGACATTCCTGAAACTGATTTATAAGAAAAAGTGAAACACTAAAGTCCATAAAACAAACATTAAATCTAGTGCCAGGGTTGTTTTTTTGTTTGTTTTTGGGGGACATCTTAAATAACGTCTGAAAAATAGAAAAAATAATTAGAATTTAGTGATTTTTGGATGTTTGTTCTTATTTTAGTGGACATTAGCTTGATCTTGGCATTCTTATATATTGAGAAAAAATCTAACATTAAATTGGTAAATTATGAGCCACATGCAGCAGAACATGTGTCGTTAAATTTTATTCTAGCAGTGTTGATCTGTGTTTAATGTACTGAGGCTTAAACGCCTGAGTAGTTTCATTGCACCTGTCTTTAATGAAGCACTAATCAAGTTTGAGAGCTTAGAATAGATCCAAATAAACAACGATATCAGACTTTAGGACTTTCCTGGAAGTCTCAGTGATCACCAAGAGGCAGGTATCGGTTTAAAAAACAGAGACAAGCTGTTAATGCTCCGAGGGATCGAGGAGGACAGAGAGGCTGCGGAATCACCATCAAAGAAAAAAAACAACCAATATTTATTAACAGTAAAACAAAGTGCGCTGTTGGTCACTAATAACAGTGTTCATATTTATGAGTTTAATTCAATAGAGTTTCCCTCTATATTATTCACCGTGCACTTCCCACTCCTCATCATGAAATCTAAAATTGAGCTGTCGTGACAATTGTGATTCGATATCTGGCATTTGGCATTGTAGGTTTCTGCAAACAACGGATATATTTGTATGTTGTGTTAAATCTGTACGTTTCATATCAAGCAGATAAACTGCAGTGTTATGTTTACGGTAAGGGTTTAAGGTTTAGTACAGTGGTCGGCAGACATGATACACTACACCATGGTACTCACCAATTATCCCTGATTGTCTTTCACGAAGTGTGTGATGTCATCAGGTTATTCTTGTGCTATTTTTATTATTATTACTATTATTTCAGTCACTGTGTCTGTTCATGTTGTTGTAGTAACGTACAAAGTGCCACCAGATGTCAGGAGCTACATTTGAAGTACCGTACGCAAACATAAAAGTCACTGAATCCTCCACAAGTTCCTGCAAATGTTTCACAATAAAAGCCTGTTTATAAAATGGAGGGATTCTCTCAGCCGAAGTTATGAGGGGCTTTTATTTTGAAACAGATACAGGAAGTGTTGAGTTTGAACTGACAGCACGATGCATTAACTCTATCAAGGCAAACAGGAGCGGATAAAAAAGTAAAAATATAAAAACACAGAGGGATTAATAAATAACGGACCAACTATTTTTAAAAAAATTTAAAAAGTAGTGAACGACAGAAGGAAAATCAAACATGCTAGACTTTCTGTTGGAACGTCGTGAGGTGTCCCAGTCGGGTGTGGTCTACTATGGCACACTACAGTAGATGAAACGATGGATTATCACGTACGACACTCGTTCACGATCCGAGCCGACACCGTACGTTGCTGCGTCGGGCTGTAATCAGGCTGATATCGTGAAGTGTGCACCAGGCGTTAGAGCATTTTAAAACAAAAATCTTCACTCACGGGTCAAAGTTTTGAGGACTAAGTGCCATTTTAGGGAGCCAGCATATGATTAAAGGCCACACAGGAAAAGTGAACACACCATGACTTTTTTTTTATGACAAATTACACTATGATACTTTTAATGACTTTTTAATGAAGTCCTACCTTTAATTTAATTCTAGTTTTCCTGTTTTTAATTTATTCAAAAGTAATGAAATAGAGAGACAGGTCAGGTGCCGCACTTATTATTAAATTTGCTATTAATTATTTTGGATGCTGGTGTGTGGTTGCCTCTCCTGGCACTGCAAGTTCTTTGCAAACAAATAAAGATTTGAGATATGTCCTATCCCGTCAGCCATCACGTGGTTTCTAGACATGCTTTAAGACAAAATGTGAAAACTTAATTTGTCTTTATGAACAATAGTTGGTAACTGAGGGTTTAAATATAATATAGTGACAAATAAAAGCTTCTCAATACGTGATTGAGTGTTTCAGTTTGTTTGGTTTGACATTATCTAAGATATCTATTCTCTAATGCTTCATTAAAGGAGAACACCACCCAAATTAAGAATCAAAATATGTTATTGTATATGCATATTTTTCCTTTTTTTAATACCCAAATGAGCTTTGATCTATTGTAGTGTTCTGTGTACAGAAACAGAAAATGTGCCCATATCCGATGACATCAGAAATTACAGTTTAAGCAGTCTAGTTTTTAGATTTGGAACAGAGTTGTTCATGTGTATTAATATTTTTAGACAGTCTCAGACCACAGGAACGTCGTGTCTAAATTGTGAAAATGGGTACTTTAAGAGCCATTACGTTCTAACAGAGCTGTCAGGCCCATCTCAGCCCGTCACACACACACACACACACACACACACACACTACACAAAACACACACAGAACGCTGTCATTCAGATCATCTTATGCTCCGCAGCTAATGAGATTGAAAAACCCAGCGCTCCACAGTCGGACATATCGCTTCGACATGATGGCATCTTTAAGTCGTTTTAAGTGTCATATTATATCTGGACACATAATGACTTTGCTAGTCTAGTCTCCACCTGTATTACAGGATTATCAGCACCTTCACTGAAAATGACCTAATTAGGCAGTCATAGGCATCATTCATTCATCTCAGTATAGTCACAGGGACAAAGCAGAAGATGATATAGTGAGGTCAAGGTGAATCATTCGTTTAGACAGATCTGAAAACCATAAAACTAAAAACATTACTGATGTGTATTTTAATGTGTGCATGTTATTTTGAGAAGTTGTCGTTGTTTGGAGCCCCTATAGGTCATATGTTTTCAGTCGGTCTCATTGAACTGATGCAGATTTTACACTCTGATGCAAATGAAAATACAGAAAATAACCGGGGAGATACACACAGTAATTACTCCATGTAATCACATTTCTCTGAGTAACTACCAAGGCCGTAACCGAGGGGTCTGGCCTGGCATCCCATCCCCTGATAAAAGTAACATGTCCCCCCCAGTATATATATTGTAATTACTACACTTCTGAAATTGTCCATTTCCATTTAATTTAATTTTATTTGTACTTTATTTTAGTCCATTTAATTAGTTTATGTTATTTTACTTTAGTTAATTTAATTATTTTATTTATTTAATTTTATTTTAGTTCATTTAATTATTTTTTATGTTATTTTACTTTAGCTTATTTCATTTTAGTTCATTTAATTATTTCAGTTTGGTTTTTTTATTTAATTTAATTTAATTATTTTTATTTATTTTAGTTTAGTTTATTTTAGTTCATTTAATTATTTCAGTTTGGTTTTTTTATTTAATTTAATTTAATTATTTTTATTTATTTTAGTTTAGTTTATTTTAGTTCATTTAATTATTTTATTTTAGTCTATTTTAGTTTATGTTAGTTCACTTAATTATTTTATTTTAGTTTATTTTAGTTCATTTAATTATTTCATTTAGTTTAGTTTAATTCATTTATTTTATTTATTTAATTTTATTTAATTTTATTTTAGTTCATTTAATTATTTTATGTTATTTTACTTAAGTTTATTTCATTTTAGTTCATTTAATTATTTTAGTTTATTTTAGTTTTTTTAATTTTATTTTAGTCTGTTTTAGTTTATATTAGTTCACTTAATTATTTTATTTTATTTTAGTTTTTTAATGTTATTTCAATTTATTCTATTTTATTTATTTATTTATTTGTTTACTTAGAGAAATTAAAAGTGCATTGGAAAGAACCAGGCATGGAAACAAACCGTTACTTGACATGTGCAAATGTTTAGTGGCTTTCACATTCTCTCACCTGCAGCACAAAACCTTGAGCTTGCTCTGGAGTGTTTAAAACTTTTTTGTTGTGTTTTTAGGAAAAACAATATAATGAGAAACAGTGGTTAAAAACTGTGGGAGAAAAAAAGTTGACATTTTACTGGCTGAGATGTTTTAGTGTTCCTTTATGTGAACACTGTGTTCATGGTGATGTAGCAGTACTGAGGTGGGTAATACCACCGTATGTATAAACCAAAGCAAAGTTGAGAAACACAATAAAGCTCTAAACTGCGTCAAGTTTCGTGGTCAGAGGTCCACCAGAACCCTGATTATCCCCGTTTCTTCATAATCCTCCACAGCAACAGTATTGATTGTGTCTTTTCTGGAGGACGTGATGGCGAGCGTGCAGACTGGCTGCAATTCAGAGAGTTCATACAAGTACAAGCAGCAGGGATTTTAAAGCCAAAACTGCACGCATCTTTACTCAGACATCACCATGTGTTCACGTTTCATGTTAGTGTTTGTGGCCCCCCCTGCGTGATCCATCACCCAGCAAGATGTTCCGTGTTCTGGTACTTGGTCGTCTTAAGGAGATGGCAGGCGATTGCGTGATCAAATCGGCCCCAGAAGCTTTACAGATGAGCTCAGGAACAAAGACAGATTCTGACTGTATGTTGCTTTTGTAAAATGCAAAATGAACTGCAGGTAGTAAGATGACTTTGCAACTGACCACAAATGCTACTACTGAGTATTTACTGATAAAATGTGTCTGTTGATTGTATAGCTCAGACTTTTAGGTTTCTTGATAAGAAGATCAGGACACTTCTGTTGGAAAAAATAACTAATTATATCATTATTTCTTAGTTCCTCTATAATTATTTTTGAGCCCTCACCATGCTACTGGAAATAGAGAACAGATAATACAAAATTCAACTTGATAAGTGTCTAATTACTGGGTTTGTAGGAATGTTGGGACCCAAAATGGGTTCACAGGCTTCACTCATAATGTTTTCTTGGTAATCCTGTGTGTTTTACATCAGTAAAGGCACTTTTAATGCATTTATTTTCTCTTTATAAAGTATTATAAAAATGAAGGAATGGAAGGTAAATCAAAGGGAGCTATAATGGACCACCTTTAAACCAGCGATCTTCAGAGTTTGTCCATAGAATAAATATACATTTAAAATGTCGGAGAAAGTACTTGTACAAATGAAAAGTGAAAGCAACCATAGAAATATATAACATAAGAATTGCAATGAACAGGCTACATACATAAGTTTTCATTAGTTTCTGCCGTATTATCCATAAACCAGCATTTTTTGATTCTGCAGGATTTTTGTCTCTTTGTATGTTTATTTAAGTAAGTTTATTTCTAAGAACCCTTTATAAAGCAACCTGTTGTGATGACGTATGAGGTCACGTTACGTTATTGAAGAAGGCATTAATAATCTGAACAGATACACGTCCTCGCCATAAGGCTTATCCCATCTGTATTGAGCAGGAAGCCTAATCAATATGGCTGGGTATAGCCGATGTCCAGGATAATAGGTGCATTATCTGAAACAGATCGTGCAATGTGGCGCTCAGTGTGTCACTCGTGTGTAAGGAAAAAATATTGATTTTCAAACAAAATTACAACCATTCTTATTTTAGGCTGACAAAGCTTTTATTTTGAAAGATTTCACCATCAAAAGTACAAAATGTGATGAATGTAACAGTCCATTACTTCAGTATATATTTTAAAAAAATAGAAAAGAATTAACATTAGTATTTTTTGTAAGCATCTTTTATTGTAATCTTTAAAATAAAATTAGTATTTTATTGAATAATTATAGCATTAGCATGTATATTTAATGTATATACATGTTTTTACATCTGCCTTACAAGCAATACAGGTAATTAAAATTATATTTCATTCTCCCAGTATGCCCAGTAATATAAATATTAATGGTTTTCATTATTTTATTTTTAAAAAGTGTTACTTTTTCTCAGTAATTTAACTTTAAAATGCTGAGCTCAGTGTTTGCGTTCTCTCTGTTAGCTTGTGGTACAGGGGTTAAATACAAGTTAGGGTCTTAATAGTGAAAAGTCTGGGTTGTGTGTGTAAAATACAAAACCCCTCCTAAAATCTTCTTAACGTTCAGTAAATAGTTGGCAGGAATAATGATGTGGCACTGACCTAAGCGGGCTTGTTTACAGATTCTGTTTAAAATACCCACAGGATAAGTAAAGGGGTTAATACACAAAGGTTAAAGGTTAAGGGGTTAGGAAAGGTATCAGGACGATGAGAACGACTAATTCTTCCATAATATGAGTACCCTCATCAAAAAGGTTTTCAAAGAGATAGGTTCAAGATTTCTTGGAACTTTTCTCTGCTTTCTTTGGAATTGTTTTTTTAGATGTAGGTGCAACACGCGAGGTCTTAATCTGTGACATCGCCACTGTCTGTGGCACATTGAGGATTTGTGGAGTGTAAGATTAGAGCTCTACGTCGTCATAAATCTCTGCTTCCCAATTCGGCCGTGTTGTGGCGGGTGGGGCAGTTGCTAGGTGCAGTCTGTGGTCTGTGGACTTGGTGGATGACACGTTTGTGCGTCTACGTAGGGTCAACCTCTGAGGTTTTTTTCCAGACCAGGAGTGTGTGCCACACTCACATGGCTTGATGCTCCTTCTTGGACCTGGCTTTGTTTTTTTTTAGAACCTGCTAAGATTCTCTTTCTAGAGAACAGATAGCTCGACTTGACCCAGAACTTTTTATGGTACTCTGCTGTGGCTCTCCATGATGAACTACTGCATACCAGACATGTACGAGATGCCTCACACCGTGGTGGGAGGCTACACGGTGCAGGGTGGTGGGGAACACTGCATGTACCCGGGTGAGGGACCCGGGTACGGACACTGTGAACCCCAGCGGCTGCATCATCCACCCTGCATGGAGCAGGCTTGGCCGCCCAGCCAGCACTACTCTTGCTCGTACGCCGGCGGGCCTCCTGTTTTTAAGAGCGAGTTTTGCAGCATGGAGATCCCTCTCAGTCATTACCACCATCAGCCTGAATATTTCCCTGAGATCAAACCTGAGTTCCCTCACCTGCAGTGGATGCAGGGGTCGCACAAGAAAGGTATGACGTCTGAATTGTGATTGCTTACATGTTCTTGGTCAGAGAGTATTTCTGGGACTCAGGTTTGAATAGTTGTTTTGTGGTTGTGTGTGAAGTATATGTTTTTTGGTAATTAGTTATGACCTCCTTGATCAATGGATTTAAGTCTGATAAGCATAAATCCAAGATTTAAGGCGTCACGCGGTGGCAGGTCTGTGATGCTCAGAGCATTTGAGGCGTGCGGGGGTTCCTTATTGATTGATGGTGAAGCAACAGAAGGCCGATGCAAGATGTATTATTGCTTTCTTAACAAACCCCAAAAAGGTATTGATCAGTTTGGTCCTTTGGTCCTGGAGTCTGCCAGGGATCAAAGCACTGAACTCATTAAGCCAAAACCCAAAATTGGGCCAGGTGTTAACTCAGCGAGTTAACTAGAAGTAGAAGTCGGTGCTAATAAAATATTAGGTGTCGCACTGCTGGACACACGAGAGTCAGCTTACCTTTAGCTGTCCTTGCGTGACTCTTTGAAGCCATGTTATTATGTCACCAGTTCGCACCTACATGTTACAAATGGACACAAAGGGACAGCTGATATACTGTGTATTCAACATACAGATAGCGTCTCTTTGATACCCAGTTGTTTGCGCAAATTTCAGTTTCACAGGGAAGCAAAAAAACATTCAGAATAAAACATAAAAATGTGATGTCATTCAGGTAAAAGTTAATTTTAGGTCAACATCAACCAAAATCCAGTTGAATAAAACCACAGCAGTCACGAAACTATTTTAAAATACAAATCCATCCATCTATTTTTTGCTCAATAAAACGTGGTATTAACCATGTGTCCTCCTCTCCAGGGTACATTCCAAGTTACCTGGACAAGGATGAGCTATGTGTAGTGTGCGGGGACAAAGCCACAGGCTATCACTATCGCTGCATTACCTGTGAAGGGTGCAAGGTAACACAAGCAAGCCTTGTTTTATTTTTGCAGCTAACTTTTAACATTTAAATAAGGCTTTTCTGAGCACATGCCTCTCTGCTCTCAAGGGCTTCTTCAGGCGAACCATCCAGAAGAACCTCAACCCGACCTACGCTTGTAAGTACGAGGGGAAATGTGTCATCGACAAAGTGACCAGGAACCAGTGCCAGGAATGTCGCTTCAAGAAGTGCATTGTGGTGGGAATGGCAACCGACTGTAAGTTTTACAGGCCCAGACAGCCTCATGTCTTGTTTCTGTTAATAATGAGCTGAAATTAGCTGATTAATCAATCATTTGATCAGCAGACAATTCATTCATTCAAATATTTACTGGCTCCAGCTTGTCAAACTTGAAGGTTTGATGTTTTTCTCTGTCTACTGTAGTAAACTGGATGTCTTTGGACTGTGATGTCACCATTTTCTGACATTTTATTGACAGAAAAATTACCTGATCAATTAAGGGAATAACTGGCAGATGCAGAATCAATAACGACAATAGTCAGTGCAGCCCTTCTTCAAATTCATGACCAGTGGTGAGGACCATTGTGCTACAGGAGTGGTTTAAGCAGTCTTTATGGGCATCTTGATACTTGCCGCACCCCACGTACAGTCATCATGAACGGAGAAATTAGATCTAGAGATCAAAACTGTTTTTTGTACCAGACTGTAAACATGTTTATTTCAGCTGTAAAGTTGAGTATTTTAACATGAGGGTCTATTGGGATTGACTCACTCTTAGAGCCAGCCCCAAGTGGCCATTAGAGGAACTGCAAAAACGGTTTAAAGTCACTGAGACGGAAGTAAAGAGCTACATGCTATTATGCTATCACACTTCAAGAGTACCACATAAAGTGCTACCTTGATTGAATGTAATCTTCTTGTGTTTGTTAGTTAATGTCTGCCCGGTTTAAGATTGTAATTCGAGCAGTATTGCCCTGTATTTTCAAGTGTGTCACCAATTCATCAGTTCATACTCTCCCCTCCTCCTCCTCCTCCTCCTCCTCCTCCTCCTCCTCCTCCCGTCCCCTCTCATTGTCTCCCTTTTTCTTCCTCTGCTTCTGCCCCCTCCTCTTCTCCCAGTGGTGTTGGACGACAGCAAGAGGCTGGCCAAGCGGAAACTAATCGAGGAGAACCGGGAGCGCCGTCGGAAGGAGGAACTGCAAAAGACAGTGTGGGACCGACAGGAGCCCACCCAGGAAGAGTGGGACCTGATCCGTATGGTGACTGAGGCCCATATGGCCACAAACGCACAGGGCAACCACTGGAAGCAGAAGCGGAAATTCCTGGTGAGACATCCTCCCTCCCTCCTCACCACAGCCTTCATCGTATTGATTACCCGACCACCCCTGCCCCCCAACCCCTCACACCCCCCTCCCACCCCCACCCCTTCCACATCACGCCCCTGTCTCCTCCACTTCCACCACAGCCACTGTTCCTCTGTTCCCTGTGTTAATATGTCCATGTGTTTTTTTGTATCTCCTTGTAGAGTGGAGAGAGTTAGCTGGACGATGGTGAAAAGTGTGTTCCTCAACGCAGCAGCACTAATTTATAATGGAACATCTTATTCTTGTCTGTTTTTTGTGCAATGATCTTTAATTGCTAATACTAATAACTTGCTTTTTTGTGCTGTTTCATTTCTCTCTCTTTCTGTTTGTAGCTTTTGATTTTACACCTCACCCCTTTTTTGACTAATTTTGATTTTCTTTTCTGTAAAGTCTAATCGCTCTCTGCAGATTGAAAGTCCGTCCCAGCTGTTGACTTTATTTGGGGTTTCTATGGCACGGTCAGAAGGAAGCATGAAACTGAATTGAAATTCGGGGTTTGTAGCCGGCCGGTGTAATAGCAGGCGTATATTAAGGCGTTCGTGTACATTTTACAAGAACTCAGTAAGTTTTTTGCGTGAAAGTCAATTTCAAGAAAGATTCATTCGGAAACGTTTCGTAAAAATTTGTACAAGATTGATGAAAGTCGTACGAATGGTTTTGTTTCAGTCGTCGTCCGTTGTTCATGACAAAATAATACATGTCCGTGTCGTCGAGTGCTTCCGTGGACCTGTTTGAAGCCGTGGTCCTGAGCCTGATCTCACCATAGAAACCCATCTTGGATTTCTGTCCTCACCTGTTTTCTATCTGCACACTCTTTCATCTGTCCTCAGTTTTAACTTGTTTTCTTTTTAGTTGGCTTGACACGGGTTCTTCATTGAAACTTCACGATTCCTGTTGATTATCCAACAGGTCGAGGAAGCTATGCTTCTTAATGAAATAACATGTAATTTATTCTATACTTCTGACCAGAGTGCAGCGGGGGTGAAGGAAACTAAGGTAAGGACAACAAATATTAAAGTGATGTACTGCCTTTTCAACATGTGCTTGATGCAGTTTACATTTACATGCGTTACACATTTGATGAAGTGCAGTAGACATATGAGTGCTACATGTCTGTAGTGATGTGTCCCCATTCACATCTTTACATCGTATTGGCCAGGCGAATTATTGTCAGCTCAAGAGTCAACCGCTTCACTGCTTTCTAGTTCTTCCATTATCGTATTCAGCCATGAACGCTTTACACACTTCATTTTAACCTTGAACTTGTTTCATAATGTAATGTTAAGTTTAATACTGTTCTCATAGTACAATAAAATATACATGCTGTTTTAATTTTTTATGTAAGCTTTGGGACACTTTGGACATCGACCTTCTCTCTTTTGTGTTTCAGCCTGAGGAAATTGGTCAAGCGTCCATGGTCAATACACCTGAAGGAAACAAAGTGGATATAGAAGCCTTCAGTCAGTTTACAAAAATTATCACCCCTGCCATAACCCGAGTGGTGGACTTTGCCAAAAAACTGCCTATGTTTTGTGAGGTAAGTGACAAAGTTTAGTGAAATGTAGACAGAGAATAAAGAGGTCACAACGCTACCTCTGGTGGTGGCGGCAGTGCAGGTCAAGCTGTTGACACCTGAGTTTCTAATTCTGCAGTCACGCTACAGTGGATTTACAGTAAAGCCACAAATGTTCTTGGCTGGAGTTCATCACATATACATTGGAAACAGTGTGAATGTCAGCCAACAAGACTAGGTCAACACCTACTGTATGGCCGGAGCGAATGGAACACTAGAGGGCTTTTATTTTGAAAGAGGAAGTGGCCGCATTCAGCTAGTCATGGACTTTACTTTGCCTCCGTCCAATACTGCCTTTTTCAACCAGGCCAGCTAATTAGCGTGCTAGCCTGGTAATTCCACCATGTTTTTGTGCTGATGTTCATTGTTAATGATCTGACCAAAGTTAACATATGACAATAACAATGCGCTTTTCTATGCTGTGACAAGTGTGTGTTGATGAAGCATTAAGGTGTTAAATTTTACTTATGTAGCAGCTGGTTAGTTAGCTAGCTAGCTCGCTAATTCCACCATGCTATCATGCTGCAATACAGCTCAGGCATTGCCTTTAACTTAACCACCCACTCTGTGATGGACAGACTAAAAAAAGAAACTTGTAAATAAATAATAATAATAAAATTGTTAATGTAAAAAAAAGATTTCTTAAAATCTCAAGTATAATATCAATACCAGCCTCAAATTAATAATTTTATAATATTTTATGGAACTTTAAAGCTGACTTACAAAGTGCTGAACAGTAAAACTGAGTAAGCAAAACAATTTCAAAGTAAAACAAAGAAAAGAAGAAGAACAGTAAAATAATATGTAGCCTAGTAGAGTTCACAAAAGTCTAACATCCTTTAATGTAGAGCAAAGACTACATATTTGGCTGTCGTCACAAATGGCAAACAAGGTGTCAAATCCACTAACAATCAAACTTAAAACAAGTTTTATTTTCCATGTCTGTTATTTCTTAAACGTTTTAAACTGTAGTCTTCATATATGTTTAAATATACACTTGCTTGTACACATTTTTTTCCATATTCAGCTTAGCCATTAATTGGCATTAATTAAGTGGACGTCTACTAATTAAGGACTGTCTCTATTTTCCTTTAATTTCTCCTTTCTCTGAAACAATGCAGAAAATTTTGCAGTATTTACAATTCCGTGAGACGAAGGCAAAAGGTTCAGATTTATTTTTATAGCAACAGAGTCAATTATAAATTCAAAGAGTTAGCAATGTCTGCTACAGATCAGTTATTAGCTTGGTTTCAAATGCATGTAGGAAAATAATGTTGCTGCTGCTTTATGCTGGATACAAAGTACAAATGTTAATGTATGCTGATTTTAATGATTATTTGATTTTACTGATAATTTGAACAGTATTTATTTTAATTTTCAAAATAAGTGCACGCTGTTGCAACATCAGCCATGTTCTTTTACTAACAATGCCGATCTCTTTCTCCCTTTAATCAGCTGCCTTGTGAAGATCAGATCATCCTGTTGAAAGGCTGTTGCATGGAGATCATGTCACTGCGAGCTGCCGTTCGCTATGACCCAGAGAGCGAGACCCTCACGCTCAATGGCGAGATGGCAGTCACGCGAGGCCAGCTTAAGAATGGAGGCTTGGGAGTAGTCTCGGATGCCATTTTTGACCTTGGCGTGTCGCTGTCCTCCTTTAACTTGGATGACTCTGAGGTGGCTCTTCTACAGGCTGTCATCCTGCTTTCATCTGGTAAGCACCAAGCGTCTGGACTCTCATCATGCACGCATACATGAGCTCATTAAGCTTCTTTACATTACTGCCAACTATTTTCCAAAGCAATACCTTTAGTACAGCAAAAACTGCAGACCAGTAGAGGCCAGTGACACAGTGGTTTAATATTGTACTGTACACACAAAGAGAAAAGAACAAATTAAATCCTGTCCAGTACTTGTCCTCCCAAAAGCAACGTTATCTCCTCAGTGATGCTTTGCTCCGTCCTGCACGGATTGTGTGAACAATATTTCTTTGACATGAAATCCATACCAAACCACAGCTGAGTCGATTAATCACCATAATCATTGTGAGGAGCTTTGACCAGCTAGCTTGGATTTGGCTCCGGCACCATTTCTCTGTGTGACGCTCTGCATCTCATTGAAGATCAATACTGTTCTGCTGTGTGTTGCACATGTAGACATGACATGGGGTGAACCTGCCCATCTGTCTTGTCTTCTGACACACTAGGGTTCAATCAATACATCGTTTCCAGGGCTGAAAGGCTGATACTGAGTCGTAATTACAATCTTTAAAGATAAGAAGTTTAAAAGAATCAAAAAAAAATTGCGTTTTTTTAACAGAAAAGCCTCTGAATTGAAACTTTCCACTAATTGTTGTGATGATAGGAAATTGATTATAATCTTTTTTTTATCTATTTGGCTATTAAAACAATTCACACAACACAATTAAGTTTTTCTGTCTGTTTTTTTGCTTGTATTTCTTGCACCATTGGACAAAACACGATGAGCCATGTTGCTGTATTTGCAGCCAACCAATTAACCTGATTAGTACAGTGTTGTCATTATTCCTAATGGGACTAATTGTCTAACCCATGAAAATAAGATCCAAGTTAATATCCTTTGACCCTGACAGACCTGTGTTTCAGAAGATCCGGCAGGTTGTAAACAAACCCCCCCCCCCGGTTAGTCTGATTGACTGCTTGCACAGTGTAGTGTGAAATATTCATTTAATGAGCTGCACGTTGCTTTTTCAACCTTTTATCTGCTTCTCACAGTTAGCTTTGTACATATTGTCAATAGTGTTTACCATGCATTTTGTATGTAGTGTTTTTAGTCATTGTTTTAATCATCTCAATGTCTTTAAATAGCAGCTAGCCTAACTGTCTAATAAAATAAAGAAAAGCATCATCAGGTTTAAGAGAAGGCCGGCCAGCTCTACGGAGCTTTACTGCTCGCTTTCACAAGACGGTGTTATTTCATTAGTCACTTTCATTTTTGGCAGCTCTTCTAAACACCAAGTGTGCTAAGCTGTAAAAAAAAATTAGGTCGTGATGGCTCTTTTTTTACCATAGCCTATATGTTTCTATATTTGTGTTTTTTACACTCTAACAACAACATTGACCGGTGTATTCTTGTCATCAGATCGGCCGGGCCTGAGTAGCGTGGAGCGAATTGAACGCTGCCAAGAGGAGTTCTTGCTGGCCTTTGAACATTACATCAACTACCGCAAACACAAAGTGGCGCATTTCTGGCCCAAGCTGCTAATGAAGGTGACGGACCTGCGGATGATCGGTGCCTGCCACGCCAGCCGATTCCTTCACATGAAAGTGGAGTGTCCCACCGAGTTATTCCCTCCTCTCTTCCTGGAGGTCTTTGAGGACTGACCAATGGATTTTAGTGGATGTGTGTGTGCATGTATGTGTGTGTGTGTGTGTGTGTGTGTGTGTGTGTGTGTGTGTGTGTGTGTGTGTGTGTGTGTGTGTGTGTAAGTATGTGTGTGCATACGTCAGCGCCTGGGCACCCTGGTGGTCTCAGGGGTGGAACCAGCAGAAGGCCCGTCACAATGAACTTTCTATTAGCACTACTGAGTGTCACTTCATTCCATAGTTTAGGAGTAGCTCTCTGGTCTAGTTTTGGATGGAACCATTCCTTACAGTGCGGGTACATGTGAATAGCATTTTGCTCTTTTTTTTTTTTTTTGGTTTTGTTGTTAATGTTGTGGATATAACCTCTCACCTCGGATTTTACTATAGTTTTTTTGTGTTGATGATTGTACAGTTGGCATAATGGTGATTTTATCAACACTTGTTCATTCATTAGAAACCATGCAAATGTTGTATTTTCCTTCCTTTATGTTGAAAAACTCAAAATGGCTGCTCACCTGACACACGTAACAAGACATTGTCAGCGATCTGTTAGCCTTCCCCCCACCTGCTTGACTTTATTGGACCCATTTGTTAGTATATTACTATAGTCAGTCATCCTTATGGTGAGTGTCTGAACTGTTCAGTGCCTCGCCACCATACTGTGACCTGACCTTTTGACAGCTAGACTCATTCTAATGGACGACAGCTCACGGGCCTTTGTAAGGCTCTGGGTAGCTACACATCACAACGTGAAGTCGTATTGCGGCGTTTCAGAGATGCCGGAAAAATCTGAATCTTGCGACAGAACAATGACTAAAGGCAAAACTAAAAAAGTAAGAGCCCAAGGCATGATTTTGCAGCGTCACCTTTTAAGATGTTTTTGACATACACACTGTTAACACTACACAACAATATTGTTTAATCCTCATAAGTGTGACCACAACACCTGCCTTTGTTATAAGTAGCCAAACATGGAGTTTTGAATTTCTAGGGCTAGCAAACTGCTAAATATCATGGACAACTTTAGCTGTTGCGCCACGACAGCGTATTAGGGCCATGGCAGACGAAAAACAAATAACCTTTTATTCACAAAATTTAAGGGGATGATATTTCGAAAAATATGTCAGATTTCTTACCCACACACAAATGTAGCCCTAAGACATGTTTGAATTGTAAGTCACTTAGATTTAAAGGGAACTTATTATCCATAGCATATCTTCCAGTTTTGAAATGATCAGGTCCACGTAAGTGTTTTAATGTGGTTCACCACAAACAACTCTGCGTCCAGTCCGCTCAAAGATGTGTCACCGTCTCTACAAAGGAAAAGAAGCAAAACAGATAATCTTAAGGGCTGCTTCACGGATAATACGCCGCTGAGATAAGGAGAGGATGCTAATGGAATACGACAAATCGTATTCTAGGAAGTGTTTATTTTTGCAAATCACAAATGTCTGTGATGCACATATGTGACGTGATGTTTTTATATAAATGGTAAATCTCACTCAAAGCACTTTGCATCAACAATTTACACACACATTCAGAAGCAATTTAGGGTTCAGTATCTCGCCCAAGGACACTTGTTGACATGTCCACTGCAAGAGCCAAGAACTGAACCACTGACCTTCTAATTGGTCAACAGCTCTGCGATGATTAGTTGATAAGTCCATTGACAGGAAGATAATAATGGCTGTAGTTCCAGCTTCTCGTTATTTTTTTTGTATGTATTGTGTTATAGTAAACTGAATAACTTTGGCGGATTGGTCAGACAAATAAGCAATTCATCTTAACGTTAGGAAACCGTGTTGGTTTTCTGACATTTTATAAAACAGTTACTCAAGAAAATAATCAGTGGGTTAATCAGTAATAAAAAATAATAGTAGCCGTCCTTCAAGTATTGATCCATGGCCCCAACATGCTGTCGCAGCTGCATTTAAAGGGAGAAAAATCTTGAAGGAAATCTTGCTTGTGTCTGTGTTTTTCGTTGTTATTTTTACAAACAGCCAGACAAACACAGAAAGGGTGTAACTCCAACCTCCACCTCCCCGCTGGTGATTCAGACTTCCGACATTGAAAGGAACGCAGCCGTAGCATTAAGATGAGCCTGCTCACCATCACCAGAGACTGGTCAGGACTAACTAAAGCACATAATGACACTGATGTCAGGAAAAGACAATCATAGAGTACTTGTTTTTTGTGTAACGATGCCACATGCTGTGCCAAAATCAAGTGAATGATGCCCTCCTTATCGAATCCCTGCTGGGCTTGACTGGTTATGCTAGTTAGTGCATGCCACTCGCACAGAGTCGTCCCTCTGACTCGTGTTTTAGTCCACGTTTGCAGCTTCTACAGTACAACCGGTATGAGTTTTATGTGTTTCATCTCGGCCATGTTGCCTCAGTAGTCCCACATACAGTGATTTAACCGTCTTGTTTTTTTTTTTTTCACGCAACTCCCTGAAAACAGGGTACGTTGAAAGAGTGACGTCATGGTGCTATGGTGGGTTGGGGATATGGCTGGTTGAACTGTATTATTATGTACATGCAGAAATAGGCATTATCTGTTTGTATAACAGCCCACCACCTTCTTATGATGGCATGCATATACACTAACACACAAACATGCAGATACAGTACATGCATCTACCTGTACACATACTGTACACATGCACATATTTGCATATATGCATGTGCCAAGATAAAATATGGGTCCGACCCCACCACTGTGACCAACCAGTGGGATTTGGAGGCCAGGTGAACACTGGCTGGCCCAAAACAGTATGATTCATCATCAGCACGGTACACTGAGAAAGCTGGTGAGATTGTGAAAACGTAGCGTTCTTTCCTTTCTTTTATTTTAGCAGGTTTGTCCTTTTTTTTGTTGTCGTTCTGAAAGCCTCTCTGGTATTGTCGTTTGCAATGTGACAAACATTTGCTCTGTATATCTCGCTTTCTCAAGCTTCACACTACTCCTCAAAGCAGCTTGTGTTTTTTCTCCTCTTTTCTGTGAAGTGATGCCTTTTATCAAAGCAATAGACTTGCTGCAGTGTTTGAATGACCCGGACCTCACACACACACCTCGCAAACTGTACAGACTAAAAAAAATAAATGCACAGACAATCAGAGGGAGAGAGATGGATGGGGGAGTGGGCACCCGGGCTCAGGCGGCCCGGTTGGCCGTGCTGAGCCAGAGCCATTTGAAAAAAGTAACATTGGCCATGTTTACATGCACCCCTGTCGTCCATTGTCCTGTTGAGGTCATCTTCATGTTTGCAGGTACCTTTGATACCCTGCGACTGAGCCTGCCTGGTGCCATTATTGAACCAGTTAACAGAGTAGTTCTGGAAGAAAAAACACAGCAAAGATCAAAACATTGTCACAGTAGTTACGACTTACATCTGTTTCTGCATGATAGACTCATTGAACTCAAATAATGTGTGAATGTCAGTTACCACAGGCGGTGAGAAATAAATCTGGTCAGCTGTCATAACCGGGGCTGGTTGCACATTTGTTAGACTAATCTGTAGGTTTAAGTCAGACTTAATTCTGCTCTGAGGTTTGTCCGATGGCCCTTTTCAACCAAATACTCCCAGGAACTAAACTCAGGAACTGAAAAAGGACCTAAATGTCCCTTTGGTGCATTTGTTTTTGCATTTCCTTTGCATCTGAAGAACTGTGAGGGTTAGACTTGGAACTTACATTTGGTAAATTAGCCCTAAAAAGCATTAAAAAGTATTAAAAAGCGACGACTTTGTTTGAGACTTTCTTAACACAATGAGATGACAACATTGTTAGCTGGTTGTCTTTTGTAATGTACTTCTACATGAATGGTGGATGCCCACTGAAACGTGTTAACTCGCTCTCTCTTGACTCATTTTAAAATTTTATAGACATTTAGACTAGTGTCGGGAACTCGGCTGCCAACAAGGTTTAAATATATTCCCATGCTATTCCAGCAACAACTATTGCTTGCTTTCCGTCTGAATGAAAAGTGCTGCAGCAGTTTGGAGGCTTGTGCTTGTCAAGGTGGGACCAAGTCATTGTTTGCAACTCCCAGGTCAAGTCATAACCCAAGTCATACACTTTGAGTTTCAAGTCTTAAACAAGTCATAATGCGCTCCTCACCAAATTTAATGCCATTTTAACAAAAGAGTATCATATAAATTTTGGGAAAATCATTTGTATTTATTTGTTAAACAAATTTCTGGAAAGTCTCCATCTGTAATTTTCCACCCACACATGCAATTACTTTTATGTAGACCAGTGCTTAATTTTTGTACTCAAATTAAATTATCTTAGGTATCACTTTTTGGCACTTGATGACGTAGGGTTAATTCTAAATAGTTTTTCTTCTGCACCTTAATTGGTTGCTGTTGGATTTGTTCCAACAATTTGCATCATCTGGCGACTTGCGTATTGACTTGCTGGGAAGGAAAACCATTAATGTTCTTTGTTTCAGGCAATGAAGGGGAACATATTTTTTAATCTTTGGGCTTGAAGGTATCAAATATTTTCAAGTCAAAAGGCTCAAGTCCAAGTTAAGTCACGAGTCATTGGTGTTAAATTTCAAGTCATGTTGCAAGTTATCAAATTTGTGACTCAAGTCTGACTCAGGTCCAAGGTAGTGACGTCAGTAGTTAAACTCCACCCTGATAGCTGCAGGACCTTCAACACATTCTACCTCAGGAGCAGGGACAAACTGTGGCCCAGGAACCAAAACTGGGGCTACGTTTCTTCGGTCATAATGCAAGTTAAGGTTCCAGAGTTCCTGTAGATATTTCTTGGTTCCTGCACAGGTAAAGGACCACAATGAGAGTAAAGACATGTGCACAAAATGGAGTGTTTTCAAAGCTGCATTGATTGACGTTTTTGCCATTAAGGAGCATAACTCCGCAGCAAGCTGACACACCTTGATGTACAGTAGGTCGTTGATGGCTAATGTGTTAGCAAACATTGTAAGCAGAAAGTTTGCGTTCAGTTAAAGTTGTGTTTCTGACCACCTGATGAATGTAAGGCTGATATTTTTACTCCTTTTAGCTCTAGTTCGGTGTCCACCAACTCCTGAGGAAAACTCTATCGGCTTGATTTTCATCCTTCTTAACAGCTAGTTTCTAACTTGACATTGAGTGCTTGACAGGTAGCATAGAGTGGGTTTATCAGAGCTTTTTGGCTAAAAGTGACGCAGCTATACATTAAACTACGACTGTAAAACTAAAACAATTAGCTAAATTACAGATATTGTTTAAGGCTAAAGTTATCCACTGCATCCTGGCTCTTTCAGAGCAACAATTACATCAATATTGCTCTTCAAACCCATGAACACTGCAGTATCCTCCGTCGTTCCCCAACCCACGAGGTTTCTTGAGCACCGTTTCTTTGACATCTGTTTAGTGATCTTTTCTTTAGCTTTTCTTGATCTGTTGCAAGGTTTGCAGAATATTTTTTATCAATTTCCTTCAACGAACTTGCGGTGAGGAACTAATGCTTCAGGGCCAGGATGGACAAGAAGATTAGTAGGACTAACTGTACGTTCCAAAGAGGCAAAGTGTTGCGGACGGCCAAGAAGCACGACTGTCAAAAATATTTGTGGCAGCTTTGTTCGCTCTAGTCGCTCATCAGGTGAAGCGTTGAACGCTCGATCGTGCTTGTCAGTTTAAAGGAGCCGCAAAGCAGACTACTGGCTTGAAAGCAGCGTAGTTGCTGCTTGCTGTCCAGTCAGAAAGCTCGTAGTTGGCCAACAGAAAGTTGTGTTTGGTCAATGAAAACAGAAAACGTATGTCATCCCATTCAAACCAAGCAAGGAAGACTTGCTACGTTCCACCATTAGCCTGCAATTCTTTCCTCTATTACGAAAATTACACACTTTAAAACTCACCAGACCAACCAACTACCTCCGTGTTGGGCCCCAAGCCTCATTCTTTTTATGTTGGTCTCTGTAACCCAACAGCGACACATTATAAAGGACTGAGTGGGCGCGAACGCAAGTAGTAAACTTCTCGATATCCATTGTCGGAACAAGTGTGCTGCAGGAACCAAAGTTACATGGCTTGTTCTCTGGGACCCGCTTCATCGAAGCACGCCAGCATTCTGATTGGTTGTCGCTGAACTGCGTCAGAGCTCATTACCATAAAGTTAAACAAGTTTTAACTCCCCTCCGAACCGTTCCAGTCACTTTGGTCACCTAAGACATGTGGCTGATGACCAGATGACCCAAGTCGCCGGGCTCTCATTGAAAATGAATGACTTCCGCCGTTTTGGAAGCTCTGGTCGCTGTTGGTGACCTCTCTTATGGGCAGTGAGCGAAAAATTAAGATTCAGTTAAATCTGAGTGTATGTTCAAAGATTGTCAAGGTCAAGGATTAGATGGTTTTGTGAATTGAATAGATCAGTCTAAAGACTTTTAGTTAGATCTAAGTCATATCCAAAGTCTGCCTGTGCAGCCAGCCTCGGGTTCCTTGTAATCAAAGTATGAACTTTCAAGGTTAATGGTCTTTATGGTGAGTCACAAATCCTACCTGAATGATTTCAGGAAGTTTTCTGTGCCAGAATGGCAGGTTAGTTCATTACCTGGCTATTCCCTACATGTACACAAAGAGGCTTACCACGTCTTGTGCAAAAGGAAACAAAAATAAATAAATTTCAAAGATACAAAATTGCAAAAATACAACTTCCAATCCAAACTGGGTGATAAACCAGACATTGCAGTGTTTGTTTTTTTGTTTTTGTCATGACATTTCAGCTCAATCTTGTAAAGGCCATGTTTTTTATTTGATAAGTTTCATTTGATGTTTAAAAGGAATGGACTGTTAACTCAACCACGTTGGGTTTTTTTTTATAGCAATGTACCGAAACCTTACCTCACCATTAGCCAAACTTGTTCGCAGTAACCTCAGAGCCCTCTGGTGGCAGTACTTCATTGAAAACGCTGAAAATTGCACTCGATTGACTAACGATGGCCTTATAAAGTTCATATGGCTAACATGGGGAGCAAGCTTTAATTTGGAGTTGTGCTTCTGGTGACCTGATGAATGTAAGTCTAGTATTTGCTCAGCCTCAATCGCTGTTCTGAGAAAAATATCTGGCTCTTAAGCTGCTACTGTAAGTGTTTTAGTGTGTTCACCAGGTAGCCGCTAACTGGGAGGTAGCGTTCAGTTGATTTACCTGAAAACAGGTGCCTGGTTAAAGCTGATGGACACGTTGAGACCGACCCGAAACGGTGATGTTGTGGGTCCAAAAACCGAAACAGTGAACTGAAAGATGCTAAAATGCTGAAGAGCTTGTGATGAATCAATGTGGGCTCGTTACTGCAAGCAACACCTTCCCATTATATTGACTCATTCTTCACATAAAATTAACAATTAGTGCACTGTAAACCCCAAATTACATGAAAATACAAATTAGATAATGTTTGTGTTTTCTGTAGGTTGTGTACAAACTGGAGTTTAATGGCCGTAAGAATATGTTGGATTTTTACACGTCGCACACATAACCATAATTACTTGAATTACCGTATGCACAGAGCTGTCGGTGCATGTAAACATAGTCAATGCTGCCTGCTGGTTCAGATGATGTTTACTGTTCCTGAAAAGGTGCCAGCGCGCTGTTATCTCTCCCACGAGTTGTTGCTTTTAAGGTTACTCAGTTACAAACCAATAACAAGAGAGAAAAGCTATTTTACAGTACAAAGGAAAAAGGATGTATATTTTCAGACTGCAGATTTTTTTTACGGATGTTGTTCGCATAATATGAACATATTGTTTTGCATAGCTGAAAAAAAAAATTATCTTGCTCTCAAACCCATTTCGACATCTCTGCAAAAAAAAAAAAATACAATGAGCAAGACATTATGAATTGTAAAAAAACAAAAATTAGTGCAGCATTACTTCTACTATTTAAAAGATTACTGTAGCTGGATTTCACTGTCAATAAAAAGCAACACAGCTGAACACATTTAAAGAGTAACTAACCCCAGAAGTTTGTCTGAAATACCTCGACCCTGGAAATACCTCTAGAACCAGGCCCCCAGGTGGTCTAACCATGGAATTACAATTTCAGGGTTTGTCATGTGATGCCACTGAGCCCAAAAAGACCTTTTCCATAGACTTACATTGTGAAAGAGACATCTGTAAATCAGTGGATATTTTTTTGAGCATCAGAACCGCCACAAAAAAACAAATTGTTTTACTGTTGGGAGTTGTTCCATTTCGATAACATTTCAAACTTAAATTATTTTGTCCCCATTCATGTTAGCAGGCTAAACCAGAAGTTAGCCGCTCAGCTGATTGAAGCCTGCAAAAGTCTGTAGCGTGCTTGCCCTGTGGGCCCAACGATGCAGAAGAGCTGGGTAAATTTTATACCCTGGACGTTGAACTTTTTATGCCCCAGGTACCACTGAGCAGCTTCCATCAGAATGAACGGTGCCCCGCCTCCATCGCTGTATCCTGCACAGTCACTCCTTTGTGCAGCAAAGGAATCGAGGGGTGGGGGGCTTTGTTGGTGACGAAAACAGCCACCATATATGTCACTTTTCTTCACATCAGCCAGTGGCAAAATTCTGCTTCAAAAGCCGAGTTTCAACCATTAGAGTGCAGTCGCTGTTCATATTTGTATATGTACAGTTCAAATACTTGGACCTGAATCCATCAACAAAACCACTAAATACCCATATACATTGGTTTTCAGCTGAGTAAAAAAAGTAGTTTGGGGGTTAGTTACTCTTCAAGGTCAACGTCTTGATCAAAGTGTAACCAGCATCAGAGAAAAAAAAAAATCATCCACCGTCAACACAGATTTCTCTCCTTGTGTGTTTGAGTGTCTTCTTGTTCAACTCATCTGTTCAACACTTACTGGAAAACCGTCGTGGTGAGAAAGGGAGTGAGATAAAGTGTGTGTAGGTGTAGGAGTGAATCTGTGGCAGCAAAACAAAAGATGAGAAAATTCTGATCCAAATTTGCTGCCTTGCACTCGGCGTTTACCGGAAACATTGTCCGATAATGCATCGTCCAGCTGTGGACAGTGTTCTGACGTGAGCGTGGAGAACTTCAAGAGGAAATGATTTTGATGCTCATGACTGACGATGATTGCAGCTAATGTGAATTGGCTCTTGAGAATAAAGATGGTTTTGAGAGAATTTGTTTTTGTACTTTTATTTTTGTTGCAGTTGTGTGAATGTTCTTACCTTTGTCTTTTAATTGCTTGTGATTGACTCCTTTTTTTTTGTTCCTTTCAATCCTAGCGCAGTTGATGTTTATTTATTTTTACTTTTATTTTATTTATTTATTTATTTTTTACCATAGTTTTATTTGATTTTTTTCTGTACTTCCAAAGTGATTCATCTGCTTCACTTCAAAGAATCCTTCACAACACTGGACCTTGATCAGCTGATACAGAGGACACACCCACTTCACGATCTGATTGGTCGGGTGTGACGAGGTTCTAAACTTTTCTCTCAAGCCTGTTCTTCATTCTTCACATAACATCGGCTGTAACTCTTTGTGTCTACACCCAAATGAATGAATGCATTTCAGGGAAGACTCGAAGAAAGATAACAGTCGAAACAGGTACCAACATGATTGCTTTTCTTTACATTCATGTTCACGAAATTGCAAACTTTGTCTTCCTTACCTTCTACACTTGTTGGCTAATCCGTCCTTTGAGACCTTTGGCAGCAGTGTGTGTTGTCACTTTATGCATGTGCTTCATGTGTGCATTCATGACACAAACAAAGAGGACTCACTCGTAAAAGGCACAAAGATGACTTGGTTATGTTTAGGCTTAAAATATCCGCTTTAGGTAGCACTATTCTGGCAGAAAACAGTGATGTCCCAGCAAAAAACAAGCGCTTGTTGCTTGTTGGTCTCGAACAGTAGTCTGCAGCGCTCCACAGCTCATACTGTATACTACATCACTTTGGAAACGCTGATATGATATGTATGAAACATCCATGGTTTGCAGAAACACACAATCCCAACATACTGGTGACTGGGATGAGTAAAAGCATTGCCTCATAGCAATAGTCCATTTTTTCTGTGGGGTACCTTTAAGTTTGGTTTCTTTTTGAGCCAATCTAGCAAAATCAAATCTGAACATTGACCTCATGAAACATTTGACCATGCATAATTAGCCATTATTTACATCTAATTATTTACATCTAATGTCATTCCTTCTATCAAACTTTATAAATTTTGATTACAAACATTACCTGCAGATCCAAGAGGTGTGTACACGAGAAGACAAGGTTCATTGTGTGTGTATACATATATTTTGCACAGGTGCTTTTTTTTTTTTTGGCATTTTTTATCCTGTGTCCAGTAGTCCGATATCAATCCTGATCTAATCCCGGAATTTTACATTTTACTTTGAAGCCTTTATTGTCTCTTTTTTTCTCACCGAGAAGTGGAAGCACCTCTGATTTGGTTTGCAGAGTGCGTATGGGCAGGCTGCAGATGGTGTTTGAGTCTGCAGGGAGTGGCAGTGAGTGGACGCAGAGGGGAGGAAGCTGCCTTGTTGCCATCTGCTGATGGATAGCGACACTACCACAGTCATCACCGCTGAGCTTCAACACCTCACAAATTTATATTTATCACATTCTCTGCATATCATCTATAAATCTCATGTTATCTCCATCGCAGCTCTGTAGCTTTGACTGTGTAGCAGTCCTAGTTTAACTTGCTAAATTTCAAATGGTGAAACAGATTCTATTCTATCTATACAATTCTAAGCATTGTACTAAATCATATTTCCATAACCTGGGCATACCACAGCCAAGGCCACACGATCCTCTGTGTTATTTGTTTTATGGTGACTCATACTCGTGAGTTATGCCCATTTAATCTGAATGTTTGTGTCCAGTACACCATGTGTACAAGATTTTGAGTAATTACAAGAAAATTGCTCGTAATATGGACGAGTTTCTAACCCAGTTTGGTTGAGAGGTGGTGAGAAAACAGCAGACACTGGAAACAGGAATGATTAAACTGCAAAGTCCTTTTTAGGAAACACCTTTTATTAATATAAGAATTGTATTAAGAAATATGTTAAGTATTAAAGAAATAAAAAGATGTTTTGCTTTCTCATTAAGAACTTTTTATGTCACAGTTTAAACAAACAGAATATTTGAAAAAAATGTATATACTGTGGTATTTTCATATTGTACATACATACAGTTAGTTATGTTGTATGGAGTTGGGACAGTTGAAATCTTAAATGTTACTAAATGGCCATTGGGTGGTGCTGTTGCATTTACACCCACAGCGAAATCCTGACAGCTGTTTGGAGCTAAACTTAGATAGAGACTGATTTAATAACAGCACACACAGACCGCTTTGAAATGAATCTTACAAAATAATTTTAAGTGATTTATAAAATATCACCATGATTTTCAACTCTTTTTTCCGATAATAACTTAAAACTTTGCCTGCCATATTTGGTAACTTATAAAAATTAAAGTTTTACCATTTTAAAACTAAGTTCTGTCGATAAGAAGAGCCCTTGGCCACATGACCTCTGTCAGGAGCGTTGCCGTATCCAAGCAGATGCCATTGCTGAACTGCTCAGGTAGGTACAATCAGTGCCAAGCTCTGCACTGTCTCTCCACCACCATACCATAGCATGCCATCAGAACAGTATGTGAGAACAAACATCAGTATATTATGTCATAAAAAGTCATAATATAGTAAGTAATTAACAAGTCATAGCAGAGTATGTCAAAATCGCCACAGTATAGTATGTATTCAGTAAGTCATAGTATGGTATTTTTTTACTTTTTTGTGACGTACTATACTATGACTATTTATCACGTACTATACGTTGATTTTTTTTTATCACATACTATATTGCAACTTTTTTGTCACATACTGTACTATAGTACAACTTTATTTAATCAAATACCAATGACTTTTAAAAAACAACAACAACTATAATATGACGTTTATTTTATCACATACTACAATGTGCTTTTCTTATTACATACTATACCATGCCTTTTTGACATACTAAACTATGACTTTTTTATCACATACTATACTATGACTTTTTTGTAACATGCAATAGTATGACTTATTTTTGACATACCATACTTTGACTTTTTCATCACATACTATACATGACTTTTTTGGTAACATAATACAGTATGACTTTTTTTGACATACTACGCAATGACTTTTTTTGTTGCATACTATGCCATGACTTTTTTGACATACTATACTATGACTTTTTTTTTATCTAATTATATATTATGACTTTTTCAACATACTATACTTGTACTTTTTTGTAACATACTATAGTATGACTTATGTTTGACATACCATACTATAAAAAATAAAAAAAATACCATTTTTTTTTTCATCACACACCATACTATAACGTTTTTTTCATTACATATTATACCATGGCTTTTTTTTTCATACTATACTATAACTTTTTTGTCATATAATGTTCTGTGATTTTTTATCACATACTATACTTTGACTTTTTGATCATATTATCAAAAAATATAAACTATGACTTTTTTTTTTACATAGTACACTGTAACATTTTTATCGACTATACCATGAATTTTTTGACAAACTGTACTATGACTTTTTTATTATATACTATACGAAGACTTTTTTTTATCACGTACTCGACTATGTCTTTTTTAACATACTATACTATTTATTTTTCATTAAACTATACGATGACTTTTTTATCATATAATATATTATAACATTTTTCTCACATACTATACTGACTTTTTTTTTTTTACATAATATACTATTACTTTTTTTCACATACTATACTATAACTTTTTTTTATCACATACTATATGATGACTTTTTTTATTTCGTTTTACACAATGACTTTTTTTCTCACATACTATACAATGGTATTTTTTTCACATACTATACTATGACTGTCTTTGACATACAATACTATGACTTTTTCCGTAAAACTAAATTAAAACTTTTTTATCACATATTATACAATGACTTTTTGACATACAATACAATAATGACATTTTCTTTTCACATACAATATTATTACTTTTTTATTACATCTTATACAATGACTTCTTATGACATAGTATACTATGACTTTTTCATCACATTATACTATGACTTTTTGAGACACTATACAATTATTTTTGTAACATACCATAATATGGCTTTTTTGACAAACTATACAATTATGTTTTTTTAACATACTATACTATGATGTTTTGGACATACTTTATTATGACTTTTTTATCATATACTATACTGTGATGTTTTTATCACATACTATACTATACTATGATTTTTTATTATCACATACAATATGATGATTTTTTTGACATACTACACTATGACTTTTTTGTAATATGTTATAGCCTACTATGCCTTTTTAAACATAACACACAGTAATTTTTTAATCACATGCTATTCTATGCCTTTTTTATGACATATTTATGACTTTCTTTAAACATCACATACTATACAATGACTTTTTTCCCCACATACTATACAATGATTTTTTTCCCCACATAGTATACTATGACTTTTTTGACATAATATACTATGACTGTTTTTGACATAATATACAATAACTTTTTTGTAACATACTATGCCATGACTTTGTTGACATACTGTACTGCCAGTTTTATACATAGTATACAATGACATTTTAATGAAATAGCATACTATGACTTTTTTGTAACATAATATATTATGACGTTTTTCACATACTATACTATAACTTTTTTACTACATAGCATACTGTCTTTTTGCAACATACTACACTATAACTTTTTTCACAAACCAAATTTTTTGACATACTATATATGGCTTTTTTTTTTACATACTATAATATAACTTTTTTCTGACATACTCTACAATTACTTTTTTTAATCACATACTATACTATGACTTTCTTAACATATTATACTATGCCTTTTTAACATACCATACTATAGGCTTTTTGGCACATTATAATGTGACTTTCTTTTATCAAATTCTAAATTATGACTTTCTAAACAAATTACACTATGACTTTTTTATCATATACTATGCTATAACTTTTTTATGGGATAAAATTCAGTGACTTGTCAGAATAAAGCAGGTAATGAAAAAATGTCATAGCATAGTATGTTATCCAAAATCATGTAAAAATGTCATAGCATAGTATGTTATCCAAAATCATGTAAAAACATCACAGTATAGTATGTCGTCCAAAATCATGAAAAAACGTCATAGTATAGTATGTCGTCCAAAATCATGAAAAAACGTCACAGCATAGTATGTCGTCCAAAATCATGAAAAAACGTCATAGTATAGTATGTTGTCCAAAATCATGAAAAAACGTCACAGCATAGTATGTCGTCCAAAATCATGAAAAAAAAGTCATAGTATAGCATGTCGTCCAAAATCATAAAAAAAAGGTCATAGTATAGCATGTCGTCCAAAATCATGAAAAAACATCATAGTATAGCATGTCGTCCAAAATCATGAAAAAAAGTCATAGTATAGCATGTCGTCCAAAATCATAAAAAAAAGTCATAGTATAGCATGTCGTCCAAAATCCTGAAAAAAAGTCATAGTATAGTATGTCGTCCAAAATCATAAAAAAACGTCATAGTTTAGCATATCGTCCAAAATCATGAAAAAACTGTCATAGTTTAGCATGTCGTCCAAAATCCTGAAAAAAACGTCATAGTTTAGCATATCGTCCAAAATCATGAAAAAACTGTCATAGTTTAGCATGTCGTCCAAAATCCTGAAAAAACATCATAGTTTAGTTTGTCGTCCAAAATCATGAAAAAAAGTCATAGTATAGTATGTCGTCCAGAATCCTGAAAAAAAGTCATAGTATAGTATGTCGTCCAAAATCATGAAAAAACGTCATAGTATAGCATGTCGTCCAAAATCATGAAAAAAGTCATAGTATAGCATGTCGTCCAAAACCATGAAAAAAAGTCATAGTACAGCATGTCGTCCAAAATCATGAAAAAAAGTCATAGTACAGCATGTCGTCCAAAATCATAAAAAAAAGTCATAGTATAGCATGTCGTCCAAAATCATAAAAAAAAGTCATAGTATAGTATGTCGTCCAAAATCATAAAAAAAAGTCATAGTATAGCATGTCGTCCAAAATCAAGAATTCAATAACCACTTCACAACAAACTGCATTTGCTACTTCGTGACAGTATCCAAGAAAAAATAGAAAAAAAAGAAAAGTCACTTCTCAAAAACAACAGATGATGGATATACAGTAAAGAAAATTGCTCATCAAGATCTAAGATGTGGGTATACCAACTGTTTGTATCAGTTCAGAAACCTCCTGACAATATCCCCTTGACTACTCAGACCTCTATCACAATCTTTCAATAACCCAGCTGCTTTCTCCATGTTAAGGAGGTCTAAGTATTCTAGGAGCCATGCCTCCTTTACGAAACAGGCCGGCCTTCGTTCTTTCCAATTGCAAAGAATTAATCTTTTAACTGAAAGGCAGCCTAACGCCCAGAGGCGATTGATAACGGGGCTAATTCTATTGTCAGGGTTACAGCCCAAGATACAAACAGTGGGTGACAGGGTGAGAGTGACACCAAAGATCTCCGTCATGACTGCATGCATCTCTGACCATAAAGTTTGGATGGCTGGGCATTCCCACAGTAGGTGAAATAATGAGCCACGAAGGCCACAGTTATGCCAGCACAGATCATCAACATTTTCAGACATCTTGGCAAGTCTGACGGGGGTAATATAGGCTCTGCATAGAATTTTATACTGCATCATATTGTATCTGAAGCATTTAGATGAATGTATATCAGAATTCCAGATATGGGACCACTGAGCAACAGAAAGAGATAATTTGAGGTCATCCTCCCATGCCTCCTGAATGGAAATGTACAACTTATAACAATCAGATGACAAAAATTTATAAATGCAAGAAACAGTGCGTCTAGACCGGATGGCTTTTGCAAAAACTTCATCTTGTTCTTGGCAAGAGGCAGGCTCTGTCCCCTCAGTAAGATTTTTTTTCAGAATGGAAGATAACTGAGCATATGTCAGAAAAAATGTATCTGATAGAGCGAATCTTTCCTGAATCAACTCATAGGGTAAGATCCTACCATCGTAGATCTGTGTGATTGTATTAATGCCACATGTCATCCATTGTTTGTTACTAAGCGTGCCTCTTCCAGACAAAAGCGCAGGATTGTTCCAGACAGGGCATGAAGGAAGACATAGTCCACTATTAATATTTAACCTTTTATGTAAAATTCTGACAATGGAACATGAAAAACTAATAATACAATTATCCAAGGCAGCGGGAGGTTTAGAGTAGTACCATAACGAATATGTCAGCAATGTTAACACAATGACAGAAGCTCTGGATATTCAAAGGCCAGACATTCTGAATTCATCGACGGGGAACAAAAAAATAGATGGCATCGCAAAATATCTGAACATAGTATAGCATGTCGTCCAGAATCATAAAAAAACGTCATAGTATAGCATGTCGTCCAAAATCATGAAAAAAAGGTCATAGTATAGCATGTCGTCCAGAATCATGAAAAAAAAGGTCATAGTATAGTATGTCGTCCAAAATCATGAAAAAAAGTCATAGTATAGCATGTCGTCCAAAATCATGAAAAAAAGTCATAGTATAGCATGTCGTCCAAAATCAGGAAAAAAAGTCATAGTATAGCATGTCGTCCAAAATCATGAAAAAAACGTCATAGTATAGTATGTCGTCCAAAAACATGAAAAAAACGTCATAGTATAGTATGTCGTCCGAAATCATGAAAAAAAACGTCATAGTATAGCATGTCGTCCAAAATCATGAAAAAAAGTCATAGTATAGCATGTCGTCCAAAATCATGAAAAAAAAGTCATAGTACAGCATGTCGTCCAGAATCATGAATAAAAGGTCATAGTATAGTATGTCGTCCAAAATCATGAAAAAAAAGGTCATAGTATAGTATGTCGTCCAAAATCATGAAAAAAAAGTCATAGTATAGCATGTCGTCCAGAATCATGAATAAAACGTCATAGTATAGTATGTCGTCCAAAATCATGAAAAAAAGGTCATAGTATAGCATGTCGTCCAAAATCATGAAAAAAAGGTCATAGTATAGCATGTCGTCCAAAATCATGAAAAAAAGGTCATAGTATAGCATGTCGTCCAAAATCATGAAAAAAAGTCATAGTATAGCATGTTGTCCAAAATCATGAAAAAAAGTCATCGTATAGCATGTCGTCCAGAATCATGAAAAAAAGTCATAGTATAGCATGTCGTCCAGAATCATGAAAAAAAGTCATAGTATAGCATGTCGTCCAAAATCATGAAAAAAAGGTCATAGTATAGCATGTCGTCCAAAATCATGAAAAAAAGTCATAGTATAGCATGTCGTCCAGAATCATGAAAAAAAGTCATAGTATAGTATGTCGTCCAGAATCATGACAAAAAACGTCACAGTGTAGTATGTCGTCCAAAATCATAAAAAAAGTCCTAGTTTAGTATGTCGTCCAAAATCATGAAAAAAACGTCATAGTATAGCATGTCGTCCAAAATCATGAAAAAAACGTCATAGTTTAGTATGTCGTCCAAAATCATGAAAAAAAATTCATAGTATAGCATGTCGTCCAAAATCATGAAAAAAAGGTCATAGTATAGCATGTTGTCCAAAATCATGAAAAAAAAGGTCATAGTATAGCATGTCGTCCAAAATCATGAAAAAAACGTCATAGTATAGTATGTCGTCCAAAATCATGACAAAAAAGGTCATAGAATAGCATGTCGTCCAAAATCATGAAAAAAAGTCATAGTATAGTATGTCGTCCAAAATCATGACAAAAAAGGTCATAGTATAGCATGTCGTCCAAAATCATGAAAAAAAGTCATAGTATAGTATGTCGTCCAAAATCATGACAAAAAAGGTCATAGAATAGCATGTCGTCCAAAATCATGAAAAAAAGTCATAGTATAGTATGTCGTCCAAAATCATGACAAAAAAGGTCATAGAATAGCATGTCGTCCAAAATCATGAAAAAAAGTCATAGTATAGTATGTCGTCCAAAATCATGACAAAAAAGGTCATAGTATAGCATGTTGTCCAAAATCACAAAAAAAAGTCATAGTATAGTATGTCGTCCAAAATCATGACAAAAAAGGTCATAGTATAGTATGTTGTCCAAAATCATGACAAAAAAAGTCATAGTATAGCATGTCGTCCAAAATCATGAAAAAAAGTCATAGTATAGTATGTCGTCCAAAATCATGACAAAAAAGGTCATAGTATAGCATGTCGTCCAAAATCATGACAAAAAAAGTCATAGTATAGCATGTCGTCCAAAATCATGAAAAAAAGTCATAGTATAGTATGTCGTCCAAAATCATGACAAAAAAGGTCATAGTATAGCATGTTGTCCAAAATCACAAAAAAAAGTCATAGTATAGTATGTCGTCCAAAATCATGACAAAAAAGGTCATAGTATAGTATGTTGTCCAAAATCATGAAAAAAACGTCATAGTATAGCATGTCGTCCAAAATCATGACAAAAAAGGTCATAGTATAGTATGTTGTCCAAAATCATGAAAAAAACGTCATAGTATAGCATGTCGTCCAAAATCATGACAAAAAAAGTCATAGTATAGCATGTCGTCCAAAATCATGAAAAAAACGTCATAGTATAGTATGTCGTCCAAAATCATGAAAAAAAAGTCATAGTATAGCATGTTGTCCAAAATCATGAAAAAAAGGTCATAGTATAGCATGTCGTCCAAAATCATGAAAAAAAGTCATAGTATAGCATGTCGTCCAAAATCATGAAAAAAGTCATAGTATAGCATGTTGTCCAAAATCATGAAAAAAGTCATAGTATAGCATGTCGTCCAAAATCATGAAAAAAAGGTCATAGTATAGCATGTCGTCCAAAATCATGAAAAAAAAGGTCATAGTATAGCATGTCGTCCAAAATCATGAAAAAAGTCATAGTATAGCATGTCGTCCAGAATCATGAAAAAAAACGTCATAGTATAGTATGTCGTCCAAAATCATGAAAAAAAAGGTCATAGTATAGCATGTTGTCCAAAATCATGAAAAAAAGGTCATAGTATAGCATGTTGTCCAAAATCATGAAAAAAAGGTCATAGTATAGCATGTTGTCCAAAATCATGAAAAAAAAGTCATAGTATAGCATGTTGTCCAAAATCATGAAAAAAAGGTCATAGTATAGCATGTTGTCCAAAATCATGAAAAAAAGGTCATAGTATAGCATGTTGTCCAAAATCATGAAAAAAAGGTCATAGTATAGCATGTCGTCCAGAATCATGAAAAAAAAGTCATAGTATAGCATGTCGTCCAGAATCATGAAAAAAAACGTCATAGTATAGCATGTCGTCCAAAATCATGAAAAAAAAGTCATAGTATAGCATGTCGTCCAGAATCATGAAAAAAAACGTCATAGTATAGCATGTCGTTCAAAATCATGAAAAAAAGTCATAGTATAGCATGTCGTCCAAAATCATGAAAAAAAGTCATAGTATAGCATGTTGTCCAAAATCATGAAAAAAAGTCATAGTATAGCATGTCGTCCAAAATCATGAAAAAAAGTCATAGTATAGCATGTCGTCCAAAATCATGAAAAAAAGTCATAGTATAGCATGTCGTCCAAAATCATGAAAAAAAGTCATAGTATAGCATGTCGTTCAAAATCATGAAAAAAAGTCATAGTATAGCATGTCGTCCAAAATCATGAAAAAAAGTCATAGTATAGCATGTCGTCCAAAATCATGAAAAAAAGGTCATAGTATAGCATGTTGTCCAAAATCATGAAAAAAAGGTCATAGTATAGCATGTTGTCCAGAATCATGAAAAAAAACGTCATAGTATAGCATGTCGTCCAAAATCATGAAAAAAGTCATAGTATAGCATGTCGTCCAAAATCATGAAAAAAGTCATAGTATAGCATGTCGTCCAAAATCATGAAAAAAAAGTCATAGTATAGCATGTCGTCCAAAATCATGAAAAAAAAGTCATAGTATAGCATGTCGTCCAAAATCATGAAAAAAGTCATAGTATAGCATGTCGTCCAAAATCATGAAAAAAAACGTCATAGTATAGCATGTCGTCCAAAATCATGAAAAAAAACGTCATAGTTTAGCATGTCGTCCAAAATCATGAAAAAAAACGTCATAGTTTAGCATGTCGTCCAGAATCATGAAAAAAAACGTCATAGTTTAGCATGTCGTCCAAAATCATGAAAAAAAACGTCATAGTATAGCATGTCGTCCAAAATCATGAAAAAAGTCATAGTATAGCATGTCGTCCAAAATCATGAAAAAAAGGTCATAGTATAGCATGTTGTCCAGAATCATGAAAAAAAACGTCATAGTATAGCATGTCGTCCAAAATCATGAAAAAAAAGTCATAGTATAGCATGTCGTTCAAAATCATGAAAAAAAGTCATAGTATAGCATGTCGTCCAAAATCATGAAAAAAAGTCATAGTATAGCATGTCGTCCAGAATCATGAAAAAAAGTCATAGTATAGCATGTCGTCCAGAATCATGAAAAAAGGTCATCGTATAGTACATCAAAACAGTCATAGTTAGCATTTTTTTAAAAAGTCATAGGAAAGTCACAGTATAAGTGTGATAAAAAAAAAAATCAAAATCATACTACTTGTCAAAAAAGTCATGTTATAGTATGTGATAAAGTCACAGTATAGTTTGTCAAATAAAATTCATAGTATAGCATCTAATAAAAAAAGTCATAGTATAATATGTGATGAAGTCATAGTATGGTATGTCAAAAAAGTCAGTCATCACAATCTTGAGGACACTGATCTAAGATTCCTGTTTAAAAGTGCTCTGCAATGATCTGTTCAGCTTCTGAGTTTCAGCGTCACAGAAGGTGTCGACTGAAAAAAGTCCCCTCTGATCCACTGATCCAGCCCGTCTGAATGACAACCACACAAATTCAATAACCACTTCACAACATAAACTGCATTTATAAAATTTATTTATATAGATATATTCATCTATACAGTTATGTATGTATGATAGTATGTATATATTTATATAGAAATCTACGCATACTGCAATCCTTTCACAGAGGAGAACAGAACCACATGTCAGCAATGTTAACACAATGACAGAAGCTCTGGATATTCAAAGGCCAGACATTCTGAATTCATCGACAGGGAACAAAAAAAAAGATGGCATCGCAAAATATCTGAACATCAGCAACTCAGCTGTCACCTCGACTCAGCTTATTTCTTTACATTACAATCACTTCAGTGACATTACAATCAATATTTTATGTGGAACAGTCCTACCTAGTCAGTTTAACTACACTCAGCTAAAGTCTGTACAGATTTGTAAAACACAAATGTTGATTTGCTGGTGACTGCGAGCTGACGTTTCCTCTACCGCCCAGGGTCCGACAGCAACACGTCTGAGTCGACTGCGTGGCGGGTAGAGAAAAGTCAACGTGACCTGGGGCACACAGGACAGCAGACACCGGGATTTTAGAAATACCTTTTTTTTCTTGAGGAGAAAAACGTAAGGGAAAAAGGATCTCCACTGGTTCAGCATTTCTCAATTTCCACTGACTAGAAATCAGCGTGCAATCGAGTGACACTGATGCATTTGATTTGTCTCAATGCCCAAATAATTTAGAAAAAAATGACACGCAACTGACAAATACAGCTTTCCACGACTGCATGACAAGCCTGAAACAAGCCTTCCTTTGCTTCCCTAATTCATTCAGATTAAACAACATTCTCTTATTTCGCTGGACTCGTAGCAGCTTCACGTCCACATTCCTCTCATTGTCGTCTGCATTTTCTTTTTTTTTCTTTTTTTTTAAGATTTTTAAAGAGAATTCTAACTCTGTCAGTTTTTCACTTTCAGTGTCTGGGAAATTTCTAACTCTGCAACTTCCCCTTTACCACATGAGCACCTATTCAAATTAATGAAAAGCATACGCAAGTTTCTCGACTCCTCACTATACAGCTAAAAATCAAAAAGCAGTCACATATTGCACTATGAATGCAAAAATACCAGTCTACACTATACAGAAAAGTGCTTCTAATGTTTGTACAGTTGCAAACATACAGTATGCTACACACAAACACAAGAAACATATACATCAATCAGTGTGTCTGTATGTATGCATCACCATCACACAGGCAGTTACGCCCTACAGTACAGTACAAGAACATTTTATGGTCTTCTTCCCCTTTTAAATGTCAAGGTTTGAGCTTTAGTTCAATTTATAGACTGAAGGAACAGAGCCCGCAGTCTCACGGGAGAAGTATGGAGGTGCAGGTGTGGTTTGTTGGGAGGTGAGGCGGAGCCGGTGGTCCGTGTGGCCCTCCAGGTGCCGGTCACAGTCCGGTATAGTTTGTGTCGGGGCGTCAAGTACTGGAGGAAACTTCAGGAATGGACCTTGAAGGCCAGCAGCTCCTCAGAGTGCATGTTGTTGAGCGAGCGAAGGTCGGGCAGTTTGAGCAGCAGCTTGGTGAAGATGGCCGACTCGTTGGGGTGGTTCTTGGTGATGAGGCTTCGCAAGGCGCGGATCAGCGTCTCCTGAAGGGCCTCCACTGAGTTCACGTTCTCGATGCCTGAGCGATCTGGGATGAATGGAGAGTGACAGTGTCATGCATCTATTTGTCATCATTAGTCAGGTTTGAATAAAATGTTTCTAGTTTTGTTTTGTTGGGTTTTTAAAAAAAAATAGTTTGCTTATTCGGAATACGATAAAAAGATCGATATCCCCCCTGTACATTAGATATAAATTTACAGCCAGCAGCCAGTTACCTAAGCTTATCAGCCAGACTGAATGAGGGGGAAACTGGTAGCCTGTCAAACACTGAGTTCATTTGAGAGCGTTCATATGCTCAATGTTTGATACAGAGATTAAAATGGAAACAGAGACTGAGCCCTCCAGAGGCTGTGTAGCATAGTTCAAGTGGGATATGACCACAAATACGATGAATACATTTAAATAATGCCGGAACAGTAATATATAATAATCAGGGTTGGGTCGGTATGAGAAAAAACCAAAACGGTCCAGTTTTTGTGAAAACCCGCATCAAGTAATACCAGATTTTCGCCACTTGGGGGCGCAATTGACTCATTTAAAATAAAAAAACGACTATAGGACAACAGAGTGACACGAACACATTGCTTCTTTTATTCCTTACAAATAAATTTGCAGGTTTAGCAAACTCAATCAGTGCAAACAAGGGTTGCCTCCTTCGTCTGGCTCAAAGCCAAAGTGTTGCCATGTTGGCGCATTCTTTGATTTCTTCAAGACTAAATTGTCCGCCATTAACGACTCCCCGTCACTGTTGAACAAACTCCAGGCTACAGTAGAGGCCTCGGCGCATGCGCACTCGCACCCCCTAGCTCAATCCCTGAACGGAGCAGACTCTGCAAGGAATGTCCGCAGTCATTCATACTTCCATAGCCGAGCGCACTGGTGCGGGGAGTGGTTGTAAAATCTGAGCTTAGCGCGCACAGGGCTTGCGGACATCCGCTTTTGTAAAATGACGTATGCGGTCCAGTCTGTCTCAAAAAAACAAAAAAACAAAAAACAGTCCAAGATGGAGTACCAAACCGAATTTGTATTACCGAGAACCAACCCAACCCTAATAATAATAATAATAATAATAAACAATAATATATAGTATAGTTTTCACATTGTGAATCAATAAAACATTTGCACATACTCAAATTTTTGACCATCAACAGCTTTAGTTTACATGTAACGGTAAACATGTCTGTCGTATGTACATTAACATGACAACCAAAGCAAACTCACCTGCAGAGACCAGAACCACGGCAGTGAAGAGGCTCATCTCCTCCTCGCTGAGGCCCAGGTTGATGAGCTTCTCACTGAAGTCAAACATGGAGTTGAGGAGGTCCCCGGCCCCCATGGCCCTCAGAGTGTCCACGCTGTATTTCTTGCCGCCCAGGAAGGTGACGGTGCGGTCTTTCACATCGAAGAGAGACGCAAAGCGAACCACCAAAACCTGCAGAGCACCAACACCACCAGGTCAGTCTGGGTACAGCTGTTGTGACATGACAACGTGTAGGAAAACTGAGATTTGCAACATACCTCAAAGGTGCCAGCCTTCAGCAGGCTGACCTGGTCGTGCTGGGACAGGTCTCTGAAGCCTGGGATCTTCTTGGCAAACTCCACCACCTCCCTGACAGCTGGGGTGAAGCTGTGGGAAAACTCCTCCCACACCTCGTGGCCAGACTTCTGAGGGTCAACGTAAGGAGAGGTGTTCATGGGACACACCTGAGGGTAGGACAGAGGAGAGATGGACAGAGGTCAGATGCTGTGTTTGTTTTGCTGCCCCCAAGTGGCCAAAAAAAGATCAATTAACACAAAGTTTATGTCATTGTTTTAATTGCTTAATTAAAGCAGACCGAGAGGCTGTGTGTGAAAGATGCTGCCCCTTTTTTTGTTTCTTACCAGGTGCATTCTGTTGCCTCCTCTCCACAGGGGCCTGCTGTAGGCTCCGCTTGCGGGGCCCTCTGAGGACGGGGCTCCAAAAGCTCCGTGTGTGTAGGCTGGACAGTGGCTGGCAGCAGCACTCCTTGAGAGCCTGAACGGGCAGTGGTTGGCGGTGTTCTCCTCCTGAGGCTGGGGCTGGCTGGAGGGCGGGTCTTGTGCTGCCATGGTGACCAGGTTGTTGTGGTGGTTCCAGGCGTCCTGCCGCTCCTCTGTCCGGAGGTTAGAGGTGTTTTTCGCTGAGCCACTGTTCGGGGGGCCCGTTGGGGGCGGGGTCTCGGTTGTCAGGCTGCTCTGCTCCTGGTTGTACATGAAGGTCTCCTGATGGGCCCTGGTCACGGAGCCAATCACCTCCTCCTCACCGCTGTCCGAGGAGCTGGGCGACGCCGAGCTGGGGCTGGTGTCCATGGCCACGGTGGGCTCAGGGTCGGGGCTGGATTCAGATTGGCTGGAGCACGGTGAGGGGGCTGCAGAGCTGGAGGGGGCGGGGCCGGTGTCCTCTGAGGTAGGTTCCGTGGCACTGGCCGGCAGAGGTTTGCCGATAGGTAGCGTCTGGCTGCTGTGCAGCTGGCTGTGCAACTGGCTGTTGTTCATCATGTTGTTCATGGCGCTCTGCATCTCCAGTAGCATGCGCTGTTTCTCACGCTTCGGGATTCGGCCAAAGCGCACAGCTGAGAGTGAGAAGAGAATAATGTCAGAAGGACTCACCTCTGTTTTCTACAGTTTTACCAAAGTAAGGCAGTAATGAGTCATGTTATCTATCTTTATTCTCCAGAAATCCAATCTGTTGTCATGTGAAGCACATACAACATTACAAGCATCATTTTTAAGTTATTAAAAGTGTGAAAGAATATTCCTGATGATGTCATAGTGACGTCATTAGGGGTAACTTCAATTTGAAATTCAGAGACGTTAAAGAAATGTATGGCATGTCTGCATAACATGATAAGAAACAGATGAGACAGAACTCATCCTGGTAGAAATGTAACAAAAACTCACTACTGAGTTGAATCATGGGAATCGTAGGATTTAATTGTGGGATTAAAAATCCAAAATGTCTGCTACATATATTTGGAATACAGATTTTAAATCAGTCTCTCGTGAGTTCCTCTATTGCAATCCAGGAAGAATTTATTACTAAATAAATAAATTAAACTTCATGGCAGTGTGATACTAACTCCTTGAAATACAATGCGGTGTTTGGTAATTGTTCATAAAAAAAAAAAAAAGAGAGGCTGAATGACAGTAACTACTGCAGGTACTCACAGTCTCTGGACATGCCCACCATCAGGCATTTCTTGAAGCGGCACTGCTGGCAGCGGTTGCGGTTGATCCTCATGATGGGGCAGCTCTCGTTCTTAAGGCACTTCTTATACTGGATGTTCTGCTGGATGCTCCTCCTGAAGAAGCCCTGTGTGTTCACAAACACAAAGAGCACGCTGTGATCAGACAGGGAGGAGAGGAACTGTGCGTGGACACATGTTGAATCTCAATAAAACTGTGTAACACAACATATCAGTCTAAACCGTGTGTGTGTGTGTGTGTGTGTGTTACTACTGTGGTGTGTCACTGTGTGCTGCTCCCCACAGTTAACTAGGCCACACAGCAAAGTGAAGTATGAGGGGCAGCTGATATAAATATGGGGAGAGTGAACTAGTTTAACTGAGTCTGCGGTTGTAGCTGTGCAGATGGCTGCGCCTGCAGTGACCCACTTCAGCAACAGCCCAAAGTCACTGCAACACTCATTACCATGTAGCTGGGAAAATAATTCTGTTTCTGTGCCGTGTGTGTGTGTGTGTGTGTGTGTGTGTGTGTGTGTGTGTGTGTGTGTGTGTGTGTGTGTGTGTGTCTCGGGGGAGGGAGCCCAGCCCCCGCCCTCACCTTGCAGCCCTCGCAGGCATGGACGCCGTAGTGGAAACCAGACGCCACGTCGCCGCACACCTTACACAGCAGCACCAGGCCGTTGATTTCTGATTCAAAGATTAAAATATTCTTGAGATTCTGAACGTGTTGGCGCCTAGCGTAATATTTCACATGATTACCAACCATTTTCCAAACTGTAATGAAAGGACCATCTTACTTGTGATGCCACATTTTGCAGTGGAGGAGGAGCGTCCGCTTTTCTGAGTCCCTGGAAGGTTTTGGCCGCCGGCGGGGAGTGTGGTGTCGGCACGCTGCCCCAGCTGGTGGCGGCTGGGCGAGGAGCCGTGGGGCGGAGAGGACGACTGGTAGCTGCCATTGGAGGAGTCGCTGTGGCAGGACTCTGGGCTGGAGGCAGAGCTGGACGAGCTGATGTAGGCTATTACGCCTCCTGGTGTACATGAGAGAAAATGGGGCCATGATGTCAGAGACAGCAGCAGCAACTCAACTCTGTGCAGAGATCTGTGCTGGAAAAGCCTGATATATTATGTTCCTCTGAGCCATAGAGCTCCATTGTTGTACATGTTCCTTCATTACCATGAACACACACACTAGTTTACTTTGACTTCATCACACAAACACCATCCTGCTCTTAAATGGGTGTACAGGTACCTCTAGGGGTGCTTTGGAGTACTGCAGATGTATTTTCTTAATGTTCATTTTAAAAATATCTGTCATGCATGATTCATAGAATAATTATATTGTGATAAGCTCAATAAAAAAATGTAAATGTTTGTAAAAGTTTGAGAACGACTGCAATAGGCCAAAAGAACGAAACGTGTATAAATCCGCTGCAGAAAATAGTCCCCAACATATTCACCATTTCCTCCTATTTGAGTAACGTTTAATAAAAACTACAGTGCCCACGTGTTTCAGGAAATTACTGAGCAATTCTTAAAAATAAATATGTGTTGCTGTGTGTTTGTTTGCTTTCAAAAGGAACCAGAAGGCCTAATGCTGCCACTGAAGATAGGTCAAACATACCGAGAGACAGACTGGCATGTTGTTGATTTTGTTGGCAATAAAATATAAAACAACATCAGATTTACACTTAAATTCCACTTTTATTTTCTGTAATAATTCAAATACGTCTTCTACTTAATCTCCTTTTTTTATGCTTTGGTGTTGCAGCACAAACTTCCTAATAATCATCAGTCTATTAAACGCTGTCTCCAACATAGAGACATCTTAATCATTTAATTTTCTGCTGATGATATCCAAGTTTCTATAGGTGGCGCTTTTCTCTTTGTCTGTTCTGTCGTGTTCCTGCCAACTCCCTGCTGCTTCCTCTCCTTCAAATGAGATGTACCGTAACTGTGACTATCACCGGCTCCTGGCAGTTTTGCCGTGGAACCGACGAGCTTAACATAAAGAGGACAGATCATACTACGACAACAGCTTCCTCAGCCAGTAGGAGCCGAGCAGACAGGCTGCTGCTGTCGCTGAGCCGGTTTTCCCCCCTCGACATAGGCTGACCTGATTTCTTCCCCTGCCATTCTCAATGATTAGGTAACAGCCATTACATAATGTCAGCTTCACTAGGGTGTGTGGTAGGTAGTCTGGCCCATCCCTCCAGCCATTCACAGAGACGGGCTCCATCACAAACGGCGTCCTAAATGGGTCAAATTTATTTAACCTGACCAAACATGTAGTGATGTAAGCGGAGTGATATATTTGTGTTCCTTACATATTTAGGATTTTTTTTTTTTTTAAAGGATTTTCAGACAGATATTGACCATTAATAAACAGCAGTACTGACATAAACATGGAATGGGATTTTTTAAATTTTTATTATACTACGTATTATCTTGCACAGAAAATTGCACTGACATATTTAAAAATACATATTATTTTATTTTGAGTGTTGGGTAACATGAAGCGTTTGAAAACCCTGGAAAGCACAACATCCAAACTTCCTGTTTTGGATTAATTTATTCTATTCAAATGAGACAAAGGTGGGAAACTGAATCAAGAAAGAACATGCTGCATTTAAGTACCATGGGAGATTACACTGTTTGATACTGTGGAGTCAATGGGGAAACCTGGTGGCCTACTTTAACCAAATACTATGGAAAAAATGAGTCATCTTTGTAATGTCATTTATTTTCTAAGCAGCAGTCATAAAGTGATCTGTGCTGGGTTTTTTTTAAAGGGATTTACCGTGCACTTTTTTTTATTACTCTGAATTCACTGAATAAACAATGCCGACATGATTGCGCAGAATTTCCACATTATCGTCACATGCGATCTGCCATTTCTGGAAATATGTTTCAACCACAGGCCCTGAATAACACCCAAAAACACACAAAGAGCCTCTTGTGTCCCACGGGCCGTGAATGCACCATAACTACAGACTATTTTTCAACACGCCCCCACGTGGAGCGGCATGTTTTTTTTCCCCGGGAAAACTGGGTCACCGCGGGCTGATGCGAGATGCCTCACGTGTATCCGCGGCCAGACCCCACGCCATCTCGACGGGAGAAATTATGCAATGGCGACGTCACGGCGCAGCGCGGCCAATGAGCGGCGACGCACGGGGAGCGTAAACACAGGTGCACATGGCTAGAGCGACGGGTCCATGTGAGAGGAGACGACTGCAGTGCTGCTGAAGTCATCTACTTGGGTAATAACAACAGCCCACTGGCACTCCTAACCCACTTTAACATTAACACAGCAGCACACTGTGCAACCTTTAATAATTTAAAGTGTTCGTCTGAATATGACACAGGAAACTGTCCCAAATGTCACACCTCGCACCGCTCGTGCTGCTTTTACAAAACCCACTTTCCCCTGGACGTAATGGCAGAACATGGACACAGCTTCACACTGACTCCATCAAGCTGCAGCTGCTGACATTAAAATGAAAGTTAAACACACTCACCAGCTTTGGTCGACTCCATATGTGTGAGTTTTGGGGGTTTTCCTCCTCCTATGCTACCTCAGTGCTGAAGCCGTTTTTCTGTTTGTGTTCAGCAACTGAAAAGTCGCTGATTGCTCCCGGTTGAGAAACGAGCTCGAGCTACAACATTTAAATCACCGACACTTAAACGTTAAACAGAAACACGTCGGTGACTCTGAGAGGAGCGAAGATGCAGAATTACACCGTCAAAAATCAAGTTTAACGAGCTCAGTTTTCCTTTTTGTTCTGCCAAACGATGAAAACACAGCTGCTGTGTAAAATAGGCCGTATTCCATTCAGAGACAGTTCAGGAGGAAAAGCTGCGAGAGGCTCAACTCAGCGGTGTGAAGGGCTGGTTTGGTTTTGCCGTGACTGTTTCGAGTCGAGTGTGAAACCATGTGACCCAGTTCATCGGCTCCTCCTTCCCTCCAGCCCTGCGCTGGTGTCAATGTAACCCACTGACATACTTTCACCACTCAAAGTGAACAAAGACAATTGGCAAGTCGGCTCACATCCTGTCCAAAAATCCCCCCCAAAAGTTTCAGAGTGCTGTGGTGGAGACGTGGTGCTGAACCACAGTTTGGTGCGGAGCCATATTTGTTTTTGGCAGTTTCAGAAAAGGAGGCCAAAGGTCTCCACTCAAAAATGGCAGACTAAATATTTTACAGGCTCTTCTAAACATTTGCTTTATGTATTTTACTGGCAGTATACCTTATATATATTTATAGAAATATTTTCCCAGGGCAGTGCAAGTAATTAGTCTAGTTATTTTTTTATTTATTCATTTAAAGCTAAAAAGATAATTAACTTCTATAAATAACCACATCTTAATGACAACAGGAGAATGCTTCAGGCGTTGAGTAGCCACGCTAGCAAACAAACCGTGCTGTGCCGCCATCCTTGTTTATTTTCTCAAACTGAACATTTCATGATAAAAGCGCCACTTCCTGTTTATATGTCACATTTGTATGGTAGCCACACAGGTCCACAATAACACTTTACAGAGGTCAAAATATACAGGAAGAAAGTAACCTCACATATTTAACAACCTCTTCAACGTTACGCCGAAGTATATTTCTCTCTGTATTGTAGCAAGTCATACCATCTAACAATAACATTAATTTATCACTGATAAATGGCGCTTGCAATTCCCAAAATTCTCCACATGGTTTTAACAGGTGGCTGAAAAATGAAGCCAACATGAAAACGCCAAGAACTGCAGTTCCTCTAATGGCCACTTGAGGCTGGCAGCTCCAAAGCGAGTCACTCCCCATAAACCCTGATGTTAAAGTACCAAACTTTACAGCAGAAATAAACACGTTTACAGCCTGGTGCAAAAACAGTTTCTATAGCGAATATCTCTTCATGAGAACTGTACAGGGGTGGATTTTTTTTTACAACTCACCTGTTTACATTTTATTAAAGCTTAAAATTCTGTGTAATTAAGGGCGGGGCTGCTGTGATTGGCGAGATGTCTGCGCATAGTGTCTTCAGGTCTCTCTAAGATGACGTTGGCTGAAGTGCTGAACTCGAAGCTTCAAAATGGGAGTCAACAAACCAGTGGGTGATGTCATGGTAGCTACGTCCATTATTTTTACAATCTGTGGATTTTAACCAATGGAATATTCTCATTCAATCTATATTTGCAATCTCTACATTTACATATTAAAGTAAGCAGATTTAATTTAATAAGACTAATTTATTGAATCCACGGCATTGCTTAATTTAAAGTGAGGATTTTTCTAATCTTTGGGTGATGACGTCATAAAATATGACAGACATTCAAAGCTTTATTCGAAAACCTCACAAGCAACAAAAGTGTAAAAATGACTAAACTAAACTGTACGTACGCTCAAAGACAGAAATATGTACAGTTGCAATCAGAAGTATTCAACGCCCTCACCTCAAAAGACATTATAGTGATGTGGATGAAAGCTTCAGTACCTTGCCGCATCCTTTAGCTTTTACAACGGGGTCATCTCTATGTTTCCAGGGTTCTATATTTCCCGGGAAACAAAGAACCCTGGAAACAAAGATACGCTCCCTTTACAACTTCTAACAAACGTTTTTGGTAAGTGCTGACAAGCTTCTTACACCTCTCGATTGGAATCTTTGCCCAGTCTTCGTGATGTTCTACGGCTTGCGTGCTACAGCTGCCATCTTTAAATCCCACCAAAGATTTTCAATTGGATTTAAATCTGGTGACTGAGAACGCCACTCCAGGAAGTTCCAGGATCTTTTTCTCAGCCACCCTTTGGTTGACGGCCATGAAGTCCTTGTTTATTCAGTGTACGTCTTATAAACTAAGTACAAAAAGTAAGGAAATTTGTGTTTGCTAGATTATTTCTTTGTTGTAACAATGCCTCTTGGCAATAAATCTTATACCATAGGAAAGCCTGTTTATTTCCCTTTTAAGTGGTGCCACATTTGTAAGGAACATGCATTTGTGGGATGAGCAGCAGAGCTGAGTATGTGGGTTACGCCCATGAAAAACAATTTACTGCTGTAAATTAACAATTTACTCATTTAACAAACAGGAGCCTCAGTAGCTTGCAGAAGAACCATCCAAGGGTATAAGATTTATTGCCAAGAGGCATTGTTACAACAAAGAAATAATCTAGCAAACACAAATTTCCTTACTTTTTGTGCTTATTTTTTAAAGTAAATTGTTAAATTGCCTATGTCTTGTTTCTTCAGACTTCAATCATCCAATCCACCAGACAAGAGTCAACAGCAAAAAAAAAACAACTGTTTGGCATTGGCAGAGAAGATTTGGCAATTTTTTTATGGGCGCAACCCACATACTCAGCTCTGCTGCTCATCCCACAAATGCATGTTCCTTACAAATGTGGCACCACTTAAAAGGGAAATAAACAGGCTTTCCAACGGTATAAGATTTATTGCTAAGAGGCATTGTTACAACAAAGAAATAATCTAGCAAACACAAATGTCCTTATTTTTTGTGCTTAGTATAGTTGCCACTGAAGCACCTGTACCAACCTTCATCAGGTCATCCAGGAGGTGTCTTGCAGTCACACAGGGTTTCTCTTAGTTGTTCTAAGTTGCTAAGGGCCCTTGATGAAATGTTGAATAATTGTGACATTGCTATCTTAACAAAATATACTTTTAAAATCTTTGGAGGGTTGAATATTTCTGATTGCAACTGTAGGCACATTCTTTTGGTCAGATTTATGACACTGTGCTTTCGCCTGGTTCTGTTTCACTGTTCTTTGTGGAACTGGGCACATATGTGCGAGCCTCATTACCACTCCCTCAGTCAGGACATAGATGCACCCTAAATAACTTGTTTGCGTCATATGAGAAGAACAGCAAAGAAGTGCAATTTCACTGATTGTGTCGCATTGTGGATGTCCTCCAACAGCTGTCATTACACAAAGCTGCGGCTATTTATAGCACCCATACCAACAATTCAGTACATGTACCTGTAAACCCTATTGAGACAGACTTTATAAAATGTGTGTGTAAGGTGCTCGTATTCTCTTCAGATGGGTTGAGGCATCAGGAAGTGAAGGATATTTCCTTTTTTGTTTTTGGCTGAAAGTAAGGTAGTCTGAGATTTTGGGGAGACCAGGGTAGAGTCTTTTTTTTGTCCTTCCCTGCAATTATATTTTATTTCCTCTCTGTAATTTATCACATATAAAAAAAGATCAAAATGTCTCAGCGAGCTGGCTTCTGTGTGCTCTGTCAGATGTGTGTTTAACCATATGAAGGAAACAACAGTCCTGCTTCTGTAGAGGTTTATTTTCTTCATCACATTTTATAAAACGCACCAAGTGACTGTGCGCTTTCATTGAGTCGTTCCTTTAATCGCAACACAATCCACAACTGCAATTAAGATAAGTGTCATAAAAGTCTGTGATGCAAATTTAACTTCATGTTGCCAAATATGTTTTCTTTTTGTTGAGCCTACAGTTAATGTCTGTACAGTTTGAATCACACTGTCAAGAGAATGACCACAGTGAAATTTTGTTTAGCTTTCTCTCTGAACACAATTTAAAGGGACAGTCCACCAGACAATCGGACAGAGACCTTCTTGAAGAGGTGGTCTTGGTCTGGTTTTAAACGAACTCTGGTGCGGTTGGTTTGTGGTGAGAAGGTGTTCCGACCTGGATGTGAACCAACTGCAGTCACATGACACATTGTTTGGGTTAAACATGAGCATGTTACAGTCCTGGAGGATTATTAATGTGCACCTCCTCCTGTACTGCCTTAATATGCACATTCAGCACATCCAATGCATCAAAACATTGTTTTCTAGTTGGAGCCGCGCCTCGTTTTCAAACTGTATGGTTTGACTAAAATGAACAATGACAGCAATACAGTCCACAATGAGCAGCGCTAAAATCAACCTGCGTAAATGTCCCTCCATTGTGACATTAGAAAGTGTCACATTTATCTTGCAAGTGTACTCTTCTTCAACGTTTGCTTTACTTCCTGGAATTCTGACCCATCAAGAGCAGCTGTCTTGCGCAAGGTATTTGATCTTGTCCACTTGCAAATGCTGCTGTGAGAACACGAACCAACTCTGTGATAACTTTGTGGCAAAATCCTGATTCAGACCAAAGGAGACAACTCGAGGTCTGAAAGCACCCTAAAACAGGGTCAGCAGCATTTTCAAAGTGCTGGAGTAGTGTGGACGCTAGATGTAAACATAACAATCGATACGTGTTTCCAAATGGAAATGTATTACTTACATTAGTGTGGAGGGTGGGGCTGAAAAACCGAAACAAAGGGCTAAAGGAGGCTAAAAGGCTTCATATAGCTGAGTTACAGATAGACAACACAGAACAAAAATACAAAATAAAAGATAAATAGCTCTAAAACAAGCAATATAAAACACAAAATGAGATTACTACAGAGAAAAGACAAAAAAGTATGATCATGTATGCTACACGTGAACCATAAAAACGCAAAAAAAGACTACTACACATGATCACAAAAATCAGCTAAAATACACTCTGACACGGCATGTAGATGATTGCTTACAAAAATTCTGCAAAAGAGCTTTGAAACGGCCGAGAGAAACCTAAGAGTGTAACTTTAAGTCCTTCTGCAGAATATTCCACACATAAGGAGCTGTACATGAGCTGATTCGTGCAGCTTTAAAATATTTAATATTTGAATTCTGTGGAAGAGTTGAAAACCATTTGAGAAATCATGTAGCGCACTGGGAGTGGACGTTTAAACCTTCAATTAAGACTCAGCAAAACAATACCTGTTAAACCTGATGAACAGTTGTTTCCCTTAACTTCTTGGTTAAAGCGTTCACTGTGTGAGCAACGCACGTGAGCACCACAGCTTGTATTTGAATACTGTTTCACTAATTACACAGCAGACCAGTGGGTCCAGCTCTGAGGCTAAATGTCACAATGCCTTCGAGCTGCTCTCCCCCACACCAAATTCCAACTGGGTTAACGTGACATGGCAAAACTTGTTTCCTTTGACGTCTCCCAATAGCAGGGAGGAGACGGCCAAAGCTCCACACAAAGATGTTGCGCCAGACATTTCCCCAAGGCTCTCTCAATCCCAGATAATTTTCCCTCGGCTGCTGTAATGAGACCTTTTAGGAATAAGCAATCCCACGCTGTACCGCCCTGGTCTCCACTTTCTTTTTTGGAGGGGTTTTACAGAGCAGGTCAGAGGTTACTGCCGCCCTGCAGACTAATGGATGGACAGACAATAGAGAGGGAGTAATGTGAGAGATGACCAAAGTTCTCACTCTGCCCTGCCATGTTCTCAGTTGACCCCTCCACATTGTTAATCAGGGAAACACTATTTTGAGCTAAGGGCTAGAATATGGTGTCACTGTGACCTAGTGAGTGAAATCGGTAGTAGATAACAAAGGACGACACTCAGAGACGCATCCAGCGGACGGACATAGAGACAACTACAAATAGTCACAGCGGGCACAGTTTTAAAAAAGTAGTTTGTTCTACAACCAGGTCTCTGTATTCTCAGTCAAATCTCAAAATCCTTCCTCATTGTCTTTTCTAAAAACTAAATCATTACATTCATATGTGATCACATTGGATGGATCACATTAAAACACTGCTGAAGTCCCTACACTGGCTACCTGTGTCTTTTAGAGTTGATTTTAAAGTTCGTTGACTTGTTTGTAAAGCTTTAAGTGACTTTGCTCCTCCAGACATCTGAGATTTTCTATCATTTTATGTTCCAGCAGATCACTAAGGTCGTCCACTGCTCTACTTTTAAATGTTCCACATGCGTCCCATAAAAGCACAAGTGAGAGCGCTTTCTGTTTTTATGCCTCTAAACTGTGAAAGTCACTGGATGCCTCTGGATATTAGAACGGCGAGCTGTCTCTGTATCTTTAAACATAAATTAGTGGAATAGCACTAATAATTAGAAGTGAATAACATTGATTAGTTTGTTACAATACAATGTTTTCTAGGGGAACCTTGAGTCCTGCCATTCATGTGGATGCCACTTGACACGCTACACCCACCCAAACGACATGACTGACCAAGTACACCCCCCTACTGGCAACTGCACTCCCTGATGGAAGTGCTCAAGAATGGCCTGGGGTACGTGACTAAGAGCTACAGGCGTCAACCTGGCCTTCAGGTTCTCCAGATCCCTATCTGATCGAACATCCATTGGGCATGCCGGTACCTTACCTCACAACCTACAGGACTCAAAGGATCCTCAACAGGTCAGAGACCCCCTCATATTGAGGATTGGACTTGTTCTGACCTATCAAGGCCCGGACAAAGGACTCTGGGGTACCAGTTTGTCCCACAGATGAGTGATCAGATCAGGATCCGGGGAATATGATAGCTTGGTTGATAGCGTGGCGCAAGGTTTAGGTGAGTGGAGTGCGTAAAGGGGCATCCACATGAATGCCAGGACCAAAGGTTTCCCAGCAGAACATTGCATTGTAATGAAACGATCCATGTTATTCACTTCACCTGTCAGTTTTGACAATGTGAAAGTCACTTAGATTACAGAACAAGACTTAACCCCTTTGATTTCTTTAAAAAACAAGCAACAAAAGAAGAAATGATCCAAAAAATAGCAAGAAATTAGTAAAAAGAGAAAATAAAAAACAAGAAAATTAGCACCAAAAAAAGGAAGGGAAGGAAATGGCGTGAAACAGCACAAGAAAAGTGATGTCACTCCAGGTTTCAAAGGCTTAATCAACACTTGGTCAGACATAGTATAAAAAAGACTGGATCTGGGAAAGGTAAGGAAAAACTTTTCATTTCTCTGAAGGGTCCTTTCCATTATGTTGTCACACACCTTTAATAGCAATCTGAGCCTGTCAGTGGCAAAAACAAGAACTTTTTATGGATGGAAACTGACGATGCCAAATACCCTGAGTGACCACACTGCAGCCTGTCCTGCTGATGCAGGATTCAGCACGTCTCTTAACCCTGGGCCAATTTCAAAAATAGTGTTCTCCTTACTCACATATACACAAAAGAAGTGAAAATGTTGACAAATACACAAGTTTCCCTTTAACTGAGCCTCCCTGGAGTGCTCATATTCACCACACAACAACACAAAGCAGCAGTTTTTGGTCCAGAGAGGATGTGATTAAGCGCTCTGAAAAAAGCAGGTTGCCGTATTTATCCCACTTCAACTGAAAAGAAAAGCATGACTGGAGTATTTGCACACAGTTTGGCAGTCGCACAGTAGCCAACTGTCCTGCTGGTTTGGATAACAGCACTCTGTTAGGCTCACCATGCTCGCCTTGGCAAACCACTGGTTGATTTCTATTCCTAGGAATATAACCTGTTAGAATACATGTACAATTAAATATTGATAAAAGCAAAGCAGCTGGCACGAGTTCTTAGAGTGGTGTTTACAATGGAAATATTCATGTAGCTGGAATTTACAAGTGCAACACTGATCAAGAGCAGTTGGAAGAAAATGGCCACATAATGTGTTGTTCTGAGAACAGCGCGTCCTGACTCCTACTTGGCCACATAATACACCAATACAAGTGGGATTTTTTTTTACTCCCTGTTCTCATGTAAGTGTTCCTGCTAAAGAATGAAAACGTTCTACCAATGTGCAACGTATAAGGAAGCACTTATCGATGTGAGAAGAAAATGGCACACGTTAGATTGACATGAAAGAAGCACCGCACTGCTCTTTAAATGCCAGAGCTGTGGACAAAGTAGACTGTAATATCTCTGGGTCACATTTCACTTTTTTCTTCAGCAGGTTTTCCTTTCACTTTGGTTTATCTTAAATGAGCCACAGACAGTGTAGGGAGGTCGGATATGATTGACAGACAGGCTATCACGTTCTTGGTTTTGATCTTGATGGAATTTATCGACAATCAGAAGAAACTACCAACCTACATTTGTGGTTCTGGAGCTGATGGCAGCCCTAGTGACACAATTAGAGGTTTTAAACTGACACCCAAACACCTCTAGGATTACACCTTTCCCAGACTACACAATTCATCCCCTCCCTCACAGCTGACATCACATACACTAAAACACATATGCTGCATTTCCACTGCAAAGTTCAGCACACTTCTACTCCTATTGCCTGTTTTGGTTTTCCATCAGCAAAAGTTTTGGATAGTACCTGGTGCTATATTGGCACCACCTCAGCCGTGGTTCCAAGGGAGCTGAGCCAATAATATAAGTTGGGGTTGGGTACGAGGTTAAAATAGAACTTTTGTGGACTCAATGAATAAAGGTTTGTTTGGAGAAAAAAAAGAGACACCTGTCCAGCTGTTGAACACGGGGGTGGATGGATGATGCTCTGGGCTTGTGTTGCAGCCAGACACGGGGAACATTTCACAGGCAGAAGAAAGAATTCATTCTGGAAGCAAACATCACAGCATGTGTTAAAAAAGCTGGAGATGAAGACAGGACAGTGATCCTAAACACACCTCCAAATCCACAAAGGACGACCTCAAGAGGTGCAAGCTTTTGCAAGGTTTTGCCGTGGCCCTCACAGTCCCTCGACCTAAACATCATTAAACATCTGGATAGACCTCAGAGAGCAGTGCATGAAGACGGCCCAAGAATCTCACAAAACTAGAAGCGTTTGTGATAAAGAATGGATGAAAACCCTCCAAACAAGAACGGAAAGACTCTTAGCAAGCATTTTGAAGCTGTGATGCTCATCAGACGGAGCGCTACTAAGTTCTACTATGCAGGGTGCCCAAAGTTTAGCTTAGGGCCCTTTTAATTTTTTGTTATTTTGAAACTGTAAAAGATTGAAATAAAAAAATAATCTTGTTTAAAGTATTGAAGAAATGTGTCATCTTCAATTTTCTGCCTTTTGGAGATCAGGGTGCCAGAACTTTTGAGAATACATTTTTCAAGTTGTTCTTTTTTCTTTCAATAGCTGTCTTCAGGGTCTACAGCTATCAGACACTGCTTTTTAAGATCCTTTCAAGATAACGTTTAACCATATTTGAAGCAGATTTTTTTTTTTTCTTTTTTACGTCTTTTCTTTTAAATCCAGTAAATCAGTGTTTCCCAACTGGTGTGTCGCGGTCCAAAAATGGGTCACGGGTCCACTCTGAATGGACCACAAGTGACTTTCACACATGCCAAGATTGTAAAAGACACTTTATTAATGAAATACAGTGAATTTAAGACACAGCTTTTATTTTGATGTGCCGTTTCCTGCTGTAGAGACTATTGGACAGCTATTTGACAGACAGCAAGTTAGCTGGATGACAAGGCCAAATGCAAGTATGATGCTAAAGATATTAAACTGTGTGGACCTTGAACTCTTGACTAAGGACCCTGTGGTTGGACCAGTTGGGAACCAATGTATTAAATTATTGAAAATACATATAGTCCATAGGGACTTGGGTTGGGAACCGGAGGGACGCCTATACGAGTCCCTGTCTGGATCAAATATGGAGCGTGAACTGGCAGCTGGAGAGGTGCCCTTGAGCAAGGTAACGAACCCCCCCATAACCGCTCCGGGCACCTGACCAAGGCAGCCCCCTCACTCTGACATCTCTCCACTTTGTGCATGTATAGGTCCTGTTTGTGCATGTGTGTGTCTTTCAGACCTGTGTGTTAATGACAAGAGTGAAAACATTTAATTTCCCCTCAGGGGGATTAATAAAGTATATATGGTCCTGTGCAGGGGTCAGTTTTATGCAGGAGAATTATAATTGGGTTGTGTTCGGGTAATCTAGACTTTGCCAACACCTAATGTGGAGTACAAACTTGTACATTCAGAAAGTTCAAAGATTCTTTACATCAGAAATGTGGACTGTCACTCAGAAGAGCTTGATTTATCTTTACAGGAAACAGATTGATATTTAAACTCATATCAAATGTTTGTGGCAATTAAGACTTCACAAATTCAATTTTAAGAATGACTTGAGGCCTAATGATTATAAAATTGAATAAAACAAAGGGCCTGCAGACACCTTGATTTGATATATTTTTACAGAAACTTTGCCGTATCGTATTTTTAGTTTGCTTTCTGATTGCTGGTTTAATAGGTTTCACTAAAACACAGCTAAATTGTAAAGATGTAATTCATGTTGTTGCAAATTCAACAAACAGGAAAGTGAGTGTAATCACGCAATTTGTACCTGCACACAGTTCTGCAGTTTTAATCAGTGTACAGTGAATTCCCCTGTGAGGATGTGTAGGTGTGACCCTAATACGCTCTTTTATCAAAGGTTTTTAGGGGAAAGATTGATTCACTTTTATTCTCATTAATAGTATGAGCTGTAAATCCCCTTAAAAATCTGTTTAATCTTCTAAGAGCTGAATGAAGCAGACGGCAGACAGGATCTTCACCATAAAAAGGGCTGTTTATTATTTTTTTAAATGTACAGGCGTGCTCTAACGATAACGGTGCAGCTGCAGGGTGTTGCGCCTCTTCCAGGCTGCACGGCGGGAGCCTCCGATGGTCAGGTGGAACTTGTGGCCCTTGCCCAGGCCGCGGCTCTTCTTTCCTGCAGATGTCAGGCCACGCATCTCTCTGTGCTTGTGCACAGCCTTTGTGATCCATTGGGTGTCTGGGTTGCGTCTGATGGCCTTGTGGAAGGTGTCGACCAGAATCACCTCGAAGAACTTGTAGGTGGAGTCCTCGCCCACCCAGTAGGAGTTCAGCACTCGCAGAGCTCCACAGTGACGGCCAGCACGCTCCTAGGGAACAAAATATACTGAGTGAAGTGTTCTGACTGGTCCAATCAGTGTTAAAATCAATCATGTATCTTAACTTATATCAATGTAATCCAACACAGCGATACAGCACCAGATGCAAAAGAAACTGCTTTGATGGCTCCCAGTGGCAGTTTAAAGAGGATTTCTCATCTTCAGAAATCATTAACACCTCCTGTATGTGCGATAATAATCCTGTTTGATATCCTCATACACAATTGTGTATTTCATATGAATCTGAATATAGATATTAGACTTTAATCTTGATCATAAAAACCATTCCCATCATCATTTTCAGAGTTTTCACCTGTTAAATGCCAGTTTTGTTTTCTTTTTTCATAAATTGCCAGTGTTTCTGTTTTTATGAAAAACCTAGCCCAGTTGGTTTTGCACCACTTTGTCCAAGAGAAACAGAGGCTAACCAACGATGGCAAATCCATGTTTACCACAGTAGGAAAAACCTTAAGCTCCAACTGAGGGCTAGTTCAGAGAAATCCAAAATACACATTTCTCCTCTTACCTGTAGCGACATTTATCAGTCTACATTGTTTTGGTGCGAGCTGCTGAGTGTTGCAGATATCAGCCGTAGAGATGTCTGTCCTCTCTCCAATATTATGAAACTAGATGGCACTCAGCTTGTGGTGCTCAAAGTGCCAAAAAATACATTTGAAAAACTTAACAGCAATGTCTCTCATGACCCTGTTACTCAAGATAATCCACAGACCTTGTTGTGAGCAGTTTCAAGTAGGAACTTTATTTCTACGCAAACCAAATTACCATGTAGAAAGAAGCTTGCATCTACTGCTAGCTCACCTAGCACCACTATGCTAGCTAATGTTACAGCTCAGCTGAGGGGGACACATTAATGTTTACATCTCAGCCTCTCCTCCATGAGTAGATGCATGCTTACGTCAAAGCTGTGATACAATTGCTGGAGTAGTTCAGTAGAAAAACAGTTACTAAATGAAACTGCTCACATCAAGGTCTGATTATCTTCAGTGACTGAGTCATGATCTCTCTGGGCGCTGTTGAGGAGTCCGTCAACTGTATTTTTTGGTATCTTGAGCACCACAAGCCAAGTGCCATCTAGTTCCATTATATTTGAGAAAGCAGACATCTCTACGGCCGATGTCTCAGACACTCTGCAAAACAATCTAGATTGTTAAATAACACCAACAGGTTAGATGAAAACATGTCTTACTGATTTTTGAGTGAACTTCATCTCACACCTGCAGCTACACATTTCATTTGGACAAAAATGAAACAGCTTAACGAGCAGTGATGACGCTGCTTATGTAAACTAAGCTGATGATACTTCTACCCAGTGCTTATAACAGGGTAACAATGGATACGAGACTTTTCTCCTACGCATTTGACTTGTAATAGCAGGAAACCTAAGTAACAAATAATGGCTCACTTCTAATTTAGTGTCCCAGTAGTTTCTGTCAGAGAGCCAGCAAGCAACTGAATAGAATTAAGCCTTCACTCATTTTGTTTACACCAGTGCTTCACCTACAGTGACAAGTTGAAGTGTCTGAAAAACACTCTAGTGACAGATTTCCTTTTGAGAATGAACTGTGGTATGAATCACTTTATCAGCTTAATATTTTTAAGTGCATGAGTCAACCAGTGACCTTAAATTAAAACTCACTTTAGTGTCAGCAACTCATTTATAAATGGAATTAAAAAAGCTCATTTCTCAACACAGTTTCCACTAACATTTTGAAAATGTCACTTGTGAGGATTTGGTGACATAGTTGCACTTGGTAGGACAAACTGTGACAGCACTCCTCACTCACTGGAATTATTTTACGCGGTATTTTTTTCCCCAATGATATCCAAATATGTATGCTGCACTTCCTAACACAAACACACATGGGGTATGGCCTGCGAAGAAATGCAGGACAGTGTACAGAGCAGTCACGACTAACAGGAGGAGAAACAAGGAACATTTGAGAGCTTGGAAGGGTGCGGGAAAAATCAGGAAGTTTGAAAATGTTTGGAGGGCATTGGGAAAACAGACGGATAGTTAAGACAAACTACGATATTGGGTGATGTTTCAAATTCCAGGACATTCAGCACCTTTAATGACTGTGACACAGCCGCCATTACAAACCATTCTAATCAGCATCAATAGAAACTGACACATCATGCTGTCCCAGACAACGTTAATTATGGAAACAAGCCAACGTAATTAATTTATTTCAGGTGCAGTACACACTGTACATCTGAAGTTCATCTGAAGCAGACAAACCAAACCCACATCTCACTGTTTCTTCTGGACATAATTAAGCCAGTTTAATAAAGATGAACATACCTCAGCAGTGGACTGCAGACTGCGGGCAAACTTGATCTGGTTGACGCCATGGTGCACTGGCTTGCCGTAGGTGGCACCCTTGGGGACGGGGCGTTTACGACCTCCACGGCGCACACGGACACGATACACTACGTAACCTGTTGGAATAAAGCAAAGTTAGCAAGGAACGCGAAGATGATGATGATGATACATCACACGCTGTAGGAGAACAACATCTGGGCTCGGCACTTACCCTGCTTGGCCTTGTAGCCCAGTCTACGGGCCTTGTCAGGTCTGGTGGGTCTAGGAGCACGGTGGAGGTTGGACAGCTGACGGTACTGCCAGCAGCGGACGCGGAGCAGGAAGCGCATCACGTCGGACTGCTTCTTGCGCCATAGCTCCTGCATATACCTATATGCTCCCATGTTGACTTATCTACAGAACAGAAACATTCTCAGTTTAATTACTGATGTCAGTTCATTGCTTCTTTAGCATTTAACATAATGCAATACAGCATGTCACAACAAGGACGGGAATCATCTGCAGCTATATCTACAACAACATGACTGTCAATTTGAGCCACATTTACAAGTTAACAATTAGAGAGAGCTCTGGTCATGTGCTGTGTGACAGCCTGCAAGTCAATACTTTGACTAGCTGCTGCTACACAGATAAAATTTAAAGCTTTAATAGCATAACTATAACAAAATAGTGTTGCCAAAACCAGTCAATTTCAGACGCAAGACTCCCGAAACATAACTGCACATGGTCACCTGAGCGTCCATACATTTACAGTAGCCACCAGTAAGTTTCACCATTTCTACACAGCTATCATTTTACCATTTCTCCGGGATTTAAACACATGTAAGGATGATATGGCAACCCATGTGACTAAACTATAAACGCACACGTTAATCATATACAAATTGTAATATAGCAGGGCTCCATGCTTGTTTGAAACCTGGTGAACAGTTAGACATGAAGCTAGCATGCTAATGCTAGCCGCGTCGCTTCTTGCTCCCGGTTCACCGAAAAGTTACTATTATTACTCCATTAATGACAAACTGCATATGTCGTTTACAACAAGACTAAAAGACAAAGACTCCGGTAGCTTTACATTAACGCCAAGGCAGCATAGTAACACGTTAGCTTAATGCTGCGGCCGGCAGTGCCAATGGCTACCAGATATCAATGCATCCCCGCACCTCTACAAACATGGCTATAATCTGGGTTTTTAACAATGTAAGTGAAAAAATAATCGCGGCATATAAGATGGTAAAGAGTCGCTAATCAATGTTCTGCGCCAAACACACAGATGAAAGTATTTTCATCATGATTTTAATGGATTACGTTTGGTGAAAAAGCATAGGAATACTCGCTTACATGATGGCGTACCAGCCGGAAAGAGAGAGGGCATGTTCCCAGCATGCCTTATGAAAACGACAGTGACGCATTTCCTCTGCCGTGCTAATGGGAAATGTAGTCCTCGTTTGTTTTTTACGTTTCTCTGCACTTTTGATGATACTTTTATCGCATGTCGGGAATCAGACACGCGCTAGTTTTCAATTCCTAAATTAATTTTCAACATAAAGTAATTTTAAAGCGGAATATAAGAAGAGTTTAGAGGCAAAATACAAACGTATTGGTGTAAATTGATATGCCATACATACGACTACAAACGTAACTGTAAAATCTATAAGTTGTGTATTAACGAATAACACCAAATAAAATAAATAAATAAACAAATAAAATGTTGTAGTGATAGTGTCGAGTGCTATGTTGCGCATGCGCAGTGACAAATCAAGTCGTAGTGGTAGCAGCGCAGAATGGGTTCACTGGCTGTGATGCTACGTTCAAGGACTTGATAGCTCGTTATCCTCCTGATACAAGTAAGTGACTTTAGCACAATGCACCAGTTAATAAGATAAAGTAGTTTCGCATCTGTTTTATTAGTGGTGTGTTTACATGGGATAGAATGAGCTACTACGACTAGCCTGTTAGCTAGCTATGCTAACAACAAAACGCAAGTCAACGCTAAAGATACAATCAGAGTCTGTTTGGGTTGTTTGAAGGTACTGTTGTAGATGTTTATGACGTTATTATAGCACGTGTAACATGTGTGACATGTATGTGTCACATGAGAGTCTTCACAGTGTGACGTGTTGTGTTCATGCACTGCAGGGTAGAGATGGGAAAAGGCTGTAAGGTTGTGGTGTGTGGCCAGGCAGCAGTTGGAAAAACTGCCATACTGGAGCAGCTGCTGTATGGAAATCACTCTGTGGGTGAGTAATGCACTTCAGGAATTCACGATGAAACAGATACCCTGTTACACACACAGGTCATATTTAGATTAATGCAGGTTTAAGGTTTAGACTCCCTAGATCTGGCAGACAGTTGTTTTCCTCGTGTATCATCCCTTTTTTGAATTGTCTTGTGTCTGTAACTTCCAGGCTCTGAGTCCAGTGAGACCCAGGAGGACGTGTACGTGGCCTCAGTGGAAACTGACCGCGGTGTGAAGGAACAGCTGAGGCTTTATGACACCAAAGGCCTTCACGATGGACAAGACCTCCCCAAACACTACTACTCAGTGGCGGACGGCTTCGTCCTCGTCTACAGCGTCGACAGCTTGGAGTCTTTCAAGAAGGTGGACATCCTGAAGAAGGAAATAGACAAGTCCAGAGATAAAAAAGAGGTGCGCTCCTCTCCTCAGCTCAGTCACAAGATGTAGAGCACCATTTACGATAGTTGTGTAGCTACATTGTTTTACCACTTGATTACATCATGATGAGGTAGTGACAGGTGTGAGCAAACAGCACTTCGACATAAAGAGGAACTGAAGCACTAAATAAAGATATAAAAGGGCAAAGGTTCCCAGTTTGAGAGAGTATAATTTGCTCTTATTTATATGTGTCAGCTGCCTCTGTACGCAGGCCCTCCCACTGCTGTGGATGAACGTGCAGCAGAAAAGCAGGAAATTTCAGGACACGGTTGCCTTAAAGCTTATATGGACTTTTTTTTACCCGGTATTTAGAATTGAAGCAGAAGATGGAAACCATATATAACCATGTATTTGTGTACTAATTATATGCTCTGTCAGAGCAACTGTTACTCTACCCTGACAGCAGTATGAGACCGACAATCTGTGAAAAAATCAGGTTCTTCTGACTCCTCCTAGTGCTCCTAATGGCATTTGCAAGAATTCACCATGCTTGGATGAAAACAACCAATCACGGGCTAAGAGGATTCTCCACGCATACCCTCACTCAAGCATAGTATCTCCACTACCTACCAAGTATCAACAGAAGGCTTCACTTGGTTGTGCACGTTCACGTTTAGGCTAGTGGTGTCCCAAAACAGAAGTGAGGTAGTGGAAGTGGTTTCCAACACTTAAAACGTGCCCTAAATGCCAAGGGAGCCCCGACCCACACTTTAAACGACGTGGAAGATGAAATTTGCCAGAACACCTTGCAAAGTCAGCAACTTTGGCAAGTTTTGGAAAACAATTTGTTACTGTACGATCTGAATGAAGGCTATACAAACAACAGATGGTTGGAGTAGCGTAAACTCATCAGCAACTTGTTGAACACAGCATCAAAATATTTAAACAAATCGACTTACATGAACAAAATCGATCAGAACTAGAAGACATCGTAGGCGCCTCCTGTTTTCAGCATTCCTTCTCCGTTGATTCATCAAACGGAGAAGAATAAACATAGCACACGCCACAACACAAGCGCTGAGCTAGCATTTTCATTGCATCACTACTACGCGTGACGTATGCCTCCACGTCAGCTACGCCGATTTGCATGAAGTGGTGTCTCATTTCTTAGGGAAAGATCTCTACCTTAATATTTCTCACTTCCCTCATCAAGGGTTATCTCGCAAACAAGGGCACTCAATCCCAAGTGGAAGATTTAAGGGGTAGAGATGGGAAAGGCCCTTTCTGTCTCATAGTGTATACTACTGTCAGGATAAAGCAGTGACGACAAAACCGTAGCTGTAAAACAAAACTAAATATGTTTGGTTTCACAGTTGGAGCATTTTACCGCATTTAATTTACTACATTCTGATAATTAGCCCTGTATTTTAATGTGTTTTTGTGCCTCAAGTATTTCATTTTAACGTCTGCATTATTAATACATTTGAATGGGATGAGGTTCAAGTGCATCTGTTGTGTTTTCAGGTAACAGTCATCGTGCTCGGGAACAAGACAGACCTGCGGGAGCGTCGTCAGGTGGACCAGGAGGTGGCGCAGCAGTGGGCGCGAGGCGAGAAGGTGAAGCTGTGGGAGGTGAGCGTCACCGAGCGCAACTCCCTCATCGAGCCCTTCACCCAGCTGACGAGCCGCCTCACGCAGCCTCAGAGCAAGTCTGCCTTCCCTCTGCCAGGACGCAAAAGCAAGGGCACGCCGTCCAACGACATCTGAAACTCTGAAGCGCTCCCCTCGCTTTTTTCTGCTCCTTTTTAGTAGGCTGCATTCACCTCATATGGGAATAACGAGCAGGACAACATGGAAAGGCCTTCAGCAACACGACTCTGAATGCTTCCGTGTATATTTGACCACTTTTTCATGCATTCATTCACTTATATACAGTGTTAATTTTCGGGGATAACTTCAACATTTGGGGAAATATTTGCTTTCTTTCAAAGGGTATGATGACAACACTGATATCAAACTCATGTCTGTGTGTTGAGTACAGAGCTCAGGTCAGAACATGGTTAGCCTAGCTTAGCATTAAGACTGGAAGCAGGGGAAACAGCGAGCTTGTTACTATCAAATGTCAAAAAGTTTGCCAACCAACATTCCTTAAGCTCATTCATTAATGTTTTATATCTTTGTTTAATGTGTACACAAACAAAGGTAGTTCTGTGCTGAAACTTCCTCTTGACAAACAACAAAGCGGTGTCTCTGGCTACACGGCAGGGTGCCAGATATGGTCAGTAGGTGCAGGTTTTGGTGATGACAAGATGGGAACGAAACCCGACAACCCAGACTTGTTTTGCGTAAAAATCTAAGTGTGTGGTTTAAGAGGGAGTAACTAATAACTGTTTACTGGCACACAACATTGTAGTGCGAGTCTTGTCGTTACAGTTAAGTGAGGTGTGATACCATCATGTTTCTCTGCTTCCAGTCTGTATGCTAAGCTGGGCTACCCACGGACTCCCGCTTTGCTTTTAACCCACAGACGTGATATTCATCTTCTCATCTCTCATACAGGGTAAACGCAAACAAGCATATTTCACGATGTGTTCACAGATCTAATGAGTGTACATGTTCTTCATCTTTTACAGCAAACCAAACACAGGTGTCGACCACAAACCACATCTGTAACGTCAACACGTAGCACTTTAGTACCAAAGAATTTCCACAACCCGGTTAAACGTCTTGTGTCGTTTCACTTTTGATTTGTGAGAGAAGGTGTTGTGTTCACTGACGTTCTCAAATGACGTGTGTTTATCACTCCAACGTCTGTGTTATGAGAATACAGTTGACATCGCCATACGCCTGCACCAAACCCCTAACGTGTCAAGTAGCTCATGAATGCTGCAGTCCAACAGTATTCTCACAGAGGAATCTTGCTGCTTTAATGTCATTTCCCATCTGATATGAATGCAGCATAAACCCTTGTCCTCTGGAAGGACTCAGCTCGCCTTTCTCCAGTCCATCTCATTTACTAAGTATGGCCTGGCAGCAATAATACTCCTGGTGCTGCCTTTACTTGTGATGTAAGATTTCATAATGTCTGACGTTAGTTGCACTCCTGTGTCGTCCAGCCTGTGTAATCCGATAGGGCTACTAGTTAAAGCTGTGTGTGAGTCTAACAGTAGAAATGTCAGTGTTGAGAGAAAATATTTATTTTTTAACTAATTTATTTTTGTCACTTTAATGAGTCACATTCCTTAGAAATGGTGATACAATGTGAACGATGACCTGCGCTGTTTTCTGTGTCCTCAATGTCTCAAAGTAATAACATTAAATGTGCTGCTAGTAGAACAGAGTGAGCGAGACTCTGTGATCGTCGACCCTAAATTATTCTCTGCTTTGTAACTCTGTCTTAAGATGCACTGAATAAAATGTAGCCTCTTCATATTTAATCCTCTGAGTGTTTTTATTTTGGGGGTGTGTTTCAAATGATCAAAGTTAGACGCTTCAGTTGGTCATGTTTAATTCTTAAGGGAGAAACAGAACAGCTTTTTATCAGTACAGAACACAAATCACAACCAATATCCATCCATATCTAAACATGTCTACATGTGTCAAACACCTTGTCAAAGAGCAGGAGTTCGGAGGGGCAAGCAAACACCAACTGGAACTTAACGTGAGAATTTACACTGACGTAACTGACTGGGAATCATGCTGTGACACGTCTCATCTAGCAGTTTAGTATTAACGTCCATCTTCAAGCACGAGCTAAAAATCCAAAGAGAAAACACTAAATGCATTATTGCCAGATCTGATTGAAGTTGGGCCGGAGAGATAACTTAAAAAATACAATAAACAACAAAACGTCAGGAGTTAAGACTTCAATTCTGAGATAAAAATCCACCCGCCCCTCTGCCTTCCCCGCCTCCCTCCTCTGCTGGGAGGCCACGCCCCCCCTGCTACCAAAGTCGACGCCCCCACATCCCCAAGTCGTCCAACCAGCAGCTTCCTCTGGTGATTATGTGGCGTAGCGTTTGGTCCACTGTTTGGCTATCCTGTCGTGTTCAGGTCTGTTTGTTGTGTATTGTGTGGCGATGCTTCCAACCAGAGGGTCAGCTGGGGACAGACAAACAACATGGCGTCAGTATTTCTACACACTTGTTCCTTTCACTTTCAAATATTATACATTCATTTGCTAAAAATTAGTTTTCATGAAGTATGAAATATAGTTTTGAGACTTTAAAGGACAGTTCACCCCCAAACTAAAACGACATCCTTCCTTTTACCTGGAGTGCTATTTATTAACCTTAGTTTTGGTGTGACTTACCGAGTGTTGGAGTTTAGACACTCAGCCTGTGGTGCTCAAAGTGCCAAAAACATATTTGAAAAACTCTTTCCAGAAATCATGACCCAGTAACTCACCTTGTTGTGAGCAGCTTAAAGTAGGAACTATTGTCTTTCGACCAATCTCCATCCGCCAACAGTATCTGTAGCTGTAGCTAGTTAACGTTATAGCTCAGCTGTCACAAGCACGAGCCTCTCGATCATGAGTAGACGACACTTCCTTCTGTGCAGTGATATGTTTGGTGGTTGTAGTTTGGTAGAAAGAAAATAGGCTTCCTCTTGGGGACTTTCAGCATCACAAGTCGAGTGTCTAGTTTCATTATGAAGAGGCAGACGTCTCTAGAGCCAATATCTCCAACACTCTGCAGCTCACACCAAAACAATCTAGACTGATTAAGAGCACTACAAGTGACAGCCGAAACACACGCGGCAGATGGAGCTACACAGACCCGGTTTCTGTCGTGGTGGCTACTGCCAGCTTCACTGTGTGAGTATTTAGTTTTGCAGCTGGTTCTGGAGGGTTTGGAAGTGCATGGACTGGTCTTCCCTCCATCCAGGACCTGTACTGGTCAAGGGTCAGGAAACGGGCAGGAAACATCAGTGTAGACTCCTCACACCTCGGACACAATCTGTTTAAACTCCTCCCCTCTGGTAGGCGCTACAGAGCACTGTTTGCCAAAACTACCCGTCACAAAGACAGTTTCTTCCCTCAGGCTGTCGCTCTGAATATATTGTATATTTTTTGTATACTGTATATTTCTGTATATTCCACCTCTTGACTACTGTACATTTTTGAGTACTTATGTCAATTCTGGTACACTGAGAGCACGTCTACTGGAGTCAAATTCCTTATATGTACACATGTACTTGCTGAATAAAGCTGATTCTGAAATGAGCTGGTGCTGATTTAATTAACGTATCATTTCTACGGGATTCATTGATTTGATCGATTTATTTTAATGTGCAATGTAAAAAACACACATGAGGCTGCTTCGCATTTCCTCTGGTACAACGAGGAATCATTTTCATCACTTTTTTTTTTTTTACAGTTCTGTGTAGGTTTTACCTGTTGTGGTAGCCTGGAAATCCAGACCCAAATCTAGAAAGATTCAGGGTCTGGCTATGAGTAATGCAAATGGCCCAACTCGAGGGGCGGCACCAAGCATGCATTTGAAAATATTACTGCACGCAACTGGATAACACTGCGACCAATCAGAACAATACACGGGGTGACGTATCCAGAGCTTAGCTACCAGCGGAGCTAACTGGTAGATTAGAGTCTTGCTGTATCCGGTCAGCAAAACAGCAAAAACGTCCTTCTTGCAAAGGAAAGATTCGAGCGCCGTCTTCTGTTCCTCTTTTAGAGAAAAAGCCAAGTCTAACTCATTCATTGTAGCAGCCAAAGCCGTTTCAAGCAACTGGTGTTCATCCGTAGCCATCTTGCAATGTTTACTGACTGATTCTGGACTTTGTCGTCGGAGCGCTGTCGTCATCTGTTTAGCTCGCCTCTGGCCCGCCTATATCAGATACACCGATGTGATTGGTGCAGCTCGGCTCCAGCGGCATGGGTAATGAGCATCATTACTGATTGCCAGAGTGACTCGCTAAGCAAATTCAAATTGTGCTCTCGCGAGAACTCTGGATTTCCAGGGTAGGGCCGTGGAGCCACACACAGAGAAAAATACATCGACCAGCTGCGTAAAAACTAACGTTGAGCAGTGTGACGCCCGCACAGGCAGGCACAGCCTCCGTGGTCAGTGTAGCAGCTTCATTTTATGATCATGGACACGCTCTGCTGTGCGGAGGAAAAAAATATGTAGTTTTGATTTTTGGGTGACCTGTCTCTTTAATTATGTTAGTTTATAGTCTGAGGCCTGATTATTAAATAATACAATAGGAGTGATGTCATCATGTTATCATGTGTAGTTTGTATTTGAACTTGGAGCCAACAGTTGGGTGAGTCTTGCTTTGATTAGAAAATAAGATGGGAATGTGTGTTTTTTGGCGAAACAAGTTATTTATTACATGAAAAAGAAGGTAATTAATCACGTTGTCACACGCTGTCATAAAGCAGCTCGGCTCATTTACTTGCAACATTATCCACAGTGGCCTACGACAGGATACTGAAGGGAGAGGGAGAGCTGTCACTGTATTAATGGGACCGAAAGACCAAATGACAGATGTGTGTGGTGCAGGACTGAGTCCTATAATGCAGGACAGAGAAGTTGTGCACTCTCACTTCCCTCGTTCGATGTCATAGATAAGGTCTGTGGTAAACACAAGCTGAAGAGACTTTAACGTTTTGTTTTACGATATAAAATACGTCAGTAACTCATGAACTGTGAAGATTTTACATGTCTTAAAAAGGTGGCTACAGAGCGTCATCGCACCAAACACGGATTCATGAAGTCATGTGACCATGGTGCAGCTTGTTTACAGCCTAATTTTATTGTTTTTTTTTTACCTCTGACTGTTGCATTTAGGCTTCAAAAATGTGTTGACGTTAAACAGTCATATGCTGTAAGAAGAGGACTTTTACCTCAGTTTGCTGCTTACATGTCAAAAGCTGCTGTAAATGCTGCAAAATCTTAAAAGAATAAAACACCAACACGTCACCTTCTGTCTTCTATCTGGATTTTGATACAGTCAGAGGAGCTTAATCTGAAGGTGCAAGACTTTAAAGCTGTGGAATATAAGCTGCAGTCAAGAGTAGATTTAATGAACTGAATCTTAAAATCCTTCACGTGTCGTCCTATAAATCCTATAAATCATGTACGGCTGCCTATACGACAGTTTTATGGTCTGTAACATCCAAGATCACCAGATGCAGAGGAGTTACTCCTGTTATAACCTTGATGGAAGAGTGTTGAGTTACTGCAGCTGATCTGAAACAAACCCTGCAACTAAAACAGGCTTTGACTTCATATCACACACTTATTCTTCTTTGTCTTAATTATTTTTACCTTGCTTATAAGTCAAACATGTTCAATAGTGGCACAAAAATCAGTTGTGCATATGTGTGTGTTGCAGCTCTCACCAGGGTTGCAGTCAGTGAGCAAGGAGCAGATGGACAGTAGGACCTTGGAGATGGTGAGGGCAGGACTCCAGTTGTCCTTCAGGATGTCCAGACAGATCACCCCCTGGCTGTTGATGTTGCAGTGGTAGATCCTCGTACGGAACGTCACCTGGACACACACAAACGAAAAGGTGAGTCTGTTGCCACTGTTTTGTTTTAACTTCCACAACCTTTTTCCATCACAAACACACCTCAGGATGTGGACGACAGATTTCATTCTTAGAAAAGCTGTCAGGTCATATTTCATGAGGTGTTTATGTTTGATAACATTTATATATTTTTGAATGCGGCTTGGTTGTGACAGCTCCTCCTATGAAAGAACATCCCATTTAATAGAGATTCAGTTTACAAGAAAGAGCTGCTGATTTCATTTCGTCCACAGTGCAAGGGTGCCCTCCAGTGGCAAACAGGAAAATGACACCTCTTTCCAATAGAGCCATCTGTGCCATAGTTCACAATCATTCAGAGCTCACCTTGGGCGGTTTGAAGGGGTAGTCTGGTGTGAAGGCGATGTCCAGGAAGAACACCCCTCCCTCGTACACGGAGCCTGGAGGGCCCAGGATGGTCGACCTCCACTCATAGATGTTGTCTCCTTTGGGCCCCGCGCTGTCGGTACACAGGAAACATTGACTCATGGTTAACACGTGGACAGAGTCTTTCACAGATAGGAACCCACCTTAACCACTAGATATCATTTACACTGGTTATGTGACTGTGGGACTGTGTAGAGAGTCTGCATCAGAGCTGTTACCAAGTCTAAAGTTTTTGAGACATGGCCACAAAGCTGGTCTGATCAATGCTTAGTATGAAAATAGCAACAGCACAATGGCCAAAATGGAGCAAATAAAAATATCCTTTTTTAATGGGAGGCATTCAATGACCAGGGGAGAGTCCTGAATCTTAAATAAATGGCTCAAGCTTTAATCACTTTCTTTTTACAACCCTATGTCTATGTCAGTGGTTTATGATGTGTACAGTGTTGTTTTCTTTAAATATATTTGAAAAAAACCCAAAAACAATAATCATTATCAATGGCGACCAGGCCCAGCGTTTAAATAAGACCTGTGTTTATTTATCGCAATGCGTCGACACACCTGTCTCGTAAAAGAGACTGTGTTTGATCAAAGTTTTATGGCAGAGCAGTGAGAGCACTTAAAATAAAAGGTGTGTCTGTTGGTAACACTGAGCTGTTTCCATACATCACTGCTCCTGGGTCTGATCGTAACACACGGCAACTGAAACCAAAACATTTCAGTACAAGTTAAATCAATTCAGCAGCGTGCTGCACGGAGGATCAGATTTGAAGCATCTTTAAGAGCATAACCAGAAAGTCAAGCTGAACCAGCAGCTTGTGTCGGTGTAAATCAAACTATTTTTTTAAATTTATTTGTCATTTAAACTTTTTTTAAAGCTGACTCACTATGTTTGACACTGTAACTGTTCAATACTGGCAGTGGTCACTCACAACTGACAACCAGTGTATTATTATTTACAGTGTATTAATATTTATACAGTGCAATATAGAGAGCTTTTTCATGCTGCCTGCTGAGAGTCAAACTATGAGAGCAGTGACACCAAAACTATGAGCTAAAACTTTCTATAAAGCTTTGTGGGTGCTAATTTTTTCATCACTGTCACATTGTTTTCACTTTAAAAAAAATAAAAATAAAAAATTAGTGTTTTAATTTGGATTAAAATGCTGTAAATGAATGAAAAATTAAGACTTTAACTGTTAAATGCAAACCAGATTTACATTATAAATCAAAATAACATTGACTTTTTTAATCTTCTAGGTGCTGATGAAGTGTTCTGAGTGTATTTCACACACTGCCTCCACCTCATAATCGTGGTTTCACTGTTCAACCTCGACCCCATCTCTCCACTTTAACCTCTGTATTCTGATTATATGTTTCCGTTTATCCTCTCTGTGCTGAGGCTCATTTTGCTGTTGCACTCAACATCCAAATGACTAAAATGACTAAATAATTACCATCATTCCCATGTTTTGCAGTGAGAACTCCATTCCATGTCATCTTATTGGCAATTCATTAAAACAATAAAGTGCAATCACCCGCGTGAGTCATTATGCCAACACAGTGGGAAGTGATAAAACGAAAAGATCAACACGACTTCATTTGCCTGTGGAGATAAAGCTGAAGAGCGGCGCGGCTGACGACTGCAGCCGCTTCACAAGAGCCTTGATTCAACAGCGGCGACACAGTAAGTCAACAGCAGCTTCTGTTAGCGTTTTAATGGTGGAGATGTTTTCACATAATTGACTGCTTGATGAAGCGCTCCAAACTACACTTTCCAGTTTGCCATTTCATTTTTATATGATGAGTGGGGCTCTTAAAGCATGTTTGTCGGATGAAAATGAAAGACTTGCTTCTGTGGGAAATTGTATGTGCAGACACAGTGTGCGGCGATATATTTAAACGTGGAAATAAGATGAACGTTTAAGACGAACAAACGCAAAATACTCCATTATTCCAAGAATAATTCAGTGCACAAATCCAGTTACTCTGCACAGTGCTTGTGTAATAATCAGCAGCCTCTGCATGCTGTCTGTTCTGAGCAATGACAAGAGAGGTAAATGTCAGGCAATAATCTCACTGTCTGAAGCGCCACTCTGCCCGCTCTTTATCACCACTGAGAGCGAGAGCAGAAACAAATCCACAAAGAGAGGAAAACATGCCGGAAATACCAGAGTCAGGAATCTAAAATCTGCTCTCAGACAAATCAATGCAAACACAAATCACTGCTAGAATAGACAGCTAAATGATTCCTGTGTCCCCAGCACTGCTGCATGCAAAACATTTGTTACTGCCGTATGAACTTCAGCAAGTGGCAAAGGGCCGAGAGATCACAATAGTCCAGATCCATCAATCTACTGCTGTGATTAAGTCTCTCACTGTGGAGAAAACACACATCTGTTCTGACTAACATCGAAGATTCTGACAGAGCAATGCCTTCAGGGTTAACTACAGGCCTCAGCAGGAGCAGATGAACCCACTAGAGGACCAAAGGATGAATCTTTGATTAGAAAAAAATGCAATTATTTGGTGCGTCCTGACTCTTTAATGTGAGGATTTTCTGACTGTACTTCATTCATATTCCAGTAAACTGTGTATCTTTGGGTTTTCATTCTGTCAGTCAGACAAAAGCAGTAAAAAATATGACCGTTACCTGTGTTCTGCAGACTGAACAAGTGTGCGATCTTAAAAGTTCTGCAATATGCTGAGTGTCACTCTGAAATAACAAATGTCCCAGAATCAAAAAGATCCATTTATGCAAACCCAAGATTAACAGAGGAACAGCCCTACCAAATGTCACTCGATATTATTGGGCTGTAAATGTCTGTGTTTGGATGTTTTATTTTCATTTTTCCACTGACTCTCACAAATGGTTTTTATTAGAAAGAGAGGACTGCTCCTCATGTAATCCAGGAGCTATTCTCTTATCTCCTTCCAGACCTTCCAAATCTAAATTCAACAGTAATGAAATAATAAATGCATCAATTGAACCCCTCGTCTGCACCGTCCACATTCAGGAGAATACTGGAATTCAGACTCTTGACAAAGACTTCCTCCAACACCTCCAGATAAGAGACCATCTTATGAGACTTAAACTGACTTAGATCCCTTGTCAAGCTCCCACCAGATATTCTCCGCTTGATATCTGTCCTTTATACGGCTCTGCAGGATGAAAAGGTGGACACTTGTCGTATAAGAGCGAACTGGGGAAAAGATTTAAACATTCAGATTGTAGAGGACCAATGGAGTCGTAGTTTAAAACAGATTAATGAATGCTCTGCTAATGGCAGACGTCGCCTAATGCAATCTAAAATAGTACATAGGTTGCATATTGGTGATAAATAAATGTTTCCTCTCTGTGCGACACGTGTTCGTCTAACAAAGCCGCACGAACACACGGATATATCATGTGTACTCAGATTCAGAAGCACTCCTGCAATATTTGAGCATGAACTACAAACAATTATTTTTAATATTCCAGAGACATTTAACAACCTCACATCAGCTCAAAGACGACTTATTAATTATTTCCTTATGTCAGCTAAGAAACGCTTGCTTCTTATTTTTATATATTCTAAATGAGAACGGTGTCTGTGTCTGTTCTGTAAATGCACTAATTATCTCTATATTGCATCTGTATGTTTACCAATAATTTCTTTATTTGTAGATATTTACTCACACTGACACCACTCTCAATGAAATGCTTCAACTATGCTGAGTATAAGCGAAACCATATATGACGATATATTGCGATTTATTACCTTTGTCAATTGTAAATCATGTCAACATCTGTTTTATCTAACAAGACAAAGTTTAAAGATGAAGTTTTGTCACTTCAGTCATTTTTACTGCAACAACATGCATCTAAAAGCCATTGATTTTATTTATCGGCTACCATAAGTTTAATTTGTATTTCAAATATTTACAATTTATAATAATTTTTAAAAAAATGAACTGATAATTTGGCATCCATGTATCTATACAATATTGCCACACAAAATACTGCAGTACTATGTTGTATCAATTCCCCCCACCCGTATAAGTTAATAGTAAGTTAGGAATATGAATCTTGTAAGATCAATAGCTAAATAATAATTGCCTTTAAGTCCAGGCTCTGCACAAAACAGGCGCCAGGAGTACAACATACTGTAGGTTTGCCCTACCTGTTTTACAGGTGCACACAACATCACCACATCTATTTTCAACTACATAAATTACCACAAATTATTTGGCACACAGTAAACATGGAGACTTTAAGCCCCGAGGCAGCTGTCAGGAATCTGATTAATGCGTAAAGGGATCGTTCAGATCTTCTGAGGTGAGGTTATATGAGATACTTATCCATAGACAGTGTGTTGTATACAGTCGATGTGAGTCAGCACGCCGCCTGTTTGAAGAGGCAGGCGGGAGCAAAGTGCTGCTGAGGAGCAAAATGTATTTTAGCCACCTTAAAAAAATCAGTATCAGTTTAAGTGTACGCTATATATAGAGTATTTTCACCACTTCATCTTTCCGTCAGACAGTGTGTTCCAACTGGGAAGCTGTTAACGGCTTCAGTTCCCCATCTATGCTCTCGCCAAAGTCAGACTCCATTGACAGGAACAGTAACAGCCTTTATTTACTTTAATTTCACAGATGAGAAACAATAAATTGTGAAGATAATAAAGCCTCCACAAAAAAAGCATTTGAAGTCTTGTATGTGATTTATCCTGGCTTCATATGAGCAGAGGAAATCCCCGCTCGTCGCTAGGCTAATTTATACAATGTAAAATGCCATAGACTGGCGCTAATAACATTAGCATGTTGTATTTGTTTGGAAAACATGTTTAGTATAAGACAGTTGTTTTGTCGGTGAAATTTGTGAGTTGTAAAGGAGCTGAATTTTGTAATGTTACCTTTGTTAAATGTTGCTGTTGTCCCTGGTTTTACATGAGTAAAGGGAAAGTCTGCTAGCTGCTAGGCTAATAGCGTGAGCATGTTGTATTTGTGGGGAAAATGTGTCCAGATAAACACAGCAGCTCCTGTATTCAGCTTTGTTAAATGACTGTTTGTCTTCAACAGAGTCTGGCTTTGTACGTGTGTCCACATGTGGCGAATTAGAACAGGAAACGACAACATATGTTTAATCATTTGTGTTATATTGAGTACAAAGATTTCACACATGAAACACTGACTAATGTTTGTTGTCACAGGAAGTGAATCTCGTGGGTAAAGAGTTGCGACCCACTGAGGTGTCCTGACCTCTGTTTGGGAACCACTGACATATATAAAGACAATTCATGTAGAAATCTAATGGGATTTTAGGTCATATGACACAACACACAACAAAGGTCAAACCTCTTGGTCACCATCACGAGCACACAGGACATACTGTGCCCCAGTGTTGGCACGGAGCCAGTGATCTAGCAGGGACATGTGAACACTGACCAAGTGGACAGTCTTTGTATGTTTCTGTCCAAAAGCCCCAAAACAAGAACAAAATATTCAGATTGAACATAACAGCCACAGTGTGCTGTCCAGATGTGAACACAACAGAGGAGAAACACCCCCTGGTATAAAACCTGCCACATGTCCCTCGGAGGAATGCAGTTCATTTGCACTGTGTTAGCAGCATTCCTGCAGCGCAGCCCTGACCTGGGCTGGACTGCTAATACACTGGTCACACCACAAGACCTCAGTCAGGACCTGCTGTTGTGCCAAGAATAGATATTGTATCATTTCCCACTGAATCAACCAGACTGAGGTTTCTTTCGCCTGACAACAGAGGCGTCTCACATTCACAGACGAGCCACAGAGAGAGCCTGGGCTTCCTCCCCGCCCGCCTCCGTCGCACACAAAGGCTACCCAGTGCTTTGTGTGAGGCAGTAATATGCCATGCTATCACTGTTGTCATTCACTTCGATATCAGGGGGGTTTCTTCTGCCACCTCTGTGTACACGCGCACTGCGAGAAGAGTGCTGACATTTCAGCCGTTTCATTCTTTCTGAGCCTTTAACCTTTCAAACAGACACACAGCGGTTTACCCAAAACTGACTTCTGCAGCACAGCAGAGGAGAGCAGGGGATGAATGTGTTCAGCCAGCTGACAGAATTCATCTACAGCAGCCACAAGCAGCTCCAACATGCAGATCTTAAGAGTTTCATATGACACTTTTCACCCCGATATACAACTGTACATGGCAGCAGTAATAATACAGCACACGTGTTGAGCAATTTATTTCCTTCAGGATGAAAACAATACATGAAAGCTAGACAGAAGTAGGCTAGAAGTGAATTTGTGTCTGGAAATATAGGCTATGAAAGCAAAGTCAATTCTTATGGCTGGAGAATGACATCCTGTATGGTTTACATTGGTTGTTACAAGGCTTTCATTCACTCTTTTTCCACATCACATTAGCTGTCAACCATCAGCGATTTAAGCTGTCTGTCCTTGTAGAGCATTCGACATTTGAGGAGGACGATCACGTTGTGAGATTTGTCTGCTGCAACCGTGTAATATCGTTCAGACTTTACCTACAAACAGCTGAGTGGGAAGAAACGTTCCTGTCAGCCTGAAGGGAGCTATGATACCTTCCACAAATAAAAGGAAAATACAAATACCACCCAGTGGTTGTATGCCTCCGCACACCAGTCAAGTTTCTCTTACAGTTTACATTCATGTCTGTGAAAACAGACAGGGATGTATATGCTTCACATACACGTGGCCGCTTCACACACATCTTCCCCCCGCCAGCAAAGAAAATCTTTACAATCAGCACAGTTTCAAGGTGGACACCCAAGATTAGCGTCACCAATTCAGTATCTGACCAAATGTCTCCCCTTCTGTTCCTGAGATATGATGTTGAGTAATGGCCAGAAAAGTGTTTTTGCAAAACATTATGATGTCACAGTGAAGTCGACCCTCGACATTTTGGATTTAAAAAGTCATTACCTCATCATTGCATGCTATTAGACTTCTGTATGAAGTTTTTATATTTGAGTTATGGCCAAACACATGTTTTGTGAGGTCACAGTGACCTTTAACTTTGACCTTCGACCACCAAATTCTAATCAATTTATCCCTCAGTCTGAGTGAATGTTTGTGCCAAATTTGAAGAAATTTCCTCAAGGCCTTCTTGAGATATTGTGTTTACAAGAATGAGACGAATGCAAGGTCACACTGACCTTAACCTTCGATCACCACAACTTCATTAGTTCATTGTTGAGTCCAAGTGAATGTTTGTGCCAAATTCGAAGGTATTCTCTCAAAGTGATCTTGAGATAACACATTCACGTGAATGAAACAGACAAGGTCACAATGACCTTGACCTTTGACCACCAAAATCTAAAGATATTTTTGCAAAATTTGTAGAAATTCCCTCAAGGTGTTCATGAGATATCAAGATATCAAGGGAAACCGTAGAAACAAATCACTAGAAACCTTTGCTAGCAATCACAACTGAATAATATCCAACATTAACGAGGCCTGTTAGGATAATTATCGACGGTGTGTTTGTGTACATTAAGAATGTCGCCAACATTTTTGCCAACATTGCCAGAATTAACAGAAGGGTTTTGCTGACCATTACTTTTCCACACTCACTTACTTGCGAGGTCGAAGAAAAGTAAAACACTTCAAAGACGACACGGTGTAGCTTATGGTAGCCTGCAGCTGCACTTTTGAAGTGAAAGGCACGCAGTCCTCACAAGTCGTTAGCTTGCCGACCCCAGCAATAAGCCAAAAACTCTGTCATTTGTAGTTTTAACTTCAAACCGCCAACGACTTTATCCTCCACTTTGTGAATCAACTAGCAAACCATCCACCTCCCAAACCGTCCATGACTTCTGCTGCACAGGCCGGATTATGGAGGTAACTGCAGTGTCCCTGGAGCTTCACTAAGCTCGTCTATTAGCATATAAATATGTTTTTTTTTTTCATATTCTGGGTCCAATGTCTAAATATTCTTGAGAATTACAAGTCCACTGCTCTTTGAAAGGCTGGACAGGCATTATTATGCTATTATATTATCATATCAGAGGCATCAATGGTCTCAAAACGACAATAATATTTAAAATACTAATAGAATCCCTCAACTAGTTTTAAAGTATCCAGATTTCACTTGTCAGACAGTTTCAGATATGTAGGACAAAAGATTACAAGGTCAGCGGAGGGCAACGCATGAACGCTCCCAAGTCAGAATAACAGGAGTCTCTTTCAGTTCGACCAGTATTGCAAATGCAACATTGGGCTTCTGGAATTTAAGTGATGTAATGTTCATCTTTAATATCTGCCCACACAGATATTAACTGCACCGATCAAATTTAAGTACTGACACCATCATTTACACCCAGCAGAGAGCACCGATATGGAGGCCGTTACCACTGCAGGAAAACAAATAAATCTGATTTTATTCTTTTAGGTAATTACAGCTTTCACCAAACAAGTTCATAACTCAATTCAAACACCAGTAAGATACACTGTGTATCTCTGTACTGAGCATGCCCTTGTTACATATCCTTATGTTTAGATGAATCTCTCTCTGTATTGCTTCATGATGCCTTTTACTCTTAGTAAAGAGTCTCATCCCTTCAGTGTCGACCTTAATATACACACTGGGCTTCATTTTCAATCACCACTATCTGCTTGCAATGGTGTTTTGATGACAGGGAGAAACACTGTAATAAGCTGCCTGACTGAGACAATATAATGACTCCACTCCACTTGAGTGCAGAGGAGACTCCATGCAACAGCACCACACACCCACCGTCTCCCACCCTGCCAATTTAATACAATGGCAATCAGCCTGTAAATGTTCTTTCAGAGCTTTATGAGGACGGTGCCGCATGAATATGATATGGTAGCATTTGTATTCCTCCGCTGAAACAAAGCGTCAGATTCCAGTCTGATACATTAAAGCAGAGTGGTTTCATCATTAAGGCCGAGTGATATCAATATCATGACAGACATTTGCTCTCATATTTATACATACAAAGACATGGCAACTGCAGGAAAAGTGCCAAATAAATCATCTTAATTCTTGTTCACAATACTAACTTAGATCACACACACACACACACACACACACACACACACACACACACACACACACACACACACACACACACACACACACACACACACACACACACACACACACACACACACACACACACCGCTCAGTCCTGGGGTCTCATTTATAAACACTGCGTACGCACAAAACGAGGCCTGAAGGGGGCGTTCGTCACTTCCCACGCAAAAGTTGCGATCTATAAATAAAGACTTGATGGGCGAAACTTTGACCCGAGCTTACCAACATTTTGGAGACAGGAAATTGGCAACGCAGATGGTGAGGTGGAAGCCTAATAGTAGAAATTTTGGCTTTTGTTCGTACGTACATTTTTAGTATGGATCCTATGTGCTGTTCTATAAAAGTTTCTTTATGCTTCTGTGTACACTCGACGCAACATGCACGTAGTTGCTCCACAGTCTTCACCTACCTAGACTCTGTGACGTCTAAGGTCATTGCTCGTTCATTGTTTGTTTATCTTCCGGCTTTGCTCTAGTCACAGTGAAGATGGCGACTGAGAGAAAGACTGTTGCTGGAGGTCGAAACAATCAACACTGAACAACAAATGCTCTTATTACAAATGTTACGACGAAGAGAGAGGCGGCTGAGCCGATGGTCTGTACGCCCGTTAAATGGCTCAACCCACCGATCACAATGAAGACTTTTGAAAATGGCGCTGCTGTGGTACTGCAGCAGGAAGTGAAACCTTGCAAAATGCCGGAGATGACGTAGTGTCAAGGACCAATCATAGCTCTTGCGGTCTGCATTGCCTCGACGGTGGTTACAATTTTTTGGAGGTGCACGTCACATCTCTGCGTTGGTCGCAAAGGGACGCAGCGCCTCCACAAAGCCCTCTGCGTCGTAGGTAAGCAGAAGCATAAACCTTGCTTAAATGACACCCCTGGTCTCTGTGTGGGTATGTGCTGAGCTCCGAGGCCAATTTTTAATCGAAGTTAACTCCCGGGCCGCTCACGTGATGCCCTGTGGCCAGAACAAACCCTTTCCCATTGATTGTCATGGTGAAAGCGACATCTGTAAATCAGCAGATACAAATTTTTGAGCATCACAACCCCATAAAATGACTTGTTTCTCTGTTGGGATTTAATCTATTCAGGCTGTCAACATTTGGAAAGTCTGAGAGAGCCAAACGATTGAATTTATCCCCATACGAATTAAAGGAGCGTTAAACCGGAAGTTTGCCTCCTCGCTCAGCGGAAGTCAATTCCATAAGGAGCAGTTGAACCATTTTGGCTTCATGTGCAACTGAGCAACTTTCACAGGAATGAACGGGGCCCCGCCATGCAGCAAATGCAGCATCCAGGTCTCTCAGTAGATCCACGGTCACAAGTGTGTCAGTTATTTGTGGGGAACCTGAAACAATGACAGTCCACCTTAATGACCTGCAGCAGCCTCGGCTACTGTGAGTTATTTTGGTTGTTTTGAGGTTAGATAACAGATAAACTTCCATGAAAGACGAGCTACAGACAAGCCAGACATTAAAAAAGTTCAGTTAGATTAAAAAGACATCGAGTCCTTTCCCCTAAACTGAACCATTTATTTTAACTTGACTAAAAAGTTGTGACATAACTAAGTACTAAAATAAACAAGACTACCAGTCAGACTGAGCATTTGACTTTCGAGACTTGTCTATCTAAGATAATTAGTTTCATGTAAACGTTTCGGTCTGAACCAAAAAAAACACGGACGTGTGACACTCTGGCCTGCAACATCTACTTCCCCTTGCTGCCCGGCTAAAGTCTGGCACATAGAAGGGAAACTTCCATCTGTGCAGCAGCAGCTCAGAGCTCAGCGCAGCGCTTCTTTCAGGGCTTTGTGAAGTAACAACGGTGTACAGGCCAGCCACTTCCTCTCCAGGGAGGAGGCTTTTTATAGATATGAAGAAGCTGTTGAGAAAACCTCAGTAATCTCACACATGCACGCCGGCAACACATTGCAGAGGTGTGTGTGTGGAGGGACTGCTGCTAACATGAGCGACTGTGCAGAGGGATCACATGCAGCTCTGATGGCTCACACCAGGCCTGGCATCTCGAAACACACACACACGCACACACACACACACTGGTTAGTTCTTTAGCTGTGTCGTCAACAGAGCTGAAGAAGATATCAGAATTAAGTGATTCCCAAATGGTTCAAGCTAAAAGTATCACTAAACACCATATCTATCCGACCCTACTTAGCACTAATTACGCTACTGTAGACAGCTTCTAACTTTCCCTATCTGTCATGAGCCGCGACCCTGGAATGTCAGGAATCTGTCTGACACCCGAGGGCAACATCTGAAGAGGACACAGAGCGAAGAGGACACAAGGCAGAGCAAAAGATAGAGAGAATAAAGTGTAAGTGTCAGGAAGAGAGCAATAAATAAAGTAGCTGGTCGAGAGGAAAAAGGGAATAAAAGATGGTGAATGAAAGCAACACAGGACGGGAGGGAGGGGGCGAGGCAGGCCTGTGATGTCTGCAGTTCACACTTCAGTGGCAGCGCGGCAGTAGAAAAATAAAAGCGGGCCTACACGGCATTCCCTGTGTGGAGTATAATTAGATTTTGATAAATGACAGATGAAAGCCTCTGCCTCATAGTGCTCATAAAACAAAGTTTGCTTCGAGAGAGGCGCTGATGATAATGGAAACTAGTCAGGATAAGGCTTTTCTCCATCAGTCAGTGTCCGTTTTAAGAGCGAGGAGGCCCCGAAACTACCTCGAGAGAAATGAGACGACAACCAACTGACTCATCAATGTGTAATCCATTAAACAGCATCTGCAAGGCGTAGCTGGCCGGCTCAATTCAAACCCTAATGAGTAGATTCTGTGCTAAATGAAGCAGAAAGAAGCAAAATCCACCAAAAATCCCTTTTCTGCACGTGTTGCTGAATAGAGGGATTTTCAGCAAGTGGAACAGGAGGAAATAAAGAGATGAGGCCTTTCTCCACACTGCTGCTGAGATGGAGAGATAAATCATGCATGTTTGGAGCCGTCTATCGCAACTCTGAAGCATTTCCTTCTTCAGTTCATTTGGCCATTTGTCTCGAGAAAAGACTAAACGTGTTTTCTATTGATCTGCTGGTCGGGTAGGTTCAGGTAAGCTTACTAGAAAATATAGTGTGTAACAGGCAAGTGGGTCAGTTAGTGACAAAACACTGCTCTGTGTAAATATTAGGTACAGAAACATAGTTGAGTTGTGTCTGGTTTTGAGGCTCATGTAACCACTGTTCATACTGTGCAGAGTTTTATTAGTGAACTGTAACTATAAAATGAAAGGATGTTTTGCTGCCTCTCACAGCAGCTGGAGTCTGAGAAGAAATAACTTCATTCACTGGGCCGACTGCCGGCGACTTTTAAGGTGGAACGTTAACTTGTAATGTTACTCAATGCATGAGCTGATGACGTGAATCCATCAGCACACCTTAAATTTCACTGTGACAACTTTGACCATCACTTTAGTTTTAAGCAGTTAGTGATGGTCATTTACCAGAAACTTTCAGCTCCCTGCTGATCGTCCTCCAGCCCGCCTCCACTTTATTTAGGTTTCTGCAGTTAAATGAGGAGCTGTTGTATCGGTCACTCCACGTTTCAACTTCAGGAATCAGCTGTGCTTTGTCTATTGTAGAGCTTTCAAAGCGTGCAGCAGGAATAAACAGGGGACCTGACAGAAGTTCAAACGGCTCACTGCGCAGGGCTGCTTCACTCACAGCCAGTTAGAACTGATTCTGTTGCTTACACTCGCTTGTGTTGCAGTGAGTTAGGACACTGAAAGCTAAAGGAAAGTCTTTGTGTTTACATGTTGCTCTAAAACATGTACGTTAATGTAATAAAAATGTATTTGACCTGAAAGTGTCCATCACCTGTGTCTATAAATTAAAAAGAGGTAGCACGGGTGATAGATTGAATTTCCTTCTATCAAAACAGTGACATGAAAAGTTCTTTTAGCCGTAGCTGAGCTGCTATGACACACTCCATTTTGTCTGATCTAAAAGCAACCAGCATCTTCATCTGTGCTGCAGCACCTTAAACCTGAATAACATCATAAAGTCAAACTGCTTCCTTTGTATAACACAAACGTCTAAACTCAATCTCACGTCAACAATCCTGCATTCATCAAATCTTTTTCTCGCTGAGCGATCAGAGCTTCCAGCTGGCCTCGGTGTAAGGAGTTAATCCGTGACGCCACAGGGGGCTTGTGGGGGGGCAGCTACAGTGCAGCTTTTCCTAAAGTTGAGATTTATGACTCACACAAACACACAGACTGAGGAGTGTTGAAGGAAACGGCTCCTGGTGAAGCCTAAAGCTCCTCTGTGGCCGCGGCTCATCGTCTAAATGCCTGTTTTGGGTCTCGGCTGCATAACTTGTGGTTTCGAGCTCGCTGCCGTGCAATCAGCTGGCCTTTAAGGTCCCGACGTTATGAGCTGCAGTTCAGACACCGGCTTTACTGCCGACGATCAACAACACACCCGTCATCACTCCAAGACACCTGAGCTGTTAGAAAAGGCATCAAGAGGGACATTTTTATTTCCTTCCTCTGAACACCTCACACCTCTCTCCAACTGCTGCAATAAACACAGCACTGAAGTTCAGTATCCTCAGTGTAGCCAGGGTGTGTCGACACAGCATTGCCACAGCGTCACTTCAGTGACACAATACAATGCATCCAACGCTGATATCCATAACAAACAGAGATTTATGACTGCTCACCAGAATCAGGAACGTGTCTCAGTATTGTGCAAAACACCTCAGTGGGGTAGAGCATGCTAAGGACCAGCGAGAGACTTGCAGCAGCTCTGACACGTGTAACGTGTGGTGTTAATTCATTTTGGTGACATGTGTCTAAACCTGCCTGGCTTGTTTGAGAGACAGGTCAAACAGACGCAATTTGGCAAACAACAAAGCTGCTCCATAGATAGATGTGTTCTCTAGAGACACTAACCTGGGCCTGAATGTGTCACACACTGATCCCTTTGGGCACAGGTCAAGTTGCAGACCTCAGCTCGACACGGTTGGCAACTAACGATTAACGCTGGACTATCTGAGGTTAATCACTAACTGCCACTTCTGGGCTTTTATTATCACTTCATGTCCAACAGTAAAGGCACCATAGTCACACAGCAGCCAAGTTTCTTTTTGTTTTGGCCGACTCTCAAATTAAAATACAATCAGTTACAGCTCAGTAAACGTACCCGCCCCAGTTATCATTATAACCAGCAAAAGCAGTGCTACTCATCGTGGGTGTTTCAAATGATTAAATACGAGTGCCAAGAACAGTGCAGACACCAAAACAGGACTTTGTATTAGCAAGGTCAACAGTTAACCATTACTGGGTTTATCACTGACAGTATTTTTGACCAGTCTGCCTATAGTTCAGTTTACTGCTCTGTGCACAGCACCGTTTATTTGGCGAATACTGCTGGTAAAATCATCCCGACCCATCTGCATCGCTCTGGAAACACTGTGCCGACCGTCTCCCTGGTGAGGAAGAAACCCCCTTTAACACTTAACTTAGCACTGTCAGCACCGTCAGCACAGCTAATGGTGCTAACATAACTTACAGCGCTAAAGGGGTTTTGGGGCTCGAAATGAAGCTGCTTATTCGTCGGGCCAATCTGGGGCAAGACTGGAGGGTGGCCGCCGTGTTTCCGCAGCAACACTGGGACGGTCTCCCCCCTCTGGCAGTGAGAGTAATTACACAAACACTGTCAATAACGAAGACTGCCTGCAGGCGAGCTTGTCACTTCTCCCCCGCCCCCAGCAGCACTCTCTTCTTGTCTTCCTGTGCAAACATTTCGACTTTGATCCTTTAAACATCCACTTCAGAAACTTTTCCTGGAAGCTTCCTAGAGTTTTCCAGCATTGCTTCTGCCATACTCCTGGCTGCTGCTCTGTCGCTACGGTCTCTGCCCCCTTAAGATCTGGCTGGTTGATGTAGAAACGCATCACTTTCTGAGCTTTACCTGGCAGCGACGGACTCACAGATCCCACACTCCAGCTTTAAGAGCACCAACATGTTCTTATACCCGTTTTTTAATAGAACAAAAGAAGCTGCTTTACAAGAGTTTTGCCTTGTTGAAATAGTCTAAAATTTTGAATGAAACTATCTTTTAAAAAATATGTATATGAGTGAACCAAACAGTTTTAGATCCTTGATGCCTTCAGACATATTTCAGTCAGCACCAATAAAGTATGCGCTCCATTGGAATGTAAAAAGAGCAACACAAAACAAAACTTCCTATAAAGAGGTAATAAAGGGTAAACCTTGTACTCAGTCAATCAAACACTGAAAAGTCTCAAGACTTATAAAGCAGCCCATTCAGTCTGTTGTGACCTTGATATTTCTCTCTTTTGATTGACGAGACGTGTGAGGCAGTGAAGCAAAAAGATATTTTCCACTTCAGGCACACAGATGAAGAGGGGCCTTTTAACCTTCACATTCAAGACGCCCACACCAAGGACTACGTGCGTTAATTTCTCCCAACAGACTAAATGTCCTCTTCAAAAAAAAATGTCCATGCTGCCACTGAAACACACGTCTGTGATCCATGTGATGCTTTAATAACTCTGCATTAAAAATCACCCACCTGCAGTTCGGCGGTGGATCCAATGTGATGTCGGCCAGTTCCTTCTGAATTCTGCAAAGCAAAGGACACACATGCATGAAAAGCTAAGCTCTGATCAAATACTGTGAATTTAAACTCATGAGGCTGGACAGGACGCAGAGGAGGCCTGATGGGCTTGGAAATTTCACAGGATTCTCTACCTGCACTTCAGCTGAAGTTGTCTCTAATAAGTAGGACAAACTCCAGACTTGTTTTCAGCTGCTGGGCAAAGTGACTAATACTCCCTGAAGACACTCAACAGTCCTGGGAATAAGTGGCAGAGCATCCAAGGTAAAAAAATTAGCTGTTAAAGTGAAACCTGCTGCTCCTGCATGCAGCCACGAGCAAGCCCACCTTTTAGCACTAGTGGAGAGGAGCTTGGAGGTCTTGCTCATGCTGGCTTTGCTTTCTCGTTTCTTCGGGGTGCTTGCTTCCTGCTGCTGCTGCTGCTGTTGCTGATGAGTTGAGGACGAAGAGGAGGAAGAGCTGGTGCTGGCACGGGAATCTTCATCCGACATACCGAGCCTGGGGAGGCGAGGAGAAACACAAGAGTTGGCAGCAGGTAAACAAGCGAGACCAACTTCGCCCTGGAACATCTAAAATAGCCTCACATGCAAGTGTGGAGCATTGCTGAAGGGGGAATGATAACAGCTTGAGATCTTCAGGTTGCACCCCAGAATTCGGCATGTGTCCAAAACTCTAATACTAAAATAAAATTGCAGTTACTCCTACTGACTTCTTTCTCTCCTGCTAAAATACCTGTGGGCTGCAGGGGGGCTGTGGGAACCAAATTGGGTTTTTATTTAAATGTGCAGCTGTGTTGAGGTACACCTGTATGCCGAATTCAACAGAGGGACGTTATGATCCCCCAGCAACTATGGTTATGTTTTCACAAAGTAGCAAGTGTCGCCAATGTGTGCGCGAACTTTAAATTTAGAGATTTTGTAATGGAATCTGGCGCGCCGTTTTCTATAGGGTGCATATGGAGGCTATAGGCTGCGAGTATGGATCCCACGGTGCAGCCACTGGCTCCACAAACGCTCCCAGGCCTGGACGAGACGTTGACCCGGGTTAACTGGATCCATCAGTGTCAATCGCCTGTGTGTGGATGTTATTGGGGAACTTATCGATCCTATCGGCGGAGCGCTTCCCTCTTTCGTAACGCTGAATCCTGACCTCAGCTCATGTTTGCAGTCGGGCGTTATTTTTAGCCTTGTCGGGCTGCGACAAAGGAAATCATTTGGTGAAACAGTTGGGCCTACTTGTGCCCGACACCACCGAGCCACACACACACACACACACACATATATATACGAGCACGCACACACACACACACACACCAGACCTCTGCTCTCAAACGAGCCCGAGTCGGTCGCGATGGAAAAGCAGAGAAAGCATCGACGGGGCGATGTCGCAGTCGCACCGACACTTCACCTCAACAAGCTCCATGCGGATCAAACTTTCACCTAAAGAAGTCCGCGAGGTGTCACAGCGCCGCCGACACGTCCCGACACATCACACCTTCATCACGACACCCAAAACAAACACAACACGCCGCTCACTTCATCTTTTCCTCGCGTTGTTTAAAGCGATATCCGTCGACATGCAGCTGATCTGAGTGCAGCCACTCACAGGATGGACCGACTCCTAAATTCTCCTGTGACCTCACACGGACACGTGAACGCTCCCAACATCCTCCACAACACACATGTTACAGTAGCTGCCACAATATGATGCGCTGCAATGCAAATATTGAGTATTTGATACCTTTCTTTGTGTGTGTGCACAGCCTATGTGTGTGTGCCTCCGCCGCCTGGACGCACCAGTGTCAAAGCACCTACAGTGGAGAGGGGAGCGACTTCCGGTCATCATTGTAAAAATAAAAGCACAGAGAAACAGATGAGATAAAGTGTATTGCTGCATGCAGGGACTCAGAGGTGCAAGAGCGGCAAGAGTGTAAAAACGACAGGGGCGCAGCACCAAATTCTGGCGCCTGTGCACAAGCAGTCTGCGAGGCCCCCGTTCTTCCTCTAATAATTCTCGTCTCTCACTTTTTTGACACTCAATTTCCCAGTCTTGAAGGAAGTCATGACAGTGTGCGTGAACGCCTTTCAATCCTGTATTCATCTATTTTAGTGTGACAGTAATCTCGTTCCTAAGATGTTGAGGCAGAGGGTGCTGTCTGCAGCTCTGGTTGAGGACGAGAGGCTGGGAAACAGAGATCTGTGTGGGTACATGAGACCCTAAAAAAGAGGCTGGATCATGGGGAGCACCACCCGTTGGTCCAGGAGCTTCTCCTCCATCATGGACGTTTCCAGGCGTATTTTAGGACGACTCAGGGGCAGTTTGACACCCTGCTGTGTATCGTCAGGCCAGTCATGGAGTCAGTATGGAGGGGGACAAAATCTGCTGGGTCACAATTTGAAAACGAATTCATATCATATTGTATTATTGATCATAAGTATGGCGTCAAGGGCCGTACACATGTGGCGGGTTTTGGACCCTTAAATTCATTGTTTTCGATGTAGACGTGCAGCAGGCACGTGCTCCCAAAGGAACTAACTAACTAACTAACTAAGGAAACTAACTAACTAAAAGTTGATCATGTTAGTGCAGGGCTACCCAGAGCTTTACATCTGTCCCACGGACAAGAAGCCTACACACTTATAAACGGCTCCTGGATGAAGATCAGCCCTGCAAAAAGGTCACAACCGTAGCCCCCAGCGCCTGACCTCGCGTTTTCCGGGCAGTTAAAGACGTGGCATGTGTACGGCCCCTTCCAGTGCACTATACTATATGAAACATGCAACATGTATTATAGTTACAGCCTTGAGTTCAGGAGTGCGTCCACTTTGGTTACAGACTGAAGTGTGTGCACGTCACAAGATGGTGTCCCAGTGTCACAACACACAACATCACGTACCATCTCTGTATGTGGGCATAAAAAAGCATGAAAAACAAGAATAAAGGGTAATAGATAGGACATACACCGACAGTAACAACAAAGTGTGTTGTGACTCAAAATATCACAAATATCACCTTTAAATTAAAACAAATATTATCCACTTAATTTTGTCCATTTCTCATTTAATTAATAGTTTGATTTTATTTTCTATTAAATATTTTTTTATTATTTATAGGTACATACTGTTCTGTATATACTGTTTGAAGCTTGAGTTTATATAGCAGCTCTCAAAAGTTTGAGTGTTCAGTTGAGTTTTGGTGCTTTTATTTTGTAGGGTTCAATTGTCTATCTTCCGGGATTACCGTCAACAATTAAGAGCTTGACGCTGCCGCTGGACGCGTGCCTCTTCTCGCCGGAAGTGTTGGTCCAGCAGCAGACAGACGTCCTGACATTGTCATCTCGATTCATTATCTTCATGCTTTCAAGCAGTGTCAAACAGTGACGTCATGGACAGATGGAGGTGTGATGGGAAAGTACAAACATAGGAGCTGCATTATGTTGAATGGAAACCAGGCAGCAGCTGTTCTTCCATTATCAGAGGAGGAATCCATTAACTCACCCAGACATGGACCGGCTTCACTTTCCTCCCTCTCACCTGTGACTGAACACTCTGCCTCTTCCTCTGCTGCAGGTGCTGATGGTGGCGTCTCCGTTCATCCTCCTGTCTGCTCATAGAAGCTGCTTTCATCGCTCAGGAAAATGTGCATAACACCTTTTAGGGCAGTGAATAATTTCTATAAAGTATTTAAGGTGTAATGTGACAACACAAACAATGCACAGCCTTGTGTGATTTATCACCGAGCTCTACTCACTGCTGGGGAGTAATAATCTCAGGCTACTGTTAGCCATTAGCCTGAGTTACTGCACAACACTAAAACAGTGTGACCAAGAGTTGAGTGACGGGTTTAAAAGGCTATTATAGCGTCTGATGAAGTGTCCAGACATGTGAAATGTGTAGGTTACATAAACATTAAAGTGGTGCACGCTGTTATAAAGTGGCACCTTTCATAGCATGTCACTAACTCTAATGGGGCTGAGTCCAGCGTCTCCAGAGAGAAGTTTCCGTGCAGTGAACTTTTCATGTATCAGTATATTTAAATTTAACGACTTTTAAACTAACATAAATAAAGTTTGTTCATGTCTGGACAAAAATGAGCCATTAACCCCGACTGACCCATGATTTCTTCCACTCTGTGTGTCCTGTAGGCCGTGTGTTTGCTCAGGCTGTGCTCATGCACTGTCCATATGTATACCCTCAACAAGTAATGCACCAGAATCCATATATGACCCATGAGACTGGTTTTTGTGTCATGTGTGAAACCAGCTGGACTTAGCTAGGAGTTATTTTAAAGTGCGCTGTCACCATGATTTTTTTCCTAAACCTAACCCACGACAGCAGCCAAGCATGTTTATTTACCTAAAGCTAGCCTACATATCTTCACTTGCCTAAGCTAACCTATGAAACTACTATATTACTATTATGTTAAGTATGAAACTTTACGTCAAGTAGACCTATGTAACGTGACCTAGCCATGCTTCTTCTCCTAAACCTAACCTACATAACGTTAAGTTCGAAACTTTACGTTAAGTAGACCTATATAACGTGGAATGTTTCTTTTCCTGAACCTAACCCACGTGACTTTGCTTGCCTAAACCTAACATACGTATCTTAACCTAATTTAACCTATGAAACGCTGCGTTAAGTACGAGACTCTTCATTGAGTTGACCTACGTAACACCCAGCCATGCTTCTTTTCTTAAACCTAACCTGTACGAGATTTAACATTAAGTAGGCCAATCTAACATGACAACACCTAGCCATGTTTCTTTTCCTAAACCTAACGTACATACCTATACTTGCCTAAGCTAACCTATGAAACTTTCCGTTAGGTACGAAACTTTCCGTTAAGTAGGTCTATGTAATGTGACAACACTCAACCATGTTTCTTTTCCTAAATTTAACTTTTATAACTTTACGTAAGTACGAAACTTTACTTTTTCAAGCTTCACCATTTACCCACCAGAATGTTGTTCCTGTCTTTGTTGAGTCTTTGAAACAGCATTTAGACAGTTGAATGAAATGAATATGAAAATATCAATTTCCCTTTTGTGTCTGGTTGGAGTGTTAAGGGACATGTTGGGTGACTTGGGCGCATGGCCTCAGTATTTGTATTTGGCATTTTGGAATCAGTAATGACAGCATATCTATCCTGACTGTAAGCTATAACTAACTGAATTATACCTACATAACATACGTCATTATGTAGAGTAAGTGCATTGTATTCACGGATCAACTCTTCTCTCTCCAACTGATCACATTCATTGCAATTGTTACACTATTACCCACGCAACAGTGACTTCTCCTTTTCTGTCAGACTCTTCCTCCTGCAGTGCGTGAAGGAGGGAGGAGGGGGAGGACGAGGACTCATCCTCCCCCCCCCGACGTGTCAACCATAATTAACTCTGCCACTGTTGCTCCACTTTGCTGGTTTTGCAACACAGTGAGACAAAAACCACAGCGAAGAATTGTCTCCTCCTGCTCAGAACAAGGCGGACACAGTTTCTGTGGAGAGGGACATCAACAAGTGCTCGTTTTTCAACACAGGGTAGAGCTGCAACCACCAACACAACCCAATATCCACCTGCCAGATACACACATAGTTATTGCAACATGTTTATTCTCCTTCTCTTTGGGCAATCTGAGGGCATTCTGGGAAATGTGGGAAAGTCCCATAAAGAAGTCTACTCTTTTTAACACGGGTACATTAAATCAGAGAAATATCGATAAGCACATAACAGCTAAACTTCTGCAAACATCCCAAACTTGTGATATTATATTACTTATATTAACTTCCACAGAGCTTTTATGAAAACCTGCAACACATTAAAGCTGGACTCTTTTTCCTCATGATGTGTGCTGGACATAATGTCTGCGCTGCTTTGCAGGGGGGCAATTAAGTGGCTTTCAGTACTTCAGCTCATGGCTGCAGACTGAGGAATTGTTTGAACTGAAGTTAAGCGCTACCAATCAGGGTGGCTGTTCTCTGAGGGCATTGTAAATTCATTACAAACACATCTGGAGTGCTTCGGGATGATGTAAAATCAGAAGAGAATATAATAAAAATGCAGATATGGGGTTAAGTGCTGTTTGACTTGTAATGAACATATTGTCCGCGTGATTATCTAATTAATTAGAGGCAAGTTGATCTCATCTGATCTGATGGTCCTGGCAATAAATAGCAGAATACAAGAGCTGAATGAAATTTACAGCCTCAAATTGTGTACTTTAAAGGGACAGTCCCCCCCAAATTGAAAACAGATTTTTCCTCATACCCGTATAGCTTCTTATCAGTCCAGATTGTTTTGGTGTGAGTTGCCAAGTGTGAGATACTGTCTCCTCTTGAATATAATGGAACTAGATGGCACTCGGCTTGTGGCGCTTGAAAACAGTGAAACTGCTCACAACAAGCTCTGTGGATTATCCTGAGTATCCGGGTCATGATTTCTGGAAAGAGACATTGCTGTTGACGTTTTCGAATTTATTTTTTCGGCACTTTGAGCACCACAAACTGAGTTCCATCTAGTGCCATTATATTCAAGAGAAGGCAGACATCTCTACAGCCAAAACCTCCAACACTCAAACCGACATACAAGCACCACAGGTAAGAAGAAAAATGTTTTTATTTTGGGGTGAACTGTTTGCTTAAGATAGGATAGGAGGTCAGAGATAGACTTGGACACAGTTATGAGTTTAGGAATTGCTTCTGTAGTAGAAAGATAGGATTTTTCTATTATTGAAACTTAAGATAGGACAAATGTTTAGGATATTTTTTGGACCGAGGCCGCAGGAGCAGATGGAGCCATCTTGTTCTGTGCCTACAGGCCGACACTGGCAGTGTGATGAAGTTGGAAATATCTTCCTTACACACTTTAAGGCTTAATACACAACATCAGAACAGGATGCTGGATGTGTAGAACGCTTGCCCAGATTAACTCATGCTGTTCTAAAACCCTAAGGCCAATTTTGGAGAGACAACAACACAGCGTGACCAAATACAGCCTCCTCATTCATCTCCATGAGACCACTGTGTTGGGACAGTGGGGGTGCTAACACGGAGGGCCCGAGCAGAAAAACACAGGGTCGTCCAGCAAACGAGGTGAAACTGGCTCAACTTTTGCCACTAAGTCATCTGACAATGTAGATGTATCTGGAATCCCCTTAATCAGTAACTTTTGTCTTTGGTAATGTTGTGAGTTACTATTGTAGCCTTAGGTCTTGTTAGCACCCTAAGAAGGTGGTAGGATTCTGGATAGATGCCCAAGAGAGGATTCTGGGTGGAACCATTACACCACAGAGGGGTTCTCTTAATAACATTTCATAGGAGGTTCTTGGTCGAACCTTTCATTGATGGATCTAGGTGTAATCCTATATGTTGGGCTCTGGTTCAACCACCTGAAGGGGAACCGGTATATAAGGTATAGGTATAACCCTTCATGTAGGACTCTAGGTAGAACTCTCAGTGAGGGTTCTTGTTAGCACCCTTGGAAGGTAAAAGGATTCTTAAGAGAAGCCCAAAGGAGTCTTCTGGGGAGACCATTACACCATAGAAGGGTTCTTTCTATAACCTCTTTTAGAGGGATATGGGTGAAACATTTTACAGATAGTTCTAGGTATGGTAGAACCCTTCATGTTGGATTCTAGGTAGAAACCCAAAGAGGGTTTTGGATAGAACCATTACACCATTGAAGGGTTCTCTCTATAACCTCTCATAGGGGGTTCTGGGTCGAGCCTTTCACAGATGGTTCTAGGTATAATCCTTTATGTGGGGTAGATGGATCTAGATATAATCCTATATGTTGGGTTCTAGGTAGAATTACCTGAAAGGGAACCTTTTAAAGGTAGATCTAGGTATAACCCTTCATGTTGGATTCTAGGTAGAAGCCCAAAGGGGGTTTTGGGTAGAACCATTTCACCACAGAAGGGTTCTCTCTATAACCTCTCATAGGGGGTTCTGGGTGGAAGCTTTAACAGATGGTTCTAGGTATAACTTTTGATATTGGATTCTAGGTAGAAGCCTTAAGAGGGTTTTGGGTGGAACTATCACACCATAGAAGGGTTCTTTCTATAGCCTCTCATAGGAGGTTGTGGGTAGATGCTTTAATAGATGGTTCTAGGTATAACCCTTCATGTTAGGTTCTGTGTAGAACCCCTGTGTAAGCACCCTGAGAAGGCAGACAGATGCTGGATAGAAGTCCAAAGAGAGTTTTGAGTGGAACCATTACACCATAGAAGAGTTCTCTCTCTATAACCTCCTAGGGGGATCTGGGTGGAACCTTTGGGTTCAAGGTAGGACCATCCAAACAGGAACCTTTCACAGGTGGTTCTAGGAATAACCCTTCATGTTGGACTCTAGGTAGAACTCTCAGTCTGGATTCTTGTTAGCACCCTTCAAAGGTGAAAGGATTCTTAACAGAAGCCCAAGAGAGGCTTGAAAAAATGTTAGTGTAAAAATTCAATTTGTTGTTTTCTTGGAGTGCGAAGATACAGGAACACTTTCACCATCTAATCACTACTTTCTGTGGTGAGCCCCTGACGACTCATTTCTAGAGGAAGTGGTCAGAGCGAAGAGCCTGCATGCACACACGCTGTAATCACACGCAGAGTCATATTAAAGCACGAGACTGAGACACGCTCTGTCACATTACAGCCAGTGTTTAATTGAGTATTCGATGAGTATGTATTCTCACAAGGCATTAAATGTACAGCAAACTACCACTATCTTCATACATGGTGATGGGCTCACTCCATGCCAGAAATAATACACTACATGACTATGTCCACTGCATGAACACATATCCTGATGCCATGCACTAATATTGACCATGAGCTGTAAAAACCACCGAAAGAAAACAAACTAAATGCACTCACTCAGTATGATCATTTAACATGAAACCATCACATGAAACGGGAATACTACACGCACGCTTTTAGATAAGAAGATGACGAGGGTGGCAACAATGTTATAAACAATGCAATAACAATAAGAACAACAACGACAAGAACAATAACAGTATTAAAGCTTTTCATGACCATATCAACATTCAGTGTATTGGAAAATACAATCCCAATAGACTCTTTGTATAAAAAAGAAGCTTTTCAAGTCAGCATGGAACAAATAACAGTTCATTTCTCTGGGTTGGGGGGGGCAGGGTGGATGACAGGAGCGGGTGTGCTTCCATAGATTTCAGAGGATGGGAGGTGTAGGAGGTGTGTGTGTGTGTGTGTGTGTGTGTGTTGGGTAGGGTGAGGGGTCCTGGAGGGGTCATGCTGGTCTATGTGGCGTAGCGTTTGGTCCACTGTTTGGCTATCCTGTCGTGCTCAGCTCTGTTGGTCAGGTACTGTGTGGCGATGCTTCCAACCAGAGGGTCGGCTGTAACACAGGAGGGATAAACTCAGTGAGACACAAACAACAAATAATTATTGATTATTTACCTTTGATTAAAATCAGATCAGTGTTGGCAGTACCTCCAATATGGTGCGTATGATAAAGATCCTGCTATTTGTCTGGTGTTTTAGAGATTAATAAGATTAATCTGTTGTCCTTGTCTGAACTAACTCTTAATTGTTAATTAATGCATCAACTTTATTTCAATCTTTTGTCTTGGAAAGAAGTGGTAACTTATTTGTTGGCAGGTGGGTGCAGTGCAACACGCTGTGAACACAACATTGACATATTATGACCTTATAAAGGTGACTATGTTAGCAAACAGTTGGTATTTACACATCCAGCAGATACGGAGCAACACTGCCATTTATTTAATTTGTGTCTGCCTGGTGAATATATATCCAAACTTGTTTAGCTCTGGATTTGGTCTCCACCAGCACCTGAAAGAAAAATATTTTTGTCTTCAGCTGCTAAAAGCTCCGCTTTGTTCAGGAGTTAGCTGCTACCTTTGCCTTTTTGTTGCCTGATGCGGAGCAGATCATGTAGAGTGTGTTTTTTATTAGTGAGTGCAAAAGCTATAACCTCGTTTTACAAGAACTTTAAGACTAAACCAGAATAGTTAAGTTGCTGCCCGTAAAACCAAAACAATGTGCTGAAAGAGGCTAAAAGGTTCTGTAGAGTGGAGGGGAACTGTGAGGTCCAGAGATAATTATCTGTGGGTTCATCAGTATCTGTGACCTCTTTCACGTCACAAAGTTATTTGAGCTATTATTAATAAAAGAATATTGATTAGTGCAACTTTTAAATGTCAACGATGCCATCCTTAGTTATCAGAGCCTAATGTGGGGTGACCAGCAGTCAAAAAACAACACAGAGAAGTATTCAGTCTACGCTGATATAATGGCCTAAAACTGCTTTAATTATGAAATTAGGAATTGATTCATTTTGACCAGATGCAGCACATTTTATACTTACTAACTTAAAATATTATAACTTATTTTCTGAGTTGTGCAGTCTTTAGTTTACATTGTTAAGTGATAAGGAACTCGCCAAGAGGTTAATCAAGTCATGGCAGCCATGCAAGCAGGGGCGTTTCTAGGATTTAAGGGCACTGGGGGCTCAGTCCAGGACCTCTGTCCAGGGGTGAGGGGGATCCTCCCCTGGCAATCTGGTCTCACTCACAAATTGTCAAAATCCGGTGCTTGGGCAGTGACGTCCGGCAGCAGACATTGACAAAAAAGCCATCCTTTACAGCAGCATGATAGCCGGCTAGTCTGCGTTATAGTTTAACGGTGCTCGGCAGTGTCAGGGGGAAACGCAGCAGGACATGAACGAAAGTTAAGGCGGCAAAAGTCTGAGTAGGGCGAGTGGAAGGAGTTGGGTCCAACAAATACTGACTTCCACCCTAGAGAGAGGTGTTCGTGTCTTGTAAGATTATAAAGCCAAACCCTGTTCTTTCTTCCTAAACCTAACCACGTGCTTTTGTAGCCGAGACCCAACCATGTGTTAGTTATTGACGGAAAAAACATCAAATATCCTGTGAAAACAGAAGTGTATTTTGAAAGAAGACAATACATGTAACAGACAGAACTTGACACGGCATCCCAGAACGTCAACAATCAACACACCCAGGGTACCTTGCACGTTGTATCTGGACACGAAAAGTCCATGACCAAATTTTGACGAGGTCGGAGTGAGAACGTCTTACCCCTAGCACTTTTGTTTAGATAAAAAAAATCTTTATTTTGTTGCTTTTTTTATGCACTCTGGCCACTTATTTACATTCAAAGTACAAAATATATCCCAGTGTGAATGTATTGCAGGGTAGATTTGGCCCAGAGCCCAAACTGATCTTATGGTTGTTTCAAATTCTTCCACTTTTGAAGAATAAAATCCTGAGCACAACCACGTTTCATATCTTCAACATCTTAATTATCATCTCAAAATGGAACTTTTTCTATGGATAAGGTAGTCGTTAAAACTACTGTCGCCATAACTGCTGTAAAATCATGTTTACTATCAGAAAATATCATCCAAAGTGTTGACAGTAGGGCTGCAACCATTGATTAAAGACATGGAGACAGGTCAAAAACATTAAAATTACCCCACCAGGGACCACGGATATCTACAGGAAATTTGGAGATCCAACCAGTACTATTAGAGATACAGAACATGGGCGCACTATAACGTAAACCTCTCACACCTCCACTAACAGATTTCCTGAGGGTAAGACGTCTTCAAAAATCTGTGTGAGTGATATTTTATTTATTAGGAAATACAGCATGTTTGCACAAACAGCCGTACCGTGCTGTTTGACATCCAATTACCTGACGCAGTGTATCAAAGAAACCTGTGGCCGACCACCTTGGGTCATCAGCATGCATGGGAATTTTATTACAACCAGTGAAAACCTCAGAAGAGCCGTAAGTCACACAAATGGAGCTCTATCATTCCTGTGGTCTGAAATGAAGCTTGTATCGTATGACGTACAGCGCGACCGACACTTTTATCGACAGCACAGTAAAGTGTGCATGCTGCTGTAAATCAGAGGTGATCATGGTGGGCTCTGGCAGCAGCTGTGCCGTCCCGTCTGTTGATACACCTCACGCGTCCGGTCAGTCGACAGCCACCATTATGAATTCCCACTGGCTCTTCTATTGATCGTGCTGCTGCTCAATTCGTTGTGCCGCCGGTCAATTTCTCAGTGAGGTGACAGCGAGGGAAACAAATTCCTCGAGCCTCACATGCACTCTGCTTGGCTTCAGACTGTCTCCTGCAGGGCTCGGCCTGCTGACGGAGCAGTGTGATGAGCTTGGCTGAGCAAGCAGCACAAACACCCCTCAGCACTAATCCCTGCTTGGGTTTCAATGATGGGGGTTTTTACAGGCTTATACCCATATTTCTGGATGAATGGATCCATACATATCATGGAGCTGTGGCTTGAAACTGGAAGCATCTGACTTCTGACGTGACAGCTTGAGCCAAAGACAGGAATCCTGTTGGGACTGTCAGCTGGTGAAAGCCTGCGAATGATTTCGTGTCCTGAATCATCTTGTCAATGACGGCATTGCGTTATTCTTTCATTGTTTGATCAGTTTGTCTTTTGAAGGCCAAAAGCAACACTGGCCGTCTTAGATTAGGGCTCCCAAAGATTTGCACTCTCGGTGAAAGAGCAGCTACTCGCTCTTCACACATATGAACTTTAAGTGCCAGAATATTCACACAAAGATCTCAATGGATTGTTGAACAGCACTTGAAAGAAATCCAACCCCCAAATTTTTGTTGCTTTCCAAAACTAACAACCACACAGCCACAAATCACAAATTTGCCTTCAGGGGCTTTATAAATCTGTACAGCATATGTAATCCTTGAACTCTTTACCAGGGAAAAAATGTAAGAAACCTCAGAGAGAGGAACTGAGGAGGGATCGCTCTCTCAGGACGGACAGACATGCAAAATATGTTGTGTGTACAGAACAGAGAGACATAATAAAACTGAAGTCAAGCAGCAACCTCTGGGGCTGAAAAATAAAGCCCACGCAGAAGTGTCAAAACTGCAGTTCCTTGAATGTCCACTTGAGGCTGGCTCCAAAAGTGAGTCAATCCCTTTAGACCCCCATGTTAAAAAGCCAGGTACAAAGAAAGGGTTTTGGTCTCTAGCTAATTTCCTCATTCATTAAAGTTAAAGTGAAGCGGGTGTCGCCTGTTGACAAGTTGCTACCATGTCAACAACAGTAGTTAAGTAATGTCACTATGGTGTAGTATAGGCGTAACCGTAGCTATTGCTATTTCACAGTAACGTTTTGGACGTCTTGTCAAGCGTTTGGTTGCATCAAAAGACTTTCTAACGAACTGTTCAGTTTTTCCAGTTAAGTTTTAAGCCTGTTTGTGGGCTAGCTAAAGCACCAAGCTAACCAAACTAGCAGTTAGCAGCTAGCATTAGGGTAAACTCCACACTCAAAAAATCCAAGATGCGATGCCCAATTTACCCAACTCAAGGCTTCAAAATGAGTCCCACAACTAATGGGTGCTGTCACGGTGGCTACGTCCATTATTTTATAGTCTATGACTGAAGTGTAGACAGTCAACAGTTATTTGCCAGGTGTGTGCAAGTGCAGCGTCTGAACCCTTTCAAGTTCCCTTTTTTGGCCGGCCACTTTCAAATGAACAAGACAATCATAATGCTTAACTCTACTGATGCCCTTGTAGATCTAAAACTAAACATGTCTTTATCTACTGGCCCTTAAATGAGTCAAAACACTGTTGAGTGTCTGTGTGAATAGAAAACTAACTGTGGTGAGTTATCTGCTGCAGCTCCTGTCAGCCTTCTGGCATACAGCAAAATGCACTGAACTCTTTCTAGGGATTCACTGAGGACGATAAAATTTTCAGGTTAAGAATCACCAAAGGCCATAATACAATATCATCACGAGACTTAAGTCAAAAGTTAAAAGTTTTACGATATGCTAAATATTGGAATAACGCAAAAACGCTTTAATGCTCATCTCACTTTAATCATTTTTATGGAAGCAAAATGTATCTCCAGGTTTTATTATTCTAGTATGCTTAATATTTCCAATATTAATGATTTGTGTAATAAAATAATCAAAATCATTAAATTCAAGTCTCTTTTAGAATCCATTTTAAAGATCTTTTAATCACATACAGCGCTCTAAATGATCTGGCACTGGAGTTTATAACCGAGCTCACACCGTATCGTCCAAACAGGCCCCTCAGGTCTGCTAATCCGGGTCTTCTAACTGTTCCAGAGTCCAGGTCAAAGACAAACGGTGATCGAGCCTTTTCAGTTCTTGCTCCTCAGCTTTGAAACAGCCTCCCGCTGAGCGTCAGATCAGCTGACTCTGTTCATCTTTAAATCTTGTCTAACAAATGTACTTTTACAGATCGGCCTTTCCTGACAGTTGAGACTTATTGTGTGTATGGCAGTGTATGTATTTGTGTTGTTGTGCTGCTGTTGCAACAGAAAGCACCTGGTTAATACTAAAAAATGAATAGAAAAATAATTTTTGTGAAAGCTTGAACATGCAACAAGTTGTATTGATGACTTGTGAACTTGGAAGCAGGGGCTTGAGGCCTTAGCAGACTTCAACTAAATGCTTGTCAGATCATCTTAAAGCATTTGCCAATGGCAGAATGAACTTGCAGCCAGCTTTCCAATATCTCAAGCTCTGGTTTTTCCTTTTTTATTTTACACAACTACTTCCATCACTTTTGATGTGTACAACCAAGTGCAACACCATGAATGCCTGTGAGGAGAGACTGTCAGTGAGCATTGATATCCCCATTTATGCAATCTATCGTTCTTGATTGTGGAGGCAGTGGGATGCAGCCAGAAGGAGGCTCTGCCTTCCCTCAACACGTGGTTGAAGACACGCTGTAGGGACTAGTTTGTTTGTTGCACACTGAGGCCTTCACAGAGACTGTACAACAGCAGCAAGGCAATTCTTCCAGGTGTCATTAGGATAACCAGAGTTTTGTAAATTCTAGTACATAATGAGGCAAATATTGGGACTGTTGGGCCAACAGTGCAATAATAAAAAGAACTGATTACACTGTGTGAGCTGTGGGAGTAATTTTATGGTAATTTCAGCCCTTTTTGTAACACCTAAGTGTGTGTTTCAGCCACTTCAGTCTTTGTACAGAAGGCACACAGGAGCTGCACTAGCTGAGGATATTAACTGTTTTTATCTGGCATATTCTGATACCAACTCAGATAGTAAAGCCTTCCTTTAAGGCAGAGTGACGCATGTGTTATTACAGGTTTGACAAACTGACACCCTTGAAGCTACTGAGGGGAAAAAGAAGACACTGAAATCACTGAGGAGGAATCCCTCAGGCTTTGTTAAAAAATGTAAGATTACTTTTTGGACGCTGGGTTCCACAGAGGTTGTGACAGGAAAAGCAGGGAGAAAAAGGGGATGACATTGGACAGAGGCTCCGGGCTGGATTTGAGCCCTAGATACTCTGTGACATGGCATGTGGCTGAGCCCACATGAGCCACCAGGACGCCCCAGGTAGAAATCTGCTTGTGGGACGTGATGAGGGGTTAAATGTGGCATGACGGCAGGGACGGCAGCCCTGGGAGGGTTGATTAACTGTCATTCCGTCCTCTTCCCCCGCTTTAATGAGCTACATACCAATGATCTCCGCCTGCATGGGAAAGAAAATCCTCAGACGGAAAGCGGTGGAGAGGGAAGGAGAGATATTTTTAGGGTATTTCAGATCCAGGGCCCACGTTCGCACTTGAGGCTGGGTTTAAAAAACTTAAGCAAGTGGTGAGAAGTGTAGCAAGCCCACTGATTCTGATGAGGCAAGAGGCAGAAAGAGGGATAGAAAGTGCGTGGGTAACCGGAAAGGAGGGAGGGAGGAGGGGTGACAGGGTTTCTATTTTCTTTTTGGTGGGGACGGGGTGTCGATCAAGTCTCTTTTGTATCGTACTTTAAAGGAATCGGCTCATTTCATCTAGCCAACATCTGAAAACGTCGTGGAGGAGGAGGAGGAGAGGAAAAGCTATTCTCATTTTCGCCCACGGAGGGAGAATCTCCGCTGCTACGTTATCAAAGAGCAATCCCCGCAGAGAGGACACAAGCTATCATCAGAGGTCTTCACAATCAGCACCATCAGCCCCCCCTCCCCTTCCCCACTCCCTCGCTCTTTCTTTTCCGTTGCCATCTCATTCCCCACTATTCACATGTGAAATCACCTGTCATTCTTCGGCCCCTTTCACTCCCTTCCCCTTCCTTTCTTGCTCTGGCACATTTCTCCCAGTCCTTCCACTCTGAAGCTCATTTCTGTGATATTAGACAGATTTTTTTTTGTTCACAACATCTGCTTTTATCACCCCTGCTTGCTCAATTTAATCCTTCATACCAAATCACTGGTATTGGCGGCTGAGGACCAGTCCAACTGGGAAACGACGGGTTTAACTGGTCCATAAAAGACAGACTGAATTCCGCCGCTCCTCCGGCAGTGGTCTTTGCTCTGCTGGTAAACTGGACCATAATGGATCTAATTAGCTTTAAAAATGCTGCCGCCTTCTCCTTGAATGGTGTCAGCTGTTTACAGGGTTGTGTTTAGCCAGCCAGTCCTGGTTAAATATTGATTAAACTGCAATGGAGGGCGGAGGAATACACAGGCTCTCTGTTTACAAGACAATATTGTTAGAGGATGAATGCAAATGCTATGAAAGCACTACAGTCCTTTTTCCTGCTTCTCAGGCCCACAGCTGCCATACCTTGTTTCTGAGATAGTAGTGGTTACTGGGGAGAAGAACGTCATCTGTTGCTTTAAACCAGAATAAATGTTGGCATTGTGCAATTCTGCAAACCATGGATACGTCACATTTGTATGTTATTATGTAGAGGATACAATGAAAGTCTATGTTTCAACATGGCTGTGGTCTAGTTAACAGAGCAGTGTTTAGGATTTGTGCCAAACCAGAACTCACGGCTAGGATTGCTTCAGTGTTCGATGTTCAGGAGGTTTGTACAAGGAGCCAATTATTAACAAAGGTCCATTCCTTTTGAAAACGAATAGACCAGATGATTTAAACTGGTAAAAACACCAAATGAGGCAGTTAAAAATCTGTGTTTTTTCTTCAGCTTGTCACAGAGGGGCAATTAACAACGAAAACTATCTGGAGCCAGTAGTCGTGTTTCCATCAGCCTTAGATGCACATCTAGAAGTATCGCATCAGAAAATATTGGTGGAAACAGCAAAATTCAAATTAAAATCCCCTGATTCGCACAAACAAAAATACGTTCGCTATGGCCGGGTTTTGGCTGATGCGAAAAAGGGTTGATTCGCAAAACGGGGGATGGAAACAGTTTAATTCAAATTAAGTCTGATGTAGCGCACTTGCACACACGTGACTGATCAACTGTTTCTGCTTGTGGTGTTTTCCCACAAGCCAACAACATGATGGAAAGCAGCCCAAGATTTGCATGGATGGAGGAAGAAATCAAAACCTTTATCGCTTTGATAAAGGATAAAAACATTACTGCAATTCTGGACAGCAAGCAGCAACGGAACGCAATTATCTACCAAGAACTTTGTGCTGAAATGTTAAGCAAGGGTTTTGACAAGCCATGGACTTCTTTGAGGAACAAGTGGAACGAGAACGAAATTCAAGTACTGTCATGAACTCGACGACATCCAGAGGCCAATTGTGACCTCGTTGTCGTCCATGATCAACAGCAGCAGCGAAGGTTAGTAACGTTAGCTTATGTTTACCATGTTTACACTGGCACCTTGGCTTGGATAGCTTGATATATTGCACTTGAGATTTGTTTTGTTTCTGGCTCTGCGGCCAGGTAATGTCACAACTCGCACAAGTTTGTAGTGTAGTTTTCACGCTCTACACATTAAATGGAAACACACATGATTTCTAAAAATGCGCATTTCCCAAAGATTCAAATCACTTTTAGATGGAAACGAGGTTAGTATTTGGTTTGTCCTATCTGGGCTAATGTAAAAACACAGCCGTGCAACATGGGGACGCCTGTTGATGAGGACCCACTCCATATGTAGCTGTTAGCTGTTAGCAGCTAATGGAGGTTGCACTGAATGACTTTATGATGTGTTCAAGCTCTATTCATTGAGGAATACGTTCATTGTCTGAAGTATGTTGTTACTGTGGCTAAATACAGGATTTTTAAGGCTTATACTGATGCCAATATTTGAGTTAAACATATTAGTTAATGGACATTAATTCTTTTTTTAAACATGAGCATTTACAGTAAATGTACTTGATGAGAAACAGAGAAAGACTTATACATGAACAAGACATTTTCTAGCCTTCAAAATATATCTTTGGCATTATGACATATACGCCAATTCCAATCTATCTGCTTTAGTGACTCTAACGTAGACTGATATTTCCACCCAGCTGATTTAGTCATCACATTAAAGGCTACACAGGCACAAGGTTAATGCACATAGATCTGAACGTTCCGCCTTCTTAAGATCACTGTAATTAATTTGTAATTATTCATGTTTGAATAAAGCCGTTATGGAACATTTGTGTGACAGAGATCTTTTTTAGAAATCTCAGAGGCTGTAACTTTAACAGACAGATGAAGAGAGCAATGTCATCCTCAGCGACTACAGCTGCTGTTGTCCTACAAAGAGCATGAGTCCATGCCTCAAAGTGACACACTTCTACGGACATTATTCACACTGAATGGACATGTCAGTCAAGCTCCCACAGCTACGTGTGGAGGGAAATATGACAAGGAGAAGTGTATGTGTGTGTGTGTGTGTGTTGCAGCTCTCACCAGGGTTGCAGTCAGTGAGCAAAGAGCAGATGGACAGTAAGACCTTGGAGATGGTGAGGGCAGGACTCCAGTTGTCCTTCAGGATGTCCAGACAGATCACCCCCTGGCTGTTGATGTTGCAGTGGTAGATCCTCGTACGGAACGTCACCTGGACACGGACAGTCAGAGGGTTAGATCGATACTGGTTTCTAGAAGAAAACCACCATCATTTTGGTTTCAGGTTACATTAAGCCAAAATATTCTGGCTATTGATAGCTGGCATCATAATCCTGCATCCTGCATATATCCTTCACACACAGACTGTAGACCTCTCTGTCTGCTTCTCTCTGCAATCACTCTTTCATTTTGCATTCATTAACATATGCCTTATCTCAACTCCATCTGAGGACCTGAAGGATATTCTGCAGTAAATACACAGGTCAGTATAGTGGATACTGACTGAGACTCAGTATGGTGATACTGACAGTCCCTGTTGATCTGAAGTGCAGAGAGTCCTATAGAGCTCAGCAGAGCCTAACATCAGCACAGGGAGCACAACATCATTAAGGAGTGGCCTTTGACCTCTCTGCTTCCTTAAATGAAGACTGCTGACCAGGACAGGCAGTCGGAGCATGCTCAGGCTCCATCCCCCCTCTGTGCTTGCTTTGTGACTGCAGCCTTTCCTCCCGCTCCTCCCTCTTTTATCCTCTGATTAACTCGCCATTCCTCCCCTCACATATCCTCCTCATATGAGAAACAAACAACCGTTGCATGCGAGCCCGGCCCTTTCTTCCTTACATTCCACGCTGGTATTACTGAGGGGACGCCGGCTGACTCGTGACAGACAGACAGAGCAATAAACAGGCCGCTTTTCATTACATGAAAGGATTTCCGGAGCTGTGACAAGGAAAGGCAGACAGGAGATGAGGTGATTTATGGTGACTGGTTGAGGGCAGGTCTCCTGTCTGAGTCGCCCCCTCTTCTGTTCCTACACCTCCGGTTAGCGGCGGCATGCTAAAGCTGGCAGCCCAGCAGCCATGAAAAAGATCCTTGGCCAGCTTGTGTGGTCTCATTAACAGCCTGTAATCCCATCATGGCTGATGCTAATAGATTATGATGCTGCCTCCGCCTAACAAAAGCTGCGGGTCTAATCCTACATCCCCTCTGTATTATGGATTCATCGCTCAGCCTCTAAACACAACCTCTGCATCCTCGTTTTGTATCCCAGCAGCTCTCGTTCTGACAAACACATTCATGTGTTTTGTAGAGTAAATACAGCTTTCACAGAAAATCTCTAAACACCACGGCAATCCTGACATTAGACCTCAATATGTTTTGTTCAAGGTGCACACTTCGGAGTAAAGGAAGCGCTGACTGAGCGTCCACAGTGCCGCCCCCTTTTCCCCCTGAATACACTCTTTATTATCACTACGATTATTGTATTTATGACAAACAAGAACAAGAGCTAATGAGAAATCAACATAAATAAACAACCAAGCTAATAAACATCAGTAATAAATCCCAACATCCACATTCACTCCACCTGTCAATGCTCCAGCATGTTCTGACTGTGACGATCACTCACTGATGAACATATTAAGGTGAACTGCGTTGCCAGGATTCGAACTGGTAGCCCTACTGTACTTCTTGGGCTGCAAAAATTACTTATTTCCCAGAGTCCAAATTATTTCTTCAAATAATTTCTTCAGTCCAAATCCCAAACACTCTTCATTTACTATAATACATGATGAAGAAAAGCAGCAAATTCTCACATTTAAGAGGCTGAAACCAGCAAATGTTTAACATTTTTGCTTGAAAAATGACTAAAACGATTAATTAGTTATCAAAATGTATTTTCTAATCAACTAATCGAGTGATTGACTAACTGTTGCAGCTCTGCATAGTACAGACCTGCCATTAGCATTATATCTTTGGATCATTCTTCCCTTATGTCCAGTTTAGGGATGTCCCAATCACATTTTTTTTTGCATCCGATCCAATACGAGTCCTTTATTTTGAAACAGAGTCCGATCCGATACTTTGCAAAGCATTAAGAAAGAAAAAAAAAAAGAATGCATCCAAGTTGTCCCATAAGGTTTGTTTTTTAAATATATATGTAAATATTTTTCTTTTACTCAGTCAAACCCCACAAAGAAACCATAAAACCCATAAAACAGGTGCCCAAACACCAAAATTAAATTGTTTTTACCTGGTTTCTGTAGAACAAAAGAATCATACTCAATTTTCAAAAATACAAATACAACTGTAATCAGTTTCAAGAAAGTATATATTTTTTTCACCAAAGAAAAGAAATGTTCCGTTCAGTCAGTTCAATCCAGTTCAAACAAAAAACTCCACTCGGGAACTTCCAAATAACGTATCACAGTTCAGTTCAGTTCAATCCACACAGTTCGCTCAACAAAAACTCGGAAACGGAAAGTAACCCCCGACTTTTGCCAACTCACAGGACCGTGTGAATGCCATAACGCTCCAGCGTTGTTTCAGACGTGGAGGCTCCGTAGGATCCCTTGATATCCATGGCGGAATCTCTGAGTTGAGGCCGTTGGCTTGATGGATGATATTCCACAGGGAAGCGCACCTATTTTGCAGACTTTGAGTGGTGTAAAATGCCGTGGTAGGCTAAATACGCAGAGGGCATAACGTTGGGGCCGGTCTACCTGGGCTCAGCTGATCGAGCTATCCCACTGGCCAACAGCACCGGTGGGTGTGTCTGGAGGTACCTCAGTGAGCAAGCCATCAGCTGACTGTCAAATAAAAAAAATACAGGATCGCCACACTTTATATATCGGAAAGCGGAGGCAACAATGAATAGATGAAAAACCTCGCTGTTGTTGTTTTGATTCCTCCGGTCTTTCATTAATGATTCCAATTTTGTAAAAATAATGTGATCGGCGCCTATTTCACTTTTTTTGAATGCCTTTATTGTAGGTGCAATTTTGGCGCCCCCCTATAGTTGGCCCTCGAGGCAGCCACCTATGACACCTACAGGAATATCCGCCAGTTCCTCCTCTGGGAGCATGTGCAGATGACAAAGTCGGCCCGTAAGCTAATTCAGTATAGTATTTGTCATGACCTGGTTTTAAAGCGATGACGAAAAAGAGGGAGACGCAGTCTGCAGGCAAAATCATTAATAATTTATTTACATAAAAATAATAATTTTATAACAATACAATGTGTTCATCAGTAGAATCAATGGTGAAAGCATGAGTCTGTGTGTAGTGTGGGGTTTTGGAAGTATGAAAGTAAAGAAGGAAGAGTGACAGGGTATTTATAGCCTGAGAGCACCGGGCCCAGGTGCTCCCGACAAGGACAATCCCTCCACCCACACCTGCTGCATTAAAGAAATAGAACAGAATAAATAACAGGTCAGGGAGCATCACACAAGCACCTGAAAAACCAAGGCACTCCATCGCATTAATGCATAAATCCTATAAATCGTATAATACAACTATCATGGAATTTTCCGATTTCAGAAATGCCCACAATGGTCTACTGAAACAAAAGCTACCTCGCTATAAATGGTATCAAAAACTCTCTGACAGCTGACAAACATGTGTCATGTCACAGTGGATGTCATCATGTTGCCAAACCCAAGAGTCATTCAAGTAAATATTAGTCTTTTTATGGTTTTGCAGGCCACGAACATTCCCTGGAAAAGGGCCACATTTGGCTTAGCTATAAAAAAGCCCGTCAGTCTATCATTACTTCAGTTCTGCTCATTTACAGTATCCACATTTAATAGTTATTTTTGGCCAAACGTAAGGAAAAGCAGCCGAACTGCTCCGTAGTTTTATGACAAGGCAGTCATCATGACAAATCTTAATTGAGACCGAACAGAAAGGTTCGCTTTAAAAGAGGAAATGTACTGAATGGCTGATCATCCCCGAGTCTGAGCTCGACTTTATGGTGCTTCATGGCACGTTAAACAGTTTGAGAATGAGAATGATATCATGCAAAGGGAGATAAAGTGTGCAGCGGAATTGAGTTCAAAGCCACGAGGAAATTAGAGTTGATAGAGGGGGATAATGTTAGTTGGAAGACTCTAATCTCTCATCCTGTCACTGGGTGGTTCTGCTCAACAGGCCCTGGAATGGACTCACGTTAGACCAAAATACAAATACTGAATTAACGTCCGTGCCTCCCCTAACCTCCATCTAAGAGTATCGGTGTCAACCTTAACTGGCCTTATCATCCCAACATTAGAGAGCGAGCCAGTGTAGTGAGCAGCTGCAGCTGTCGGATTGGTGGCTGTGAGCCGGTGAGCTGCTGGATGGCACAGCTCACAGCCAGACTGGAAAAACAAGGCAGCAGGAGGCCAAGAGTTAAGACGAGCTCAGTTTCCCCTTCGGCGTGGATTGCCAGGAAGGAGGCAGTTTTAGCTGGTTGGGAAGGAACGAGGAGAACACTGTTGCTTTTTGGGAGTCACGTTTCGCACCAGACTGCAAATTAAATACCCAAGGCTGCGACAAAATTCACAATAAACCTGATTTGTCGTAAAAACATTCCAGTTTCTTTCATCATGAAATGGCCAATCAAACCTCAAATCTAATCCACAGCAGAGGGAGTTTTATTCACTTAGCAGGTAGAGGAAGCCACTTGTTTTTCTCTTCTAGGATATTATTTAAAATATGCAGGGACTCCACCGCTGATACCAGTAATCTTTTCACATCGAAGAATTTAGATGTTTTTTCTACTGAACAGAAAAAAAACAAACCCAACAACTTCCTAAACGTGTCAGTGTTGCCATAAACACAGTTGCCTCCCTTTAGTGGCTGAATGTGTGAGAAGATGAGGCAGAAATGACTAACATCCAACATTATCATTTACTTAAATTATCACTGTGGACGCAGCATAATAGGCTGCATCGGAGACATTTGCCAACTAGTTATTAGGAAAGCATCAGGAAGTCATTCATACAAGTCTGTAGCTTCTTCTTTTTAAAGAACAACTGTGGAGTATAAAGAGTTTCCTATAAAAACCTTCTTACTTTGTATAAAAAGGTTTCTCTTAGGGGTGCACCATATTGGATTTCTTGCTGGTACCAATATTGATACATCCACTTTTTCCCTACCTAATTTTAGTGACTGTCAAGTCTCTACTGTAGTGGATTTAACATATTCTATTCTCTTATGATGACGGCCCATTTGCAGATGGAGACATGGGATTCAATACTTTTCGACGTATGTAATATTTATTCATTGTGCAAAATAAGAAAAAGCATGTTGGCCGATTATGATAGTTCATTTAAAAGCTGATGTTGGTCTATACTGATGATGTACCGATATTATCAGCATGTTGGCCGATTCCAATAATTAATTTTAAAGCCGATATCGCCCGTTACGATGACAAGCCAATATTATTGTGCATCCTTAGTTTCTCTTAAGAAAAACATTTTTTTGAATTTCACAAAATTAAATTAAAATTAAAGGCCTTGAAAAACTAACTTTTTTCGTGGCTGGTGGATTATAAAATCTCACTCAATAGATGACTATTGCTTTTGCTAAGCTATTGCAGACTGGTGAGTGAAGCAAATCTAGCAGCTACTTGCACATTTTACCAGCATTTGGCTCGTGGCTGGTGCAAGTCTCCAACCATGGACACGCAGGTAGTGGCACAACAGGCCTATTTCACAAAATGGTGACCGTGACCGGAAGTAGGGAATCCCCAGTTCTGGTCACTACTTTCGAATGCGCCGCAACAATCTTTTGCTGTTTGAGCCGCTTCTATGGAGCCTGGACATTGCACTTTCTCCCAGTCACTTATATTTTAGCCCAAATTTACAATTGCAGATGTTCGTCTTGTTGAAAATGTTCAGGGAGACATGAAAAGAACAAAGTTGGACAAGGGATATAAGTTTTTCTTTGAGTAATTAATTTTTGATTATTAAGGTATGCTATATGCTAGCTAACAAGATGATCTTCAAAGCACACACAATAAAGAAAAACATTTCTTGTCAACTAACCTATATGTTTGTGTGTTTGTACATTTCTAGTCTCAAATATAATTGCAGGGAAAGTGAGGCTGCACCGACTTATAAGCCAAACATCTGTATCAGCTGATATTGGCCTTGTTGACTGCTATCAGCATAAAATGAATCCATGGCAGTTTCCTTTTGTGTCACATTAATTTCCAACACTAACAGCTAACAGAGGTTTCACTGAGTTACACTGTAATGTGTACAAGCTCTATTCAGTAAAACAGAGTACTGGCGAGGGAGAATTATAATGTTATCATGATGTGTTCAAATGTAATGTTAGTCTTGTAAAAAAATCTTTTGGCAAGAAAATTGAATAGTTGTCAGAAGGAGAAATCTGTTGATGTTTTCACAGCTATATAAAACAGATATTAGAAGAATTAGTTATGATTAATATAGTGATAAGAAAGTTGTTTCATAAATGTGTATGGTTTAATTTAATGCCTGTTCATGCTGCATTGATCTTAAAACAGTTCGGTTATTTTTAATAATAAAGATGTCTTTGTTTCCCTGGCACACAAAATAAGCAACAGCAACAACAAAGTTTTAATCATCTTCCAGACCTAAATCAGAATCTTTATATTTGTGGTGACTGCCTGACTTTTCCTTGAGCATCAGCCGCAGCACAAGCTTTGCACACATGCTATCTCAATCAAAGTCTGTTCTGTTGCTGCTATCAACTCTCTTTCACTTCTCGGCCATGACCCACAGCCAGCCGAGTGCCTCTCCATGATGAATGCTCCATTTTAAAACAAGATAAATATTGTGCATATCCTAAAATATTTACAGTTTCTTTTTCTGTAGTTTATTTTAACAGCATGTGTCTCCAAATAACCGATAGAGAGCGAGTATTTCTAGACACGAAACCAAAACCGAGGGATATTTCAGAGGCATGTCTCAAACCGAGAGAGGTGGCAACCGCTGTCAGCCAGTCTAATGTGTAAATACTGACACGGACTTGCATCAGCAGAACACACACACATACCCACAAACCCACAGCCTCACTGGAGGGAAGCCAAATGCTGCTGAATGCGAGCATATCAAAAGGGGACACAATAACAAGAAAGTTAAAGGTTACATGTTGTCATATTCTATATTTTTCTTCTTGTCAGCAAATCCCACGAGCACAGCCCAACAAACAGGGAATGTTTCCACTAACAAGTATTGTGTTTGTATCAAGGCCTCATAGATCTTCTTCCTCTGAGCCATAGAGCTCCATTGTTGTACAAGAACGATTAACAACACATGTGCCTTCATTACCACAAAAACACACACTGTAGTTTATTTTTGACTCCCACGCACCATCCTGCTGCCCCAAATACTACAGCACCAAATGTGGATTAATCCACAGCTGAAAATTGTCCCCAACAAATGTACTATTTCCTCCTGTTCATTTGATAAAAACTAGAATGAGTTTTAGCAGATTTCTGAGCCTTTTTTAATTGAAATATATATTTGTGACTTATTAATTTTTCCGGCTATTAATTAATTGATTTTTCTTGTCTTGGCCTTTTGATCAAAACATGTCAGTTTAGTTGTATTCCAGTAAATTAAACTAAAACCCTTTCAGATAAGTTTCGCATCGTGCTTTTTTAATCTTTATTCGCAGCTCACAGTGATTTGTGTGGCAATATTGTAACTTTTTTTCATTGTATAAATTATTAATACTACAAACACAAATTAAACTTTAGGTAGCCTACTGGAATAATATCAGATATTGCTTTTTCAGTCCACAAGATACATTTTGCTGCTGCAAAAATGGATAGAGAGATAAAGGGACTGAAAACTTTATCAACAGATGTTGACAAGATTTCCAGTTGAAACAAAGGTAATAAATCACAATATATTTTATAGTAATACTCAGTATATCACAGCATATTTAAAATCACAATAATATTGTATCGAGGACCCTCCTATCAGCAACCTCCAGGGCTGAAACATTAAGTAACTGTGAAAGTGCCAAAAAACTGCAATTCCTCTAATGGCCACTGGAGGCTGACTCTAAAAGCAAGTCAATCCGCTTATACCTCCATGTTTAAATGCCCAACATTACAGCAGAAATAAATATGTTTACAGTCTGGTACAAAAAAAAACAGTTTTGGTCTCTAAAGCTAATTTAACTGTTCATGGTGAATTTTTATATAACTCACCTGTTTAAATCTTATTAACGTTATGCATAGCGAAGGGCGTGGCTGCTTGAAGTGACAGGTGGCTGTTGACAAGTTGCTACCAAGGCAATAAGTTGGTGAAGTAACATAACCATGGTGTAAACCCTGGTTCAGGTATAGGGATAGCCGTAGCTGACGTTATTTCAGTGGTCCTTCATTTGGTTTGGTTCACTTTCACACTCTACTTTCTAAAGCTGACCAAACCGCCTGGAAATCGTCACGCAGTTAGAACAGCTGCTCGTTTGGGGCCAGTATTGCCCGAAACGACCACTGACCAGGAAGAAAAAAGCACAAAGAAGAAGTCTGTTTGCATTTCCCACTATAAGCGAACCGCACCAGGGTTCACTTGCAAGTGAACCAAGATCCCCAGATTTTAAGCGGACCAGGTTTCGCTCATTTGGTCCGCACAAGAGTTCGAATGAGCATTCACAGGACTCCAAACGAACCAACCTATCTGTGGAAGCCGATTAGGGCTCGTTTAAAGCGGACCAAATAGCACCAGTGTGAATGCGTCCTTAACTGTAGCATTTTGATTGTCTATAAAGGTCAAGTTCAGCGTTTCCTTGTATTGTAAAACCCTCAGTCTAGACAAACATGTAAATTCAGTGGTTCAATCCGGCTTCCAGCATCTCAGAAATACCCCGGGAATCAAATAATTCCTTTCCAACAAACATCTGGAAACTGTTGTTCATGCATTCATAACCAGTCGTTTAGATTATTGCAATTCCTTGTGCAAAGAGCACTATGCTCCTTCTCGCACCCTGAGATCCTCAGATGCATCTTTTCTTGTTGTTTCAAGGTCTAGATTAATTCACAAAGGTGACAGAGCCTTTGCAGTCAGAGCTCCACGACTTTGGAGTGACCTGCTTGGGAAGATCAGGGCTGCGTACTCTGTCTTATCTTTTAAATCGCTTCTGAAAACCTACTTGTTTAAAAATGCCTTTTGGTGAATTTAACTGCTTTATTATTGCATTTTTTGTGATATGTATTCTATTTTTATTGCTTTTACCTTATTGCTCTGTCTTTTATTCAGTTTCGAAAAGCACTTTGTAGCTGTGTTTTGAAAGGTGCTATATAAACAAAGCTTATTATTATGATAAGACCCTCAAAGGAGTTGAATGTTTAGTTTTTCCAGTAAGTATATTTTGTTTCAATGGTTTCAAGCTTGTGTTTCACCAGCAAAAATTATCACAGTTAATCATAGCTTTATATGCACCATGCTGAACAAGCGAGCGCCTAGTATTAGCATTAACCTCTGGTCCACATACAAGGCTTGTTAAAAATAAGGAAAATATAGACTGACACCTGGCTGTTCCTTTAAGATCATACTGCAGGAATATCCCAAAAAACAAAGTATAGATCCATCATTTGTCTTTGGACCAGCTTCAGTTCTCTGTGCTGCTGTCACCCGTTATTTTGTCAACCTGCAGTAGGTGAAAAAGCCTAAACAAGTCATTGTTGTTGGACAGCAGGGTTAAGCGCTGACAGCCTGCTGGGACAATAGTGACATTGTTCAAAAGCTCTGGGTGAAGGAGCGGGGGGCGGCGCTGCATAGCTGCAGGGCGCCACTCACCTTGGGTGGTTTAAAAGGGTAGTCTGGTGTGAAGGCGATGTCCAGGAAAAACACTCCACCCTCGTACACAGACCCTGGAGGGCCCAGGATGGTCGACCTCCACTCATAGATGTTGTCTCCTTTGGGACCGGCACTACAATCACAAAAACAAAAAGGAGAAGGAAGAAAAGGAGAGAAATTTAATCTACCAGCAGGCGTTCAGAGAGGAAGAGATGCTCTAATCGTGTAACTTAATTTTCTCTGCAGCAGCGAGGGATTGAATAAATAGTGTGTGATTATCAGATGTTAAATCAGCCGCACACAGCTGCCGTTTAAAGTTCTTTAAGATTATGCAACAGTACTACTGTGTAAATAACAAAGGCTGCATCTGTAAGCTACGAGAAATGATGAGTATGATCAATGTCATGTGGATGACTGATCTGTCTGGGATATGCGGGCAAGCTTGAAACACACACCAAACAACCCCCCCTACACAAACACACACACACACACACTAACAGGAAGGTGATGAGCAGCAGCAGCGGCTCTGTTTCCTCACTGTTCATCAGCGATTCACCGTTGGGCAGCTGGCTGCTGCTGGGCTCCATTGTTGCCTTGATTCTCGCCACAAACACACATGTACACACACACTCACTCACTCACACTCACACACACACGCACACACACACATGCACAGCTGTGAGAAGAGAGGCACTAATCCAATTCCATTTTCTATTGGAATTAGGCCAGATGCCCCTGTCGGTTTCTTGTATTACTTTTACTTTCATCATTTACACAGAGAGAGAGAGAAAGCCAGCGAGGGAGAGGGAAGGAGGCCGAGTCAGTGAGAGCATGTGTGAGGTACATAAATGTAAGATGAGAGTGTGAGTGGAGTTGTTCATGTGAAACAGCAGCCTGTTGTAAAGCACCGGGCCACTGCAGACCTATTTCTTGTCGGCGTGTGTTTGGACACAGAGAGGAATTATGGGAGCGGGCCGGGGAAAGGATGCCGACATGTTCTCCTGGATGGATAAAAATAGTCCTAGAGAGTGATAGTGTGCCGGGGCCAACGGGGGACATGAGGGCCGATAAATCGCTCTGCTCGGCACGAGGCTGCGGCCTGATTTGACACTGATGGAGAAATCTATGTTTATGTGTCAAGTAGATTTTTAAATGCTGATGGTTGTAGAACAGCACTGCCAGACTTGGGTAGACGACAAAATATGGTGATTGGTTTTATTAATATTTTTCATTTTAGAATGAAAACACCAGCTCAGTCAAGAAAGAAAAAGTCAAGATAACAATAAAGCCCCAAGACGTATTTCCATTGTGGTCCCTTTGTGCCTTTATTGATTTTTGTATTATTAGATTTTATTATTGTAACAGCTCTCCTTATTCTGGCACTGAGCCTAAATACTTAAAACAAGCACATGTTCATCCACTTTTCAAAAGCCAAACTTCCACCCATAGCTTCAAAGCATCTACCAACCCTTCTGTAAACTGCATTTCGTGCCCAAAATCTCGCCAAAAGTGGTTCCTTAGTGGCTCCATTAAGACATACAATCAAACAATGCATTTTAAAATCTGGCTTCCACCAATTTTTGGCAGTGTAGCAATACACTGATCTGGATTGATTTATGGATTTAATGATCAATGATTCAATATCAGTTAGATGAGATTAGACTAGATTGGAAAGCCTAATTAATCTTCAAAAATATAGACACCTGGCCTTCAAAATACATGTTCTCTTGGCTACTGTGACCTCAAGTGAGATTGAGTAGAGGAAAATCGCTGAGCCAGCCTTTGCAAAGTGAGAACATTGATACATATTGTCATTTTTAAGTTGTGCATGTATTATAAAATTCCCATGTCACTTCTGTATCTCTGTCACCATTTCTGTCCGAGCACACCTCCTTCCTAAACACTCAAACATTGCTAGTACCAGGCATGCAATGGCAAGTAGCCAAGACAAAGAGAATGAGGATATTTACCGATATTGTCTCACACTGATCACAGACCTCCGAATTTAATCGTATTGAATTCAGACTTTGTGATATTAGCAAATATCATATCATGATCAAAGCTCTGATTTGCAACCCTTCCAATTATAACACTACTGTGATTGGTGAGACAGACACTGTAGACAGTGTCTGGGCTGGTCCAGTAAAACCACTGCATCATATCCTATAAATAACAAACACTTCAAAATGTTCCCTCTCTTTGTTTAAAAAAGCACACTTTAAAATGCTAATCCATTTACAAGACAGATGACAAACAGCCTGTGATGTCTCCAAATGAATATGTGCAATTTCCTATACACTTCCACTCCTGTGTAATAATCCTGACAACACCACGGCAAAATTAAGTGAAAGAAAGGAACTATAAAAAGCCTCTGAGGCAGTATGTTACATGAAAAAGCTACTCACTGTTTAACTTGCTCCTGAAACCTGCTACCTCTTAGCCTTCACAACTGCATCACTATTAGGCATGCAGGGTGGGCCGGACTGGACCCTTTGGCGGGCCGGTTCTGGCCCCCAGGCCATATGTTTGACACCCCCGCTTTAGCCCATGAAGGCAGTGGGTCATGTCAGTGGTTCTGCTCTAATATTGTTTTGTTTTGTACCACTTGGTTGTCGGTCACAATTGTGATCTATTTTCCTTCTGTTAACCCACAGTGTCTAGCGGTGTGCCTCAAGGCTCCATACTTGGTCCTACACTGTTTTTTACTTTGAAGTTGCCCTGGAATAACATCATCAGCTGGTTATGTGCACATGATACCAGTTGTACAGTTTTTTCAAGCCTAACAATTTGGATTTGAGACTGTGAGCTCTTCATTTGATTTGATTTGATTTTTATTCACACATCAAAATAATACCGATACCATTCATAAATGCATCACAAATTTGGATGTGTGGAGGGGACACCCCAAGTAATAGCTGTCTCAGAGACACTGAATAAAATGGATGAACCAAAACCTCTTCCAGCTGCAACGTCTACAAAACTGTGATATTAATATTTGCAGCAACTCCTGTTGTTCAAAGAGTAACTTGGCTGTTTAAAAGCAGCATTTCACTAACCTGTCAAGTTTTACATCTGTTTAACCTCTGACCACACCCAACAGTGCTGATGCTGTGATGCATCTGAAACCACATCTAACAGTGATGTCACAGTGCACTTCACTGCAACAATGTGAGAGGTTAAACCACCGGACATTAGCTAAAACAACATTTTTCAAGGGGTGGTTTCATTGGTTTCATTATCTAGCCATGTAATGCTGGTTTGCAAGAATATTAGAATCTAGTTGACTAATTTCTATCTTTTAAGTCATTATCGTTGCTGTGCAGCTTTTATTATGTACTTTGTGAACATCTGTTTTTCAAAAAGTGCTATGTGAATACAGCGTATTTTTATTAATAATATAAAAAAAGGTTTCTGTGGAGCATTTAAGTGTTTTACGATGGTCTTCTCTACACAGAAAGGAATAAAACTCTAAGTGACACACACAGCTTTTATTACAATGATTATTGCTTTTATTATTTCCTCTATTACGCTTAATGTACCCTTTGTGACAAACCACAAAGTCAAGTCTGTGACACAAGCCTGTTTTATTTTAATGAATATCATCACATAAGAGCAACTGTTGGTGAGCTCAATCCACAAACTACCAATGGAAAACCTCGAAAAGCCCACTATTAGTAAAATCCTTTTGCAAGGTAGACATTTAAAATCATCCTCTAGGCCTCTTTGGCCAACCACTGATTTTTCTCTCCACAAAGTTCCCACAGTTCAGTCTGCAGCATCTGGAAATGTTTAGAGCTCTGCCAGCAGCACCTCCTTTTTCTGTTTCTGCAGCCTGGTACAAGCTGCTCTGACAGGAGGGCAGATTTGGGATCCAGTAGAGAAGGATCTATATCTCTACCACCTGCCTAGGCCTGTCAAAATGATGGAGGGCGCACACCTCCATGATTCACCTCAGGGTATGCTCTCTTACCAGCTTTAAACTTGACTGTCTTTATGTTCAATTGCTGGGGAATTATCTTTAAGAATCTGGGATCTGCTTCGAATATACCAAAACTCAAGCCGGAGGGGAAAGGTGCGCTGTTCATAATGAAGGCTGCATGGCGATGATGAACCCGGCTATTTCCCACGGTGTCAATTTCAACACTATAAGCCATTATTAATGAGCCTGGAGCACTAAGAGCACAAAGCTAGAGGAGCTCTATAATTAAGATGAGACCGTTTCTGTATCCTTTAGCTCCCATTCAACTGTGAAGTTTTAACAGAGCCTGGAAATGACCACTGAAAAATAAAAAGATTAACTGACCACATCAACTGTAAAAGGCGGATTGTCCCTTCTGAACTGGGTTGTTTATTTTCACTGAGGAAGGCAAAAAATAAAAAACAAGACAAAAATATGAACATCTCCTAAATAGCCAGAAGCATGCTGTGCTCCACCCCATCCCACACAAGAAGACATTTATATCCTGCTCGCAGTTTGTAGTTGGATGCAATCAGTGCAATTTATTTTTAGTACAATATCCCACTCAGTACATATACTGGTCCAATTCTTTCATGCCAAATATGACCGTTCAGATTAAAAATGTTTGCTTTATGTTAAAAAACAACTGGTGCCAAATAGGGATGGGTATCGGTGGGATGCTACTCCTCTTATCGATACTTCTTATTTGTTCTGTTCTTTATCAATACTTTCATCAGTTCTTTCACAACAGGTTTAGAATTAAAACATAACCTGGATCTTCCCCATCCATGGAGCAAGCGCACCAGCATTTCCTTTAGCCCCGCCTCCTTCTGTCACACGACTTACAGCAAGATAATAATATTCTTGATTTGGCTATTAGTGAGTTATACAACTTTTGGGAGACAATGATTTAAATAGGGGCTATTTAAGTTTTCGTACTTGGAAGTTGATGCACCTTAAAAGAAAAATATCCACTGAATTACACATGCCTCTTTTACAATTTAAGTTACAAGAAAGTCTTTTTGGGCATCATTTGTTTGGATTTAATTTAGGCTGTCACAGACTATATTTTCTGCATAAACTAAAGAAAGGTTTTTAGCTACTTTTTCAGGAGCAAAGCATCATAAACATTGAAAATGACCCCATATGGAATATATTTTAGATATAGGATTAAACACCTCTAGGTTTGAGGACCACAAATTGTCTACAGTGTCTTACTTTGCTGACATTTCTGTGGTGAAAGAATCCTAAAATTAGACTGCAAGTGCAATCTTGTGCAAAATAATGTCTGTATAATTAAAAATTTAATCAACAGAGTCAGGATCATATGGATAGAGACGGTTAATCAGATTTTGCTTCAGGTATTAAGACCTTATATATATATATATATATATATATATATATATATATATATATATATATATATATATATATATATATATATCCCTGCAGTCAGTATATACACACACATACACACACACTCCTTTTGAAATTCAATACTATCTTACTCTCACTATGCACCCGACCCCACCATCTCAGACTACCTTTCACCCGTCCCTCCCTTCCATCTCTTTTGTAGCTCTTCCTGAAAACTATTTTTACTCACACACACACACACACACACACACACACACACACACACACACACACACACACACACACACACACACACACACACACACACACACACAGCAACATAAAATAGAGGAGCTTTCACTGGTGGCTACACAGGTTTGCTGCGTTTCCTCAGAGCTCAGCTAACAGAAAAACACAGACCTGCTCTGCAGTCTCAATTTAGCACAGAAATGCTGAATATGACTAATGTTTGAACTCAGTGGGTGTTTGTCAGTTTTGGCTGAGATAGTAGCCATAATGTGACAACTTGTTAGGACATCACAGAGAAACAACAGCGTACTCAGTCACCTGGGGCCGGGAGTATGTCAGATTACGCTTTTAAACCTTTATTTAGCGAGGAAAAGTCTAGTGAGCTCTGCGCTCTTTCACAGCAACTCCCTGCTGCACACATTGCTCACACACATTCAGACAGGCACAATCACAGCCTTGTACTGCTGCAGCAGCAGCAGCTGGGAGCTCAATGTCCCACTCAAGGGCACCTCCACAGTGGTTGTTAAGGGAGCAGAGAGCACTTTTCTTCACATATACTTTGCCAGCCAAAATGTTTAGGGATTTGAAATGTTAACCTTGTCTAGCTTCAAGGCTACTGCTGATTTCAGATTATTGACTCATGCACAAAATATTCTACTTTATTCCCTTATTCCAAAAAAAGACAATATTCTACTAAGTCCTCTACATGGCTAATGAATGTTTCAGTGATATCCCTGTACACATGCAGTCTTGCATACCTTGATTAACGTGCCCTAACATGTCCATTATCACAGCAAAACGTGTAAAAGTGTCCCATTTTGCTTCTTTGAATCATGTTAGGATTTTTTTAGGAGTTTCTTCCAGTGGAAAACACACCATCCTTGTTTCATTCCTTCAACAGTCTTCTTGTAAAGGTCGATGGTGCGATATTTGCGCCTATCCAAAAACCTGTTGATATCCAAGTCTTTCATAATGTGTAAAAGTAGGCGTGTTTCTCCCTCTGAACCAGAAATGTGGGCTTCTCTTTGGGGCATGCATCTCTGCCATATCTCTGGCCTAATGCAGAATATCCAAATGGAATACACTGTTTACATCAACTTCAAAATATAAATATCAAATAAAATTTGCAGATGAAGACAGAATTGCCCGAAGTACCTTTCTGTAATCTCTGATGAAAAACGCACAGCATGCACACTTCGGCTTTTGTTTTAATCTTTGACATATAACAGAGAAACATTCAAAGTAAGAAGATGAAGTGTAGAGAGTTAGAAGTTTATCAGTTCATTTAATTGGAATATATGTTTTGCGGACTGAAAATTCACTTGCAAATGCTTCAGAGGCAGCGATGACAGATGATCTATCTATCTATCTCAGCTGTGGTTGTACTTTCTGCTTCCAACTTGTAAAACAAGCCTTTGATTTTCTGAATTATCAGATGAAATCCCGCTGGCTCTGCTTCATTCCAGAGGTTTAATTTTCCATCTAGCACTAAACAAATCATCTGGTGCAAAGCCTGCAACATAATATATGACTCCTTTCATCTCACAGGAACCCTGTAGAAGCCCTTCTTTCTTCCTCCGCTCTGCAAACTAGTCTATAAGAGGGGCAGTACTGGCAACCAGGTCTGCCTACATATCAAACATCCATACTTAAAATAACTCTGCCAACCAGTCAACTCCTCCAACCGATACAACCACATAGGTCATATGCATTGAGAATGGTACAACCCGAAAACATAGGTCCTCTGGAAATGTTGGCGTGTTCTCAAAAATAATTTGTGACGCATGATATCAAAGAACAATCCTCCAGCTGTGTGAGACTGCTGTGCGACATGAATCAACACTCTCCATTCACTTACAAATTTCAGCACAGCATGAGGAATGGTCAACATCAGCTGCTGCTCTAACACAATAACAGTCTGCACATTGTGACTATTCACTGTTGTATGGAAATTAACTTTAAGAGTCAACACTTACTGAGAGCTGAATACAATCACTGCTACACCACAAGAGAGTGAGAGAAAATGAGGGAGAAAGAATAAAAAGCAGCTTGTCCTGCTCTGGGACAGACCTCTAGGACAGACGTCAGCTCTGTGTAGCCACAATAATAAACACTCTTTTAAAATCTCTGTGCCGTGTAGAGATCAGTGGAGCTGAGTCCCACTGCCACGCAGCCACCCGCAAATCATACAAAGAAGCTTACAGTGAGGAGTGGGGCGGCACAAACAAGACCGTTTGCAGTTTAAACAGAGTGCTCAACACACACAAGGGCTGAAAGACACAGTGATGAGCAAGTGTACTCAGCTTCATCATCCTCTATTCCTCTCATCAGCCTCAATCTCCTCAGGCTGAAAACACACAACAGGCATCCGGAAGAGGAAGATAAAGGGCATCGATTGCCCAGCATCTTCAAAGATCTCTTCAAGGACACACTGTGCTTCCTCCTGACCTTTGTCTCTAGTCTGTGATTGAATGCGTTGGCTAATTATGGTTTGTCAGTCCAATGGTTTAATGTTAGTAGGTTTCTCTCTGATTTCTTTTGTTTGTTTTTTTATATATGTGGCGGCATCTTGTCTGTAAATGCACGAATTTAATAAAAAAATTCAGGTTTCTCTAACAGTTTTCACACATCTTCCCCCCTAACAGCACAGATGACTGTACAATCAGCAAAGTTTCAAGGTGGACACCCGAGATTAGTGTCACCAATTTAGTATCTGATCAAATGTCTCCCCTTCTGTTCCTGAGATATGAATAATGGCCAGAAAAGTGTTTTATGCAGAATATTATGATGTCACAGTGACACTGACCTTTGATCTTTTGAATACAAAATGTCATCACGTCATTATTTTATCCTGTGAGACATTTGTGTAAGATTTTGTCATAACTAGTGTAAGAATTCTTCAGTTATAGCCAGAAACATGCTTTGGGAGGTCACAGTGACCTTGACCTTTGACCACAAAATTCCCATCGGCTTATTCTGTGTCACATTTTAAGAAATCCCCTCAAGGTCATGTTGAGATATCACATTAACAAGAATGACAAGGATGCAAAGTCACACGGATCTCTGCCCTTTGACTTATGACCACTAAATTGTAATCAGTTCACTGTTGAGTACAAGTGGACATTTGTGCCAAATCTGATGAAATCCCCTCAAGACGGACAACCCGAAAACTTAATGTCTCCGGCTACAGCTACTGCCAGCGCACAGGCATCAAAAAATAAATTTGGTTCTCACATTTATGGTCTCAAGTGGTGGAATTCTAATAACTTGGACAATGTTCTGACGGCCCACCAGCAGGACAACATTTCAACCTGTCCAATAATTGTGTTAAGTGCTACTTGGCAAATGTTAACATGCTAACACACCACACTACGATGATAAACACTAAACATTCTACCTGCTAAAAAATAGGAAGTTAGCACTGTCATTGCTGCATGGTAGCATAGCCCAAAGAGTGAAGATCTGGTTTTCCTGTTTAACAAACAAAACAATTTAAAAATCTTAAAATAATAATGATTTTCATGCGTGGTTTCAACTGATGGACTGAGGAATTCATGAGCTTGAACGATACTACCTGTTAGAGCGAAACACAAGCTATTAGCTGCTATCCTCCAAATACTGCTTGCACCCTTCGTAGACCTCTAACTATGGAGACCCATAGACCTTTAACTTGTGTACACATGTAATTATCCTATGTGCACAAGATCCATATCTTGTGTGCACAAGATATTAAACTTTCTAGACTGGTGGCTCTGTACATAAATGTCAAACCCATACTGCGGGAAATGATTTCCAAATCTTAAACAGGCATCTCGTACAGTTTTTGTTTTGTTTTTTAAATCTCAAAGTTCTGGCTTGAAAAACAGCTCAAACATCAGCAGCCCCACAGAGCTTACAAACTCTTGATAAAACAGCTGTGGTTTCACTTGGTTTCAGCCTTGAGCAGCAGTCTCTTGACTAAGCAGCGGCTCTGTGACCTCTGTGCTCAAAGTGGCATCATTTATCATGTCGCCTGTGGGTGTATCAATGATTGCGTTAGCTAATCAATTCAGCTAATGAGGCTGAGTGACAAAGAGGAGACCTGACTGTCCATCTCTGTCAAGTCGCATACACTAACAGTTTTCAAGCTCGGGGTTTGTGAGGGATTCAGGGATGGCTGCAAAAAGATATCTGCAAAAACATTTTAGCTGTTATTATAATAATGTTTTCATCATTTTAGCAAGTGGAATAAAAAAAGGAATTGCTTCAGCTTTTGCTTCACTGTTTATTTTCAAGTGCTGTATACGGTGAAAAAGAAGTCACCATTGCAATTTCATTGCAAGCTTCCTTTGTTTGATGCCTAATGAAGAACTCCCCACCTGTTGCTTTTGCTTTTCATTGTTTCTATTTGGATATGGTGACCAGAGAAATCATAACAGAAACATTGCACTGCTGCACAGGATGAGTTTGTCATGACTGACCCAAGGTTAAACATTATGTGAATTCATCGGGACACAGCATGAATTGTGTGTCGTCGTCCGTCCAAAAATGCACCATGCGCCATGTTGTTAACGGTTTCTTCTTCGGTCACGCATTTAATACTTGACTTTTGGGTCAAAGCCTGGGGTGGAAAGTGTGGAGCATGCGCAGAACACCAAGGCCAGTTTGACTGCATACATGCAAGAGTAATTCAGCTCTCTATCACATTATCTGGGTGTGTTAGTCCAACTTTGAGAAATTTGATTTATGTTGTATGATTGAGACTACACTCATCACACCGTGACCTCCAGCTTGCACTGGGGTGGTTTGCAGCCGAGTGTGTCATCTCTAGTTGATTCTTTGTTTAGCTTCCGGCTTTTCCGGTCACAGAGAAATGAACGCGGAGCACCGACAGACGGCTCCGTCCGTATCTGTATCCGTATTGAACGTTGAGCATAAATGGGCCTTAATACTGCAACATCTACATCGCAACAGAAGATGTTTAAAGATAGCGGGGATGGCGCAATCTGGAAATACGGAACCGGAAATGCGTTGCTACCAAGCAAACCAATCACAGCCCTCTCGGTCTGCGCTGGGTCTGCGTTGCCTCGACGTGTAGTTACATTTTTGGGGAGGTGCACATCAGGCTACGCCGGGGGCTTCGGCGAGCCTTCTGCGTAGCCCCATACCCTACGACGTAGTGACGTCATTGATTCAACGCAGGACCATAAATCAGGCTTTAGAGATAGAGAATGGAGCTCAAACATCCGGAGGGAGCTCGAAGTAGAGCCACTGCTCCTTCGTGTTGAAAGGGGTTAGTTGAGGTGGTTCGGGCATCTGATCAGGATAGCCACGTCCCACTGGTAGGAGGCCCCGGGGTAGACCCAGAATATGCTGGAGGGATTACATATCTCATCTGGCCTGGGAATGCCTCAGGTTCACCCAAGAGGAGCTGGAAAGCGTTGCTGGGGAGAGGGACATCTGGGGTGCTTTGCTCGGCCTGCTGCCACCGAAAGGCCTTGGATAAGCGGATGAAAATGGATGGATGATTTAGACTAACATGTTAACATGTATTTTAAAAGTTCAATTTTAATTGGACTGACAAAATAAATTGATTTTCTCGCTTATATAAATGTACTGACTGTTATGTTTCCAACATGTTTTGGCCAAAATTCAATTAATGCAGGTTTAAGGGTATACACCATGTTAGCATAATATCACCAGGTAAATATATAACACAGGGTTTCATGATCTCCAAAGAGAGACTCAGAAAACTTCAAGGGCCACCTTAGGGCCGTTGCCCTTCAGTTTTCAATTGTGCTTTGGGTCAAGTCAGATCAGTTTTATTTATATAGGCCAAAATCAATAACTTGTCTCAAAGGGCACCCTCACTACCTACACACAAGAATAAAGTCCTTTAGTCAATATTTCCAGAACACAGCACTATGTAGGAACTTTATGATGCTGTAAAGATCTCAAAGATCTGTACCAAAAATAAAAAAAATACTCATGCATTTTTTAACTGACCAGAGTTCTCAGTATGTTTACTTACAGTGTCTCTAATGCCTTTGACACTTCAACATCTAGCCCACCAACAAACTGTTATTATTATTGAAGCACCTCAGCTATATTTCTACACTCAAGGGCACTGCGCAAATGTCAGTGACTCACCAGGGAGCGTACAGACATGCTACACCACACAAATCTATTACAAAGAGGTAAATAAAGAAATATGGCTGGCAGACAGAAAGCCTGTAAGGAGAGAGTCAGAATCACTGTCAGGAAGCAGAGAAAGGAGACATTTAGACCCTGTTCATATGTGACTGGTGTCATTTGTTTGAACTACACTTAGTGGGTGTGTTTGGCTATGTGTGAACACTTCCATTTAAACTCTAAAATCATCCAACGCAGGTTTTGATCCTATTCCAAATATCTGAGAGTATAAACAAACCAGGATTACCTCTAATTAGTAAGGGTCAATAAAAGTAAGGCTGGGAAAATGGTCATTATCTTAAAATATCATCATTTGCTGCTCAGACAACCCCCTCATTAAAACAGGAAGTTTTACTCAATCATCCCAGTGGGATTAAATGAGGTCCTTGTCCCTCCACTCAGCGTCCCCAGGCGCGCAAACAGTTTTACCTCCAACAGTGGACTGATCAGATTGAGATCGCATAGCATCCTTTGACAGGCAGCGCAGAGGTGATTCACAAAGACGACTAGATATCCATGTACAATGAGATTCAAAAAGACAAGCCAGCAGGACGTTGTCAGCCTGCGCTCCTGTTTGCTGCAGTAAAACACAGGACCAAAGAGGAGAGGACAGCGGAGGATGAAACCCGACTGGCAGCATTACTATCTACTTACTGTCCAGCCTCTGTGGCTAATACCCCCTCCCATTCCAGATTACAAACTAACTGGATTAAAACCTGACGACAAATGATACAGCGCTGCACTCACTCCAGTACATGCATTCCCATTACAGCCTCTAAAATGGCCTTCAATAGCTTCAAAACCACGATTTGATTTTGAAACTATCTGTCCCATTCATAGCTGTCCTGGAGCTTTTGATCGTATCACAGAATCTTCCACAGCAGATGGAGTTTGCCCACTTATCACGAAACCGTAGATGTTCCAAATTATGTTTTCCTGAGAACTTAAATGACTTATTGTCCATGTTGTCTTAAAAATCAAGATTGAAAGATCACTGTTAACCTTGGAAATAATCCTGTGATACAATTCGGATACCTTGTGATAGAAAAGCCGCCAAATTCTATTGCCATGGTCAAGACTGAACTTCTAACCTCAACATTTTCAGCAGAAGCATAAACTTTAAAAGCAACATTTCAGCTGGCAAGTCAGGCATGAGCCTGCGGTGCAGAGCCTTGCAGCAACACTACCTTAATCATTGCACTGCACTTGGATTTCAAGTTCAAACTGTTTTAACTTTGACCTTGTTTGTCAGTGATCTTTCAGAGCTCAGGCAAGAGATGAGATGACAACTGTCTAGAGCTGACGGCAATATTGGCAGGATGACATCATTTATCTGTGACTTCCAAAACCGTTACGAATCTCTAAAACTTAAAAGTTTTTTTAATGTGACAATGCTGTGATTGAAGTTTGGTTGAGTTAAGGCACAAACAACTTAGTAAGTGTTGGATTAAACAAGTTGTAAGGTTAAAGATGCAGGAAACGTTTGTTCGTATGGTTACAATAGTAACTATGTGGCTAGGGTCTGGAAAAGATCATGGTCATGGTTAGCAGAAACCAATTTCTAATGCCGTTTGGAAACGGGAAATGAACAGTGATCTTCTGTCTTACAGTCTGTCTCGTCCAATCCACCCACCCCAACCTCCTCACTCTGTGGTCGCTCTATAATAACCTGACTCCTTTGCTCCCAGAAGACATGAGTCATAATTACTACGTCTGTTTGAGGGCTTTGTCACTTTAACATAAACATATGATGTTTTGGGGCATTTGCTTAAACAACTGGTTCTTTCATTTTTACTGGAGGACAGTCTTGTCGGTGACATACTTTGAAAGGGATCCTCGATGAATGGGGGAGAACGGAGGGTGGCTACCACGTCAGGACCATGCTACATGCATCAATTGCCAAATGAGTGGTGATGGCTAGCTAACCAGTGGAGACCGTGGACAGTGGGCACCATATTTCCTCAAGTTAAAATGGCTAACCGCCTGTCTGCCAGCAAGGCCAACAGAATATAAAATAAAAGGCAACACATTTACGTCACAAAACATTAACATTTCGTCACCTCTAAGTTGATAGCACTTCGAAATGTGGTGCGAATGCTCATTTAAGGAAATCAGCTGTTGTATTTCACACCTTTTTGCATTTTTGTTCCTTAGAAATTAACAGGTTAGTTAACAATTAATGGGTGTCTTGTTAGAAAAAGCAAATTAACTGAGAGTGACATCCCTACTGGTAAGATAGGCAAGAGACAGGGATCTTGGTGACAGATCAGTGAGGAGGGAGTGTGTGGCTGTTGAAATGCTTCTCCTGGCTGCTTGGACAGTGTAATACACCTTAACACATGCATTTACTCATTACTAATGAACTACAAAGCACTTACTCAGTCACTGTAGGCTCTACCTGCCAAATCTCATTAAGGATAACTCAGCAGGTCACAGGTATTAATGGACAACAGTCAACTAGTTCGGTATTATTAAACCATAAATCTCTGGAGCCTGTTCCTTGCAGTTTAGCGGGATTTCAAAGCCTCATTAGCAAACACTAACCAGCAGCATCACGTCAGTTCTTTTAATGAAGGGTAGGCTCAAGGTCTCTGGGAATGATCCTTTGTAAAAAGGCTCTAGAAAGAGGTGAACTGCTTAAATCCCCTTGAGATAAAAGCTCTTTTGATTCCTTTGTTGCTTTAGCTTAAAGGACTAAGTGCTGGCTTGCGCAGGCTTTTGTCCCTCTTTACTTGGTTCAGCTATATATTCACAATGCACAAGTTCAGTGGGAGCAGAGGTGACAAGAGCACGCAGCATGAGGGCTGATTGGAAGAAGGTCGACCCTGATGTAACTCCGACACCCTCAAACCTTTGAATCAGCACTAAACCAATTGCACTTCCCCATTGTCTTGAACATGTTGCCAAGCAACATTACATCCCTGCAGTGACTCGATGCATGTGTGTGTGTGTGTGTGTGCATTTTGCGCTGCAAGAGGAATTTCCATGGAAACAACAACAGCAGTAAAAGACACAACAGCGCTGCTTGACTCACCTGAAAACAATTTAGCCAATGGATAAAAATAAAAGACCAATAAAATAATGAATTGCCTCAACCATTTATCTCTGCTTATGGCTCATAATCTCCAAGCACATCCTTCAGGGACAAATCAACAAACATTAAGCTATCAAATTAGCCAACGAGATCATATGAAGGGAATCAAGGCACAGATTAGTTCCTAAATGTTAGTGACAGCTCATGGGCAGGCATCAAATCTAATACACTTCCTGCATGCTCCTTCTAATGATGCTTCAAATAAGAAGTGAGATTTGCATCAATATTGAGCAGCTGGAAATGAATTAGGCCATTCAGGCTTTGTGCATGATTTGCTTTGATGGCGAGCACTGACACTGCGGTCATGGGATAAGCTCATCATCCCCAACTTAGTTACCTCTCGTCTTATCTTTATTAAACACACTGACATCCTGATGGGCCTACCACAGAGGAAGTAGTTTGGGTAGTGCTTATTTGGTACAGGGCGACACTTAACTAGATGCTTCTGGAGGTTATAATAAAGAATTAGATATGATTGCCCCCTCAGGTTGGGAGAGAGGTTACTGCCTCAAGTGAGGGAGATCAAGTATCTCGGGATCTTGTTCATGTGTGAGGGTAGAATGGAGTGTGAGATGGATCAGCAGTTTGGTGCAGCGTCTGCAGCAATGCAGGCGCTGCACCGTACTATTGTAATCAAGAGGGAGCTGAGCCTAAAGGCAAAGCTTTCAATTTATTGGTCGATCTATGTCCCAACCCTCTCCTATGGTCATGAGCTTTGGGTAGTGACTGAAAGAATGAGATCGTGGATACAAGCAGCTGAAATGAGTTTCCTCCGTAGGGTGACTGGGCTCAGCCTTAGAGATAGGGTGAGGAGCTTGTACATTCGGAGAAAGCTCGGAGTAGAGCTGCTGCTTTGTTGCGTCGAAAGGGGTCAGTTCTGAGCACGCTGCACTGGCAGGAGGCCCTGGGGCAGACCCAGAACAAGCTGGAGGGATTATACATCTCATCTGGCCTGGGAATGCCTTGGCGTCCCCCAGGAGGAGCTTGAAAGCGTTGCTCGGGAGAGGGACGTATGGGGTGCTTTGCTTGGCCTGCTGCCACTGTGAGTCGGCCCTGGATAAGCAGATGAAAATGGATGGATGGACCCACCATGGGAAAGGGGTCATCTTTTTTATACCACTCTCACAGAAAATGCAGCTGTCTGCTCTCAGGGCTGACCACCGTCAGTCACACTCACTACGTAGTGAGATAACGTGATTCCAGAAAGCAAGTCCTTCTCCACACAGGTGCCAGCCTGTCACTGCCACTACCGCTGTGTTGGACAGGAGAGCAGTGGATGAAGATACGCAGTCTCTTTCATCACTGAAAGACAAAAAATATTTGTTTCTTCATCGCTCTAGAAGTGAGGCACTTTTGCTGCCACCATTGTTTGTGTTTCTGTCCACATCATTCAGCTGAACCTGCGCCGGCGTGCTCAGTAACTGGGATAAAGTTTAAAAAGTATCCCTGTTTCTTTTGGAGTACTCCAGGTAGCATATTTGGGTTTCTCATAGATGGAATAAGGTCTTATCCAGGTTAGTTATCCTGACAATGGGGTATGGTGTTTACATGCACAAACACATAAACAGGAATTTTGAAAAACCCAGTCCATGTCCATGTAAATGCACTCAGTGTAAATAGCACAAAAATACTGAGAGGCTATTTGCCTGGCAGCACAGTTACAGGTGCTTATTTGTGCAGGTTTGGCAGCCACAAAAGCCACACAACCATTTTGTGAATATTGCCCGTGGGTGTATATATGCTGTTAAGTTGTGTTTCCTGACACAGCACAAGAGCACATGTGTGCCACACCAGATTGCAAACTGTAATTGTTTTGTCAATGTCAAAGACGGAAACATTATTTTCATTACAGAATACAGGAAAACAAAGTCCAGCTGTACTGCTGACTGTGAGGAAGGAGGAAGATTCTCCGGCTCTGTGTCTTCATTTTCTGTTCGTCATTTTGTTAGCCTGGGTATTTGCTTTGGCTCCAGCCCCTCCCTCTCTGCTCTCAGCCTATATGTGTATCCAGCCCTGCTCTAACACACTCTTCTGGAGACACACAGATGGGTTTTTACTCTTCCAATAAATCAGCTGGAAATGGGAGAAGGAAGGAATGTAGTCCAGCTTTTCAGCACGGTAAACTGAACACTCAGTTTTTCTGTTTTAATCTTGAATATGACTTGTGACTATAGAATGAACAACTGATCATTGATAGCTTGGAGTTGTGTGCACAGACAATTGACATCATACTGTAGAAAGTAATATTTTAAATGTCAGTTCTTACACAATAGGACTGGAGCAGATTTTGTAGTGAAGCTGCTGATAGTTTTTGCTTGTGTCTACTAGTCAGTCAGAGGTGGGTAATATACTTTTTGGGTACTGACAGAAATCAGAAAATTAAATATGGTCAAGTACCGCAGGTCGACATTGAATGCTTGGTCAGTCTCCTTTATTCATTCTTTGATTAAATATTTGATTAAAGATTTTAATCTTGATTGAATTCTTTTAGGTTAAGTTCTCATACTGCTGCACTGTGTTGAGACAGAATTAAATGCTGGTATGACATGTTTGCTAATTCAATTAAATAGAAAATGTTTTTTAATAAAAAATATGTATATTCTTAAATATCAGATATCAGAAACGAATTGTTTTGGAATGTGATTGGGTACCATTTGAAATACTTATATTATATTGCCAGTTAAAGACCCAAGTTTTGGTACCAGCCCTGTGATGATATTAACGTTAATGACTTATTGTACCATATATGGACACAACCTCAAACATTTTGCTGACGTCAATATTACACATCTATATATTTCTTATTAAGTCTTAAACTGAGAAATTAAAAAAAGACACTTCTCCCCCAATACCTTTCTTTTAGGAACACACCTTTTTTCTTTTAATTTATGAAGCCAAATATATTAGTTATTACCTGGATTATTTTTAGACTTTTTTAATCGGCCATCAGGAACAATCTGATCAGAAAATAAGTAAGCAAGATCGCAATCTGATCAGACATGCTAAGCCAAGCTTCAGTACTTTCAGTTAAATGAAGGAAATCTCATCATAGAAAATATCAACTCGGGCTGTGACAAAAATAGAAATCCTTTATATGCTTTAAAAATACCATCCCTGTGGTGACTTCATAAATGACCTTCTGATGCTTTCTCAATTACTAGTTGGCATACGTCTCCCATGCAGCCGATTATGCTGCGTCCACAGTGATAATTTAAGTAAATGATAATGTTGGATGTGAGTCATTTCTGCCTCATCCTCTCACATGTTCAACCACTAAAGGGAGGCAAATGTGTTTATGATAACCTTTACTGTTGCTGCAGCCATTAATGGCTCCCATCACGGTGCAGAGATGGTAATTCATTAACCCTCCTCCACTGGCTGTGAGGAACTACAGCCCATAAAACAATCCGAGAGAGATGAGAAAATAGAAGAGAAGGGAAAACAACAACAACAGGAGAATGGAGTTCGGTTTGGTGATGTTTTGCTTGGTGAAGACCAAAAGCTAAAGGAATAAATCACACAAAGGACTTCTAAATGTAAAAATAAATTTGCATGTATGTGACGTCATTGTGCATTCATTTGCATAAAGCCTAATGGAGGCATTTTACAACTTTGCTGAATTAGATTCAATAGAAAAATCCTTAGAAGTGTTTTTGAATGGAGTTAGAGCTGTGGCACTTTGGTGCTTTACTACTTTTTAGAGCGTCAGTGTAAGAATCTTGGAGCTCTGAGCTCTGCAGCATGTATTGGAATTAATGATAGTGTAATATATTTCTTGCTTTTTCCCTGATGGTCTGAACAAGCCACTAAATTTGTTGCTCCTCACTTTTTAGAAATAAAATCGCTAAAAGGGTTTAAGAAGTCGCAAAGTCAACAGTTTTGCTTGATCCTATTAGACATTTATGAAAGGTTGTCGTACTAAACACATGAACAACACATGAATTGAGACATGGCCCAAACTAGTTTTGAGAACATAGTGACCTTGACCTTATTCGAAGAAATGTCCTGCAGGCGTTCCCGAGATATCCCATTTATGATTGTGGGAAGGACGAACGGATGAAACCCAAAACCATAAAGCCTCTGGCCACGGCTGTCACCAGTGCAAAAATTCACTATTTCAGGAAAAGGTGGATGAATCAGGTTTGGAGAATGGGCACACCATAAATGACGGCACAAACTTCTGTGTCATATCACACATCATCATCGTCGAATATTTTCCTTTGATAAAATGAAATAAAAAATGACATTCTCCTAATTCTCGACACCAAACCCTGAACCCTGCTGCCCTAAAACTGTTTCTTTTCAAAGAGCAAATGTTAAAATTGAATGGATTACCATCTTTTTTCATCCTGACCATTAACCTTTGGTTCAGAGTAAATCCTGTTGTACAGCCCAGCTCACTGTGAGGACATCAGGACATCAGAGTGTGGAACCACAGAGATCAATAGGACTGAATCTTTCTCTCTGAGCGGCTGGTCATCCCTCTGACACTGTACAGTAATCCTATCGAATCACTGTGCTGGAAATCTGAATCATTTTTAGAGGTTTTTACATGTTGGCCTTGGATTTGGTGCAGATGTGGAAAGGGCTCCACAACTTTTGAATGAAAGGAAAATCTTACACTGCAGACAGCAGGGAGTCTCAGAGTAGAAAATCTGTCCTAATTGGCCTAAACTTCAGAGTGATGCATATTTGGTCCTTCTTTCAGGATTAGGATTACGCGTTTTGGCAAGAAATGAAGCTTTGCAAATGTAATGATTTGAGTCTGTCACAACATACGATCTGGCAACAGCAAATCAAGCTTTGATAGCTCTTATAGCACCTCAGAGAATGTTTTGATTGAATCATTTCCCTCTGCAGCGTGAAGTCATAGTAAAACAAGCGCTAAGAGGTGAAAAGGTGCTGGAAATCTGAATTGCTTTTAAAGGTTTTCACATGTGGCCTTGGACTTGGTGCAGATACAAAAAGGGCTTGCAGACAGCTTTTGAATAAAAAGGAAAATCTAATATATCCATTAGTTTTGGCACTCTTGCATAACCTACTTAGGATCATTTGCCCATAGCTTATGCATACAAAAAGAGATATTATTTTCTATACTCCAGTGTCAGAAAACACTATAATGATATATAATTATCAGAGTTTTTACTACAAAACAATGATGTTTAGTGGCTGTCTTGCTCAAGGTAAAGGGCAGGGTCGCCCTGTTGGCTTTAAGCAGTCTCCCACTTTTCAATAAGGAAACCTGTTCCTGTGTCAGAGACACTGGCTTTGCTGGACCTTTTCTCTCTTGTGCTCACTCATCCTGTCCCACTCTTTTTTCCTTGATTTCAGGCACAAGTTTGATCAGGCCTGAACCCATGCACTTTTGGGACTTGGCATTTGAACCTATCAGTGGACCGTCTGTTTTAATGGGAGGCTCTGTGTCTATCACTTGTTGCAAAAGGAGTCCCATTGTATAAAAGTCTATGACAAAATGACCCTTCCTCTCACTTGATTATTAAAATATGATCCCAAATATGGGATCCAAATATGATCACTTCTGGCTCCAAAAAACAAGATGGTGATGGTCAAAATGCCAAACTTGAGGCTTCAAAATGGTTTACAAACCCACAGGTAACCCAAAGGTGGCTACATCCATTTCTTTTATACAGTCTATGTATATACGACTAGTTTTAATTGCCTTTCCAGAGTGTGTGCTGATGGAATGTGAAGAAGGAAATTCAATTCAATCAAAAGTGCCATCCAGTCCGTCAAATGGATGTATGATATGCATTGGCCCTTGGAGGTTTAGGGCACCAACCATGAACCACAGCATACTTGGTTAGAGTCTTGCTAGGGACAAAAAAAGAGCAAAAAATAGACTTAATGGTTACACACATCATCGGTGTACGACGCTCATCAAAACACATGGATCCATTGTATTTAAGGAATAAACTATTTCTTGCATGTCAAGTCTCCAGAAAAGCATCGATGTGAATCACATCCACTCTCAAGATCAGCACATCCCGAGTCCTGTACCTTGACAATCTATCTGTGCAGTGTGTGCCAAAGGTGTCAACTAATGTAGGTCTTCATTAATCAACTGATCTAACACTGAGATGGGGAACTCTGTATGTGTCTTATAGGATTCTGTGCTACTTACTTACACTTAGTTGTAAGGTTCATCTGCGGCAAGAATTCAGGGGAGAGTTGGACAAAACCTCACTTTTCATTTTGTCACTGATCAGATTTACAGAGCAGCATTTTGGCTTTTGAATACTGATGATATACTTCAGCACCACTTTCCCTGTGCAAACTTCAGCTGACTCTGGTTTGAATAAAATCTTCAAAAGCAACAAGTTATGAAAGTCAGTCCTGAGAGAATTTCAGGTCACTCCTCATGGCCTCAGTTGTGGTCCTAAGAAAATCAGACCAGTGCCAGTGTGATGTTCCTTTCCCAGAAAACACTCTTTTATCTAAAAGGCCTCTTTCATCTTTTGTAAAATGTCTTCAGTCGAAGTGCTTTCATCCTCTTCACAAAAAAAAGAAGGAAAAAAAAACTGAGGCCATAAAATTCCACATTGGCAAGAGGATGGAGATTCGCTGGTGGTGGTGGAGGTGTGTGTGTGTGTGTGTGTGTGTGTGTGTGTGTGTGTGTGTGTGTGTGTGTGTGTGAAGTCGGCAGCGTCTAGTCATCTTGACAGGGAACAAAATCCAGCAGCTGCATCACAACAGCGAGCTCCGCACTGAGGTGAAGCTTCTGTTTGGAATTAATTCAGCGTTGCCTCCAGTGCCACCTCCACCTTTCATGCTCCATGCTACAAGCAATAAATGCTTTCACTGAAAACGGCGAGACAGCGCTCGAGGTGAAAGAGCTTACGCTTTAAATAATTCCTGAGAAGTCGCGGAGTGACAGGAAACCCACTGAACACAAATGCAGCTTGTTCTTTATCTTCGAACGAAATGATATCTGACACTCAAGTGCCTTTTTGTGCTGTAGGATGAGCTGATACATTAAGTCACCGCCACAGCTACTTTTGTCTGGTGTTTGAGCCAATCCAAGCCATAGCTGTGAGCCTGATCACCCAGATGGAGCCAATAAAAATATTATTTCCTTACCATATAATGAAAAAAAATTACATTCTGTTTAATGCCGTGCTATTAACCACATTTGTTCACCATAAAGCTTTACCTATTCTTATATCAAGTGTGTTGAAGGGCTACAGTGACTTTGTAGTGCTTTTCCATGAAGTCTGAGGAATTTAAAGGCGACATAATTTGGTCACACTTGAAGCCTGACTTTCAGTAAAGCTCTAACAAGTCCTAAATTCGTATAATGCAACTCGAATTGCATTTGTCCTTTGACCCTCCCTGCCTGGTGAATGCCCTGATCTTTCGAACTCCATGTTGCACGCTCTCTGTTACAAATGCATCATCTAAAGCCTAATCTTAGATAACACTGAAGACGAAGAGGATTAAAGCAAACTAGAATTGCTGCCTCCTGGTTGTATGCCTCCACAAACCAGTCTAGTTGCAGTTACAGTTGTCTGTGAAAACATGGATGCTTCACACACATCTTCAACAGCAGCAAAGAAGATCTTATCAGCACAGTTTCAAGGTGGATACCCAAGATTAGTGTCACCAATTAAGCATCTGACTAAATGTCTCCTCTGTTCCTGAGTTAGTGTGTTTTTGCAGAACATTATGACGTCACAGTGAAGATGACCTTTGACCTTTTGGATATAAAACGTCATCAGTTTATCATTACATCCTATTAGACCTTTTTGGAAATTTTGTCAGAATTAGTGTATGAATTCTTGAGTTATGGCCAAAAACATGTTCTGTGAGGTCACAGTGACCTTGACCTTTGACCACCAACAGCTAATCAGTTCATCGTTGAAGCCAAGTGGACGTTTTTGCCAAATTTGAGGGAATTCCCTCCAAACATTCACAGGATATCGCATTCATGAGAATGAGATGGACTCAAGGTCTCAGTGACCTTGACCTTTGACCACCAAAATGTAACTGGTTCAAACTTCAGTCAGTGTTAACGTTTGGGCCAAATTTAAAGGAATTCCTTAAGTTGATCTGAAGATATTTCGTTCACGGGATCTAGACTAATGTAAAGTCAAACTGACCATTGTCGAGTCCAAGTGGATGCTTGTATCAAATCTGAAAAAATTCTTATAGGGCATTCTTGAGATATTGCGTCACGAGAGCAGGGCAGATATACAGATGGACAACCCAAAAACATAATGCTGGCCATGGCTATCACTGCTGGGAAAGACAAAAAAAGCTGTGCCTTACATATTCACACATTTTAGGGCTGATTCAGAATTATGTCAGTCGAAATCTCAGTCGACTGAGGGGTCTCCGACTGATGATTCAAATCCAACTTCTAAGGGTTAGCCCTACACATTCCCCACAATTTACCAATAAGTAATGCTACAAGACTGCAGTTGCTTCAGATCCAGGTTGGAACACCTTGTCACCACAAACCAACCGCACCAGAGTTCATTTGTAACCGGACTGAGACCACCTCTTCAAGAAGGTCTCGGTCCGGTTGTTTTGGCGCACACCTGAGTGTGATTGCTGTGTTCACACCTGCCCAAACAAACCGCACTGAGGGGGCAAATGAACTTGAGTTCGATTGAACTGAACCAAACAGGGCAGGTGTGACAGCACCCTTAGTTAAAGTTTAAGATCTGAAATTAGTTTGACAGTAAAAGCAGATGAAGTGTCGAAGGGTAAGTAGTGACAACATTTTACATACAATTTAATAAGACAGTTGAAATGTTATACTTTTAAAGCCAAACTGAAGTTGAGTAAGTTGTAACACAAAACTGTGAGAGAGGACGACTTTGTCAATGTTTTGATGCATGAATTACCCATGAAGGGTGGAAATCACAGGAGCAGGGAAAGTATTTTTCGAAGTCGAGCTTGAAAGTACTCCGACTCTGCCACCCCGTCTCAACTTTTGTCGGATTCTGTGCTTTATACTGTCCTCTGATTTCATTAATCACCATGCACTTCCTACATGCACACACTGTAATGTCCTTCTGATGCCTTGTAAGCACCACTTCAAGTAAAGTGTAGCTATTATTATCTATACAAGATGAAGTCTGGGAATGAAGTCAAATAACGTTTCAATAATATATCAGTCTCTTCCTGCGGCCTCTCTACAAGACCTGGCTGTGCCATTACACGGCCCTCGAGAGGCACACACACACACGTCAAGGTCACAGAGACCTGCCGACTCAGCTTGCTATTGTGAGTAAATGTCCTGAGCTACTCGTTAGCTGCTCTTCCAATATCGTATGCAGAGCTGATCGCAGGCCGCTCTCACAAAAATGAACACATTCTCTGTGGGGACTAAATTAAATGACTGAGGAAAATTGCCAAGCTACTGTGAAAAAGAAACATGTTGAGCAGTCAGAGCGAGCAAACAGTGCTGTCAAAACTGCAGCGGTGTGACATTAGTATAATAAAACACACCACACTGAGCTTGTTGTCAAAAGACAGGGTGCATCAAAGTAAACACAGGGTGACCTCCCAGCTAACCAAATAAAACTATCTCTCAGTGCCCTCCCTATAGTCATCATGGCAACATTGATTAGGTCGCACTCTGAACATTGATTTTATGTCGCTCCTCTATTGAGATGGGCTCCCATAGACTGCAATCACTCACAGCCAGAAACATTCAGTCTATCTATAATTCACTGTGTCCTTCGTCCTCCCGATCGCTCTCACCACCCGGCACAGATACATCGACTCTGTGCTGAGCATAAAAAGAACATGTCTTTGGGTCACTTTCCTGATACCGAAATATAAAATATAAAGCTCTTTTCAGACATTCAATTTGTCACATTTCTGGCTTCCTCTATCTGGAGAAGTAATAGCTTCTGGGCTTTCAAACACAGGTCTCCCTTACGTAAATGTCTCTAATGGCTCCATTCAAAGAAGGAGCTGCAATGCCAGCATAATATTTGGCATCTGACACGCAGGAGGGAGCAGCGGTGCTCGCCGTTCTCTCACAGGCTGCATCTGTGATGGATCATAAAACTTATTTTGCAGGAGCCTTTATTAATGTTCATTATGAGTGAGAAGGACAATTGCCTGCGCTTCTCACTAGCGGATGCCGAAATAAAATTTTAATTTGACTGAATTCAATTTTATCATTTATGAGGTGGAATACAGATTGTACTGGTTGTATTGATTGAGATGATGTCTGTAAAGCTTTTTGCAGGATATTCATAATGTGAGATGAAAAAATAAGAGAAAGGAGGTTAAAAAAATCTGCTAATGATAAACTGGCTGAAAATAATCTTTTACAAAATACACTTCCGATTCTAAATGAGGCATTGCACCATTGAAACATACTGTAGATATTCAACATACTGTAGGTATTGGCTGACTTGCAGTGTGCACATTCGTACTGGGCGACTAATAAACGCAAATGCGCCTGTGCAAGCTAAAATGTTTTAATGTAGGGTCGCATTATATAGCTCAAAATATATTTTGAAGTGTCTAAATTACTGTAGACTTCTAAAATACAAAACTACTCAATAAACTACAACTATAATAAAGTTATATAAAGTATTGCTATAACCAAGTAACTCAAAGCAGAACCACTGGTGCTTTTATTTTGAAGCACCCGGCTCGTCTCAGGCCGCAAGTGTTGATGTTTTTGCTATGAACTTGAAGCTTCCTGTCAAAAGTTAGATGTTAGCAGTTAACAGGAAGTTAGACTGTTACCACTGTGCAGTTATACATGGAGGTTTTTATACATCCCACATGGAACAGGCAGGATACATCACGTAAAATCAACATATCGCCCTCCCCTATTTCAACGTGAGCAAAAATCTGCATGACGCAGTGTCCCGAGAGCCTATCAGCATTGTCATTTTTTGAAAGAAACCACATCAGAAATATTAGATCTGAACCTATTGTCCCATATGTGAGCACCCGGAGCTCTACGACTCAACATCAGCACTGTAAAGAGACAAAACAAAAAATCTTCTAGCTTGAACCAAAGTGAGAGAAGCCGTAGCGGTAGGCCTACATGTTAAGTTCTTCCAGCTATGGGTTGTGTTTTACTACGAACCAAGTTAGCGTTAACATTAGCATTCGTTGCCTTCCCCAATTCGTGAACGAAATCATTAGCACTAGGGCTGTGCGATATGACGATACATATCGTGTGACGAGAGAAAAGGGTCTATCGTTTGATATTTTGATCTATTGTTTATATCTTTGTGATGCAAATTACACTTTTTACGGCAATATTTTTCGTTATTTGTAGTCTGTCCATCTTTTGCACGGATCTCATTAATAAATTACTCTTCTTGGCTTTTTAATATGCGAAGCTTTTATGGTACTTACAGTAACATAACTTTTTATTCATTGGATAAAAATGTGCTATATCATGATATGTATCATTATCGGGATATGAAATTACCTATATCGTGATATGAGATTTTGGTCATATCGCCCAGCCCTAGTTAGCACAGTGGCCACATTTATGCGAGTGAGGCTAAATTTGCGTCATGTTTGGTCTGAGCCAGAATCAATCTTGGGTCCAGTTTTGCAAATCCACCCGCACCTGTAAAGTATCAGAACCAACCCGTTAACCGTAATAATCTCAAATCAAATCAAGTCAAATCTGGACCTCGACCGCCCAAATAAGTCACGCAAACTGACCCGTGATTAGACACAGCCTATGTTTTTGCCATTAGGCCGTTTTGCATAGTGCACTGCTCCCATTTGTTGTTGACGTCATGCAAAGTGACACGAAGATAATCGATTTTGTGGTGATCATATATCCAAATATCAAAAGCAACATGCCTCCTGCATGATGATTTGTCTCCTCTGCCACATGATACAGTTGTTGGGTCAGGCAGAAGCTGCTGAGCGCCCACACAGACACTTCTGGCACGTTCTTATTCACTGCCTTCGCACACTTACTTAATTTTACCCGTGCCCTTGAATTCATACATCTCTTTAACCTGTTACACAACTTCTTCTGATAACGAATGAGAGCACATTTGTATTTACTGATCTGATGCAAGAAGAATCTCCTCTACCATTTAAAATTGGCTCATTCACACTGTTCAAAATTATTTCATTTTCTTTGTGGATGAGGATTTGCAATTTAGTGCCAAATGTATTACGAGAACTTTAAGTGGGTGGAATAAAATGCATTTACTGTGAACAAGCATGTGCTGACACTGCCATTGTGACTTTAATGGAAAACTGACCCGACTGACCTGTAAAATTATCCACACATTTACAAATAAAGTGATGTCTGAAAGGGGTTCAAATGTTTTAGTAAAGCTAATTTGTTAGCGGTGTATTTCTTTAACTCAGGCACAAATTAAGAACACATTCCAGAGCGAGTCCAAGCATTGCAGCTTTCAGTATCAAGTCTGCAACATCACAAGGTCTCCTATTTAAGAGCGATGTATGCTCAGCCAGCTCGTATAAATAAAGGTCAAATATTGAAGCTTGTAGAGTTCATTAGCACTCAACATCCTCCTCAGTACTTTTTTTTATTGATGCCACACATTACAGTGCTGTAAGCTGGAAATGCTTTCATAATTCACATCCTGAGTTTTCCCCTGACCTTACACTCAATCGAAAAAATCTTCAGCAATTATACGTACACACATATCAACACAGAATTCCAATGTGCATGAATGTGTGAGTACTTTGCGGACGTGTTGATTTGGTTGCAGGTACTGAATTTTAAATTATGCCTTGATTAAGATGGATAACGAGCAAACTATATTTACAGTGTATTGAGCTCTGAATCAAAGTTCTCACAAACTGAGAACATACACCAATTCATGGAAACACTGTCTTTGATCTGAGGATCTTGGACACAAGACCATGGTGTCCTGCCGCCCGCCCCCCACCCCCTCAGTGCCAGCTGCTGGGGATTCGTCACCTGAATGAAATCAAAGCCCTGGCAGGAAGCTGATCCTCAGTGTGTGTGGTGACTGGCTGCTGAGGCCGGGGGCTCGGCCTGGCTGTCTGTGCAGAGCTCCCTGCCAAAACAGTAATGGAATCTCACCGTAGCCTTTCTCTGCATTAGGACTATTTGTCCCCATGCCAAGATTTTACTGTTTACCCACACATGAGCCCACGCAGGAACTAACCCCCTCACCCCTGCAGGAAAGGAGTAACATGTCCTCCCAGCGTGGCCCAGGTGGCAGGAGAAAATGCTGGCATCGTATGTTTCTGCAAACCTTTACATTTGTACACTTCATATGCATCGAATCAATGTTTCTAAAGTGACGTAATATATCAGTTAACTTGACTTCTATAGTTTCCAGTATGTCAGATTTTGTTAATGTTGAGGTCTGTACTCAGTGTTCTGTTGCAATTTAGTTAATCTAGAGATAGCGTACAGATTTTTTTTTAATCCCCATCGACCAATCAATAGGTGGAGGAGAAGATCAAATTTCAGTCAACCAAGATTTGCTTTGGTTGATTCCAGCCCTGCTGCGTATCCAGCTGGGATTGTGCCACCAAAATCCGGTAGTTTGAGCAAAAACATGATCTTAGCCTTAACATGACTGATTGGCTTTTGTGCCTCGACTTAATCACACGTGCACTGTTGAAATGTAAAGCTGCTACGTAATGCACAAATGCAACATATCAGTTTTTTCCAGAAACACACAATGCCAACATATATCCTGGTGCTTAGATTAGCGCAGCGCAGTAAATACTCAGAAAAAGGAGCAGATGATCCATCCATTGATGATTTATGCTGATCCATTAGCTCATCTTAAAACAGCATTAATGCCCCCCCCCCCCCCCCCCCCCCCCCCCCCCTCCACTTAACTGCCTTGAAAATAAAAGGGGAGCCACCCCCATTAAGAGACAAGGCTTGAAGGTGATAGCTGTTGAAAGCTGACCACAAAAGGGCACATTAAGAATTCAACAGCTAGCGCAGCCACATCAGCTGGAAAACCAACTGAGGCATGCACGGAGACAATTAACCCGAGATTTACTGTGCGGGGGGAAAATCAGGCGAGGTACAGGGAATCTGCCACTTCCTCCCTCGGCCTCCTATGGAGCGCACTCTTTGATTAATGGCAGCTCAGGGCCTTGCCAGTGCAGTGACTGGTGTCAGAATGGGAAGGCCAGTAGCGTGAATGGCTCCCACAGGCTCCATAGTGCTGCATCTGGTGTGCAGGTGACCTACAGTCGGCATGCTGCAGTACAACTACCTTGAAACTCCAACTATCTTTGCACTGAGCGCTTAATTAATCTTATCAAGGGCAGACGTGAGTGCAGCGAGGACAGCTGAAGCGACTGAGTGAATGAAAATACTCTTTGGTGGTTGATGATAAGAGCCGCAGATACCTTTCAGATAGTCAGCGGAGAGGGATCAGAGCTGCCTGAGAGGCAAAGAGAGGGGATGATTTGGAACACAATCCCTGAGCGATAAAAAAAAGAAAAAAGAAAAATCATTCCCACGCCTGCCGTGGCGTTGTCTGCTGACTGAAACACATTATGGGCCGATTTTAAGGCGGCTGTGAAGTGTATGCTACAGTGGAGTCTGTGGGTGCAGCCTGGCTCTCACTGCACTATTGATTCAGCAGCACTGCAGTTTAGAGAACACTGGCTGGGTATGAGAAATGGAAAATAAACAGAGGGAGCCAAGTGGGAGCTGTGGGAGCTCCATGGGAGCAGACCAACAGACACTGAACCAGTTAAAGAATACAGATTCATGGTTATGGTCCAAAAGCTACCCACTGCTTAACATTTTACAGAAACATTTCAACAATTCAAAAGCAACTTCTGACTTTTAAGTTTCTGGTGTTTTAAATCTGAACTTTTTTTTTCAATTCACAATTTTCTATTTCCAGAAAACCCTCTTAAACAAGGTGTCCATGTTGACGGACATCAAAACTCTGAATTATTTATTTTAGTTTGTCTTGGATTGCTAAAAGGAAACGGTGCTTAATCTACATGTCAAAGAAGATTTACTAGTCCTATAGAGTTCTATTCAGCCTGTAAACACAGCCGTGTAATGTCCTCTGTGGCTCTGTAGGAGCTTTGTTAAGTTAACAGCTGTTAACAGATAGCCTGATTTACAAACACGGGACGTGGAGTTGGCTTGGACAGTCATCTACATTTTCAGACTATCCTGATGTCATTACTTTTTGATTGCCAATAAACGTCATGATGGGGCAGTGAGGTGATCACACATGCCATTCAGTTTAATTAATTCAATGAACTTTATCTATCCCCAGCAGGGTCATTAAAATTATATGCAGCAAGGCACACATATAAACACGCACAGCTCAATTACCACACAGAAGAAAATAACAAAATAAAAAGCTAGAATTCTGAAAAATAAAAGTATTAAATTATTAACAGAATGCACAATGAAGTCTAAAAGTGCGACATGCCAGTGGGAAGTGGGGATTGGAATCATGGCACTACCACTCCTCAGCAGTCACTCTGTCAGAGATGCAGCTGCAGTGAAAGCAATGACCAGAATAGACCCTGCTGCTGGCAGCGTGGTCTCATTTGGATTTAAGTGAAACCTAAATAGAGCACAGTCATCATTTTATTAGTAACATCTGTTCGTTTTCTACTACAAGTCAAAACGTCAGCTGTGAAAAAGACCTATCACCAGGCAACGAGAGTCTAATGGAAGCTGCGTATCGAGATGGCACAATATATGATTTTGTTGTGGACTGTGCTTAAAAAAAGGAGCACCCAAGAGAAACCCCATCATCAGAATACATCTTGCATTGTGCGTTTCTGCAAAACACAGATACGTCACGTTTGCACTTTTATTATGCAGTGGATACAATGAAACTTTACATTTCTTTACTTTTCAACAATGTTGTGGTTAAATGTTGGTTAGGTTTAGTCAAAAACCAAACCCAAATAACCCCCACTTGGTTATGGTTTTACAATACCCGTTTTTGGTGACAAAATCCTAGTTCCTTGTCTGTTAGAAATCCAGCTGGAAACACAAGCAACAGGTTGCTAGAAGCACAACTGCTATGGTTGTTTGTTGGTCTCCCACAGTGGTTTACAGCGGTCTGCAACTTGTCAGCCACCTCGCCACAGTGTCAAACCCACCGTCCCCTCCACCTCTTGATGACAAAGTCAGCTTGCATACATGTCATGAGAGCTACGTCACTTTAGAAACATATATTTGATGCGCCAACTTTTTCTTCTGGCAGCTGGGCATCAACAATAAAAGAGAAAAACAGACTGAATTTGCACTAGGGCTGCCCCCGACTAAGAATTTTCCAAGTCGACCAATAGTCGTCATTTAGAGCCATTAGTCGACTAGCCACCCGCATGTTTATGATATTGATTTAGTTATAAAATTATACATTTTGGTGGTTTGAGTTGAAGGTGTGAGAAAGAATAGTATCAGTAACATTGTTAACACTGTGCTACATTACAGAGAAATACAAAACCGTACTAATGAACCTTCGTTAATATAGGCCTATATTTTATCTACAGGTGCACGTCACACACTGAGCGAGCCGCCTGTTAATGACGCTGTGGGCTAATGGGCATGTAGCTACTTCCATGTTTCAGATGATACGTCATGTTTGTAGTCGACCAACTAAGATGAGTTTACATATCACCTTGGGTTCGTCCTTTACCTTCTCAAAATGATCCCACACTTCGGATTTCCTGCCCGACATGTTATTAACTAGCCTGTGGAATAACCGCAGGTACCAGAAACTCCTGTCTGACTGCTGAGCATGGCCACTTCCTGTGTCTGTCCTTTCAAAATAAATTCCCACATGGTCCAGTCATGTAGGTCCCATGCCTAGCTGCATTTTGTCAAGTGTCGGAATGCTTACAGTAAAAGGAGTACCGGCTTCACACAGTTTTATAAGTGTACAGCAAAACACTGCTGAGCTTGTCATGGTGTTGCTGCTGCATAGAGCGAAACAAGAACAAGCCTCTCTCTTGTCTCTTCTAAATGGATGTCATGACTCAACTGCAGTGAACTTTCTGTCCATTCAAACACAAATTAAATATATATTTTGGGACTTCAAAATGCCAGTGAAACCTGAAAAGCAGAGCATGCCTTTGTCTGTCAGGCATCAATAACTGACCCTTGACCTGAAACTAGAAAACAGACACAGTAGCACTACAGACTGCAGGCTTTCCTGAGGCCACACATTTCTGTGGCAGTATCAGCCTCAGCGATGCATGATGTTGTCAGTAGAGCGCGGCTCACCTTATCTCCCCCTTCTTACAACTGGTTGGTTGAGTTAAGCTGTACCAACACGGGCCGATAACGAGACGCCCAAGACTGTTTCTGTCAGCTGTCGGCTTTATCTCTGTGATGACAGGGGACCCTGGCTACTAACCAGCCACGCACACACATGACTCAGCCTCCGCGCCGCAGATCAGAGGAGCTGATGTTCAATTACTCACATTAAGTCGCTTTCTCAATTGTGGCTCAGGTGGGGAAGTGACGAGCGCAGAGCCTCTGGAGGGAGCAGGAAGTCCTCATTTTTTCTCTCACTCTTCTTCTGGTGACCTCACCAATCACATATTTCTCATATTCTGATCTATTTATCTATTTTGATTCATTCATTCATCGCTCACTGTCTTTAAATGGTGGTGTGTTCAGGCAAGAAAGCGGCATATCTGCATATGTGAAATATTTGGTTCTAGAGTAACGGTGATGTAGCTGGCAAGCTAACTCGCCTGCCGGCTGGGCTGGCACTAGTCTATGTCAATAGCTTATAGAGATTTGCTCTATTTTGACTCTACTGTTGTGTTTACCCCTCCTGGCAATCTGTTTGTTCACCATTGTAGTCCATTTGATTAAATAAAAATTAATTTAAGAGGGAGAGTAAAGCTCTCCAAACGAATTGCTCAGCTAAGCTATTCAACAGACACAAAGCATCATGAAGAACAGTTTTTTCTCACAGTACGTTTTAAAATTTCACAAATAGTCAAAATGTTTTGGACTGAGAGAGACGCCATAGTGTAGGAATCAAACCAAACTTGTGAGGATGCATCTCTCTGTGTTACGATTCTTGAGTTCATACCGACACACAGCGATACTTTCTCTGTTTTAAGTGTTTATACTTCTTTTATTGGCATAAAAAATTAGCTTATTGTAGGATTTCACAGGCTGTTTTTGTAAACTTGCGCACACATAAAACTGCATAAAATGCAGTTGGTAAAAAGGTAAAAAATAAATACGTCAGGAGAGGTCAAGAAAATATATATATATTTATATGCAAGTGAAGACATTGATTTCAAGGCAGCATTTCTAAAAACAAAATGATGCATGCTGCAATCTTTATAGGTGTTTCTTGCAGTGAAATTGCAGGGGCAAGTCAAATTACAAGAAAGAAATAAGTTGTGACGCCGTCACAGAGTGTATTATTGCCAAGGCTCAACCAGTGTAGGTTTTTCAGATACTTTACACCTGGATCCGTCTTTTGGGCCACAAATCATTATTTAATATGAACATTTGCACACTGGGGAGCTTCAAAAGTCTCAATCAGTCTGAGGTGTATTACTACAGGCTATAAAAGCCTCTGGAAAAAGCATTTAAACTCTTCAGCGGTCCACCTAAACCTAGACTGATGATACTGTGAAAGCTTTTTACCTTTAAATGAGAGTTATTATCAAAGACAAACTGGTTATCAATTAAATGAATGACTCAGTTCCTTCAGACTGTGGATATGTAGCCGTACTACCATCACATGAGAAGTGGACGACAAGTCTGCGAGCTCCCCTTTCATAAAAGACCAATTACAGCTGGATGTATCAGTCTAGTCCTAATGGGTAATGATCAGGAAGTCAAAGTGTGTTTCTGTGTATCCGACATGAATGAAGTTTCCTCTTTAAGCGTAGGAGAGGAAGTGGTACATTTATGTGAGTGTTTCTGTTTGAATAGTGTGTGTGTAGATAGAAAGAGTATGTAACAGCCCGTGTGTTTCTGTGAGACTGAGCGGCGCTGTCGGAGGATACTGCAGTCCTTCCTCCACAGAACATGTCGGCATATCTAATGAGAGGCTAATCATTCATCCAACACAGAGACACGATGTGCATAGCTGATATACGCTGATGATGACCTCATTCACACACATATACACACACACACACGCATACACAAACCACTGCAGAGACAGGCTTAGTCAGCTGTAGCAAACTGCAGACAAGAGGAGGGAGGAAATGAATGAGGATGGAGGAGCAGAGACAGGCGAGGAAGAAGTGGTGTAGAATCCGTTATAGCAGTATGTCAATATCTGGGCCTCTCTGAACGCAACCGGCAAACACGGCTCTTATGATTATTTTTACACGAAATGTCGGATCAAAGGAGTGTAGAAGGGTTTTTAAAAGCTGGCTACAAAAAGGATGCTTGCCGCTACAGTGGTTTGACGGAAAACTCCCCATCGTACTACACACAATACGTACAAGGGCACCCTCCTTTGTGTTTGATCACAGACTCCGAAAACACTGCAGTAATATTCTAGACCAGCTGCTTGGGTCACATATGTCTGCTTTACACAAACCTAACCTCCGCCTGCTGTCTGATGGTAACAGGAAGTGCAGTGACTATATGGAACGTGTTTCAGCAAAAACTGCAGATTTTTTTTTACATGTATTTAGGCAAAGGCCACATTTTTAACGAGAGAGGCGACCGTCATGTGGCAGCTACACTGATAATGAGCTGAGATGCATCAGGATTTCATCTCAGCAGGTGATTCATCAAACACGTTTGGGTTCTCTTCACAGCAGTTATTTAGAGCAGTGTGTTAATGTCGAGGAGAAAGAAAATCCGAGTTTGGAAAATTGTGCAAATTTAAAATGAACAGCTCGATTAGAATAACTTGATGATAATGAGGAAGAAACTTTCACTGCTGCACTGCCAGTCACCAGTGGGTCACACATCTTACAGTGTCACAGGAATGCACAAGTTTATCAGCTGAACATCAGCATCCGTCGATATTTGCCTTGTTGACGCCATTGGACGGCAAATAGGATGACATTCACCGATGGCAGTGGTCAATGTTTTCCTGTTGTCACATCCATTTTGCTCAGGCTAAAAACGAATGGCCTTCTGTCATCCTGGGGACAATCAAAAGCATGTTGGGCACAAACCGTGATCTTCCCAGGAACGCTGGCAGGACGAAAGACCACCATAAACCTACTACCGAGGCATCAGGAGACATTATTTTTCCTGATAATAATACATTATGTCCGTGGGTTGCATATCGTTACATCATGGTGCGTTCAAGCTCTACTCAGTAAAAATGAGACCTGGGCGAGGACAGATACTAAACCCTTTTACACTGTCAGATTTTCAGCGAGTGTTGGGCCGTTTTGCCCGCAAGCTGCGAGCGTTTAGACACACAGAGCTGGATTGGCGAGTTGACCCAAGGCAGCCAATTTTCCGCCATGTAGGGGTAAACATATTGGTGGAACCTTTTTGGATTCAAAAAGAACAAGGTGCCCTTCTGCCATGGGAGGGGCTGTTGATGACTTGTAGGAGGAGCTGTTGATGACGCCACACGTGCGACCCACTGGCGGTGGACTAACAGGAAACAGCTGATAGCAGGAATGAGCAGCTAGCAGCAAGAGGGAAACACAAACCTGACAGACACTGTAAAGATGAGGAGGAGATGGGGAGACAAGGAATTGCGCACCATCCTTGTCCTCGCAAACGAAGAGGCCATTAACCGTCAGATGACAGGAAAGGTGAAGGACGGGCCGACTTACGAGAGAATCGCCAAAGGACTGACCAGCCGCGGCTTTCCTCGGAGTACGTCACTGTTTATGTCACACGCTGAGCTCGCGTTTTGTTACTTGCTCACGCCCCCCATTGCCCCGAAAAAGGCACATTCTGTAAACAAAAGTAGGTAGGCGGCATTTTGCTGCACTCCCTGATTTTGTTTTTATACTGCCAATGCTGAAAGAAGACTGATTGGGCTTTCCTGCAAATTTGCACAATTCCTATTTAAAAAGAGCTTATGTGTTGTCATGATGTGTTTATTGTCATCTTGTAAAATGTAGTTTTTTGGCAAGAAACTTGAATAAATAAAGTTACTTCAAGAAGATGTGTGTTGTTTTTACAGCAATACAAAATAGAGAGGAAATTCTGATATATTATTTATTATGAAAAGATTTCTGACAAAGTTATAATAAAAGGTTTCATAAATTTGTATAGCTGAATTTATGCTCATTCAAAGACCGGCCTTGGCATCGGTCCAGAAGTTCATCCCTAACTAGGACTGTGATGATTGATGGGACCAAGTTGGACTGGGATTGTTCCCGTCTGGGTCAGTTTGTGCCGTCAGTGAGCAGATAAAATCATTCAGAAGATTCTAGTCTTTAGTCTTCAGATTCAGTCATTAAATAATTTCTTAAGACATGTTTGATATTTGACAACAGCAACCTATGAGGACACTTGTGTGTTAACAATCTTGGTGCTCTATTTGTCCAGTCATTTTTAGGTTTCAGCTCATCTTCGTGTTTGTCTTGTTCTTTATCCAAGAGATCTCACGTGTGTTGACCTGCTGGAGCCCTGACCAATTCCACAAACCAGTGTCCTGAGAAACCCTGTGATTTCTAAACCCTATAAATGTTTTTGACTTTTATCTATTCTACCCTGATAAGTCATTGTTGAAATTAGTGACATCACACTATTGGCTAATTAACACTTTAACACACACAATCATTCTTTGTTTTCAACTGCATTACCACATAATAACAGTGTGACTGTGGCAAAGATAAAACCAAGCATGTTTCCCATGAGAGATCAACTACCTTGAGCAAGATTTAAGTTCTCGCTGTGCAGAAAAGAATGGAAAATACTGCATGAGCTAAACATGATTTGGTAGCAAAGGTATGAAGGGTAATAAAGATGGAGGGTGAGAGTGTGAAGCAAGTGAGAGCTGTACAAGGTGTGAATATAAAAAAGGGGTTCACAGTCAGCCAGTGGGAGAGCAACGCTAGCTGAAGAGATGGATAATAATTAGTATTTCCATAGTGCCGTCTCCCAGCAGGGGGGCTGCAGAAATCTTTCAGAGACTCTTTCCACTCTGAAGCAGACGGGTACATCTCTCTCTGTCACTCCCCGCTCATCTTCCCACTTTATTCTTCATTTTTCTTCCTCAAACAATCTGTGAGTTTAAGAGACAATGATTTCCGAAAACTCTTTTTCTTTCTGTCCAAATCTTCCACCCATGTAGCGGGTGTCGCTGCACAAATCTGGGGTGATTTGACAGACGATGATTTTATCTACAGCTTGTTCCGATCTGTTACAGGGGAACAAAGTGGCCTTAAGCAGCCCCTTACTGTCGTAAATGTTCCATTAGACGTACAACTCCATAATCCCTGATAGAGTCATTGGAATGAATGGTCCGCTTGTGTGTGCTTGTGTGCATCTGTCTGTATCTGCAGTCGAGACAGTCTTAACTCCAAGGGTTTTACAGCATTCAAAGCCTACTGCATTTGTATGAGACTAATCACCAATTTTTCCTTGATAAAAATGTATAAAAAAAAATTGTCAAATGTGTTTCTTTGACAGCAGCTATCACGTTACACACACAAAGCCAACTGTGTGTTTTCAAAGTAAATAGCACTAACAGCGTGACAGAGTATCACTCAGGCGAAGGAGGATGACGAGCAGGTCAAGTGTCCTTGTCAATAACAGAGAGGACATCTCCGGAGCTGTAACCTTCAGCTCAAATGAGGAAGACACTTCTGATAAAGCTGGAAATATTTCAGCTATTTAAAGTCAGACGTGTGCATCATAAGAAAGATCAGTGAGGAATACAGTGACCTTGTGTTATCATTTCAGATTGCATTGTTATCATAAAACAGCTCATTGTTATTATAATCCACCCACATAACCAGTGAGCTTACATGGTAGCTACACCTGTGGTATTTCTCAGCAGTGAACCACACACACTCACATACTCATCGCCAACGCCACAGCATGACGTAACACACACTGCTTTCTTATGAAGCCTTTAGTTAATGGAAGTAATAATCGTATTCACATTTGGAGTGTATCGCGCCTGCACTCGGTGTCTGTGTATGAACAAATGCAGCTTTTAGTCTGAGCGCTGAGTCGCTGGCTGAACAGCTGGTGTGCCCACTAGCCGGCTGTTTCACTGCGGGATGTTTCCTAATAACAAACTGGACCTCCTCCCATTTATCTGACAAGACCACTATAGCTACAGGAGCTCGCTGAGATGCTGCAGGGCCAGATCGCTTCACAGGACCACTTCAACCTCACCCCCACATTCCAGAGGAAAGGGACTGACGCTGCAGTGCTGTCAAATGTCAGAAAAAAAGACCTGATAGGTAAATATTGGCCAGTCAAGACAAATTTGGGTCTCTCAGACATTTGTCAATATTCTGACTGATGGAGATTTCAAGAAAAGGTTTAACGTTAATGGTAAGTGGCAAGCACGTCAAAGTCAATTTTTGACTTGCTCCTACACAAATTGTTTTATTTATTAGTGGTTATCAAATAAAGCATATCCACCTTATTCCTGAGGGCGCTACTGTGGGAATGATTATGGGTGCGACTTCCGGACAGAGAGAGGAAATGCACTTTCCCTTGCTGATTAAATATGGGATGTTGTTCGTTCCGTATTTTTGTTAACACCCTGCTCAACATTTTGTTATGATCGGAATGACGTGATAAATAATAAAACCAAACGAGTTTTTAGAGCGGAGACGTATTAAAACAGAATTTGTGGTGGAGAATGACACCGGGAATGACAGGTCTGTCACTCACCGTCAGCACATGATCTCCCTGTATTTCTCTGTCTGACATCATTCTCAACCAACATTAGAGATTGCCTGTTTTTATTTAACTTCTTTCTATTACTGATTTTACTGAAGTCTGCTGCTAAAGTCAGCGTCACATTTCACTCAGTAGAACTGATTTATTCCATCAGCAGTTGTTAAGGTATATGTGTGGAGCGTTAGCTGGGAAACATCACGGTTATTCACTTCACATGGAGCTAAAATTAATATAGTATTATGTTAAATGTTCACTGAACAAGTCACTGTCTGCTTATGAGTCGTAAGAAATCATACAAGATCTTTTAGAAGGAGTAGATGTTTACTGTCAGATAGCTCGAACTCAAATTCAGCAACATGTTAACATAGCATGGCAAGCTAATCATTTAAAGAAAGACGACAAATGCTTTGAGATGGCCGTCAGAGACAATAGAGGTAATATGTTATTACAACAGAGATGTAACAGGCGGTGTGTTCCACATGTTTTATTTCCCAATCGCTCCAAGAAAGAGGATTAGTTCAACACTGGAAGCCACGCCCATAATTCAAGCAAGGCATTGTGGGGGCTAGGAATAAGGTGTATATGTGCCAGTTTTATCCACCTTGCTCTCAAGCTTGCAGCGAATACATCGTTGGAGTTTCACCCTCATCCTCTAACACCACTCAACTTCACTCCTGTTTCCAGGATAATTAAAATGCTTATTTTGCACCTCAGCGCATAAACTTGGTTTTTACGCACTACCATTTTCTCACAAGTGCCTGGTCTGTACCGTACTGCGCATTCACAACTTTCAACAAAGATGGGAAGAAGGCAAGATGCCTCACCCCTGAGCTACTTCCATCATCAGCACCGGGAAAGAAAATGCTCAATTCTTTTTTTACCACTTACTAGCCGGACGTGGCGTTATTCTTGCCTAGGGCGTTCGGCCAATCCCTATTATTGAGCCCTGTAGGAGAACCAATGCACTGGTTCCAAGACATGATGGTACTCGTTTGAAATTCTGACAGACCTAACGGGGACACCTACCAACAAGGACGAACAACAACAACAACAGGTGGAAGACGGTGAAAAGAGCAGCTGCAGAGACAGCTCCACCTCAACTCGTCAAAAAGCGTTTTGTCCTAAGGCCTGTGTATTTTTATAGCAATGGAAACGCTGCGTATTTACGCTATGCTACAAATGCCAGCAGTGTGATGGTGTCTGTAGTACTCTTTACTCAATGTTTCTTTAACATGGTATCAAATTGAGCATCGAGAATCGAGGAATTTCATTGGTATTGGTAAAAACTACAAAATTGCTGGTATCATGAGTCTTATGTTAGTGGATCTTACATACCTTGCATGATACATTGGGGGATTTCAGACAGACACAGTGTGTTTTGCAAGACAGACACACGTGTAGAACTTTGGTCCTGAGGTCAAAGCAGCAGTAGACACCACATTGTAGCAGATCATGTTTGGTATGAGCCGGGAAACAAAATTGAAATGAGGAGCTGCAGACGTGTAATGAAAGTGAACACTGCCTTTCGCCTCAGCTGTGTTTTGGACACATGGAGGACAGTGTGTGCAGCACCGACTCTGTTCACAGCTGCTGTATCTGTGCACGACACCAGTAATCGTTCTGCTGTACGTGTTGGACACACTGAACACAACAGTGTGTCTGCTACAAGGATGTTGATATATAAACGTCTCCAGTTACAGCATCATATTACCTTCCACATAGGGGTTTGGTGAATTTAAATCTGGAGAGTAAAGAGAAGTGGTATTGGACTGCACTTGGTTTGGACAGACGCCCTGATTTCTGGGGAGTTGGAGTTGGTGCATCCCTTGTGTCAGACTTTCTGACTGGATTATGTTTTCAGGACTCTGTTTAAACAGCGCCCTGCCTTATATCATGTTATAAGTGATTCCGAATCGCCGATTTAAGTCCCATTAGTGGCTAACAATGCCACTTAATCCATTAAGTCCCTGCTTTAACAATAATCTTGGCAGAAGACGTCTCACAGTTGTTGGATCAAATGTGTTTCCATTGATTCTGACATGAACACTTTGTTGGCTTTTGGATTTGTCATTGCTGTAGTAGGAGGGCCGTTCATATTTATTTTATATTTATTATGGCTGGAAAGGAGCTGACAGGCAACACAGCTCAGGAGTCAATAACATCCTCCACTAATTTTCCCTCTGTCAATCACTGAGCGACCACTGGGGGCAAAACGAGGGGAATGTAATTCTTATCGAGCATTTTACTGACATCTTTAAATTTTGTTTTGTGGCAGCGTGAGACACTTGAGTAGACTGGAAGTCTTTATAAGTGACGCTGAAATGGAGCTCCTCTTTATGACTTTGATGCATTACAGTTCTCATAACTCTAACAGCTGCTGAGAGACCAATGCTTCTCACAAAACATAAAGTTATGAGATGTATGAGGAGAGCCCCTGCTAGGAACACTGTACACCTCACCAGCACTAATGAAACATCTTCTCTGCCTTTTATTAAAACAAGAATCGTCTGTTAATCCTGGAAGAGAAAGCGGTGACTCTTGACTCAGAGTCACACTACTTTCCACTGTCCAGCTGGCACGACCGAGACCAGGAAAACAGTGGACATGTCCAGTACTTTCCCATGTGCTGCAGTGACCAGATGGGACTGTTGGACAAAAATGAACAAATTCACTGACACAAAATATCAACCATCAGGGACTGAAGTCTACAAATACTGTTTTTTTTTTCTTGTGACCCTTCCTTCACCACATAACAGTTTACATATCACATGCTTCTGATAATCATCGTCTTAAAAAACACTGCCACAGTGGGAAAGGCTCCAGTTTTTGGCAAACAGAGTGTCAAGGGACTCATCTTCATGTAATGGATGCAACAATGTTCAGTTGATCTTATCTCCTCTTCGCTGACTGACATTTGACTTGCCGTTGCATGTTTACTAACGTCAGTGATGTCACTGACACAGAAAATAATACAGTCCTTTGTTTCTTGCACACAAGACCAGAGTGACTCGTTGCACCCCCATCACATCCCACTCGTGCACTACCATGTCACCCAAGTTCCCATTCAGTGCAGCACACACTGCAGCCTATGCAAAGTGGTTTCACTACAGAGTGGTGCAGGAATGGGCACTAAAATGTGGAAATGAGTTAGCATTTTAGCACTTCTGGTTCCCTCTTGAAGTCAGTGTTCTTTTTAAATAGGTTTTTGGTTAGATACCTCAGATAAGGTCTGTGGTTAACAACGCTGTCTAAAATTAATATTTTTATAGGGGTACTAGTAGAAAAAATCCAACAGCCAAGCATATTTTTACCTGCTACAATCATATATTGCCTCTTTGTTAAATCTATATTAGTTCCAGTGCATTTCACAGTCACAATAATGTGTTATTAATACAAATTTAAAGAAGAGGCTGGTGCAAAATGACTAAGCAGAATTAATAAGCAGTGATGCAGTGAAAATGTCAGGGCAACAAAGAGTTTGCCGTCTTGGTTTAGACTGCAGAGCCTCCATGTTTTTATTTCATTACCTTCATAAGTACGGGCGCAACTCATAACCATTGGCATCACATTAGCCTAATGGTAGTGAGCAGCAGAGCAGTGGCAAGTGACTTTCAAAGAGCCATTTTTGACCAAAATAACTGGAGCTGCAAAACATATTTGAGCTTTATATGAAGACAACACAGCCTATCAAGTCTAAATTAGCCTATCAGCATTATTAATAGGTCTAAATGAGCATTCATTAATATATTTTACCACAAGGTGGCGCCTCTGCAATGGGCTCTTTATGATTATTCAGTATTCTCACTTTGCAGCGTTAGCAGTAAAAGCAAACAAACCTGTCCATACCCTACTAAATTCTCTATTTTCCTCCAAGACGTTTCCCTTTCTGGATTTGGGATCCATAGCTAGCCTAGCAAGGGGGACTCAAGACCAGCCACCGTTATTAAGGTTCGGCAAAATTATACACATGATGTATGATGCACATTTTAGTTGATGAAATGTTAAAACATTTTTCTTATTTTGTGTTATTTTGGCTGAACACAGGTGTACAGCCCTGTTGTAGTGGTGACACTGAAGTCATGTAACAGTGGTGTTGTTTGTTCAAAGCCTAATGTTAGCTTTTTACTTCTCGCAATAGCACTTACGCTTAAAAAAACAATAAAAGTAGTTATCTTGCTGAACAAAACATGTAAGTATCATAAACTTTTGTTCGCCACAGAGCTTGTTTTCTGTAATAATCCAAAATCCAATAAAAAAAATATAAAATCAGCTTTTTGTTGAGGTAACCAGGACGATGTTAACTTCTGCAATGGCCCACAAAAAAAAGTAATCCCTGCGCCACTCTATCCTTTGAGAATGTGAACCAGCGCTTCACGGCGGACGATAAAAGCCGAGTAGTGTTCGAGTCAATCATATCTACGACCCGATAGTCATGGATGAATTTACATTTCTCTCGTTCAACTCATTCTGCAGCAACACTTTCTTCTGCCTTATTGCTTTTTCATTTCTAAAGATCGTTCCCGATATTCCTCTGGAACACACAAAGTGTTTCTGGGATTAAGAAGGAAAACGAGAGGGAGACAGAGAGGCAGCGAGTGAGCGTGGCCAATCCCCCCTTGGAATCCACACATTGTTTCTCCTCGGCCGATGGGGGATTCTTATCAAAACGCTGCCAGGACTATCATGAAAGGATATGGTAATTATGGAAAAACACACACATACACACACACAGAGCCAGGAAGGCCGACCAAGCACCGGGCTAATATAATGTGTCTGGTGTGGGGGCTATTTACATACCCTTCCAGAGTGCTTGTCACATTCAATTAATTACTCTCTGGCAGGGTGACAAAGATGATTAAAAAGAAGGATGAAAAATATTCCTCATATGGCTCCAAAAAAAATCTGCTAATTCCTTTTAAAATGAAGCCAAATGATGTCTAAAACAAGGCACGCTGTCTTAGTGAAAGTTAAAGGTGTTTTTTCTTCCACTCCCAAGAGGGATTACAGAACCATTGCTTCTACTGAGGAAGGCAATGCAGAAAAATGAGTCAGAGAGGATGTTTGTAGGAGCGGCTGTGATCGTGAGCTCCGCTTTATTCTGGCCGGGGGGGGGGGGGCTGAAGCCTGTGGGGTAATGAGCTGCATCACAGCGTCCGTTCATAACCCCTCACATCTGATGTCTTTCAGCGAGCACTGCCTATTTAACACTGTCAGATCAATTAGTAGGTGAAGAAAGGGCCAGGGAGACGTGGAGCCCTTTGTTCAAACAGCCGCTGCGCGTGAGGAGGTACAGTACGATTTAAGGGAATTCATATCGGGCAGAAGTTTTTAATGTTCGCAATGTGCTTCGCTCGTTGTACAAAAGAACAGGCGGAATCGGGATTGTTGTGGTGAAACGTGTAGGGTAAATCAAACACCGGGGATGTGACAGCCTTGTGGGGGGATCGGGAGCTGTTAGAGTGAGGTAAATACCCCGAGGGGCATATGAATACAGAAATCTACATTTCAAGTAGCGCCGCTCCTCCGCTGGCTTGTATCTCTGCCTGCCGCTGAAATGCGCTCGAGCAGCCTGAGCCTAATTTTTTACATATGACTGAGGACTCCCGACTGCAGCCGAGCTCAATCCATTCGTCACGAGGGCTCCTTTCAGCCGGGACATTCTTCAAGGAAGCCTCCCTTTACACAAAAATGTCATTTTCTATACAAACGTCTGCCCATGAAATTTCTTTTCCCCCCTCTGCTGTTTGGCCCTTTGTCAGGAAACATAATAGCTTGCTTCAGCCAGATTAGCCTCGTCTTTGAGATCGCAGAGCCGACAAACAGACTGCGACGCGCCGAGGAGATCTCTCCGACTGTGACAGATAGTGCCTTCGTAAAAACAAGTTATTTTCTGTCACTTCTCGGCTGCTAAAATGCACTCTGTATTAAGCACGCTTGAGGAATTGTTCTATTGTGACAGGTGAGAGGCTCAACCTCCATTTGTGTAGCTGTCGGCAGATACAAACTTTTCAAAGGGGAAATTGCTTTTTTAAAGCCTTTCAAAATGTAACATCCTTTTGATGAGTTAACACAGTGAGCCAGCAGGTGCTGAACATGTGGCTTTTGTCAAATATTCAAACTGAAGAGAGAAAAAATCTGCAGATAATCCATGAAATCAATGGATGCAGCTGTTCACCTGAGAGGTGTACGCTGACAGCGTTCACAAAATTGTTGTAATCATCCCTAATACAAGTCCATTTCACACTGTGCAGGTGGAATTACTGTCGATGACATTGTTGATCTAATTGGTGAAGCAGGGCAGAACAATATCTGATTGGCTATTGATGACTGTTAAAGTCCCTGTGAAACGGCAGTCAGAGTGTCATTATCCTCTGTATTTCTCAGTGAAACTGAATATTTAAACTGTCTACGCTTACAAGAGGGATTTAAATCAAATCCTTCACTCTTTGGTCTGCTTTAAACAAACTCTGGCCTGCTTCCACGGATAGTGCGGTTCGTTTGGAGTGGTGTGAATGCTCATTCTGACCAAACGAGTGAACCCTGGTCAGCTTGAAAACTGGGGGTCTCGGTTCACATGCAAGACAACCCTGGTGCGGTTCCCTTACAGTGGGAAATGCAAACGGACTATTAGGCGAACAAAAGAGAGGAAGTGAACCAAAGAGAGGAAGTGACATAGAGCACAGTGCATTTTGGATGCACGAACTGGGAGAAGCGGTCTTTAAATTGTTTAGCGAGAAGATTGCAGCATGAGGATTTAATCGGTCGGCGGATGAGTATCGCATCAAAGTAAAAAAAAACAAAAAAACTGCGACAGCAATATCTCAAGGTCCACGACTGAAGGGAATGGATTTCTGTTTAAATAAAACGGCCAATCGATGAGCCGGGTTTTCTTCTTCCTCATGCTTTTTTTCTTCCTGGTCAGTGGTCGTTTCAGACAATACCGCCCCAAAACCAGCAGCTGTTGTAAGTGCAGTTTGAAAGTGAACAGAACCAAATGCCCAATCGAACCGAGTCCCCTGGACTATCCTGGTGTGAATGCGCCCTTAAATGCAGTACAGAGCTACAGCAAACTATGATACTTATTTTTCCACATATCTGGCAAAGAACTGTAGATAAACGATCAGTTAACACAGGAATACAGGACTGGCACTGCGGAAATGCATTTTTCATTTCACAGGGACTAATTAAAAATCTTTGCCCTATTAAAACTGCAAATCAGGCGTTAGGTTTTGGCTGTGTATCAATTCAATTTAGAGATCTTTCACTATACTGATTGAATAGTATACTATACTCCTTATTGTAATGACTCCACTGGGTTTTGGGCTGAACAATATAGCAAAAAGTATTATTGCAACACAGTTAAACATGAGGGTGTATCTGCCCTGAGGTCTTGAAATAGTAGAACTGGAGTTGATTTATTATAACAACACAATCTTACAAACTACCTACAACAACTAGATTTTAGTTTCAGATAAAAGAGCACTGAGATGAAGGATTGGTGCACTGGATCGGTGCACGCCTGCTTCTGCATCGGGTGAAAATATTTGCAGTGACTAAACCCAGCAGTGGCCAGCATTTTTCAGCCTGCAATCCAGCGAGCGTCCACGCATCACTGAGTTTCCCCTGCTCTCTCAGCCCTACAGGAAATGCCTGGACTTCAGTGACCTGCTGCCTGCACTGCTCGCAGTTAGAATCTGCACGGTCACACCTCCACCTTCCCCTTCGCCCTCACACGCTGCTCCCAACAGTCATCACTTTGAGAAGAATACCAAGTGCTGACTCAATGAAAACCCCACACAATGAAAGCTCTTACTCAGATCTTGATTGGCAGGAGCGTACCTCTGTCTTTCACCACGCTCTGAGGAAAATAAACCAGTCGAGCCACAGCGGAGTGCCTTTCCCACCCTCAGGGAGTGTGAGCAAACACACGCCTGTTGCTACAGTGATCTTAATGGTAAACACCACCAATCAGGTTAATGGCACAGATATTTATTTCTTTTATTTTTCCCCCCCGACTCAGATCCATGCCTCAGACTGTGCACTGGGTCCATTCATTATGCCTCAGCCTGAGCAAACACTTGCGCAAATACGGCACAATAATCTACCTATGCTATTCATGTGACTCATTGAGCCGGCACAATCCATTCACACAGCTCACACAGCTCACACACACTGGCGCGCGCACAAAAGTGCCTCAGGTGTTGGAGCAAATAGCCCTTTGAAAACACACAATCAACAGGCTCCTACCTGCAATTTGGCGGCGGGTCCAAGGTTATCTCTGCGAGCTCTTTCTGGATTCTGAAACAAGAGGAAGACGGGTGTTATAATCAGCCTCAAACGCACAGAAACAGACAGTCGTATAAATCCTGCATGTAAAATCAATCTGTAAGTGTATACACTGAATACCTCATTGATTTTCTAATGAGCTCCTGAGCGCTGTGATTGAACACAGGGATGAGTGCAGTCACGCAAGATCAACACGAGGACGCACGGCTAAATATTTGCCATTTTTTTTAGACCACATGAATTAATATTGATGTCAAAAGGGTGTGTCGGATAAAGGAATCGTATCACATAATTAATTTTGCTGCTGATCACGGTCCTGTCTCGGCCCTCAGCTGTTGGGTTTCCACACAGGGCACATAAAAAGGGGTTTAATGAAGAGCCTGTAGAGAGGTCCGATTTCTCCCTGCTTAAGTGTCCATTACATAACCATATTAGCGACTTGCCAACAAAGAGCCAGTAACCAGGTGTCGTACTTTACAATTACCCAGTCACTTATAAATGCCTGTCATTGTCTCCATGTGGAGAGCACCACCTCTCATGATGGAGCAACTCAAAATGTTTCCTATGAATGTGCTTTTTATTTCTTCGCTTGAAAACTACAACAGTAAAGCACGTTTTATTCCCTAAATTTCCCTCTTTGGATTCTTCAAAGTTCCTTGATACTCCAGATATACTGGATAAACAAACCTGGCAGCTGAACACATTAACACTGACAGTAGAAGCAGAGATGTTTGGGTTAATCGCAGTCGGCAGTCGCCCCCTCCGACAGGCGAAGGTAGTCTGTGTGAATGTGGAAGTTCTTCAGTCTCAAAGCACGAGTCTGAAATTCCTTTTGACACCAGCTTTGGGAAAAAAACAACATTAACATATCCCTTCTGCCCGAGCCCGACCTCCACAGTGTTGATGTGAAAGTGCTGCATGGAGGAGCTAATTAAACCCTGCAGGAATTAGCTGCTAGCTTAAAATTTAAATCATCACATCGCTTAAAAAGTGAAATCTATTGAAAAGTATTGAGTGAAAATTATTCCAGCATCTACTTGAGCCAGCCCCAAACTGTCGGGTTTCATTTGCATTCTATGAATGTTATTGTGTTTTTTGGATGAGATATTTACAAGCTGAGTAAACAATCCCACCTCAGGGGCCTCTTAGTAGCTGTTCTGGAGCTTTCGATCATATGACATGATCTTCATGAGTAGATGGAGCCTGCCCAGCTCTCATGGATTTGTAGAGGTTTGATTTTCCTTTTTTTCTGTGCACTTTGAGCACTTCTTGTCTATGTTGGATTGCCTAAGCGTGGTTGAAGCTCACCGAGCGTGAGGTTTACGCACCAGAAAATGACGAGCGCGAACACTAATAAAGTCGCCACAACAGTTAGTCATGCACATGGATTGGAAATTAACTTTCTGTTCACCTGCCACTGTGACTGCTGGGATTTCAAAGTCTGCCAGCACCTCAATAATTCAATTCAATTTTAGTTATAAAGCCCAATATCACAAATCACAATTTGCCTCGCAGGGCTACACTGGATCAGGAAAAACTCCCCTAAAAAGAACTCTTTAATGGGGAAAAAATGGTAGAAAGATAGATTACTATTTTTTTTGGCTAGTTAGCTAATCTAGCAGCCAGTTAGCCAGCATTTGGCCATTGGTGCTAATTTGTAACCCTGACACATATCTTGAAGAGACAATCAGATAATTCGCTTTTACGTCTGGAACCTCCCGTCGAGGACTCGTCTCAGATTCTGGAGTTACTCACTTCCTGAAGCCACCTTAAGGAATCCGATCCTGTTTGATTCGGCGGCAGGAACCTCTTGCGACCACATGCCTTTGCTGACATCTACACCGGCAAGATTCGAACCCTAGACCCTGGACCTCTAACCAGTACACAAGGGAGGCCCGTAAATGTCCTAAAATCATTGGAAAGAAAAAGCGCACCACACTGGAAAAAGACGAGGTTTTTGGAGCAGAGTGTGGAAGAACATAAGAGATGGCTGTAAAAACTAAAAAATGTTGATGGAAAGAGTGGTGACCCCTGGGGACACAGCAATATAAGATGATTTTGACTTGGAGGAAAGCACAGTAATATTTACAGTATGGTGCAGAATATTTTGTTTGTACGCTCCCTGGCATTTCAGAGCATACTGCAACAAACAAGGCGTTGAACGTAAGCATCTCTGTGCATGCTTATAGCTTCACCTGCCATCTACAGAGGCCTGTGACACTGTGTTTAGTGTGAGTATGGGCCACCTACATCTCCTGTCGATCACGAGATGTGATCAAAAGCCCCAAGAGAGATTTTAAACCTCGGGGTGAAATTGTTGCTGTTTCACAGGTAAGAATTAATTCAAAACTGAGCCAACGACACATTTAGTCTTAAAATGAGGTATATTTTTTCAAGTAATGCCCACTGGAACATTTACTGCAACGTTTTCAGGAGGGACCAACTAGTGGGAGCAGACAGTCACCCCATAAGGTCAATGTCTTATCTCGGCAGAACCTTTGGTAATTTACTGCTGGCACTGATGTCTTTATAGCACTTTTGAAAAATAAGATACAATTCCTTTTAAAGATAAACTTTGGCCTCAGAGATTGAATCTAATATTTGTTGCTGCCAAATTGGTTTCTCTGGGGATGGTGCACAGCTGATCATCAGATCTGGCTGAGCTGGTGGTGTCAGCAAGAATGCTGTCCCAAATAAAAAGGGTACACCAACTGTAATACGTGGACTCTGGAATACAACTTGCCAAATTTAAACTCCCAATGAGGCAACCTCAAACGCTGCATTTTCTATATTGAGAAACAAAAAGATCCCATTAATTTTCCTTTTCTATTCCTTTTGCATCTTGTTTTCACGAGCTATAGCTCAAAATGTTATGGGATGCCATAAAAACACCACAAACAGAAACAATTGACTATTCTTATTGATCATGCTGTCTGTTCACTCGGCTGTTTGTTAGCTGGGACATAAAAATAATTTGCTATTGCGAGAGAGCGGGAGAAGAAAGACAAGCAGTCGATGTTGACATGATCCACTGATTCAGCATCAACATGGCAGTGAATGGATTTGTAATAGTCACACTGCAAAGCAACGTGAGGCTCATTTATATTACGCTACAACTCCTCTGCTGCTTTAGAAAGAGTCCTTTATCAGACATGCTAAACTGCTGCTTTACTGAACCCTGGAGAGAATCCACTGTATGTGATATATCTGCACAGTGGAAGGGTCGGGGGATTACAGGTAATGCTGTGATATTTTTGAGAGAAACTGTGTCCTGTTTCTGTAAATCCAGTGTTATTATCACGGCTAAAGTCTCAAACCTAAATCACGAAACAATTTACTTTAAAGTTCACCACAAAATACACTGTTTCCCCAACATGAGGTAGAATGAAGTTAATTAAGGACGCATTCACACTGGCGCTATTTGGTCCGCTTTAAACGAACCCTGCTCCGCTTCCACGGATAGTTCGGTTCGTTCAAGTGGTGTGAACGCTCATCGAACTCTGGTGCGGAACAAACAAACAAACCCTGGTCCGAATATAAACTGGAGTTCTCGGTTCACTTGCAAGTGAACCCTGGTGCAGTTCGCTTTCGGTGGGAAATGCAAACAGACCGAAGAGAGAAAGTGAACCAATACCCCTTTTTAAACAGGAATTGTGCAAATTTGCAGGAAAGCCCAGTCAGTCTTTTTTCAGCATTAGCAGCATAAAAACAAAATCCGGGAGTGCTGCAAAATGCCGCCTGCCTACTTTTGTTTATACAGAATGTGCCTTTTTCGGGGCAATGGGGGGCGTGAGCAATTAACAAAACGTGTAGCCCAGCATGTGATGTAAACAGTGACGTGGGATGGAAGCCGTGGCTGGTCAGTCTTTTGGCGATTCTCTCATAAGGTGGCCCGTCTTTCACCATCCCCGTTACTTGACGATTAATGGCCTCTTCGTTTGCGAGGACAAGGAGGGTTCACAATTTTTTGTCTCCCCAGTTGTTCATCTTTACAGTGTCTGTCAGGTTTGCGTTTCCCTCTTGCTACTAGCTGCTTGCTAATTCCTTGTCGGCAAAATGGCCCAACATTCGCTGAAAATCTGGCAGTGTAAAAGGGGCTAAAGAGAGGAAGTGACGTAGAGCGCCGTACATTGTGGTGTCTAGTATTTTTGTGGTGACCAAACCAGCTGAAGGCGATGGATTTCCGTTTTCGTTCCTGGCCAATCGATGAGCCAGGTTTTCTTCTTCCTCGTGCTTTTTTTCTTCCTGGTCAGTGGTCGTTTCGGGCAATAGCGCCCCCAAACAAGCAGCTGTTGTAACTGCGTGACGTTGTCCAGGCAGTTTGGCCCACTTTAAAAGTGCAGTGTGAAAGTGAACCGAACCAAATGAAGGTGTGAAATTTTTCAGCATTCCCTGCCCAACCAAACCGAGTCCCCCAGACTATCCCGGTGTGAATGCGCCCTTAGTTTTGTAGTTGTATTGTTGTTGCTGTTGTTATGCTGAAGCCGTTGGGTCACAAATATGTATGTATTTCATAATTGTGTTTTTTATAGCATAGGTCTTTTAGCAGAGAAATTATTCTGTTTCCTGCCCAGGGACTACAGACGAACATTAGCTTATGGCTAATTGCTCTGGTGCAGCTAAACAACTGTGCACTATTCCTGTTAAATACATAAAATAAAAAAAAGTTCAAAAAATTGAAGCAGTTTGCAGAATCGTTTGTGATGTTGACGAGTTAGTTGAGCTTTTCATCCCACAGTCAAACAACTAAATTTGCTTTGCCATTGTTTCAAGCGTTGTCTAGTTCCAATTCAGACTGTAACAGCATTTTTTAAATGCAACAAATGGGGATGCACAATGTTGGATTTTTTACCAATATCCGATATGGCAATATATAACAACTCATTTGAACGATAACCAATACAGATATCGATATATCAGCTTTTTTCCCCACCTAATTTTAGCAGCCATCAAGTCTCTCCTGTCGTGGAATTAACATCATATTATAAATGTATACTCTTATCGTGACGGCACACCAGCAGATGGAGACATGAAATATAGTGCTTTTCAATATTTGTATTCTGCGCAGAATAAGAAAAAGCATGGCAGTCAGTTCCAATAGATCATCTTAAAGCCAGTATCAGATGATCACGTGCTGATACTATTGTGCATCCCTTGCTACAAATATTAATTGTCGTGTTATTTGCAAAAATAGGAGCAATGTCTAGGCTATGAGCGCTTCTCAAAGCAGAATTCTTAAAATAACAGGAGGATTCAAAGGTTTAGAAAGGAGGGTTTTTTTAATTATGTAATAAACTGCCTGGGAGATTAATATCACATTTTGTTTGACTGTAAAAACATTACAAACATTGCAGATAATTGGAAGATGTACCAGCCAAAACACTCTGTAAACCACTCGTCTGTGTTTAATGTTTAATTATTTTTGCAGACAGACAAACCAAAGACAATATGTTAACTAGGTGTTTTATAAGTAATTTCTGTCCCTCTTTAAATGCTTCAGTTTGTTCTAGTGGTCTATTCTAGTTGTTTATCTTTGTGTTGCTGTCTTGTTTTGTGCTCGTACTCCACACCCCGAGTTGTGGTCCAGGGTAAATAAATCTGAATCTACAAAAATGTGTTCATGTTATGCTGTTTTTAACATGTTACAAAATGGCAATCAAGGGCCAAGAATGGGTTGCCAATTTCTCAAAATGGTTGCCAATGTCAATCTGGCAATGGTTACTGTTGTGCCCTGCTGAAGCAAAAAAAAAAATAAAATCTCACTTCAAAGGCCATCGCTGGGTTGGTACAAGGTTGGCATGATGATTCAACTGGTGTACTGTGTTTGAAATATATGTTGTCTTGTGTACAAGAAAACCACAACTGTAGTACAAGCTGCTGCAAATCCCTTGTGTGTGGTTGTTGGAAATGTAAAAATAAAAAGACTGAGTGAAGAATACAAGGCCAGCTGAAGGAGCGCAGCTACAAAGATGTCAATTACAACACTTCCTCATAAAAGAGCTCCTGGACTGGAGCGTACATCATAGGTTGGTTGATGATACACAACATAACTAAGAGTATCCAGAGGGGGGTTTCCTTTAAACTCTCCTCGGTGAGGAAGCGACTGCACACGACTCACTCTGGGAAGGAGGAAAAAAAGACATATATTTGCAAAGGAGCCTGTAATACAATCTCCACGGTTATGGAGTCGTTCTAAGCTTGAGTGCGTGCTGTGTAATTTTATCTGCAGTATTTCCTGAGGTGGCACATTTTGACGGCTGAAGCTGGGGACCTGTTAGGGAGAGTGGTGCAGTGAACAAGGCCGTGGAATCCAAAGGGGAAAAGCAGTGATTATGCTGCGAGTTCCTTGTGCTCGTGCATGGCCTCTTTAACCAAACACTTGCTTTCTCTAATGTTCCACAGCTCATTGCGTTTGATAATCCCTCGGGTCACTGCAGGCAGTAAACTATTACATTCTGCATGCCTCGACAAATGCAAATAAGTCAATATCATCTGAGCCTAGTTTTTTTTATGATGGAAAACACCAGCTTTGGCTTGTGTGTGGAGCAGCCAGTGATTTATTACAGGAACTAGCACTGAAAAGCAACTAAATAACACTGTGCCTGTCAACCTTCCTATAAAGTGGTAACCCTCCAGGTCCTTATTTTTTATGTTGCAGCCATCTCTGGTGATAAGAAGTCATCGCTGTATTTATTTCAAACAGTCCGCCGGGGCTGCACCATTCTTTTCCCAGGACGTATCTGGTGCAGAGTTGTTACAAGAGCAAATGCAGAGGCTTTCATTAAGCAGTCCTGCAGATCCCAGGGAGTTAAGAAACAGAAGCCCCTTTCCCACTGGACAAAAAACCCACTGACACCCACTAACATCTGGCTTTTGTCTTTAATGGGAAAGTGTTTGCATTCATTCCAAGGACAAACGGCTCCATCTCCAATTGGCTCTGATCGGCAGCGATGGAAATATAGGTGCTACTTTTTGCCCTTTTTCTGGCGCGATGCATTCACGTGCTGCCACAAATTGTCTGTCTCCATCTGAGTAGAGTGCAAACATCGATCAAAATGTACTCTGAGTTCGACAGAGAGACTGAATAAGTAACCATTGTAGCAATTTCACTGTCCTCTATGCTGCTTTTTACCGTTTACAAACCTGTTCTCCAGAGCATTTGTGACACTGAACGTGACACACCTGTAAAAAAACAGAAAGGCAAACACTTCTTCTGCAAAGCCTTGTACATGGCTCTGGTCTAATGGCAATGGGAAAGCATTGTATCGCCTATTTTTAGTGTGTTTCCTGTTGTTTTTCCTTATTTTAAACGCTGAAAAATTAGCAATAGACTGCTTAATCCAGTCTCTAAAAGTCAACGCCGGCTAAATTTTGAACGATGCACGAGCGCTGCTTGGAAGGAGACTGACAAAATTTTGTGGCAGTCAGTCATTGTTTCGCACTGGCTACGGAGCTAAAATTAGCATGTCCACCCAGGTGTCATACTTCCATCACTTCCGACTGAAGCCGATCTGAGCTGCAGCTGATAAATACCCATGACTACTGCTGAGACATTAGTCCTTAGAGTGACTGCCAATTGTAATCTTTCCTATAACATACAATAGCCAGATATTAGTGGGTGTTTGTGGGGGTTTTGTGCAGAGGGAGACGGGCTGTACATGCTCTAATTTTGGTGGAAAAGGGTAAAAGAGACAGTAGTTACTAGACTTGGCTACATCCTGACCAATGCAAGTGAATGGTCCTATCACAACAATACCGTCCAACACATATTTTTGCTACCAAACACATCACTCTCTTCAGTTGGATTAGGGGGGGTTGTGTAAAACCATTTCTCTCCAAAACCAAACACCTCACCCATGTGGAGATGAGACAAGTGCCAGGGTTTGAATTTCGCTCTCAAGCAATCTTTTTCTTTCTTTACACAACTATTTCTGTCCCTTTACATGTGACTTGGACACTTGGACATTTACTTACTGTCCAGTTAGCAACCAAGAGCATGAGCACACAGTGCAACTCCACACTCTCAGCAACACAGAGTGAATAAATCCTGCATTCTGCTGAAGCACTTAATGGTGCAACTGGGCACCTACAGCACAGGTGGTCCTTTGGCTGCACTCAAGTGGCCCCGCCCACGCTTTAAGGTTTGATTACAATTCACTTCATGCGCTTGTACAATTTGAAATAAAGAGAAGTTGAATTGTGTGCTTTTATTTGATCGACATTGCTCCCAGCACTTCTAGCAGGCTTGTTCATCTACCACCTATTGTCACAGCAGCTGCCAATAAGTGTCACAGAGTGGAGAATAACAACGTCTCTCTCAACAGCTCTGGTGTCAGCATGCCAAGCTCACTGCTTATTGCCCAATCAGATAAAAACCGCCGCTGTCCCGTGCCATTCCCCAACAACGTGCAACGCTGACCTGCCATGAACTGGCTTAAACTGAATTAGTGCTGTGTTACATGAGGGGACTGGGCAAAAATGTCAGGGGTGTGTTTTTTTTTGTGCTGGAGACGTCTGCCTTCTCTCTGATTGTCTTGTGGTGTTCAAAGCACCAAAAAAAACATTTAAAAATCTGGTCTGTGCAGAATTAATGATGTCATGTCCTGTGTTTTGTTAAAAATTAAATACAAGTCAGTGGCTGAATGCACAAAGAAAATAATGTCACCAAGAAAAATCAAACCTCATTAGCACTGTAACCAGTGACAATACATGACAAACATCCCTGTTGTGAATCTTACCAAGCCCAGTGTGACATTTTCAAATGTCTTGTTTTGTCTGACCGAAAGTCCTAAACACAAAAATATTAATTTTACTCTGATACAAAGAAAGAAGCAGTAAATCCACGATTCTGAGTCGCTGAAGCCAGAGAGTGTTCGGTGTTTCAGCCTGATAAATGACTTCAACAATATACCACATTTGAATTGTTAATTTTCCATTGAACAATTAATCAAGTAATCATTTCAGCGCTGCCTGAGCCTCGTCCATGGAAAATTACAGCCTGCACTGCTCTGACTGACAGATGATCTCCTGACAAAACCAGAACACAACACAGCAGTGAGCACCGAGCACCAAAGATGGAGAAATAAATCAACAACATAAGCGAGTGACAGATGACCACTCGAACGGCTGAAAAGAGCCATCAGGGCAGTGTGGCTCACAAAGTAAAAGAGAAGCAGTGCAGCAGATCTACCTCTTGGCGCTGGTGGAGAGCTTGGCAGCGGTCTTGCTGGAGATTTTGGCCTCCTTCTTCTTGGGCTGGGTCTGGTCCCGCTGCTCGGGGCCCGGCTGCTCCGGTGGAGCCGCCTCCCTCTGCTCGGCGTCCGAGCTTCCCCCACTGGTGTTGGGGCTGTCGTCCGGCCTCGGCTGCACCTCACTGGACATGCTGACACTGCGTTCACACACACATGCAGTGTTACGCATACTGAACACACAATGACAGCTTCTTGAACACTGAGCAAACTCAATCTGCTGATGAAAGTAAATTTTAATTGTTTTGCAAAACTACTACTTCCAAGGTCAAATTAACTTTCATGCTTAATTTATGAACATTAAATGCTCGTCACAGTTTCCCTGTGACATCTTCAAATGTCCGGATTTGCACATCAAACTATCCAAACCCCAAATGATATTCAGTCAACAAGGAGATAAAACAGAAGAGAAAAGCAGCAAATCCTCACATTTGAGACGGTGGTTACAGAGAGTTTTGGCATGAGCCGTAATGTCCCTGCTTGGACGCCAGCCGCAGACCTTCACTGAGTGTCATTTTTCATCTCTCTCCCCTCGTTTCCTGTCATCTCTCTACTGTCTGCTCTCAAACACAGAGGGAAAGCGCTCCTCCAAAACACACTTAATCAATTGTCAGCGTTGCTGTCAAAGAAATTTCTGTCCATCATTGTTTCATTTAGGGGCGTCAAGCGTCCAATCCAGTCCACTGGGTGACTTTGCACACCTAAAATTGATGCACTTGCGAAAGCAAAGAGGTGCCAGGACAAGTTAGGAGCCTGCTTCGGGTAAAATGCTACTTCAGAGGACCACAACACAATTCTCTGACATAACCATACCTGCAGTCATATTTACAGACACTGAACACTGTGCAAATCATTATTGTGTGGTGATGCCAGCATTACTACACAGGAATGTAAGTGTCTGTAAAAATGCACATGTAATGACAGTGACACTTATTTTTCTGAAGACATCTCAGGCTGTCTGTTGTCTGTTTTGTAAATGGAAATGTCGTTCTTCACACTAAAACAAAGGGAAACATTTTGAGGTGTTTGTTTTTTACAGATAATTACGGTCCGGCCTACTTGTGATCAAATTGGGCTGTATGTGACACCCCTGGTTTAGATTATCACCTACTTTGTTTGCGACATTATGCAGTCAGGAATAAAATGTCAAATCAAACTTTCATATTTTTGCCCATATCTAGTAATAATTCCATCATTCTTTAGATCGTGTTTTTGAAAAAGAAGAAAAGGCATTCATTACATTGAGAGCTGCAACTATTAATTACTGTCACAACAAATTAAACTGCTGCTTATTTTCTTGATTGAGTGATTAATTGTTTGCTCCAGTAAACATCATAAACTGTGTCGTCTTCGCTTTGTTTGGTTTGTCTGACCAATAAAGACACTCACAACAGAGCAGGGGTGTGAAACGCATTTTGATTTGATCTCAAGTGGGCCGGACCTAAACCATTGGATAATAACCTATAAATAATAACACCTCTGAGTGTTTCACTGTCTTTAAGTGTGAAGAAGTAAAAGTACACTCTGACAACCTTCATTTGTTTACAAACCAGACGAACAGCCTGAGATCACTTCAGAAAATAAGTACAGTTTTAAACAATATGTCTCAGTTTTTCTACTACTCGCTGTCATTACATGTTCATTTATTTATACATTTCCACTCCTGTGTAGTAACGCTGGCATCACAAATCTATAGTTTTGGCAGTGCCTTTGCACCAACATTGCTTTAAGATGCACGTCTGATACAGATTTTTGGGCTACTGACGCTGCTGATTGACAATATTTCACACAATGCTCAATATCTTTAAATACGACCACAATATTTTTTAGATAAATGTATCCTGATGAGGGTGAAAAGCCTCTAACGCAGCATTTTACATAAAGTACTCACTGTTAAACTTCCCTCTGAAACCTTAAACCTCTCATCCGTCAGGAGTGCATCAATATTTACGCATGCAGAGTCATCCAGTGGGCCGCTTCTGGCCCGTGAACTGTATGTTCGACACCCCTGCTTTAGAGAAAACCAAGGAAAAGCAGACGATTCTCACAAGATGGAGCCATCAAATACTGTTTTAAATGCATGGAGGTGCATTAATGTTTTGTTTATAGGAACGCTGCAGGCAAAAGAGGTTCTCGAAGAAGGTTGCAGTAAAGAAGTTCTGCAGAATAAATGTGTTAATTTACGAGTTAAATATTTTAAAGCATGAATAAAATATGATCAAGAAAATAACAACTGTGGCAATGCTTGTTCGTTAACATGATGAAGGTCATACAGTCATTCTTACTTTTGTTCAAAACTAATCTAAACTAAAAACCTTAATTATAAGCCTTCTCTTATTTTTAAATAATATAATGACTTTTGAAAACCTGTGGATGGATTAATTTGACTTTTTCACAACATTTTACACTGATTTCTAATCGATAATGACAATAATCTGTAATCGCAGCCTCACTGGGGTTATTGAATTACCTCCTACAGAGCAACATTTGGAGCCACAGAGGATAAAAAGTTAAATACAGACCACAGATCTTTCACCACTCATCCTCAGAATCGCTCATGTTGAACGCCTGCTGTTCCCAAGCCTGGAGTCTCAATAATAAAAGACACCTACAAGGTCATGTTCACTAAATCCAATTCCTCTATCACTCTGTGTGTGTGTGAGCGCGTATGTGTGTGTGTGTGTGTGTGTGAACGTCAAGGTGAATGCCTCTATTTACATTCCCCAGGTCCGGTATGAAAAATGTATGATACAGATGAATGAGTGTGAGGGCATTTTTGCTGCATGCTGCTGCTGAGCTGGAAATGAATATCAAATTGGGCAGAAGTAAAGACAGATTGTTCAATAAACGTGACACAGGCTTTGGCGAGCTGACTCGGCGCCTGACATTTGACAAACAGCCACTGCACACAGGCTATCTGATGTAATTAACTGCATTTGTTGGTGAGCTGATATGAGGGATAATTGGGGGATTATATGGGTTAGGATGATACAGAGGGGCATCGTTTCAAAGGTTACAATACCAACACGCTCTGGTGAATGGATTCCTCTCAGGGGGAGGCTGTGATTGTGTGGAAAATGGTGTGTTTCCAGTTGTCAGGATGAGGACACTCAAAGTAAAAGTTGCAGACAGAGCAGTAGATATGCGTGCAGATGTTTTTTCCCTTCAGGTGTGAAACTGTCAAAACACCTCATCCATAGCTGTAGCTGAGATTGTGTGTTATTGAGCAGGCCTGGAGAAAATCACACCCACAGTCCTAATACATTTCCTGATCTTAATTGAGGAGACGAACATGTCAAAATCACTTCTGGCAGCGACATGAATGCAGCCTCACTTCTCGGCACACATGTCATATTATTTCAAACCTTTTACTACATGTAAGAATGCTGTTGTGAACAGCCCAGCTCTGACATTTCAACTTATGAGACCCAGTTGGGAGGGTTTTACAGAAGTTTAATTTATATTTGGTGCAGTGGGTGTACGCCGAATTCAACACGGGATGCTCAGCTTTAATTTAAACGTCTTTCACGCGATTCAAGTGGAGGGTGTGTACGCTGTTGGAGAGGATTCAGTTTAAAATGACTGATTTGTAAACGGGGTTCGGGGACACGCTCGCGCGTTTCAGCACCACGCAGAGAAGGCACGTAACGTTACCGGGCTAATGTGAAGGAGCCCGCGAGCTCTCACCGCCCCGGTCCCCGCTGGTTTACTGGTTCCCAGCGAGCAGGTCGCAGCAAGAGACATCTTGGTGTCGACGGGACAAAATGAAGCCCGCCAGCAGACTTTATCCCTCCTCGTATCACAGCTCCTCTGACCAGTGCCCGATCTGCTCCAGCACAAAAGACAGAATGGATGCCCCCTCTCTTCCCCAGCCAGCACCGCCGCCCCCTCCCGCCACAAGATAACGCAATAAACCTCCATTCTGTTTGAGGAGTTGAGTGTGTGGAGGAGAACATGGCCGGCTCACCTTTATACGCAGGCTGGACGCACGGCGGCGAGAGAAATGTCTTATAATGTCCACTGTATGTTCCGTAATCCGTGTCGCTGGTTGTCCGCTGCTTTCTGCCCGCTGCTTTGACTGACTGCGAGAGAATGTGCCAAACCGCGACTGTCACGTCATCCGCGATTACACGCATCGTTTCCGGTTGTGGCCGCCAAAATAAAAGCGTGAACGAATGAGCGCGCTGCCTTGGATTTGCTCCGGTTTTCTTTTTTCCAAGAGAAGCGAGGAAAAAATGGAAAGAAGGCGATAAGCAACGCAAAACATACAATACATACATGACCCAAAATCCCCGCAAGAAATTAGTTTAAAAAAAGAGGGGGAAAAAGTGCTTAATAATTTTGAAACATAATTTTAAAATGCAAAAATAATTGAAAATATAGTTTTTTCTTTTGATCATAAAACCTAATTATTTTAATCTGTGTCCATCCATTCTGTGTGCCAGCATATTGTTTTACGTATTTACTTTTATGCACTTTAATTACTTTAACTTTTATCCTCACTGAATGTCCTGTGTCTTGTTGGAATGCATCAGCTAATTTCATTGTATTCCTACACAATGACAATAAAGGCTTTCCAGATTCTAGCGTCTTATATGTCACTTACAGCTCTCAAATGTCATTTTCAAACCTTCTTATTTTCACTCTCTGTTAGGGGAGAGCGGGGTTGGTTGTCACACTTTTTAGTCTCATTTGAATCCATAGATTTTAACAATAACTGGATAAATAGACACCAAGATGGCGTCTATTTATTCAAATGAAGCTGCTAGCCTGGGGCATGTGCCGAAAAAGTTGTGCGCAGTAGTGTTTCTTCCCGAAGAGGAACATTTTACATACATAAAACCATCATACCCCCCATGTGAAGGCTGTAAAGGCTGTTGCCGCAGCGGCTGGGGTTCAACTCCAGCCTCTCAAAGGCAAAAAATGCCCTAAAAAATATCTTAAAAAAACAAACAAAAAAACACCATACCTTGAAAATTTAGGACAGCGGGCACCCAATAGCTCACTTGTAGAGCAGACACCCCGTGTACTGTACAAAGGCTTTGTCCTGGCTGCAGTGGCCATGGGTTCAATTCCAACCTGTGGCCCTTTGCTGCATGCATTCTACCCCTTCTCTCCCCCCTTCACTGTCCTGTCTACTAAACACAAAATGTTGTTTGCAGATCAAGGTGTCCTATTAACAGTTTTGCAGATGTCGCTTTTATAATGGTGGCCTACGGGGAACATGCTGCCTAGGCTGCAAGTGGCCACTGGAAAAAAATTTCCTGCAAGGCTGAGCAGCTCTCCTGGAGGCCTGTTTGAATCCCTAATAAACTGTCCTTAATGGATTTCAATGTGTAAAGTAAGCCTAAAGTTTCAGGTACCTGACTCTGCTTGAACTTATTCTGTTATAAAGATAATGATGTCAGCTCTCTTGTGGACTCATGACAACCATCCCCATCATGGTGTTAGGTGTCACACTCTGCGCAGTTGGTTGTTCCTATGGGAAAAAATGGACTAAATATTACAAATAAATTTAAAAACTTTGACATGCAACAACCAAACAAATCTCCTGCAGCCACAGAACATAAACAGGAAAAATAATTCCTGTAGGTATATCTTTTTAATCCTTATGGGACGACATAGAGAACAGCACTTCTTTCTTCGTACTTTTTAACAGTAATAATTGTTTCATTATAAACCCACTGTGTAAACGTCCAGAGGAGAAACACAGAAGTGCTGGATATTAACATTTTAACATTAAAAAATACACTATAAGTCTTCTTACTTCAATATCAAGTGTCTTACTGCTGAAATGACTCTATAGGTGACCTCTGACCCCAGTTTGGAAAACTTCAGTATCAACATTTTTTAACAGCGTCCTCTAAACCCCATTCTCCCCTTCTGCAGTAACATGAATCCCTTTCTTGGGGTCAATGAATCTTATAATGACTTCAGTTGTTCTTTTATCTCAGACATGTGTTAGGATGTTACGTACCTTGATGTGTTTCAGCGGAAACTTGCTGCACAAAAAAATAAAAAAATGCCAGCAAGATTTAACATTATGGTTACTGGTATATAATCAATCTGCTATTGTCGTTTTTATTCAGTCTTTTCTCTTGAAGTGACAAAAACTAACATTTGGACTCAAAATTTGAGTAAATCTGCACCAATTAATATACAGACTTTATTTTTTTAAATCAATTTGCCAGACAACAGCACATAATGGTAACCCACTGTCCCTCTTCATGAAACCTTTAAGTGTTTTATGTTCAGGTAACAGACACAGAATCCTCAGTTCCGATTTTCCCTTTTGTTTGCCGCAGCTTGACAAATCAGTCCGCCTCCGTGCGCGCTCCCACACGAGTCCGCGCAAACTGTGTGCTCTGTGAAGCGTTATGGCAGTCTTTGATGATAGAGTAGACTACAAAGGAAGTGCAAAGGAGAGGAATACGGCGCAGGCTGCCAATCCGTCCTGTTTGAAAAGTGCGCATCGAGATCTCAAAACCAATTTCCTTGATGTTAATAATTCACGGTGCAGGTGCTCAGATGCGCGGAGCCTTATTACAGCAATGGAGACGTTAATGATGTCTGTGCTTTGGTGCCCCATTACTGTAAGGAGGCAACGACCCATGATTACATTTATATTAAATATTGAAGCTTGTTAATATAGTTGAAATGAACGGTAGCTTTAAAACACCACAGGTACATGCGCGTTATACAGGTAACTAAAGGACCACTTTGTCCTCCAAATTGCGCCATTCTTTCATTATATATTTCACATTTCTTTTGTAAAACAATTAACTGACATTTAAAAAATATTTTTAATAATAACTGTCTGTGTGGACCATGTCACCACCGCGGAACCTTTATTATGTGTCCATGTTTCTCTACGCCGTGTTCAGTGACGGACGCTAGCGCCTCAACATGCGCCATTGAAAACAAACGTAGCCGACACATCGGGGCTAGCTTCATTTTTGTATGCTACGTTAACTAGTTAGAAGCAGAGCCTCGTCTTACATCAACTTACGATATATTTCTAAACAATGGAGACTATTTTAGAGCAACAGCGTCGCTATCACGAAGAGAAAGAGCGGCTAATGGATGCTAAAACAAAAGAAATGCTACACAAGAAGTCCACGGTAAGCTAGCCGCTCTATGCTAACATTAGCATTGTTGCTAATCAAGACTGCAAACAAACACCTGTAAGTTAACTTGTGTTTTAAAATATATCACGTCGTTTTTTCTGACAGCTGCGGGAACAGATTAACTCCGATCATCGGACAAGAGCAATGTTGGATGTAAGTAAAGGTTTGATTTATATTCAATGAGCAGACCCGGCTTGCTAACGTTGTAGCATTAGTTATAATTAGATAGCTAACCTTTCCTTAGCTACAGCTTCACGTATTAACATCGCCAATAAGGCAGTATTTCTTATGTGACATATAGCAATTAACATCACTAGGGATAAGCTACGTAGCAGAGTGTCAAAGTTTCCACCCTAATATCCGTTAGTTCACTGTACCTGTGAGTACACCTTCCCTAACATGCTTGCATGCACTTTCCTCTTGGACTCACAAGTGATCTGGGTCTTAAGATAGTCACAATTCAACATCTGTTATTGGTTATTTCCATAACATTACCAAAATGTGGCCCCATATGATCGAGCCCATCACAAACCAGACATAAAAACCTAATTTTAAAACGGTTTAATCACCCAACACTATTTAGAAGTCAGGTTAACAAAAGAGGACATGCAGAAATCAGTTAAGAGACATTTTTGCAGCGTAAAAGAGCAGAGTGCAAGCCAGAGTCCTGTACAGTATGCGACTATGTTCAATATTCAGCATGAAAACAATGAGTCTGACAGTCTGTTTAATGTTTCACAGAGGTATATGGAAGTGAGCGCGAATCTCAGAGACTCTTATGAAGACAAAGATGGGTAAGTCACAAACCTGCTCCAGTTAAAGCGTCTACGTCTATGTGTTGTAATAGACTTAATTACATAAAGTACTGAGGAGTTATGGTATGAGTTTCTGTTTATCGTCTTGGAAACAGGAAGCTTAATCATAACTTCAGTCATTTTTGTGTTTATTGGGGATTACTGCACGCTGAATTGTCACTTAACCTCTTACCTAGAATATATTTTTCTCATTGACAGAATGAGACGGGATGAACTCGCTGCGATCTCAGGACCAAATGAGTTTGCGGAGTTCTACAACAGACTGAAACAGATAAAGGAGTTTCACAGGAAACACCCAAATGAGGTAGTTAACCTCTCGTATGTAAAAGGTTAAATAAGATTTATGTACATTACATTGAGCAGTAATGTTATCATATGTTTCTTGTAGATTTCCATCCCAATGTCTGCAGAGTTTGAGGAGCTGATGAAAGCCAGAGACAACCCTAGCGAGGAGGCTCAAAGTACGTCTAAATCTATCTGTAACATACACAGTTTCATCTTAATAGAGTCTGTCTCACAACGGGAGCCTGTATAGAGGACTCATGTTGCTGAATGACTGATTTGTGATTTTATCTCCCACAGACCTAGTAGAGTTCACCGACGAGGAAGGATACGGCCGCTACCTCGACCTCCACGACTGCTACCTGAAGTACATCAACCTGAAGGGAGCTGAGGTTATGATCCCTTAAAGTTGGCACAATTTCATGCCGCACCTCCAAACAGAAGTAGTATTTTTTTTTTTCCTAAGTACGATCTTTACTCTTTTCTTACAGAAACTGGAGTACATCACTTACCTGTCTTCATTCGACCAGCTGTTTGACATTCCCAAGGACAGGAAAAACGCTGAATACAAAAAGTAGGTCCATCATGCTTTTTCTCTTCACAGCTGACTGTACACACCTGTGGAAGTTGAATTAGAAAATCTGTTTAGTTTAGTTAGTATTTCATAAATGCTTTGCTGTTCGACTATCATGTGATGTGTTGGTTGTGTGTGCAGGTATTTGGAGATGCTGCTGGAGTACCTGCAGGACTACACAGACCGGGTCAAACCTCTGCTGGACCAGAACGAGCTCTACGGCAAAGTGCTCTTAGACTTTGAAAAGAAATGGGAGAACGGGACCTTTCCAGGCTGGCCTGTAAGTTCTCCTCTTCACATGCAGTGGTCACCTCTTAAGGAGTTTTGGTGGTACTTTTCACGTGACCTGTTTGTTTTTAATTGCAGAAAGAGACAAGTAGTGCTCTGACACACGCTGGAGCTCATCTGGACCTCTCTGCCTTCTCTTCTTGGGAGGTAAAACACTAAATGCTCATACTTGAAGATTTATTATTTATAAATCACAGAAGGGTTGCTCATTTATACTTCTACATGTTCTTATTCCCTTCCACAGGAGTTGGCTTCCTTGGGTCTGGACAGATTGAAGTCTGCCCTCATGGCGTTGGGACTAAAATGTGGAGGGTGAGAATGTAGCTCTTTTTAAGAAGAAATTTTACAGTAAAAAAACAAAATCATGGAGTGCAGCGAAATGCCGCCTACCTACTTTTGTTTATACAGAATGCACCTTTTTCGGGGCAATGGGGGGCGTAAGCAAGTAACAAAACGTGTAGCTCAGTGTGTGACATAAACAGTGACGTGGGAGGGAAGCTGCGGATGGTCAGTCCTTCGGTGATTCTCTCATAAGTCGGCCCGTCCTTCACCGTCATCTGACGGTTAATGGCCTCTTCGTTTGCGAGGGCAAGGAGGGCGCGCAATTTCTTGTCTCCCCAGTTGCTTGTCTTTACAGTGTCTGTCAGGTTTGTGTTTCCCTCTTGCTACTAGCTGCTCGCTAATTCCTGCTATCAGCTGTTTCCTGTTTATCCACTGCCAGTGGGTTGCACATGCGGCGTCATCAACAGCTCCTCCCACAAGTCTTCAACAACCCTTCCCATTATGGAAGGCCACCTTGTTCTTTTTAAACCAAAAAGGTTCCACCAATATGACTACCCTATGAGGCGGAAAATTTGGCACCTCGGATCAACTCGCCAATGCAGCTTCCCGGCAAAACGGCCCAACATTCACTAAAAATCTGGCAGTGTAAAAAGGGCTTGTGTTTGCATGCCAAAAATAACTTTAAAGACATGTATGAGAAATGTCTGGAGAACCTAGAACCAATCTCTCAAGTTCTGGTAATGAGAAGTGTGAAAGAGATTTAACTATATGAACTTTTCCAGGAGTCTGGGAACCTTTGGACGCCCTCAGTTAGGTCACCTAGTCTGACATTTAATATTTCTGACTGCTGTGCACCTGGAAAACAAGAAAAGCACATTGGGTTACTATGACAGCCGCCACCATGAGCTGTCATTGGCACATTTAACAGATTTCTAATATGCAAAACGTCTGCAAGCTGCCTCTAAATATTCTTGTCACACAGTTTAATGTGTTGTTAATGTTGTGGTTAAGGTCTGGCTGGGTTAAGGGAAAGATAATCATTACTCAACACGTGGAAGGGGAAATCTGGCGTGAGTTTTAGCAAATCTGGGCTTACCATCTAGGCATGTGACGCCGTTGGGACACCTGATTGAACGTGTGTCTGTGTGTTGAACAGGACTCTGGAGGAGAGAGCTCAGAGGCTCTTTAGCACAAAAGGCAAATCCCTGGAGTCACTGGACCCTTCACTGTTTGCCAAGAATCCCAAAGCCAAAGGCCCTAAAAAGTAAGTGGATGTAAAAGAAAAGAATGGAGTTTAATGCTGACAGTGTCTCATGATAGTGCTCGTTAAACAATTCATAACTGTTTCCATCCATCACTTCTGCAGAGACACAGAGCGTAATAAGGAAATTGGCTTCCTGGAAGCTCAAGTCTATGAATATGTGGAGATCCTCGGGGTGAGTGAACATATATGGAGGTTAACAGTGCTGCGTTTTCACAGAAGTGTTACACACCTTCTTGTAGGCTCAGAAATAACAGTTTTGATCATTATTGGCGGTAACAGGAGCAGAGGCAGCTGACCCATGAGAACGTCCAGAGGAAACAAGCCAGGACTGGAGAGGAGCGCGAGGAAGAGGAGGAGGAGCAGCTCAGTGAGAGCGAGAGTGAAGACGAAGACAATGAGATCATTTACAACCCCAAGAACCTGCCGCTGGGCTGGGACGGCAAGGTGAGACCACACCCCTGTGTTAAACAACATGACCATAACATGCACAATGATTTTAAAGGTGTGATAAATCCTCTCCTTTGAGTTGATGTTGGTGGACTGTAGTATTTGCACCTTCAGACTGGCACTGTGAAATCCTGCTTTTACAATGCTCTACTATATGTGCTGCTTCATTTTACTCACACGTCTCATATCGTCTCGTGTGTTTCCTGCCTGCTGTTTTATCCCCTCTAGCCAATTCCATACTGGCTCTATAAACTCCACGGGCTGAACATCAACTACAACTGCGAGATCTGTGGAAACTACACCTACAGGGGACCCAAAGCCTTTCAGAGGCACTTTGCGGTATGTTGTTGTTACAGAGGAAGCGTTATAAAATTCTGTAAAAGGTGCAGGTTTTCAAACATCACTGTCAAATTTATAGAACAAAAATAAACAAGAATGCATTTCTCTGTAGGAGTGGAGGCATGCTCACGGTATGCGCTGTCTTGGCATCCCCAACACTGCTCACTTTGCCAACGTCACACAAATCGAGGACGCTGTCTCTTGTAAGAATCTTTGTCTTTATAATGAACATGAGGATTTTGAAGATGTGTTTGATGCTGATTTCCATAAGCATTTTATGTTTGTTTTTTCCTTCAGTGTGGGCAAAGCTGAAGTCCCAGAAGGCTTCAGAGCGGTGGCAGCCAGACACAGAGGTGAGTCGACATGGATGGAATCAAGACGAATGGTTGAGAAAAAATGTCAATGGCGAACGGTTAATTTTGCCACACTTAAAATTAGTGGTAGTACGAGCACAATGCTGTATCCCGACAAAGCTATTAAGGTAGCCACCAGCCACTGCTTCTCTGTATTGCACACCACCGTGGTTGGATGGGAGCTAATTAGCATCAGCGGTTAGCGATTGCCAGGGCTTCATTTTCAGCTGTCGAACCCCTTTAGCAGTTGGCTCGCTTGAGAAAGAAAGAAGATGAGATCAGGCGGCAGCACAAGATAGTGACAAAAAGCTGCGGTTAAGTCGGACAGTTTCCCGACAGTTTCCAGCAGCCTTCAGTCTGTACAGGAAGTCACAGAAACACCCACATCCTGTCCGATATGATGTGGATTTATTAAAAATGTTACCAGAACCATATATCAGTTTGTTCTGAAATTCAACAAAATTAAAAGTTTACCTAAAATGTCATCTTGCTGAGTCAACATCTTAACCAATCAGCTGTTAGATCAGGTGAGAGCCAGGCAATTCCCATCATGCTTTGGGTCTTTTGGGATTATCGTGGTCCACTTTTGTTTGACATCAGAGCAAGTCGGGATGAAGTTGGACACAAATCTGTGCGGCGATTGCGGGTGATTAAATCTGCGCAGGCCTGGCTTGAATGAGCCTATTGTCAGCTACTTATCACTGTTCGCTCTGTTAGCACCGTTCACAGTGTCAACACGGCTAGTAGTGCTTACATAGTTAACAATACTGAAGGGGTTTTGCGGCCCAAAATTGGGCTGCATACTCACTGACAGACGGGAGGGTGGCCCCCATGTGTCTGCAGCAAGTCTGTCTCACCACTCTCACACACAAATTTCAGCTGGACTAAAAAGTCTATTTGCCTTTTTTCCCCTTAAAAATGAACTGGTTAGTTGCCAGTTAATCAGTTAATGGGCGTCAGGCAATCGAAGGCAAAATGAACCTAAACTGACACCCCTGCCTCCTCTGAATAAAGTAACGCTCATTCCATTATATTTTGTGTTTTTCAGGAAGAGTACGAGGACTCGAGTGGTAACGTCGTCAACAAGAAGACGTACGAGGATCTGAAGAGACAAGGCTTGCTGTAGACTGAGGAGAGTACGTCTTGAGTCACAACATCTAACGAGCGTCCTAAGATTTGTTATATTTTTTATCACTCGTGTCTCTTTTTATTTGTAAGTAGTTAATGTTGTTTTACGGACTGCGTCCAACCCTCGTTCCTCCCTTTGATAACTTTGTAACGTGGCAACCATGGATCACTATAATAAACTGAGTACTTTTGTCACTGTGCTGCGTCTTTATCTTCTGTTTATGTCTGAATGTTCTGCTCTCCTGGCGAGTCTGCCCACCAGAGGGATTCTCTACAGTGGCTGTGCAGGGACAGACCTCTGGGAGTGTGCTTTGATTTACTGTTGCAATTGACTCGTAAGCATATTTTAACTCTTTATGTAGGCTAGTTTACTGCTGTGGTTTTATGGTGGTGTTAAACACTTGGGTGATAAATTAAAACATGGATAATTGTACTTTTAATAGCAAACCTGCTGCTGCCAGAGAGTCTTGTTTGCCAGATTATGACTAGTGCAACAAAAATACAACATGTTATGGTTCCCTGCCCGCAGAGACAACATATTTCACAGACTATAAAACTGAGAGTCACAATCAACATAAATCTGAACTTTATTCTTTGTCACACTGTTGAAATTACTTCCTTTGTGAGCAAGACCTCCAGTCTGTTTCATACCACCATATTGTTTATGGTAGGTGCAGAATAATTGTTAGAGATTAGATAAAATAAACTTGATTGCTCCTGCAGGGAACTTTGTCACAGACATTAAAGCTCTGGTGCCTACAACGTGAGGACAGTCTTTGAAAATGGCTAAAAAAACAGACAATAAAGACAAAAGTCATGTTGTGCCATCTCCAGATACAGCACTGTCTGCTCAGACTTGTTTCATTTCACCAACAGTCCAAACTATGCTACTCAAAAACTTAATGATGTCACATCCATACGTGAAGGTTTGCTGTGTCTCTCAGCACAGTCTCAAGAGCATGAAGGAGACACCAGGAGACCAGCAGTTACACAAGGAGAGCTGGACAGGGCTGTAGAAGGGCATCAACGCTGCAGCAGGACCGGTATCTGCTCCTTTGTGTGAGGGGGAAAAGGAGGAGCACTGCCAGAGCCCTACAAAATGACCTCCAGCCGGCTACTGGTGTGCATGTTTCTGACCACACTGTCAGAAACGGACAGACAGATGAGAGCAGGTTCACACTGAGCGCATGTGACAGGCGTGAAAGAGTCTGGAGACACTGTGGTGAACGTTATCCTGCCTGTAGCATCATCCAGCACCACCAGTTCAGCGGTGGAGCAGTGATGGTCTGGGGAGGCACAGACCTCCAGTCATAGCCAACAGTACCCTGACTGCTGTTAGGTACCGGGATAAAATCGTCAGAGCGACTGTCAGACCTTAAGCTGGTGCAGCGGGCCCTGGGTTCCTCCTGGTGCAGGACAATGCCCGACCTCATGTGCCCAGAGAGTGTCAGCAGTTCCTGGATGACAAAGGCATTGATACCATCGACTGGCCTAAATCCAAATGAGCACCTACAGTATGGGACGTTATCTATCGGTGCATCCGACGCCACCAAGCACCACCACAGACTGTCCCAGAGCTCACTGATGCCCTGATCTAGGTTTGGGAGGAGATCCCCCAGGACACCATCCGCTGATTCATCAGGAGCGGGCCCAGACGTTGTTGGGAGTCCATAAAGGAGCTGGGGGGCCGTACACACTACTGAGTCACATAATGAGTTTGATCAGCCTGATTTCAATTTTTTAACTTTGATTTTCGGTGTGATTTTAAATGTAGCCCTCAGTGGGTTGATGATTTTGGTTTCCACTGACCGTTGTTACGTCCTTTTGTTCTCAACAAATTACACAATGCACATCAGTAAAGATTTTCAACTTGAATAATTTGTTCGTCAAGATCTAGTGTGTGATTAAAGTGTTACCTTAATTTTTTTGAGCAGTGTACAAAGACAATCACTTAATCACATTAGTAAAGTTAAGGCAGCAAATCGTCTGGAGCCATTAAATGTTTGACATTTTAGCTTGAAAATGCCATTAAAGATTAATTATCAAAATAGTTGCAGATTTATTTTCTGCTGATTGACTGATTAACTGACGAATCATTGCAGCTCTTAGACGGACCATCCCTCTGATGTCTTTATAATCAGTCATATACATGTATGCATAGATTAACTGTCTCAAAACAAGAACTACAATCATTGAAAGGTGAGGTTTTCCAATCAGATTATGTGACTCACAAATGTTTTAATAGCTTTCAGACAGGGCATCTAAAATGAATACACTGAATATTAGCACTCAATGTGGCAAATACCTTCATATTACATGGAAATACCAAACTCATCACTGTTGATCACAGTCCTGCAGGTGAAGGTACAAGCGTATTACCTGCTCCAACAGCCTCCTGGCATCTTTAGTTAATATTTAATGTGTTTACAGTTCAATAAAACAAAACAAGTGAAGATAAATCGAAGAGGCACCTTGATTGTCTGGTTTATCCAGTTTGACATTTGTCTCAAGCGGCTCATTAATTTCACTTCTCAAGTTGAAGCAAGAGGAAACGGGCCTCTCATCCTCAGAGAAGGACTCGTGCATAATTTAAATTAGATGACGTGATTTTCATGTTATGCTGTGTCATATGATTAATACCAACAGAGGGAGCTGAAATGAAAACGCTCTGCTCAGATTCACCCAAGAAGTCAGTGGCTCCGTTTGAAATTCAGTTCAATGAAATTCAATAGAACTGTTGTGTCAGAGAATGCTTCAGATTACAGTAACACTACACACAGTAACTACAGTTTTAACAAGTCACAACCAGTATCAATAAGACAACCAGTGGGTGTGCCGAGTCAGGGTCTCTCACTGGGCCCAGTTTTAGAACAATAGAGTATTAAATATCTGGCAACGTATTCAAATATACAAGATGAGAAGTGTTTTCAAGAGGCAAAACCTGACTCTGACCTCGTGGCACCTTTAGAGCTCACAAACTAACACACTCCATCTCGAATGGTTTTATGGTGGGGATTTATGCTCTGGTCAAACACATTCCAGCACAGATCTACTTCCTGTTCTACACTCCTCTTTGCACATGAACTCAAAGTATCTCAACACATCCTGTCATGTGTGTAAATTATAGATTATGTTTGGAGTCATCGTGCAGCTGACTGTAAACCAAAACTGAATTTAGCCACAACACATTGAAACTTGTGGTTTCAGTTTCTAGTTCTGCAGAAACCTGCATGGCTTGTGTTTAACACATCTGTCAATACTGTGTTGTAATAGGATCATCTCAGGGCCTCACGCCACGGTGTCATTACGCTGATGGTTATATGAGAGGTGTTATCAGCCGACTGTAAACAGGCTTGTCTTGCAGGCAGGTATTTATTTACTCAACTGTGATGACCCTCCGAGCCACTCCAGGAGACAATGGATTAGGTAAACAGTTCCCTATACTGCAATGCAATGTTCCCTTATGCTACTTTAATACATTTAAACCAACTTTTTCAGGAAAAGATTTACAACTTCTTTTAAGCCTGACATTCATATGGTCGTATTATATGATCAAAGTTATGTGCGGACATTGTTTTTATGGTAGAGCAGTGACAGAAAAGATATGAACACTATCCTAACATGCCCATTTCTTAAAGTTCTTTATAAAGATCATTACATGAGAAGGTCATAGTTTACCCCCCATTAATTCACTTTTACATCTATTAATAGCCCCTTTTCCACTGCAGGAACTTTTATCAATTACCCCAGATTTTGAAAAACCTTGGTGCGTTCCCACTGAAATTACCCGGGGTAAAAACTTTCCCTCAACCCCATATTTCCCTGAAAAAAGTACCTTATAGGGGGGTAGGACTTTTCAGATTCCCCAGAATTCTTGAGGGGTGGGGCAAACTTTATTTCATTTCTACATCATTTGGAAAATGGAGCAAAAGAAGAGAAGCTAGGAGAAGTGGACGGACGACGAGGTCAAGGAAGAAATGCAGCGGGACTTCAAGTCGGCGAATCGAAGCATATGAATCTGTCAACAAGCTGGCGGAGCTAAATATAGAGCAACAAATTCGTGAAAAGTTGAAGAAGTGCAGTTTCTTTCACCACTCCCTCATAAGTCACAACAAATTCCTGGAAATAAACGCTCCTGGAAATGTTGGTGGAAAAGGAGCTAATGTGACTCTTGACTGTGTTTGATAAACTATGTGTCTCTATAGAAACCTGTGTTGGAAGCAATAATTAAAGCAAACAAAATTAGTCATGACGTCCACGCTACGAATATGAACGTGGTATTAGCACTGCAAGAACCTACAAACTGTCTTCATGCAACCATCTTCACTTTTTGTGAACACACAGCAGTTCTATTTTTTACATCCCATCAAAGCCTGCAGATGGTGCTGCTCTACCATGATCTCCTGGTAGAAACACGGGCTAGATCGTGCATGCTTCACACTACACAGACTCTGCACTGTGAGATAATGAAAAAATAGCGTAGAGGGGAAGAAAAGAGACGAGGCCTTGGTTTCATCTGCCTGCTGGATTCTGTCCAATGCAACAACGCTGCTGATCTTCAGGTCCTTTTCATTATATAATTGCACTGCTGGAGCCATAACTGTCAGTCGCTGGTAATAATACGCTCAACACACTTGAACATCGGCGTATTCATTGCCTTGACAACCAAGATGTTCTCTTTTGTAGTTTTCCAGGGACACTATCTGTGTATGAAGATACTTTTTGCTTCTGTATTTTTCAATCTAGACCCTATTTTCCCATGTTTTGTGTCTAAGTGGCTCATGAGAACAGCTCTTTAAACTGGTCCAATATCAAGAGAGACTGCTCCCGACCGCAACTGAGAAAAAGGCTGCAATGTGACCGCTGTGGGCATTTATACATGTGCATGTACGTCCTCTCAAAGTGCTCGTTTGAAGTGACAGGCTCACACTGACAACATTAGGGACTGATCATGAAAGGGGGAAAGGCTGGTGCAAAAAGGGGGAGGCATGTCAAATAATTTATTAAGCACTGAGGAGGGACTGTTTTTTAGTGTAATTTGTTAAAGGGGGATATACAACTTTAAATGACTGTATTTTGTATTTATTTTGCCACAGATTTTTAAAGAAAACAACAGGTCTGGAAGGCATGTTTTCTTTAAAAATCACCAAAATTACACCGTTTATCATTGCCAGAAACTGTAAAACAGAAATTATCACTGGATTTTCAAATATCTGATGGTCCTTGAACACGTCATACGTCGTGACAACCAACTCTGAGCTTAAAATAGCGATATTTCATCAAAATCACTTTATTCGATGTGTGTTGTTTAAATTCTGGTCCAAAATAAACCATTTGGAGGAACAAATCTAGGACGTATGACAAGAGCGAAAAACTAAGGACGTTTTTCAGCTCCAGGAGTTCGTCTCCAGCTTTTAACTCTCAAACATCAAAAGATAAATTTTAAAATCTATAACTAATACATGGTGGAGGGGAAGTCATGCATTTACTCCGTCACTCAGGGGAGGCTCAAGGAAAAATATCTGTAGCCACAGGGAGGGTAAAAAACAAACAAACAAACAAACAAAAAAAGTCACACCCTAGCTCTTCTGACAAGTAAAGAAGAGTCCCTTATGAAAAGGATCCCTAAAGAGAAATAAAACGCATCTTTACCTTTGGCTTTAGACTGTTTATATTTGAGTGTAACCAAGTCACACTTAAGGAGAAGTCTCGTTCTATTAAAGAAGAAATCTAAATTACTATTAAGGCTAAGATTTCTTTGTTAGGGATGCACAATAATATCAGCACGGGCCATCAGCATGGCAGATAAAGGCTTTAAAATGAAATATCGGCATAGCCCCGAAATAAACATTACTCCTGATATGACCAGCTGATAAGATGCCACTTTAATTATGTGACTTTAATTAGTCAAAATAGCCCTGGTTGTCTCAAAGAGAGCATCAAGCTTGTTATAACTGGATGACCAGTCCATCATTTTCAATGTTCCAGCAGATTCCTTCTGTCGCAGGTAGTTTTGCAATCGTTAGACGAATGTTTAGGGTCATTGTCCTCTTGGAAAATAAATCCAGGCCCAATAAGACGACTCCCACAGAATGTTGTCGTATACTTTCTTAGCCATGACGCCATCAATTTTTACTAAGTCACCTGTTCCTGAGGCTGAAATGGCACCCCACACCATAATACTACCCCGTCTGTGTTTAACGTTGTGGTGTTGATCTCGTCACGCAGTTCTCGTGAGGTTGTTCTTCCGTCATTAAGACTGGGAATGTTGAGATGCTTCACTTGTCTGTCTGAAAGTTTCTTTTTTCGACCTCTCCCCTTTCGGTTCTGGTGTGAATTGGTGGCATCATGGCGATCTAAAGTGTACTTCACAGTGCTTGGACTGCATCTCAAGTCCTTGGCAATGTGGCGGTAACTCCAGCTAGCATCAACAAGGGCCTTGATTTGAGCCTGTTGCTCACTCGTTGGCTCCTTCTTCACCGACAAAGAGCAACATGTGCTTCAAGTGCTCCAAGTGTGCTAATAATCTAATAATGTTGGCCACCACTGCACATGTAGGCTTCCTAACATTGACATTTCTAGCTAACGTTACCTTTGCCAACAACAAAGCGAGTTAGAAACTGTCAATGACGACACATAACTTAGCATAAGCCAACTAACTATTGTAAAATAACACTGAGAAGCGTTAATATACTACTTTAAAAGCGAGTTTTTGTTAAACGAGTCACTAAAACGTGAAAACGGTTTCTACTTACCGTCCACAGCGCCACCAAAATCCCGCTTGTGGCCAGAAATATTTCACATCCGCAGCTGTAAGAACTACCAATGTTAAAATGCCTACGTCACTTCCCCTTCACCACAGTGGTTTCCGTAGTGTAGTGGTTATCACGTTCGCCTCACACGCGAAAGGTCCCCGGTTCGAAACCGGGCGGAAACATTATTTTCTAAAATTTTCCACATGCTCATATCCTGCGATAAGATGAAGCAGTGACGTCTCTCTGCAGTGGATCACCACATATATCACTGGAGTCTTTCAACTGTGCTTAATGGGCACAGGAATATCACTGTGTTGATTTAAAACATCTTTGGTGGGCCACTTATTAATAAACATGTCAAACATTGATCATTTAAAAATATTTTAAATTAAATTAACTAAAAAGATAGATTTGACATCTGAAATCTGTGTACACATGTAGACTATACACACACACACACACACACACACAGAGCCCAGAATTCACAGCTTTGTTTCCACCGGGATATTTTGGATGGAGGATCCCTCTGATTAATGACCTGTCTTGCAGCAGATGTTTAATTAGCGTCGGAAAGTCCTTACCTGATGTTTTCCTGTCAGAAACATATGGCACCGCACAAAAAAAGGCTTGTGTCACACTCGTTTCCTCATGTGAACACGGTTGCCAGACTTCATTATAACATCGTCAGCATGTTTAGAGCGGGAGAATGATCCCAACAGGAAACACCACATATTTAAATATCCTGTTTCAGAAGCAATCAGAAAATGTGCTGCTCATTTTGTACATATTACATTATTAATCTCTCACTATTCTATTAATGTCAGCATACAAGTGTTTAGACAAAACAATCGGCATCAGCTCAGAAACAGCACTGACGGTTATTTTGGTCTTGACCAAAAACAAAATGGTGGGCCGACCTACCGACCAATATTGCCATCTCTCAGCCCACTTGCCAAAAACAAAAAGATTATGTCCCAACAGTTGTGTCAACAGGAGACGCAGCAGTCTGTAGTTATTGTGGAGACAAAGACATTTAACATGAGTAGTACCTGTAGCAGTAGTCGTGGTACTTTATTATCCGGGGTCTCAGGGAGGCATTTCAGTCTCCTGCAAGAATCTAAATTCTGTTAAGAGGCTTTTCCAAGGAAAAAATACTGAGAGAAACACTTTTTCCTGGCATTTCAAATCCCAAACTGTAGATTAGCTCCGCACCCTGCCATTTGTAAGAGAGCTGCCAGCAGCCTGGTGCTAACATGTCATTTTTATGGGCAGAGGCTTTATGTGGGCAGAACCATTAAAGCGTGGCATTAGAGCGTCCTGAGGGATCAGCTTTGCTCCACTGATTTCTCATTCACATGAGAGCTGAGAGCAGGCGACACAGACACTGGTTGGTTCGCAGGAGCATGTCGCCACCCGCCATCTACCTAAAGTCACGGCTGCACACTGAGAGCTGCTCCAGAGGCTCAGAAATAAATAAAGTGACAAACATTGTGATTGGAGCTGATTGAAATGTCTGCGTGTTAGCGGAGTGTTATAACCGAGCAAGCTTTGGGCAAGTTATTTTAACTCTTGAACCTTTCCTTCTGTTTTAGTTCAGTTCATTGAAATACTTGCATTAAAGGTCTGAACGTCCAGATCTCAGTCCTTGTATTTTGTGCTCATCCAAATTAACGGCTTGAATTAACCCAAAACATTGAGCATAATTAGATCAGACAGGACATGATGTCAAGTCCAATCAACTGCTGGAGCAGCTGATTGATGAGGGGAGTCAGCTGATAGATCACATGATTCTTTCTATGCAACCAATTGGTGACCAACCTATTCAAACTGCTCTGGCCTGCCTACTGTTGCTGCTTCCTCTGCAACCCGCCTCCACCCCAGCTCCTCCTTTTCATGCTGTGTCTGACTTATCAGTGTCATTTCTGTTTGTCATTGACGCTGCTCTGTTCTGCTCCCAGGAGGTCTTTGCTGCTGCTCTCCCTGCCTTAGGCTTTCCATGTAGGCACATAGAAGGGCAGGGAGGTTTGCTCTGTCTGCCTCAGACCTTCTTACACTACGTCACGTCACAGTGTCACATGTTGTTCATGTGTTCCTGTTTACCAGTATAGAATTAACAACACTGTTTATTCTTGTACTTCATAGCATCTGGAAAATCAGTGCCAAAATATATTCTGAAATGTGATGCAACTCAATTGCAACAAAAGTACTTGGTTAGTGTTTTGGGTTAACAAAGTATGTAGCGTGACCTAAGTATGCCACGTGGGTCGTGCTGGTATGTCTCGTACCTGCATAACGTACGTAACGCTATATTATAAAAATGTTGATTTTTGCTATTACGTAAATCAGCTAGCATTACCTTAAAACAAGTTTTGGTTTCATACGTGACACAAACAGCAGTCTCCTGGGATGAAAGTCTTGCTCAAACTTTGCAGAGTTTGTTGCGCTTTATACTGCGTCCATTGCGCTTTCGCCAGTCAAATGCTGCTGCAGATGGGCTTACATTGGCGGCAGTTGAAACCCTGATGCGTCTCATAAAGATGCCAAAGGATGCCTTCAGTGTCGGAGTCGCATGCCAACACTTTGTTGTGGCAATGTCAATATGTTCCTCAGCTTCTGTGAGTGCAATGTAAAGCCCTGTTTCACCAAACACTTTCAGTACGGTACCTCTGGAACCAACAGTAACCCTTCAGACATGGTACCTAGGCCCTAGTGCTGCAAACAGTACCCTTAAATGTGGGCGGGGTTGTTGTCACTCACTGCTCCGTCCAGCACTCGCTGTATTTCCTCATCAGCGGTGACACAGATGGAAGTCTGCACCTCGTTTATCGTCCACAGAACGAGGCTGCACACTAACATTTTGAGAACAAAACAGAACAGGCTGCAGTGAGAGTCTCTCTCCATGGGATAATATAAATATCTGGTTTGTGCATTTTGTCCTTCTCAGGCAAGCTCAGGGGTTTAGAGTTGCTGTAGCCCACAGGAGCGACGTTTTTTTCTCCTCCGAGTGAGGATCAGAATATATGCAGTTCACATAACCTGGCTGAAATTAATATATATAAATGCCTAAAGATCCACTCATTACTAAAAGTGTATGTCATATAAAAACTAAAGTGATGGCCAAAGTTGTTAAAGTGAAACTTAAGGTACCCCAACAGAGGAGGGACCAAAAATAGGGACGGTGCAGAACGGTTCCATCCACAACCTTTAACAGTGGAAACAGGAAAAAGCTTCTGTGAGTGCAACATTAGAGAACCTAAAAGCAAAGATTGCTAAAACTATAAAACAAGACCCAAGTTGTAATACAGCAGCATTATCCTTTAAAGTAGAGTTTGATTTACTCTGCTGCTGAATTCTTCTGCCTCGTAAAAAGTACTGTTCAATAACGTACTTGAGAGTCTGTGTCACTTTTTAAATCCTGAATGGTTTTTAATTGCACCATGTGGACTGAAATGTGACAATGTGACAAAGGAGCTGTGAACACACCAATCATTTAGACCAGCTGGAGTAGCTTTCAGCAGCTTCTACTTCTGCCTCATCTTTTGTATTCTGCACACACTAATTATTTTGCCATTTACAAACAAATGCCACTTCGAAACTAGACTCTGTCTGTCATTGACTGGGATGCCACATTCCTGCAACCGTGCAGACTTCTTTGATTGCTTCTAACCCATTTTCTTGGGCGGCAACAACACTGATTCACCAACAGTAAACACAAGTTTTAATTTGTCTTCAAAGAAATACAGGAAAGAACAGTCTTTGATCATAAGAAAATAAGAAAAGGACCCTACAGAGCAGAGTTACTGTACACAGACGCACTTTCTTCATATCGCAAACAGACACCAAACACAGCCGTTATCAGGAAATGATCTGTCCATCATTGTGTTCTTGTAGCTTCAACATATCAGTGACATTATTAACCTGTACAAAAAATGTTAGTGATTAAAAACAGTAAGGATCGAACGAACATTTAGAGAAAATCTCATCAAGGTGGATGAACATAAAGGGATTGTCTTTAACAGTGGGATGTCTGGTCATGCTCAGGGCATCTACCAGGGAAACAAAGCCATGTTCACATCAGCCACTTGTCCTTCTCCTTGTTAAAGTTCTCAGCCCATTGGCGCGTAAGCTCCAAGTAGTGCTCTGGCTTGTTGGGTTGGTAGTCAAGGTACAAACGGGTCACTGTTTTCTTGGGTACAGCCCTCTCTATCTGCGTGCCTTCGTGCCACTGGTTAAAAGAAGTAATGGTGACGATTTCCGGTCTGACAGACAAAGCCGCCTGCAAAGATGTGTCGTAGTAACGTCCGTTAACCCTGTTCCTGGTGTTGTGGTTGTTCCATGGCCGCACAGCTGTGTCCACGTACCCCGGCCCAACGCTGGGAATAAACAGCAGGTTGCTTGCATCACAGAAGGACTTGATGGCTTTCCAGTTCTGGTGGGAGGAGCCAAAGGAGAAGCCGTTGGAGGCAAAGTATGTGTAAATGCCATCAAAGCCGCTTGCTAGGATGTCATGCTTGTGGCGCTCTTCCACAATGAGGGCCACGAAGACGCCGTCGTAAGGCGTGCCTCTGATGCTGTGGGAACCTTTAGTTGTCAGAAGCTCCGCCCAGGACTCTGGTGGTATCAGGTAGGAGTCATAGACATAAAACAGAGGCAGGACTTGCCCTGTGCTGGACCTGAATCTGTAGAAGGCGCCATGCTTTCCATACCTGAGGAAAGAGAGATCAAGCTGTGACAATATGCATGGAAAAGCATTTTTAAAGCTACTGTAAGTAGGGTTTTTGTGATTACAATGGCTGCAGTGTGCATCACTGTCCACATTTTCGTAAACACCACTGGGGGGAAATGTTCAAATTCTGTACATAGTGGCTTTAGTTTGCCTCTGTTCACTGTTTCACCACCACTAAACAACAACTGTCCAATGGGGACAGTGCTACAAATAGCAGTTTACAGAGACATCACTGTAGCCCCTTTTACACTGCCAGATTTTTGGTGAATGTTGGGCTGTTTTGCCGGCAAGCTGCGAGCGTTTCGACACATTGCCCCGAAAAATGCACATTCTGTATAAACAAAAGTAAGCAGGCGGCATTTTGCTGCACTCCCGGATTTTGTTTTTATACTGCCAATGCTGAAAAAGACTGATTGGGCTTTCCTGCAAATTTGCACAACTCCTATTAAAAAGGGCTTATGTGTTTCCAGTGGGGATTGTGGCACTAACACAGCTTTGTCCGTAGACAGAGAGCAACATAAGCATGCATTTGAAGTTGTGTTTCTGGTGATGTGACAAACATTTTCTCTCTCTTTAGGGCTTTGGTTTGGTTTTGTAACTACTGCTAGCTCACCTAGCACCACTGAGCTAACTAAGGTTACAGCTCAGGCGAGAGGGACATCATTACTTTTTACATCTTGCACTGTCCTGAGCACAAACCTCTCATCCATGCAGGTGCAGTTTGGTAGAAAGAAATAGTTCCTACATGTAACAGCTCACAACAAGGTCTGTGGATTATCTTGAGGAACCAGGTCATGATTTCTGGATAAAGACTTTGCTGTTGAGTTTTTCAAATGTATTTTTTTGGCGCTTCGAGCACCACAAGCTGAGATACATCTAGTTCCATTATATTGGAGAAAAGGCAGACATCTCTGCAGCTGATTTCTCCAACACTCTGCAACTAACACCAAAACTATCTGGATTGATTTTTGATTTTGGGGTGAACAACCCCTTTAAGCTAACAAGCTACATGTGAAAGCCTCGACATAAAGTCAAACTGTCATGTGCCTCAGTGTGACCCAGAGTCAGTGGGTTAGCCAGGCTGAAGGCCAAGGCAACCGATCCTGTTAGCAGTGGCTTTGTTTCATTGCAAATGCACCTCATGTTTCAAATGTTTCAAATGTAATGATGCTACATGTAGCGCCTTTAATACAGCTTAGATTTCACAGGTTGTGTCAGACATTCAGAAAATATTTATGCATCTCTTTTTCTGTCTTTCCATTTTTGTTTCATTTTATACAGATGGTCGGCTCAGTGGGTTTCTGAAAATGTTGGCAGCAACAAAAAGTCCAGAAATCGGATTTGACTCGAGGCTCTCGAGGCTGAGCTTTGATTTTACTCCAGTCTGGTATCATTATAAACACGGCATCGCTGAGACGCCTTATTCTTGCTCCTCGCCACAGTGTGAGATCATGAGCTTCTTCTTTTATTAGACTGCTATTGAATATTGTATTAGACGAAACACAATCTGATTAGCCTCACAGCCTCTCCCCACATCTCTCTATTAAAGCGAGCATATTTTACACGTTGCTTCATTTATGGGGAAAGCTGAATATCATGAAATGTTATGAGACAGACGAAGAGTCAGGTTGTCTCTGGCACACATTCAGACTGGTCAAAGTCAGAGGAAAATCTACCTGCCGATGTGCTGCAGCAAGATCACAGGGAAGACATCTATATTTAACAACCTGTTCCTCGTCTCTTATCAGGCTTCAGATACGAAAAGCAGAGCTCCACCCTTTGGAAGGGAAACGAATCTGGCACAGAGATAAAAACAACTCACTTGTCAATGATGTATTTGATGTTGTCATGCATGCTCTGGTCCGTCCGTCCCTTGTATGGCTGTATGTGAAAGGCCACCTGTGTGAAACACATTTGAACACAGACGTTAACAAAAACATCATCAAAATGTAATTACACAAAACCCTGAAAAATAAGGGGTTATGCAGTGAATTTCAAACTGTGCACTCTGTGGTTCATTATTCCAGCCTATTATCCGTTTTGATGGAAAAACAACATTTAATTGGTCTGACCTCGCTTATTATTCGGCCACGCTGCCTGTGAATCACAGCCGTGATTGACATGTCACTCTGTGCCGAGTCTGGAGTGTTTTAATGAGGAGCTGCTCTAATTAAAGTCAGGCTGGGTACTGTTCAAGAAATTACAATACCAGTACCAATACCCTTAAAGTGATACTGGTTCCAATTGACAAGCTGTCGGAGTAACTAACTGCACTCCCTGAAGAAATATTATCATATTTTTGGAGAAATGAAAGAGTGATTCCAGAGAGAAGCAGACAGAGGGGTCTACAGTGTGTGATTGAAGGATATATCCAGGATGTCAAACTGACTCAGCAGCAACAACAGGTTCAAAAGACAAAGATAGTTAGAAGCTAAAGCCGAACTATAGGCTACAGATCACAGTGTGAAAGTGAACCACCACATCACTGCTGATCGCCACACAAGACAATGAATATAAAGGGAAACTTTGCTGATATTGAACCAGCTGTGTGGCATCGCAGTGTGTGCAGATGAACACTGTCTGACTTCCTGTCTGGACCTCTGCTGCCACAGGGAGCACAACATTTAGCTCCAAATCCACAAAACCAGCCTGAAAATGAAGGAAATCTGAAACGACTGCATTAAAGTCAATGGAGCACAGCTGGTCTGAGCCAGCCGATGCTACATTATGATGTGGCCAGGACTTAATGAAGAGTCAATTCAGTACTTCATTCAATGCCTTTTTTCCTACTTCTTTCGATACCCATCATAATTTCAATGACCAGTTATGTTTAAAATCACCAGGCCAATCACAATACATTATCAGTTCGAGATGAACGTATGCTGCCACTGTGAGCTGGCTAACGTTGCCTGGCATGTGGAGACTCTAAATAGATCTGTTTTTGAAACAAAAGAGTCATGTGGGAGACAATCCAGTGCCAGTAAAAGCTCCAAAGTGTGTGGTGAAGAAGTGTGACCCTGAATACATTACATTTGAATTCATAATGCAGGCAGTGATGCTGAGCCAAGAGCACAGTGTGTTGAAAGTGGTGAAATCCTGTCAAATGAGGCGCTAAAACCACCGAGGCTCCAGAGACACTTAAACACAAAGCAGCCAGGACGTGTTCAGAGGCCAAAATAATATTTCCTGAGGAAAAGGGACAGACTTAAGTCATCACATTCACAGCTGACAGTGACATAACACACCCTCAGAGTCCTCTTTATTCCCTGTTTTGTAATCATGTTGTGTTTTTTAATCATTTATTTGGGATGTCTTTTGGCTCAACTCAGAGTTTCCTGCCTCAGAGCAAGTTAGCCTGCCAACTGACCAGTCAAATCACTGACTTTATAATAAAGTGACCAGTAATAAAGACCATCCAACCATCAACCGCAGATGCTCGAACTACCTCAACTGACCCCTTTCGACGCAAAGGAGCAGCGGCTCTACTCCGAGCTCCCTCCGGACGTCCGAGCTCCTCCCCCTATCTCCAAGGCTGAACCCAGCCACGGAGGAAACTCATTTTGGCCACTTGTATCCGCGATCTCATTCTTTCATTCACTACCCAGAGCTCGTGGCCATAGGTGAGGGTTAGGACGTAGATGGACTAGTAAATTGAAATCTTCGCCTACTGGCTCAGCTCGGTCCGGCATCACTGCAGACGCTGCAGCAAACTGCTGATCCATCTCACGCGCCACGCATCTCTACCCTCACTCGTGAATAAGACCCAGAGATACTTGAACTTCCTCGCTTGGGGCAGTACCTCACTCCCAACCAGGGAGTTAATAAAGAGCAATAGATATTTTTTCAAGAGCAAAGATTCCTTCATTCCTGACTCTGCAGCTCAGAATAGCAACTTTATGATGACAACAGGAAATAAGAGCTTCAACCATCTGTTGTCTTTTATTGGAAAAATGATCAATACGCTATGAATTAGCCTCCACGTGATGTCATATACATTTCCCCTTGTTCGACATCACTGTTCCATACCCACTAAAGGCTAACAGTTCATGTTACTACAAGAGGTTTGCACAGCGGATGCTAAAGTACGTGACCTAATCATTTAGGGTACAAAGTGCTGAGTGAAGGTCACGTCACCATCAAGTCAAGTCTCAATTGAAACAGACACAGAATGAGACATTTTTAAGATTTCACATTCCATGTGCCGTCTTGTAACTGAGTATAAAAAAGTACGAGAGCACATTGAAAGCAGTGTGCCGGTGCTTTTGTGCTGATAATTGCTGGCCAGCACCTACAAAGAAGTTATGTATGTGTGTGTGTGTGTGTGTGTGTGTGTGTGTGTGTGTGTCTCTTGATGATTGACAGAGGAAATGTCTGAAAAGCTTTAATAGCCTCTCTGCGGTGACTTCTATTCTATTCTATTTATGTACAGAGGGTACCTGCAGTGAAAAAGAAAACCTCTCTGTGCTTTTATGAAACATTTTTCTTGCTGCTCAGTGGTGTGTGAGCACTGCAGGACTGACTCATTTGACCTTTTATTGGGAACCGTTCCTCTTTAGATGAGTATTACTGAAGGATTACGGCTGTGTTTCAGCCCTGAGGTCTAATGTCAGCATGACGGTAAACACTGAAAACACTGCAGAGCTCATTAAACATTTCTCTACAGCACAACTCGTGGTCAAAAACGCTGAGCTCAGTTGGCAGAAGAGAATGTTGGCATTGTATAATTCCAAACCACGGATATGTTACGGTTGTAGGTTTTATACGCGTCATATCAACATTTCGAAAGTGACAAAGAACATGGTGGAGGGGACGGTAGATGGTCTGACACTAAGGTGAGATGTCTGACGAGCTGCAGACCACTGCTCCAGACCAACAAATGACAAAACCGGTTGTGTTTTAGTGAGTCATTGCTGTGAGGTTTCCAGCGGGGACAGCAGCTTTTTAGCGCCACAAAAAGCAGTTGTTTTTTCCTAAGACATCACTGTGTTTCCAGCCAAATGTGGGTGTTTTTTAGGGGCCCGTCACTGTGTTTCCACCTGGGATAGTGACACAAAAGGCAGTTGTTGCCAAAAGCAGCTGAGTTTTACCAAGACATTGCTGTATTTCCAGCGGCACTATACCCAGTGGGCGTTGGTTGCTAGAAAACACCCACATTTGATTAAAAAAAAAAATCAAATGTGGGTGTTTTCTAGCAACCTGTCACTGTGTTTCTACTGGGTATAGTGCCATTGTTTTATACTGAGAAAATGTTGTGTTTCCAGCAGCTTATTGGCCAAACATGGATGTTTTTTGGCAACCTGCTGCTGTGTTTCCAGCCGTGATAGTGCCATCAAAAGTGGGTGTTTTAAAGCCAACACACTTCAACACTTCAAAATCACATACAAATGTAATGTATCCGTGATTTGCAGGAATGTACCATGCCAGCATTTATTCGTGAGACAGGTTTAAAACTGCATTCACACAGATCGACTGAATGTGCTCAGATATAACTGTGCTTGTGTTTCCCTGACAAATGGTACAAATATAATTCCCCACTGGAGAGGCATGCTGGTCTGACAGCCATCAGTCATCAAAGACAAAGGCAGGCAGGCTAACAACGTCCTTTTCCTCTGGTATAAAGATAGGAGGAGACAGAATGGCAGACAGAAGCTAACTTTAGCCTGCAGGATGCTGAGGATTTCTTGAAAATGGAGCTGAGCGGGAGGAGGAGGAGGAGGAGAGAACAAGAGAAGCAGATGCTCACCATCCCCACAGGCTTGTCCCGTATTGTCGTCTCATCTGTCAGCACACTCAGGTGAAACAGGATGGTATCTATTCCACTGACCCAAGCGTCTCAGAAACCCTTTTTAGCTTCCTCTCAGTGATGATTCAAACTTGTGTGCGTGTGTGCACAGTCGTTTTTAGATTTGTATGTGATCCAGAGGGATTTTAGTGCATATGCGGCAGAGATTTTTTTAGAAGGCCTAAATTAAAAGAATCACCAAAACTGGAGATATGAGTATGATTTGACAGAGAACACTGTCTCATGTCTTTTGGCAGGAGCTGAAAGCTGCGTGATTGATGCCCTCTGTCATTCAGGAAAAACTATGGCAGTCTTGTTTGCTTCAGTCACAAAGGGGGGAAAAAAGGATCTACTGCAGCTCAGCGGCAAACAGTAAAGCATTGACAGAGCTGTCGAGCCACAAACACTGAGCGCTCAACGCCCACTCCATCTTTCAAAAGAGGCTGCAAGGTCTTCCTAAACAGTTTCCATGGTAACGCGGTGGTGTTTGGCGCCCGGGCTCGGGCTTGTCAGCTGTCTCGACTGGTTGGAAATCATGAAAGGCCAGCGAGGTAAGACGCTCCTCAATCTGTTCCTGTTTGGCTGAATAAACCGCGGACGGATGAAAAGTGCTTTGTTTGCTCAGATCCCCTCACGCTGTGTGCCGCCAACAGACTCTCGTATTTACATCCTGAGCCTCAGGTGTGTAGACGTCGCCGCAACAACAGTTCTCAACAATGTTTGGCTTTTCTTCAGATGATGACAAACACTAACCTGGAGCGATGTTACATCATCACGTTGGTGTTTGCTACATTAAATCAGCTAATTATGTAAACTGGGATGATAAATTCAAAAGTGCAGAATGCAAAACACCATCATGAAGGGAAAATGAGTCTGTGTAGGCAACAGGAAGTGTCCCCAGAGTGATCTGAAATAATCTACAGCATGTCCCGAGTTAACTGCACATAACATATCTCCATTTAATCTGTGATGTTAATGTTGGTTAAATAAACTTATACTCTCTGTCATTATAATGTGTGTTTATAATCACAGCGAGATGCTTTAAAGAGTTACCACACGCTGCCCTTCAGCCTCCTACACACTTTCAAAACATCACAGTGGGGGTGTGGAGGGAGCGGCGCAAAATGGTTGCTGTGTGAGGTGTGTGGAGTCAGCAACTAATAATTACAGTTTGATATGAAAATGTGTCGTTTGCACTGACTGCCTCGAAATGTTTGGTATGAATTTATGTTTTCAAACTAGAAGAGGATTAAAAACTCTAGTTTCAATTTAAAAAAAGACAACATTCCTCACCTACATCGTGTTTAATCTCTTTAAAGCTGCGTTCAAGACTTTGTTTCCAGCCGAGTCAGAGCAACATTAGCAAACATGTCATCAAATCATGTTTTTGGTCACCTGATGAAAGTATGCGGTGACCGAGGCCACTGGCACCACCCGTGTCATTTTAGCTATTTGGAAAGGAGCTAAATAACGCTTCAGAGTTGGGTTAAATTTTTGTGAGGGAACAACTGGCATGGCCATTTTCAAAGAGGTCCTTAAAACTCTCACCTCAAAGTGTCTGAATAAAAATGGTCTCTATGAGTACCCATGAGTCTCACCTATACTTTTTTAAATATTACTTTTATTGATGATAATGTTTCAACATGAACAACAAAACAAACACTCACATACATAACACACACATGGACGTCTAAATTAACATAGTCAGGAGTTAATTACACAAAAGCACATACATATCATCCATGTATGATTATCAGACACATCACGGGTGAGAGTACGCAGGAACAAGACAACCATAAAGGATAAAGGGAAACATCCAGTTAATATGTACAGTATATCCAGATGCGGTCGGTCGTGTCTCCGCTAAACTTGAGAAGGTTCCCAGTAAATGTTTTGCTCCTTACAACAAATGTGCTGCTTCAAATTAAAGCTTTATATTCGTCTGTTTAAGGAAAAGGACAACCAGTTTATTTGAAGAACAAAAAACCGCCTAATACTTGACACCCAAAGATTTTCAGTTTTCAATTCCTTTGAGCCTCTTCTGAGCTAGTTTTCCACATGACGTTAGTACAATTAAACAAAATCCTTGCCAAGCCTCTGTGGGACTAGCGAGTTAGCTTGTTGGCTATGCTAATGGATAAACTTGCCAATAGATTAGATTAGCCATTAGATTATTGTTAACTAACACAGATTAAGGATACTATAATTTTCACTTGCAAATACCTGCTATTGACACATTTTCACAGCCTACCAACATAGCAAGCTAACTCGCTAACCCTGCAGCAGCTCATAAGGATTTTATTCAGTGTTAATGTGGATTTTGTTCAATTGTTACACCTTCAGTTTGGGAAACTAGCTCAGAAAAAGCACAAAGGGATTTTAAAGAAGCACAGGAGCATGTCCCGCTTGGCAAAATCACGTCGTGCAGTGTATCCGAGTGCTTTTTCAGTGCAATCAGCTGCCTGTTGCAGCTTAAACTGAATGAAACTGAACCAATACAGTAATTTGTGGACCTGAAAATAAATCAATGAGCCGACAGACATTTGGAAATGCAGAGCTGAGTGATAATTCTCAGTGAGTTTGTCACTAAACACATCACCTCTCGAGTCATTTGACTCACTGCTGATATAAAAGTATTGACTGGTGCAACTTTAAAGCTTGATTGGTTCATTAAAATGTTCTCATCTGTGTCCCCACACAGCTGTTACTAAGACAATGCATTACATTAAAACAAGCATCCGTGTTATAATAAGAGGTTTGTGTCATTAGCACATGACACTTTTCTGCTCTACTGAAGTTTTAATTTACATGTAATTAACATTTCACTGGACAAACAGGGTCAATCTATGCTTAATTAGTGAGGACAGAGCGCTGCGGGGGGATTATAGATCAGCCTCTGTCCTCCTGTCTGTCACATGTGTCGCCCTCCACTGATATCTGCGACACCAGTGGTTTGCTTCAGAGGGAATTTGGCACAACGTTCCCTCTTCACACGTCATTTTGCTTTAGAATATTGACAGAGAATCTCCTTCTGTGTCATGAGCATTATATCAAATGACACACAGGCCACACACACACACATGACATTTGCGAAGAAAGCGCACACACGGACACACACACACACACATGACTGCTCACAAACACAGACTTCAGCCTGTATTTTGTCAGCGGCAGCTCTGGTGCACTGAAACACTGGAGCATTAGCCCTCAGGTCAGCTGTGCGATACACACTGTTGTGTAAGTCTGACTGAGACACACAGAGAGACCCAGTTCTCAGTCTAAGACTTCCATATAAGGAGCACGAAAGTCGACTGAGGGAAAGCTCTTCTGTCCTCTTAATGCTGAATCTACAGTCTGAGCTCGGCTTGTTTTGCCACCGCTGTCTCAAGCACCTTCAGCATCTTTTGGCTTTATGGTATGTGACCCCTTCAGCGCTGGAGTAGATACGACTTTGTGAGATGGACTGGTGCATTGAAAGAGACAATCTACCCTAAAGCACTCCAGCTTTTAACAACAGCAATTGGCTCAGCCAGTCTGAAAGCAGAACATTTTAATCTCTCTGCAGCCTCTGTGTTACTGTAAATGTCAGGTTTTGAGGTCAGAGCATTGAAATTGAAGATGCCACCGGGGCCCTGTGGGTAGGTAACCATTTCTTCACTGTCAGGAGCCTCAGAGGACCATAATGCAATGCAGCTGCAAGACATGCTGTGTTCTACATAAAGAGCGTGACGCACTTTTTCTCAAGTGGAAAGAATTTTAAGGGTCCGTCACACTATAGTCATGTTCACAATGTCCTGATTGCATTTGTTTAAAAACCTTGGCTGAGTATAAAACTGTACATTTTTGGAAAGTTTAGAGCGTTACAAACCTCAAAACCAAACGTCTCCATGACGGCCATCTTGGACTGTCAAAATGGCGACCACGCATAACTTGTGTTTAGCAGGATCCCACATTATAAATCAAATTGGCTTCCTTCAAATTTTGAGCCCAGGAAATAAACAGGACCATTCCCACCACACTGCACCTGCTTATAATGTCTTTTTATAATGTTATGCTGTATCTCTTTTGACTGTATTTCTTATCACCACACTTGACTTAACAAGCTAGGTAGTGTTAGCTTAGCTGGCTTTAAAAAAACTACAACAAAGATTAACTGGCTGATGAGAATTAACCCTGGTTAACATTAAGCCGAGCTAATGTTAGACACAATAGGTTATTCAGCAGTTGTCAGGTGAGAACTCAATAGCCAGTGAAGTTCATTGTTTGGCGAAGCTAACTCTGGAATAGGGAATGAGAATGTGTTGTCATCAACTGCGAGGCGGCCATTTTGGAAGGACAGGTGTAATGTTGTGCTCACACCATACATGCGAGTTTGAAGGCGAGAATATTTTGTGTTGACTCGCGAACTGATTACCGAATCGATGAATGAACTTCCGCCAGTACGTCCTCGGTGTCATACATCCCCGAGGATCTCAATGTTGATTGGCTATGTTGATCGTTCGCCTAATTTCATAATTTTCTACTCTCGCGAATAAGCGCCTAACGCAAAATCGTGCTACTTAGCCTACTTCATTTGCGCTGCTTAATTAATATATATCGCATATTTCGCATCACGTCCATTGCACCACTGGGCAGCAATACTCGTCTAATCGCATCTTTACAGTAGCCATGTTTCCATCAGCCTGTTTAGATGCGCATCTAGAAGTATAGCATCAGAAGATTATGATGGAAACGCCAAAATACAAATTAAAATCCCCTGATTCGCACAAACTAAAATACACTCGCTTTAGCCGGGTTTTGGTTGATTTGAAAAAATGCTGATTCACAAAACAGGGGATGGAAACAGTTATGTTCGAATTAAGTCTGACGTAGCGCACCTCTCTCCATGGTGATATCCACACTCCGGGTGGGGAAGGCGGTAATGCATTTACAAGCTGGTTGCCAACCGCCAGAAAACGTAGAAGAAGAAGAATGCGAGACTTTTGCTTCCGGCTCTGCGGAAAAATCACACGAGTTTGTAGTTTTCACCAAAGTCCGCACATTTAATAGAAACACACAGGATTCGTATTTCTTTTAATGCGCATTTCCCAATGATTCGAATCACTTTTGGATGGAAACATAACTATTGACTTTATGTGCGACTTGCACAAATTGTTTTATATGTGCCAGGTGTGAGCACAACATAAGAGTGCCATCTGTTGTGTCCAAAAGAACTGCAGATCTGACACAAAACACTTCTCAGTACATAAGATTTAAAACATCAAATATAGTATATAACAGACATAACTGAGGGCTAATGTTATGTAGTTCTTTTTAATAGACTCCAGTAGATTAATTAGGCATGATGAGCCTTTTTATTTGCACTCAGTAAGTATAACATTATCAAGCTCATGTTTCTCTAGCTCTGTATCCACCCGTTTGTAAATTGGACTTGAGCCTCGCCCTCCAAAGATTTAACTAACTTCAATTTTGTAATATTTCACTCACTTTTGCCTCCGTCGAGAGCTTCTCTTTATATGGGCATTTGTCTGTTACATGTACTTTAATATTTCAGATGATGACAGATGATTAGACCGGCAGCACAGCTGCACCATCCACTTTTACATAACCTTGATCTGCTGGAGTATAAACCGCTCCACAAAACACACACGGATTACAGACAGTAATGAAACAGGGGTCAATAGATGGAGCCCCAAAATCCTGAAAAATAATGTTTTAAATCTTAAATGCACAATATAATTTCCACACACATAAAACAGATATGCTGCTCTCAGCTTTAACATTTACGTCATTCATTCAGTAAATCATCAGAAAGGAAAAAACATACCGGTTGTCTCACCAGTTACCTTGATGCTGTGCCTGTGGGCGGCGTCCATGACAGCGGGAACCAGGTCCTCGGTGGGTTCCCCGTGGTCGTCCGCCACCCCGGGAGGATACCAGGACAACACCAGCACCCCTGCAACACCGCAGCACAGGGAGGAAGGCTGCTCTGAGTACAGTCTGGCGTGAAGTGTGAATGTATTGACGGCTAATGTTTTATTTATTGGAGGACGTTTGCGCTAAAAGTAAATTACAACCTCACATTCCTTGGAAGTCACTTTGACATCACATCGCAATGCTAAACAACAGTGCTGACAGAGCTAACAGGGTTAACCGGGGGGAACCAGAGGGTGGGCGCTTCACTTCCATAACGACACCGTACGAGTGCAGTGCAGAGTGGCGGCGATGAGCTAGCCGGCGGCCTACACACATGCAGTAACACGTACATGCAGCTGGACTGGCTGACTCCAACAAACCACAGAGAAGCTCGGATTACAACACACACAGGTAGCGTGACTTTATTCTCAGCAGAGTTATGAGTTGTCTGCACACAGTTCTCAACATGGAGGTGGCTGGCAGCTAGCAGGTGACGGTGCTAAGTCCATAAACAGTGCCAATCGACAGCAACGGCAAGAGCTAACAGTGTTGGGGGAACCAGAGGGTGGGTGTTACCTATCGCAATGATGTCGCCCTGATGTTAGCAGTTAGGGGACCGCAGTGCAAAGTGGCGGCGATGGGCTAGCCAGTGGGATACGCACATGCAGGTGTAGCCAGATCAGCTCACCACAACAAACCACAGAGGAGCTCAGATTAGAGCACGCACAGAGGTGACTTTATTCTCTGCTATCGGTTTGCTGCTATATTCATGCTCCAAATGTTGCATGCAGAACTTTTAAAATTCAAGATGAAGATTTTCTGGTTCTGCTTTTGGGAAACATATAGAGCCTGGAGTTACCTGCTGCAGCCGCCTCTATCTGGGCCATGTGTGACTCCAGCACCGTCGGGTCCCTGGAGCTGTAGGGTCCCAGATCAGGGTAAAAACTTGAGGCAATATCATCCGGAGGTGTGTGCCTTCCTTGGGCATGACTGGCTGCGATCTTTGGGTCCCAGTGTGGCACCAGCACATGATCCCAGTGGATGTACTTGTTGTCCATGCTGGGAGAGCCGTACCACAGGTAGTAGAAGATGTGCACATCATAAAATATGCTGTAGTCTCGGTCCGATTTGGTGAAAACCACCTTGGTGTCACTGCTGCCCATGTGGAACTGGCCCGGCGACACCACCACGTCTTTGACATCCAGCCGCCTCCTGTCGGATCTGTCCCCGATGAAGTCCATGCCAGGGGCCAGATCTGAGAAGCCATCGCTGGGCTTGAGCGTCCTGAGCCCCATCATGGCCCCGAAAATGAAGAGCGTGAAGAGGAAGAGAGCCACCAGAGCTTTCCTGCGGAGCCGCGTCATTGTCGCTGTCCGTGGTGCTGCAGACAAACACAGTAACACGGGGTCCTCTCAGTGCCAGCTACAGCTCATCAATGCAGTCATCGTATTTCAGCATGAACTGGCGTCGAGCAGGTGAAATAAAAAGGCTTCAGTCACTGCAGCGGCTGGCGCATAATCGAGCCTGTTAAACGCACGACAAGCACAGCAATCTGATTTCACTTCCATCATCACGACCTGGAGGCATCCGCCACTATAAAGCTTCAGCAAATCGCCTCCTGTTCGCGCAGCAGTGATGAGCACGTCGGGTTTTATTTTTCTCCATCCTTTGCCCCTCCAGAGGAAAGTGAAAAATCGATGTCATCGCTCAACAGTTCCCTCATGTCTCTACTGAAGACACAAACCAGTCTGGGTCCCTCCGTGTTCCACCGCCTCATCTCCTCCTGTCATCCCATCTTCATCACAAAGGATCAGATCGCCTTCTGATGGAGAGCTCTCTGCTGTGTCGCTAGAAGCTGCCCTGCATCACGGAAACACTGATTTTACTGAAGGTTCATGCTAGAATGGAGCATTTGTTTCTGTGGTGCGAGCAGGAGGGAGGTGGGATTAACCCCGATCGGAGAGACGGGTATGAGGGGTGGTTAGTGCCACAAGGGAAGCAGGAGGTGGAGCTTGGGTGTATCAGCTGGGATTCATCTCTTCTCTCTATCAATCATTTCTGTGTGGCCTATTATGGACTGGGGAGACTGAGATGGTTAGATCATGTCATGTTATACACTCAAGCACTGATGGAACAATATGGTGGTACATCTGAATACTTTGACATGCAGACAGGAGCCGGGGATTGAACTGCTCATCTACTGACTGGTGGACCACCCACACTACCTCCTGAGCCACCACCAGTACTGTCCTATCATCAGTTTTGGATATATCAGTTTTCCCTCATTACAAGCTGCAGTTTCTTTCAACATGAAGTTCCCTCTGAGTTTGCATGTTCTCTGTCTCGCCCAGTGTCAGCTGGGATAGGCTCCAGCCGTCAGCAACCTTCAAGAGGATAGGCATTTGTAAATAGGTTCATTGTGTCTACCAGCCTGGCAAATCACATTGCCAGGCTGGTCACAACCCCACCGCCCGGTGTTCTTTGGAGGAGAGAGTCCCAGGTGTGTGACAGCATGAAAGCCCCTTCATCCCAGTTGATGGTGTCCCTGGCCCACCTCCTGATCTCTATAGCCTCCTTGATCCAACGTCTGAACTTGTTGCTTTCCGATCCGGTGATTTTTGCATTGTCCCAGTCCATGACATGATTATTTCTTTTGCAGTGATCTGATATGGCTGATTTTAGGTTCACCTGCTCTGCTGTGAACCTACTCAAAAATCATTGGATCGGAAAGCAACAAGTTTAAACTCTCTCCTCCAGAGAACACCGGGCGGCAGGGGGCGTGACCAGCTTGGCAATCCGATTTGCAGTTACGAAAATGGATGGATGGATCTTCTTTGAACACAGGCTAATTTTCAGGTGGCAGTCAGTCATAGTGCAACCACACTGCCTGCACTGTCTATATTCATGCCCCTGGAGGTACGCCAGACACAATGTTAAGTGCTTGAAAAACTCACGTTGACTTGTGGTTTCACATGGGACACAAACACCAGTCTTCTGTGTGAAAGTCCTGTGTGTGTTTGACCCACTTCTTTCTACTATGTTGTTACAATGGACGGGATTACATTTGGAGTTAGATGATAGCCTAGTTGTCCTCTGACCTGGAAATGAGAACAGGTTTTCAATTCATGGGTCTAATATCCTTAATATTTTTCAGGATATTTTTTAACAAAGTTTCCTGGAAAGAACTATTTAACTTGGAACTCTCTAAAGGTAGTACAGGTATAGTTTCAGTACAGAAACAGCAACCAAAACAACAGAAATGTTGTTACTGAATAAATTTGCCAGGGGGGCTGACAGTGACGGGAGGGGATTTCTGTCACTTTACTAATCATAAATAAAAGACTGTGATGGTGTGTTTAGTTGATCCACTTCTATTTGATGTACCCTGGTCTCATACAAATCAGCACATCTTAGAACTAATTAGGACCCAAATAACATAATTAATTGAATACTCAGAAAAGTATGATGAAATTATAGATTGTGTAAAACAGTGTTACCAATATTTATTCTTTATTTATGCAGCTTTTCTTTCTATGTTACCCTTCGTCCTCACTGTAGCACTAATCACCCCTCATACGGGCTTGTTGTTTTTTGTTGAAAACATTAATACCTCTGTCTCACTGATGCTCTTGTGAATTTAAGGTAATTTCGACAACTCTCTGTGACCTGAAGAGTTTCAAACCCATAACTGGAGTCTCTGTTAATGCTGCAAAATGTAATTCTTAGCTGATCGTGTGTGCTCTGCGCAGCCATTAACACCATAAATAAATGAATGATACCTCGTTTAATCTGAAAGTGTTTTTGTTGTGGTCTAACAGAATGTTTCCATCTGCTACTGTGTTTGCTCTTGTACCCAGCGTATACATCCTCCTTTGGGTGACACATGAATGGTGTGATATGAATGTGGTCCTGGGTGGTCTCAGAGAATCCATGCTCGAGGTGACATCTAGTGGAAAAGATAAAATAGTGCATTTATTACCTGCGTGCTTGTGGGTGTAGTTGTGTGCACCCAGGCTGGCCATTATCCTCCAACATTATCCTCCAACAGTCTTTGGGAGCAGATTATTATCCCTGGATGGACTGCATGTCCATGTGTCACCTGTAGATGGTGTCCCTGTATTTAAGATAGAATAAATGACACAGGAGAGACCCTGTGCTGCTTTGACATGGATGCTACCATTTTTGACTTCAAATCATTATTTCATAAAGTGAAAAAATAGCAGAAATAAGTTGCCAATAATGTTTTTATAGACAGGGTCTGTGACACATTGGGCCCTGTAGCCCTGTATAGTGATCCATCCATGGTCTGTATCTACAATAGGGCTGTAACTAATGATTATTTTCATTGTTGATTGATCTGTGAATTATTTTCTCGGCTAATTCTTGAGTTGTTTGCTCTATAAAGTGACAGAAAATGTTTCCTAAAGCCCAAGATGACGCGCTCAAATGTCGTGTTTCATCCACAACCAAAAGATATTCAGTTTACTCTCACAAAGGAAGACAGAAACAAGAAAATATTCACATTTAAAAACTGGAAATCAAAGAATTTCGACTCTTTTTGTCTTAAAAAAAAATCGCCTCAAATCGATTGATCAATGAGCAAATTAGTTTGCAATTAATTTAAAAGCTGAAAACTAACCGATAAACCGATTAATCACTGCAGCTCTGAACTACAGCATGTACTTTTTATACATTTAAATCCTGTTATAAAAAGGAGAGGAGCTCACTGATTGACGTGATGACAGTGGGTGATATCCCAAAGGTTTGCACTGCTAATTGGTGATGGATCAATAACCATGCTAAATCTTTCAAAGGAATGTCAGTGGCCTTGGGTGCATATCAACAACAGCACCTTCCCCAAATGTGTCTGATTTACAGCGTAAATATTTAAACGTTAGCCATGACTTTGCCCAAATGTCACAAAGGAAGCGTTCGCTTTGTCGGTGGAGCTGTCCCTGGTGCTGACACAGACTTTGTTGCATACGCTGCTCCACCCTTTGATTGACGGAGGCTACTAATGAGGTTAAACATGGAGAGAGGATTGTCTGTTGTTTGCCTCTTCATTTCAATTTCTGTACAGCTAATTGTGTCTGTGCTAATTAGATGGCAAACCCAGCAGCAATCAAAGCCCATAACTCCAACACCAGACTTTGATTCACATCATTTTATACACAGCCCTGTCACCATGTGCTTTCCTTAACAATACAGTCCAAATGTTTCCTCCTTTTGAGCAACGTTTGATTATAGGCTGAGGCAGGAAGTCAGAAAGTATTGAGACATGAACATGTTGTTGGTGTAAGTGTTTGGTTAAGGTCACTTTGTATAGCCTCCTGAGACCCCAACGTTTGTTTGGTATGCATATTTTTATTTCTCCACACTATTTGGGATCAGTAGGAGGATAGAAAATTCAACATTGTCAATGATAATTAATAAGTCCCAATGTCCTAAAATGATTGCTTTATTATAAACAGTGTCTTATCTTGTTACTGTTGCTAAAATTGTTGCCATATCAAACTACAAACATTATTAATCACAAATAAACAACTTTCAACCTTAAAATTTGATCAGATTTTGTCCCCTTTAGTGTCAGAATCAGCCACAGACTGACTTGGCAGAGATGGCGGACATCTTGTTTTCACATAGATTAGTGTACTGTGGTCTTACTACCACTAGATGGCACAAAAAGTGTCCACGGACGAGGACAACAGGTCTAACTTAAGTAGAATGAAGTGTGAGGTCAAGTAAACCCAAAATGTGATGTCCTCATATGAGGTCACAGGGTCTCAACAGGACAGGATTAGACCAGTTTTTGACACTGGTGCCATCCTGTGGTCGTGTCAGGGGTGGACTTGTGGTGGACAGCAGTGCGTTCCCACAAATCTAACCAGGGGACAATGAGATTAACGGGCTGAAAGCAAGTCGTAGACGACACAGATTGTTTTCAGAGATGTTTGATTTTATAAATATCACACACATAGCTGTAAACAAAAGACAACATGAATCGTGTTTTGTTGTACTTAATATTTAGATCACTCCCCATCAAATCTCGCCATATTCCTTTAACGGACAGCTTCCTTTGATAAAGACTGCTTCACCCTGTCATTGTTTCTGTCCACGGCCCACAGCAGCCCGTCCTACCTCGAGGCTTGTTGTCCGAGGGATATCTGTCACAACATGGCAGGGAGTTATAGATTTGTCATTGATCGGGTTTATTGATTGATTTCCCTCTGGAGGAGGGGTGAAAGGTGAGCTGACAGGCGTCCCAGGGGGGCGCTGCTTATTCTCCCCACCCCTGCAACACACAAGGGCCCAGGGAGTCATTCAAGTGTGTGTTAAACCAAACCTCATCACACACACAAGATAAACACTGAACTTTAAGGTGTGCAGTGTGCAGTTTCAGCACACAGTCATGTGTTAGAGAGCTAAATCCTCCTGCCTTTACTCAGAGACAGCATTTCAATCTGTGATATAACAGCCTGTGTGTGTGTGTGTGTGGTGACTCAGCGATGGCTGTTGAGCGAGCGCGTGCCGAGCCTTTGTTCCCAGAAGCCCCTCTGGGTGACCCTGGTCACCTTGGGGTGGCCTGTTTTGTTGTGCGGCAGCCGGTGGGCCTTTCCATTTCCATGGTGACTGTCAGAGGGCCTCTGGCTGCACTATTAGACCAACGCATGAATGGAGGTGGTCATTTGGTGTGCACGAGGCAACACCTGACACACACACTCACACAATGCAAAGAGACATTAAGCTGCACTTGTTCACAGGAAGTCAGAAAAACTGCTACCTCATTATCTCTGCACATATGTGTGTGTGTGTGTGTGTGTGTGTGTGTGTGTGTGTGTGTGTGTGTGCATCATTACAGGAAGTTTCATGACTCAGCAGTGATGAGAGCAGGTCTGTGGTGCTGTACAGCAGCTCCAAAGAGACTAATTACTTATTAATGAGTGTGAGTAAATGACTCCAGCGGGCCACCGTATGTCTTCTCAAAACTGTAACAGGTGGAAGTGAGTCACTTCTACAGAGACAATACAAGAAGCTCCATGTCATCTACAACATATATGATTCATCCTGAAAGACTAAGGAAGACAGAGACATACCATCTGGTGTCCAAATGTCACCTATGAGTTTGAACAAGTATCACAGAGTACATAAACGCAGCACCAGTCCTCACTGATGTCACACACACCACTCATCTGAAGAACATACAGGACCCGTGTTTCCTCCGACATGACTAAAGGTACAGTACGTCTGATACTTTATTACACTGGAGCGTGGTCATTTGTTAGATATCAGAAAATTATGATCAACAACAAGGTCTTTGGTTTAGTCTAGCCATTCCGTTTAATTTGTAAAGATGTAAATCCCTTAAAAACACATTCAGTTAAAATGCCCTTATAGAACATTTCAAGTGGTACATGACCACAAATTATCAATTTAAGGTGTAATTAGAGCATATAAGGGGTTTTCAAAAGGCTCAAAATAAAACCCTTAAAGACATTAACTTTGAAAGCCTTTACATACCAAATTGAGTGGACTTGAATTGATAGGCTCCCCTTAATTTGCACAGGATATATATTCTTCTTCTTATTTATTATGTATTACCAGCTTAAGGTATTATTAAATGATTAAGTGTACAACATGCATCCAATACATGAATGAGTGTTAGTTTAAGTAATCCCTTTTTAGCATTGAGGTATTTCATAGGTTCATTCAGATTTGGACGAACTTAACTGATAAAGAAATTGATTGTGTTATAGTAAAGGGGTTTCAATGGGCTTTCCTTGTGGATCAATGTATTTTTAAGGGCTAAAACCCCTCAAAATTTACAAATAAATAAGTAAAATAAAGTAAAACAAATAAATGAAATAAATGAACAAATACCTAAATATCACCCTCAAAAATAAATAAATAAATACATTTCCTTATTAAGAACCATATTTGGTGTTAGTACATAAATGAATGGATAAGAGAATATTAAAAGGCAGCTGATGATATTTGTCGTTTATTTGCAATGTTTAAGGGTTTTAAAGATAAAAACACCTGTTTGTCAAATGGCACAAAAGTTAACCCTTAGTTTTTTATACCCTAAAGGTTAAAATTATAAATTAAGGCATGATGTTATTCGGTCAGTTTTAAAAAGCCCTTAGCTTAACATATCATACTTAACGGTATAAATTAAGGCATGACTTTAATGTTATTTGGTCAGTTTTAAAAAGCCTTTAGCTAAACATACCATTGTTAAAGGTATGAGTTATGGCATAAATGCTATTTGGTCAATTTTAAAAGCCCTTAGCTTAAAATATCATACTTAAAGGTATAAATTAAGGCATGACTTAAATATTATTTGGTCAGTTTTAAAAAGCCCTTAGCTAAACATATCAGGCATGACTTAAATATTATTAGGTTGGTTTTAAAAAGCCGTCAGCTAAACATATTACATTCAATTGGACCTTACTTATATCATTATTAAAACCAATATAAGTGAAGCATACTGTACCAGTATAGCTTTATATCATTCTTAAATTAATGGAATGCTGAAATGAAAAATTAAGGGTTTTCACAGTGGTGACGTCAGATGCAGGGACTGTGTCATGGCAGAGGTTTGGTTGATATCCTCATGGGCCCTTGGGTGCAGCACTAAGCTGTATCGGCCAAGGCCCTGATTGGTCACTTTGTCAATTGTTTAGGCTCTCTATCTTATTGGACATGTGTGATTTATCTGCCACTGGAGATCACGTGGACTTGACCGAAAAGGTGGTTTTGTGTGTGTGTGTGTGTGTGTGTGTGTGTGTGTGTGTGTGTGTGTGTGTGTGTGTGTGTGTGTGTGGTGGGGGTTACCAGAGGTAGGAGGGTCAAAGGGGCTCTGCACATTGTGCAAGAAAAGAAGCAGAGCGCAGGGAGCTGTGTGAACGCAGTCTTTTCCTGGAGGATTACAGGCGAACACACACGCACTCACTCGCTCATCAACACGGAGACAAGGTGCACGGATATCCAGCATGCATTTAACTCCTCTCATCTGATACTTTGTGGGCCGGAGCTGTTTCCTGCAGGAGGCTGAGGAAGGCTCCCACCATGGCAGAAGGTATGAAGAGCTTCTCTGCAGATGCTCTGACAGAAGAAGAGAAAAGAAGGAGGCTGAATAGAGGCAGCAGGGAAGGATGCACTGTCTCCTTCTTTCCTCTCTGAGGGTGCTTGTCTGCTCAGAAACATCCCCTCAGAAGTGCAGCCATGACTTGGTGTCTGAAGGATGTGTGCTTTTGTTGGTGCTGAGGTAGAATGAAGGTGCACGAGACGGTCTGTGATCTTTAAAGCCTCTATCTTGAGCAGCAGCTGAGAGGAGGAGGATGGGCTCTGCTTCATCAGAGTGTCATCACAGGTAGACAGCTATAGAAGAAAAGAGATCAATTAGAAATACAGGTTTTAGTGTTGTTAGTAGATCAGTTCCTCTCTTTATTTGAAAAGCTGTGGATCGACAGAAGTGAGACTCCATTTGACAGAGGAAAGATACTTTTTATTTTGAAGGCCTGCTGGATATTAGGACGTACACGTACATGCATTTTTTTTATATATATTTTTGCTTTGTTACTGTAGAAAAGTACAATTGTGAATATAATATTGATTTCTTATCATAATCATAATATAGGGCTGAAAAAAATTGTTAATCAATGATCAATCAATTGTTGTTATTTAATGGCGTCAGTACTGGTTTAATAAGCCCCGGTTCATCATGTTTGTGTAGTGCGAGTAACAATAATAGAGCAGAATATAATAAAAATAAACACAAAATAAAATTAAAATATAAATAAATAAAGAAAGAAAATAAAGAAAAGTGAAATAAAATAATGTAAAATTAATAAATAAAAATAAAATAAATAGATAAAAATAAGAATAAAATAAAAATAAAGAGGCGAAAATATCGACAGCAAATAATCGATTAAGTCTTTTTTTTTTTTTTTTTTTTTTAATGAAATGCCAAAAATGTTTTAAAAGACCTTTATGATAGCAGATTCCGATGTAAAACTCGGGGTTTGGGAAACTGTTATGCGCATTTTTATGTATTTTTTTTAGCCTAATTTTAGACATTAATAGACTGATCAATTAAGTCATAATGGGAGAATTAATCTCCAGATTACTTTCCCGCACTAATCACCCGATAAAAGTGTTTAAATATCATCATCATCAACATCATCACTGTGTTTGTGTCCACCGTGCAGCAGCAGGCGGGTCGCAGAGTGAGGTAGAGGAGGAGGAAGCTGCTCTGTCCCGGGGCAGCGGAGTGTGCAAGTGGTTCAACGTGAGGATGGGCTTCGGCTTCCTGTCCATGAGCAGCAGGGACGCAGCTGCTGTGGAGGAGCCGCTGGACGTGTTTGTCCACCAGGTGAGACGCTGCTCCTCTTAGTCACACCTGTCAATACACACATCAAACACACATTAAACACACATTAAACATGGCTTAATAGAGACAGCTTCAAACACAAGTACACAAATCAGCGTCACTATAACTGGCAGCATTCACAGACAAACACTTGTCTTTATCTGGACACAGTTTCCCCACAAATACAACATGCTAACGTTATTAGCACAAGCCTATGGCATTTTACATTGTATAAATTAGCCTAGCGATGAGCAGAGATTTCCTCTGCTCATATGGAGGCTTTATTGAGGGCAACTGCCCGAGCGTCTGTATTTGATGCATTGGGAGTGACACTGGATTGACTCTTTAAGATTTTGCAACAGCATTTATTAAATTAACTTGATCAACAGATAATTAACCAACAGCTAGTTTTATAATGGACATACAATTTAAGTCACCATTTCACAAAAAATGACAGAAATTCTCTGGTTGTAGCTTCCTTAAGAAACTTTGCTTCATTTAATAAATCATTAAGAGTAAGTCACGTGTACCGGCTGAGAAAAAACGACCTCTGCGGTGTAATGTCACACATAATCCCACAAAGACAGCCTGTAAGAGGAATGTGAGACACCTGCTGTGTTCCTGTGTAAAATTACCTGAAGATTAACACATCCTAAAGTCAGCCGCGCTGCCACTCCGCCCGCTTCACCTCACAGGCAGATATTTGCCGTGGAACCTCAAAGGTGTCAAGCTCAAACGTTTCTATATAAAAGGGGTTAGAGGCTAAGGCAGAAATAACAAGGCTCATTCCTCTCCCCATCCAGCCCTGCTTCCTGTTATAAAGTCATTAAAACATCAGGGAGCCCACCCAACCCCGAGTTTCAGGCCCACCTCCCATGTGGAGCCTTGTGGCAGAGACCTCTTCTCAGGTTACCTGTCGGTGTGTTGCTGTAAATCATCTGAAGACAGAGAGGGGACAGAAAGGGCCCTGCACAGGCTCGCTGTGGGCTTCAGTGAATCATTGATGTCTGTTTGGTGCGCAGAGGTTTGATCAGATGGGAGATTGTAGTCTGTGTTGTTAGAAGCGAAATGGCCAAAAAGAAATAACAAAGGTTGCACCTCGAGGGAGAGGTCAGGCTGTTCTCACGCAGTGTTCGTAGGTTTACCTACGGCAAGTAATGCACCACGATTTGTACATAACCCACGAAATCACGAGCCAGTAATTTGTGTGTAACCCACATAATCAGGACGGCAGCAATCATGTGAGAAATGTGCTCATGGGAGTAAAGAGGAAGTAGTTTAAAGTCTGTGTAAGGAAGGGTGGTGGATGGGTCAAACAACACAGGACTTTCACCCAGGAGACCAGTGTTTGGACCAAACTAGCCGAACCAAATTAGCTTTGAGTTATTTTTTCAAGTATATTGTCACCGTGTGTCTTTTCCTTAACCTAACCAAAGCGGGTGGAACCTTATATGCCTAAACCTAACTTACGTAACTTAACGTTAAGTACATAACTTTATGGGCTATCACAGTGTAAAAACATGCAGGTTAATTGGTGACTCTAAATTTCCCGTAGGTGTGAATGGTTGTCTGTCTCTATGTGTCAGCCCTGTGATAGTCTGGCGATCCGTCCAGGATGTACCCAGCCTCCCACCTGATGACTCCCGACAGGATAAGCGGTTATGGAAAATGAACGTAACTTTATGTTAAGTGTGGCATGCTAATTTGTTAGATACGCAAATTGTTACATGAAGATACATTGAAGAACTTCAAGAAACCCTGCCTACGTTCACACCTTCGTACGCCTGGCCAATCACCAGCTCCTTTTACACTGCCAGGTTTTCCGCGAATTTTGGTTTTGCCGGCAAGCTGCGAGCGTTTAGACACACAGAGCCGTTTTGGTGGTTAAAGTGACTTTTCGTGGCACTACCCTGACTGAAGACGCAGCAATGACTTGCTAGGATACAAAAAATTTTGTTATTTGTTGGTCTTGCTGGTCGGCTTGTGGCTGCTGCATGCTGCCAGGCGGAGAGGTGCTATGCTAGAAAATGTTTTCTTTATTTCATTGTGTTTTGTCTGTTTGCCTCTGTTTCTGTTTGAACATTATCCTGTGAAGTATATTAATATGTGAGCTCAAAATCCATAGAGTAATATCAACACAGCAGCAGAGCACACTGAGACAACAAAGGAACTGCTGTTGACCTTTAAATTGTATTTACTCAATGACTGACGTGATTATTGCCATCGATAGTGCTGTTTTATGGACCTAAAAAGTGTATAGTAAGTAATATCAAAATTTAAGAGAACATTTCAGCTGGCATTTGGCTTTTTACTGTGTAGTAGTTCATCCTCCATTTTATTTACTGCCACAATCGGAAAGCTCATCAGTGAAAGATCAATAGTGTAGCACACTGTTTGGTGATTTACTCACCTCAGGATACATACATTCTCACCATCTATCCCGGTAGCTTTCACAGGAATGCACTCCTCCCCTGTGTCATTTCCCAGCATCCTCCAGTGCAGTGGTCATCTGCAGACTTGACCAGATGGACTTATTTTGGAGGCTTGTAGGTGGTGGTGCTGAGGAAGCAGAGGGTGGGGGTGGGGGTGAGGAATGCTTTGGAGGCTTGGTTGGAGACACACGAGGAGAGGAGGGGTGTGTGAGGGCATTGATGTTTGAGCGGGGTCGTCAGCAGGATTGGATTTTTATGAGCGAGCTGAGGATTGCCTGACAAAGACGTTTATTCACAAGTGTGTGGTCAATTTTCAAGTTAGCTACACCTTTGTCTTGTCAAGACCAGAACAGGAATTGGTTTAAGGCTTTGACATCAAGCAACTTTTACAAATAACAGCAGATTAAACTACATTAAAAGATGTTTTTGGTAACTTGGGCAAATCGGTGGTGAACACACAACGCTGACAATGCTAACCTTTTAAAGGAATACTCCACCACCCAAATGGTCATTTGTGTATCAGTTACTCACCCTGTGTTATGCTGAAGACATGAAGAAAACTTAATTTGCCTCGCATGCCTCCACGGTGAGCAAAAAGTGCAAAAACTAAAAAATATTCTTGATGTATTGAAGTCATAGGGGTCCGAACTATATCAAAACATCCACTTTCACTCTTGCAGCTAATTCAAGTCTCATCCAGTCGTATGCGCAGTAATTCCCAAATAGACGGTGCTTCTTTCTGACGGGGAACTGAACTTTTTTGTTCACAGAGCAAACTGCACATGGAGGGCTTCCGCAGCCTCAGAGAAGGCGAAGCTGTCGAGTTTACCTTTAAGAAATCGTCAAAAGGACTGGAGTCTGTCTGGGTTACTGGGCCCAACGGGGCCCCGTGTCTGGGCAGTGAGAGAAGACCAAAGAGTGGCCAGAAACGACGCTCCAAGAGTGACAGGTAAGACCCGTCCGAGGACATCCACCTGCTCATTTTCAATATTTTGAGACTGACTTTCTTTATCTGAGTAAGACGAGAACATCAAGAAGAAATCTCATGTCTGTGTTAAATGTGGAAGTGGAAAAATAACCACCACCTCGACAGCTCCCCAATGATCACGTTGGACTTTGTTTGTTTTTGATATACTCAAATAGAAATGTAAAAATCACAATTGAATTATGTGCTGGAACAACAGTTTATCCATCTGTCTTCTATGAAACGTCTCTTGACACAGCACAGATTGCCAGAACAGTTCGCTTAGCTGTGTCTGAAGTGGAAAAAATATGCCTGCCAACACCTCTAAAGCCCACTAATGAACGTTATATCTTCTCATTTGTTTAATCCTCACACAAATAGAAATGTACAAATTAAATTTTTTTCATATTAGGGGGAGTTTCATGCTGGAAGTATTTCTTTGTGGATAACGGTTATCTATCTGCCCAGTATTTCTGTGCTGCCAGCGCAGTCGGCTGAAGAAAATGTTGGCACTGTATGTTTCTGCAAACCATTGATAACGTTACATTTGCATGTTTCATATGTATCACATCAGCATTTCTAAACTGACGTAGAACGTCAGGAGGTGGAGGGGATGGTGGATAGTGTGAAACTTCTGTGAGACGCCTGCCAAGTTTTTTGGCACAAAACATGGGTGTTTTTAGTGACCTGTTGCTTTTCTTCTGCTCAGGACAGTGCCACAAAAAGTGATTGTTTTTCATAGAGACATTGCTGCTTTTTGATAGTGCCACCAAACTGGGTACTTTAAGCTAAAATATGATCCTTTCTTAACTATAACCAAGTGGTTTTAGACCTTAAACTAATCACACGATAACAAAAGTGTTTGTTAAAACGTTAAAAGTTAAGTTAAAAGTTTCAATGCAAACTTTGAACATACGCTACATATACACATGTAACGTACTCGTAGTTTAAGTAAATGTACAATGACAACATTTATTCTGGTGCCTGGGTTGGTGCTGCACATCAGGTTGCCCGATACAGGTGGTAAACACAGGTTATGCCTTTGGAGCCTGCACCCAGCATGGATGTATAAAGAGAACTGGATACAGCCATAAACAATAAACGCCAAAATTTGAATTAAAATCCCCTGATTCTCACAAACTAAAATATGCTCGGTTTAGCCGGATTTTGGTTGATTTGAAAAAATGCTGATTCGCAAAACGGGGGATGGAAACAGTTATGTTCGAATAAGTCAGGCTACTTGTTTCCCACCTGCTTTTGATCTATATGCTAAACTAGGTTAACTAGGTCCGGACTTAAGTACCAAGATAGCAGAATCAATCTTCTCATCTCACCCTCAGAAAAAGAGCATATATGTCTCAAAATGTTCCTTATAGATCTGAGAAACAACAATGTGCCATTCAGTAGAAGTAAGTAGAAGAAGAAGTAGTTCAGTAATCGTACAAATTGAGTACTGCAGTGTATTGATGATGAAAAACTGAATGATGGGCATCTACGTTTCACTAATGTAATGTTTCCCCAAAAATCTGAACACTCAATTAACTCAAATTATATATAATAAATAAAACAATTCTACTGTGTTTGTAGCGTTACCAAATATTCTTTGTGCAACAGCGGATTGTTTTTATTTCTTTGAAAATGGTAAGACTTTAAATACTGAAAAAAGACAAATATGACCTGGTGACAGAGAGAGAAGTGTTATCAGTTTATCACTGTATTAATTGAAGTTGTGCGTAGAGCCGAAATAAAAGAACATTTTCAAGTAAAGTATTTTGCTGGTTAAAATTTGTCTCTTTGTGGTGCAGCAGGCTGAGCTGGATCAATAGATTATTTGATCTCTTCAGGCTTCTTCAACCCCCAACTCACCGTTTTTTGGCCTCTGTGCAGCTTCAGCAGTTCAAAGTTTATCTCCTTATTACCAACACATATTTTAAAAGCTACTGGAGGAAATTGTCAATTATTTGCAATTGCTCTGTTTGTCTTTAAACCTTGCTCGGGCAGTTATGATCCAGTGAGGCTATTCATTTCTGTTCTACTCACAGGTTCCAAAACATGAATGTTGAAGCTCAAGAATAAAGCAGTTTGATTTGCAGATTAAGATCAGAAAGAGTATTAATGCGATAGCACCGTATTGAATTGAACTTCATTAATCATGGTGGGCAGTGATAAAATAATCCCACAACTTCCTGTCCTTAAATACCCGCTATAGGTTTGATTGCATTCACATGTTCCTTCTTCTCTCCCAAACACAAGTGCAGCATTCAGGAGGGGAAAGAATCCTATCCATTTAATTGATAACAGATGTAGGTGCCTGAGAGAGGTCAGAGGTCGCCATTGCCATGGCAACAATGGGATGTGGTGTGCAAATGAGGTGGAGGGGAGGGTGGGAGGAGGGGCGGTGAGCGAGTGGGGGTCAGGGTTCAGAGGTCACAGTTGTATTGAAACAAAGGCGCTCCCTCTGCCACCCTCGTGGCCACGCTGATCAATACTGATCCTGATGGGGGGCTGGGAGGAGGAGGAGGAGGAGGAGGAGGAGGAGGAGAGGAAGGAAGTGGTGGTTAGATGTGAGATGATGCAGGGCTCCAACTAGGTTTCATCACTCTGTAGATCACTGGCTGAATGGATTTTAGATTTTTTAAATTGTGTTTCATATGCCGACAAATATTGTGTTCGTTCGGGCTCAAGACTTTATTTAAATTCCATTTAGCTGCAAAGGCACACTCTTTTCTTTCACACTGGTCACACGGGCCACCAAGCTCCTAAATGTGGAGGCCAAAGCACACGTTCCTTGGCCGACGAAGCTACAGAAAATTCAATTTAACACAACACCCTTAACTGTGACACTTCAATACATGAAATGGCAATAACAGAATGAAAATATCTCCATAAACAATCTCTTACACACTCCTAGTTGACAGTGTATAGTGTCTTTAATTTGTTATATAACCTATAGTTGCTATGGCATGATAAAAACACCATTAAAATGTTGAGAAAATTAATAATAAATTAACAAATTACTGCCTTCCATTCATTGAAATGACTGGAGGTTCCAAGTTACTGCTCAGTAGTGTAAAAGCAGCTTAACTCCAAACTAAAAGTAACCTTCTTTTTAAGGATTTTTCTTGGCATTATGCAGTTATTGAGCAGGACGTACCAGGGTGGGGGGTGGGGGGATGGGATGCAGCAGGGGACCGTGTGTTGGTATCAAGCTTGTGGCCAGGACAAGGCCTTTGTACATGGGGTGTCCACTCTACTAGGTGAGCTAGCGGGCACCCTGCCTACTTTTAGGGTTACCTCCAAACTGTAGTACTTTAGTAACGTTAATTTAAGGACTATAAGCTTGTAGTGTTGTCACATTAAACTGCAGGTCACTGTGCAACGCTTGTGCAGCTCTGTCACCTTACACACCCCAGAAATCTGCTGCCCACCAGCTGCTAACAGCTAACAGCTAATTAACTCTCCTCCAAGTGATAACAGCATGAAGATGCGCTCTGTTTCAGTCACTCGATTCAGCTGGTCATTTGCTAAGTGATAGTTATAGCCTATATAAAACCCCTTCCATCCCAGAGGCACCCATCTAAGATTTCTTTCTGACCCAAACACGTTATTGTCACTGGGAAAATGGGATGTCCTTTGTAGTTTGCGCCTTCTTCTGTGTTGTGGGGGAGTTTGAAAAGTAATTTCTATGACCTTAGGAAATGAATATAGTGCTGAAAGAAATTCATCCTAAAACCAGGTATGGAATAAAAGAGAGAGAAAGAGAGAAGTTTGAAGCGTGGTGTTACTGTACCATTCTCTGGTTGTGTTTAAGTCTTTTTCTCTGCAGACTGAAGTCTCCACAAACAGTGACAAACAGAGTGACAGCTGACTCATGAATGGGTCTAATGCGGGTTAAATGTGCAGCAGCGTTCACATCAGGCCCCACGTCACCGTCGCAATAAGGACTACAACTACCAAGCAGAATAGTGGCGTGCTATCGATTCACCTCACACAGAAACCCTCACCTCAAACAGGAGACAGACACAGCTGCTAAACCCACATGTATTTCATACACTGATGGAACAAGCATAAGTTTGCCGACACTTAAGATGCATCAACTTTACAAGGACATCATTTCATGTGCCGAGTCCTCACCCAAGTGCTGTAGCGTGTCAAATCAAATGTGCTTGGTTTCCATTCATTTCTGTGCAGTATTAACGCAGTGAAAAGAGACACGAGACTTGCTTGAGATATGTAATTCGTCACATTGAACTGCTCCCTACTCTGTTTACTTATATTTACCTGTTCGACCGCAGATGGAGAGGAGAGGAAGGGCCCGTAGAAAACCAGATTGTCCATAAACAAAAAAAATCAATGGTCGTTGCTGGACTATTTAAGTGGCCACTGTCTCAATGTGTCACACTGCACAGTGCTCGAGCCTCACTGGCCTTATTTATCCTGCCCTAATGAATTCACCAACAGGATTTCACTTAGCCACCGATCATCAGCTTTCTCAGCATTGATTTGCGGATAACAATGCACATCAAGCTACAAGAGCAACAAACAGCAGCAGGAGTGTTGTGTTTAATCAGAGCCGCTTGTTGTGAGGAGATTCATACATGCTTTGACCTGTTAACAGCAGAATTATGTCTCATCTGTTGTCTTTAATTAGCACCCTATTGTGAAAATATGATCCTGTTCCATGAAGTGTCTCAGTGACGATAGGCAGATACTGTGACACAGATATGCCTGATTTTAGTCCCAAATTGGTTGCACCTAATTTATTTAAGAGTCAGGCTGATTTTTTTGACAGATAGCTTGTTTGCCGTGCAGTTTGAGTGTCCCAGCAGCTGGTTAAGTGTGTCAGCTCCATGTCACGACCCGACAAAGGTCGCAGACTCTAGCCGCACAGTTTAAAATATAGTGCAAGTTAACACACACACAGTGTATGGCCAGCTCAAGCTATGCTAATGTTAATATCAGTTAGTGAAAAACATGCTTAAAACCATTAAAACCAACTTACCAGAAAAACTAGACCTCCTTAGAGAGCCTTTAAATGCAATCAAACACTGAACAAGACTTTCTTAGGTGACCAAAACTTTTAACACTTGTCACACACATGTTAACACGGTCCATTTCTCCCATTTCTCTCGACATCGCTCCTCTTGAGTCCTCATCCTGTGGGTTAACACTTCCTTATCATATATTTCGTTCACAATTTTCCGCCATTCATCTTGTGTTGGTGGTTCTGCCTTATACCATCTCTTTTGGTGGCCTTTTCACAGGCTGCCAGTAGGTATCTGTCTTCGACCTCACATAGCCTCACATTCATGAACTGAAAATACACTGAAGTAGCGACAGGTACAGCTCCGCCTATATTCTTTAAATCTGGGGTTATGCCACAGTTATGTTACCTAACCAATTTGTCACTGTGGTAGTAACTTGTCAACAGACGGCACCCACCACTCTCTCAAAGTGGTCATGTATGTACTGGGTTTGGAAATTAGCACCAGTCACCAGCCAAAAAAACGATGGTACTCTGTTAAGCATCTGGTAGATCCACCAGCCACAGTAACAGATTGACAATTAAGTTAATTTCCAACTCTGGTGCTTAGTACACAAAACTGACACATGTTTATTTCTGCTGTTAAGTTGGGCATTTTAACATGGGGGTCTATGGGGATTGACTCGCTCTTGGAGCCAGCCTCAGGCCATTCATGGAACTGCAGTTTTGGCACTATTGCGTTGGCTTCATTTTTCAGCCCTGGAAGTTGTCACTTTGTAAATGTTGATACTGGACAAATACTTTTGATACTGTGATATTAAGTATAGCCCTATTATTCTGCAGAATATATTTAGCTCCATTCAGTCATAGACTTTCCTTAAACACACTCAGCAAACAGACTGCAAGAAATGTTAGGTTTAAAAACATTCAAAACCCGCTGTCTATCCCTCACATATGATCACACTCATTGGTGTTGTGGTCCCATAGCATGCATGGACTACAAAGATGGAGGACAGGGGGTACAATGTGCGAGAAAAAAATCCAAAATAAAAGATCCAAGAACTATTTTGTGTCTGATATGGATTTTTAAAATGTTCAGTTAAGTAGTTGAAACACTTCATCTACGTTTTCCCCCTCAATGAAAAATCCTGAATCTATGAATTCGGGTGTCAAACTAAGATTAACTTTCCTCTTGAGCAGGTGAATGTGAGAACAAGCTCTGCTCAAGCATCATTCTGGAACAGTCCGTTCAAACATCTCAGTGAAGAGCAATAAGACTTTAAACACTCTGCAAAGCCAGCGTCCACCCTTTTATCCTGTTTGGAAGAACAACAAAGTTTGGCTGTCAGAGTATCCCTCATGCAATCTCTTGAGGGACAGAGATCAATTTGGCCAAATCCCTTAACAGCTGCACAGCACTGGGACTGCAGTTAATGTGGACGCATGGTGACAGATGTTAAAGATGGAGGGATGTGACACCAAAGCTGGAGTGTGCTGCCCTCCGGTGGTGGAAACAAAGCACTTCACTGCAGACAGATTGCTTGTCAAAACTGTTACGCACTTACAAACACACTCAGTGTTAGTGTTTAGTCCTGCAACTATTCTTGCTCCTGATGTATGACATCGACAACATCCTTTGAAATCCTGAAGCACTGCTGCAGATCTTAAAACATTAAGAGCAATTACCACATCCTGTAACACTGAGCACTTCCTTAGTGCTGCAGAAGGCCGTCACCCACACATCAGAGCATTTGACTTGTGTGTCAAAGGTAAGTGCATCACAGCCTCCAAAAATAACCAGTCCCTTTATCACTGCTTAGACCGACGCAGCAAGTGTTTAAGGAACTGTGTCATGTGACAATACACTCATGTGAAGGTATTGGCAGTTTCAGTAGCCTGGTTCTCTTTATATTGCTCTACATTACTGTAATGTTAGACACACATGACAAAATGAAAGTAAAAACAAATGTTTCAGTCGAATAAATGTTCATGATTCAGGAACTATTTAGAAAAGAAAAACAAAATGAGGTCACTCCCTGTCTTCTGTTCATTCCAGATGCTACAACTGTGGAGCACCTGGCCATCACGCCAAAGAGTGTCAGCTGCCGCCTCAGCCCAAAAAGTGCCATTGCTGTCAGAGTGTTTCCCACATGGTGGCCAGCTGTCCGGTCAAAGCACAGCAGCAGCAGCAGCAGCAGCAGCAGCATTCGTCTCCAGGCTCTCAGGGACCAGCTACCTCACAGAGGGACGAGGACGAGGAGCAAAGCCAGGCCGCCCTCTCTGAGAACTCAGAGTGAATGCTTGAGGTTTTCCACTGGAACGCTGCTTTTACAAAGAGCTACCTCAGGTTTTATTTATTGAGGAGTCGTTGCTGCGGTGTGTTGTTCGATAGAGCGCTGGCACACACGTCCACTTTGAAAACTTTCATTTCTTAGGTTGTTTTTCTGCCTCGGATAAGTGTCTTAGCTTTGGAATGAAACAATCAGACTTACTGTTGATTGAGCCGTGTAGTAGCCACAGATATCACGTCCCTGGACTGATCTGACATGATGTGTGCCTCAGTTAACTGAGCCTTTCTTTAAAAACTCTCTGAGCATCGCACACATACAGGGTGTGTGAGAATTTGATATATGGGTTTGCAGATATAAAACCAGCATGATGGTTATATTAGACCTCTGTATTTTATAGGTTTTGCAAATGCAAGTGGTAACATGTTGCATTCCAGTTAGGTTTTGGGTATTGTGCATGCTGGTCTACTGCCATGCCTTATCAGGACATTTCATAGGAACTGATGCATCATTCATTAGTTTAACCTGTTCTTTTGTTTCCAGTTGTAACAACTCAAATACCTGCTGTGAGAGAGGCCGCTACACTCAGGCATGAATGTGGCTCTTACATTTTCCCAGTACTTCTACTTTAGTTCATTTGCTGCCTTGAAATTGTACTAAACTTTGAGATAAATCTCAGGGCAAGTGACAAAGTGACAATGTAGATGTTCTTTACCCCCTGTTAAAGGTCCTGTATGTGACTTTCAGAGTATTAATAAGGCAGCAAAAATCTGGCAGTGTAAAAGGGGCTATAGAGAGGCTTATATCGGGATGTTGTTGCGATAGATTAGCGCCCACCCTCTGGTTACCCCAACACTGTTAGCTCTGTTAGCACTGTTGCCATTGTTAAGCATAGTTTATGGAGTTAGCAGCATTAGCTGCTAGCTGCCGGCCTCACCACCTCCATGTTGACAACTCATACGCTCTGAATTTCACATACAGCTCCTTTAAGTTGTTAGTTACTGTAAGGACCTTTAACATGTATACAAATAGCTTTATCCACTTTGCTAAGCAGTTAGATTAGCCATGAGTTGCTAATATTTCCTCTAAAGCTTTAACATAAAGATCTGACTAGATTGTAACGTGTTGATAATACCCTGTTTTTGAAGTGAGATCAAGTGATACCACAGAGTATTAGGGTCATTGCAGGGAAATTAAAAAAAAAAAAAATCCAAACATTTGAGAAGTCAAAAATATAAGAGTAGTAAATAGTGAGAATAGTTGTGGTAAACATCTCTTTCCCCCCCCAAAATATGACAAACATTTTTTTGTATATCATTTTTATTTTTGTAAAATTCCATTGAAAATCAAGACCTTTTCCGAAATGTCTTTATTCATCATTACATCTTCTCCTCAAAATATTTTGACGTAATCCTAAAAAAGTGTCCCTTATACTCTGCTGTAAATTGCCAATATTTCTTTTTTTTAATTACTAAACTTAAATAATGAGGTAAACAATCCACGATGTGAATGTAAGCGACACAACATGTTCTGCGCTGAAAAGTGAATGTCACAACATAAGTGCCATAACCTCCACTGAAAACAACATTATTTCACCACACACATGCTCTTGAAAAATAATTCTACTTTGTCTGTAGTTGTGGTGAAGTTTACGTCACCAAGTTGCCATTTCGTCACTTAAACTTATATGCAAGACCAGTGTTGATTGTACGGCAGAGTTTGTCTGCTAAACAGTATTAATCTGAATGTTCACACGTATATCAGGGATATTTTCACATAAACAGTAGTTGCTCATTTATTGAACTTGAAAGCTGTAGGTGAAGCAGGAAGTAGCTGAGATCTGTCCTCACTCATTTCAGTGAAGGGGATGAATGTATATAGACATTATTTTTTTTATATTAACTATTTATTCAGGGCTGTTCTCCTGGATGTTTGACAGCTCATTTGATCCTGTGCTGTGATTCAGAAACATCTTTGTACCAATCAAAACTAAGGATGTCACAGCTTTTCGACAAACTCTGACACCTCTTTTACAGTTGACTGATGGTATCATTTTGCAAATTAACTGAATTGTCATGACACAGAAAAAACAGCATTCCAGTGTTTAATGTTTCTATTTGTGTGTGTAACTGTTTCTCAGTAACCTCAGCCTGCATTTATTTTATTTTTGAACTCAGGGAGAACTTTTTTTGACCTCGTGTCTTTGAGGATGTGTCTGGATGTTTAAGTTATTTACTGTGTTGGTGTGCTGGAGGACCCTGGGCATTAACTGCCAAATGAGCCGTGCACTTTCACAGTGTCATTGTCGGCCATACACCACAGAGCAGCAAGCACTGTGACAGTGTTACATGACTTAAAGGAACCGTCCACACTGAGCACTCTTTTTACACTGTGCATGCTTCAGTATGATGTGCAGATGATTTCTTGGTCGGGTTTGTGCTTTGCTAATGTGGACCTATTTGACATGTAGAGCAGTGGTCAAACAGATGATGCGATGTCATTTTACGATATTTAGCTACAGCGGAGTGGGACTGTAGAAATGTTGACATGCTATATAAAAGCCAGCTGTAGAGGAGAGAAGCAGCCTGTTTATTCTGGTAGTATTTCAAAAGGTTAGGTTGTAGCCTAAACAGAGTAGTTACCGGGGTGTTGACTCAAGTCACATGACTTGGATTAATGACTTGATAAAATCAAAAACAACTTGCAACTCGACTTGGATTTTAACACCAGTGACTTGTGACTTCGTTTTGACTTGAGCCTTTTGACTTGAAAATATTGGATACTTTCCCCCAAGCCCAAGATTATGTTATTTAAAAAGTGCACCACGATTCAGTTCATTTCCCTTCGTTTCCTGAATCAACGCTATTCAGATCCACTTTGTTTGAACAAGTCTAGTCAAGTTTCAGGAGAGAACCATGCAAAACTGATGTGACTGAGTGCCAGTTGGAAAAATCTGATCCATCCATCCGTCCATTTTCATCCGCTTATCCGAGGCTGGGTCGCGGGGGCAGCAGGCCAAGAAAAGCACCTCAGATGTCCTTCTTTCCAGCAACGCTTTCCAGCTCCTCCTGGAGGACCCCAAGGTGTTCCCAGGCCAGATGAGATATGTAATCCCTCCAGCGTGTCCTGGGTCTGCCCCGGGGCCTCCTACCAGTGGGACGTGTCTGAAACACCTCCAGCGGGAGGCGCCCAGGAGGATCCTGATCAGATGCCCGAACCACCTCAACTGACCCCTTTGGAAACAAAGGAGCAGCGGCTCTATTCCGAGCTCCCTCCGGATGTCCGAGCTCCTCACCCTATCTCTAAGGCTGAGCCCAGACACCCGACGGAGGAAACTCAACAAATTTGTTTTCACATATACACCTACTATTCTAAAATACCATGTATGATTTATGTAAATTGAATATGTTATAACTCCTAAGTTTAGGAGTTGACTTGACTGACTTTCTTTTGACTTGAAAAGCAATGACTTGGTCCCACCTTTGGTAGTTACCTGGCCCACAAAGCTAGCTCAATAGATTAGCCAGTTAGCTAGCTTGTGAGCTACCGCATCTGTGTTAGGGTTAGGGTATTAACACGCACACGCCATTTATAGCTTTGAAAAAATAGTTTATTGACATCCCTTCTTTAAGGGGGTGAGATCAGAAGAACGATATCATTCTCATACCTGTGCATCGAGAAAGCCCACGCAGCTGGAGCCCAGATCTGTTTAGCTTAGCTTAGCTTAGCTTAGCTTAGCTTAGCATAAAGCGAGGAAGCAGAAGGAGATGGCAAGTCTGGCTCTGTCCAAAGTGAAAAAACAACAAAAAGAAAAATAAAAAAAAGAAAAGAAAAACCCGCCAGCGCCGAAAAGTTGTCTCAGAAAATAAATGAATAAAATTTAACACAGTTCATCACAGACACTATATTTTAAATGTCACCATGATGTTGTTTTTATTGTAAATACTCATCGTCTTTTTCAGCTATATTAATATTTATGATGTGTCTGCATGATAATGAGTAGATGAGTAGATTAGCTAATGGGACTGGGACCTGACGACACGGCACAAAGGATGTTTAAGAGCATCAATAACCTGCAGATCATCATTAAGGGTCATGATGCCTGAGCTCACATGATGCAGTGTCTGATCTATCATGTATAATATTCTCCTTCAGTCCCAGTGTTTTGTCTTGTTTTGTTGTCGTCTGTATTCCTTCTCATGTGTGAACAAGACAGAACTCTTGTCACAAATCTATACAAGTCTACCTCAGGTGTGATTTTGGACAGCTTGTGAACAGCGTGTCCAAAAAACCGTTTTGTATGTAATGTATATTTTTTTGTGTATGAAGTGGTCTGTTCAGGTATTTATTACTTTTTCTATTTTGCTTTTTTATTGTGATGTGTGCTACCTCATTGACCTTACTCTATATTTTTTCTAGTATCTTAATGCCTGTTGTTGCTGCCGATATAACGAGACGTCCTGTACGTGAGACCAAAGTGGGGCTTTTGAAAGAAGTCTTGTTTTCAGGAAATAGCGAGACAAAAAAAGACCTGATGAAAACACAGATAAGATGTTCATTTGCATTATTTAAACTGACACCCGTCGCCTATCTTTACCCACCAGAGCAGACACACCCACCATTTTTGAGTCTCTGACCGTTAACTGTACAGATGAAGAATGTTCTGATGAAGAATGGCCATGTTGTCTTTGGGTGTAAATCTAATCTTTACTTCGTGGGCCTACTCAGGGTTGTGCTGAACACATATTGTAGGGTTATTTAACTCAATTATTAAGTTTGTCTTTCAGTGTCATCTCAAACAATCTGTGCTGCAATACAATGGAAAATTAAAGATCTTTAAAGAATTGAAGATTTGTGATTTATTGACCTGTTTCTTGTGTTTACGCTTTGGAATAGACCTGTGACGTTGTCGGATCAGAGAGTTTTAACTGTGGAGGAATAAATAAATAGAAATGTTATTAAGTGGGCCTTCCACATATCACTTATCTGTCATTATCTTTAAAAACAAAAAGTCAAATGATAAGTTTCAGTAAGAATGGCGTTTGTAGATGAGTGCAGGTGTTCACGTTATTGTGTCCACCCCCTGTTGGTGACAGTTCAGGTGTGAGGGGTCTGAGGGGCCTGAGGGGAGGGCAGAGGGCAGAGGGCGTCCACATTGTACTGACTGGCTGCCTATTGACACAGACATGGGGAGCCTCATGAAGCTGCACACATTCAGCTAAGGGTGAGGCCGGAAGTGCTGTCATTGCCCTTCAAAATATGGTTTTACACTTAAAAAAGAACTCATGAAATTGTTAGTTATATAACTGTAAAAACAAGCACGTGTGGTGTGAAATCATTTAGTGTAATTTACTACTAGTTACCTTGTAAAGATGCAATAGGTAATGTAGCTATTTTAATTACTTAATCAAAGTAATGCCATTTATTATATTTGATTACTTTTGTGACAAATGTTTTAACGTGGGCATTAAAGATAAAAAGTGTTGCACTTTAATTAATTTTAGCTTTGGCGACTGGCGTTGTCCAAAATATGCCAAAAGACAGCAATCTTCTTCGGTGAAAATATGCAAAGCGACAGAAATAATGGTTTTAATTTACCTGAAAGAACATCTTCAGATGTGACCAGTTTGTATCACTAACATTTTGATTAGTAACTAGAATTTAATTACAAATTGTTTCTTTTCATCATGATTTATTTTGTATTTTAATTAGGCCACAGAACTCAATTACATGTAACTAGTTACTTCCCAACACTGATTGTATTACCTGCAACCCTCATGTTGAATACATATATATTATTAGTACATATAAATGAAATAAAATTGATCATCAATTATTTGCTTCAGACATATTTATTAAATTTATGTTAAAAAAAATGACAGTAATGTAATTCCTGTAGATTAGGGTTTTATTTTTAAATTTTGGATATATTCCATATTTCCAGATACTGAATGTTAGCACATTATAAAAATATTAGTATGCCAGATCATGGTTTTGTTGTTCCCTTTTCTTTTTTTTCAAACCTTTATTGAAAGGTATAGAGATTTAGAAAACAGCAGACATATAAATATAAGTACATATTCAAATAAATAAGTAACTAAAGGTATTGTCGACATCAGGAAAACATGATGAAAACAAACAAGCAGACAGAAAAACAAACAGAAGCGAAATCATTATATAATTCTAGAGTTTTAATACTTTTTTAAATTGAAATAACAATTTTGTAGCTGATTCGGATATTATTATTAGTTTTACACCGTTTTTTAGACGAGACCAAAAGGAATTTGAATATCTGCAGTAATAAAATAAATGTATAATGGATTCTGGTCTGTGTTGCAAGATTACAGCTGTTCTCTCCGTCTAAGAATTTAGAAAAGTATAAATCAAAGTTTTATTGTTCTCGGCAAACGGGCTTTTATTTTGAAACGCGCCACCGGAAGTCGCCTCAGCCTGGCCGCCGCCGCTGCGCAGCACCGCACAGCAGCTGCACGCGCTCACGTCCAGTGTTTGACAAAACCTCCTTGGTCTGACTGAGCGAGCAGAGCGCGTGCGGCGGTAATGGCTGCCAGGGAGACCGAGGAAGACAACAAATGAACCCCAGAGAGACGACTCACAGGTGAGAGCGCAGACATGACAGCTCTGCACCCTCCTCTACACCGACACCATTGTCTCGCGCGCTGCGGCGACTTGTCCACGCGGCTCGCAGGTGTGTTTTGAGGCATCTGGTTGGGTTCTTGTTGGCACACACGCGCACACATACACGCGCACACACACACACACACACACACACGCGCGCTGGACAATAAGCTGTCAATACCCAGTGCTTATCACGCGTGCCTCCTCCGTGCCCTCGCGCTAGCACCGCTCAGGAGCAGCGGACTCGCGTGAGGTTTGAATCTGAGGTGAACAGTTAGCTTGAGTGTGTCGGCTGTGCTGGCGCGAGCTGGACTCTTTGTTAGCTGCTGTTAACGTGATTAGCTAACGTTAGCTAACCAACAACATCGTTAGCTGACGGTGGCCAGGCCACAGAGCTGTTAGCCTGTTAGCCAATCAGCCCAGTGGATGTCTAATTAGCCCGTTAGCATACTGAGCTATCACTCTCTGTCACAGCGGCAGCGTTTCGCTTCGGACTTTTCTGGGGGTTGTTTCTCATCACTAAATCTGCCAGTGTCAAGTGCTTTTTATTAAAATGAAGTTTTGCGATTTGTCCAGTGGGTAATAGCCACGCACAGGCAGGTGCTGGGGTGAGTTTGAACTGTCAGTGAATAGTTGTCCACTGTGAGTGTGGTCAAAGTGCCTTTATATTCTGCTCATGCTTATTGTTTGTTATTGAAAACAGCACTTAAGTAGTTTTAATAATTCAACTTAAAAAGATTGTCTGAATAAAATGAGCTGCCACTCCTCATTGCCAGCAGATGTAATGTTATGTAACATGTGTCACACATATATGACATGTGTCATTGAATTGGCCAAACCAACACTAGTTTTTTGTGAGGCTGTTGTTTACCACAGTGTATTGAAATTATTAATGAATAATGATAACTACTATTTCATGTTGTCACCATACCAAAATCTTTGTTTCGGTACCCATACCAATATGAATTTCGATACTTTTCGGTACTTTTCCTAAGGAAAAGTCCTTCTGGCTACAAACCCTTAGAACAATAAATAGTAGGGTGTAACGGTACCAAGAAATCGTGGTTGGAAAGTACCTCGGTACGGACGTCACGGTTTGGTTGCTCAAATGTTTCACCAAGTTGGTGTTGTCTCCCTTTGTGAGGCAGACTTTCTCTTGTCTTTTTCACGTACGCCAGCTGCGAATGTTGATACAGGTGTTGTCATACACACCACTTGTGCAATCTGTGCTCCAATAGGAACAAGAAAGGTGTTTTTGTGCGTAAATGAGTAAAATAAATTAACTAAATTAATGAATTGAATCAATTTCAAAGTACCGGTATTTTCCAAATGCAGTATAGTACCGTTTGGAATACTCTAGTACCGCGGTACTATTTTAGCAGCACTACTTCTATTAATGCTGCGTTTGTGTAGAAGTCAAAGTGATGCTGGAACAATTATTCCCAGTCAGTTACTCAAAAAACTGAAAGGTTTATCAATCACAAGGGAAACACTCTCAGTTTCCTGCTTGTTATATATGACATTTTTTATGTGATATTCTGCTATTATCTACATTATGTGATGGCACATTGGATATCTTTGGGTTTTGGACTGTTGTTTGGACGAGACAAGCAGTTTAAAGTTGTCACCTTGCACTTAATAATGAATTTACAATATAATCAGTTTAATGGGCAATGAAAATAATCAGCTCTTTCTTTCATTCATTCATTCATTCAACCTTTATTTTAACTCAGAAATGCAATGAGGTAGAGCCAAGTAAAACAATGGCACTTACACAGAAAAAACAAAACAAAGAGAAACTAATTTGAAAGTGGCAAGAAGAAGTAAAAAGCAATAAAATCCTAGTTAAAAATGTAAAAATAAATAAATACATAAAACTGTAAACTGTAGAGCACGCTAAGCAGGTGAAACGGGAACACCTAGAAATAAAATATGAGACAGTTTAAGATTTGAACTGCCCTATGGATAAAAGCGAGGAAAGCTTTAAATTGTTCTGCTTGTTAATCTTAACAAAATGTTTAAATCAGTTGTCGGGAACAGGGAAAGGGGAACACCACCTAAATTAAGAATTCCAATATCTTCTTTCCATGACCTAGGAAAGTTCAATCAATATTTATGAACATGAGCTCACCTCTTTCAACCAGAGAGTAAGTCTCAAACTTGTGATGTCGTAGAGTATAAAGTCTGTTTTCTATTTTACACCCAAATGAGCTTTACTCTGTTGTAGCGTCTCAGTACTGAAACAGAAAATGTGCCCATATACGCAGAACATTCCCCTGGGTGCTGTCACTGTCATCTGTAACATCTTTCCGAATTCATTGTCTACGGAGCAGCTCCAGACTTTATACCCTGTGACATCAAAAATTTGAGTTTTACCACACTGGTTTTTAGATTTAGGAGGGATTTGTCCATATTTACTAATATTTTAAATTGTCTTAAGCCTCGTTTCCACTTATGTATGTGACTAGTGTCTGTAGATGTGTAAATAAACAGATGTTGCATCAAATGTACTGTGCAAGGAAGTGCATTTCTTTCTCCTCCAGATGGGTAGATACCTGATAGAAACTACTTGTAGTCATGTGGGAGAGGCTAATTTTGTCCGTTTTTCACCATCCAGTATTTCGTGACATATGAACGGCTGAATGGGTTGTAATGATTATCTGACTGTATATAATGTATAACTATATTTTAGCAGAATAACACTACTCAGATTTACAGTGTGTTCAAAGTAGATAAATATTTTTAATCATACAGACAAACTTGACAATCACCAAACAACTGAATTGAAGGTCACAGCCTGTTAGCTAAGCTAGCACACTGTCATGTTTCTCCGAAATCCACCACAAGAGTTAAATCTTTTTGACATACCCACAGCAAATTTGGCACCGAAATATTGTGGAGGGGAGGGATTTTGCAGGCACATTACGAGGTGTTCGACCATACGAATAACACAAATGAATTTGAAAATGGACGTAGTTCTCCTTTAATAGAATACCTGGTTATGAAAGCAATCATTAGTTGCAGCCCTGGAGCTATTTTCTGCTCTGGCAGGTGGATGTGGATTATGTAACTACATAATAAGGAAGAGTGCAACTGTTGGCATGTCATGACCTTGTCTTGTAAGGTGTGCCCTTTCCACACATCCCAATTTCAATGTAAACTGCTTGTCGTACATCAGCATTTAAGCCTCTGTGGCACAGCGATGTCTGGGATGCTTTACATGTTGGTGTGAGGTGCAGGGACATGCAGTCATAAACACCTCTACATGGTAACATATTAACCCTGTAACTGACACCAATTTGTGAAATGTGGTGTCATTTTCACTGTGGTGTGGTGGAGGTGTGTGTGAGGGGTTTGTGCAGTGGTCATCTTGGACACGCTGCTCTGTAAATGTGCTAAAAGTGTGCAGGAGGTGTGTGTAGGTTTCCTCATTGTGTTCTTTCAGTGGGTGAGTTTCCTGCTGCTCTTTTATGATGTGCTCTGAGATGCTGTTGTGTTTATTCGATAAAAAAAAATGTGTTTTTGCTCCAGGGACCCAGAACAAATGTCAGTGATCTATTAAAATACCACCCACCTTCTTCCCCCAGGATGCCAGTCAAGTGTGCAGTGTTGGGGAGCAGCTTGGTCTCTTTGTTTTTAATATTCAGATGTACTGAGGAGTTTGATAACAGGCCAGGAAAGTTATTGGGATTTGAAGAGAGAATGTGGCTCAGGAAAAAGGGAAATTTATTTTGTGGCTGGGGGAAGATGTCAGGTTTACTAGTCCACAAGAGGGAGCAAAAGGAGAATAATGTTGGCTTTCAGGGGTGATTTCTAGTGTATCATTGCTGGGGACTGTAGAGCCTGGTGAAATGCCAAATACACTGAATGACACATAACCTTAGCAAAGATGTGAGACTGCCTGCTAACAAGTGATGTCCAGACAACAGACGTGACAACAGACGTGAAGTACTTGAAATTGAGCCAAATTTATTCTATGAGGTTAAACTGCATATATCAGAAGATCATTCTCAGGAACCAAATCCTATTTTTAATTAGCACATCCTTTAAAACAGAACAACTCACTTGGTAAAAGTTAACTAGTGACATTCATTCATTCATTCATTATCCTTATCTGCGTATCCTAGCACTGGGTCTTGGGAGACCTGGAGCCTATCCCAGCTGACACTGAGCGAGAGGCAGGGTACACCCTGGACAGGTCAGCAGACTATCACATGGCTGACACACAGAGAAAGACATCCAAGCTCACATTCACACCTACGGACAATTTAGAGTCACCAGTTAACCTAACCTCATCTCCGTTCTGAAACACACACACGCACCTCTCTCGTTCAGCCTAGCGAGAACACATCCAGCAGTGCAAATGTGTTTGAAGCTCGTAAATACTGTCCATGCTAGTGTGTATATGTGTGCTTGATCAGAACTGCTGGTTAGTCTTGCATGCCGGTCCAAACCCCTCTCATTTTCCTCTGAGTATCTTCATCATAACTTTAACCCACTGGTGTTTCTCATGCTGACATCTGAGTGTAGCAACACTTGACTAGTTGGGTCTGGTACCAGACTGACACCTATCCCTAATGATCACTGCGTTAAGATATAGGCTGCCTGACAAAAGTCTGAATCGATCTGTACATTTATTAGGACTGAAAATATGTCAAACACTGTGTCCACTGTTGGCAGTGTCATCAAAGAGGCTGCGGCAAACGGCAATTACAGCTAAGCCCGACAAAGTTCAAACAGCTGAGTCTAATGAGGTGCAGCAGTAACTGATGGATGATGATCTTAGGCTGCTGGAGTGGAACTTATACTGATGAAACACAAAGCAGAGCCTCGGATGTCCCAAAGTGGCCGCTGAAGCAGGGGTAAAAAATTTGTGTAGGTAACACCGTAACCTTTCCTGTGGTGCTGACCGGACTAATGGTTTTAAGGATAATAAAAGATGTACGTTCTTTATTCATCCATCCTAAAATTGTTTTTTTTTTGTGTCTAACAAGTGTGAGAGCCACAGAAAAAGTTAACAGCATCTTTTAAAAGCTAAGCCCGTGTTTTCTGCCCACAGTGAGGACTAGGATGGTAAGCAGCCAGCCGAAGTACGAGCTGATCCAGGAGGTGGGGCGTGGCAGTTACGGCGTGGTCTATGAGGCAGTGGTGAAGCGCACAGGCGCCCGGGTGGCGGTGAAGAAAATTCGCTGCCATTCTCCGGAGAATGTGGAGCTTGCCCTGCGGGAGTTCTGGGCCCTCAGCAGCATCCAAAGCCAGCACCCAAACGTCATCCACCTGGAGGAGTGCATCCTGCAGCGGGACCAGCTGGCTCAGAGGATGAACCATGGCTCCAGCTCCCCGCTCTACCTGGAGGTGAGGACACTTCACTTGAGCATGGTTGGGGTCAGTGTGCTGTAGTTTACCAGTAAACCTGAGGTGATGTTGAAGAGTGAAGATGATACGTACAAGCTTTAAAACAATGTTGATGGTGCCAGCTATCGATCACTTCATTTATTAGAGTAGTGAATTGGTTTACTTCACTTTGAGTGGTATTACTGTGCTGGTGAAGAACACACTCAACACCTCCTGCAGCTACGTCACAGTAAAAGCCTTCCAGGAAAGAGAATTGATTGACTTTAAATTGTGTGCAGGAAATGTCACAGGATGTAGCTTACAGCTTTGTAGGCAGATCAGCATCACACAAGTCGACAGGTTAGTTCTAGATTAGTAATATCCTCTGTCCACTGCTGATGGTTAACACTGTCTATGAATGGATAATAATAATATGGCTAATGTTGATATTAGGACCTGTGGCTTTGCACACTGGACAGATCTTTCGTCTGTACATTGTTTAAGCACAGGACTTTACTTTCAGTTTAAATCCACAGAAGTAAAACTTGAATAATCCACTCTAAGCTCCTGCATGCATGTGATTATAACCATATATCACAGCAGGAGATTTCAAAGTCTGTCAGTGTCTTTGTTAACATTTTGGCAAGTTGTCAACATTAAAGTACGCTGCATTAGCTATAACCAGTTCCTGTTTTCATTACACCCATGGATGCACAGACAACAATCACCGGGTCATTTTGACGCTGAAGAAAACGAAAGAGAAACCTGATTATTCTCAGTGAAGCTTTGGAGTGATAAGGACCCAGTTAGCAGTGAAACCTCTGGACCAGAGCAGCCAGACACAGACTGAAGATAATTTAGCTCTAGTTGAGTTTTCTGTTGCCTGTTTTCACTCCATCAAAACTGTCTCCATAAGAATGGCGTCCATCATGATGATCTGATCAGTGCCCTACATATAGTATTGATTTAATCTACGTTTCCTAGTCCTAATGAGGCATGAAGAGTACTGTCTGACAGGGATGCACATATTGCAATGCTGTTTTGTGTTGTGTCGCGGTTCGATTTGTTAGTTGTATTTACAAATTAAAATGTAAGTTATATTTGATTTTGATATTTAAAATCTACTGTCTTCTAATTAGGTAAGCCAATAGTGCTAACAAGCCACTGCAACATTGACTGGCTACTCATCTTTTTTAAAGGAATGCTTTACTCACAAAATCATCATTTGCCTTGAATTCGTGAGGCCAGTTCATGTATAAAAACGGTTGCCATCGGGTTAAATGTCTGGTTAAATAAACATATAAACACACAGAAACACATCCTCATGCATTTGTTATATCCTCCTGCTACATCAAATTTGTACAGAATTTCTAACCCGGGGTCGTGAACCGAACCGTGACGTCTGCGTACTGCAACATTAAGACAGATCTTGTTAAAGGTGAACACCATCTATAATGATAATTACATTATGGTATTTTCATGGCTTCCTAAAGTTCAGTCAATCTGAGAGTAAGGTCTAGTCCACACGAGCACGGGTATTTTTAAAACCGCACTTTTTTGGCCTCCAGTTTTAAAAAAAATCTGCGTCCATACGAGCGGTGTATTAAATATACCTCCGTCCACATGACAAATTCCACTATCAAGCAATGTGATACACATGCCAAAGCAGTAGGTGGCGATATAACTCCTGTTAACTGTAAGGCCATTGTAGCCAATCAGAAGGCAGTAAAACGTCATTACCGGAAAAACAACAAGCGTACTATTATGCAGCAGGAGCAGTCTCTGTAACAGCACACTTTTGCGCCTCTGTTGCTGGATGTGGTTGAGTAGCGTTAGTTGTATGACAGATGTAGCCCATTTCTTTCAATGTACATCGCATCATGCGCGCTCACAACCCAAAGCGACGCCGTAGTGGCGTGCATTCGGTGCGACGTGCTTCTTTTTTCGTGCGGCACACAGCTCCACGGACCTGCTTCTCCCTCCGGTGTTGTGTCAGATCCCGGTTCCCCCTCGGGCTGTGTCTCTCCCACAGTTTCCCACGGAGCTCTGTCCCATTTGAAAGGCAAAGGAAGCCCGTATGTGGAAAGATGTCATCTCCGAGATGTAGACTGTGTATTTGTACTTTGTTTTGACTTGTATCCTCAGAACAGACATGTCCTGTGATTTTTCAGCCTCCTTTCATATTTAATAGAATCGAAAAGTACAGCTGTCAAGATGCCCCTCGCCACAGGGAAAACCCTGCTTTATATCCCATGACATCACAAATTTAAGTTTTAGCTCTCTAGTTTTTGGATTTGGGAGAGTTGTTCATGTTTATTAATATTTTTTGATTGTCTTAGACCACAGAAATAACATGTATGGATTTTAAAATGGCCCTTGTTCCCCTTTAACATCTGTAGACTCAATCTTTGTTGGCAAGACATTGGGCCAAACATTCCTGTCCACACGTCACAGAGACGATGGCAGCTCCGTTTGAACACTTGTTGGCTGGCTACATGTTGCCGTGTCTTTAAATAGCACACTTTAATTTGTTGTAATGAATTTGTAGCGTGTTTGATTTATCGTGATATCCTCTGACTTACATTAGATTATAAGAGGGATGTTCATTGTTCCATTCACTGCTAACCACAGCTGACATGTTGCTGTTGGCAAAGATGTCTTGTCAAGATGTTTCTGTGAAGATGTAGACCTGATGGTTTAAACGTGCCAGTGATTTTTCCAGTGACAGAAAGTTTGTCATCAGCAGCAAGCCAGCTGTTTGTTGTGTAGACACATATTATAGTTAATAGTGTTGGAGATTACAATGATGGAGACAGAAAATATCAGCATCAATATTGGCACTTGGAGTAAAAACAAAGCAGTTGGAGCCTGGTTTATATTTGTGTGTGTGTGTGTGCTGCTGATACACTGGAAGTTTCTAGTTGGATCTGTATTGTCCCTGGTCTCAGTGCCCCCACAGTGACATGAACGTGTTATCAGGTTGAAGGGGGGGCGACTCCCCTCCCCTCCCTACTCAACCTGTCTGCAGCCTGTCATGTCGCAGTGCCTCCCTGCTGTCTGGTGGCGGGCACACAGGCACTCTGCCGGTGCCTGATTATAGTCTCTCAGCGGCACGCGGGGCTATTGTCAGACCGTTCATTCAGTTTTCTGCAGTGCTTGCATTGGACACTTTCCCAGAATCCCTTTATTCCAGCTCTTTTTTATTTCTCTGTAATGTTCCAGTACGTGCTTACAGAAGAACAAACGATAATAGGGCAGAGTTATCTGACCGCACCAACTGTGGGATAATTTGAATCTATTCTTTCTGGGTAGTTCATTCTTTGGCGAGTGGCGTGTCAGACAATTTGCAGCCATTTGTTTACAGCAGGGTTTCCACTAGAAATTGTCCACTACACATATTCAGGGCACTTTTGTTGCCTGTAAAGCAGTTTACATCAAAAGCTTAAATGTGTGGATTAGCCGGCCTCAGCTGACACGTCGCACTCTTCAACTAACAGTTCATCATCTCATAGTTTAACTTGTGTCACTGTCACACACCAACTGAGAGTCCAGCTATTTACAGCACACACACTTCAAGTCTCCCTCACACTTTATCCTCTATTGACATTTCAAATGCGTCGATGTGTCACTCTGCCACCAACTATAGAGCCGCTCTCAGTCGTTACATGTCAACCATTTCCAACTACATTCATCTCTTACTCTTTAGCTGACATTTCAGCTGCTTTCAGTAGTTACACATCAGCTTCTTTCAGTTGTCTTCTCATCTTACTCTTCAGTGGCCCTCACCTTTACTCTAAAACTGATATTTGATCCACAGTTTACCTTAGACGGCATGTGCTGTCTTTTGGTCGCTATCAGGTGTAGTTTTCTGGTGGATGAAAATATCAATGGCCAAAATGTCCAGTAGGAAATATGCCAGATGAATTAATCAATAGCATATTAAATAGCCTGATGTTGTGTGACCTATTAGATATCTATCCAAGACAACTTCAGTAATTTTGGATATTAACTAACAACAAATCTATTTATCCACCAAAGCTGTACAGAGTGTGTTCCTGCCTCTCAGAGCACTAGGCTTGTCACGATACCAGAATTTCAGTTGTCGATACCAATACCAGTGAATTTCCACGATTCTCGATACTCAATCGATGACACGATAAAAATAAAAAAGGTTCTCCAGGAAGACCTCCATGGGTCTTCTGGTAGGACAGACGGCAGATACAATCTGCAGCAATTTTTTTTTTTGCCAGCCACAAGCAAATTTGGCAGGAAAGCACGCTGATAATGTTTGATGAACGATGTCTGAGCCTGTAAAAAATGTTGAGGGACGGGGGAACCAGGCAGGCACTGCTTACCAAAATCACCACTGTTTGCTGGAGATGAGATTAGATTATTCTAAATTGATAGCCCGTGGTGTAAAGGGTGGTAAGATTAAAGGTACCTGTGAACAGCAGCGGTGGAATAGCGACCTACTGACGTCAATTCAAAATTTAAATGTTGCCAGGCAGCTGTTGCACTGGTGCTTGCAGTCTGAAAGCACATTTACTCTTCAGCTGATGTGCTTCTATTTTAATTGAAATTGGTATTTTAATTTATTTTTAATTGTATTTCAAATTCCACTTCAACTTCTTGTATTATTTTAACTTTTCAAATTTTCCAAATGAACATATTCTGCTGCGAGCACACTAAAATTCTCCTCAGAAAAGGTATTCTGTCAGTAGTCTACGTTTTCATTTAACAAACTTGTAGCTTTTTCTGTGTTAAATACAAAACACCATCTATCATATTCCACGACGACATCCCATTTAATCTTAATTTGATGTAAGATGGATGAAACCTCACCGGTCTGGGGTCCGCTGTCAGAAAGGGAGACTAAATGAACTCACTTTCTGCAGCAGGCATAAAGGATGAGAGGCCTCTCGCGCAGCTTTGATTTAAAAAATGGCCCATAAAGGAAGGTGGGAGACAACACGTTATGAATACAAAGCCAGAGCAACCTTGCTTGTTTAGTTATGAGTGACATTTTCTCCTCCACACACTGCGGAGCTGTTTCCCGCTGTATCAATAATCATCTAAGCTAGACCAGACCTAAGTGATATAATCATTTTTGTTCTGCTGGTTGCAGCTTTGTCTGTTGGGGTTTGAGGTAGTGCTTATCTTTGTTGTTATTTCCTGCAAGTATAGATGTCAGACATCTTACTTAGTGGCTTACTTTTTATTTTATCTCACGTGTTCAGTGTTTACTGTGATTACAGCGCTGCTGTCTTCATTAGCAGCATGTTTTTTGTGCCTTCCTATATGTCAAATAGGCGTAGAGCAGACACAGAAGTGCAAATTTACTATATTTTAGCTCTAGCAGCACTTCTAGTAGTAGGACATCAGGAAAGCTTGAAAATGTCTTGCTTACACTGTTAATCATAATGTTTTTGGCCTCAGTAGTTGATGCAAAAAAATGTGTCTCTGCCTGTTCGTGCATGTGCAGCATGCAGAGGCTAACTGTCCCTCAGTCATCACCTGTGGTCTCTTGTTGACTCTCTTTTTCTGTCATTCTACTGCAGCTGGTGGAGACGTCTCTGAAAGGCGAGATCACATTCGACCCGTGCTGTGCCTATTACTTGTGGTTCGTTATGGACTTCTGTGACGGGGGCGACATGAACGCCTACCTGCTGTCCCGCAAACCGAGCCGCAAGACCAACACCAGCTTCATGCTGCAGCTGGGCAGCGCCCTGGCCTTCCTGCACCGAAACCAGATCATACACCGCGACCTCAAACCAGACAACATCCTCATCTCCCAGGCCTGCACGCCGGCCGGCTCGACCGAGCCCACCCTCAAAGTGGCCGACTTCGGCCTGAGCAAGGTCTGCTCCACCTCTGGGCTCAACCCCGAGGAGCCGGCCAGCGTCAACAAGTGCTTCCTGTCCACAGCGTGCGGAACAGACTTCTACATGGCCCCGGAGGTCTGGGAGGGTCACTACACGGCCAAAGCGGATATCTTCGCCCTGGGGGTGATTATCTGGGCCATGGTGGAGCGCATCACCTTTGTGGACGTGGAGACTCAGAAGGAGCTGCTGGGGAGCTACGTGCAGCAGGGCTCAGAGATTGTACCCTTAGGGGAGGCCCTGTTAGAGAACCCAAAGATGGAGCTGCTGATCCCTGCCAGGAAAAAGAGCATGAACAGCCACATGAAGCAGCTGATCAGGGAGATGCTGTCGGCCAACCCTCAGGAACGGCCCGACGCCTTTGAACTGGAGCTCAGACTGGTTCGTATCGCCTGCAGAGAGCTGGACTGGGACACGTGATGGACGAGCAAATGGCACCACAGACTCAGCCGGTCAAGCACATGTACACATCTCATCAGCTACTGTTCACTTAGATCACATAACGGGACTATTGTTTTTTTAACGTGGGAACAATAATTAGAATAACCATTGTCTGTATCATGGCTTAACTTTATCCACTGTCCAAGCACATGCAGTCTTCTGCGAGCTGTGTCTTTATATTGGAGGGGAGAGGTGTGACACCCACCGCTGCTGCTGCTGCTGCTCCAAATTGCAGCTTAGTCTCAGGCTAATCACATCACAGCTTCCACTTCCTCCTTACAGAATCACTCGAGTGTGCTGGAAGAGCAGAATGACCCCCAAAGTCCTGGATTCAATTAGAAGAGAAAGTCAAAGTGACGGTGAGACAGTTTGTCTACAAACACCATCTTGGACTCGGTGCTAATTGTTACTAAATGCAATATGAGACATTATCCTGTGATCATGACAGCAAACATTTATCCAAAGGGCCAAGATTAAAACACAGTCACCTCAGTGTTAAAAGGCTTCGACAGAACCTGACTTACAAACTGATTTCAGCCTGGTACGTGACCACCAGCATTAATCTTTTCAATATTTACATCAAGATTCGATTCTGTTTTTGGCATCAATTGCAGGAATGCCCTTAACGCTCAGGTAATAAAAACATACAGCATGATGGTATTTGTAGACAAACATCTCGTGGTCAGTTTTGCTCAGTCGTCTCGGAGGGGAAAATACCAGACTTTGGTGCTTAAAGATAACTTTTTTTCTGTGGGCTGCTTCGTTGGTTGTGTGGGTGGGGGACATTTTATCAGTTAGTGACCAACCAGCGGGTGCTTGTTGGCTTTTTCCCCTTTTCTTGCCCATTACAGACTTCAAGATAAGTCGACTGGTCCCAGACACACCCCTAACCAATATACCAGAATGTATAACGAGCAAGACAGGTCACCTTTGTTTGTATAGAGCCTTAAACACAAACACTTCATTTTCATTGCAGAGTGCTTCACACAGTTAAGGAGGAGAAGAGCTTAAAGGATAATTCTGGTTTATTACAGCTTGGTACTGTTCCTGTTTGTAGTAACGGCATCATACTGGCAGTGTTAATCGACCCCTCACTGAGCCCTGCACCCTTCAGTCCCTGTTGCTGTGCCTGTTAAGATAATATTTTAGTAGTGGTGGCAGACTTACCTACAGAAGCCCTGAGGCCAGATGAAAAATATATTTTGCGGGCAGTGTTTGTCTATAAACTTTTAGGCTTAATCAGGCACTTTTTAAAGTGAGAACGTTGTGCAGAGTGAAGCGCTTCATGCACTGTTCAAAGGGCGTCGAATGTTCAGCCAAATGCAGTTAACTAACTACAAATGTCCACTGTAAAGCGCAATGGATCTGTGCTGTGGCGGCGGCACGATTGTATTTTATACACACTAGAACTGCGCAACATCTAGGTCCTCATGTGGGCACATACTCCTCAGCGAACAAGTGAGCGTGAAAGAGAGGGAGAGATAGTAGACGAGAGCAGAGGGCTGCAGCAGGGCGCGGTGACAAAAAGCTGCGGTGAAGTCGGACAGTTTCCCGACAGTTTCCAGCAGCCGTCAGTCTGTACAGGAAGTCACAGAAACACTTACATCCTGTCAGATCTGATGCTGATTATCAAAAATGTTCAGTTATTAATGCTGTACAGGTGATCTGTAATTTATATTCATGGTTCAACCTCCATTTTACATGATTTCCCATGTAAATCTGCATCCTATCCGTTTGCTGCTGCAGAGCAGACCTGTCCCCTCAACTACAGGCTAAATTGTGTCTGACTATAAGGTTAATATTTTCAGAGGATAAAAATACATCTTTCATTAAAGATCAGTCAGATATAATCAGGGCTGTACAGATGTTATTTTAAGAATCCTCACATCCCACTGACCACAAGTCTCTGTGATGTTAAATACTTCAATAATTAAAACAGTCCAATGTTAGTATACAGTAGACTTCAGTTTATGATGAATGACGACTAAACATTACCATCAGTCACACATGTTTTCAGTTGTTCCAGAATAAACCTTCAAATCAGACAAATCAAATCTAAATCCCTAAAATTCAACAAAATTCTTTTTGACAACATCTAAACCAATCAGCTGTTGGATCAGGTGAGAGTCAGGCTTTTCCCATCATGCTCCAGGTTTTTCAGTTGGTGGAGAGCAACTGCAGCGCCTGGCTCTAAAAACAGAGGCCGCCTCACTCCCACTAGATTATCGCCGTCCACTTTAGTAAGACGACGGAGCAAATTGGGATGAAGTCGGACACAAAACTAATCATCATTATGTGGCGATTGCTGGTGATCGAATGAGCCAATTGCATCATGTTTTTTGCACTAACATTACTGATACTGATACTGTTCAAATACTAGCAAACAGGTCGAGTTCACACAATCACTATTAGCTCTTATACTGTAGCAACAACATCCTGATTAATGGTGGATCGTTGAAATAATACATCATTAATGAGGAAAATATTAAATGTCCTTTGTGTCATGCACTAAGCGCTTCATTTTGCATGCTCACTCTGAAAACAGCCTAATTAAGCCCAGAAGTTTCTCTCTCAGGTAGGAGTTAACATCCTGTACGTAGGAGATAAGTTATCATTTTATAGGAGATAACATCTGGTATGTAGGAGGTAATATCTCCCATGAAGGAGATCAACATTGGTAATTTTTGAAACATTTGATCCTTAATTTCAGACTGAACCAAAACCACAGTGTCACTTGTAGGGAGTTGACTGTCCTGAACTTGCTTTCCAACCTGTCTGATAGCGTCACTCGGCCCATTGGACTTCATTTTGTAGCAATGTTGCTTCCACATCTTAGCGATTATTTTTGGTGAGTACAATATAAGTATGTCTCAAACTATGAACATAAAACCCAAGTTGAAATAAACCAGAATCATCCTTGAACAAGAATATCCAAACTACAATGAAGCCTGCATTTAAAAGACTTTGTGGAGTGACTCCCCCCACACGTGGCGAACAAATCTACTCTCGAGAGCAATCCTTACGTTGCCTAAACATAGATTTAATTATCTGAACGATGAGCTGCTTGTATTACAACAACAGTGACATGAATATTCACGTCGGAGTCCATTTAGACCTGAATGAGGGGAAAGGGTGAGGGATTCAGTGACTCTCACTGAAAGCACTTTTATTTTGTTGTTTATATTTATTCCTCATAACTACCTACTGCATTATATGGAGGAGCTCTGTGAGGCTGGATTCAGTGTGATAACTGCGTTGGTATTTGTTTACCAGGCAAACACAATGTCAGCCAACAGTCTACTTATGCATGCAGTGCCTCTCACCTTCAGGGAAGAAGCGAGAGAAGACACCAGCACACACAATCCTCCATGAGCCAGAGGATCTCTGCTTTTTTTTTTTTTTGATACATAATACTGTTGTGTTTAACTTGATCTCCTCTCACTGTGTCACTGCTCCTCGTTTCCTTTGGCTCTGGATCTTACAGTAATCCCTTTCTTCATGCTTCCGACAGGCTAATTCTAAGCCTATTAAGTTGTTGCAGCACTTGGCAGAGGATCATACTCGGGACCCCTTTTTGCCTTTCAGGTCATACATAATTTGTGCACTTTTACAAATTTTACAGGAACCTGTAAACCAAACAATCCTGGCTCCTTTGTTGCTCTCAAACTCTGGCGGAAAATCAAATTTTCTTTGACCTGCTGCCAACATTTATCCAGTAGATGGCCTTCAAATCTCCCCTTAGCTGTAATAGATTTTCCTGTCATGATTAAGATTTGCCTTATTTCTGCAATTCACCGTTTTCTCTTTGACACTAGAGTGGCCTCATTGACACTGCACTCAAACACAGAATTGGCAGAAGTTGTGCTTGAGGTGCACCGCGTTTCACTGACTATGCGTGGTGCTTTGGTAGGAACAGAAATACCACAAATCAGTATTAAAATTCCTGTCTTTGTTGCAGGACGTCTATGCTGCTTTGGACAATGTTGCTGTGCTTCAAGAATGTGGTATTTGTGGCTTTCTGTTCACAAGCAGCAAAGTTTGGACTCAAAGTAGGTCAGCCATATCCTCGGAGCTCAAAGCAGAGCGGAGGATGATGGGTAGAGTCATTTCCGGCCAGATTTCTTCACTCAACCTTTCTAGACAAAAGGACGGGGGTGGGGGGCAGTTGGCTTCCTGTGAGGTTTGACATTTGCCAAACAGATACAAGGTCTGGGGTATTTAGAGATTTCACTCTTTGATTTGTTGTATTCCTTTGCACATGTGTAAATACTGTATAGGATCAACAGGGGATGAACAAGTTTGATGTACATTTGATGGATGTGCTCTGTTTTCAAGAGCCTGACTTGTTTGACATGTAAATTGCTGTGATGGATTCAATTTTACTTCAGCTCTTAATTCAGCTTCTGTTTACTTAAGTCATGAACAAGATGTGATATATTTACAGGTTAATACTGTTGGTGTGCTAGTGATAACTGTATGTTTTTCATTTGCCTATTGTTTGTGATTTTGTGTAAGCAAAGCTGGGTCAACTCCAATCGTCTCTTCTGTCTGGTACCAGGTTATTTGGAAATGGAACGATCGTCTTGTTTGGAATTCTGGGATATCAATCAAACCTCCCCACCGTACAGTGTGCCACCACACTGCTTCGCTGTCTCCCTGAATTCGGACATTTTAGTCACCGAGTGGCTCGTTAAATTTGTCACCAAAAGAATGTTAAGAATGAGAACTCATGGAAATCTTTTCGGCGTCTGGATGGAGAGAAATCAACATTTGGCAGGTTCAGATTCACAAAGAACATGACAGATGCTCACCCAAGGGACTATACCATACTAGGTACATTTCTAGGGCCTCCCTAGTGTTAGAGCACTCATCTTCATGCAGAAGGTCCCTGGCTCGAATCCTGCTGGGGTTGACCTCAGCAAAGGCATGTTGCCCCACCGCCGAATCAAATGGTCCTCAACGAGGGCGCAGACGTAGAGGTAAAGGCAGATTCATTCTAGGGATGTTCCTGGCGACTGAACAAAAATTTTAATTACGACAAGTCGACTAGTCTAAAAAAAGGAAAAAACTTTAGCATACAACATATTCTATTAACTTCCCAAAGCCTTTACCTTCAACAATGCTCAGTGGAAGTCTGCATCGTCTTTTTGTATTAACTGTTATGGAAGAACCCTTTTTAGTTGCCTGATTTTCTTCACCTAATAGGCCATTAAGAAGATCGTCTACCAATCAGTGAGTTCGGATTGTCAACATTCTTTCTGTAGTTATTTTCATTAGCCACTCAGCGACTGAAATATTTAAGATCCAGGACATACCGATGCAGGACTGTGATACCCAATGAGTCCTGGATCAGGGCTACACTGTGTTAGATAAAGACCACACCTGGATTTATTTCAAATAATTAGGGTTGGGTTCAGACAGAGACGGAAGATAAGCTGTATGTGTGAGAGTGAGACTACTTCTGCAGCTTGTTCAAAAATTAAATTTTTGTTATGACACAAAGTACCCAAAGAGGTACCAGTATTAAATTCCAGGTACCTGTATTGGTTCGAATGTGAGTGGCACCCAACCCTACAGACGATGTATCCGAACACACAGCCAAGCAAACTTCTCCTCTCACACTTTTGTATGAACAATTTTTGGTCTTATGTCATTGTAACATATTTTGAAGAGATTAAATGAAGTTTATCAAAAGTGGCGTGAACACCTGTCAATCACTGTTCAATTGATTTTTAATAAAATGAATTCAAATCACTGAATTGCCCAAGGAATGCAGCATGCAAATGGCTTTACAACTGACCGTTTCCTCCGCAGCTCATTTTCTCCGGTCCTGTGCTGCAGCGCAGGTAATTGCTGTAATTCATTTCACCTGATGGCCTCTGCATTAAGAAGCTGCCAGCTCAGTTGGCTGTGTTCTCCGAGTGCTTCCAGCCTGATTGTTGTTTATGTGCTGGCTCCTGAAGCTCCTCAAGTCTCATGTTTGTGCTGTAACATCACTAAGGGATCCTAGTTGCCCATGTGGCAGTTAAATTTGAAGATACTTCATCATGTGGAATCAAGGTAAGTTAACAAATATCAAAGTCACACCTACAAAAAAAAGCTTTTCTCCCTTTTGTCTGAATGTGGTTTACATCTTTTGCTTCTGCACAGCTTGCAGTCAGTCCCCCACTGAGATGTCCAGCCACAAAGTCCAGGTGTGTCAGTCTTCTGTTGATACCTGAAATACCATGTACAGATATGAAGAAAGTTAGTTCATGCAGACTGATACATCCCTTCACCCTGATCTTTTCACAGAGGACGTCTCTTCAGATTTTGCCCTGCACAGTGTCTCAGCTGCTGTCTGCTTCCCAAGTCAGCAGAGGTGGCTTTGCAATAGGCGACTGGGAACTCCATCAGGTATGAGCGGCAACACAGAAACTGATAATATAACAAAGGTTGTCATTCTACATGAGTGTATGCTCACTGTAATTGCACTAATGGTCATCTTTGTACGTCTGCAGGCTCTTGCATTGGTTGGTTTTTATACATAAGTCTATTCTTGGCCTTGTTCCCTCTTATCTGTCTACATAAATATGTAGAAACCAAAATCAATATGGCCTTCGGTCTCATAATATTCTACAAATGCTGGTTCCATGGGTGAGAACAGAACTGGGTAAAAAAGGTTTCAGATTCGCTGCCCCTTCGTCCTGGAATGATTTACAGAAAGGTCTGAATCTGGCAGAGCTGATCACTGGGGGAAGTGAAGTCGATTTTAAAGGATCAAGAAATTAGCTCTTTTAGTCAATGTGACTTTTCCTAAGTCATTTTAGAAATTGTACTCGCATCATATTTGTTCTTGTCCTAGACATACGATGTTTTGGCTGATCGGTGTATATATTTATGCCGTTTGGTCATTAATTAAGCAAGGTATGGGACAGGTTGAAATGTTGGCTCAGTGATGGCACTAGATGAAAAGTCAAGTGGATTATTCAGATGCATCAGATCATCAAATATCATGGCAGTCCATGAAATAATTGTGAAAATATTTCACTAAACTAAAAATGTCAATCTCATTCATGTTTTCATTTGATGAAAAGTCATTAAAGTCATTTTGATGCAGCACATCCTCATGTTTACAGAAAATGTTGCTAATCTATTAAGTAAATATCAAACTTTTGCTGAATAAATGAAACTTAGGATCTGATGGTGATGCTAGAGGAAAGTCATAATTTATCTCAGAGAAACTTTGAATATCTGTAGTGAGTTCGATGGCAATCCATCCAGTAGCGGCTGGGATATTTTAGTCTGGACCAAAGTGGTGGACTGACCCACCGTACCATAAGATTGCACTTGAAAAGGTTTGCGGTGTGTTAAGCAACTCCTAATCTCATTTCACACCAATGTGACCTCAGACAATCGTTGTGAAACCAGGAAGGAAATGTGCGTGTGGCAGTGCACACCAGCAGGCAAATGACTTTGAAACCTAACTTTCAAGACAATATGGATGAATCAAAATATGATCTAAAGCTTTAGAACACATAATAAATGGATCTTGAGGTAGGATTGTTTAATCAACTGCTGTTTCCAAGGTCAAGAATGGACTCAAACAATTGTATACTCTAAACATGGAGTTGAGGATTTCAAACGATCAGATTCTTTGAGTAACTCCAGAAGCTGAGCCAAGTCCTCAAATGAGGGCGCATTTCAAGCCTGTTGTAGACGGGAGGGTCCAGATGTAAAAACAGATTCATTCTGTGTCATTGCCGTGTGTGCAGACGAACAGTGTTCGGCTTCCTCCTGTGCTGTGAGTGCCTGGAACTCTTTGTCCATTTGCCAGGAAAAGTCCACCAGGTGACATGAAATGTGTCATCAAAGACAAAGCAGCTCTATCACGACACAGAGCTGGTTGAGAATTGGCAAAGTTTCCCTAAAGTTGCCAAATTTGGTCCAAGAATAATCTACTGTGCTGGGTTTTGTTTGTGCTTCATCTCTTGCAGGTGTCTGTCGTGGGCGTCATCAGAGGAATGGCTCCCTTTGTGACAAACATCCAGTACTCTGTGGATGACATGACTGGTCCACCATTAAGTGTGCGGCAGTGGGTGAACACAGAGGCCAGTAGCATCAAAAGAGTCTGCTCAGAACACAGCTGAAAACTACACTGTTTCATATCATAAGTTTTAAAATCTGTCTCTCACAGGACTGTGCACCGATGAAATCTGTTTCTCCTGGGATGTATGTGAAGGTCACTGGAAGTCTCCACACTTTCAATGTAAGTAATACAAACAAAGGATTCAGAGATGATGAGTTTTAAAGGAAAGTTAGCATTGATTTTGTGACAATGTCTGTGTCTTCTTCTTTTTTATGCTGCAATAGGGTCAAAGGTCATTGCTGGCAATGAAACTCAGTTGTATCAAGGACCTGAATGAGATCACATCCCACATGTTGGAGGTGGTACAAGCCCATATGCAGTTTTTTGGAAAGGTACAAGAACTTTCTGTTAATTTTTTTACCACAAAGCTGACGAATATTCAGTCAAAACTTGACATTTCATGTACAGTAGCACATTCTTAAAAGGTTGAATCACTTCAGGTAATTATTAAATTATATATTTTGGTGGTTTGAGTTGAAGGTGTGAGAAAGAATAGTATCAGTAACATTGTTAACACTGTGCTACATTACAGAGAAATACAAAACCGTTCTAATGAACCTTCATTAATATAGGCCTATATTTTATCTCCAAGTGCACGTCACACACTGAGCGAGCCGCCTGTTAATGACGCTGTGGGCTAATGGGCATGTAGCTACTTCCATGTTTCAGATGATACGTCATGTTTGTAGTCGACCAATGAAGATGAGTTTACATATCACCTTGGTTTCGTCCTTCACCTTCTCAAAATGATCCCACACTTTGGATTTCCTGCCCGACATGTTATTAACTAGCCTGTGGAATAACCGCAGGTACCAGCCCTGAAAATTAGAGGACGTATATGCTGCGTCTTTAACCACCTGGAAAATGCGAGGTCAGGCACTGGACGCTGCTCTTGCGCCTTTTTTGTGCCAGCTTTCAAGAGCATGACAACAGGTTGCATCTCTAACAAGCGTCGACCTTTCTGGTTGACTAGCATTTGGTTGACCACTAGGGGGCAGCCCTAGTGCAAACATCACAAAGAATCACTATGGTTTACCCTCCAAAGTGCTTTCTCCTGGTTGTCGTCACTACAAACGCTTTGTGTTCTCCGTAGCTGATGCGATGGCTACCTGATTGATTATCTGTGGAGTTACCTGTGTATTAAAGTGCCTCTACGGGTACAGGTATTTTGTGAATCGCCTCTACTTGCCTGATCTCACCTGCCTACTACTCTAACTACAGTACTGCAAAAAGACATAACTGTATCCATCTGTTTCTGTTGATTATCCAGGCATTTGACGTGAACATGAACACCACGGCTGCCTTGCTGCCTGGACAACCAGAAAGCATCTTGCCAAAGAGTTTGTCCACCATCCAGGGTCAGGTGAGCACGTTTTAGAGGGTCAGTTCACCCAAATTTCAGATGTAAATTTTCCTACTTACCAATAGCAGTATTTAGTTAAACAGTGTACTGTCTTATATGTCGCCTCATCTTAGGTGGGTGTGATTCTCACCTGATCACCATAGCGATGCAGCATGAAACTGCTGTGACATTAGCTTCAACACGACACTCGCTGAATCCTTTGAACCTTGTGCATTTAGTGAAATGCTTTCTGACAGCACCACAGGGTTGAAAAGTAATGTCATGCTTCCCGTGTCAGGTGTTGCATGTAATCAGAAGTTTCTCCTTGCGTGATATTGACATTAGTTTCAACGACCTGAAGAAACAGCTGGACTTCCTCAGTATCAGAGACATCAGGTACCTCTCGCCCTCACTCATCTTTAAAGTATTTAGCATTTAGCACATGTTGGGTGATGATGGACAATTAGAATCCAAACTAAGTCCTATCACTTGACATTCTGCACTCTTTTGAAACAAGAATAAAATGCTTTATCTGCAACCTGTGTGTCTCTCTCTAAACAGGACTTCCTTGACACATCTGATAAATGAAGGCCATGTCTTTTGCACCTTTGATGAGCATCATTTCAAGTCGACAGAACATTAGCGGGCAACCTGGAGGCTCATGAAACATCAAGACATCATAGTCCTGGGTTGCAGCTGATTATGATTTACCCACATTCTTAGGGCGACATAACCCTTAATTCTTTTTGTTTAGTTAAGTTATTTATGACATACTGTAGCTGATTACTTTGTCTGTGTAGGTCAAGATTATGATGTGTCGATCAGGCTTTATGTTTGACCATATATTCTTTTGTTTCTAATTTTTTGTGGGTACCCTACAAATCATGTCCTCATTGCTGTATATAAAAAAAATTAAGTTCAAAATGTTCTTGTGCTCCTTTGTCGAAGACACCTCTCTTAAGAACTACAGTCCCCATTTGTCTCTGTGTAGTCCTGTTTCCCAGAATTGAAGGTGGAGAACAAGTGGGCAAAGACAAAATACAACATGCCTTCTTTTGACTGTCTGACATGGTAAGTGCTGCATGGAGTTTGCATCTTAGACGGGTGCAGCTCTTGCATTTCAGCAGTCAAAATGTTCACAAGTTTATCGACACGAGAGCTTGTCTAGTGTAAACTGCGTCAGCTCCTGCAAATTCAACCTGTCTGCGTGCCTTTAATCTGACATAGAAATCTGATAATTTAATGTTTGTTAATAAACTAGCAAAATTCTCTGACATATGATACATGCTGCGGTAATCCTGACATCATGTCATCATCATATTTGGATATTTTTCGTTTTGGGTGTCAGTTTGTAGCTTCATGTCACCAGCTTCCATTGAAAATGACTTGTAGCCTGTTGCTCACAGTGTGAAGAAAACGTTACAGACATGACGCACACACTGTCAATGATTTTATGAGTCTTAAACTGTCTGAGTGTGTTTCCATGTACTTTTCTTAACAGTGGCTCATTGGACGAGCTGTTTGTGCAGCTCACACGAGTGTCCCCGGAGACCTGGATTGAAAAAACTGAGCTAATATAGGTCATGAAATGAGCTGTAAACAGAATTAGGCATGTACAGTCTCAGAATCCCAACAGTAACCCATTATGTCAGTTACGTCAGTCAGGAGGATGATTTATATGAAGACTAGCGTTACTCTTGGTGTCTATAAATGTCTCAGCTGTCATTGTCGACATGCTAAGACTTCCTTAATGAACCCAGTGAACAGTCAGCAGCTGTCATCCCACATGAGCAACAATCACAGCTGAAAACATTATGAAACATGTAACTGACTGATCAGACAGGTTCTGCAGCATTGTCTGCAGCGGGAGTGCTACCTCAGAATCTGGGCCGCACCCAGTTTGAAAGATTTATGATGCTTATGACATCATCTGTATTAATTTAAACCGGGGAAGCTGCTTCACGGCCTGAGGACACCTTACCTCTTCATACCAAGCACTCCCTCTTGCAACGGTGTGTTCGTTGGTGCGGCTCATTATGTATGTGTGAATTGATATTATCAGAGTGTAAACTATTTCATGTAATTGCAGCAAGGCCTTCCTGGCTGTGCTGAACAAGTCCAGGCAGCAGGCAGCCTTGTGTAAGAGGCTGCTGCTCAGTGAGACAGTCACGATACTGCAGCTGACACTGACCTCTGACCTCATGTGTAGATATGCCCCCTCAGGAACAGTGTGATCATCGAGAGATGGCATAAACCTCCAGGAATCAAACTCTGGATCTGTTAATGAAGTAACCAGAATTGTTTTTTTTAAACAGGAAGAGCTGTCCAGTGGCATGAGGTTAACCTGCCACTATCTGTGACGATTTACAGAGTATTTGTCAGCGTCTGCTCCAGTTGTGCTCGTGTGCATTTCTGATTTGGCTTGCTAACATCATAAAGGCATCAGGATGCTTCCAACCAAGTACTTGTCACGTTGATCAACAGCACCTGACACTCACAGCTGGACAGTGATGCCCACTTTCAGCAGTGATTGGCCAGGTGTGCAGAGGCAGTTCTTTCTCTTCACACAACTACTTTAATCACTCTCTATTTGCATGATTGAGTGAGACTGCATGAATGCATTTCAGGCGATACCATCCAAAAGTGTGGACCATTACCATTCTTCATGTTGAGACAATAAAGACACTTCTGCAATCGGTGGGGACTGATTAAGGAGGCAATGTGGTGCAGCCAGGTGGAGGTTATGACCAGTGGCACCTATAGGGGGGGAAAAGTTAGGACGATTCCAAATAGATAAAAATTAATATAAAATTATTAAACCATCTTTTTTTTTTCAAATATAGAAACAAAATCAATGATCTCTTTGTTATTTTACTTGTTTTTGTTTGTTAAAAGTCAAATATCTCCATTGAGCAAAACTGACCACCCCCCTGTATCTGCATGAAATGGTTTGGTCCTGCCTAGTAGCAGTCAGCAGCTGCGCTTGAACGCTACAGTCATTATCACCTGACTGAAAGAAAATCTGGTTTTCAAAAAAGGAAAGAGAGAAAGGAGAGAGAGCAGAGGCAAAAGAAAGGGTGTCAACATGTGACCCAGTTGTTCTCCAAGAAGGGTGGGTAGCCTATAGTTTGTGAGTGGTAAAAATTAACCTGTTAGCTCAATGTCCATAGTGTAAGAAGCTAGCTACAGACTAGCGTTAGCCTACACTTCACTCCTTTAACCTACATTTAATCAGTGCAGGTAAATGTTTAGCAAGATATTCATATTAAACCAGTTGTCTCTGCCGCTTTTACCAGACTCAACAACAGAGGAGTCAGAAGCAGCAGCCCTGTCTGCCCATAACTTTACTCCTCCCCGTCCCAGTGAAGAAGATGAGCAACACATGCCAGTTAGCGTCACTGCAGGGAGTCTGTGGGAATTTCTCTCTTTCTTGCTCTTTTTTACCATTGCAAAAAAACAAAACAAAATATTTTTAATGACAGACATTCAAACAAATTATTTTTCCACATAATGATTATTATGAAACAAAAACAGCCTCCAACTGTCTGTACTGGCTGCTGGACAGCTGGAAACATTAAGTAGCCTAAAGTCTAGTTCACAGTACACAATTTTCACCCTGATTTTGCATCATGGAGACTATCGTAATCTTTTGAGTGTTCATACCTGGTGACGTGTGTGTCTGTCAGTGGGAGTCTAGATAACTGTGTTACGACCTGTGTGCACACCACAAGATTTCTTCACTGAGCCATTATGATGTGGTGATGTCACCAAACTTGGAGACGACACATCGTAAAGGCATGGATATTCTTTATTATCCTGGGTCCAAACACATCGTGCCCCTGTGATCCTGTGGACGTCACCATTGTTGTTGTTGCTTGCCAGTGTGTCAGTGTTGCCAGATCTTAGGAGAGAAACAATCAACCCGGGCTATGGAAACAAGCCCAAAAGAAGTGACAAGCAAGTCCAGCTGCCTATGATATGGCACTTACGATTTTCGCTCTGTTGTGGCAAAATATCTACCCCACTACCTTCAAGGTTGCTGACTTTGGTGATGTTATGATCTTTTCCTTAGCAAGATCGCCTGCACAGCATTCTGGTCCATATGATTTTTTTTAAAATAGTGATGGCCACATTTTCATGAACTTTGGTATAAAGGTTTGTGGTCCTTGAATCATGTCGGCCCATTGCTTTGATTCAGGCTGAAATATCTCAACTCTTGGATTGATTGCCATAAAAAAATGTACACACATTCATGGTCCCAAGAGGATGAATCCTACTGACTTCTGTGACGCCCAGAAATTTTCTATAGCACTTCTAGAAAGTGAAAAAATGTTTATCCAGTAAAATAGTTTGGACAGACATTCATGGTCTCTGGATGTTGAACCCTCCTGACTTTTGATAATCTCCTGACTTTTTCTCTTAGCACCACCAGCAAGTTGAAATATTTTTGGCTGATAGAAATTCCTCAGTAACTTCTATTTCGATGCCATGAAATTTACAGACATTCACGTTCTCCTGAGGGTGAATCATTATAAAATTACAAAAACTCAATTGTCCAGTACTCTGCTTTATGGGCAGTTACCTGCAGAAGTAATGACATTCCCATCAGCATCAGCTGTACTTTGTGCTGGCAAATTTAAGCACACTATCACAGTAACTAACATGGTGTTCATTACAAACACTGCCTTTGTTTTGCCTCACCCTTAGGCAGCCGTATGGGGCTAACAAAACTCAAATCCATGGGATTTATTAGAATTAAAACAAGCAGCAACAACAGAAATCCCTTGGTGAGAGGCAGCAGGACCAGCAGTCCACACACCAGAGCCTCCCTCCTCTGCTGCTGCACAGGAGCTCTTAACCACCTCCTCCATGCCAGGTGCGCTGCAGCTCGTTAACTAATGCAGCACACCTGGGCAGATCTACAAGGGAGGGACACAGGACACACACACAGCCGTAACACCCGCTGTACGTCAGCATGTAAATCAAGCCATTGTGAGCATGTTAGGATGCTGACAACAGCTTTGAGCTAAATGCATTAGTACAGCATCACAGAGCCATGCACTAGTATGGCTGTGGGCCCTTAAGAAGCCAGTATGCTGCAAGAGGAAGTGCTTGTCAGACGGTTGAACAGCATCTCTTCATGTTTTTAATTTCAGCTTGGAATTTAGGGTCTGTGACCTTCAGTTTCTGTTATTTCCAAAGCCAGTAATCAGCGACTGCTTCATGCAGCGACTGGTCAGGTGTGCTGAGGTGGGAATGTGTGGCTCTGCCTTCCAAGATAAAACATAAATTTGATCTTTAGTTTATTTCCTTATAAAAGTTGAACTGTCAAAATGGCTGTGGATGTTTTGAACTTCCTCTGAACTGCAGGCACATTAATATGTTTAGTCATAGAGGAAGTGCATTTTGTGCTTTTTAGAGCCGTTTCCACACAATGAAAGAAACAAAAAATGAGGTAGAAATAATTATTTTGCTTTTTTTGTCTTGTTTCATGTTGTTCCTGCGATGTGTCACTGTTGTCCAATCATACTAAAGAAATGAATGAAAATTTTCTTTGGCCCTGGGATTTCTTTTCCGAGCACATGGGACTTTCCTGCGGCGAATTCCCCAGCACTCCACCATGTCGTTCAGGGCGTCTACACGCGTCTACATTCTTAGGGAAAAACCCCAGACTCAAGGCAGCAAGGCACCAGGGGAGCTGAAGGCAGGGGAGGATGAAGAGCTGAAAGGCCTGCTGGGATTGCCTGAAGAGCCAGATAGACGTCTTTGTTTGCTGCTGTTGGTTCTCAGCAGGGCGTTAAAAAAAGTCTGGATTGAAAGAAAGCCAAAGCTCCTGAATGTGAGCAGCTTCAAACTGCCGACACATTTGCAAAAGAAACACTGCATTTCTTGGGATCTGACAAAGCTGCAGATTGACAGCTGCAGAGGCATTAATAATGTATAGCTTGTGCTGGTTTTCATTTTAGACAAAAGGAGGTAGCCCCAGAAAGCAAAATCTAAAGTCCAACAAGTAAGAATAAACTGTTTGGTTTCACAAATCAAAATGTGATTCCTGGCTGAATATTTTTTTTTATGCCTGTCTGGCTCATGTATTCTTCCAAAACATGTGTATTAAGACTGTCTCTCTTGTTTTGAGACACCCAGGAGGAGGAGGAGGAGGAGGAGGAGGAGGAGGAGGAGCTCTCGTGTGTCCTTCAGTGAAGGAGAGAAGTCATCAGTCCAGGTAAAGACACAAAAATATACACTCACATTCGAATTCACAAAGAATGAGTTGCTGCTGCTGGTAGCACCATGAAGTGACTATCACTTAAAATCACTATCTGCCTTGTCTCAAGGTTCGATTCGGAAAACAATATTGCACAAATGATATTACAATACAGACACGCCCATAATGTTTTGCAACTCAGTGCAATTTGCCCTTTTCTATGTGGCAAAGTACAAATGTTTTCTGTGCGCCACGAACAGTAAAATCAGAAAGTACTAATCTCCGCTGAAGAGCACGCCTGACATGACGATGCCTTCTTCTGGCTACAATCACTTTGCATAGAAAGGGGCCAGTTCTGCGTGCATGCAGTGTGTGCATACTACCTAATTAAAACACGTGCAAATAGCACAGGAGCACTGAGACACTGTTTGCTTGGCAGTGCATTTATGGTTGCATTTGAGCCTTTGCAGAATCACAAATTTGCCCCTGAGTGCGATCGTCCTTCCACAGAATATATATTTTTTCTGTTACAAAGGATTTAGACCTCTCCAGTAGTGATTTCAGTCACTGCACTTTTACTACACGTGTCAGAAAACTCCAGTTCGGCATTTATGTATGTGCATTGTACAAAGAAATTATTTAAATTTACAGGTACAAAGAAATTATTTATATTTTTTAGATGAGCTCATGCTGGGCTCATCTCACAGACAGCTGGGACCTGACTGTCTTTATAAATCCTTCACATTCTGATGCTGCATTCAGGTAGAACTTGTCCGCACACTTTATGTTGTCCAGTCAGGCTCTTGTATTTTTTGATCTTGTCATGGATTGAGAAAAAAAAAAAAGATGCCAAAAGGTATGCATACGATCGATCAGTTTTATATACCTTACTGTAGGTCCCACTTTGAAAATTCTGCATTATCAGAAAATTACTCCAAAATTTGCACTTGCAAAATTATATCTGTGCAAAGAAACAAACCTCACTAAAAGATGGGGGCTGCCCTGCACCAGCACCTCACACTATCATCCCCCATTCCCTTAAAACCCAGGTGCTGTTACATTGTGGATTCAGCAAATTGGAGAAGTTCTCTGTTGAGAGTAAAGGTGCAGTCACGCATGAGCGATGGCAGGCGAGTGACTATTCGTGCTGAATGTGTGCAGTGCCTCACAAAACAGACGTGGAAACCTAGCTCGCTAGCGAATATTAGCTAGCCTGCTAATGAATATAGCAAATGTTTTTGGTACATTTTCCATTGTCTCACTTTCCACGCCTGTCTCCCAACTAACTGCCAGCCCTGCCACATGTCTCATGTTGGGCCAGGTTGTATTTTTCATGTTCAATATCGTACAGTATCGGCTGGTTAAACACGGCAACAGTAAATGTCCCCTCTACAGATGCTCCTTTTCCATTAGAAGCTGCTGCTTGGCCGGTCAAAGTTCACCCAAGTTGCTTATTTTATTTGCCCCTCTGGGTGACCGCACCCATATGCAGTGAGAGCAGTGATGTCACTGCAGCAAATACTGAGGGATGTTCAGGCAGCAAAACTATAGGTCTAAACTTGAGAGAAGAAACAGAATTAAACTTTTAGCTTCTGAATAAATCGCCGAAGTTACGCTGCTCGTCGTGACTAAATGCACACGTGTCTTCTCTGCCCTCTGCTATGTTCACATTTTAGACAATGTATCTCATTGTTCCTTATTGTTCCTTATGCCTGTGTCCCCGCGCGTGTGACAAACAGAGTGTAAATGCACTGTGCATCTGAATAATGCACCCTTTGGATAGCAGGGAAATACTGCGCCTTTCTGACTTTAGGAGAGGTCTTTGCTGGTCAGTGGAGCATTCGCTTTCCGCTGCCTCAAAATAGCAATTCAACAACAATGTGCCTGACCACCTAATTTTGAGACCAACATGCCCGTGGGCACACAGATGGCAGCAAGTACATTTGCTACTTACACAAAACAGGCGCCGGTTGTGAAAATAACATCTGCATAAGTCTGAAACTAGTAATTACAGTTAGAGGATAGGGCTCTACATGTTTACTGTCCAAGATACTGAACCCTAAAGTGCTCCTGATGGCTGTGCTACTGGTGTGTGTAAATGTGTGTGTGTGTTTTTTAAGATAGTTTTTGGGGCATTTTCCCTTTAATCAATAGGACAGTCAAATGTGAATTATGCTTGTGTTGTAAGGCGCCTCAAAATGCACATTTAAATATCAACTCTCTGGCTGGTGATACTTTCAAAGACGGACTTCTGTGAGGACTCAAATACTGTTCGATGTGACCATGATAATTTAATAACCGAGCAAAGGAGTAAAATAAATAGCTAAATAATTATTCACCTTGACATTTGAGGCTTCACCTGATTTCCAGTACGACACACTGTAGCAGCCGCCATAGATCAGCTTTAACTGGTGTGGCACAAGTTTAGTCTTTAAAATCACGTTCCTCTCTGTCTTATATAGACTTTTCCCTGACCAGCATTTGGGTGAATTCTTCTTTGTGTGAATAATATTTGGTCAGTAGCTCATTTACTCATAAAAATAGGAAGAAAATGTCACAAGCCAGGAAAGGAGTAGTAGACATACCCGTAATAGACTGCGACAAGGCTATGAACTGTGGGTGAAGATTGACTTCAAAGGAACTCAATAAAGAGAGCGGTATTTGTGACAGTAAAATCAATGTTATTTTTTTTTCTCCTCCCTTTTTCTATTTTTACACCAGAATGTGGCTTTTTCTAAGCAAGTGCCATTGTCAGATATTTATGAAACACTTAGAGTGAGAGGGCTGTAATTGATATGACTGTTATTAGAATTCAACTATGCTTGATATTTGTATAATAAACTATAATCCATACCTCTCACTTGGCTGTGTGTGAAATGATGTGGAAGAGGATTAGCGGGTCCCTGGAGAAATCTCCCACTGAGCTTACTTTACTTTCATGTATTCACTTTTGTCTGCATGCTGCTAACGGTCCTATCTATGGCAAGGAAGAAAAAAAAAACAGCCCTTGAGAGTGCTAATTAAGTGATTTTTTTTAGCAAACTGATTTTGATAGCATGTCTCTAGCACATGCTAAATGTGTCATTTTCTCCCCATGTTGATGAGAATATTCTCTGAAGATTCTGAGCACCTATCTGTTCTCTGTGTTTGAATCCTGTCCTGATTGGTGACAGGTATTGCGTTTGAAATGGCTCGGCTTCTCAGTCTGTTATTGCTTTATTTTTTCCACATTACTGCTGTACTGTGCTCTCTTAACAGCCATTAATAATTGTCCCCCACCACATAATGAAGTGTCTCTGCGCCTGACAATATGCTGCCTGCTGCTAAACAAGGCTCCAGACACCCTTCAGCAGAGAGGCGTGCACGCTCAGAATTATGTTGTTTTTCCACCAGAGGGCAACATGTGTACTGTAATGCACAAACCCCCCTATGTCTCTCCCTCGCTCCACACTCCTCTAGATGTAAATCACATTCTTTCTTTCCACTCTTTTTTTGCAATGCCATGCCGTTGACAGTCAGTTATGAATATAGGAATGCCATTTATTTTAATGGGAAACCCTCTCACCAGTCAGACTGTGTGAGACAATGAGGCGAAATAGGAAACTAAAGCTTTGTTCCACTCCGTAATATGAGCCATGCAACAAACTATGCACATTCTGTCCTCTACTAGAAGCTGTAATCTGTATTTTGCATGCATTAAATAAAACACAAGAATCCACTGTGGCTGTGGATAAAGCATACATTACATATCTTCCACCTTTAGGGGTCTCTCAAGCTCTGTGCAGGCCCTGCTGTCTAGCCAGTACAGATAAATGGCACCTCGTTAATCAAATCTGCATGAGTGCGCTCAGGTTGCCATGGCAATAATTATCAGAGCTGCCTAATTAACTTTCTCAATTGCTTAATGATATACGACCCTCTGAACTCCCTCATTTTTTTTCTCTCTAATCCAAGTTGTTGTGTTTTTATTCCTCTATTTTCACTCCCCAGTGTTAGCCCGTGACCGCCAAGATAATAGAAATTATAGAGAAATTAAATTCAGCACCACATCATTTCCTCTCGGCCCACCCCGAGCTGAGACAAGCAGGGGGGTGTCAAACTTCACATGCAGCACGAGAGCTCACTACTGAATGCCGACGCATGTAGCCGACGTGTGTCTGGCCTGTACAGTGTGTGACTCGCATACTTTGTCTTCGGCGGTGACCTCGTGTGACAGCTGACTGAAGGTTGGGAGCAGCGGTCCTGTCGGCCCTGATCAGCCAGGCGAAACTCTTGAGATACAGCGAGACAGGGGGAATCGTACCTGGTGACACCCACCCTGCCATCCCCTGTCACAGCCGGCCTCCCGTACTGTCTACTGCCTTTCTTTACAGCCTCCTGTCAGCCCGCGGCCCCCTCACTGCCTGCGATCCGCACCAATCCCAAGTTGTTCTCAGTTAGTTTTTCATATCTTTTATTCACAAGTTTAGAAGTTGTGCGTGAAAAGCAACTGTTTTGGGCCAATCCTGGACACTGTCCAACTGCTGCCTTTTTATGTTGACATGTAGTTTCAGAAACTTTTGCAACCTTGCCATGAATAAACAAGAAGAAACACCAGGAAGACACAGTAAGTGGTGTAGTTTCCTGAACTGAGAACGTTCCAGGTCACCAGTGTCTTTCTTCTAAAGCCTTAATTTGTGGAACAGAGTGGGTGAGATCAATAGGCCACAGTTTACATCCCATCTTCTACCAGATATCGGCATTACGTTCCTTTAACCGTGACCACAATCCTTCCTTACAGTAAACTTGATGAAATCTTTTTAGTTGCCTGAATTGAACCAAATCTTTGAGAAGCATTTTAGTATTAAACTTCAGTAAAACCTGGGGACTCACAAGAGGCGTGTTTGAAGAAGAATCGCCAAAATTGAAGCAACAGAGGTAGAGATATCTTGAATTTCACTCCCTACTAACAGCCTAAAAATTCTGGATCCTACATCAACTTAAAAGGATCTCTCATTACACCCTCCCCGCCTGGTAAATGCTGTGTCTTTCAAACCAAGCCGCTAAACAACTAAGGCTTTGGGGCCAATTTCCATGATGCAGTTGGGCCCAAATATACTATTCCCCATAGACCTACAGTGTGAAGGAGACATCTGTAAATCAGTGCATAGATTTTTTTGAGTGCTACAACCCCTGCGAAAATGACTTGTTTCACTATCAGTATTTGATCCATTTGGTCTGATAACATTTTGAAAGTGTAGAGGAGCCACTTGATTAAATCATTTTTATCCCCATTTGAGTTAGTGGAGCGCCAAATCGGAACTTAAGCACTTGGCCAGTGGAACAGACTGTATAAACAATGGACGTAGCCACTGTAATGCCACCCATTAGTTTGTGGACTTTTGTTTTAAAGCCTTGAGTTTGGCATTTTGCCATCCTGGTTTTTTGGATTCAGAAGTGACCATGTTTGGGTGGATGTCTCTCATAGACTGCCACAGCTGTCTAAAAAAATGTGTTTAACTAAATAAATGTTGACGTTTTTTTTGTGCCAGGTTGTAAACATGTTTGTTTGTTTCAACACTGGTGTCTTTGGGGATTTACTCTGTTTTGGAGCCAGCCTCATGTGGCCATCCGATGAACTGCAGTTTTTGGCACTTCTGCATTGGCTTTATTTTTCATCCTCTGAAGTTGCTGCTTGAGCGGCAATTAGATATTCGGCTAACAAAGGTTTCCAGTGTGCTTGCTCTGCAGGGCGCCACAATGCAGAACATCCGGATAATTCCATACCACGGAAATAAAGCTTTTTTGGCTTCATGCGCCACCAAGCAACTTCTACAGAAATGACGCCTCTGATGCTGTTTCCAGTTCTCGTTATACATCCATCTTTCAAACACCCCTGTTTATAACAAAGCCTTTGTTCCAATTATGAAACTGAGAAGACAACCCTGACGACATCACTATGACATAATTATGGTCAAGAATGTACTTTGGACATCAGCTTTTAAACCAACATGGAAAAAGGAGTCATTAATGTGCTCAGAAAAAACAAATCTAAATCAGGACAACCACAATTCCATAAAAACTGGGCAAACTCCATGTGTTGATGAAGATCAGACCAAAGCAGCTTAAATTGTGAGGTTGTTTCCTTCGCTTCCATTTCCAAAGTCAAGAATGAGCTTTGAGCCTCAGCCTGATGTGTCATTTGGACCGGAGGACATGTTGGTAGAATCCCAGTTTTGTTGGTGTTGCTCCTCTCTGTGAACCCTCAGTTGTGACGGTCGTGCAGAGGCCATGTAACCGTCCAGACCCATGCCTGAGTTCTGGGATCAGTGCTGGGTTAGCAGACCGCAAGGCCTGGAAGAGTTCATGTGATTAACTTTCTGCAACCACCATCAGGAAGCTTTATAGGACTGGGTCAAATCAAGCTTTGGCAAAAAAAAAAAAAATCTTACAGTGCGGTTACCACCAATGTCTGCCATATGTCTGGCACCGCCTGCTGACACAGTGTGATACCATTCCCCCTTTTATTCCCCACATAACCTAATTTCACAAACCTTCTTTCTTTGCCTTTTTTTGGCCCAGAAGACCTACCCGTACTTTAATTGTACCTGCTTGCTTTTGTTGCTTTAAAGCCAGTGGGGGAAAAGTGGCAGGGGAAAGATTATCTTTGTAACACCTCTGCACTGCATCACTGTATTTTTTCCTCTTGTGAGTGGATTTCATGGTTGAGAGTGCAATTTAAAATAGGATTAACAGTAGGTGTCGGGTAGTGTTAGCTAAACCTCTTTATGTCAGGTACGGCAGAGAGAAGTCTGTCACTGCGTCTGCTTGAACCCTTTCACCACTGAACATTGCTTGAGGGGGATTCTTTAAATATTACTAAAACTGTATTTGTATTCATCAAAGGGCTGCGAGGCAGGCAGGCGCAACACAATGTTGTGGTTTCTACCTATAAAAAGCAGAAGAAAGAGTACACGCGTGCAGTATTAGACAACCTCAACATGTACTGCCAATGTGGGAGCAAAATGCAGCCTTTTGTTTTTTGGGGGAAAAAACCCGTCTCTTTTTTGTCTAAGTGCCTCGGTGACATTGGGAGGCCACATGGTTGGCTGCGGCCCAGACCCACAGAGAGGATGCATTCCTGGGATGGCCATTGGCAGTGTACAGGGCTGAGATGCCCAACCCTCCGCTCCCACAGTTTCCGCACACAGCAGTGAGTCCCGCTGGAAAACAACAGTTTCGGCAGTCTTATGTAACTGGGGTTGGTTGTAAAGAAAAGGGAGGGCTGGAGGGAGGGATTATGGACTGATGGGGAGAAAGAAAAAAAAAGAGGGAAGGTTGTTTAAGGATGAGCATTGAAAAAAAAGTTGAGTACTATAATTGACTTGCCCAAAGCTAGTGTGTAGCCGAACCCAAAGATTCCCAACTAGGTGCCACTGAGGACAAACACAAAGCAGGTTTTCATTTTAAAAAGCACCACAGTGATTTCAGTCATTAGTCCTTTTTTCTTTGGTTGAACATGTGCTAATTAATGACTTGAGCTGCTGTAGTCTTTGAAAAGAAAAAAAGCAACATGTTTTAGCTGTATTAGCCTTTGACAGAGCTCATTAGCGCTTATAGTTAAAATTCATTCTTAAGACTTAAAGCTGCACTGATCAGTATTAACAATGGATCAAATGACTATGTGTAATGCGAAAGGGGTAAGTCACAGTAACAACCCCCCTGAATATTATCGCCCAACTTTGCAGCTCCCCACAGCTCTACAGAGCATTTTTAGCATCTTTTAGCTAATTGTTTTGGTTTTATGGCCCACAACTGTAGTGTTTTGGTTCGCTTTTGTGTCCTCATTATTCCTAGCAGCCGCAAGCAGCAAAAATGCTAAAACCCACTGTACACAACCTGCGCAGCACTAAACAGGCAGACAATGTTAGCAACTAGCTAAACATTTAATAGCTAATGAACCAAGTAGTTTGTGGAGACTAGGACCCCACAATACCAGAGTAGCGACACACATTGGTCAAGCGGAAAGTTGGTCATGTGCCCCCTAGTGGCGGGATAGCGCGCTGCATATCCGACCCAGAACTGACTGAACTTCAGTATTGCTGCATTGCTGCCGACCAGGAATTCTTGAGCGTTTCCAAAGTCAATCAAACCTAAAAGCAAAATCTACACTAATCTATTGTAATAGGAGCATCGGTGACCCGTTAACAAGTAAAAAACAAAACAAAAAAGTCCACCATAATGTTACTCTCTACATTTTGAAATAAACAAATTATAAGCATGACTCAATGTGACCAAGACACCTACAAGTAAAAACAAGGCCGTTTTCATCAACTTACAAGCAAGTGCGCGTCAGACATACTGTAAGTGAATGGGTTTTCTGGTCGGAAAGGTAACTAGAGGGTGTGTGAGGCTTAACTTCAGCATACCACAGGCGTTTATGGAAGTGTCGTCACTCTGGTATTGCAGGGTCCTAGTGGAGACCAAAACAAAACTACAGTGGCCCTGAGGGTCAAAACACAACAACATCTCACTAAAACACAACATTTCACAAAACACGACAATTAAAAAATCACAACCACATTTCACAAAACGCAGCATTTCACAAAACACTACATTTCACAAAATACTACATTTAACAAAACACTACAACATTTCACAAAATACTACAACATTTAACAAAATACTACATTTAACAAAACAGTACAACATTTCACAAAATGTAACATTTCACAAAATACTACAACATTTAACAAAACACATTTCACAAAACACTAAAACATTTAACAAAACACTACATTTCACAAAACACTACAACATTTCACAAAACACAATATTTCACAAAACAATACAACATTTCACAAAATGCAACATTTCACAAAACACCACATTTCACAAAACGCGACATTTCACAAAACACATTTCACAAAACGCAACATTTCACAAAACACGACAACATTTCACAACACACGTTTCACAAAATGCAGCATTTTACAAAATGCAGCATTTGACAAAACACAACTGCATTTCATAAAATGCAACATTGACAAAACACAACATTGCACAAAATTCTGCATTTTACAAAAAGCAACATTTCACAAAACACTACAACATTTCGTGAAATACTACAACATTTTGTAAAACACATTTCACAAAACACTACAACATTTCGTGAAATACTACAACATTTTGTAAAACACAACATTTCACAAAACACTACAACATTTCGTGAAATACTACAACATTTCACAAAACACAACATTTCACAAAACATAACATTTGACAAAACACATTTCACAAAATTTAGCATTTTACAAAAAGCAACACTTGACAAATACTACAACATTTGACAAAACACAACATTTCACAAAATTCAGCATTTTACAAAAAGCAACATTTCACAAAACACTACAACATTTTGTAAAATACTACAACATTTCGTAAAACACTACAACATTTCATAAAACGCATTTCACAAAACACTACAACATTGCGTAAAATACTACAACAATTCGTAAAACACTACAACATTTCACAAAACACTACAACATTATGTAAAATACTACAACATTTCGTAAAACACTACAACATTTCATAAAACGCATTTCACAAAACACTACAACATTGCGTAAAATACTACAACAATTCGTAAAACACTACAACATTTCACAAAACACAACATTTCGTAAAACACTACAACATTTCATAAAATACATTTCACAAAACACTACAACATTGCGTAAAATACTACAACAATTCGTAAAACACTACAACATTTCACAAAACACAACATTTCGTAAAACACTACAACATTTCACGAAACAAGAAATTTCACAAATCACGACAATTCAGAAAACATGACTTTTCTCCAAAAAAACTTTTCTACAAAACACAACATTTCATAAAACACAAAAGCAAAAGAAAAAACAGCATTTGGTGAAACTCAAACTGGAATGTTGTCATGTTTTGTGAAATATTGTTGTCTTTTGTGAAATGTTATGTTCTCTGAAAGGTTGTTGTGTTTTCTTCAAGGTTGTGTTTTCTGATGTGTTTTTGTGTTTTGACCTTCAGGGCTACCATACAAAACAGATAACCACAGAGTCAGCTGGAACAGAAACACACTTCCAAATTGATGCTACTGTTGCTCTGTGTCTCTTAGATGTGTAACTAGACAATAAACATTTCACCACATCAACTTTATAAGGTGATAATAAGCAATGTTTACAGCTGTTTTTTGTTTTTGCCTCTGTGGCCATATAATGCTCTAATCTCTGCTCTGTAATTCAGGTTGATCAAATTGTGTGTCTGATATTTGTAGTTATCATTTCCATCACCTATGAAAACACTCACCAAAGTAATTGCAGAGATGTTGGAGCACGATGACATTGCTGAAATGTCACAGAATATGATTGAAAATCACAAAATTACAAAAATAAAGCCAAAGTTTTAATAAACCAAATTTTCCCTAAAAGCTGGTTTTGGTTCAGGCACCTTGAGGGAGCTGCTAGGTCTTGACAGTTTTATTTGTGCCGGGTTGGCATGAAGACATCCATGAACCATGGTTGAAACTCAGCTTTATGATTAAATGAAGTGAAACAAGTGAGTCAAAACTTCAGGGTGCCACCATCTCTTTCTTTCTGCTTTGCCTCATTATAAACACAGAAGAGCACATCCCAACTTTCCTGATTGGAGGCGGTGGCAGCAGTCAGTGTTACTTAACAGTTGAAAGCCTCAGGGTTTCCCAAGGCAGGGAGTGGCATCCCCCCTCCGCCAGAAAACACATCAATAATCCTGCAGGTTGACTGACTGGCTCACTGGATAAGGCATGAAAATGAAGGAGGGAGACCCGTGGAGAAGAGACAATTAGTGCTCACTCTAAGGTGTGCGGGGCCTTGCTGTAGTTAGTGATGTGGTGTTTAAAAGGAGGTTAAACCCTGAGTCTCAGTTGGTGATCAGCCTGACACAAACAAATGAAAAATCAATTAGTTTCTCAGACAAGTGTGAACTTTTCCCCTTTATGAACAATTTTTCATGTACAGCAAGTTTCAGAAACAGGACACTAACATGCTGCTTTCATTCATTTTAAGGAACAGTCAGACATTTTAGAAAATACAGTACTTTGTCGCCTTAAAGATCAATTTCAGTGTCATCCTCACGTGTCCAGGACCAGGATGTTTTTTGCCTAACTTAAGCACAACAGCTATAAGCACGGGGACACAGCGAGCCGAACTCCGTCAAAAGTATAAAAATACGCCTTCCAACAATTACAAACCTCTGAACCTTCTCATGCAATGTAGAAACAGAAATGTAAAAACAAGACATTGCGGTTTTGCATTTCACAACAAGTCTCCATACCTAAATGACAATGTCATGCCAGTGCCTTACAAAACAACCCACATAAAGATTTAATGATCTGCCACCTCCGAGGTTAAACTGCAGCGCTGCTGATTGATTTTTGGCCACTTCGGGACGGCAGGACAGGGTTAGAATTTACGCTGGCTTTAAACACGAGAATGACATTATCACCTTATAAAGCTGCTGGGGTAGATGTGTGAATCTGACAGATACGGAGCAACAGTGGCATTTATGTGGAGTTTCTGGCCACCTGATGCCAACTTCTGCTGCTTGCCGTTTGGTGCTTGTCAGGTAGTGTGGAGGTTTTCAGAGCTTCCTCAGCGCAGCTGGAAATGAGGTTACAAGACTGGTGAGGCTGAATCTAAAGAGTGAGCTGAAAGATGATGAAATGCAGAGAAGAGACGAACTGGGAAGTCAGGTGACAATGCTCGCTTCGTCACAAAGACTGTATATAAAGATGGCTGCCACTTGCTCCAATTGTACAAAAATGAAGCCAAAATTTCCTGGATATAGGCGCTGCCATCTTGATTTTTTGAGCCAGAGTGTGGATCAGTAAGTATTGACTTGTGGCCCACACACCTATCTCACCCAATCATGAGCAGCGCCACTGATCACGAGTACACCCATAATGTCATTCCCCATATTTAAAGCATCAAATAAACCAAAGTTGAAAGAAAAACACACTTGAACACACATCAACGAAGGAAAAATAGCCATCTTTAGGACAAATTTATTTGACCTGTACTTCGATCTTTTAGTTTTGCCTACATTGCAGCCAGACACCAGGGGGCAATCGGGATGTGCTGGCTTCACTTATAGGGAGCCGTCTTGCCGTCTAACTTTCCAGTCATTGGTTCGTCTCTATGAGGCCTAGTTCACATGAACAAGAAAATTCTCACCCTCACACCCTGTTATAAGAAAATCTTTGTCAAATGAAGACGAAAAAACACAACCGAAGTGTTTTCAAGAGCATGCCAAACCAAAAGATGGCCATATAATCATAACCCTAAATCAACGCAACACAAAAAGGAGAAGAAGATGATGTTGGCCAATCTGCAGCCTGTGAAAAAGCTAATACTGCACATTCTGATACCTCTGTATGTGTACATTTATGTGTAAACATGTAGCGAGGTTAGAGCCAGCACTATGACGGCTCACAAACAAGATAATGGCACACACTCTGCCTTTACACGCCAAAAACGTTTCCCCGTCTACACATCAGCAGAGAAAACTGAGTTCCTGAAAATCTTCACTCTGGAGTTTTACAAACGGATCATTTTCAGTAACCTAAAATGTAGTTTTCATGTGGGCAAAAGGCCAAAATGCTATGTTTGCTGGTAAGTAAGGCAGCTTCGGAGCTGTTGAAAGGCATTTTATTTTACTTTTGACTAAGATATAGTATGCTAGCACTTTCACCCTGCTTTCAGTCTTTGTGCCAAGCTAGGCTAACACACCCTGGAGCTACAGTATGTCTGCACTGTATTATTCCACACATTTGACTTTAGGTTTAACGGTGATCATATTTCCCAAAATTATGGACTTTTCCTTTAAACGGAACAGATTTATGCCACCCTAAAGTGTGTGCAGACAGATTATGGGTTATTTATCTCTTGGTACGTCCCTTCATTTGGGCATCGGTGGACCAAGAGATCAATACGAAGAGGCAGCTTGAAGGAGGTGGATGTGACAGTCAATATGCATATCATCAATATTTGATGATGAGAAAACAGAGGGAAAATGGATAAACATGAATCTCACACAAATCTACTTGGCAGAATCAGTTAATCTGACAAATAATAGCTGGAAATGAAACACTGATGTAAAAATATGTTTCTTGGAGGAGTTGAATGTTCAGGCTCACTTCATAGTTTGCACAAACAGCCTCAGTATCTCTGACAAATCCACTTCCCCCTGTGTGAAAACATGTAATTCTCTGTCTGCCTCGTGTCGTGTCCAGCCGTGTGACTCATGTTTCTCATGTTTACGCTGCGGCGGTACATCACCTAGCCGTGATGACGAGGATTTTGCTGTAAGCCACAGCTGAACACCCTATATCCACCCTGCTGGCACGGCCTCAGTGTTTTCATTCCATATGATAGGAGTCACACCGCATTCCTGTTACAACTTCTCTGCGGCACATAAAAATCTCCTCTCGAAACCGCAGAGCCATGTGTTTTGAATTTTCCCTCTGTTTGTTCCCATTTACAGCATCTCTCTCCACTTTTTCTCCCTCTCTCTCACACACACACACACACACACACACACACACACACACAAACACCGCTCGCTGGCTCTCTTCATGTTGATAGGCCCATTTAGTCCTCATGAAAGCATTCCATTTAGGTGCATTTGAGGTTATGGTTGTCACTGACAACCGGCTGTCAAAGAGTGGCAGCCTCTATCAGTGTTGGGGGTTTCCAGAGGAGCTTACAACACAGAGCAGCTATTGATGAAGCCCCGCTTTATGGACTCAGACCTACCAAAGGCGATGGCGTGTGACAAAGACAGCGAGGGGAGTTGGTAGTTTGATTCTTTGACCCCACAAACAGAAAGAATCACCGCGTCTGACACACAAGTAGAATCTTAAAAATGTTGCTCGTGGAAAATGTGAGCACAGTATGTTGAGTGGGGAGAAGCAGGACCATGGCTACCAGTTAGCCCACTTCCATTGAGGAACTGTCTCAGGAACCCAGAAACCGTAACAGTGATCTAAATTTAGCTTGCTGGCCATAGTTCCTGGTACCCAAAAAGCCTGTTGAGTATCAATGGCCTTCATGTAATGACATGCGTAGTAAAGGTGTTACATCTGCCTTTAACGGCAATGTGATCTCATCCCTACTCTTCATATTTTGACACATGGACATAAGGCTCCAGCATCACTGAAATGACGCAAGGGGCAGTCTTTTGCAATGTATCTTGACGCAGGTGGTTGGCCAATCTTGACGCAAGTCCTCCCACTTGACTACGAAGAGGTTGGCAGTTAAGTTTAGGCAACAAATCTACTCAGGCAGGGTTGGGAAAATATTGTGGTTGACGTTTGAGTCACATGACTAATGACTTAGGTGACTAACGACGTCACACGGGATATGAATACCAGTCTCTGAGGTCAGAGTTCTCACATGACTAATAAGTGGTTGGCGATTAGGTTTAGGCATCAAAACCTCGTAGGTGGGGTTAAGAAAAGATAGTGTATGTGACTAAGAGCATATGTGAGAAAATAACTCAACATTGACGTCTAGTTTCACACAGGTCACAAACACCGGCCTCCTGGGTCAAAGTCCTGTGCCTGTTTGACCAATCCACTTCCAACCTGCTCACTTAAAGTGGACTTTAGTGCTCTTAATGCTACATTCATTGCCTTGAACATCTAATAATGATGCAGATGGGTTTACATTACTCGAAAGCCAGGTGCATCTCATATAGATACTTGAGACCATGTTGTTCGTGTCTGGTCGCAGGCTACGTTCTTTTAGTTTCCCGACAGCCACGATCCCTCCCTAATCTTTAGAATACCAAAGTTGCGATGTGCTTTTCACTGACAACAAGACTTTTAAAAAATGTGACACTGGATGTAAGAACTAAGCAAACCAAGTTGTTTCTCGATTTTTGCGATTTGCTTTCCTGATATTAACGATTGATAGCAAATTGTTGGTTGGGCACGCATGACTTTTTTTCCGGCTTCTGATTGGGGCATGATAGAAAGTTTGAGAACCACTGAGCTAAATTAATGTTTTTTTCGACTCAATGTGTTTGATCAAATAAATACAGACTTCACTACTTCTACCCCAGAATTATACCTGTGAGAGTGGAGAGGACTTTGAAACTGCATTTAGACTTTACAGAAGGTAAACATAAATTACACTAAATAAATCAAATACAAAAAGCGAAGAAGAAAAAAATCCAAATAACCAAAAGATTTTTTTTTCACTTCTTTTTGGTGGTGGGCACGTGTTGGGAATCCTAGCTGCAGCTCTGGGAGACAGTATTATAGATTTACTTGTATTTTTATTATTCATTATCATCATTATTTGCAGCTATGAGGGGTCTTACTTATGGATTATATTAGAAAATACATGAATGTTGACCAAAGGCGTTATGAATTATAAATACTGCAAATCAAGGCTGCATCCTATGAAACTGTCGGCTGCCTCTTTAATCTACTCTGCATAGAAACACCATGTGCAACCTTCACAAGGATTTAGAAATGAAGAGTAAAGGTTCTTACCATTGGGTTTAAAATAATTTTGAGCATCAAACACTTAATTTTCTGCTTCGTGCTGAATTTTTATTGAAAATTGTATCTTTTTCTGCATCAGTTCGTGGTGTCATTGCCTTTAATTTTGTGCAAAAATTAAAAAAGAGAACAGAAAAGGTCCAGTTTGCACAAGTTCTAAATATTGAGGGCCGTGTGTCCCCCCGTAATGTCCCCTATGCTTTGAAGAGACTTGCACAATATATCGGTTATTATGTTATTAAAAAACAAAAACAACAGCAGGGAAATAAAGTTAACGTTTATCTTTAATCAACAACAACTGAATTAAACTCATGATGATTGACGCTTGTGAAAAAATAGCACATAAACATAATGATAAAGTATATGATTGAATCTGTCTGTTAATGTTGTATAAATGACTGCCTTTAGAAACTGTATTGTTGGGAACATCACCCCCACCACACACGCATAAGCACACACACACACACACACACACACACACACACACACACACACACACACACACACACACACACACACCCTCCTCCTCCTCTGGAAACCTGTTCTGGAGGGAGTGACTTGATCCAGGCGGCGTCCAATTATATGGAAGCAGCACTTATTCCACTTTATTCCAGGCTACAGTTAAGTGGCTTGAAGCCTTCAGAGACACACAGGCTTGTAGTATAAAGGCAGAGCAATAGGCAGAGAGACGGTACCCATGTGACATGTGAACGGAAAGCCAAAGACAAAGGTAGAAATATCTACTATACCAAGTGAGGCGTCTGGCGGCGTGCAGAGGAGACACAGAGGATGCTCCAAATCAAATCCACGAGGGCTTTTTTTTCTCTCGCTCGTCTGGAAATTCACGGCTTCATATAAATGATTCATGAGAGCCTGTTTCTATTTCTAAGGGAGTAATTGCGCTCGCAGTGAGTTTGGGCTGAAGCCGGTCACCAGCCAGTCTGCAGAAAGACGCTAGTAAAGCTGGGATCAGAGCGTGGAGACAATTATAAAGTCAATTAATTTGGGGGAGTTTGATAAAGCGTTTCCTTTGAACCTGCACTGGACCTCATCTGTCAGAAGGATCAACTGTTGCTGCAGCCGGAGCGAGCACAGAGACATTCTCCAAGTGTGTCTGGCTTTCATAATGGATGTTTGACCGTCACTTGGTCCTGTATGCAGCCACACAGCCGGTGTTGTGCAATTAACATGGAAGAGAGACTGATACTGTTGTTGATGCCTCGGATACACCTTCATCTGTCCTGATGTGATGCCACATTGTTGCACTGAGGAGAATGATAATATCCCACACCGCTGCCGGCTTTTTCATACTGGTTGATCATCTGTGTGTGTGAAACAAGACACATTTATTCCTCTTTCTCTGTAGAAGGGACCAGTTTGGGCATTTTAACTCACTGGCAGGCGTCAAAATTGACAGGCTTTTTTGTTATAGTGACCTTGCCCGATTTTGACATCCATTCAGCGGGAGATCATCATGCTGATGATGATGAAGAACAGCGGCATGGATGCGCATCAGGTTGATATCGATTCGGAATTTGAGCCTCACAGTCGTTCGCGGTCGTGCACCTGGCCGCTGCCGTGTCCGGAGGATTTCCCCGGGGGAGAAGAAGCGAGCCGAGGTCTGGCCCTGGCATCGGTCAAAGTGGAGCAGTACAACGTGCCCGCATGCCGGGCCGAGAGAAAAGGCGGCGCGCCGGCGGAGATCAAGCACCCAGCCGGCGCCCCGGCCCCGGTCGTGGCCGCTCCTGCCTGCATGTCCGGGGCTGCGCTCGACGTGGCCGGCCAGCTGCGCAAAGCCAAGTCCTCCCGGCGAAACGCGTGGGGAAACCTGTCTTATGCAGACCTCATTACCCGTGCCATCGAGAGCGCCCCGGAGAAGAGACTCACCCTGTCCCAAATTTATGACTGGATGGTTCGCTTTGTTCCTTATTTCAAGGATAAAGGCGACAGCAACAGTTCAGCCGGATGGAAGGTAGGCCACATGAAAGAATTTTCTGACACCACATGGTGAAGGTTTTAGTGGAGACGCTGCACTATATTTAGCCTGAGTCTGTGTCTGCAGCAGAACTCCTTTCCTGCATATTTGAAAGCCACATAATTGACCCCTGGTTCCAGCAATTTATGTCAGTGGCGTGTCCCCGTGTCACTCCACACTACAGTGTGTTGAAAGGGGCGGTGAGCATGACTGGAAGGGTTCACTGGGTTCATCGTATTTAGGAATTGCAGCCTACATATAGGAGAAGCCACACGGAGCCAAACTCCCCGTCTTCACGGTTCCCTTTGGATAGGCGACTATTACGCGCTGTGACGCATCGGTAAAGTGTCTGGTTTCGAGCCCATGCTCCCCTGCGTTATCGGGTCACGCGGGGGACAAAGTGTGCCTCCGGTCCGATTTGCAGCTCCTCGACTGGAGCGTCACCCATGCCGCCGGTTGGGCGCTCGGGATAAACCGTTTGGAGCCACCCCGCCCCCCTGCGATCCAGTGCGCGCACGTTGAATTACGCACGGGCTGTGCGAAAAGCATGGCACAAGGCGAAGGGTTTAAAAGGACAATAACAAGAGATGATGACATGCAGTGTCACAGCAAACAGATGTAACTACAGATTATCCCTTAAATTCAAATTAATATGAGGTTAATCTAATAGATTGGTTGCTGTAATCTACTTAAGTTTACCACCCATTCTGTGTGCGGATTAATGGTCTTTTGTTTCCAAGCCTCGCACTGTAGCTTCCCCTCATACTGTCCTTCATGTTTGCCAAAGTTTTGCCACTTTCCTGCATTTTCAGCCAGTTCAAAACAAACTTAGAGAAATAATGTTTGGCTGCTTAAAATTGCAGTAAAGTCTAAATAAATGCTAGTAATTGTGGTGAATATGGGCATTAATCAGGACTGTCATAACTGGGATTTAATATGTGAATCATCTGTTAACATCTGATTCAGATCTTTTTTTAGGAAAGGAGACAAAACAAATGTGTAAAACATGCATGGAAGTCTGATTCGCTGTGTCTCCACTTGTGTTTTATGGTCTTTTTGGTGCAGTGGGAGTTTCATCAGAAGGCCACAATGGTCAACCCTGCAATTAATGGGAATTTCTAAAATGCTGGATACACACTGTTAACTCCGACACAACAGGGGAGTGACTCCCTTCTTGTTAAATGTGACCGCGGGCTTCAACATTTACTGGCATCGCTCTATCAAAGAGCTTGGAAAAGAGACACATCATTCAACATCATGAAAATTTTAAAATGGCTGGGAAACATGTTTAAAGGGTTCCTCCAGTGATCCAGGAGTTTTCCTCCATGAGGTTGGGGAGCTCAAGACAAACAGATTAAGGAGAGAATGGATGAAATTGAAGCAGCAGAGGCCGAGATATCCTGACGTTTATTCTGTAGTTTGCATCACACACCAAAACACCCTGTTGCCTTCAATTCCCACAATGCAACGCAACAACTCATTCTATTAGACCCTCCCTGCCCACTTCTTTCAAAACCCACACCTCCAGTTTTGGAGGCTGTTGGTTAAAACTTTTAAGTCTAGATGACCATGATGACATCAGTGTGACATCATCAGAGTTTTTTTTAAACCTTTAAAGCTCCTCTCAGAGCCACAGCAGACACACATGATTGTTTTCCAAGGCTGAGTAGTCCTTCGTGTGATGACTAAACTGAGCGTCATGTGTTTTTTTTTCTTCTTTTTACAATTCTGATTTTGCTTTTCAAATCTTACTCTCCCGTGTGTTTCGCTTTTCTGCCACAGCCTGGCGACAGGAGGAACATGGGGGGGCGGGACAGAAGTTGTAGTGGGATTAACAGGCATTTCACACCATCTGTGTGTTTGACATCGAGTTGATCCACAATCCTCTGTCTTCTCCTCTTGTCATGTTATCATATCCTTACAGCAGTTTATGTTAAGTGCCATTGTCTCCCTTGTATTTGTCCCTCTCACACACAAGCTTCCCCCGATGCTTCCCCCTGCTCGGCCATCTCATTTGGCTCCCCACCAGCCTCCAATTGAGCAGCATTAAGTCGCAGATTAATCTCAATAAAATCACCATTTGATTTAGGTCTGCAACAACCCCTGTCCAATCTTTATGGTATGGGGGTGGTTTAAAATTGGATTTAAAGCTGAGCTTAATTCCCGGGGCCTTGTTTGTGCTGCCCAGGGATGCCCAGCTTGATACCTGCTCTCGTTCCAAGCTTTGCGTGGACGTTTTGATTGGCCGGTCTGGCAAGGAAGCTGATTGGCAGAGAGAGGCTCCAAGTCGCGGTGAAAAACAACTTGATTCAATCATAATAACACTCCTCAACGAAAAAAAAAAAAAAATAAAGGAGAGAGAGGAGAGACACATGCACGCACATGTTGGACTGTAACAGTTGGCAGCGATTTTAATGAGATTTGAAGCACGGAGGTACAGAATCGCTCGCAAACACTCGCGTATATGCACCCTTACACATTCCTGTGTGTGTTTCTGCTTAGATTGAACATTACTGATGGGGGGTGGGAGTGTGGGTGTGGGGGGGGGTGTATATGGATGGGTGGTTGGATGGGATGAGTGGGAGGGAAATAAGATCCAGTCAGAGTCTTGCTATTAAAAGCAGTCTTTAAGAGCTGTTGTGTAATCCTGTCTGAGAGCTGCTGCTCAATTCAGCCGCTGGGCTCTTTGTCTTCATCTGGGCCAGCAGCTTCTCCTCCTCTTAATACCACACACACATACACACACACACTGTACTCACACACACACACACACTGTACTCACACACCGTTGAGGTGTCACTCACTTGTTAAAGTGTCAAGCGCTAAGGCTGCATAGGTGGATTGGATTCCTCTCACACGTCCACACTCTTCTCGTGTCCAGTGGTAGTGTATGGATTTATTTGATTGTGGACACACACACACACACACACACACACACATACAGTACACAGTGTTGCTTAAGCATTTGGCAGCAGGGTTGCCATGATGACTACGTATGGATTTCTCTGACTGTGGTTCAGTAATTGCGGTCAAGTGCTTAGGCCATGTTTGTTACTGTATCTGAGGTGGGAGGCTGTGTTTGGTCATATGAAGTGAGTTCAGTCGGTGGTGATGCGGGGGTATCCGCTCACACACACACATACACACACACACATTGTTATGTGCATTTCACAAGTGGCTCTGCGTGGGAATGGATGTGCTGAGCTGTGGCCTGTCTGCAGGCTGTACAGTACACAGCATTCAGCAGCAGGCAGGCAGGTAGGAGCTCACTGACTCTACCTGAAGGCTCCACAAAGCAGCATGTTAGAGGAACGTTGTGGGTGTATGAGTGTTGTAATCAGACTGTGATATAATGAGCACACGGCAAACAAGCAGCAATCCACACGAGGATCAATTAGAATTTCAGAAAAGCAATAATTCCTGTTTGTTTTTTGTCTTTAAAGAGCAACTTAACGCCCTGTTTTATCTTGAACGTGCCACCTTCACTCTTGTAACGTGTGATAAAGTGACTGTACATGTTTTACTAACCCCAAAAAATGCCTTTAGTGTACAGATACAGGGGTACTCACCTTACTGCCCATCGGCCAAATCTGGCCTGTGATAGGATGCAGAGGGCCCAGCAACCATTTTCACATTCACAGAAAAAAGAAACTGATTTTGTACTTTAAATTTAAATAAGTTGCCAAAGTGCATTCAAAATAGGGCTGGTTCATCAAAACTGACCTGTGCAGGGCTGCTGCGACTGGATGTTCCTCATGGCAAAGTAAAGCCAGGACAGCATATTGCGAAAGGTTAAGAAGAGGCAATTCATTTATTATATATACTGATAAATATTATAAATGTTTGCTTATGAACTGGCCTCTGGCCTCCTGTCATCTTGCGAACGTGGCCTCCAGGCAGAGAGAGTTGAGCATCCCTGACTTAAACGAACTCGGTCCATTTTACAGTATTTTCCACACAGTGAGAGTTATGTATTGGTGCGGCATCCAACACCTGAGAGACGGCTGCAAACATTTATGATCATTAGTGTCTGAATTTGTGTTAGGGACTTGATTTTTTTTCAGGCTGTGCAATTGCTCATGAATGCACCAATCTGAGAGGCATTTAGAGCAGTTTGAAGCTCCGTGACTGCACTGACTTCTGTCTGATTAATACACTGAGGTCCTGATAAAACTTTAGGTTTTAGTTTTCAAATGTAATTTATGAAGAAAATTATGTCTTTCTCTCTCTGACTGTGCCAATTATCTGAATCCATGCATGTCATTTGCTGCAAGTAGATTCAAAATGCCCAGCAGGGAGGACAGAAGAAGGCAGATAACATGTCCAAAATCACACCTTGTTCACTCCTTCACTGCTCCCTATAACAGACACTCAAAACGTAACCATAGTGAGCACTAAATTGCAATTCTTGACACTTCTGAACGGTCATCTTGCGTCCTCGCTGACAGCTGCAGACATCATGTTTTCAGGTTTTCTGAGGACGCATTATAGGGACTAACTTTCACACATCGACACTCAAACACTCAAATAAAATGGTTCAGAGCAAGGACGTAGTGTTTTTGGGGGGTGGCTGTCCTCCACTGGAAATTTTCAAGTGTCTGACACTTAATTTCCTGCATTCCAGTGAATTTTCATGCAGCAATCTGCTCCTTTCTTTGCATGTAAATGTCTTCTATTTTGTCAAAACAAAAGCCCTCTGTTACTTTATTGTTTTTAACTGCAGGGGATAAATGAAATGATCTAAGGGTGAGACGTGTCCCCTGCATCCCCCTGAAATCTACGCCTATGGTGCGGAGCGTGGTTGCAAAAAGCTGCTGTGAAATAATACCTTAAGATTTATTTTTTCAAATTTTTTAAACCTTGATTTTGTCTCATGAGTATGATTTATTTGAAAGGAAGCTCTCTGGCCCATCCAGGTAAACCTCCAGTAACACCACGATTCAAAACTTAATTGGTGTTACTGGTTGCAGTAGTTTAGTTTTATGATATTTTTCTGTACACATTTCAGGAAAGAAGATCAATGTGAGACCTGAGAATGGTCAGACTGACTTCAGGTTGGTGTACCTTCTCCTACATCCCTGATTACTGAGAGCAAAAGTGGATCTTTACCTCTAATATGCATCTAATCTGCTTGTAATGCATCACAATGCACTTCACGTAAAGTATTACCGCCCACGCTGATGGCCATCACCTTGTTCTGTCGAGATTCCACTCGCAGCAGATAGAGAAGGAGAATAGGGTGCACAGCGCCGAGAGAAAAAAAAGAGGAGGCAAGGAGACATTTTGAAGAACAAGGTATTATTTGTCCTGCCAATAAAACCTTTTTTGAATTGGATTCAGAATTGAGTGGGAGATAGAGAGAGGCGGAAAGAGAAAAGATAGAGCGAGTGTGAGAGTGGTGGCGGTGGCCCCTGCTGCTGAGCACATTGATAGCAGCCTTAATGCCTGTGATGCTCCAGCGCCAGCCGAGACAGAGGGGAATTGGTTGGAGATGGTGGAACAGGCTTAGAGGGTTCCCAGTGCCAGCCGGCCTGGCGCTGGCTCAACAGAGAGCCCTCTGCACCGCTACACAGTTATTGTTATTATCACAAAGGCGCAGCAGAAGGAGAGGCAGCTCTCGAGTTGGCGGGCTTGGCGCTGGGTTAACCGGGGGCGGGGAATGGGAAGAGGAATTTGGAAGGCGAAGGGGGTTGGTTGTTGAATCTGAGACTATGGTAGAACTCATCTGATCAGTCCTGTGAATGGAGGGAAAACAGTTGGGAAGAGTTGTTGAGGGCTTGAATGGAAAGGAGGCCATGCCGAGACGGACAGATTTTGATCCTCGAGGATCAGTTGCCTTGTCAGTTGAAGCCGAGCTACAAAAAGCATTTGAATAGAACGCGGGCAGATATCACTTCAATCTGTAGAAGGGCTTGGATGTAAACAAGGGATGCACCGGCAGTGGAGGCGGGGTGTTCACTGCTTAAATGAGTCATAGTGGTTGGAATAGAACATAATATTCTCGCCCTCAGCCCTCACACTTCAATCAGTTGGAATAAATCAGCTGGAATAAAATGTTGAGAAACACTCTACAGACGGAAATTCCAGAGAGGAAACCGAGTCCAGACACACAACAGTCAGTCAGGAAGGCGGATCTTGGGAATGGTGCCTGGTGGTGTGTCGTAAAATGTCGGCCCAGCACACATTCTCTCCGTGTTGTCCACCAGACCTCAGGGCTTCAAAATGTTCTGGTGTCTGGCTCGGACGATGAGCAGAGCGGGAGTCAAAAAACATTCAGTCCTCTGTCCTCCTTATGAGACTGTGACTCAGGAACAGGTCAGCACGTACTGCTAACGAGACCTTAAAGGACCGCACCGGGGGTTTGCCCCGGGTGCTCCGCTTTGCTACAAATCACATACACATTTACATCGCAGCTCACTATTTAGGCATGTGACTGATTGATGTTTCGTCAACTGCTCCAGCCGTTGACTTCCATTCATTTCTATATGATATGAAAACCTATTAGCTGAACCTGGCCTGAGTTGTGTCATCCATTAGAGTACCTCCTTAAGTCGTGTCACTGCCTGATCGAGCACATTTGGCTTCTTAGACAAGCTTCACTTAAACCAACCAAAAATATAATCTTAATCTTAATAATCTCTTTTTGTATTAATTACAAACTAGAACAAAAACAAATACACAACATAACCTACAAACAATAGTGGTAAATAAAAAACAATGAAATAATATGGTATGTGTAAATTCCGCTCACTGTTAGCATGGTTAGCATTGGATCTTTTTTTTGTTTTTTTTTTTTTGGAAATTTTAAATCTTGTTTTTCAGGGTTGGGGGTGTGGATGTTGCCTCCCCCTCCGAAAATGGGTAACTTTGCGTGCATTATACTTTGTGGTTCTCAGTGAAATCTCAGGAAATGAATGGAAGCCAATGGCTGCATTGGAAAGTACGTCAAAAACTGTTTAGCTAACACATTCTCACTCTTTGGTCACGGACTTTCCATGTCCAGATACGACATCCAAGGTAAATTTAACGTTGCTCCAAGACTGCGAATTGATGTTGTTTTCATTCGACAGCAAAAACGCCCGCCCCACTCGGACTTTGGTCGTCTTAACTTTCATACTGGTCCCGCAACGTTTCCCCCGCTGTTATGACAACCAGCTGTGTGTATCATGCCGACGTTAAAGGACAGCTTTTTTCATTGGTTTCTGACGCCGCAAGTTGATTTTGACGACTTCGGAGTGAGACAGGCCTCGTTTAGGAGGCATTTGAAAATGGGCAGCAAAAACTTTGAGTTGACATGGTTTGATGTTGAGGACATAAAACATTGCTCTAGTGACAGTAGAAAGCTTTGAGAAGGGTCTTATAAATGATTCTTCAACTCATCTGATTTCTGCCATAATTAACTAATTAACGACCCCCACACACACACATAAACGTTTGATTTCTCATTTTGCGATAACCTTGAAAGTTATACATCACACAGGGAGTTACTTTTGAAATACAGTCATCCCAACAAACCCAATCCATCAACTCACAGCAGCCCCCAAACTGATTATGATCCCTCTGGAATCGCAGAAATAATGTAATCATGCATCTGAAATTGCTCTAAATTTTAATGTGATTAATGACACAGTTGCTTCATAAAGTATTCAACCCCTAACTTTCTGCATATTGTACTCATTATACCATGCACCAATTTTAATAAATCATCGTGCACTCACTGCGTGTTTATAATGGGCTTTTGATGCCTTATAATGCCTTATGAGCACCACTTCAAGTAAAGTGTTGCCCTTATTTTTACTGCAAATGGGATTAGTTTTTAAGTTCCTGCACACGCTGAAATGGGTTTGATAGCGGTTTGTATGGATCTGAAGATTCTGTGTGTGTGTATATACGTATGTGTGTGTGTGTGTGTGTGTGCATCTGCTCTTGTTGTTGTATAGCTAGGCCTGATGGGAGTCCAGGTCCGGGGGGTACAGCTCTAGTTAATAATTCAGATGAGGCTCATTATCAAGGCAGCGCAGATCTCTCTCTGATTCCACCTTAATTGCAGGCAGGATGTGCCTCTCAGACACTCTCAAAGTCACTCCCCCTCCTGTCTGCAGCTGCAAATGACTACCACACACACACACACACACACACACACACATGCAGATCTCCACTAGTTCTCATCCACACCTCACCTCCCCACTCCCTGACATCGGGCCAGTATCTTTGCGTGAACAGGTGAACGGACATTTGGAGATGAGTGGATAAATCCCACTCAGAGCCTATGACTATCACAGAGCATCGACTCCGAGGCCAGGCATGTGCTCCTATTATGAGTCACTTACATTTTTAATCAGATCTTCATGAGGGCTTTCTCCTTTTGGAGGGCTCGGCAAACTAAGATTGATGGAAGGTAATCAGTCGGAGGACAGCGGCTCTGTGATTAATGCTGCTGGAGAGCGAACCTCTCAGCGCCTTGCTGAATGACCCGGATCGCGGCTTTTCAACCCCAAATTTTCTGTAGAGCTGAAGTGAGGAGGGCATGTAAGAACAAGAGAACTGCTGCTGCTTGACAAGTAGTACTAGACGTATGTGGCATTTAAATAATGGCCCGGTGTTTCATTGTGAGCTACTATTACTATTCAGAGATCTCTCCTAAAAGTGATTGTACCAGGCAATCAAGATTCAATTCAGTCCCAAAGAACAAACGTACAATGCCTCTTCTTAAAGATTTGCCGGTCATGCTGGGATATGATTTATGCAAATAACATATGTTTCATGTGCTGCTGAACACATATTCTTTCTGCTACTTGTATCTCTTAGAAACATTAGCAACAGTAGCCTGCAATTTTCAAGCTGGATTTCTGCCTGGAAATGGTGTTCTTGCTCTGCGAATCGATCCAGTCATGATAGTTGGACATCTCTTGCTCACTGGGGATCTTCAAAGTTGAGCTGCTTTTGTTTTGGAGAGATTTGCTGGACCAAAGAAAACAAGATGATGTGGAAATCCAGCTGACTGGAGTTGTTGTTTGGCGATCCCTGACTTAGATCTCTGACTTAGTTTGAATGAAGTGAAGGAAGTGAATTGCCCTGAGCCCAGTTGCCAGAAGAAAATGTTGGCATTGTCCATTTACAGTTCTGCTTTCATTTGTCGTTGTTGTTTTGTTTTGTCGACAGGCTTTTTAGCCAGCGAACATGGGTGTTTTTTAGTTGCCCATCGCTGTTTTGCACCAGGAAAATTGCCACGAAAAGCAATGTGTTTTTTTACTGAGACGTTGGCGCGTTTCCAGCTGGGTTGCTGCCACAAAAGCGATTGTTTATTACCGAGACATTGTCATCTTCTCCAGCTGTGGTTGTGTCACCAAAATATTTTTTACTAACCATACCCAAGTGTTTTTTGTGCCTAAACCTAACCACACTGTCACCACAAAATTGAACGTATCCCCTACATAATTACACACAAATGCAACGTTTGTAGAAATGTACAATGTTTTTTTTGTTTTTTGGCGATTGGGTTGTGGCCTGCAACCCATGTGAGCTGAGGAAGGCACCGGCACTGCCATGGTTACTTTACATTTTTCACTAAAAACATTCAGTATGCAGTCACTGTCCTTGATGCTAAGCATACAGAATGTTTCTTGTGATTTCCGAGTTGAAGCTTGGTGGTGTGAATTCTTTTTTCCCCTTGGGTGACATTTGTATTTATGAATTTTGCCTGCAAATGGAAAAGAACAAGCAGCTTTACATCACTGAGTATTTCAGTGGTCAGATATAAAGAACAGGTGGCCTTCATCAGACTGAAACAAATAAAATATGACAAGTGTGTGCAGTTAAGAGACTTCGGTGAATCTGACATGGAACACTCGCACAAGAAAACCTCACAGTAAAGAGTAAGAGTGGTTTCGGATAACAGTACAAAAGCATTCTTGCATGAGGTGCCTGAGCCATGTGAGATATGAAGAGGAGGTAAAAGTGTTTTAAAGCAGATATGTACGCCGAAAGATGCTGAAAAGGTTAAATGCTGCGGTTGCAGTAGGTAAAGAATAACACGGCATATTAGTGAAAAGCCACACTCCATCATTTTACAGTACTATCAATCACCCTTAATGCGCATTGTTCTCGCTGTAGTTCAGTCATGTTCAGGTGATGTTCAGCATCAATCAAGTCACATTCATTTGCTGGCAATTTAATCCATTTTCATTAAAGTTGTCTGTAATTGCGCTTTGATCATAGTTGATAAAAGCCGGTTGAAAATGAAAGCCATCAGCGCCTTAAGAGCCGGATCATTGGCTGTGTTTTAACTGGAGTTATTTGCTCATTGTCTTTGTTATAAAAAGTCTGTTAGAGGAGTTGCTACACTCGGGAAGGTGTCTGCTAACGATGTCAAGTCGAGCCCAGACACGGAAAAAGAACATGCCTACTGTCTATTGTCAGCACAAAGAAGGGTCAGGGAAGAGTATCACACTTAATGAATATTCATCAGTCCAACGGCATATTTGGACAAATTACAATAAAAGCCTTTCAAGCTGGAGCTGAGTGGAAATAATTTACAATCTAGTCATTTTGGAGATTATTAATCAGACACTATTAAACTGCTTTAAATCACAGCTAAGCAGATTTACATTATGGTATTGTATAATTTGTGTGTGTGTGTGTGTGTGTGTGTGATGGTTTGCAGAGGGCAGTCCAGGAGGCAGACAGAGGTTAGAAGCGTAAGACGGCCTCTCGGTGGATTTCTGTGTCAGTTTGATGAAAATAGGTCAGGATTCAGAGCTTGGCGTTTAGCATTCTGCCCATGTGATGGCTGACGCCGAGCCTGACGACAGCTAGCCTCGAATAAACTCTAGACTCTTTCTGTCTCTGTCTCTGCCCCCCCACCTCCCTCCACCCCGCGGTCTTCCTCCCTCCCCTCTTCCTCTGTAATCTAAACTCTGTCCTGTCATCCTGTGTCTCTCTGCCGTGGCTTCCATCGCTTCGAGCTCACGTAGAAAGAAATTCAAATCTGTGGCCATAGATTAAGCCCACGCCGAGACTGAAATTGCACTTAAATCCACAATAGTCTGCGTCTGGTAGAATTTATTTGATTTAGATGTACTTTTGAGTATTGTAGTCCCGCTTTTGAGAGAGAAAATAGATGTGCTGCAAAGTTTTATGAGGATAATATTTCAACCGTGGCCAGCAGTGACCTAGCTTAGCATAAGGTCTACAGTATGTTTGGTCACCACTAGAAGGGCTTGATTTATTATTCTCCCACAGAGCAGGCCCTCATCTCTCATGACTGCCATGCTTTAAAAATGACTCTCTAAAAGGTGAATTCACTTATAAGATGAGCCAGCTCGGTGTTGAGCCACATCTGAGGCTTTCCAATTGAGTCACAGCTACCACCTCTGGCACGTTAAGAATTGGCTGTACCCAAAACAATGGGTAAATATAAAGCTAACAACACGAGCAGATAAGTGAAAAGACTGCTGCAAGGTCAATTCTGTTAAGTGAATTTTCTGATAAGGTTGATCTGTGTCCAATTAGATTACCCAGACAGAAAAAAAAGGTTGTTTCATAGCTTTCAAAACACCGTCATGTTGCCGGGGAAAGGTTGGCTGTCTCACCTGGCTATCAGCCAGCAGCTAATTTAGAAAAAAACAACTAATGTAATTGTGAATGTGTTAGCTATCAAGCTATTTTTCTGTCTCTGCCAGCTCAGATAGAGATTTTCGAGAGTTTATCAGACTGTTTTTCCCCAACAATACAGCAAAATATGAACAAGTAGTAATTGCTTTAAAATGATAAGTAGTCTCCAGAGGTTGATTTAGGATTTTTGTTGGCCCGTGACTTTTCCTTTGCTCCCACCGCCAGGCTTTGTTTTGTACACATGAAATATCACAGTCTAATGGGCGGACTGCATGAAATGTACTGAGCACATTCATGTCACTCAGAACACAAAGTCTTTTCTCCTTTAGGGCCATCTCACCCTAATCTTGTTTTTAAAAAAATAACATATCCTATAATCTAAGCAAGTGATACCCTGAGGGGCTGAAAAATGAAGCCAGAAGAAAACTACAGTTCCTCAAATGGCCACTAGAGGCTGGCTCCAAAATAAAATGTACAACTTTAAAGCAGAAAATAACATGTTTACAGCCTGGTGCAATCAACAGTTTTGGTTTCTATAACTACATTTCTCCTACATAACTATTTTATACAAGTTAGCCGTTAACATTTTATTAAGACTTAAAGTTACACATAATGGTGCTTTGAATGACAGGCTGTCTGCTGATAGTGCTCTTGGTCTCTCACTCAAGATAGCAATGGCCAAAATGCGATGTGATGTTGTCCAGTGGTGTTGTTAGTCCCGGCTGTTTGAGGCTTCAGCTCCCAATTTTTCGTATTCATTTGACCTTTATTTAACCAAGAAGTCCCACTGAGATTAAAAGTCTCTTACAGTTGAAGACCTGGCTGAGGTAGCAGCCAATCAAAACACATTTAAAACGCCTCATATACAACATATAACGTAAACATCCACATTAAAACAACAACTATTCAAACATAGTGGCCTCTCAAGAGAAACAAGCACATGTCTCTGTCACCACGTTCTGTATGATGGCCTTAAATTCATCAGTTGATGTAAGTGTGTCTAATTTTAGATCTTTTTGAAGATTGTCCAAGGTGCAGAGTAGGAAAATTCACTTTTCCCGAGATCTGTTAAAACCCAGGGTTACGTTAAAAACTTTTATTGTCTGCGAGTGGTCAGTGACGTCCAACCCACCAAATCATAAAGATGCAGTGATAATAAAGGATTCATCCAGCTGGTCAATACATGTTTAATGTTAGCAGTTGTAATGTAGTCTTTCTATGCAATACGAATAACAATTACTAATCACTACTTAATATTTTTAACATCACAATTAATAGTAATCTGGAAAGTAAAAAAACTGTATTTGAAGTACGTGTTTAATTTTTTCAATGATTAAGTTGTGTACTTTGAATGTAAATAATAAAATAAAGCGTGTTTATTAAAACTCTGCAGAGGTCCTGACTCAGCCCCCAATGTCCTGAAATCCTAGAAATGCCCCTGGCTACATCCCATATTTTATTTGGTTAATGAATCTAACAGACATCGCCTGTTTCAGTAAATAAACACTGTGCTTAAAGCAACATTTGGAAGCATTAATGAGTGTATTTAAAAATCTAAGGCATGACAGTTAGGTAGGAAATAATTTATGTAAAATGCATGAACACATTATTTTTTTAAGATTTGTTTTTTTGGCTTTTGCCTTTATTCGATAGGACAGTTTAAGTGTGAGACCCTTTTGTTTTCCATGAGCCCGTGCTCATCTTGCTCGAAGAATGACCAGATCATAACAATATCTTTGGCACTGTCCAGCATTTTCATATTGCTGGCTTCAATGACCACTTCAGTCTCTGCGGGCCACTAGCATGGCATCTTAGTGTCTCTGATGTCTTGTCAACAGATCCATCAACAAATGAGGAAATCAGATTTCAACAAGGCAGCGATGGCTAAATGCAGACAGGCCTACAGAATTAGTTGTTGTGTAATCACTTGAATCAGCAGTGACAGGATAACTTCTAATAAACAAGACCCCGAAGGGGCTTCAAAAAGTCCCAGTCCACCTCATGTCAACTGGTGATTGGATTATTGCAGATTTGTTGGGAGTCTGCACCATGAATGTACAACACTGACTAAAGCAGAGTGGGCAGTGGTGGCTAATTTTGTGACGCTGTGTTGTGGAGGAGACACGGCTCAAAATGTAAGACTTTTATTATTTTATTATTTTTTCATTGTCGACTAATCTGTAGATTATTTCTTTGATTAGTCGATTAATGATTTTATTAAAAATGTGTTAAAATGTTGAAAAATGTCGGTCTGTCTCTCCCAAACCCCAAAATTGTGTCATCTTGTTTCGTACGCCAAAGGGTTTTAATTCACCATCACGGGAGAGTGTGTAAAGCTGCCAATATTTGAACGTAAGAAGCTGCAGAAAGAATATTTTGGGGTACTTTTATAGTACTTTTCTATGAAAAATGACTCAAACCGATTAGTCAACTACTAAAATAGACACCTATTATTTTAATAGTCGATTAGTCATCGATTAGTCTACTAATCGTTGCTAGCCTCTCGTCACCAGGCTCTTCACGTACAGGGGAGAGCCTGGTTTCCATTCACTCTGAATTTTGTCTGGATTCTGGTTCTGGTCTAGAGAGCAGATCTGGAATTCACCCAATTCACCAAAGTAAGAGTGTTCACCAAAGTAAAACTCTAAATTCTGGCGCACCATCGATTTACAATAAAAGGAAAAGGTTAACTTAATGACTTGGGGATTTTCTTGTAAATTATATTCTTTAAATTAAAAAGTTTCACCGCATTTTTATTAGCTTGGTGCTTTTACTTTGACGGAAAGGCGCAGCCATCGAATTCCAGATCCTGTCTCTCTCGCCCTAGTTCCGGCTCCTTACCAAAACGGCCACTAAACGGCCCCAGACCAAATCGTTGCAGCTGTATTTCACAGGGTTCCAAACAAAGTTCTCCTGGGGTGAAAGTCCTGTGTTAGTTTTACCCATCCATCACCCCAACTTGCCTCCTTACGCAGACTTTCACTCTTTATACTATTTCCTTCTTTACTCCTATCAGGGCATAATTTACGTGATTGGTGGGTTATACACAAATTGTGGTGCAGCCCAAACAGAGTATCCACATGATGCACAGAAAGGGGTAGGTGGGGATCATTAGGGGACCAAAAACGAAGTTTGTCCGCAGGGCCCCCAGATAGGTTCATCCGGCCATGCCAATAACATACAGCAATGAAAGTAAGCATGTCAACTGTAAGTGGTCAAAGTCGCCGTTAATGTTACTGAGGTATATAAAGTTAAATGTGTGCACAGCTGCACACACGTCTGTTGTGTTCATTTTCAGCCTTACGAGTCCAGTATCTGCTCCCTCCTTTGTCAGCCTCTACCTTGTGAAGTGTTAGATTGCACCCTGCTAACTGATTTATTGGCCCCTGAAAGTCTGACTTCATCAAATCCTTGATACCGCTAGTCATATATACTGTCTTTGATGAGTGCCACCGAAGTCGATGTGTGGATTTAATAGCAGCATTAATCTGCCTGTTTAATGGTGTTGTTGAGTGGAAGGTGGTCACCACAAGATGCAGCACTAAAAGATGAGTTATGGGCCCAGCCGGCGAACGATGAAAGGGCAAAATGCAAAACAGTCGAGATGTGGAGGAGAGTGGCGGAATTAAACAAGGTCTTGCTGCACGCTGTACATGAGAGAGGAAGGATGGAGACGAGAGCTAGTTAGCACGAGCATGGTGTGAAATAAAAACAGTCTAGAGAGCGCTGTCTTAAGTTTGCAGCAGGTTGTCATCGGTACGTGTCGCTAAACACATGCCTGAGGTGATATTACGTTTGTTAGCACGCAATGCATTTCCGCTTATTTATTGAAAACACATGATAATTGATTCTCATGTGACGTTTGATCAGATTACACAAGTATGCTTCATTTCTCATCTCCTCATAACCCTGTTTAGATAATGAGCCTGCTAAAACATATCCACACTCAACATCATACTCCTTTTTTTCAGGTGTTTTCCAAAACAGTCAACATTGTGGCAGTTTGTTTTTTGTAATGAGGCCCAGTGAGGACTTTGTGCCACGTTTAATTGGCTGTGGTCAGGAATAAGGTTACACCAGTGGACTCGGATCATAACGGTGACGTCCACCTCTGATAGGGTGAAGATCAGCGGTGGAACGTTACAGTTCATTTCCTCATGAAATGTACATTAGTACTCTTGTGAGCAGTGGTGGAATGTAACTAAATACATTTAGCATTTGATGCAATGCTTCTAATGATGATGATGTCGTAGTGATGTCATGGGGTTACTTTGGCTGGGCCGCAGAGAATACAGATGTCGATTGGAAACTTGCATTATATGAACAGAATACTTCAAAAAGATTTAATGCTTATCAGGCAGGGAAGCTCTAACAAACTACATTATCAGGTTGCATCGTGGGAATTGTAGGATCCAGGGTTTTGGGTGTTCGATCCTTATTAGGGAGTAAAGGTCCCTTTTTTTGTCCCCAGACTTAATGAGATGAAAGTGCAATAGTAAAATAGTAAATTGCCAAAGTGCCCCTTTAAGCTACATTTTGAATGCAGGACTATGTTTTAAATTAAGGCTGCTTTCACACCTGCCCTGTTTGGTTTGGTTCAATCAAACTCAAGTTTGTTTGCTCCCTCAGTGCGGTTTGTTTGGCCAGGTGTGAACACAGCAATCACACTCAGGTGTGCACCAAAACAACTGGACCGAGACCTTCTTGAAGAGGTGGTCTTGGTCTGGTTACAAATGAACTCTGGTGCGGTTTGTTTGTGGTGCGAACGTGTTCCGACCAGTGAAGCAACTGCAGTCACATGACACATTGTTTGGGTTAAACATGAGCATGTTACAGTCCTGGAGGATTATTAATGTGCACCTCCTCCTGTACTGCCTTAATATGCACATTCAGCACATCCAATGCATCAAAACATTGTTTTCTAGTTGGAGCCGCGCCTCGTTTTCAAACTGTATGGTTTGACTAAAATGAACAATGACAGCAATATAGTCCACGATGAGCAGCGCTAAAATCAACCTGCGTAGTTGTCCCTCCATTGTGACATTAGAAAGTGTCACATTTATCTTGCAAGTGTTCTCTTCTTCAACGTTTGCTTTACTTCCTGGATTTTTCCCACATGGATATTCTGGGTTGGGCTCTAAAACTTAATAAATTGTTATCAGACACCTGTGTCTGTTCAGGGATTAAATTATTTTCATTACTGTTCAAGTAGCCTGTGAGTAATGGAAGGTTATTATGCGTTGATGTACAACAGTGTTCCAGCCGCCCCCGTGTATACACGGCTCAGAGTTCAGTTCTAATGTCCCGCAGTCTAAATGCTGCATCAGAAGCTTTTTTGAGCATTATTGACTATCATGAGAAAATAAAAAAGTCAATTTGCAGCTTCACTCTGGAGATATTGACAGATACGATGACAGCTGAAGCCCACAGTAATGAAGCTGATGTGAGGACAGAGGAGGACAGGATGGTGGTGGCGGTGTGGTTGCGTGACTGAGCAGTGCTCAGGCCTGTCTGTGTAATTCTCGGAAGACGGATATTAAAGACGCAGCGCTGAGGCCTTCCCTCCGCTCTGTCCCTGCACTCCCTCTCTCCCTCGCCTTCCCCATTCTCCCTTTCCCTCTCTTTCCCTTTCCCTCTCCGTCTCTGCTAATGATCTGCTCCGCCTGTCGCTGCCTGGCTGACTGATGCCCACTGACAGCCCCACTCATGCGGAAAGGCTGCACCCCTCCTCCCCTTCACACACACACACACACACACACATACACACACACTCACATAGAGTAATGAACTACACATCCCAACGCTACATACTTACTATGCATGTGTGACACACATGCACCATGCACGCCAACTTGCGTAAGCACTCACGGCGAGATAGATAGATCTACACAAACAAATCACGCCCATTTGTTCAGTCACATGTCAACAGACATACATGTAGAGCAGATGACAGACACACAAATAGACCACGCAGTATACATTCACCGCAGCGAGCGCTCATCTATGGAATCCTTACGGAGCAGCCGACTCACCATCCATGCATTTTTATGCAAATGACTCCATATTGAATTAGATAGGCTGAATGGAAAGTGGCACATTTCACTGAAATTCCAGGAGTGATGCAAAATAGTTTTTGTGCTTGCTCGAGGCAGAAAACTTTTTTTGTTGATAAAGAAATAATATAATAAATAGAGATGGGAATGTATTAGTCACACGAATAATGATGCAGGTTTGACATGATAAGCTCGGCGCGCCTCAGTCTCGACAGTTAGTTTTCAGGACGTGTTGTCTGTGAGACACAACTTTACAGAAGATAGTTGAACTACATTTAGTTTACACATTAAATATCTCCAGGTGTACAGGTGTGTGTAGTGATGAAACATTAAATACCAACACTTTAATTTCAAGTCCTCCTATTTAGCATTTATAAGCCGTATTTTAGCATTTAATCATGGTTTATAACACTGTATCATATTTTAAAAGTTTAATTATATACAGTTTTTCTCAACAACTCTAACTTCTCCAATGACGACAACATTACTCTTTGTTTATTGTCATTTATTTTCTGGTTATACCGACCACTCGTAACGTGTTATTAAACATCAAGGGCATCGATTTTGTTTCAACATTGATATGTGAAATGGGAGTTAGGGGTCCTCTGTGTGAGTAAAAAAGACATCATTATGCTACAGTTGGCAGCCATGCACTGTCATTTGTAATAATACCAAGCAAATGTAATCATAACCATAAATAAACTTAACAAATTGCCATTATTATCACTAGCGGGACCTCCCCTCAGATTTGGTTCCTGCCACTGTGGACTCCGTGGCTCATGGCAACGGGCTTGGTTCCCATAAGTGTAGATTTCAAGGGAGACGCAGGAGAAACGTTCCCCTCAATATATAGATCATGTGTATGTGTGCTTATGCCTTAAGTTTTCTGGCTGAGGATCCCCAGACCCTCCATTTCATGCACCAATTTGTTCCTTTTCTGCATTAAATTATGGCGTATATGTCCTCTGCTACTTTAATGTTTTTACTGGAGGGACAATTGAACATGTTCCACATATTGAGGGGGATGTGTCCTCTGCGTCCCCCCTGAAATCTTCACCAATGTAAACTGCTTATTTTCACATACTGCGTAAGGTGCTACAGTTCTCATAGACTAAACGATGGATTGATTAATCACAAAAAGCAGCCCGTCTCCTGTGACGCTGCAATGTGTGAATTCTTCTCCAGGGATCAATAAAGTCTTGTCTTATCTCATCACTTTGCATCTGCAACAAACACCTGACACCACACATTCCTGCACCCAGCAAACAAACTATTTATTCACATCAACCTGTCTCACAGAAACACAACTAATTCACATTTTAATTGTTGCGTCTTTTCAAATTTTGCTTTTGATTCCACACCTGGCTGCAGGTTTGATTATTATTGGTTTTGATTGCCAACACTGATCCAAACATTTTTTTAAAAACCTGCTGGTAGGTGAGATTCTTTCCTCCCAAAATGAAATGTATTTATGCACACATTAGCCAATCTGAGATGAGGCAGAAAACACTCCAGCAGTGCTCGGAAATAAATCGTCGCCACTTCACATATTTAGCAACACCTCCAAATTGCAGCATGTGGATATAGCCTACTTTTCTCAATAAAATAATAACTGAAAGTCTTTCTGTTCTTTCATTAGAGAGTGCTCGAGCATTAACTCGGTATTCTCCTGCTGCTCTTGCTCCTAATTACTAATTGGCCCTTACTAATAATAAACAGTCATGCATATGGAAATCTGATCAGAATAGCTTATTTGAAGCAATTCAGGGTCGGTTTATTCCCACAGACATCCAGTTTGGTATTGATCAACTCCGCAATCAATCCGGTATATATCACTGGGAGGCAGTGACTTGTTCGTATTTGATTTTTCATAAAATACCAATTTATCTAAGCACGCTGGGCTCAGTCCCGCCTCAGCATCTCCACATCAGCGCCCCGCCAGGGGAGTTTCAGGGAGGTAAGAAATTAGGTCAGTAAGCAACACTGTGATGCAGGGCGACACCCCTGGGCTCCCCTCAGTCCCAGCCTGCACACGGCCCACAATCCCCCAGCTGATGGCTCAGCCCTGCCATTACACTCAGCCGGGGTTACGCAAGGCTCTGTGAGGCCTGCCGGCTCTGGCACAGATTAGACCGAGAGACTCGACCAGGTATTTCACTGCTGTGCAAAATATCTGGGCTGGAGACTGACATGAGTTACAGAGGAGTACAGAGTGTGCTGTAGTAGAGCAGGGATTGTTATTTTCTGTCAGAGATTTTTATAGGATACTCTCTTTGGCACATTTTAAAAGGTTTATAAGTTGCATCTAATGGCTTTATTAATAAATCATTCACTAAAAATCAGACATTAATAACTGCAACTGCTGTGGAGTCCAATGTGAAAGTGAAAAATCTCTCTTGCTGGTGAGTAATTAATAGCTGAGTCATTAATAAATACTTGTGAGTTTTCCCACTTTCTAATAATCAATCAGGTCAGCAGCTGTAAATATTAATAAACACTTAATGAATGGATTGAGGTCCAGATGCTCTGCAGCTAGAAAGACAAAAAAGTTTCTTGCTGGAGGTGAACAGAGAGATTTTTACAACCAGGCCAACCAAAAGTTAATCTAAATGAACTGTCTTTCTAGCAAATCAATAAAGCCTCGGTAAGTGATGTATTCACCATTAGCGATTCCTTAACCTTTGTAAGGTAAGTGTGAAGCAGAGGTGTAGACTTGAGTGATAAGTTCACGTGTAACCGGTGGACTCTAGTGTTGTGTTGATATGAAGAAGCTCAGACTGTGGATATCTTTGGAGGCGATCTCCGGCCTCCCTAGTGTAGTGGTTGGAGCACTCGTTTTCCATGCGAAGGGTCGAATCCTGCTGGGGTCGACGTCAGCCAAGTCATGTGGTTGCAAGAGGTTTGACCACTGACTTCAGGATAAGAGAGTAACTCCGTAATAAGCAGACTTACTCTGTCGTTGAAGTGGCATTACATTGGGAAAAGAGTGCATTATGATGTGTTTACGACTTGTCAGTGTTGACTTGGGACCTGATTTGGGACTTGAGTGCAACTATGACTAAACAATGACTTGGTCCCACCTCTGGTACCTTTTTAGAACACAGTAACAAATATTGCATTGTGCATATTGGATGTTTTAAATTATTTTGATGTGTCAATCATCGAGCACCACCATCAGGTCAAATTTCTAAAGTGCCCGTTGTAATTATAATACTTTGTATTTTGTGCTAATTAGCAAATGCTAGCATACGAGTACACTGAACTAAAATGGTGATCATGGTCAGCAATATACCTGCTAATCATCGGCATATTAGCATCGCCAGCATGCCTGTAGACTCTTATTTTCTAATCTGTATTTTATTATCTTGTGAAATCCTGAATAATTTAGCCACTAACAATCATTTAAACAAAATTAAGTTAAAGGGGAAACATCCTGCTTACAACTCCAGGCTACGAAACATTTGACATTGAATCGCAAGTCGACATTGTTTCATTGTAAAAGGCAACAACACTAAAAGGTGGCAAACCACAGCTTTATTACACATGATAAAGTTTTATTTAACAAGTTTATGGCTATCTTTTATTTTAATAGTCACAGGTGGTGAAGGGCAACAAGGAGGGAATAAGGTGAAGAATAAAACTCTAAAGGAAACATTTACTTCTTATAGCACCTTCTGCCCTTCAACCATACATGCAAGTTTAACTATGAATAAAAGATGTAACGAAAGATTGACACCCACCCAAAAAAAAAAAAAAACTCCCGCAAAAACACAAAATCCATTTCCATTTTGTTTCAATTAACAGGACGATTTCAAAACTTTGTTAGCTGCGGTCGGACCGTCGAGAACAGTGAAGTTACTTCTCAGTTCAAGAAAACGCGACGGCGCTTAGATGTGCAGGAGGAAGAACTTCAAGCCTCTAATGAAGTTTCTCGTCTACTCTTTGAAAGAGTGAAAGCTCTGTTATACTCCACCCCTCAGCTTGACCCCCCCCCTTCACTCACACATGCACACACACACACACACACACATGTGTGCAGACACTCAAACGCACACAAAAAACACACATTCCAGCATCCCCATTAGCAATTCATGAGCAGCGTCTCATTAGACTTTAAGTTTTACCATAGGCCTCTGAAGTATATGGCTGGAGCAGTTATTAATATTTCATAGTCTCCCATTGAGGAGCTAAAAACGAAGTCGACCCGCTTCCGCTACAAAGTGACTCGCGCTCCTCTTTTTTTTCTCTTCTTCTACTTCTTTTTTACCCCCTCTTTTCCCTGTTCGTTAGACTGTCTCTCTCTCCCCCTCTCCTCGCCGTTCGCTCCTCCGCCGCCGCTTTCTCTCTTCAGCTTCCTCGCTTCCGATCCTTCTCTGCCACACAGACCTTAACTCAAACTGACTTAATTGGGCTGTCTTTGTTCTGGGAAATGTGGGCATACCTTCCCCTTCTCCCCAGCAAAGAGAGAAAGGAGAAGTAGAAAGTGAAGAGGGGAGGGAAACGACGGAGGAGGAGGGAAACGATGGAGGAGAAACCTGAGTGAACCCCGATTGCTCTGCGAGTACTCCCTGTGCCATGCTCGGGTTGGGGGGGGGGGGAGTTTGGCGGCGGGAGGGGAGGGTGGGATGGGATAATGTGAGTGTGTGTGATTGTGTGTATGTGGAGAGAAAGATGGGGAGGGGAGTCTCGAGGGTTCACGGGGTGTCTGTCAGACTGGCAGACAGGAGCTCTGCCCCCGAAACAAACCCATGCATGAATAAGTCAATAAAGCCATGTCTGTGCAGTGTGTGTGTGTGTGTGTGTGGGTGTGTGTGTGTGTGTGAGGCAAGAGGAGAGGATCAGATGAGGATGAGGGTGATGATGCTTCTTGTTTCCCAGCGTCTGTGACAATGAGACAGACGCCACATTCCCTCGCAATGAGAAACAGACTGAGAGAAAGAGAGGAAGAGTGATCAAAACCAGAGTTAGGCTGAGAGGGGGGGGGGGGGAGATCGCTTTGAATTGGTTGGGACAGTTACAGCATGCTCGCACGTTGCACGAAATTGGTTGGAAGCAAAAGTATGTGGGAATATGCTCGGCGCTGCGTGAGAGTGTGTTGGGGTTCTACACAGGCCTTAAACTGAGACCCGAAACCCAGATGAACCCAAATGAACCCAGATGAACCCGACTGATACTGCTGAATGTGACACCCGAACCTGACTCAAACCAAAGGCTATGTTTTCTGTCACATCTCTGACAAAGAGATGTGATTTATTCTGATTGGCAAAGGTCTAACTTATGTATGTGGACAGCCAAACATTACGCCCATATGTGATCGTTGGAACATGTCATTCCTAAATCATGATCATTTATCTCCTAGTAGATTTTGGAACCTGGCTGCAGGGATCTGCCAGCGCATTAGGAAAGTCCAGCACTGGTGTTTGCTGATCACGCTCAGAGTTGGTGCTGTTGCTCAAAGGTGTTGGATGAGGTTGAGGTCGGGGCTCTGTGCAGGCCGTTCCACCGTCCAACTGGGAAATCTGTTTCTTCGTGGACAGGGCTTTGTGCATTTCCATGGTAGACGGGAAAGGGAAAACACAAACTCTTGCCACAAAATCAGAAACACACTATTGTCTAAAATATCATGTTTCATTTTCTCAAATTTGAACTAAGGGGTCCAGCCCGAAACATGAAAAACAACCCTGTACAAAAGCAAAACTCCCTTCTTGAACTTGACTCAAACAGTTGTAATCGAGTCGAGTTATCTCAGCAGGAGTTGTAGAGATGCCAGTAACCAGTTCTCTTGCTATTGTATATCAAGATGGTGTTGCAGTCTCTACATTTTACACAGCCAGTGTGGAGTTCTGCTCAAACCTGGCCTGTACCCACGTCTTTAAGACCCAACACAGCTGAACTTAAAGAGTACTGCCAAATTTTACCTGAACCCAACCCAAGGCCCAAAGCTACATTTTTGCTTTATTTCACACAGTCAGAGCGAAGGAGAGAACTTTATAGGTAAATTACATCCGAGGAGGACCAAACCAGAACCCAAGCCCGAAGCTTGAACAACACAACAACCCAAAATCTGACCCAAAAATCAATATCCTGTGAGAATGGATGGGTGTGGTCCATGTAGCAGAACTCTAAGCTGGTGGGGTTTTTTTAACTCCATTTTGATGGACGATGTTTCCACAATTCAGAGGCCTCCCCAAATCATTACAGACTTTACAAAGCTCCCATTTTGAATTATGTCATCCATTACTGACTGTTAGCTGTGTAACATTAGCTCATAAGGCTAATGCAATAGCCATAGCCATACCTTCACCATAGATTTTTTGCCACACCTTTGTCCCTTACTTTAAACTTACCATGGTTGTCATATGCATATTGTAGTAACACTGGCACTGGACTTTATAAAATGCTACCACTGATCATAATCTGTAGAGTTTTGCAGAATCCTCCAATATCAAGATTCTGTCCGACAATAGGTTTGAGCACACATGGACACCGAAACTTAGGTTACTGTGCATTATCAAGATGTAGACGGGCTGTATGGAGACAAACGTGACAACTCTGTAAAACCTGCAATGTAGAATATCAATTTCAAAGTGAAAATGTCAACAGAGGAATCCGCCAGCACCAACAAGGCCGTCGTGTTCATCGTTCCTGGCGGGAAAAGATGCCAAACTGAAGCTTAAACCAAAGATCACTCACGGCCCCAACCAGCTGGTTCAGAGGGGTATGCGGTATAAAATGAATCACCGCAACCATGTGTGGTCCTTGCTAGGTAGCCCCTTAAGTTCCAAAAGGTGAGTTGTCTTTATCTTCTGGGCACAAGATAAAGAATTTCACTTCTCTGGACTATGTTTACAGTCATAAATGTGCAAAAAAATTTAAGCAGATGGGTGCAGTAGTATGTGAGATTAGCTGCAAACAGAAAGATGCACCCACATGCAAAATATGAGCCCCTCCTGGTTTACGCCTTGTGGAGATAATACCCTTTGAAAATAAATCAGAACTTGCCCTGAGTCTAGACATACAAAGCAAAATTGGATTTCTGCAACCTGACCTGAACCTGATCCCAAACCCAACAGTTTGTGGTGACCAGCTGGGTTCAGTTCAAGCAGCAGAACTTCAGAGAGGGTTAAGGTTGGTGAGGGGTACGACCTTTAGGCGGTAATATGTTGAGACTCTGCAATTACTGCTCCCTTGACACACATGTACTCATCAATGTGACGAACTAGTCCCAGGCAATGAAATAAATGATTTAATAAGAGCCACTGAAGTCAGAGAGAGGGAAAGAAAAGAGACGTGGGGAGGAGGGAGGAAGGAGGGGTGAGACAGTGTCACAGAGAAAGAGATTGAGGATGGAAACAATTCAGTGTCCTTGGAAACCAATAAGGCTAATTTGAATTTGAGACTGAGGACTTCTTCTCTCGTCTTTCGCCTCGTATGACCTCCCCAATCAGTTTAATCTCTCTCTGCTCATCCCTCCCAGATGCTCACCCTCCTTCCCTCCCTCTCTGCTCTCTCCCTCCCATCCGTCGTTCAATACCGCTCACTCTCACCAAAGCAGATTTCTTTCCATGACGGATGGGCTCTGTGAACACTCGCCCAAAAGCTCTGTCAGATCTTCTGCTCGCGTAGTAAAAGCTGAGAGGCGGGTGGTTCACTTGGGGACATGCGTGGCATTATGGGGTGGGGAGTGAGGGAGTCAAGAAGGGGCTTTGGTTCGGGGTACTTAGCGTCATTTTGGTGTCTTTGTCAACGCCTGGTTCTTGTTGTGGTCGGCCAGGCATTGACCATGTCAGCCATGGGAAAGCTGCTGCACGCACATTGGCGCTTTCAACAGAGGAGTGGGGGGTGGGGGGCTTTGTTTTTTCAAGGTCTCCCTCTTTTTTCTGCTCTCACCCCATCAATTTTCCCCACGCATTATTTCTTCAGTCTCTGTGGTTCTCCAACAAGCCCGCTGCCTCGTAGGCATCTTTACAAGTCCTCCTCTTTCAACATCTTACCCATAACCCCCTCCAGCCTTTCTCTCCTCACTTCGTTCTGCCCTCACTTTTCCTCCCCGTCTCTCTTTCTCTCTCTGTCTACGATGGTCATGTCTCATGGGGGAAGACAGTTGGCAGGATGCAGGCTTGCTGCCATGGCAACAGGAACCCTCCCTCTCCCTAAGGTCTCCTTAGCAACTAGTAGCTTGGCATTGTAGTAATGAGCCGGCCCAGCATGCCATGCTAGCGAAGCACGAGATGTGTGTGTGTTAGTGTGTGTGGCTTTGTCTTTGCAAGGGTGATACGCACACTGTCAGAGTGGGGTTTGACTTCTGCTGTAATGTCAATTGATAATACAGCACAAGAAGTTCTGTTAAAGTTATGGTTTGCAAATATGCATATCCTTTTACCCCCCCGTGTCTTGTCAAACATTTGTCAATTTCCCAGCTTGTATCCACTAAATTGAAATGTATAGCCTCGTCATGGAAGAATGACAGTCAGCGCACAACACACAGAGGAACAGCTTTGGACCTTTTTTTCCTTTTGAAAATTGGCATACTTCAAAAGAGCACATCTGATGAGAGGTGTGTTTCTCTCAAAAGAAATTTGAGTTCTCAAAAAGTGTGACAGTGTGAATTGGCAAAATCATTTACTGGGAAAAATAATCAATCTCAACTCACATTGCCTTGAATTTTTGAGAAGTGTAGTCACTGCTGGCTGAATAAAAAAAGGACTAATTGAATCAAACGATACCGTGAAGTATTTATTACAGGCAACGACTGTGTATTCTTCTCATGAATTTGCTGTCATTACGATTCCTGTCTTGCTTTGGTATATGAGTGTGGCCCCCAAAGCAGGTATCAGGTTACAGAGAAGCAATTAAAGATTACGCTAATGATGATCCATTATGAGCAGGGACACACTGAACAGGTTGAGGTGAAATATGATCCAAACAGATCAGTGTATGGATTTTTGTTTTATAAATGTTGCAATCAGAGGTCATTGTGAGGATTCCAGCGATATATTGAACTGTTAAGTCTGTGGTGTTCGAACACACACATCGCACATCTCATTTAGTTATTAAAATTGGTGTTGTGCCTCTCCAAGGTTGTTTCAGCTAGGAGCTTTGCTGCCTGCATGAGAAACAGTGACACCATTGCAACAAAAAAAAGGCAAGAAGTGTGGATTCGATTGATGCAACTTCTCAGGTTGTTGTAAATTGAATACAGATACAACTTTTAATGATTTTTTTTAAGTCCAGTTTAATTCCACACTCACATGCCAAACGTATGTTGCAAGAGTATCGGTTGCTGCAGTCATTCCTCCTCTTCATTCTGGCTGTGAAGCGATACCCTTGTAAAGCGACTACAATGTAAGAAACGGGGGCCAAAATCCAGTCCCTATTATTTTGTACTAATGGACCGTAACTTGGGGAAATAATCACTTGGTTATGCTGAAGCCTCCCATTGAGGGGATCACTTTTGTGGAGGACTATACTGTAAAAAATGGAAGACAAAACCAAAGGTCCACATTCAACGGAAAGTTAAGCCAAAGCTAAAATTAAGTAGTCTCAGTTACACAATTTGAGAACGCACTGACCTGACCGTTATTTACAGTACTAAGATGTATCCGCCCTCAGCAAGTTGTTCTTACAAAGTGTTTGTATGTTTTCTTACCTAAAGTAATGCACCCAAAGTCGTACATATCCCATGCATTTTGAAAGGCTGTTATCATGTGACCAATGATAAAAGCAGTAAACAAGGAGGCAGTCCAGAGCGGTCTTGTAGACGGGCAGGTCAGGGTGGTGGTTGGGTCATGAGTTCGGAAGCGTACGAACTTTGTTTGAACTTTAAATTATTTCAAGGTACATCTTCACCATGTTTCTTTTCCTAAACCAAACCACAGTAACTTTAATTACCTTAACCTGTGCAACTTTATGTTAATTATGGATCTGTATGTTGACAACATAACATTATTCATGGGGCACTAATTCATAGGATGATATGTTGCCCTCAGCAACTGAACAAGGAAACTCTATCCAAAAAACAATTCAAGGCAGTAATTATGATATATGCAACCACTCCCATGTCCCTAATTTTGAATAATGTTGGCGCTCAATGAATGACTCTCGTACAGACAGTGTTGGGCAGTAACACGTTACTAGTAATGCATTACAGTAATAATATTACTTTTTCTGATAACGAGTGGTGTAACTGAAAACTAATAAAATTTCAGTAATAATATAACAGTTACTCCAAAATCAAACAATTCATTACAACGTTACTTTTGTTATCACATCACTACTGACATCAGCGGACCCATTTCCATAATCGTCGCTCTGCGCAGGCACGTCACAGAGCAGCACGGTAGTTTGGAAGATGGAAACACTTAACTTAAGTGGCTTGAAATATTCTTATTAATCTAATTTTGTCGGGAAGAAAGGTGACAAGAGCACCGCTGCTGAGGTATCAGAACTAAAAGTCTTTACACTTTTTGGGGGAGATACGCAATTACCAATTTCATAGGGTGTGACTGTAAAGCAATATAACAAGTAGTGTAACGAATTACTGTTGACAGGGGGTAGAAAGTAAAGTAATGTCATTACTTTTGAAAAGAGTAATGAGTAATAGATATGTAAGTTTTGGATGGGGCAAAACCTACCTTCTCCTGCCAAACAGAAATCAGCTAACGTCAGTCAGACTGAATAAATGAAATAAACCACAATGGCAATTCAATGTGACTAATAAGCCGCTGATGTTCTCTGCTTATGTACTTAATTTAAGTTGGTATTTGATACTTTAATCAAGCAGCAGTTTGGGAGAAAAAGATCTGAATATTCAACAATAACTCCTTTTTGAAAACTATGATGAATATTCAGGACAAAGAGTTGAATACTCATGGCCGTGATTAAGTGGCTTTTCAGGTGTTCTTTGGATTAAATCAAACTAACCTTTAATTGAGGTGCAGACACTTTAAAACAAGCTGATCACCTCTTGTTCAGATGTTTTCATCCAAGGCTGCAGTGCTGTGTTTGGAAACTCTCTAAGTTATGGATGAAAGGCCAAAGGTTGATCTCATTATTTGAACATAAGAGATAGTTGTTATTCCTGTAACAAGTTGTGTGGCAGTGTTCTGTGTTTGCGAGCGTGTTCCCATCCCTCCAATTCTTCAAGTCAATCTAGCCTTTGTTACTTTTTTATTAATGTGCCATTCAGAGTGTCTCAGCCCGTGTTTCTGCCAGTGTATCAGCTTTTGACTGTGGATCAGTGCATTTGTTGGAGGTGTCGCACAGCCTCAGCGTGTGGATGGATGTGACAGCTGAGTGTTGAGGTGGGTGGTGCTCTCCTGAGACCTGATGGCAGGTGTGATCAGGCCTGTTTCTCAGCTTCTCCTTTGGCTCCCATAGGTGTCACGATGCTCCACCTGGCGTGTGAAAGCTCCCAGGGGAGGGATAGAAATCACAGCTGTGGAGGTGACTCCTTTTTATGAGAGTGAGTCAAAGGTGGAGGTGACAAACTACATTTACTTTTTTTACTGTAATTGAAGGGCTTTTTTTTAATGTATTTGCACAGTTTTTCAGAAATTGGCTGTATCATAGGTAGTTATAATATGAAATGGTCCAAGCCATAAAGTCATCTATGCAGACAAAGACTATGTGCAATATGCCCTCAGGTTGTTTTGTTATCGCCTCTCAAGCTGGTTGACAAGGCTTACTCGTTTCTCTCTGCCTTGTGAAGTAGCTTGATAGCTAAAAAATAATCATGAAACAATCGTGCTGAATAGTTTCACTTTCTAAAACCTTGAATAGAAATATTGTTCTTAGAAATCTCCAAGCAGTTGATAACATCATGTAATGTGATTTTATTCAATTATTGCAGGGGAACAATAGACAAACTGTTGCCTAATCCTTTGGTTCATTTGGCAGCTAGCTCGTAGGTTTTACCAAAGAGGGGCTGACAATACAAATCAGAGATGCTTCACACAGATGAAAATCAAAAAAGTCAAGAGGGATGAGGAAAAATATCCATTTTACTGTTTTTATTCATTAAAAAAAAAACTTCCCAGAAGTAACGAACTGAAAATACAATGCTGTGATATATTGGTTTATGACACAGGAACACCTTACCTCCACGTGGACTCAACTGATTTTGGTGGTCAAAGGTCACTTTGACTTACTGTTTGTCTCATTCTCGTGAACACGATAGCTTAAGAACAATTTAACACTTTCCCCGCCAGAGTCTTATTTTTAAGTTGCTTTTCACTAATCCTTCAAGACCCACAGAATAATTTGTTCTATGAATCATCATCATCATTATCAACACTTAAGTCTGTGCATTGTCAGAAAACAAAAACAACATTTTGGACAAAAACTAGTCTTTTTCAAGTACAAAATCAATTTCACATTTCCGTGTTTTTTCCTCATTTCCTTACATCAGTTTGAATGATATAATAATAGTAATCATAATAATGATATTATTGCCACGTTCAATGTCAATACTGTTTCTCCCTCGTGTGTCGCTGTCACCACCATGGCGATCTCGTTTGGTCCCACCAACTTTGTTTACTTCTTCGTCCAAATCGGATTCAGATTGTTGATCAAAACAGGAATTGTCAGAGTCTGACTCCATCAACATCCCCATGGCTTGAGCAACCGTAAACTGCTCTGTCGGCGCTGGCATTTTCGTGCAGTTTACAAGCTGCTACATTTCTGTAAACAGCATCTTCAGCAGTTTCCAGCGGATCTTCTTCTTCATTTGCTTTTTGGACATGTCAGTGCTATTCTATTTTGCAAGAGGTGTAACAGTGCCCCCTATCTTATAACAGTGAAAACATGGATTGTCGGAATATCTTGTCTGTTAAATGATCTCTTCAAATTTGGCACAAACGTTCACTCTGATTTAAGTTTGAACCAATTAGATTTTGGTGGTTAAAGGTCAAGGTCACTGAGACCTTGCATCCATCCCGTTCTCATGAATGCGATATCCTAGGAATTCTTGAAGGGAATTTCCTCAAATTTGGCACAAACGTTCACAAATTTGGCACAAACGTCCATTTGGACTCAAGAATGAACTGATTAGAATTTGTCTGCCAACATGTTTTTGGCCATAACTCCACAATTCCTACGCCAACTATGACACAATTTCACATAAAAGTCAAATAGGATAAAATGATGAAATTATGACATTTTATATCCAAGAGGTCAAAGGTTAACTTCACTGTGACATCACAATGTTCTGCATAAACCTTGCTCTGGCCATTACTCAGCATCATAACTCAGGATCAGAGACATTTGGTCAGACACTGAACTGGTGACACTAATCTTAGGTGTCCAACTTGAAACTGAGCTGATTGTACAAATCCTCTGTGCTGTCAGGTTGAAGATGTGTGTGAAGCATCCATGTTTTAGAATTTGTAGCTTCTTTTCAGCAACATCAAATTTAAAGCATTGTCTGCTGACACATGAGTCTGGACAGACACGGATGTAAAGTGTGACTCGACTGGTTGGCAAAGACATACAACTGCAAGGTGGTAATTCTAGTTGAAGATAGTCTGTAACTATCTTCAACTGTTTCCAACTACAGAAATGAAACACAACAGCCAATTTTACTGCATTTCTACGACAGCAAGATGACCACTACTGTACTTCATTAGAATGCAAGCAAATTCCTGGAGCAGGACAGAACGGTGCTCCTTCCCCCCGGTGTTCGTGATGTAAGGAAAGCCAACAGGAAGGAAGCACCACTCATGGCCATGCCGGGTCCATCACTCTTGCTGGCTGTGGCCTGAGGACTGGGCATCTCTGGCACGCAGGGAGGATTTTCCGATCCCCTGCCCCGCTTTCAGATGCTCGTTAATCTGCCGGGTCTATTTTTATCTGCCCTCTCCTCCCGCCCCCGGGCTCTCCGCCTTCACTCGGCTCCTTATGTCCATCCGCAGAGAGGGAGGCAGCCTCGGCAGGCCGGCAGCTCCAATTAGAGGCATCTCCGCTGGGGATTGGGCTTGCTGTCCGCCTCTGGCCCCTCAGGCTCTCTTCCCATCTACCTTTCTCAGGTTAGCCCCAGACGACGCCTCGCTCCCTGCCTCCCTCCACCCGTCTTTTCCCCTCCCTGTCTGCCTTGTTTCTCTGTCTCCCCCCCCCTGGAGCTTGTGGAGCTCCACAGGGAGTAAGGGGAAGTGAAAGGCCTTCTGTCGCCTGAGGGCTGGCTCTAGTCCCTCGGCTGTACTTTGAGGAGAAGTTAACTGGTGCACCTTTCAGAGGCGTCCTCAGTACAACTGCCGGAGACACTAACTCTGATCGTATTGTCACAGCTACTGCGAGTGTACAACTGCTGCTACCACTGTAAACACTATAATGCATCCCCCATGCAGAGAGAGGAAGGTTTGTGTTGTCTGTAGGACCATCATGACTCAAACAACCTGCCAGTTACAAACAAACCTTACAAATGTAATTCCAGCTTTAAAGGGTTTGTTTTAACCTGCTGAATTAGAGCTTTCAGTCTTTTTGTAAAATCTTCTTTACACAACAAAATAGTCTTAAAAGTATGTCATAACAGAGGATATCTTTAAAACTGGATCTTTATGCGACTGCTAAATACTGTCGTGTTGTCACAAATATCAAATTATAGAAACATATTGATTCTGAATATTTTAATTGGTTTCAGTCCTCATTTTCTGCTGTGTTTATACACCAGGACCAGCTGTGCTCTCTCGCTCTTACTTATTGTTTATGGTAACTGCAGTTATCCCGCTGTTCTCTGCTGCTAACTAAGAAAAGTCCTCGTCATATGATACCCTTGTTATATTTATCTTTTGATAAAAATTTTAACTTGTTTGCCCTCAATGTCATTTTTTGCCGAAAATGGCATCAAATATTTTTATTTTTCAAGGTATTGTATCGACGTTAAATATCAGTATTGTGATAACACTGCTATTAAATATGCGACTACGTGGCAGAGTCCTGCACAGGTCTGATTTTTAAGACCCTCACAGCACATAAGGACAAACTCCCCAATAAAAACCCTTTAATGGGAAAAAACAGTTAGCGTGCTTGTTGGTTAAGCACCTGATTAAAGCAGCTCTCATATTCCAGCTGGTGCAAAATACAAAGCCTTGTACACAACTAACTTATTGTGTCTCTTGAATGGTCCTAGCTACACCGCATTCATTCGGATCCTCTGACCTATTATTTTCCTGCAATCCACCAAAAGAATAGCATCTTTCTCCCCAGCTCAGCCCCCACCCAAACCCCGCATGCTCACACCTTCTCCAACCCCATTAATCCCTCAGCCTCCCACTTCTTTATTTCCCTTCAAAGAGACAAGTGCTGCCCGTGACATCAGTCACAGGAAGTGAATCTTTAGCGTTGACTAATTTCCATCGATTGCCTCCAGACAGGCTTAGCAGACGAGACCCATTCCCACACAGAGCTGGCTGCTCTCATTTAAGTCTCCCCGCCTGCAGAAAATGCTTCACAATGAACGCAGTCAGCGCTTTTATCTTCTCCCCCACTCCTGCTTATTATCAAATAAATGCGCGGCATAGAGAGATACCCATTGACAGGACCGTGCATAATGACTCCTGGCTGTGTGAAATGGATTAATAAATAATGGTTGAGCAAGGGGAGAAAACGGATTTGCCTAGTCCCACTACTTCTGAACAAGGCGGCGTACAACAATCCCCACAACACACGGTTGGATTGTGCCGGACCACATCTATGGGAGCGGCGCATGGAATTTAAAACGCAACCCTCCTCTTGAATGCACCGTGGAAAGCGTCATAAATTAGAGGTGGGCTCTTTAAAATGTGAAGCAGAAAGCACTATAAAACCCACTACATGATGTTCTACTGAATCCTCTAAAGAATCCCCTCCAAGAGACTTCTCTCCTGTGAGGATAGAGAGGTAAAAGCAGCCTATAAAAATGTCCAGGAGCAGAACTCCTCTGCAACCTGTTCCCCGTCTCGCTGCTGACAGAGCTGCAGCAGAAGGTAAATCAGTTTCCTTTTTGCTTCTGCTTTCACGCTCTCATGAGTATACCGACGGTTCAAACACACACATCCTGCAGTTTCCATGTGCAAACTCAATCGAACAGGCACACAGTCGAGCCCACAAACACCGGAGGCCTTCTTGTTTTTAACAAAGCATCCTCATCCATCCCTTGTCAGTGACATATTGCTTCATTAACGCGCTTGGCTTTGTGTATATTGACAGCTTTTTCAAAATGGCAGAGAGTAAAAGTGTTCCTGCCGCCTGCTCTGCACCAAAGGGGCTTAAACAGACTATAAAACCCAAACTGAGACTGTGCTAGTGAAGTGTGCTCTGACTGCCACTGTACCCCTGTGCCAAAGTAATAAGTCTGTCTGAGACATGGGGTGAAAAGGTCTCAATCTCCTTAACGCTAGATTAAGGAGCAGCTTGATCAAGGCGTCTTAAGTGCTTCATTTTGGAATCAGGATCGATAGCCGCTAAGAAGAATTGAGCTAGGAGCTTCGGAAGGTAGAGCTGATTGAATAGAGGCTAATGACTTCTCAGAAGCCCCCTTACACTGGAGGAATGGCTCGTACTGTATACACTTGCTTGTGTTTTTTTCTTTAAGCAATTTATTTTCCAGTCCTCAAATGATACAGAAAAGGTTATTCTATCCCCTCGCTCCTGTTGTCACAACAAGCAGACAGCGTAGCAGGGCATGCCTTGTTTTAGCGCTTACATGCTAACACACACACACTGGTGAAAAACATGTTTTCTACAACAGTAAGGCGGCGGTGTGACGTAGTGGGGGTCAATCTGGACGTATTTTGAAGACCCGTGAAAACCTGTGCTTGTTTTTCTTGGCTCCCAATAACTGCCCGACCAATTACGTCTATCAACGCCGCGCCCAGCCTCAATCGCTATGATCCGACCAATCCCCACCCTGTCTCTGTGGTTTCAGGGTGAAACCCAGCTGAGGAGTGCCCAGAATTAACCAGGATTAGCCTTGGATTGTCGGGGATTACTCAGGCTGGAGAGGGATTAAGTATGATTGCCAGTTTGGGGTGGGGGTGTGTGGGGGGCAGATGTGTGCGAGTCCGTGTGCTCGTGCACATCGAGGCGAACATGTGTCAAGTTGTGAAACATATATGATGGCATTTGTTTACATGTCCAGCATGTGTGTGTGTACAATGCTGCCTGGGTGGAAAAATTTGATTTCATTTCCACATCTTGTACAGCCTGCAAAGAGGTGTGGAAATATCTGGACGCTGTTTTTCCCTCCATGGAGTGACAAGGTCCAGCACACAGATATACTGTATTTTGATATTAGTTGTGTAGAATTAATATAGGAGGCTTTCCTCTGCTCAGACACAAAGCTCCGCTGAGAGAATTGCTTGTAACAGAGAGACAGCAATAGGAAAAAGGGTGCAAAGGGTTACATCATTCTCGTTGCTATGCAACACAAACTGGATAATTTGCAATAGATGTAATTAGCGTTACCTAGCTAACCCGGACTAAAAAAGGGACAAGGGGGTTGAAAATAATAATAATCAAGGAAATTAGCTATTGCTCTGTTATTGCTATTTTGAAATAGAGGATGTGGGCTCGCAGCACCCGACAGAAGAGAACACAGTTTCTGATCATTCAAAAACCTGTTTGGAGATGGGATCTCAATAAAAAGGAGTCACATTCTCAGTCTGACGCAGTTTTAACACAAAGGTTGCATTTCTCGAGGGTCTACTGTACTGGGTTTAATTAGACTCTTCACATGTTCCTGTTATTCCATCCATACCCTGTATGTTCACTTCAGAATGCCAAGAGGAGGATGTTAAAGGGACAATCCACCAATTTGAACCACTTCACTGATCTGTGTTAACTGTCTGTGGTTGCTCTAAGGAAGCTTTCCAGAGTCTGACAATATAATTAACTTTACAATGCTGTTGCCTCATGGGAATTTGTTTTTACTATGGGATCAAAGACAGGACATTCTGGCCGATTTTTACCATGATTTTTTTAATCCGCCTCTTGTGAGCCTCCTAACTCCACCCACTTGTCAGACTTGTACATCAACCGGTCTCACTCCGAAGTCGTCAAAATCTGGTGCTTGGGCAATAACTTTCGGCATCAGACACTGATGAAAAAAGCTGTTCTTGCATGTCGGCATACTTCAGCATCCATCAGGGGGAAATGTAGGAGTACAAGAAGTAGGGTTTTACCTGGGAGGGCGACATTTGCTTCCCGTAAGATTGTAAAGCCAAATCTTGTTTTTTTGTTGTTGTTGTAAAAAAAACCCCACTTGGTTACAGTAGGAAAATATCATGTTTTGGCTCATGATATTGTGGTGATATCTCAGCAAATAAAACAATCGCTTTTTGTGGCACTATCCTTGTGTAAAGGACAGTGTTGGGTTGCTAAAAAACACCCACGTTTGGTGCCTAAAAAGAAGCTTGACAGGCGTCTCGCCCAGATGCCGCGCCATCCACCATGCCTCCACCTCTTGATGACAAAGTCAGCTCATATACTATGTAACTTCAGAAACTTTGATATACCAAGTGTACAAATTTGCAGATGCGTACAATACCAACATTGTCTTCTGGTGACTGGGTTGCTGGAGGAGCTCTATGAGGCAATCACAACACAGGAGTCTCAGGGTCTTCACATGATTTTTACAAGCACACTAGGGTCAGGGTTAGCTTCTTCTATAATTATATATACATAGACGTACCAGAAATTGAGTTTCATCTCCATGACAACTGAGCAAACTTTACTCACTAATGAAGACTGTGTGATACGGTTGAAAGCTCTGGACATAGTTAAAGAACACATTCTGAGTTGGGATTGTATAGTCAAAGTATTTCCAAGTTCAAATGCCAGATATCCAAACTGTATTACATGGTTACATGTAAATGTTCAGCTATAATTATGAAGCATTATAGAGTGATGCAGTATGACGTTGTTCAAAGTCAGTATTTACCATCATACTGGGCACTAACCAGTTCGCTCAAACCCAGTCATAAATTGTTGGCTGGTCTGGCATTTTGAAAAAGGGAAAAGTAGGAGAATTCTGTGTTTAGACAGATCTGTGTGTCCACGGGCCATTAGCTAACCACTGGACTGACTATCCCCTGACTCAGTGAAAGCAGCAGTGTGTCAGGGTCAAACTCAGTCACTATTAATGTATAATATACAGTAGTGGAGCTGGATACAGTGCAACGTGTTCCCTGAAGAGGAGGGAGGGTGGATGTGAGGACAGATTCAGTCACCGTTCTCTCTGCAACAGTCCATCTCCTCCTGCATTAGCAGAAAGGCAAAGGCTGAGAGCAGAGGGAGCAGGCATCTCCTCTTCAGAATCACTCTTTCTGACAACTTAATATATACACCAAGGCAGGGATGGCCGGCTATGTGCCACGGAGGGCTGAGAGTCTGCAGGTTTCATTCCAGCCGAAGACTACACTGGCGGTTCTCACTGATCGGCTCGTTCTCTTCGGCTGACAGTGTGCTAATCAGTGACATCTCCTGCTGTATAGCCTTTGATTGCAGCAATAACCTGAAGACTCTCCGCCTTGCCTTTTCTTTCCAACCCTGTATCAGAGTCACAGTGATGTACCGGACTCATGCTGGACTCATTAAAGGCTCTGTATGTGACTTTCAGAACATGAATATAGCAGCAAACCACTATAAACACTATATAGAGATACAGTGGAGTAATGGCGTCCTGAGCAGAGAATGAAGTCATGCAACTTGTGGAAAGCCGGTCTGGCCATATGTGCATGTTAGTGCATGTGTGTTCACTTTGAACTGCAGTCATTCGGCGGTTACCGCTGATAACAGGACAGTGTTAGTCGCAGACGCGTAGTGCTTGTCCTCCAGTTTCCCCCTGGTTAACACTATTCGCTCTGTCAGCACTGTTGCCATTGTTTAGCACCGTTAGCTGCTAGCTGCTGGTTCAGCCCCGTCTGTGTTGAGATGCGTGTTCAGACATCTTATACGCTCTGTAGCCCCTTCAAAGTGATAATCGGAAGGTTCGCTGATTATTCCTGTTGTCATCTTATTGTGGTGGTGTCCTTATTCTTGCACTTACCCAGCAACACTACAGAGCAAGTGCTCTCAAAGTTTTGATGACTAAGTTAGGGGTAGGGGTGTCCCAATTCATAGGGAAAGACTTCAACCCCTACCCCTCCTTACTTCATTTCGAGGACCAAGGGGTAGTGGACAAGGGAGGGTATTGGGATTGGGGGGCCTAAGTGTCAGTTGAGGGAGCCAGAGTATGACTGAGGACAGCACAGGAAAAAAGCACACATACACATAAATACCACAATAAACCGCTGACTTGCTAACTTTAGCTAGTTGCACTAACATCGATGATGGAACTTAATTACTGTGATACTCATAAGGTGCTACTAGTTGTCTTCTTCTTCTTGTCAGAAGCTTTCTACACGTTGTCATTCCCAACCTGGCAGACGCAGTTTGATGCAGAAGAGGAGCAGTGTATTAAATGTAGGCTAATGAAAGTGAAGTATGCTGCAACAGTCTCTGTTGTCTCTCTGGTTGTGTAGTTTCAGACGTTTTGGTGGGCGACCCTCTCTTGGCAGGTTTGTTGTGGTTGTGGGATGATCCAACCCTGATCCGTACTTCTCCAGAACTTTCTGTTTGGAGAATTCCTCGGTTTTCACGGTGTCTCTTGCTTGGTGGTACCCATTGCGTAGCGGTGCTGCAGACTCTGTGGCCAATCAGAACAGGTGTATAAATATTACGATCATGTGACACTTAGACTTAACTCAGGTGGACTGTATCTAACAAATTATGTGATTACAGAAGGTAATTGGTAGCACCAGGTCTAGCAAAGGGCATGAATACATCGGCCTGTGCTTGCACCAATTCTGACTATTTAGGATAACAAAAAAAAAATCCAAATTAAAGGGTTGTAATGAAACAAAGGGGGGAGCGAATACTTCTGCAAGGTATTGCATGTGACTAAAGGGAGGGTTTATTGCAGGGCTGTTTCATTAGACTGCTTTACTTTTAGCTATGTGTACCTAATAAACTGGCAACTAATTGTACATGGACTTAATCATTATGCAAAGACACCAAATAGGAAGAAACAGCAAATATAAAACCTTACTGGTTGTTAATTGAAATACTACAATGAGTTTAAAGAAGAAATACTGTGTTACATAGCCATAACATAAATTGTTTGCTGATATTCCTCACACATACTATGAATGAGCTTTGTGAGGAAACAGCATATCAAGATTGAAAGACTCAGGAGGCCTCTTAAAGCTTCATGTGTCTTTTTCTATTTTGTTAATGATTAATTGGATTCTTATTGCTCTCCTGTGTTCAGGTAATGTGGCTGACAATCGCACATCACCATATTTGGGCAAAGAAACTGTCACATTAGGTGCCAGTAGTGGTGAGCGTCGGCATTAAATGTTCACTTTTAGCAATTTCAGTTGGCAAACATCAGTCTGAGCCTTTAAAGGAGGTCAGTTTAATCTTAATATATATACAGAGAGCTGCCACATTATAGTGCTATACAATATATCAGCAGGTGAAGGCACAGCAGTCTACTGTCGTGGTATAATCGTTGTTCTGGTAGTTGTAGCTCTCTCTCTCTCCCCTCACACACACGCACACACGGAAACACACACACACGCGACTGCTAATCACAGCTTGGTACAGGTAGTGAGACGTTGGGACTACTGGTGATTGAGCCTCCCTGGTGGATTGGAAGCAGGAATCTGACAGACTCAGATAAAAGGCTGTTTGGAGTTGCCTGCAGCATCAAACAGCATCAGCCACCTCCCCTCCTCTCTCCCCCCCGCTCTCCTCCCCACCATCACCTCCCCTCTCTTCATTTCTCCCTCTTTTGGTTTACTCTGTTGCCATGGCTACGCCCAGCCGGAGCCGTCATGTTGTGGAGGAACCTGTCAGGGTGCCGCTCTCAGATCACCTGATGCGGGTCGCCTCCACTGGCGGCCTCTTTCACACGGCGTCATCGTTCAATTTGCCTTTGATAAAGTCTGCGTTTCGTGTAGCGCGCCGCGGCTGAGAAGTGCAGTCGGCCCATTTCGTCGCACGCGTTGAGCTTGTGCAATTTTGTCGACCTGGTGTTTTAGAGAGGACCCCTATGAGCAGCAGAGAAAAACATAAATACATCTCTCCTGTCCAATTTCCACGTCTGTGAAGAGTCAAAGCAGCGTGATTTGAGTGGAGGATGGGACGAAATTACCTGTTAGCAGTCATGCTGAGGGGATGGGAATGTGTTTAGGGGGCTTTTCTACATGAATGAGAATAGTAGTAGGTAGGATACAAGGCTGATTTGAAACCCACTTAAAGCTGAATTCCCCCTGTAAACATTTTGCGAGAAACATATTACTCGCTGTTCTGGATGCTGTGCTGCACATAATACGCTGCTACAACAAAGAGCCGTCACCTCTTTTAGCTGGCTGTCCAGTTCGCAGCCATGAGGCTCTGTACGCTGCCAGAGTATGAGAGGGGGTACATATGCTGACTGTATGGCTTGTGCTGAAGGGTGAAATGTAAGCTGGCCCCCCATTGAGCACAGATTTGCATCTCCTGCTGTTTGTTTCCGATACTTGCTCGCCTTTCAGTGCGAATGAATGAATGAATGAATGAAAGAGGGGAGAAGAGAGGAGGAGGATGGAAGTTGTGTAAGGTGATGAGAGGATGGATGTGGGGAGAGAGGGAGAGAATGAGCAATGTCGTGATCAAGAGACGCTGGGACACAGAGAGGGAGATGAATGGGGCTGAGAGCAGGAAAATTGGACAGGAGGCGGGGAGTGAATGAAGATAGAGAATGGCTCGAGATATCAGGAGACAGAGATTGTGAGCTATGTGCAGGTAATAAACAAGGCAGAAATAGATAGATATCTCCAGAGAGGAAAAAGAAAAGTGTGTGATTGCGCGCATGGGGAAGAGGGTTGGGGTTGAGGAGGGTGGGAGGGTGGGGGGGTTGTTCCTCCCAAAAGATCAGAAAAGGCAAAAAAGTGGGAAAGAGAGAGGAAGGCGGAAAGGGAGGAAAGCTGGAGAGAGTGTGAATAATGACACAAGCAGGAAAGATTTGGATGAACATGCTGTACTTAGACTAACTTGGCCAGCTGAGATGATGTGTATCCCTGCTAAGCTCTCCTTTAGGCAGGCTTAGATCTCATCAACTCACTCCAGGTTGGCACCGGCTTCAAATGCTGCTGCGGAGCCCTGGATTAACTATACAGCCGTCACTCAGACACTTTAACAGGGGTCTGGAGAGGCTTATCCTATACACCCGCACCCCCCCTCCGTACTCCACACCCACCCACAACCGACACATCCGTCCGTCTTCAAAGCTACTCGCAGGAAGACTTCATCATAACGATATCTGCCGCCGTTGCCTACGGTCATGTTAATTGTGCCACGATTTTTAAAAGAGGTTAAATGAGCATATCCCTCTCCTCCGCCTCCCCCCCGTTTACTTCCCCTCTGTCTTATTCCAGGCCTGTGTATGAGTGTTTCTTTTTTCATTCTGGTGCTCTTCCAGATCTTCTCCTGCCAAATCACGCCTCCCCCTCGCCAACCCCCCCCCCCCCCCTCCTTCCCTCCCTCCTCGTCTCTGCCTGGATCTTGGGCTCTCATATTTGTAGGCCCTGCAATCGATATGGGCTGTCTGTGATTGGGTTGCCTCGTGTGATTCATTTCTGTAACCTTGGTGATGGTTTGATGTGGAGGCTGCACCCATGTCCATATTATGACTCAGTGAGCGCGTGTGGAGAGGAGAGGCTGGTCAGGGGAGGTATCGATTGGTCCTTCACTCTCCCTGCCCTCTTTGCTCTCCCCTCCGTCTCCCTCTCTTTCTTTATCCATCTTTTTTCTCGCTCACCGTTGCAGCCTTGATAGTTTGGCCATAATTTGAAATGACTTTGTGTTCTCAAGAAATGATTATTTAACCCTAAATGTTCCCTTGGGTGTTAATGTTTATCTCTTCTTTTCTCTCTCTCTCCCCTCCCTGCCTTTTCCTCCCTTTCTCCCACCATCTTCGTCCCATCTATCTGCCTCTTTTCAGAATTCAATCAGACACAATCTGTCCCTGCACAGTCGCTTCATCCGGGTGCAAAATGAAGGGACGGGGAAGAGTTCGTGGTGGATGCTGAACCCAGAAGGAGGGAAGATGGGGAAAGGACCCAGACGAAGGGCGGCCTCTATAGACAACGGCACTCGCTACCTGAAGACCAAGGGTCGCATTAGCCGCAAGAGAGCTGGAGCCATAGGCCTCGGACGGGGTCAAGGTCAGGGGGCCGGACCCACAATGCAAAGCTCCCCAGAGCACGGCAGTCCAGCAGGGAAAGGAGGTGTGGGAATGGGGGGTGAGGAGTATGACACCTGGACGGACCTCCATTCCCGCACCTCCTCCTCTGCCTCCACACTGAGTGGCTGCCTATCCCCGATTCTGGCTGAGGCAGAGGCTGACGAACCAGAGGAGGGTGGACTGTCCTGTTCAGCCTCCCCTCGACTGTACCCCAGCCCCACCAACACCCGCTCCCCGGCCCTAGGCACTGGGGGCCACTGCCCAACCGTGGAGCTGCCCCAGCTGACTGACCTGACAGGGGCTATCAGTCTAGATGAGAGTGGCTACCCTCAGCCACAGCAAATCAAATGCAACGGTTATCCCTACGTGCCTGCGCCCAAGGCAGAGGGCTCCTACTGCGGGCCCATGTATGGACAGCCTTCCATGGGCATGCTGCGGCATCACACTCCCATGGAGACCATCCAGGAGAACAAGCCAGTTAGCTTCCAGCGCCCAATGAGGGGCTACTCAGAGAACAACGCCCTGCAGAGTCTGCTCACCGGTGGTCCTCCGTACTGCAGCAAAGACACAGTACTGGGCCAGGGACGGGAAACACACACACTAATGACACAGGGGACCAATGGCGTTCACAGCCAGCACAGCCACAATCAGAATCGCAGCCACAATCATAACCACAATCACAGCCAAGAGCATGCTCACAATCCCAGTCTACACAATGGCCACGGCTCAGTCCATGACCAGAACACAGCCCACCATCAGAACCACAATCAGGGTCACAAACACCAAGCCAGCCTCGACTACAGCCACAGCCACAAGCCCCACCCTGCCCATGACTATGGCGCGAGTCACGAGCACGGTCACAGTAACAAAGCCAGCCATGATCACACCCCTCGCTCCACCCAGAGTCACATGCACGACCACAACACCCATAACCCTATGCACAGCGGGCCTCACCCCCAGGCCCTCTCCCCACGGGTTAGCACCGACATCCTGCAGCCCTACAGCCTCAAGACCTCTAACCACTATGGGCCCCGGCCACACCTCCCAACATCGCCGTCCCTGCCGCCTAACCCTGCCGGCGTCATGGATGTTCCCCAGGATCCCTGCCGCCTGGCATCCGCGCCTCACCCCCGTCACCAGCCTTACCCCGGAGCTCACCATCAGGGTATGACCGACTCCTGGCACGGCTACTACCACAACAACCACCAGCCGGGGAACGCTGGTTACCAGGGGCAGCAGCACAACTCCCACAGTAGAATGGCTGCCAACCTGGAGATGGAGAACGTCCCTAATAGCCTGGACTGTGACGTAGACTCCATCCTGCTCAATGACTTTATGGACACAGAGAGCATGGACTTCAACTTTGACGGCTCTCTGTCCCAAGGCATGGGCATGGGGATGGGCATGAGCTTGGGGGCGTTTGCTTGCCCTCCACCAGCACACAGCAACCAGAGCTGGGTGCCAGGGTGAACCCAGGCCCGAGGGTTTGGATAGACACATGACCGCAAAGCTCACCCACTGGGCCAGGCTGCTGGTGGGCTGTACCCTTGGACTGACTGACTGTGATTCTGTTTTTCTCAGACTGTAGAACAAAATACGTATTGTCATTTTGTTTCCTGGGGACTCCGTACGCCCCCACATCCTACTCCCCCTCACCCTGTTTATAAAGCCTTCTGTCTCCATATTGAACCTGCCCCCAATGCGCCCACTCCTAAAGCCCCCCTTGTTCATGCCCTTCAGTTTTTTTTGTTTTGTTTTTTAAGGTCTCCTCCCAATCTCGTCCTGCCTGTCCTAAGCTCTCAAGCACTTTACATCCATCTTTTCCATACAGATGCAGTAACACAAAGACCAGGCAAAGTCACGTTGTGTGTTGGCTTAAGTTTAATGTATGCAATCCACTTTACAGTATTATCTCCTTCTACAAAGGAGGTGTTGTTTTTGACTTGAGAACATGATCAAACAGCTGCATAAATATCTTTCAATGTAGAGGTGCTCTCAGATTGGGGGTTAAAAGACAGGGGAGGCTTTGAGGTTTAAGGATGAAGAATAAAGGAGGTTTTTAGAGGAAGAGGAAATAAGAACGTAAGGGTTGGAGGGATAGAAAGGAAGGGAACTCCAGGGTCAGTGTGACTTCTCTCCCTGGTGGACAGTGGTGTTTCCTGTTTGGTTCAAGGCAAGAGGACAGTCATACATCAGGCACCCATCAGCGCCACTCCAATGAAATGCAACATCCCTTCTTTAATCTCCAAAGTAATGCCAGAGTGATGCATCACTATTGCAAATCTAATGCGCCACTCTGTGTTTTTCACCCCCCCACCCCCCCTCAACTCCGGACACACCGGCTTAATGTGTTTTGGCGAAAGTGATGATTAAAGTCACTCTGCACTAAATGGGGGAGGGATTGAAAGGGGTGGTGTTGGAGAGGAGGGTGGTGGTGGTGGGGGGGCATTGAGGGGAGATGATAGGAGAGGAGAAATGCAAATATTCCCTCTGTGCCTCTTCCTCTCCATTTTGTGGATTTATGTAGCTTTCCCCGTAATGAAATAAGCAACGATCAGAGCCTGCTGTACATCCTGAGGAGCTCTCTGATTGGCCTGCGCTGGGCTGCCTCAGCATGGCTCCTTCACCGGCTGACCCCAGAACAGCTTACCGAGCAGCTGTGGTCAGGCCAGGATGTTGATGGAGCTGCCGTCCTCAGACCCCAGGTAACCTTGTCTAATTCACTAACACCCAGGTTCAAGCCCACTATGTGCTTTTACTCCTGCGAATTGCACACTGATGAACAGCGTCAGCAGATTACTATTTGGTGCTATCTCCTCTTCCCAGGCTCCCTCCTATCACGCCGCCCCATCCCGAGGTTACTCGGAGGGTAAACAAGAGTAATTAACCGCCAAACAAGATGGATGATTTATGCAAGTGTGTGTATTCGCTCATCGGCACAAAGTCATAATTCTTCCTCCCGCCAAGAACAAGGAGGGTGATTTTTGAGAGGTGATGCCCAGCGACAAGGTAAAGCGGCTGGCAAGCGGTGTGCTTATAGCGTCCTTCAAGTCCTTCAAGCATCCCCTTAACAAGCGTCCCCCCGCCCCGTCCTGGCCATAGCTTTACTTTGCTGTCGTCTTTTCTTGTGCTCGTTATGTGATTGTGCAGTTGTCTGTCCTGTTTCAATACAGCATGGATAGAAGCTTTCGTGTGCATTTTATTTTCTTCATTCCCAGAGGGAAAACAGGCAAAGGGGACATTCGCCAACCCTTGTCCTGGCACCTGTCCCACTCAAGATAGAGAAAATAGGAACAAGAGAGAGAAGAAAGGTAGACAGATACAGTGAGAGACTGAGCGGGAGGGAGGGAGCTACATGAGTAGGCAGGATCTGTGAGACTGAGAGAGATTTTCCAGCTCGGTAGCTTTCTGTAGAATTGGCTGTTTGAATCAGGCCAAATGTCAAGTGCTACTCAGCCAGCTCCAGCGAGCTTTGACCAGAAAGCCACTTCTCCCTCCTGATCAAGGACAATGACGGGTATTTCCATACACATTTCTTTTGCTTTCTTCTTTCCTTTTCATGAGTTAAGATGGCCCATTGTTGTAACCCAACTGTAATTTGTTCTCTGGCCTGTGTGCACTTGTGTGTCAAGCTTCTCGTGGGTGTGCGAGTGTGTGTGCGTGTGTGTAGCGCAGTGATGTACAAGAAATGATTAAGGGAATATTGTTGAGAACTAACTTGCCCTGGTATTGTCCATGCCTGGATGAGTGCAGCATACATAATATATACAGTTTATATTTATTGGTTAGGGAGACGGGTCTATGGAGGACCGCTCAGACCCCTCACTGCTTTGTCTTCTTGATGACAGAGAGGCAGAATGCTATTTCAGTTTGACTACATTTCATTCTGTACATAATCTATATTGAGAAAATTGTATTATAATTTTTTTGCAAATATCAATTTCTTTTCTAAAATGATGTATCTGCTCATCTGGTGACCGTAAAATAAAAACAAATACGAACATAGATGTTTTTTATTGTGTGTGTGTGTGTTTCTCTTATTTGCATACATTATCACATGTGCACTGCTGTCAGGTGGAAACCCTGTATCTCCTGCATATTAAATCTCAATTCCAATACACCCCTTGCTTCTTCCACTCAGTCCTACACCTTCCTTTTTTATGTGTTCATTTTTAGGGGGAGGGTGTTATGATTCTTGGTGGGATAGAGGGGTTAGGTGTTAGGGCTGAGTGGCCTTCAAGATAGAGGTTTGTCAGAGGCACACTTTAAACCGTGTTTTAGTAGAAACCCCCTGAAATGTATTTTCTTTGTTAATTAAGATGTTAAAATTACATTAACCACTATAAATCCATTATCTCGTTTAAAGTAATTTCATTGTATTATACTTTATTTTTTAATAGCAAGCATAAAAAAAGTAGTCTTCCAATATCTCGTTTGCACTACTTAGCTAGTTACATTGTTTTTGCTATGTGCATGACAGTCCAATATTTCCATGTCCTCTCCCCCCTCTGATGGCATATGACGCCCAAGGTTTAACTACAGTCAAGCAGCAAAGTTGCTGCCTGAGCTGGCAGGGGCGGAAATATAGACAGTGCAGGCAGTCTGAATGCACTGGGGCCATGAGGTGGGGGGCCCTTAGAGAGTGGGCCCTCCAACAATGTGTTGGGTGGAGAATGGGAAAATAATTGAAAATAAATCTATATTCAAAGAAGAACTGTCAATAAATTAAAATTAGTTCCATTTGTAATACATGCCCTTGAAAAAAGCAAACCCTTCTCCGTTTTTTATTTTTCCTGTTTTTGTAAAATAGTCAGTAGCATCTATAACAAAATTATATGCCTATTCTATAACGATAAATCAACCTCTCTATACATCAAATATGCTGTAACTATAAATAAACTATTAAAATTGTTACATTGATAATTTCTTATTTTCTTTTTGTTATACACAGATATGCAATGATGGGTAATATGTATGTTGATATGAGCCAATGTCAAGTTTCTGATCATGTGACAAGACAATACGTGCACCACAATGTGCACTAGGGCGTCATAATAGTGCGCACCAAGGCCCAACGTAACTAGCTTACGCAGCTGGGAGCAGGGGTTGCTAACGTTAGCCAACAGAGCACTGCAAGTGACCTGGTAATGAAGCAGTGTTCTTTGTTTGATTGATTGATAGCATGCAATTTTAGATTGTGAATGAATCACGAGCGTACTTTTCAACTCCATCAGATAAATGGCAAATGTCATTGTGATAATATCATTATTGCCATAGTTGCCTTTGATTGTGCTAACACCATCGACGATAACTAATGTTGTATCAGGATCTTGAAGGGCTGTCCCATTTCATGAAGAAAGATTTTAGACATTACTCCTTGTAACTCTGTTCTTGGGACAAAGGGGCTCTCAAAAATAAGATAAGATAATTTAAGATACACCTTTATTGATCCCACAAGTGAGAAATTCCAGTGTTACAGCAGTCAAGGGAAAAGAGTCAGATTAAAGATTTCAAAATTTAAAAACTAAAAAAACGAGGCATGTAAAAAAAAGTACAAAAAATGCAAGAAATAGAAGAAGCAGCAATAAATAATTATAATAATGAGCAGGTGATTAAAAGTGAGCAATGGAAAAAACTGAGAAAAGCTCAGCGGTGAGCAGGAGCTGCTGTAACAGGCGTCCGCACGGGGGGCGCCATCTTGCAAAACAGAAAATGAGGGGTAGGTAAAAAGTCAGTTTTACTGATGTAGCCCAACATTACAGTGCCTCATATGGACTACCATGCATGCAACACACTCTGTTTTTAGGTCAGGTTATCAGGAAGTGCATCTGAGGGACCCAGCTACTGGATATATGGTGTTGTACGTACACAGTAGAGAGAAATAGCAATAGCAACACTACGAGATGGAGAATCAGAATTACAGTATTATGTAAATTAGGTGCAAACAAAGCATGCATATAAAAACAAATCTGGTTATCACAGCTTGGGTTCCATTCACTTGCACAGGAAAATTGTATGGGAGCAAAACTACAGTCAGCATCATGGGTAAAATTTGGCCAATAATTTTTCCATGCACCTTTGTTTTCTCTTCTGAGTAACCTTAATGTTTGCTGACAAGCCGTCGATTATCTCACAGTTTTATTGTTGCAAATAAAAACGATTGCAGAAACTTCCAAATTAAGAAACCAAAGAGTGGAGTTACGAGGTTTTCACATTACCAGTAATCACAGAAGCTAAAATGTCACAGAGTTAACATCAGTATGGAAATATATCACAAGATACATCATTAGCTGTATGTGTGGGGGTGTACGCATCTGTGTACATGGAAATGTGTGTGTCAGGCTGCGTATATGTTTATGAATGTGTCTATGGAAAACATATGTGCATGTGTGTATGTGTGTGTACATGTGTATACAGGAGCATGTGTGGACAGTGTATCGTCTCAGTTTGAGTGTGTGTCTTTGTGTGTGAGTGCATGTTTTTGTGTGTGTACTGGAGATAATTAAGTGTATGTAGATAACATTGGTGCTTTTGTCTGTGTGTGTTTGGGTGTGTTCACATGTGTGTTTATCGGAGTGTGTATGATGAAGAGTTTAACACACTAGTATATCACCCCATACCTCAGTTCTGTGACTGTCTGAGGGTGTGTGTGCATGTGCGTGTGTGTGTTTCGGTGTGTGTGCCTAGTCTAGCGCCCGTGTGATAAGGCTCGTTAGCAACCCGATGCCATGCCACAGCTGTGTCTGTCCCAGCGGAGGCTTGCTCACTGAGGGACTGACTGCATCTGCACCGCCATAGTGTGACACACACACTCACGCACACAAACACACACGTACACACATGGCTGTGTCCCTGTCGCCCCCTCACCTCTGTTGCTGTGTGTGTGGCGTGAGCCTGCAGAGAGAAAGTCAAAGTAATACATGGTTAGTTAGCAGCAGCTCACCTGACAAGATGGCTGATCCCTGTACACCTGGGAAGATGGCGGCATCCAGCGTTACACACACAAACACGCACACACACACACACACTGTCAGAAGCCAATAACAGCTCTCCATCATCCCCAGCTCATGCCGTGGTATAAAATATGCCTCTCGGATGCTAGTTAGTTCATCTGGTAGAGAGAGGAAGGTTAGTGTGAGACAGAATGCATAATAAGGACAGGCTCCTGCTGCACTCCATGCAAATGTGACGCCTGACGTGTCAGAGCAGTGATGGATCTGTTCTGACAGACACGGTGACAGCCCGGTGACAGCAACTTAAAAACCTACACTCCCTCACCCTCTCTCCCGCCTCATATATATTTACAACCGAAGCATCTTAATGCACTTTTCCTCCCTAATATTCCGTGTTCTCCTGCCGTTACTTCAGAGACCAGCCCATATTTCACAGGGTATGGAATTTTGTGATGTGACAAAGGTTGTAGGCTGATAAGCGAGTCGTGGCCTGTATGATATCTGTATGGTGCTGTATTATGTGTAGGCTCTGTCAGTAAATATTAGGGAGAAACACTGCTCTGACTGCTCATCATTTTGGCATTAATCACGCAATGCAACGGTGTCGTTTTATAAATAAATAGCTGTCTATCATAATTTCAGTTTAACAAAAGAAACAGAAATCCTGTGTAGAAGATGCATTATTAATACACTAACACTAAAATCTCATTTGGTTTAATCAGTAAAGACCTCGTACTTAATGACAGATAATGTTTTATTTGCATCTTTACTGAAGGCGTACTGATCTTTGCTGTGTGGTAGTGGACTGATGTTAGATTCCAGTGTTGTTTTAGAAGACGATTGTAATCACAAATGTCTAAAAACACACAGATGGAGATTTTTTAGCTTCATCTGTGTGGATTAAACAAGCTCCACCAATAGGTCTAAATATGAACCTGTCAGGTAAAACCCGGGGCCATAAAGCACCCACGCTGCCTATAGACTTTATTACTGTGAGCTTATAATGAAGGTAATAATTGAAGAGAATTACACTCTTGATGCAACTGCATGTTTAATTTAAATTCAGCTAATTGTTTGCAAGTGTATGGTAATGCAGTCCGATCTCATCCCCATGTCGTCAAAGGCACCCTTTGGCGTCTTCATGAGACGCAACGGGCTTTAAATGAACTTGCTGAGAGAAACTGCGGCAGTATGAAAGAGCAAAAAGGTCTGTGCAGGACAGGAGGGAGGTGAATGGGTCAGACAAAACAAGACTTTAACCCAGGGATCCACAGTTGGCGTCCCGTGTGAAACCAAAAGTTAGTGCTGTTTTAAGGTAACATTACTTTATTTATGTGTCGTTGTCACGCACCAATGTCACTCACGTTACATCTTTACAAAAACATGATCTTTTCCTTAACCTAGCCAAACGTTGTTGCCTAAATCTAACCGTGATCATTTCACAGCATTACAAAAAGGGGTGGTATTTGGCAACGTGGGAATGAGAATAGGTTGGGCAATGGCAATGGCAGCGGGGAACCTATTGTAGGAGGACCCAGTTAAGGAAGCCCATAAGATACTGCGCTGACAGTTACACCTGATACTGTAGCCGATGTGCAGTGGCTGTCTTAAAGCTACTCTTACCTTTCTTGCATTTCACACAGCAAAATTTGAACATCCACAACTCCCACCACCCTCCAAAGTCCCATCCCCCTCCTCCATCACATCCTCATTACGTCTATGATAGACGTAGGCGTTGGCATGGTAACGTTAGATACACAGAAGAGGAGAGCGAGTGTAACGTTACGACCAAGACAGTCAAACGCAACCTGGAGTTTTAAAACTCAACCGGAGTCAGTGATGATTGATGAGTTTTAGAATAAGGTTACAGTGCTAACGTTAGATAGTAGTAAGTGGAAACGCACAAGGAAGATAACGTTAATGTTTCAGAGGCTATGCTACAGTAGGCTAATGTTAGCCATTAGCAACTGGATGCTGTGTTGTCATATATAACGTTATGAACTGAACTCAACTTCTTTATTTGTCTTTTTTTTTTGTCAACATTTCAGAGTCAAAAACTCCAAATCCTGAGAGCAGAACTGGGAGATCCTGTGTACATCACAGCGCCATGAATGGTTTGTGGAGCTTACCAGATGATGCAGCCTCCTTGGTCGGAGTTTTCTTAGAACCATATGAGAATGGTATAATCAAGAGTTTTTATTTCTGGAGGCATTCAAGTACATCATAGTGTGCCATCAGCTTATTAATAGCATTTTAACCTGAACAAATAAGAGCGTAAAATTTCCAGAAAGGTAAGTGTTGCTTTAACTAACTGTATCCAGCTATCATACAGTAGCTACAAGGAGCCCCACGCATAGGTTTTTGGGGGGCTGAGGTGATTCTTATATTATCCACACTGTAAAAATGTGTAGCCTATACACTGAATTAAAACAACAACAAAAATTTTAACATTTTAAACTTAATTTCCTGTTCCTTTTCCCTCCCTTGTAGATCTGCCCAGGTGTGCTGCATTAGTTAACGAGCTGCAGCACACCTGGCCTGGAGGAGGTGGTTAAGAGCTCCTGTGCAGCAGCAGCAGCAGAGGAGAGAGGCTCTGGTGTGTGGACTGCTGGTCCTGCTGCCTCTCACCAAGGGATTTTTGTTGTCTTTTTCACTTGTTTTCAATTAAATAAATTTGTGAACATCCATGAAGTGATGTAAATGTAAGTTTTTGTGTGTATCTTGTGGCCTTTCTGTGTAGAGGTCTAACCCTAACCCTTTGTTAAATTATTTGTGGTTGTTGCTCTGTGTTTAGTTGAAACTTCAGTTTTCAGCACCCTGACTAGGTAGTCACTGGGCAGGTAAGATCTTGCCACTTTGCTATTTTGCCTTTTTTATTTTTGGTGGTAATCCTTGATTGTTGGAGCGCACTCTGGCACAAACTGGACTGTTCGTAAATGTCTGAAGAAACAGAGCAGCAGAGCGCCGAGCGGAGTGAATGTGTGATTAACTTAACCGTTCCTTAATTCATGTAGAAATAGATCGCTCCGTTTCTTCGACCGACAGGGCTCTCATTTCAGTGTAGAGCATCAGACTGAATTTATGAACACATCATGTCAGGTCTCTCATTCTCAGAGTCCGCAAGTGTTACTTGAAAGAGTATAAACTGACCAACCGGACCAGACTGGCCAACCTGTATGCTCTCACTCAGTGGATGGATGTGAGCATTTTTGATGATCACCTTCGTCCAGTCCTTTGGTCTTATCACATAACTATAGTTAGAAGTTTTGATCCGTGACTCCTTCTATTCTGGCTCCCAATATTTTTAAGACTCCTGTGTAGCCTACAGCCCTGTGGCGGAGAGTAGCGTTTTACCTCCAGCAAATAAAATAAAGTCATTGTGACATCGGCCCAAAAAGGGTTTAGTCTGTGCAGCAGTTGTCGGCTTCTGATCTGATTTTCCTTTTTTTTTTCTCGAAGCTGTGTCCATGATTTCGTAGCTTCCTCATAGATAGTCCTGACCTCACCTGTGTGCTGTGCCCAGGTACATCGTGACCACATCAAATAAGATGATAAAAAATACAGGCAGAGGGTCGAGTCTCTGCAGATAAATACACCACTTAACACTTTTAGTGGGTTATAAGAGATGATTGAGAGGGTTTACTTTTTAAATTTTAAACAATAGGCGAGATGAAGACAAAGAGCACAATCGTCTGAGTCCACCACCAGGCTTCTGCCATGGCGATTCCAACAAGGCACCTCATCATTTACAAAGCATATTGTGGTGAGTGTGACTGGTGGTCCATTTCAGTGGACCTTCAGCATACCTTTCAAGTATTGTTGCCATGGTTACTTTTAGAGTTTAATATACCTTGTGCATTAATCTAAAACATTGGCCAAACTGTGCAGCAAAGCTTTGATAATGTGTGCCGTTATGCAATCTTAATGGACATCTGCCAGCCAATCCGAATGACGTCCTTTCATGGTCATGGCGCGAAAGATTCTGAGCCAAAAACAAGGATAATTGACTCAACGTATAAAACAGCATGCTGACATAAAAAGCATTGAATTCTTCGATAAGCATTTCTCCACAGTGACAATTTTATTTTTACTTTATATTTAATTTCTCATGCACACAGGATGGGTAGTGCAACGCCGGTGGTCAGCGGACACACTGTACAGTTACGTGTCGTGATCCAGTCTCAGTGGCTTCCTGACCCCATGCAGCTCCCAGAGAGACACTGGGACGAGCTGATGGGACTTCCTGCTGGCGAGTGTGTTGCAGTGCGCTCGCTGCCGTGGTTTATTACAGCAGAGCCTCCCCAGGGATTCAGCTGATGGCGAACATCAAAGCTGTGCCTGGTATATTAGAACAGCGAGAATGTGGGTGGAGGTCATCTCCAATGAATTCTGCCTCATATATGGGACAAACGCCTTCAGCACGTTGCATGAATGCTCATTATCAATTCATGGAGCATTGAACACTCCCTGGTTTGCTTCAAATTCTCTTTTTTTCCCCTTGTCTTTAAAGGGAGTTGAGCTTTTTTTTCTTCTTTTTTGAGCATGAATTTCAACAATTCAAACTTCCGCTCAATGACAAGCTACGAGTCCCACGCTGGAAAAAGGTCCCATGTGTTTGAAGCATCTAGGCCGCTCCATCTTTTTGATCAGCAGCTCGGCTGTGAATTCTGCAGATCAGAAAGTGGATCAGAGGCTCCCTGGGGACCGCCATTTACGCCTGCCACCAGCAGAGGATAGAGAACGTAATTAAGAGTTTGTTAAGATGCCCAAATTCCTTCTCATTTCCACCCGCCTCCCTCCATCCGCCTCCCATCCCTCCTCCTCCTGCTCCCAGTAGCTCTGATCTCGCCACAGATTAAACCTCTCATTCCCCAAGAAGACAGAGCCATGGAGGGGAGCCGCATCTCCAGCCACACAGGCTGATTATCTTAAAGAGTAATTAGCGAGTGTGACAATCTCAGAGACAGAGCGCTGTGTCGACATGATGGAGATGGATTATTCTGACTGGGTTGTACACGGGCCCCTCTGAAAGGCACAAGAAAGAGGAGAGCATGTGTTGCATGTGTGTTAATTATCAGTGTCACTCACTCTTTATGTGTCTTTATGTGCTCGTTAGTAATTACTGTTCATGTATGTGTATGTATCAGTGGCAGTCAGTCAGTCAGCGAGCAACTTCAAACCACCGCAAGGCAACAATTATCCCCCTCAATAATGTGCAGCTCGGGCTTCGTACATACTGTGTGAGATTTGACACTGAATGCTAATTGATCTGGAAGTTGATTGTTACTTTTCGGGGGGGAGGGAGGTGAAGACTCAAAAACAGATTTTTCTTGCGTAGAAATGTGTGTGGGTCAGTCAGTGCAAGAATGTATTTCATATTTTATTACTGTTATTGGTCTTATCCACAGGAAAACAAAGACGCAGACGAATTAGCATAACATACATGTAGGCAAAGAGGGCTTAAAATGCAAATAGGAGTATCATCTTTTTATTGCACTATTTCTCATCATCATTCCTTCCTGCACTCAACTTGCTCTCAATATTAAAAATAATACAGTTAAATTAAGTAATTTTAAACCAGCAGAGACTAATTGAAAGAAGGGCTTAAAGAGCTATTAAAAATGAATTAGATTTAATGTGCACATGAGGGAAAGTTGGAGAGATATGTGAGCAATTAGACCCAATCGTGACATCATTATTTTACAGGGGTAGTTGAGCCATGATCCGTACAGAAAAATCTCCCCAGTGGTGGTAAAGGACGACCCGAGATGAAAATCTGATTGAATGTGATCAGGAGCCGGTCGCATCAGCTGTTCGTAAGTGCAGACCTTGTCCTTGTATTTTATTCATTAATAATTTAGTGAGTGCAGATTTCAGCCTGTTCTCATCCCGAGGGCATCAAATGCTGCCACATTATCACAGCCCTCAGCGTGTGATATTGACGCCAAAGCCACCCTATGGCGTCTTTATGAGACGCACCAGGCAGTGTAAGCCCATATAAACACAATTAGGACAACAGCGAAAAAGTCCACGTCCAGTAGCTCAGTGGGTACAGTGGGCATGCCATGTATAAAGGTAATCTCCTGGCTGCAGGCTTGATTCCAACACGTGGCCCTTTGCTGCATGTCATCCCCTCACTTGAATTGATAAGCCCTTTTAAATAGGAATTGTGCAAATTTGCAGGAAAGCCCAATCAGTCTTTTTTCAGCATTGGCAGTATAAAAACAAAATCGGGGAGTGCAGCAAAATGCCGCCTACCTACTTTTGTTCATACAGAATGTGTCTTTTTTGGGGCAATGGGGGGTGTGAGCAAGCAACAAAATGTGTAGCTCAGCATGTGACGTGGGAGGGAAGCTGCCCTACCCTTTTGCGAGCCTGCAAGGTGTGGACACGCAGTGGACATGAAATTAACTGAATGTGGAAGTGTCGTCATTGTTGGTGTGATCTCTGCTGATAGAAGGCTGAGACAGACCCAAGTCATCACTGCTGCACTGTTGCATTTTTCCAGTTTTCCAAATATCCTAGATTTTTATCCTACATCATTTTATTTTTGGAGTTATAGGTGGGAAATGTGTGTATCCCCAGTGAGATCACCCACACATGTTATTATCCCTGCACAATCTAATTTGTAACATTTCATTTACTCACTGTTATCAAGTGTTTGGAAAATAGTTCTCAGACGTCTTTGTGTTTCCACCATTTTCTCCTCTGATTCAGAAACTCTTAAGCCTCTTAAAAGTCCTCCTCCGTACTCCAAACAGTTTTCCACCCTAGGAGCTATTTTAAGGTCTAAGATGCTCTGCGAACAACTTATTTTTTACAAGGACCTAATCTTAACTTTAAGGGGAAATTCTAAGAAAACGTCACAATTCTACGTCAGCAGGAGTAACTCTTAGTACTAGGAAACTTTGTGAATACGGCCCCTAGTTCTGATGGAGGTGAATGCAGGAGGCAGGTGGTTTGTGTCACTAAGACACTAAAATGACTGATGACAGGAGCAGAGAAAGGACAGGTTTTAACAGCACTAAGACGACTGGCTCTGAAACGCTGTGTCAAAACCTGGTTGGCTGAACTGAAAATAGTGAACGCCCTCAGTCATCTGATTAAGTTGGAAGCCAGAAAGGAAAATCTAAGGAGATGAGCTCCCTGAGTCTGTTAAGGCAACTAAAAATACCTCTAAACCTCCATATTGCCTCACAAATTACTGCTGATGTTTTAATTTTAAAAATGTAATTTCTCTTTCTTTCTATTCATTAATTAATTTCATTAACTCACTGAAGAAACAAAGCTGTGCTAATCAACTAGTGTCCCAGTTTTTGTCTGATGAAATTTATGAGGCGTGTCTTTATTTAGATGCTATTGACAGTTAGTCTGCTGGGAAAAAAATCCATTTGTCCAGTTATTACCTTCTGGCCTGCCTGCTGTCTGCAGCTGCTCATTGGTATGCAGTCTCTGTTGTCTTACATGTGATAATTGTCATAATCCTAGCGCAACGCCCTTAATTTACCAGTGGAGATCATCTGTTTATGTAAAAAGTAAAGTACTGGGATTGTGATGGAGGGCTTTAGAGACACAAAGGGAACACAAGGGCTTTCATTGGCAGTCATGAAGACCAGGCTACGGGAGCAGACGTATTGGAAACACAGTAGTTTTGATTGATTGATATGATTAATAAAACATAAAATGCAACAGAGATAAGCATAGGAATAATCATGTGTAATTATGTTACTTTAAATTGTGATATTGTTACTTTTATTCAAGTAAATAATAAGCGTACTGCTGCCACCATGGCTGTATAGGTGCTTTATTTAAAAACAAACCAACCCAATAGCTATAATAAGTAATGGCATTGTAAAATGTAAATTTCTGCAAACCACAGATACATCACATTGGCACATTATGTAGGGGATATATTGTACTTTATGTTTCAACAACATGCGGTTAACGTGTGCTTAAGTTTAGGCACAAAAACCACTTGGTTATGGTTAAGAAAATATCACATTTTAGCTGAAAGTACTCACTTTTGGTGGCACAATTCTGGCTGGAAAAGCGATGTCTTGGTAGAAAAATGGATGCTTTTCATGGCACTATCCCTGCAGGAAACTCAGCAATGTCTTGGTAAAAAAACTACTGCTTTCTGTGACACTAACTGTCCTGGAAACAGCAAAGTGTTGCAAAAAAAACCCATGTTTGGTCGCTTAAAGGCCCTTAAATATGCAGATGACACAACCGATTTTATTGTTTGTTGGTCTCGATCGGTGGTCTGCATGCTTTGCAGCTTGGCAGGCTCTACCGCTTTATGTGGCACGATCCCGGTAGGAAACTCAGCGATGATTTGGTAATAACTGACCACTTTTGGTGGCACCAGCACCGTTGGAAACACAGCAATGGATCACTGAAAAACACTCATGTTTGTTCAGTGAATAAGCAGTGATGACTTAATAAAAAAGAATGGTTGTGATGTCTGTCAGTCTCAAACAGCAGTCTGCAGCTTGGCAGGCATCTCATCTAGGTGTCACACCATCAACCTTTCCCTCCACCCATCTTGAACCATTCTTAAACCACCTCTCCACCATCATGTTGTTGGTCGTGTTAACAGCTCCACTCTACTAATGACTTCCTCCGTTCCTGCTCAGACAGTGAAACGACACCTAATGATCATTCTAACGCGTGATGTTAATAAAGGATGTTTTGTGTGCGACCTGAAGGCCACTGCTGCGGTGTGAAACTGTATGTTGGTTTATTGTATATAATTTCTTGGTCTGTAACACAAACTGAATTCTGCGATCCTAATTCTAGCCATTCTCTGCTGCCCCAGGGACTTTTTCTTGTTGACTCCATGTTGAGATGCCAAAACAAGCAGGAGAGAAAACAGATCAATGAAACACCATATCAGATGATGGAAAAGCTGCGAGAGAGGAGTGTTAGCGGGGAGGAGTGAAGATCAAACTGGGCAAACAAGAGTGACATCATCGCCTCTCGCAACTACCATCACATGATGGTGGTTTGCTGATGATCCAACTTTAAAGTGATTAAAAACCTCAGATCTTTGGGACTCAAGTATATACTGGCTTTAATCCATTTGATCTTGTATATAGGATGTCTTCTTAAAGCTCCAGGCCTTCTCTCTTTTAATAAGTGGTTTAACTTTAATTAAACCTGCAGCTGGTGGAAGCTGAGGTCCCTTTTAAATTGGCGGCACCTGTGGTTGCTGCCAACAGCAATCCGTTCTCTGTTTAAAATGACATCAGTATTGAAATTTCGTTGCAGTGAACTCACTCTGACCTGCGACAGAAGAACAGAAGAGTAAAGAGTGCTGTAAGAATTCACTGCATCATAATAAAGAAGGCAGTCAATATCTGTATACAGTATATCTGACTGAATTTTAGACACAGTGCGACCAAGTCAATGGAAAGATGAGCAAAGTGGTTGAATTATGGATCTACTGTAGACATACAGAGATGAGATGCAGAGTTCTGGGTTCAGTCAGACGTTGAGTCGAACACAGACACACAGCTGGTGCTGTCATTGCTAACTAGCCACAGCTAATGTTAGTAAGTTGATATGGTGGTTGTTTGTGGCAAATAAATATGGACTGCACGGTTCAGTGGTCAAATTCGAGGTTATAATATGAAGTCAAATATTTGCTTTCAACATTCTCTCTGAACACACTTCTCTACATGGAGGTGGCTAAACCAGCAGCTAGCAGCTAACGGTGCTAAACAACAGCAACAGTGCTGACAGAGCTAATAGCGTCAAACTGGAGGGTGGCGTTATGCTTCCTGAAATTGAAATGAAGCATTATCTATATGATACCTCCTCATTTCACTAAAAAAACCTAAAGAGGGTGGCAGCTGGATGGAAGCTGTATTTTATATTTTTACTGGATGTATGAATGGAAATTTAAATATGTTGAACTTAAAGGACAACTTCAGATCACCAGTGTTATCTCTGTAAATAGCATAGTAAACGTTTCCCTTACCTCTGGGCTGTGACGTCATCTCATGAGAGCTTTGCTCCACTGTGTCTGTAGCTCTCTCTACTTGTGGGGCAGCTGTTTTTTTGAGGAAGAGGTGTTTCGGGATTTGATGTCTTCTCTTCTTCAGCTGGCAGTAGTCATCTTGGGAGAAGTGAGCACTGCAGACCCGATGGTCTGCAAGGCGCAGTGTCTGGACAGAAGTGTTAGCATCCATTTGTAGCACAACTAGCCACAACTTCAGCATCTCGCTGTCTTACAAAGGCAGCCTATGAAAGCTGTGCGGGGTGTTGCGCGACATCCTGTTCTTGTGATTCGGATAAGCACAAACATGAACCATTGTTTTCAATCGATGCAGTAAAACTCTCAACTGTACTCCGGGACAACCAGCGCCACTCTGAGTGGCGCTCAGCATGGCTCCTCTGTTTACCTCCGGCAACAAGCAAAGCTCTCGCGAGATGACGTCACAGCCCAGAGGAAGTGAAGGGTAAGGGAAACGCTTAGTGTGCTATTTACAGAGATAACACTGGCGATCTGAACCGGTCAGTGGTGAAAAAAAGCACTTTTAATGCACAAACTTATACGGGACACATTTGCCCCCTGCATCTGCCTCCCTCAATACTGAAGCAATTTTTAGAACGAGTTGTACCTATGAATCATACGCACACATACACATGGGGAAATAGGGCAAATGGTTGACAGCTAGGTTGTAGGTTGACCTACGCATCACTTCAGGCCAGCTTGTGGAGAAAAGCCATGCAGCCATTTGCTTTTTAATGCTAGTCTAGCATTAACTTTCTGTTAAGCTCAGATTTCGGTCTCCACCAACTCCTGAGAAAAATATCTATTTCTTACTTATTACTTAGATTTCAGGCGGGATGCAGGGAAAACATCCCCCTCAATATTTAGAACATCTGCATTTGTACCCGAATAAAACATGTGAGAAGCAGTTACACCATAAATGCAGAAAAGGCACACATTGGTGCATACACTTTCACCAAAATGAGGAACATAAGTGTTTGATGCTTAAAACTTTCAGGCAGAGGAACCCCAGACTGCCTGTTTTATATGTGTCCCCACCCAATGTTGACACAAGACCAACCTCCTTGAGCAGAAGAGAGTAGCATAAGCAGATATAGCAGAGAAGAGCCCATCTAAGACTTCATCAACAGTCAAGCTCATACTGTTTGACTGACGAACGATTTTGGGAAATGCAGTGGAAAAACACCTCAGCAAGCATTTAGCACCAAACATGGTGACAAATTAAAGAGAATGAGAATCACAGATTTTTTTTTCCTCCCTCAGCTCATAATTCACAGTGTGTGTGACACAGTGCGTGTGTTACGCAAACTGAGGTTCGCATGAGACATAACTCGAACATACCACAAAAATGCTGTAATGAATGCTGATTCTTCTTCATCCCACCGTTGATTTAAAGTGGATGTGTGAGTAAACCTGCAGTATGAGACTGAGCCTGAGAGGCAGGAGGAGAGAGCAGGAGGAGTGTGAGATTGGATGGCAGGTATATTGCATCTATCAGAGGTATCATCTCCCCCAAAACACTGTCCGCCTCCAGACTCTGCTCTCTTATTTTTTTGTAAAGGGGGGCAATTCTCTGCAATGCCTGAGGTGTCAGCCGGCGCTATCATATCAGTCTTGCCATCCAGCTCTGGCTAGCCTGAATCAGAGGGAGTGATGTTGAGCCAGGCGATAGACGTCTCATTACACTTTCATATGCTGCTAACCGCCGCGGGTTGGCTGGCTGGTCAAAGAGAGACGAACACAGCTTCATTGATTCAGACGGCTGCTCTGCTCTGCACGCCCAGAGGCAGGTGCTTCACTCCTTTCCCCACCTTAATTAATTTCCTGACACGTCACTCCTCGTCATTCCCCGCAGTCACCTCTTCTGCTCTGTGTCCTGTGGCTCTGCTTTTATCAAACGGCGCAATGTTTGACATCAAAATGTTCCGCCACAGTGCTGAAGGGGGCGAGCCTGAGCCCCTTGTCCTGCATGGCCGGGGTTTGACCCAGCCTGGCGTCAGCCGAGCTGTCAGGCCGAGTGCAGCCCGACATGACAGTGTCTCTCTGTCTCAACCCCAACACTGGAGTCTTTCTTTCCCTGCTGCACTGGTCCCTGCAGCAGGCCGGGCATATGGCTGACATACATTGCCCGGGGTTATGCCTGGGGGCTGGCGTCCCTTCTCTGTAGGCTTTGGCTCCCTGGAGAAGCAGGTGGTGCCAGACAACAGCTGCTGGATGCAACAGAAATGGTCTTTTCTCCCATGCAAGCTCAATTCCCCTTCTCCCCAGTCTAACCAGTGCACTGACTAATCCAGTGGTTTCCAGCAGTATGCCAAGAAGGCCCAAGAGTACCCAGAGGTCTTTTTCAATATGCACACTTGTTAAATAATGTCCTCAGTGACATGTTTAATGTTCCTGTTGGTGCCATCAAAGAGTTCATGGTCACAGTTTCATATGAATGTCCCTCTGTTGTTGTATTCATGAGCTGGCTAGTGGAAATGTTCTGATAGTTTTTGAGTTGTGACACCAACAGATGTTTTTTAAAAATGGCAGAACCCATAGAGACGAAGCCCCACCCAATCTGCTCAATCACCATGGGACTTATTTAGGACTTGCCACTTGCTTGACTTGAAAAATTAGCTTTTAAATCGACAAATATTGAATGGGTTCAAAAAAGTATTTGTGTCTTGACACTGACTAATTTACATATTTTTTCCAAAATAAGGCTCCATGAGGGAAACCAGAAGGAGAGGGACTTTGTCTCACTGTGTCATCTCTTGTTCCTTCATGTGGCTTTAAAATGCTGGAAACATAAAATCATTCACTGTTTCAGCCACACAGGCACTGTGGCTCTATGAATGGCCTGGACTGAAATATCTCAACAACAAATCAGTTGCCAAGAAGTTCATGTTCCACAGATGATTCATCCAGCTGACTTTGGTTACTATCTGACTTGAAATGCCCTGACCGACACATTCTCACTCCGTCCTCGTCACATATTGATGTGCTTGGTCATGGATTGTCCACGTCCAGATGTAAGGTACCCTTGGTGTGTTGGTTGATGACGTCTTGGGACACTGTGTTAAGTTCTGCCTGTTACAAACAGTCTCTTTCAAAATAAACGCACTACGTTGGTACAACAAACACATGTGGTTGGGTTTAGGCAACAAGAACACGTGGCTGGGTGTGTGTTCTGTGCTGCTGTCCCTTTTCCATCCCTTGTAGATCTGCCCAGGTGTGCTGCATTAGTTAACAAGCTGCAGCACACCTGGTGTGGAGAAGGTGGTTAAGAGCTCCTGTGCAGCAGCAGAGGAGGGAGGCTCTGGCGTGTGGACTGCTGGTCCTGCTGCCTCTCACCAAGGGATTTTTGATGTCTTGTTTGCTTGTTTGCATTCTAATGAATCCCATGGATGTGAGTGTTTTAAAGGTGTTCATGTGATTATTTTGGTCAGTGTTGGGTCAGTGTTTTGTTTGGCCCATAGGGCCGCCTAAAGGCCTATTTATGCTCAACGTTAAATACGGATCCGGATATGGATGGAGCCTTCTGTCCGTGCTCTGCGTTCATTTCGTCCGTATTTCTGCACGTTTCCATAAAGCTTACGGATACGGGCCAAACTGAGCAGTACCACCTGGAACCGTGGGGGCAGTGTTGCTGTCACTACCCGATACGTAGCTCTAGTGAGACACGAAGAAGAAATAACAATTCAATTTCTCTCGTCGGCAGTACTAGAGAAAACAATTCTCCGTCCTCCAGTCGCGATGTATTTAACGGCCTCACCGACCACCGCCTCCTACAACGCTGCCTCTGTTTTTGTCTTTTATGCAAGAGGTACATTATCAATATCTCCTCCACAGTCGCCATGTTTGTTTTTGAGTTAGTTGTTGTCATAAACTTTTGACGCTGGGCTGCCTCCTGGTGGATATATTGGTTGACATCCATGTCAACGTAAAGGGCGCATGGAAGTATGTGGGCAGTGACGGTAACATCGTTTGAAACGGACGTATACATTTTCTTACGTAAAGGGAGCATAAATGGGCCTTAAGGGTGGGGCGTTACATTGGGTTTAGGAAAAAATAACAGGGTTTGGCTATAGAATCTTACGGGATGTATGTGGACACCGCTCTCTCAGGTGAAAATCGGTGTTTGTTTGATCCATCTGCCACAACTCCTACTGCCCCACTCTGACATTTGCTGCCTTAACTTTCGTCATTGCCCAAACTCTGGATTTCGATGACTTCGGAGTCAGAGAGGAGATCAGGCTCTCCTGACAACTCTTGGATTCAGTAAAAATATTCATAGTCCCACTCGGATGAACCTTACTGAATTTAGCTACTTTCACAATAACAGCAAATGTGGTCCAAATCAATATTATTGCTCTCACGTGACAGATCTGAGTTTTTTTTCCCAATCAGATCTGGGCCAATTTTATACATGGTTCTAAATCTGATACATATCTGATCACTGGCCATGCTACTACTGTAAAAGCCATGTGTATTCTTCTCTTACAGCTTTGGGTTTTCCATGTCATACTTTACCTCACAGGTGGAGATAACATAAAGAGGCGGAGTAGTCTGTTGAAACTACAGAAGGCTGCCATAGGTGCACTGCTGCTGGGGACTGCCCACTGTTCCCGCAGCCCATAATTCTGAATCCCCAGTAGTCTGACACAGTCCCACTGGACTGAAAGCCCGTTGTATTGTTATCCTGAAAACAAACGCCCATTATACTGAGGGCAGTTTCTCCGATTGCACTCGCTCAAACAGAAGCACATGGCTAATTATTATGCAGACCATCATGGGACCTTCTCTCACCTGCCCTGCTCTAAATCTGATTGGCTAGTTTTGGCTTTTCATTCCTTTGTCTTTTCACCCTCATCCTCCTCATATAATGACCTGTCATCTGACCCTCTTAACAAACCATTTGCACTGCTGTGTCATTCTTTTTTCCCCTCTAACGCCTGTCTTGCAAACATGACGTGTTCTGTTGGTGTTTGCATGTGAGGTGTTTCAGGGTAGAGATGTGTTCACCCTGATGTCAGATATGAGTCACTTCAAACAAAGATCGTATCTGGGGAGAAAAAAAATCAGCATTGAGCATTAAGCCCTGTATTGTGAATGAAGCCTTTGATGAGCCTGTGACCTTCCATCTTGCTCTGTCTTCAGGTGGAAGTCTCAATTTGTCCAATTCTTTGGTTTTCTTTACTATAAGCGTTCCAGCCTCACAGCGCCGCTGGCATTGCTGCGCACACTGGCTGCAAAAAGAAGGAGTAATATGACATATATTTTTGTTGTCAGCCATCTAGCAGTACTGTTCTCATGAGTGTAACTACTTATATACCAGGCATAAAGTATCCTTCACTTCCCATGTGCAAAACAAAAACTCACGACTTCCATTTGAAGGCGGCATGTCTCTCTTTCCAAAGATGATTATGTTTCATTGTTTTCGGCATTTATCTAGCATTTATCAAGGACCAGATCAATTTTACATCACTATGCATCCAGAGGCTGTGATGTTTTCAGCAGCAAGAGGACACCAACCATTGCTGTTGACAATAAATGAGGCTCTTTTGCAGCACTGACAGCTCAGAAAACACTTTTGTTAAAGGCGCAAAAAACCTGAGTGTAAAAATGTCGATGAGCTGACGATTATGAGAGTCGCTAAGTACGTGAGTCGAAACAATGGATAATCTAAAAAGTGTTTGGACTGCAATTTCACGCAGATTGTTGTATCATATCTTATTCTGACCTGTGTTATGATAAGCCTATTAGAAACAGAGCAATTTGTATATTTAATTCTGAGAAGTAAAAGTTCTAAATATAACTCAGACAAAAGAAGGCAGAGGAGGAAGGTTGAACAGAACATTACCTGCTAAAGATGAACTGACGAAGCTTGGTCTGAAAACACAGATTGACTCATTGTAAAACTAAAGCCTTTCATCTCACCTGCTCAAAAAAATTGACACAACATCCAGCATGTGGTCCATCTCAGACTGTAAAGATGTTTTCTGGTTTCAGGTTGGTTTGTTCTCTCCAAGGAAGCCATCTCCACAGGAGTAAATGTTTCAACTTGACGTTCTTAGCCTTGAGGTCACTTCAGAGTTGTATTCTAACAAAAACAACATGAGTTTAATACAGTGATGACTTTTTCCTCTGTGGCTGATTGTGAATCCTGTCACAGTTGTGAGTGGTTACAGTGAGGCCCTGCTGATGCTTGGATCTTATTGATACCCAGCTGAGGACTCAGACCCAGTAGCTGCAGCCTCAGACAGGTCAGAGGAGGGAGCATCAGCACTGCCTCACTACCTCTGATCTGCTCTGACAACAAGCCTGTCATTTGGCTGACAGCCTCCTCTGTATTTAGTTGGTTGAGACCAGTTGTTTCTGACTCTGGAGGGGTTCAACTGGCCATAAGTACAAAATAATCACACAAAATTGGACATACAGTAGGCCTTGCTGAGATAGAGCTTTTGGTGTGTTTGGTGTGACTGATCTGACCAACTGCAGGGAGCACTGCAAAACATTTTTTATGCCTCTGCTCCGGCAAAAACAGTGGCCAGACATCCCTCCAGCCGTATGTGCATCTCAAGAACGCCTTGAGGGAATTTCTTCAAAGTTGGCACCAATGTCTGGTCAGACTGAAGGATGAACTGATGAGAATTTGGTGGTCGAAGCTCAAAGGTTAATGGGACCTCAACTTAATGCGTTTTTGGCCAACTAAAGAATTCATACACTAATTATGACAAAGTTTTGCATAATTTTGTTTTGCAGGTTGCAAAACATGCACCACACTGCCTTTTTGAGAAAAAAAAAATTGAATGCCACCAATACAAGTAAAACACTTGCTGCGCGAGCTGTGAGAGGCTGTCAGTAAATAGTTTGTTGAGCACGGGGAGACGGAGATCTGTGTGGGTACATGAGACCTTAAAAACAGAGGCTGGATCATGGGGAGTACCACCAGTCGGTCCAGGAGCTTCGCCTTGATGATGGCCATTTCCAGGCATATTTTAAGATGACTCGGGGGCAGTTTGAAAACCTGCTGTCCAACCTGCTATCGACGGGCCGTATAGCTCTGGGTGTCCAGCAACCCCGACCACCAGTTTCTCTTCCATTGTTTACCAACAGTAAACTTGTTGTCATGACCACCAAAGAAGGCCTGCCTCTCAAAGATGATGTGGGGTGCTTTTCCGCACTGAGGGCCGAATTCAGAAAGAATGAACTGTGGATGAACTTTAGTTCAGGTTTGTTTCCACTGTTTCGTAAAATAAATTATCGAAAGTTGCTTTTGAAGTGTGTGACAGAAGTGCATTTTGAGATCAACCGCAGACTGTCACCTGTTCAATGCATCATTATCTTCGGATGCCATTAAAGTAATAATGATTATAATAATAATTGTCAAAATATTATTTACAGACTGATTTAACAGACGATCACTGCTGCCACGATCACTGGAAAGTCACTCAAACTGCGTGTGGCTATTAGCGCTGGTGTTAGTGAATTAGACTTTGTTTATCAATGAGGCTCATTTGCATAGAAAGGGGCAATTTTTGCGCCAAATATATGCATATTACTTCATTTAAATACGTGCAAATATCACCGGAGCACCGAGACGCAATCTGCTTGGCAGCACAGTTGGTGGAGCATTTCACCCTCTGCACGTGCTTTGTGAATTAGACGGTATCTGTTTGCTCCATTTTTACCAGTTTAGTGGCCGCAAAAGCCATGCAGTCCTTTTGTGAATTCGGCCCTGAGTTTGAGTTTTTTTCCAAGAGCACCAGACGCCTACAGCGCACAAATGCGAGGCGTGTCGCGACGCAAAAACAAGCAAAAAGCTTAATTCTCATTAAAAATAATTACAAAAAGGCGTCTCCAGCTGCTAAAGTGCTTTCTGGATGATGGGGCCTCACCATTATTCAACGTCATTACTCAGGATGGCAGAAGAATGGCAAACCTATCAGATACTGAATTGGTGACACACAAAAGCACATGGTTGGGGTTAGGAAAAAGAACAGGGTTTGGCTTTATAATATTACGGGACGCAAACACCACTCTCTTGGGTAAAAGTTGGTGTTTGTTGGACCCATCCATCAGAGCTCCCACCTGCCCCACTCGGACTTTCGCTGCTTTAACTTTCGTCCTTGTCCCACCGCATTTCCTCTTGACGTTGCCGGGTGCCGTTAAAGTATAACGGCAACCAGCCGCGTATAATGGCGTCATTAAAGGATGCCTTTTTTCATTGGTTTTTGACGCTGCAAGTCACTGGCCAAATACTGGATTTTGATGACTTCGGAGAGAGACCGGGCTCTAAAAGGGGTTGGTCGGCATATTTTAGAACTCTAGAGAGAGTTAGGCTAGCTGTGTTCCCACTGCTTCTAGTTTCTATTTTTAGCTAGGCTAGGCTAATGTCCTCCTGGCTCCAGCTTTAGGCCCATACTAGACGTGAGTCATCCTCTCATGTAACTCTTGGCAGGACGGTGTATTTGCCAAAACTTTAAAAATTCCCAGATAAACACTGATTAAATATCAACAATATGCTCAACTTTTAAAAACTTGTAAATGCACCAAACTGAAAGTTGATGTCCACATTTGTCAAGGACTTCTACCTGCATCAAGTGAACTCAGGGCATAAAGTCATTCTACTATCAGCTCCAAACAGTTTTCAAAGTTATTCAAAATGAATTTCTACCATATCTCAGTATCATATTCAAAGAATTGTGTTTGTTTGTACTTTGAACTTGACCTGCTCTTGCACCAGGTCGGGTGAAAAAGTTTAGATTGAGTTTACCCTCCAGAAAAAAGGTCCTTCTCCCAAATTTTTCAAACCAGTGAATGAAACGACTTCTTCCATGTGGCTTCTCTTGATAAATTATAGCGTGCTTGAAGTTTTTGTAATAATAACCTGTGAAATATGTAGATGTAACAAACCAAGAGCCCATGCCCTGCTTCAGGCCAAAGCAAACAGACTTTGTGTTTGCAAACACCTTTAAAGAGAGAGAGAGGGGGAGGCCATTACCAGGCCACAGTGACCTGGAGCAAACCTCTCTCTCCATCGCTCTCTTTATCTCTCTGGGCCGCTCTGCAGCCGTACTGGTACTAATTGAAAGTGCTGTGAAATATAGATGAACACAGGAAGCAAGCAGGCTGTTCCTTCCTTTTCCTCTCGTGCATCCTCCATCTCGTCTCTCATCCCTCTTTATCCTTTTATCTCTTTATCTGCCTCTCCTCTTCGGGGTCAGATTGGTCTCTCTTTCTGTCTCTCCTCTGCTCACTTTGTCTCTCCATCTTCATCATGAGTGTAGCAGACAGCTGTAGCTATCAGAAGTGGGGGGGGGGATGTTAAAGTCCAACTACTTAGGACGTCTACATGCAGAGTATTATATTTGAGTTGCCAGTCACTGCCAGCATTTTTGATCATATTCACTAACCTTTCAAGACCCACAGAATAATTTGTTCTATGAATATGTAAACAGTATATTCAGTTCAGTTCAGTTCAGTCTAATTCAATTTTATTTATAATTTCCTTACATCAGATTGAATTTTATAAATGAAAATGATAATAAAACTGAAAATAAAATCCTCTTTGAGGTATAGCCGAACACGTGTCACCATGTTCAGTCTCCCCCTCCTCTGTGGTTGTCGTGTCCGTGTGTTACCGTCACCGTCATGGAGATCCCATTTTGTCCCACCGAGCCCGTTGGGCTGGGCTGAAAACGTGGTGTTGCAGGGGCAGCTGTGACTCAAATGCAGAGCGAGTCATCTACGTAACGGAAGATCGGCGGTTCAATCCCCGGCATCTTCAGTCTGCATGTCGAAGTATCCATGGGTAAGATACTGAAGTGAGTGGCAGGTGGCACCTTGTATGATAGCCTTGGCCACCAGTGTGTGAATGTGTGTGTGAATGGGTGAATGTGACATGTTGTGTAAAAGCGCTTTGAGTGATTGACAGTCTAGAAAAGTGCAGGTGATTTACCATCTAAGGGGCCTTTTTTTAATAAAGTTGTGGTTTTATGCATTGCTATGGTGACCAAACAGAAAAGGCAGAACTCCTAAAGCACAGTGCAGCACCTGTACAGGACGGTGTGCCACATGACAGCAGCACGCATTTGGGCCCCTTTTAGATTTAAAGACTTAATAATGTGCACTGCAAGTTTAATTTGTTGAAACTTTCTACAACAGAGACTAACGTGAAGCACCAAACTACAGCACTAACAAACAACACACACTGCACCACTTCACGTGAAGAAGCTCTACAGCCTGTCATTTCAAAAGATCTGCATCTGCACAGCCTTGTGGATAATGATGGGTTTTCCCTGAGACCAGTGTCGCAGCAGAGAGGGTATTCTTACTCCCACACACTTTATTGTTTGGTCAGAGAGTGACCTTTGTTATGTTTCATATAACAATTCAGAGGACTACAGATGTATTTATTTGTCCTTTATTAAATCGGGAAGATGGTTTGGCACACAGTGCACTGTGGAGTAAGAGCCTGAGAATAGTGCCCCCTTTTATATTGATTGAGGCAATTTTGAATTGAGATTTGATTCTGAACTGAGTGAAAGCACGGAGAGCTGAAGAGAGGTTCACAGCTTTAGCCCAAAACCATTAAAAAGAGAAAAAAAACAAAACACTCAAAACCAAAGGAGGTATGTGCGCATTTATTTACATTTACTGTGTATAAAACAAGCAATAAAGCATTATGATGAAATTGGGTATTGCTGTTTCCCATGATAATGGCAGTCTAAAAGAGAAAAACAAACTGTTATTAATGCACTAGCCTCTTGAGACTCCATCTTTAATGATGGATTATTTTGTATTCCCAACTTTAATAAAAACAGAACTTTCCTTTACTATACTTTATCTGATATTCAAATTTACTCTTTGAAGAAAGTGTATTAAAACATTTTATAGCTTTGACCCTTTAATACAGAGCAGTGCTGTCCTCATGAGCAGGCGACCTCCAGGGCTGAAAAATGAAGCCAAATTGGAAGTGCCAATAACTGCAGTTCCTCTAATGGCCACTTGAGGCTGGCTCCAAGAGTAAGTCAATTCCCATGGACCCTCATGTTAAAATGTCCAATGCTACAGTTGAAATAGCCAGGGGTCGTCCAAGGATGGCTGTGGTCAGCGAGATGTCACTGCTACCAGCTTGATGGTGGGCGGCCCATCTTTTGGACCTACTCCTGAGGAGGTCCATCTCCAGCCTGGCTTGCATGGCAAGGCACGTCTAAACTGACAATGGAAACACAAAGTGGGGTAGCACAGCTTTACTCGGCGCAGCCAAGAGAGACAATGGAAAAGGGTATAAGTCTGTGGGAAAAGAAGTCTTTTGGGACCACATGTAACGAACCCCGAAGTTGGGATTCCACAGATTGGCCATTATGTCCAATTGACGTTGAAGCCCAGTGCTGTTCCTGAGGGCTTGCCTTGGGCGGCCTGTATGAGGTAAAACTTTAGAACAGGACACAAAGCATTTAGGAGCTCTGTGAGTACATTAAATTGAGGACGATCCAGCTGAGAGTACAAATATCTTTATGAATTAGGAGCTTATTTCCTAGACAGTAAGAGGACATGTTTAGAGACATTTTGATGAGTAAATGGAACTGAAGACAACAATACGGTCTCGAATACAAAAATGGAAATTACAGTCTTTGTTATCACGTTTCAAAAGGTGGGTCAGATAGCCCGTAGTAAAGGTTACAACCTAGTGACAACCCGTGGGTGTACGGGGAGCTGCTATTGGTTGCACTTTATATACAAACGAGCACACACACACAAGGCATGGAACTCAAGGTTACCAGGCCTGCAGGGGCTCACTCAACTCCAAGAAAATGTCTCTGAGCGTCAGCACTTTCACTTCATGACTGCCTCATGCAGACACACACACACACACTGACACACACATACACCCACAGAGAGGCTGCTAGTTGCTGCTGCATGATCATTTGATATGGTTATCTGTATAAGTTAATGTTCTGTGTCTGTGACTGTGCGAGGAAAAAAAAAAGAAGCTTGTTTGTGTGTTTGTGCGCGAGTGTTTTGAGTTGATCCCACTGAAAGTCACCTCTGATAGCCATTATACACCCACGCGCTAAAATATCCCTCAATTTCTCTTACCCCCTACCAGCTCACTCCCCCACAACGCACACTAAACAGACATGGTTTGTTGCTGTGTTTCTCTGATTTGCAGGGGATTTACAACAGTGCCATGGCCATATTAATGGGGTGGTGTATTCTTCAAGGGCTAGCTGGTGGATCTTAAGCACAGCAGTAGATCTGTGACGTGCCGTAGTCAGGAATGAGTTTGGATTCTGATGTTTGGGAATCAAAAAGTAATTCTGACCATCAATCAGTGTTTTCCTCGCACACACTGTAATATCTCCCGGGTTTGAATCCAAGGTGTGGCTCTTTGTGTGCGATTGAATTTTCGTATATTTCCTCGCTTCTGAGCTTTACATGTGTGTATCTGTGCATTATGAGCGAGTGTAACGCACGCAATTACGCAGTGAGCCTGCGTCCAGCTTTATTTGTATGTGTGTGAGTTGTACCTCTGTGCCTTTGTTGTGCCGCTGCCTGCCTCTCAGTCTGTGTTCTGTGATAGATCCTGACAAGCTGCTGTCTGAATTATTGATTCCCTGATCTGAAAGTTTGATGCTTAGCCTGAGGGCTGGATTAACCTGCCGACAGCACCGCCGTCTCCCCTCAGAGGTAACCACGGCACAGACACACAAATACACATGCATATTCATGTACACGTATGTGCACATACACACACCAGACACCAGTTGAGGTGTGGACCCTCCTCTTGGCAGAGCTGCAGATTACATGCAGCCTCCCACCCACAGATATAAGCAGGCTGATTTCCACTCTGCTGTTTTCTTTGTTCGTTTGTCCTCCTGACCCCCATGAAGGGCTCTGGGTGGGCGGGTCTCATGGATGGGTGATATTCGGAGCATCATGGGAGTCAAAATCTCTCAATATGGATAAAATTCTTCCTGAGGTTGCAACTCCCTAAGGCAGTGTGAGCCAGCTCACCTTTTCAGTGGAAACAAATGGATAATTCATTTCAAATAACACATTACAGCGAGATAGTCAAATAAAGACTTTCAGCAAAAATTGATGCAGGTTTACAGGCTTTTAAAAGAAGCTGTGGTCGGAAAAGAACCCTTCATCTAACTGTCTAATCTAATGGTTTTGAGCAAACTAACTGTTTTGATTCACTCCCAGCGCTCTCATCAACCTCGTTTAGAGCAGCAACGACAGGTATTTTCAGAGAAAATGTTAAGCTGCTTAACATATGTTGCGTTCCATTTGTACAGTTAAGTGTGAATTTCCAAGTTCCCAGTCAAAAAAATTAACAGGAATGCCCCCTGAAGTCTGATTTCTGATTCTGAAAGTCAGAGGAACCTCACCAACCCTAACCTCAAAATCCAAAATGGCTGCCCTGCACTTAAACAGCAGTAAAAGCTGCAGTAACATCCTGTTTGTTAGCACTGCGGTCTATTTTGTGTCTTATTAAAAACACTGTACACGCAGTGCTCTCCAACCTCTGTCGGTGGTACAGCACTTCACCTCTTTCTAACAATGTGAACGAGCAAACAACAGAACATCAAATTGTTTCAGTTATTCCACATGAAGATACCCTAACCTGCTCTGTCCACCCGCAAATAGACTAAGTGATGTCACTTGACTGAATAACCGCTCGCCCTGGTTAAAGCTTTGTTCCGCTCCGACCCACAGCCATCAGCCAAAACATTAAAACCACTGACAGCTGAAGTGAATAACATTGATCATCTTGTTACAATGCAATGTTCTGTTGGAAAACCTCAGGTTCTGACATTCATGTGAATGCCACGCTCCACCCACCTGAACACCAGTGCAGAACATGTACCCCCCATTATACCCCACCTCACATCGTACAGGCCTCAAAAGATCTGAAGCCAACATGTTGGTGCCAGACACCAAGGGACACCCTCCAGAGATCCTGTGTTCATGCCTTCACAGGTCAGAGCCAAGCCCAGTCCAAGGAGGACCCACTGTGGATTGTTGGTGGCGTTCGGGTGGGTGTAGCGCATCAAGTAGCATCCACATGAATGCCAGGACCCAAGATGATCAATGTTATTCACTTCACCTGTCAGTGGTTTTAATGTTTTGGCTGATCGGTGTATTTTTAGAGCAACAGCAAGCAGGGTCTTAGGTCCCATCAGGGCTCGACAAGCTCCCTGAATTCACCAGCACACTCCCTGATGTTAGGGAGAGACATTACCTGTTTTTATCAACTGGTATGCCTCACAACATCGCGGTCAACTTAGATGTGACGTCACTTCCAACCCGACCTTTTACTTCTGAGGTAAATGGATCACAGCAGTAGCATCAGCTAAACAGACGAGTATCGTCTCATCATACCCTTGGAGAGAATGCAAATGAGCGTATTCCCCAAAATGCTGAACTAAGCTCTGGTATGTGACAGATATTATAGCTCTTCATCGGTGCTATTTATTTTTTTTATAGTTTTAATATTAGATCCATAAACAGAATGTGTCTTTGTGATTCCCCATGTCTTCAGACGTGTAGCACCTCATGAGCCTGGGGACTCACTCACTCACACGTTGTGACCCAAACTTACCTGTGTGTGAATAGGTGTCTCTAATAGCTCAGTATATGTTGACAAAGACAAAGACCATTATTCTTCTTAGTAAGAAACAAGGTTATAGTTTTTGTTTTTGAGCCTCCATTGTTTCCCTCCTGTCACAGTTTTCTCACTTACTGTTGTTCAAGCTCTTCAGAGTAGCTGAGCTGATACAGTGCAGTACAGTGTATCGGTGATGCCAGGTTAGGTGTTTTTCTGCTCAATTTAGCTGGATTCGATTGCCTGAGGTGAAAAGAAGTTGCTGGGCAAATAGACTATATTGGGCTGTTTTAGGATGACTTGGCCAGGCAGGTGTTTAAAATTTAAGTTGTTTGCAGCATTTGAACAAACGACCAACAGTGGTGTTTTTCCTGGCGAGAAAAGTCTCAGAACTTTGTTTCTGTACAAAAGCAGGAATATGCCCTCACGGTCGTCGACTGAAGCCTTGCTGGCATTGCTCCTGGTCATATGCACATTTCTGTCATTGTGACATCGCTCATGCACTACAGCCCCCTTTCTGTTTCTGGTGGTGGCTTACGACCAACGGACAATGGGGCTTAGAAAACTAATTGATTGCCCAAAATGTCAAATAAATCATCACAGAAAACACAGTTTGCTTTATGTCAGAACATCAACGAACACCACTGAGCACTCGGTGCTAGCTTCAATATTAGCTTAGGCCTGCGTGAATTTACTTTACTGTCATTTCAAAAGCATCGCACATATTTTAACGACTGAATGGACGAGATGAGCGTATACATTCTTTTATTTACAGCGCTAGATTGAAAACAGCAGGGACTCTTCCTCTTCTTCTTCTTCTTCTCCCTCTACTTCTTCTTCTTCTTCTTCTTCTTCTTCTCCTACAGCAGCAACCCTGGGCAGCTGTCACTCAAGGTACAATGGGGTCCAGTGCCTATGATAGCATATATGCCCATCGGCGCCCGCAAAGCAGACGCTCTCTCGCGGACGGTGACTGCTCTTTGTACTCGCTGCTTATGACATTTACTCTGTGAGCAGCTGTTAATAACTACACATGTGAAATAATATAATTTGCGCATCATCATGTTTTATTGAGCTCACAGGCACGTGTCCCCTGACCGACCGTACAAGCGCCTGACTTGGCAATCTTGCCAGTACTGCCATCTAGTGAAGACTAAGAAAAACTCTACATTTCATCTTCTTCGTAAGTTACACCAGAGACAAATTTGACAAACACGTACTGAACATAAGGAAATTCTAATGCTGAAAGAACATAGCCTATAGACTCACAGATGGATGTTTAAACTGTTATCACACGGTAATTTCCTCTCCGATGTTCTCCCTCTGCCTGTGTGTCGGTACTTTTCACAGCACTGTTTAATAAATATGTGTCTGGATGGAAAGTGGTGCATGCATCATTTATACGGCACATTTGACCTCAGGAATTCAGTGTGTGAGTGGTGCTTCACATAATATGACCCTGTGTGTCCTTGTTGGGACTCCTTCAAGAAATGACTTGAGATCAATCTTATCGCCTGACAAGAATATTGATTTTGGATGGTTTTGCAAAAACCTGGATAAAATTCAGACGCAATTGTTTATTTTAACGTCCAGTGGCAGTTTGCACATGGCAACTATTGAAGGTCTGTGATGGGATGAGAACTCATGACATGCCACACTGCCGTCCTCCATAACCTTATGGCGTATCTCCACAGGACTCCTTTCAGCGTTTTTCCAGTGACCAGTCTCTCACATGTCTGACGGAACAGATAAACTTCAGTATCAATCGACCCAGCTGTCAACCCAGGTTGTGGAACAGCTTGCATGTTTTTGCACTTCAAGTCTATCTTCTTACTTTGTGCACCACAGTGATTGTGTGTTGGACAAAATGTGAGTGACCTACTCTTAATACTGTCCCTTAACGCATCCTGTGCAGACACAGACGGAGCACTGAAGCTGCTACCCTGCTAACATGCTGCTCACGCTACACCTCCCGTGTAGACAAGGTCTTATTTTCCACCTCACTACATAGGGGTACACTACTTCCTGTGCTGACACTGAATGCTGGTGTTTGATGTAAATCATAAAATGCAGAATCGTCCAATAGGAATGTAATTCCTGGGATTACTGGGCTGGATCACTTTAGCAGAGCTGTTTAGAGGTAGCACAGTAAAGTCAATGCAAAGATATACAGAACATACATGTAACCATTGCTTTCATGTTTTTGCAAAAACCTATTGGGCGTAAGAGTAGGACAAGGTCGAGAAGCAAAACGAGCGCTATCAACACTCAAAACACACTCACCCCAGACACACACACACACACACACACCTTTTATTCCCTTTTAATTATCTGACCCATAATTGCATTAATTTGCCCTTTAATGTTCCACTACTTGCACTATGTGCACAAGTATTATACATTGTGTAACTGTTTTGTTCCACATTATATTTGTCTTTTTACTCCCAAATGGAAATGTAACATGTACAATTGTAAAATTTATATGTACATGTGTAAACTATATATGAAACCTTTTAGAAATTAGAACAACTTCATATATAAACATAAACGTCTAGTCCATACAAATATGTCTATTTATGCATGTTTAATACATGTATTGCAATATATATCACATGAATAATGATTTATACAAAGATCATATATGTATTGGTGTAACTGAGTAATGAATAAATTACACAGATACATTTCATTTATTTAAAAAAGCATGGTGTGCACATGATGTCGTACGTCTATTGATATTACATATGTAAACATACAGATATACATGTAATTTTTTTTGCGTACATATATAAATTAAATATATATTGTTAACATATAATTCATAGTCAGTATAAGCATATATGTGTATATAACATATATGCTTATACTGTAGACGTATGTTACGTACATGTATATAGTATAAGAACTTTATTATATATGTTGTTTCAAGAAATTTACATATATAAATTAAAAAATATATTATTAACTTGTTCACATATAATTCCATACAAAAACTCATCATATAGATATTTTAATACAACAATTTTACTATGCGTATTTCATATGTTACAGACCTCTATCTTCTTATATCCAGAAGATGTATGCAACAGATTTGGGGAACTCGAGTCACAGGACTTGATTTCTTTTTTCATTTAATGTTACAGTGTGTTACAATGTTACAATGTTTTTAATGACGCAGAGAAGTTACATTTTGTTCTTGAGACATGACTGGGTCATTCCTAGTGCAATGTGAGCAAACCGGGAACCTACTAGGACGCGGCAAACCAGACAAGGCCAACGCACGAGGCGGCTATTATACAGGAGGCTTGTTCAAAAAAAAATTTGGATTTAAGGTTATTGTTGTTGATGACCAGTAAGAAGAACACATTGGTATTCAAGGTTTGCAGCTCAAAAATCACCAAAACCCACAAAAAGTATGTAGATGTGAAGCTAACTTGGATCATCAGAATCCCATATGACTTGATTTGTGACTCGCTTGACCTGAGCAATGATGACTAGTTTTGCTTATAGAGCAGGGACTCCACTTGCTTAAGACTTGAGGATTAAGACTTGAGACATGCTTATCACTTGCACATGTGTGAGTTACTCCCACAACTGGTATGTATACTGGTGGGACCCCGTTTGCTTTCAGAGCTGCTTTAATTCTTGGTGTCACAGATTTTGGTCCATATTGACTCGATGACATCAGACAGTTGCTGCACATTTGTCGGCTGCACATCCATGATGAGAGTCTCCCGTTCCAACGGTGAACTCATTGTCATGTTTGAGATGATGTGAGCTTTGTGACATGGTGCGTTATCCTGCTGGAAGTAGCCATCAGAAGATGGTACACTGTGGTCATAAAGGGATGGACATGATCTATCTATCTATCTATCTATCTATCTATCTATCTATCTATCTATCTATCTATCTATCTATCTATCTATCTATCTATCTATCTATCTATCTATCTATCTATCTATCTATCTATCTATCTATCTATCTATCTATCTATCTATCTATCTATCTGAGATGGAGCCTTCAAGGTCTCACATGTTTACAGCTCTCAAACCAACACATCACTTCCTCATGTGTCTCTTGGCTGCACCACACCCCTGCTGTGACATCCCGTCTTGTTCATAAACTACATGGCAAATTGACAAATTGTCAATTTCTATTGATGTCGCGGCTGAGTGATGGTTTGTTACAAATGAAGGCTTTCATAATGAACATGTCTCCATGTTTGGAAACAGTCGTTAAAAAAAAAAAAATGTTGTTGAGTGATCAGATGACAGATGAAGGTATGTTGTGGATTCAGCAGTAAAGTAATTACAGCGTTGTTAGGAGGTGCCATAAACTAATGGCCTACATCAAACAGTGCCGCAGTCTGTATTGTTAAAATCCAAGTGTCTTTATTTATCGGCCTTTCCTCCGTCAGTCCTGAACCTTTTCCTCTCCCTCCCTCTCTCTCTGTCTCCTCCTGTGTGCTGTTTCTCTTTGCTTATCTGTCACATTGCTGAGGTGAGTCCTCTGTCTCCTGATTTATTCATGATACGACTTTTAATATCATTCACTATGACACTGGAGTCTGCATCTCAAATTAAAATCCTTCAGGCAAAGTGTGTGCCGTGTACTGTGCACAGAGTATGTGTGTGAGTGTGTGTGTGTTTGTTTGAGAGGGAAAAAAGAGAGAAAATCTACTGTATCTCCACCGGTTTATACGGCGCGGTGAGAGCAGATGCTTAAATAATCCATTATCTGATTACATGAGGGCGTTGCATGCTTGTGCAAAACTGCAATACTTTATGTTTTAAACACACAAATATATATATATATCTTTCTTTTAATATATATATATATATATACATATAGATATATAGAGTGTGTGTGACTTGTCTTTGTGAGTCTCTATGGTAATGTGGCATCTCAACAATTAGCCAGGTGTAATTGAGTGGGGTACATGATTGTCACTGGCAATTGCAGTGATGGAAAGGCACGCCATTCAAGAGTGCGTGGGTGTTAACCACGAGCATGGTTCCATGTTTGTCTCCGTGTTTTAATGGGCGCTATAAGCTTTGATGGAACATTACCAGTTTGTTCATGAGCGTATGTCAACATATGTGGGTGGAAAGGTGCGCTTCTGAAGAGCTTTTTCTGTTTAAACGTGTGGGCGGGATTTTGTATGTGTTTATCAGTATATTGGAGAATTTGTCAGGAGCATTTGAAAGTGACAAAAAGGGGAAAAAGCCAAGTGAAGACTTAAAGACGCCGGCGTGTTTTTACACCTAGGTTGTGTTTTCTAGCCTCGTACACATTTGTCTTTTCTCGATGACAACCTGATCACACTTCGTACCTGTTGATTGCAATCTAGCTGTTGTCATCTCACACCTGATCCTATAGCTTCCCTGTATTGTAAAATGCTGCTTTTTTCTCTACAGCTTAGAAATGCACAAAGAAACTTTTCTGCTCACAGATGCAAACTTAAGCTCAGATGCTCAGAATGACAGTCATGCTTTAATTATATGGTGATCGGACTCGATGTTCTGCACGGGGTTCTTCTCCAGTTTCCAGGCAGAGTTTGAGAGATTTTAGACTGGCTGAACTCATTTAAAAAAACAGACAACCTATTAACCTGGCTGTAACACCTGAGCACTATGCAAACAGACGAGTCTAAATATTACCTAAAACTAATGAATATAGATATCTGAAAGTAAAAAGAATCCAAGTAAATAACAATATACAAGTCAAAGTGTTGATATAACCCGACACTAAAATACAATAGTGCAAAGAGTGCTGGAATAAATGTTTTATAGGTAATACATTTCATGCAGTGGGTGGTTACGTAGGTTCAAGTATTTGCATATATTGTATATTCAGCATGCTTAGATTTATATCTAGCATTAATAATTACCTGCTGAGCAAAGTTAGTACTGTGAGGAAAGAAACCATCCATGTGTCACAAACAGCTTGAGCTTAAAATAGTTCAGCATAAGTCAAATGCTTAGCAAAAAATGATAAATAAATGGTTAACATAGAGTATGCCAGAATTAATGGATGAATTGGTTATTATTATTGATTGCAATAAACGACTAATAGTATTAATTAAATGTTTGAACCAGATACAAATAGTTACCTTAAAGTAACAGATAAATCGTTAAAATAGTTAGCTAATATAAATGGTTTCGATTGTTACCTAAAGTAACTGATAGTGTAAATTGTTAACTAATGGCAACGATTAAGAACGTTGGCTTAAGTGTTGACATATAACGTGCCCGCAAGAACGAGTACTGAAACCTGGAAATGATTCAGCACTCCTGGTTCCCTCATCTCAAAGTTTTTGGTTAGATGTCTGAAGTAAGGTCATTAGATAACATGAGCTTAAGAGATTTGAAGATTTTGTCAGTAAATGCCCCACTTGTGATTTCTGAAGCTTTTGTGCATCTTGAAAAAGGCGATTGCTAACAAGTGGCTGAATGAGATCACAGAACGCCATCACACCGCTTCGCTTTTGCTTTTTACTTCTGACAATTGAATTTAGAATTCAAAAATCCTTGTAAAGATTATCTTGCTCAACAAAACGTGTCAGTATCATAAGCATTGTTAACCACGGAGCTTATTTTCTGCAAGAACCCAAAATCCAATGGGAAAATCCCATCACAGGGTGATGCTAACTTCTGCGTCGGCCTGTAGAAAAACGTCATCTCTGAATAAGTCTGTGGAGCTTATATTTTGTACTGTCCCAAAGTAAGGTTTAAATAAAGTTTTCCCTTACCTACGGGAGTCCCAGTTGAGCAGAACTAATGCCCCACTTTGTTTTTATTTTCAGTCCAGGACGCCAGCATCATTGTACAAATCATCTCTGCCAACAAGTTATAGTCCCAGAGTTTTCCAGAGATAGTTATCCAGCAAAAGAAATGCTGGTCTGGTGACAGATAGCATGCTAAGCTAACACCATGAGTGGGCAGGTCACGGGTTTTTAAAGGAGATCATAAGAACTATTTATTTGAAATTTGGGGCCATCTCCAGCTGCAAGGGCGAACAGACACCATTTTAAAACAGCCGCTGACAATAAGGGAAGAAGAACCAGCAGAAGATGGAGCAAAAAATAGTGTGGAAATGCAACCTGCAGATGGAAACAACCAAACAACCAGACAACCAAAGCTGGGTTTTAATTGTGGACAGCAGGCTGAAAGCAACAAAAAACTAATTAAGCTTGTGGCTGAAAATGTGGTGACAGAAATGTTGTCCTCCACAACTGACTCTCCGTCTTTCAGACACATCGTTGGGAAAATACCAGTCACAGGCAACATCATTTGCAAGCCATCTAGTCTTGGCGCCCTTATCTGCAGGTGATCTGCATGAGAAATAAAGAAAAAAAATCAGTTATAATAATTGTAGTGATTAATTTGACCCAGACAGGGCTGATCACTCTGAGGCTTCCACCGTATTAATACTGAATTAAATCACGCCTGCCTCCTAGATCTCTATTCTCACTCGCCTCCTCCAAGTCACCTCCGCCTGCCACGTCTTCACCTTCCTTCTCTCTTTGAATCATCAGGAACAAAAATGAGAATGTCACTGAGTGTGTCTGTTGACAGGAGGCCAAAGAGAGTACAGACAGACTCCACTGTGTCACATCATAGTTTCCCGAAAATCCCACTGTTCTCACTCGCCTCCTCCAAGTCACCTGTGACCTCCAGCTTCTCTCACTCCTTCTGCCTCTCGCTCTGTCCACTGTCCACTGAGCCCACAAGAGTCAACGTGAGATTATTTGCTCTTCGTATTTGAGCAGCATGGGGCTACATGCTACATCCTTATTTACGTCTGCTGCCATCTATCTATTTCCTTTCCTCCTTTTCTGATCACAACAAAGCGAACGTGACATAAAGAGCAGCGTGTGGTTATTATAAGAAACTTTAACAGAAACCAGCGTTTAATTTTCACCTTTTCAGCTCACCCTCTTTGTGACGTCAAACACAGGTAAAATGTCTAACGCACAAATATTGGGTCACAAGACCACAGATTTCTCACGAGTTTGAGAGACGGCTGGAAGTTGGTGTCAGCTGTTTACTCTCGTCAGTAGAGCGTAGACCCCGGAGCTCACCACAGCATCAGCTTTTAAATATTACCAAAACACAATATGTTTTTTATAAAAGTAATATTCATTTTTGATTTAATAAACAACTTGAAAATATTTCCCATCTTTGCTGAACAAGATTTCTGTTGGAAAGAAAATAAAGACCTGTCCCAGATTGAAGCCGTTGAAGTTCAGTCATTAAAGCAATTAAAATTTACAGTATCTTGATCAGTGTGTTCACACCGGGCCCTGCTCTCTATTACTGGTGCGAATGACTTGCGTGAATGTTGCGAGTAAAAAAAAATATTCCAGCAGTCAATCTTGCACGTGTAGAGCGAGGCGAATATTTTACTCGCACCCAGTGTGAACACACTGTAAGGGCACTGGTATGGTATTATTTTTATGGATGTAGCTACGGTGATGCTCATTGATTCGTGGAATACAGTTTTGAAGGCTCTCCTTTGAGCACAGTTTTGAACAGCTGGTGTGTTCTCATTAAACGTGCTTGAGGTTCTCAGTTGCGATGGAAATTAAAGTCAATCAGTGCCTAATTTTATGAACATTATAAGAACATAGTAGATAGTAGTAGTACTAGTAATAGTAGAATGAAATCCAGGGGTGGGTAGTAACGCATCACAAGTAGCGCACATGAGTAAAAAGGTGTAGTTTTTAAGAAAAAAGCATGCAGCTGTACTTCTTCTCTTGCCTTGAGTATATTTTTGAGCTGGCAATCTACTTTTTACCTCACTACACTCACCATTTATATGCTAGTTGCAATGAGTCAGCTCTAAATACGATTGAGTGTACGGGGTAGAGCACATGAGGAGCCACTCCACTGCAAACCAGGCACTCTGCCCGGCCTAAGCTGACCCCCCGCCTGGACTAAAGCATTGTTCAGTTTTCCAAAAAGTTTTTCTCAAGATGTTTTTTAAACTTCAGTAACTCAGTAGGTTGAGAAAAACACCCTGCTAAGGTTACAGTGAATTGTGATGAAAATGAAACTGGCTGCACACACACACACACACACACACACACACACACACACACACACACACACACACACACACACACACACACACACACACACACACACACACAGACATCACAGAGCTGCCAGCCTCTGACCTCATGACAGCCACAGCTACGACGGGGAATTCAACCCAAGTCAGTGAGGTAAGCTTGCTAGTATTAATGTGGAAGTTTCCACGGTTACAGTCAGTTAGTCAGCAGCTGACATGTACATTTACAGTGAATGAGCTGATGTTACCATTATGTTAACTATGAGGAGTCAAAACTCCACAACAAATCATGTTACCAACATTAACCACTTACTAACTTACCGACATGCTGCGTCTTTCCCTGTGACAGGTCTAGGCTGATCAAACGTCCTCTTTTGCCTGGACATGTCCATTTTTGATGTCCTGTCCTACGCGTTTTTTTTGCGTTTTTCGCTGCACAGCCTGATATTTTGTAAATTATTTATTGATGGGATAGCCCCTTGAGATGAATCATCTCGTTTTTTGTTTGGGTCCCAAACAAAGAGACAAACCAGACAGTAACACTGCAAGACAACCTGTACAGTATTGACACTACCAAAAATTGTAAGAGAAATACAGTACAGACATTAAGAGAAAATAAAAATTGACACAGACAAAACCCACATTACAAAAACCTCCCAATCTCCCAACCTCACACCTCCCGCCCCCCAGATACCAATATATGTATAGTATTTGTTTGCAACGAGTCTAGAAACACAAGTCCATTATTAATACAGAACATGTACATGTTATAAATCCCACGTATAGCCTTTTTTTGTGACTGAACAAATATGTATTTACACATCTTTATATAACATACAGGCTACGCGTTTTTTTTGCCTTTTTCGCTGCACAGCCTGATATGCAATAATAAAATGCCTTTTACAGCCTATACTTATACATATCTCTGTGACATGATGTGGTTGAATATTATTTCTGGCCTAAAAAATTCAAGTAACATTTGAATGGGCCTGAATATCAGTAACTATTTTAAACGATCATACCTTTTTTCAGCAGTTCAAAAACCCACAACGTCACGTTTGTAATGCAATGAATTGTTGGTTATTAAATCAGTGAAGTCTGCTGATGTCTGCACCCCAAACCCACTCTCTAGAAGTCCGCTTGAGGCCCCTTGTGGACTGGTTAAACTGTGGGTTTGGACAGCCCTCAGCGCTCCCGGACTTCAGGTGAACGCGCCTGCAAAGTCTGCGAGTCCACAAGTGCGGTGAAGTGCGAACATTTGGATTCAGCCTAACTGTACTTTTACATCAGTATAGATTTTTTTTAGTTCTCCACTCACCACTGTCAAAAGTCTTTACATTACTGGGAATGACAATCTGATACTTAATGAATATTGGTGGGTACTTGTGTCCTCTGAAGTGTATTGGGATTACAGCACAGGATGAAGGGGTACCTGAGTTCATCTAACAGGGCAGTGGGGGCAGGGTGCGTCTGAGAGAAAAGGTCGAGAATATCTTCTTTGGGAATCACCATCTTTGTCGTTATAGGCTTTCACGCACAAACAGAGAAATGTATGCATGTGATCTAACAGGAGGATTTCTGCATTCTGTCTGCTTGCTCTCGGGGCGGACAGTTATTATGTGTATTACCACCTGGCCCTCCCCTTACCCATAATGCTGTATTCCCCTACAATAACAAATACCCCAAGGACAATAGCATGGGACGACAAAGGATGAAGATGAAGAGGAGGGTGGGTGCATGTTGTGCCTCAGAGCGAGGGCATGGCTCAGCAGGCTCGACAGTGTCCCCTCGATGCTGGCTGGTTTTTGATGTTGAGGACTCAGAGTGGGCTTGGTTTTTAATGTTATGCAACTTTGAAGATGGAGTGTTTGAAGTTATGCATGAGTTGGACTCATTTCCAGCTTCTTCCTGATTTGTTTTTGTTTTTTTTTCCCACCATCTCTTTCTTCTCTTAGAGCTTTTTTTTTCTATGAGAGGCACAAGTTATGTGTTTGAAGTGAAGGAATGTTTCAAGGGTATCTGCTGAAGCGCCCATTGTGGTAGTGGTCTTCGCTGTGCTCATGTCTTAATTGTGTCTCTTAAGTAATTGTTGCTACTGTATTTCCTCATTGCCTCTCTCCTACAGAATCTATAGTCTCTCTCCTAATTGTCACGTCTGTCTCTGGACAGATTTTTACATGATAATAGATGAAAGAACTCGAGGGAGCTGTGTTCCTTTGAATTAAGGTCAATGGAAGGTTACAGGGTAAAATATAACTTATTTTGTAAAAGACTGCTGTAGATGTGACATGACTGAATTAGTTTGACTGATTTCATAATGCTTCTCTTCTCTATACTACTGTGACACTATGCAGGCTGTTCTCATGCACTGTTCTTACATATACCCACCACATTTCTTTTTTAACCCACGTCAGGCTGTTCTCACAAACTGTTGGTATGTTTTCCTGTGAAAAGTAATGCACCCAAATATGTTCAAATCCCACGCTCTTTGAAAGCCTGAAGTCATGTGACCACTGCGCTGATGGGAGTGAACTAGGAAGCAGCCCTGAGTGGTCTTGTAAGGAGGCAGGTTGGGATGGTGGTAAAAAAAAACACAGGACTTTTACCTGGGACTTTTCTTTGGAGTCATGTGTTTGGGACTGTGTGAACATTGAGTCATTCTAAGATACGTTCTCGCCATGTTTCTTCTCCACAGTAACTTTGGGATACGTTGCCAACATGACCATGAGCCAGTAATTCATGTATATTCTATATAGTTGGTAAGATCACATGACCTGGTGGGAGTTCAGAAATAAAGTAAAAGTAGAAAGACTGAATGTTTGTGTGAGGAGACAGGTTGGGGTGATGGACAGGACTTTTCCCCAGGAGACCTGTGTTCAGGACCCTGTGAGACCAAGTGAACTTTGAAATATTTCAAGGTACGTCGTCACCATGTTTTTTTTCCTAAACCTAGCGTAACTTTATGTTAAGCACATAATTTCCTATGTGTGATGCTAATTCATTAGATGTCACACAAACGGCTGTATGTAGAGACTCTGCACTGTTATTATCCCATTAGTACCGCTTGTGGCCACAGGGGTCACTGTTCAGCAAACCATGAGTCTGCTTTAAAGCTGCATTAATTGTTTGTTTTTTCTGCCATTAGCGAGCAGCAGAATAAGCTGTTAAAGGCGCCGTATGTAAGAATGTGGCCAAAACGGTTACTGCACTCAAATTCAAAATACTGATGCGAGTCGTGTCCGCCCCCCATTTGAGCAAGTCCGGCTTCTCTGCTGCTAACGCTGCTGCCGGGATACAGCTGAGGAGGAGCCGGCTGCTAATGCTATGTACCGGGACACTGCTAATGCTGCTTGCCGTGCTGCTAACATTTGTTTCTCAAAAAAATCAGCCGGGTCGATGACCCACCTGCACATGGGCTACAATGTATGATCGAAAATGAATAACAGTTGAAAGTATTTGAAATGTCCATCCCCGTCCAGCTATGATGCTAGTTAGCCAACTTTGGCTAAAGCTTACCTGTGGAGGAGAAGAGTAGCCACTTCCACATCCGATTTCAAATATTTCTCCACTTTCAACCGTCTCCACCGTTCAAAAGCATCTCCTATATAGACCCTCGCTTTTCCTTGAGTTTTGTCTTGGCGTTTTTGGGAATCATGACAAGGTCATTTGGGTTTAGACGCACCGTCAGCCATTGTAGCTCAGTCGTAACTACTGGCAACTCGGATGCTGAGACTCTACTGATTGCGTGACTGGTAGACGGTGGTGGGTGGCGCAACAGGCCAAAACACAAATTCAAAACATAAACATGATTTTGCAGATCGTAACAAAATTTTTAAATATTCTGGCTGTACTATTGTTGTCGGTGAGATCAGTATGTTTTATCAACATTATTCCTTAGTCTCTGTGACATATTAGGATTATTTTACGACTATTTGCTTTAGATTTCTTGCATATAGCTCCTTTAATTAATTAAGCTGTTAAATAATATTATCGCATTATAAAGTGGTAAAACAGGTGGTTGTTTCGGCTACAAATACAGCAGACACAGAGCAACATTCCTCATCAACTCCAGGGTAAATATCCAGCTCCACTATGTTCACCAGCTAGTTGCAAACTTTGTTCGTCTAATGTTTGGTGCTGGTCAGGGAGCAGTTTTTGCTGAAATCAGCTGTGAAAAACAAGGTAGATAAAAATCAGTGAGGCTGAACCAAAACAGTAACGCAGCAGCCTGTAGGACCAAGACAATGAGATGAAAGACACCAAAACAGTCCCTAGTGAGACAGACCTATGCAATACAATGGACTTAATGGTTCTGAATGTGACATAAGGAGCATTAATGTAGGAGAAAACCACAGTTTGCCATGTAAAGACATAGTAAAGTAATGGCATCCTGAGCAGAGAATGATGTCACACTTCCTGTGTGTGTTGTCAGATCTTCTCTGTGGTTTGTTGTAAGCCAGTCAAACTGCACGTGCATGACACCTCTGCACTGCAGTCAGACAGTGGTTACTGCTGATATTGGGAGGAAGTCATCCAAGAAGTATAGTGCCCGCCCTCTTGTTCCACCTTGTAAACTCCATTAGCTCTGTTAGCACTGTTGCCTTTGTTTAGCACTGTTGCCATGGAGTTAACACCGTTAGCTGCTATCTGCCGGCTCAGCCAGCTCCATGTTGAGAACCACGTCCAGACAACTCATATGCTCCGAATGGGCCTGCCATGATAATTATCGACATATTGTGTTTACATGTTTGTTCAGCCAACATAATGCCAGAATAAACAGCAGGGGTTTCTCGACCACTGAAAGACTTCAGCACGGAGCCTTAGCCAAATTTAGAAAAAAAAAACAACTATGCAAGACATGTTTTGCTGTCATCTCTGGTCGTGCTTCTTCTCATCTGCTCCTTGTCGTCGTTGCACCATAGGCTCAGGCTCAGGCAGCTCATCCACACACAAAACACACACACAGATTTTTTTTATGTTTTATTTATTTAGGATATTTAAATTTCTTTTTCAAACTCCAGCTCCAGTGTCTGAATATTCTTAAGAATTAAAAGTTCATTGCTCTTTTAAAGGCTCTATTTGCATTATTACCATATTTTATCATCATTATATTAGTGGGATATAATGGTGTTAAAATACCAATAATATAGTTTATTGCAATTCTTGTGGGACAATATATTGTCCACCAAAAGTAGCTAATGTGACAGGCCTAGCTTGGAAATGTAGTTTGTATGTCACTGTGTCTTTAAGGGTGTTTCTCAGATGACTGCCTTCAAATGTTTTGCTCCAACTAAGAGTATAAGTGTAAAGTGTCAGAGTATTAAAATGGACAGATGTGTATCTATTGATAGATGTGAAGATTTACTGTGTGACATTTAATCAGATCGCAACCATGCCGGTCTCCTAATAAACAATGCCAACATGTATTTGCTCTCGCCCTGTCAGAAAAGGCTTATTGAAAATTTTAAGGAGTGCAATGAAAACAATATTTCAGCTTGATACTGGATCTATTGTCATTCAGCTCCAGATTTCTCCATTTACCTCTCCCAATAAACAACACCGAGCAGCTCAGCGCCATCTATTCCTTCACTTGCTCCTCTCTGCCCCTTGTCAAAAAAGACAAATGATGTGAATCCTTCCTTTTAAGTACGCCACAGCCCATTTTGGATCGTTCTGCGGGAGCAATAGCACTGTTCAATATTTAGGATTAGGCTTTGACAGCATGGAGCAGGAACCATTATCCCATTGCTGTGTGAAGCTAGAGAGAGCGGTTTGGATCTCTGTGATGTGCACTTTTAATGAGGCCCATTAAATCAAGTGGCAGTTCCTCACAAGGAAAAGTTGGTTGGTGTTTAATAGTTTCACCGCAAGCTTACATAAGCCCCTTTAATTCAGCGCTCGGGCGCTCTTTCCGGGCAGCGCCGGGAGAAGGCTCCCTTGCTCCGCCGAGAGGCACGCAACAGCAATTAGCCGTCCTCTGGAGTCTTAATTAGGGAGCCACGTCGACCTGAAGACGAGCGCGTGAGAGGACCACACGTCGGTCAACAGCCAAACAAAAATAGATGAAAAAAAAAATAGAGGCTCCAATTAATTACAGACTCCAAATGAGCATCCAAGTAGTAGCAGGCCTTGAGAGGCGAGAGGAATAAAGTCAGGCTGGGCTGCTTAAACTCTACTGGAGAGATGGAGGGCTGCCACCAGTTTATACCCCCTTCTTTTACATCAATCCCTACATGCAGAGCTCACTTTGGAGATGTGGAAGAACGCTTATCAAGCAGCTCGCAGCGCCTGAGGGCAAACTGATCTGAGTGATCTTAGATTGTATGCTATATGTTCTTTAATTAGCTCGTAACTGACTGTGAGGGGCTATTGTCTCCACTAGCTTATCCTTCATTTGGTTAATTGGCATTCGGTGCATGCACTCCTTTTTGTGTGTGTGCGTGTGTATCTGTGTGTGTGTGTGTGTGTGTGTGTGTACGAGGTTTTACCTGCTTTTGTTCCACCTCTTTTCCTCAGTGTAAAGCAGGTAGTGCTGCCGTGGCCATGGTGATGAGAAACAGCATCGGGGAGGATGACAAAAGACAATTGCCATGGTGACGGTGTACAACGTTTGGCATTCATGTGTCGACAGAGAAGATGATACGCTGACGTGGCGATGGTGAAGATTTCTGTAATGGCCATTACGACGGTGATGAGAATTACCGTTGTGACGGCAATGAGCGTTAAGGTGCCGGTAGCGTCTGCGGCAACGGGTTTGGTGATGAGTGTTATGACAGCCATGAGCATCACGGTGCTGCTAGTGACGGCAGTGAGGCCTGATGCCCACAGCGAGGGCTTCTGTATCAGATTACGGCTGGTCTGCAGGCATAAGACAGCAGCCTCTCGTTAACTTTAATGAGATAAAGACATGCCCTGCTCTTTGTCTGGGGAGTTCTCTTTTTATATTCAAGTATGTGTGTGTGTGTGTGTGTGTGTGTGTGTGTGTGTGTGTGTAAATGTGGGTATGTCTCTTGGAGGAATGCTGTTCTGCCACGACCACAGTAACCTCACAAACATAACACAAACAGAATAATGTCATGCATAAGAGGAGAATGTCAAATCTGATCACCAGTCATTTGTATTCCCTTTGATTTTTCTGTGTGTAGAGTTCTGCATTAACCATGTTTGCGCTGTATACCGTTGATGTTTGGCTTATTTGCAAATGAGCAATGCTCTTGCTTCTGCAGACCTTGACAGCTGACATTATACCAACGCTACTCTGCATCTGTGTGAAAAACTAAATGTGTGTGCGCCCGTAAAACGAGTATATCTTTGCATGTATCTATTTGTGTGTTGGTGAGAGTGTGTGGCTGGGCGCCATGCCAGCCTCTAAGTGACAGCACCCCCTCTCGTTGGCGCATCTTTGTCTCAGAGACTAATGGCACAGAGAGAATCAATTACCGCCATAACGTTGGTGATGTGCCAGAGCTGCTGAGCGGTGGAGGAGAGAATAAGCCATTCCCATGCACCCTCCGTTTTCACCCACCTCCCATCTTCCTCCTCCTTCTCCTCCTCGTCCTCCCGTGTCAACCAATGGCCGGCTGGAGACGATGACATGTCCCCTCGCTTCCCGTCATCAGGCCTCTGTGGAGCACCGCAGGGAGATGGCACCCATTCCAGACACTCCCCAGAAGCCACAGTCGCACCCCGTCATCAGAGAAGCCCAGGATCCCACCGGCGAGGCGGAGAAGGACACCCTGCGGCTTGGAAACATAGTTCCACTCCACCACTCAGTGTGGCAATATTTTACTATTTGGAATTTGGCCTTGAAGCATTATAGCTCATGCTCTTATTTTCTGCTCTTATTTTCAGTGATTGAGAGCTGAGAGAGAAGGCGATCATCTAGACCGCAGACCGGTCCAGAAATACGTGAAATAGACATGAAATCTTAACAACTCATAGTGTGGTGGTGGTGGCACGAAATGAATTAAAATCACATGCTAGCAACATAAAATAGATGCCAGGGCAAAGCGAACGAGGATCTTTGGTTGTGGTGGACATATACAAATAAAATATAAAGAGTGAGGAAGTCCGCGCAGGCTGGGTGGGAGGAGCGGTGTATGGATCAAACAAACATGGTCGTTACGTGACTTTACAGACTTTACGTAAATACGCAAAGCACATGAGCTGACGTCACTTAGGCCTACAGTTAGGCCATACAGCACTTACTTTAACTGAAAGTGCAATCTTTTCCTAAACTTAACCAGATTTTTTTTTGTTCTTTAAACCGAATCAAACTGCAACCGTTTTACCAGGAAACTGCGACCGTTCAGAGTAGACTTTGAATTACTGTCTGCCTGCACTTTTCGATACTACCACTAGGGGCACCAAAGTTAAAGACACCAATATTACACATAGTGGCTTCAAAACATTTTGATTTGATTCAATCATATAATTCTTTTCTCCCTTTTTCTGTGTGTTTCATATCTTTGTACAGTCCGGTTGCCGGGAGACACTGTTGGCACTGTATGTTTATGCGAACCTTGAACACGTTACATTTGTACATTTTATTCATATCATACCAACGTTTCTAAAGTGATGTAGTATACGAGTTGACTTTGTCATCTGGAGGTGGAGAGGATGATGGATGGTGTGTCACCTGGGCTGGATGCCTGCCAAGCTGCAGACCACTGTTCAGGAACAACAAAACTGATTGTTTTTTAGTGAGTCATCGCTGCTATTGCAAAAGTGTTTTAGCCACCAAACATGGAGCTTTTTTAGCGACCCATTGCTGTTTTTCCACCAGGGATTGTGCCACGAAGAGCAGCTGTTTTGTTGTTTCCTGCCATGATTGTGCGACCATAGGCAGGTATTTTAAGCCAAAACATTCCCCTTTCCAACCATAACCATGTGTTTTTATGCACATTAACCACGACAACAATGTATCCGGTACATAACATGGTTTACAGAAATGTCTGGTGATTGGGTTTTGTACATACATAAGTTCCTGTTTATCATGTCAGTGTGACTGTTAAAGGGGGAACTCTACCAGTTTTACATATCAAAGTGTATTTCCAAATGTTCAGGAGTACTACTAAGTGCATATGTAAAAAAGTACAAAGCCTTTATTGTCTACAGAGGGAGCTGTATGAAGTCTGATAAATTGCCTCGAGCCATTTCACCTGAGTCGGTGTCGCTTGGGGCTGAAAACTACACATTTAAAAATGAAGAAATATCTGGGGGTGTGGAGTTAGAACAAGACCTTTGCAGCCTGCTCCTCATCTCTGCTGCAAGCTCGAGGCTACGTTAGCCGCTACTAGCATTAAACACCCACAATTTGTGACTAAGCTGTTGGCTGTTGGATTGCATTGTGGGTAATGTAGACACCAGGAAGATGAATGCATGGATTTTTTTCCCCAGTTGTGATTTTTAATCTCTTATTTGATTGATTTATTCAGTCTAAATATATTTTTTTCTTTATGTTATGCTTGACTATTTCATGTTTGAATCTGGTTGTCCTTGTATTGCACATTGTATCTACTGTACACTTATTGATAATATAAAAAAAGGTATCAAATACTGAAACCTTTGTTGTTATTTAAGAACGAAACTACGAGGAGCTCAAATATTTGCCTTTTACACACCCAAGCTCTTAAAATTTGACGATTTTCTTGGCACAAGTTTGAAAATATTCTCTTTTTACTGCAGAAGAAAGGATAAAATGCCTCCCTTTAAACAGCATTTCCACCATCATGGGACACTGCCTCTCTCTACTGAGAACCAGCATTAAAATTATAACATTTCTTGAAGCATGCATTTGTTGAATCTGATCAGATGCCTCAGTGGAATCAGTTCTGCGTAAATTATAAGTGAAAACTATAATCAAATACTTAAAACTCTATCACTTCCGTGATATCAATAACAAATAATGACTTTCTGTTATTAATTATTCAAGAGCGTTTGTTGAAATTGTGTTCGCCTTGCAGTAATCAAGCGGGAAAAACAGAGGGCTGCTTGGATTGTCTCCAGGTCTGTTTAGATGCACCTGATGTAAAACCACAAATATTTGAAGTAGAAAGTCCTCTCTGCACACTGCATCTTTTAATACGGGATTTCTCAACAGCAAAACAGCATGAAGAGCCACATGAAAAGCTTGTGGCGGTAGTTAGAGTACATAAGCGGTCTCAACACGCTGACTGTCGAATTTAAGTTCCTTTGTACGACCTGCTTTCTGAAGCCCAGCCACCAGAAACGAACATCGTCTCAGCCCTGATCTCGCACGCTGAGTTTTTCAAATTATCCATCAAACAGGATCAGATTGTCTCACTTCTTTCACAGCTTCAAACAGACTGCTAGAAGAGAGAGGAGGAGGGTTAGGCTGAGAGAAAGAGAGGTGGATGGAGGCATCTGACAAACTCATCTGCAAAGTAGAGGAGCAGTAGAGTGTCTGTGGTAGGAAAAGTAAAAGAGATGTCTGTCTTCTGCTGTTACAGTAAATAGCTTTTATATACTTGGGTAAGAAAAAAAAAAAACAGTACCCTACCCTGGCTTTGAAAGCTGTCTCGTCTAGACGTGGTAAACGGGCTACATTTGAAGTGTTGCCAAATAAAAGATGAGCTGTTACTCAAAGGCCTTTTCACTCTCTTTATCTCCCTTCAGTCTCTCTTCCCTCTGAAGTTTCTACCATTCGTTGCTGATGGCACCTGTTTTCAGGAGGACAAGCAAAAAAGTTAGCATCACAGTGACAGAAATATTCCTCCATAGGGGTATTTTATCCATAAACTTCAGCTCTTGGTTAGCTAAATCATTAATACATCTAAGCTGGATGGGGTCAGAAGGCCTGTGCTGCCAGAAGAAAATATGAACACTTCGCTTTTCTGCTTTACTTTTTCCATAATGTTTTCTCTGTAGATCAGAATACATACATTTCACATTTCACTCTATGAAATTTTTATTCACATTGCAATCATCCATCCATCCATTTTCATCCACTTATCCAAGGCCAGGTCGCGGAGGCAGCAGGCCAACCAAAGCACCCCAGGTGTCCCTCTCCCCAGCAACACCTCCCAGCTCCTCCTGGAGGACCCCAAGGTGTTCCCAGGCCAGATGAGATATGTAATCCTCCGGCATGTTTTGGGTCTGCCCCGGGGCCTCCTACCAGTGGGACGTGCCCGGAACACCTCTAACTGGAGATACCTGAACAACTTTAACTGACCCCTTTGGACGTGCAGGAGCAGCGGCTCTACTCCGAGCTCCCTCGGGATGTCCGAGCTCCTTACCCTATCTCTAAGGCTGAGCCCAGACACCCCACGGAGGAAACCCTGTAATTGTAATAAAACTTGGATAAAATTAAGCAAACAAAGGGAGAGACAACATGCTCTCACAAAAAACATGTGAATTGACCACAATCCCGTAACGTATTACGTGGTGGCAAGTTTGAGTTTAGGCATCAAAACTAATTGGTCAGTTAGAAAATGATCACAGTTTCTGTGAAACTACATTTCAGATGGGTTAGGTGCCAAAACTACTTGGTCAGGTTTAGAAAAAGATTGTGGGATTAGGGCACCAAAAGTACTTGGTTAGGACGTTAAGTACGTTGTTGAGTAACATAAGTATGCATGAAACATGACAAAACTAGAAAAGCAGCGCAGACCTCCGCCAAGTAGGTGATATTCCCTCCCCCTCTGCATCAGATTTTACAGCCTGCATCACAATTAGGTTATTGCATCGCTATCATTATTAGGGTATATATATGCCTTCACCATGGACACACTGGTGTATTTATTTCGTTTTTTATTTTGTACCAACACAGAATATAATATGTTTTTTTGTATTTTTCAAATTTCTTTTTTTCCAACACAGAACATTAATTTCAACTTTAGAATTACAACAATATTTAGCAAGTAGAACAAGACGTGCTTTCCGGCCACCAGATGGTGCTATTTTCACCGTCTTTAGAAATTGGAATTGCTGCTGAGGCTGTCAGACAATAGACTTTATTTATTATTTTATCCACTTTGCTTCACCACCAAAATTGTATCATCTATTCCTTGTCCCATTATCCACCTTTCCTGAAAATTTCATAAAAATCTGTTCATAACTTTTTGAGTTATTTTGCAGACAAACAAACAGACAAACAGACCAACACTGGCGAAAACATAACCTCCTTGGTCAAGGTAACTATAAATGGAGGTAAGTACCTACAGTTAAAAAAGCAGACGTTTAGTTTCACACAGGACACAAGCAGCGGTCTCCTGGGTGAAAGTCCTGTGTTTGTTTGACCGATCAACGCATTCTCATCCCAACTCATCCAATATCACTTTTTTGTCTGTGAACATTCACATGTAACATGCTAGGTATCCTCCTGTGTCAGCTGTGGATGTTCCAGGACACTATGTCAATTTACATGTTACCTGCATTGTGTCTTTTTAAAACGCACTTCTGTTTTCACTGGAAATGTTAAGTTTCTGCTCGTTGGGTGAATACAATCTTTCCAAAATAAACATACCTAAATAAACACGTAGTATTTAGGTTTATTTTACATTTAATTTTACTTTATGTCTATTGTGCAACAGACACACGTGCTAGGTTTAGAAAAAAACCATCATGGTTTGGCTTAACATTCACACAGGAAGAGAACAGTGGGCTCCCGGTGAAAGTCCTGGGTTTAATAGATCCATCCACCTCCAGGGATGCTCCAGCTCCTTATATTACATTGTAACTGGTTTCGCATGCCATGAAAGGTGCCTTTGTGCATCAGTATCTTGCATCAACATCCACTGATGACTTTGGCTGGTGGCCGCTGTGTCAACAACTGCTGCCGCCCTCCGTATAAGGTGCCTTGGTGTGTCGGTATTTAATGCCTACATCACTGACAAAGCGCCGGTAGGACTTTGGAGGACTTTCCTAATTGACATTCTTTTGGCATTGTTTCTGTGGTGCCAGCACATAATTTTAACACACTACCTGCCATGTAATGCAGCGTCAGGAAGTCATGGTCTTCTAAAATTTTTCTGTGAGACCAGGTTGGGAGAGAAGTTTTCTTTTTGGATTCTTTGAGCAGGACAAGAAGAGATCTGGGCCTGTATTGAGGTCGCGCCTCAGGGTAGCAAAAACAGGCCAAAAATTCTGGTCCGTTGACCTCTGTCGAGTCTCCAGGAAATGATGTTCAGGCAGAGATGCTATCTGAGAGGAAAGATGTATTGGGAATACTTCTGACAGGAGCAACAATTTCAGCAGTCATAAATCAAACTTTGATCACATTTATGCACCTCATAATGTGCACGACTCAAGAGTCCTCAGTGGAAACACACCTGCATAATGAAGAGTGTTTCAGTTTAATTACAACAGGTAAAATTTAGCACAAGATGTTATATCTGGCATTTATTTCAAATAATAGCCAAGATATAACATTTGAGAGATGGAGTATGTTCATATTGTTAAGGTGCATTTCCCAACACAGAAACAGCCATTTTAACTCACATGTAGGGAACATGACACAAGTGTATTTGAAGCTTCGTCTGCAGCTGCCAGAGGTTTTATTACCTAATCCTCTGGTCCCTTTTAGCAGAGAGGCTCTGTGTCAATGTCTATTTTTACTTTACTTTACATTGTGTTGACATTATGTGTAATAAATAAAGTAGTTTTAAAGTCATATTGCCTCAAGCTAACTGACTCACAGATACCTTTGCTGCAGGTAATTCTCCAGCATAGCACTGCTGACTGGTTTCTGGATGTCTGTGTGCTGTGGGGACTTAAAGGTGACAGGGTGTTGGGTTTGGAGACAGAGCTCTGTTGTTCAGGATGTGAGATAACAGTTCTGTGAGGCCAAAAATGAGAACAAGAGTGCAGGAACGTGGAGCAGAGCTGTGCTTATCTCAGCAAATACACAGTAAATGTATAAAGAAACATAGTGAGACAAAAGAGGCCCAGGCTAATCCTCAAACTGTATTAAATGATGGACATAGCCACCGTGTGGAGTGATGTTTTTAAGCCTTGAGTTTGGCACTTGGCCTCTTGAATTTTTGGAGCCAGAAGTGACCATGTTTGGACGAAAGGGTGGAGTTAACCCTAATGCTAGATGGTAGCTTGATTAGTGCTGTGTATTTACAGCTAGGATTAACTGTTATAATGCTTTTGAATTTTGGGTTACGCCTTGGTTATGTTATCTAACCAATGATGTCACAGTGGGAGCAGCTTGTTGCTGGACGGCAACCACCTGTCAATCAAAGCGGTCATGGCTTTAATTATGTGCAAATCTTAAGCCTTAAATGTAAATGCTAAGAACATGTTTATTTCTGATGTGGAGTTGGGTATTTTGGGGATTGAGTTGCTCTTGGAGCCAGCCTCAAGTGGCCATTCGAGGAACTGCAGTTTTAGACACTTCCTTGTTGGCTTCATTTTCAGCCCTGCTTTTTCATCTCACACATTTTAATGTTATGTGTCATTCACCTCCATTAAATTTCAGCAACATCATATTTCTCTAGTGATGTGTCCTGCTCCAACAACCTATATCTCCGTCTATATCAGTGTAGGTTTATGTTATCCTGTGATGAAAAAGTTTCATGTCACTGTCTGAGCATGTGCACAGTCAGAACCACCAGAGGCACAGAGGAGGAGCGCAGGAATGGGCTTCAGGCCTTCAGTCCGCAGGGTGGAGAATCTCGTGGCTGGGTAGGAATGTGCTTGGCCAGACTCGAGACTCATGGCCCAGCTTCCCAGGTCAGTTTTACCGGTAGCCATGTGGAGAGGAGGCTGCATTATCAAGAGCCCTGGTATGGACTGGAGTTTGATGAGGTGGATGACCGGTGGCTGAATCACGTAAAATCGCAGGTTTCTGTGGGCAACAACTTCCTCTTCCCCTCAGCGGTGACTTTTAGGACAGTATTTTAAGGCTGCGGTTAAAGATTCCGATAGTGTGAGATGGCTGTGTGTTCATCGCTCGTTAGACAGCTTCGTCTCCACACACACGCACACACCATAAACACAGCGTACCAACATTCCTACCCACGTGCGTGTTTTCATGCAGCACATTCACATGCACCACACACCATTCCAGCTGTAATGATGGAGAGTTCCCGCCCTTCTCCGCCACTGCAGGAGATGTCAGTGGGACAGACGTGACAGTTCAGTGCTGCACAGGAGAAATCCGTCCTCTGGAGGAGAATCACACGGCTGCAGTGACAGTGTGAGTCTTGAGACAACATATACAACATGAGAAAACACACCTTCTGTCTCCTCAGCAAGAACGGGCAAAACTGTAACAGAGATTAAAACATTTGAAGAGCAACATTGTGCTGCTTCTGAAGATGCCCCCCAAATATATTCAACCAGCTCTGGTAACACGAGTTCTTATCTTGCTGACCTGCCTCTGAACACAGGAAGGTTCATATAAAGCTGCCTTGTCTTGAACATATTGTAAGTATGAAATGAAACCAAAGACTAATTTTTATGACCAGTTTTATCCAATCTATATTTAAGTAAATCATGCACTTATTTTTAATAAAACTAATTAATCTTTTAATTTATTTTTTTTTTTACACATATTATAGTTACAAACATAGCCTTTATTTAAAATGCACAATTTTGTTCATCTTTTTTGCTTATGGTGTTCTAGTCTAGATTTATACAAATGTATGGATTTTATTTTGTTTCTTTTCCCTGTAGTTAAATAGGTCTTTAGTTATATTTTGGTATTTTAGAATCTTTAAATCTCTTTATCTCTTTTAACATTTGTACTGCTTTTATTCTGTTTTATGTTTGTGTACATTTTATATTGCTTTATATTTGTGTGTCATTCTTTTATTGTTTACAGCACATTGGTCAGCTGTGGTTGATGATATAAATCAGTGGCAGCTGCTGGTCTTTCAAACAGGGGAAGCTCACTTTACATCATAACATTTGTCATATTGTAGCGAGGCAGTAGCTTTAAAAGGAACATTTAATTGATGCCATTTCTCAACCACACTCATGCCATAGAACCACAGCAAAACACACCTCAAAGATTTTCAGATGGGTTTAAAACGGTGAAATAAGGACCTCCGGACGGCACTCTGTCAGAAGACTCCACTCACAAATATCCACATGGGACTGAGCTCGAAAGGCGAAATGTTGTCAATCACAAAGGGATTCAGCCTTTTAGACAGTTCCTCCAATCATCATGCAGACACCGAGCTTCCTCTCCCGCCTACCGCTCCATTAGGTCCCAGGGAAGCTGAGCCTCCCTGGAAGTGACGATTTTGTCGTGTCCACCGTGCTGACACGAGAATGTATGACAGGGAGGTTGCGTTTGAAGACTGGTGATAAACCGCTGACGTTTGAACATCAGAGTCATGATGTGAAACGCATCCTAGTGCACGTTTAATGCAATGTAAATTCTTATTTTGATGTAAATTCAATAGTGCATATGTGACCATTTCTTCTATGAAATTTTCAGGGAAGTTCAGCCTCCCTCGTTGTCTCAGAGCAATCGCCCATGGTAACTTGATTTGATTTTTTCATATACTTCAAATGTATGACTTTTTTTTTGAACATCAGCAGATCTTGGTGATTTCTCATAATTGCAAATTTCACATTTGCCAGCTTTTCCCAGACCTTTACAATGTTACTTTTATTTATTACAAAATGAAAAATGAAAATAAATGACTGACAATCAACAGCTCAGCCTCAGTAACTGAATGCAGCCACACTTGTACCAGAGTAACAGAGCGTTACCCGACTTTAATTACTGAATTTCACATTTTAATCCTCAATTACTTCCCCCATTATTTCCAAAAGTTATCATATCTGTGTGTTACTGTTATTAATGTATGTTGCTGCCAACACTATGCTAAGAAAGTCAGACTGTTATGAACATTTGACATAAAAAAAAAGTTTTCTTTCTACTGCCTGCAGATATTTATACCTGAAAATAAAAAGGAAAAGTGTTGGCTATGACTTTGGATAGGTCTGCCTTTTTACAGGTTCATGTTTCAGGACTTGTTGCTCAAACATACCCATGAACCACATAATTCACATGGCAGGATGCCATCCTGTGTAGGATTAATAACCAACCACAATAATCATCATAACCTGTATCAACAGCATGTAGCAGGCGGGAAAAGGCAGCCGCATGACCGACAGAAAAGAGTGTGAGACCATCAACTTATAAACACTGGCTGAGCAACTTGTTAAAACATTGCTGCTGACTGCAGGAGTGGGCTGATAGTAATCACCTGATAGCATGCTTGGCCTCAGAGCTCTGCCAGAACTGATGTGGTGCTTCAGCTGTGGAGTCACACAAGTGCCACAAAGACTGATTAATTAAATAACATAATATAAATACTATAAATATTATGTTACTAATTTATTTTGAAAATGATCTGTCTTGATTTATTTGGCTCCTTAAATCGTCAAAACAATTTTCCAATTTTTGTAATTTCGAAAACACTGTATTAATTTTTTAGGTCTCATAAATATTAAAAAAAAAAAAAAGAAAAGATATAAATAAATGAAATACAGTTGCTGAAATTCAGTGGACATTTTAGATCTAAAATTTTATTCAAATAAAAAAGCAAAAAAACAAAAAACAAATTCAATCTCCGCCCCGTGAAGTTACATTTTTTCATTCTTAAATTCAAAAGTGGAGTGACCAAAAATCTCAGATGCTTCATGATGTCACACTCTGCTTCTCTCCCTCACCTGCTCCTGGTAAATTTCCATTCACCTGCACCCTGCTAGCCAGCCACGCCCTGCTCATCAAGACAACGCCTCTCACCTGCCTCCACAGCTGCAGCTCAGCAGCCAATCAGCAGCCTGGTATAAAAGCCTCTCCAGCACTCACCCTCACCCTCACCCACACCCACACTCACCCTTGGCTTGATTCCCAGGTACCAACTCTGCTTGTTCTTATCTGTTTCCCGATAAACTCAGCAGCCTTCTGTCCGTGACCACGAGTTCGGCCTCAGCGTCTCTGTTTTCTGTCCGCCTGTGGCTGTGTGGTGTTTTCCTGCCACGACGTTTCAAAGTGTGTTCCCACCGGCTGCCAGTCGCCTGCTGTGAGACACCACACATTGCCTTGTGTGTGTGTGTGTCCTTCTCTTAACCCAGAGAGAATATTCAGTCACACAGTGTGGGATTCAGCAGCTATTAAAATATACTTTTTGCCTCCATACACGAGGTCGTCCTTTCATGTGGTGATGACGTATAACGTGGTGCATGTTTTTCAATGAATTTCCCACAGCCACCTCTGTTCATGGTGCAATAACTGGTTGCTAGGTTGCTTTATGATGCAACTGTAACAATTATAGATTAAAAAAATCAGGACATGACCTCATGATCAATTAGTTCGGCCAACAATAGCCTGTAATCCAACACCATCACAGGCCTGGCTCGCTTACTGCGTGTGAATGTGTCTGTACATTATGCCCTCATTAACATTCATGAGCAGAGTAGAGGGAAGTTTGAGATATTGTGCTGCATGTGTACACAGAGTTTTTCCTCCACAACTTTGTGTACACGTTGTGTGTGTGTGTGTGTGTGTGTGTGCGCCTTCTTACCCGAGGGACATCACAGCAGTATCTCATTTCACATGAAAAGGCCCGGGCTCGCGGGAAACAGTTTGTGCGGGAGAGCACTGCCTCCACCGTGTATCTAACCCCCCCCCCCTCCAAAAAAATAAAGAAGAATTTTTGATTACAGTAACAAGCCCATAAATTATGCAGGAGGAGTTGAGGATGATGAGCTGATGAAAGACAGCCCCTTTTAACCTTTTTCCCGGCAGAGGAAGAATCGCCCTCCCTTTCTGCTCGGCCACATGCAGCGAGGGAGAGTCGGAGACTGGGGTCTAGACGGTAGGGTGATACGTTCAGGGTGGGGGGTCTATATTTTCTGTCTGCGAGTGGGAATACATTGTGAAACATGATGGCCTCGCACTGCATCTGCAATAACTTCTCCTTCTCGGCTCTGTTTCACTGGCGTCACCGGAGGAGGAAGATTCCAATTGATTCTGCTGCTGTCGCCATTTTTGTCATGGAAAATGTTTTGCTGCTGCTGCTGTTGTTTTGTGTGTGTGTGTGTGTGTGTGTGTGTGTGTGTGTGTTTGCATGTGTGTGCATGTGTGTGTGTGTTGAGGGCAGGGAAGCTGGGGGAAAGCTGTTGATGTCGGCTTCGATCAGTGTGGCTGCTGGGAGCATCCTCGTAGGAAACGAGTGCGCCACTTTCAGAGTGGCTGACTGCTAATGTGTTCCTGTGTAACATAATACACACTCCCCAGCCCCCCCCCTCGCCATCTTCAGTGTGACAACAACACACACACACACACACACACACACACACACACACACACACACACACACACACACACACACACACACACACACACACACACATCAACTCAAACATATCTGCCACATTATACATGCAATCAAACACAGAACTCAACACTTGACTTTAAATGGTTCTCTTCAAGGATACGTCCGGTGCAGAGGTGTGGACTCAAGTCACATGACTCGGACTTGAGTCAGACTTGAGTCACAAATTTGATGCCTTTAGACTTGGCTTGACAAAATAAAAAAAGACTTGTAACTCTACCAGTGACTTGTGACTTCACTTGAACTTAAACCTTTTGACTTGAAAATACTTGATACCTCTCCCCGAGACCAAAGTTTTAAATTTGTGCCATGAATCAATTCATTTCCTTTAATTTCCTGGAACAATTAACATTAACACGATGCATTCCCAGCATGTCAACACTTAATTCCCCGGATCCACTTTCTTTGAACGAATCACAGGAGAGAACCATGATGACACAATGCTACATTACTGAGCATTAGTTAGAAAAATTAAAAGATAGCCAAGATAATGACAAAACATGTGAGTCAGAAATAACAGGCGGAGATGCAACAAGTTCCAACAATCTTGTTAAATAAATAAATACAAATGTCAGCATTTATAATTTCCGTAAATGTTATAAATTTTATATTCAACTTGTAAAAATGGCATTGCATTGAATGAAGAGCACATTTTGGCTTGTCTGAGCCTCAGATCCCACACACACCATCCTGCAGCCTCAAATACTCACTAGATCATAAAATGTGTATTGATCCTCTGCAAAAAATAGTCCCCAACAAATGCACCATTTACTCCTGTTTGAATAATGTTGGGTAAAAACTACAGTGACCAGTCATTATTGTACCTTTTTAAAAAATGAAAGTATATATTTCTGATCTTTTTTTTTTTTTTATTAATATTTACCTTTGGTAGGAACTAATAGATTTGGGGCTGAGAGCCACAAACAAACAAAAGAAGACAGAAAGTATTGGGGGATAGACTGACACATCTTTGGTTAAGGTTTTTTGTCGGATTCGGAGCAATTGGTAGCACTCTCTAATAAGGCAAACTTAAAAATGGATTATAAAATTTGATTAATGGCTTCATGAATGGTCAATAAATCATTTAGTCATTTAGAGTTATCAATGGTTATATGCTGTTAATAAGAACAACTGTTGGGACCAGGTTGTGACAATATCCTTATAAGTGGTTTCACACTTTGTAGTATCGGAATTCATTCATTCATTTATTGGGATCACTTCTTCATTGACTATATATACAGAAACAGTAACTCTCATCTGAGTATATATTTCAGAAAATTAACAGTTGCAGGAAAATTCCAGATGTTTTCCAATAAGTCGTTGCTTCAAACCTCACAAAGGACAGTTTGAGGTGAATCCATTTATCAAAAATGTATTAGTAATTACAATGACAGACACAAAGCCTTATTAGAATTTAAGAAACTCATTACCATATATTAATAAAGTACTAGCAACATGTATAACTGCATTATAAATAAATATACAGGAAACCAGCTGAATAAACTGACAACTCCAATATGTAGAGAATCATTTATTCATCATAAATAAAACAGTTAGTTACGAGTTTTAAACCCTTTTTAAACCCTGATAAAAACACTTTAGGGAGTTAAAACTGAGGAAGTAAAAGACCATTTAAATTAATTTAAAAACTCAAGTAAAACATTTAAAGATCCACTGTGCAGGATTTATGGGCCGCTACTGGCAGAAATGCTACATAATATTCATAACCATGTTTTCATTAGTTTATAATCACCCCAAAAAAAGGAATTGCTGTGTTTTTATTACCTTATAATGAGCCGTTTGTATCTACATCCCCCATGTTTCTACAGCAGCCCAGAATGGACAAAGTTAACACTGGCCCCATATTTGTGTTTTTGCGGTTTCGCATCAGTTCTGCAACCTTACCCTAAATGCCACTACATTCTACGCACTAGACCTTTAATAACACAGGTTTTATATTTTAAGGAATGAAACTTCAATTGTGTCCACTCTCTAGCTTTTTCCAGAGTGTTCAACCACATCACATCTCTGAAAGACACTGTAAAGTTTCTGTGAGTTTTTTCAAATCCATCCTGTGTTGAAGGCCATGAAATATGGTAGAATGTAATCACAACAAGAGTATGAATGTGCTGATAAATAAAGGTGTGAGTTGTGTACAACATATAGTTTTAATGTTGCGATGTCAGTGCAACAAAATGCATGTTTGCTGTTTTCCTGATGAGAAAACTGTGTTTTAAATGAGCTCTTTATAATCTTGTAATACATCACGATTCATTACAGGCGCAGTATTATTAAATGTAGTCGTTATGTTTCAGATTACGCACAAAAAATATGAACAAAGATTCACACATGTGCATCTACACATGCACCCGAGGATAGCTGGCGCCTTCCCAAATCCCATATCCCGCACAAAGAGCCATTGTAGTTAAATATGATAATGAGCTCAATATGCCCTCCTCAGGAATGTGTGAAAACGGGGCTGTTTCAGAGTAGAAATGCCCTCTTTCCCACAGTCTTAAAGAGGCAGCGGCCCCTCCAGAACATGACTGGCATACAAATGCCTTTGTGCCTCAGTACGGGGCCAATGTTTGGCGGGTGGGCGGGCGCGAGAGGGCACCCTGGCTGCCGCCCAAAATCCACAACGGCCATATGCAGAGGAGGTGGAGGAGCGGCTCCCAAGTGCCTAGAGGTTAACTGTAGACCAGCGGGGATGTGAGCTCTGATTAGTGATCAGTGAAAGAGGGAGCAGGCGTCGGGCTCGGAAAAGCACTCAGAGATACGAGCCAAGATAGTTATGGAGGAGAAGGTGCCAAGATGAAAACACTACAGGTGGGAGGGGGAGGAGGGACGGCAGTCCGTGGGCAACTCTCACATATACAGTGTATATATTTAAGGGTGTGAAACTCCCCAGAACAAAGAGCCAATTTGATCTTTAAGTTTTAATTATAAGGAGTGAGAGCAAAGGCCATAAAACTAATGTGTCTGGAAGCGATATTATAACAAAGAGAGCATTCTCAACTAATGTTGTGTCTAATGATATCAAACTCTATTTATACGCTTCTTATTTAAAAGCTGCTCATTACATGCTTTAAAGGAACATTTAAGACAAATGCGATGAATAGAAAACAGATATAAACACACATGGGGTTTAAGTAAGTCCACCCGACTGCAACAAAACAGGTTGTTTGTCAGTGCCTGTTGCAACTTTTATAAAACCTCTGTAGACCAACACCAAAAAGCAGAATGTTAGCAACTAGCTGGTGAATATCGTGCAACATATTCTCAATAGCGGCTTGTATGATATCTAAAAAATTAGCAACCCACATACAAATTTATGTACTTAACATACAGTCACGTACTGTAAGGTTGTGTAGGTTAGGTTATGAAGAAGAAACATGGTGAAGGTGTAACTTAAAATAACTCAAAGTTCACTTGGTGTCACGAGGAACACAAACACGGGACTCCTGGGGAAAGTCCTGTGTTTGTTTGAGTCTTCCACAACCCCAACCTGCCTCCTCATTATACGTGAATTACTGCCTCATGCTATCATGGATTATTTATGAATTGAGGCACATTATACTAGGTATACGTACAAACAGTGCATAAGAACATCCTGCATACCTGTGCAAGATATAAAGCTGGATATCTTCTGTTGGAGAACAAAAGAGACAGACAAAGAAGGTGAATAATGGTGTTACATTAATCAGGTTTCATGACTCCAAATGAATGCTAATCATGCTACGCTAATTGCTATATCAGCCTTATATGGGCATACATAATATGCCATTGTGTGCCCATTTTTTTGACTGTAAGAAAACTGGTCGACACGGCTTTAAACTTCAGTCTCTTTTTCCCAACATGCTGTAAACCACACTGGCATTAAATGACCTGATTTGAGGGATGTGTTAGAAATGAGGTCCAATAATCAAATATTCACTCTCCTTTTTAGCTTCTCTTTGAGTTCACCAAGTCTCGAGAAAAATATCCGACTCTGTAAGGCCACATCCACTCAGATGTGTTTTTTAATTTTAAAACAGCATTCTAAAACAATCTCCCTGCACACGAGTGTTTTAGCACCACTACAGAAATAATCTTTTTAATAGATGAGGATGGCGAAAAGTAAAGACCAGAGATTTATTTGTTAGGACAGTCAAAGAGGTGAAACTGTCACTGAATGTAGTATAAAGCAGTTAAGGCAGCAGCAAACAGATTGGGAGTCAGCAGCATTTACAGTTGTGTGGATTCTTACGCCAAGCGTCCATTAGCTAGCTGCTAACATTGTGTGATGTTTGGTGCTGAGCAGGTAGTGCACGGTGGATTTATTAGAGCTTCTTCACTGAAAACAGATGCAGGAAAGTTTCAGATGGTAAATCCAAAACAACGGGCTAAAATGGGCTAAATGTTCCACAGAAACAAAAGAGAACTGCACGGTGGGGTGATCATTCTTTGTAAGTGTTTTACTGTGATTGTCACCTTTCACATTTACACCTCATCACCTGATCTTTGCAGCTTTAAATTTCGGCAACTAAAACCACTTGGTTAAGGTCGGGGAAAGATTGCGGTCAAAGTTAAATGAAAGAAGACGGTCTGTTGGTGGGAAGTAGGACCAAACAACGTTCTACTTTGATCCATTCATTCATCAATCCATGCATCACAACATGCCACCATTTTCGCTTTTGTTCCTGACAGACTGGAGTCATAATTCATGCAGGGACTAGAGGTCCTTGTCAGACACTTGAACAAACAACAAATGCTGCTGTTGCTCTTGTGTGTACAGATCCTGATAAACATTAACATGCTGATTACCTAAAAACAAAACATGTAAACGTACTTCACAAGAAAATTGAGACAGGAGACGCAGATCAGAGAAAATATATTGAAAGGGGTCGTTGGTTCTCAAGTGGCAAATAAAAGCCCTTAAGTTGTTGTTTTTTTGTATAGAAATTATTGGTGGGTTATACACAACTTTTTAAAATTATACACAAAATGTTAAATATATAATTTGAATACAAATTATTCAAAATCTCACTGGTTCAGAGCACTTCTTCGCTCCCCAAACAGCTCTTAGCTCAGAGCAGCGTCTGGTTTTGATTTTTTCCTCTGCCTCTCCAGGACCTCTGAGTCGTTACCCCCTATTTTGGTGGTCCTGACCCAGAGGGCCAATCCTTGGGAGGTCCTGACAGCTTGGGTCAGTCTCAACCGGGGTATCAGGACCTGCAACAGCTTCAGCCGGAGAGCAGGGGAGGGAAAAAGTTGGAGGAAAGCACTTGTGATTCCGGTGGGACTGAAATGCTTACAGGCCTTGAACTGTCCTTCAGATGTTTTTATTTAAACCTTTATCTTGAAATGTTTCTACCTTCAATGAAGCATTTCTCATTTCTCTTTTCTGACATGCAAATTTCATTTCCATTTCAGGATAGTGTTTCCAAAGTTATAGACAAAATTCTAATTTCTGTAAGCAGCAATATCTTTGGATTGAAGCCAATATTTTTACTGCTGTCCAGCATCTTTAAAGTTAATTATCTGCCTGTAAGATATTCCATACTGAACAATTTCAGAAACACTTCCTGAGAGAAACTTTATCTTTTATTTCTAACAACTTATGATCAATATTGAATGAAGCCAAAATCTTTAGTCAATCTTAAATCATGGAGTGAAGAAATTCAAAGTATGCAAGTTCTGGAGTAATGGGGATAATGATATCCTCAGGAACAGCAAGTCACACTGAATCTAACAGCATCAGGTGTGTTAATGACGTGCCTCAGTAAAGACTCAGATTTAGGTTTCAAGTACAGATTTTGATGCGAATTGCAGCAGTCTGTTGTGAATGCTTCTCTCACTGCAGTGGTGGAAGACATACTCGGATCTTTTACTTGATGAAAAGTTGCACCAACACAGTGTAGAAACACTGCTGCAAAAGTCCTGCATTAAAAATGTGATTAAGTAAAAGTGCTTGTGACTAAAACGTTCATATAAATGTTGTAGAGTACAATAATCGTGTCCCATAAAATGTGCTTCACATTATTCTACTCTGAATATTGTGCACTAGGTAGTAATTTGGCAGCAATTTTGGACACTGCCTTGATCGCAGACAAGGAGCAATCTTCTGCAGCATTAACCGTTAAATCCCCCTCAGTCCGGCAACTTAAGATCAGCAGGATCGGCAGGACACACAGGAACCACCCAACCACTTGTAGGATACCTTTAACACGTAGGTTCCCCACGCACGGACATACGCAGTCTACTCAGTGAGGAGGCAAGAAGTTAATATTAACGTGCCTGACACAACACCACCATAAAACTCTCATTAGTCTACCATGTGCATTTCAAAGACAAGCCAACAGACCTGACAACAACAGCCAGGAAAATGATACAACACAATTTAACAGACTTAATATAGCCCAGAGACACATACAGGCATTTAGCAGCAGCATATGTAACACAAAGTGCAAACTAAGCTGCTGAGAAAATTAAGTAGTAATTCAAACTCATCATCAGCATAATGAGTAACATCAAACTCCCGCAGGACGGCCTCCGTATCAATTCCAGTATCATGATGGTCCATCATGTTATTGGGATTGAAGTGAAGGCCTCCCTGGGCTCATTGCTTTGCTGCTAGTCTCTGTCATTAGCCCTTTTTAAATAGGAATTGTGCAAATTTGCAGGAAAGCCCAATCAGTCTTCTTTCAGCATTGGCAGTACAAAAACAAAATCGGGGAGTGCGGCAAAATGCCACCTACCTACTTTTGTTTATACAGAATGTGCCTTTTTCTGGGCAATGGGGGGCGTGAGCAAGGAACAAAATGTGTAGCTCAGCGTGCAATTCTCTCGTAAGTCGGCCTGTCCTTCACCGTCCGGTTAATGGCCTCTTCATTTGCGAGGGCAAGGAGGGCGCGCAATGCTTTTGCCAATCCGGCTCTGTGCGTCTAAACGCTCGCAGCTTGCCAGCAAAACGGCCCAACATTTGTGGAAAATGTGGCAGTGTAAAAAGGGGCTAATGTAACGTTAATGCTAGAAGCAGTAACATTGGCAGACTCGGTGCTCGTACTGCTGCTCTCTGTATATTCTTATTCGCTTTCTTATCTCAAAAGCCTGAAAAATGCTCAGTAGTTTTCGTTTGCTCATATCAAACTACTTTTGCTTGCTAACACACAAGATAAGCAACACAATATTGCTAGCTTAGCATCACAATTGAGGGACAGAAATGTTTATCATACGCTGACTTCTGGCCTGTGACACGTGCACCAATCATCAGCATCTCAGGCACATTCATCAGTAAAAAAAAAGCCCCAAAGACACAATCTGCTTCTTTTGTCATGATTTTATTTTCAATACAGGATGATAAATCATTGTGAAATATGTACACACAGTGCGTATAGGATTACAGCTGCCGGCGCCACTGAGTGAGATTATATATAAGTAAATAATAAATCTGAATGAAAGATAAAAAAAAAATAGTAGCACCCACATCAGAATAGGAACTGTAGAGTGTGTGTGTGTGTGTGTGTGTGTGTGTGTGTGTGTGTGTGTGTGTGTGTGTGTGTGTGTGTGTGTGTGTGTGTGTGTGCAGATGGCTCTTTCTATGTCTTCACCTTTCATCATGGCACCTAATTTCATTTTTCTGTTTCAATAGATTTTATTGACTTCCACCTCAGTTTATCGGGCCACGAATTTATAGAATAAAACATATATACTGTCCACAGAAACATCAGCAGCATTGATTTTATTTTAATTTTTGCTTTTGTTTTTTTTTTTTCTTTACAGAAGTTTCATATAACTTACATCAGTGCTGTACTGCTTAACATGTTGTACACTGAATTTACATCATAACGTTTACATCAGCCAGAAAATGTGGCTAAATTGAGATTAGGTGAGTTTACTCCCCGTTACATCACTGATCAAAATTCCAAACTTCCCCTCCAGATTCCATGTAGCAAAAGTTGCTCTGCTTCAATCTGTGGTTCACTCTGACTCTTTAGTTTTCTGCCCCTCACGTGCACATGTTTGATATTTACACCAACACCCACCTCTGACACACTCATTCTCTAACTTTTTATCATCAGCATGAACACAACGTCCACACAAACACGGGCACGTTGAACGCATTGATCCGCGGCCCTCATTTGGGTACTTTTCTGCATGGTGGAAATCAGCTGCGTGTTTGTGTGCGGGTTTGGAGAAATCACTCTAGGATTCCAGTGGGCCACTGAGCGGCCTGGGTGTCATTGCAAAAGTCCAATCAGTGTAGTGAGACACAGCAGGGATCACAGCAGTGTGTCTATCTCGCCAGACGGCACAGAATGATGAAAAACCTCAAGTCTGAAAGAAATGCTCGTCCTAATACAAAAATCTGGTCATTATCGACTCACCCCCATGTCAGTGGAAACTTCTGAAGTTCATACAACCTCCACTGAACCTTTAAGCGAGTTAGCAACTGCACTTCCATCTCTTCTCCGTTTTCCTTACCAATGGCTTGGTTCTCAACTTGCTCAGGTACATCTGTCTTTCTTGACAGCCTGTTATATATTTAGCTTTTATATGAGAGCAGTCAGTTCTCCAAAGGGCCTCCATGATAGCACCAGCTGTGGTTGCTAGGAGAACTGTGAAAAGGCAGCCAAAGACTTATATTATGAGCAAATGGATGTGATAAATACACTTATGGTAAAGAAAACAGTAAGAATTCAATGTTGGAACTGAGAAAAAAATGTTTCCTATATGCTTAGTGGCATTTAATAGTTGGTATCCAGGTATAAACATCATGCAAATTTCCAACTACAGTTGGCACATTAAATTCTGTGAACAGCTGCTGCAGCATACTGCACTGGCTTTGATTGCACCATGAACCCAAATAGTCTTTATTCACCTCATCATGGATCATTATCTTTGGCGTAGCAACCAGTAGTTGGCAACCTGTAAACATGCTTTGTTGTACTATATCAGTTGACATTCATGTTTAAACACAACTCTGAAGGCCAGAGTATGCTTTAAACAAAGTACTTCCTAAGAAATGTCTTCCCAGCAGCCACACTGTAGGAGAGGACAGGGATACAATGAATCACACGACAGCCTCTCCTTGAAGGCAGTAATGGTGCTGCTCTCGGTCGTACACAGGAACAGCCCATTCTCATTCCTTCAGCGTGTGATTTCAGCGCCAAAGACAGCCTTTAGTGTATTCATGAGACGGAGCGGACTTTCAGCTGACTCCAGTGTAACCCTGTGCATGGCGGTACTTGACACTGAGAGTGAATGACGTTATATAAAGCGCAAAAAAGTCAGCATAGGTTGGAGGTATGGGAGTTGGATGGGTCAAACAAAAAAATTTCCACATAAAATACCCACACTGCACTGACTTGGAACACAACAACGTGAAATTCCACACCGTGTCCGTATGGTTTAAACGCTGTGCGAATATTCCGCAAATCCGTCCCACATTTCCTAATCGCAGCAGTGAGAATGAACTTCAAGTCTGTGGGGAAAATGTATTTATTCTAAGCCAAACCGTTACCCTTTTTCTAAACATGAGTAGTTTGTTTCATAAACCTAACCTGTTACACAACATTAAACATGTGTTCGTCACACAGATACACTAAAGGATGTCTTGTGCGTCACTGTGAGATGCTGAGGGGTGTGACAAAGCATTGTTATTAGATGCCTTGGGAATGACAATGGGTTGGCAGGAGAGGTGAAAGAAGTACTGCTGTGAGGTATTAAAAGAGAGCCTGAGAGAGAAATTAAAATCCTACATACGGTACTTTTTCACCTCTGCACACCTGACCAATCACTGTGTAAAGAGAACGTGATTGCTGGATTATTGGTTTTGGAATGTGTCATGGCACCGGATGGGAAAACACTGAGGAAAATCATTTCCACTTACCCTCACTTTTCCTTTAGGTTGCACAAATTAAGGTTTGCATGCAGGGAAGTTTAATTCTTAAGCATTATCTGACATGAGCAGCACGGCGGTGGAGCAGTTAGCACTGTCGCCTCACAGCAAGAGGGTTATGGATTTGAATCCGTCGGCCAGATGTTCTCCCTGTGTCTTTGTGGGTTTTTTTTTGGGTACTCCAGCTTCCTCCCACAATCCAAAGACATGCAGGTTAACGTGTGACTCTAAATTGTCCGTAGGTGACACTGATTATCTTTTCTTCTGCAACTGATGTAAAAGCATGAGAACTCTTGTATTTCAAAGTTTCTTCTTCTTCATCCAGAAGCGTCATGACTTGTGAAGCTGATGAAGCCTCTTCAGGACTAAACAAGTTGTCTTTGACTTTCCATTGTCATATTTTTGTTGACCTCTTCCCTTTTTTTCCCCTGTGCCATTGTGTTGTGTTTTATCTTATGTCTAAAAAGGATGAGAAGGAGAAGAAGAAACACTCCCAGGCCAAACAGCTTCCTCTGTGGATGCAGTTCTTTTGCTGCAGTCCATGCAGCAGTTGCCTTGACAACTAACTCACCTTTTAAATAAACGTTAATAAATTTACTCGAACAAGACATACTTCTCCTGTGTCATGTTTCTTATTCAGTGTTTTACTCTCCCTGCTCTATGAATAGTTTTGACAGTACAACAGCTTTGCTGGACACCTACATGATAAGAGTGAACTGGAACATGACTTTTTGTCCAAAGTCCTGGTTGCTTGCCTTCGAGGCTGCCGTGTTCATTACAGTCACAGTATGTCAAAACTTCACCCAGAGAGGCAGGAATGCTTCATGAGCTTGGATGGACATGAAAATCTGGTTGAATATTTGGTACAATAGATGAACAACTGCGTTAGAAAATATCTTAGAAAAGGAGTTGCAAGTCTGTTTTTATGTCCTCAGCAAGGAAGTCAATTATGACTTCCAAGGTGTATTTCAGTGAGAAAAATCCAATCACAGAGCTTCAAATTCTGTGTGTGCTGCGCTGATGGTGGCAGCACGCTGAAGATTGCAAATTGATGCAAACATTCACCAGTTTAAATTATTTCACTTTCAGATTCTGCTTCATTTAGGAGCAGGCAAAACATTAAATCTAACAACTTTTTCCAATGGGACCTGAAGAAAACAGAAGCCTCCTCTATCCCAACAGGCAGAAGTGTCTCATATATGACGTTACGTACTTAATGTAGAGTTACGTAGGTTTGGTTTCGGTGACGACATACGTTAAAATGACTCAAAGGAGGCTGCTTCCTTCTTTGCTCCTGTCAGGGCATTGGTCACATGATCGCAGCCTTACTCCCCCAAATATGTGGGTTATACACGAATTACTGGCTCATGATTACAAAGGATATGTACAAATTTTTGGTGCAAACTATATGTCTGAAATAAACAACCAAATTAAAGTTTTGTAGATTTGTCCATAGTTTACAATATCACAAACTTGTGCAGGGATTGTCGTGCAGGGAGCTACTGCAGACAAACTAACACACACACACAAACAACAGAGTGAAGTGTTGTACTGACCTGGTTTGTTATTTTGAAAGAGACCGTATGTAAACGGTAAATTTCCTGTGAAAACAGAGGTGTATTTTGAAAGAAGACGATGTATGTAACCGGCAGAACTTGACACGGTGTCCTGTTACTAAAACTTTATCGTTCAACAAGAATAAACATGTAGAAAGTGGTAGTTAAATTTGCTCTGAGCAGAGGATCCACTGTCTGCTAGCCAGCTGTCTCTGTACCCTGAACAACACGGGGAAGTGTCAGTTCTATGAGAATTTGTGGCATCGCTGAAACTGGAACAATGCAGTGCGTACAAGGCTCAGTGGACTATATGCCAAAAGGTTTTAAACTTACGATTGCAATCAAATCCCACGTGCAGAGTGAGAAAACTCGCTAACAAACGCCAGGTATTTCCACCTTCTGTTCTACCTTTGTCTCTGCCATGAGACAAGTCGTATTCTATGCTACAGTATTTGGGCAACATTGTCTCCAACCAAGTAACTGGTGTTGGGTCATGTTTCTTTTTTAATTCAATTATGAATAAATTTTATCTTGAGTGGCATAAAAAAAGTCTTAAATCGAATTTGCCTTAAGCTGCAGAAACCCTGATTAAAAACACAGTCATCATCACAAGTCTCGCCTCTTTATCCTTTTTTTTTTTTTTTATGAATTACCAATTTAAAGTCTTAGACGACCTTCCCGCTGCTCCATCCATCCTCTCCCCTCCTCAGGCAGACAGCAGGGGCAGATGGGTGTCCACTCAAGCAGACCCCAGGGTGTGTTCGACACCCAGCTGGGCCCTCAGGGAGCCTCAGGGAGCCTCAGCGTCGCCAGCGCTCTGCCACAGGGTCTGGAAGAAAGGAGGGGAAGTTTTTCTACAACCGACCATGATACTAATTCTGAAATAACCCTGTCACAAGAATTAGCCGTTCTTCTCCCGTCAGTCGACCATGTAATGGCTGCTGAGAGCTTCCTCCCCCATGGCCACCAGTCTGACTGCAGGACGCTGCTGCTGAGGTCACAGAGGTCACGCTGCAGAGATTATCCAGAGATAACAGTGTTTTATTCACTACAGCAGTGTACTCCTTCCACAGTATCTGTGACTTCTTCCATTAATATACTGTAAAGACATCTTCAAGAACCTTTAAGGTCAGTTCAAGCCTCACTAAGAGAGCGCTTCATGAATGTGAAACCCATTTGACGCACATACCTGTTCATCACTTCTGATTCGTTCTGCTCTATACTGTTTAACTACCATTCAGATTCAATAGAGTGTTTCCTTGGCTGTAGATAAAGGGGGTGAAGAGTTCTCAAAAGGTTCCTGAGAGAAGCGCGTAGGGAGCACTTAATGCATGCTAACAGAAACAACAGTGTTTTCATTTTAATTGAGTTCTTTGTACTTTGAGTGTTGTAAAAGTTAGAGGTTGTTTTAGTACGTGGAATTAAAATCATGTAGAGGATATCAGTAAGTGCGTTAAAAGGTAGGTCTTAAAGGAATGCTCCTGCATTGTTGTACTGAACTCTCAAGCAGGAGGATTTGCAATAGACAGGTTAAAATGTTTGCTACAAGTGTACCTGTAGCCAGTATCTCACTATCACTACCCTCATTCATAATTTAAGAAGCTACAAATTATATTTAGCCACAAAATAAGCCTGAAAAGCTGCAAACAGAGCAGAGGTACAGAGAGTTGTGGCATAGAGATGATAGTTGCATTGGTGTGAACCAGCAGGTTTTTAGAACGCTGCAGAGCGGCACATTGCGAGTAGTTCAATCAGGAGAGACTCGGTTTTATGGTAAAAGAATATTTATGATTTAAGGAGGGTGATGAATCCATCGAATAGGGAACACCCCAGGCTCTAGACGCTGGTGGTGGTAGACGTGGTGAAGATGAGATGAGAGGAAGATGGAGAAGTGCTGATCATCTGGATGAGTAGAAGAGGGAGTCTTTGTTGAGCTTGTCCTGGACTCTGGATACGATGGAGGAGGATGGAGGTGAACAGAGTGGAGGAGGGCACAAAGATTCTGCCTAAAATGATGGCTGACTGCAGCAGAAGAGAGAGCAGATTTAAAAGACTGCAGTGGCATCCTGATTGGCTGAGAGAGATTGCGGCAAAGTTTGATTGGATAAGTAAAGGAGTGAACACCAATAGTCAGAGGGAGGAGTGGGAGTGGGATGGAGAGAAATGTGAATGGATGAGTGCAAAGAAAGTCTAACTGATTGAACTTACGCTGAGCTTCTTTTGTGATTTCAACTTGTCTTGTCGCTAATCTTTGGTCTGAACTGGGCCCACCCTCGTCCTCCGTGACTCTGTTATGAACAAGCGATAGCTGTGTTACCCTGGATTTACACAGCTGTTCAAGGGATAGTGCACCCAACATGAAAATTAACCTATTATCTACTCACCCTCATGCCGAGGGAGGATCAGGTGAAGTTTTAGAGTCTTCACATCACTTGTGGAGATCCAAGGGGAGAGGGGGTAGCAGCACAACTCCATCTAATGGAGGCTGACGGCGCCCCAGATTCAAACGTCCAAAAACACATAATTGAAACCACAAAATATCTCCATACTGCTCGTCTGTAGTGATCCAAGTGTCCTGAAGCCCCGACATAAAAAGTTGGGTTTTTTTGCCTCTCAGGGCACCGCGTTCACGTGTGCGGGCTTGCACGAGACCGTGAAACATGGGCACTGCGCTCATGTGTGTGCTTGCTTTCGCTGGTCTCAGGCTGGCTGCCTGGTGCAGCCTGGTTTTGTTGCCATTTGCGGAGCCTGGGCTGCCTACAGAGACCGACCTTTTTCACAGCATATTCAGAGGACATGTAGCTCGCGGATCGTGAGGAGATGTTCGCTGTATGTGACATATGACTTGACTTGTGACTTGCTTGACCTGAGCAATGACTCGACTTGACTTGCTTGACCTGAGCAGGGACTTGACTTGTCTTGCTTGATTCTCACCACAACTAACTTGGGACTTGCTTGAGACTTGAAGGTAAAGACTTGAGACTTGCTTGTGACTTGCACATGTGTGACATTGTGACATGTGTGAAAATATATACGATGCCAACACTTTTTCTGGAGACTGGGTTGGAAGTGAAATCACGCGCCAATTCAGTCTGATTGTGTGTAGGCAGAACTCTAAGAGACAAACATCGTATTGTCTGAACAAATAGAACCCAAATAACGTGCATGGCGAGACACCATCACCAGAAGTAAGCAGGAAAATGTGTGTTTTTGTCATTGGGGTTGCTCAGAGTGAAGCCTTTATAGGTACTAAATGTCTTGATTACAATTTGCAATGATTGCATTTTGCTACCTTGCATTTCCACTTTATGATTATTACAGTAAATGAATACCTGCTTCCTATTTGCTTTAGCTCTTAATTAGATTCTGTGACCTTTTACACATAGTAGTGCTTTGCTGAATGCAGTTAAAAGCTCTCATCTTACTTCAGGTGGCGTTATAAAAATAAATCATAAATCTGCAATTAGTAAAAGAAAAGACAGACTTTTGTAGATCTGTTACTGGCTGTGTAAAAGTTCCTTTATATGTCAACAAAAAATAATGTTCTGACACTAAATAGATTTCTTATACGAGGAGTACAAGTTTATTTTTGATCTCTAATTGGCTTTTCCATTCACATTAGAAGGAATTTTCCATTTTGTTCACGTGATTTTTCACCGCTGTCAGTGTTTGTCTTATCTACTCTTTGTCTGGCAGGATTTAATCTCATTTATTACAGTCTTTTTTCAAAGGGCTTTCTCTTTTTTTTACTCCAAAGTCTAGGACTGTGCCATTGTATGTGCATTAACGTCTCCTCCGACCATTCCCCCGAGCCACTCCAAAGAGCAGGGATTAATATCAATTATGGACGGGTGGGAAAGTTCCCCGCCATGTGCCAGATCCTTAATAGGGACATGTGTAAGTCATTACCTCAACACTTTGGGCTCCCAACACAGTTTAAGTATGTGTGTGCATGTGTGTGTGTGAGAGAGAGAGAGAGAAAGAGAGATGATTGATGATAAAGAGGAACAGAGTAAAGGGGTAGTTGGGGGTTTCTTTCTAGTTCGATAAAGCTCAGAGAAAGCAGAGAAAGTGGGTTTATATTCTCTGAGAAGCGTCTGTTCGCCTTTGAAAAGTGATGAGAGGCTCTATGGTGACAAACCTTCTATCAAAACTTTAAAAACCTCTTTCTCGGCTTCCATCGCTTTTTCACACACCTACGCCCACGCACACACACACATGCAGCACTGTCGGCAGCGGCGGCAGCAGTCGGCCTGGTTCCATCAGAGCTCTGTGTTGTTGAAGGCCTCGGTGCAGACAGCTCTGACACAGCTCCTCGCCTCTCTCCCCTCCTTTGCCTTCCCGTTCCTCTTGCGTTTCTGTGCATGGCAGATCACAGTCCTGCCGGCCTCTCTGGCTGCTTCACAGGCTCAGCTGGAGAAAATGCGGGCCGTCTGATGAATAGATGCCATGACGGGGGTCCGAGAGAAATATGGGTTAGCCAATACTAGCACAGGTCTCATTAAAACATGGAAGAACTGCCAGTCATTGTTGACGAGTGTTGAATATAAAACACGCGCTGATATATCATGGTTATGGATGCTGGCAATTTAAAGCTTTCGCTCATCTTTATATTTTCACTCATGTCCTCCTTGATGTATTTCCAGCCTCCTCTGAAGCTAACACACCTGTAGGAGCTTCCCTCAGTGACTTAAATCATCTAATGGTTATGACTGATACAGTTATAGTGACAGTCTCCCGCATAGGAGCTGGACACACACTTTATAGTTGTTGCAGCTGTTTTTGTGTTTGTGTTTTGCATCTCTTTGTAGTCATAAAGCATATTTTTGTAGTTTTATGTCTCTTTGTGGCCATTTTGTGTCTCTTTGCATTCCCTTTGCATCACTTTGTGGTCATTTTGAATCACTTCCTGGTCAGTATGTGTTAATTTGAGTAAGATTGTGCAGGTGAGGGTCAGAGGGCCCCTTTACACTTTGGGCCCCTTGGCTTGTGCTTAGAAGGCAAGTTTAGTAATCCTTCCACACGTCACTATTTACATCACAATCAGTGTCAATGCTGGAAACACACAGTACAAGTGTTGTGGTCTTCATGTGGAATCTCTGTGGCCACCTAGCACCAGAGTGTAGTTGCGTGTTTTTAGGGAGTACACAAAGCTACGTGATACCTTTTAAACTGAATTTGTACTTGAGTATAAGAAGGTATCATTATTTCTAGGGTTTAATTTGCTATCTCATGTGTTAAAATAGATCTGAAGATGCAGGAAAAATAAGCAGTCAGACGATCAGACTGTAAACACTTTGGAGGTGAAACCGAACGTGAGCACCCCTGTAATGTCGCTAATAATTCCTCACTGCACAGGTAAACTGTGAGTGTGCTCAATTACAGCAAGGCCAGGAAGTCAACGCTGACCCAGTAAGTCGATTTGTGTGCGTGCAAACAACAGAAATATGTTCTGCAAGTAGAGGTGGAAAGAGTACCACTCAAATAAAAGTACTGTTACTTTTAAGATAAGTGAAGTGAAAATAAAATTACTTGTGTATAAATGTACTTAAGTAAAGTAAAAAGTCTGAGCACGTGTTGCTGCGTTACACTGAGTGCGTTTACATGGACAGTTTAATTCCCTTTTAATAGGAATGAAATTTCATTCGATGACATATACAGCGCGCACAGCAACGGGCTGAGATAGAGCAGTCGGGCTTGTTGCACTCACCGGTTTCCATTTGCCACAGCACGGTCTTCTACCTCCCTTCTCCTCCTCAACAGACGAAGCATTAGCAGAACAAGGTTGTTGTCATACTGCTGCTTCAAGAATATAAGCAAAACATGCCCGAAAAAGGCACTAAGAACGGCGGCGTCAAGCATCTTGTTATCCGGAGTGAGGACTACAGTGTTTTCTTCTGGCAAACATAAACACGTAACATCCGCCCCACCCCCTATCCAATCAGAAACCCTCCCTGCCCCAAACCTCGTGTGGACCCGAATACAGGCGATTAAACTGATCTCCCGTGTAAACCCTCATTCAGATGAATATTTCCCATGTGAACTACCTGGAAAAACATTAATTCCGAATGATTTCATTCAGATTTATTTAATTTTGAATGAGAAGCCATCACGTAACCACACCCATTTTTAAAAGAGAAAGGGGTACAAAAATAAATTGCATTTAATGTCAATGTACACACTCATGGAAGAACATCATTCAAACCAACAGTAAATTCAATTTCTATAGACGGCACTCTGCAGCCTGTCCATGCAACTGATTATCAGTCACTTTAGCTGTACTAGAATTAACCAGAAAAGAGACAATTGACCGCCATTAAATAAAAACCCTATGGACACTGGCGGCGTGTGTACAAAGCAGCACGAAGCTACACAAATTAAACAACCTGACACTTCTTATAGAATTAACAACAGAATAAAATCAGCTGCAGCTGTAAACAAATTACAGCAAAGGAGAGACTGTTTTAACAGCTAACGCACTGTAACACGACATGTCACTTAACATGTCATAGACACACCTGCAGCTTTCGTTCTGCTCCAGCTGCTGATTTGTTTCCCTTCTTTTGTTCCGATCTCACAGTTTATCAGGAAAGTACGATACCTGTGATGCAAAGTAATTAAGTAAAAGTAAAACGACTGCTTTTTCACAAAAGTGCACACTGCAAGTAGTTATTGATGACTAATAGTTTATCCATCTGACCTGTACGTCTGTGCAGCATCTCTGCTGGTTGCCTGGCAAAACTGACGTTGGCCAAAACTCTTCCCTGTAAAAACACAATTTGTCATTTGGAATTTTTTGTTTGAGTACAAATGTCACAAATGAAACACATCCTGTTAATTTGTGAGCTTTAAAGGTGAGCATTTCTTAACATTGTGTTTGAACAGATTCAGGTTAGATGCTTCCCAGTGTTCCCAGTCTAAGCTAACTAAACCCTCCCTGGCTCCAGCTCCACCATAAACCCACACACATGAGAGTGGTAACAATCTTCTCACTGAAGTATTGACAACAATAAGCACATCTCCCAAAATGTTTAAAGAAATTTTTCCTGGGAAAAAAGTCAAGTTCACACAAGGTTAAATGTTCCATGTCAGTATACAGAGTTACCAACTCACCTTAAGTAACCTGTGAAGCAGCTTGAAAGGTATGCAGTGCACATAATCTTGTTGTAGTAAAACACCACACTGAAAGACAAGCTTACAGCCACTGTAAGAACTTAAGAGAAAGTTAATTAAGTATGTTTTTACAGGACAAACCTTGCCCAGTGCAACTTTAACACAGGGTGTTCCTTCTCCTTCATTGCTCCTCAATAGCCCTTTGCATCCCTCTCCGTCTTTCGCTCCCCGGAGACACGCAGTACTCTGGACAGATGACCTCGCTCGCAGCCAGCACTCTGGAGTGAGCTGAGCCAGCCAGCCAGGCTCCAAGTCACTCCCAGCGCTGTCCGCTGATTATAGTGGGTGGATATGAAAGCAGTGGAGGTGCTGAGGCTCAGACGCGGAGAGCCAGAACACTGGAGCTGCTGCTCTGTGGAGCCCAGACAATGCGCTTTTACAAGAGGGATGGATCTACGCGCCACATAGAAGCCAATAAATCCACACCGCAGTGGAAGGCAAGACAACGCAGCGCCATTGTGTTGGCGTAGCTCTTTGTTTTATGTGTTGCATGTGTATATGTGTCTGTGTGCACATGTGTGCCTGCGTGTGCACACTGTTGTGTGTGTTTGTGTGCATTTAAGTGTCTTCACCTCAAAGGAGTGGCCTTCATCACACAGCGACTATTGTTGCAAAGCCTCTCCGCCTTCCCTCCATCTGCCTCGCAATGCCTTAGTGGTGCAGGAGACGACGAAGGGATGTGGGAGGGAGTGCATTGTTGAGTTGGACTGGCAGGAGAGGGGAGGGGGTGAGGAGGAGTAAGAGGAGGGGAGGAGGTGATGTGAGCTTGGGCAGACTCCTCGGAGCCGGACGTGGAGCTCCGATTATAGTGGCGGGGGACCGCAGCGAGACGTCGCCCAGCAACCCCGGCAGCTCTGCCTGTAAATCATGTCACCGGGGCTCCTTGGTGGCGCCCCGGGCCTCTCATCCAGTCTGTCAGCATCCCGGCTCGGGGACTGAGACCAGGGGGCCATTCGGGCCTGAGGGCCAGCAGGACCAGCGCTGGGGACAAGGACATTTGGGTCAGAATCTTCTAAAGATACACCTCACCAGGCTTCAGAAATAGAATATCCCGCTACGTAAATCCATCCTTGGTGAATTTAAGATTCATATGAGTGGAAGCATTTCCTCACCCTTTGCATTTTCAAAACTTGAAACAAAGTTTACTTAGTTGCTGCTCATAGCTACAGCAGCACATTTCTGGCATGATAGCAGGCCTACTGTGACAGTGTGACAGGTTAAAGGTCCTGTACGCAACATTCAGAGCATTAATACAGCTGCAAACCACTATTTGCTATGTGAAGATTTAGTGGAGTAATGGTGTCCTGAGCAGAGTGAAGTCAAGCTACCTCTGTGTGCGTTGTAATCAGAGGCTCTCTGTGGTTTGCAGCCGTGCGTGTGTGTTAGTGCATGTGTGTCTCCCACTCAGGCCCCGAGGAAGTGTGCTGGGCTTTAAGTGGAATTACAACCTCTGAGCTCATCACGTGATGCCATCAGGCCCAACAAGACTTTTTCCCATAGACTTATGTTGTGAAAGAGACTGAGATAAATTTTTTTGAGCATCACAACTCCTGCAAAATAACATAACATTTGGAAAGCCTAGAAGAGCTGAATCATTTTACCCGTATTCAAATTAGCTGAGTGCTTAACCGGATATAGCTAGCTCAGCCGGGGGAAGTCTCTATCTCTATCTAATGATGAGGAAGGAGCACCGATCATGCGTCTTACTTTATACACAGCAGTTAAACAATTTGGGATTCATTCACTGAGCAAATTTCATAGGAATGAAACCCATCCTCAACGCTGTACTCAGGTCTCTTATACATCCATGATCCCACTGGCTAGCTCATCCCTGCCGCTTGCACTGCGCTCATATGGCAGTTACTGCTGACATCAAGATGGCGTCGTCGTAATAACATTGTGCCCACTAGAGTTCGGCTCGGGCTGCATTTTTCCTGACTGAACCTGACCTGAGTCCAAGACATTTCTGACGGGTCGTCTGTTTAGCGTTATCACACATGGACCATCAAAAGGCTGCTGTTATGCACAGTCAAGCATGCCGAACCTGGTTCCATCGGGGTCGGGTCGGGTATCCACACTCTGGTGCCCACCCTTCAGTTTCCCCTGGTTCACTACGTTAGCTCTGTCAGCACTGTTGCTGTTTATGGAGTTCGCTTCTCGGCGCTCATCAGGGTCTTATGAAGAAAAACCCCAAATGAAAGCTGAAAAAATCCCTGTCTCCTCTCTCACCTATAAAAGTTATGAAAAACCACATTTACTCAAATGCAGTCCTTCATTTCATCACAAAGGGGCCTCACATCCTGCAAATAAGAGTGACAATGGCGGATAACTTACACCGCTGAGGGTTCATTGAGGGTCATCAGCGGTTCGCTCGCTCTGATGAGAGCTTACTGGCCAAAACACATTAGTGCTTTGTAACGGTTGCTTACCCTTCAATAATCCTACGCTCTTAACAAAAGGGGCCTGTCCAAAAATGGTTTAGTCTTGTACTGCTGCGTAATCGTCTTTGGGAAGCTTTGAGAAATGCTCCCTGTAGGACCGTGTTGAAATGGTTCTGCATAAATTTATTACTGTGCTACAGTAACAAAGACCCATTTAGGATTGTTTGAAATGCTCCAAGCAAGACGTCTTTTTAAGTTCTTCACATTGGCTTTGATAGTATGATACATTCTTAAAAGTTATTTTCACATACAGTGGTTTCCTCAGGCCGTTATGATTGATGATGACCAACTGCTCGCACCAAAATTAAGCACACTTTTGTTTCTCAGTGTTTGCGAAGACACAATTGTGAGGTTGAACTCAGGTTACGGTGCTAAAGTGCCAACGCTGGCATGCTTTCAAGAGATTTCTAAGAAATGAAGAAACCACAGCCACTGATTTGGAGAAATGTGACCTGTTCTCTTCTTATTCTCATATGAGGTGTGAGCTGAGAGCGTTTTAACAACCACAGTGGTTTTGATCCTGATTTGCCACGAGTCATTACCCAGCAAGCATTTGATGGATGTCAAATAGCAGGACGTGGCCAAGTTCAACATTCACCTTAAATAAAAGCTAGACATTTTCACAGTGTGATATTACCACATGGGAGAAACTGATACTAACAGAGTTTCGGAAAGTTTGCCGGACTGATGATAGAAGGAAAGGTGGGTGTCTTGATTTCTCGAACCACTATAAGTTTGGATTGCTGGTGTGCTGGATGTTTAATATGTTATCCAGCTTTTTCTGTGCATTCAACATCATTATCAGTGGTAATCACTCGAGTCAAATATGATTGTGCTGTAGGTGGGTCATCAGGTGGCTGTAGAGGCCGATCCTTCATCCACAGGTTTTATTGCAATGTGGGCATTTTTAGGTGGTTTAGTTTGAGGAGCCATTTTAGTGGTAGATCTCTTATTTCTTCGTCTTAAGAACTATTCGGACGGGATTAGTTTTACATAGGGATGTGGACTAATGTCATAATATAAATGTCCGATTCCCATGGGACAAGAAATCTCCGTAATTCCACCAGAGATGGGAGTGGTAACTCGGTTTGCACGCTGGCCGCTGGCGTCACCTCCCTGTCGGCATGTGCATGCTACGTTGCTTCCTGTAAGCATCAGCTGAAGGATAATAATAATTACTGATTAGCCCAATATGAAATATTGTTTTTCTGTCCTCCTTGGTTATGTTTCCTTTCCTTCAGTTGAATGACTGAATGGCTGAATTAAAAAATATTAAAAACAAATAAGACAAGGATAACAGTGTCTGAAAAGGCAAACTTATATGTTCATACCCCTTTCTTACATTTCTTCTTTTAACTCATATATTATTTCAACAAATTCCCAAATTTATTTACAACTAATATACAGCTATGCCCAGTCTATTTACCAAACAATTAAAAAAATAAGTAATAAACCCATCTTATTTACAGTGTTACAAAATAAATATGCACTCCCCTAACACAGCCTGTCTATATATCTACCAAGCACATCTTTTTTTAAAATTAATTTATATTTGTGCTTTTAAAAAAAAAAAATTAAATTATTATTATTATTAAATTATAAATCCCCCCTCCCTGTCACAAAACATTTTTGAATGTTGCCCGGAAGTGAATTATTTCTCGCTTTAAACATGATTATTGCAGTTTTAAATTTGACCAAATCAAAAAAATGTCAACGCATGTGACTTTAAAAGCAGTGTGTTTGTGTGTTCCTGTACCCCACATTGTGTACTGTTACATCTAGATTATTATTTGTTTTGGCCTACCGGTATTAGTTATGAATAGTGTTCAGCAAGGAAATTGCTGAGACTTGGGAACACGACCACACTACTACGAATAACAGCCAAACATGATTGTTGCAGTTTTAAATCCATGATTCAAGATGGCTGCTGCTGTGTTTCTCTGAACCTGTGGCTGATTTTCCATCTGACAAAAATCTGAGGAATCCTGCGTTAAATTCAAAATTTCTGCTGCTGTTTCATCTAAGACGATTAAAACCATCTCAGTGCTGAGAAATTGTGGACATTGCTGGTATCTTTGGCTCTGTTTCAGATCTATTCTGCTGAACTCTGGGCCTAGTAGGCCTTGATGACCAACCATGGCTCAAACGTGAGCCGTTGGACCAGCTAAAAGGTTTTTACAGAACTTTGCTTGAGCAACAGGGAAAAAGCTTCAAAACGTGTGCAGATCATTGTTGACTCTTCAAACAAGAGGAAGTCTATGATTTCAAGGTGAGTCTAGAAATGACTCGGAAGAAATATGATGATGTTAAAGTTTCATGTAAGTAGAATGTGTGTTGCATGTATCTGTAGTTGTGTACCATGTAGCTGAATCTTGGTTTTCTTGTGTGCAGGCCACCAGGGATGAAACTATGAGAAGTTGCATTAAAGTAGACTTGTCCTTTAATCTGCTGCTTTGACTTTGAGTCATTTTTACTGAATATACTGTGGGTTTCTGTGACTGTATAATTTATTTTAGCCAGTGCCTTTGTTTTGTGTGCCTTTGGAAGTTGGACTCAAGTCCAACACATTAACAACCTGCTCGTTGAAGTGCAATCTCTCTCTCTCTACTTAATATAATCTGATAGACCTCATTGGCCTGGTTGAGTGGCACCCTGCCCATCTCCATCCAGGCCCCGGCCATGCTTACATGTCATTTGGATGCCCCTACTTGCCCTCTTAGCTCCCCGCAGCGTCTGGCAACCCTGCAAACCCAAAGCCAGCGTCTCGTTAGCATGCTGGTGGCCGCTCGATCTCGCCGTCGAGCAAGGTCACCGGAGACTGAAGGTGGTCGGAGTGCACCGGAGTGAGTGGGTGCAGGCGGGGCGGAGAGCGGAGGAGTGAGGGAGGGGGGGGCCCAGTTTGTGCTATTAGCATTCACCGGCTCCCCGCGCATCGCTAAATTTTTCAGTAACCTCCAGCTGCTTGATGTTGGAGCAAATCACCAGAGAGGCTCACCGCGTGCCTATCCGCCTTACCACCCCTCTCTCCCCCCCAACCACCCATCACCCCCCCTTCCTCCCTCCCATCTTCTCCCACTCCGGAGTGCCGTCTCATCCAGGCCTCTTCACTTATTCATGTGTTTATTTATTATTTCATCGGCTGCGTCTGAGCCGGAGAGAGGAGGCATCTAGTTGTGAGAACAGTCATTAATTCATTAAAGCCTCTCCCTCTCTCCTCCTCGCCTATCCATCTATATCTTTATCTCCCCATCTCCATCGGATAGGACCCTTTCCCTCCCGCACAAACACACAGTCCTACTGCCATTCCTCTGTTGCCCTCTTGTCTCTTTTACTCCATCTTCACACCCCCATTTTTTTTCCATTTGCATACACCACCAACCGATTCCTTGCAACACTTTCATTCACTTTTCCATTTTTGCCTATTGATATGTTGAAAGGCAGGTGTTGGGCTATGTTCAAAGGCAGAGTGAAAAGAGGAGCTGCTCAGTGATCGAAGCTGATATCTGGAAAAAATAAGTAAGTCCATCTGGGTAGATTCACTGATCAATAAGAGCTGTGGAGCCACGGAGAAGCTCTTCATCCCCTCTTCCCTCTGGATGTCTATCTTCTTCTCTGCCATACTTCCCCCACAGAGAAGGGGTTTTATAACTCTAAAGGCTGGGTCCTTCGAGTTCAGAAAGACCTGAATGGTGTTCAAGCGTTCCGACGCTTAAAGCAGATGCGTAAAATGAGATTTAACTGTCAACGGACCAAAGCGAGACGAATGCCAAATTGACGTATGATGCTGTGTACGTTATGCATCTTGATTTCAAAGAGTTACTCTCGCCATGGGTGTAGGAACGGTAAAGAAAGTGGCGCTTTGTGACAAAGACAAGAGCAGACACTTCTGCCAGGCTCCCTCACATTTTGTATTCTTTTGTCTGTCTCGGGTGAATAGGCCCGGTGATGGGAAGGAGAAATATGTAAGAACGTCACATATCTCAGACCGTAACCTCTTGTATTTCTGCTGAGACATTTTTTTCACTCCAGGTGTCGCACTATTCCTCACACCACGCGTGTCTCCTCTCTATCATGTTAACATCAGTCGTCAGACTAGTTTGCCAATGTGTGTATGTGTGTGTCCTCAGGGGCCAGTGCAGGGGCCCTGGCGGCTTCCCTGAGGGTTATGTATGGGAGCAGGGCTCCAAGGTGCTGGCAGGCCTGTCTGGGTTATTAATGACAGCGATAGACCGGACCTCACACACTCCATCACCTTGTGCCTTACACACCACCAGCTCATCTACCACACTGACACCTGGCAGCCTCACCCCCGCCTCACCCTGCGTCACCTCACCACCAACCTAGGACAGGAGCAATGCTTTCTGGGGCCCCAGACAATATTTTGGCTTGGCTGTCAGCCACCTCGCTGCCTGAAATCGCTTTTAGTCACTTCATATTCATGACATCATGGTAGATGTTTTAGGTCTGAACGATTAAAGGTCCAGTGTGTAGGATTAAGGGTGAATAGAATACTCATATTGCTATATTCATCTATATTTTCATTAGTGTAAAGTCATGTGAAATTAGGATTTGTTGTGTTTCCCTTTATATCTTCATGCAGAGCAAGTTTTCTCTCCACAGAATCAGTCATGTTGTTTCTACAGTAGCCCAGAACAGACAAACCACACACTGGCTTTAGACACAATATTTTCTGTTTCGCATCGGCTACACGCTCGGCACACTGGGGAATTTTCAGTTGATTAACATCTGTAATCTCAACACTAGATGCCACTGAATCCTACACACTAGACAGGGAGTGTTCTGCTGCCGGGGTGCACTGAAACAACGCTCACCCACTTTTTCCTCCAAGTGCTTAAACAGCATATACACAGTTTGCATAATCAGGTTGAAATTCATATATATTTATAAAGATTATGGATCCAATCATCACTGAAGTGTATGTCGTGCAAGAGAGACAAACAAAACAAATGGAGTGGTCAAAGTTGTCATATTGACCTTTTAAACGTGTTCATGCTTTGAGTAACATGCAAAAAAACATTCCACCTTAAAATTGGCAGCAGTAACATTTGAGCATTGAACTTAATTATTTTTCATTATAACGTTTACAATGAAATTATTAATCAAAATGTATATAATTAAAAATATTATAATAATTTTTTCTCTACCTCTCGTTAGCTAGCTATTAACTAGTTAAGATGAAAAGGCAGCAAAACATCCTTTTATTTTTTAGTTATAGTTGACAAATGTATGTGAGCTTGTCACTGTGGTAACAGCGGTCACATAACCTTCAAAATGAGGCACAACTTAACTTGTCGTAAAATAAACAAATAGCGCTACACCCCAGGAACACTTCACTCACAAAATAATAATTTTTATATTAATTACTCACTGTGTGCTAGCTTATATTCCTGAAGAAAACTTTCCCTCATGCTTCCAGCCTGAACGACGAAAAAAAACTACAAAAATGGAGACATTTTTTTGATCTGACAGCAAAAATATAAAAACATCCATCTCACACAACTCATGCAGTATAATCCACATGTCATAGACCCAGCTGTATGCTCAGTATTTCCAAAAACACATGCATTCTCACAAACCTTATTATTATTTAAAACCTTTCCGCATACAAGTAGCACGCTCAGGTAAGCGCATGCATTTGAACTCTGCTTGAGAATTCCACTGAGCAGAGTTCAACGTTTTTTCTGACTGCAAAAGTTAGCTGTTTTCATCAAAAAAAAAACTTTGATAAACCCACTGTACGCTAGCCAGCACCAAATGGCAAACAGACAAGGCTAGCAACTCTAGCTAGAGAACTCACTGTGAAGCATTTTAAAGGTAAAGACCCAGATATATCCTCCTGAAGCTGGTGGAGACCAAAAAGCAAGAAAAAACACTGAATATTGACTGACATTCATCAGAAACATGATTTCCAAATGATTACTAATGTTGCTCTGTGTCTGTGTAAATAGATGAGTGTTTGCTAACATGTTAGCTGTAACGACACAACAGCAAAGTGATAACTCAGTATGTCAGTGTTCTGTTTACAGCTTGTTGTGCTGCGCCTAAGTTGGGGACAAGTTACTCTTAACACAACATAATTTCTCATGCCGCCTTGTAAGTTAATCACTCTATCCTCTGTTCCCTTCTAAAATTATGAGCCGGTCGTCTCTGGTGTGATTGATCGCTGCTCTCACCAATTCTCTGCTCAGGAAAATCAAAGCAGCAGAGTTCCTTTCATCCACAGGGAGTCATATTCACTGCCATCTCTTATAGAGTTCAGCTCGATAAGATAGGACAACTAAACCCGTGGAGGGCTCAGGTTAGGATTTAGTTTGGGGATATTTCAATTGATATTTAGAAGGGATCAAAAATAAATTTGTTACACTACTTGCTCCTGAGAAAATAATAACATTACCATAAAGCATTACTGATTTTTTAGGGCATTATAATGATCCTTGGGCTTTAATTATCACTTGCAAGGTCACAGCAGACTGAAAGACACAATGTCTGAACAACAAAAATAAGCCTAATGGGAGCAGTGGTATTAGGGAGGCGCCTTTTTAAAGAACTCCCACTGACCACTTTAAGACAAGGCTTTAGATTAAAGCCAAATTACTGTCTACATATTTACAGGCAGTGTTGGATTTTCCTGTAGGCAACATAGGTGACGATGTAGGCCCCCTCCCAAAGGGGGGTGCCAATTATTAATTTTGGGGGCTGCAGGAGAAGCATGCCTCGGGCGCCACATGTGCTAGGTTCAGCACTGGGAGCCTATATGTGAGTACAAGCCTGGAAAACAACAGTTTAGGAAATAAACTTTGACATGAACTGGGTATACATTGTATGATTTGAGCCCATTTTAGAAATATTGCCCACTCCCACTGTACAAGTAAATCATCTGGGAATTTCACGCCATTATGCTGCCTCACCTTTCTGTATAAAAAAGGTAGAATTGTGGAATGGGTGAACAGAGTTGTCTCGCTTCTGAGCTGGGTACAGAGGTAGTAACAGCGCTGAAATGATGTCTGCAGGCTGGGATCATGGGCGACAGTGTGTTTAGGTGATTTAAAAAATAGCTGTTGGCTGTTAGCAGTTAGCGGGTAACTCAAAGAAGAATAGTGGCCAGAAATGTCCGCAAATTGGGAAAAAACAACAATAACACTGACCGTAAGTGATTGTTATTGCCATCTTTTGCCAGTGTTATTGGTTATAAAGTGCTGCCAATGTGTATGTCACACTAGAGGATGACGCAATTGTTTTAAATGTTTAAATGCCACGACTGTCATGCCTCTTTTGATTCCACGATGCTGGGATGCCGTCTAAAATCACACACTGGAGCGACATGATGCCAGTGTTGTTTGGTTCTGTGTAAAAACGCAAAGGCGGCATGAAGAAGGGACTTCTGTCTCTGTCTCTTACACACAAATGCACACACGCACAAATTAGCAGCACCAGCAAACTAGTTTGGTATCAGCTTAACTGTGCAATTGATAAAGAAAGAAGGTAATGATCTTAGGCAATCGACTACTGGCTCTGCTTCAACTGTGAGAGTCTGACGATGGCCAACCAAAAGTTCTAACATGTCCGAAATTCATCCGAATGCCTGACGACCGGTAGGGAGCAGTTAATCAGGCCATGTTTGGTCCTAGCTCCCCCTGTACGCCACACGGCAACAACAACTGACAAAGCTAAAACTAAAATGAGTTGTCAGGCTCAAAATTTGGGTCAGGGGCCGTCGGTAGCTTAGTGGATAGTGCCGGCGTATACTGGCGATGCCTCGACTCCGGCTTGCAACCCTTTGCTGCATGTATTCCCCCCACTCTCTCTCTCTCTCTCTCTCTCGCTCTCTCTCTCTATCTCTCTATCTCTCTCTCTCTCTCTCTCTCTCTCTCTCTCTCCACGTCACAATCTTCACTCTATTCTGTCCATTAAAGGCAAAAAAGCCCATAAAAATTATCTTAAAAAAATAAAAAGGTCATAAACAAGCGTACAGTGTATGCCCAGCTTTAGAAATAAATTACATTAATTAATTAATTAAAATCAAATTATTAATACTATTTAAAAAATACTTTTGGAAAGTGGACTCTAAAAACATTTTTTCAATGAATGAACAGTTATATACTGTTAAATAGAGTGGTTCATTGTTTACCCTTTCAACTGTTATTACACTATAGTTACAGACTGGACTCTACAATAAAACAATCCCTTTTCCCCCTCTTTTAACTGTGGTTACCGGCTGTATTAAAGCTGCACGCAGTTCAGCTCCTTTTCATTAGATAGCTGCTGTAAAAGAACATATTGACTGCTGGTACCCTGTTTGCACCCTGTAATTATTCAATATGTACTGGGTCATTTAAAAAGTGCTTACAGTGTAATTTAGTCCCTAAATGCACATTTGTGTTCTTCTTGCTCATAGGTACCCAGTTAAATATTTCCTTGGTACAAAACACCCTGTGATTTCTGCATCCTGACCCTGATGAAGGCCACAAGCAAAACATGTTGCTCTTGCAAGTTGTTTTGTACACTACACGTGTTGCTGGAGTTTTGACCTCTTCAGACTTCTTTCCCTTCTCCATGCACCTTGGAAACAGGTGAGTGTGCCAGACACCCCCACCCTGCTTCTGCTGCATCCTGCTCCCTCTCAGCTCCCTTCACATATTCCCATGCCGGTGCAGCTGCCAGTCAACCCAGCAGAGGACGGAGGGCAGAGATGAACGGAAACGAGAGGAGGAATGGGGTGAGATTGGCAGGCAAGGGGAAGGCCGCAAAAGGTGAAGAAATATGAGTGAAAGAGCCAACAGAGAGGTATGTGTGTGTGTGTGTGTGTGTGTGTGTGTGTGTGTGTGTGTGTGTGTGTGTGTGTGTGTGTGTGTGAGAAGGAGGCGCAATAGAAAGTGTGAAAGAGAGGTGGGAAAAGAAAAAGGGGGGAGACCGATGAGAGACGAATGAAAGAGAGAATGAAAACAGAATAAAAATAGAGGCTGAGAGGAATCCTCATTTTTCATTTCAGCTGGCGGACTCGATGCCTCGAGATCAGACAATCAGACCTGATGGCTTTGGGAGGCTCAGTCAGCTTAGGGCTCGGAAAATGATGGGAGGATGATGAGGAGGGTTAGAGAATCTCAGCAAGGAATAGAAGGAGGAGGAGGAGGAGGAAAGAGAAATGGTATTGGAGTAAATAACAGCAACACAAAAGGACAAAGGATTCAGAGATGGAGATTGCAGAAGAGCTGAACCACTGGCAGAGGAAGTGGGGTGATTTTTCTGCTGAGGGCGATGTGTGGGTTTAGAGTGGATTGGGCGTTGTTTAGTGTCACCAAACAGACCCCGAGCACCAACCCCTCCCTGGGCGTAAACAGCCAAGTCGAAGGTGAAGGGCAGCGGGGACGGATGGACAGATGGCCGGATGGAATGATGGAAATTCTTCTTTTAAGAAAGCCGTCAGCGCTGGGTTTATGTGTCCTTCACCCCAATCCTGCAGGAATAGCATTAAAACACCACCTCCCCTCCTCTTCCTCTCCCCCGTTTTCTCCCTCTCTGTCTCTCCTTCTCTCTCCACCCCCTCTCTCATTAAAACTGTGCGCCTCGGCTTCTAATTAAATCCCACTTGAAAGTCTTAAAAGTCAGACTCAGATTGATTCAATTTGCATTTCTGAACAGGGAACATTGCCTAAAAGGATTAATAAATTGGTTGAAAATGCCTCTTTCTGCAATGTGCTGTTGTTGCTTGTAAGACAACACCCATCCAATACCTCTTTTTCCCCGCATTCTTTCACTCTTTTTAACACATTCACTCGCACACATGCACACATACACAACCGAGGCCCTAAAAGCAGTGAACCTCGTTGCCCATTCATCCATTTGTCCTGAAACACACACACACATGCATGCTCGCACACACACACACACACTCCTCTTCATGATTCCTCCCTTCAGTCGTCAATTGAATTCACATGTTCGCAAAAAACGCTGCGGTGAACACACACACCCAGGCCTACACACACTTGCCACATTCACACACGGCAGCAGTGTAACGCTGTTGGCAGACCTCCAGATTTTTCCAGCAGAATGTGATGGAAGCATACAGGGGAGGATGGCGTGTGTGTGTGTGTGTTTGTGTTTGTGTGTGTTGGGTGGGGGGTGGGGGGGTGAATCAAAAGAGAGTGAGAGAGAAAGCAGAGGGGGAGGGAGGCAATTGCTCAAACGAGGCACGCTGGGGGATTAAAAAAGCAATAGGAAGATTGGCATGAAGAACCTCAGCGATGTTGACGTGCCGTTGATGACTCACTTGGGTGATAATATGCGAGGTGCGCCGCTGTTGGAGGAAGACCGGACACGGGTCAATGACTCTCCTCTCTCCCGGGGCGCACCGAGTCAGCTAACTCACCAACCCCGGTCCCAAGTCCTCACAGTCACTCCTCACATTCTCAGTGAAGTGACTATGTCCGCACACCAAGCTTTGATCTTACTTATGCTGCAGCTACATGCTCCTATTGTTGGGTAAATGAAACGATTAGTTGATCAACAGATTAACCTTGGGTTTTGGGAAACTATCCTGGGTATTGTTCATAGACCAAATGTTTAACGGACTGTTTCTAGAACGCCTGTCCTGAATAGCAATTGTCTAATAATTTCTTATGGCAACCGTAACAAGGCATGGCAGGTCTGTCACGTCTTTGATTTCTCCACATGCTGAAGTGCTGAAGAACACAGACTCAATGTATTTTTCTGCTCTAAGACAAGCTGCAAGCGTTAGCATGCCTGGCTAATTTGTTTCCTCAACCCATTCTCCCTCTTAGGTTGACAAACACAGACACTCTGTCACACCCCATGGTGTCTGATGCATCTTTATGTGACGCACAGCTAAAACACACTGGAACACATTATTAATGTTGATTCGGTTTAGGCAGCAAAACTACAAAAAAGATCATGTTTTGGGATTAAATATGTTTGTTATACGTAATGTAACGTGACATAAATACCTCACGAGTGACGTCAGTGTGCGATGATCAGAAATCACGTAACGTTACGTTAACAACAATAACAACTAGTCTCACACGGGACCTGGTTGAAGGTCTGGTTTTGTTTGACCCATCCACCTCCCCTCCCCTCCGTCCTACTTGGACTTTCTCGCTCTTTATCCAACATCAGTTGCTCTCAGCATCAAGTGTACGAATATGTACGAATTTGGGTGCATTAATTTTCATAGGAAAACCGACCAACAGTTTGAAATCGAAGGGGCGTGACGAAGTGCTGTATTTGATGACCTGGGAATGGGAACAGGTTGGCTTCCTGTATACACCTCACTCACTCACTACATTAGCTTTGTCTTGCTCTATATAGTAGCCAATAATTTAGCTCTATAAAGTCGTAGTATATATAATATAAGGGAAAGTTTACGCTCCAGCAGCCCCAGCTAATGTTACTACAGATAGCATTATGTTTTCCTGACAGATCGGTTAGTCCTTACCATAAAGACACTTCCTTTGTTTTTTTAGAAAAAGCGGCCAAAAGACTACACATTTTCTCAGAATTATAAGACTTACAAGAACAATGTCTTTTACATCGATGCTAATGAGGATGTTTGATACATATATATATATATATATATATATATAATCATGTTTTTTACCATTTCCATAAATAAGATCCATCTACCAAGTTCCTCATTTTAAGAGGAGTAAGTTGCCAATATCAACCAACTTGTGCTAATATTTTACGAAAATGGCGAACTAGCCACATCTGATAAAATCTGCTAGCTAGCTGAAGGTTGACAGATAAAGCAACAGCAGCTGAGGGAGGCTGAGCGAATGGCCTGTTAATTTAATAAAGAAATTAATCAACAAATGGATCAATAATGAAAAGAATCATCAGCGTGTAGCTCCTACAGTATCCAGTGCGCATCGGTCACGTTCTCAGAGTTGTGTCTGGCACTTTAAAGGGTTTTAGCCACTCGAAGATGAGTTTACATTCTCCAGTGTTACACATGGTGGGTTTGAAAGCTAATCTGAGATTAATTAAACTAAAAATCTATACAATTGATTATTTATTTCATATAGAAATGATCTGTTATAGGGAGATTGTAAATTTTCCCCACAAGAATATACTAGTGCTCTTTGAAGAGGGTTTTGAAACAGTATTTTAGCAATAAAAATTTGCAGACAATATAATTAAGCAGTCAGTTAAATTAAAATAAGTTGGAAAAAGGAAAATGCAGTAGTTTCTGGTAGCAAGTCGGGGTGGCAGCTCTTATATTTATGAAATTTAGGCTGCAGCCCTTACCATAGATATCAGTTAGATGCTGTAAGTGGTTGATTATCAAAGACAAGCGTCTTCCTGAGGAGGTTCCAATGAACTTACCTTTGATTTCCTTTACTAGAAATCATCCCAATTAGAGAATGAAATATGGTGTAATCGGCGCTTTTATTCACATCATGTTCATATCCACTGTACACAGTTCCACAAACACAACCATTCCTCACATCTGGAAGATTTGGCTTGAAATCCCATTTACTTGAATACACAAAACTGACGTGAAACCATTTGGTGTGATTCATTCCTGCCCTCCAGCAGCTCTCTGCCGCAGTGTTTCCTCTGTTTTTTCTCCATTTCAAAACCCAGTTTCATGTTAATGTTACAATTACCGCTGCTTTACTGTAAGACATTTATCCCAGTGTATTTCAGCTGCATGGAAACTATTGCCTTGACATTGCATGCTTCACAAAGCCTTTGTTTCAGGCACCGTCAGACTGTCACTGCTCACACTTAGCAGCATATTATCATCTCAGTCGTGGCTCCTCTGAGGCTGAGGCAGCATATGGCCTCTCCTCACTGAGGTCACTGGATGCGTTTGCATGTGTTGACCTCAGATTCAGGACATCGACACCACCAAGGCTAAACATGGCTATTAACTTAGAACAACACTGACCTCAAGTGGCTGTTTAACAGCAACTCATTACATACATGAGAGCCCAGCTTTGACATACATTGTTTTCACGATATAATGCTCTGATTAATCGTCATGCCCTTACGACATGCTTACACTGCTTTTATATTGCTTTGTGCTGTTAAATAAGCCCCACTGTAGGTAAAGTGCTCCAGCTGTGCAGCAAACTGTTTGTACTCAGCGTTCTGCTTCACTTCTTCAGTCTGTCAAAATGTGCTTGTGTGCATTCCACTATTTAGTCAGTAAATGTCATGGAAAAAGAGATTAACTTTAATGAATTATGTGTGTGCAAATAAGACTTTGGGTGCAGGGCCGGATTAACCTGCCAGAAGGCCCTGGGGAGAAAATGAGATGAAAGCCCACACTGACCCCTGCAACTTCAACTGTATGTGTGGTGTGCATACAAGTACCCATCAGGTACTGTGTACAGGCAGAAACACATTGTCTTCATCACATTTTGCTTTTAGCTCTAGAAACCAACCAGTACTTGTAGAATACTTGGAATAAATCCAAACGCAAATATTGGCGACAGGCACAATTTAATCTCTATATCAACTGATGTAATAGAGGGCTTATACAGTGCAGTATATTTTGGACCCTCTACAACAAAGAGCTCCCAGATAAAGAAGAATATTTGATTTTTGACACCGGCTTTACTACCTCAGCATTTGGGGTCCGAAAAAACAGGGGACTCTCGCCCAAAGCGGTGCAGAAAAATTTAACAGAATGCCGGAAATTAAGAGACCAACCCTCAAATTTTTCTAGCAGAGGACCCCATTAGTCATTAGTACGCTCTTGCATACTACTACAGTACCAATTATATATTTTGAGAAGAGCTTCTGCCGAGATTAAATTCCCTGGCAACCTTTTTTTCCTCATGTAGGAAGGATTACTTTCTTGGAGAGGTGGTTGACTCACCTTGTGACATCGGGTTTAGTCAATGATTAAGGTTTCTTTTTTCTGTTAATTATATAAATATGTCTTGTGTCATGTTTCAAATCACCATGGAGTTCAATATTTAATCTAGTGCCTTGAGTTCCCTAACATAACCTTTAAAGAGTTTCATCATGTCTTGAGCCTTATACGTGCAGGACAAGTGTTACCTGAGGACCTCTGGTAATTTGTAATAATTGTAGAGGTCGTCTGTAACCTGAATCCAATGCGAATCAGCTATGTCCACTTTTATTTAAGTAAAAGTTCCTCTGCAAATTACCTTCCACATTTTGCCAAACACAAAGGTTATGTGATAAGGCCAGTCCCGTTTGAATCAGCATCTCTGTCATTTAGGGCTGTATTTAAGTTTTTGGTTTTCTCCATGCCTCTTTTTGCCTCTTTCACAGTCGAGGATTATGGAGACTGCGTTGGCAATTATAAATGAAAGTTGTCACAGCACTTTGGGCGCAGGAGGCTCATGTTGCTGCACAGCATGAAGACCCATTCGCAGAAAGAGCAAGAGAGCCGAATCTTGAAAAGTGGATGATGTGACAAAGTGTGGCAGACTCAGTTCTCTTTGTTTAATCTGCATTAAAAAAAAAAATGAGACTAAAACTACATCACATGCTGTGTGGTGTTTCTGTGTGGTGTAGAGTGGAGTTACACATGCAGGGTATAATGTCAGTAAACGTAACTGTGCAAATGTGCTGCACAAAGCAAAGATGTGAAGGTTTGTAATAAAACACAATTTCTAGGAGCAGGGTTGACAGAAGCCAATACAATTAAGAAAAAAACCTAGATGGGTACGCAGACCTCCACTAAGGCCAAATGCCCTATCTCACATTGTTAACAAAAGGAAAAATAATTTGTGTGTTCACCCAGTGATTTGGATCCACTCCAAAATATAATGGGTTCTTCCTTGGCCTGTGCCACTCTCTTCCAACACGTTTCATGAACATAGGGCCAGTTGCTTTTCCGTAATCCTGCAGACAAACAAAGACACCAAACTAAAAAAACATAACCTCCTTGGAGGAGGTAATACTTGTGAAATAAAGTAATTTTTGTCTTTTAAGTAGGCCTATTTTTTTTCCCTTTGACCTATTAAAACCCAAAATACTGAAATGTTTGCTTGTTTGGCACAGGCTGGGTTTTCTGCGGAAAACGCTGTGAGTACACCAAATAAGGAAATAATTTGTTTTGTACGCTATTCATGAATAAGTATAGTATTCATTTATTTATAGCATATAATCTTTTTATGTGCAATAAAAGCTATTTACAGTTTTTATTATACTTAGTGAAGTGACTGGTGTGGGGTGAAGTGGGGAGGTATAAAACTCCAATTACAGAAGCCTATTTGGATTTTAATCACATTTTTAAACATCTCATCTCTCAGAACAAGGAAAAGTCCTGAATTGTAAAGCTGATAAAACAATTTTAGATATGGTTTTCATGTATTTATGTATTTTTCAAGAGTGTTACAATTTGGTTATTAATTGAACAATCACAAACTAACTGACCATAAGAAGGGACTGTGGGCCCCCTGTGGTCTGGGGCTCTGTGGCACTTCCTAGTTTCCCAGTCTTGTTTAGTTCTCGTAGAGTCAGTGTCAAGTGTGTAAAGCTTTATCTATTGCATCTAATGTGGTTTCAGTCCAAAAACCTCATAACTGCATGGGGACTTAAACTAAGTGCTGGTGAGTAATAAAAGTCCAGATTTATAATCATTTGGCAATTAGCACCTCTTCCTGACAATATTAGGAAACATAATCTGACGTTAGTTCTACTAAATATTGTTAAATATCATCTACAGTTTGAGGTTTGGTTAGCTATTGATAATCAAGTACAAACACAAGGTAGCATTAGCTATCTTGGACCCAACAGGGGCTTGAGTTGAGCAGTTGGTAGGTTGATTTTTCATTTAGCGAGTAAATCTCAGATCATTCTAAGTACTCAAGTACACTGGAGGTTCATCCACAGTCTCCACAGACACTTGCAGAGCCCTAACAGGCTGACTTTGACCAGCGCAGCAGGAAAAGGTACGTTGCTCGGTTCACCGCTGTGTATTTGCACACACTCATAAGCTTTGTCATCATCAGCTTAGTGGCAGCACTGCTCCCTCGCCATGCCTCATGGCTTTGATTGATCATTGTTTTGATCAGCCTTGACTTTATGATTTATCAAGCCTCCTCGTGTTCATTTATCTATTTAGCACACACTGACGCCCCCTTATTATTATCTCACACTGTGTATCTTATGCTGATTCACACACAATAAGCTTCCAGACAACTTACTGTATGTTGAGCTGGAACGTTCAAAGCTTTCTATGGTATTGTTTTTCCTGCATTGTCTAGCAGCCATTGTAATTTACAGCAAAATGCATCACCAGCCCAGAAGCTCCAGATCTTGGAAGACGACATTGCAGGGTGTCATGTAGCACCCAAAGAGTCCCAAGTGGACGTGTTTCTCACCGGTTCTACGATGATACCGATCTAACAATTGAGTTCGCTCATTAATCCCCAGTCAGACTAAGAAACATAAGGGGAATAAATACAATCATTTCCACAGATAAAGAAAGTAAGGAGGACGAAAAACGATGGGACGCAGAGAGACACTGCAAGTGAACAGGGAGGTGAAGCAGGCCATCAAAAAGGTGAAAATGGCCGACAAAATCAGATGTCCAACGGCGCAACCTTCAGGCAGCCTGGCAGGGGATAAGACCATGGCAGAAGTTAACTCTGTGAGAGACTGCAAACCTGTCTGTGTGGCTGGGAGCACTGAGGAATCCCTCCTCTAAACACCTTCTACACGAGGTTTGAGAAACACCAACAATCAGAAATGGCAGATATCAGCAGCAGCCTGACCCTGGATGACCCCATCATTATCAACACAGACACTGGGCTGAGGTGCCTGAAAAGGACACAGATCAAGAAAGCCACTGGCCCAGACAACATCTGTGGCCATACAATGGAATTGTGTGTTGAGCAGCTAGGAGGGATATTACCACAGTTATTTTATCGTGCCAAGAGAGGGGCTGACAATGATAAACCTTTCACCTTGAGGGCCCAAATACAGCAGCGTGGCTCCTACACCTGGACTTCTCATCTGCTTTCAACACCCTACAGCTTGCCCAAAAAACTCCTGAACTGCTTCAACCTCGATCATCAGCTGACTCTGTTGATTGTGGACTTCCTTGCTCAAAGAACACCGAGGGTGCTGGTCAACAAAAGGTGATACATCCACCAGCTTCCCTCAGGGCTGTGTCCTCTCACCTGTGATCTTCATCCTGTATACAGATGACTGCAGACACCTTCATCCTAAGCACCATCTGGTGATAGTTCCCCTTTCCTTTGCCCAAAATCATGGGCCTGCCCTTGGCGAGTTCATAGAATGGTATGAGCTCAATGTCGCCAAAACAAAGAAGATGTTCATGGAGTTCACCAAGCATGGCGTGGAGAGGACTGCAGCCAGAATCAACAGGGAGCCAGTAGAACTTGTACATCATGACAAATACCTGGGCACTGTTATTGATGACGCACTGCCTTTCAAAGCCAACACAGAGGACATTATCTAACAGCGTCAGTACTTCTTGAGGAAGCTAAACTCCTTTGTGATAAGCAAGAATATCCTCACAGCTTTTAACAACTCCTTTATCGGAGGCATAATAACCTTCTTATTCATCTGCTGGTTCAATTCTTTCACAATCAGTAACAAAAACAGCCCCCAGAGCACAGTGAATGTATGCTCGAAAATCAGAGGACACCCCCTCTGGTCACTGAACTCTCCACATGATAAGCAAACACTCCATAAAGCCCATTCCATCGTACAGGATCCCACCTGTGTCCTACACTAGGCCTTTGAATGGCTGCTCTCAGGCAGGCACCTGCACTGTCCCGGCAACCATTATTATTATTATCATTAATATTCGACTTTCATTTTCAATTTGAACATTTCGTAACATGCCACAGGAAGTGGAGGGAGAGAGGACACCAGATGTGTGCCTGAGTCGTGCACTGCCCGACAGAGAGACAAGACACTCTGCAGTGGAAAAGGATTGCTTGGCGGTGAAGTGGGCCATCGACACCCTCAAATATTATCTGCTGGGGCGGCACTTCATCCTGGAAACTGACCAATGAGCTCTACAGTGGCTTCATCGCATGAGGGATGCCAACATGTGGTATCTTTCCCTGCAGCCTTACAACTTCAGTGCTCACTACAGGGCATGGAAGTCCAATGCGGTGTCTGTCCAGAATGTCTAAAGATTGAGGAACAGTACTCATCAATGATAAACAACCACAATTACTGAGATCATGATGGTAGAAAGTGACATATATACATATAACCATTAACATAACTGTGTATGTATATATCTGTGTCAGTATCTATATCTGAAAGGGAAAGAGAGAGAGATACTGTAGATACGGAAAGCACTCTGCAATGGTCACACCACATGATATTTTCAAAGTTCACTATGAAATTTATAATCAAAATATATATTTGTAGAAATAACTTCATAAATTAACAGTTGTGTAAAGGATTTTTTGAGGGGAGAGTCATGCACAGGATTACTCAAGGGTTTTAAAAAAGGACTAGCCTTCTAATACAATCCTCATGTGTCTCCCAATGTCCCACTGATACAAATACTTTGCAATTTAGAAGAGGACAACAAAACACTTTGGAAATCATGCCAAATAACATGTCCTCCTATTGGTGGTTGAGGCTGTCCCTTACACCTCCCAGATGACTGCCCCCTCACTGCTAAGGTGCATACACGCAGACAGGAAGCTCCTTACATCTGCTTTGTTCCTGTGAAACCAGCACGAATCTCTTGGCCCCTGTGGGTCTCAATGCAATGTGCCACAGCTTCCAGCAGGGGGCAAGAGCGTATCAGCACAGCGTTTCCCTCAGCACTTGTGCCTCTGGAAGGGGAGGCAGTGCCCACTCATTGGTGATTAAGGCTCTGGTGATGAGTCAGAGGAGGGGGTGGGAGGGGGATGGGACAGGGAGATGAAGCGAAAGAAGGAGAAAGAGAGCGAGAGGAGGTGCGGGTTGGGGAGGGCTGCTTGCATTACCTCCAGGTGTCCTCTCACGTTGCCAGGAGGCTGACAGATTTCTACTGTCTGGCCATGAATCTGCCTGCTCTGTGTTCTCCTGCCAGGGTCCCTGCCTGTCCATTTATCTACAGCACACATCCATTCAGAACATGCACAAGTGCTCTCCATTCAGGGCAGAGGTCAATTCAGTTGTGATAAAGAGTGAAACTTTAGGGGGAAACATCAGTAGATACAGCAATGTTTTCATATTATTTTGTGACTTTGGTCTCAGTTGAGAAGGTAAAACCCCTCCACACTACATTTAGCAAACACTTTACTTTCAAAGCTGAACTGTAGAGACCTGGTTTCACTTTTTAAATCCATCCAACATAGTTCACAGCCTGCTTCCCCTTTCTGATTTGAGTTTCATGTCACATATCCGGTTCTTCTCTTCTTCAGCCCCTGCGACAAACATCTGTGGAGGGTTTTTTTTTTTTTCACTTCTTATCTCACATGTTTTATTTGTGCGGTTGACTTAGCTCAAGCATAACCGCGCGCGCAGTAGCAGCAGCAGCTGTGAGTTAGTGTCGATCAGCCAGCTAAGCTGCACGGGGGTGGCTGACTAAGTCTCCTTACCATGCAGAAACTTTGCTTCCCTCCTCCCAGCCTGCCCACACACAGAGCGTCACGTTGTGTTTTGTTATTCTCGTGGCTGGGTGTCGTCACAGAGGAGGAATCGTAAATGCACGTATACAAGCTGTAGATTCACAGGTACTATCTGAATGGAGCTTTTACATAAATAGAGAAGCCAGAAAGGGAAATGAGTAGTTTGTGTGTTTTCTTACAGTGACTATGGGAAATTGCCAAAGATATAAACATAAGATCCTCTTTAAGGGTGCTTAGGCAGTAATAGATTAACCACGCTATCTTTCTAATCAAGTCAAGATCACACCGCCTCTTAAACTACAAATACAAACTGTGTTAATGTCAGCCTTGAGGAGACACATTACACACATTACGAGACACATTTGTGACAACTCTGTGTGTGTGTGTGTGTGTGTGTACAATGTGGTGAGGGAATGTATACCAATTTAGCATATGATGAGGGCACTGACATCAAAGAACTTGTGGCGATGAAAGACAACTTCTGCATCACCTCACGTTGCTTGTTTCTCAGCTAAAAAGTTGCACTTGAACACACCACAAACACCAGAGCCTAGGGCCTACTAGCGTGTGTGTTCTGTGTTTGTTTGAGACGAAACAAGTTTCCATAGCAGCGTGCGGCGGTAGCCTGTATTTGTCATTCATAAAAGGAAACCAGAAGACCGACAGGACGGATTCAAGATGGTAGTTAGCCAGTTAGCACATTAACAACCCAACCTAATTTTGGAAATACAATATTTACCGTGTGCTAGTGAACAATAACAAAGTTATGAATGGTCTCTGCTGAAGGGCTCAGTATCTAAAGAAACATAATCTTACCTATTATTATAACAAGTTTGTTTTGATCTCACGCCCTCTTGACTTAAGTCATTTGTTTGCTTTCCTAACTTCCTTATGCGCTGAGCTGAACTACCAATTTCACTTAGCAACGGGCTCCAACATTCTGACTCTTCTGGCCACACAAAACTAGGCTGAAAGTAGCTCACCGATGGCCCAACATGGCTCTTATGCATTATAGTAGCACAACTGTTAGGACTAAGACATGAGGGGAATGTGGAAGGTGGACTATTGCAAGCAGTGTTGCTGTAGGCCCAAGTATTAATTACTGGGAGCAGTGCTTTGTCCCCTTTTGATCAGCACACCAGAACCCTTCATAGTAATACAATGTTACCAGTGAATTAAACAACCGCAGCAGTCAGCCCTGAGAACGTGAGCAGACATTGATCAGAGACACATCTTCACTACGTCGGGCTCAGTGGTTGATGGCTGACGGCTATCGACTGGCCCAACCCTTGTGCACACATCTGAGTTATGCCACATGTGTGTAAAGCAGGGGAATATCTCCTCATATGTTCAGTGTGTACACTCCCACCCTAACCTATACCCTTAGCATGTCACATTTTAATAACCTGACATGTCTTCTAAAAAAAGTATAATCATCAGCATTTTACAGATTTCTCGAAACCTACAAGGTTGTTCCTTCACACCAGCGGCATGAGTTCATATGTGAGTCAACATGGGTATCACGCCTCGCAAAAATATCTGAGAAATCCCCCTCTTCTATGAGCCGGTGAGTCTGACTCACTGTGCAGCACATGCCATCCGCAAACCATTCGGTGATATGGGTGCGACAGATGACAAAGGTGTTTTCTTCAGAGGAAGCTCCAAAAGTGCATGTCAGTGTTTTTCTAATCACATTCAGAAGCCTCTTTTCCTCCCGGTGTGTGCAACGTTTTTCTCTACTAATATTTACACAGAAGTGTCATAGCTTTTAAATGTTAGAGATCCTCTTATGGCAACAGTGAGTCAGCCGAGCAAACCGGTCATATATTTACAAGGTGATGTGTTCAATAAAACTCTAGGTAGACTATGACCTGCAGCTGATGATCACCAGAAGGCAAACAGCTACCAGAGTAAACAAACACAAGGATATCTACAGGGACACATTTGTTAGTTCCCTTAAAATCTGTCTTTGTGTAACACTATGTCACGAAACAGAGCGGGGATAGAGTCGGTAAGACTCTGCAAATGATGTACTGCGGCAGTTGTCCTTAAGCAGAGATGCAGTTTGTGCCTAATTGTACATACAGATGGACAGTATATTAGATTGGAGAGGGGATAAAGTCTGCAGTATTCTGCAAATAATTCACTGCGCCAGTTTTCCTCCAATTTACCTGGTCAACAAATGACATGCATTATGGCTCAGGCAAGGAAGCAAAATTAATCTAAGAGGATAATAACTGCTTCAGATATGGAAGACATTTGAGCAATGGCTGGCAGAGTAATGCCATGCTTGTTAGTGAGGCTCAGGAGGAAGATGGCTGTGGCTGCTGTGTTCCAATCAAATCAAAATGACAGAGTGACCTTGGAGAGGCAAAGAGAGGATATATTTTTAGCCAGACGCTTTCACAAGGATGCTCTTTTTCCTATGTTCTGTTTTATTTATATATTTATTTATACCCAACGCTGGCCGCCTGGCTGCCTGGCTTCCATAGGGACGCCTGTTTACAGAACAGAGCTCATGAGACAATCAGGCCTCTCAGCTGAGGGAGCGGAGAAGGGGGATTGTCTGCTTCACATCACTTGCTTTTTTAAAGATGTGTCAATAAAAGGCCTTTCTTTGCACACTGGGTGCAGGGGAGAGAGCCTGACTCAACTACTGAAATCAGGTCTCCGAGGTGTTCGGGAAGCTGTTGCTCACCGAGCTGTTGGATGAAACAGTGTTTTGTTCTTTTAGTTTGATTGTTGCTCGATGTTTCACAAGTGTAAAAGGCTATCAGCTCCAGTATGAATAACATAGTCATATAGATTGCTGAAGAAAGAAGCTGGTTTGCCTCAAGACAGTGGTAGGCACGAACAGCACTGCTAGCCTCCAGCCCAAACATCATTTTTGTTCATGTTTTGTTGTTGAAATCAGTCCAAAAAAAAACAATCTACAGTTAGCTAACCATCCAACCCAGCCCGTCCTCATTCCGAGGTCGGTATATAGCTACGCCTTGTCACACCCCCTTGGTATGAGATACTGAGGCTGAATGCATCCTCTGTAAAAGGCAGAGAACAATGGATGTGGTATAAAGAGCAAGAAACTCTGCATAGGGTGGGTGGTGAGAAGAGGTGGATGGGTCAAACAAACATGGACTTTCACCTAAGAGACCACTTTTTGAATCCTGTGTGAATGCAAAAGTCAATATTTTAACAATGTTACGTATTTGCATTTTCATTTGAACCTAAAACATGTTTTTTTGTGAACCCAGCCAAGTACATTTGTTGTCTAAACCTAACAGCAACCATATGTTTCACACCAGAAGCAGCTGTGCGTCAAATAGAGTCACTAAAGGATGTCTTGTGTGTTGATGTGTGATGACCTAGGAATAAGAACGGGTTGTCTATCCATCCGTCTTCTGCTGCTTATCTGGATCCAGGTCACATCCCTCTCCCCAGTAATGTCCTCCGGTCTCTCCTTGGGCATACTGAGATGTTCCCAAGTCAGATGAGACATATAATCTCTCTAGCATGTTCTGAATCTACCCTAGCATCTCCTACCAGTTGCATTTGCCTGGTGTCTAGGAGGCATCCCATTATGCCCGAGCCACTTCAACTGGCCCCTTTCAGTGCAAAGGAGGTGCAGCTCAGCTTCATCTTTACCACAGCAGTCTGGTACAACGCCTGCACTGCTGCAAGAGCTACACCAAACTGCCTGTCAATCTCGTACTTTATTTTACCCTCACTCATGAACAAGTCGGCTGACCAGCCCTCCACAAAGATCAGGTAGACTATCAGGACACAGGCTCCAAAGGTTAGTCCAACACAGCAGTTCAAACAGTCTTATATATTTGCTCTGAACCACATTTTTGCATGAGGACAAACACGCAAATCCTGCTGTTTACATTTTACAGGTAACAAAGTAGCTAAGATTCACGTTACTAATAAGGATTTGGGATAAGTTGATATAGTTACAATGGCAGTTCCAATGTGTTTTTCGTTGCGCCTTTTCTCTGTCTGGCACAGTTACATATGGCCTGATGATTCCATACGCCCCTGGCAACAACATTTGGCAAGTGGTGGGTGCTAATTTCAGATCCTAGCGGGAATGTTAGACCCTTATTGCATCTCACTGTTCTGTAAGAAGTATAAACATGGAATGGAGGGGCACTGTTGCTCCACCTTTAGCCGTTTATACGATAATGATTTAAACTGAAAGCAGTAAACTTCAGTTGCATTTTGGCCGAATCGTTTGCATGACAGCGGCGTTTTGGGTGCCTGGCTAATGGGACAGCTGAAGCGCTAACTTGTTGCTTTGAGGCAGAAAATTCAAAAACTGTAAGTCATATTGCAGAAAAGGGTGGTATATTTCAAATAAGTCGTGATTTTGAAATTGTGTATGAAGAGTGAAACAACGTGTGGAAGCTACAGTCATGTCGTCATGTATTTCAGAACACTGCTCCGCCCACCTTAAACCTGAGTCCAATCAGCCAGAGTAACTGGGAGCACCTGTGTGGATCAATATGGCCTTTCACGTTTTTAACGGTCCTATGTGAAGCATTTAGGGGGATATATTGACAGAAATGGAATAAAATATAAGTAGGTTTTCTTTTGTGTTTAATCACCTGAAAATAAGAATCTTTGTGATTTTGTTACCTTAGAAAGAGCCGCTTAAATCTTTATAGAGTGCAGGTCCTCGTTTACGGAGATCACGATGTTGCACTGCGATGTTTCTACAGTAGCCCAGAACAGACAAACCAAACACTGGCCTCAATTAGAGCCATTTGCATTTTTATGTTTTTATGTATAGCTAGAAGACCATCTGCAACAAGCAGCTTTAGCAAACCACTGATTTGTAACGTGCAACTGCTTTATTAAGTGTCAGCAAGAATATGTAACCTCTAAAATACATTTTTACAACTAAAAAAGTTCAATTAATAAGCAACAAGACAAACCATTGCACAACTCAGTACACACAGGGGTTTTCCTTATTTGGTCTGGTATGACCAATAGCTTCTGGTGACTAATGTTAGCAACCATAAATAGATTTTTCTGTATGAACTGACGTTTCTGAGTCATTTTGCTGACTTGAGTTTTTCTACTGTGCTACTGTTTCACTAAATTTACCACCATTATATAACTGTCACTTGTGCACACAGTTTCGGTTCTATAGCAACTTTTTATTTTAAATAAGCATGGTGGCTTGCAACATTAAGTGGTTAATCCTCAGATTTTTTGCAGCTGCAATCTCAATACGACTGCTAAATACCAAATAAATTAAGTTACAATTACACTAGTATTGAAAATGTAGGATTATTAATCGTAATCCGATTGCTATTCAGGACCACATTAGGGCTCAGTGTTAACATAAAACAACTTCAATTCTTGAGAAACAGGTTAATGAGAGTTGACCTACATGTTTCAACTTTATGTCACAAAACAAGATTAGAAAACTGCAGGAAGTTGTTGTTTTTTGTTTTGTTTTTAACATAGTAAATCACTGTCGACTGCTGCTAACCATTTTGCTGTGTGACGATAGAAATATGAGACACTAGGTGTGAAATTGTGAGAAACATTTTACGATCGGAAAGTAACCCTTATCTGTTAACCTGCTCATTCTCATTCAGATCAATGGAACAACCTGGGGTTGAAGTGTTTAGTGGCAACGATCAGAGTGATGTATCAGTCTGATTATGTCTGAATTATAAGCACACAATGTAAACACACTGAATAAGAATGAGAAGAGAGAGCATGGGTGGGGGGAAGGGCGCCTGTAGTTAGTGAGTCCTCAAGGACACAGTGTGCTGTGATAGCCTGGCTGAGGTGTTGCAGGGAGGCAGCGTGGATAAGAGGAGGAGAAGGGGGAGGGATGGGAGGAATGACTGCTGACGCATTTAGGAGCCGGTGGAGGAGCGAGGAGGGGGGTTGCTGACGTCTGGACAGCCATGCAAATCTAGGAAACCGAAGAGATGGCCCTGGTCCAAATTCTGCCCGGTGAACCGTGGCGATTTCTGGCAAAAGATGAAATGAAGCAATAGGGAGGCTCAAGCGACAAGTTTGCATTTCTTTCTCTCGCTGTTTGGCAGCGCTCCTCAGTGCTTCTCAGAAAGTGGTCCACTTAAGTGAAGAGCAGCATCTTGACAAGGAAGCTTTGAACACAGATAACAGTAAACCATGCTCAGTTTCTCTAAAGCACAAAAGTACAAAGTGGGCAGTACAATGTGCAATTGTTTCTGAGAGGGCATCGAACTAAATGGACAGAACAAACCCAGACGTACGCGATGACGAGCTTAGCACTACCTCGCAGACATAGTAGTTACATTTGATTATGGAAGATAGATCGGTATTACTTGACTGGGCAAATGCCAATCAGCTGCATGTGAGGATAAAAATAAGACAAAATTACAGGCTGTCCACAAAGAACACGTCTGAGTATTTCAGTTGCCAGAGCCCTGTGGAGTTCTGCATGAAGCTCTGTCTTCCTACAGTACAGTACATGAGCCTTTTGGGTTTACGTTTGGATTTTGGACTGAGGTATGAAGATATACTGAAAGTTTGGGCTGATTAACACAACATAGCGTCATCTTGAACACCTTTTGTATTTTGCAGGATAACAGATTGTTGTTTTTATAATTATGTAGAATAAATAAATCCATAAATATTAGTTTGCATCAACAGGGCAACAGGGCCGTGTCTGCACATTTCAAAGACCTGAGATTATCTGCTTTCCCTTTTGGTTGTCCTGACCACTTTTGCTCATCTAACATTTATTTTACCTATATTCTTACCAATACTTTCAGCCCACAGTTGTAATACTAAGATATATCTTTGGTGAAACTGCACTGATTTCAGCACCAGAGAGGAGATATCTGTTGCCCGATCTCGCAAGAGTGTGTTGTTGAGACAGAGACAGGTCTTCAATTTTCTCCCGATTTGGCCGTCTGAAATTCGCCATTTTGGTGTCGGAATGTTCTGCAGATTAACAGACTAGCAGTGGTGCACTTGTGTTGCATTCAGGCGTTGTCACGTAAAATAACAAATTCCAGCACTTGAACAGGCCACAGCACAACACAGCAGCATGTCAAGTGGGCCGAACCCGAGCAAAATACCGTAAAATACTGTGATATGATTTTTAAAAAAAACATGATATGAAAATTTTGTCATACCACCCAGCCCTAGATGTCATTACCGTGTGGTTAGATTTAGACACAAAAATCACTTGGTCATGGTTAGGGAAATATCGTGTTTTGGCTTAAAATATGGGGTTTTGGGAGCACAGTCCCGGCAGGAAATGCAGCAATGTCTCGATAGAAATCACCCATGTTTGGGGGCTAAAAAGCCTGTGGAAATGCAGCAGTGTGTCGCTAAATCACAACTGTTTTTGGTGTTTGTTGGTCTCAAACGGTGGTCTGCAGTGGTCTTTAACTTGGCAGGCATCTTGCCTGGGTGACACGACATCCACCATCTCATAACCTGCCAATGACAGTCAGCTCACACACTGCACTGCTTAAGAAATGTCAATGTGTTGTGCAAATGTAGCCTGTTTATGGTTTGCGAGAATCAACAACGCCAACATTTTCGTCTGGTGTCTGAGCCATGTATTTTCTATGTTCTGTTGTTTGTTTGTTTTATTGTGGCTCAGCAGGTCATGCTCATAATGCTATGTGGTCAGTGTTTTAAGTTTGGACAGCTGTCAGTCCAGGAGCAAACATCTGGATTAAAGATAATGAATAGCAAAGGCCCTGGCTGTCAGTGTGCATTGAGAACACAGGACATTGTTTGTTTACTGATGAATCATAAATGCCTTTACAGTGAACTAGAAGAACATCAGTCTGCTGCATCCAGCATTAAACACACATCTTCCATTTTGTTGAGGAAACTGTTTCTAAGGTTGTTTTTTCCCCAGTGATGTATCAAAGTGCACATATATACGGTTTGATGCTACGCATTGTTTGATGCTGCGTTTTCTGTAACGATACAGAGGTCAGGGCTGCCTGTTGTTGCTTACTGATACTGTCAGACCTGTTTTATGTCTGTATTCTTGCACCTACAGTTTACATCCATTCTAAGAGAGCGGATCCCATTACACACACAAAGGGTTAACACAGTCTAATGTTACACAAGCAGTGAACATCCTGGAAAGAGGCCATTAAAATTACTCAGACAGTCAAATCAGTCATGTGACCTTCACATGCAGCATGATGTGATAGTTGTCTTAAGGTTGTGAGACTGTGCGTACGTGATGTCAGTGAAGAGACTTTTTTTTATCAGCCTGAATACTGATAAAAGATTAGGTGCTGAGTTACCACTGTGGTTTCAGACAGTGAAGCCCAGAGGTCAGGAGCCACACCATGTCAAATATTGACTTGTTTAACTGTGCGTGTGAAAATGCTTTCTAAGTTCAAGGCTCGTAGAGCAGACGGTGCTTCTTTATCGCCACTGACTGCGACTGCAGGGAATAAATTATAAATATTACTTCAGTTTATTGTGAGGGCTGAATTTTCTATTCTCCATTCACACTGTGCTAATGTTAGTGCCATATTGGTGTAGAAAAATTCAGAATTGGTGATCTTGTGTGTTTGTGCATAACTGAAATAAAACCATTTTTACCAACTGCAGACAACTTTGTCATACACTCCCTTCATTATACGGGGCTGCACTGGTTCACCTCAGTAACTGAGAACTTTGTGCTTCTTCATGGATAATTCAAGCATAAAATGTTTTATACATTTAGGTCACTTGTTATGAAATCATGCCGTGAAACCAGTGACGTGGGTACAATATGATAGGATAAGAAATACTGTAGATCTAACAAACCATCCCAGATACTGTGACTCTTTGTTTTGTCTTGGTTCATTCAGCACAAAGTCAGGAATGTGCTCAGTGCTGCACCATTTTATCCACCATGATTAGTTTACTGCTCACTGGGACAACTTGTAAAAACACTTGTGTAACGTTTCCTGTGGCCGTACGAGTGTGAGGAAAGTTCTGATCCTTCAATGGAAACCCCTCCTCAAACTGGCTCAGTGACGTTGTTACAGTGTTGTGCAAGTTACTCAAAATGAGTAATTGCTCAGGCTGCTTTCAGACCTAGAGTCGTCTCCTTTGGTCTGAATCAGGGACTAATTTTGTCACAAAGTTGTATAATTGCCTAGAGTTGGTTCGTGTTCTCACGGCAGCATTTACAAGCGGACCAGATCAAATGCCTTGTGTGAGAAAGCTGCTCTTGATTGGTCAGAATTTCCATGCGGGAAAAATCCAGGAAGTAAGGCAAACGTTGAAGAAGAGTACACTTGCAAGATAAATGTGACACTTTCTAATGTCACAATGGAGGGACAACTACGCAGGTTGATTTTAGCGCTGCTCATCGTGGACTATATTGCTGTCATTGTTCATTTTAGTCAAACCATACAGTTTGAAAACGAGGCGCGGCTCCAACTAGAAAACAATGTTTTGATGCATTGGATGTGCTGAATGTGCATATTAAGGCAGTACAGGAGGAGGTGCACATTAATAATCCTCCAGGACTGTAACATGCTCATGTTTAATGTTAAATTAGTTTTGAAGGGATAACTCAGGTCGCAGCGGGTGTGTCAGCATTCTCTCTGCCTTCAACCTTACATTCTCTCCATCCTCTTCTCTTTGTTCCCTCTCAGTCTCTGTCTTCTCTGCCAGTCCCTTTCTCTGTCACTCCTCTGTCTCTCCTGCCAAAATGTATTCTTCTTCATTTCATTTATGTGTTTGAGTTTATATCATTTTGGATTTACAGAAATACGTCTCAAACACAAGTTCAAGTAAAACGTGTGGTGTACAGTAACATATATTTATGCTATATTACTACACTGTAATTATGTTGCGAGTTTGTGTTGTTGTTGTTAAATTGAGCCTATAAGTGCCACTGTAATTACTGAAGAACATATTCAATGTATCTCTGTGGGCTGATGTTGGATCAGGTCAGTTTTTGTTTGTATTGAACAGCACAGGGTCATAATGCTCATCCTACCCTGGGTACAGGGTGCAGTACCTGCTCGTCTTCTCTCATCCCCATCACTTTCTTTCTTTCTTTTGTTCCACAGTGTCCTCATCTTGTCCTTTGTCCCTTCCCTTCCCGGTCTTAATTTTCATCTGTCTCAATTCAGAAAGTAAACACAGAGTTAATTGATATTTATATGTAAATGTTACCAGCCTCATTTCAACACGAATTTCAACCCTTTACACAAACTGAATTGAAAGAAAAGCATTTCAACTTTCATTTAAAGTTAACCAGTTTACTGCTAACTAGTAGCTGCCTAGCTAGCTAGTTAACTAACTCAAGTGAATCTGAGTAGCTGGCATCATGATGGATGGCTACTGTTTAACGTAGCATGGCTGCACAGGAGCTATTGGTCAGATGATGTCTGTGGATGAATAGCATGAAAGCAGTCCACTAGTAAAAATGCATCACATGGATCCAGTTGCCTGTCAGGTTTCCTTAAGTTGCTGACATCATCAAAGAGCCCTGTGTTGAGCAAAGATTTTGTAGTGAACAACATGATCATCTACATCAAACATGAAAAGCTTTCATAAAGTAATTAATGGTAAAAGACTGTATCAGCTGATATTAGAAGATCAGGCATTTATTTCGGTAACAATGACATCACTTTGATCCGTATTGGCACACACACACACACACACACACACACACACACACACACACACACACACACACACACACACACACACACACACACACACAAGCTCAAAATCACATTTCCCCATGCACGCAGACGGTCGTGTCTTGTTTCAGCCAGATCAGCCCGTCCACATCTGATGACCTGTTATTGAGGACAATTGCAGCTTGTTGCTGGAGTCATTGTCTAAATGACACCATTCTACATGTTGATCATTTCAAGCTGATAGACTGAAGAGACATTGATGGAGAGAGGAAAACGCTGTTCTTGTCCTTGCACTTATTCAGAATGTTCAAGTCACAGTTTCATTCCAAAATTAGATGTGATCTTTGTAATGTTTTTTTTTTGCCTTTTATGTCGTCTTTCTCTTGGTAAGAACCATTTATTATGTGGCATATACACAGCAGTCTCCAGCCTCCCAACGGTCCTCCAGACGAGATGTTCTGAATCTTTGGGCTTTTAGGATATTTTAGGCAATATGGAAAAAGACTCATTTAGGTTGAACCGCTAAGAAACCTGTCAAGTTGGCATTTTTACCTCTTTCAAGGATTCACGTAATCAAAATGCTGCTTTAAAAATGACCTCAATGAAAAATTACAAGGAGTGAATGAAATCAAATGATAATTCTATCCTTTTATAACTTGAATTATTAAAAAAATAAAGGCATACAGTCATTTTACTACCTAAACTTTTGTAACAGTAGTGAACACCGATTACAGCTTACAGGCCAGCTGTCTGGTTCAGCTTTGACCTATGCTACTTACTGCAGTGGTGCACAAACATTGTTCCTTTGCAGTTATGAACTACCCATAGACTTTACAAAATGGACATACGTGACGTCACCCATTGGTTTGTGGACTCCTGTTTTGAAGCCTTATGTTTGGTAGCCAGAAGTGATCATATTCAAACAACAGGATGGAGCTAACCCTAGTGCGGGCTGCTAGCTTAGTTAGCAACTTGTCAACTGACAGCACCCACCTGTCACTCAAAGTGGCCACACCCTTAATTATAACATCTTAACAAGTGAGTTGAATAGAAATTCAGCCTTGCACAGTTGTTGTGAGCAGTAAAATTAGCTATTGAGACCAATTTTTTTTTTGTACCAGGCTGTAAACATGTTTATTTCTGCTGTAAAGTTGGGCTTTTAAACATGAGGGTCTATGGAGATTGACACAATCTTGAAGCCAGCCTCAAGTTGCCATTAGAGGAACTGCAGTGCTTGGCACTTCTGCGTTGGCTTCATTTCTCAGCCCTGAAGGAGCTGATGTAGCAATGTTGCTATAGCCCCTTTTGGATAGGAATTGTGCAAATTTGCAGTAAAGCCCAATCAGTCTTTTTTCAGCATTGGCAGTATAAAAGCAAAATCGGGGAGTGCTGCAAAATGCCGCTTACCTACTTTTGTTTATACAGAATACGCCTTTTTCGGGGCAGCTGGGGGCGTGAGCAAGTAACAAAACGTGTAGCTCAGCGTGTGACGTAATTCCTTGTCTCCCCAGTTGCTCATCTTTACAGTGTCTGTCAGGTTTGTGTTTCCCTCTTGCTACTAGCTGCTCGCTAATTCCTGCTATCAGCTGTTTCCTGTTTATCCACCACCAGTAGGTCACACATGCGACGTCATCAACAGCTCCTCCCACAAGTCATCAACAGCCCCTCCCGTTCTGGAAGGGCTCCTTGCTCTGTTTAAACTAAAAGGGTTCCAATATGTCTACCCTACGAGGCGGAAAATTGGGCACCTCGGATCAACTCGCCAATCCGGCTCTGTGTGTCTAAACGCTCGCAGCTTGCCGGCAAAGCGGCCCAACATTTGCCGAAAATCTGGCGCTGTGAAAGGGGCTTATGACTCCAGATCTCAGCAGTTGGTGAGTATATATATGTTGTTGTTACCAAAAGAGATGATGGCCAAAACTTAAAAAAAGAAGAAGTAATAAACCAATATTATCCTGCTTATGGTGCTTCCACATTTGCTACAGCATTCGGCCATGCCAGGATTTCAGTTTCACCACATCATGAAGGACTTTTGTGTCTCAGGGAAACTCTCCACATTAAAAGGGCCTTATCTTTGTGTTGTGTCTTTCTATTGGACGAGATACATTAGTCAGTCATGGGGCTTATTCTGTGGTGTATTCTGAGAGTAAGAGCTTTCCCACAGAGCGACAGGTCTTTGGAAATCACCAGGAAATCCAGTGTTTCCTCATGTGGGGCACAAAATCAAGTAAGGGAAGTAAAAAATCTCTGAGTGTATTTTGTGTACTGCATGTTTCATCAGACAGCCATCCTTGATGAAATAAAGCAATAAAGTGTTGAATCACTTTTTAATGGGGGAGAAGCGCAATGTAGGCAAAGAATATGATGAGCGTTCCCCAGTGGCAGACACTTATTAATCAGAGAATTGTGGTCATGCAAATAACTCACTTTGGCTTTAATGATGTTCCTCTCTGATTTAACATCAACAAGGGTGTTTCTCAGGTCTGTAATATTTATTACAGCGCACAATGAATGGGGAAAACAACATGCTGAATATGTGGCTTTTCTGGAACTGGCAGAATGCTACTTTAAAATCAGAGTTGGTACGTTCACAAACACAGACAATATGTTGGGTTTTGCAACAAATAGCAGTGCCACATCCGACTTCAGTGAACTTGACATAATTACCACAAAGTGTGCATCACCACCTACAACTAGATTACAACATCATATGATTAGCTAAGTGTTGTATACGTGGCCTTGGGCACATACAACGCATTTCCAGTTTACCTCTTGTTTATTCACACCATTCCCTCCCTATTGCCACATTGGGTAAATGGGCTGATTGTGACACCAAAACAAACATTATGTGGACACCTGAGGAAAAAAATCCACACCAACACATTAGATCAGAGTGTGCAAAGGTCTACTGTTTTGTCCTTTTCCACAAAGCATTTTCATTGAAATTTAGAAAGCATTATAGTAGATTTAATGATGTGAAGGTATTCTTTGTAGATCTGGTTTCGATGTTATGATCAGACTGCACCTTCAGGTGATACAGATGTGTGCTAGAGGGTGACGTAAGAGTCAGTTTTCACGCCTGTCCTACAATTACATTTGTGTCTGAGTCATAGCTGCACCTGAACAGGCACTGAGTTATCAAAGAAAAAGAAAAGGACTGTCTGTTTTTGTGCTGTGAACAGACAGATATTCAGTCATAGCAAGTGACTGTATAAAATTCTTTGGTAACTGCCTAATGTCATTTCATGGTGTTAGAGAAGGTGTGGGTCTTTAATCTGAAAAGGTTTTACCCCTTGAGAGCATCAGTGTGCTCAGGAAATCTCCTGGCAGTTTGCCCTGTAAAACCGTGAGTTATCTCATGAGCAAAGTTGGCATTTTGATATTATGTCATGGGATTTTTCTAATGGTTATGTGGGTTGGTCAGTATGTTCCGGACTGAAATGTCTACACAAGTACTAATTGGTTTGACATGAAATATGGTACACTTATTCAAGGTCTCCAGTGGATGAATCATAATGAATTGGTCATCCCGTGACTTTGCATTCAACCAGCAGGTCAAAGTTTTTATCCATTCTGTCAAACACAACTCTGGTATGGAAAATCGTGGTTTCTAGGTGATGTATCCTTAATTTTCTTTGCCACAATCAGGTTGACATTTTTGATTCAGTGTGTAAAATGTCTCAACATCTATTGGGTGGATTTCTCTCCAATTTGTCCGATGTATTTAGAACAGCCTCACAGGGCCTGTAGAGTGGCGGTAGACTCACTGGCAGTAGTTTCACTGGGCTTCTGGCAGTGCAGTAGAAAAGATGAGGAAATCATCGAGAACCTCAAGATTCTTCCATTCTGAACAATAAATATCCACATCAAAAATCAAAGGGGAACGTAATCGATTTTCAACCAGATCTGTGTAACTGCAGTATTGGGATTGTATACAGAGGAATGGTGTTTGGCTTTTCTCCATGTCAGCAGACAGACGTCCATCATTTCACATCATCTATGATGCATTATATGTCATCTCATGGATTCTGGCTGGCACCCGGGCAGGTAGTTCTGGGAACTGGTGGCACTGGGAGTGCCTTAACACCATTCATCTGCACACGCTCCCTACACTATGGTGACACAGACCTGGTTGTTCAATGGCAAAGTTTCCCGTTAACACAGCTTGGAGCTGCTACACAAAGGTCAGGTGTCACCAGAACCATCAAGAGTCAGTAATACTTGGCCAGCGATTCTCAAAATAATTTGCTTGGAGCCAAAGTTCTGGATAAACCAGTAGATCAACTAACTGCGCAGGTGACTTACCAGTGGATCACTATTTGTAACGGTGCAAAAACTGTAAATTAAACTGTAATTTTTTTAAGTGCAGTTATCAAAACTGAAACACTTTCTCACATGGTTTGACACTAGTTCATTGACCTTGTTGTGCATACCATGGATACTTACGCATCATCACTTTCCTTTGTCTTCAACCCTGAAGCACCTTCTTGACTAGAATGTTGAGGTGAGTCATCTGGTGTGTAAGAGCGCAATGTAATTCGATGATGCCAAATTTGTCAGACGGCGAGACACAGCCATTGGATTCGAGTGAAAAACAGACATGAGCTAACAGGAGGAAAACACTGAAGTGAACGCTTGTATGTGTCACCGTTGCTTTAGGGCGAAGAGAGCGAATGACATCTACCTGGCTGTCAAGACTGTTTACAAGAAAACATGCAGCTGGTGACATCAGAGCTTGGGAAAGGGCGAGGTTCCTTCTCTGGCATTCTTGAATCATACTGTCCTTACTTACTACAATACTCGTACTTTGCAGTTCAGTATCACTGGGAAACACGTTTAAAGATGTTACACTGAACTATCATTAATCTGCAGAAAGCTGTGTTTAAGAGCTAAAGTCCTCTTCTAAACCAGGTATTTAACAGGTGGTTATGAAAGGAGGCACTGTACTGAGGCAAACAGTGTTATGTGATTGGGATTAAAATATTGTCTGACCTTTTTTCATGAATGGTGCTTTTAGGGAGGGTTCACCAGATGGGACTATTTCTTGGAAAACCTCAGTTTATCCATCTGCCAGGCACTTCAGAGCAGATAAGAGCAGAAAGATAAGATGGTACCAAACCTGGAAACTTCACAGTGATGACAAGACTTCACTCAGTTTTGTTGTTTTTAAATTTCTGTTTGAATATGGATACAGACAAGATACTACATGTTTACCAGTGAGCTTTAGAAATGTTGGTATAGATGTATTAAACTTTGGATAGAGCCAGGCTAACTGTTTCTCCCTGCTTCCAGGTTTTTGCTAAGCTAAGCTAATCATGACTGACTTCAAAAACATATATTAACACCAGGATTCGCTGTTTTTTTCTATTATCTTGTAGACTGAGGCTATACTACTGAGAAATACTCGCCATGTTTCTTTTCATAAACCTAACCACAGTAACTTTACATTAATTTCATAACTGTACGTTAAGGACCTAACATCATTCGTGAGGCGTTAATTCATAGGATCAAGAAATTTGCATTTCCTCGGTTGGCAAAGGCACGACCCTCCCTACTTTGACTAACTCTGCCTCCAATTGGCTTATTCTGTCATTCATACCCTAACCAGTCTCACTCTTCTTGCCTAATCCTAACCAAGGCAACAAGTACTAGCCAATCAGAGGGAGAATAGTGGGTCATGTGTTTTCTGTCTTATGCTGTGTCTCAAACCCCATACTTCTGTACTTACACTCAATATTTTGAGTGCATAAGTGCAATCACACCGAGAAGTATGGAAAAATGCAGTGCACTATGAGTACCTGGATGGTGCACTCAAAACGGTCAAGAAGTTGAGTGTGGAACTATGGACACTTTTCGCCCTCAATGGTCGCCATCTTGGCTACGTAGTGGAAGGGAATGGGGCACTTTTCAAACTGGAAATGGTGGCCGAGGACTGTGCGACCGTGAACATCGCTGCATTGTGCAAATACATGTGTTTTCTGCACTAAGCACCACTATACTGTTGTCGGGTATAAGCCAGCAGTATGTTTATTGGGTTAATTTAGCAGTCTGTAATGATTTGGTACCGCAAACGATAACGCAAATGCTAATTTGCTAACTAGCTAATTTGCGGCCGTCATTTCCCGTGAGAGCACAATGGCCGTGTTTGGTTTGAGACAACACTACCCTGTCGAAATTCGAGTACATAGTGCACATAGTATACTACATAGAAGCGTACTAAGGGAAGTATGTGATCTGAGACACACCATTAGGAAATGCAAATTTGCCACCATTAAAAGTGAAGTCTATGATTCTTGAGAGAGACTCTTGATAATACAACTCAAAACCAAAAACCAAAACAAACACAAGTGCTTCTCCAGAAGCTCCACCCCCCAATCTACTGGACGCACATTGCCATGGCAACGATAGTAACAGCTGGACAGCCATGTAATCAAAATAAGATATGCTGGAACACAGGTGAAAACAGTAACAGTACTCAAGTGCATTTAAGATACTAATAGCTTATATTTCAATTGTATGTTGGTGTATTTTTCCTCAGCACACAACCAAACAAGACAAAGCAACCCTGGGCACACCTGAGCTTGTACCTGCTTGCCATAGCTGCCGATGCCAGACTGACTGTTGTGTAACTCATGGTTGTAAATCATCTCTGTGACGTTACCCTCAGATCAGTCTGACTTCTATGATTCACAAAACCTCTTCTCACATAAAAAAAAAAAAAACATTTATAAAAACAGACTGCTGTACCCGACCATTACAGGAGCCTCATGTGTTGTGGGTCTGAGAGCCCTGCTGTCAGCAGTGCTTTAAAGTATTACCATGTCAGAGCAGATGTGGCACGCAGAGCCACCCTGCTGTCCCACCAGGTGGACTTGGCAGTGCTCGCCCAGCTCTGTGTCCTGGATTAGAGTTGGCTGGCAGACATAACAAAGAGATTGGGGCTAAGAGATGGTTGTACATGCAAAGCCGTTGACACTAACGCTGCACTGTTTGAAGTGAACCAGTTTGGGCAGAAGACAAAGGAACAGAATAATATTTTACTAAACACTGTCAGGGAACATATCGCCCATTCGTGTGTATACTGTACACAGCGAGGTGTGACGCTTCAGGTTGGGGATTCCTGTTTCACTTCGTGGTGTACACTGTGGCTAGTTTGACATGGAACAACTGGTATCACTACATCATTTCTCTCTAATTCACACATCCAAAACTACAAGCTGAATTGAAGTTTGAATTTGGGATTGTTTTCTCATTGTGGAGGGGCTCCCCACCATGATTTCGTGATGCCTTTCACGCTATAACGCCCTGAGAAGCCACAGTCCTTATTGCAGAGTAGTTTCACTGCAGCAGTGGCTGGGCAAGGAGAAAAATATGATTCTGTTAACATACAGAACACTATCTTGTACCCAATTATTCAAATTGCATTGATGATTCATGCAATCACCACCATTGTAAACTCAAGATTCACTCATAGCTTTTATAATATATGCACACGCAATTTCAGATTATGAATAGAGCTACAGAAGACATCATTTTCTATATAAATGTACACCTTATTCATCAAATTACTATGTGGGACTGCAACCCAGTAGAATGATTCATTTGTATAATGTTCATCCTATTCATCTATATGATATTCTGTGGTGGCACAGACACCATTTATGTGCCACAGAAAACTTATCATTAATGGGTCTGCTGCAGTAACTGGATGGTGAAGTGGTGACAATGATATGTTGCTTTCACATTAACATCTCTTCTCTCTTACATCTGTTTCAAGTCAAAGTAAAAATGTTGGCCGATGTTATACCCCATCACAATACATGTCACTCCGTTTATGACATTTGCAGCTCATTTGTCATCAGTGTGTACACTGAATATTAGCCTTGTACTTCTCCCCAGACTCTTTAAATATTAAAAATTCTGTTTGTGAAATTCAGGGTATTAATATAGCAGCATACCACTATTTGTTATGTTAAGATACAATAATGTATATGGTTGAATTTAGGTTGTGACGTCCAGTGACCAAAATTCCATGTCAGGACAACATCGAATGCCAACGTCAATTTGACAGGTGGCTTTGATATTTTGTTGGTTTTAATTTGTGTTCTTGAGTAACCAAAATCCAACATCTTCCAACATCTCATCCCAATGTTATCTTGACATTGAATAGTGACATTTTGTCGTAAGATGTGGAGAACAAAACCCAGTATCCGCAAAACAATGTGATATTTTAACGTTGGTAGACACTGAAATATTGTCAACCTGTTTTATATTTAAACCCAAATTTAACGTCTGTCCAACGTAAGAGTCACATGTCTTTCTGGCGCAGTGTCGCCCAGTGGGGTTGCTTTGTTTTCTTACTGGTGTCTGTGCTGCCAGACTCTTTTCTTTTCGTACTTTTTTCCTCTGAGTCCAAACTCATGTTCACTTATATTTTCCAGTGGCTCCTTTAAGTTTGTTGCGGTGCCAGTGCAGCTGTGCAAACAAACATGAGATGAGCACTGCTGATGTGATTGGCAGTGAGGAGGGGAAATATGCCAGTCAGGTATGAGCTGATCGGGTATTAGCAGGCATCAGTTTCTGGTGATGTGTAGGTGTTCACGTAAATCAAAACGTTTTTTTTGTTGTTTTTTTTTGGGTGCACAGAAATGCCAAAACTATAGCATATTTGGCCATTTTTAAAGTATTTATCGTATATTGCACAGGCCCTAAAACTATCGTATAAATACGATAATCATCGTATATCTGGCAACACTGTTATAACGTCATGACATCTGGTACCAGCTGGGTGTGTATCCCACTGGCTAGCTCATTGGTGCCAGTTTGCACTGTGTGTAAATGGTGGTTACCATTGTCTCAAAAGTGTAGCGCCCACATTCCAGCTCCCCTGTGGTTAACACCATTAGGCCTGTTAGCACTGTTGCCATTGTTTATCGCTGTGGTTAGCACCATTAGCTGCTTGCTGCTGGCTCAGCCTCCTCCACATTGAGAAATGTGTCCAGCAGCCCTTTTAATTTCATGTCAGCGTCAGAAAATATCGACATTTATTTATATTCACAAGGGAATTTCTCTAGTTCAGAATCTTGGAAAAGACGCTTAATTGTTTACTTGCCAAATGTTACAAAGAGAAGGTTGATACCCATCTGGCCTTATTGGCTAAGAACTTTGGCAGGCTTCAAATCAGCGTGCCACATTAGAGTACATCGTAAGACTTCCCCTAAACCTCCAAACATTTAGGGTCACACTTCGTTAATCTTTTTACACAGACCACTTCCTCCAGCCATGTTCAGGAGGCATAGAGGAGATTGGGAGGAAGACATCAGATGAGCACTGGGAAGAAGGGTTATGATTAAGTGCTGTTCAGTTAATGTTAGACATGAGCTCTAGCAGATCAAAGAAATGCATCACATTGCTTTAAAGAACCAAGCTGGGAGCATTAGCATGTATTTCATCCACATAACATGAGCAAATTGAAGGCATAGACTTTGATTCATCAATTTTGGTTGTACCTTAAGTTCTTGAGGAAAACATTTTAATTGTTGAATCCAATAATTGGAGAAAGAAGTAACCCTTGACTGTGCTCTTGTTTTAATGGGCTGCTCTGAGTGGGCCTTTGAGCTACCATATGAGACCCAGCAGGCTCTCATGTTTGGTGTGCTCACTGCCAGAAGGGCTATTCTCAGAGTGGATATCAACCTCCCCGCCTTGCTTTAGGAAATGGCTCAGTGATAGTTTCCTGTTTATATTTAGGGGAGATAAGCTTCTGTGCGGCAAGTATTCAAACTGAACTTTGTACAGATTTGTGGAGCTTGTAGAGACCATAGCAGGAATATGATGACACTGGTGTAATCTATCTGCGTGTGTGTGCTTTGTGCTACATATTTAGACCACACTGAACATTTTACAGAAGAAGTAACTCATTCTGTCCTGCACCAATAAAAAGTTGAATTGATAAGTGGTGAAAGACACAATTTCTTCAGTGGTTCCCAACTGGTCCAGCCACAGGGTCCAGATTCCTCCTTAGTTCCTGGTTCAAGGTCCACACAGTTTAATACATTCAGTGTCAGACTTGTGTTTGGCCATGTTGTCATGTTAGTTTGTTGTCTCCGTCAATTGTCTGCTAGTCACTCTCTCTACAGCGGAAATGGCACTTCAAAATAAAAGCTCTGTGCTGGAAATTCACTGTTCTTAAAAATAAAGTGCGTTTTTTTTGGGTTTTTTTTACAAACTTGAGACAATTGCGTGACCCAACAAATGGCACCTGTCTTTTTAAGCCACCCTTTCAAAAATTTGGATTGGTCAGTGTTTCTGGGTCTTCAACATTGTGACATCACAACTTTACAGGAGTCCTAACAACTTGTTCAACGGCTTACTTCCTGAACATGGACTGTGTGCATTTCTGTCTGGATTAATCTGGGCCCTATTTTCTGATCTACTTTGTCTAAAGGAGTGATAGGATGTTAAGTATTTGACATTTCTCCTGTACGAAGCTAGGGCTGACCTGCCCGCAGCCCGTGATTGTGCACTATATTAAATAATAGGGCACTCAGACAGCGTGAAACGTCAAAATACATCTGCTAAAAGTGCATTTTTTTCACACAGATAGGCTCGGATTGTTAGTATAATTATCCGACAACATAACGGAAAGGAGAAATGAACGTCTGTGTTTACCTTTAGCTGGACTTCGACATCTTCCTCTGCCTGTGCTCCCTCTCTCTCCTTGTCCGCTCTTCAGTTTCAATGAGTTCTGAGTCCATGTACATCCGTGTACTCCATGTTCAAATGTTTGCTCTTCTTCTTCTTTGGTGTCGCAGTTGATCTCGCGAGACTTGAGTTGTTGCAAGCAGAGGAAGTGTTTTGACTTGCCACAACAAATATGTCCGATTCCAGCTAAAGGTAAACACAGACGTTCATTTCTCCTTTCCGTTATGTCGTCGGATAATTATACTAACAATCCGAACCTATCTGTGTGGAAAAAAATGCACTTTTAGTCGACGTATTTTGACGTTGTTAGTGCCCTATTATTTAATATAGTGCATGCTCACGGGCTGCAGGCAGGTCAGCCCTAGCTTCGTACTGGAGAAATGTCACATATTGAACATCCTGTCACTCATTTAGACTAAAGTAGATCAGAAAATAGGGCCCAGGTTGAAAAAAACGCCTTCCCCTTTAAGTGTTTCGATGCTTAAGTATTTGTACAGCACCTATACCTGCTTTATAATAATAAAAAAAAACATGGAAATAATATTTACAATATTTACAATATGGGAAGTTTAAGATATTCCGTGATTGGCTCACTTGGCCACAATATCCATTCAGGGTACAAAAGAGTACACATTCTCATTTTAAGGCAAACACAGGACTGACTCACTTTTACCTTGTAAAGTTGTGATGGCTAAGGTGTTTGCAAACAGTTGCCTTTCACATGTCCAGCAGACATGGAGCAGCATTAGCATTCATTTGGAGTCATGTTCGTGTTCACCTGATGAATATATGTCTAATATTCACTCTGCTTTCAGCTCTAGTTTGGTCTGCATTAACTACCAAATTTTCTCCAGCTGGTTGTTAACTTATCACTGCAACCCGGCCTGCAACCAAATATAGCTGCTGGTCTTAACAGCAGATGTACGTATGGTGGTACGATGGTTGAAATCCATTTCTTTGTAGCAGACAAGACTGGGCTGCCCAGTGTCTGTGCATCAATATTTTGTGCTTATGCTCATTAACCAAAAATGTTTCTGGATCCAGTGGGATCCTGTGTGCCAAGTATTTTAATAGTGCACCGGGACCTCAGTAATTTCATGTATGCCTCCCTGAGTTAATATATCACTGACTTAACTCTGCTCAGCTCATTTTCTGTGAGTGTGACTCATATGCTGCATCTTGCTTTTTCAAGTGTCGCCATTAATATTTTTCTTTTAATGGAGTCTGTTATGTAATGCAGTCTGGATAATATTCTGGGTCTTTATTAAGAGTAGGTTCAAGTAAAGTCCTGGACTTTATATGTTTCTTTGGTGATCTAGAAGCTTTGCTCCTTTGAACAGGTGACTGATTTGATGGAAGGAATTTTATTATGTCACAACACACACAAGGAAAAAAATAAATCCTGGCTCTGTGTTCCTAATCAGGCCTCTGTCTCTGTCAAAAGTACGTCTCCAGTGAGGGAACCCGACTGTGGTGAGGTTTGTGATATGAAATATTACATCCTCTTTGACACTGTAATTAACCATTTGTCACTGTTATACAGGCTGACAAAGTAGCATTTCTGTTCAACATCTCTTCTGAGCAGTCTTGAGAAACCCCAGATCGAATCATCAAGATGGTGGGACGCTGTTTAGCAAGGAATGGCTGTTGTGTGTTGTTTGCACAACCTCTGCCACTCTTACTTCTCCTTCTCCCTGTTCACTTCACAGTGTTTGTTGTGCCTTTTCTACTCTCTAGCAAAACCCTTTTCTTTATCTACCCTATGCTGCGTTTGCACCGCGAGTACAGCACCACTCTCCTCGACTCAACTTGCTCTTTTTTTGGTATCGCCTCAGTCGTGGGTCCAAGAAATCCGATACTAATAGGTGAAGATAAACACTGTAGACCACTGACTGGTCAGAGAGGATCGTCACTAACATGACATGGGACATTCTGCACAAACGCACCATTTTTGAATAGCCAAGCTGCCCCAGATTTTTAAAAAATGGCAGTCCACAAAACTACAGCGCCCACTACGCGTTCAATAAACAAAGTGCAGATGTTCTTCTGTTCGGTTGCCAATGAAAAGATCCAGAGTGTTGTGTTTAAGAGCAGCAGCTTCATGCGGCATCATTATGGCAATTAGCTGAGAATGCCGCCCACACAGAGACGGGCGTACTAGCCTCAGCAGAAAAATAGGTAAAATAGAGAGAAGGACCTGGTATCAATAGTTGAGTTGAGTAGAGTCAAGCCATAACATGCTGTGAAAACGAGGCACTAGTATGCTGCAAAACTGCAAGGTGCATTGAACTTGCAGGTTTTAGTACAGTAAGTGGAGCATTCCACTCACAGCAGGAAACAGGTGTGAAACACTAAAGCACGCACTCTAGAAAATGGTATATAGGAATCACATTTTGATGAATAGAAGACTAATATAAACAGAGAGAAATCTGCTTTTATTTTATTTGACATGAATTCCTTTTCCTTCATTTCATTTCAAATGTCACTTGCCATTTATTGTTTCAAAACAAATCAATTTGGTTGCATTAACTAGTATCTTTAACAAGTGGTTACTATGAGGAAGTACAAATGTTTATGTGTCTGATTGAAGTCTATTTATAGTATTATATTATTACTAGTATTATAGTATATAGTAGTATAGTAATACTAGTATAGTATTTATTGCTGGGCTCTGAGGAAACAGGACACCGATCTGATTGTCTTTGCAACAGCTGCATCAACAATAATAATACTTCACGCTGTAGGGGGCTTTTTTTTTCACTTTAAAAAGCAGTGTACCTTGATTTTTTTAAGGGGGGAACCATTTGATATCCAGCAATTTTGTTAGGTGCACAGCATTTTGGCTAGGCTTACGTAGCCCTCTAAATGACCCCCAGCAATATTTGCCAAAGCTGGACAGTACTACTGTGCTACTGTGCTCTGCTGCACGTTTGCTCTACAGCATGTCCACAAGTTATGAACTCTGATAGTTTTTTAAAAATCCATTAAAAACAGCTCAAGGACAAAACGTTGTCTTCACTCACGTCATGTAGAGCAGCGCGAGTATTTCAGGTCTTCTTAATATGACTTTACTGCACAGCTAATTAGAATTTTAATGAGACCATTTTCATTTTTTTCCCCATAAATCCCCACAGAAATGTTCTTCTAACAGGGAAACAAAACTTCTAGCTGGAGATATGCAGTGAGCTCTTCACGTTCAGTTGTAGCTGGAGGGAAGTAAAATGATAGCATTATGAGGTCTAAGAAGAAAAGATTGATTACAGCAGCCACTGTGTTTGTGAGCTGCTCTGAATAGATTCTGAAATCAGGCTTTCTAAATAAGACAGTAGGCAGATGCAAGAGTTACATCATATCAGATAGGTCAAATTATAATACAGCCACTGTTATCTGTTTAGGCTGTTCTCATGCACTGTTTGTACCTATGAACAGTAAAGCACCACAATTTGTAAATAACACACGTAATCATATAACAGTAAATAACTCACATAAACAGAAAGGCTGTGATCACATGACCAATACACTGACAGGAGTAAAGAAGGAAGTAGTATGAAGACAAAAGTCAGGCAGGTGGGGTTGGTGGATGGGTCAAACAAATGCAGGACTTTTTCCAGGAGACCCGTGTCCAGAGACGTGAAACACAGTGAACTTAAAGTTACTTTAAGGTGCTTCGTCATCATGTTTGTTTTCACCTACGTAACATTAGCTAAACCTATGTAACTTTTCTTGCATAAACCTAATTTACGTAACAATAGTCGCCTCAACCTAATCTTCGTAACTTTAGTCGCCTCAATCTAACCTACATAACTTTATTCACCTAAACCTAACCTTCGTAACTATAGTCCCCTAAACCTAATCTGCGTAATTTTAGTTGCCTCAACCTAACCAATATAACGTTAGTCGCCTAGACCCTATCTGCGTAACTTTAGTCGCCTAGACCTAACCGACATAACTTCAGTCCCCTAAACCTAATCAGCATTACTTTAGTCACCTCAACCTAACACACCTAACTTCAGTCGCCTAAACCTATGTAACTTAACGTTAATGTTTAGTGGCCTAGACCTAATCTGCGTAACTTTAGTTGCCTCAACCTCACCTATGTCACATTAGCTGCCTGAACCTAGGTAACTTTTCTTGCCTAAACCTTACCTAAATTTATTCGGCTAAACCTAACCTACATAACTTTAGTTGCCTAAACCTCACCAACGTAACTTTAGTGGCCTCGACCTAATTTACGCAACTTTAATTTCCTGAACCTAATCGACATTACTTTAAGTACATAACTTTATTTACTTAATTTGTTAGATATCATGTGAACTGTTATATAAGGAAACATTAATCGTTACACATCACTGCTTTACTGTTGTCACTTTAAAACATTTTGGGCTTTTAATGTTTACAACCTTATATTACATAACACATAGTGAACTTAAAACACGTGTTGGTGGTTCCGACTTTGTGTCAACAGAGTGCTGACTCAGTACAGTTTAGGATATGTAGTTTGTACATTGCTCCTGTGTTTGCTCATCACTTCTTGTGGGTGGAGAAGTATCTTAAACCAACAGGAGACCTGTGTTCAGAAACATGCAAAACACAGTGAACTTTAAGTTATTGTAAGGTACATCATCACAATGTTTCTTTTCTTAACCCTCACCTGTATAACTTTAGTCGACTAAACCTCACCTACGTAACATTAGCTGCCTGAACCTAAGTAACTTTTCTTGCATAAACCTAACCTATGTTACTTTAGTCACTTTAACCTAATCTACGTCATTTTAGTTGCCGAAACCTAACCTACGTAACTTTAGTCGCCTAAACCTCACCTATGTAATTTTAGTTGCCTAAACCTATTTAACTTTATATTAAATACATAACTTTAAATTAAGAACATGCCATCATTTGTGGGGCACTAATTTGTTAGATATCATATGAACTGTTATATAAGGGAACATTAATCCGTTACAATGTTTTACTGTTGTCACTTTAAAACATTTTTGACTTTTAAAGTTTAAATATTCATATTACATAACACATAATGAACTTAAAACCGTGTTGGTGGGTTCAGTTTTGTATTGACAGAGTGCTGACTCACTACAGTTTAGGATATGCCGTTTGTACTTTGTTCCTGTGTTTGCTCATCACTTCTTGTGGGTGGAGAAGTATCTAAAACCAACAGAGTAAAACTCAAATAGGACAAATGGAAAGCAACTCAGAGCCTCTTTAACTTTAACTGCCTAAACTTAACTTATATAACTTTAGTTGCCTTAACCTAACCTATGTAAGTTACACTTCTTATGGGTGGAGAAGTGTCTAAAACCAACAGGGGAGTAAAACTCAGATAAGACAAATCGACAGCATCTCGAAGCCTCTGTGGTTCAGACTGATAACACAAGTAACAGCTTGGTTTATAGCAACATTATATATTCATCAAGATCATGTATCATATTGTGCTCTTTATAACGGCTAACAGAGGGTAAAAGAACCACTGAGATGCAAGGAAAACATTTCTTTAAATAAATATTTTATTTGAAAATAAATACATTTTCTTAAAATAGAATCAATAACATTACAAAAGCTTTGGGGAAGTGGGAAAGGAGTAGGGGGCGGGGAGGGGGGTTTACCCAAATGAATGATGTGTAATTTGGAACAAGGAGTACAATCTCACACGTTTATCTACCATCTTAAGACAAATTCCCACAATGTGTTGTACTGTACATTCTCAGCTGCTTTGTGGGAAAGTGGTGACGTCCCTCACGCTTGCTTTAACATGCAGTCTACTTGGTCTTAAAGCTTCAGGCCCTGCACTCGAAAACCATTGGTATACTCATACTGTATCTACACACTGGTTTGTAAAAAATGTAGGATATAATCTCTTGTCAACACATCAAAATCAGCCACTGATTTACATTTACATCTGACAATGTTTTTTTTTTTTCGAAAGTACCTTAAATGTGTCTAGATCAACTTCACCTCTAGTCTACAGTACAAAGATACAATACACAAAAAAAGGCTGCGCTTATTGATATAGCAGTAATCAGAGGCCACTTTCTCACTAAGGCCAGAAGTATTTCCATTTCAACCACGAGCTTGTGAGTTTGTCTGGCTGCAGTTTTGCCGGGCATAAAGTGAACCGGAGCGTCAACTCGCAGCACTTTTCTGCCTTCATAACAGCGTTTCAATGCCCATTGTTTGACTCCAGAGCTCAGAGATGGCAGATCTCCAGAGAGACAGGGACAGCGGCACAGTTGTATTGGAACAGATTAACACAGTGCACTAGCGCAGCCCTGACCCCTCTGACAGCTCCACAAATAGCATTAGGAGTGCAGGAAGTTCTCTCTCGACCAGCCTGCAGCAGCAAAGCAGCAACCTTGACAAAAACCTAATTACCAACTGCGCAAAGAAAAAAAAAAAAGCGCCACAGAACATGTCCGTTTTATAATTATTGAGTCATTGGAGAATGTGCAAGCCGACCTCAATTAAGACAAGCGTGTGAGAACATGTAATTTAAATCTAATCAGTAGAAAAGCAGCAGAGTAAGCTAATCTATGGCAAAAACAACAACTTTGCACGCTTTGTGCTTCTCCGCTCGCTCTTCCTGCCGAATGAAATCAATGCCACAGGTAGCAGATTTAAATAATGATTAAACTAAGTGCTGCCGGGGAGTGCTGTGTCCACACATTGTGTCCACACATAAAAAACTCTCCCCCCTCTCTCCCCGCACAGCCTCCAATCGCCTCCAGCACACAGGGCCATGGCTTAGGGAAGTGGACGCCATTCGATGGGTTTTGAATGCCTCGCTGCACTGACCACACACAGACATATACAAACAATGCACAAATGCAAATCCTGCAGTCACACACATCTTTTTTTTTCTCTTTTTAAACCAATGCTGTTATAGAAAAAGAATCCCACCTCAGATCTGTTAACAACACCTTCGCCCTCTGACGGCTGCTTTTCTTGGATCTTGCAACAGGCCACAGTAATGGCATTTCTCACATGCTAACAGGTTTCTTCCTCCTTGACAGTTCTTGCAGTTCTACGAACCCAAAATTAGCTCGCAATGAGCATCTAAATGTCTCGGAAAGGAGAGACTTTCGAGCCATTTTCTACAGATAATGCTTTGTTTAAGCCGATACTCTAAGCAATGCGCTACTTTGCCAATGATTCAATCACAGTTGATTAGCAGGGAACAGATGTGATACATTTAATGATTGCAGATTTAATCGGGAGTCAGGTAAATGACACTGAAAGCTAAAGAATCGATGGAGCACATTTCACCCAACCGATCCGAGATAAATCGCCCAGGAATGCTGCACAACCTCCCTCTCCTGCTCTTCAAGGAAATTTCTTGTGGGAACTTGGTTTTGAAGAGCCAGCCTTCAATATGCACACAAATTGTCAGAAATGAAAATCTGTTCTTAATCCCCTCATCCTTGTACAAAGAAATTCAGAGGACTACCTTTTATAAATTTGTAAAACGTCTGCTACTATTTGAAGGTGTCATCAGAGATAAAATACATTTAGAGATGCCACAGAATCAAGCAGACCCAGATTGAAAGTCTTTTCAGGCCTTCCCCCGTTGTGTTTGTTAAGTTTACAATTATCCCAAAGCCTTGGCAATGCAGGCACATGTGCTGAGGGGCCAGATGGGTACAGACAGAGCCCGCTGCATCAGGATGCCTCAATTTGGCCAAAGACGACAGATCTTACTGGCACCGGCTCAAAGAAGAAAAACCTGGTGCTTTTGCTGCGTTTTTCTCTCATTACAATTCTTCATCAACTCGCAGGCAGGTCAGTGTGAAGGCGTACTAAACACTGTCAAAAACACAGACACAGAAACACCCAAACAGAACAGAGAGATTGTCTCCTCTCGCTGTGCTACTGTGACCGCTCAGTCATTCTTTGGGGTGTCCAGTCTAAACAAACCCAACCAGCTTCCGGCCTCTTTCGCTCAACAGCTAACCGTGCTCGGCTGCTGTTTGCACACAAAGTCCGATATGAAGTCAAACTCGTTCTGTCCCAGGAAGAGCTCAGGTAGCTCCTGAACGCGATCCAACCCAAACTCCAGCACCAGTGAAGTCAGAACCTCCTCGTCAATCAGATCCATGTCCATGCCATTTAGTCCCAAAGGGCCCCCGATGTGCTGCATGCCTGATAGCTGGGCTGGACCCACCCGGTACTGAGCACCGTTGGGCATGTGGTGGCCGTTGGCTGAGCTCAGAGGATGTCCATGATACTGAGTGTTGAGTTTCTGCAGGTGCATGCTGGCCATGAGCTGCTGAGAGGTGAGGTTACCAGGCAGGTACTGCTGCGGGTGTCCGCCCTGCTGCTGCTGCTGCTGCTGCTGCTGCTGGGGGTGCATGTGATGGTGCTGCTGCTGCGGACCCTGGCCGTTGTACATCATGTTCCCAGACATCATCTGGTGGTGGTGGTTGGCCATGGGAGCTCCGTTGACAGGGCCGGCCATCCCGCCCGGTCCCACCATGCCCTGCCGCTGCCTCATGGCGGCCTCCATGTTGTTTTGAGGATTCCTGCCGTAGTGCATCACCTGGCCGTTGGGCAGAGCCCGCAGGCCGGGCTGGCCGTTGTGCTGCGGAGGTCCGTTCATGCCCATCCTGAAGCCGTGGGTCATGGGCATCATCATGTGTTCAGCCATGGCTTCTATCGCCCTGAAAAACACACAACACATCATATTAGATTTTTAATGCAACTTATTGTCATAAAACCTAAATACACTTATAATACCCAGAATTTAAAGGAGCAATACACCACTTTATGTGCAAAGTTCAGTTGACTCATAACGAGAAGTGCTCCTCAGCCTGTATAATGTCTTAGGTGGCTCCAGAGAGAGCTTTCTTAAGTGTGTAAAATAGTTTTGAAGCAAGCTGGGCAACATGGCAAAACAAAATCGATCAAATACTTTTTTAGCTTTGGGAAAATTCACTATCATAATTTGCCCCCTTCATTTTTTGGGTGAATATCTATGTTTCCAGGTTCCTAGTTCCCCAGATCAATATTCTGTTGACACACATAAACCCCTATTGTGTTTGGCTCAAATTTGACCCTTTTGAAGAGCAAATATTTCAGAAATATTCTATCACATATTAAGAAAATACAGAGCTGGGAAACAGCTTTGTCTTGTTCCCACTATGCGCCGTATACATTTGGGGACAGGATTCTGGGAACACAGGAATGACCACTATTTGTGCCTAAAACAACACTAAAACATACTTTTAAGAACCTTGTTTGTGAGACAGCTGAGCAATAGTGCAAGAACAAGATGCTTGAACTCAGAAGAGAATCTACTTCAGTAAAACTAATTCATCTGTTCCTGCTGTTTGTGTTCCTTGACAGAGCAATAGCCTGATACACACAGGCAGCTAGCTGGCTAGCGTTAGCTACGCAGCAGGTAGAGACAAACTGAGCAAAGTACAATCTGCACACTGTTCAGTCGACTCCCATGGAGTTATTTTTCACTGTCCCCAAGCGTTAGCTCCAGGTACACAGAGCCAGAGAGAACACCTGGACTGTTGTTACTCCAGCTATCATCTACTGAACGTAACGTCTTTGTGCATTTTCAAATGACTCGATTTTCACAGTTTAGACACACTAAACAAACAAACAAAAATAATAGAATTAATTCAATTTATCACCCGGGCCTACCCTGATGGGACTGGGATTGACTTTTTTAAGTGTGTGTTCTTTAATACAAGGTCTTTATTACAAAGTGGAGGTGTTGGGTTGAAAGGTGTGAGCATTTAGGAGAAAGAGAGGCTGTAACAAAAAATAAATAAACACTATCCAGATGCATTATGGGAAATGTAAGATCCAGAGTTTTTGGACTTTGACCCATACTAGTGACTAAAAGTCAGGATATCTCGGTCCCTGCTTCAGTTTAGACTCGTGTGAGCAAGACTGGGCAATATATTAACATTATATTGATATCATGATATATGACTAGATATCTCATCTTAGATTTTTGATATATCGGAATAAGTGTTGTCTTTTCCTGGTTTTAAAGGCTGCTTCGCTGTTAAGTAATGTCATTTTCTGAAGTTGCCAAACTGTTCTTGTTTACCTTTACCTTCTTATTCATTACAGCCACATCACTGATGAGTCATTAGCAAAATCCCATTGTGTAAATATTTTGTAAAAGCATTGCAATATCATTATTAAGGCATCTGGTCAAAAATATCATATTTGATTTTCTCCATGTTGCCCAGCCCTACTTGTCAGTCTACCAAATGTATATTAGTGCACCATTAAATAGCAGGAGTAAGCCTTTAAAACCATAAAATAAACCTTCACTCTCTGTTGAAACTGCCCTCCCTCCACCCCCAGTTTCTCTTTCTTTATTTGAACACTTCCGAAGTGTCACTGTAAAAAAAGAAAGTCCATCTCAAAGCTCCAGAATTACACCATCAGTGAGTTACTGCTGGATATCACACCAACGAGGGAGGGCAGCAATACCCTTGCAGCCAAAAGGACGCAGAGGAATGCTCCTCCAGACCACACACACCTCTCCCCCTCCTCAGCACACACAGCACACAGCCTGTGTCTTCACACACTCATTACAAAAGATCTCCAATTAAGATTGCCTACACATGACAAACAGATCCTGCTCACTGCTGAAGCTGCAATTTTCTATCAACGTGATTGGCTTGTTAAAATTGATGACATTATTTTACCCTCTAAATGGGATGATCATAAAAAAGACATGCACAGCGAGCAGTGGAGCGAGTGTGTGTTTCTGTCTGTGAAAAACAAAGACATTTCAGGCTTTTAAATCCCCCCAAAAATGAACTCTGCTGGTGCCCCTGGCTGCTGGGAGCAATTGAAGCCTTAATAGTGCTGATAAAACAAGACACTTTGCCCAAGAGCCTAAATCCTCCTTTAAATTCTGCCTCTGTGTTCCCTCTGCAGATCTGGATTATCATTCAGCCAAATGCCACTTTGTAAATAGATAGTCTGAGGGAGGATCATAATTGCTGACATTATCACACAAGCATGAAACCTATTTTATTTTTTTTTATCCTCGGGGACTGTGCATGTGGGCTATGTGGCTTCGATGCCATAAAACCGCCACTAATATAATATAACAGGCAATATCGCTGCAAGTGCGCAAAGTGACAAGGTGAAACAGGATCAGCAGATCTAATCAGCGCCTTTTATTATTACGGAGAGAAATATAAAATAGTCCGCGGCACAAAGGCAAAGTGCTGCCACTACCTGTTTAAGGAGTAACAGAAGACGACACCTACCCGATGTATTAATGTCGAATCCGTACGAAGTTGGATCAGTGCCGGGGTTGTTCCAGCTGATGCTCCGGCTACATGCAGCCCTGCGGCGGATACAAACTCTGCGGCGTCTCGGCAGTCAGAGGAGTTTGTTTTCTGGGTCAACTCAGGGATTATATACATCTATAAAGCACAGAGAGCGAGGGAGAGAGAGAGATAGGGAGAGGAGGAGCTACCGTCCTCTCCGTCTCCTTTGTTGCCATTGGTCCTCCCCCTTAATCACTGTGCAAAGAAACATTCACTAACTAACGTTACCTCCACTGATCCACCGGAGCAGCAGAGCGCCGCGCAGCAGAGGCGCTGCGCTGTGGAGAGCTTTCACTGCCGCCTGCCTTCATCAGCCTCACACCATAATCCGTCATGATCCATACTCTGTTCACTGGAAGCTTTCTGTTTAAGGGAAAGATTCTTCAGGCACATCACGACCTGTAAGGACAAATATTAATTTAACAGTAATACACACATGGCCCTCTTCTCCTTGTCAGTGAATAATATATAATCAGTTATGAACACAGTGTAGAAATTCCCCAAAATACACCAGCTTTCATGGACACTAGTTCACAGTTAATCACCTTACACCCTTTGTATTAGTGGCCCATTATAATGTTCCTGCAGGGGCATAACCGTGATTTCAAAGGTGAGGGGGCCACAGCAGCATAAGTACAGGCACACATCCTCAAAAAGGCTTTAGTTATTTGAGATAGCCTGACAAAACATGACCGTGTTTAAAACATATCATCGCAAAAATAATATACACAGCAAAATAAAGCAAAAAGTGGTCAAACGAAAAATGACAGTACGCTTTTTTTCCTGTTTCCACTGTGAAAAGTTGCAGATGGTACCAGTGGAACCGTTCCATACCGTCCCCATGTTTGGTTGTTGAGTTGTGTCTGGTTTTGAGGCTCATGTAACCACTGTTCATACTGTGGAGAGTTTTATTAGTAAACTGTAACTATAAAATGAAAGGATGTTTTGCTGCCTCTCACAGCAGCTGGAGTCAGAGAAAAAATAATTCACTGGGTCGACTGGCAGCGACTTTTAAGGTGGAACGTTAACTTGTAATGTTACTCAATGCAGGAGTTGATGACGTGAATCCATCAGCACACCTTAAATTTCACTGTGACAACTTTGACCATCACTTTAGTTTTTATACGACACACACTTTTAGTAATGAGTGGAGTTTATATGTATTAATTTCAACTGGTATGGAATGCATCCCAATCCTCAGTAGGAAAAAAAGTACTGTACTGAAAGTGTTTGGTGGAAACGGGGCTTAATAGTGCCCTGATACTGGATACGCAGGGCAGCTGTGGCTCAGCGGATCGTCCACAGTTTGGAAGATCAGCGGTCGATCCCTCCACTAGTCCACATCTTGAAGTATCCTTGAGCAAGATACTGAATCCCAAATTGCTCCTGGTGGCTGTTCCATCAGTGTGTTAGTGTGTTAAAAAACTATTGAGTAGCAGGTGGCACCTTGTATGGTAGCCTCAGCCATCAGTGTATGAATGTGTGAATGGGTGAATATTACTCGTAGTGTAAAAAGCGCTTTGAGTGGTCAAAAGAATAGAAAGGCAGGTCCATTTATCATATCTGCCCCGAACCTCAAAGCAATTTGAATATCAAAATATGCATTTGTTATGACACTAGTGCCAAAGGCCTGTCAATACAGAGGTGTCATAGGTAGAAATTTTACCTTATATGATGATATGACATCACATTGATTAAGAAACTGTGCATAAAATTGATGCAATAAACCCCTTGATCGGTGATTTCAGCATCAGGCGCCAACGAAAAACAGGCATCCTTTTGTGGCAGGTGTTACGTCACTGGAGGGTGTCAGTTCATGTAATTTAAAAAGCTGGAAAGTCCCTGTAGGGTGAGCAGAGGGGGGGTAGATGGCTCAAACAACAATGAACTTTCACCCAGGAGCCTGATGTTTGCTTCCAATATTAATGTTGAGTCAAACCAAGATGTTTTTTTCAAAACCTAACCACAGGCTTTTGTTGTACAAGGACAGAAATGTAAATATGAGGTGTTTTATTGACATTGTCGGTGTATTGAGCAAAACTGTACATTTCCTGTGAAAACAGGGGCGTGTTTTGAAAAGACACAATGCATGTAATAGGTGCAAATTAGAACAGCATCCCAGCACGTCAACAACAGATGCACCCGGGACACCTAATGTGTCATGTGTAGATGTGAAAGTGTTTGACGAGCTGAGACAACATGTTGAGTAAAGTGAAATGTGTAAAGTGAGAAGTAAAACATATTTTATTTTCCATGTTAATGTGTAAAAAAGTATGCAAAACAGTATTTTTTTAATGTATTTTAGACTTTTGGAGATGTATAAAAAATGAAATAAAAATCAAATGCAACAAACTCTGTGGAGCTCAGGCTTTCAATATGTGTCTCCTCTGACATTGTTAAAACGAGACACTCTGAGCTCCACTATACGCGACCACTGTTATAGATTGAAAAGAAGTCCTTGTGTTTGGAGTTTCACCTTTTTTTTTCTTTTTTACATAACATCAGTTTTTGACTGCTTAAACATTGCCGTCTGAAGAGAGCAGAGGACGTGTCCCGTGTGCCCCCTGCTAAATAACGCCCCTGAAAACACCACAATGCAACCAGAAGAGAAGGGTACACACAAATAAGAGGGTCAAAGAACAGTGCAGACTTTAAATCTGACTTTCTAAGATACATTTTTGTGGAATACAGTAACGAGAGTTTTAAATAAATAAAAAAACAACAGTAAATTTATGAAATAAACCCTTGGTGAATCTGGGCCCTGGGTCAATTTATTATGCATTTATTCTGTGACTTCCAACAGTAGCTGTTGTTTAGCAAGAGCAATAGTCTCACCTTATGCCATACACTTGCTTTTTAACCATGCATTTGTGTAGATAACTGGCCGCATCATGAATGGAATTCTCCACATACGGCCCATCTGTCAGTGGAAACCGTGAAATACAACTCACTGAAGCCCGTGTTAAAAACATGACACCATGTTCTTTGCAGCATGATGGAAACCAAACCACCTCCATCCCACTCTGGAGCGAGCTCTCACCAGCCAGTCCTTTTGTTATGGCCTCCCTCCCTGTGTGGAGCAAGTCAAACCCCCTCAGCAGGAGCTTGGTATGTATTCCTGTTGACACACACACACACACCCTCTGCTGCAGAGGAATGTGTCCTATTTTTGGGCCCCTAAAGTCAGCCAGACTTCCAACCTCTTTCTAACGCACGATTCACTTGACCATTGTGTTTTTTTCTCTCTCTCTTTGGGAAAGAGGCTGTGAGTTTTGATCTGCAGCTACAGCCTCCTCCATTTATTTACAAGGAGCGGTTGTTCTCAGCAGAGACGAGTGCATTGTTAGAGTCAGACTAATGTTGCTTATTCGGCCAAATACGGCTGCAACTCCGAATTCATGATTTTTCAGGGTGAAGATTTTCCGTGGTGGAAGGCAAGTTCCAGTTAGAGAAGTTATTTACTGTACTCAAGTTCTGTAATTGGGTGCAATTCAAAGCTACTTGTACATAAATATTAAGCACCTCATTTCCTGTCTTTACGCTAGACAAAGAGAGCGATATCAATTTTCTCATCCATCTCTCAACAAGAAAATACAAATTAAGAGACGCATATTTCTCAAAGTGTCAATATTTTCCTTTAAATGAGCGGTATGTGAAATTAATTTCCGTGACCATGCCATCCCAATATAAGTGATAACTGTCGTATGAACGCAGTGCAAAGCTAGCCTTTGGGACACACTCACAGAACAGAGAGGCACGGATTACAACCATAGATGTACAAAGAGGACTGGATTGAGCGTTGGAGGCAGGGCATGTTCATTTCTGTGCAAGTTGCTCAGTGGTGCATGAAGCCAAAAAAGTGGACTTGCGGTGTAAAATTACCCAGATCTTCCACATCTTTGAGCCTATAGAGACTTTCAGCCAGCTAAGCAGCTAATCGCCACCAACCTAGCAGCTAACTTCTAAATCGGGCTGAAATTATTTAATCATTTAGCTATTCTCGACATTAGAAATGTTATCGGGCCAAATAGATCTAATCCCAGTGGTGGGACGAGTCATTTTGATTTTGCGGGGGTTGTAATGCTCAAAAAAAAAAAAAGTATCCATTGATTTACACACATAAAACCCTGAAATGAGTTTGCATCTTAGCCTCCCGATTCCCTCGTCTTGAAGTCAACAGGTTTTTAAGAGACTTTGTTGTATGACAGAAAATTTGTCAGTAAATACCCAACTATGAATTTTTAATCCTCCATTGTCTTTAAAAAGATGGCTGCTAACAGGTGGCCTAATAAGACTACAGAGCGTTAACACACCAAACACAGCGACCCTACTATAGTTTGTTTAGCGTAATGTTAGCTATTGATGCAGTTATGCTTCAGAAATTATAAAAAGGGTTTTGGTCGGTTGTGCTCAGGATTCTTGGAACTTTGGTGCTATCTGCTGAACCAGCCCACACTTCCCCTAGTTTTACGCAGAACCATTGTAATCAAGGACATGTCATGAACGCAAGGTGTTGCGCAATGGACAACAGAAGTAATCAGCAGTAGCAAAAACCCAACTATTAATGAAACCATTGCACTCTCTTTTTGGTCTGACAGTTTGTCACTTGACTTCTCCATTGTTGAATCCCTATCCTCTTTTTCCAGTCTGTAAAGTACGATACGCCCACTGATGCCATCAGGTCAAGGAAAACCTGTTTTTCTTTCTTTTCATTCCAGCTGAGAACCTACTTTTTGGGTTTTGAACCAGTTTATTTTTGGTAACAGAGGTAAGGTGACTTCATACTCTGCTCAGGAAGCCGTTACTCTACTATGTGTTTGCATAGCAAATATGGATTTGCTGCCGTAACATTGCTTTGAATGTTGCATACAGAGTCTTTAAGTCTACCTTCAAAATGCACGACCTGTAATGTAAATTGTCCTTTCCTAGATGCCGTAAGACTACACATCAGTCATTCCCGCACTGCTTTGTTGAACGCTGTCAAGTGCTGTTAGACATGGCTGCATGTAATAATGTGACAACCCTTCAGACTTCTCTGCTTATTTGACCTCATCTGCTTGTCTGGGAATTACTTGCTGCTCCAAGTGAGATACAAAATGTGTTCTGACAGTTAACCAATGAAACTGTTACCCTTGGTTATTGATCATTACTCATAAGCTGCGCTCCATATCATGACTCAGTGGTCCTACATACTAATCTTCTGCAGCCTTAAGAGACTATTATTGTGTGTTTGGACCATTTGCCACATTATGTAATGACCATAGTTTCTATGCAAAGGTAGGAGGACAGATTGGATGTAATTTGTTTATGTGCAACTGCTAGAACAAAGACAGCAGCACTGATTCACCTTCTCCCTGCGTGTTTGTCCCTCTCTGTCTTTCTATTAAGCCTACTCATTTTCTAGTTTTACCCCCCTCACACCGTATACGTCCAGGGTCCAGGTTTCATATTACTCACTGCCTCTTGCTCCCTGTTCTCCCCGCCCCCGCAGCCCACTTTGTCCATTCACACTGTCTCTACTTTGAATGCTTATTCCAATAAGGGCTTTATGTATTGTCACAACATGATTAATGCAGTTTTGGCAAAAGGCAATTATTGCCAGCAGAAGGGCAGAGTCACACACGAGGTAATCACAACAGACCACCGCTGGAGCTGCAGCCCCCGCTCTGCCACTTGCCCTCATCCAGACAGAGAGCACAGCAAAATAGATTTGTAAAAAGGTCATTGGAATAAATTGCCTCTTAGGTACAGTAAAATGTGTTTCTATGTGTCCTCCGGCGGCTTAAACTGCCTCTCAAGTCAGTGAGCCGTATGAGCGGCATATTTATTAGACAGTCTGTTTATGACATTTATGATAAATAAGAAGATTATGGGTGTTTTCACATTTGTTTATGCAATGGGAACTCCTTAAGTGCATCAGTGAGGATATATTTTATTATTCCATTGTGTAGGCAACACATCAGTGACAGCGAGTCACTAATAAGCCGGTGTGTTGACTTGGTTTCAATGTGAAAAACAGATAGGAGGCTGAAATCCTTAAATTAATGTTCTGAATTATTGGCTGGGATGCTCTTTGAAGAGGAATCTTTATTTTATATGTCCAACACTAACCCTAATCCCCAAATCCCACATTCACTTTATATGGGATAGACAATGCACTCCCGTGGCTAAACAACAGAACAGGTTATTTTCCACTGACCTCCAAACATGATGATCATCGTTGCAAAAAAAACTAGGTGGTTGGGTTTAGTAAAACATCATACTTTGGGTTTAGATACGTATTTTTGTTACTAATGTAAAATAACGTAGGCTTATTTCACGTAACAGACGCAACATACATCATGTTTAATATGTCACATCACATATGTCATTAGCGTGGTATACTACTCATACTAGCACACTGTGCTACACTGTTAATAGTAGAAGTCAACGTTGAATTTGGGCCACAAACTCCTGGGTGAAAAGTCCTGTGCCCGTTTGACCAATCCACCATCCACTTCTCCCACCCCATACAACATTACACAGGCTTTTTCGCTTTTCATACTACGTCACTTCACCTCATGTCCTGCTCCAAGGGGCCAATAGAGTTTCCCAGTCATGATTACAACTTGGATGAAGACCATTTACACCATTACAAGAAAGACATTAAAGACATTACTGAGGTCACCTAAAAAAGAGGAACACTAGTAGCTCTGTAAGATATACAGACATATACATATAAAAATATTGAGACCATCGTGGGACACTGAAGTGCAACAGAAACCATGATTCAACCACGATTGATGTGGCATATATTTGACTCAGAAGTAGGACAGTCATTGTTTTGCAAATCAAATGTAAGCCTTAAGACTTTGCACTCAAGTCCAAAGTCAAGGCCCAAGTCCTAAACTTTGAGTTTAGAGTCCTAAACAAGTCATAATGTGCTCTTCAACCAATGTATTCCATTTTAACAATGGCATAATGTATAATGAATAATTTATAAAAATGTATATTTGTTAAAACAAGTTTGTTGGAAGTTGTTGCTTCTCTGTAAATCTTTTCCAACTGGCACGTAATAACTTAACGTTGAGTCTTCATGGTTCTCTGTTGCAGCTTCATTGGATGCTGTCGGATTCAGACAAATTGAATCTATTGAACTAAGTGTCGACTTGCTGGGAAAGAATGGCGCTAATGAAACTTGTTTTGGTTAATAAAGGGAAATGGATTGATTTGTGACATGCTTTTTTTAATAGCATACTTTTTAATCTTTGGGTTTGGGGAAAGGTATCAAATGTTTTCAAGTCAAAAGGCTCAAGTCCAAGTGCAGTCGTGAATCATTGGTGTTAAAGTCCAAGTCGGGTATAAAGTATAAAGTCATCAAATTTGTAAGTCATGTGGCATTGGAATCGCAGGCATAAAAATGTTATGAATCAAACTGCATCCTCCCCATCATATAAAGAAATAAATAAAAATGACAATATGAACCTTATGTAAGATATATTATATATCATCTAACCACATCATTCACCTCCCTGTCCAACAATAGATGGGGCCTCCTTTCTCCTTTGCTTTCCCTCCTCTTGCTCTCCACAGTGGGGAGGGGCGTCCCACCTGCTGCTCCAGGTAGTAGAAACAGGAGCATATGTTGTTTTATTAGTCTGTGTTTGTGTGTGTGCAACCACGTGCGTTCATGCATGTGTGCTTGAGGTGCTGTTGCTCTGTTAATGTCTGTGTTTGCATGGGAGGGGGAGGGCTGCCTCTCAGATTCCTGGGTCTCTTGGTGTGAGCTGTGTTGTGCTCCAGCGGTTCCATTTGGCCAACAACACACACGCACCCCATCCCTCCCCGCCACAAGTGCTCTAACCCCCATTGGAAAACCTTTACAAGTAGCGCCTGCCAAGATCAGGTTTGATCTTGTTAACTCTTTGCTTATTAGATAAACATGGAGAGGTTGTAGCTGATATAAATGGGACTGGCAGTAACACAATGCAACTGAACAAAGCTGCAACAGGAAACTGGTGTAATAGTGGTTACGTCTCAAACGACTTCCCTTTTCAGAGTAAGAGACACAACGTCACATCTCCACCTCAGTGAGTTGGGCCTGTTTCACCAGACATGAGGATAAAATTGTCACATGCACGTCGTAGTTATGATGAAATCACTTTGATTTTCTTGTGTATTTGTTGTACACAAATGACTGTATGATGTTTAAATTCACTGATGACACCACAGCAGTGGGCTTTTATTTTCAGACGATAATGAAACAGCTTACAAGAGTTTTTTCTGCCGCCACACACGGGTATTTTAAACCCAAACATGATCTTTTCCTAATTATAACCAAGTGTTTTTTGTTCCTAAACATAACCACGCCATCAACACAGCGTTCAAGATATGTTCAGGTTTCTGGCAATTAGGTTGACTAAGCTCAAGAAAGCACACCTAAGCCTTTTCTTTTTAGGACGAATGAAAAAATGTGGCATATCAACGGATGGTTTGTTGCAGTTTTATAGAGCAGCAGTGGAGAGCATCCTTACCTATGCATTAACTATGTGCTTTGGCAACATGTCAGCTGAGAATAGGAGACAGCTGGACAAAGTGGTGTGCACTGCATCCACAGTTACCTAATGGAAAGCTATAAGACTAGGCTACAAAAAAAAAAGCCTTTAAGTACCGCTCTCACCCATCTTACAACCATTTTAATTTCCGTTCTTCACGCAAAAGGTTAAGAAGCCTTAAGATCAGTGTCCAGGTTCCATAAGAGGACATGTCCTGAAGCTGTCCACCTTAACTTAAGATTACATACATAGCATGGCAGGCCACTCTGCAGGTTAAATGACTGTTCAATAGGGCAGATGTTTTAAATGCACTTGATGCAATTTATCTAGAGGATCATTTGATGCACTGCCAAGTTCTCTATTGGTGCTAGTGTTTGTATATATGGCGCTCTTATGTGTTGGATTTGATTTTACCCATTTGTTTTAAGCTTTAATGATTACTTTATGGGTACGGATAGTATTGAATTTTTTGCTGATATCCGATCAATTTGACTGATAAGCAATACCAATATCGATATGTCCACTGTTTTCCCCCACATAATTTCAGTGTACATCAAGTCTTGTCTTTGGAATTAACATCATATTATACATGCATACTGTTTTTCTGATGGTCCACCAGCAGACGGAGGCATGAAATAGACTGCTTGTGAATGTATGTGTACTATGTCGGCTGATTCTGTTCATTCTATAGCCAATATCGACCGATACTGATGTTGAGCCCGGTCTCACTCCGAAGTCGTCGACATCTGGCACTTGGGCAGTAGCCATGTTTCCATCAGCCTGTTTAGATGCGCTTCTAGAAGTATCGCATCGGAAAATTATGATGGAAACGGCAAAATTCGAATTGAAATCCCCTGATTTGCACAAACTAAAATACGCTTCACCAAAGTCCGTACATTTAATAGAAACACACAGGATTCATAGTTCTTTTAATGCACATTTCCCAATGATTCGAATCACTTTTGGATGGAAACATAGCTAGTGACTTGCGGCATCACAAACCAACGAAAAAAGGCGTCCTTTAATGTTGGCATGATGCGCGGCGGATGGTGGATGGGTCCAACAAACACCGTCTTTCACCGAGAGAGCGGTGTTTGCGTCCCGTAAGATTCTAAAGCCAAACCCTGTTGTTTTTTCCCAAACCTAACCACGTGTGTTTGTTGCTGAAGGAAAAAAAAATGTCAAACCACCGACGTAGTGCTTTTATTTTGAAAAAGACTTTTCGGTGAAAATTTAAGAATGTCTTGAAAGAAGACAATGCGTGTAACGGGCAGAACGTCAACAACAAATGCACCCAGGGTACCTTGCACGTCGTATGTGGGCATGGAAACCAAACAACAATATTCGACGAGGTCGGAGTGAGAATGAGTTGCAATGACTGGCCAATATTATCGTGCATCCCTAGACAGTACCTGTCTGTTTATATTTTGCTTAATGTCGCATGTGCTTTATGAGGGTGTGATTTTACACCATTTGTCTTTTTTTGTGTTTGTTTAAGTGAGCTCACCAATCAGCCATGTTGATATGACAATAAAGTATTGAATATTGAACGCTTCTAAACTTGTATTTGGAGTGTTCTGCCCATTCTGTTGTAAAGGGTCATTTGACTCAAAATTACAACTAAAATCTAGATAGTTCTAGTTTATGTTGTCCAGGTTTTGAAATATTAATCCTAGAAATGTCTGGGGTTTCCCTTCAGCACAGTGGATGTGAATGGAAACTTGTTTGTGGTGCTTTCTCTTCCCAGACACCATGTCCCAGTTAGATCCTCAGAATACTCAGTCAACAGTTTCATAGTAACTGTTTCTCTCATAAAAAGCAATTCTACTGAAAACTGTTGACAGGGAGGTGGATTATCAGGAGAAACCGGAACACTGGAAGCGAGCTACAGTTGACTTTCTGCAGTAGCCTCGGGCTGGATTCATAAAAATTGATTTGCACCACAAGGGATTAGTGACGCCGTCAGTTACAGATAAATTTGCAAGTCCTACAGGGCTCTCACATGCTGATGTATGGGCTGCAAGTGTGACATTTGTTTTGATCAGTGAAATTTGTCAAAATGAGCAACAGGGAGTGATCTCTCTGCAAATCGCAGCTTGGTGAAACGTCACGTAAACCAGAGAAACGCTTCAGTGGATAAGACACGATTCCTCAGCACAGCCATGTGTGTGTGTGTGTGTGTAACCCGGTTTGTAATCTGCTTTTTAAATGTGTATGATAAAGACTGCAGACAGTATGGCTATGACAGCTGAGCGGTGGGATAAAAGGATAAATCATTCTTCACAGCTATGCATTCTCAGTCAAAATACTGACACGGATATAAAGTCACTTCCGAAAGTCAGTTTCCCCAACATGTGACCGTCTAACATTCAGGCACGTTTGTGCTGTACGGAAAAACATGCTGTCACTGAAGCAGATTTTGGGTTTCTAATACTATCTGCACAGCTAAATGCCACTAAGTTTTATGTAATTTGGATGGACTGAGCCTTAATGATAGTAGCCAGGAAAACAACTGACATTATGAGCCTGTGCTGTGCTCAAAAGCCTAAAATTACCTGCGTTCATATTTTACTGACAAGCCCCCTTTTTGCAGTAACACAGGTCATGACTGACCTTTAACAGAAGCAAAGATGGAAGTAGCGTGATGCTGTTACATCACCGCCAACAGTCATAAGAATGAGGTTAGGTTGGGTGTACAAAGCATGTGATGGCAACAGCAGAGATCAGGTTCTTTGTCCGTCTCCTACCAACAGTCAACAAAAACATAGATTGATATTTTTGGTAACACACTAATTTGCTTTCTTTCCGAGATTTACGTCAGCAAACCAATTCCATCGTCAGGTTTGTACTTCAAGTGTTAATCTAGAGAGGAGGCGATTAGCAACTGCTTGTTGGTAAAAAGTTATTCTAGGCTGCAACAAGTAATTCTCCCTAAAAGCACAAACTAACCCGTTCATATTTCTTTTGTTTGTCGATTCTCTGCTCTGTTTTCATTTTTGAACTTTTAAGTTTGGACAGAGTCAGACTGTTACACCACTCCCTGTCCTAATAGCCATTTTCTCATATGAACTCCGGACATTGTCAAAAGAATCAGAAGGTGTTCTTACTTGCATTTCATAAACAACCAACATGGCTACTGATTTTGAAACTGCGATGGTAAATGTGTTGAACCAACTGGAATGTACATTTTCTTTGAAACGGCTACACTGAAAGATTTACTGAAAAAAGGATGTGTTTGCCGTCCTTCCTACGGGGTTTGGTGAAAGTTTAATTTACCAGCTGGCTCCGCTGATCGGGAAAAAGATGGGACTCTGTGAAAACCCTGTGGCTATTGTTGTTTCTCTGCTAGTTGCTCTCATGGAGGAGCAGGTCAGGGAAGCGACCAAGCTGGGAATCACAGCCATGCAACTCAGAGTCCACAGTGAGGAGGAAATCCGCAAAGACGGCAACACTCTGTCCCAGACATCATCACAGCTCATCTCCGCTGCAGCTTGCTGGTCTGTTTACAGTGGCGTTGTGCTAGCATACGTCACATGTTTCGTTTACTCTGATTGGTTTTCCGTCTTTCCAATTGCATGAAGGGGCGCTTTAAGTGACAGCCGTTGATACCGCCCCTCGGGAATAGAGGAAATGTACAGTCCATGTCCAGACCCATTTGCGTTTTGCAAAGTGGGTCTGGCAACACCAGACTAACACAACCTGGTCTCACTCTGAAGATGTCGACAGTCACTGACAAAAAAAGACATCCTTTAACGTCAGCACGATACGTGACTGGTCACCATTATAGTTTAATGGCAACCAGTGGCCTTAGGGGAACGCAGTGGGACAAGAACTAAAATTAAGGCGGCGAAAGTCCGAGTAGTGGATGGGTCCAACAAACCCCAGCTTTCACCTGGGAGAGCGGTGTTTGCCTCCCAAATGATTGTAAAACCTAACCCTGTTGTTTTTTCCTAAACACACCCGTGTTCATTAGTTGTTGAAGGAAAAAAAAAACACATTTCGCGATGTACTGTGTTTATTTTGAGACTGTATGTAAACGGTGAATTTCCTGTGAAAACAGAAGTGTATTTTGAGAGAAGACAATACATGTAACAGGCAGAACTTGACATGGCTTCCCAGAGCACCAACAACCAATGCACCCAGGGTACCTTGCATGTCGTATCTGGATGTAGAAAGTCCATGACCAAATAATGACATGTGACGCGGTCGAGTGAGGATGTGCTTGGGTACAGCATGCAGGAAGTAAGAGATGCCAATGTTCTTGCTGAACTCTCTGCATATTTTCCACTTTTTCCCAACCTTAAACGTAGAACTTTTAGCCGTAACATAACCACACCATCAGCACCTAGCTGGTCGAAGCAGTTTCTGGAACAGTCATATGGATCATCCTGGAAAATAATCTGTTTTGTCCCTTTGGTATGAGGACTTATTGGGAATGATCACACCCCTACTAACATTTGCATTTTCACTTGAATTGAGAAAAAAACAGTTTTAACACTGGTAACTGCCTGTGACTGCGTCGACACTGCAGGCCTCCACTGCCTCTGTCTGATTCTTTTGGATGACTATTCAAATCTATTCTAGGACACAACCCATATCTGATACCAATATGAGCTGACAGCAAGGTCAAACAGACCTTGCTGTCAGCTCAGAGTAAGGATAAAATATGTCACATTTGTTTTTGTACCTTCACTAAGCTTCTCCTGCAACGTATAAATAAAAGTATCTGGTTAAAAGTAAGTCCTGACTTCAAGCGTTAGGACACATTTCAATCATATCACTGTCTTGCTTTCTTTCCACCATTAAATTTGGTGCTCTTCCATGCTGACGCTGGCTCAGCCAGACTGCCAAGGTGTGAAATGAATAATGACTTCCTTACTGTCATGGCAATGCTGACGAATTCCAAATGGAGCTTTTAAAGACAAGTAGCATGGCCCCGGATCATTTTGCACCACACATTGAATTGACAAATGTGACTGTGCAGCTTTATATAAAAAGATCTGTATTAAGTGTTCCAGCATAAATAATCAGTGCACCTTTGTGTGAAATATGTCTTTTCAAGCTTGGTGACTTTCCTCTGCTTCAATGGACTGCAGTGTTTCTAGCTCCATTCTTTAGTACCGGATCAGTGTGCTAGGTACCCCAACAGAGCGGTGACAAAAACTGGGGGCTGTAGGGAACGGTTCAGTTGGTGCCATCAACAGCTGTCAGTGTATATCAGTACGCAATTCCTTAACTCTTCATGTTGGCATCATTCTCAACTCACCTATTGCTTCATCAGCATACAAGGATTCCTGAAATTCAGTGATGGCTTTTGGTTTTGTTGTGTCACCCCAAGATTTTGAGTGGCCCCAGCTGCCTTATGCTGCAAGTCACTGCCCAAGCGTCCGATTTCGATGACTTCAGAGTTAGACAGGGTTGACAATTACAATAGCATAACGTGGCAATAGCAATCATTTACCATCTGTGTTGACCTCTAGTTGAGGGTTAGGCGCTTCATGACAGTGTCTCTCTGCTGGACAGACAGAAAGTCTGATGGAACAAAAACCATAGATGTTTTAAGAGTTTATGAAAACAGGACATTTGGACCTGAACAATCCCCCAAACTGTTTGGACTATCGAATGTGGATGTAGGCAGTGAATTACCAAGTTACCAAGTATCCTGTAAGTGTTTCCAAGAACGTGTCTATTCTCACTCACCTCAAGTCACCAGATTTTCAGTGGGCCCAACTGTCCATCCCTGGCGTTACATGCTTAACTCTGCAGCTCTCCTCTGCTTAACGGTCAGCACTGTCACTGGCAGCATGTGATTGGTCAACGGCATTTGTGGGTCACAGTTTGAGAAATACGTCAGATTTCTTGTGGGGTGAATCCACTATTAACTGCCATTGCATTGGAGTTAATTAATTACCCTCACAATTTCATGGTTTAAAAGCTGCAGTGAGCACGCCTTAAAACAACAGGGTAACAGGAATTTGGATTTTGCCAGCACTGCTAAATTCCAGCCTGAACTTGCTTCAATGTACATTTTTTACAGTGTGATGAGTAATAGTGGCACAATGTGCCTGTTTGTACACAGCCATCAAGACTGTCTGTTCATACTGAGTTATTGTAATGCCCTATGAGTCACTGCTGCATGGTCTCCAATACATGTTTCCTGCAGAGACTCACGGATAATGTGAAATGAGCTCAGACTCACAGACTGGAGCAGATGACGCTGTCATATAGGAGACAGATATAATGTGTGACGCAAGTCTAATGAGCGTCAGTTAAGCTGACTCAATCATATGACTCTACTGTCACAGGTTAACCTCCTGTCGTCACTGTTACCAGACTCCAGTCTGCAATTGTAGTTTCATAATGTTACTGCAAAACCAGAATTGCACAGAATCACATTACAAAGATATCAATTACAGTTTCCGCCTTCTCGGCTCTTTTGCTGTCTATCACGGCCTCTCGCTTGATCTTCTTCTTTTGTTGGTTACATGTTTAAATGTCACCAACATTAAATTAAGATTCTCATCCCTAATAAAAATAATTAGATAATGGACAGATAATGGCTGAGACACAATCTGAGCTGGGTTCAGTTCACACAAAAGGGCAAAGACTGATTTAAGCGCTCTGCAAGTTTAACCCTCGCCTCTGTGTCAGTGTGAACGGGACTTTAATATATGGAGATTAGTTCCTTCACCACAAATGAGATGATATGATAATTGTATGAATATGACCTGACATTTTCACCAATTCAAGTGGAAAGATTAGAATGGTGGTTAGCCGATTGGGAAAATAAAATGGTAAAATTTGTTGTAGATGATGTTTGGATTGTTTATTGTTTCGTTTGTTTTGTGTGCTTTTGGTTGGTTGGTTTGTTTTTTGTATTTTACTTCTTAAGGATCTGCAAAACAAATCAGTGTTATATGACAGAATGAATGCACTCATCTAACTTTATTATCTTATACCACATACATGTTTGTGTGTGTATCCTCAATTATGTCCTACTTATTTATGTAGATGCAGTATTGTTATTTATTATTCATGAACAGAAATGTATACATTAGTGGTTCTTAAATGGTTTCTTTCATATATATATATACAGATAGACAAACAGAGTTTAGCTTTCTATCGAATACACTAGATACAGGAGAAGTCAGTTATGATGACACCGTCTTTTATATTTGAGTTTTTCCTTGTTTCCAGTGTAGCACATCTTGAGCACATACACAACCCCCACATAAGACATAAAATGTATTTCTGCACTGACTTGACACTGAATAAAATACTCTGTTTTTGTTTTACTTGCGTGCTAATATATGCAAATATCTGCAAATCATAAATGTGTGACTTTAATCGCTGAGAATTTCCAAGCTTTTCTTGCAAATGTACGACTTTATGAACCATAAAATATTTAAGTTTTCATCATAACTGTGTGCATTTTTTTCTTGTAAAACTGCCACTTTATTCTCAGAAAATAGTATTGTCTTGTAAATTTACGACTTTAATCACAGAAATTCCATATTTTTTTCATTGGAATATTATCCCCCTTCCAGCTCAGAAGGCAACAGCCTACATTCACCTACATCTGTCTGTCATGTAATGATGTTGACCAGCGCTGTTCAAATATGAACACATATGAACAATTCAATAGTTTACCCAATAATGTCATGTTGACTCCTGTGGATTCAATGGACAGAGGGAGAGAGGGAAGCTGGAGACACAGGGCAGACACAGGTGACTTGAAGGAGGTGAGTGAGAGCAGTGTGATTTTGGAAACTATGATAGAATACACTGGAGAAAAAGTCTGTCATTACTCTTTTTGGCCACCTCACACTGTCACAGACAATCTCATATTTGCTCCAGACGATTCAGAGAGAGAAGGAAGGTGAGGACGGGGCAGGCACAGGTGACTTGAGGTGAGTGACAACAGACACGTTCCTGGAAACACTTACAGGATACTTGTTAACCTGGTGATACACTGCCTACATCCACATTCAACAGACACATTTTTGCGACACCACAGAGAGACTTAACAAGCAGCTAACTCAAAGAAGAACAACAACAACCGAAAATGTCATGAAATTGGGAAAACAATCCGTCAGCGCCTAACCCTCCAGGCAGAGGACGAGATCAACCAGACAGTCAACACAGATGGTAAATGATTGCTATTGCCATGTTATGCTATTGTTATTGTCAACCCTGTCTATCCGACACTTGGGCAGTGACCTGCCATCTTTTAACGTCAGCATGATACATGGCCGGTCGTTGTTATAGCTTATCTGCGCTCGGCTGCGTCAGAGGGAAATGCAGTGGGACAAGACCAAAAGTTGAAGTTGTTAAAACTGCGGGAGAGCAGTGTTAACGTGTGTTTGTTGTTGAAGGCAAAAACGTCTATTCGTGTTGTACTGACGTAGTGCTTTTATTTTGAAAGAGACTGTATGTAAACGGTAAATTTCCTGTGAAAACTGAAGTGTATTTTGAAAGAAGACAAGGTGTCCCAGAACATCAACAACCAACGCACCCAGGGTACCTTGCACGTCGTGTCTGGACGTGAAAAATCCACGACCAAATGTCAACATGTGATGAGGTCGTAGTAAGAATATGTTGTTATTGTTTAGACAATGCTGCTCAAGGGCGGCACTTGACGGCCACAGCGCCGCGCCGGCGGCAGTGTGTGTTGCACTTTACACGTCACACCTCTTTTGCCTCCGTAACGTCTACATGCAGTCTTAAAATCACACACTGGGGTGACATTATGAAACTGTTGTTTGGTTTTGGCGGCACAATAAAGGGTCGTTGTCGCAGCAGTGTTGCGGGATCTCTCTGTAAAAAGGTTTACAGAGAGTGTGACAATATGGCTGGTTAGCCCTGACTACCAGCTCTATGTCGCTGTCCATGCTACAGTGTGTGGTGGTCAGTCCAGGGATGGCAGAATCTGCCACTAACATAAAAACTACTATATTCAGGTAATTACTGAATGGTTGGTTAAATGGCATCTGTAAATAATTTTAATAACTGTTTGAGTTCAGGAAATATTTAAGGAGCATAACTTTATTGTTTAATGACGTTTTCTTACATTGATCATATCTTAACCATCTTATCTGTTATGTTTTAGTTGTGTTGTTGCTTGGCTGTAACTATTCTGTATGTTGCTGTCTTGGCCAGAGATATTTGATCTCAACGAGACTTACCTGCTTAAAAGTGGTTAAATAAAATGAAATATAAAACCACACTGTGGCTGCTAAGACATCAGCACTGTCAGGGATCCCAACTCTTAGTTTGTTTTCATCTGGTTTCATGTCTCATCACTAACTCTCCTGTCATTTCAGATCACGCCTCCCTCTCAGCCCATTCAATCTGCTCATTACCTGCACCTGGTTTCCCCCGCCCATCTCCACACCTGTGGCTCACTCTCCCATCAGTCCTTCAGTATATATATCAGTCCATTTTCCCAGCTCCTGCCAGATTGTCTTGTGTTTCTGCCAAGCTACTTTCCCTGTTTTTGTTTTTAACCCTGCCTGCCTGTTCTTTGGACTCTGGATTCCCTGCCTGCCACTTGTCTGATTTGTTTTCTGGTTTTGACTCTGCCTGAACTGATCTACTAAAGTTGACTTTCCCTGCAACTCTATTGCCTCTTTGTCGTGCATATGGGTTCAAACCTGTACTGGTGAATGTTACAGGCACTGACTTAAACTGCTGCAGTGAGTGTGTGGAAAATAGTCATTTAAAGTACATCAAATTGTTTAAATGTGTCTGTTTTCTCCATTGCTGATGAGAACTGCTGATAACTGGGCAAATCCTGAATGTTGATGAAGATCATTTGATGCTATTGAAAGCGCCAAAGCAGGTATTAAATGGACATTGTGCTAAGATTGTTTTCTCTGTATTAGTGTAGTTTTTCTCCTTGGATAAGCTTTACCATTTTAGCTCCTGTGGTTTGAAATCACTTAAAATATGAGTCAAAATCCTCATGTACATGTTCTTATTATCTATTTATTTACTAAATAAATGGTAGACTTGCATTTATATAGAGCCTTTCTAGTCTTCTGATCTCTCAAAGTGCTGTAAACCACACTTCACAACTACCCACTCACACACATACACTCATACACTGGTGACCAAGGCTACCGTACAAGGTGCCACCTGCTACTCAGTTAAACATTCACATGCACTCAAAGTTAAGTATCTTGCCCAAGGATACGTCAACATGTGGACTGGAGGAGCCAGTATTAGTGGACTACCTCCTGAGCCACAGCTGTTATGTTGGGATAATTCACACAAAGCAAGAAACATAACAGCACATACCCAAGGACTTGGAAGGGCTAAAGAGCAGTGACTTTTCTTATCACAAGCAAGTTGGTAAATGCATCCTAGTTCTAAAGCTGTGTGTGGCAGTGCACACTTGAAATGCCAAACCTTGGAAATGTGGGCTAAAAATTGTTTGGATCATGTGATGCTGCATGAAAAAGGAAATCAATGACCAAACTGTTTTGCATTTTATCTTTCATAGCTTTTGTCTTTTTGACCAAGTCATTTGCAGTTCATTCAGAATGGACCCGCAACCCTCTTTAGGACCGTGATCCACCAGTTGGGAACCACTGATGTATGTGTGGTTAGGTTTAGACACAAAAACCACTTGGTTATGGCTAGGAAAAACTATTTTTTGGCTTAAAAAAAAGCACAATCAAAATGAAGAAGCCATCAATATTTTTTTTTTAAAAGCAATTTTTGTGGCGCTATCCCTAATGGAAAAGTCAAGGGTCGCTACAAAACACACACACTGGAGGCTAAATGTTGCTGAAAAAGCAGAACAGTTTTTGTTGTTGTTGTTGTTGTTGGTCCAAAACAGTGGCCTGTAGCTTGGCAGGTGTCACGCCATTCACCATCCCCTCCACTTCCTGTTGACAAAGTCAGCTCATATACTACATCACTTTACAGTCGTTCATATGATCCGTGTGAAGTGTACAAATGTAAATTATTTGTGGTTTGCAGAAATGTACAATGGCAACATTTTCGTGTGCCAACTGGGCTGAGTTTTCCAGATAGCAAGTCTAACACTAGAGGCACCTTTACTCAATACAGTCACTTCCTGCGTGGAAGATTAATCAATTATGATGTACAGAAGATCTTAGTTCATCTTTCACCTCTAATAGATGTGGATTACCACACGTTGTGAACAATTCTCATGTCTAATAAAATGGTTAATAATTGCTCATTTGTGGTGGATAATAAGCCGTTAAAGTTCAGGCTCTGACTCTGCTGTTTGAATGAACCTGGTCTGGAGCCTCAGTTACAAAAGTCCTCAACTCAGCACACACATCGACCTGGCAAAGTTTTGGCAACGTGCTCAAACTCACTCTGCTTGTTGCCCAAGACTAGTTGTGAACTTAGTGCCGGGAGCACAGGGTCCAGTTTGCTATTCTTAGCACTCTTGGAATGCTGTTTCTCCGCCCTGTTATTTTGTTTGCTCTCTCTTCACTTCGGTCATGTTAGGAAACTTGTGTTTGGCCTGGCAGGATAACAACCGGCCCCCGAGGCCTGTGACGTGCTGTTGAACTGTTGTGGAGAAGAGTCATGATAAGGTGAATAACAAGCTGCCTGGTGGTTACTTTTAAAGGAAGTCTCTGGACAATGTGAAGCTACATATGATACACTCTGTCCTCTTTAAACATTTGCTCACTAATAAGTTTTTTAGGATAGAGCTGGTTTACTTTTCAAACTCTGCTAAATAAATGTAAGGTAGGCTTTTATTTAAGACAGCAAAAACAAGCGTACATCTTTCAAATACAGACGTTATCAATGGAGAAATGCATTGTGCAAAGTTAATGCTGTGTTGCCTGGGAAGTAGTGAAGCAGTCTGTGTGAGCAGGTGATTACAAGGTTGGATACACACTTTGGGAAAAGGTGTGTGGGCAAAAGAGTGAGTAACACTCTTGACATGGCCTTAAGCAAGGCACTTAGCCTCATGCCGCTCCAGCAGAAATCTGTGGTTATATAGGACAGCTCTGAAGTGTGAATGTGTGGAACTGCATGAATGAAGATGAATGTTACCGGAGAGAGGTTCATGCTCACTTGTTGACTATAGTAAAAAAAAATCTTTCAGTCTAGATGAGCAGCAAAAATGTTGTTTCGTTTCTTTACTTGACTTTACCTATCATACCAGCATTTAAAAAGTATATAAGCTGAGGGTGTCGTCAGGGGGTGGAGGGGATGGTTGATGGCAAGACCCTTAGGTGAGACACCTGCCAAGCTGCAGACAACTGTTCCTGCCAAAAATACTGCAAAACCGGTTGTTTTCCATCAAGTCTTTCCTGTGTTTTCAGCAGTGTTTTAACCACCAAACATGGGTGTTTTTAGCAACACGTTGCTATGTTTCCATCTGAGATAGTGCCAAGAAAACAGATTATTTTTATCGAGACATCACTGCGTTACCAGCTGGGATAGTGCCGTGAAAAGCAGTTGCTATGTACCAAGACATTACTGTGTTTCCAGTGGGGATTCCGGTATTAAAAGCCGAAACATGATCTTCTCCCAACCATAAGTTTTTGTACCTAAACACTACCACAAGTTCGTAAAGTTTCAGGGTTTGCAGAAATGTACAACATTTATTTTGCCAGTTTGATTGTATACTTTCTGCAACATCTGTCAGTCTTCGAGAATATCTGCATCTGTAAATATCAGAGAGTGCGAGCTGATGTTAGGTGAATATCAGCTGACACTACGGAAAAGAAAAGAACAACTCAAATAATACCCATGAGTTGAAAACACTCGTTGACAACCTTTTGAATGCAGGGTTCGAGGATGGAGGAGGCCATTTTATTTGCATTTCCATAGTTTATTTAAAACAGCTGGGACTGGCACATTTTTATGTTAACATCAACATGTTACCTTTTGTTGTGTGGCTTTAAAATCTGTCTGCAGTCGTTGAAGTGGTTCTTGACTTTAGGAGCTTTGATAGAATCGTTTTTAAAGCAAGTCAAACCGTGTATTTGTCCTTAGGGGAAAACAAGATGACAGTAGCCACGGTTGGCTGCCCTTGAATGAGTCTCATTTACGTCTGTGTCCCAGATCCATACTACATACTAATTCAAAGACGTCAGTATGCATTCTCAATCTGTCTGATTTTTGTGCTGTTGATGTACACTGTTCTACCTCAATTCAGTTCACTGAGGAACTCAGTAGCATGATGATAAGTTCACTTTCAAGGGTTTTTTTTAGCATGTTAGCATGATAGCATCTTCTAAATAGCACTAAACACAAAGTGAGCTACAGCTGAGGCCTGTGGGAATGACATTAGTTTTGAAGGTATTTGGACACAAACTACAGTAGTGGACACATTAAAATTGGCACAACATGAAAAGTCAGAGGCTTACAAAAATTATTAAAAATTCATGCTGAGGGGACAAAATAAGTTCAAAATTTTGTGGCTACCCGTCCGATAGTTGAAAAATGTTACATTAACCCCCAAAGCGGAATTTACACTTCTGCTTAGCTTGACACACACCTCCCCAGAAATGTGGCTACACATCGCGGCTACACAGACCTCCTGTCTATTTCTGTAAGCTGAAACCATTTCCCTCAGTGGAGCCGAAGCTTTTGTTTACTTTAATTTCACAGATAAGAAACAATAAATTGTGAAGACAATAAAGCCTCCACTAAAATAGCATTTTAAGTCTTGTGTGTGATTTATCCTGGCTTCAAATGAGCAGAGGAAATCTCTGCTTGTCGCTAGGCTAATTTATACAATGTAAAATGCCATAGGCTTGTGCTAATAACGTTAGCATGTTGTATTTGTGGGGAAAATGTGTCCAGATAAAGACAAGTGTTTGTCTGTGAATGCTATGAGTTATAGTGAAGCTGATTTGTTTACTTGTGTTTAAAATTGTCTCTATTAAGATATGTTTAATGTGTGTTTAACATGTGTTTCCCTGCCACCGATTAGTGTTTTGGAGGTGTAACTGCAGAGTGACACAGACACACAAATCATATATTAAACATAGAAACACTGGTGTCCACTGGATAATGTTACGGGTTATGCTGTGCCAACCAGTTTGGCTCACACTATCACACTATGATCTTTGGCTGGTAATGCCATGGAGAAAAAGCTGGTCAGAAGTTCGAATCAGAGCCATTGTTTGTGGATTAATTACAGATTAACTAGTAATCTGAAAGTGAATTAATTTAAGATTCAGATTGTATGAGCTGTTTTCTTAGTGTTATCTTTACTTCCTGTTAGTGGCACATATAGCAGAATTTCAGGCTTGGCAAGTGGACATTTCCTCCCATAATGTATCATAGTTGCAGTTCACTTTTCAGCTTGTGTTTTTATCTTACTTTTTAAATGAAAGAACCATATAATTTGTAAAGCACTTGTTTTTATCTTTTAGACACACAAAATCTCGTCTCTCTTGGCAGCTCTATCGGTGAAACCCTTGACCTGCTGGTAGCACTCAGTGTGGACCAACATTGCCAACCCCACCGCTGATGTGGCTAAAGACAATTAGGTTAATTAAGTCATAAAACTGTATCAGGGCCAAATATGCAGGTGTGGCTCAACCTTGTGTAAGTCTTTGCGGTACATTCTCTAATGATTTTTTTTTAGCTCAACAGGGGCTTCAACAATGGCAGCTTTCCAAGGCCGAGGGAATCAACATGGTGTACACAACGTGTACTGCGTAGTGTACTTGAATATTTAATTTGAGGCTCATTCCTGCTTAGTGTAATCACTGTTTTCTGGCAGAGTCTACATGTTCTCAGGTCATACAGAATGTCCTGATAGTTGTGTCAGATTGTTTTCCTTCTCTTCCTCCTCCTCCAAAAACACTGGCTGCCTGGAGTTCTTGGTATCCAGCAGAGTGATCACATGTCTCCCAGGCTTGAGTAAATCACACAGAACAGAGCAAGATGGGCTGGACAAAGGAAAATAGGCTGATAGCGAGGGAGAGGTGGTGGAGGTGGAGGGAAGGGAAGGGAAGGGAAGGGGGGGGGGGGGGGGGGGGGGGGGGCAGGGTGGCATAGAGCACGTGTTTTGAAGTAGCCCCGCTCATACCCATCCAGATGAGCGCGAGCACGTGGATGGGGGAGGAGGGAGTGACGACTGGAGGGAGGGGAGGGAGGCTGTCCGAGGGGAAAACAGGCACCTCTGCAACAGCAGCACCAGACACATGTGACAGCTCTATTGTTGTTGCAAATAACTTCACTTTCATGGTGAAGGATAAGATATGTCATGTGAGCAGAGCCCAGCGTTTTCTGTCTTTATAAGAACTGCATAATTCTGGTTGATTACAACTTTTGTCGATCATTCCTGAATTTAATAACAATATTGTAGTTATCAAGTTATTTGCTGAGATTACACACCAGGTTAGCCCAACTCATCCAGAAGAGAAACACGTTAAACTGTGAAGTTATTAGACCTGTATGCATCCATAGCATTTTATGGATTTACGTTCCAGGTTCAGCTTTGACCTGCTGCAGGGCTGTAGCCATGATTTTAAAGGGACTACGGTCAAATCGATATTGAGCCTCCTAATGCAGCCCCCTATGTACCAGATACGAAATCACAAGAGATGCTGTATAAAAGGCTGTTGCACACTGCCAGGAGTAAACTACACTTTTGTTGGTCTAAAAGTAGTCAAATTTGGATAAATGTAATCTAAAACGACTGCTTAAACCACCCAGCTTACAGAAAAATGACAGAAGACATGACCCAATAGGCAGCTACGGCCCTGACCTGGCACCTTACCAACAATGGGTGTGTTCACTTCCAGTTTTACCTCCAAATAAAGTGATCGCAATCTGGTTTAACTGATTTTTATCTTTGTTTATAAAGTAAAATGTTTACTTCAGTGCAGCTGAATCAAAACCATGGCTGTATCCTGGGTTTGGTGGCATTCCACAACTCAGCGAAGCCACGAATGTTAGTTTGTTAGCAAGTGTCACACTGTGCTTAGCTCAGGGGGAATCACCTGTACACTGGAATCACAAGTGATTAGGCCAAAATGTTACAGAGAAATTTTTTTATTCCATAAGTGATTAAAATTGTGCCACATTTTTCCATCATTACCATGTAGCTTTTTAGCTAGGTGTTCTTTCTGAAAAAAGCATCAGCGGCCAGACGCAACACCTTCATCAGTTAACAGTTAGCCAATGGGAGCATTTTTCTTAGCTTAGGCTAATAGTTGTTTCAGTCTTACAACTTGGAGTTTGGAATATCCTGCTATATCTTAAAACACAGGGCTAAGATTACAAATGTGAATTCTAGCAGGACCCTAGGAAGTGCGCTGTGCATTAAAGCCAATTTCCTAGTGGCCAAACGGTGAAGTTTGCGGAGTACCAAACTGGAAGTAGCCGGATCAGTCAGCTAAGCCGGCTCAGCTGGCAGAAGTCCACACAGTGAGTGTGTTTACATAGACAGTTTAATTCCCTTTTCATTTAGAATGAAAGTTCATTCCTATTAAAAGTGATCTTGTAAACACCTAATTCGGAATGAAAGTGGCCAATGCGATTGAAAATTCAATGCAATGTAAGGGGCTGGAATATTCTGTTTCTAATTCCAAATGAAAGAATTTCTTGCACTTGTATACACTCATTCCTCTTTAAGTTCATTCTGGTCTTTCTGCGCATGCTCGTTTCCTTGCCCTTCTGGCGTGATGAAGTATATAGCGCGCATAGCAACTCACCGGTTTCCATTCGCCAAAGCACGCTCTTCTACCTCCCTTCTCCTCCTCAACAGACGAAGCATTAGCAGAACAAGGTTGTCGTCGTGCTGCTGCTTCAAGAATATAAGCAAAACAAGCCCGAAAAAGGCACTAAGAACGGCGTCGTCAAGCATCTTGTTATCCGGAGTGAGGACTACAGTGTGGTTTCTTTCTGCAAATGTAAACACGTAACATCCGCCCTGCCCCCCATCCAATCAGAAACCTTCCCTGCCCCAAACCTCATGTGGACCCGAATACAGGCGATTAAAAGGCGATTAAACTGATCTCTCATGTAAACCCTCATTCGGAATGAATATTTAATAATAAATGCTAGTGTGGTAATGCTAAGCTAGCCTTGGGCTTTTTGTATCCTCAGCGGTCAGGTTAGCCAAACAAGGAAAAAGCATTTAGCAAAATTTCCTGTTGTAATTGATCCAAAGATAGTAGATAGTAACTAGTTTCACAACCTCAACTCCTCAGATACGTCCAGTCCTCTGGGTAGAGCTGACATCCTGACTATTAAATGTTATGGCAACTACAAGAGCAAAGATGAAGTGAAACTCAAATTGAAAATCATATTACAGAAGCATTCTGGACCAATTTTCCCTCCGAGCTGAGAGTTGTGTGACCTCTGTTTTATCATTTGTCACACTGACAATTTTAGATCATTTATATGAGTGAGTGTTGAAAGTTTGGAAGCAAATGATATTAGATGCAGGGACCGTGCCAAAGCTTAGGGCTGAGTGAATGAACAGCTCTGCTCAGCAAGGTGAAAGATAAATCAACATCACTGTAACCTTGTTGAAAATTCACTGTATGTTTCCGTGCTGCAGAGGCTCCAGTGTGTTCGGCACTGAGCCACGCTGACACATTACATGTTGCCGGAGCACACCTGCTGGGTTTTGGTCTCCTTCTCCCTCTCCTCCTCCTGCCTCCACTGCTCCTCGCCCCCCTCCACCCCGCCCCTCGTCTAAACCCAACCCGGTTTCCTGGCAATGTGGTGAGAGAGCCGTTGGGCTGCGTCTTTGTTTGCGTTCCCTCGGCTTCCTCTTTTAGTGAGTGCTTCAGCAGAGCAGAGATAGTTGGAGCACGGCTCCCCTCCCCCCACCACCCGACTCAGCATGGTGCTACATGCCAAGCGACCTGAGACGCTCTCTGACTCACAGTTCAATCCACTGACTTTTATTGGCGTGACTGTTTATCACAAACACCGTGGCCGAAGTCTGTAGCACATCAGTTTATGCATTCAAACCATAATGAGTTGTTTTATTTGAAAGATAAATAATTTGTTATCCTCCCAGATTCGAAACAGACTACCATTTATATCATTACTAACAATTAAAGGTTTGAGAGCATGGATTATATCACACTACGTGATATCACATCGTGTTTGTTTGCCTAAGATTAGAGCAGCAACTGCCAGCACTGACATTCTTCAGATGCTGTGTCCTCCTGTTTGGATTTTCGAGGCTTTTAAATGCTTGTCATCGGATCATTTGGTGCTGCGCCTGATACTTTTTGTATGCTGGGAGTCATTTTTTTGCCAGATTTTGTTCTGCACAAATGAACAAACCCAAAACAATTTCATCCGTTTCACTTTTCACTCGTAAACTAATGGACAGGGATTGTGTTTCGACGAGCCCATCCCAGCATGCATCGGGTGACAGGCAGGGAAATACCTCGTCTATTCACACCTGTGGGAAATTTACAGTCTCCACTTGACTTGACCTGGAGGCTATGTGTTTGGATTGTGAGAGGAAATGGCAGCACCCAAAGGAAAGATACACAAACACAGAGAGAACATGCAAACGACATCAGAAAGCTTCCTGCGTCGCTGAGCCCAGGACAAAACAGCAATTAAAAAAATGTAGCAGTGGACACTTTATGTAATCTGCTTCTTACTGATGATGCTTATGAAGACCAGCTCATTGCTCCTGAGGGCCGTGTTCAGCTGTTGATATACACACGGCAGTTTGAGGTATGATCGGTAACCAGTCAGACCAGTTACATTTGTACACAACTAAATTTAAACGTCAACCTTGCGAATTGTAAAAATGTTGATACTGACCATTTCATTGACAACATTTTTTATTTGTTCTCTTGCCACACACTTTCCATTTGCAGTGAGTTTGGATGTGAACCCTGAATTCTGGTGTTGCAGTCCTATGCTTTGTATGCTTGCCATCCACCCCAACCACTTCCTGGCAGATCTAGCATGGAACATAAATGTAAAGATCAATTAAGTTCAACACATGCTGTCTCTAAATATAACATATATATACGTATACAATAACCAATTCCTGTGTCTTGTCGACAGAAATACACATTCCTCTTTGCCTCCTCCTCCATCCTCACAATTCCCAAAATGTGGAATAGTTCAACATTTTGGGAATCGAGTTTATCAGAAGATCAAAATAAACATGAAATGAAGCTACGACTAGCAGCCAGTTAGCTTAGCTTTGTCATATCATCACCATGAGCTCTCAAGGCAATCAGTGGAGACTTCAGGAAGTGACTTCACCCTCCAAACAAATGGTCACGCACATAATCCACCGCAAAACTACGACGTATAGTTTTATACAGGCTCCTAGAAATTGCAACGAATTTTGAAGCCAATTTGACATAGTGGACAAATTGTGTTACTACAACTTTTTGTTTCTGTCACATGATGCCATAGGGCTCAGAAAGTCTTGACTGACATTTGGAAAGAAACAGTGCCATTTCAAAGTGAAATGAAAGAGCCACAGGATTATTAATTTTATACACATTCAGTTAGTGGAAACTGCAGGTAACCAGCTTGACTGGCAGAGGTTCGCCATTTGGCCCTCAAAGTCTCGAATGTGTTGCTCTAGGGGCCCAATGTTTCAGAAGATTCAGATCATTTTACACCCAGGATGAGTGTTTGTGCTAAGATAAGTGTCTATCTATCTATCTATCTAAAATAAATAATACATTATTATCTGTATATGAATGGACAGGAGAGTCCAAGTGTTTCAGGGATATGAGAACCACAGTGATGGAACATTCTGAGTCGTAGTAATGACAAAAACTTTATTCAAAGTGCAAAGAATCAATCAAACAAACAAACAGACAAACATGGACTCCCTCAGTATTACTACCTATTGTTTTTCATAAATATGTTCAGAGTTTGAAACTGCAGTCTGTGCCATGCTTTTGGAGACAGTAAACACAGTTATCTGAGCCTATCTTTCCTCGCCACAGCGTGGCTCCAGTGATATCAACGATGGTGAGTCGCTCCACCGCTGTAATTCACACTGAAACAACTTTGGTGATCCCCGGACTTTTCCAGCATTAGCCTCTGCATGCTGCATTAGCTGAGAGAAGTTCCTGTTTGCACTGTAACCATGGATGTAGAAAAAACAATTACTGAAGAACACTCTAACACTGTCTGAGCATGATAATTACTTTGCATGATTTTAAGTTGTATGATTTTTTTCATATCAAAGAGGATTTATGGGCATTTATCTGCAATTTAGGGTAAGTGGTTACAGCACCAAGAGTGTGTGTGATGTTTTAGTTTTAGTTTGAAATGTGACCCTTAGGAGAAGGTGTGTGATTTTTGATGCAAAATGCATCAGTCAGGTTTTAAAAGTTAAAGCAACAAAGCTGAAGCAGATTTTGGGGCCACAGACAGGAGAGCGTCCATACAACTTCCATATTAACTCATTTTAAAGAGTTTTTTAAAGAAATAGTTTGACATTTGGGATGATACACATATTAGCTGTCGTGGCAAGAGTTAGATCAGAAGGTTGATGCTACTCGCATATCTAAAAGACTACAACTACAGCCATTTAGCTTAGCTTAGCACAAACAAGCTCCACTTATTGACACCTCTTTAAAGTGCAACTTGCAGGTTAAATTTTTTTTAAAATATATACATAACCTTGTCTGAAAATGACCATATGAGAAGTTAATTCAGAATTTATTATGGTTTACACGACATAAGGGCACAAATTCAGAGGAAAAAGTGGCTCTTTTTAGCTCCTCTTCTAAAAATGCATCACCTGATACTACGTCATGAGAGGGACTCTGCGTCCTTGGCCCTGCCTCTGTCGAATGCGCAGAAGTAGGTGGTAGTGAGTCTGAGCGGTAGTAAACTTGAAAGTTAGTATCTTTTCGGTGCATTTCACCATTTGTGATTATTGTGTTTGTGCAGGTTGCACAAACTCGAGTCTGTCAGGACATCGAATCTTCGAAGTTTTCATGCCTGAGTGCGTTTTGTGCAGGTAAAGAGGCGCGACTTCACGTCTTCATCTGTGACCAAAAATGCAGCCGTGTGCAGCCGCAGCGCTCATTTTGGACAGGAGGCTGTTATTTCTCCTAACCCTGATCTGTTCCTGGTCTCTTGGACGCCTAGCAGGCTCATAATTATGAGGCTGTGGGCCGTCGTATGCACATGAACGTACATTTTCAACCTCTTCAGTCTCAAAATTAGTACTGGGATCCATGTTTATTAATGTTACACTCAATTGAACTCGACCAGACTCCCTTACGTTTTTAGATGCAGAAGTAAAGATGACCCCAAAAGTCACTGTAGTGTGTTTATGTTTTTGTTTTTTGTTTTAATCTAGTTTCTACATCATTTTCCGACACATTTATTCACCATGGTCTCCAACCTGCAAGTTGGGCTTTAAGCTCACTAATTATTAACACGTTATATATTGGTACAAAAACCCAAGTGTGAAAATGACAATTTGTGTTTTAGCATATATGAAGCAGGACAAAGCATTCACAGTGATGATGCATACGAGCTCTGAAGGAAAAACAGGCACAGATTTGAATTCTAATTAACTAAGTTAAATCCATATTTTATGAATTGTTATACTGGCAGTAGGTTAAAGATTCATTGAGGAGCACAATCAACCCCCAGGAGTCACAGCACAGAAGAAAGCGGATACATAATGAGCTCTGAAATATACATAATTTCAAGACACGGTCTGAAGAAATAATCCATCACAATTAAGTGATTGTTAAAGAGCCAAGAATACTGAACTTGGCATATGTTCATTGGGATACACTATCGATCCCCTGTTGACGTATACGCACATGGTTTTGGTTGGTGTCAGTTTGGTATAGGAAGCTCTGAAAAGCCGTTTTCTTAGCCATTCTTCCATCATGGCTCAATGGAAACGTCTATCAGTCGGTCAAGATTAAAGTATCTCAACTACTGGATGGGTTTTTCTGAAAGTTGTTGCAGTGCCAAGCAGCAGGTCAGAACGTTCACTTGTCCTGTGAAATATCTCGACATGTAAGAGATGGATTAGCACCACATTTTGGTTTCCAGACACTTTATTCTAATGACGTTGGTGATCCCTCGACTTTTCCTCTTGTGTCACCCTCAGGTTACCAGGTTTTTGTTCAGAGTTAAATTTCTGCACTACGACGGGATGTACTCATTAAATTTGGTACCTTTGGGATAATTATAAATGCACTTGGTGATCGCCTGACTTCTTCTCTAGTGCCACTATGAGGTCGACATTTTGGGTTTTTAATTGAAATATTTTGACAACTACTGAATTGATTAAAATCTGGTACAGGCATTCATGGTCCCCAGAGTTCATCAACACAGCTCGTAGTTTTAGTTTGTCCAGTACTTTTGTTAATGACCAAATGCCTGCAGAGCTGATGACATTCCAGGTTTGGTGCAGAAACATCTTCCAGTGTTTGTCGGTTAAATAGACTTTCTTGGCACACAAGTTCAGCACACTCTTGGTGCAGTTGAGAGTAAGTTATGATATGTTGGAAAAACCACCACCACCAAAGCCAGGCTGGTGTGGAGAAAAGCTGACAGTGAGAAAAGGTGTAATCTTTGTTCTTTTGAAGCTATTTTCTCAACCAAATTGGGCAAACTATGTGTTATCGCAACCCTGTCTCCACGAAATTGTGTTTGTATATTACCAAATTGTTTTCATAATTACTTTGTGGTGACAACGTAATTGCTGCCTGGATTATGTTCAGAGACAACATCACTTTGAGTCAGTGAAACACAGCATTTATGTACCATGCTGGATTCGCGAGTGACTGAGACAACAGAATCCCAGGTTTGCATCCAGACTCCTGTCTGTGGTTAAGTTCAGACAACAAAATCACTTTGGTTAAGGTTTGGGAAAGATCATGATTTCACTTAAATGTTGATTAAAAAGCTAATAATTACAAAAAATATGCTGTAGACAAAAATGTGGCCAAAAGTAAATGAAATACATTATCAGACAACATTTTGCTGTTATGTTCAGTATCAGCATTTGTATGACTTGGATAGATATTAATATCCAATATGCTCCAAAACTGTTTTTATTGTATTGGCTGCTATAAATCCACGAGTCAATCTTAAGTATCAAAACTTTTGCTACTTGCTAGGGATGCTAATTAGCAACATTTCCTTATAATGTTAATAGGAAATCCAAGCTTCGTTGCTCTGCTCTGCTCTCTGCTACGTTCACATTTTAGAGAAGGTAATTAATATTTTCCTCTTAAAAATTCAACAGCCCACCCATGGGCCCTTTTAAAGTTGCATTTAATGATTGTGATATGTAAACATCTGCTGTTTTTGCTGTTGTTTAAGTGATTTACTAACACGACATATCTTTTGAAAGTGACGCTCCTTGCAGTTTGATTGATGAGGACCATTTCAAGATACAACCACCAAAGCAGGTTCAATATATGCTTTTGTCACACACAAAACAAACAGTTATTGTCACATTCTCATGTTTCTTGTCTTGTGTTTCCTGTTTTATTTTGAAAGTCACGTCTTGTCTCGTTTCAAATCTCTTCACTTCCTGCTCCCCTGTGTTTCCCGCCCGTCTACCCTATTTAGTCTCTGTGTTTCCCTTTGTGTGTGCCACTTCGTCTTGTGCTTTGCGTCAGCGGTCCAGCTGTTTCTTTGTTAGTTTGTTTGCCTTGTGATATTGACCCTCTTTTTGGATTTCTGGACTTTGTCTTTGCCTGTTGTTTTTGGATACCTTTGCTTGAGTGACTGACATCTGTGTACCGAACCTGGCCTGAAATTAAACAACCTTGTTTTGAACTTTATTCTGTCCCTGAGTCTGCATTTGAGTCTCTATTGGTTCAGCGTGATAGTTACAAACTCACGTACAACGGGTTTTTTTAATCCACAGATTGATATCCTGCAAACAAAAAAATCCAGCAAAGTATTGTTTTATAGTCCAAATACATTTTACGTCCACAAAATGCCATTGCATCATTTCAAATGTTCATATTTCTCCACATGTTATCCATAATTTCATCCATTTACATGTCAACATGCTGACTCCTCACTGGCAAAATGGTGGCAAACTCCTGACCTTTTGATTGACACCTCAGTTTAGCCAATAGGACCTTCCAATGCTGTTAACATTGCTGCTACTGAGGGTCTGTGTTGAAACAAAGGCCCTTCCTCACTTTAAAATGTCTCTTAGCCAATCAGTGGTCAGTGACTGGCCTGATGGCTCATGGGTAATGTAGTCAGCGACACTCATTTATGTACAGTTGTAGCAGTATATGGTGCAAGGAAGAACAGTCTCTCTTCAGCTTCATCAGTTTAGGTTTTGTAGAAGTGTTGCATGTACAATAAGCTCCTAAATAGACATTTGTGTCTTTGTTGGTTTGTTTTTCACTCATAATCACACATTCAGTATATTGTTTTATCCTCTTTTTTGAAAAGCATCTTGCTTAACCTTGGAAACATGTTTATAATGTGATATCGTCATGTAAATTTGGACTAGATGAGGCTTTACGCTATGGTCCCACTGTGTTTTCCAGCTGCTAGGCCCCTGTTTTAGTCACCTGCAGCATCTTTTTTCAAGAAAATATTCAGGCGAAGAAAAATATATATAAATGTTTCAATGTGTTGAAACTTCCATAACTCAATGACAGCAGCACTTAGAGTGATTCTGACTGTTGTGAGAGTGTAACCGCTCAGATGAGACCATGCAAGAACATCTACGAAAGATGAAACAAGAAGAGCTTTCAGTTTTCTTTGCCTTGGATAGGCATTTTAGGCTGATTTAGGTGAATTTCACAGAATACTTAAGAGGTTTCAATGATGTATTATTTCACCCACCTGAAAACCATTCTCCCGTCCCTGTGTGTGTGTGTAACAAGCAGAGTTTGTAGGTGCATGTTATTATCTGAATAATGTGCCCTTTAAATAGCAGGAAAATACTGCGCCATTCTGACTCTAGATTGGGGTTTTTCGTGAAATGTGCAATCGCTTTCTTCTGTCTCAAAATAGCAACATGTCAACAATGCACCTGACCACCTCATTTCAAGACCTACACTCCCATGGGGGAACAGATGGGCGCAATTACATCTGCTACACAAAGTGCTGGCCGTGAGAATGACAGCTGTGTCAGTCTGAAACCAGCAGTTGTGCCGCATGTAAGATAGGGCCCTGTATCTGTGTGTTTAACTTGAAAACCAAGGCCGCCACTAAAGGGGCTGGGGCTTGTGACGCCACACTGCTCACATACAGTCCTCCTGGATATTCTTGTTTTCACGCCATGCCTCAAACACATCAACAGTGCTGACAAAATACTCCTCGCTCTCCTTGTTTACTGGCTTTGTTCCACACTTAGTGTGTGAATGATTCATCCTTAAGGGCTTATTTTCATGACGCTGTTGCTGCTCTTGTTTTCACAGGGGTGATAATGATGAGGAACAGGAGTTATTAATACACACATTTCCTTTGGGGGCTCAGTCTCACACAGTCAAAACAGAAGTTGATAATGCTCTGGGAGGTTTTCACAAGCTGCCCACTATTACTTTGGTTGCTTTGTTTTTCCTCAGTTACAACTGAGGATAAATGGTTGTAATGTTTGGGGACTGTCAGGTATTTCAAGAATCTAAGTCATGTTATTTCAAATTTATTCAACTAAATACAAACCGTGGATGTCAGCAGGGTGGTGTGTCCTTAAGCCTAAGTGAGTCCAAATAGAGTCTTGTGGCTTTTATGATTATAAACAAGAGCAAAGATCACACAGAAAGTGTTGAAGTCACAGCTAACAATCACATCAGGGAGTGTTCAGGACCACTGCTGCCTCTAACAGATGTGGCCTACATCTAATTATTCATCATTTAATAGAGAGTAAGCTCTTGTCTGTCAACCTCCACTCCTCAGCTCTGTCCCCAGACTTGAAGAGGAAAAGCTGTCACATTATCGAGGCATTTGTTGAGTAAAGGCTCCCCTCAGAAAACAATTTTTTATGCTGTTCTCATTACAGTGACTGATGAGGAAACATCCCAAAGTAAACATGTCCATTTGGCTGAAGGATCCCTGCTGTTGTTCTTCTAAACAACCCCCCTCCCCCCCTCCTGTCTCCTATTTCCCAGTGCATTGTGGGATGACAAATAAACAAGTCCAGGCAGAGGAGGAGTCCAGTGTTCAGCCTCCACACCAGGCATCTGTGGCAGAGTGTTTCTCAAAGCCAGCTGAAGCACCAGAGCTGAGTCACTGTGGCTGTGAATCAGCCGGCACACTCAAGGAGACAACATGTCACTCTGCACACATCTGTGTGTCCAGGCAACCTACGTCACAGCACATCCATATATACACTTTGAGGAAACCTGGGTGCTCTAGGAACATATAGTACCAAAACACAGGAACCAAAAAGGGAACATGAGTAAAAATAGAGTAGACATAATAATGTCGTCCAAGTCACAGCAGTGAGTGGTGACACAGAAAATATGAACTGTATCTGTCTGTATGAATGGGACAAGACAACATTAAAAAAAAGCATCAATATGGTTTACACACCAACTCAGGTGGTTTGATTTTCTGTGTTTTTTGACATCTGTCAAAAACGTAGAGAGCTGTTTGATCAAGAAGCAGCGAAGGAAACGTGGTGCCTGCCGAGGACCAAGCAGGTGACCTGCAAAACCAACCTGGTCTCACTACGAAGTCGTCAAAATCCAACGCTTGGGCAGTGACTTCAGGCGTCAGACACTGGCAAAAAAACAGTCCTTTAACATCGGCATGATACGCTGTCGGTCTCCGTTGTATTTTAACTGCACTTGGCGACGTCAGGGGGAAACGCAGCAGGACACGAATGAACGTTAAGGTGGAAAAAGTCCAATTAGGGTGGGAGGGAGGGGTGGTGCATGGGTCCAACAAACACGACTATCCTGTTAGATTATAAAGCCAAACACTGTTCTTTCTTCCTGAAGCTAAACTTGCTCACGCCCCCCATTGCCCCGAAAAAGGCACATTCTGTATAAACAAAAGTAGGTAGGTGGCATTTTGCTGCACTCCTCTGAAAGAAGACTGATTGGGCTTTCCTGCAAATTTGCACAATTCCTATTTAAAAGGGGCTTTTGTTGCCTAAACCCAAAAACATGCTTTAGTTATTGGAGGGAAAAAAACATCAATTTGCGTTGTCGTACTGATGTAGTGCTTTCATTTCGAAAGAGACTGTTAAGAGACTGTATGTTAACAGTAAATTTCCTGTGAAAGCAGACGTGTATTTTGAAAGACGACAAAACATGTAACAGGCAGAACTTGACACGGCATCCCAGAACGTCAACAAGCAACACACCCAGGGTGACTTGCACGTCGTATCTGGACGTGAAAGGTCCATGACCACCAAACGTCCATATGTGACGAGATCGGCGTGAGATTGTGTTTGCAAATGTAATGAAAACAACATGCAGGTTGGATTGCAGGTGTTTGATGATATATTCATTACAATAAAAATAGTATTCTAATAATTGAATTGAATGTTTTAATGGTTTAATCCTCTGCGGACTTTGTGTGTCAGCTCTGTCCTCCAGCCAGCTGGACTATGGGAGCAGCTTCAATCAGACGCATTACTAACAGACACGTCAGCTGTGGAGATGTGCTGCACAATATTATGAGAATCAGCAAAACATATTCATTAAATTTGTTTTTCCTGAATAATCTTTATGTTTAAAATATAGTATCTCAGTTTCACATGTGTAAAATGGCCCAAAATGTTCACTCTAAAACGTGATGTCTAACTAACCACATTATATGGACAGCACATGGTCATTATAGGATTTGTGGTTTCAGGTCTGGCAATGGATCTTGTGTTGGTGGTTTGGGCTGGAAGTAAATAGTCATATGTGTGGGCAGCAGGGTGAGTGCGTTATTGCAGGTACCTGGTTTGGTTTGGGTGCAGGTCTTGAAAAAAAACCTTGTTAAGACCCAGAAGTCTTTCCTTTGTCTTTGTATCCAGCTGTACCACCTCTAAAATTTGTTTTACGTCCTATCTGAACACAAAGAGTCTACAGTCATGCTACAGACTCTGTGATACTGTCCATAGGTACAGTGACCTCAATCAGCCTGATTGGCCCAGTATGTGTACACATGAGGAATTTGACTGAGATTTTTTTGTTGCTGTCAGTGTAAATTGACAGAATAGACATACAGCTAAAAACAATGCCAACAAAGCTGGACATTTGTTCTTATTGTTAGCAGGCAGTCCTAGTTTAACATGGTAGGATGCTAACATTTGCTAATTAGCACTAACCACAAACTGCAGCTGAGGATGACTGTCTTTAGTTTTGGAGGTATTTGGTCATAAACCAAATTATTAGACAAAGCCAGAGTTTGACCGGATGACGTAATGAGATGAAAGTCAGAGGGTCACCAAAGTGTTTACAGATCATCCTGTGCAGATGCACATGGATGTTTGTACAAAGGTTCGTGGCAATATATTCAATAGTTGTTAAGATATTTCAACATAAACCACAAATGTGTGGGCTCCACTGTAACTTAGGGGTTTAAGTTTAGGTTTAGGAGCTGAAAGTGTGCCATGCAGTTTAATGTCTTTCTCAGTTCTTATCATGTCTTTATTGTTTATATAAAAGGGTATAAAAGTCAGACATTCATCAAGCCACTATGGTTCATCCTCTGGGGGCAACTATGGCTCAGAGGTAGAGCAGGTTGTCCATTAATCGGCAGATCAGCGGTTCAAAACCGGGCTCCTCCAGTCTGCATGAGATGCTGAACCCCAGATTGCTTGTAGTGGTTGGTGGCACCCTGTATGGTAGCTTTGGCCACAAGTGTCTGACTGTGTGTGTGAATGGGTGAATGTGACATGTAGTGTAAATGTGCTTTGAGTGGTTTGGAGACTAGAAAAGTGCTGTAAAGGTGCAGCCCATTTACCATCTTCTGGGGACCATGGATGTCTGCACAAATTTCAAAGTGGTTGGCTGACCCACAGACAGACATTGCCATCACTTGAGCTGCGCCAGCTAACAGTACAGACCAGTGGTTCCCGACTGATCCCACCATGTGGTTCAGATTTCTCTGTAGTCATTATTCCACACAGTTTAATATTCAGCATCATACTTGTGTTTGGCCATGTCGCCATGCTAGCTTGTTGTCTCTCAGTGCTTCTCAAAGTCAAGGATGCTTCCTTAGAAGGACGGGTCTTTCCAAGTCAGGTCACACAGAGGCGAGGCAAGACTCCCTCCGAGCATTCGGTGGAACACGTTGGAACAGGCTAGCGAGTGTGTGCCTGCTTTATGCCTGCTAAGGATACTCTCATGCATGCTTGAAAATTGTCTTAAGGAAGGACTTGGTCCTCTGCAGAATTTCGAGGATCCTTGTCGTTAGAGCATTTCTTTGGCGGGATTCGGTGATGTAGCCTTCTTGAAATCAGCCATTTACGGATCCTTCCTCAACTTGGAGAAGCATCATCTGCTGTTAGTCACTCACTCTACAGCAGGAAACAGCACTTCAATAAAAAAAAACTCTGTGGTAGAAATTCACTCTACAACCTTGACAAGTTCACAAGTCACTTGCAGGCCATTCTTTTGGCCCGTGAGCCACTAGTTGGGAACTGCTGGTATAGACAACGTGAAAATACTCGGAGGTTTGGCTCAGTTGAGATGATGATGGCCAGAAGAGGAATAAAAAATCTTGAAATGTAAAAATACAAAAATACAACTGTATGCATACCTTATATAACAATGAGAAGAATACTTAGAGAACAAAAAACAAAAGTGAAAAAACATATAAACATGGTGTATGTATACAAGACCATACATATACATAGACATCTGTATATATAATTGATTTTGCCTGTGTTATATCTCAAACAAGGGTCTTAGTGGATGCTGTGGGTAGATAACAACACAAACTTTAAATTTTCAGTGCAGAGGCAGTCCGCCCTGCTGCTTCAGCACACTGTCACCATGGCGATCCCCGGGGAAAGGTCATGAGCCGCCCGGCTGGAATGTTTGAAGGTCTGCAGATTGGCTATTGATGCTGATGACACGAGACTCGCTGGCACAAACTGGTCATCCTACAGCTGGCTCATTTTCAAACTTTGCTCTTTCAGAGGATGATTTTCACAGAGCTCCTTGGCTCCCTGGTTGATGCTGTGCACAACACAGCTACGACTGATACAGAGTCCTGAGGGCTGATAGCTAATGTTTTTGGAACAAAGCTGCTAATAGGTGACACTCGGAGTCTTAAATTTGACATTTTTATGTCAAAAATGATGAATATTGAAACTCTCAACTGAAACTCATCCTCATAAAATTCTATTAGGTGAGTTATCAGCTCCTCTTGCTCCTCATGTGCAATTTCAGTTTGGCTATCCAGTCAGTGAAGAGCACTCATCGTCCATTTAAAAGCAGTAAAAAACGCTACCCATATTTTACAAGTGTTTAGTTAACAAGACACATCTGCCCACTTAGCACTTGCTCATTTATTTCTGTACAGAGTGAACATTTCACTTCCAACAATCAGGGTGATATGTAAAAAAAACAACAACTTTCATTTCACACTTTTGTTGACAATACTTCCATTATTTGTACACTGATCATCTCTGGTGACAGATTTCTTCATTTGCTGCAGACGAGTTTAGACACATTTGGGAAAGGTGCATTATTCAGGCTTCAAAACCGCTGGCTGTTTTGCATATGAAGGCTGTGAATAATGACTAATCAGGTTAGAGAGGGGGAAATTAACTGAAGTGTTTTTAGATCTAAAGGGCCCTCAGAAGGTATCAATGCATACAGTATATCGTGCAGAGAAACATTCAATTTAAACATCAGGCAATTCACCAGAAATACAAGAATGATTTGTGTGAACAATTTAATCATATAGTACATAAATAATAATAGCAATAATGACATAGCAAGACATAGCCTGAACCTACTGCAGCAATTATGTACAAGCTTCTATTATCCGTGCGCATAAGATTGTGAGCAATGGCCGAGTTGGGTATTGAAAAGAATTGAAACAGGATTTTCAAAATTTTACATGCACATTGACCAACAGGAAAGCAACCTGAAAGTGCTGAACTTGGAGAGACCATCCAGCTTCATATAAGCTATATAAGTATAGAAGCAGATCAAGAGACCATAAAACTCAGACCAAATTCTGATTAAATGGTAAAACTAAGCACCGCTGGTCAAATATAAACCAAGATTCTGTTATTCTGTTGCTTATTTCTCACCTCAAATGGTTGATAACAATGGACACGCTGCTGTAACGCCTGCAGCTGCGGTGTTGCGCTACGTCCATGGCCCGTGTGTCTTGGCCCTGACTGATCATCAGTGGTTTAACTTCTCACCTTGCTGCAGTGACAGAGTCGCGTTTCTAACAACACTTTTAATATAATACCCTTAGAACTGGTACCTAACCTGTACAGACATGACTAAACCCTCGATCTTTTTTGCATTTTGACCGCAGACAGTAGTCTTCAATGTAGCCAGGGTTGTTACCAGAAATAGCTGTAACACTAGCCCCTTTTACACTGCCAGATTTTCGGCAAATGTTGGGCCTTTTACTGGTAAGCTGCGAGCGTTCAGACACACAGAGCCGGATTGGCAAGTTAATCCGAGGTGGAACCTTTTTGGTTTAAAAAGAACGAGGCACCCTTCCGCCACAGGAGGGGCTGTTGAAGACTTGTGGGAGGAGCTGTTGATGACGCCGCACGTGCGACCCACTGGTGGTGGATAAACAGGAAACAGCTGATAGCAGGAATTAGCGTGCCCTCCTTGTCCTCACAAACGAAGAGGCCATTAATTGTCAGATGACGGGAACGGTGGAGAAAGGGCCGACTTACGAGAGAATCACCAAAGGACTGACCAGCCGCGGCTTCCCTCGGAGTACGTCACTGTTTACGTCACACGCTGAGCTACACGTTTTGTTACTTGCTCACGCCCCCCATTGCCCCGAAAAAGGCACATTCTGTATAAACAAAAATAGGTAGGCGGCATTTTGCTGCACTCCCCGATTTTGTGCTTATACTGCCAATGCTGAAAGAAGACTGATTGGGCTTTCCTGCAAATTTGCACAACACCTATTTAAAAAGGGCAACTGCTACATCCAGCTTTTGCTGTATTTCCCCTTCATCACTGATGCACGCCAACATTTTCAGAACAAAAAAGAACAGGCTGCAGCGTTCAGAGTCTTTGTCGCAATCAGTGGGATATTTAAAAATAGCGGGTTTGTGCATTGAGTCTTTCTCAAGCAAGAATACTGATTCTCTTTTTACCAATCAATGGACTGCAGTGTTTTTACCTGCACTTTTTAGCGTCAGATCAACGTGCTAGGCACCTCAACAGAGGGGTGACATAGAAAAAGTACGGTATGGCACGTATTGGTACCATCCTCAACTTTTGACAATGGAAACACAAACTGACCGTTCTAATGTGTAATGAATTGAGCTGAACCAAACTGCTGTATGGGAACGATGTTCTACTGCAGGACCCCATTAGATCACTGTTGGGTGTGGTTACAGCTGCAGCAGAGCACGTTTCTAACAACGCCCACACCCTGCAGTCAGAGGTGAAACAAGCTTGAAATTTTCAATGAGAGAGGTCAGCAAAATAATTTCTTGCCTGGTGTTAGGTTACCCTTTAGGTGAACATGCTCAGTGGCCCCAAAAATATGGGGTCCAGACAGCATGCCAGCTATAATCGTTCACCCACCAGCTCACTAGTGTCACTACATCTCTAGGCTTCCAGCACCACCTATTTCAGGGGGCATTTTGTGCCTTTATTAATCGACATTGGTGAAATTACAGGAAATAAGGATTGACATGCAACAAGGCAACTCTAGCCCAACTTGAAACACAAACACTGCACTTGTGGTCTGCACCTCAACCCCTTAGACTCACTCCAGCATCACCACTTTCTGGCCTTATGTTAATATAACACAAGCCAAGTGGGGCAGCTGTAGCTCAGGAGGTACAGCAGGTCGTCCACTAATCCAAAGGTCGGTGGTTCGTTCCTGGCTCCTCCTGTCCCCATGTTGAAGTATCCTTTGGCGAGATCCTTGGGTGTGTGTGAGTGCACTGAATGGTTAAAAACTGAGTAGTAGTTGGCACCTTGTGTGGTATCCTTGGCCACCAGTGTGTGTGTGTGTGTGTGTGTGTGTGTGTGTGTGTGCGTGGAGGTGGGTGGGTGGGTGAATGTGAAAATGCTTTGAAAGGTCAAACAACAAGAAAGGTGCTAAACAAGTGCAAGTCCATTTGCCATTGCCATCCAACCTATTTTACAATATATGACATCTTTATATGTATTGTATAAATATTGTGAAATATATTACAGAAGATTCACACACACACACATATGGCACATAGTCCTGTGTACCTCTGCAGCAGAAGTGATGCTGACACGAACAAAGCAAAGGTCTGTTTGGACATATCAAAGCCCAGAAAATCGACTTGACTTCTAAATTCACTCTGCTCACTGTAGTCATCCAACAGAGGCAGAACAGTCACCTCTCATTAGATATGCAGGTATCACACGCAACCAAAACACGTACATCACAGCAGGGAGTTCAACACTCAGGGTTTCATATTGATTGCAGTGAGGGAGATGAGTTTGAATGTTTACATTTATAAGCCCTGCATTACAAGTTGGAGCTACACGTCTGACCTGGCCGTGTTAGTGAGCTGAAAGCTGCATCAAGGTTATGCAAATTTACCATTTCAGGAAATTTCAAACCTCATCAAAATGATATAAAACAATATTTTTTGCTGTATAAAGGTGACAGTAAAGGTTAATTCCAGACTTTCAGATTCTATTATAGCACAAATATTTTACCAGCCATGGCGCCAATAGTTATGCAAAGTGCAGCCAAAGGTCATTGTAAAGATAACAGGAGTTACTCATCCTACTTGGAGCACCTTGTTCTGTTCTTTTTGGACATTTCGTTCTTGACCTTGGAAACAGAAGGTGACGAATCAGTCACGCAGTCTTCACCATCAGATTGAGTCTGCTCTTTAAAAATGTAATCAAGATCAGTTGTTTATCTTGAGTCTTTGTCACAAACAGTTTGTCATGCCTTGTGACTGTTTGTGCTACCACTATCAGCTGGTTGTACCCAAGGGATGATCACATGACATGATGTCAACATTTTGATGCACAACCGAGCCATGTTACAGTGATGCTGTTACTCAAGTAACCCACAACTTCTAAGGCCTTTGCAGGGAGCGATGCAACTGGGATTGTCATGTTTTACTGTTTTCAGCCATGCCAGCAGTGTGACACATGTCTTTCTCCCACTCACTGGACCCTGTGGAAATTAGCTTTGTATCCCTTGGTTATAGGGCTGGACAATATGGCTTTGAACTATTATAGCAGTATTTCTAGCTCGGACATCTGGAGGGAGCTCGGAGTAGAGCCGCTGCTCCTTCACGTCGAAAGGGGTCAGTTGAGGTGGTTCGGGTATCTGATCAGGATGCCTCTTGGGCGCCTCCCATTAGAGGTGATCTGGGCACGTCCCACTGGTAGGAGGCCCCGGGGCAGACCCAGAACACACTGGAGGGATTACATGTCTCATCTGGCCTGGGAACACCTTGGGGTCCTCCAGGAGGAGCTGGAAAGTGTTGCTGGGGAGAGGGACGCCTGGGGTGCTTTGCTCAGCCTGCTGCCCCTGCGACCCGGCCTCGGATAAGAGGTTGAAAATGGATGGATGGACTGTTATAATAGAGTAAATTAAGTACTGTCACAACAAAGTTAAATTGTTAAGCAGTCATGGTCATTTCCTGTATTTCTGTGAGATATGATGTAATCTTTCCCATCTTCACTGGCACATGCATGATGGGAAATGTAATTTGATTTACAGCATATTACTTTTACACATTTCTCCCATATGTCTGTGTTGTTGTTTTTTATTGTTCCTTTGTTCCAGTATTTTCCGGTGTTTACATTCACGCATCAAATTAGTTTTTACACATTCCAGACATTGCACTGAGTGATATTTGTGCATGTTTTTGAAGATTACTCTCAGTGTTCAGTTTTCAGACACACACACAATCACTAGTCTAAAGCTAAATCAAAAGAAAGAAACATTGTTTTCTCAGCAGGCTGATATCATGCAGTAGTCTGAACGCGCTACCACAAGGGTTAAATAGCAAATTGTTAAGAAGGGGATACACACTGTTTGATTAATTGCTTTCCACAGCAATGAACTGTCTTGATTATCCACAGGCAACATCCCTGCTCGCTGTTTGTGTTATGACCCACTTCTACCTCCAATTTCAAAACACTTAGCCAATGTAGGGCAGCAGTTATGCAGCACCAAACAATGACACACAGTAACACTGTGTTGTCGGGCAGTTCTTTATCTAAGCAGACTGATTTGTTCCAGCAGGTACTGAGCCTGCGGGGACTAAAGCAGATGGAGATTCAGAGAGGCGACAGTTGCTGTGGAGCTAGCAGAGCAATGTTTGGAAGAGTGAAGGTGATAAAGATCAGAAATCAGAATGATAAAAAGAAAAAGAAATCTTTCAATTGTGTAAACTTGTCAGTGCATAAACTAAAATATGATAGTGTGTTGATGTGAAGAAATGGCTGTTGTTAGCCCTGTTATTAGTGAAACTCAGGATATTATTAATTCCTGTCCACCTCAAGTGAAATGCACGTTTTTCTCCATAAATGAATGTAAATTCCATGTTCTCAGTAAGTGAGTAACATCTTACATCGACACTTACACCATTTATTTTGGGTCTTTTCCAATCTGTTCTTATTCCCAGGTTGTCAAATATCGATGCTTTGTCACACCTCTGCGTCTCATAGCAAAACTTTAGTGTCTATGTGACACACAACCGAAACACATTGTAACGTGGTTAATGTTGTAAAAAGGTTGTGGTTCGTTTTAGGCAGCAAAACTACTTGGTCGGGTTTAGAAAAAAGATCATAAAATAAATAAATACATTTTGATACATGAGATAATGTAACATAAGATAATGTAAGGTAAGGTAATGTAACGTAAGGGAGCATAAAGTGAGGTAAGGTAACTCTGCCTAACGTAACACTGGGTAAGATAACAGAATGTAACGCAATGTAACATGATGTAACATGATGTAACATAATGTAATGTAACATGACCTAAATGCATCATGTCAGTGATGCGACAACGATACATTTATTGTATAACATTACGATAAAATACTGACTTTTGATTTCACACGGGATGTAGGAGTGTAAGCAGTGCTAACGCTTATAGTTACTCATAAGCAGCGTCATTCCTCTACAAATGATATTTAACGCAAGTATCATAACGATACTTTGCCTCACTTATGTGCTTCCAGTGTAGCATATTTCATTTTATAATCAATCAGTGAATAATCAATATATCAACATTATCTTTGTGATAACATGGTAATATTGATACCTGGCTATATTCTTATATATATATTCTTGATGCCTCCATTTCCAGTTTCTGATATTCCTCCTTTAGAAATATTTGCAATTATAAATAGTTATCTCTTTTTCAGACATATAAAGTGATCCAAAATAATTCATGTCATTTGATGTAATGGAAATGGAATTAAACAGCCATTAAAACACACTTTTAGATAGTTCACTGTGTCCACTACAGCTCCAGTGAAGTGTTGTGTAAAGTCCATTAGAAATATAATGTATATGTCTGTCCTGTTGGCATCCTTGAACTCTTTCTAACTCTTGGAAAATGAGGGTTAAGGTCCTGATATAAACTGTACAGTATTAACCAAAACATCATCTATTAAACTATTATTTACAGTGTGTAGGATGTTTTGTTTACCAGTCCAACTGGCCTTGCAAGACCTGTGAAAAGAAATATCCAATTAACTGCAGTCAGCTCAACAATAGCTCACTCGTTCGGTCGTCAGTCCAACACTGATGTGTTGTGAATTCCACAGGCCAGGTTAATAGATTAGAACTAATGCGGTAAATTAGACAGACGGAGGCAATATGTTGCTGCACTGACAAACACTTAATGTACCACTGAGGGCAATATGAACACTTAACTCAAACACACACTACCATGTAGTCACCATGTTAGGATGACACATGTGATTAGTTTACACATGGAGAGGCTGGCTGTGTTGGGCAGTCACAAGAACAATCTGTTCAACCACAGTGCTATTCTGGAGTTTCTCGCTGTTATGAAACAGATTATACCGTCTGCCTTTTCATGTTCTTTCCTAGTTTGACAGCTGTTTTCTTTTTACCCTACAATGCAGACATAAATCATTATATATTGCTGCATTTCCACAGCAGTCCTGAAAACTTAAGTCAGGAGGTTAGCATTAACTTCTGTTTGTAACGACACATTTCTTATAGTTTTCAGTTTTCAGACATTTTTTCCATATTATTATATTTATTTGTCTGTATTTTCACTGTGAAATATTACGATGTGATACGATACGATACAATACGATGTGATATGATGTGATATATGATACGATACGATATGATATGACATGATACAATACGATACGATGTGATATGGTACAATACGATACTATACAATATAATACAATACAATACAATATGATACGATACGATACGATACGATACAATACTTGGGTCCTTGGGGAAATTTGTCCTGGACTAAGGAGCTGCAAAAGTATTGCTGCCTTATAATAATAGTCCAGAAGAAATGAAGTATACATCATAAAAACTATTAAAATTACTATTTTAGTACTCACTAGTGGGGGTATTTTCTTTGTCCAGGTGCCCCCTGACCAGCACAAACATTTTCTGATAGAGTGAACAAAGGTAAACATGAAAGTTGCTTCGTTGTTGCAGCAGTTAACAATTGTGTTTAAAACAGGAATAATATTTATAAAACTTTTTACTAGCTTATATTTTGTCAGTGTTTATCCCAATACGTCATCATTCTTGGCAAGTTAAGTATGGTTTAGTTCAGGGAACAATTCTTTATATTACCAGATATTATAAATTTAGACACTGACGTCCCCCTGGGAGTAAATAAAGTATTCTGAATCTGAATCTAATACAATAAATACAAAGCTGAACCATTAAAGTTACTTCAGCCTCTTTTTACTGAACTATACTGTATGTAAATGACATTACTTTGTACGTGGGCACTGAGTCATCAGACCAGCTTTGTATTTGCACACAATAGTCAAGAATAAATGCAATTCAAAAGAGACAAGGTCGATTTCTATTATGTGTTCAACAGATTTGTATAAAGTAACAGGCAGTCTTCCGCTGCATTGATTACTCGACTGCAGCACTTGAATGAAAAATGTACGTTTGACAAACAGGAAATTTGAGCACTGTGGAGTGTGTAATGAACCCAAGCAGGACAACTGCTGAGATAAAATTTGTTACAGAAAGAATGATTCACTGGGTCACTTTTCTCCTCATTATAAAATACAGCTGGCAAAAAAAACATCAGCTGGAAAAGAAACAGTTGAACTGCCTACAGGTTTTATGTTCAGCCCTGGAGCAAAGTGGATATAAAGATAGCACAGATTATTACTTAACCATCAAGACGAGGTAGAAATCAATATTCATTAACAGCTTTACACAACTCTGCAAAAGAGCGTGATGATTAGATTTGTCAGAGCAAGTGTATGTATATGTGTGTGTGTGTGTTAAGTGGAGGAGGGGTCAGACTTTTGTCTTTCAAATTGGGCCTGGCTGAGGAATGTGGGCTGTGAAGGGCAGGAGAACAAAAAAAAGTTGGATTCACAGGGATTAGAGACAACACTGAATGACAGCTCTTTAACTCATTCATTCACCACGGCTCATGTTTTATTCATCTCTCTTTAAGCAGGTAGTTAAACTGAAATCAAGATGCCATTTTAAAGGAGGGCCCTGACAAGAGAAACACATTCATACAATTGATTTGAATGGAGTTTAAATTTGTGGGGGAGAAAGGTAGCGCCGTATCAGTCCTTGGCTCTCTCTGGGAGACTCAGCAGACACAGAGCATTAAGAATAGCATATTTTAACACTTTCATGAGCTGGCGAGAGGCTGAATCATTACTGCGTTCTATCAATCAGCCCCCGAATGCAGCAAAAGAGCCATTTATGCATCTGACAGTGTCTCTGTCTATTTAAAAAACAAGCTTTGATTTGGACTGTGCCTTTCATGTCTGCTACAAAATTACCGAGGCCTCTATATTGAGCAATGATGACAACAAAAAACATAGTCTCATGCATAGTCACACAAGGATTGACATATGCCAGCCGGAGCGAGCGAAGCAGCTTGGCTGGGCTTGTTCACGGCCTTAATCAATGGGAGGCTTAGCTGGTGACACAAACGATCATGGCAGCAGCAGAAGCCGCAGACTGTAGCAAATCCCAGCTCATCTCATTACCACAGACGCATGAGAGGAGCCATATTACCATTTCTGCCAGATCTGTCACTGTGAACATTCAGGGGGTGGACGGAAATATGAAACAGCTAGCTCTATATGTAAACATCTGGCACTATGTGAATATCCAGAAGCTAATCAACTGTGCTGATAAGTGTGTGTGCAGATTGTGTTTGGCATATGTTGTCACTCTCCATGCTGTTCATCTCGCCACATTGCAGGTGCTACAGTGTGTGTAGCGTTTTAACAGTGGAACATCATTACCATGTTAATTTTGAGGCATTTATATACCAGGCTTGCCAACTCTCCTGCTTCTGGCGTATTACACATGCATTCACCTTCAGTCTCACGCTCTCACACTGCCCAAACAATTGTCGTGCCAAAACACTGCAACAACATTAGGCATTGCCTGGCCGGGACATTCAGGGCTGTACCCTCAAGATTTTTACCTTAGCTCTCGAAACGTTACCTTTCTCTCTATATATCCGTCACTTCTTCTGGGCTTGTTTCCATAGCCCTAGTTGCTTGTTTCTCTCCCAAGATCTGGCAACACTGAGTCAAGCCGGCAAGCATGAATTTCGTCTTTGAGTATAATAAAGTTGACCTTGACCTTGACCTTGAACAACAACAATGGCGGCGTCCACAGGATCACGGAAGAGTGTTGTGTTTGGACCCAGGCCCTGGAGGCAGATCTGATTCAACACTGGGAAGAATATCCATGCCTTTACGATGTGTCGTCTCCAAGTTAAAAAACGTAGTTTGGTGACATCACCACATTATCTGGGGCTCTGTCGGTGAGGGCTCAGTGGAGAAATCTTGTGGTGTGCACACACAGGTCGTAACACAGTTGGAGAGACTCCCGATGACAGAAACACACGTCGCCAGGTATGAACACTCAAAAGATTACGATAGTCTCTGTGAAGCATGGACACGTGGTTAAGTTTAGGTAAAAAAAGAGCAGGGTTTAGCTTTATAATGTTACGAACACCACTCTCTGGGGTAAAAGTCTGTGAGAAAAAAATACTGACTACACAGCTTTAACATTTGAAGTTAATGCTTGAGTTCCTTTTTCTATTTTGGGAGTTTACTTATTCCAATATGGATCTGTTTTGGGGTCAAAACCACAGAACATTCGACAGTAGGATGTCAGACTGTAATACAGCCGATCTCCAGTAATATGTAGAAAGCTAAAGCACATGGCAGCAGCAGACTGCAGCAGGCATTATGTATTATCTTGAGTAATAATGACGTGAACGCTAGCACTCTGTACCACTTTTCCTCCCGAAATAATGTGACTTTATCATGACATTATATAAGATATCATTGGAATCTGTGTTTCCTAATGTGGGCTGCTGTTGCTTCACGTGTCACGTCCATTATGTTGTTGCTATGGGAACAACATGGCACAAAGAAGTATGGGACAGTCTAGATTGTTTAGGGACCATCTGCTCCACGCTTAAAATCTTCAATCACAGTGTACATACTTATATCCTTTACATGCTGCATACTGCACATGAAAACAATTTAATTACTGACAGGTTTCCTCAAGCTGACACGTACTGTTAATCATCTTCATATGACTGGCCTCCGCAGCTGCGCCTTTGTACTTGTTATTTATTTACATACTTCAAAGTTAAGGCCCTTTTTAATGTGGTATATCTATTATATTTTCTACTATCTGTATATGCAGTGGAATACATTCAATTGTCAGTTATGGTAAAGACAGGCCTATCACACACGAGTCAGTGCTAGAAAGTGGGAAGCACAAGTCTTTCTGCTTTGTAGCCCTGAATCAAACAGATATATTTAGATCGCTGCTCAGTGCTTTACAAACCGAGCGGTATTCCCCTCTCAATCTGTACGGCTGTGTTCCGCCGCCGCAACACAGCCAGGGGTCTTCCACACTGTCAAAGGCTTTGTTGAAAGAATACCCACGCTGAATCAATCCCTTATGTAGTGGACACAGGAGCCGATTCACAGCGATAGGTTCCTCATAGCTGATCCATGTTTTTTTTGTACAAAGCCTGCTGTTGTGTAGACAGGAGCCAAGCTGTCTTCCCATGACCAGCCCGGCCGGCCATGTCTAAAGCAGCGTCAGGGCGCTGTGATGGGCCTGTGTCACGGATAACAGGACATGACTGGCCACTGGCTCCTGCTCTGCTGTGGAAAATAGCGAGCAGCTCGTGTCTGAAGTGACCCAGAATATTTGATAACAGGAACAGAGAGCAGGAAAAGGGAGAGTACAGGGATATAGATGTCTGAAAAGTGTGGATTCATGTGGAAGTATCAGAAGTGGTAGTCACAGGAACAGTATTAATCTCCACTCAGAAACAAAAACCCCTGGTACCTGAACCCACCCTGACAGCTAGTATGAGCACAGGAAGAAAGAGTCTTTTTTGGACATTTCTGTCTGTGAGTATCTGCCTGATGTCTTGTTAGCCCCGGGCAGAGTTAGCTCCAGTGTCCTCATTTGGTGCTTTGGGTGACGATATGAGGCAATGTCTCTTTCACTGCAGTACAGCAGGCATCATCCTTGTTGATCACATCAAAAGCAAGGCTTGCTTTTTGTCTAAATCTTGATCTAAGCTGGGTATACGAGCAATCCCTTGACTGCTAAGTATATAGGCCTGTGGTCGATCCATCACTACTTGAACAATGTATTAGTCCACACTGAAATAGCCATAACCAACCAACTGGTTTTGGATACTTGATCTAAACACATGGGACAAAGAACAGATCTCCAGTGTCACCCACAATCCACCCTCGCCTCTTCTACTTACCTCTGTACAGAATTAAGATGCTACACTTCCTGGATTGGAAAAAACAATGCCATTTTTGAAGCTACTTTAATCCAGGCAGCAATTAATGCCCACTTTACACTGAGCGCTCCTGTGATCCCCATTGTTTGGTGTAAGATTGTCAGAAATCTCCAGGTCCAAGGTGTCTTAAATCATTTTCTAGTCTTGACATTCTGACAAAATCAAACCTGTTTAATATTATCACAAGTTTTTAGTCTTGGCTCATGCAAATACTGAAGTTCAATGACGTGAATATTGTCAACAACAAATAGCTGCGCTCTCTCCAGCACCAAACAGAAAGCAGCAGATTGGGAGGACAGTAAACATGGAGGGGACTCTGGGGAGGAACAAGAACGTGAATAAGTCTCGGTTTGAGTGTGTGTGTGTCAGTGTTTACTTCTGTGTGTATCTGATCCACCAACCTAGTTGCACGTTGAGACGGCAAAATCCCAAACATAAAGTTTGTACGCAATACAGTTTATCTTCATGAATTCTATTAAAGGCTTGTGGAATGATTTAAAAAGCAGCTGATAGCAGTTAGCGTCTAACCCAAAAAGGAAGAACAGCAGCCGAAAAGCAGAGAAGGTCAGTTATTGTTTTTGCCATGTTAATGCAATTGTTAGTGTTTAGAATGCTCTGGGATGCCTGCGTTATATGTCACACGAAAGGCCGGCGCTTTATTGCCTCCACAATGCCTGCATGCAGTCAAAAGTCACACACTGGAGCAACATGATGCCGCTGTTGTTTAATTCTGTGTAAAAATGCAAAGGAGGCATAAAGAACGGACTTCATTGCAGCGCTATTAGATGTGAGAGGGTGTCAGACTTTTAAAAGTCTCTTCAAAGTCCTCAAGTGTGTGTTAGGCATATTTTCCATACAAAAACTTCACCTATTGATTTTTTGTTTCAGCTGCAGATGCTTCCAGACATATGGCCATATGTTATGGCAGCCCCATATTCACATTATCTGCTTGTTTCTTTGCTCTGTCTTCTAACGTTTTTTTTGCATTCCCTTGTATTTTCCTTCACTGCAGTGATGTGTCTCTGTTTGCCTCCTTCTTTATCAAAAAGACAGAAGGTCTCTTTAACACACACACAGTACAAACTGCGAGTGGTTAAGGAACACAAAGAGGAATTGAGATGATGGGTGGGGCTGAGTGGAGGAGGACAGAGGGAGAAGTGTCAGAGAGGGGACAAAGACAACACCATCTGACTGCAGATGATTGTTTCAGTCATTAGCATGGGTTTGGGCCTTCGCTGAAATCTCAGCAGGGCTTTTCTCTGGTGACACAGGCAAAGCTTTTATTGAGCAAATAATGATGTTGAAGTGGAGCTAATATGACTGCTTCCACTTCTCCTTGTCCTCGTGATGACCTTGTATTCTTACAGCGTTTAGAAAAGAATTTTCAGGAAATACATAATGGTAATAAAAGATTATATAGACTAAAACTGATGTGACTGGCAAAAGGGAAACCTCCAACCAGTAATAAGCAGCCTGACCTCTAGGTGAAGGGGGCAAAGAAAGGACCTTCTGCTACTCTTTTTCTGTCTTGTTGCATTTGTATACTTAGCTACTATCATTAAGATATATTGTGTATCACAGAGGCATCTTCACATTTTAACCCACACTCAGTGTAAAAAATAAATTCTGGACTTTTAGAGTAAAACAGTGTTGCAGTTTTACAGTCGCCTATCAACATGACAGCCTTATTTGTCTGTGTCCTCCAAAATTGTGACAAATCACTGTTGGAAAATAAATCCTTTTTATGATGTGACAGTGCTGCATTGAAAGTCTGGTTAAAAACAACTCGGTTAGGTTTGGGGAAACATTGTGGTTTGGGTTAAAATTACTACTTTCTAAGGCCGGAGGACCTTTGTCATCATGGTTACAATAGTCATTGACTGTTGGTACGAACAAAAAGCAGAAAGCAAAGAAAGAAAGAAAGAAAGAGCAGTCTCTCTTGTTAAGCCATATCTGTCAGGAATAGTTTGTTTTCATGTCTCATCACTAACTCTCCTGTCATTTCAGATCACGCCTCCCTCTCAGCCCATTCAATCTGCTCATTACCTGCACTTGGTTTCCCCCGCCCATCTCCACACCTGTGGCTCACTCTCCCATCAGTCCTTCAGTATATATATCAGTCCATTTTCCCTGCTCCTGCCAGATTGTCTTGTGTTTCTGCCAAGCTACTTTCCCTTTTTTGTTTTTGACCCTGCCTGCTTGTTCTTTGGACTCTGGATTCCCTGCCTGCCCCTTGTCTGATTTGTTTGCTGGCTGGACTGATTTTCTGGTTTTGACTCTGCCTGAACTGATCTACTAAAGTTGACTTTCCCTGCAACTCTATTGCCTCTTTGTCGTGCATATGGGTTCAAACCTGTACTGGTGAATCTTACAATATCAACCACAATATACCCAATATTTTGGCTTGACATACCCAGTTTTAGGGGCACAATCTTTACTGGTAAAGCAGAAACGGGTCGCTACAAAACATGTTTGAGGCCTAAAAAGCTGCCGGAAAAAGCAGCAATGACTTGTTAAAAGACCAGTTTTGTTGCTCCTTGGTCTTGAACAGTGGCCTGCAGCTTGTCGGGCATCTTGCCCAGGTGTCACACCAACCACTGTCCCCTCCATCTTCAGGAGACAAAGCCAGCTCATATATCAAGTTACTTTAGTAATGTTGATATGATACATATGAAACGTGCAAAGGTAACTTGGTTTGGTTTGCAGAAACGTAAAATGCAAACTTACAACAAAACTGTGTGTGGCTCTAATTGGGTCTGCTTGATGTCAGCCGATTTGCATTATGGCACAGACGTCCAAAAAAAGCAACCAAATGCAACTGCTTGCGCATGCTAAGACAGTAAAGCTACCAGCTGCTGGGATCATGTTTGTTTTGTCCACTAAACATACAGTTTAGTAATAATTGGATCTTCAAGCAGTCAGATTATGCAAAGAGTGAATTTTCTATTTCCTCACTCGGAGAAAACAAGTTTTGGAGCGTCATTCCCGTGCGCTCCGGCAGCACTACACCCCTGGCTAGCATGGTAACATTTGAATATTTGTATAAGACAAATTGAAATTTTGATCAGAGCAATGTGTCCTAAATGTGCCTTGAATATCTGTAGCAAAGATCATGTTAATCCATCCAACAATTCTTGAGACATTTTACTCTGAACCACAACTCTCAACTTGCAGATGGCGCTAAAGGAAAGGTCAGGAGCACACAGAAATCAATAGGGTATATCCTCTGGAGACCATGTATGTCCGTACAAAATTTCAATGAATTCAGTCGCTGTCAATACTTTTTAGTTTGGACCAAATTGGACAGACCGTCATGCCGTCCCTGGAGCTAAACAGCTTTCAAACAGGAGACAAATAAGGCACTTGTGATGCTAAACCCTGCCTCTTTCAAAATCCTCATGCAAAAGTGTCAAGCTTGCTCTCAGGTGTGTACGTTTGTTTGCACACATTAGAGAATACTCATGGTCGTTCACTGGTCACCTTTATTCTTGCTCACAAACTGCCTGATTGAACTGATGCCCAGAAGTTCTTCTTCTGTTCAAATGGCACATACATTATATCCATAGTCTGCTGAAAGCAATGCAAGACCACCTTAGTGTGGGTTTTTAATATGCAGAAAGAAGGACTCACACAATACAATAAAATCCTTCAGATGCATGTCATGTTCGCTAACAAGGAACGGAGCACAAAGATGCAAACAATGTGTCTGTGATTATTTAAAGTTGCTGTCAGCTCCTGTTTCAGAAGCTCAGAGAGATCTTTGTACTGACACAAAGACATTTCTGGAGTGAGGAGAAATTTAATAAAACTTGTGAATCTATTGTTACGCTGTCATCTCTTTGTCATCTTTTACCACGCTGCTTTACCAGCAGTCTGTCTGACAGCTTTGTGTTTTATTACATAACACTTTAATTTTCAATATAAATCCCTTGTCTGTGATTTTCCATCCTGTATCCCAAAATCACAGCCCCAATTACCCACTGGTTTTGACACACTGGTTGGTCCTCCCTTTGCATTTTAAATGTGTATCTCATAGAGCTCGGTTTCTTGAATTCCTGAATTTTTGGTAGACGAGCGAAACACAAATGGACTGTGCTACCCTGATAGATGCCAGCTCGGCAATACTAACATTCAGTGAACTGTACAGTGAAAGAAAAACAGTACAAGAGCCAGGTCATCAAATGTGCTGTTGTTATTTCATGTCAGTTATTCTCTCTGCGTGTAGTTTGCCTTTATTATGAGCAACATGTATTTAAAGTGATAATCCATTGAATTTTCATTAAATCAAACCCCATTTGTGACTCTGTCAATGGTCAGCAATTTCTCTGCAGTACTCACTAAAGTTCAGGTAGGCAGTTTAATTTTAGCAACACTTATTTAAAAAATCCCATAATAAACTTTGAGCATATTGTAATTCAAGTGGACTGAGAGAACACTAGACTTTTGCACCTCCTCACTTTGCTTTCAGGCCTTAGAAAATCTAGCCCATAAGGGGAGACTTTAGCCAATCACAGGTCAGTTCAGAGAGAGGGCACTCCTATTGGCTGCTTCACAAGATTTGCATGTACTTCCCTCTGGTAAAAGCCTGACTTAATAACAGAGAATCCTGCAGAGAAAGTTGCTCTTCCAATATTGACACCAACTGCCTACACTGCAAAGCAACCCATTAAGCAGGCAGACTCATCAAACAGAGAGTCTAAAAAGAGAGACAGACACTAAATGAAACAAAATGTGTGAATATTGGCTTGTGTTTCAGCAACTGAGAGAAAATGCTGCGAATACTTTAGCCCTCTGCTAACCAGAGCTAAAGGCTAATGGCTTCTTGCTCACATTTATTTAGCTAACATTAGCTAGAGCCTCGATTCACAGTGTGTCCTCTGCCTCGCTCCCCAGTGCTACACACCGCCTCAGCAGCTCTGGAGACTGACCCCCAGTCAGTGGCTGAATCCCTGAATCCTCTCCTGATCAGCAAACTTTCTGTTGCTGCCATTACACAGGTGAGACAGGGCACTGCCTGTGGACCCCAGCCTGCTGTGACTCCAAGCACTGGGGGGTTTGCACCTGCTAAATTCAAAGTGCTACAGCTGACAACAGAAGCTCCGTCTCCCAAGCTGGTCCTGTTGTCCTCCTGAGAAAGTGAGGGGCTGTGGGATGTGTTAGCAAGCTAATTCTTGTCTTATTTGTGTTGTCTGCTAAAGACAAAGCGAGAGAGCGGGCAAGGAGGTGCAAAGTGAACAACCTGCACTCTACATTTGTTCTGATAAAACTTCTTCGACCTGCGTCGGGCTGATTTAGCTGCTGCCAGCATAGATGTATAATATTAAGTACATACCTGATCCTAACATGGCGTCTGTTTATTCAGTGGACCTGCTCGCCTGGCACATACGGAAAAAAAAAAGTTTCTAAATTTCAGGTTTACTTCCACAGTTTGCACCCCACTGAGTATGTGCAGTAGTGTTTCTACCGCTGGCTCCGCCCACGAGTTCCTACTTGGCCTATAGACTTCACTTTATGATGACTTTTTTTTTTCTTTCTACGAATATGAAACCTCCATGGATCAAAAATTCCAGATAAAAAGATTCATAACTGACCTTTGGGGTCAGTTTTGGGGTCTTTGGGTTACAAGGGACTTTTTTTTGTGGCAATACTGCTAGTGACCAGTTGGAAAAATTGGAAGCAAAGCTGAGCTGCGCCACTGGCTATATACTATGGCAGCTGGCAGCTGGTGGAAGAGTTGCATTGTGGGTAATGTAGGCACCAGGTTTTGCCAAGGAGGAAGAAGAGTGTGTGGAATGATAAAGACGATACCTCTGGTTTTACTACAACAATTTTGACGATTTTTTTAAATAAACATCCATAGTGAGTCCAACAGTGTTTAAGCCGTGCCAAATCTTTGGAATATTCCTTAATTCATTTAAAAAGCAAGATGAAAATACTCACACTTCCAAATGTGTGCTGTTTTTGGGATATAATTTGGTACCTGTAGAATAGATTTCTTTTAGGCGTCTTTTAAAATTTCCATGTCAAATGGAAGTTTGCATCAGAGTTTGCATGTAGAGATCCTTTGTTTATTTTTCTGCTTTGCAAACGCAGCTTTAAAAGCCGTCCTCAGAGCAGAAAGTAATTCTTGATTTCAAACTAAAGCAGCTTCAGTATGTTGAACTCTTCGCCCTCATGTTGACATTGTATTTACCCTGGTTGTCAACACAAGAACAAGCTGCCATATCACCAGCTGATCAACATGTTTGTTCTCTGAAAAGAGAGATCTGACAATAGGCTGAATGCAGCCTGCAACAACAATGCATGGTATATAAGATGTAACATGAGCCGTCACCCTGTCAGGAGCCAGGTCCTGCTAAATCTTCCTGCAACACTAGTTCCCTAACCAGCTCATTGGGATGACACAGGCTGTTTTTGCCTTATGCCCTCTGCTGTGTTCTTCCCAGGCAGCCTGATTATGTAAGCTGTTATCCAATCGAAGCCTGTCTGGATCGCACAGTCCTCTGTGAGCCTGTTTGTTTGCATAGTATATAGCTGAGAGCAGTACAAAGAAACCTGGATATTTGAAAGAGCTTTATGTAACTAAAAGCCACACCACAGTGTGCCATCACAATACCTGCATGCACTGATTGCAAATACACTTGGCACTGATGTAAGGCGAGAGACAGCCCTCTGTATAATCACAGATGTGACAGTTTGGTTATACAAATGATCCATGTGGGTGTTATTGACCAAGCTTTATTCAGAAAACCTCCCGTCACTGTGTTTGTCACGAAAGCCTGAGAAAGTGTGTCCTGTGCTTGCAGAGATGATTGAGCAGGAATGAAAGCAGAGAGTGAATGGCAGGTTCTCACTCACAGAGCAGTGTCCACCTTTGGAGGCATGACAGGGAATGCTCAGTCACACTTGAAATGTTGAATGCCTTCTTACAAGTAGGTATGACCTCTGATTATTGGCAAGTCTGCAAAGGTACAAGGAGAGAGCTAAAGGCCACAGTACATACATGGCCCTTTTTCACCTCTGCAGAGCTCCAGTAACCAGAGGTGGAAGTTAGTCACACATGAGCAAGTCACAAGCTTCCCCATCTCTGATGAAGTGCAGCTCATAGCTGCTTCCCTCGGCTTTCCGATAGGAAGCATTCTGGACCAGCCCTTTGTACGATAGCTGCCTCATGTGTTGGCCTCTGCTGGTGTGCTGTGTCCAGGTTGCTAGCTTTTTTATTTCCAAAATAAAATATAAAATAAAATGAAATATAACTCCAAATAGCAAGTCAAAGTTGAGTTTTTTGTCAGTGTTCATCAATCAAGTCTCAACTACTCATATTAGCGAGTCAAGGCATGTTCCTGGAGTCCCCCACCTCTGCCAGGACCTCACAGGCCTCAGGAATTAAAACCATGACGTTAAAGTCCCTTGTGTACGATTACTGTACACAATACAGTCTTTATATCTGTCATGCAACTGTCTCATTTCAACTATTCCCCTAGTCAACAGCGGAAGGCGCACTTACTGTACACACACTGGTTAAACACTAGCGAGTCCCTCCAGGATGCTGCGCTGTTGTGATCGCAACACTGAACACTAATTCAGCCATCCCTTTGTGACTACATTTGACATTTAAAACGAGTAGAATCTCAAGCCCCTTTTACACTGCCAGATTTTCTGCAAATGTTGGGCCAATTTGCCGGCAAGCTGCGAGCGTTTAGACACACAGAGCCGGATTGGCGAGTTGATCCGAGGCGCCCTATTTTCTGCCGCTTAGGGTAGACATATTGGCGGAACCTTTTTGGTTGAAAAAGAACGAGGCGCCCTTATGCCACGGGAGGGGCTGTTGATAATGCCGCACATGCAACCCACTGGCAGTGGATAAACAGGAAACAGCTGATAGCAGGAATTAGCGAGCAGCTAGTAGCAAGAGGGAAACACAAACCTGACAGACACTGTAAAGATGAGCAACTGGGAAGACAAGGAATTGCGCGCCCTCCTTGCCCTCGCAAACGAAGAGGCCATTAACTGTCAGATGACGGGGACGGTGAAGGACGGGCCGACTTATGAGAGAATCGCTGAAGGACTGACCAGCCGCGGCTTCCCTCCCACATCACTGTTTATGTCACACGCTGAGCTACATGTTTTGTTACTTGCTCACGCCCCCCATTGCCCCGAAAAGGCAGATGCTGTGTTTAGGTGGGCAGGCGGCATTTTGCTGCACTCCCTGTTTTGTTTTCACACTGCCAATGCTGAAAAAAGACTGATTGGGCTTTCCTGCAAATTTCCACAATTTCTATTTAAAAAGGGCTTCATTTCATTGTAGAGCTGTACTCACTATTGACCTGCTCAGCCCCTCTTTCTCTCTCTGCTAAGGGACCGCAGCTCAGAGTAACACTGTAACACAGTAAAGTGACGGGACTAACTGTTAGCATCACATGGCTGACATTACCCGACGCTTATTAACATGTTTATTGACAGAGTTCAGACATTTTGGTGTTGGTGTGAGACAAATGGCTACGTGTCTGGGGCTGTTTCTTCTGCCCATGCGGAAAAGTATGATGAGTAGGGATGGGATCACGTTGTGCACAACATGGTCCTACAACGCTGCATCAAGCGGCTGCAGAAGACAATAATTGTTGCTTGCTGATTGACAAGGGGAGACTTTTAGCAACTCTGCTCCACTCTTCAGAAATTCAATATTCAGTTAGGTCTGATATTTGTGTTATGATTACAAGGGGGACGACTCATTCCTGTTCACGTCTAGCAGTAGGAGGGTAGCCTCATAGGGCCAATTGCAGTTGTATTATTGTGTTAATGTTATCCAACATTTTAGTTTTCTCAAGCTCAATCCAGACAGTGAAGAGTACTTTAATGAACAAGTGAGTGTATCCAGTCTCTGAATGTTGCTCAGCAGTGGAGAGCACATAACTGCGGGAATGCTAGTTGAGAAAGAAGTGACTCCACATCAATTTTAGGAGTGACACCTTCATTTACTAAGATAAGAGAGACAGTCTTACTGAAATATTATTGCATAGTTAAGTGACATGGACAAGTAAGCAGAGCACATTCAGTAACCTCGTGATAGATGAAAACAACATGTAACCATGGTGACTGTACACATAAAAGCATGACAACAAAACATGGTAAAATTTCACTGATAACCAGAGCAAAATGTTTTTTAGTTGGGGTTTTTTTCAGCTATTAACAAAAACTCAAATTTGACTATTGCTAATATACATTTTAATCAAATGACTGAAGTGGCCAAACAATTGAATCAGCACAAAAGATTAGACCACAACACAGTAGTTCATCCAAGCATAGTCCAGCCTTTAAATCTTGGTTCCTGCAGTCAAAATGAAGTTTCTATGTTTTGTTTTGTTTTTAAATTCCTGGTTTCTGGAAACGTTCCCATTGTAGAAAAGGGATAATAGGAGCTGCAACCAGCCCTTACAAAGTGATCACTCCCTGAATCTAACCTTTGTACTCCTCATCAGCCAAGTGAAGTGTGCACAGACAGGAATGAAGATGCTTGGACAGTAGCAGCACTACAAGTAGAGGTGTTACTGTTCAACTAGTCTCGCCACCAGACAATCAGAGATCTCCACCTTCTGATAGTCTGGGGACAAACCTTTCTAAAGTGTGTTTACATACCCATACCCCTGGGTCCTGGATGCCTAAGCTATGTGGAACGGGAGGCTCACGGTCTCTGGAAGACAGCTGGGTACCCCACCGTGGCAGAGGACGGCAAGCCATATACCTCTCAACCCCGCAAGAGTGCCCCATTGGTCAACACTGAGACAAGTTCAATGGCAGCCACACCTTACTCACGCAAGCCCAATGGACACCCCTCTCCAGCCCCGGAGGGTTGGAGAAGGAGGGCTTAAACATGCTGTAGGGTGCCAGAAACAGGTTGTGATAACAAAGACAAAGAAAGGTGTGAAATTTTGGGAGAAATATGGGAAAACTGTGACCCAAGTTACCAGAGGAAACCAAGAAAGAGCAATGCCCAATGGGAGTCCACTGGGAACAATGGGAGAGGAGCGTTGGCATGTCTGCCTGAGATGTTTCTGCAAGCTTGAGTTTACATGATGGAAAGATGGCAGAGGATGGAGAGGAAGTGATTCTTAAGGGAGATGTTGTACCTTGAGGAATACAGTACATGATTTTAAGTGAAATAACAAAGGAAAATCATGCTTTCAGGTGCTTGATGTGCAACCCCAAGAGCAAGCTGCCCTCAACTTCCAAGACATTTAGAAATATATACATATATGTTGCATTTTTCTGGGGGGGTAGCTTCAGTGTAAAGTAACTGGTGGCTTAGCTCACTACACTTCCCGAGTAGCTCACACAACACTGCTCCTACCCCTCTAGTTGCTATTGGCAAGGTAAAATTGGCTGATTGTACACACTGTAGTATCGATTCTGCTGGTGTTTCTCTGAGAGAAAACGTTCTACACGTGTGATGATTGCAGTTTGTCTGTATTCATTTAGGCGTGCGGTGTGAAAAGGAAGAGCTCATTCTGTAATCAGAGTCACACAGAGATGGATCAATATGGTCTGAGACACATGTTGCAGCAGAATACGGCTCTGCTGACTCTAAAGCCACTTGCCCGAGCCACGCTTCATAATCAAATGCTCCAATCACGGGAGATGTGATCTGTGAAAAAGGCTTCAGTGCCCAGCAATCATTTTTAGCGTTCACTGTATCCTGTGTGAAATGGACATAAAATAAGAATGAGCCGCTGCTGGCATCAAAAGGTATCAGTCAAATGGAGCAGAGAGACTAAAAGAAAAGGACAGTGGATCTTTGCTGCCTTTCTCTCTGGTCTCTGTCAGTTCAGTCAGCTGTGATTTCCATATCAATATTTGAGTGACACTGAATAATTTAGAGGCGTGCAGTGACACAACGGGATGCAAGGCTGAGTGGCGCCCTGCCACCGCTCTTATTGTTTGTGTGTGTGTATGTGTGCATTCGGAATATATATTTGTAAGTCAACTGACAGAAATTGAAAAAGCAATCATGTATGTGAAAGTCTGCGTTGGTAGAATAGGCTCTCAAATGGTTTGCCAGAGAGCCATTTGCTTCCATAAGAGCAGCTCAGAGTAATAAAACTTCAGCTCAAGGAACATTCAGAGGTAGGTAACATTCATGGTATGACCGCTGACATTTTTTTTATTTTCCATAGTTCTACCCTCTACCCTATGAATATAAAACACTACATAGCTGTATATCTATTTCTATATATATTAAATATTAAACTTACTGTCGATAATATATTCATAGGATTGAAAAATGAAAACTTGCCAGAGATGTAGACTCGTTTTTCTTAAAGTACATGAGAGACATGTATGTGTCATTTTGTAAGTTTATAAAACACAAAAAACAATTTCTCTACTAAGAGTCTTTTGAGTTTTCTCAGATCTCACAGTTAATGAACCATTTTAGCCTTTAGAATAAAAGTAAAGCAGCATGCATATTTATTAGTTTAGATCAGATTGCATCACACTTTTTACATACAGTCGTATACCACCCTAGTGTAGAATACTGCACAGTGCACCCTAATATGGCATGCTGTAGTATACCATAGTATACCCTTGTGTAGAATACTGCAAAATACCATAGTACACCCTAATATGGCATGCTGTAGTATACCATAGTATACCCTAGTGTAGAATACTGCACCCTACCACTGTACACCCTAATATGGCATGCTGTAGTATTCCATAGTATACCCTAGTGTAGACAACGGTACTATACTACAGTATACCCTAATATGGCATGCTGTAGTATACCATATTGGACCCTTGTGTAGAATACAGCACCATACCACAGTATACCCTGATATGGCATGCTGTAGTATTCCATAGTATACCCTAGTGTAAAATACGGCACCATATCATAGTACACCCTAATATGGCATGCTGTGGTATACCATAGTACACCCTGGTGTAGAATACTGCACCCTAACATAGTATACCCTAATATGGTATGCTGTAGTATCCCATAGTATAAAATAGTATACCCTAGTGTAGAATACTACACTATACCATAATATACCCGAATATGGCATGCTGTAGCGTACCATAGTATACCCTACTGTAGAATACTGCACTATACCATAATATACCCTAATATGACATGTCGTAGTATACCATAGTATACCCTACTGTAGAATACTGCACTATACCATAGTATACCCTAATATGACATGCTGTAGTACACAATAGTATACCCTACTCTAGAATACTACACTATACCATAGTACACCCTAATATGGCATACTGTAGTACACCATAGTATACCCTAGTGTAGAATACAGCACTATAGCATAGTACACCCTAATATGGCATGCTGTAGTATACCATAGTATACACTAGTGTAGAATACTGCAATATATTATAGTATACCCTGCACTTTTGAGCATACTATACCAACATTTACCCTAGTGTAGAATACACCATAGTATGCCCTAGTATTGCATACTGTAGTATATCATAGTATACCATAGTGTAGAATACTGCACTATGCCATAGTATAGAGCATGCTATAGTACACCATATTATACTATTATATCAGTGTAGCATACATTAGTATCCCATAGTATACACAAGCATAACATAATGTAGAGTACCATAGTACGTCTCAATGTAGCATACATAGTGTTTATATTATGCAGAGGGTGAATAGTATAATCCAGCATAGTATCACATAGTGCGGTCAAGCATAATGTAGTGTAGCAGTGTAGTGGCGGTATGTGTGCAGAATAGACTGGTCCTGTGGTCAGTATGTGGTTTAAAGAGAGAGAGCGACTGCTCTTTGCATTCCACTCAGCCACTGTTGACCCAGAGACTTTGCCCCTGTCTCTGTGACTGATCAGCCATTTATCAGCTCTGTATCTTGTGACTGGAGGCTGCTGTCACAGCCTTCCTCCCCCTGAGTTGCCTGGAGACTGTTGCTCCTCTATCCACTTCAGGTACAAGGACAAAGGGGATGATGCACTAATCCGCCCTGGAATATGGCGGCACAGTACAATGTGTCTGAGTGGAATGTCTGGTTGTTGCTTAACATTTAAATTGCTTCAGTTTCTTAATGGACATGCTGTTTAGCATAGCAGGGCACTGCTTGTCCTCATGCAACAATATGTTTGCATCGATTTAACTCTCTGTATGTTCAAACTTTTTTATGATTGTATTGATACATCAGAGTTCATCAAACATCCTTTATGAAGTCTGAACAGCCATATCAGATTTGAGTCAACAACCAACCATCCAGTCAACACTTAACTCCATCTAGCTGTCAGTGAAACATCAACTCTTGAGTATTCGGTGTCAGTCTGTCACTTTTTTCCTGTTGCTAATGCTAACTCACTAACAGGTACAGGGTTGTCGAGGATAACATGAGAGGTTATCCTACAGGGTGTCAGTTAACAACATAGCAATGACATTTACATATTTTTTCAATAGGAGTACAATGGAGGCTTATGAAGTAAAAGCACCACATGCTTACTTTCAATATCTGATTTCAGGTCAAAAAAAAGTCTCAATCTATTATTTCTAAGTCTACAGAGTGTGAGAGGTTAGACAGACCTAACCAAAAGCCACATTTACCAGACTGCAAAACTACTATATTGCAAACAAATGAAACTTTTGTATCAGCTGAGACTAAATGGAAGCAGAAGAAATACAATTAGATCTGGTACTAGAAGGTGGAGCTGTGAACACATTACATTGCTTTTCTCAGCTTTAGGAAAGTCTTAGAAAGAAAAATCAGATTCGTAATTGACCTAGTCTGCAGTTCAAGGTGTGACAGACGTCTCTTTTATAACGGTGGTCGATGGGTAAAATGTTTTTTGGACCACAGGGGATTTTTTTGCTGCAATATCATTAATGGCCACTAGGAAAAATCTGCTGCAAGGCTGAGCAGCATTCCTAGGGCCCTGGTCAGATCCACCCGTCGTTCCTCGAGGCTCCTCCATCTTGTCAAATTTTGGTCACTTCTGGCTCCAAAAGTCAAAGATGGTGACAGACAAAATGAGACTTGAGGCCTTAAAATGGGAGTCCTCAAACCAGTGGGTGATGTCATGGTGGCTATGCTCATTATTTTTTACAGTCTCAGGTAAGAATTTTCAGTGTATGAAATAAATTATGTAATCTTAGTCACGTGCTGAACACCATTCCATAAAGGTAGCTGACATAAACACACTGATTCACATTTTAGTTTGTTGAAACTTAATAAATTTGCTTTAAGCTAACCAACATTTTTAACATTAGCTTTGATGTCACAGTGTAGGGAGAAAGCAAAATTATAATTTTGTCATTAAATTGCTTGCATGACGTACACCAGCATAAGTAGATTTTCCCGTCATTCACCAATTAAATACAATAAAAAATGTCCAACCAATCCATATCCAGCTAAATATCAACCACTGTCTCTGGGCACCATCCAGTGAACAGCCTTTGGGGACTTTATTCTGGCTCCACCAACATGACGGGGACAGATATGACTGTTCCTATCTCCCTCAGATTTCTCTCTTCATTTCTCCTCCCATTTGTCTGCTTTGTCAATTTCAGCCTCCCCAGGCAGTCGTATGGGAGCATGTAGCCAGCCTCATTGTTTCGTTGCACCAACTATTTCCTTCTTCTTTATAGCCTCTGGATACATGAACCAGGCTCCATTTGGCACACACACACACACACTCATGGATAGAAAAACCGACAGGAAATCAAGAGAAAGAGAAAACGGGTAGAGATGGGAGGGGGAGAGGTAAGACAGACAAATGACTTGAGGCCATGTTTCCAATCTAATCCTCTGTTTGTCTTCCAGGATCTCTACTCTTAAAGGGCTTGACATCAAATTCAATAAGCAGATCTCAGGCTGGCATACCACGGAGCTCATTGGCTTTCAGTCCCTGTTCTCTTCCTCTCTCTATCTCCGCTCCATCCCATCTCTCTGTGCGCACTCCTACCGCTCAATACTGTAGGGTTTTTGGAGGTCACAGTGATGAAGGCCTCGCTCTGATCTGATTTAAAAGGGCAGCCATGATCTGAGTCCATCAGGCCGAAAAGCTAACCATAAAAAATGTTCGTCTGTGCTCGTAAAAGCATGCACCGCAACTCTTCCGCTTGGAAGTCTGATCTGAAAATAAACAATTCTTCAGTTCATTTTTGTCTCAAAAGGAATGATTGTGTCCATTATGTGTGGTCTTTACTATGTCTAAATTTATTACGTAGAAACTTTTGTTTTTCCACATTTACTGATGTGACCAATGCTGCCACGCAGAGTCCTTGAGTGTGGTCACCTTCCCCACGGTCACACGTCAAAATATAGCCCGCAATGGAAGAAGGGGGGGCGAAAGAGGAGGGGGAGATGGAGGGATAGAGGACAAAAGGAGACGCCGAGGGACGGAGGTGAGAATAGCAAAGGTGGAGGCTGTTGTGCAAGGTGGTAAATAGCTGGTTACATTTATGTTTGTACACAGACCAGTCGCCAGCGGAAAATGTTGACATTGCAGGTTTCTGCAAAGTACAAATATATTACATTTGCACATTTCATATGTATCATATCTAAAGTGGCGTAGTATATGAGCTGACATTGTCGTCCTGTCAGGGGGGGGTGGGGTGTCACCTAGACGAGACACCTGCCAAGCTGCAGACCACTGTTAGAGACCAACAACCAACAAAAACTGTTGTGATTTAGCGAGACATTGCTGTTATTTCACTAGCTTTTTAGGCAGCAAACATGGATGTTTCACAGCGATCCATCTTCATTTTTCTAGCGGCTTTTTAGGGACCAAATGTGGGTGTTTTATAGCAATCTGTCCTCATTTTTCTAGCTGCTTTTTAGGCTCCAATCATGGGTGTTTTATAGCAATTCGTCAGTGTTTTCCCATTGACTTTTTAGGCACCAAACACAAGGGTTTTATAGCGATCTGTCCTCATTTTTCCAGCAGGTTTTTAGGCACCAAACATGAGTGTTTTACAGTGATCTGTCCTAATTTTTCTCGCAGCTTTTGGCTCCAAACATGGGTGTTTTATAGCGATCCATTCTCTTTTTTTCCAGTGGATTTTTAGTGACGGAGCATGGGTATTTTATAGTGATCCATCAGTGTTTTTCCAGCAGCTTCTTAGGTCCCAATCATAGCTGTTTTTTATAGCAATCCATCCTCATTTTTCCGGCAGCTTTTTAGACACCAAACATGGGTGTTTTATAGCAATATGTCAGTGTTTTTCCAGCAGCTTTTTGGGCCAATTCATAGGTGTTTTTATAGCAATCCTTTGTCATTTTTCCAGCAGCTTATTAGACACTAAATGTGGGTGTTTTGTTGCAACCCATTACTGTTTTAACAGGGGATAGTGCCCGGAAAATCATTTTACCATTAGCCGAGATATGTCTGTGTTTACAGCAGGGATCTACTGAATAAAAACATGCAAATGTAGCCTACTACATCTGTGGATGCAGAAATGAAAAACTCCAAGATTCCTCCCAGGGATTGGGTTATTGTACAATATATTTCAGCACTAATTGTGAAGGTTTCCTGTGGATCAATAAACAATCCTCAAGAGAGGAATTATCACACAGAACCTGACTTTGCTAGTGAAGAAAATACACATTTGTTTATGATAACGCAAAAGAAGGGAATAATTCCATGTGTGTTTTTTACATCCAGCCGTCTTGAGACTAAAGCCCTTGCATGCTAAGTCTGTATTTTTGATATGCATTATTTAAAACTACAGTTAAATTATTATGCACAGAAACCTTGCTCACTGAGTTTGACGCATTTCACTGCTCTATTTATTCAGAAAATTCACAATACAAGAACAAATGAGTCAAGTAGTGAGGATGGTTTGTGGTCCCAGTAGTTCTTGAAAGTAGAAAAGTAAGAATAAAATATTGGGTCCATCCAGTCCTGAGAAGGCATCCAGCAGGAGCAAGTATAGTGTTGCCTGCTGATAAAGGAGCTGCACAATTATCCCAATTGTTTCAAGGTGTCAGTAGTCTTGTTTGATAGCTGTTAGCAACACTGGAGTTACACATTAAATAGAAGAGCACCAATTTCCCCTGTCCGATTGATCCTGAACAGCAGCTGGCAGTATGTCTAAGGCACGCACTCACTCACACACACACACACACACACAAACACACACATGTGGAAAAAAGCAGAAAATCAAACCTGTTCGGAAAACTTTAATGACAGATGAAAGTCGTGTGTGAACATGATTGTAAACACAGCATGACTGACAGAGTGTAAGCTCTTTTGTTTTTTTAAATGTGCATGAATTTTTGACAATAAATACTGACTTAGTCTGCAAAGGCCTCTCTAAAATTTAATGGCAATCCATCAAATAGTTGTTGAGATTTCAGTCTGAAAAGTGGTGGCCTTAGAACCACAACACGAGTATAGCTAAACAAAGAAACCCTACAGAGCCTCTACAACACACAGAAGCCTAAACCTTGGTTAGTTTTTACCTGTAAGAATGTGGTTAAAAATGTGGTTTGAATCATTCACCATTCTGACCAAAGCAGCTCTGCTTTCTCGCTGTTTGTCTCAACAGCGTAAAGTTCTTTTCGCATCACTTCCAACTGTCTGGGAGAAGTTATAGCTATTTTCCAGTGCAGCTGAGAGCACTTGCACAGTATAGTAGACATATGGTACCTTCATGTTTCTGTTTCTGAGATGATCTTGTTTCCCCCAGGCTGCAGAAACAAAGAAATCTAATAATAGACAAACTGTAACACCTTTTCAGCAAACTTGCTAGTGTCGTAAGAGGGCTCCATTTTTCTGGCTGCAAAGCTGCTTTTTCACAAGTCATTAAACGGATGTGTCATTGATTCTGTCTCACTGTATTCTTCTACGTCCGTGATACACTGTACCTATCTGTTCTGTTTATTTGTAGGTGAAGGGTTAAAGTCTGCTGGTGGGTCGATGTGTGTGTATGAAGATGCAGGTCTGTACCTGCTAGTTGGGGAGTGAACAGTGAGTGTAAGGGGTTACTCAGGGGGTGGTCAGAGGGATGGGTCGGCTCGCAGTTATTGATTTCTAGGGACCATAGCCAGGCAGTTTCTCGCTACTCTGGCAATAAAAGGTCTGTGCTGGAAGATAATCAATGTGCAGGGATTCTTGCCTACTTGTTAGTACATTCTTTTTCCTGCACAAGGTTCATGGCCTTATTACACCTGACACATCTGGCAGCGAAGACAGCAATTGCCCCGGACACCGTACAATGGATTATAACAGCTTCAGCAATAATATAGCTCTTGAAAAGAGAAATGTTGTTCGGTAAGCAGACTTCACTGCCTGCACAGCAGCTGCTGCCAGTGTATCCTGCATGTGTGCAATAATGAAATATATCAGTGTGGAACATATGTGGATTTAAAATATTTTTATAAACTTGACACAATTTTTTGTAGGTACTTTTTCATATTATATCTTTTTAATTGCACGCATCACACCCAGCATCATAGTGAGCCACCCTTGTCAGGCACTTGGTATTCATATGCCATGCAAAGTACCCTGGGTGTGTTGGTTGTTGGTGCTCTGGGACACAGTGGCAACGTCAGCCTGTCACATGCACGTCTGTTTTCAAAATACGCTTCCCTTTTCACAGGAAATGTACAATTTGCATACAGTCTCTTTCAAAATAAATGCACTACATCACTACAACACTGCAAATTGATGTTTTTTTTTCCTTCAACAACAAACGCATGTGGTTACTGTGTGTGGTTACCTGAAGTCACTGACTAAGCGCCGGATTTTGACAACTTCGTGCTATGTTTTAGGCAAGAAGACAGCTATTACGATGAGACATGGTGGGATTGGTGACTTGCATGAAGAGATCAGCGATCGAAAAAGAATGTCCTCTGAAACACGGCCAATCTCTCTGGAATTTTACGGGTCACTGTTTGGCGGTAACGTGGTCAAGTGGCTGGAAACACGGAAAGTTTGACCCTGTGTAACCACTTAAAAAAGTCCATATTACAATTTACACTGCGTTCGGAGGTTCCCTGCACTCCACTAGATTTGGTGGTGAAACCATCTTTGTTGCCTTTGCCTTTGGTAGTTTTGGTGCAGAAACTCCCTTGTTGCCTAAACCTAAAGTAGCTCAAGTGGTGAAACCTTTTTGTTGCAAAACCTCTGTTTTCTGTAAAGTTTATTTTGAAAGACACATTAGCATGTAATCAGCGGACATTGACACAGAAACTGACACTAGATGGGTACCTAGAGAGTCATAGTTTGAAGCGTAGGGCCACTGATGAAGCAGCTGAATTCGACGAGTTGGGAGTAAGAACGAGTCGGCTTTTTAATATCCTCTCTACCTCTTTAGTATCATAACACACTATTTAGCTCAAAGCACAATATTGTAATCATGCCATACTCAATGAAGTGAAGATACTCACATATAGTTGTTTCTGTTTGAACAAGTTAATTGACTAATACATAAAGGCAAGCCTTGTTTCCTTGTGAGTGTCTCTTGAATCTATCAGCCTATTGAGTGTGGCTCGACACAGACAGCAGTGATGGGGCAGATGCTGCTGAATGAAAGCCCTGTCAAGACCAGCAGTCTCAGACAGTCTTTCCTTTCTTCTGGAGCCTTTCTGTGCTTTCTGAGAGCCCTCCAGCCACGCAGCCTCTTCCTCGTCATCTGTCGCTGGCAGACGTCAGGTCAGCTCAAAGAGGCAGCAGGTGGTCTGTAGTGACAGTCAACCTCTCAGTTTCTGACTGGCTGAACTCTGGATCTTGACTCGCAAGACTTTCTATAAAGTGAATCTGTGCATTGCAGTGTGCCCATACCTGTACTGACACTGCAAGTCAACAGCTGCTGATCTAATTTGACAGTAGAAAGTCCCGTATCTTCTGCCAACCCAGCAGACACGGTGCAAAGTAACTGGGAGCTACAGTTGAGAAGTTGTGTTTGGTGTTGTGTTTCAGTGCTCACAAGCTGTTTTTTTTTTAGTTCCTACAATTTAATCAAGCATGAAACCCATCCGGTCAAACTCAAGACTGATTTCGCTTTGAGTCATTCTCCGACAAAGACGAGAAAACAGCTCTAGCTGGTGCACAGAGGTACAGACAGAACAAGTTATAATGGTTAAACCAGGGGTGGTAAACTCATTTTAGTTTGACACGTGGGCCAGACCTGTGAAACCATCAACCATCACATAATAACTAGACATATACATATATACATATGCAGGAAAGATGCTTGAATGTCCTGAGCTCGAATATTTCAGTTAATGCCAGGAAATATGGAGCAACTTTTATTTTACTGGCACTTGAAGTTTCAAATTTAAATTTTTTCAAGGTATAAATGTGGGACTTTCACTGTGGAATCTTTCTAAATACTGATAGAGAAGAAATACTTGAGTTTTGTGTCTGTATGTTGTCAGGCATGTCCTCAACATCAGGAATAATCTTTTAATTTTTATTTCCGACAACCAAAGCAATCAAAGAACAGGCACATTTCCCTCGCAAGTTAGTGGTATTTACTTCTTAAATTATAAGGGGCACTGGTAATTAACTTAACACTTCTTCTGAATATATACAATTCATCGTTTTTCCATAATGATGTGTGTATTTTATAACAACTTATTTTGAAGGCGGAACATAGTCACACAACCTTCTGCTAACTTTGCTAAGTCTGTTGCTAGCTCCTCCTGCCTGCTCAAGCTGGGCTGTTTGAACGCATTATTCAGTATAACAAGATTATCCATGATGGATAACAGTTTGTTCAATGTCCTCCTTTCCACCACTGCTTCAATTGAGTCCAGTGTGCAGCCAATCACAGAGCCAGCCTTCTTAATGAGTTTATTCAGCCTATTAATGTCACTGGCTCTGATGCTGCTCCCCCAACAGGCTACAGCAAAGTAAAGTGGACTGGCTACAACAGGCTGATAGAAGATCTCCAACATCTTGCTGCGCACATTGAAAGATCTCAGCTTCCTCTGTGTTGGCCTTCCAGGTCAGTCTGTTGTCTATGTGAATGCCGAGGTGCTTTTAATCTTGGAACATGGCGATGTCCTCTCCCCGTATGCACAGGGGTTGAGATGCCGTCCTCTTCCTTCTGAAGTCGGTCACCATCTCCCTGGTCTTGGCCACGTTCAGCAACAGGTGATTTCTTCCGGCCCATTCCACAAAATCATCCACCAGTGCTCTGTGCTCCTCCTCCTCCGTCCATCACTTAAACACCCAACCGCTGCAGAGACGTCAGAGAACTTCTGCAGGTGGCATGACCCTGAGTCATACTGAAAGTCTGTGGTGAGGTGAAAAGCAAAGGAGACAGAACAGTCTCATTTTACTTTGTGACTGCATCAATACAAAGTCACAGAGTTTCTAATGTGTCTGTTCAGAACATGGCAGCTTATGTAACTGTCATTAAGAGCAGCTAAGGTGACCGTGACCACTTCACTGTAAAGCACAGCAACACAAGGCCATATGAATATAAGCCTTCAGTGGTTCCAGAGAGGAGATTGAGGCTCGTATGAATGCCTATATTGTGCTGTCAGTAAAGAAGTCCACCAAAAGGCAACTTTAATACTTTGAAAAAAGAATCTGCTTGTGGTCCTCGACTAGCTCGGGGGTCAAGAAACTTCGGGGGACCTGCTTGAAAAGGAAGATGTGTGTAAATGGTATGCATAGGAGTTTGTATCGCTATTAAAATAAGCTAACCAGGCCTCTCTGCAGCCTAGTCAGAGTCATATGTTCTAGTTTAAAGTAGACACATCCCGAAATTGATATTTTAGTAGACTCCCACCAATTCACCTCCAGGGCTTGAAATTGCGACCAAAATTTCATCAAAATATAATTGGGAGCACTGGTGCGAGTGTAAATAATTCTTCTGGTGCGACTATTTTTCCCCCCCGAGTCGAATGTCTCATTCACAAGCCCCCCTCCCAAGTTAGTAGCCTTTAATGCTGATTTTAGATTGGTTATTAGTCTCAAATCACTCCGCGACCGCGACACTTCTGTCACTAGAAGCCAAAGCTAATTCATGCCGGAGAGAAGAGAACATGAAGAGAACACTGGAAGACTTTTTGAGAAAAAACACCACTGAACTAGCCTGGTGAAACCATCCTAATCTCGCGAGCTCATATTCTTTTTCACTCTGCTGATCAGTCTGGCCATGCAATCATAAAGGCGCTTATTTAAAAGCAGAACAAACGGCTGCACTGAAAGCTTTTATTGAAAAAAGGATGTGTTTGCCGTCCTTCCTACGGGGTTTGGTAAAAGTTTCATTTATCAACTGGCTCCGTTGATCGGGAAAAAGATGGGACTCAGCAGGTCAGGGAAGCGACCAAGCTGGGAATCACAGCCATGCCACAGTGAGGAGGAAATCCGCAAAGACGGCAACACTCTGTCCCAGACATCATCACAGCTCATCTCTGCTGCAGCTTGCTGGTCTGTTTACAGTGGCGTTGTGCTAGCCTACGTCACACATTTGTTTACTCTGGTTTTACATCTTTCCAATTGCGTGAAGGGGCGCTTTAAGTGACAGCCAAGCTTTTTTTCTCCGAGTGAGGGTTAGGATATATGCTACGGAGGCGTATTGCATTCACTTGACAAATAAAAATAAATCTGTTTTATTGAATAATTTTTTCTGTTTTTTGGAGTATTTTTCTTTCTGTTTTTCGTGTTGTTGTTTTTTTGTTTTTTTGGGTATTTTTTTCTGAGTTAAGAGAGCAATAGAACAGCAGACACTTTCATTCCTTTCTTGAGAGCTCGATATAATGAAAGCAGACATGACCCGCTTGTTTAGTTTAATCCAGTTTTACTTTGTTTTGGGTTTGAGACTCTTGTCTTTAAGTCATATAGATGCTGTTATAATTAGTTTGTCAACTTTATGCAGGCACCTTATCCCAGTGTCTCAAACCCAAAACAAAGTAGGCGGGTTTGCTTCCATTATGTCAAGCTCTCAAGAAAGGAATGAATGCGTCTGTTGTTGTATTGCTCTCTTAACTCAGAAAAAAATATCATCATAATCATTTTATAGTTACAGTTTACTAATAAAACTCTCCACAGTATGAACAGTGGTTACATGAGCCTCAAAACCAGACACAACTCAGCCCTGAGCAGAGTGACCGTCCTCTACTGACCAATCAGACTGCAGTGTTCACAGCTCCACCTTTTAGTACCACATCTGTGTGCTAGGTACCCCAACAGAGGGGGGACTAAACATGGGGACGGTACGGAACAGTTCCATTGGTACCATCCACAACTTTTCACAGTGGAAATGGGTCTTTTGTTGCCGCCCTGTTGCGGTATCTCTGTATTAAAAGGGCTTATGACTATGACTGTAATTTAAGAGTGAGTAAACACGTGCACATTCTTTGCTAGAGCTTCCAAAGTGTTTAAAAAAGGCCACAAAAGTCATATTTTATTAATATAACTTGCTGCATGACCAGAGAACAGAAACAGCCCAGCCAGCCAGCATTGGTTAAGCACAGCATAGTGTAAGCTGCAGGTGCAAGGTCTGGTTGGTATAATAATTAAACAGCTGCTGGACTAGTGCTGTCTGGTCGATGATATAGACTGTCTCAGGCGGAGCATTAGGCCACAGGCAATACAGTTTCTCATAATACACCAAGAGAAGTGCATTATACAATGAAATCCTGTAGATTATTAGCAGCTGAAAGCAGGAAGTAGCATAAACATGTGCTGTAATGAGGCTTCTGCAGTGATGCAAGCACTAAGGGCACATTCCTAAAAACATGATGAACAGGGGAAGAAAGTATGAAGCTCCTCCTTCTGTTCAATGATTTTCTTAATTTAGTCACACCAGGTTAAAGGCCCAGAGGTTAGGCAGTGCAAAAAAAACCCTGCATGCTGCTGTCAGGTCAAAACTCATCAAGCTGTTGCTTTCAGGTCTACAGTCCAGCTACAGTTTTTTTTTTTACCAAAGTCTGATTTAAGTGGAGTCTCAAGTGTGCAGCTCTGGCTGTCTTATTCTGTATTTCAAGCAACATTTTGCATCATATGACAGATTAACAGGAGTAATTCCTGTACCATGACACATTCATTCTGAACAGCCTAATCATGCCAGACAGTTTACGAGACAAGATGTGCAATGTAAGCAGGGAGCAGCTCTCGGGATGGGCTCAAATTACAATGAGAACACATCTGTGGTTTATGGCAGTCTGGGTACTGGTACTGGCCACACCCTGGCTTAAGTGGTTCCAAAATGTATTTAGTGTAGATTACAAAGTAGAGCAGACGTCGAGTAAAGTACCTCCAGATTGTTTTATTATTTTTTGCAGCAGATTTGCTTCTGTTTCATCTTGACTTAAGTATGCACTGTGTATTTAGTATAAGTTGTAGTTTTACAGTGATGTACGTGTGTGTACTGTATTTTGGCAAACATCAGTCTTGTTGTCTTAGGGAGTTGCCAGGTCACCAGCTGGATGGATGAACTGTTGCCATATGTTTTGCATGCTTTTGACTTTGCAGGGAGCCAGGCTACCTGTTTCCCCTTGCTTCCATTATCTATGCTAAGGTAGGCGTCTCAGTTCTCGCTCTGCAGTGTGAGTGGTAACCATCTTCCCATCTAACTCTCACGAAGAAATAGTATCTACCAAAATTTTGAACTTTCCCCTTAAAGGGATAGAGCACCCAAAAATGAAAATTCAGCCATTATCTACTCACCCATATGCTGAGGGAGGCTCAGGTGAAGTTTTAGCGTCTTGCAGAGATCCAAGGGGAGAGGAGGTAGAAACAAAACTCCACCTAATGGAGGCTTACGGCGCCCCAGATTCAAATGTCTAAGAACATATAATTAAGCCCCGACATTAAAAGTTGTTTGGAAAAACGTCATTTGAACTCTGTTTTTAGCCTCATTGTAGCTGCAGCTGTAACTGCGCTCACGTGTGCGCACCTGGGCACTGCCTTCATGTGTGTTCACGTGCTTTTGCTGGTCTTGCGCGCTCACGTGTGCGCGCTATGTCGGGGCTTCAGGACACTTGGGTTACTATGGACGAGCAGTATGGAGATATTTTGTGGTTTCAATTACGTGTTTTTGGACGTAATTGTAATGGGGCGCCGTCAGCCTCCATTAGGTGGAGTTGTGCTGCTACCTCCTCTCCCCTTGGATCTCCACAAGGGATGTAAGAACTCTAAAACTTCACCCGAGCCTCCCTCGGCATATGGGTGAGTAGATAATGGCTGAATTTTCATTTTTGGGTGCACTATCCCTTTAAGCCTTGTCCTATTGGCTTTAAATGTAAAAAAGGCCCAGACACACCACACCAACACCAAAGAACTAGTGGCAATGAAGGCCTTCTGTTGCGTTGCCTTACATCTCTTTTGTATTGGCCAAAAAGTTGCACTTGAACACATCGCAAAGACTACAGCGTATGTTCTGCACCTGTGTGAGAGGAAGTAACGTCCATACTAGGCTTGGGTGGTATCTATTTTTTCATACCTTCATCCATCCCTGGCATTTCACCAGGATGTACGGTATGTGATTGTATTTCTTTAAAAAACAAAAAACCCTGAAAGCTGAGCTCATGGTGAAAGAGGTCATTGTGTCTGTGTCTAATATGCAGTTAGCCTACTTAACCAACTCTTGCTGGGTTTAAATACTTACGTTCTATGGAATAATGAATAGATAAGAAATAAGCGCCCTTCTTGCTGGTGGACCTGATGAAACCTGCTGCTTTAGCAGACACAGACTCATCATGGGGCTGAATGGAGATGATGTGTTGAATAAAATTATGTGGCAAATAAACTGCTTATGTTGTTGGAAAAAGTCATTTTGGACTTTTGGAGTCCTGTAACGTTATCCCCACCCAAGCAGTTGGTATCTTTCTCCACTCAGCTGCCTGTCCCACCAATAGTGACTGACCTCTGGTGGCACATGCTGTGCACTATGATATAAAGTGTACTGTCAAAGTATTTTTGACAGTATTGAAAATCATAACTTAACGATTTCTAAGTCCCCTAGTGTACCACAGTACCTTGATACCGCCAAAGTCTATTCAATAGCAGAAGGCAGCGGTTGTCTGTATTCATCATTCAGAAAGAGAAACCAGGAGGCCGGCAGGATGGATTCAAGACAGTAGTTAGCCAGTTAGCACATTTATAACACAACCCAATGTTGAAAGAACAACAGTTAATTATCGTGTGCCAGCAAACAGCAATAGCTAAATGGCTAAAAAATAATGTTATCTAATATAACACATTTGTTTCGTTCTCACACGTTGTTGACATGGACGTTTGTTTGCTTTCCACACTTTCCTGATTAAGAGTCACTTGCAAAAAAGGTTTTAATCTCACTGTGACTTCATAGTTAAATTAAGGTTACATACAGACACACACAGACATATATATGTGTGTATATATACATATATATATATATATATATATATATATATATATATGTACTTTCTCCTCTTGTTCACTGAGCTTAACGGCCAATCAGAGTGAGTTCGCACATGATGGCTTTAAATGTATTCAGGCCCAGACACACCACTCTGCCACCGATTCAACATGCTGAATCGGCAAAAATGCAGACAAGGGAAGACTTGTGCCAACAGGGCGGGACACACTACAAAAATTCGGGTGACAAATGCTCACCAATGGCCAAACAGTGACTGACGTCCTACCAGCCTGTTGTGCCAGTCGGCATGATCCAGTCAGCTGATTGAGCAGCTTTTCAGCCCTCCTCCTGTGATCACTCTGAGTACTATTTCTGACACTAAAATGGTGCCATGTTCAAACTTACAGTGAATTCTTTAAATTCCCTCCCTGTTGAGTGTTCTTCTTACAAATGCATGGAATGAGAGTAGTGTCAGCTGCCTGTGGGTATGAAGTCGTGTGTGTGTTGGAAGGTAGTCCACTCCCTTGGAGGAGAGAAAGTGGACTCTTGTATGTGACCTCTTTTCTCGGCTTTACTGTTGTTTCTTGATGCGTGAGAGAGCACGGAAAGCCTCGGCTTTACATTACACTGTTTTTAGATTAAGTCTGCAGAGTCAAGTGTGTGACTGTGTGTGTGTGTGTGTGTATTTCTTCTTGCAAGAATCCATCATACTGTTGTAAAGTGGCTATGAAGCTTGCTGCTGCTATGGACCCCAGTTTAATCACTTCCCCTCATTGTCTGTCCCCGGCTGCAGGAAGGAGTGGATGGAGAAAGATTGCATTTCCTTTCAACAAACTGTCACCTTGTGGGTTTCTGTTGAGCAGAAGTGCTTTTGGGAGGCTAATGGGCAGCTGCTGCTGGTGTCTTCTCTTTTTTTTTTCTTGTCATTTGAATGGTTGTGGTTGTGGTAGATGGAGAGATGGCAGGAGGGGGATTTGTAACCTGAGGAGAGGTGCATCCCCAGGGTGTTAAGTTAAGAAACAGGACAAGAGCTGGGAGAGGGGGAGCGTAAAAAGAAGGGGTTAGATGCGAGCAGAGATAGTGCAGCTGAGGAAGAGCGAGGGGAAACTATCTGATTGAGTTTTAATGACAACAAGAAAAAAGAGTTGCTCAGTAAGGCCAGACTGTGAAGGTTGGGCTTAAGTCAATGATTACTGCTTTGACTCCCCTCTGTCTTTCTCTCTAACACACACACACACAATATGTCACACACGTAAACACATGCACAGACAAACTCGTGGCATGCTCACTCATGCACATCTTGAAGCATCACACGACCAATGTATCACGTCCGTGACCATAATCAGTCCAAAACCTAATCCCAGTTAATATGTTAACTCTAAGGCAGTACTGTGATCAGGTTCCACGTGATAAGAATAATTTTATTCAACGTATTTAGAATAATAAAAACTGAATATTGGTGTAAATGATCAGCTCATGTGAACTACAAAAGTAGTGTCATTCTTTCACTGTTCCATATCGGTCGAGCCCTAAACAACACACTATCTCTCCCTGTTCTCTGCACGTCCATAGAGTAATGCTACACTCACTATAGCACGTGCGCACCCAGCCCATGAATCATTAACCATCTGCTGGTTGGGTGGAACGAGGGAGGGAGGGAGGGAGGAGGATGACAGAGAGAAAGGGAGAGAGAGTACAGAACAAAGTCTGCTTTTTTATGGCTTCTCTAAGACCCAAAACAAAGGATCTGTTTAGTTGCCTGCAGCATGATGGGAAGATTGGGATGAGAAGGGGGTGGTGGTTAACGCAGGCAAGAACAGAGAAGCTCAGTAATCACTTATGGTGGTTTGGAGAGGCTGTTTGTGACACTGACATTTGTCATTTGTTGTCTTTTACTGTAACTTGGTGTCATTCGTGAATCATGATAGCACAGTCGATGGTGTAAATTAGCACTGACTGAAATATCTCAACAACAGCTACGTGGATTGCCGTGACATTTTGTGCAGCTGGAGAAGAATCCTAAATACTTTGGTGATCCTCTGACTTTTCATGTAACTCCATCAGCAGTTTAAAGTTTCACAGTCAGTGAAATATCTCAACACACACGATATGGATTAGTACACAATTTTGCACATTCATGGTTCCCAGAGGATAGATCTTATTGCCTGGGTCCATTGACATCCAGTAATTTGGATCCACCTACTCCAGTGAGTTTGATTTGACTTATTTGTCTGGCATCATGACATGAAACAGTGGTTCCTAGTTTGGAAATAAGAAACAATTTATTGAGCACAGCAGGGAACTAATGATTAGCCAGTCAGCACCACAGGCAGGTCCAACGGCGTTATCAAACTTTAACACAGATGGCATGTCTCACTGACAATGTTTTTTAATTCACTCTGCTCCACTCTTAAAGGGAAACTTATGACATGGGCAGTACACAGGTAAAAATTCACCTGGTGGACCCCCAAGTGAGAGGGGAGTTTCAAGTATTGGCGACACAATGGGAAGCCAGACATCATTCATCTGCACACACTGCCCACTCTGCAGTGACACAAAGCTCGTTGAAAATCATCAAAGTTTCCCATCAAGACCAGTGTGCTGGTACAGCTACACAGCAGTGTGGATTTAAAATACACATATATAACATTCAGGTGAAATTGCTGTTGTGAAACTTGGATTAGGTTACTGACAACAGATTTTATCAGGTAATTAGTAATTGTATCAGAACATTTTTAAAGTAACCTTTCTAATCCTGACCACCATTCATGTCATATGAAAAAGTCTGCATTAAATGTTTTCTGTTTTTTTGGAATTAAGTAACTTACTAGAATTTTACTTTTTGACATCAAAGATAGTTAACTCAGCTAGTTTTGGTCATTTGTGTTTGAAGTGTAGGCTACTTGTGGTCCTTTGACTTTTCCTCTTGTGCCTATTCAACCAACATTTTGGCAAACCGAGATTAGCAAGGTGTGAAAGTGAGGCAAGAGTCTAACTTCTCTCTCAAGCTCTCCTAAGTGCGTACAATTGAGTGCAGCAATATGAATGCCTTTGAGGGGAGACTGACTGAAAGTGTGCCCTGTTATCCCTGCAGAATTCAAAGACACAGGATGCTTGGAAGGGAATCAGGTGGCAGTGTGATGCGGCCAGGTGGAGGCTATGGTTGGTACAGGTTTAAACACTTCTGCCTTTAGACCTGGTGAGGCGACACTCCCAGTGTTGGGCAGTTACACATTGCTTAGTACAGTAATTACTTTTTTTCTTAACAAGTAGTGTCAGGGCATATGATTTGAAATTCAGTAACTACATTACACCTACTAATCACAGCAATGCCTGAAAACATTGCAACATGCTTTACACCTTGTTTCTATATGTGTTAATACAGAGAATGTTGGTACTGGTTGTGTTCAAAGAGAGTAAAGGTACAAGTAATATCAACCGTTTATTTTGCTGTTTAGTAATTAGTAATGTAATTGATAAGCCTGCAGTTTTCAAGTACGTCGCCAAATACAGCCCAGTGGCACTCCCAAAGGGATTGGCCTCCAATTTGCCTCCAGTTACTTTAATTATGAAATACCTGAGGGACCAAAGTTACTGTCTTTAGGTGCCCTCATTTTATAAGCTAGCACAAAGGTAGAGATATCTTGTGAGATATATTAAGGCATCCATTGATACCAAGCACCAACCTGCGAGGCTTAAAAATTAAAGCCAACGCTTTTAAAAAAAAAAGCCACAACGCATGTTTATAAAGATACATAAAACATTAAATCAGGATTGTTAAGGAAGCCAAAAGGTTCCCTGTACTGGTATTAGTCTGTGCGCATCAAATGACCACTAATATTTCAAACAGGAGAGACAGAAGAATGAAGTAAAGATAATTTTTGATACAGAATATGAGTGTACAGATTAACAGATAATTTGTGCTGATTAAGATTTAACCCAAGTCTTTGGCACTTGGACACCAGAGGGAGACATTTTGTGATCGGGGGACATTTAAGCAGCAGCAGGATAAATTTCCCCATAGAGACGAGACAGTGGTGGTGGTGGCTGATGACTCTGAGGCTGCTGACTGCTGAGGCGTATGAGGCTGATGAATCCGTAAAGACTAGGTGGTGATGGGGAGGTGGAGGGTGTGCATGACAGCAGCAAGAAAGCACTATGGCAGAGAAAGAACCATATTTAATGTGAGGAGCAGTGGGATGATAGGCGGACAGAGAAGGTGTGTCGCTGTGCTATTGGTTGATCGTGAATCAGCTGAAAACTCAATTGACCCACCCAGACAATGACACCTGGAGATAGTGAGTGAGCATATGTGCGAGGAGTGAATGGCAGGATGAGAAAGAAACTTACAGTCTGAGCATGAAAAGTATTGTCTTCCTGATAAAACTTTCGCTGAAGCTTCATTAAATGTAAAATGAGAAATCGAAGTATATCAAGCAAAAAGCTATTTGGAGCAGACCTTTTGCATCATTTGTGTTTCTGTAACTTTCACAGCTTTTCAGTTAGTGTTTCAGAAATTATATTATGGCTGAGCTAACAATGGTGCTATCAGTTGCGAGTGAGGGGAGCCTCAAAGCAAAAAGCTACTTATTCAGTCAGTGACAGCGGCAGCGCTGCACACTCAGGAGCTATTCATATCCTGGACACCTCTAATTGCAATTTCCTGGATTGGGTGAATATGTGTGATTATTGGGCCGGAACATCTTAAGAGTCTTGCATGGTTAAAGCACGGCAACCTAAATAAGTAGGTACAAATATGCATCATTGTGTGTTGACTCAGCCAAGGTGAAAAAGGGAGATGAATGACAACTGTGACAAATGCTATAATTCCGAGGTACTATATTACCCTTTATTGTGACATTTCCTGAAAGCATACGAGCCAGTGGAAAACACCATCCAGCCTTGTCAAACAGCACTGACATGTTCCCTTTAAATGAATACATAGCAGTAAAATTATGTTATTGATTTCTTAATGGGTCCTCATGACAGCTATTACAAAGTAAAATGAAAAAGCAGCAGTCACACCATATAAATCAGTAATGTGTGGTTAGCATTTATACACCTCTCTGACAGTGTCAACAAAAACTGAAAGCAATTACAAGCACGGAGCGAATTATTGCAGAGCTGTTGTGTTGGATAGTAGAAGATTGTACAGGTGTATCTAATAAACGTTATGCAGTTAATGGATAGGATTTAACATATTGCTCAAATTGAGTTTCAGATATGGTGAGTCCGCATTTGGATTGAGCCACAGAGGAGTCACAGCCTTTCCAACAAGTCAGTCCAAAGAACTTTTGCCTTAAGTCAAACTTTGGTGAAGTTTGACAAGCAACCAATTGCCGGCAATTGGGAAAAGAGAGACCAGAGAGTCCAAAGTGAAATACATTATCTTATTTGCTGTGTTGCACCATAAATAGGAAAAACCTGCACCGCTGGGGTATGAATTGCTCCACAAAAGACGGTTAGCAGTCAGTCATTAAAATATGTTCTCTTGAATTGATTGTTGAGTCAGCAATCATAGACTGTATAAAATAATGGATGCTGCCACTGTGATGTCATCATCCAGCCTGGAGTTTAGCATTTTGGTCGTCGCCATCTGACTGTATGTGGAAAATTCAGTGGACATAACCCTAATGCTAGCTAGGTTAGCACATTTACATATATGGTTTACTGTGCTAATGCTAACATTCCCTAAAAAAAAAAAAAAAAAATGTTATCACTGACTTGGTGGGTCTTTTCAGGTGGCTAAAATACATTTTGCTCCACATCCATACATCACCAACCTTCCAACACCACCATCTGGTCAGGCACTAACTAATGTTATGTCACTTCCCTTCTCACATGATGGTGCTTGATGAAAAGTCCGGGGATTACCAAAGTCATTAAACTTCATCCTGAGGGGGAATATGTGTACCAAAGTAGTGGCCCAACCAAGAGAACATCCCTTGAGCCACGTAGCGGTTCAAGAGTTTGTACCGCCATCATATGTAGTTTTGATATGGCAGAAAGATACTGAAAAAGCTACTGAGTGGATTTTGAGTTGTGGTTATTTCATTTAGTCTTTGCTGCACTATTTAACTTTACCTTAAGAATACCAGCTTCGCCAAATCTTTTGAGGATAATTTATATTCTTTCAGAATTTATCACACATTACGATTATCAGGAATATCTTAAAACAATCATCATTGTTCATTACAATTACCACAACACATCACACAATACGAAAACAGCTTGCAAATTGTGTTGCTTTTTTATATTTTTTTTTTTCTTTTGGCAACGATAACCACAAACCCTCTTGGTGGGCCTGTTTTTGTGCTAATATATACGTCACTCTGCATAAGATAATGCTCTCAAATTGTATGTGTGGCAGCAAACAGCAGTGTGTTGCAGTAATGGCAGGGGGCAAGAATCGAGCATAGCTGCAAGCTGTCACTCTCTCTCTGACTTAAAGAGGCAGTGCGCTAACTCTGCACACACACAAACACACACAGTTACACACCAGCTATTATACTCAAGCAACCAGTCTGGAGGAAATGAAGCATCATTGTCATAGGCAAGAACACACACACACACACATACACATCACAGCCTAAAGTGTTCTCTATTGTTGAGGAGGGCAACAAAAGACAGCGGGACAATGAGAGGAGATGGCTGCCTCTGAGGGAGGCAGTGAATGAAAGAAGTAGAGATGGAAGAAGGAAAAAGAGAACAGAGGTGGTGGTGTTGTGATGGAAAGGTGAAGGCAGGCATGGAAATGGGGGACTGGATGAGCAAGTGCTGATTTGTATGGCATTTAACCACTGGCCACATGTCAGTGTTATTGTGTAGGCAGTGGTGTAGGGAATATTAGTGTGCAGCCAAAGAATAGGATATGCATTACGTCAGATGCATGCAAGCAGCTCTTCAGTAACCTTGTCTTTTTATCTAGGAATGGGAGCTTTTGCATAAACAGCATTTGTAAAAAGCCAGGGACACCATCAGTGCCAGAATCGCCTTATTTCTTGGATTTATCACAGCCCAAGGTCATTAACATGTCCTTGTTCAGACCAAACCCTGTGATTTGTCCTTCACTTTTAAATCCCAGCCTCTCCGCTCAGATCGCCTCAACATTCACATCACACTTACACCTTCTCCCCACCATGCACACACAGCTGTGCACGTCCATACACAGACATGCTTCCAGATACAGCTCCCCACCCACACACCCTCCAGAGCTGAGCGGAGAAGGGCTGCGGATGCCTGATACCTCGCTGTGCTCTGTCAGAGACCCAGTGGCAGGAAAGTGGCCGAATGCATGTGCAAGGATGGGGGTGGGATTAAAGCTATTTAAAGCCGTACGCGTCTGTCTCTCCAGGCTCAAGCACCAGATACGTTCTCCCCCTCCTTCTCTCTTTTTCCTTTTTCCACAGAAAGCATCCCATGCACCACTGTGGCTCAGTAAAGCAGGCATGCAGGCCTCTGTCCCTGGGCTCAATCCACTTATGTAACATCGTCATTGGTGGAGAAGGAGCACCATCTGGGCCTGGGGCTACTGTACTCACTGTCCTCAGTGTGTGCATGTGTGTGCATGTGTGTACGTGCCTTTGTAAGTTTGTGAAACAGAGAGGGAAAGGATATTACTGTTTCTCATCAGTTTTCTTGGTCATTAAAGGTGTTACACGTCCTATTAATATACACACATATATGTAAGGACAGGTCCATTTAGATGAAAAGTGTTTCAAACTGTGGGTTCCACTGTTGTTTTTGCATAGATTGTGGCTGATAAACATGTTAGAATTGATTTCACAAGCTGCCTTTTAGCAGCCTTTGGGCATCGTATTCCTTTTCCCAGTGTAGGACTTATTGCTATTTTTACTGGGGTGGCCAGGTTATCTGGGGGAGATAAGTAATCGAGTGTGAGGTGCCTCAGGGCTCCATGCTTGGCCCATATTTCTTTTCTATTTATGTTACTCCTGGGACATGCCATTGTTGGAAACATCCCCAGGCTCCATTCTTATGCAGATGACACACCACTGGGTCTTTCCATTGATCCTGACAGGACTGACCGTCTAGACATACCGCACAACTGTTTCTGACATTAAAAACTGGGTGTTTGAAAAAACTGGGTGTTTTGAATTTCTTAAAGTTTCGGATGTTTACTCTGTTTAATTTCTGTTTAGTCTGCTAATATCACTTCAATGAATTCTGCTGTTTTTTAACTTGAGTTTTATTCTCATAATTGTGGCCTTTCTGACAAACAAGTCTTTAAAATGAAACATCAAAATATGTTGGTTATACATGCCATCTGGAACAGGACAAACAAGGGTCTTCTGATGTGACGCCCCTGTAGAAAGGATAACATTGTTTGTCCATGCCTCCCAAAGTATTTCATAAAGAAATGTTTTCTGATCTGACATCACTGGTTATGGTTAAGGTGTAGTTAGGTTTAGACACAAAAACCACTTGATTAGGGAAAGATGGTTTTGATACTACTTTAGTATGGTTAGTGGACCATAATCGCCATGATTAGATAATGATCACTTGTTAAGAAACAACTGAGCTCATGTTTTAAAGAACGTAGCGCTGAGCGTTGGTCATATTCCCTTGATCTTCTCATCACATTATTTGTTTCTTTATTAGCTTGTAAAATCAGTGGTGTTCTCACTCAGCTGTGAACAATTTTGAATGTCAGAGCTTCACACCAGCACATTAATGCAGCACATGCACACAGGCTCAGTCATTTTCTTCTGGCACCAAACATGAACACAAATATTGTGCCTTGACCTCCACAAACAGATCAAGAAAACAAATCATCAGGTCTAGTATGTAGTTAAATAAAGGCTACTCACCTTGTTAGCACTGCTCTTTTACTTTTAAAATAATGCGTATTGAGAATGATTGATATTAAAATGTTACACACAGCACTGTTATTATTGTCTCTGTCTTATATCATGAAAGCTCGTTGTACTTTATGGAGATGAGGCAATGTAAAAATTAAAAGTCAGCTGCCAGTTTTTATAGAAGGCATGGTAGACATACAGGACATCTAGTGAACTGAGATGTCCGTTATCTTCTGTTGAGTCACAGTGAAATCACAAACTAAGCTTGAGTGGGGGCAAATCTGTTAATCCCCTTATTCTCAATGTCACAACTTTACTGGCGCTGATTTAAGTTTTCCTCAAGGACAGGGAAAAATTTTCCCATATCCTTCAATATTACTAAACAGGGGCCGTTTTTCATATTCAGAGCCTCTCACTCCATGATTATTGGAGCATATGTTGGGAAGGTGTAGGGGCAGTGGACCTTGTCCTGCTGGGTTGCAACTGGGCTGCAGCGAGAGTCCGAGTGACAACAGAAAAATATCATGTCAAAGCCATTGCCCCGCACCATGATGTACAGCATACAAATGCCTGCAGAGTGTATGGAAACACTGTAATTACGAGCTAGGAGTTACACTTAAACTAAAAGTAAGCTAATGCAGTCCCACATATACATACCAGGAAGCAGAGGCGCAGTTTCCTAGAGAGCCACCAGACCACGGCTTGCTCACTGCTAACAGCAAAACACAGACCAGGAAAAACTTATGCTTAGCTGAACGCCAGATAGGAGCGACCTGAAGTTAACGACATAAAACACACCAGCCTACCTTCACAAACAGCAAAGAAGCGTTAAGCAAAGGCTTGAAGCTGACAGTATACTACTCCAGATCTAACGCCAGAGGACAAGCCAGCTCAACTGCAAAACAAGAAACATAGGCAGATATAACACAAATGACACACTATGTACATGCAGCACTGTGGAACAGCAAGAATGCATACCTTACAATTACTGGGAAACCTACCCATGAAGGGACACTGTTTGAGCCACGCTAAACGGTGGACCACGTCACCAGCATAGAAACCAGGTAGGAAATCCCCAATTGAGCAATAATAACTCAGCTGGATATAGGACTCACTGGCTCTGTCCAGTAATTACGGCACTGGTGAGTCATTGAATGCAGCTCTGTGACCATTAATGGGCAGAAGAAAAAACCTACTCTGTTACACTATCATTACCTTTAGCTAGAGTGCAATGTAGTTTGTGAGCAACCATGTGTTTGTTGCCTGTATTCATTTTTGTATTCTGTATGCACACATTTACGACAATATTAGCTGCACTACAAAATACACACTACACAACCACACTACACACTACAAAATAAACAGTTGAAGTCCCAGTTATTTGTTAGTATTTTTATATTTTACATTTCATCATCATGTATTTATCCAATAATTAAAATCAGTCTAAGTAACAATTCTTATGAGCTATTATGACCTGTGCATTAAAAACTGTGGTTTCACAACGTAGGATTTGTATTGTTCAGTGATTTAAATAAGTTTGGTATTGTGTTCATTGATGGGTGTGTTATTAGTTGGAGAAACATCAACCAATCAGAGGCTTGTACGATTAAGAACGGGGATGTTGTCTTTTTATATAGATATTAACAAATGGTCAAAAAACATGGCGACGTGTGGATGAATTTGATGCAGCTGTAGGCCTTCGGGTTGTTGTAATTTAGCTCATAGAAATAACTCTTAAATTGACTCTTAAATTCACAGCTTTTGTTTTGTCTGAAAATGACATTGGGGAAATAATTTGCCACTCACTAGTTTACAGGGCATTGGAAAGACAACCTTAAAGGAAATGACTACTTTAGAATGAAAATACAGACAGTACTTACAAGTTGTTTTTTTAATCCACAAAACTTGTTTGGGTACAGCTAGCCAGATTTTTCTGCGTGGAACCCACGTCCAAAATCATTTTGAAAAAAAGTAGAAGCATATTATGTCCTTTCAAGTCAATTTGCATGCTGCGGCTTAAGGGCACTTGGATAACGATGGACCAGCCGTTCTGACGTTTTTGAAATGCATTAGCGGTGTTTTAATACATTTTCAAAATGGTTTTGGACGTGGGTTCCATGCACTTCAAGTGTATGGAAAAATCCGACTAGCTGTTACTCTCTGATACCCCAAACAAGTTTTGTGGGTTAAAAAACTACACTGGACTTGTTGTCGGCATGAGGGTGAGTATGTACAGTCTGTATTTTCATTTTAAAGTGGTCATTTCTTTTAATATTAGACTGAATGAAATGAAATAAATTGGCAATAAGTCGTATTACCAGCCTGGAATTGAAGACCTACATAAATGTTTTACAATGTGTGGAATAAGCCTCAACATGGGAATTATAAGTAGAAAATGTAGCCTCATGTACTTAAGCTTCATCTATGAATTTTCTCAGGGCGTGCAGGTGCTCCATCAAGGCATTAATTCTCCTCCTTTGATTAATCTTTGCATATTTGTTCCGTCACTTGAGTTTGCCGCCTCAGTATCTTCCGATCGAGTCATCTGTCCGCCCAGCTGCTATTCTTCCACAGCCAGCCACAGTGCACTGACTACAAAGGGCAGTTAAAAGTCACTGTCCACCAGATTGTCTTTTATTTGTTGCCTTTATTCTCCTGCCTCTTCGAGTTCTAAAGACCATCTTGCTGCCTTTTGACTATCGCCCGCCTGCTTTAGCCCTCTGGATTTCTTGTTGCTGCCTCCTGACCTAGTTTTTCAGTGTTTTTACCACAGCTGTTCTGCCTCCTGAGTCTGATTTGCAGTACGAGATCTATGATCCAGTGTTACACCTGCAGTTTTTAACACAAGTGTCATGATTCTTTTCTCATATGCAAATCCATTTAGGTGGCATCCAACAGCAGGAGGCGATACTTCTTCTTTTCATCCCAGTTTATTTGGATAAAAAAAACCTCATCACTGTACAATCAGTTTAATTCTTCCATGTGTGAATGTGCTGTGTTTAAAGTTGTGTGTAATACTGCTCATGTAACCACGATATTTTGCAGCTGATTAGCTAAAGATTACAGAGTAGCAAAGTGGGAGGAGTTATTTCCAGGATGTGGAAATAATTTCATAGTCCTCTAGGTAACTGCTGGTTGGAGCCACCATGTTCTGTCACACCTGGAGTACTGCCCAGTCATCTGGTCAAGTGCTGCTCAAAAACACCTTAAAAAGCTTCAAATTGTACAGAACAGAGCAGCCAGATTAGTTCTTCATTGTTCTTTCCATGCCAATGTGTGTGAGATGCATAATCGACTATCTTGGTTGACTGTGGAGGCGAAACTAAAATCTAGTCTTTTGTTATTCATGCATACTGTCATCTTAGAAAATACACCTCCGTTTTCTGGTGATAAACTAGAATATAGTGGTTTTTGTCATGGGTATGTGACACGTCAAGTGAGCACTGGTCTTCTGGTGGCACCAAGTCCACGAACAAATTTAATAATGAGGGCTGTTCTTTATAGAAGGGTCTCAGCTGGGAATGTGCTACCTACCAGCATTAGACAGATTAATAATAGATATTCCTTTAAGATCTCCCTACTAAAGTAAAATGTTGTTATGGCAGTTCTGGAATATTTTAGTTATTTTACCTTTTATTTGGTACAGTGAGTTTGTGACAGTTTTGTTTTTTACTCATGTACTGTCTCATTGATACTGTGGGATTTTAAATTCATGTGTTTTTAATCTTGTTTTGTGAGTGGACTGCAGGAAGAGTAGTAACCACTTTGCGGAAGCTAATGGGGATCTGCCTAAAAATAATTTGACTTTGGTGCGGCAAAGATTTTGTCAGGCAGGATTACCAACTTGCTCATTTGACCACCATCATTGCTTCTGTGTGTGTCTGTGTGTGTGGGGGTGGTGACATGAATAATCTTTTTTTGCAATATGGTTCTTTATTATGTCTACAATTTAAAACTGGACAGGCAGCTGAATCCTTGCGAAGCGCGTGAAACAGGTAACTACATAATTTTATGAGGGACTGATTGTTCATCAATGCCATTCATCCCCTCCTGTGCAGTCTCGCTATGTTGCACAGTCGCCAGCCATCATAATACTGTATGTATATATATATATATATATATATATATATATATATTTATATATATATATATATCTGTATATAAATATATATATATATATATATATATATACACACACACGTGTTATTGTGTAAATTAATTATGTATATTTCACATTTTGTTTACATTTATGTTCTGTTTGAGACACATTTATATAATTTAATTCCAAAATGATGCAAGCTCAAACACAAAGACAAGAACAGAAGGTGTTAATAATTTTCCAAAATTATTTTTGATACATTTTGGAAGAAGAGACAAGTGAGTAGTGATGCCTTTTTTTTTTTTTTTTTTGCTCTCCAATTGAGGATCCTATGCCGTTCACATAACATGGTCGAAATTAATATATATAAAAGCTTGAAGATCTAATTGTTACTATCAAGTGTATGTCATATAAAAACATATATGGACTATTTAAGGAGTGTTGATGGATTCACGTCATCAACTCCCTGTGAGAGGCAGCAAAACATCCTTTCATTTTGTAGTTACAGTTTACTAATAAAACTCTCCACAGTATGAACAGTGGTTACATGAGCCTCAAAACCAGACACAACTCAGCCCTGAGCAGAGTGACCGTCCTCTACTGACCAATCAGACTGCAGTGTTCACAGCTCCACCTTTTAGTACCACATCTGTGTGCTAGGTACCCCAACAGAGGGGGGACCAAACATGGGGATGGTATGGAACGGTTCCATTGGTACCATCCACAACTTTTCACAGTGGAAACAGAAAAAAAAAGCGAACTGAACTGTACTGCCCGGTGGAAATGGAGCTAAAAACACAGCTCAATGCTGCTGTAGTACAAACACAGCAAATGATTGTTTTCAATAACCAATTCCTACTGTAGTGAAGAAGAAACACATACATACAGTTTAAGTATTATGAAATTATCCAGGAGGCTTCTTCTCCTCCCACTTCACAGCACTGTTGTAATAAGCCTATAATCAATTGGGTCCATGCACTGGGGACCTGTACAGGATCTGCATGAGCTGATCCAGTCTCTGTTCAAGCATTTACTGCACAGGTCAAGCTGGTCATCTTTCCTCCAATTTGCAAAATCTCCCCCCTGAGTTCTCTGTCCGTGTTATTTCATGCCTCAGCAGCTAAATGGCACACAGTTGATCCGCTGCAGGTTACAAAAAAACTCTGTAAGTGGTTTCAGTTCAAATGTGACCTGCTGCATTTTAGCAGAGGAAAAAAGGCCAGCAGAAAAGAGTGTGTGAGTGCTGTGTTGAGCCCTGCAGCCTCTTCACTCCCCTCTCTATGTTTCCTCCTGTGCAGAAGGGCCAGCAGTAATGACCTCCCTTCGCTCTGCAGAGCACCTTCAGCCTGGCCGTGGGCTGAGGCAATCTGTCGCTTGTTTGTGCCGGTGACATCTGCTCCCATGGGGACCCGGGATTATTTCTCCTCTTTTCCAAGCTCCTGAGTGTGAACCTGCACGTTTGTGGATTTTACTGTATGCGGGGGTGTGATGAGTGAAAGAGGCAGTGGAAAGAGCACTTGCACACATGCACATATTGTGGTTGTCAAGCATTCGGCCTGGATGGCTTTGTGAAGGCAGACTCTGCTTATTTTATGCACATATGAAGGGTAAATATATGAACAGCATGTAAACGGATTTTAAACATGCATGCATGTAATTTCTAATGAGATGCGGTGTTGGCAAGCTGCAGTTGCTTGTTCACACTGTGGGCAGCAGCGTATGGATCTTCAGTGGAGGTTCTTTTTTGCTCTAATTCGGCAGACAGCTTGCGTGCTGATTGTGTTAGGGCCTCAGGACGCTTCAAACTAAAGCAGGATTTATACTTTTGCGTCGAGTTAACGCCATGACTACTGTGTAGGCTCTGCTTAGACACATTTCTGCCGTAGCCTACGCCTTAGCCTGATGTGCACCTCCTCAAGAATAGGCCTACATGCTGCGGGAATGCAGACCCTCTGTTTATCTTTGTAAGCTGAAAATCATTTCCCTCCATGGAAACAAAGCCTTTATCTACTTTTCTGTTTAATTTATGCAAAGCAGATAGTCTGCCCTCTAACAAAGACAATACAGGCTTTTGTCTTTGTTTGTTCCTGGGCACAGCACACAGGTGCGGTCAGAACTTTATAAAAAGGTAGAAACCAGGTGCCAGCAGCACGTAGCAAGCTACAAAAATTGCGGACACAGCGCTGAAAAGCATGTAACAATAGCAAGGCAAAACACCAAGTGGACAAAGCTGCGGTTGGCTTTCAGTTTCGCTGGGGATAGTGTTCATGAACCACAATGGACCACCATGGCGCTCCATTCCACAGCTGTGGAGACATTAACTCAGAGCCAAACCTTTAACCTGCTGATGACACTGGAGGGAAAGTCAGTGTGCACCAAAATCAGGAGGATGAATCCTCTTACAACTATGAACTATAAATGTCTGTACAACATTTAATGCTCATGCATTGAACAGTTGGCAAATTATTTTAGTCTGGACCAAAGTGATGCAGCAACCATCATTCACAGAGCCATAAATCTAGCATGGCTAATATGATTGATCAAGTTCAATCCCTTTGACATTTTATGAATCCCACTGCAGTCTTGGCAGAGACATTAATTCCTTCCAGATACATGCCATATCTTACAAAATCTGACAGGCGCTATCTCTAACCCTAAACATAGCCATTTTGAACTTTCTGCCCTGAATCAGGCAACATCAGGGTCAGTAAGCTGCAGCTCAGGAGCACATGCCGCTTTTTAGTTCCTCTAAAAAATTATATGGAAACGAATAACAGTTATTTTTAACATTAATCATTTATCTAAAGTGACTCACATTCTCCAATTGTAAAAATACATCTCACCTTAAATGTGCATGATGCATCTACAGTCTGGCGCTTTTTCCTCTAAATTTTGCCAAACCTCAGTAGTCATGACTAGTCTAGTCTCCCTAGGCTAGCTAAGAAATCCAAATCCCCAAAATTGTCAAGGACAAAAATAGAGATTTCAATAGTGCATGGACAGATTTGTTTGCTTTCAGTGGCAATGCTATAAAGTTTAAGTACCCAATAATAACAAAGAGCCCACCACTAGTGAATGCATATTCAGACATATTAGTCTTGTTGATTGGCTGATTTAGCCTTAACAGGCTGTGTTGGGCTGTGTAGGAGGCCGCGGGGCAGACCCAGAACATGTTGGAGGGACTACATATCTCATCTGGACTGGGAGCGCCTTGGGGTCCGCCAGGAGGAGCTGGAAGGCATTGCTAGGGAGATGGACGCCTGGGGTGCTTTGCTTGGCCTGCTGCCCCTGTGACCCGGCCCTGGATAGGCAGTTGAAAATGGAAGGATGGATGGATGGGCTTTGTTACCTTCATTGTACACTTGAAATAGGTTCTGCAGCTCCAGACATTAGATAGTAAAAGTTAAATTAGCCTATGTGGTTAATTATATTAGTTAACCAAAGAGATAATGTGTTGAATTAATGCTCACTTCCAGATCAGACTAGAATAGGTCCTATAACATTATCCAGTATAGCTAATATGTAAATATGGGCATTATTATCCCAGTTTTTAATTATGTTAAGTCTATTCTGCATCATTCTCCTTGATCTAGTCTAATGTTGTCATATTTGTGAAGCGTAGCTTCAGTTTCAGCCTTTGTTCTGCTCTTATGCTTGTATTCTTCTTGTACTTGTGCAATGGCCCTGTGATTTAACATCAGAGGTAATTAACACAGTTTGATGTGTGCAGTAGAATTGGTTGTGACTGTGATTGAGTATATTTCTGCCCTGAGAGCAGTGGATTTACAGCAAACACTGTGCTCTACTTAGGGAACATATGTATGGAAATTATTCATAAGAATAATGGCACAAGCAAGCACGTGTGTATGGATGCCTCTTAATGGTGCCCCATACAGTAGCCCCACACCAGTGTTGACTGATATGTTTTATGAGCACAATAAAAGCTTGCTGAACCAGATTATAACTGCAAACAACACACACTAAAAGAAACAGAGTGAGGAGGAGGAAAACAGTGAGTTACAACATCCCTGGGCTGTGAAACGCAATTTGTGGAGTGGTGGGAAGATACTGTGTATAGTGAACAGTGTGTGTTTGGGTGTGTATTATGTATTCGCTGCACGACTACACAGCAGTGCTCTGGACCTAATCGCAACTTACTCTCGGTCAGCATTCCAACAATCTCACTGCTCCCTGCACAGCAGATTCAAGCCATCGACTAACTGTGGATCAAAACCAATTATGTCTGATCACCGACACAAATGGAGACAGAGGGAGAGAGAGGAAAGGTCTATAGAGGGGAGAAATGAGCATGTTAAAGGATCATTGTAGGTAATGGCACTAAGCAGTGATGTAGTATTAAATAAAGGGGGGGGGAGCTATGACCTCCATTCGGTGATTGTTTTTATGAATCACCAAAATAAAAACCAATCAATTATAATTTAAGCTATAGCATCAATTTGATGCGCTTTACTATAATGTACAAGATGAATTATTGACATACAGGTTTATGTCGGCCAGAGAAGCTGGACAGATTGTGCTTGCAACAAAGTTAAACGGACTGAAGGTGGATTTAATCACTGCAGTATCCTTGACAATGAATATTTCCCCACAGGATTTTTAACAGAAAATGGGTCACATGGTGGAACATGATCTGCACCACATGACAAATAAGTCCCACGATCTTGCAGAAAACAATCAGCTGCAGGTGCATATCACTGTCTCTAGTTGCTGAGCCTTCAGTAAGTCTCTCACTTCCCAGGAGGCTTTTCATCATTCAGTATGTTTCCACTTAAGACAGTAAGCCACAAACAGACCTTGGCTCTCAAGGAGGAATCTTTGGATGTTTTAAAGCCTTTCAGAACCGTTCAACAACCTGTTAAGCTTGAACACACCACCTTACCAGCTTCACATATTCCAGCAGATAACAGAGCAGGTTGAAAATTGGAAAAGTCTACCTTTAACAGCTTTAGCAATTTAAATTCAGCCGGCAACTGTTGGTAAAAACAGCTACCCACAGGGGAGGCATACACATGTAAACACACACACATTGGTACATAAAGGAGGTAGGGAGGTGTTGAAACTCAGTGTCCTGCCTCTAAGGACAGGGTTTAGGGGCATCAAATCCCAACATCTTGCCTTTGAGGAGAGGGGATAGAGGGGCATTGAAAGCCAATGTGCTGCCTCTGAGGAGCAGGGGTGAGGGGGCATAACATCCTGCCTCTAAAGAGAGGGGATAGAGGGGCATCGAATCCCAATGTCCTGCCTCTAAGAAGCAGGAGGTAGAGAGGCATTGAAACTCAACTTCTTGCATCCAAGCAGAGGAAATAGGGGGCATTGAAACCCAGAGTCCTGCATGTATGGACAGGGGATAGAGGGGCATTTAAACCCATCATCTTGCCTTCAAGGAGAGGGGGTAGAAGGTTATCAAAATCCAACCCTTTGCCTTTAAGAAGCGGGGGTAGAGGGGCATTGAAACCCAATAACAGGTGTCTAAGGAGAGGTGTTAAAGGTGCATTTAAGCCCATCTCCTGGCTCCAAGGGGAGGGGATGGAGGAGCTTTGAAACCCAACATCCTTCCTGTAAGGAGAGGGGGTACAGGGGCATCAAGACCCAATGTCCTGCCTCTACCAAGAGGGTTTAGAGGAGCATCGAAACCCAATGTCCTGTGTCTAAGGAGAGGGGATACAGGGGTGTCAAAACCCACTGTCCTTCCTCTACGAAGAAAGGTTAGAGGGTCATCAAAACACAACATCCTACCTCTAAGGAGAGGGGGTAGAGGGCTATTGAAACCCAATGTCCTCTAAAGAGCGCGATGGGAGGAAGTAGAGTTCCTTAATGTTTTCTTGGTAAGGGGGATGTTCAAAACCACCGATGATCTCAAGCCATGCCATTTCAGAGGGCGCCCAATTACCAGACTCCTCTTTGAGGCAGCACCAAAATTGGTACGAGCGGACTTAGTTTTAATGACAGTGGCTTGGAGAAACGCACGTAGACAAATTGATGTGTATAAAATTCTAACATATTTGCAGAGGTGTTGATCTCATTCTGATTAATAATGACTTATCCTGAGTATCAGGTTAGTTAGTCAGACATGAAGGTCCTCATCCTCCCTTAGTAACCATTTGTTAGATAACAAGACTTGCAACATTTACTTACCATTCTGTGGAAGTCAAACATCACAAACATGGGTAATGTGACTGTAACCCTGAACAAGAACTGACTCAGATAAAAAATCTGAAATGCGTAACTGTGAGTGACGACACTTATATATAGTTTACTGCCGTGAAATGATGTAGCTGCGGCTGGTTGAGTGCTGACATGTTCAGGGTGTAACTTTGAAGGCAGCTATCCGCCCATCATAACCTCCATTGTATACATGGTACAGTGAACGTTCTCAGCATGACATAGAGGATCAGTTTCACTTCCTCTTGTGCTGTCTGTTTAAATAGTTTTTGTAATATTTGCCCAAGTTTTGGGATCTGTCTGTGAGTTTGCTGCCTCTGCTTTGCAGTAATACAGTGTAATTAGTTTGAATTTGATTTGTGATTCTTTTGCCCTTGAAAAGAAAAATCTTCACAAAGTTAACCAGCATTTTGTATCTATAGACACAATGTCCAGTTACTGATAACCTTTTATATAGGAACTATTTCTTTAACAGAAAGTAAATCCAGTGTAAAAAGCACATGTTGAGGATTTTTCTCAGTGAAGACATTTTTGGAAAAACAACTTACAGACAAAACTTCCCTACAAACCTTTCGATAGCCTTTGAGCCAAGTACCAACCATAGCACACATCCCCACTCGCATTGGTGCTCTAAGTCCCACATTTATTTTTCCATTTTCCACTCTATATTTCTGTTTTCAGGAGGAGCTGCTAATTGATTACAAAAACTTCCGGGGACTGAGCAAAACTCAGCACAGATAAAAATGTCATCACTTAATTTGTATTTGTTTTAGTGCTATTTGTTTTCAATATCTTAAAAAGTGACCTATGTTTAATGCAGTAAGGATAATGGTGACAAAAATAGATGTAGCTCTTTCCTAATAAATTAAACTTTAGCTATATTAGTGTATGAAGATAATAAAGACTCATCAAGATGACTCTTTTCCATGTGGGTGTCTTTCTGCTCTGCTGAGTTCACGCTATGTACTTGTTTTCCTTTCTGCTGCTGTGATGACACAAGATTTACAGGAATTTGTTTTGGAGCTGGAGCAGTAATAGACTGGGGTAATGAGTGTTTTTGCACAGAGACCCAAAGCCTTATCAGCAAGGCGTGTGTGTTCCTAGTTAGTGTGAGACATTGTGTTCTCAGGTTATGGAGGGAGAAACAACTTGTCACTGTCTTTGTACACAAACAAGGTGGACTCAGAGCATGGATATTGAACCATCAGAGCCACTCATCTCTAACATACAGTTTTAAAGGGGCCTTCCTTATTCCACAGTAGGTCAGTATGTTCTAAAGCAGAGTCGTAGACCTGCCCAGAAATGCCATCCAGTGGCTTACCACACTCGTCATCTATGCTACCAAGCTAAGCAGCAATCTCAGATATAAGTAAGTACCAAGTTCCAGAGAGGGATCAGGAAAGGCTCCTGTTGGCCACTAATGTCCCCTGTCAGGCCTCACATTTATCACTGTTAACCAGTCAGTGGCAAGGCACACACGCACACACATGGGCACACCACTAACATTAGCCAGTCAATGACGCTGGATGCCAGGAAGCTGAGTTAGGGGCTGTATGCTGTGTCTTTAACCGCCTGGAAAGCACGAGGTCAGACATGGCTGCTACTCTTGTGCAGGCGCTGTTTGTGTGTAGGCCTATCGTCCGTTGGACAGATGACAAGCTCTGGTAGCTCTCAACTAAAATTATCAACTCCCTCTCCATATTTATCACAGACTGATATTTATGAATGAAGGAAAAGATGTTTGTCGGCTGTGATTGGTTGGTCCTCATCACTTGACATGCAGTGCACGCTGCTATGTTCCAAAAGTTCCAAAAGATCTCAGTTCAGAAATACTTTATAGACACTTTATTTTGGAAATAGCAAGAGACATAATCATTTGATCCCATTTGAACTGTGCTATGAATTACAGATGTCAATTTATAACATATCTCTTCAACTCAAGAACATTTGTTGTAGTGTGTCTTGCACAATATACCTAAGTTGCTGGCTGTGCACAAATGTAACATCATCTTTCCTGATGTGTTTTATCCAGCAACTCCTGGTCTTTTTATCATCCAGGAAGTGAGAGTGAGAGAGAACTGAGACTTTCTTGGTTTGCAAAATTGTTGTTTTATCATACAAATGTGGAATTAATGGCAAAACAGAATTGAAACATGATTTGTCTCTCGCCACCATCTGTACTTGAGTAAGAATAGTATAAATAAGAAAATTATATAAGAATATTAGTTGAAATGTACAGTATAAATGCAAAGTATTGCACAGTTGAACACAGTTTATTGTATAGTAAACTCACCAAGTCACATTCCTCGTATGTGAAAACCTTTTTGACAGTAAACCAGTCAGACTCTGAGTCTGGTATTGCACAGCTGAAAATAAAACTAATAAATAAATGATGGGGTTATAGCTGCTGACAGGTGAAATAGACACACAAAACAACACACAAGAAAACTCAACAGCAGTGTCTCTTCAGAAATCATGACCTGGTTACTAAAGATAATTTACATGTGGGAACTATTTTCTTTCCACCAAACTGCACCCACCAAATGTTTCGCCATGCAGAACGAAAATAGTTCCTACACAAAACACAGCAGGGACTGTAGATTGGATCGAGAGGTTTTTTTAGATTGATAAATAGCACTACAGTTAAGAGGAAAAAAATTGTATTTTTGATGTTGGAGTGAAGCCCTACTCGTGTATGAACTGGGTCACAGAAGCAGTTGCCATGAACACGATGTTGATTTGTGTCACTCAAGATAATTAGCTCTGAAAAGAGAGCCAAGCTCATGCACATAGCTTCACTTTGACCCTTCCCAGTAGGTAGCTGTTCTGAAGTATTTTGTACACCGTTAGCTGGATGTCTTAACTATTGTCATTGTTTATTTACTGTGCACATCACAGAAGCCCCATTTCCACCAAGCAGTACGGTTCAGTTCAGTTTCCACTTTGAAAAGATGTGGATGGTACCAATGGAACCGTTCATTCCCGTCCCCATGTTTGGTCCCCCCTCTGTTGGGGTACCTAGCACACAGATCTGGTACTAAAAGGTGGAGCTGTGAACACTGTAGTCTGACTTTTCTATCCAGTTACAGTATACCCACCTATCAGCTAAAAAGCCATTGTAATACATAGGAGAGTATGCCCACTTCCTCATCAGTAACCTCCCTATCTACCTAGTAGTACACCCACCTCATCAATTACCACTACACCACTGGTGGACGATAAACGAGGTGCAGACTTCCATCTGTGTCACCGCTGATGAGGAAATACAGTGAGTGCTGGATGGAGCAGTGAGTGACAACAACCCCGCCCACATTTAAAAGGACCGCTTGTGGTGGAAACGCTATAGACAGTCACAACAAGTCAGAGTAAGTGTGTGTTGTCCTCCCTGTTATTTATTTTACAGTTAGGTACTGGTTGACTACTTTTCAGCCTACTGCTTGGGACATTAAGTTCTCTAACTTTGCCATGTCACACCCTCCAGAGTTAGTTTATTTACATTCAGTCTGCCTTTTTATGATTGTCAATGTGAAAAATATATATACTGCTCAATAAATAATTATCACTCCACCACTCTCTGAGTCTCTTCACAAATCTAGCTTGAGAGTGAGTCAGAGGCAGACGGCAGAGCGCAGAGAGAGTGGAGAGACTTCCATTGCTGAGGTGAGTGAGAGTTTATTAAAGATGGCTGTGAATTACTCATCAAATCAATTTCTGAGCTTTTTAATATCTTTAAATATGAGATCTGGGGCCAATCACTTCCTCTGGATGAAATTACAAGATGTACTAGTAATTTCTCACATGTTATTTAACCAGATAAAAGTACCAAATTACCCGTTAAAAGGCTCCAGAATACGGGAAATGACATCGTTAAAAAATCTTCAGGGCTTATATTACTGTATTTTACAGTGCATTACTGCCACCAGTGTGGAGCGGGGCGAAACCAAAAGATTTCATGCAATGATTTGTGCTCCATCATCAGTCTTTGAGGTGAATGATTTTTTTTCCTGACTTCACCACACATCAGAGGCTTTGCTGCTCAGGCTTGAACTTAGTTTAGCTTTTGAGTCACAGCAGCTATTCTTTCTTGAGTACACACAGTTTTAAGCAGGGGTGTCAAACACATGGCTCCCAGGGCAGAACCGGCTCGCCAAATGGTTCAGTCTGGCCCACTGGATGACTTTAGAGGTGCCAGGTTTCAGGAACAAGTTTAACAGTGAGTAGCTACTTCAGGTAAAATGCTGTTTCAGAGGCTTTTTCACCCTGACCAGAATACATTCATTCATTCATTCATTACCTGAAACTTTTTATCCTGTTAAGGGTCACGGGGGGGCTGGAGACTATCCCAGCTAATGATAGACAAGAGGTGGGGTACACCCTGGCCAGGGCACCAGACTATCACAGGGCTGGCACATGAAGACAAGACAAAAATTCACACTCACATTCACACCTACGGACAATTTCAGCCTAGTTCACTTTACACGATTTTCACCGCAATTTTGACGTCGCAGAGGATCTTGAGAGCCACTTTGGGTCAGAGGTGATTCGGCAGATAGTCTGCCACGACGAGTCCTCGTGTGAACAAGCCTACGAGCAAGTCGCCCCCTCGTCTGAAACTGGCACTGGATATCTGGCATGCTAGAAAACTCGAGAAGGCTGACACGACTGACAAAGAGCATCAGCCAATGAGAGGCGGGATACGTCCCACATCAGCACGCAGGAGGACGGAAGAAATATGAGGACAAGCCACAGGGTTGCCTGGTCCACTTATTAGCCACGACTTTGGGCTTGTTCTAAAGTGGAGTTGTTTATTTGGGCTTGCTCTCTAAACGTAACCTTTCTCTATATATATCCGTCGCTTCTTTTGGGCTTGTTTCCACAGCCCTGGTTGCTTGTTTCTCTCCCAAGATCTGGCAACACTGACAAGCCGGCAAGCAACAACAACAATGGCGGCGTCCACAGGATCACAGGGAGCGTGTTGTGTTTGGACCCTGACTCTGGAGGCAGATCTGATTCAACACTGGGAAGAATATCCATGCCTTTACGATTTGTCGTCTCCAAGTTTGATGATGTCACCGCGTTATCTGGGGCTCTTGGAATCTTGTGGTGTGCACACAGGTCGTGACGCAGTTGGTCAGACTCCCGCTGACAGAAACACACGTTGCAAGGTATGAACACTCAAGAGATTATGATAGTCTCCGTGATGCAAAATCAGGGTGTAAATTGTATAATGTGAACTAGCCTTAGAGTCACTAGTTAACCTGACGTGCTTGTCTTTGGGCTGTGAGAGGAAGCCAAAGAACCAAGAGAAAACCCACTCTGACACAGAGAACATGTGAACTCCACACAGAAAGGCCCAAACTGACCTGCAGGTTCGACCCTGGAATATCAGAGCTAACCACCTAGTTCACTGCACAGTTCTTTGAAAAAACAACAGTAAATGGACCGTACACTTAAACTGATATTGGTGTTTTTAGGTGGGACGTTTTTTTTAGTGGCTAAAATAGATTTTGTTGCTGACCCCTCCACAGCACTACATTCTTCTTCTGTGTCTATCTCATGTAATCCCACTTCAAAAAAGCCAAACTATCCCTTCAAGTAAAAGAAAACCCCAGCAGCGTGCTTTGTTAAAATATTGTGTGTATCTTAACTAAAGAACTTTTGTTTTGTTTTGTTTTGTTTTGTTTTGTTCTGTAAAAAATAAATGGAGTCTTTGTTGTTATGACATTCCTAATGAAAACCATCAATAAACACAGTTATATATTTCCACCACTTCCAACCAAGAGAGACATCCCTGTGTTTTACTGACGTTTGTTCCCAACCCACATGAAAGAGATACATGCTGGTTTAAATAACACAAACATTTGGTCAAGTTCTGAGAATAAAATGTGGACGAAAGACTCAATATCTCATAATTAAACTTTGAGAACGAGAGATCTTGTTGAGGCACGTCACAGCGCTGTGTTCACTGGACTTCAGCGTGTAAAACAAATGCTCCCTCATTCAGACATCTCTGTGCTCCGTCGCCTCAGAGCTCTGTGCGCACACTTGCTGCCCGTGTGCTCATTTCACAGCTCTGTGCGTGCAAAATTTATGAAACCAAATCAACGGTGTTGCCTGTCTTCTGCGATACAAGGTGACACCACTACGGTCACACTGCCTCTGTAATCTCACAAGGGTGCTACACACAATAACTGTGTTCTTTCTTTTTGGTTAAATTGAACCTGACTTTTTGAAAGACAGCACGCCCTCTTAAAGCTGACTGTGATTTCCCTCGATTCTCTCGGTGCGTTTGATAAGTCTTATTTTGTAATCTGTGAATGATTGAATGACTAAATAACATTTGCAAAAGGATCCATGTCTTGTCCTTGTCTCCACCAAGAAATGTTTATTACTGCCTGACTCAAAGGGGTGCTGCTTGAATCAAGGTTGGATGATTTAAGTTGTGAAAGCTGATATCAAACTGGAATAATTCAGTCAAATAAAACCCGTGGACATCTGTTCAATTAGACAAAATGACTCCAGTTAAAGGGTATCAATCAGTTAGTCTCCTAAAGGCCAGCTTACACCAACATTCAACATGCTGAAAATCAGCTCATTTTAATAAATCGCTGCCATCTATTAGGTGGCTTGTTGGAGAAAAGTCAATCCATGTGAATATTTAGAGTTTAAGATCAACTTTGACATCTTAATTCACTAAAACAAGCCGTGTTGACAGCCCAGCAAACAGTGGTCAGGCGGTGAAGCTGTGTCCCTGGTCCAGGGTGGACAGATGGCAAATTGGTGACCATGTTTCCACATCACAGAACCATCCGCTCAGACACTCTTATTAACCACAACATTTTGATCATGTTACTGCTATGAAAAAGCAATGGCATTTATTATAATTTTTTGTGAAGAGACATTAATGCCATTTATGTATAACTAAATTTAAATTATATCCCTATCTCATCTTTTTAAGCCTGTGGTGTTTATAAGAGCCAAAAGTCTTAATCTGAGCTGTCTTTGATAGCACATGGGACAAACAGCCGTCATGGTTTTTGACAGAAGGTTAGATATGTTGTATAAATAGCAACAAAGTCCACATACATAGAAATTTGTAGTGGATGAATTGGTAAAGCATAGGGCTTTAACCCAGGAGACTGGGGGTTGAGTCTTATGTAGGTAAACATTAGTTCATTATTTGGTCATGTTAACTCATTTTGCGACACATTCTCACTCCAACTTCGTCACATATTGACGTTTGGTTATGGATATTTCTACGTGCAGATATGATGTGCAAGATACCCTGGGTGTGTTGGTTGTTGACGTTCTTGGACGCCATGTGAACTGCAACCTGTCACATGCATTGTTTGTTTTCAAAATTCACATCCGTTTTCACAGGAAATGTTCAGTTTGCATACAGTCTCTTTCAAAATAAACGCACTACATTGGTACAACACTGTAAATTGACGTTTTTTTCCTTCAACAACAAATGCACGTGGTTGGGTTTAGGAAAAAGGAACAGGGTTTGGCTTTACATTCACACAGGAAGTGAACCGCGGCCTCTTGGTTGAAAGTCCATGGCTGTTGGACCCATTCACCACCCCTCCTGCCCTACTCAGACTTTTGCCCCCTTAACTTATGTTGTTGTCCGGCTGGGTTTCCCCCGATGCTGCTTGGTGCCTTTACAGAATATCATGCAGAAAGGCTTTTTTGTCGCTGTGTGACGCAGGAAACGCCGGTATTTGACAACTTCGGAGTGAGACCGGCTCGTCTTTCTTTTTTTCTCACAACATTTGTGTTATTTTAAACAATAATACGGCGATACAAAAATCCACAATGGAGACAAACCTAATGGTAGCCACAAAGTAAGGATCTTTGTAAAACTTTACTCGAGCCAAGACATAACATTTTTATTTGTGTCAGATCATTCCAAAGTAAAGTCTATGGGCTGAGGGGGCAGAGGGCTACACAACAGAGGCAAACCCTTGAGCAGTTTTCAATCAAATCACTGGGCACCATATCTGAGTTCAGTATCCAGTTCCTATAATACCTCCATACATATGGTGGGCATTTTCACTGAAAATGGTGGATTACTGACTTAATTTCAAGCCTAAATGTTTTCAATATAATGTCATTCCTTGACTTCCATACAAAAATGGCTGACTCTGTTCCAATTCACCAACCAGTCAGATCTAATGTTCTCCTTCACACCTCTTTCTCAGGCAGCTGTTTGTCTCTAGTCCTGCTGTGGAAATTCTCTACATTCCTGACTCTCGGCCACCTCCATTGAGGTCACTGCCGAGGCCCCTGGGCTCATTCACAACAACTCTCTGCAACAGCAGCATCCTCGTCATTATTTCCCAACCAGGCAGCCAGAGGCAGCAGACGAGTCAACAGCTCAGTCATACACAGGGATGTAGTGCGATTTGTTTAAGTGCTAGCAAGCACCTTTGAAGCTGTGGCTTGTTTCAAAGGTTAGATTATGTAACCGCTCTTCTTACAGTGCCAAGTTTATATACACTAGTCAACTGTAACTATATAGAGAAAGGATGTTTTGCTGCCTTTTCATCTTAATTAATGGTTTGTGAGATTTAGGGGGACTTCATGGCTTTTAGTGGTGACGATTACAGATTGCAACCAGCTGAAACGTCTTCTGGTTAATTTTTTTTTAATTTTAGTCTTCATTGTTCAGGAGGTTTTTACCAGGAGCAGATGGGCAGCAGGTGTTTCTCCAACGCTGTTTGGCATGTCTGAGACAGCACCTGCTAATCTGTGCTCACGTATTGTCTCTAACTTAAGGTCCAGATGTTCAGGAGGTTTTTACCAGTAGCTGAATCATCCACAGAAGTCTCTTTCTCTCCAGATTGGTACAAACTCTGAATAGAGCAGTTTCACGTAAAAAAAGATATACACAAGTTTACGCGCCCTGACCCCTCGCGCCGCCATATTGGTTTTTCCTTGGCAGAGCGTGCATTGTACTTCCGGTCAAAACATTAGCTAGTACTAATTGGTGCGGCGGATAGCTCTCAAGATCATCATTATTGACATTATTAACACTGATCAGCAACATCGGGCACTTAAAGGATAACTTCGGTATTTTTCAACCTAGGCCCTATTTCTCCATGTGTATGTGTGTGATGAAGCACTTTTAATGCGCAAACTTATACGGGATGCATTTGCCGCCGTTACAGTTTTAGCTCGGTTCGCGGCTCCCAGCTGCATCCGCCTCCCTCAATACTGAACCAGTTTTAGAACAAGTTGTACCTATGAATCATACGCACACAAAATAAATAGGGCCCAGGTTGAAAAATACCGAAGTTATCCTTTAATGGATATTACTAAACGAAAAAGTAGTTTAAGGACTAACACAAACATGTTCAGACCTCATCCCAAACAAACACTAGGCTAAACTAGTTAGACATGTTTTTCATTAGTTTGCTCATAGTCATACTAATCAATAGCGGGTCGGCGATATCAATAACTACAAGTAAGATATAACATTAGCTAGCTAACTTACCACGGCTGGATGGCTACACGATCGCCCAGGTCCAGCTACACAGCTGCAGCCCGCAGTCTCCGTTATCACAACCCATGCATTGTGCCAGGAATCACCGAGACATTGGCTGGGTTCAGCATTTGCCTTCAGATAAATAAAGCTGGCATGCTTGTATATGACCACACAACCAACTTTGTTGCTGTGTAGATACTGATAGGCTTCCGAGCTTTTGACATTGTCTATTGTGTTGCCGTCTACAGCCATTGAGTCCACAAAGTATGTACAAATTTTACTATATGTGACACGGCCATTTTGACATATTATCCTCCCAGGTATTTACAGTTTTCGGGTGAGGGATAGTCACAACACCTATGCCAAAGGCTTTGGTAAGAGAAGTAGAGGAATGTTCCCATTTAAGTTCCATTGGTATCAAGTGGCAGCTATGCTAGACCGGAAATGAAAAGCATCAATATGCCCGAAGTAGTGAAAACTTGTGTATAAATGGCTGATTCTGATGTAATGAAAACAAAACAATTAGAATTTACACCAAAGAAAACATACTTATTATATCATATTCCATTACCACCAAAATATCCCCCTAAATCCGACATATTGAACAATTAACAGTTGGCTTAATATAGACTACATGAATGAACATCGTGAATTATTTAACACACTTTGAATGTCATGACAACTTTGACCATTCCATTTGTTTTTATTATCTCATTTGCATGACATATGTGTTAGTGATGACTGGACCTTCAAGCATTTAAAAAGATTTATATGAATTTTAACCATATCATGCAAATGCAAATATTTCCTCACATGGTGTAAAGATATGGTGGAGTGTCGCTCCGTTGCGCTTCGCCAGTGCTACACCCCTTCTCATTCAGTGCATCTGATGAAAGATGTGTGCTGTGCAACACATCCACACATGATTTAATTGCACTGTGAGGTGTTTTTGAAGTAATCAACAGATTTCAGTTGGCTGAAACAATTCCTTTATTCATTAGGCTGTACCTCTCTACTGAGCCGAGTTGTTTGACAAAAACCCATGCTTGGTCCTGATTAGACTGTGGAGAGCACTTACGTTTTTCCCCCTGATTTTCCCCTATGGCCTCGCAATCAGTGTAGGATCACGATGAAACCGCCCAGCTCTCCCCTGACAACTCCCACGTCAGTAAATTGCGACTCAAATCCTCACATCACTCTATGACTCCTGACACATGCTATTCTTATGTGCTGTATGATTAATTTTTCTAACAAAAAAAAGAGCAATCAAATGTGAGGTGCTCCTTGGGATGCAGAAATAATTTTTGTTTTCATAGATATGAATATTTGTTGGGCTTCTTTCATCAGGGAATTATATCACAACAACAACAAAATGACAACAACGTGCCTTGAAGTCCTTTAAATTAAAATTAAAATGTGCTGTTGTGTCATCAAGTCAGACGGGCATTTTTATTGTCATTGTTAATAAGAACCTAATGTGCTTGCAATAATGCGTCGTCAATGCAGAATTATTCATCTTTGCAGATGTAATGGCATTAATGTGTCTTCTGGGCATTCTTAGTGGGCAGTCTGGGGCCATATTCAGTCAAAGTGAGAGGTTTCATCAGTTTAACGAGACATGGTTTCTGATGAGGTAAGTTGTAATATACTTACGGTATCTGACTATGTTAATTCTTTGAGCACCTGCAACCTTCCACCATCGTCCCGTCCACATGCCCTACCAACAAGGTCAACTACCACGGCCTCTGTCCAGCATTAAATCCTCAAATTTAAGAGGAGATTGCTCTGTGGCTCCAAAGATAGCAGTCAAATTTTCTCCATTGCATTTGTGATGTCCTTTGCAAGGCAAGTGTAATTTACAGGCAATGGTTTCACTGGGATACATACATTTTAACTTGAATATGCAGAGAATGTATGTTTTTAAACTGTGTCATATTTACCTCTTTGTTGAAATGGAAAAACAAAACATTTTTGTCCTCCATCTGAATTTAGATCCGCCCTGGTGTTGCACACATAAATTGTCAGGCACTTACAAAAATATTGTATATAACAAGTCCAAAAGGGCAAAAGACGATATTTTTTCAAGGTATAACGGCAGCTTCTAGGTTTCAGTGAGCTTAATTAAACAGCATTGTAACTGTATAGATACTGTTGTATGCACTAGGTTCAGTAGGCATGGTATATATACCTTCTGTAGCTAGCTCGCTAACCTGACCCCTTTCAGGTTTTGATTTGTGCTTCAAAGTAGGGAAGAAAAGTACATCTCCTTCCAACGTCTCGGGTGATGGGTATCATTATTACAACATTTAGCTTGAAATCCACAAAACCAGCCTGACAATGGAGGTAATCTGAAACAATTGCATAGAGTCTGTGGAGCACAGCTGTGTTGTTCTTGGACCCTTGTCAGAGCTGGCCGATGATTGGCTAGTCTGCTTTTGAGGGGTGGGGCTTAGCAAAGAGTCAATTAGCTGATGGATTTATGTTTGTCCTTGTGTGTGTGTGTGTGTGTGTGTGTGTGTGTGTGTGTGTGTGTGTGTCGTCTCTTTGTACCAGCTGGTTCTTTGACAGTATTAGGAATCCTGCGTAAGACATTTCCCTTTTTTAAAACAGGAAGACTAAAACAGGTCTTAATAAGATATAAAACAAACCTTGGCAACAGGAAACAAAAATGGCTGAAATAGAAATAAACGGCTGTCATTAATTTAAGTCTGTTCAAAATTAAGTTTGGTAACTGAAGAATTTAGAATTACAAAACATTAATACCTTTTCTTCTATCACTAATTACATCTTACATTGACTCAAATTAGCACTCTCTAAGATTTAATGTCTCACGTGACCAAACATGGGTTTAATCTAAAAATTCAATATAAAAAGATTATTTTTTCCGAACCGTTAAAACAGCAGTGAGTGTAGATACTGGTGTGCTCATGCTGTGTTGCCATAGAAGCCTGATTCAATGTGTAATTGCTAATGGGCTCATTAGTGAGGAGGAGATGTAAGAGGGGAAAGTGAAATGTCCAATGTTGTGATGCAGCGTTGTTTCATGTTAACTGTGCCACATCAGTGTAGTTAGGTGCTCTTTAAGCAGCAGCAGCAGCATTTGAGAGAAATGTGCATATCAGAAGGCAGAAGGTGACCTTGGTCCTTAACGTTTACCAGTTGCTGTACATTCACAGATTCAAAATGAACATGGAAAAAGAGGGTTCAGCTCTAATCTTCACAGTCTGCTCTTGTAAATTTGGCAGGTTTGTTCTCATCAATGCCTTAATAAACAAAAACAGCAGCAGCAGTTTGAAGCCTCAGCATCATTTGTTCCCACTTCATCTGCAAAAAAACACACAGATTTGTGCAACCGAGTGATCCTGGAGCAAACAAAGGACACCGTGTAAAGTGCTGTGCATAACCATTTGGACGCTGTACACATGAGTGTGTTGACAGTGTGTCGGAGGAATAATGGCTCATTTATGCTCAATATTAGATACGTATACAGAGACAAACATCCTTCTGACCGCACAGGTCTTACTTAAATATAAAATATACCTTTGCAACAGGAAACACTACTTGAAGGGCTGTCATTCCCAATTAAGTTTGGTATCTGTAGAATTAATTACCAAAAATAAACATGTTTTCTGGGCGGCACGGTGGAGTGGTAGTTAGCACTGTCGCCTCATAGCAAGAGGGTTGCCAGTTTGATCCCGGGTGTGGGAGCCCTTCTGTGTGGAGTTTGCATGTTCTCCCCGTGTCAGCGTGGGTTCTCTCTGAGTACCACGGCTTCCTCCCACAGTCCAAAGACATGCAATTTGGGGACTAGGTTAATTGATAACTCTAAATTGTCCGTAGGTGTGAATGTTAGAGTGAATGGTTGTCTGTCTCTATGTGTCAGCCCTGCGATAGTCTGGCGACCTGTCCAGGGTGAACCCTGCCTCTTGCCCGATGTCAGCTGGGATAGGCTCCAGCTCCCCCGCGACCCTCAAGAGGATGAAGCGGTTAGAAAATGAATGAATGAAACATGTTTTCTGCTATCACTAATTACATCTTACGTAGGGCCAATTTAATAATCTGTATGATTTAACATCTCACATGACTGTCTAAAAATTCAATATAAAAAGATTATTTTTCAAACAGTAAAACCAGCAGTGAGCATAGATAATAGTGTGCTCATGCTGTGTTGCCAAAGAAGTCTGATTGAATGTGTAATTGCTAATGAAAAAAATTATGCTCTCTGTGTCAGCAAGGGTTTCCCCCAGGTTCTCCGACTTCCTCGCCAATCCAAAGACATGCAGGTTAGGTTAATTAGTGACTCTAAATTGCCCATATGTCTGAATGTGAGCATAAATGGTTGTCTGTTTCTATGTGTGATAGCCTGGCGACCTGTCCAGGCTATATTATGAATGACTGTTGGCAAAAAACATTTGTTTTATGATGTGGCAGCAGTATGGTTACAGTTCAGTTAGGTTTAAGCACAGAAACTACTTGCTTGGGGCTAGGGAAGTGTCTTGATTTAAGTTAAAATTATCTCTTGGTTTAGGTTAGGGAATAAGCGTGGTCATGCTTTAAGAAAATGTTGACTGTTAGTTGGATGCTCCTGCATAGAGTGGGTTGATCAGAGCATCTATCATAAAACAGCCGCCCATTGCTGCTTGAAAGGAGGTGGGTGAGAGCTGTGAGACTGAACTGAAAAAAGTAAAATTGTGGGCTGTAAAACCAAAACAATGAGGTGAAAGGCACTAAAATACTCAGTCAGGTGAAAGATCCCCGTAGGTTGTTTACTGCAAGACATTAGACATTAAATTATTAATTAGAGGAACTTTAATTTAAAGGATCTGACCCAGTCAAAATACACGTTCATTCTGTTATCTATATGTTATACACTATTATGGAGCTGCCTGTCAGTCCAGGGTACTGCTTGGATTTGCTGTGATGCAAGTCCATGTAGGTGCTTTTTAATGCAGTGGGCAGATTGCATTCATCACCTGTTTAGTGCCCACACACACACACACACACACACACACACACACACACACACACACACACACACACACACACACACACACACACTGTCCACTGAATAAATCAAAGGCACAGAGTTAACTTTTCATAAGTTGTAAGTGCTACTTTAACCAGTGACAAGGCATAGCTGTTACCAATTCACAAAGGATACAAAAGCGTATAGCAGCACGTAAAGATGAATCGATTTGGATTTCATTAAAATTGTAAATTAGAACCACATAATTACAATTTTACAAGTAGAAACTCTTCAGGACTACTACGACTTGACTTTGCAGAGAAAGTTCAAGATTAAGTTGCGATGAACTTTTGCTTTCTTTTTGTAAGATTGATGCCATAAACAAAGGTAACATTTCATTAACAAAGATCACGTCAATGATAAGATGGTTTTAGAATCATTCACTGCATATGATGGATTAAGGATCCAGAGGGAGGAAGGAGGGATGAAGGGAAAGGGGTCATAGGATGAAGGGATAAGGGCAAGAACGGAAGGGATGAGGTGAGAAATCAGGGTCATGGCTTGAGGAGTGCAATGATCGATTAATGTCAGCTAAGGTGGGAAGATGAGGGAATCGGTTAGTTGAGACTCGAAGGTGGAATTATACTTCTGCGTCGAAACGATGCCGTACCTACTCCGTAGGCTCTGCGTTGACGTAGAGCCTATGCCATATCCTACGCCGTAGCCTGATGTGCACTTCCTCTGCCCTCATTGCGGATGTATGTGAAGTATGCTGGAGAAGACCAACGGTCGAGAATTTCAATGATGTGCTCAAGGTGGCTGCAGTGTGGAAGGAATGCCCTGAGTATAGCTTATAGGATAGTCCGGATCTGGGTAGGATTTGTCAAAAGTGGTGGTGAACACAGAAGTTTTTGGTCACTTAACTTGTCTGACACAAACAGAGTCTTGGTGGGAAGATTGACTGGCTAGTCTTGAGTTTAAGTAGTCACAGATAGCTTTGTTTGAACTTAGGTACGAGTTTAGTTAAAAGAGGTTGGGTTGAGGGAGACCTGACTGGTTGGTCGTGCTGCTTTTGAGGTGGTAGATGAATGCATCAGATGAATGAATGGAAATGTCAGACAGGGTGGCGTTTCAAGATGGATGGAAGTTGTCGGTAAGAGCAGTAAACTCTGAACAGCGCAGAGAGCCAAAGAATGCCAGTAGGAACATGGATTCCAAGACTTTGTCTCTGAATGAAGACAGAAAGCTTGTGCAGAGAGTTCGGATGCAGCAAGCAAGAAAGTCTGCAGTAAGGGGCGAACGTTTTGGTGAAGGATATGGTTCAGCCTCACAGAGACCTTGATTAACATGCTAATGTGTGAGTGGCACACACAATGACATGATGCCCCTGAGGACAGTTTTATGAAGAAGTTAATTTCACTGATGTAGACTCATATGTTGTAAGATTTAATCTTGAGAATGGAATGGGCAAATCTGATTGCACTGCATCTTAGGTCGTTGAAGTTATTGCAGACCATCCTCTCACTCGAGTAGAGTGTTATCCACACCTTTGGTAAGAGAGAAAAGGGTGTCGGCTGGTTATGTGTGATAGGTTGCAGGCTGCAGAAGATGGCAGGACTTTGTTTATTTGAAGCTGAGGTGTGAGGCAGAGAAATGGTGAAGGTGTATGCTATGGGATGATAGCATACAGATGGGATGGTGTGTCGCACAGGTTGCAATTCAAGGAAGAGCAAGTTGCAAAAACACAGCAGTACGGTTCAGGATCGAGTGTTCACCAGTATATAGTATAGGATCCTTTGCGTCTGAATCACAAGGCCAGATCAACGATCAGTGACAAGTAGTCATCGAGCTCTGACTTGCAGTTGACCCCTACTTGTGGAAGGCAGGAAAAATGATGTCACGGTAGAGGAAGAATGAGAAGGCAAAGATTAACATTGCTACTGGCAAGAATCTGTTGCTTGAGCGTGCTTGACATGGGATGGTCAGGTGGATGCAACTGGTTGCACTCAGAGCAATACATTATGTAAAGTTAAGCTGTTTGGTGGTGAAGGACAAGTGAAGGGAGGTGTCTGAATGGGATGACATCCCTTGGATGCCGTAGATGGGATCTTCCCCTGGAGCTGCTGGAAGGCAAGGGACCAACAGCGTTGGAGCTGTCAGACGATGAAGGCCGAAGGTTAAATGAGGTTGGGTAGTAGGAGATGGAGAGGACTCCAGAATCAGGAATTTGCTGATCGTCTTCGAACAGTTTGCTGTCGAACACATTGAGAAGGAGCTCCTGGTCCGTGGTTTAAAGTAACTTGTTTATCATAGGCCGTATAAAAGCATCAAAGATGAGAGGAATAGACCAGGTGTGCTTAAGTACTGTCGTACAGAAATGGGATGTGTTTGAGGCATGGTCCTTGTTTCCAAACCAAGTTATAAAACTTCATGTAGAGGGGGCAGCTAAGACAGCAGATGTTAATGTTATCTGACAAATTAAGGTTATAATTCATATTCAAAATTATACATATATTGAATAAACTAACCTTGCACACATTGCAGAGGAGAATCTAAACAACGCCTTGGCTCTTATACTTGTTGGGAATATCACATAAAGAGCACAAGCCGCTTTTTCCCTTGTTTAACAATTAGCATAGAAGAAGTCCATTTGTAAATCTTGTCTTCATTTGTGGATCATGAAACACATATTTGTTACTGTATTGATACATAGGCCTACGTATTCATCCATTTTTCTTCATTGTATCTCTAGTGGTCAGTTAGATGAAAACAACGGGAAATGGCTAACCTGGTATATGCCTCCTTAAAGCCTTAAATTGTTATTTTTAGCTTTGCAGGTAGGGTGATTTTGTTACTGTCAGACAGAACCAGGCTAGCTATTTTCCTCTGTCTCCTGTCTTTGTACTAAGCTAAGCTAAGCTAAGCTAAGCTAATGGGCTTCTGGCACTCTTCTGTAGCTTTATCTTTACTGTACAGACAGAAGTAGTATCAATAATCTCATGTAATTTAGCAAATAAACGAATAACCACACTTACTTGTTTTTTAAGATATATTTTACTCACTTTAATCACAATTTTCACTTCATTTAACACTCTTCAATTAAAAGTATTTCTCCTAAACCTCCTCTGGCATACAGGAAATGTCATTTCCTGTTTGTTTGGAGCAGATATTTAATAGCCAGCACAGCTGATGTAAGAAGATAAGAGCAATAATTACAAAAAGCCAAACTTCAGTAACAGAACAGGAAAAGAATTCACAGTACTGCCCACACATTGATTGGCAGGTGATCTCTGGTTAGTGCAGAGCACAAACACAACAGTGACGAGGCTTAATACCAAAGATGGAAGCTGAATTCTTTGGGATTACTACTTTAAACTGTTTAACAGGGAAGATTCAGATATACAGTAGGTATCCAGGAGGGGGGGGACTGTTAAGGATTCAGGCCACACGTCCATCAGCTAAGTTGTGATGACTCATGCTGTTACACCATGCCTACGCATCTATCCCTCTGCTGCACACCAGCTTTATCTGTGTCTGTCTTTCCCTTTCCATCCCTCACTGCTGTTGTCACACACATAAGCACACACATACACATTTATGGACAAACTCTCCCCCCTCTTTATTCTGCAAGGCAGAAAGCTAGAACACAGTATTCTTCACTGCCACCAATCCCTGCCCTCATTTTAAACATATCTCCTGCCTAATTCACTCAGTTGCGTAACAGACAATTATACAACCAATTCAGCGCGCTCCTCAAAGACTAGCCTCACAAGGGCACTCCAAACGCAGTGGTAAGCAGGGCACTGGTGATAGGGGGGGAAGAGGAGGAAATGTGTAAGTAATTTTAATAAAGAGATGGAATACAGTTACGACCCATCACGGACTAATGATAGGAAATGAATAACGGGGAGGGAAGGAGCTGGTGTGAAATTGTCAATTAGGATTTTCTTCCTGTGGTGACGAGAGGGAATTCAATAAGCCAGAGGCAATAGCAGACCGCTTCTGTATGAAAATCACAGTGGCCTGCTTCTCCCTCTCTGTGTGAGCCGAAGCTCGAGAAGCTAAAGGCAAACTGCAGATTATAAAATCAGCTTTAATGAATGCAATGAGGTGGTCATGGAGGAGGTTTTTTTTACAATCCCATTAGTGTCATCCACCTCTGCAGTGTGACTGATGACATTTTTATAAAAGACTTTTGTGTATTTACAGATCACATCCAAATTGACTTTAAAGACATTTTTGATCATATTTCATGTGTGTGACAGTGTGCTACTGTCAAGAGTTTGTAGGGTGATTAAGGGGGAAAACAGAAACAATTTAATTCTTCTAATTACAGTTACCTCCTGTAATGATATCACAAAAAATCTCTCTTTCTGTTTTGGGACTTTTGGACTCTTTGGTGAGGTTATGTAGTCATACCAAGTGACCATCAAGACCTATCATCAAGATATAGACTAATTGAAAACTCCAGATCAGCTACTAAATGGGCATGTGTTGAGGATGTTCACTCAACTGCAGGGTTAATTGGTGAGAAAGGACTTTGAACCTCAGAATATATGGGCTGTTTTAGGGCCCTGACACACCAAGCCGACAGTGGGCCATTGGTCAACGTTGGGCCGTCCATTGCCCTAGGTTTTGTGTCCCGCACCATTGGCACTAGTCGGCTATTTTTGGCCAATTCAGCCATTTGTGCTATTGTTTGCTGATGCACCTAAAAATTGTTTGTTCTTTGAACATCGGGTCTTCCTGTTTCCCTTTTCGAATGCCGAATACAGACTATCGCCACCCGCTAATATAGAGAGTTATATTCTCTCACGCAGGTGCAGAACATACATGTTAGTTGGCCATTGGCTGTAATGTTTGTGGTGTGTTCAGGAGCAACCTTTTGGCTGAGACAGGTGACGTGAGGTTGGTTTGGTGAGTCTGGGCCTTTAAACTCATATCAGCTCACATCACCATCTGCCTGCTTGACTACCATGGGTTCTAGAGCCTTTAGCCGTTGGTGCTCTACCTCTGGTACTCTCCCCCTCGACATTCACAATATTGACTCCCTTTGACTCGTCTGAAAACACAACTTTTCAAGCTGGCATATTCAGTCTGATTTAATGGCGCCTATAAATAAAATGCCTTATTATTGTTATCATTAGTAGTAGTAGTAGTAGTAGTAGTAGTATTAAAGGGTAATGACAGCCTATTTTTTCTGACAAAATAATCGTAACTCTTAGTCTAGGCTACTAACTTTTTAAGGAGCTTTCAACCACATCTCAGTCTGTTTCGGCAGATGGAGTTTGCTCAGTTGTCATGGACAGATTAATGGACATAACCAAGCATGGAACTTTGAATATCTATCGCCATAATATTTAGTTACTTAATTTTGTTGTTTAGAATTTTAGGATTTGTTACAAATATTGGTGTTGGCTCTGACCTTCAGAAATTCAAATCAAATGAACAAACACCATTTCCACATTATTTATGGCTACTGGAATACTCCCTTGTAACCAGTCTGCTCCACTCCATTCTGAAATTAACTGAGCTCCAGCTCCACTGTTTTCACGCTGATGGCCATGAGCTTCCCACTGCTCACCCACAACAGAGACTAACATTCCTGGGAACATGTGATTTTCCCCTCTGCTTCCCTTCCCTGCCCCCCACCTTCCCCGACCTCCCTGACCACCCAGACACGTGACCGCAGAGCTGTTACTCCCTGGAAAACAGCCTGAGCTGGCGGCTACAGCAGGCGGCCTGTAACTGCAGAGAGAGCAACTATGAATGTGTAAATGGCTTCTGGTAACAGGGGCAATAACAATGCTTCCCTTTGATGCTACTGCTGCTAAAACAACTACAAGCTACAACTGTTGCTACTAATTTACTGTTGATAGTACTATCAACACTGCAGCTCCTACTAAGACCACTACATACTACTTCAGCTGCTGCTGCTACTCCCTAAAACTATCATTGATAGATCATCATTGATAGATACTACAACTGCTTGTAACACTACTACAGCCACTGCTGTTACAGTAATACAACGACTACTTCTCACTACAGGTTCTAGTACTGACTATTGATATTACTGTACTTCTATTGTTGCTGCTGTTACCATGCCACTTCCACACTACAGAGAAAAAAAAGCAATAAAACACAATAACAACTGGAGGCCATTCGTCCAGATGGGTATAAGAATTGCTGGATGGGATGGGGCGGTGTGCATCACTCCTAGCCAAAATGAAACAGCTGTGATGCACCACACTCCAATCATGTACCGACCACCATTTCCAAGAAGGTCACCAGGCCAGCTGTGAAAACGTAGCCACACATCTGCTTCTTTGAGAAAAAAATCATATACCAGCCCACTTGTGGAAGAACTTGAAATATGTTACCAAATTAGAAGAAGCAAAGACACAATCTTGTTGACTTTCTGCTCCTACAATAATACAAGTCAAGGTCAGATGGGTTTTGTGGAGCAAGACAACACATAATTCAACATATTTTTCACACTGTTCTTAAAGTGATAATGGATTTCATTGCATTTGGACCATAGATCAGCACAATATTGGTGTTTACAGTTGAACTTGTCATCTTTGTGCCTTGTGGGCTCCAACAGCACTGATACCGACAGGCATAAAAAACATTTATATCCCAACCTAAGTGGTTTGTGGTCTCTTTACACCAAAAAGATGATGGAGAGAGAAAAGCGCTTTTTCGGGGAAGAATATCTGAGGATTAAATACTGTTAGACAGACTTTACATTTCACTTGTCAGATGTGATACCTCACTTCAGGTGGGCAAGGAAAGCTTTCTACATGTGCCTAAATATAAAATACTGTGAACTGCTGTGATAACTGAGCAATTGTTTCTATCCTTGTGAGGCTTTCTATTCTGAAATAGCATATATGTTTATGATGACAGTGACAGGTTGATCACTCATTCTCAGTCAGTTTTAAAACAATAGGTTCCAGTCTTCAGGGGTAGACTAAAAGTAGCGCCAATATAAGCACATACAGCAAGTAGCAGTAGCACGCTACCTGCAGTCATTTTGACTTGACCGGTGGGCTTCACTACAAGCTGGTTGGCTGTTGAAACAGGTGAAGTGCTTTACGTTTTCAAACCAGCCACCAGTGATATGACTAGCTGACACCATCAGCCAAGTTGAGTCGAGCTCAGAGCAGCCACTTCACACCGCTGCAGCTTTTCTCTGCGATGTTCTAAAACATTTTCGTCTTGTTGCAAAACTTTAGTCTGTACTGGGCTTAAAGGGATAGTGCACCAAAAAATGAAAATTCAGACATTATCTACTCACCCTCATGCTGAGGAAGGCTCTGGTGAAGTTTTAGAGTCCTCACATCCCTTGCGGAGATTGGCAGGGGGAGCAGCTAGCACACCTAATGGTTGACGGCGCCCCAGACTAATGTCCAAGAACACAAAATTGAAACCACAAAATATCTCCAACATGCTCATCCGTAGTGATCCAACTGTTCTGAAGCCCCAACATAAAAAGTTGTATTGAAAAACGTCATATGAACTCTGTTTTTATCCTCACTGTAGACTGTAGCTCTGACTGCTTCTGTGTGCTCCGTGTTCACGTGTGCGCGCTTGCGCGAGACCAAAGCATGAGCTTTGCTTACCCGTGTTGACATCACGTGACACGTGCACCGCAGGAAGAGACAGCAGTAACCACAGTAGCTAAAAGATAACTTGCACTACGGTCTTTTAGCAAAGGACAGCCCAACATGAAATTGAGGAGGAACAGCATTTCTTTGTTGAGCCGTATTTGTTTGAGCCCGAGTATACGGACGCGGAACTCAGGCTACTGGACAAAGCAGCCGCCGCAGCTCATGAGCCTAACCCTCAGCTAGCTGCAGAATACCGGAGTCGAACACTGGAAACCTGGTGGTGTAGTTGTTTCAAATGCAAAGCAATGCCAACGGATGAGGAATGAGGATGTCTACTTTTAAAGGGAAATTTTGCCGATTTTCAACCAGCTCTGTGTCAATGCAGTGTGTGCAGCTGAACGATGTTGGGCTTCCCATCGTGCAGCTAGCGCCCATAACTCACTGCTCATTTGTTGTGGGAGGTCCATGGGTGTGGTCAAACACGTCATCAATGGCACGTTTCACTTGAGGTACAGGGAGAAGCCAAACACCGTTCATACACACACACTGCCCACACTACAGTGACACTGAGCTGGCTAAAAAGTGGCAGGAATGGCAGTTTTTTTTAAGCAATAGTTAGCAATAGTAGTTCTGTAGTTGTTACTTTTTCACAAAAGTCTTGCTAACTGCATCTTTTAAAATGTGGGGTTTATCATACAGTGGGTGTGCGTCACCTTCAGTTTAGTCAAGTGTCCAAAACACATTGCAATGAAAGCCTCTATTTGCCCTGAGGAGCTGTAAGCCCACTATAAAGAATTCAGTAGTCTGTAAGCTGGAGAATCCCATACTGTTACACACCATCACTTAATCCTTCTTAACTTTGGCAACATTTAAGCTCAAACATGGTCTAAAATGTTGAAACATATTAATAAGATGGAAAATAATTTTCTTATTAACATTTCACAATTATGATTTGGGCAACATTTTTTTCTGGTTTAACTGATATCTTCAGAGCCTCCCCCTCACCAGCTGCACAGCAACCAAACAACCAGATCTGGATGTGCAACATGGTCATTGTCAGGACAGTCCAAATGGGAAAAAGACATCTGTCACCAAGAAGGAAACCAACATAGACCTTCCTCTAGGTTCATGTATGAATGTGTGACCCGCTCAGCCGGTAATTTTTCTATGAATGAGATACTACACAATACAGACGAGGATTGACCCTTTGCTTCCTACTGTCTTACTCAGTGGCAGCAGGATGGGTTTTGATTTATGTTTCCCAGGATCTGTGCTCCAGGAACAACCCCAGCTGTTCCATTGACACGGCTGAGGCCAGGAGAGAGATGAGTAATGTAATTAACCAATGAATGAAAGGAGCGAGATGGAGCGATCGGTCTGCGTGAGGGGGCCGAGGTGTGGGGGTATAGTCGCCCACTGATGTTCCCACACGACACAGTCATATCTCTGCGTGTACAAAAGCCCTGCTTCGATGTCATCCTCTCAGCATAATTACATGAGATAAAAGTCGCAGTGGAGGAGTGAGCCTTAAAGCCTTCTGACTGCATCAGTGTGGCTCTGCTCTGTAGCGTTGGGTCATGTTTTTGTGATATAAAAATGTTCAGTTATATCATGTACAGCTTGTGCACGTGCTGGAGCATTAACAGATGTGTAGTGAGTATGACGTAGAGTAGACCGATTCTGTCTAGTACCAAAGACTGAGAGAGTTCAACTTAAGCTGCTAAAGATTATATAATAATATTGTAATAAATTAAAGGAAGTTTTGGGTTCAAGTGCATTTTATTGATTCAAATCCAGTATCCATAATTACTTACTTTGCAGCCTACTTCACCAAATAATATTCACCAAGTTTAAAATATTGACAAATCTGAAACAGATATGACACAATTGATTTTGCTGTGACCAGAGGATCAAAGAAGACAAAGACAAAGAACAAAAATTAATTCATCCAATGAATATATTTAACTTAAAGTTGCACTGCTAACCAATAGCAAGCCATTTAGACTTTGCTGACCTTTGAGAGGAGGAAGAGTCCAACTGGTGAACATAGTGAAGGAATTAGCAGCTAAAGAGAGAGTATTCTCTGCAGTTGTTGGTAAAGACCAAAACAGAGCTAAAAAAAAGAGTGAATATTGGGCATAACATCATCAACTTGTGTTTACAGATTGATGCATTGCAAGTTAAAGGTATACTATGCATGAACTGTCAGCTACAGTGAATTTATTAGCGTGATGTTATGCGTCACTATACTTGCATTTTTGCGACACTGTGTCCGCAGTTTTTGTAGCTACTTCTTGGATGCATGCTGCCTCTGGCCTGACACTTGGTCTCTCTCTCTTTGTATAAAGTCCTGCCCTCAACTGTGCGGTGTGTCCACAGTGACCGAGACCTTTTGACCTCCAAATTCTGATCAGTTCATCCTTGAGTCCAAGTGGACATTTATGCCAAATTTGAATAAGTCAAAACAGAACAAATGAAGTTGCGGTCAGTGAATGTTTGAACAGCAGCACAAAAAAATCTAAGCATCAAATGTGGTGTTTGTGTTATTTGACCTCGGTGCTCTTAAATCCTCTTCTAACCAAGGAAGAAGCGTGACAAAACATGTTTTACTTAACTTGACTGAACTAAGACGGAGTGACTTTCCTCAAAACCAGTCATTTCTTCAAAGTAGCATCAACGTTGTTAAATGCCACACTTTTTGTTTCATGGCACTCCACCATACAAATAAATATGACTGCAATATATTAACTCATTTTGGATATCAGCTTTTAAACTGGCATGACAACTGCCTATTAACACATCTGATAAAATGTGATCTATCCACATCAGCATACAAAAGCCTGAGAAACAGCTGTTAGACCATTATCAGACAGTCAATTTGGCAGAAAACATCAAACAGAATTGAAGTGTGCATATTCTAATTGTTAAAATATTTGAATTTGAAACAAAGCAGCATAATGTAACTCTGGGCTCTGCAGTATGGAGCAGAAGTTGACAGCGTTTTTGCACATGCAGCCTCCCCTCGTTCTGTACACTGTTGCCCATTAAGTGGCTGATGATGTCATATAATAAATGTTCCCTTGCAGAGTTGCTTGCGAGTTCCTCGGAGTAGACATCAACAAATGACATCAATGTTTGTAGTGGTGTTTGTACACAGCACTGAGCAACTTGACAGGCATTTATGTGTACATAACAAAATTGATTCCACTCGATGTAAACGCTCCACTGAAACCCAAAAAAAATAAAATTCCTGTGTGCAGATTAGCAGCTGACACACTGCACCTATGAAGGCAGTGTGAAACTAAAAAGTTTAATATTTGTACCTTCAAATACCCTCAATTTACTAACTGATGATGACAACATAATAATGGATAATTAATGAGTAAAATTATGGATGTAATACTCCTGTTTCTTTCTGTAAGCTGAAACCATTTCCCTCAGTGGAAACAAAGCTTTTATTTACTTTAATTTCACAGATAAGAAACAATAAATTGTAAAGACAATAAAGCCTCCACAAAAATAGCATTTTAAGTCTTGTGTGTGATTTATCCTGGCTTCACATGAGCAGAGCAGAGGTTTACAAAAAAGATCATGGTTGATGTTAGGCTGCATTCACACCAAATCAGGCGTGATTAGCAGCAGGGTTGTGAGGTGGTGTGGGAGTGTCACTGGCTCATTTGTGGGAGAGTGGAGAGTGGAAGTAAAGCTGATCTCCCCATCTAAGCATGAGATTTGATTATTACTACCATGGTATCTTTATGCAAACAAAAGACATGTGCATGTACGCACAAACAAGTGATAGAAAGAGACTTTATTATTTGTTCTTGTGGGGTGCAGTGCAATTGCCGGTCACATGATTGGCCACTGCAGCGTGACGTTAGGTTGCCTTTCTCCAAAAGGTGAATCTGTTTCAACTTCCTGCTGCCCCATCAAATAAATGGGAGGAGTGGCGTTTTTACAGAAATTGACTGAAATTGTTAGTGACTAACAACTCATATGTTAAAATACCTCAGTGATGTCTTGCAGCTTTACACAGGACATGAACACTTGACTCCTGGGTCAAAGTCTTGTGCTTGTTGGTTGCTTGCTACTTCCGTTGCTCTAAACCATAGACTTTAAAAAATAATGGACGTAGCTGCCATGATGTCACCCAGTGGTTTGCGGAGCCTAGAACTCGTAATTTTGGCCGTCGCCATCTTGTTTTTGTGTAGCCATAAGTGACGATATTTGGAGGGTAGAGCGGCGGAGGAGCGAGGGGTGGATCTGACTCACAGACTGTGGTGATATCATGCAGACAATCTGTCAATCAAAGCGGCCCCGCCCTTAAAAATGCAGAACTTTGGGCCTTGGGAAATGTAAATGGCTCAGTTATAAAAAAAAATTCATAAGACAGCCCGCGTTTTAGAGTGTACCTCTCGCCCACTTTCCTGGGAACTTACATGTACTTTCCCGGGAGTTAGAGCATAATTCCTCCCGGTCACTTACCACATACTTTCCCAGGAGTTAGAGTATAACGATGCGGTCAGTTAGCATATACTTCCCCGGGAGTTAGGGTTATACTCTAACTCCCTGGAAAGTATATGTGGTAAGTGACCGGGAGGAACGTTGAAATTAGCCATAAAGACCAAAATCATTTGGCTGTTCCAGGCTCATTTTGACATGAGGGTCTCTGGGGTTTTACTCTGTTCTGGAACTGTTCTGTTAGCTTTGTTGCATTTGTTAAGCCAAGACAAATTACACCTCTATGGTTCACAATGACAGCCTTATTAGGTTGGGCTTAGTAGCATTTCTGTAACACTTTAAACACAAGTCTGAATTGAAAGCTCTTAGATTAATGTAAATTCAATGCATGCCTTGTTGGCCTCTGCAAGAGCACTATGCATGACTCAATTATCATCCCCTTTACACAAAGAAAACACTTAAAACACTTTAATAAACCACAGAACACAGTGATTGACTCCATCTTTATTTGTTTAGGAGAGTTTTATTATGTTGATTCAGTCTATTAAAAAACATAATTAGAAACCTGTGTGTGTGTGTTGTCATTAAATGATGACATTGATGAGAAAATCTATTGGCACTGTGAGAAGGGAGGTGGGAGTCCCTTATGCTGATGATGGTCGTTAATATTAAGACTTCAATTGTAAACTAAGTTAAAAATCCGTCACTGATCCAACCCGAGAGAGAACGGAAAACACTTTCCCTCCTTCTTAAAATTACTTTCCAGTGCGTGGTCCTGTATTCATGACGCCATTACAGTTATTTACATGGCTTACACCTCTGTCTTAATGACAAACAGCCATCACTGCAACAGCATGATGATGTCAGCGGTGTTACATATTTTGTGTCTTTTTGGTATGTGGAGATCAGGGGGAGTCCAGTTAGACAAGTCAACCAGAGCAGGGCTTTTAGGACCCTAATACATTAAGGGTGCTTTCACACCTGCCCTGTTTGGTTTGTTCAGTCGAACTCAAGTTGGTTTGCCCCATAAGTGCGGTTCGTTTGGGCAGGTGTGAACAGGGCAGTCACACTCAAGGGCGCACCAAAACAACCAGACCTTCTTGAAGAGGTGGACTCAGTCTGGGTACAAACGAACTCTGGTGCGGTTGGTTTGTGGTGAGAACGTGTTTCGATCTGGATGTGAAGCAACTGCAGTCACATGACACATTGTTTGGGTTAAACATGAGCATGTTACAGTCCTGGAGGATTATTAATGTGCACCTCCTCCTGTACTGCCTTAATATGCACATTCAGCACATCCAATGCATCAAAACATTGTTTTCTAGTTGGAGCCGCGCCTCGTTTTCAAACTGTATGGTTTGACTAAAATGAACAATGACAGCAATATAGTCCACGATGAGCAGCGCTAAAATCAACCTGCGTAGTTGTCCCTCCATTGTGACATTAGAAAGTGTCGCATTTATCTTTGCAAGTGTACTCTTCTTCAACGTTTGCTTTACTTCCTGGATTTTTCCCACATGGAAATTCTGACCAATCAAGAGCAGCTTTCTCACACAAGGCATTTGATCTGGTCTGCTTGTTAATGCTGCCGTGAGAACACGAACCAGCTCTAGACAATTATACAACTTTGTCACAAAATCAGTCCCTAATTCAGACCAAAGGAGACGATTCTAGGTCTGAAAGCAGCCTAAGAAATCTCTTAAGATAGTATGATCCATGTTTCTATTAAAGATTAACCCTTAACCCTGATGTTTCACCTTATTGAAGGACCTTTTATGGTACTAAATTAGATGTTATGTACTTACATAATATTCAGTAAATGTTATGGGATTAAAGCTCCCCTAAACTGTGCAGATGATCCATTAGAAACCAGTAGCCTTTGGCATTTACCATATTATATTAACCAGAATTCAGTGTGTAGGTCACCTTAATGCCCTAACACCACTGTGACTCCCTTTGAATATAATTATTTCCATTCAATTAATTCATGTAAGCCTTAAATTTAATTATTTGTCAATTAAAAGCTTTTCAAATTAAAGTCCTTTCAATGGGTTAACCTTTTCTAGTAAAGGCATGCTTACAACCACACAAAACCAAACGTTATCAAAGTGTAAATGACGGATTCGTTCATGGTGCTTTAAGGAACGGATAGTGTGCAGAGGCTTTGTGATATACTCGGCCTTTCAGTAAAGAATTTACTGTGTGTAAAAAAGGCATTTTGAGCCATTAAAAAATGTATGCAAAAAAGCGTTATATGTATAAGGCTGAGGTAAAAGAAGAACCTCTTCTATATTAGAGGCGGATGATAAATGTTAGTATCTGATATCAGTCTATTATATGTGAAAGCTACTGTATGTAATGGTGTAAATAGAGAGAGGTTGAGAGCAGGAAAAGAGACAGCGAGCTGAAAGAGAGACACTTCATCACCATGGTGTAAGACAAAGTAATCTGCCCATCCCCCTTCACAGCTCTATTCCACTGTGCTGTGGGCTCACACGTGTAAAGGCAGTCCTCAGCACTGAGCAGCTTCAGCATGGTGTTTAACCCCCACGTTATTAATACAGCCTCAGTAAGACAGATCTACATTTTCCACGGTAGATGAGTGGGATGGGGCTTTTTTTTTTTACCACGCATGGATCAGACAGCATCATTGGACAGATCTATGATATTGGTCTTTAAATCAAAAGATGTCACTTTCAGACTTGTTTTCTTCCCATGACTTTCTTCCATTAATTAGACTGAAGTTTAAGGAATCATCAATGAAAGGAATAATTCAACGTTTTTGAAAATACGGTTATTGGTTTTATTTTTATAAGAGCAGCAAGTCATGTCTGTGCATTGAGTGTGGAGCCTGTATGTAAGCATGGATGGCACAACAGCTTCCTCAAACTGAACCCGAAACATCTCGATTCCCATGAGCCAAACTAAAAAATGTATTTATTTATTAAAAGTGCACATCAAATACTTATTTTCCCAAAGATGGTTTGTGTCATTTTAGGAAGCTTTTCTGCTCACGAGGTCATGTGTCACATGGATGTATGGGTGGGCACTCAATACCGCAACTCCGCTTCCTTATTGCGCTACTGTGCAGACTGGCTCTAAGAGCATAACGCGGCCATATCCAGGATATTTTGTATAGATGCCTGATAACATCGGCACATCCTCAGAATCAGCCAACGTGCTTTTTCTTACTTGCACAATGAATGAATATTACGTACATTGAAAAACATTGAATTTCATGTCATCTGCTGGTGGGCTGTCACAATAAGAGTATGCATGCATAATATGATGTTAATTCCACTACAGACGAGACTCGATGATCACTAAAATTAGGTAGGGAAAAAAGTGGATATATCAATATCAGTATTGGTTACAGGCCGAATGAGTTGTTATATATCAGCATATTGGATATCGGTAAAAATCCAATTACGTGCATCCGTAATATTTTGGCTTCATTTGCTTTGTCTATCTTTGTAAAGGCCTAGAGTCAATATTTTAGCCTAGCTAGCATCACAGATATAGGACCAACTTGTATGTTCGAAATGCCTTTATCAGTGTGTTAGTCGGCAATGGAGGAAGCCAACTGACTAACAGTCGTATAACGACAAAGAGGTTGGTCGGGGTGGTGGACAGAACGACACAGGACTATCACCCAGGAGACCAGGGTTTGTGTCCTGTGATGCCAAAGCCAAACCATAATGTTTGTTTGTCTATGATGCTGTTTAACACTTATAACACCCATTCAATCACGTGATAACGTTCTCACAACAGTGAGGCCGGCTCTGTTTGAAGTTAAAACTTACAGCTAACCTCACGTTGTCTTATCTGAAAGCTGTATCTTGGTTGGTAAACTTGTGTACGGAGAGGAAGAGGAGTTAGATGCTAACTATTTCTTGACAAACAGCAGCTTATACATCTGTCTAGAACAGCATCCCCAGATATGGCGCAGGTTGCCAGATACAAGATGGAGCCAAACCTGGTAGATGACAAGCCTTTGAGAAGCTGCACACCACTGATGTAGATCCAGCATGTAACTCCCCCTAAAACCATGAATTATAATGTTTTAAATTACCATTTATGTACTGATTACGCAAATGAGAAACATGTTAATTCATGAGCTTTAGAATTGTTTCTAGGTTTATGTTTTTACTCCAGACAGAGCGAGCCTCTCTCTGTGCCCGTGCTTCCAGTCTTTCTGCCAACCACATCCTGACTCTTGCTCTGACACAAGGTTGTGGCTTTCAGATGTAATGTTCCATTATGTTTAAAAGCTGTCGACAAGATAATGCCTTTTTTGGTACCTTCCACTAATGCTTACACACAAATTGTTTTATGATGTACAAGGTTTGGTTAGGTTTAGGCACAGACGCGACTTAGTTGGTTCAGGGAAATATGACTGTGTGTGTAAAAATAACTTTGTTAAGGGTAGAAAAACATCTTGATTTGGGTTAGAATTACAATTTCTTTGAGGTTCGGGGACCTTCGTCATGGTTACCATAATAACCACTTGGTTAAGGGCATGGTTAAAAGAAACCAATGTTGACTGTCTCCAGTGTCTCAGTCTGACATTTCATTGACCCATCCAACCACCCCACCTCCTCCTTACAATGACCCTGTGGCTCTGACAGCGTCACACCACCTCCACTTTTGCTTTTGCCAGACAAGACTCATAATTCCTACGCTCGCTACAGGGCTTGATGACTTGAATATTAACTTGCTAAACATTGATAAAATGACTAACACTGTAGTTTGTTTTCTTCAGAGGACAGTCATGGAGTCTGTGCTTGTCTTTAACAACTTCGACCATTCGTCCACCCAGCCATCTTCCGCTATGTCTCATTGAAAGACAGCAAAACAGCGACAAATTCTCCTTCAGTGAAAATGTGATCACTCTTGTTTCCATATTTGCTATCGCTGCTGACACGCACCATGTCTTTCATAGGGAGATATTTAGAACATGTGAGTTCGTCCCCATGAAAGTAGCAGAAGATGTTAACGTTTACGAAGTTAAAGACATTTCCACAATAAATTGACAGCAGAAAAATTCCCCAGAATGCAGGAAGTTGCCCCCCCATTTCATAGTGTCCCCTCCAATATTGAAATGGAAGCTCCGCCCTTGACTAATATGTCTATATGTCATACATCTTACATACTGATCTTTATGCATCCGCACTCTAAGCGCACCATTGTAGCGCGACAATATAGATCAACTCAAGTAGCCTAACTAGGCTGAGAATAACAAATACAGTATTTGTATATTAGCCACAGACAGACACATCATAGTAAAAAATAGAAGATTTTGAAGAATGGAAAAATATGCACATTATGCTACAATATAATAGTAGAGAGATAGAGACTTGTTTCTGATGCCCCCAAGTGGCCAAAAAATAGGTAGGTTTGAAGCTTAAGTCAGGAATTGAGCCAGGGGACTGACATTGAGGTAGACACATCTGTAAATTAATGGATACATTTTTGAGCATCACAGCCCTCGCAAAGTCTAGAAGAGCTGCGCAATGAAATCGTTTTATCCAAATTCAAGTGAGAAGAGTGTCGTCAGAGGGCTTTTATTTTCAAATGGGAACAGGAGACATTGAGTTAGAAATAAATATTTATATTCTTTCATATGTGTGACAGATAAAAATATTGAAACTGTGGTGAAAGGTGTGTCACTTGGAAGGAAGCTAGAATTTTTTTGGCGTATGTGCCAATCGAGCACCAATCAAGCAACTCCATTGGAATGAATAGGTGCCATCTTGGCGTTTGTTATTATTATTAAAAATCAATGGGCTGCTTGAACCTGTTAACATGGGCGCTTATGAGGTTCCACGACGCACAGGTGCTGCTCACACAGGCAGGCAGCGTGGCCCAGGCATCCTCCGGTCTTAAAGCTACGTTAGTCTAATCATGTCGTGACTCAGCTCCAAACTACAAGATGTAATTTGAAAATGAGAGTGTGTAGACTGTTAAGGTATTTTAAATTAAATAAGTCAGTAGTCATATTTTCAATCTTTATGCTAAGCTAGGCTACATACATCCTGACCTCAGTATGATGATACGTGTGAATTAGACAGTAGGGAGCATCATAAGATACTATAGAATAAATAAACAGACCTATTTTTTTTATTTTGGACTGTGTTCCCTGTGTCCCGTCTTTATGCTAAGCTACCTAAATGCATCCTGACTCCAGCTCTGTATACGCACAGCCATGAGTCGTATTAATCTTGTCCTCCACCCCTCAAAGAGAAAACAAATAATAATTCAGAATGTTAACTGTATCTTTAGAAAAACATAATGATGCACAATCAGCTGTGTGGAAACATCAGCAGACCATAAGTTGCACCACCTGCACCTACACACAGTCTGTAAGAAAGTATGTTTCAATAAAATAAAGGCAGAACAGTGAGTTTCATCTCAGACTGACCTGCCGCCCGGCCTGCTGCTTCTGTTACATCTCTAATAAGAGGAAATGGCTTGTGGTGAGCCCTTCTGTGGGAGTTTAATTCAATCACAGCTCCGGTCAAAAATGAATTAAAACTCTCATTAAGCCCCCCTCCTGTGTTCCAGAGACTAAGCTGGCTGCTAAGGCTCACAAGTAGAGATTTGGGTGTTACATGGAAGCATCAGTCAACTCTGCAGTTATCTGTCTGTGAGTCAGCCATCAGTCACTAACTCCGTCATTTTGTTATTTTAATTTGCAGCGTTTGTGCTCACCCACACAGTGAGCCCAATGAACCCGGCTGCAGATGATCCAAACAACAGGCAACGTGGACGTCGTGTCATTCAATCCGAACGAGTCACAGTTTGACTAAATTGAGACAGCAGTGCTCCCTGCCTGGACTTCATATCTCACTGAGCACAATGAGGGTAATGCACTGCGATCCACATCACAGGATCATTGACCTTTCCACAGTACAGTGTAACTAATCACTTTAGACTGCAGCCGTCTCTTGTATGGCACCGAGGAGCAGAAAGGCTTGTTTTGCGTCAGGGAAAGAAACAGGAACCTGTGTGTTGTAACCCCACAGGAAAACATCTCTGTGCCTCTGAGCACTAAAGTGTTTCTGCTGTGGGATCAATTCAGCCTCGCTTTGTCGCCTCCGAGCAGCAGCTTACATTACCGCTGGAGTCACACTGATGCATTGTTACATCTATTGTCGGGACAAAATGGCTCTGACATTAGCATTTAAGCTTATCCTAGTCCCCGGCTGGTGTGACTGTATTTTATTCTTTGTGGAACAAATCTTTTCACACAGATAAAACATGCAAGACGAGAGGCATTTTCATTCTCTGACACTTGGAAGTCAGATATAAACAATGCACGAAGCTGCAAGCTAAAAAATGTAACGCTGATAAATACCTTGTACAATCTGTAAAGCTAAACAGCTGGCTGAAGGCCTGTCTACACGAGGGAAATACAACTTTTTTTCCCCCTTTGTCTTTACAACATGAGCCTTCAACTGTGAGACACGAGCTCCCCCTGCTGATTCAAAAATAACAAGCAAGTGTGCTGCCTTCAGGTGATCATGATGATATAACAGCCAGGAGACGTGACAGCATGTGAGGAAGCTGTTGTGATGGACAAGTACATTAATCAAGTACAGTTTTGAGGTACTTGCACTTTACGTGTGCATATTCATTTTATGTCACTGTATACTTACATCCCACTGCAATTCAGAAACAAATAATAGTACCTTTACCTCACTATTTTCTTCCACAGTAGTTAAAATATGCTTTGCAGATTAAGATTTACATAGAAAACACATGATTAGTTTCGCAGTTTAGTGCACTGTAAAAGATTTAACTGCAATAGTCAGAAAAGTAGGTAAAATGGTCTTAATCCAGTAATATCAGAATCAGAAATACTTTTTTGATCCCAGAGTTGCTCTGATGTAAAGAAAAGAGAATTGTCAGAATAAGAGTGTGAAATAGAAGTATGTAAATATAAAGCAATACAATTTAATTTAAATTCATAAAAATGAAAATGTGCATTAAAATAAAAAATAAAACATGCATTGTACTACAGTGTTTAACAACAGTGCCCAAGATATAAAAATATTAAAATAAAGTATAAATTGTGACTGCGCTCAGGCTGTCAGTGTGAAATTCAATCATATATTCATCAATAGAATAAACAAGAATAGAATGAAGGTCAGAAAATATGTACATCACATAATAACTCACTGAATAACTCATGAATTATTGGCACATTTACTTTTTATTCTTTCAGTACATTTTGCTACTAATAATTCTGTACTTTCATTTCAGTACAGCTTTGAATTCGTGACTTTAACTCAACTCATATTTTGAACGCCAAACACTTTATTTCGTGCATTCTGGTGATTTTTGACGCACCGATTTGGGCCTTTTCTGTGTCAATTTCCTGGTAGAAATGTCTTTAATTTTTTCAAAATAAGTCCTCAGCTACTGACAATGCACATGTTCTAAATACTGTCCTTGCGCTCCACCTGAAATCTACATCTATGATGCAAACAGTTGTGTTTTATTAAAAGGTCGAGTATGCAGGATTTAGTGGCATCTAGTGGCTGAGGTTGCAGACTGCAACCAATGGAAACTTCTTCCATGTGGGAGCTTGTGAGAGAATTATGGTGGCTGATGCAAAAATGCACATGATCCTTTATAGACAACACAAGTTCTGCCTGTCGCATGCATCATCTTTCAAAATACACTTGTTTTCACAGGGAATTTAACATTTACACACAGTCTCTTTCAAAATAAACACTCTACATCAGTACAAAACATTGACTTTTTTAATCTCCAACAACTAACACACGTGGTTGTGTTTAGGGAAAAAGACCAGGGTTTGGCTTTATAATCCTATGCGACGCGAACACTGCTCTCCAGGGTGAAAGTCAGTGTTTGTTATACCCACCCTACTTGGACTTTTGCCTCCCCAACTTCTGTTCTTGTCCCACCTTGTTTCCCTGACGCCACCGAGTGACGGGAACGGTGAGGACGTTTTGTTTTTTTCATCAGTGTTTGATGCCTCAAGTCACTGCTCAAGCCCGGGATTTCGAAGACTTTGGAGTGAGACCAGTTTGATCGAGAGCCAGTGTTTGGTTTGTCCATTCTGGGCTACTGTAGAAACATGGCAGTGCAACATAGCAAACTCCATGGAAGAGGACCCGCTCCCTGTGTTGATGAAACAGCTCATTCTAAGGTGATGAAAATACACAGATTCATATTTTCTGGTGATTATACACTTAAGAAAACATTTTATTATTATATTAGACTCAATTTCTGCCAATATATCCCCTGAATCATACTCATGCACACACTGAAATCACATTTGCAGAGTTTGGAGATGGCACCCTAATACCAGCTATTATTGACTTATATTGAGGCTCATTTTATTATTTATGTCATTGAATGCCACGGTGTACCTTTGGTTATCATCAACAGCGAGAGGAGCCAGTATGGATAAAATAATCTAACACATAAAAAAAATGTAGTGTTGATGTAAATGCTTTGAGAGAACGCGTCAGAGTTGAATGCACCATTCCCAGCTGGGCAAAGGAGTTTACGAGGTGCACCTGAAGGCAGCACAGTGTTGTAAGGCTGTAATGAATGATGCACCGCAGCTCAGGATCGTGCTGCATACACGTGTAGACTCAACTGGAGGATACATGGGTCTGTAGGCAGCACTGGCGCGAGCTAAAGCGTTGATATCCAGATCGAGATTTTGACTCTTGTGAACTGATTCCGTCGTGGACGATTTGTTTTGAGGAGCAGCTCTGACAGAACAATATTTTGGTGAGTTGAAATTTGATGCTGTGAACACAGAGGCTGTTGGCTAGCTAGCAAACAGTAAGTTACAAGCGAGGCGCGAAGAAGAAGTATGATTTCCGGTAAATAGTGTCAGAATAAATTCAGTTGGAAATATTGTGCGCTGGTAGCAGGGTGTTGAGGCTGATAACATTTCAGCAGCAATCTCGAAATTTAAAGTACAGCGTTTAATGCTGCTATCGGTGACCAATCAGGGCTATATCGCAGTTTTTAGCTTAAAGCTTATCATATAAATGTTACTGTATAGCGATCTTCGCTTTTATTTTGAAAGCAATACCGGGTATTCCGGTTACATCTAAAATAGCAAACTTGATGCAGCATGCTAGCTGCCATTTGTATTTAAATAATACAAGACTGTAACTGAAACCACCAGTGGTGCGTTGTCCCGCAAAAATTGAGTTCTTCCGTTTCCTACCCCCCGTGCCTAGAAAGGACTTGGTTTTTATGTGTCTGATAGCAATTCGCCGGTATTAGCCGTAACCGTTAGCCTAAAGCTAACAGCGCTGGCGCTAATACTTGAGTTCCGTTGACTTTGTGCACCGTGTCAACGTGGACGGGCGGCCCCCTCACTTGTAGTACTTTGGTGTAAGTGAACGAGGAAGTTCCCACCCGCTCTGCCCACGCCGTGTGTGTAACCGAGCGCTTCAAATGTGCCATGCTGTATATGGTGGAGCTATTGTGTCGTGGGAAGGATGAACAACTTAAAGTGTTACGGATAATATTACTGTGGTGACCCTCTGCTCTTTGTAACGTTATTAACGAGTGGTTTTAGCCGGTAACTGTTTAAATGGCTTCCCATTCGTTTCATTGGCAACAGCGACTGGGCTTCACGTTGTAATTACAGCAAGGACACGCAGGTTAGCCCGTGATTTTATTTAGCTTAACGACGTTAGAGAAATGGTATGATACAAAAGCCCTACAAAAGATAAAGCCATTTCAGCTAGTATTATGTTAGGCTAAAATTATGAAGTCAAGGCCCATTTACTCATGGATGGCCTAATGTAACCAGGCACAGGCCCAGGGGCCCACAGTGTCAGGGGGGGCCCGTGGACTTCACCAGTAAAATATCCCTGAAATAAATACATAGGGACCATGAAGAGCGATCTCAAAAATAAAAGTGTTACCTGCCTATAATACAGAAAGATGTAGGGGCCTTTTGCATATCTGCGCGCAGGGGCCCATTGTCTCATAATCTGCCTGTGCAGTTACTTGAAATGTTGTTTTTTTATCTCAAAAACAGTGACACCAAAAGTCAAGGCATAGTACAGTGTGTATGATGGTGTTTTTTGTAGTTTTTGCATGTAATTTTAATCTGTCATCTATCTGCAGATTCCAGAGCACAATGATGAAGTACATCCTGGTTACCGGAGGAGTCATCTCCGGCATCGGCAAAGGCATCATTGCCAGCAGCGTGGGCACAATCCTGAAGTCATGTGGCCTGCATGTAACCGCCATCAAGATCGACCCGTACATCAACATAGACGCAGGCACATTTTCACCCTACGAGCATGGTACGTCAGAGGAAATGATCGATTTCACTCAATAGAATTAAACAGCCACACGTTATGTTTGTGTTACGATTGTGTCGTGCCTCTGTGGGGTGTGTTTAGGGGAAGTGTTCGTGCTGGATGACGGAGGTGAGGTGGACTTGGATTTGGGGAACTACGAACGCTTCCTCGACATCCGGCTGACCAAAGACAATAATCTGACCACCGGCAAGATCTACCAGTCAGTTATTAATAAAGAGAGGAGGGGGGACTACCTGGGCAAGACTGTGCAGGGTAAGCAGCCATTGTTTTACTTTGGCACAGAGTGTCATGCTGAAGAGAAATGGACAAGCAAGATTTTTTTCCTCTTCCAGTGGTGCCACACATCACAGATGCCATCCAGGAATGGGTTGTGAAACAGGCCAAAGTATCAGTTGATGACGATGATGTGGAACCTCAAGTTTGCGTAATAGAGGTAAGATGACCGGTCATTACAGCACCCTGTAATTTGCACCACTAAACAGCTTATAGTCAAGTTTCTTTGTACAGGGTTATATGCTGAAGCAACAGCTGCCATGGTTTCCACCGTTAATATTTGTGACTGTCTTCTTGTTTGCAGTTGGGAGGAACCGTTGGAGACATAGAGAGCATGCCTTTCATCGAGGCCTTCAGGCAGTTCCAGTTTAAAGTGAAGAGGGAGAACTTCTGCAACATCCACGTCAGCCTGATACCACAGGTGAGAGAACAACACCTTCAGGCCTTCCTGGTTTTATCTGAGGGGCAAATGTGTCAGCTGCTTTTGCAGAACAACTGACTGTAGACACACACACTTGTTCAGCCTCGATCACAAAAGCATGCGTCATCTTCTGGAGGTACAAAACAACTGGAAAGAATTTGCAAGTTGAATTTGGTACTGAGAAAAAATCCTCAGTTTTAATTGACAGACACAATATTCATATGTGAAATTTGATATTTTAGTGACAAAACTCGGGAAAAAAATTCTAGCATTATTACGTTTTTTGAGAATTTCCTCTCAAGGCCCTGACACACCAAGCAAACAGTTGGATGCCATTTATGAGCATCTGTTGCCCATGTTGGTGTAGTGTGTCCTGCAGCGTTGGCCCTCGTTGGCCCCCGTCAGCTTCAGATTCAGTAAGTTGAATCGGCGTCGGAGCCTGTGGAGCCTGTTGGTGAATGAAATGACTGATTGGCAGTTCAGCTCAGGGCACTAGAAGAGAAACGGAAGTGAGGAAAGTAAACAAACAGCTAAAGTCAGGAAGGCGTGACATCTCCAACAAAGTTGTTGCATGACGTCATAATATTTTCTTTGGCCATTGAGCTCTCCTGTGTGGAAACGTTTTTGTCATGGTTTGTGTTTTTGTTCACTGGCGCACAGTAAATATGCTTTGTTCTTTCAACATAGGATTGTGTTGTAAGTGTGCTAACTTGCTAATTATAGCGTCAAGATGGTCCTCCCGTCTCTTTTTTTTGAATGATGATTACAAAGCTGTCTGCTGGTGTGGAGAAGTATTTCCTCTCAGAACGTGTTGGTTGGCCGTCAGCTGTAGTATTTATGTGTAGTGTGTTCATGTGCAAGTTTGTGGCCGAGACACAGTGATGTCACACGGAACAGCAGGGTCCCTTCATCGCCGCTGGTTCTCAGAAGTTACTCTTATGTGCGTCACTCTTATATTTTTTAAAACCTCTCAAATCAGTCCAAATTAGCCCAAAATTCTGTGCCCAGAAATGAAAAAAAAATCCTGAACATATATATATATATATATTTAGGTGTAAAGTTTTTGTTGAGTTTAAAAGAAAGGACAGAGGAGTTCCTCTGACCAGTGAGGGAGCAAGTGACAGGTGCAAACATGTGTGAACACAGTAGTAAACACGTGTCTCAGGAGCTGGACGGGGTCACGTGTGAGGACTGAAACAGAAGCAAGTATGAAGAGAATGCAGTCACAGTTTAGTAAACATAATCCTGTTTGCAACACAGTGAGAATGTGGGCTATGCTACAGGAGCGGTTTGTGGAGTTTCTGTGGAAGATCTGATGATGTTTTTCCACTCTGAATTTTGTCAGTTGAGACCAGTTTGTTGACCTCTCAAGGATGCCTCTGTGGGAATGATGATGTAAAACATAATCTATTGCTTTACGTACTTTGTATGTGGCGTTTCTCCTTGTGTCCATGATGAAACATGGCAGCAAACAAGTCGGTGGTTTTAGATGAGTGAGAGTGTAGAGTACTGCTGACATGATTACGCCCTTTGTAAATAATTTAAGCTCCTCCACTTCTCAAGGACACTGGCATCCTTGGCCAACATTATTGTCTTTCAGAGGCTGTAGCAGGTTGAGTTATACAGAGTGAAGATATCATGAAACTAGAAGACCTGAGGAATGAGTTGATACCAACCATGTCATGCTTGTTTGAGATATTTAAACAACACTCCGAAGTTAGGCTAAATTTTGCAAGGGAAAAACTGGCATGACCATTTTCACAGGGGTCTTTTGAACCGTCACCTAAAGATATCTGAGTGAAAGTGGGTTCTGTGGATACCCACAAGTCTACCATTTACAGACACGCCCACTTTATGCTAACCCAGAGGATGTTTGGCTTTCATAGGTGTGTTGACAATGAGGGAGTTTATCAGCGGTTTCCAGAAAAGAAGTGTAGTTCTTGCAGAATTCTCCAAATGTCAGAAGTTTTTGATACCAAATCACAGAATTAGGGAAATTACTGATAGACTTTTAATCTACCCCATCAAATGTATCATAACCTTCAGCTTCTTCAATTGATGAATCATCTTGGATTATTTTAGTGTCTTTTTTTGATCAAAGCAGCCACTTGTTATGGTAGAGGTTACAGATTCTCATATGTTAGTGTTTCTATACAGTCAGTTTAATACATGTAATGTAATGAACATTGTTCCGCCCAGCCCAGCGCAACAGGAGAGCAAAAGACCAAACCAACACAGAACAGTGTCAGAGAGCTGAGAGGACTCGGCCTGTCCCCTGATCTGGTGAGTCGTCTGCAGTACGTCCCTCTATAAATGCCTCATTCCACTCAATAACCCATTTCTCCCCCAGTGATCGTTAAAGTTTCATCTCCTCTTCGCCCCTCAGATCATGTGTCGCTGTTCCACCGCTCTGGAGAACTCTGTCAAAGAAAAGATCTCCATGTTCTGCCATGTAGAACCTGAACAGGTACGTCACTGAAGCCGAAGCACATTTATCTGGTGCTGCTTTATCCCCGACTCTCTCAGCTCCACTAAACTCACTGACCCATCTCGTCCCAGGTCATCTGTGTGCACGACGTGTCGTCCATCTATAGAGTACCGTTACTGCTGGAGCAGCAGGGCGTGGTGGGCTACCTCAGCAGGAGGCTCAATATGCCCATCGAGACTCGACCCAGGAAAATGCTGACTAAGTGGAAGGAGATGTCCGACAGGTGAGTCGTCAGCAGAGGTAAAGCATGAGGTTAACTAATTAAAAATGGCTGAAATTTGCGCTGTGCTGCCCTATGTGACTACATGGCTTCAGTCCAATGAAGGTCTTGCGTCAGATTGTTAACTCGTGCACATGCTGTGTTCACAGGTCAGACAGACTGCTAGAGCAGTGCTCCATAGCACTGGTTGGGAAGTACACCAAGTTTTCAGATTCCTATGCATCTGTCATCAAAGCACTGGAGCACTCAGCGCTGGCCATTAGCCATAAATTGGAGGTTAAGGTATGTTAACTCACAGTGCTCACTAACCCATCTCACCAATGTCTTCATTTAGATCACTCACAAATAGGAACTACAGTGTGACAGGATGCAAAATTGAGGTGCAGCAGCTTGAGTATCAGCACCTCTGCTGTATCAAGTTCAACACTGTGGAGACCAAGGGTGTAAATCACCAGTTTCATCACGATATCGATTCTTTGGACAACAATACAATATTTTCTGATATTACAAAGTCTGCCACAATACGATTTCGATTCGATATGATTCAGGGGTCTGTGATCACTATAAGGCGATATTAAATAATAAATTTACCCAGTCCGTTAAAGAAGAAGCTGCCACCTCTTTCTTTTTTACTTTTAGCCTTAAAACACATAAATAATATGTACAGTAAAGTTCACTTTAAAAGTTATTACTCAGAGAAGGAGTGCTGTTTTTTGGCGCAAATTGCGGTAGTGGAACTCTGAGTCATTTGAAGCACCTTTATGTTTTTGCATGAGCTGTCACAGCTGTCACTCCTGCAGCTGCTGACCATGATGATGAGCAGTCAAATCAGCAGGACAAACTATAATAACTAACTTCCTGTTGTTTGCAGAACACCAGCTGAGCATACTCCTGCCTCTGTCACCTCCTGCAGGGTTGTTGCCTCACGTCTCTCCCTCTGACCCCCTTTACAACAAAAAATATTTGTTTTTCCAGAGTCAGTCAGTGAATCTGTCCTTTAGACACATTGCTACATGAGGGTCATGTGTCCAGGTTAAACTGCAGTGTTAACATCCAGACTGCAGAGCCCTCTTGTGCTGCCATCTAGTGGTTCCTCCATGCTCCGTCCCCACACTGTGCAGCTGGGCACATGTCAGTGCACAATGCTACAGCTCATGTAGGTGTGGTCACATGAACAACACGCCTTACTGATGATGAGTGATACAACAGCAGTGCCTTTTCTACATGCAAGATTTAGTGTGGAGCTGCTTTTTATAGAGTGACTAAATGGTCACACACAACTCTGACTTGTGTTGTGACACAGATTGTAAGAGGGAGAGTGAGTGGGGACAAAAGACTCCTCCATCCCATCACAGAGACAGCATGTCCTCTGATTAAAGAGGGATGCAGATTTTTCTTTAATGTGGTCCACACAGAAGCTTTGATAGAAAGTATAGAAACTCTTCTCCTCATCTTCTCTCCACAGTATATAGACTCAGCGAATTTGGAGCCGGCCACTCTGCAGGAGGAACCAGTGAAATACCACGAGGCGTGGCAGAAACTCTGCAGTGCTGAGTGAGTGCTGAGACACTGTCTTTTGTTAGTAATACAACCTGGACATTACATTTGTAGTTTCATCACCTGTTTTTCCTACTGATCCGCAGTGGCATCCTGGTTCCAGGAGGTTTTGGTGTCAGAGGAACAGAAGGAAAGATTCATGCCATCAGCTGGGCCAGGAAACAGAAGAAACCTTTCCTAGGTGCGGAGCTATGATCACACTGTCTTACTTCATATCTATTCTGCGATAACTGTTTTCACATTTGTTCTCGTGAAATGAACTGATATCCTCTGCAGGTGTGTGTCTGGGGATGCAGCTGGCTGTATGTGAATTTGCCAGGAACACCCTCGGCTGGGAAGGTAATATTAACTCTCCTGTGTAGTATGACATGTTAAAGAATAGCTGAAAGCAACCAACACTGAAATGTTGTTCAGATGTGCTCTGAAGTTTCCTCATATTTATCCCTATATCAGGGGAAACGTGAAGCACGACTTTGTATTATGGTCTGAGCACAACTACTCAGTACAAAGTAGTGTTTTAAAAAAAAATCTGAGTTCTGAATAATTTCTTCAATTTCATCTGCTGAATTCTTTAGATTTGACCACCATCTTATTAAAACAATTTCCCAAAGTGATGAATGTAGTAGTCCTGACGAGTTAGCAAGCTTTAAACATTTTGGTGGTTGTGTGTTCAGTTGTCCGAGTCAATATTCCGACAGCAGACTTAACGTCTACAGAACTCTGACTGGATCACGAGCATTGCAGTATTAACGTGACTCAGTGTGTCGTGGTTGCTTGTAGCAACGGCTGTTGTTGAACACATAGGTGTCCGCGTAAAAGCCTTCAGTATGACGTTAACCATTTTGCATTTATTATCTACACTAGCTATTTACGCAAGTTACTGTGAGCAACTACCGACAAATTTGGCTCAGTGTCACAAGTTAATATGGTCATGTTGACGGCCACTGGACTGAAATCTCGTTACATTAAGGCGGAGGCAGAATTCAATTATAACATGAGCATATTCATAGTGGTCTTGTGTCCTTTGGCTGTGGAGGATTTCTTATTTCAAAACACAAAACTCTCGTTCAGGTTTATGGTTTTTGACGTTCTGTACATGACTGCAGATAACGTAGTCGTAAGCACCTAGCGAATTATGCTTTTAATTTCTCACTGGTGTACACGTCTTCTACACACTCACGAATAGCACATGGATCTGGAAGTCGGTCACCATTCGTCAAATTTAAGTTCCATGTACGACACCCGTATTGGTGTAATAAATATCTTTAACTTAGAAAAGACTGTTAGCAGCAGCCTGTGTTTACATAAAGTAACAGATTTCATAACTTTGTGTTCCTCACTCAGACGCCAACTCAACTGAATTTGACCCAGAATCAAAGCATCCTGTGGTAAGACTTTTTTCTATCGAGAAATGATGTTGTTGTAATTTGACTTGAAAAGTGCCTTGAATTGAGATTGTCATGTTGAACCTTTGCAGGTGATTGACATGCCAGAGCACAACCCCGGGCAGATGGGAGGGACCATGAGGCTCGGGAAGAGACGGACCATTTTCAAGACCAACAGCAGTGTATTGCGTAAGAAGAACTCTGAGATGACTTACAGCCCAGTGTTGGTGTGCTGTTGTGTCTGCACTGTGCTCACAGCTGCTCTGTATTCCAGGCAAACTTTACGGAGATGCAGAATACGTGGATGAAAGGCACCGACATCGCTTTGAAGTATGTTGAACTCTCTTTTCATGAGCAGTGCAAACCACTTTGCTGACTGGTAGTGGGTGTATTTATTTTTACTTTGAATGTTGTCCTTGTGCAGGTCAATCCAGAGCTCAAGGGCCACTTTGAAGACAAGGGCTTCCGCTTTGTAGGTCAAGATGTCGAAGGCGAACGAATGGAGGTCATTGAGCTGGACGGTACGATAAAGGAAACACCGAATTGCTTTTTAGCTTTTGGGTAATAGTGTTTGGGGTTTTTCAAGGTCGGCAGCTCCACTACAACCTTCTGCATACTTTATTTTCAGATCATCCTTATTTCGTCGGAGTGCAGTATCACCCTGAGTTCACCTCTCGCCCCATTAACCCATCACCCCCCTACCTTGGTTTGCTACTGGCTGCAGCAGGGAAGCTGCAGAGCTACTTACAGAAGGGCTGCCGTCTGTCGCCACGGTAAACACGCACTTCTACTCATTCACACGCTTCAAGTACAGACTCCATTTATCAGATTAATAACTGTAACATTCTCGATTTGCCACAGGGATACATACAGCGATCGCAGCGGCAGCAGCACACCAGACTCTGAGATATCGGAGCTTAAATTGCCTTCTATCTCTAATGAGTGACTCAGGTACACTACTTATAAAAATGTTCATGATTTCATTTGCATGATGAGTCATTACTATGAAGTGCATTTCTACCTTCACCTGGAGATGGGCCAGTGATGCCAAAGCCGGTTTCCACTTCTGTAACACATTGTCAGATGAAGAATACTACGTGACTGATCATGTCTGAAGCCTTTTATGTCATTAATGCTCCGTTTAGTTGCAACTATGCACGTTATCTCTGGTAGTTACCGCTACGCTCCTCCAGGTGGTTGCTTTTCAATGTACCCCTGGTTTTAACAGATCTGGGGAAGACTGCATTTTCCTACTGTGCACCGTGGTCATGGAACAATCTCCAAAAAGATTTAAAATTATAAACACTTTTATCCATCAATGAATTTAAGGGCATCATTAAGAATGTGGTGACAGAGACATGCTCGTTTTTCTTGAGGCTACATGTTTGAAGTTTTATTGTGGAAGTTGTGTTTTGTATTTTAAATGTGTTTTGATTGGCTGCTACGTTGGCCAGGTCTCTCTTGTAAAAGATTTTTAATCTCATGGGACTCCCTGGGTAAATAAAATAAGTCAAATGAGACAAAAATCACAAGTATGGCAAAATGTTCACCTGATGCAGTGTAATTAAACTAAGGTAACTGATGAATGCCACTCTCCAGTCACATTGCGATCAGTAATCAAACATTATATAAAGCCAGTGACACTGGGCTTTAATGATACTGTTTGCAGGTCAGCCAAAAAAGTGGGCTACTTTGGATAATGGAATTATGTTGTAATATTGCACGAATCCATCTACATTTATCATGAAGTGCCAAGTCGTAAGGGTCATGTGAGCTCTTAATTTCAGAGTTAAGGTCACAACCTGGCCACCATGTATTCTTTTGGGTCAGGTGGGACCAGGGGTGAATGGGTGTGAAGTCTTCATTTAATGCCTCACTTCTGAAAGGCTGAATTTAGTGACAAACTACAGTGCTTTTGCCCGTGTTGAAGGGCTGCTACAAGCTGAAGTACCAATGCTTTAACGATCACCAACTCTGCACTTTTCTCTTAACAGCATTGCTGATACTTCTGGAGGTGTTGGGACGCAGACTTTGGACTCTAAGGCACTGACCGAGGCAGATTTCCTTCAGTGAAGCGGACTACAGACTGCTGTGAATAAAGTGTTGGGCTCAGCAGGACTTTAACAACCTGCCTCTTGGTAATGTGCCACTCCAATATAACTTGACTTTGTCCACTCTGACACTGTTGTGGCCTTAATGTAAATAAGTCCTGTTACATGAACTACCATTTATGGCTTATTCTAAACTTGTCTTCATGACCAGAAAATGGGAAATAATAAAGGGATTCTCAAAAATGGTCATTTTATGCGTTTTATTTCATTCAATGACAGTGAACAGTTTAACTCACTTAGACTTAGTTTTGAAAACCAAACACCTTTGTAATGGTGCAGTTAGTGCCACACCATCAGTGCATGTTCCTACTAGACAACCATGTCAGTCTAGTGTTGGGACACATCCTCATCACTTCGTTGTGGACATTGTGACATTCACTGTGGTGAATCCAGACACTTGGATTCCCGGCTCCATTTGTTCAGGCGGCCCTTCAACACGTCACTGGACCTGAAATAAGAAACCCATTTCAGTGCAATTCAGCAGCCTGTAGTAGACAGTATTCAACATGCTAATCTCAGTCCCATATCCGCAAGCTTCATCCAAACAGTCCTCATTGTTGTATGTGGTCATCATGGATCAGAAAGACAAATAATGCTTGTGAATATATGTTTACATACCTTCCAAACAGGGCAGTGTTGATCCCATGCAATCCAAGGAGAGCAGACAGATTGATGCCTACGGTAGGTGAAAGATTGTTAGAATCATGAAAAGTGTGGCATAATCTCTTCTAGCTGCTGCCCTTTGAAACAGGAAATCTGTAGGACAGTTGAGTGGCTGATGGTGGCATGAGAGGCCACAACAGTCAAAGACCACCCCATTTTCTGGCATGCACTTGGAGAACGTAGAGCTACACACAAGCTCCCGTCCTTAGGATAGCATGCTGCAACATGGACAAAATTCTCAGGTGATTTTAAAGACTGGTTACCTTGATACAAGATGACCTCATCCAGTCACGTTTGGGTCAGCCATGAGGATCACCTAAAAATGGAGCAATTGTTAATTATTTTTCCCAAGAGGTGATGGAATAAACTTAACTGCAGCAAGTGTGGCTCAGGTACACTATATATGTCTCAATCAAGACTTGTATCAGTGAGGGCAAGTTTGTCATCACAGCCAGAAACATTTAAATTTAACATGTGGCTCATAATGTACCTGCATGTGATCTGTTCATCTTCATGTTTCGCCCTTCCATCTTTAACTGTAGCCAAAACCTGCAGAAAGATGAACATGTTTAGTAAAGACGACACTACGTTTGATCAGCCATAAATCCCATAATCTAGTCCAAGTGTCCTTCCCCTAAATGTTGCTGGAGCAGTTATTTTCGAACTGAACAGCGACCGTCGGTGAAAGTCTTCATCTCGGCTTCCTGTTGACCGTTCGCTGCTACAGGAGAGCATGAACGGCTTCGATAGGAGCCTGTTATACAGAAATGGTATGTAGTCCTGAATCAGAAACATACCTGTGTTTCTGACAAGCATCCATGGTTGAAGTGGCAGGTGGAGCTTCTACTGCAGGTTGACTCTGCAGAAAGAAAGATCAGGTTAGTGAATGCTCTGCAGTGCTGCAGAAGGTCCACATGAAGGAGTTTAAGAGTCAGGATTCCATAGAATCGTTTCGGCTTCACTCACTCCCCCAAAAGAAATTAAAATAAATATAATTAGATTAAGAGTATGCAGTAGTTAAGACCTCACAAATTCAAAGTTAAGACTATTTAATGACTGTTGCAAAACTGATTTAAGACATTTTTAGGCTTTGAGGACTTTCGGTGACTATATTGACGTTTAACAAGCCACATCCAGCTTGGTGCATTGCAGCAAAGTGAGGAAAACCGCCATCTTAAGGTGTGTTATGTTCATATTTCTAAACATCAGTTTAAGAGGGTTCTTGACGACACCACGTGGTTCACACATACGAGCGTTGAGCTAGCATAAAGCTAACAACTAACTCGTAGCCTACCGACACCCAACTTAGCATCTCTTATTTCTAAAAATCCAACGCAATGTGGGTTATACTGTAAATATAACACCGTGCTGTAAATGTTAAGCATTCGCGTTACAGCACCCCGTGAGGCTACAGTAACATGGCCACGTAAGCTAGCATTAGCTTAACTTGCTAGCGCGTTTAGCAGCCCAGGCGTTTAAGTTATTAAACCCAACTCTTCAGTCGGCTATACACACGTAAGCTAGCGTAGAAAGCATTTTGTACATTGCTACACATGTACATGTAACTTATGTGACATATTTATGAGTTGAAGATAAGTTGAGGCCTCACCGAAGTTCTGCTCTGGCTCCACTTCGTCTCCTCGCGGACAACTTGATAAGGAAGAGGCAGAGAGTAGTGTCCCGCTCCCTTATATACGCTAGCGCCGAGCCGCCGCGCTCTGATTGGCCCGCGTAGCTCACGTGGACCCCTTTGCATGACGGGATATGTATTTTGGCAAGCGTTTAGGGATTCCTTGTTGTCTTGCAGATTCATCGCCACTTTGACACGTTAATAGCGACAAAACAGAGATGCTGACGTCTCAGTGAACACGTTATCCCCACAGAGACACATAGAAGTGAAGATGTTGTGTGTAAAGACAGAAATATGTCAAAGAGTCCGGTCATAGCTGGAGCTGAAGGCTCTGTAGTTCAGAACCACGGACAGCAGCCACTGAGTTAGCCATATGCTCTGTGGTTTGGAGATAACAACAGTGCGGTGTCGTGCTCTAAACAGACAGTTGCGACACATTGCTCTCACATGGCGGTGATATTTCACGTGCACTGGGAGAATGTGCGAGAATATCACACAGTGTTGACAACAGTCTGTGGGTGGCTGCAGCTGATTGGTTAAATGAGGCTTGGAAAACCTCAATTGTGTTTCCCTGCGACTCATCTGTGACTCTTTCATAACACACAAGTGTCCCACTGACGGCTGCAGCAGGGTTATAGCTGACATGTCCCGTGTATAGTAGAGCACAGGTAAATGTAACATCACATGATTGCTGCGCTCGCTCAGTGCTCCGCGTCTCTTCCTGAGCAGAAGGCAGCAGCAGCAGCAGCAGCAGCAGGAGCCGCAGCAGCAGCAGCCGGGGCTTCATGTAAACACACCGTGCACAGGGCTTTGTTTCTCACACGCTCCTCCGGCATCCCCCAGCTAGTCATGCCATGGATATTTTGTGGCAATACCAGTTCAGGATCATTTTACTCGGGGATTCCACGGTGGGGAAGTCGTCGCTGCTGAAGCGCTTCACGGACGGGATTTACAGTGATGTGGCGGATCCGACCGTCGGGGTAGATTTCTATGCCCGCTCGCTTGACATCGAAAACGGGGTGAAAATCAAGCTGCAGCTCTGGGACACGGCCGGTCAGGAGCGATTCAGGTATGAACTGCATCAAATGTATCTTACATAAAATGCCTCTAATTGAGTGTAAGCATCATAGGCTACTCAACCACCGAGTAGATCTGGCGTTAAATAATGGAGAGGCCTTATGTCGCTGTCGTGTTTGGCTGCTATTGTAAAATGAAACCCCCTTAAATTAAACGGCCATTTGCCCTCTCTTTGTGATGTAATGCAGCAGACAGTGGAGAACAGGGTCAAGAGATTATATAGGCCTCGATCTTATGATGGTCTGCAGCCTATATAAATCAGTGGAAATCGAGTTGCATCATTCATCCACGGATGATGGGCAGCCTCCTCATATTTAGGCCCCAGCTTGATTCCCTGAGACATTGACTCCACAGTCTCCAGGGCAACACAAGGATGTCACCCCCTGCACCCGAATCTAGTTTTGCATTCATCTGCCCTGTTGCTTGCTCTGTTTCATGTGTCCTCGCTGTCATGGATAATTTCCTTTAAAGCAGCACTCAGTCTGGAGACGCAGGCTCGGCTCTTAGATCTGCTTTCTCTTTTGAAGACAAACCTTCAGAGGGTGTTTTCCTCTCAGGCTTCACCACACTTTCACTTCTGTCTTAACCGACTGTGAGAAGTGTTTATGAAATCAGTCAGTAATGTTTAAACCACCCTGTGCAGGGATTGGGGACTTGTGTAGCCTGTGCATGTGTGTATTAATAGATCCTTGCAAGGGGGGGGCAACAACACAGGACCTTTAGGGACCCCAAGGGGCCGATGTTTACAGTCTGTGTGTGGTCAGATGGTTCATTTCAATTAATTTGGTTCACATCCCCAGCAGGGCAGTTGCCACAGTTTGAGGCCTCCTCTTGTCCTCGGTGTCCTGTGTCACAATCAAGTTATAATATTGCTGTTATTTAATCAGTATTGTGCACAGGACGACATAATGAAAATGCCTAAATGCATTTAAAGTTGCGCATACAAACTGACACACAGCAAACCTGATACTAAAGCATAGGATCACCAGATGGTTTTGGGGGTCCAAAGTCTAATTATCCGAGGTGTGTGTGAAGGAGAATGTGGATCTCGTCAGAGCTGTAAGCCTGAGATAGACTTAAGTCACAAAAATCAAGACATGAAGCCTGACTTGGACTCAACTGCTGTAAGACTGGCTGTACTTGAGAGCCTTGTCCCCCCCTGATTTGATTCAGGATTTCAACTTTAAACAGAATTCCAGCTTCGGTGTTGACCTCGTAAAATTTCACAACAATACAAATAAATTGGACAGGGACAGGAAGGCCTTGCATGGCCTGCCTTAAATTAGTTGTTAGTATGCACTGAAGATACTTAGTTAAACACCACTGAAGGGAAAATGTTCAAATCATTTTAGTGATCAGGATTTAGTGACCTGAAAGACTTGACTTGCGAGTTGCATATTAAGATTTGATTTGGACTTGCCTCAACTGACCTCAGGTGTGCTAATAAAAGCACTGACATCCTTAGTTATACTTCCATGGGGTGAGACTTGACACTTGACTGACCCATGACTTAACTTTGACTTGTCTTGACTCATTCGAGACTTGACTGGAGGTTTGCTTTGACGACACTTCAGTAGCTCTGTTGCAATAACTACTTTGTTGGACGATATTTTTTCCTGGAAGTAATTGCACTAAATGATATGATCGTCATTTTGAGACCATTTTATACGATAGCATAATAATGCAAGTACATTCTTTCGAAAAGCAAAGGACTTTAATTCTTAATAATATTCAGACATTAGAAATGGAATCTAAAATAAATATCTCACAGTGTATATTAAATTGTACCTTTGCAGGTGCAACACAAAATCACTCAGTTTGAGACTTAATACAAAATTTGACCAACAAAAACAAAACCATGTGATGCCTTTTGCAAACAGACAAGTTTAGCTGAACTCTGGGAACCTTGCAGTTACCTTCATAATCCGGATGGTGGCGCTGCATTTGACAGCCTCGTAGCCGGGTGGTTTGCTGGTGGATTTACAGAGTGAAGGATGAAGTTTTTGGACAGTTGAACTACTCTTGACTGACGTTTGGGCTTGTTGCCAGGGGTTAGCAAGCTAACAACTATCAGGATTAGCCCTTGGACTTGGACTTAGATATTCCCCAAAAGGATAAAAAAAACAGCCTTGAATCTTACATATTGTCGGGATAATGGAAAGTCTGTGCTGACAGGTCACCTTCATGTGTTCATCAGAACTGTCCTAGAAGTTTGTAGACTCACTAACATGTCATCAATCTCCCCAACAGGTCCATCACAACATCATACTACCGTAACTCCGTGGGCGGGCTACTTGTCTTCGATCTCACTAATCGCAAGACCTTTGACCATGTGCGGGAGTGGCACAAGGAGGTGAGTGAGCACATCCTGCCCCATCACATGGTCTACATCCTCATCGGCCACAAGAGCGACCTCAACAAGGACCGCAAGGTGAGCCGGGACGAGGCGGAGCAGCTGGCAGCAGAGCTGGGCATCCGCTACGTGGAGACATCGGCCAAGTGCAACAGCAACGTCGACCGGGCCTTCGAGCTGCTCACCAGAGACATCTACGAGCTGATGAAGATGGGGGAGATCGTCACCCGCGACGGCTGGGACGGGGTGAAGAGCGGCCTCACCGCCAAGGTCCTCTACCCGACCGACGACGAAGAGGAACTAGCTACCACGGTCGCTGAAAAGGGCTGCCACTGCTGACTGTGAACTCTCTGTATCTAAACACTGTCCTGTCGCACCAAGAGCTCACCTCGTCTCACAAGCCGTGTTTCCATAAACATATTTTTATGCACATTTTGAAGTATCAGTTAGAAAAGCTTTATGGAAACATCAAATGCCGATAAAACTCGCTCACACAAAAAAAGTTTTGATGCTTGCTGGAGGTGGTTTTTGCCTTCTTGGAAAGAGAGGTTATCCAATAAATAGGATATGGAAACGCCCTCACCGAATATGTTCTGACATAGCAAAGTGAGTCCAGAGACTGATCAGCTGTTTGTGATGTGGGCGTCTTCCCATGCGTAAAAGTCATTGCATTAATTTGTCTTCACACGGCCATTACAGCCAACATAAGCGACCAATTAAAACTTGCCCAATTGATGCAAAGAGCTCTCTCCGTCTTTTTCTCATAGATTAGTTAATTGGCCAAAGTGTCTTGTTTTGTGTCCTGTTTGCAACCTCTACTTCTTCTACTAATGGCAAAACTACACTTCGCGCCGTCTAGTTTATTTGCTCCGAACCAGTCGATGGAGGCGCATATAATTTGCATTTCTTTTTGCGGCGTTTCAAAAATTCGTTTAAACTTTGTTTGACATTTCAATGGAAACACGGCTACAGCTGTCCATTGAAACCAAGTCACTCAGGCTCAGCACCTTGTGATATCACCATCCGTCACTTCCTCACCTTGTGCTTCTTGCCCTCTCTATGTGTGGATTCTTCTGACAACTGGGATTCTTTTCTAACAGGGGGCCATTGTACATCCCGTTGTGTACTTTATAGGCAAGTTGTGTCTCTAAATCCATGTGGTGTAGCATGAGCTGAGCTGTTTTGGGCCTCGTTAGGTTTGGAAAACACAGAAAGCATGCAGAAGTGATGGGGCTTAGAGTGAAGCCAATACTGCTTTTCACAGCCCTGGAGTTAATGGACCACTGAGTATTCTGAAGGTACATTTCATACAGCACTATTGTGGGTTTCTACCTGTCAACGTTCGTGCAATGCTTTGCCTGCAATCTCTTGTGACTGTAATATTGTAAATAATAGTGAAATATATAGAGATGAAAGCTAAAAGGTCACTGAAAGCTATTTAACTGATCATGTGAACACACACAGTGCACTCTACAATAGGTGTCACCATGTTAAATCAATGTGCTCCTGCTACTGTAAGCTGTATGTGCACTTACGCCAAACTGACTTAAACCTTTGATCATTCTGTGAATAGATAAGTAATGTTTTTGTAAAAAAAAAAAAAAAAAAGATTATTTCTAGTTAAGGTGTATACATAAAGATAGGCCATAGTATTTAGGATAGGTGGTACCATGTAGGTATTTGTATCATAGCATAACAGGAACAAGACATCAAGTGTGTTACCTCTCAGTCATCAGACCTTTAATGACTTCGTCAGCAGTAGTAAAGACGTGTTTGACTAAGAACAAAGGGGAGTTTGAGTCTCACTTGCAGCTGTTTGTAGCTCATGCAAACAGCTGCTTCTTTAGTTCAAAGCTTTATCCACAAAAATGATATTCTGTTCAGGCTGATGTGGCCAGCTTCTGTGGGCCTGTATGTTATGCTGTGTCCCAGAAGTGTCAGGAGGAAATGTTGGTGTATATGTGGAAAAAAAGTCAACTTCCATGTAGTAAGCTAGGCAAAATCTGTCAACACTAAGATGTCACGTCAACATGGCATTATGTACCACTAAAGCTAATTAGCATTTCTGTTAACATGGTTGTTACTGTCTTGCAAACCCACCACACATCAACAGTCTCAGCAGTCGATATGCCATGAAAACACAGCACCCTGGATTGGGTTTTGGCAAAGGACCTTTGCCCCTCTCACGTTTATTTCCTGCCTGACAAAATGCTTGATTTGATCTTTGCGGGGGAAGCAAGTATATCCACTATTTTTCCAAGTTAGATGAGAAAATCTATATCTGTCTATGCGTTAAGTACAGAGCATGACCCAGGAGGCGATTAGCCTAGCTTAGCCTTAACACTGCTCAGTGGCGCATTATGCCAAAAAAGTTCAACTGCCACGTATAAAATTTCCTGGATTATTGGCACTCTTCCACACTGTATGGCCTAAAGAGCAAGCACACTGAAACTTTCCTGGAGTGAGTCTGCTACTTCTGGTTCAGTGCTCCGTTAACTTGAATGGGGATAAAAATGATTCAGTCTTGAAGCTCCTGCAGATTTTCCAAATGTTATCGCGCCAAATGGATCAAATCTTGATAGTGAAACGAGTCATTTCACAGAGGTTGTGATGCTCAAAAATTGTATCCAATGATTTACAGACATCTCTTTCATAACATCTTTGAGCCTCATGGCAGCACATGACGGATGTAATAGCGCTCTTTGGCCACTACGAAAATTGGCTTCAAAGCTCAGCACACTCCCTGGGGCCCTGGGACAAACCAGCTGCAGTGACTTCCTGGTGTCTTGTCAGAAGGCGTTTCTCAATCTGCGTTCTTGCCTCTACTTGTGTTCTTGGGGACTTGTGAAACGTCATCAGTCGCAGCCCAAGTACTGTTCCAATTCACAGTCTGCATCCAGCCAAGTACAGTCCAAATGCCTGGATGTGAACTTGCTCTGCCCGTTCCATCGGGCGGTGACTTTTGACAGCCAGGTATCCCAGAATGCATTTCTCACGGACCAGCGGCAATGGCAGCTGTCCGTGGGAGTTTGTACTCCCGAGTTGAATTTGCCAAGTGCGCGAGTTCGAACTTGGCGTACATGGTATAGAGAAACGCAGAGTGACTTGAGCGAGGTTGAAGTGTGGTTAAATTGTGCCGGTAGAGACTCTAACATCTGTGCTCACTGACTGTCTTTCACAAGCAGGAGATGCTTGACCCAAGTGAAGTAGTAACAGCACACTGCTATGCCTAAGCAGGTTGGTCTCACTCTCAGGGTGTCAAATTTTGCCGCTCTGGCAGTGTCCCCAGCGTCACGGTAACCTTTAGTGTCTATATGAGATGCAGCAGGCTTTTGACGAACCCTAATGTAAACCCATCTGCGTTTTTACATGTTCGGAACAATGGACATGGTATAAAGAGCAGGAAAGTTTGCTTAGGGTGGGTGGATGGGTCCAGCAAGGACAGGACTTTGACCCAGGAGACTGGTGTTTGTGTCTTGTGTAAAAACTTGAAGTGGACAAGTTATTTTGCAAAAGCATCAAAATATAGGGATGTAAAACTAGTAGGGATGTAAAACTAGACGTTGTCTTTTTTTAAATTTCTGTTTGGGTACAAATTAAATAAATAAGACACAATGTGTTGCTTGCTTCATGCTTGGCCGGTCACCTTCTCACTCCAGCTCCGTATTCAATGCAGAGACATGAGAGTAGTATCAGTTTGTTCATAAAACGCCCACAATGAAAACAAATCAGTGTATTTATGTCTTTAAAGCTTTTAAAATGCTCTTGTTACTCATGAAAATCTGACTGAAGTGATTGCTAACATCCGTTAACTTTCAACGGCAGGATTTTCACTAACCCTCGAGCTGCACTTCAAGTTGCTTAAATTCTTTGTTAACTAAGTCATTTTGACATACCACACATAAGCCTCTGCACTGGTAAGAGTATTTGGGATTTACGGACTTGTGACAGTAATAACACCAGCTGTGATGGCGCCTGTTACAGTCAGCTTGCTGTTCTTAGCTGCATTTACGATGAAAGCATGTCTGTGCACACCACTTCCACACATAGCAGTAACTACCTTTGACACAGAGGATCACGTATGCTTCAAGCCTCCAGAGCCTTTTGACTGCAGACGCTATTAATCTGCCGTTTACAGGCCCGGAGTGAACAATAAACTAGAGTGGTCTTTGCCTGGGAGCTCACCTCCAGTCCCACTGCTTATTCACCTTTTACCAGCATCTCACCAAAAAACCTGTTCACACCCACACTGTAAACAGCAAGAGATTATGCATTCTGTAGTTTTGACTCATGTTTGTCACTGGGTTGATAAAAGCTGGACGAGTGATCCAGTAATTTAAATACATTTGCAGCATCCCTTTATTTTAACCTGTCTGTGCAGATCCTAACCGATGCTTCCTGCTAAATCATCACTCGATAGCCATGTTTAAATACAGTCGTATATACACTATAAGTTTTTGTTTGTTCGACAATCACATGTTAACATTTTGTGTTCTTGGCACAGGTGAGGAAAACCATGCCTTGAAATCTGGCTACACATCCTCGCAACATCAGAAATCAAGAGAGTGACTGTGTTTAATACTGCGACTACGTTTTTGTCTCACATCTAAACAGGGTTCAAATGTACGATATTGATTGAATTTGTATGTTAATACTGTGCTGTTCGCAAACTGTTCTCCAGTGAGCATGACTCCCATTCCCGAGCACTGCGTGGTGTGAAGATGGCAGCCGAGGAGCGTTCGTCGGAAAGCGCCACGTACATTTAAAGGCAAACACTGGAAGGACACCAAGAAGAAATGGCTTTTTGAAAGACGAACTCTATGGGACGAAATAAGCTTATTCTTATCAATCATTACTAGAATATCCAGCAATGATATATAGTTAAAAACTGTAATAAAATACAAAAGCATTTGTAATCTTACAAACAGTGACCATCCTGTGTGTAGACCATAATCGTGATGGTGGCCATAATCAAGCTTCAGTCCAGATCCAGCCTCTCTCTTACTGTAAAGGGGTAGTTCAACATTTTGGTTGCTTTCTTCAGGGCCGGCTGTGCACTTCTGTGGGCCCTACGCAGGATTCGATCCCGGGAACCCCCTTATTGTAATGTGTTGCCACTTCACATGGCACCGAACCAACCTGTGTTGCACTTAGTCCAGTTTGTGTTGTCTTGTTCATCAGTTTTGTTATATTGATCATATCTAATACAGACCCCAGTGTGTGGGGTTTGTGTTTTTTTTACCCCAGAGTCCTCCTGGGAGTGCTTGTTTCATAGGGAGCAGTATATTACTTCCTCAGCGCACCTCAACTGTCTATTTTGCCTGTCTCTGAGAGTATTGTTCCGTCAGTATTTGTTGGCAAAAAAAATTCACATTTTGTTCAGGACATTTTATTTCATTATTGTCTCCATATCCATTTTCTTTAATGCTTAACCTCTTGAGGGTTGTGGGGGGCTGAAGCTAGTCCTACCTGACATTGGGTAGAGGCGGCGTACACCCCCGGACAAGCTGCCAGACCATCACAGGGCTCGTTATTGTCTTGTGTTTGTTAAAAAAAAAAAATCAAGACCAGAAGGCCCTATGCAACTGCCTGTATCGCTTAATGGGTAGGGCCGGCTCTGACTTTCTTTCTGAGAATTGGATAAGATTGATAACACTCTCATGTCAAATACGTTAAGTATAGAACTTGAGCCAGGAGCAATTAGCCTAGCTTAGTCTAGCTCTGTCTGAGTTTCGAAATAAGCCCATAACCACGTCTAAATCTTCGTGATGACCACGTTGTATTTTGTTCGTTTAAACGGAAATTTAAAAATTAGGTTGTACGGGAGTTACATGCTGGAGCTATGTCTTGGCGACTAGCAGCCTGGTGCAATGACTCTCCGGGGTCTCATTGTAAAAGCAAGATTAACCGTTGTTCATCAGGAAATTGCTCCAGCGAGTAACTCCCCTTGCGTTTTTTGTTGGTGCACAGGTTGAACCAACAAGATACAGTGAGTAGTTAGCAGGCTTTCACAGAACTGAGTAGCTGCTTCAATCTACTTCCTGTCTTTAAGCTAGGCTAACCACATCCTGGCGCCAGCTTCATACAACACAAACATGAGATTGACATCGATTTCCTCATCTCGCTCTCAGAAATAAAATAAGCAAAAGTCCTAATATGTTGAACTATGCCTGTAATGATGTGTTTTTTTTATGTTGTCCATATGAATGATCAAACCACCCCACAGGTGGGGAATACTGTGGGCCTACCAGGGAACATCAGCACCTGTTAGGCCTGCATTACGGTCCATAGCACAAAACTGTTCAGCTCCTGATCCCCATGGTCACATTTCACAGCTTTACTGAATAAATGTTATTTATTTTATATATCATGTATAAGGAACTTGCCTTTTATTTGATGTGATTTTATTGATTGGTTAAAAAAAATAAATAGATGTCCAATGAATGATGTTTGGAGTCAGTTTTTTGACTGGGGTTTGGCGCCATCTTGTGACACTTTGAGGGAGCATCACCATGACCTAGATTGGTTATTGTGATATCACGGACAAGGGCGGCACCTTTTATCTATAACAAGAGTTGCATTGGTCTGAATTAGATTTTGTAGCTGATAGTGAGACTGTGCTACAATCATGGGAGGAAAATTAAAACAAATAAAATTATATAGTCATTATTAGCTGGAACCTGTTGTTTGGCAATAGATGTCAAAGAAATTAAATGTGTTCTTTCTTAATGATACTTAATGAACAGGCTATCACAACATGAAATTCTTATAGATTGAATTAAGGGTGATTGGGACTGTTTTTGAATTCCCTATTTCTGTGAGTGTTATGTTATCATCATTTTAAAAAATAAATAAATGAAATTAAAAAAAACTGATGATGTTACCTGCCCATTTGAGGAAAGAAGAAAGTTTTATCATATTCCAAGGAGGCGCGGCATACAATTACAAAACACAAATAACATGGCTACGTCTGATATTATTTTATACTAAAGATTTTTAAATTTGACACCAAATGTGAAATTAAATTTGAATCTAAAAATGGATCTTGGTATTTTTCTCCACAGAATACATCAGGGCAGTGTGCAGAAGGTTTTCAAGCAGCCTTTAATCAGATAAAATGTGTAGAAATTATACTTGAATGGTTATTACATTTTTTGTCAACCTTTGAAACCTGTGGCAACATCACTTATCTTGAGCTGCTTTCACACCCCTTTTGCAAGTATGTAAGCCTTTGAATCTCGAGCAAATTGGTGCAATTTCTTTCAAAAACATGGGGAAAGCAATGTCCCATATACTATACTTGTAATTATTATCATTACATTTTTTTACTAATGTTCTAGTTTTGAATTTTTTCTTTTGAATATTTTCTTGCAATTTTTTTAGGGCAATTTCTTCTTTTATTGCTCATTGACTTCCTCACATGTTTTTTTTCTTTTCTTTTTTTAAGAAATCACGCCAATTTGCTCAGGTTTCAAAGGGTTAATGTGTTTTCATCTTTGGCGTGGATCATCTATGTGAAGCTAATTGAGAAGGAGCAGCTGAAATGTCGGTCAAAGCGCTTTTCTAGGCGTTCATTGGTTTCCCCGCTTTCCCTGAACGCATCAGCAGCTTGAATTGCGCTCAACAACCAATCAGAGCCAACAACACAAGGCTGCGCTCATCTTTTCTACCCATCATGCTTTGCGACAGTCAAACCTCCACAGCCAAATATACTCAATCTTTGAATATAACTCACCAGTGGTGAAATATCTCACATCACTGTTGTCAGTGTTTATGGTCATCCTGCACTACACCATAAAGCAGTGACACACAGACGGAACTATATATTCACCAAACCTCTGAGTGAGGAGCATGTCGCCACTGGTGAGGGCGAGGGATGTTCACGGTCCTCGTTAAAAAGGGCTTCTGCCATGCTTGGCACAGGAGGGGTGGGGTTAACCACTCTTCTTGCGGAATCGCCATCAAGAGATTTCGGAAGCACAATTTTTTAACCCAGGGGCTGCTGGTGATCTCTGGTCCCGGCGCCCCGTCTCTCACTGTGAAAGCAAACATCATGATGACTCTACAGAAATACAAGTGATGGGTGACAAGATGTGTTAAAGTATATTAAATGTATCATGAACTCTGACAACTGCAAGCTACATGTTGCACCGTGCTGCAGGGTGACGCTTTCATCTTTGGCTGCAGGAGCTTTGAAGATACAGAACAAGTCTTGCAATATGATGTTTGGTAGTAGATCAAGTCTTGGTGGCTTCTCAGGAGTGTCGTTTAAACGCAAATTAATCTGAGCAAACTGGTGCAGTTTCTTTCAAAACATGTAAAAAAAGGAAGCAAACAACTTGGTGAGAAATGTCCCACAAACTGCAAAGAATTAAGAGATTCAGAAAGTTATTTTTGAAAAAAAAAAAAAAGATAGGGAAAAATAATAAGCTGGGGAATTTTTATGACTTGTTTTTCACGTTCCTTCTTTTTTAAAATTTAATTTAGTTTTATTTCATTTTATTCTTATTGTTTTTTAACTAATTCTCTTGTTTTTAATTTTCTCTTTTTACTAATTTCTTGCAATATATCAAGCCTCTTTGCTCAGGTTTGAATACCTTGGTCTCTGGACTGATCAAAAGCTCTCTTTCAAACAACATACTGACTCAGTAACTAGTAAATTAAACTGTATCGTTCCCAAAATTGCTTTATAACTTTCACACAAGGAGAAGAATTGTTGAACAGCTGTTGCTGCCAGTATTGGACTATGCTGACACTGTCTATCAGAATACCCACGAAACATATCTTCAACCTCTCGATGTCATTTAGCCTCTGCAGATTTATTTTGAAGTGTCCCTTCTGAACTCATCACTGCTCAGTGCTCGAAGACATTAACACTGGCCCCAGTTTGATTGAACAATAGTTAACACCATATATTTCTTCATACTTTCTCTTTTTGTCTTTTAGTTCCCAAAACTAATAAGAGATTCACATTTAAAGCTCCGTCTGATTGGAATAATTTGCCCATCAACATGAGAACATTAACTCACTACCCCTCTTTAAAAACCTGTTGTTATCCTTTCTTAAAACATCATGTGACTGTTTCTGATGGTTAATGTCTTCTCTCCAGCACTGTCAGACATGTTATTATTGTTGTTGGTGGTGGTAACAGTAGTAGTAGTGGTAAACTGATGCTCTCTGTGTCTTGTGGCATATCCATCTCTTTATTATGTGAGGGTATTGAGGGCTTATGGGCATGATGTGGGGGTCATGTTGTTGTTGTTTATGTGTTCATGTTGTTCATCTCACTAATAAACTTTATTAAATACCCAGCGTGCTCCAGGTCAAACACTACATTGCAGTGGACACAAGCAGCTTAGACACAATCCACGAGATCTGGCTTAATAACCGAAGCCTGTAAAAACCAAAGGTGTCGCCACACGTTAAATACCCTTCACTCTCCAACATATACTAAAGTGACTTTAGTGGCAGTGAGTGAAAGCGGCTGCACATGAGTTTAGTCCGGGTTTACAGGAGCGTGATAACAAGGCGAGCGCTGTTCAGCAGGAAGTCAAGCTTTATCAGCGGAGTGCGCATGCGCCGCAGCTCTGCTCAATCTAGGGCTGCGTTTCTCTCCATAAAACGGTAAGAACAAGCACTTTGTCACTATGTGGGCTGAAATAGACTCGTGTGTGACATACGGGCCGGTGTTAGGACACTAGCGGCAGTTTGAGCCGGGGGTGCGGGTACATTGCGGATGGGGTTCAGCCAGCCAGGCTCGTACAGAATGGAGGGGCAACGCCGCCGCCGTGCCGTTGTTTGCTGTACGTGCCGCCGCACAGGGAGACGTCATTTTGAGGGGGAGCGGAGAGTTAAAATGCAGAGTTACGAAGGGACGTACGGTTCAGAGACAAGCGGCACGTAACCGTCACACTGTAAATGCAAAGCTTTACCCGTCTCGGACCGTATAGTTGACAACACCGTCCGGTTTGCCACACATTAAGTTACGCCCTTGCGTTAGCCATAATGGCTACCGCCGAGCCGAGTCTGAGGAGCTGTGTGCATCAGCGGCGAGAAGCAGTCAGCTGCCCACGGCGGTCGTGATAGCCCACTTAACTTTACCACGCAGGAGTCTGTTATCTGTGACTAAACGGATGGTTCACCTCAAGTGTGGCTGGGAACCGTCTGCTACACCGCACCTCACTTAGCATCTCCCAAAATCGCGCAAAGCTGCGGTTTCTATGCCCCAATGCGCGGAGTGCAGCTCACTAACGTTACCGTTACATCTCACTGCACTGTCTGACACTTTGTCAAAGTGCGTGTGCAGTTTCAATTTGCGTGGATAACTACCACACACACCACGGCTTATAATAATGTACCAGCCATTGTGGTCTCGTGATAACTGCACACCACGAAATAGTCCATTTAAAATAAATAATACTGTATTAACCCAGTTAGTATACAGTGTGTGCTCGCGATATCATCCATCTGGGGTTGAACCATTTGTAAAATACAAAATGCCCCATGTTTGGTTTAAATGAGCTGATAAACAGTCACATCATGCGAGACTGATATTGACGAATTCATGAATTTCAACATATTAATCATGTTGTACGAGTGGTTAACTTTCTCAGCAACATTTAAATGACAAATTGCTGAAAGAAGTTTGTTTTTCTTCATGGCAGGGAGACTGAATCAGCTGACAACCGACCTAACTTTAAATTAAGCAGTCCCTCCAGGAAACTGGCAGCAAAAAAAAACTTGAATTTGCGCCAATTTTGTAAAAAAATTGCGATGAAAATCGCGGCATTTTAATGTGTTTGTTTTTTTTTTGCTTTTTTTGCGGCAAATGACAAAAATTGTGGCTAATGACAAAAGGATTAAAAAAAGTGGGTTTTTTTAATTACTTCCTCAAAAAAAAAAAAAGTCATGTAATCACTTGCTATAACAATCACACTGAATATTTCAAAAACAACTGCAAATGTTTTTATAGTTCTTTTCTTTAGTTTTATTTAATTAGTTTCAACACATGGACTCCAATAATGTTGCAAAAAATCCTGAGTGAATATTGTAGCTCTCAAGCAAGACAATGTGACTGTAATACAACATGTAAGCTACATCTTCTGTAAACCTAACATTTTAATGCATTCAGTCTCATCTGTAACTGATATTATATTATACATCCATACTGTTATCATGATGGCTCAACGACAGATGGAGACATGAAATACAATGTTTTTTCAGTGTATGTAATATTCACTCATTGTGCAAAACAAGAAAAGGCACGTTTGCCAGTTCATTTTAAAGCCAATATCGGCCGATACTGATAACATGTTGACACTATTGTGCATCCTGAACAGAAATTTAAAAGCAAAACTTCTGTTTTTGCTCCCATTTTTACAGGTTTAAGTTAAAGATCTAAGATTTTTTTATACACTCAGTAGAAGTATTTCTCTCAAATTTTGGTCATAGATTTGCTAAAATTCGTGTTCATGGGCACTTCTCTCTTTTTAAGACTATCCATCCACCTGACCCAGCGCTGATTAAACAGCAATTCAATTCACTTCATAAACTGTCTTCAATGGCAGTACATCCAACTGACACACGTTGCTATTTTGCGAATAACTTTGACTTTAAAACTTTCTTTAACTCAGTTCAAAAGTCGCTTTTAATCTCAGTGTCTTGACATTACTAATGTTAACACTATATGAGAGCAAGAGAAATATTTATGGGCTACATATCATATTTCATGGAATGTTTTCTTTATGTATTTGTCTTGTGTTTCAGATGAACAAACTCCTGGATAGCTGTTATATGAAAGCAGCCCCCCTCTGTAGTCTTCTCTGAGTGTGATGGCGACCACCGACGAGGTCACGGTGTCCATGGGGGAGGTGGTAATGGTGAAAGCTGACGGTGAAGGAGACGGTGATGACCCTAATAAGACTCAGGTCATCCTCCAGCTCCAGCCAATAACCCCTGGGTAGGTACTGAACCTAGACTTTCTTAGACTGGGCTAGGATGTAGCCTCAAACTACAGTTCATGTCACTTCAGAACAATTCAAGATTCAAGATGATCCGCCATGATTAGGTGTTAATTACAGTGGGGCAAAGAGTACTGCTCCTGTGTAGATACTGAGATACAAGATAGACAGACAGTGTCCTCTGTACTACGAAGAAGGAATGTGAAAATGCCAACTGTTGTCTTTTCAGAGATGAATCTGCTGAAACAGATGCAGCTGTCATGGCTGTTGAAGCACATCCAGGTAAGAGATTGTCAGAATAATATTTGGACAACTTGAAAGATTTAGTCATGCTCACATTGTGCACATTACGTTACAAAAAGCTTGTTTTCCCCTGCTTTCCTCACATTGAAATGTCATGTGTATCTTTTCACTAGAACAAACAGATGGAGATGACGTTGAAATTGGCTGTCCCATAACTTGCGGCGACTGTAAAGCTGTGTTGCTAGTGAAGAAATTCGTGTGCCCAGGAATCAATGTAAAATGTGTGAAGGTTGGTATTCATCATGGTTTTTAAATCTACACTGAAGCAAAATGGCAGCTGCAGGGTTTCATAAGGGCTGGGTGATATGGCTTAAAAATAATATTTTGATATAGTTAAATTACTGTTATAATTTAATCAAAGAGGGGCTACTGCTGCTTTTCTTTTGAAGCACCCTGCTCGTCTCAGGCCAGAAATGTAAATGTTTTTGCTGCAGACTTAAAGCTTGTGGCCAGTTAGCTGTTGCAGTTAGCAGAAATGTAAACTGTTTCGGCGTTGCTGTTAAACATGAGGATTTAATCACTGTGAGCTGGAGACAAACTAACAAGTCTACAGTTATATTAAAGGGGAACTAATGTTCTTTTCAACCTGGGCCCTATTTTCCAATCTACTTTTGTCTAAATGAGTGATAGGATGTTCAATATTTGACATTTCTCCAGTACGAAGCTAGGTCTGACCTGCCTGCAGCCCGTGAGCATGCCTAGCTTCGTACTGGAGAAATGTCAAATATTGAACATCCTATCACTCATTTAGACAAAAGTAGATCAGAAAATAGGGCCCAGGTTGAAAAGAACATTAGTTCCCCTTTAATAGTATTCACATGTTGCACTAGTGCTCCATGGTTGCAAAATGAGACTTAATCGTGGTGTATGCTTTGTCTGCTCACACTATCGTCAAACTCATCAAGGTAAACTTTTACTGCAGTGACGTTAAACATGATGATTAATTCACTGAAAGCTGGAAACAAACTAACAGCTCTTCAGTTCATATATTAATAATATTTGCAAGTCACAGTGGTGCGCCATGGTTGCAAAATGCAACTGCATAGTAGCAGTTTGAAGCGTTATGCAAATACAAAGACACATGCTTCGCCTGCTGACACACTGCTGCTCAGGAGGAAGTGGTCTGGATGGGCGGAGGAGTGTGTGTGATGTATCATGTTTGTGAATCTTTCTGTTTGTCTGTGAGAGGCAGAGAGCAATAGGAGAGAAAATCGGAACACCATAGCGAATCTCATCTTGATGGCTCACAAAAATGACGTGACAATTTACACTTGATGTTTTTGATATAATCATTTTATATATCCACATGGAAACATTGACTCAAATATTAAACACTCATAGATGGCAAAAAAGACTGTTACAAATGGTTGTTACTAATCAATACTGTATATAGCTAAATGGCAACTAGGTCATTCAATAGTCACTTAGCAGAAAATGAACATGTACTTCTTCTGGTGTCCCACAATAACGACACTGAGCAACCTTTTTATTTATTCTCACTGTAAACCTGTAAACTTCAAATAGCATTATGCTGATTACAGCTATAAGTGGCCATGTGCTTACAGTAGGTGATTAAGTTGAAAGCCCTGAACGCTTAAATATGATGAATGTTCCTTTTTAGGACTTAAAGCTTTTTTTAAAACAAGTTTTCTTACTAATCTTTTCAGACATAGTGTTATGAATGAGTTGAGTTAAACAGGTGTTTACTCTTATCAATCACAGCTGGTCAAGCTGAATCCGTAACGAGCAGTTAAGCACAACAAATGTTCTGAACCAAATGAAATATTGAGCGCCATGGCTCACGAAAGCATTTTGAAACAGCAGTGAAGAAATCATTTAGGCAGCTGTCAGCAGCGCAAACAGTACTCTACATTGGGCTGTAGCAGCTGAGGAATAAATTAAATCAAAGTCAGTTTGCTCAGCTTTAAAGCTACATTTGGGAAGTTTTAGAAAAAATATTTTCATCTCCGCCGAAACTGTAACTACATCCACATGGTAGTACACGAGACGGATGGTCTGTGGAAAATCATGTTCCTCCTTCTCCTTGTAGAGCCTCTAATGGCATTTGCTACCACGAGGTGGAGGAATATGATTATTTTCACAGACTTTACTCAAGTTTTTCTTGGTCTCAGTTTTAGCAGCCCAGTACCTACGAGTAGTGGCACTTCTATCACCAGCCTCATTGTAAGAAGTGTCATGATTGCATACAAACAGTAGCATCCTAGTTAAGCATTCACACCGGTGCTATTTGGTGCGCTTTAAACGAACCCTGGTCCACTTCCATGGATAGTTCGGTTCGTTTGGAGTGGTGTGAACGCTCATTTGAACTCTGGTGTGGACCAAATGAGCGAACCCTGGTCCGCCACTGGGGCTCTCTGTTCACTTGCAGTGGGAAATGCAAACAGACTATCCAGCGAATCAAAGAGAGGAAGTGAACCAAAGAGAGGAAGTGACGTAGAGCGCGGTGCATTTTGGTGTTTGTCGTTTTTGTGGTGACCAGGCCGGCTAAAGGGGATGGTTTTATAAAGGAGTTCCTCAGGGAACAATCGCGGATCCTCCACAGTTTCAGTCTGAAGATTCTCTACATGTTTTTTTCTCTGAGCTAAAAACTTTGACTCTGCTTCAGACTCTATCACATTATGACAATTTCATGGTTGCTTATTTCTCCATATATAATTCCATTTGAACTCGGACTGTTACCTGTGTTTTCTGTCTTCAGATCCTCCTGCTGTTTCTCACTGACACTCAATCTGACCTCCAACTGTTAATTTATCATGATAATCTGTTCTGTACGACATCTATTGCACGTCTGTCCGTCCTGGACGAGGGATCCCTCCTCAGTTGCTCTTCCTGAGGTTTCTGCTGTTTTTTTCCCCTGTTAAAGGTTTTTTTTTTTGATAAGCGGCTAAGTTTTTCCTTAGCCGCTGTGAGGGTCCTAAGGACAGAGGGATGTCGTATGCTGTCAAGCCCTGTGAGGCAAATTGTGAGTTGTGATATTGGGCTTTATAAATAAAATTGAATTGAATTGAATTTCCAGATGGGTTTTCCTCTTCCTGGTCAGTGGTGATTTCGGGTAACACCGTCCCCAAATGAGCAGCTGTTGTAACTGCATGATGTTGTCCAGGTGGTTTGGTCCGCTTTAAAAAGTGCAGTGTGAAAGTGAACCAAACCAAATGAAGGTGTGCAATTTTTCGGTATTCCCCGCCCAATTGAACCGAGTCCCCCGGACTATCCTGGTGTGAATGTGCCCATAGAGTATGTAGGACATTCACAAAGGTACAACTGCAGACGTAAGTATCTTTGTAATGACTGTAAACACACCAAAAGCATTTGTGTTTGGTTTGTTTTTGGTTGTTTGTGTTTTAGTAAGACTCTGGGCATTGCTGCTGTGACCCAGAAAGCCCAGCAAACGCAACACAATTTGAAAACATAACGTTCAGTGTCAGCAAAGCAATATCAGACGTATAAAGTACAGCATGTCATTTTGCTTCTTTTTTTTTCTTGTCTGTAATCATCGCTGCTCAACCTCTACATTGCACTCAATGAACTTAATTTGATTTCTTAACTAATACTCTCTCCGTTAGTACGAAGACCAGCTGATCAGCCCGAAGCAGTTTGTGCACATTTCTGGAAAAGCCACTCTGAAAGACTGGAAGAGAGCCATCAGGATGGGTGGAGTCATGCTAAGGTGAGGAGATTTATATTTGGATTAGTCAGCCGGAAGCCATATTTAAATATTCTGAGTGCTGGTTGGTTGCACCACACAGCATTACAATTAATCACAGTCTGCAGGCAAACTCTTACATATTTATTGCTGCTGATGTAACAGGCAGAGATGTGACTCATACGTCTTAAATATCCAAAACGATGACAAGATAAAAATGTTCCGTGTAGCTGTGAACTAACTAGACGTTATTCCATCACTCATGAGCTGTAAATGAGATGAGGATAATGACTCTTGGCTTTTCATTAAACCTCCTGTCTCTTTGACTGATGTTTAATATACTGTGTGTGGAGTATTCTGAAAAAAAGTATAATATCAGGGATACATCAAATATTGTAACTGCTGCATATTTTATTAAACAGAATATTATAAAATGGAAATGGAGCTATTAAAGACACTGTGGTGAACTTGTACTTCAGTTGTCCTAATTAGTTTCTCTCAAGTTTAAAGGGGAACTACACCTATTTTTCAAAATGTATAAATGTTATAATCTGGTTTAAGACAGTCCAAAAATGTAAGTACACATAAACAACTTTCACCCGAATCCAAATATATGCTGTTCACATAATCTGGTTGAAATTAATATATATAAACGCTTGAAGATCCACTCATTACTAAAGTCTCTGTCATATAAATACTAAAGTAAAGGTCAAAGTTGTCACAGTGAAATTAAAGGTGTGCTGATGGATTCATGTCATCAACTCATGCATTGAGTAACATTACAAGTTAACATTCAACCTTAAAAGTCGCTGGCAGTCGACCCAGTGAATTATTTTTTTCTCAGACTCCAGCTGCTGTGAGAGGCAGCAAAACATCCTTTCATTTTAGTTACAGTTTACTAATAAAACTCTCCACAGTATGAACAGTGGTTACATGAGCACGTGAGCAGCTCCAGACTTTATACTGTGTGACATCACAAGTTCGAGACATGCTCCTCTGGTTTCTGGCTTTAAAAGAGAGAGTAGCTCATGGTCACAAATATTGACCGAGCTTTCCTACGCCATGGAAATAACATTTTGCAGTTCTTAATTTAGGTGCTGTTCCCTTTCAAAGCTGCACTAACCAACAGTTTTTGCTTGTAGTGATGAACCCGCAGAGAATTATCATCAACCTTGCAGTTCCCTGCAGCTCAGCGAAGCTTAATAACCTAGTTTAGCTCACTGTGGGCCAGAAAACCAAAGCAAACTCCACTGTTATCAAGCTTGATTCTCTCTGCAGCTGGCAGCTGATTTCAGCTAAAAGCTCTCAAAACCCACTGTACACAGTTAGTGAGGAGCTGGTGAACATAGTGGAGCATGTAGAGACAGATATCTCCCTCAGGAGTTGGTGGAGACCAAAAACAGAGCTGAAAGGAATCAGGCGGCCAAAACCACAACCCTGTGTTTGTTGGATGGGTTCATAAGCAGCTGTTTGCTAATGTTGACCATAAAATTTCTCTGTTGCTGCTACTGGTTTAGGTTTATGGTGATGAGATGTGTCTTGTTATCCATGCAGCTTTATGAATACATGAATATACAGCACTACTTGCATTTTGGGATGCTTGTGTGCACTATTTATATTCTTTTGTCTACTTTGAGTATTCCTCCTACTCAGGCTGTTTGTGTAGCCAAGCCCTGCACATTAGTCAGCTGCTGCCTTTACAATTATAACATCCAAACAAGCAGAACAAGCATTGTGTTGGAGAAGCACTATACAACCAGCCACAAAATGCACATGCATGAAGTCAGGCAGCTCAGACAGCAATCAAACTTGGGCTGTCAGTTCTACAAGATGTAGATATTCAGGCAGTGGTGGCCAGTCAAATGAAACTCTTCAATTTACTAACTGTTTTATACACTTTCTAATTTCTGCTCCTCAGAAAAATGATGGATTCAGGTCAGCTCGACTTCTACCAGCACAGCACACTGTGCACCAACACATGTCGCAGCACCAAGTTTGACCTCTTAATCAACAACACACGGTTCCCTCCAGATGGCTCTGGGCTTACCACGCCCACATCCTCTCAAGGTGAGAACACACCGGTAAAGTAACAGTGATAAGGAAGATAAAAATATTCTCCATGTACAAGTTGTATGTTTGCTGTTTCACACATATACTTGACTGGCTGATTCTGTGGCATTATGACTACGACTGGGGACCAGCTGGAGGAAATGCTTCATTGTGTTAGACAGATTTCCTTCCCTGCATGAAATTCTTTTGACACATTGATTACAGCGACCTGCACCCCTACAGTCTTCCTCTAAGTGTAGCTTTACCTCTAAGCCTTAGCTTTGCATCACAATGCTGTAAACGCTACACAAGCAGTGACAACTGACAAGGCGTATTTTCCATGATTGCAGTGTGCATACACAGGGGTAAGGAACACGGCAACGGAAAGCTATTTGCATCCAGATTCATGCAAATTTCAAACAAGTCAGAATTAAATTTTCATGATTCTCTCTGAACAAGTGTTTATTTTAGCTCAGTGGTTACACAAATAACCTGAGCTCCGAGCTCTATAGCTACACTGTGCTTCACTGCTACTGTCCTGATAAGTTTGGGAGTGGCTCTTTAATTAAGAGCTGTGTCATAGGTGTGTAGCTGTACTATCCACCTACTACAAACACCTGTCAGCCAAACAGAAAGGAGTTCTCAATGACCACAGTATAAGCAGACATCACTGGATGTGGAGACAGAGGCAATGATGTCACAGTCATTTATGTTATCGACTTATTGCGCAATGTATGGATGTGACCATGATCATTTTGCTGTTCTTGGTATGTCACCAACATTGTAGCCAACATGATGCCAGCATAAACAGCTGGGTAGCGTAGATTTATCCCCAGTTGAACAAAGTATAAGTTGGGTGCCAGACCGGAGAATCCTACACTGTCATTTTTAGAAAACATATTAATTTAAATTGGTTGGGGAATTAGCCTGGATAGCTCGTATCCACCGCTACGAAATGTAAAGGGAAAAACACAAATCGTTGTTTCGTTCCTAAATTAAATCGCTTTTATATTCAACCCAAAACAGACTCATATCAGATGACTAAGGTTAATAATCAAACACATGATTCCAATTTCTCCTTTCGACGCTGAAACTTTCATTGTCTCAGTGTTGTGTTCCAAGGTAGCATAGTCTGTTCTCAAATATGCTCCAATATTCAAGACTTAAAATCAGACGCCAAAGGTTTGCTGCAAGTTTTTAATGTACCAAGCAACCAAATTCACATGATCTTAGGTCTTCAGAGCAGTGCAGTTGGACTGATGACCCTCAGACCTCAGACACTGGACACACCAGCACACAGGGTCAGTTTTCTTGTGGGTGTCATTTCATAAGCATAATGCTGGTGCTCCTGTGTGAATTGCAGCTCAGGTGGCCCTGGGTAATGGCGGAACAGCAGGCGAGGACAGAGCCGAGGTTCTGAGCGGGAAGATGGACTGGATTTCGAGCTCACTGGAGGCTGTGGACAAGAAGGAATCGAATGAGATCTCAGGTCACAGAGAGCACACAACACAGACAGTTCATTTGTAGGTCATACACACATAAGCACAGAGCACACCAGTGACTGAGACTTGCGTGTATCGTCTGTTTGTCCACAGAGGACACGCTGAACTTCTGGAAGGGCATTGCTGATGTGGGTTTGCTGGGTGAAGTGGTGACCAACATCAGCACGGAGCTGCTGGAGCTGCTGAACGGCGTGCAGCAGCGCAGGGAGCCAGCAGCCTTACAGGACACAGGTACGGAACAACGCTAATGTGTACAGGCTGCTGGGAAAACTCATCCAAACAGACCATGTGTAGGATTTAAGGCTCACTCGAAGGTGCATGAATGTAAAACAAATGGAAAGAAAGAACAAATTCACCTGCTGTTGGAAGCCGACGGATGAAAAACCAACACCAGAAAGCTTTTAGAAAGGCTGCCGTTGGTTCATGTAACAATAATGACTGATTGTTTACAACAGCTGAATTTGTTCCTCCTTTCTGACTGACCAAGTGACCCTTTGATTGATTGCCGCACTGATCCCAGATTCCTGTCTGGTAGAGGTGGCGGTGCTCAGTAACCTCGCCCAAGTGTTCGGCCTGCTCGACTCGGTCAAGAAGACGCTGGAGAGGAGGAGGCAGCAGACAGATCCCAGCCAGGAGCAAATCCTCAGCACACTCACCAGTGAGTACAGAGCACAAACAAGGTTCCACTTCAGCAGCTGCCACACTGATTCTCTTAACCTCTGTGACTCTGTGACTCTGTGGGGACACAGACTTCCTTGGCCCACGTTACTGTCTCTCAGAGGGTGTAGCAGGCTGAATTTTAAAGCTAGAATGAAGACACCAGTATCATATGAAACTAGAGGTCAGAAACAATTGTTACCAAACAAGTTGGCATAGCGTCTCGTGAATGGGGCTAAATAATGCAAAGTTAGGCAACATTTTGGCAAGGGAAAAATTGACTAGGGGTCCCTTGACCTCTCACTTCAAGATATCTGAATGAAAATTGATTCTGTTGTTACCCATGAGTCTCCCTTCTACCGACATACCCACTGTGGGCTAGTCTCGTGCAGTTCAGGGCAAAATACATGCAGTTTTTGCCTATTGTATTTGAATATTTCTGAGTCCCTAAACAGTCTTGGAATTGCTTAAATGATATGACTAGAAACCTGGAACTCTTGTGGATTCAATGAGTTCAACTGTATTCTTGTCACAGCCTCATGAGACTTTACAACCACAAACTAGAGACCTCAGGTGTTCAGACAATTGGTGGTTGTCATAGGTAGAACAGAAACACAATGTTTTTTTACATATTTATAACTAGAAAAACAGGAGATTATTGTAGGACTGATTTTCATTTTACCTTTTACAGGAAAACACCAGCATCAGTGTTTTTATTTTCTCAATTGACCCACTGTGTTTATGTTCTTGTTCAGTCATAGATGTGTAGTAAATCTCTAAGGTGCTCATTTTGTAGATGAAATCTACATTTTAGCCATGCTGGCAGCGTGACTGAAGGGACGGCAGTGTCAGTGTGCCAGTCCACCGCTTTAATTCAGATTAAACTACAACTACAGAATGGATTACTGTGACTTTTTGTACAGACATTCATGGTCCCAGAGGAGGGGACTGACTTTTTCCTCTCCAGTGCCACCATGAGGTGAACAAACTGATCTGTTTACCAGCCTGGATTATTCTTTTTTCTTTGCCACATGGAATAAAAATTATTAAGAGGAAAAATCTAAATATAGATGTTTCATGTCTTATGGTCCGGCACTCGTCAACACTTTACTGCCACCACCTCCCGTCAACACTAATTAGACTAATGAATATTAATCACAGATATAAGGTGAGAGTCGTGTTCCTTATTAGGTCCTTTTCATTGGTGGGTAAATGGTGCCAAACTGTTAAACATCATGGCTGATAACATTTAAGTACAATTTAATTAATATAAGTATTTCAGATGCTGCTTGTTGTGGAACTAAAAAATCTGGTGCATTGCCTTGGATTGGCAGGAAACGAATAAACCCTTTGAAACCTGGATCGTTATCATTTTTTTCTGCTGCATTAAGATGCCTCTCACAAACATTTAAACCTTTGAAACCTGAGTAAATGGTTTGATTTCTTTGGAAAAATGGGAACAAAGGCAATGAGCAATTTAGCAAGAAACAATCCTGCAAAATCTCACAAGCTCCAAGTTAGTCTAAATTATCAAAAAAAAAGAAAGTAGCTTGCCGGTAGCTGAGCTACATTCATATTTGCATCGTAATTCAAGTGGTTAAATTACCTTTTTTCCATTGTTTTGTGTCATTAACGACTGAAACTACGAACAATTTGAAGCCACAAAAGGAAAGGAATTTATATTGTTTTTCATTTCTATTTTACCATCGCTTCTCTACTTTAAATGAACTCCCTGTGACCACACGTATTGATTATTGTAATTTATAAACAAATATTAGGGAAGTTGTTGCATGCTATTTTAGAAGTTAACTTGCTGACGGAGTAATTCAACTTGGTGAAATGAACCCCAGCTCTAGTATCTGGAATGTTTGATCATTATTTACAAAGTAGTTTGAACTACTTTTTCCAAATACCTTTTTAGTTAACTGAACTAGATTTCTCCCTGGGGTCCCTTTGCTGTGGTTCAGCTTCTTCCAGAGTCAAGTAATTAGTAGATTGCAAAGCTGTGCTTCCAAAGTGGCTTCTCCAGCACTGTTCAAAAAGCAGATGACCTGAAAAGACTCAAGTATGAAAAATTACAGTTAAGATGCAGAACTCTTGGAACTTAATTATAGGACACAAGCCCAAATCAGTGGCTTTGTGCAGCTACTGCAAAGCCTGGTGTTTGTGTGAGTTTGTTATTTTTAAATTCATATTGTTTAAAAACTAAATATGAAAAAGGACAGATGAGATTTTGAAGAAGTCAGTGGTGTATATGTTTTTTAGATAGGACTCGACATTTGTTGCGATCTCAAATAAATATGAATATGAAATATCAACATTAGGCTGTGCTAAAAGAAGAAAAACTGAGAAAAAACTGTAGAACAAAATAACTCCAGTGCTGTGTTGTGTGTTCTGTGCAGACCTGGAGGTTCAGTTGGAAGAACACAGGAAGCAGCAGCAGGTTCGAGCTCTCTTTTCCTGCCCGCAGCCTGCCAAAAACAAAACTCCCACCAAGCGCCAGACCAAGCGGCCTCGTCTCCAGAGGCCCGCCTCCACCACCACCCTCCTGACCTCCCCCATCAACCAGCAGGCCACCCTGCAGCCCCAGCAGTTCACTGTTCTTTCCCCCATCTCGTTGTCCTCTGTGGGTCAGCCATTCACGGTGGCAGGCCTGCCTATCGCCTCCCTGGCCCAGTCCTCCAACACAGTCACCCTGCTGCCCGCAGGCTCGCAGGTCTTCACCCGCTACATGGTGACTGGAGACGGAAAGGCAGACACCATCACCTTGCACCCGTCCTCTGGCCTCACGCTGGTGGGCACCACCACCATGCAAGACTCCAGCCAGCTGGGCACGGTGGTGAGCCCCGTAGAGCTGCTGCACCTGAGCCAGCAGGCTGGCGGCGCAGAGGTGGTGCCCATAGACGGCCAGGTGGTGGACGGCACTATGGTGGTGCAGCAGGAGGTAATGCAGGGCGAGGTGGAGCCCGGCCAGGAGCACACGGTCATCGAGATCAACCCAGCTCCGATGGAGCAGGCGGTGGGAGTGATGGAGCTGCAGCTGACCGGGGAGTCGGGCAGAGATGGTGCTACCATGATGGTCCAGAGCGGGATGGAGGTGACGATGGCTGCAGCGGAGGAGGAGACGCAGTGCCAAATGCAGGAGGCACAGACTGAAGGGGTTCAGGGGTTGCAGCTGGATGCCAGCGGACAGTTGTCAGGTGTACAGATAGTGGTTATAGGAGAACATACTCAGGAAGAAAACAAGGTCAAATGAGACAAACCTCCTATTTTATCCAGCAGAGCAGGTATGGACTCGTACGATCACAGACTTGTGAAACTGTAAATACACAGAATTTCCAAATCCACAAATTGCCTTGGCCTAAGACCAAGCTCTAGGGAGTAGCCATTTTTCCTTTTTTGGTGTGTGTACATGCTTCTCTCAACTTGTTGATTTTTTTATTGAAACAAAGAGGCATCACAACAAAGAATATACTGTGTGCTTCTGTTTGATTTGTATTTAAAGTGTGATTCAAGTTCATTACAATTGTTGGGTCAGATATTTGTAGTTTTGGCCATCATTTCTGTTGGGAATAATAACGCTGTGCCCGCCGAGTTAAATACTGAGAGGTGAGAATGTGTCAGTATCTGAGTCAGTCAGACAGACTTTTAACAAGTCTGCGGGTTAGCCAAACCTAAGGGAAGTGAAAACATCTGTTGTGTGATCACAGTCTTACTGTGCAAAGCTGAATTATCACCACCATTTTGGGTGTGCACACTTTACAGTTACACCTCCAAATAAAAGGGCAAATCAGTTTCCCAAAACGTGGGCCTACCCGCCCTTCTGAACCAGGAGGAAACAATATAATTTGGCAAAAAGAGCTGAATAATAAGTATTTAACTTTTCAAGCTTTTTTTGCCACGATGACTTTGAATCTCAAGGACACTGATTTTGAGCTTAAAAGTGTCAGTCATCACCTATTTAGCTCAGTCTGCTTTAATCTGCCAATGTTGTGCTCATATTGCCAACTAGCAGATATTAAAAACACATTCAGCATATGTGAGTATAAAAGACCTAAATGTACATGAAGTCTGACCTTCTTTGCTCAAGATAGTGGTTCAATAGTTAGTTGTCAATACAACATTCATCTGTGGTGCAGAAACATTGAGAACGCCTGGTTAAATCAATCTGTCTGATCTGTTGTCAGTCTGGCTCATTGAAATAGAATGAATAGAAAGGACTTTGAACTACCTGAACTTGAAAATGAAACTGAACTGTAATTGTTAGTTGTCATGGTGACAACATGCACACATCAGCAGGGCCGTAAAGTGTCACACTCGCTAGTTGGACTGCCATTTTGTCCGACTGCTGCCTTTTAATTGATCAAAGGCATTAGGGCTGGATATCGTTTAAAAATGACAATACCAGCACCAATAATGGTGCCTTTAATGTGACACAGATCCCAGTAGAGTGCTTCAGTAGATAGTTTTTTTTTCTGCTAAATCCAATACCCACCAAATAACTCATTTGCATAAAGCGCCACCAGATGCCACAAGCGTGTAGTGACGCCATACTTAACATATGTTTTGGTGCATCTTAGCGTGCTGAACTGCCATCTCCATCAAAGACACTGCACTCAACTTCACCACACCACAGACTGTATGGGCTGTAGCTGTTACGGTCCTGGGCCAATCACATGTTGCAGTAAATCGAAGAATGCTCCCAGTGATTGGCTGCGAACACAACCATACAAAGAGTCAAGTGTAGCAAAGTGTCCAAGTTCTAAGTCTTTTGCAGATTATTCCACGTATAAGATGCACTGTACTGTAAGAGAATGACCTAGTTCTGATAAATGGAATGTGAAGCAACCTATTCTGTGAACGAGGACCAGCAATATGTGAGGACAGGGTTAAGACTGATGAAATATAGGGTGGAAGCATCTGTATCAAAGCTTTATAAATGAACAAATGCTTTTCCTGCCTCACAGCCAACTGTGGCCAGCCAACCTTTCAGTAAAGGTGTCAGTGGTGGGTGCTGTAAGGATCACCTGTTATCAACCTTAGGGCTGAGTGGTAGACAACATCCAGTGATTTCAGTGTAGAGGCAGCAGCTTTTCCGTATGTAACATCCCCACAATCCAAAACAGACAAAAATACAGATTCTACAATTCTTTTCCTGTGCACAAAAGGAAAACAGCTTTTATTTCTGTACAGAAAGCCAAGTGTTTGTCAGAATTTCAATATGGTGCTTAAAATTAAGATTGTCATCCAGCTAGATACCAAGGTATTTATATAGTTTGACTCTCTCTGTGAATGAGCGATTTGCAGAATGAATATTGAAAGATCCAGTGTTAGAAGCCTTGGTGAACAGCATCCATTTGGTTAAGTCTGAGTTAAGTACTAACTTAGGATGTAACTGAAGTTGAAGCAAATCAAAAGGCGATTGTAGACGTTCACTGGCTGAATGAGCAGATGTAATATAATATAAGCAATATAAAACTGTGTCATCCGCATACAGATGAAATTTACATGATTATTTATGTAAATTGAAAACCATATTGGCCCTAACACTGAGCCATGTGGAACACTTTTCGTAATACATCATCCATCTTTACACATTGCAGTCTGTCAGAGAGGTAGTTTTCAAACCACAGGCAGCTGACAGAATCAAAACCAATACAGGACATTTTGCTATCCAAGGCTAGTGCCTGGTTTGAGGTTGGAGATATGTCACTGTGCATAGGCCTAAAACCAGACTGTATTGACATCTTTGTAGAGGGAGTACATGTATTTATAACTGGCAGTGTTCGGAGGTAACGTGTTAGTTTGAAATTCAAGTAATCAGTTATTTAGTTGCCATTAATTCCTCGTTGTTGAAACATGATGTAACATCACTGTAGTTGCCTTCGAAGAAGAACTGAGCGCCACTGCTCGGCGTAAACTGAGAGGCAAAGAAACAGCAGGGATTTATTTTGTTTCTGTCGAGTTTGAATGAAGGGTGTTTTACGATGGGTTAACAAGGGGATTAAGCAAAAGTCTTAGCTCGGTGAAAGAGAGAAACTTGGATTGGTATTTTGCTTATTTTTTAGATATGTATAAAGGAAGTGAAGTCCCTGCTTTGGGGTGGGGACGCTAAAGTATTCTACTTTTCTCTGTAGGAAACGTTGTAATGTGAATCCAGCAATCCTCGCCTCCCAAGGCAATGGAGATAGTGCACAAAAGCTTGTTTGGTCAAGACTGGAAAACCTCACCTTGGTGCGTTCATGTCTTGCCACAAGTAGGTTTGTGTATGCAGATTTATACGTTATTGAAGAGATGTCGCTGTTATCTCGAATCTCAGCTATGACCTTGGTCCATTCAGTGTCATCAAACCCAACAGAAACAATGGCCAAAACTACAAAAACACCTGAGTTGTAATCATCTGGAATTATCCTTGAAGCCTCCATGAGCAACCCGAGGACAAGATAATGCACTGTAATGTAACTGTAAAGTCTACATGCAGGGCTTTAATGGTGCTGATGTTTTTGTCAGTTCACATCCTCTGACACTGACTCAGCAGCGGCAGGCTGCAAGTCACGGCCTCCCGCTGCTGATCAGACTTGTTACCGGTAACAGTGTTGGTGTCACTCGAGGCAGGGATGAATTTTGCACTGTCTGTGTGTGGTAGTGTCGCATCCAAGCTGTATTGTTTTTGCACTGTGTGACGTCCTTGTGGGACGACAGGAAGATGTTTGCAACGATGCCTGTTCTCTAAGCATTTCTTTAGAATTTGGCCACACTGTGTGGCAGAGTGTTTCTTATGTGCATAGTTAAACAGAAACAGACTGAACTCCTCTCACTGGAACTGCATTGCTTATGCACTTATTCTCTCAGTGGTTTCTTACTGCCTGATTTTATCCACAAACTCCATTTGTTTTCTTTATTGTGATCACCTATGGCTTTATCTCAGTACGATAGATAGTGTGAGCTACTGGGCTGATTGTTTAAGTGGATATATAAAGACATATATATACTTAATGTCAAACTTGGTATGCCTGTATTTTACACTTGTAGGTTCATATTTATTAGTTTCCAAACTCTGTTTAAGGTGCAAACATGGATTAATTTATGCTCTTGGCTGTAGCTCACATCATCAAAGACATGTTCAAGACTTGTGCATTTCCAATAATTTAATTTAACAATGAGGGTATTTGCATACTGACTTTGTAATGTGTTTTAATATCAGATTAAAACATAAAAATAACAAGTGTGAGTGGTCGTGTCAGTGTTTCACCACCAGAGGGCGCTGTGTGCTCACTCCACCACGGGCTGAAACTGGAGATGAGGGTTACAGCTGCAATAATAGATGGTAGAAATAGTCTGCTGTAATCTCTGACTTCTCCATGTGTCAGGCTTATTGCAGTATACGGTGTAATCTGCACCGTCACGGATGCTGTCCGTGATGGGCAGGCCTCTCTAGAGGCTGAGCCGTGCTGACAGGGCACCAGGGCTCGCTGGTTATTACATTTCCCTCTTCTTGTAGCCCCTAATAGTCCCAGACAGGCTGTATGAGGGGAGAAGCATGAGGGTTTGGGTTATACAAACACAAAAACAGGCGCATACATAAACCGGAGGACTGAAATAGACACCAGGATGAACTGATTGTAGGTGTGTTGAGTACCAAAGGGAAACATCATCAGCAGAATGTAAAGCCGCTGGGGGCCAGGTGAGGGCTGAGAGGTTGAAAAACTGAATCGCAGGGGTCATTGTGTGGTGTAGGAGGAGTGGGATATGCTGTCTGGGTAAATTACAGAGACATGCTGTAAGCACTAGATTGTGTTTCCTCACATGTCGTGCACAGGACAAAGAGAACAGGAGCAGCAGAAGCATCAGTTACATGTCGGAAACGTCTGAGAGACTCCTGAGGGGTTGTAAGGCTGTTAAAAGAGAGGCCAACGCGCCTGACATTTTGTCAGTATCACCTCAGATATAGCATGTTAAGCTGAGAATAGATACACCAGCGTGACATCTTGTAGTCAGTGAATCTCACAGGAAGGACTGCTTGGAGCTCTATCTATAGCATCGCAGGAGGGAAACAGACTCATAAATTCTGTCATCATACTCCAGCAGATTAAACACATGTGCTTGAAGTGACAAAAAAAACAACAGGTTTTTTTTGGTTCATTTACATCAATTTGCATATTTAGTCTGCACATGCCGACTGTAAGATACCCTGCTAATGAACTGGGATTGTTGTTGAACCCATTATCATGAGGTTCTTTAAGCAACACCTACCAGGTCTGTCACCTTTTTTTTTTTTTTTTTGCAGTTTCCTTCAGACCATGATCAGCGTGAGATTGTTTCCCTTCACTATACATGTTTTCCAATGTAGTGCCATACTCTCAAGTTACTCAGGTTAAAGTGGGAAGAAGCAGCGGGTTTATCGGGCAGCTGAGTGGAGTGGAGCCTGCGGAGGAAACATCGGGACCGTCTGGATGTAATAGTCCGTGGAGGTGCTGCGGTGCTCGGCTGCACAGATAGGAAACCCCTCGGCTGACAGGATGTACCACTCTCTCACTCCACTCTCTCTCACGCAGGCGCAGAACGTACGTGCTACTTGGCCGTCGGATGTAGTCCGTGTAGTGTGTTCAAATGCAACTGACACAGGGCGACGTGAGGCGACGTAGACGATGCAACAGTTGGCTTTCATCGCCGCTAGTTCTTTGATGTCGGTTTGGTGTGTCCGCACCTTAAGGTAACAAACCACGAGACTTCTTAGTTTCAAGTCCCTTGTGTAGTGGTTAGAGCACTCCTCTTCCATGTGGAAGGTTCTAGGGTTCAAATCCTGCTGGGGTCAATGGCAGCAAAGGCAGGCAGTGGCAAGGTGTTTCCACCACTGAATCAAACGGGATCAGATTCCTTAAGGAGGCTTCAGGATAAAAAGTAACTCCATAATCAGAGTCCTCAGCGAGGGTGTGTCTCAAGCCTGTTGTAGACGGGAGGTTCCAGATGTAAAAAAACGGATTCATACACTAATAAAAAAGATTTATGAATATTATATACCATTTCTGACAATAGATGACCCTAAATCTTACACGATGGACATTTAAGCCAGCTGCTTTTACAAAGTCTTTAGTAATGGTCTTCTTTGGCTTTGACTTACCATGAAGAACCCAAAATACTTCCACACAGTGTCTCAGATTCCTCCATGTGGTGATTATCTGATCACGACAGTTTTGCTCACTAGGGTTAGGGTTAGGGTTAGGGTTGTCCTCCTCCTTTTTTATTTATTAATTTAGTTGACTGATAGGTCTCAATGGTTTGTTGCATTTATATACTCCACCTTTTGAATTGGAGCAGGTCATTTCAAGTTCAAATTTTGAACAGAAAGTGACAGCCTTACCACCTTCAGCATTATGCAGTAATTGCCCGGACTTGTGACGTAAGATCAAGGCCTTTGCAAACCAAGTCTGTATTTTCATGTGCTTTTTTAAAACCTGTCAACTGATAGAAATCATTGATTCCATGATTCACACACACAAAAGGCCTTTTCTCCATATCCAAAGTAGAAATGATCAAATGCTTTAATTATACCAAAGTATTAGATATATTATTGCTTTGAACGGATGATACAGCTAACATGTTGGCAAAAATCCAGCATCCAGCAGACGCAGACCAACATTAGCATTAATTTGCAGGCGCACATCTGGCTAGCTAACAAATGTAAGTCCAACATTTACTCTCCTTTTGTCTTTGTTTTCATCTCCAGCAAGAGAAAAATGTCTCTTCAGCTGGTAAATGTTCTGCTACATTCACCAGCTAGTTGCTATCTGCGCCTCTGTGCACCACTTAGTGCCAACCCCTCAGCGTGTGCTAGCAATGCACAGAGCACCCGTCAGCGTCTTTATGTGAGGCACATTGTACCTCGTGGTTAATATTGTGAAATGTGCTCAGCTTTAGGTGACAAAACTACTCGGTTAAGCTGGAAAAAGATCATGCTTTAGGTTAAAATCATGGGTGTATAAAGAGAAATGGATACAGCACTGGAGGCTGGGCCCTGTTTATTCCTATGGAAGTTTCTCGGTGACAAATAAAGCCAACTTCCATGTGTAAGAATTACCCTGTTGTTCCATCCTGCCTCTGCATCATTTGGCCCATAAACAAGCACACGAAAGACTTTCCCAGCTGAGCAACTAACATTTCTACATTTTAGAAATACTATCGCAACAATTGGATTAAATCCTGATTCTGAAACAAGACATCTGTTCTTTGAGCTAAATGCTAAATGTACACACCATAGCAATGTTGATGCTAATGTAAATTAAATACATTGCATTGCATTTTGCATTTTTCACTGTTTTTTGCATTTTATAGATGACACAAAACTAATTTAAACCATAGAAAACAAAAACTGTGGATTTCAGCCCAGACCGTCTTTATTTAGAGTCAAGGAGTCACTCTTTAAAGTTAAACTAATCAGGATTTAAACCTTTCTTATCAGTCTTAAGCACCAATTATAGAGATGGCTGGAGCCACTGCCGATAGATTTTCCAGACCATGTGCACCTCTACTTCTTATTCGTAGCAGTATACAGTTTACTGATGTAACATTACACAATGTCTGGGTAAAAATGTAGACAGCACTTCTTCACTGCCTCTTGGGGTTGCCACATCCCAAGGTTGCCAGCTGCAGCTGGAGGGCAGGGTGAGGCAGGTGTCAGTGGAATTTGAAGAGTAAAAACCGTTGCCACTGTCAAGTAGAAAAACAGGTCTAAAGCTCGGCTGGTGGCCCCAAGAGGGTGAAATGTTCCTTACGCCCTGCAGTTAAATATATACTGTAGATTTTTCCATTCCCAGAGCCTCATGTGTAGTGGACCTAAAAGTAAATGACAATGGTTAATTACTGTTAATTACAGCTTGGTTTTAGTATTGTAGTTTTGAGCATTATTTCTATTTTGCTTATCCCGTTGGGGGTCGCGGCAGGCTGGAGCCTTTCCCAGCGGTTATTGGCCTCTTCGTTTGCGAGGACAAGGAGGGCGCACAATTCCTTGTCTCCCCAGTTGCTCATCTTTACAGTGTCTGTCAGGTTTGCATTTCCCTCTTGCTGCTAGCTGCTCATTCCTGCTATCAGCTGTTTCCTGTTTATCCATCGCCAGTGGCTCGCACGTGTGGCGTCTTCAACAGCTCCTCCCGTTGCGGAAGGCCGCCTCAGTCTGTTTGAAATAAAAGGGTTCTGCCAATATGTCTACCCTACGAGGCAGAAAATTGGGCACCTCAGATCAACTCGCCAATCCGGCTCTGTGTGTCTAAACGCTCGCAGCTTGCCGGCAAAACAGCCCAACATTTGCCGAAAATCTGGCAAAGCCTCATTTTTTACATCCGAGCCTCATTTTTGCCATGCATTTTTCATTTTCATGTATTCTCAGCAGTTTGAGTCTACAGCTGTTGTTATCTTTAATGTGTACTTCTACCATGGTTACATGTATCACTCTTGTCTTGTTTATCCTGGGGTTAGTGGAAAAGGCTCTGCTGTCTCACACATCTCACTCTGCCCTGCACTAACAGGGTCAACACCAGACTGACTCCGCTCAGTGAATCCAGTATAACTTCCAAACTTTCTTTAGTGAACATCTGGAGGATTTAGCTGGTTGACAGCCAACATTATCCCTGGAACCTACACAATCATAGCTGACTGACAGTAACACTGACGTTACATACACAGCACTGCACAGTTTCATTAGCTTAGAAATAGCAGGGTGGCAGCCTGCATGTTTTCATACTTTCTCCCGGCTGTTTTGTTGTTGCTTCTTGTCTAATTCTCACTGGATTGTAGATAAATTGTGTCCACAAAATTGGTTTCTTCCAAGAACCACTAACAAAAATTACTGACAGGCAGAATGTTAATTAATGCAAGATCCAACAGGAGGAAACTGTTTCTGTAATCAGGAGCTACAGAGTCATTCCACAGATGCATCTGTGAATAAGACTTTAAATTAAAACAGTAATGTGTTGTTTGTCTTTCAAATTATTTAGTTTTTAATTTGCTGACAAAAAATGCAACAGGTCATCATAGTTTTCCATGAGTAAAGGTTTTAATGTTGTATTTTTGCTGTGAAAATCATGTATATCAAAGACGTTGAAAGCTGGGTAGACAGTTTAATTTTGGCATTAGGGCAAAAATCCAATAATAAATTTTGAGCATATTGTCATTCAAATGGACTGAGCGAAAACTGGACCTCTGCACCTCAGCTTGGCTCTGTTTTCAGAAGGCTTTAGAAGATTTAGCCCGTGACAGGAGACTTTGGCCAATCACAGGTCATTTCGGAGAGAGCACGTTCCTATAGGCTGTTCCAGAAATGCAGATGTGTGTGCACGTCCTTGTAGTGAAAGCCTGATTCAGTGGCAGAGAAAGTTGCTGTACCGGCATTGGCAACAACTGCCTCCACTGCAAAGCAAAGAGGAGGACGGACTTCCCAAAAAGAGTCTAAAAGAGAGTCTTTAGGAGAATTTAGTCTTCTGTCAAGTCAAGCTGTTACAGCCACCGACCGAAGGTTTGTCTCCTGAGCGGTGGAGGAAGGAGCGGAGGAACGATGGAGTGGCTTGCTAGCGAATTCTTGTTTCATTTGTGGTCTGAAATAAGATCTTTTCTTTTTTTGTCTTTTCCATTTTTCTGCCTACCTTAGCTTTAAGCGCACATTGTTGCTACATGACTTTATAAAATGAGTTTTAAAATCTATCAATTAATCCACTGTTGAACATCCTTCCATACGATAAGCCCTAAAACTCATGGATCTGTGCGGCCTCCTCGTAACTACTGAAGTCTAAATATATTACATCAAATGCAAATATACATTTGAGTAGGGACCTTCAGTATCAGTCTGACACAAGGAGCCAGCTGAGCTGTTGGTGGGCTGTTAATCCAAACTACTGTATCATCCCAAACACTCCACTCAGTCTTGCTTGAAGGGATTTGTGGCTCTGAGGACCGCTGTGTTTACAGCGCAGACAAAGAGGATTGTCAACCTTGTCTGATCTTTTTTTTTGGGCAACTGAGGCTGTGAAGGGAAACTAATAAAACTCTGGCAGCCTGTGCCACCATGTGCCACCCCGTCTCCTCCCTCTGCCAGCCATGTTGGCACGCACCAGCAGCAGAAGGTGCGACTTCCCTTCTCCCGGACCTTGACAAGCAGACGGGGAGGAGAGTGCCCAGTGAGCGATGATGGGAGCCCGGCTGACGGACAGAGGTGTTAACCCCGTCGTCGGGCAGGGAGAGAGTGGCGTTCTTGTTTACACACACTGAGGCCGGATTGTCACCTTGTCTGTCAGGGAAGCATCCTATCTACCCTCTCTTATCTCTGAGCCAGACAGCCAGCTACTCTCTTGTAGAGGCCTGCTGTGGCTTCACATCATCATAAATCACTCCCCTCAGCCATACCATTGTTGCTTTTCATGTTATTTTTCCCTTTACTCTCACAGATACCATATACTCCTTCTCTGTCCTCAGCTGACTTCCGCTCAGGCACACTTTCCAAACTCTTCAGTGCTGCTTGACAGTGACCCTGTGCCCTAACACGCCGTGAAGCACTGAAGTGTATAAATTTCCATTAAACTGCTTTGTGAGAAAACTTATCACGACAACACCAGGGTCACAAGCGTTTTAGTCCTTTACTACAGGAGTGAGCGGCCGATTACAACCACTGTAAATGAACACATTGTAAATGTTGTTTTTGCCATTAATTTGTGCTGATTGTTTATGTTTATGAGGTATTAACACAGAAGTATAAAGATGTTTTCCTTGTGCACAAAGCAGATTCTCAAAGTGGATTTTAATACCTGAAGTTCTGAAGGACACTGAACGCCCCATTTTGAAATATGGCTCATGCAGTTATTTGTTAGCTTCAACGCGAGCACTTTGGTGCAGGCATGGAAACGATGCTCCATAAATACAACAGGCAGGTTCAAATGAATTAAACTAAAGCTCTGCAGAAAAGGAGGCTCACCAGAGTAAATGGAGCACAGAGTGTGCAAGAAGAGTTTTAGAGCCTAAGGACATGAGGAGGCAGTGTGTATGTTCTGTTGTGGTGATGGACACTTATTCTGGATATACATTTCAAGGACTGAGGGGGCGAGAGCAGCAGAGAGAGAAGAGAGGAGTCCCAGGTGCTGAATATTTTCATAAATTGATGACTGCTATCGTAGGAAGTCTAAAGTGGAGAAACAAATTGATGAGACGGGAGGATGGGGATCTCAAAAACAAAAAAAGGGAGCCAGTGCTGGTCTGTCTCTTATTCTCTCGTTAAAATGCAGGAGATAAAATGTTATCAGCGGCGGAGTGGGACTTCCCATTTAAAATTAAATAAGACAAATGTGTGCATGCCGCAGTGTCAGACAGATAAGACAGAGACGGCCGATACTGAGCAGAGGAAAGACGAGTTGCTGTTGACGCTGGGGCCAGTTGAGGAGTTGTTAAATGCTGGGATGTTCTATTCCTGTACGAGTGCACATGTCCATATGTGTGTTTCTGTTTTTTGTACACATGTGGTTTTTGTGTTTCACAAGTGCCTCTGCTCCAGCACAGAAGCACAGCGTGCCCTTAAATTACTAACAGCATGTAGGTGTTGGCTGTCGATTGAAAAACATTTCAAAGCATGAACAAAGTGAGCGCTGCACAAGACGGTACTGTATATCTTGTCAAATGGCTAAACCTCAGTAAAAATCAATTTGATATCTTTTCTAAAACATGAAGTGAAAGTGTATTGATTCTTGTGGGAAAAGTGGGGCATTGAAACAGAAAATAGCTCAGAACAAAGAACAGTAAAAATGATGTTCAGCAGGTATGTTTACCACCCAGTTAATCTCCATCTAAGGTTAGTGTGTTAGGTTTGCAAAAAAAAATACGAGAAATTAAAGTTTTGACCTGAAGAAGTTCTGTGTGTGACATTCAGAGCATTAACATAACAGTAAACCATAGTGGAGTGATGCCGTCCTGAGCAGAGAATGAAGTCAATCCGAGCTTCTCTATGGTTCGTTGTGCTAAGCTGGTAGGTGTGTATTCCTCTGGCTAGCTCATCCATGCTGTGTTGCACTGCACTCATATGGCAGCTGCCACTGATGAAGGAATGCCGTTGTTGAAAATAGCACCAACCCTCCAGTTGGCACCAGGTCAACACTGTTAGCTCTGTCAGCACTGTTGCTGCTGTTTAGTGCTGTCTATGGAGTTAGCTTAGCTGCTAGCCACGTGCTCAGCTATCTCCATGTTGAGAACTGTGTTCAGACAAGTCACACGCTCTGAATTTCACATAGAGCTCCTTTAAGGTTGCCTGGATCTGCTCACTCTGCCGAGTTGACTGATTCATCTGGCTTCGTAACATAAAACAGTGGTTTCTTGGTTTGAAATAAAAACAACCAATCAGCACCAGAATGTATACTTCTGCTTTGAATCTCTACTTTTATTTACTTTAATCACAGATAAGAAACAATAAATTGTGAAGACAATAAAGCCTCCCAAAAAATAGCATTTTAGGTATTGTGTGTGATTTATCCTGGCTTCATATGAGCAGAGGAAATCTCTGCTCATTGCTAGGCTAATTTATACAATGTAAAATGCCATAGGCTTGTGCTAATAATGTTAGCATGTTGTATTTGTTTGGAAAATGTGTTTAGTATACAACATTTGTTTTGTCAATGAACCTTGTGAGTTGTAATGGAGCCAAATAATGTATGGTTACCTTTGTTAAATGTTGCTGTTGTCCCTGTTTTCATATGAGTAGAAGAAAAGTCCGCTAGCTGAAAGGCTAAATTAAACAATGTAAAATGCCATAGACTTGTGCTAATAATGTTAGCATGTTGTATTTGTGGGGAAAATACGTCCAGATAAAGACAAGTGTTTGTCTGTGAATGCTGCGAGTTATAGTGAAGCTGATTTGTGCACTTGTGTTTGAAACTGTCTCTATTAAGCCATGTTTAATGTGTGTTAATGTGTGTTTAATGTGTGTTTAATGTGTGTTTTGAATTAAGTAAACTTTACAGCTCACCACACCATTGTCAAGCTGTGAGCTGGGACCAATGAGAAATAATAACAACAATGCTGACCTCTACAGACAAGATAAATGCTGCTGTTGAGGCTGTTTTAAATCAACATGTCTTCTCAGTATCGCCCGACATCTTAATTTGTTTTGCTTTGCTGTGCTCCACTCTTAAAACCCCAACAAAACAAGTACGTTGTCATTGTTGCACATCAAAGTGGACCTTAAAGTGACGTTCCGGGGGATACCTTGGTCTCCAGTGATTGGTTAAGGGAAAAAACGAATCCCCCTTCCCCATGTAAATCAGTTAGAGCAGACGCAATGTCACACTGGAGATGAAAACGGAGTGCAACAAGTTGACAGCTCTGTCTGATGTCAGGCAACCTTTAAGGGGTAATCAAACTTACTACAATCGTCCCTTGGGGATGATGGCAGCATCAAATTTAACGGCAACCCATTCAAAAGTTATGGAGACATTTCACTCAAAACTACAAATGTCAGCCTCACGGGGACGCTTAAAGAAAAGTCAAGGCAATCACCAAAGTCAGTAGGATTCAGTGTCTTGCAAACATGAATGTCAGCACAAGGTTTTGTGGCCATTCATCAAGCAGATCTTGAGACATGTCATTGGGTAAGTGAAAACTTTGACTTGCGGCAGGAGAGGAAAAGTCAGGGCATCACCACAGTTAGTGGAAACCATTGAGTTAATGTTATGAAGCCTTACAAATGAAGGTGAGAGATCCTCTTCTCTTCAAGTATGAAAAAGAAACATACTGTAGGAGATTCAAAACATTTTCTCCTTTTCTATCAGTAAAAAAGACAAGAGGGGTGGTCTCACAGGTGGGATGTTTCTGTACCTAATTCTCTCCTCATCTATGTTTTTATAAACCCCCCAGACTTCCTTGACTTGCTTCCATGTCACGTCCAAAGCAAAGGACAGGTGCATCCGTTAAAGACTGACTGAAGCGAGCGCCAACGTCAATCATTCGACGCAGGCGAGAGGTGTGAAACGATGCGCTGTTTCAAATGGAAAAGACATGATTTACTGCCCCGATGTGACGTGTGATGTGTGAGCAGCGTGGGTGTAGATCACAAAGTGGGGTCGCAGTTGAGAATTCAATCGACTCCACTTTGGCGAAACTTAGACGTTGGCAATAGTTTTCAACAGAAAGCTCGTCTCTCACACAAAACATGAACAGACAAGATATCAAATGTCTCTGGAACAATAGTAAATGAAAGTACCGAGAAAAGCTTCACTTGCTCACCATCGCTGGGTTCAACTTTGATGTGTGAAGTAAAGAAAGTCTCACAGCCTGGCCAATTTTAGGAAGACCTGCTGCTCTGTTGACCTGTTGCTCAGCAACTATTGATTGTTTACATCCTTGTGAGTGCAAGGACGGTGGTAGAGGGTAAAACTGTCATGATCCTGGTTTTTGATCTGTTATCCTGTGGACTTTGTTTTGGAGTTTTCTGTTTGTGTTCCTTGTGTCATGGTGTTCATTCATGTTTAATCTGCTTCCTCTTTTATTTCATAGATTCTTCTTCTCTTGTGTCATGTCTGGTTTTGCTTCCTGTCTTTGTGTGTCGTCCCGCCTGTATTCTGTCACACCTGTCTCGTTAGTCCTTCCCTGCTCCCTGACTCTACCCTTCACACCTGTTCTGTATTAAGGTGCGGACACACCACCAAAACTAGTGGCGACGAAAGCCAACTGTTGCGTCGTCTACGTCACCCTGTGTCCGTTGCGTTTGAACACACTACATGGACTACATCTGACAGCCAAGTAGCACGTGCATTCTGCGCCTGCGTGAGAGGAAGTAACGCAATGCTCTGGTTGGATCCAAACGGAGAGCCGGGACTAGCTCAGAGGCTAGCGGAGGCTAACTGGCTGTGCTTTCCTCCCATCATGCTGCGGCTAACGCTCTACCCTTGTTGTTAGCCAGTCTCCATTTCCCTCCTTTTGCCTGTGTCCACCTACTCCAGCTATGTCTCGTTTTCGTGATTGGTTATATACCTGTGTGTTTCCCTTTGTCAGTTCATCTGTGTTCCTCCTGGGTGCATTCTGTGGTCGTTCCTGCGTTCATCCTTATTCGTGTGCCCATCCCTGTTTCTGTGTTTTTCCCGGTTGGTTTTCAGTTTTGTTCTGAAATATTAGTATGTAGTATTTTAGAAAAACATGCTAGTCATGCTGACTTCTGCATGCTTATAACTCTGTCTACATTATATTCACACAGGTAAAATGTGCCTCACCAGCGTTGGCCAGACCGATCTCTCGGTGTTCTGTTGTTTTAAATGGCTGTCAAGGCTTGGTTATACCAGTAATTAAAACTGTGAAATTTGGCAGAGATATTTCCCTCATCAATAAAACTCTTACTGACTGAAATTGACTACAGTGAGTACAACTCCGAAAACAAAATGCCAGAGAGAAATAAATGCCAAAGCACTGCAGGAAACTAAGCTCAAAGAGAAATTGTAACTGACGAACGCAAGCATGCACCGGCTCCTAGCATCGTCACCATGGATGTATTAAGAAAACTGGAAACAGCTTCAGAGGCGGAGCCACTTTCATTCCTATAAAAGTATCTTAGCATCAAGAAAAATCAATTTCTGTGTCTAAAATGACCCGAAGTCTTCCACTTTGTTTCCACATTGTTCGGGCACCTGAGATTTAGCCAGGGGAGCAGCTAACTTCCACTTTAGCGCTCTGCTAACTTGAATCGGCAGTGAGTGATTTAATTGTGCGTCTCTTCTAGACTTTTGAAATGTTATTGCACTGACATTTCGTGACGCTTTATATAGTTATTATACAGATATTCAGATTTCTTTCACGATAGAGTGGTGCAGGAATGAGTCCTAAAACACAGAATGAGTTAGCATTTCTGCACTTCTGGTCCCCTCATCTCAAAGTCGATAGGTTTTTGGTTCGACGCCTGAAGCTTTAAAGATTTTCCTGTTTTTGGGATCTCTGATTAATGATGGCTCTAGCCTGATTCCTTTCAGAGCCCCATTTACTACGTGATGTAACTGTAATTGTCATAAGGTGATTTCAAATGCTTTTCTGTTTTCACTGTGTTCCACCTTTCTTTGATATTGTGGTGTGTTGCATGCAGCCAGTGATTAGACTGAGATTGGCTACTTTTACCAGCCTGTCCATTGTTGCCTCACGTTCGCTCTGACGAAGGTCGGATTGACCGAACACTCAACAATAAAGTGAAACACTGCAGAGATGGAGGTGTGTGTAAATCTTATTCGACCTATCTGGACTCACTGATGTTCTCAGCACCTTGCCAAGACTGAGCCGGGTGGAGCTGTAGCTACTCTGAATCATGTTGGTTTGATGAAATAAGATTCGTCAGTAAATGCCCTGCTTGTGAATTCTGACACTTTTATGTGTCTTAGAAAAGCTGTTGCTGACAAGTGGCACAATGAAACTACAGAGTGTCACCCTTGTTTTGGTAGTGACATTATGTCATGCAGCTGTGGTGTATTTTGTCTGTTGCCTTACATTAGCCTTTTACTTCTGGTGATTGAATTTGGGTTTCAAAAACCATGAAAGTGGTGTTCATTTGTGAAGATTATTTAAAACCCCACAGGCTTTTTGTCAGGGGAACCAGGGCGACTCTAACTTCTGTGTCAGCCTACAAAAATGGAAAAAGTATCTCTGGGCCCTGTGTCATCACGTGTGGACCCACAAGCTGTGATCCACAATTTGGCTTCTATGTCAAATTGGCTTCAAAGCCTGGTACTGTTCTGGAGGGCTTGGTAGGCACAGACTACTTTAACTGCCAATTGTTTCTTTGCTGAGACAGATCAGCCTCCACTATAGCACTCACTATTAGAAAGTGAAACCTTTGTGATTTTAACAACCATTACTTTGTGAGCACAGAACAAAAGCTCCCATTAAAATGTACTCCTGTCTTTTGTCTCACACACAGGGCTTATGGGAAATTGTGTTTGTTGTTACATCTTTTCTCAAAAAGCCACCATCCTATTGGGACACTAGGACCCAGCGAAAATTTGTCCAGGCAAGGTGAGAGCACCTGAGCTGTTAAAGGCTCGTGGAGCACAGGTGTGTGAGCCTCACTCTGGATTTGAGATCACCTGTGTGCACATGCTCGCCTGGTAAGCAAAACAAACCTTGTGGGAGAAGGGGTTTATGTTGGTGTGTAGTTTTGGTTACGCACATAGTATACTTCCATTGCACTGGCCTACACATTGGTGAAACTTCCCCAACTTCCCTGCCAGGTGTGCAGGAGAACTACGGTGGCCTACGTGAAAATGCAAATAGCCCTATCCAGTGGTCTATTCTTGGCTGCTGTAGAAACAAGATGGAAGACCCACTCTGTATGTGGATATTAACTGCTCAACACAGATTCTACAGCTTCAGGCGATTATACTAATGAACATAGTTTAATTAATATAGTATTCCACCTCTAAATCCGACACACTGGACCTTTTACTGACATTTTGTCCTTTTTGTCTTTTTCTATTCTTTCTAAAAAAAAAAAAATATTTAGAACACCTTAAATAACAGAAAATATATTTTGTGTCTATAATGGCCTGAAAATAGACCCATTTTGATGTAAGGATAACGCTTAAAGGTCACAGTCTGAACTAGTGGGGGGGTCATTTCTACGTGTTGAGTGATGGGTTATCAAAGATTGTTAATTTATTAAGAAAAAAACAACAACAATAAACCAAAATGAATATCTGTTATGCAAATTGGTGACTTCCTGTTGTCAATATTAAAGAAAAATGAATGTGATTAAATCAGTGTTATATAAGAATTACCTCTCATACAATACCACAGGGGACTGATATTTTTAGTAACGCTGTTCGATCAACCTGGCTGGCCACTATAATGAGGCGAGGAGATGGAGGCTGGTTCCTTTCACAGGTCAGCGGGCTGACAAAGCCCAGTGTCCTGGTCTGGAACCGGGAAGCTGTCTGCTTGCCGGGGTTTGTCTGGGCTGCGTGCGCCTGTTTCGAGGTGATCTGTATTCACCTCCACCGTGCTGTGGCCCGCTTCTGTTTAATATGGGCCTGCTGTAGCCTCCCCGCCGTCACCTGGCACTGCAGAGTTCATTCTCGGTGTGTGTTTTTATCAGCACCCCTAGGGGCATATGTAATTGCTCAGCGCTGATGAGAACAGCCCCAGCTCAAAGTACCATCTCATACCGCAATTACACCCATGGAAGTACAGGGAAAAAAACTGTGAAAATAAAGAAACTACCTGGTGCGACGTGGCAGGTGAAAGACTACGGCCTCACCTCCTCCTCCTGAGCCGAGCCGGGGCTGATAGAGGACTAAAAGTCAGCCATCTCCTTGGGGATAAAGAGTTTTTAAGCTGTTAATCCTCCGTCTGTAGATGATTGAGGTGAACATCTGACATTTGAAGCCTTTTATGTTAAAGTTTCCAAAGCTCGCGGCTGTGTGTGTATGCGGCAGTGCGGCTCTGCCAGGACAATAAAGGTGGTAAACTTTCAGAGGAACTTCCTGTGTCCTGTGTGTGTGAGTTGTACACACAAAAGGGGAAATGTGAGTGGTGCTCTCAGCCAGACTGTGACAGCTCGCCGCTCCTCCGCTTATGAAAATAAATGCTGACGAGTGTTGCACTGGCTGGGCTGCTCCGGTGTCAGCCGGGGAAGAGAGACGGCTCTCTGGGCTGACAGGCCGACGCGCCTGGTTTGCATTGAGATGCATGACGCAGCCCTCGTCTCGACCCCCCCTATCCAGTCTCTGTGGCCCCTTGGATGCTGTTGGGAGGAGGCGGATGGCGGTTGGAGCAGAGCTGAGGCCGGGGCGGCCAAGGCTCACAGCCAAAGCAACATGTCCCCTATCAGTATTCCACTGTGACGAGTGCTGATGTTGCCCTGATGCTGCAAAACTTCAGCCTGTCTTTGTTTCTGTCATTGCTCCTCTGACATCCACAACTTTTGCTTTGAGGTCGTCTTTGTGTGTGTGTGTGTGTGTGTGTGTGTGTGTGTGTGTGTGTGTGTGTGTGTGTGTGTGAATCTTTTTTTCTTCCTCTGTGACTCTCAGCATCTGAATGAATGAATATTTGAGTCGTCCCTCTGCAAGCTGCCTTTGTCCACGCGCCCTAAAATTTAATAACTTGACCCATGCTGCAAACAAAACCTATTTCACAAACAATTCATAAGCTGCCGAAACCAGTTCTGCTGCACTTCCTGTCAGTGTCTCGCCAGTGATGAATAAGGAGTCTGCAGCCATGCTAGCAGCTCTGTAAGGCTATGTGGCCTTCAGCTAAATGCTAACAATAGCATGCTAACATGCTTCCAGTGACAATGCAGATGTTCAGCAGGTATAATGTTGAAGAGATAGTTCAGATTATTTTGAAATAGGGTTGTATCTACTCATTAATAGTCAGTTTACTAAGGCAGTTGGCATGCAGGCTGGAGTCTGACATGGAGGCTAAGCAAAAGCTGCTGGTCTGCCGCTGCCTTAATCATTGATGTTATTTGTGCTCTTGTGTGACTTTGGTGTTGTGAAAGGGTTAATTCAGATTTACCAAAGTCACACAATAACAGTAACTTACTAACCGATCAAGGCAGTGGCAGCTGCTGAGTTCAGCGGGCCAAAATTTCCATTTTTGTCAATGGAGAACTTAAGCTGTGAACGACTTCCCTGTTGAAACAGGCTGTCTGATAAAAGGTGAAGTGGTGAAAAAAAAACCCATTTCAGATACTTTCACGTTTTCTTTGGCAAGACAATCTTTACAAATGAGCACCACTTTTATGATTTTTTTTTTTAGGCATAGACGCAATCGCCAGTAATAACAAGCTGACGTTAAGCTATAAACAAGCTGCAATACAGTTGCATGACATCTACGTCGCCACCACAACGACGATGTGCTGTAGTCTCATTTATCCACTTGTGAAAAACCTTTTAGGACATATAAAAACTTCAGAATCACAAGTGGGGTATTTACTGACATACGTTATGTCATAGATGAAAAAGTGAAAATCTCTGTACAACCACAGACCTTATTTCAGACATCTAACCTTTGACTTTGAGACACGGGAACCAGAAATGCAAAAATGCTAACTCATTTCCAGGTGTTAGGACTCACTCCTGCACCACAGTGTAAATACTGCCTGGATTATGTTCAGAGACATTTCCTTGACTTAATGATGCACTACATGTGCTGTATGTGCAACACTGGAATCGCACAGTGGTCTGGTGGATGGTGGACACAGAAAGTGCAGGACTATGACACCAGATTCTCGGGTGACCCCAGTCTTTGATTAGATTTCAACCCGGTCTCACTCTGAAGTTGTCGAAAACCACTGTTTGGCCAGTCAGTACGTTTACATGCACACAGTCAGTCAAGTTGGACTTCTCATCTCGTCTGAGTGCACCTGCAGAAGAGAAAATCGAATTTCTGACAAAGTACTTCTGACTCTGCCTCAATAGGCGGCGCTGTGTCCTTTTTAATGTAGTGCATATTGAACTAGTTCCAGCTGACCGGAAGAGGAAGCTGACAACAAGTGAAGATGGCGGAGATGGTTGTAGTTTCCTCTCCGTCCAGAAGCGCGTCTTCTGCTTCTCAGTCACCATGGTGTTTGTTTGTTTTTCCGGGAGTTACTGCACTACTATACTGAACTGCTGCTGCGTCATCTCCTTCTTCTTCCGGGTGAAAGCCCGAGAAAGAAAAAGTGGTAGAACACTGAGACTAAGCCAACAATTTGATTTTCTCAAGCTGCATGTAAACGTACTGAGTGTCTTCTGGCATCAGACACTGATGAAAAAAGTAGCCCTTTAAAATCAGCATGATACACGTCGCTGTTACTGTTTAACAGCGTCAGGAGGAAACACAGTGGGACTACGATAAAAGTTAAGGTAGCAGTTTAGGTAGGGTGGGTGGGAGGGGTGGCGGATGGGTCCAGCAACCACGACTTCCACCTGGAAGGCAGATATTCGCTTCCTATAAGAATGTAAAGCCAAACCTGTTCTTTTTTCCTAAACCCAACCAATTGTGTGTGTTGGCTAAGCATAACCACATGCGTATGTTGTTGATAGGAAAAAAATATCATTTTCCGTTGTTATACTGTGTGTGGGTTTTTTTTAAAGAGACTGTATGCAAACATTAAATTTCCTGTGAAAACAGAAGTGTGAGAATGTGTTGTAGATTTAGGCACCAAAAGCATTTAAGTTAAGGCATGGGAATGCTTGTGATTTCTGTCGAATGCTAATTAAAAAGGTAAAATTAAAAAATACTGTTCAGGGAGAAAACAAAATATGTTGTGAGTGAACATTTTGCTGATACGTTAAGTACCAACATTTCTGGGACTTGCCAGGTACATTAATTAGCAACACTTCCTCATTATGTTAATAGAAAACTTGGCATTACGTTTCTATCGTAGGCCTGTTAGCTGTTTCAAATGAGTTGTGTATCAACATAATTTCTCGGAGACGATACTGTGGAGGGAGCTCTACTCTGCCTCTGGCTGACTGCTGACCTGAATTTGCCTCCCGATGAACACATCTTTTACCGTAGGAAAAAAAAAAAGTCTCTGTCTGCATTATGGAAGTTTAATCTGACCTTTCACTAAATTTGTCTTGTCTGTGCAGAGGAAGGGAGTGACAGGCATTATTATTGAGCTGCAGGGGCGGAGAACCACTGTCACCACATTTTTAGGCTGGTAAAGTTATAGACCTAAAATTGGTGATTTTCATTGTGCAGTGCTGGTGGAGAGGCAGCACATTTTTAATGCCCCCCACATGCTGCTTGGACCATGTTTAGTTTCTCTCAGTAATGGAAGAAGTAATCAAATGTGGCACCATGGCGCAGCCTTGGTTGCAAACATTTATTCAAACATTTCATCAGCCATTTAAATCATTTTAAGATGGAGAATTTGTATTCATCTTGAATTAGTTTACCATCCTAAACAAAATCTCAGCTGAATTCATTCTTTAATTACTAATCTGTTTGCTTTCTCCCAGCAGGTACCACCATTTATTTTTTCTTTAATTTCTCTAATATTGTCTATTTGCTTTTAAATCATGTCCGCCTTCAATCAGCAACACGTTTGCGTGCCTGGTCTCAAGTGTGAGCTAAACTTTTCCTACCCAGGGGGCCGCAGGGGAGTTAAAAGAGGAGGCAGAGGGAGAGATGTGAGGTACAGATACTGTGTGATTGAAAGGGACAGGTGCATGCAGGTGTTCTAAAAACAACAGGAAGTTAGTTATTGTAGTTTGGCTCACTTATCTCATAGTCAACAGTTACAGCAGCAGCAGCGGCTGTGACACACAGCTCATGGAGGCTATTAAGGTACTTTAAAACCCTCAGTGCCTGATTGCTGCAATTTGTGCCAGAAATCTTCGCTCCTTGTCAGAGTCTAAACTGAGTCACGTCTGAACACACAGGTGTAGAGCGCTTATTTTTACATTCAGTATGACTTGCACTTCTTTCAGATGATTTTCGCCCTATTGTTGTGAATATTTATCCATAAATCTGCTTATAAATCACAGAAAAAAATAGATGGTCCTTATAACTCCAGATCCTTGGGCGCTCTTGGGGGCTTCTCTCCCAAACACTTCATTTCCTGCATTCTGATATTTTTGTCTTCATCAGTTTATGGTGTAAATGTCGTGACTTCCTGCTTCAACTGTGACTCTTCTTCTTCTTTATGTTTTAAGGCAGATGACAACCATTGCTTTTGAGGTGGCACACCTTCCTGAGACTCCAGCTTTTGTGTGGTATGCATGTTTAATTTCTCCGAGCTATTACGTTAGAGAACGTAAGTATAAAAAACTGGTTTATTTCTAATAGTCACAGGTGTGAAATAAAGTATAAAAGTGATTATTTCAATGCCCAGACACTGTTGTGCAAAAACAAAATTGCAAATGATGCGACCTTTGTTCAGTGTTTAGTAACTCTATTGGTTATGGGTCACTGTTCAAGCCTCAACCTGTCAGAACTGTTCACTTCAGTGCCTGAACACGGCTGTGCAAAAGAAAATTTGCAAAATATGCAACATATCTGAAAGCCTTGTGATTTGTTTGGTTTGTAACTCAGTATACATTTTCCTGGCTTCACACTCCAAACTAGGAATGTCCTTTTTGTCTTGAGGAAAAGTCTGTCACACCTAATTGACCTGTGTGAAATGCTGCGATGATGATAAAGGCCTAATATCTTCAAATGAGTACTTCCTAATTAACAGCGTCTTACCTTGTTACTGTTGCTTAAATTGATCAAATTTGTATGTCATAATAAACTGCAAATTTAGAACCATAAAATATGATCAGGTTTTGTACCTCGTCCACTTTTGTGTCTGGATCGCTGATCGATGGACCGTTGGATTAGTGTATTGTGCTTTAGCTACCACCAGTTGGCACAAAAAAGTGTCCACAAACAAGGACAATGTGTCTAAGTTAAGGAGAATGAAGTATCCTAAAATGTAATGTCCTCATATGATGATGTCGCAGGACGACGATACTGCCACCATCTACATTACCGTAGGCATTGTTACATTTATGAGTCACATTCTAGCAGTTTTTCAAAATAAAATCTACGGCTGCAACTAACAGTTATTTTCATTATCGATTAATCTGCCCATGATATGATAATCAGTGAATTCTTATGTCTATAATATGTCAGACATTCGTGAAACATGCCCTGTGTAATATCCCAGAGCCCAAAGGGACATCCTCAAATTTTTAAGAAGGGTATTAACAGTCTGAAAATCCAAAGTTATTCAGTGTATGATCATCTTGAATTGAAAACAATTATTTGACAATCAAAATTGCTGTCACTTTATTTTTTCTACTAACCGATTCATTATTTGATTGTTGCAGTTATACAAAGTCCTCCCTCCCCAACCCGGCCCAACTCCACAGTTGTTGAAATCCGGCGCTTGGTCAGTGACTTGCGGCGTCAGACACTGATGAAAAAGCCGTCCTTTAACGTTGGCATGATATGCGGCCGGTTTCCGTTATTGGCCCCTTTTACAGCACCAGATTTTTGCCGAATATTGGGCTGTTTTGCCGGCAAGCTGCGAGCGTTTAGACACACAGAGCCGAATTGGTGAGTTGATCCGAGGCGCCCTATTTTCCACCTCGTAGGGTAGACATATTGGCAGAACCTTTTTGGTTTAAACAGACTACGGCGCCCTTCCGCAACGGGAGGAGCTGTTGAAGACTTGTGGGAGGAGCTGATGATGACGCCGCCAGTGGCTCGCACGTGCGGTGGATAAACAGGAAACAGCTGATAGCAGGAATTAGCGAGCAGCTAGTAGCAAGAGGGAAACACAAACCTGACAGACACTGTAAAGATGAGCAACTGGGGAGACAAGGAATTGTGCGCCCTCCTTGTCCTCGCAAACGAAGAGGCCATTAACCGTCAGATGACGGGGACGGTGAAGGACTGGTCAACTTATGAGAGAATCGCTGAAGGACTGACCAGCCGCGGCTTCCCTCCCACGTCACTGTTTACGTCACACGCTGAGCTACACGTTTTGTTACTTGCTCACGCCCCCCATTGCCCCGAAAAAGGCGCATTCTGTGAACGAAAGTAGGTAGGCGGCATTTTGCTGCACTTTGTTTTTATACTGCCAATGCTGAAAAAAGACTGATTGGGTTTTTCTGCAAATTTGCACAATTCCTATTTAAAAAGGGCTTTAGTTTCACGGTGCTCTTTGGCATCAGGGGGAAATGCAGCAGGACAAGGACGAAAATTAAGGCAGTGAAAGTCAGAGTAGGGCGAGTGGGAGGGATGGAGGATGGGTCCAACAAACACCAGCTTTCACCCGGGAGAGCGGTGTTTGCGTACCATCAGATTATAAAACTAAACCCTGTTCTTTTTTCCTAAACATAACTACATGTGTTAGTTGTCCAAGCAAAAAAAAACAAACATAAATTTGCTGTGTTGTACTGAAAGTGTGTTTATTTTGAAAGAGACTGTATGCAAACGTTAAATTTCCTGTGAAAACAGAAGTGTATTTTGAAAGAACGTGATGCATGTAACAGGCAGAACTTGACACGGCGTCCCAGAACATCAACACCCAACACACCCAGGGTACCTTGCACGTCGTATGTTGACGTGGAAAGTCCATGACCAAATGTCAATATGTGACGAGGTCGCAGTGAGAATGTGTTGCCCCCCAGTATGCTATCTCCATACTGACATAGTTTATACTTCAACAGCATAATCGAATTCTGAAAGTCAGTTATGGCTTTTGGTTTTGTTGCACCACCCCAACATTTTCAGTGGCCCCATCTGTCCACTCCTATAAAACATTTCGTCAGACCTGGTCCAGCCCCTGTCTTGTCTGACTGATATACATTTTCCACAGGTATTGCAGCCGACATAATTCTTCCCCAACTAATGAAATTTCAAATAACATATGCAGCTTTATATCCTGTTTTACTGCCATAACTTTACAGGTCTGTTAAAACTAAATTTATTCTGTAAAGAATTTACCGCATATCCCCAGCCAGATGTTCCCCCCAGTCTGTTACTCTTCACTGCTACCAGAGGAGTGCACTCTGCTGAGTAGGCCTTATGTCATTAAACTCCATTAAAAGTGATAAGTAGCTGTGTTATACTGCTATGTTAGGACAAACTGCAATTCACATGCTGTTGGGCCTGATATATAAGGCAGCAGTAGCCTCTGTCTGTGTATCCATTACACACACGGACTAAAAATGTCCCTTGACGTGGCCAATATTTTTCAAGTGAAGTGTTCTTTGAGGGCACTGTGCATGGACATTCATCATAAGAGCTGGCTTGTATTTGATGTGGATATGCATGCAGCAGAGAGCACACAGTTGGAAAGATGCAGCCAACACAACAGGGTGTATTTGATTTGTACAACACAGTGTACTATCTGAAAACTGGAAAACAAGACACAGAAGCACAGGTGGTGCTTCTGTACTCCATTTTATGAGTGGCTGAGCAAAGAGGACCCTGAACCGCCGACTGATTCATGACTCTATTTGCATTAGAATATGTTTGTATTAAACAAGCTGGTAAACCTTTCTGAATTTATGCTGTCGTTTATTGTGCTTACGTGCACGCTAGTTCCTCTGTTATGGTCGGGTTTTTGAGGTTATGGTCGTATTTTATCCTGGATGAATTCTTATCTCGAACTTGAGAAACCTGGATACACCAAGTGGTGTACAAGATACTGTGGCATGTTCCTGATAACTGTCAGCCATGTGTCCAGGTGTGATCCACATCAGTCAGTGGACAAAACATATAGTGGGTCAGAGTATTAGATTACATTATCTAGCCCTTGGCTGGCTATATAGGCTACCATTTTTAAAGTCCCCATTATCACATGTCTGCTTTGTTCTTTCATTGAATAGTTGGTTTTGTGGATTTGGAGCTAAATGTTGTGCCTGGGGCACGTTGTGTATTAATGGTACTCGTTACCTGGAGAGGTTGGAAAAAGATATACGTTTCCTCCCTGTTCCAAAACCAAAATCAGACCCTGAAAAGTGTAGGGTTAGCTAGCTAGCTACTGAAGATATAGTCTACTGAATGTGTACACATGCTGCTTTTGCTTTGTAATGATTATAACAGGGAAACAAAGACCGACCCTGCTGTACAGGAACCAGTGAAGGGAAGCAGGGAAACTTCTCTCTCCACTTCTTTTTCCACAAATATGATCATATTTCTTCAGGGAGTGCAGTTAGTTACAGTGTGGGCTCCATGCTTACTCCGACAGCTTGTCGCACCATCACAAAGGGGCGGGGCTTAGCGAAAGGTCTGTTAGTTATTTAATTGACGCTTGCCTCCACACATGGAAATGTCTTATTTACATGTTGTGTCTTAGCTAGCCACAGGTAACTCTGACTCAGAGGATGTAGATTGAGGCCTGCCATTGGCCTGTTATTTGGGCCAGCATTCTCCCCCCCTTGCGCTCTCTGCGTGCCTCCCCACATGTAAATTTTCCACCAAAACAAATTCCTCCTGACACTATTTTACAAGGGCACCATTGCTGCACCCTGGGATTAGCAATGCCCAAGACGATTGTGATTGTTTTACAGAAACACAAATAACCCGGAGCGTTTTTTCCCATACACCAGAATGATAATGTCTGCTTCCAGACCTTTCTGTGGTGCTGACACAGCGCTGTGGAGATAGTTCTGGCTACAGGAGCTTAGTGTAGCTTTGGAGCCCGCTGAGGAACAAAATAAAAATGATATATTAATAAACAGAAACAGGTTTTGAATACAGCATTGACATATCATCACCTTGTACACATTATATTCTGCAGTGTAACGCCTTTTGTGTCTCCAGAGGCAGCTGTGTAAAGTCTGACATATGTCCTCAAGGTCACTTAAAGATCCTTGGACTTCAATGAGGTCTTTCTTGAACACACCACATATAATCATGATTTCTCTGCACTTTCTGCCCTGGTGTATTTTTGGGATGGTGATGCTGGCTCCAGGCTAGTGCTCCTTTTTGATAACCCCCGTCTCATTTGGTTTTGTGCGTGACTGTAATGTACAAGTAGTGGATGGAATCAGTGACTCAGCATAAACCCGTTCTCCCAAATTGTCAAATGCAACACTTGGTCAGTGGCCCTGAGCATTAGATACCTACGCATCAAGGCCCCCTTTAGCGTCCGTAAGATACACTACAGCACTCATGACTATTTGATGCTCTGACAAACAGCCCTAGTATGAAGAGGAAGAAAGAGTCTCGTGTGGACGCCGCCATTGTTATTGTTGCTTGCCGGCTTGTCAGTGTTGCCAGATCTTTGGAGAGAAACAAGCAACCAGGGCTATGGAAGCAAGCCCAAAAGAAGCGACTATCGTGTGTTTAAATAACTTATTAGACGAATATATAGAGAGAAAGTTGACGTTTAGATAGCAAGCCCAGAGTAGCAACTCCAGCCCAAAAAAACACAACCCGTGACTACCAATATTTGTAAGCAACATTACAAAAAAACAAGCCCAAAGTCGCGGCTAATAAGCGGACCTGGCAACCCTGCGGCTTGTCCTTCATCCCGCCTCTCATTGGCTGATGCTTTTTGTCAGTTGTGTCAGACATCTCCAGTTTTTTAGCATGCCAGATATCCAGTCACAGATGCGGGGGCGACTTGCCTTGTTCGGCTTGTTCGCACATGAGGACTCGTCGTGGCAGACTATCTGCCGACTCACCTCCGACCCAAGGTGGCTCCCAAGATCCTCTGCGACGTCAAAATCGCGGTGAAAATCATGTAAGGTGAACTAGGCTTTACTTAGAGCGTCATTGTTTGACATGTAGGGCCACGAACCAAGCCTCTGTATTTGACGAGTTGGGAGTAAGAATGTGTTTGTCAGTGTCAGTTGGGTCTGAGGACTAAAAGTTTGGAAATAAAAATAAATATACAGGTGGTGTGGAGTTGGAAAAATGCAAGCTAACCAGATGACTTTAGCCCACTCCATATTTTTGTTTGAGGCTCGAGGTTACTTAAGCTAAGAGGTTTGATAGTCCGTCTCAAAGCGATAATAAACCTCTTGCAAAAGGTTGGATAAGTGGGTTTTTGTGTGGGCTTTGCTCCAAGTTTTACGCAAAGTATTGTGTCCACATTCCTCACATTCTTATATCCGACTGCTAAATTAGTTATTTTGAAAGTACTCTATGTTGCTTTAACCAAATAGTTCCCAAAAATGTTGTTTATTCACTGGTTTTATTTAGTGTTTAATTGTTTCTATCTCACAAGGCCTGCTGTATCGAGTGTTTCTGTGCTACCTCCCCACCGCAGCACCATAAGCGTTCATAGACTGACAGTATTCTTGATTACCACCTTCATGTTTCCTTCCCTAACACACCGTTTTTATTTTTCATTTTTTTGACACTGATTAAATTCCCCCGCAAACCTAACTCAGCTTTATTGGAAAATTAATGTGTGGGAATGAAAACATTGTCCACAAAATGCTCTATAATTACAGTGATGGTTTGAGTACAAAAGACTACTGAGTGGGTTTTGTGTGTTACTAACGGAGCTACAAAATGCCTGTATGCTTTTGTGATTGTGTCACACAATGGAAATTTTGATACTTATTTTCTGGATTTACATTTGTCTTGGTCGAGATCTAAAGGAGAGACTGTTGGTTTGAAGCTTTTTGTGCTTTGCTTGACATCACATTATTGGATTGAATAATATTTCTAGATGCCACATGTGATTTTGTCGACTGTCAGTGGAGACGTTCAACATATTTCATTCAGTCTGACAGCTGAAGCAGCTGACTGTGAGGAAAGCTGCACTATTTTGCATTTAAGTAACAAATCAAGACTATCAGATAATAAATCATTTTGGTGAATCAGTGCGTTCAACTTACTGCTATTGAATATATATATGTTTGTTCCCTAACTGCTGAAAACACCCAACTGACTGTTCTTTCGCAAATTACCTCACCTGCATTTAATTACCAGGGAAACAAACTCACCATCGTTATCAAAGCTCATCAACCATAAACAGCTCGGTCAATTCCTATTTAACTGGAATACTGTTGAACATAGGATCGGATTATAGCTGTGCTGCAGCTCCGACACATCGACTTCTGATTTGTGTCCTGTTGATGTGAGCCCACTTTCCTGGACATCTGGACTCAAGTGATGTGGAACTTCTATTCACAAATTAATACACAAAAGATTTTCTTCATCAGACTGTTTGTCCCTCTGACCCTGTGCCTCTGTGAGTCTGTAACATTTAGGTCATGCTGTGTGGTTGGTTGTAGACCGGCTGTAGGCAGCCATTACATCACATCTCTGTTTTCTCAAGAAAATTACAGCTTTAACTATTTTTTAACCAGTTACTAGCCACTGATATTTTGTACAGTGATTGTATGTATGACAATCAGAAGGTCTAGGATCAGGGCAAAGCTAGCACCAGAAGCTAGTCTGTAGTCCATAAACACCCCAGTCACCATGAGAAAATGTTCGCATTGTATGTTTCTGCAAACCACAAATATTTTTCATTTGCATGTTTCATACATATAATATCAATGTTTCTGAAGTGACGTAGTATCTGAGCTGACTTTCATGTGGAGGTGGAGGGGAAAAACCACCTGAACAGCTGCTGCTTTGAGGGTGGTATTGCTCGAAACAACAACTGTCCAGGAAGAAAAAATGCACGAAGAAGAAGAAAACCCGGCTCATTAATTGGCCAGGACCGAAAACGGAAATCCATCCCCTTCACCACAAAAACAATGGATCATATATCAATAAGCGCCTGCACCGCCTCACGACTTTACCTCTGTTTCTCCCAGTTCATGCTTCTGGCTTTGTTGTTTTTTAACCCAAAATGCACTGCGCTCTACGTCACTTCCTCTCTTTGGTTCGCTGGATAGTCCGTTTTGCATTTCCCACTGTAAGAGAATTGCACCGGGGTTCACTTGCATGTGAGACCCCCAGGTTTCAAGTGGACCAGGGTTCGCTCGTTTGGTCTGCACCACAGTTCAAATGAGCGTTCACACCACTCCAAACGAACCGTGCTATCCATGGAAGTGGACCAGGGTTTGTCTAAAGCGGACCAAATTGTGCCAGTGTGAATGTGTCCTAAGTTTCACCTCTCATCCAAGAGGCTTCTTCAGTTCTGTGAGCCATGAACTAAAGCGGCCTCTTGGATGGGAGGTGAAACGTCTTCAAGAAACTCCAGCAAGTCCAGTTGCCTACGACACAGCACATAGGGTTACCACGACCTGGATGACTGAGAATATTTACCAAGAAGCTGTTTATAATCAAGACGTCACTGCTTTCCCTGCCACGATATGTTCCCCCCAAAGCATCTTTTCTAATCTTGTTCTAATCATAAAAACATAATTGTGCGGCAAAACCTAACCACAATTCAAACACAGCATTGTTGAGACAAAAAATTTTAACAAATCTGCGACATAATGACCAAATGCAACGCACAGTTTGTCTGCAGAAATGTACAATGCCGCCATTTTTGCGGGTGGTTGGGCGGATTCACCGTGGTTAACCATACTCATACGCATCCGGTGAAAGTGTGGCGGCACGTGCACACACTGAATAATTTGAAGGAAAATAATGTGACTGCTGTTTAGTAACCTCTTGCCAAACATATCTTATACACGACCTCCAGAGTTTACCTTTAAGGCAGCACATGACAGAGGGTGCATACCTGCTTGCATTTAAAGTGGTTAAGTCCTGAGAACTTTAACACTGTATGACTTAAATTAAACTACTAACTTTGCATCTACCAAAATATTAACTTCCATGTTCTCTGCCTTTTCGGAAAGAGTCAACAAACACATCACAACTCGTGAAGCGACTGTGCATTTGTGAACTTCCAGACGATTTCCACTTCCAAGGTTGTGAATACCACATGAGGGGTGCGTTCAATGGACTCTCTTCGTGAAAGCAGTGACCCCATTTGAGGGTAGCATGTCTGTCTGTCCCGTCCCTCTCCAGCTACATTCCCGACTCCCCAGGACCATTTTCCTTCTGTCCACCAGATGCCCACAGACCTTCCCTCTCTTCCCCATCACCTGACTTCCACACCCATCGTCAGAACTGTTCCCACTTCCCTCATCTGCTCTGCCTGGCCTACTTCGCCCACCTCCTCACATGCACCTGCATATTTTTTCTCCATGACGTGCACGACTGTCAGCCCAGAAAGATCCTGTGTTTCTCTATCAGTTCATCAAAGTTGCAGGGTGGTTCTATGTCACTGATGAAACCCTGTGTCCTCTGTTACCTGCCTGCCTGACCTACTGCCTAATTTGGACTCCCACCTTGCCTGGTCCAGCCTGCCCTCCTTTGTTTGCCTGCTTGCTTGTACGTTAATCTATACCCTCACCTCTACAACAAACCACAGAAATCATCCTGCTGCCTCGACTGTTTGCATTTGGATCTTTCTCGTTAGCCAGCAAACATTAGCAAATGAGCCCGTTACCCTGTTGACTGTTGTAAGTTAGTCTCAGCGGACAGGACGAATCTTCATCAGGCCTCTTTTAACAGCATTTGACTTTTCACATCAAGAAGAGCACATGTATAGCTAATAGCAGTGCAATGCTCAGCTGTCAAAGGGACCTATTTAACCTTGATATTTTTTAAATTATTTCTTAAGCTATTTCTTGCGGCCTCATTTATCTTTTGTTGAAGTGTGTGGTGCAGTCTCAGGTGTCTCATAAGAGGAGAGCCATGGCCTTGATAAAGATAATCAGTGCCTTGTCTGTTTTTACCATGACACATTTTCATGAATTACAGCCACTACAATGAGCGCGCTGCCTCTGTATTAACAACCTGTACTGTGTTTTACTGGACATGTTTCTCCCCACAGAAAAACATTGATCTGCATAAGAGCAATGTCAGACTGAATAATGGCGTGATAGCAAAATGGACATTCAGACATATATTAGCTGCCTGTCTTACCTCAGTCCCAGACACATTGATGTTTCAAGGTCGACTTCACATGAGTGAAAAAGACAGATTGAAAATGCTTCCCTCTGAAAAGATGATTTGTAATTATGGAACTACCAACACACTCGTTTTTAATCGATCCTGTCTGTTTCGCACAATGACGGTGGAAACTCGTTTGCAGCTGAAGGCCACACGCTGCACAGAACGACAAAGAATCAACCCCACACACACCTGACCAAAATCTGAACTGTCAGTCTTTTGACCAGCCACTTATTTTGTGTGCTGCAAGGATAAAAAAAAAAGAGTAGAGAGTAAAGATGTGGGTGAAGCTGTGACCGTGAAAGCTGAGAGCGGTCTGTACATTTTCAAGAACAAACTTGAGGTGAGCAACACTGCAGCTTGGCAGTCTTATTCAAGACTCCTGCTGTAAGGTCTGTCTGTGTTTGTGGTTGGGAAGTGATACATGAAAAATTGATGAGCGGATCGTTGTTTGTAATGTGTTGTTTATTACTTCAAATAATGTTATCAGTCAATTTAATCACTATGTAAATTGTTTTATTGCAGTGGGTCTACTGCAGTCATTGTAGGTCTGCTCTCATTGGCTACTGAAGTTCTTTTGGTGACCGGACTTCATAGTTACGTAACTATACAGCTACACTTATCAATATTTCTACATTAATAATGTGTAATAATAGTAGGGTTGCTTGGAGTGAAGACATAGACTGTAAAGAACAATGGATGTAACCACTGTGCCACACCTGTTTGTTTGCAGAGCTCCTGTTTCAGAGCCTCAAGTTTGGCATTTTGGCCGATCTTGGATTTTTGAATGAAAGCGTGAAGCTGTGAAGCAGTGAGGAATGAATCTGACTCAAAAGCCTCTTTGACACTGCCTGTTCAAAGCGGGCTGCCTGTTATTCCACTTTTCTGTTCTTAAGAAAAGGTATGATCTCGACATGAAGGGACAGAGTTGTCTCGCATTTAACGCAACAGAAGAGCTAGTAACAGAACCAAATCAACATCTGTGTAAAAGGTACACGTACGAAATCCACCGCCATACAACGGGGACATTAAATGATTGCTATTGCCATGTTATACCAATGTTATTGTCTACAAATAGCTGCCAAGGTGGGATACCCACTAGCTCACCTGGTAGAGCAGGCACCCTATGTACAAAGGCTGTGTCCTCGCCTTCGGTGACAACATTATAGAGAATTATCATCTGACTGTTTCCCCTCAGGTGCCTGGTGAACTTCGAGTGTTTGAGTCTGTTGTTTTGGTTACAAGTCAATTAATACTGCTTTAAGATTATCATCTCTATTTTACGTATCACTCATCGGTTAAACCTAGTTCATATTCTTGAGAGGATCTTGAGAGCCACTTTGGGTCGGAGGTGAGTTGACAGATAGCCTACGAGCAAGTCGCCCCCTCGTCTGTGGCTGGGACTGGATATCTGGCATGCTAGAAAACTGGAGACGTCTGACACGGCTGACAAAGAGCATCAGCCAATAAGAGGCGGGATAGATCCCGCGTCAGCACGCAGGAGGACGGAAGAAATCTGAGGAGGACAAGCCGCAGGACTGCCACTTAGCCGTGACTTTGGGCTTGTTTCTAAAGTGGAGTTGCTTATTTGGGTTCCCCCTAAACATCGCCTTCTCTACAACAACAATGGTGGCCTCCACAGGATCACGGGGAGTGCGTTGTGTTTGGACCCAGGCCCTGGAGGCAGATCTGATTCAACACTGGGAAGAATATCCATGTCTTTACGATGTGTCGTCTCCAAGTTAAAAAACGTAGTTTGGTGACATCACCGTGTTATCTGGGGCTCTGTCGGCGAGGGCTCGGTGGAGAAATCTTGTGGTGTGCACACACAGGTTGTAACACAGTTGGCGATGCTCCCGATGACAGAAACACACGTCGGCAGGTATGAACACTCAAAAGATTACGATAGTCTCGGCAACGCAAAATCAGGGTGAAAATCGTGTAATGTGAACCAGCCTTTAGTGCTACATGTTTGTCCTTAAATTTCAAGTCTAGTAATTTAGGGCCCCTTTGATGCCCCCCTGCCCCCCTGGAGACATCGTATTTTTAAAGGGGCTTCGTGCGAACTGACTGAGCAGGTGGCTAGCAGCTAACAATGCTAACTCCATGAAAAAGTGCATGAATAAGGGGTCTCAGGAGGATATCTTTACAATGTTAACGCTCTGAATGTTGCATACAGCACCTTCAAGGTTCCAGTTGTACACAGCAGCTGTGTGTTATACCTGGACTTATTTTGTGTGGCAGGGTACTTTTTTTGCTGTTTTGAAAATGACCACAATAGCTGCATATACAAAGAGCTGAATCAATCAATACATATATAACGTGGTCCATAGCTCTGGCAGTGAGTTAAAGTTGCACACAATGCTCATCTCCTACTGGCAGAGCAGTGGGTGGTGAAAGGTCAAAACCTCCTCCAGCCTCTGAATGTTTTGTCCTCTCATTATTCTCAGGGAAGAGATACTATTTGTAGCCAAAAATATAAAATGCCGTGACTGTACAAACACTGCTGTGGTGACCGCAGTTAACTCACCAAACTTTACTTTCCTGCATTCCTACAACCCCAGGCATTTGCATTACTTCATGCCACCCACACTACTCCCTGAGAACAGGTGCATGCACAACTGCGCTGAATGCCCAATGCTTGCATAATTGAGGCCATCATTCCTCGGCGTGCATTATAATAGCTGTGAAAAATGAGCAACCAAAACATTTAAATGCACGAGAAAGGTACAGCATATGTTGAGTCCTCTGCACCAGCTCAGGCTTTGTCTGGAGAAAATCTCTGCAGACTCTTCTAAATAGAAATCCCTGGGGTGGAGAGGAAAGCACAATCCAGTGTGATTGTTTTGCCACCTTGAAAACAAGCAGTGTTTATGCTAAAATACCAGACGATCTGAGCCATGCAAGACTATTCATCAGTAATAAGGGAAACGGAGACTGCGCTGCTGCCCTGTTGAATAATGAAACAGCCGGGACCTTAAGCTGACCTGTGACTTATATCTACTGAGCTTGTATTCAGAACATATTGTGGATAATAACTGCTAAAGGCCTGACTTAAGCACTACATGGCAAAAAGTGCCACTGCAGCAGCTCGGCATCCGCTTGCTCAAAAGCTTCCTCTGCAACCCTTCATTTACCTTTCCGCTCATATTAAATCACTCCAAATGTAACACAGACACCAAAACAACTGCAGCAGTGGACTTCTGTTGGGTTGACCTCAGCTGTGTGCATTCAAGGGAGAAGACTGAAACCAGAGCACGGCACTCTCTGCAGGGCACCAATCTGTGACACAGTGCAGGATAGACTCACTTATCTGCCTTTGTATTAACAGACTGAGCTAATACTGAAGTAAAGCACTTTTTTATTACTATTTTGCCAAGAAATCAATATCTATATATTTATATGTGACGTGTTTATAGCTTCTACTGAATGGCCTCACTCGAAGGCAGGGTGAGAAGTCTGCGGTCATTCAGAGGGACAAGCCACAATAATCTTTTAAATATGGGGATATTGGCACATGCTCCTGGGCTATGTCTAATGGAAGATATTCATAGGGATGCACTCAGATGTATACACAAAAAGTTGTACAAAGAATAGGAAAAGAGAGCTTGAGAGAAAAGTTCAGACCCTGTTTACTTTCTCACCTCAGCTCACCTGGCCAGTTGCTGCTTGAAATTGGGCGTGTTTGTCACACTGTTAGTTTGGGAAGGTCGTGGAAATCGTCAAATGCAGCCCTTTGCCAGATTCCAACAACACAAAGGTGTGTTGAGAGGTGGTTAAACAAGCATAGCAACGCCTTAATACTCCACAGCGCCACCTTCTCATCCAAATATGGTCACTTTTTGCTGGTGACAGTCAAAATGGTGAACATGAGGCTTTAAAGCTGGGATACACAAACCAGTGGGTGATGTCACAGTGGCTGCGTCCATTATTTTATTTACAGTTATGTGGATATGTTTAGAATAAAATGGCTTTAAGCAGCTTTCATAACCTATACGGTGCAACGCCCTCCAGTGAGTTCACCACAGAAGTTGTGTCTGACAGTGCGTCTCCTAGCAACGCCAGCTCTCAGTTGTCAATCAGCCAATGCTATAGAAAAAAGCATCTCAGAGGCTTGAGCATGACAGTCAGTTTCCACAAATGTGTCCAAAAATGGTTTCATCCTCTTCTGAAAACTGAAAATGCTGCAAAAATAGCAGCAGTATCATGATAGTTTGCACTCCTTCACACAAAAATGTGAGGAGAATTCAAATGTCAGTTCAACTTTAATCCTGATTTGAGAGTAGAATCAAATTGACGTAAAGCCTAAAATAGTGTCTCTGAAGTGTGGAAAAGAATAAATTAAACCTTCCTTGCAGATGTAATTGATTTCTGCTTCTTGTGGTGGGTGTTTGTCTGTTGACGATCACCAGCTGGAGCTCTGAGCTCTCCAACAATACCAGCTCCTGTATATTATTGGTGACACGGCTGACGTGAAATACAGCAGAATTAATATGAGCAAATTAACTGGTTATATAACGTGTAATATAAGCACTTTATGGGTGAGCTGTTAACGTAAGCACAGAGGAAGTTATTAGATTTGAAGGGCATGTGGACCACTATATCTCTGACACCAATATATCAACCTCTCCCAATAGTTTAAAAATTCACATTGAATTATTACAGCCTGGCAAATGTAGCAAGCTCACAATATGCCCCCCACTGCTATCCTCCAAGAAATAAATATCTCCCAGACACAAGTTAAAAGCCCTGAGGCTACAAAATCAATATTTCATAGGCAGGAGGTGATAAAGAGTCTTGATCCAGCTCTTCCTGTCTTTGAAGCAGCCAGTAGTCCAGTAGCGAGCAGCAGGATGGCTCGATGCCATCTGAAGCCACAGCCAAGTGGATTTGGGCCACTGCACAAATTTAACAGGTATAGGAAAGAGTTGGCTGCACTTCACCCTGCAGTGTGTTGATAAGTTTGGAAATAAAAGCCCAAGTGACCATCACAGGGTGTATGTGGAGCTATTTACCCGCCGACTACCAAACTGTGGCCTTGTCACTTTGGAATGACCCTGAAGAGAATCGAAGTATCCAGCACAGGCTGGGTCATTACATTACCGCCCAACCATACAAACTGCCGAAGGCTCAGGACTAGTTTACTGGAGGCTGAATCAATACCAAGACCATGAGTTCAAGTCTCAGATACGAAAGTGTTTGAGACCAAAGATCAAGGTCTTGCACATTTTATGCTGGCAAACATTTGTTGTTAAAACATGAGATCTAAACCATCGACTAAATGTAGTGCGTCTTATACCTGTTTCATGTAGTTCTAGTCAAGGCTGGTGATACATCGCCATGTTAAAGGGACAGTTCACCCAGAAATAAAAAGGACACATTTTCTCCTCTTACCTGTAGTGCTATTTATCAGTCTACAGTAGATTGTTTTGATGTGAGTTACACTGAAACATTGTGTATCCTTTTGTGGATGAAGTCATGGACGTTGAGGCACAGTTCATTCATTGACTGTTGCGTCAGGAGATGAGGTGATTAGACCCCGTTTGGGCGTCTTATCATTCCTGAGGAGCGTCTATATGAAAGATACAATTTCATCTCACAATCTATCATTTATCTAAAAGGGATAGTGCACCAAAAAATGAAAATTCAGCCATTATCTACTCACCCATATGCCGAGGGAGGCTCATGTGAAGTTTTAGAGTCCTCACATCCCTTGCGGAGATGGGGCTAGCAACAAAACTCCACCTAATGGAGGGTGACGGCGCCCCAGATTAAAACGTCCAAAAAACACATAATTGAAACCGCAAAATATCTCCATACTGCTCATCCGTAGTGATCCAAGTGTCCTGAAGCCCCGACATAAAAAGTTGCTCGGAAAAACATTATTTGAACTCAGCCTCATTGTAGCCTGTAGCTCTGACTGCTTCTGTGTACACGTGAACACACATGAAGGCGGTGCCGATGTCTCACGGTCCAACAATCTGTTCCACCCAGATACATCAAACATTACACATCGTGGATTTGCATTATCATCGGAGCAAATTTTCTGCATTGCTGTTTGATTCTTCGGCAGCGGAAGTTTTTTTATGACATCAGAGACACTGAACACATCTGCAAGGCAGCGTTTTGTCAGGCTGTAAGAAAAGTGACTCTGTCTGTCTCCTGCTGTATAAGATTTTTGTTTTTAAAGACATGTTTGAAGTCTTCATTTGCGGTAATTAAAATCTCCGATTCAGTTGGAATGAAATAAGTGGCTCTTCTTTTAACTCAGCTTTCTGCCATTGAAAATCATGTTATCTGCACTGATGATGTCTTCTGGTGCTCACCGTGTCTCATCCATGAGTAGATGCGCAGTTCTGGGTGGCACGGTTGGTGAGTGTTGTTCGGTAGAAAGAGAATTTTTTCATTTTATTTTTGTGGCTCTTTCAGCACCTAAATCTGAGTGCTATCTATTCCCATTATATTGGAGAGAAGGCAAACAACTCTAGGGTCAATATCTCGTGAACTATCCCTTTAAGTTGGCTTCATAGATCAAGCAAGGGGTTAATGGGGTCCAGTTGTACATACCTACAGATTAGGTTTTGATTATAGTTGAGCTTCGGATTTTACCCACTGATAGCACCACTGCCATGCTTTAATTATCTTTCTCACAGTAACCGAGCTTCCATTCTTTAATCTGTGCTACAGAGCGACATACACTCACAGAACTGGGGTTACATCCATGTAACTCACATTGTTATTTGCCATGTCTCATTACTGAATAGGAAACTTCCACCAGGCAATCACTGTCTGCGTTCATTCATTAATTCATACAGAGTGGCGATTGCCGTGAGCCACCTCATCCTGCACAGACTTCCACTGGGGCTCCCAGGAAGTTGTATAAACCCTTCCTACTAAACCTACTAAACCCTTCCTTTACTCTCATCAGCCCTTTCCTTCCAAACTGGACGGGACAAAGAGACAACCTATATAGTTTAATTAATTTCTTTCTTTTTTTTTAAAAGATATTTTTAGGGCATTTTTTGCCTTTAATCAACAGGACAGAGAAACGTGAAGAGGGGAGAGAGAGACATGCAGCAAAGAGCCACAGGCTGGACTCGAACCTGGGCCGCTGCAGCAACAGCCTTGTACACGGGGCGCCTGCTCTACCACTAAGCCACCGACATTTATTTGGTCAATATGTTATGGATTTTTTTAAAGTGTTAATAGATTGCTTTGTATTGCATTTACATTACTTCCCTATGTTTATGCCTGAGGCTGCACCTAAATGATTGAGAAAGAAAGAAAAGAGGATGTGGGGGTCAGTGGGGCCCCACGGTGCATTTCGCAGAGGGGAACTTTGCCTAAAAAAAGAGATAAGTCCCCAAACATTAGCATAAATTTGTGAAACTGCGAATTTGTACAATGTAAAATATAGGCTGGTGATATATTTGTTTGGAAAACATGTTTAGTATAAGACAGTTGTTTTGTCAGTGAATCTTGTGAGCTGTAACGGTGCCAAATTATGTACCGTTACCTTTGTTGAATGCTGCTGTTGTCCCTGGTTTTATATGAGAAGAGGAAAAGATCGCTAGACGCTATAGGCTAATTTATACATTAAAAAATGCCATAGACTTGTGCTAATAATGTTAGCATGTTGTATCTGTGGGGAAAATGTGTCCAGATAAAGACAAGTGTTTGTCTGTGAATGCTGCGAGTTACAGTGAAGAGGATTTGTGTACTTGTGTTTAAAATAGTCTCTATTAAGCCATGTTTAATGTGTGTTTAATGTGTGTTTAACTTTACAGCACTTCACAGAAACCTCCGCTGCCGACTAGTGTTGTGGAGGTGTAACTGCAGAGTGACACAGACACACCACCGCACAAGTTTAGGCTTTGCCGTACGAGTATAAATCTCGCTTAAATCAGTGAAGTTGTGCTAACATTCCTAAAGCTAACAATGAAAGGACTGCAGTTATGGGTGTGTAGCTTTTTCCCTCCTCACATTTACACAGTTTGAATAAGTTTTTCAGAAAAGTTCAGTGTACTCCTCTCTGTCTTCGTCAGCACCTGGTGAGTGTTCCTCTGAAAATGTTCAGACTGTGGGCCTTCATGGGAATGATGGCTCAGGTAAGATGCATCGCACTGTCACAATTCACTTTAATTCCTCTGCTGCAGACAAACACACACGCTGCTGTCTGGATGTCACTCACTGGCCAGCCTGTCGCTGTGTTGACGCGTGTCCATGATGACTATGTCATTCGTTATGGGAGCATTCTACTGCTGCAAGAAGCAGACACACAAATGGACAGGTATGAAGACAGAAATCTAGAAGTCCAACTGTCCACTTTCTAATCTGCTTGTTTGATTCATAGTTGGGGTTCTTTTCCCATATAATTTGAACACCAGGGGCCACATTCACAACGCTTCCCAGCAATCAGTTACTCCTAGAATTGTGACGTTTTCTTAGAATTTCCCCTTAAAGTTAAGACTATGTCCTTGTAAAGATAAAAGTTATTGACACAGCATCTTAGCCCAGAGGTGGAAAGCTGTTAGGAGCAGGGAGGAGGACTTTTAAGAAGCTTCAGAGTTTCTTAATCAAAGGAGAAAATGGTGGAAACACAGTGCAGCAGTGATGACTTGGGTCTGTCTCAACCTTCCATCAGCAGAGTGATGACACTTTCACAGTCAGCAGTTCATTTCATCTCCACTGGGTGTCCACACCTTGCAGGCTGACAAAAGGGTGTGTCTGTGACAACCAATCACATCTGTTAAAAGAATGCATCCAACCTACCAACCGGCTCAACCACACCTCCTCACTAAGGTAAAAGTTTCTGTCCCTTCCTCGCTCAGAGTTGCCTTGAGAACTTTGAAATCACCCCTAAGCTCGGACTCCTTACTAAAAAATTTAGGCTACATTAGGAGCTCTCTGTGAGTGTTCTCAGAGTGTTTGTGAATACGGCCCCATGAATCAAATGGAAAGGTCACTGACATGCTTCAACCACTCAAAGGGTCAGGGTCCTCTGCAGAGCACTGCCGGAGCTGGAAAAAGGAATTCAGCAGTGACTAAGCTGCAGGCGTTGCACCTGTGGCTTGAAACCAAGCTGTCCAGGTAAAACTCAATGCCACCGTGCTGTCACACAAACCACTGTGCTGGATACTGAAAGCTACTGAAGAGAACAGCCTCTTGTGCATCACATTAATGGAACACAATATAAACTGCCTTCACTGATTTGGTAGCCTTTGGCAAGGTGTTACTCTCAACACCTCACATTTTAATCTGGTGGTTTTAGCATAATAAAGTGGAGCATCAGCCAAAGCAGAAATGAGTGTTTAGAAGCCAGAAAAGCACTTAAAGGGAGCACTGAGGAAATATGACCCCTGTAATGTGACAGTATGGTGACCAACTGCATGTGTGGCTGCTCCACAGACACCGCAGATAACACCTGCAAAGCTGTGAGTGCAGGGTGTGAGATCCTCCTCCTCGCCACATGGAGGCGCCGCAGACCCGCATTCCCGCGTCCCACTTGCTCGCTTGGCAGTACAAGAAAAAAAAAAAAAGTAGCGGAGCCGTTACAGGAAAAAGGGGGGCTCTTTTTGAACGCTTTAGCTCGAGATCAGATGCTCCCTGTGCGGGCTGAGGAGGGAGCAGGCAGGCAGCGCTTCTGCGGAGGGATTCAGCGATGAATGGAGCCGAGCGCACAACTTCTCTCCAGTCCTGCTGTTGCTGCCGCCGCCGCTGCTGCTGGAGTTTGCTGTAGGATTTGTTTCCTTCTTGTGACAAAACGAGCTGGACTTTACTTCTTTCTGCCAACATGCATTCAGCAGCACTGCTACTGATGCTGGCCGTCAGGATCTACGCAGACAGCATGGAAGGACCAACAGGTAAAGAGAGGAAAGCAGGAATGTTTGCGCGCACCTGTAAATCTCCTCGCTGCTTCTTTAAAGTTGATTGTCACGGCTTTAAAGTCGCTCTCACTCCACAGTCTGGGCACATATGTTGAAGTCAGCATTGCACTTGCGCTGTTTGGGGTTTCACGGCTTAAAAAGTTGTGTGAGAGTGTGTGTTAAGCTGTTTAAATCAGACCCCGGCTGCAGGCAGTGGCGTGAACTTTCTCCTTTGTGCGCACGGGGAGACGTTAATATCCCCCAGGGCATGAAATATGGAATTGCTTGCAACCTCAGAGTAAAATCACAGCATCATTTCATTACACGACTCAGTGGTGTTCCTGATTACCACATTTTTGCAGAGGACATTCCCTATGAAGATTACATCTAAGTTGAAAAGAAATCTGGATTCAAATTTGCAGCACTCTCTGTCTCTGTTTCTGCCCAGTGCACTCAGCATCATAACGGTCATGTTTTCATTGTTCAGGCTTCAGTAGGTGGCAACAACATCCTCTACTCTGTGTCATCCAAGAAGATGTAAATTGTCATCCCTCATTGGATTTTATTTATACTATGAAATGTGCTGCTGTGTGTAAATAGTATTGACAGAACATGTTGCATAATTGTGCTGCTGATGCAGAGGATGATTTGCTTGACTGGTGCAGTTTGTAGAAAATCAGCCATCAGAGGTGTGTGTGTGTGTGTGTGTGTGGAGATCAGGAGTGTTTCTGCTGCTCCAAAGCAATACAGTGGAGATGAATTAGTAATGGCAGTGTTGTGCCCCAAATAAAAGCACTGGCAGCTGATCCAAATATTCTCTGTGTGTCAGTTAAACTCTGATAGACAGAAGCAAAGTCTTCTCAAAGAGGAAAACTGAGATTTTAAGACCTAATATGTGAAATCCACAAAGCCTATCTGAGATGGGAGTCCAAATCCTCTTCAGTTTGCCTGTGGCAAGTTTAACAATTGAACGGCTGAAGGTTTCCGAGGCCTCTGAACCTTGTCTTTTGAGGAATGCTGTGGAATAAGATAGAAGAAGAAACTGCCCGTGGTCGCTCCCTGTCAGGTGGTCTCAAGTGAAAGTGACAGTTGGTCTACCTCAAGAATGCTTTGCAACTCGTGCCAGCGTTGTAGCAACGATATAAATACTCTGCCACATGGGTGTCAGTTACACAGCCACCTAAACCAGTTGCTGAACAGACGTGCACTGAGCCACTCCCTGCTCTCCAGGATCAAGTTGGTTCTGTAGGCAAGATTTATTGTAACAAGCCAACTGTCTTATGAGATTACACAGAACAACAGAGACAACTGTCTCATCACCAGCTGGCATGCATTCAGCTCATGTGCTGGAAATTAATTCAGCTGTCGAGAGACGTGGAGAAATGTCCACACAGGAAGTAATAGGTCAAGACAACCTGGGCTGTGTATCGAACCTCTATGCTTTTTGGTGCAGACTGAAATATGTAGCACCTCATATCGAAAAAGTACAGAAACTTCAAATGTGTAGTCGATTTTTTAATCCTTTTTTACTGATCGGATGTTTCCTGGTTTGAATCAAAATCTTGGAATTTTAAGACTGTTTCATCTCCACAGAGTTCTTGAACGGCTGCTTTCTTTTCGACGTTTTGATTTCTGTCAGAGTAAGGCATCATATCATGATTCATAAGACTGCAACTAACAATTATTTCCACCATCAATCTGTCAATTAATCAATATGTTGTTAGTGGTTCACAACCTTGGGTCTGGGGACTCCCAGGGGTCCTTGAGAGAGTTCCAGAGGAATAGTTTATTTTCACTTAAATTCACTTTCTCCACGTTTAGCTCCTCAATTGCAGGTGACAGCAATAGAATTCTGCTCTTAATCATATCTAACAACCAAAATCTTTTCAGATGGAGGCCCCTGAGGCAAAATCTCAACGTAATGTGTATCAATTTAGGGATCCTTGACACAGTGAAGGTTGCGAACCACTGGTCTAAAAGATGATGAAAAATGCCCATCATAATTTCCCAAAGCCCGAGGTGACATATTCGCATGTCCTGTTTTGTCTGAGCAGCAGTTCAAAACCCAAAAGTATTTAATTTATTAACAGAGACATCTGGAAACCAGAGAATATTCTCATTTGAGAAGCAGAAAGAGTTTGTTGACATAAAAAAAGACTCACCAGTATCATCAAAGTAGTTGCAGATTGATTTACTGTCTGATGACTAATCAATTAGTTGCGTAATCTTTGCATATCTAACCAACAGTAAAAAAAAAAAAGAAAAAAAGATACACACTAGGTATCATTTGTTCCCAATACTTAAACTTTCTGCTTAGTTTATCTGATGAAGAATAAATTAACAACCCAAACTCGTATGTATGTTAGCTGTGTTGCCAAGGGTTGCATCATATTTCTCCGGTGGTGCTGTACGTAAGAATCCGACCAAGCAACCGTTGTGAACTCTTGATACGTGACACTTGCTGCTACTTGATGCTATGGACACATTTTGGTTGGTGCTGAGCTTTGTAGTTTGTTGGCGTCATATAGACAGGTCTATGGGTACAGAAGTTTCAACATTTCCCTTTTAGGGTTGCCAACTACTGTCGTGCAGCTTTTATGCTGATCTATAATAAAGACAAGATGCAGTGCTTTGTATTTCTGTTGTATTCAGGTGTCAGCGTGTGGCTGCACTTGGAGGTCTCTCACCTTAGCTCCATAGTTTCACCTACAGAATGTACGATCGTTGAGGTGAGGCGAAGCCTGCTGTGTTGTTCCAATGCACCCAGCCCCTGTTAGCGGGGATCTAAGAAGTCAGAGCAGAAAGGTAATTTAATCTAAGAATAAAACCACGTGAGCGAACCCCAACACTGAGCAGCCCCGACACGCAGCACCACACACTCTGAGATTGGAGGTCGGAAGGAGCCCGGCTTGAAAAGACCACACTGAAATGGGCGCTGACACGAGAAGGTGGGCTTTCACGGGCTGCTGGGAGGATGTAGAAAGGGTCCTCGGTGTGAAGCAGCGTGGATCCGGCTCAGTGTTAATCCAACAGAAAATAGCCTGACAGACACAGCTCTCCTGGGGCAAATGTGGAGGCTGTAAAGGGAGAAAATGGAGCGTATGCTCGAACAAAAGGCAATGATGAAATGCGGGTTGTTCTGGAGGAAATAACACAAGATTCCTTAATAGAACAATTGCATAATGGCTACACGTTGTTCAGGAAAATTAGTACACTCTGTAATTATAGTTCATGATAATGAGATGGCAAAGGAACAAGCGTTGTTTCGACACCCATTTTACAGTATAAAGGAAGAAAGATTTGGGGAATCTATCATTATAACTTCACATCGTTTACCAGACAGTTACGAGTCCTCAGAGCTGTGGGACTCCATTTCAGAAGCAACAAACTAAACAATCTGGCTTTAATTGTCTTTTTGGCTGAAGAAAAATGGCCGCAATTAAACTGAAAATGGATAAAAATGACCAATTGGAGATGATAAAGTACAGCCCACACTTCACTCCTCACCTTTGTGGTGCAGCATTATATGGGTAGCATATTGCAAACAGTCCTGTTTTTCTTTAGTTGGAATGGATGGGTCACGCATAAAATGTGCAGACATATTCAATCACCCAGAGCAGCCTGACAGATGCAGCCAGTGAGAGCGAAGCAGCCCAGCTGAGGTGGCAGTCAATCGGGCCTTTCCTTCCCTACATTCCACCACTTTGATGGCTTTTGAGAAATTTTAATTGCCTCCACTGTTAGTCACGAGCCGCTCGTCTCCGAGAGTTTTATTGGCAGTGCGGCTAAAGCAAACTTGTAAAGGTGTATAACAAAATTAACATTTTACTTTTAATCATCACAACTGAAGACTGCTTGGGAGTTTTGAGGCCTGTGATGAGTAGCTGAGAGACTTGGCAAACTTCTGCGCCTTTATACACACCTGCAGTGTGATTACTTCTATTTATCTAAAAATGATTTCCTCTTATCATCGACGGAGGAGTTAGGGCTGCTGTTGTGCAACTGGAAGTCAATTTTCTCCAAAGGAGTTAAGTTGGTGAAATGCAATGTGGCTTCCAACAGACCTTATTGTGCCGGTCTAAGCTGAATTCCAGCTCCTTCTGCTCCATCTGTCGTTCCATGTGATCCATGTGATGTATCTTGAGTTGTCAACATGACTGGGCAATAACGCATTATGTGTTACAGTAATGTGATTACTTGTTTTGTCAGTAACAACCAGTGCATGGTATTATGATTGTAGGGTTGCCTTCGCCGTGCCTTCAGTGGACAGATGATCCGTGACATTAAATTATTTTTTCTAGGATGGTGATGACCTGCCCTACTCTGCCCTACTCTGCCTCTGATTGGCTTACCCTGACATTCTTATCCCAACCCTAACCAATCTCACGTCTCTTACCTAAACTCTAGGGAAAGAACATTTGCATCATGTGGGAAGGCAGTTATGTCACATTAACATCCTATAGTTTAAACTGTAAATACGAGCAACCAACTTAGAGAAGCTGTCAGCGTCATTGACGATTTCTCCCTCTTGATAAAAAAAATCAAATAGAAACACTTTTAAGTAAGTTAATTTCGGCTGTTTAAATGATGTTACTACAAGGCTAGCAATGGGGGGTGGCCATGCTTGAACAACAAGCAACCTCGAGGGTTGTAGACTGAAGCCAATGTGGAAGTGCAAAAACTGCAGTTCTTTGAACGGCCACTTGACTGGCTCCAAGAGCGAGTCAGTCCTCATAGACCCCCATGTTAAAATGTCCGACTTTACAGCAGAAATAAACATGTTTACAGCCCGGAACAAAAAAAGGTCTTGGTCTCTATAGCTAATTTTCCTATTCATGACAACTGTACAGGGGTGTATTTTTGTATAACTCACCCGTTAAATGTTATCAAGGCTTAAAATTATGGAAAATTAAAGACATGGCTGCTTTGAGTGACAGGTGGATGCTCTCATTTCCAAGTGACAACATTGGTTACATAACTTATAGCTGTTGCTATTTCAGTGTGTTTTCAGTTCATGAAAGTTAATTGTAATGTTTTGGTCACCTAAAAAAGGTTTGTTCAGCGTTTAGTTGTGCTAAAAGATGCCACGGAGAGTTGGATATTCAGTTTCTAGACCAGTTCAGACCAAAGATTAGCGATGAGACAAAACTGTTTCTGAACATTGCTGAGAAAAGTTGCAGCGGTGTGAACTGGCCGGTCTGAGCTTGACTCAAGCTGCCTGATTGTTTCACCTGTTTCACCTTCATGGTCAGTAAATATCCAAACTCTATGGCTGGCCGCTTGTTAAACCATGATGTCTTCTTCAAGACGTCTGCTGTCTTTTAATTCTAGACATCTTAATACAGAAGTTGTAATGTGGAGGTGTTGGATTTGCTTAAAGGCACCTTTGCCAAACACTGGTGGTCATTTTTGATTCTTTTTATTGAGTTAATTGTTCACAGGGCCTGTATTGGAAACCACATGTTGGTCATCATGGTGGTAGCAATGAGACCATCCCCAACCATTATCGCCTTCTGCAATATGTTTATGACGTTAATTCACCAGTGCTGCTGCTGCTGGCGTGCGCCTGTCACCACCACGCGTTGTTAATGGAGCTGACAGAGCTGCCAGACTGACTTGGCCAGCACCCATGAGGCGTCTTTGCAGAGAGAACCAGGACCGTCTTTGCCTCTCCAGGTGTTAGAAATGTTTTGTTTTTTTCCTTCCCCATCAACAGCAAATCATTATTGAGCAGATGGAGAAGTGCCAGCAGGCACCGTGCTGCCTGTCAAGCTGATCACTAGACATGTTGAGACAATAAAGTTAATTTGCTCCTTTTTAGACACCCTCTCGTGTTGGTGAACGCCTATGTTGGTATTCAGTTTAGATTACTTTAAAGGAAGCTGCTGGGTTTGTGATTGCTGTTGCTCGCTTTTCCCTCAGTGACTCATTTCATTACTTATACAAATGTATTTCAACAAGCTATATAATGATTTGCTGCATGAAACGCTTCATGAAATCAGCGAAATAGGTGAGGGGAATAAATTCACATAGCATGAACGCATCAGCTGCTTGAGAATCAGCTGCTGGTGGAATTTGGATCTTGGAATTTGCCGTCTGTTGCAGGTACGCAGAGTGCTGCTAATTTATGATTATAGAGTCCCAGTGGACCCGCTGCTGGAGCAACAAAAGCCAGAGATTTTTAAAGCATCCAGACTTTCCTACTACAGATGACATAAATTTGCTTTTTAGAAAATTTTAGAAACGCTCCAAGTGTCTGAGATGCCTCTTTGCACTCCTTCAACCCCTCTCACCCTCAACACAAGAGCTCATAGTCTGCCACAGATCATGTCTCAAATTGTCCACAGAACACTGAGAGCGTCATGGTGATTCTTTGAAAGCAGCTGCATGGGAAGCTTACCCGATTGCAGTCAAGTAATTGCGGCAACAACGATCTCTGTCTCTGAAAACTTGACTACATTTCATTTCAGCAAAGTGTCTCCTAATTCCTCAACCATCCTCGAGAAAGGAAATACCATCAAGCCAGGCAGTAACACTTACCTCGTCAAATCTGAAAGAACGAACCTTGAACAAATTCACCTTAAAACACTTTAACACTGTTGTGTGATGGTCGGCGGTGACGTGCCCTCCATTCCTCTGCCTTTTTTGCTGCTGTGGTGGTGTATGTTTTAAGAACAAAGCATTTTACAGCAGATTTTGAGAATGTAAAATATATTCTAGAAAAGTGACAGTATTAAGTAAGCTGAAAAAATTAGTATGCATACTAAATCTGCTTGACTTTTTGCCTTTGATGGGCACTGTTGTCCCGCAGTGGACTGCAAGACGAATACAGAGTTGCTGCTCAAAGCTTCAAAACATTAAAACTAATTACAGACCCTGGTGAGCCAAGGGATAAGAAAACAAATCAGTCTTTAGGAATTAGTCTAAATTCTCTGATTCCAGCTGCTTAAATGTAAATATTTTCTGGTTTCTGTTCTCCTCTATTGCAGTATACTGAGCACCTTTGGGTCATGACAAAATGCAATATTTGAAGACATCATGTTAACCTTTGGGAGACACATTTGTTCAGCATTTTCTGACATTTTAGACCAAGCAGGTAGGCCTGATAGATAAATCGAGAAAGTAACTGACGGATAAATCGCCAATGAAAACAGTCATTCGTTGCAGCCTGAGTAGCCATGTGGAATGTTGGAAAATAGAAATGTGCATCATTTGTTATTTCAACCTTAAAACAGTATAAATTGCAAGCATACAGAAAAACTGTGAAAGAAATGAACCACACATAACTGTAAGACACAAGTATGAAGATAAACGCCTTTAGACAATAAATAAAAAAAAAATTTCTTCTTTCTTTTGGAAATGCTGTGAATCTCTGAATTAAGTTTAGCTTTAAATAAAATTGAGCTAAACAGACAACAAACAAATAGTTCTCTTATATTGAACACCAAATGAGATATGCAATAAGATATCATGTCTTGGAATAGATGGGGAAAGATGGAACTGTAGGTGCCAGCAAATTGCAATCAAATCCCAGACCACACATAAAGATATCGTCTATTGTGTCGATAACTTTTTCACAGAACATTAACCCCGCAACGCTCATTTTCAATTTTTCACGTCTCATTTTAATGTGTAGGTATGTAAATGTTTTCAAAGACGTTTATGTTGAAATAAAAATACCTACAAGTAGTTATGTTTCCTTGTATTAATACATATGCAAGTATGTTTCCTTGTATTAGTTTGCCCTCTTGTGGACATAATGTGAAAAAAAATAAAAATCAAATGGTTTGAACCTATGAGTTATTTTTAGAAGGAATATTCGAACGTCATTTTTGAGCAATTTTGACAGCCCTAGCTCACAGTAACTTAAATATGATACAGTTTCTGGCTTTTGTTTGAAATCTAGTGCCGGCAAAAGCTGTTGCACATTTCCCTCCATTATTAGCATAGTTAGCACGCATTAGCTTGGCGGCCTAACTTGCTTGTTTACTGCTGAATCTTCCGCTGAGCCTTGTTCAAACTCTGAAACCCGATATGAAAAAGGAGAAATGAACATGAATCGAATACTTGTACCCAACAGCCAAATCCAGTTGGACTGACATGATTACAGCCGTAATACTGTGATGATTAATAAATAGCACATACTCTATACTATCTGTACTTATTTTATTTTAAAAAAAAAAACATGTTTATGTTTCTGAATGTAAGGTATCCGAACTTGTCAAAATTGAAAGCCAGGTATCACATCAGCGTTATAATCCAAATTTCTAAATGATAGCCTTCTAGCTCTGCTGAGAGGAAGTCGACAAAGCAGGTTGAGGGAAAGTGGGTATACCAGAGAGGCAAATTGGAGCACTTCATCAAAATTTAAGCCCCTGGAATGCACTCAACGTCACAGATTGATGATAGATAACAGTGTGGAGTGTTTGAGGGAGGATTTTTCCTTTCAAGGATAATTTACCCTGTGGTATTGAAATCATTGCTCTCAGCACACAGACATGGCCAACTTGTTGGGAATTGGCAGGTGTGATTGATGATGTGGAATCCTGTCTGTTGTGGCTGTGCGCGTGCATTAGGGATGAGCTGGACACAGAGATGAGATATGCAGGTGCATGACTGTTCTGCAGTGATGGCTGCCTGTCCATTTAGTGCAGTCCTGCTCTCTTTCAGATTTGGTCGCTGCTGCCATTAGCGCCCAGATTTGTCACCGCCGCTGACAGCCAGGCGTGAATAATCTTTATGAATATTTCTCTATCTCTCGTGCCGCCTAGCCGACGGTGTGTTTACACTCTGCGGCTGAACCAATTGTCCGAGCCATTCCCCGGCCATGAAACCTGCGGTCGGACCTGTCACGACCGATGACAGGTTGATGTGAGTCGTGACGCTGGCAGCAGAGAGGAAACTGTCGCTGCAGCGCGAGATGACCACGCAGCAGATTCAGCAGACGGGGTCAGAGTTCAGCCACAGGATGATTTTGTGGCGGTGCTGTCAGCAAGTGTCGCTTTAGATTGAGATGACATCTAAGGCCAAACTGCGGGAAAAGCATTCCTCTCGCCTCCTTTCCTCTCTGCAGCTTCTCGGGTAAAATAACTGCATGATGCCAAAAGCTATTTCTTTTCAGCTCAGCTACCTCCTCCTCAGCTCTTTATCTCCCAGAGTTCTCCCTCCCAGACTCACATGTTTAGTCCCCCGTGTCATTAATGTAGAAGACCACATTGCTGATAAACTCAACTTAGATTAACTGCCAAACTACAAACTCCCTCTCATATCTTCAACTTCATTTTGTAAGATACAAAAAAAAAAATAGAAAAAGTCAGTGATATGGAGCAAGACCCGGGGTGTGAGGGTCCCAGGGTAGCTGTAGATATTACACTTTAAAAAGTAGGCGTTTAAAGTTATCAAACCTGTGGGCCTCAGAGTGTCCCTGTGGCACATGAGAGATATTAAAAGTTGAAGGGAAACTTGTGGGGAAAAAAGTTAAATAATTAAATAAATAATATGACATGTCCCTCAACGGAGTGAACAAGGGCACTGCGGCATCGCCTGCTCACCCCTGTCAAGGTTAGCAGTGACCCTCCTGTGCACAGCAGGGGAGGTTATGCAGCATGAGCAGCAACACCTGTGTGTCTGCTATCACTGCGGGACATCTTCATCAACGGCTTCTTGACTTCCTCTTTCTGTAAATAAATTTGGATCATTGCCAGTTTTGTGGTTTTATTTTGCCCTTTCTGGAGCATCTTACTTTGTAATAGAATACATGAAGTGTCAGAGCCATGTAGTGCAGGCTGAGGGAAGAGACGTGATGAGTAATACTCTCTCCTCCATCTGCAGCTACTCCAGAGGTGCTTCTGTGCACACATCTCCCAGTCTTTCCTGTGCAGCTGCGGCTGGTATGACGTGTGTTGACGCGTATTCAGAACAGCTCTCCTCTTCAAAAATCTTCACAGAGAGGGGCGAAGGGCATTAACCATGTAAATGGGGACAGAAATGCACCGATCCAACCTTTATTTCTCCCAGTATTGATTGATACCTCACCTCGGGGTATCTGTTGATACGGAGTGCTGATCCAGCACCATTACTCTAACCATCCACCCATTTTCTGTAACCGCTTATCCTCCTGAGGGAAGTGGGAGGCCTGAAGCTGATCACGGACATGACATTGGGCGACTGTGATGAGTGGGGTATACTCTGGACAGGTCGGCAGACTATCACAGGGCTTACACTTAAAGACAAACAACGGTACGCTCACATTCACACCTACACCTTTAAGTCACCAGTTAACCTAGCCTGCATGTGTTTGGACCGTGGGAGGAAGCCAGAAAACCTGGAGAACCTCACCTCACCAGTTCAGCCGTAACTCTTGGAATCAGATTTGGGCGATATGGCCTATAAATAATATCACAATAAATTAAGGCTGCATCTTGATACACAATATACATCTCAATATTTTGAAATCTCCTCTAATCTACTGTGGATTAATATACTACCATATAATTAAATAAAGTAGCTATTGCTATGTAATTAAAAGTTAGATAAGTACTGTTATAAGAAAATTAAATTAATTACTTTTACAATAAAGTTAAGTAAAATACTGTAATATAAATTAGATAAAGTACAGTTACACTAACGTTAGCCTAAATAAAATACTGATTTAATAAAAATAAATAGATAAAATACTGTTCTAAAAAAAGTTAAATAAAGTACTGTTATAATAAAATTTAAAAAAGTACTGTTATGATAAAGTTAAATAAAGTACTGTTCAGATAAAGTTAAATAAAGTACTGTTATGATAACATTAAATAAAGTACTGTTCTAATAAAGTTAAATAAAGTACTGTTATGATAAAGTTAAATAAAGTACTGTTATGATAAAGTTAAACAAAGTACTGTTCTGATAAAGTTAAATAAAGTACTGTTATGATCAAATTAAATAAAGTACCGTTCTAATAAAGTTAAATAAAGTACTGTTATGATAAAGTTAAATAAAGTACTGTTCTGATAAAGTTAAATAAAGTACTGTTTTGGTAAAATGAAGTAAAGTACTGTTTTAATAAAGTTAAATAAAGTACTTCTATGATAAAGTTAAATAAAGTACTGTTCTAATAAAGTTAAATAAAGTACTGTTCTGATAAAGTTAAATAAAGTACTGTGATGATAAAGTTAAATAAAGTACTGTTATAATAAAATTTTAAAAAGTACTGTTATGATAAAGTTAAATAAAGTACTGTTCAGTCAAGTTAAATAAAATACTGTTATGATAACATTAAATAAAGTACTGTTCTGATAAAGTTAAATAAAGTACTGTTATGATAAAGTTAAATAAAGTACTGTTATGACAAAGTTAAACAAAGTACTGTTCTGATAAAGTTAAATAAAGTACTGTTATGATCAAATTAAATAAAGTACCGTTCTAATAAAGTTAAATAAAGTACTGTTATGATAAAGTTAAATAAAGTACTGTTTTGGTAAAATTAAGTAAAGTACTGTTTTAATAAAGTTAAATAAAGTACTTCTATGATAAAGTTAAACAAAGTACTGTTCTAATAAAGTTAAATAAAGTACTGTTCTAATAAAGTTAAATAAAGTACTGTTCTGATAAAGTTAAATAAAGTACTGTTACAGTGAAGTTAGCCTAAATAAAATACTGTCTGCATAAGCAAAATAATGTACTTTTATAATGAAGTTAAATAAAGTACTGTTGTAATAAAATAAATGAGAGCAGAACCGTCTGTGCTTTTATTCTGAAGCCCGCAGCTTGTTTTGGGCCTGAAGTGTTGATGTTTTTGCCGTGAACGTGCAGCTTCATCAGTCATCGTTCATCAGTTAGCTATTAGCAGTTAGCAGGAAATTAAACTGTTACCGTGGTGCTGTTAAACATGAGGATTTAATCACTGAACAGGAAACAAACTAACAGTTCTTCAGTTCATATATTAATAATATTTGTGGGTCGTGCTGGTGCTCCATGGTCGCAAAATTGTACTTAATAGTTGTGGTCCGGAGTCATGCAGATACAACATGCCTCATATGCTCACACTTACATTAAACTGTTAATGCGACACTGTTAAATGTGAGACTTTATTAACTATGAGCTGGAAAGAAACCAACAGCTTCCCACGTAATGGAGCCCTGCAGATACAGAAATACACGCCGCGTCTGCTCACACTATCGCCCTGGAAAAAGCAGTCTGGATAGGCGGAGGAGTGCGTGTGACGTGTCATATTTGTGAGTTGTTGTTTTTGAGTATAGTCAATATATCGCACACACCTACTGAATCACTTTAATGTTTGGTAACATGATGTCTAAAAGGTTGACTCACAGTTTGCACTTTGGCTGAAGCATACTTACACCTTTGTACCGAGGGGTTTCCACTGTGATTAGAAGGAACTGTTTCACTTTGCAGCAGGATTCGTGAAAGAAGTCTGCTTTTCAGGGATAAATAGGTTTGAAAGTGAAATTAATAAACACTTCCAGCGTAGGCGTTCCTGCTGGGAATCAAACCTTTAACCCTGACACTGTTAATGCCTTGCATCCTCATCTGGGCCCTGTTGCCTCTCAACCCATCTGTCCTTTCTCTGCATCTTTTAGTCAGCATGCAAATTTTTTATCAGCTCCGTCTCTTTTTTCTTCCTACCGCCCATCTTGACTTCTATGTGGAGGGGTTACCTTGGCAATGATTCAGATGATGGCGGTATTTTGGCACTTCTAAGATGCAATAGCACCTGGGCCAGCATCTGCTGTGTTTCTTTTCCAAATGGCGTCTGCATCAGTCGCGAGTACGGGGGTTACAGCCCCTGTGGCCTCTGAACTCAGACAGATAAACGCAAAGGATTACATTCATGAGCAAGAAGCTGACGGATCATGCCCTGCATGGGAATGAGAAAACTGTCTTTGCATTCAAAGAGGAATGCATAAGCCCAGCCAAGGATGGAGGCATATACCTCTAAAATCCTCATTCTGTTTTATGAGATGTATTGCCGCTGGTGCCCAGAGCGTGAGACTGTGGTTTTTATAAGCTTGCCGTTACAGGAGGCCTTGAATCATTGATTCAATAAGCAAGACCCCCAAGTGTAGTCGCGGCGTCTCAGGTGAAGGCGGAAGAAAAGAGGCAGAGAGTGAAGGAACTAGGGGAAGAGAGAAGTGTGTGTCAGACAGGAGGGGGGTAGGGGGGATTATTGATTACATCAGTGGAAGCTGTTGGGAAACAGCATGGAAATCAGCTGGTGGTCGGCTTTCTGTCTGTGCCGCAACTCTGAGCATCACCTTTCATCTCTCCTCCGCCGTCTGATCTAGCTGGCCGGCCCGAGGTGAGAGTGACTCGGGGGAGGCGTCTCCAGATCGGCCACCAAACATGTGTGTCCCTGTGCCCTCCTGGCCTACACCCCTAATCTCAGCATCAATAGCGTCTGAGCAGATGGCACTGTGGCCGAGGTCAGTGAGCCCATACACAATAATAACAGGGCATGGGAGGATGATGAGGCTGGCCCAGACACTGGAGGGATGATGCAGGGATGACCTGAGCAGACATTAAAAACAGATCTACTTTGTTTGCCCTTGCATAAGGCAGCAGTTGACATATGTTGTTTGTGAGTCGGTTTAAACACAGCCTCCTGTATATTGACCTAGAAAAGTGATGAGAGCAGCAGAAAGCTTGCCATCAAAAGGCTGCACCGGTGGACTTTTTCAATTTTGTGTTTCATGTAGAAGCTCCTTGCTGGTGTTAATGTATTTTAAAACTAAAGGAAATTCACTGCCCTTGCTGGAGCACTAGCTCTGGACTGTAGGGAATAGTTTACTCAGATGGCACCAGTATTTTAAGATAGATGCGGCTGCTCATAGCTAGTTTGTTGCGGTTGGTTAACATTCAGGCGAAATTCCTGTCGAAACAATTCCCTAAATGTGATTTAATTAATTTCAAGGTTTGATTATTCACTCAAAACAAGTTGGGGTTTAAAGAAGGGTTCAGCCTCTGTGGATTTTTGAGGGGAGATGGTAATATTGTGCCAGCAGTGCGCTGATCATTTTCATGCCAAAGCTATTCCCACAATATTGAGGATTGAGCTTTATGCCAACATGTAACTCTCATCTGGGCTAGACAAGCCTCTGAAACGGCATTTAGGCCCATTAAAACACTTCATTCAAAGCCAAATGAAAATGCAAGCAGTGTTTCATTCAAATTTTCCAGGCCATCACTCCCAAAGCTGCGGTGGACAATGTTTACAGCCCTATCGTATGTTTGATAAAAGGGAAAAGTCTGCAAAACAAAGTGAAGAGGCAGAAGAATAGCTCTCAGCTGAGCTCAGCTCAACTGAATTGATATACCGCTTTGAATCAGACGCAGCTGATCTGAAGTGCTTCACTGAGAGGAGGGAAAAGAAGCAAAAATAGGCAACTGTTTAAAGCCGGACAGTAAAATGCATGAGCCTTCGAGGTCAAAGTGAGGTGTTAAAATGTGACACATCCAGGTCTCAATCCCACTGCTGCTTCTTCTGTTTGTATGGAATACTCAGTGTGTGTCAAATGATGCAACTTGCTGGTGTGTGTTGCACTTGATAGAGGACTCCACTGATATGACACTGCACTCCCGTAACATTGTCGGACTCACAATGGACGGTGAAAAAAAGGATCAAAATCGATGCATCACAACCGGAGAGATGCAACCTTTTTATTCCACACATTCGTCTTCATTGTCAGTGTTTGAAATCTCATCTTGTTGAGCTGCATCTGTGTCCTTAGCAATGGTTGAATGAAACTACATTTACTCAAGTACTGTATTGACTATAATTTTGAGGTATTTCCATTTTTTGCTACTCGATACTTCTTCTCCAGTACAGTTTGGAACCAAATATTGAACTTTATTTGTTTAAAATATTACTTTGCAGATCCTGATTATGAATACAAACATATTCAGCAAATAAAAAGATAAAGATAAAACTTTATTGATCCCTTGGTGAAATTCACAAGCTATCCTGTACTATATAAGGTAACAGAAAATTGCCCCACATGCACCAGCAGCAAAATTGATGCTCACATTAATTTAATAGTAATTATAATTTAATAGAATAGCCCATAATGAGTTCTGAAATGGGCCATTCTGCATAATGACTACTTTTTACTTCTTGTTCTTTGAGTGTATTTTGATGCGAATATTTTCTGTGCTTTCTCTTAAGTAAGATTTTGAATACTAATGTTTCTTTTGTTTTTGGGCTTTTTGACTTTATGATAGTGCAGCTGGAGAGAGACAAGAAAGTAGGGAAAGAGAGGGGGAATGACCTGGGCCGCAGTAAAGGCCTCAGCCGACATGGAGAGCACTTTACCAGGTGAGCTCAAGGGTGCCCCAATATTGCCACGTGTACTAAGTAAAAGATCTGAATACTTCGTCCACTACTGGTCCTTAGTCTTTACTTTGGTGGCCCCATCCTCTCTTATATATTCAGGCTCTATCCTCTCCCTTTCCCTGCTGTATGAGAAAGCCATGTTAGTGGCGATTTAAAGTTAACGTTTTGTAACATTGGCTGATAAAAGGTGCGGCTTTAAGTCGTAATGTGTAAACAAACATGGATGCAACAAATATAAAAAGTAGATTGCAATTAACAAGATATTTACATTCGTCCCCCATGTTTTTGCACATATGACGTCAACTCGGCAACTCATGTCCCAAAATTTTTGCTGCCTTTTGGTGTAATTGTTTGGACTTGAAGCATTCACGTGAATTTCGCAGTTGGGAACTCATTTTTCCGATAATTCTGACTCCCATGAATGCAGCGTAGTTCACGTTGAGTTGAAAAAAGTTCTGAGCCGTCCGGAGTTTCATGTCCTGGAGGCACTAATTCAGATGTGTTAATTTATTGTGGTTACGGGGCTATAAGCGTAGGTAAAGCCAGGTGTTGTCAGCATAACTGTAAAGAAATATTGTACTTATGGAGATTGTGGCCTAAAGGGAACATATAAATGTAAAGAGACTTGGACCAAGTATCAAACCTCGGGGACACGGCAGGAAAAGGCTGTGCTTCAGCCTTTAGGAAGAGGTTAGTACAAATTCCTGACTCAGCTGCCAGAGGAAGGTCATTTTTCACTTTAGTTATGCAAATGTGCTACCTGACATCCCGATTCTTCCTGCCTCCATACATATTGTATGCCATGTACTTAACAACTCAGTAAGTTAAACTTGTCAGTAGCCTGTGAGGTGCAGGGAGGGGTTACAGTGGCCCTGATGTGGTTAGCGCAAGAGAGGAATGCTTATGTAGAACAATGCGTGACATGTTTGTCATTGTCACTCCTAAGGGACAGTTTGCACATAAATTGCTGCCGCCTGAATCTGTGCAGCCACGCCCACACGCTTCTGTAGTCCCAGACATCTCTAATTATATGCACACAAAAGTAGGCTATGTATTGTTTTCATATCTCCGCATTCACCCCCAACACGCATACACTCTTATCCCCCTCCCTACCACTCGCCAACTCTGTCACCCACTTTCTGCCAGGCCGGAAGACCTGTTGTTAATTAAACCTGCCAATCATAGAGAGAGAATGGGGGAGGGAGAGGAGGAGGGAGAGTGCCACACTTTCCACAAAGTGTTTTACTGTTGTCCTTACTTTATGGTAATAGAGTCAGTCACGTCTTCATTTTAGAGGCTGCAGCCAAGGACAGAAACAGTTGACTTAAACGGTGTTTGTGTGTGAACGTGTGTGTGTGTGTTCCTTGTCTCCACTTGGTATACGCACCAGTGCATTTAGGGAGGGTGGAGCAATTAATAGGGGGCGCAGATTAGGAATCCTGTCAGAAGTGACAGCTCTTTTTTTATTTTGTTTTCAGTGAAAGAAAGAGATGTTGAGTAACGAGCTCTGTAGCACAATCCGACACAAGTCTGAGCCTCCTTTTGCCTACGCGTCCTTGCCGTCGGGGCAAAGTCTTTGACCCCATGTGTTGTCCATGTTTAATTAAGAATCTGCTGGAGAGGGATTACTGTACACGGCAGGGTGAATCTGTAGAGGCAAAGAAGTGAGAGCATTAGTGGAATCACTAATAGAAGGTTTAGTGTGGCCGGTTGGTAGGGCGCAGTGTGGGCGGGGGTGTCGAAAACATCAGCCACCATGTGAGTGAAGGCTAACAAGTTTGTTATATCCAGGGATGGCCAGCGTGTTTTGGGGTGGTTTACAGTAAATCCTTAGCTAAGCGGTCTCCTGCCTAATTAAGTTGATTTGTTTGTGCTTAATTGGGCTGGAGGCGCGCTTGAATTGCTCACCTACTGGACTGCTTACTGCAGCACAGATGAGAGAACGCCCCAAAACAAAACTTACCTTGCAGCCATTTGAGAAAGTGCACACTGACACACAAACAGTGACAGACGTGCATGCTTGGGTAAGGACTGCTGAGTGGACTATTGTCTTTCTCTCCCTTGTGTCGCTGAAAGGGTTTTATCGCATGCAGCCACCATCACTGAGCCATCATCAACATCACTGCTGCTGCTATTACTAATGTACAACCCACAATTGCTACTAATACAGCTGATAAGTACTGATGCTGCTGCTGCTGCTACTAATATATAGTAGTACTACTACTACTACTACTAATGTTGCTGATGCCGCAAAGTGCTACTGCTGCTCATGCTGCGACTCTAATCAATTCTGCTTCCATCACTGTCACCTCTACTATGTCTACTATTAATGCTGCTTAGTAGGCTGCTTCTGCTACCGCTACAGCTTATACTAGTACTGCTACTTGCTACTAAAACTACAGCCCCTTCTGCATGGGTCAGACCTTCATCCAGAAGACTGCAGTTCGTGTCCCATCTGAAACCAAACCTCAAAGTTGTTTTAACATAACATTTCGTACAGTTGTTGCGCATTGATGTCACACACATGTAATGTAGGGTTGCAACAGTATGAGATTTTCACGGTAAGACAACTGTCTCAGAAAATGTTGTTGTTTCACATTATCATGGTATTAGAGAATTATTATTATTATCAGTCAGAGTGACCCTTAAAGGAGTGAAGATGCAGTGCCGGCCCATGGCGTTGGCAGTATAGGGGAATGCTAAGGGCGCCATTTTCCATAGGGGGCGCCACAAAGGTTTGTTACACTCTACCTGCTCTCTGGGGGAGATGGACGACTTATCTGACGTCACATGAACTCTGAAACATGGTGTATTGTTATCACGTCCAAACGACAGAAGCTCTCCGGTGCTCACTCAACTACCACTACGCTACTGAGAGAAGGATATAACTAAAATAAAGACAGATTCTCGGTCCAGTTGTGTTTCTTTTTTTAATATCATAGACAAGCAAATGGACACGGTACGATAACCGTCAATTTTCAAACCACGGTATACCTTGAAACTGATATACAAAATTGGATCCCACTGATGTCAGAAGTCTACTCATATGTCATATTTATGGGACATTACGTTATTGTTATGAAACAAATGTACTTATTTTGACCTAAATCATGATATTTTTTTAAACCTAACAAAGTCCTTGTGTTGCCTGCGCCTAGGCACCAGCGTTTCCCAACATTAGCCAGATGTTACAATGTGTGCTAAAGGGTGCCTGGATGTGCCGAGTTAATACGATAAAATTGCTGCTCCTCTGCACAGAGGACACTGAAATAACCTGATGGTTCATGTCATATGTGGCTGGTGTGTGTTGCTCTAAGTGCGTCTACAAGTGCTTCTACCGCCGCCGCTCCTGGAAATATGTCTGCTACAACTGCTGCTTCTCTTGCTACCTCCATCTCTACTCCTAAAATTAATGCTATCACTGCTGCTGCTATTGCTGCTAACACTGCTGCAGATATATCATTTAACTATTTTAAGATTCAAGGACAACATATCCCTATATGTATCTGTCTAACAACAGGCTGAGGCACAAAATTATGCATTACCGGTATGTGCTGCTGTGGCTTGTCCAGCTATGAACCTTAGATATGAAGCCCTAGCAGGGCCACTGGACACCTGACTCAGGACTGACCTCTAACTTTTGCTGGTGTAAGACAAGACTGGGGGGCTTGTGGGGATTTTAGCGGCAGGGTTTGCCAGAGGGCATCAGGGCTGTTTGCTCTGCCCTAACTCCGACTAGGTGTCTGCTGGGGGGGGTGAAGCAGGAAAGAAAAAGGACTCGGTGAGCGTGTGGGTGTATGCGGTGTATGTGAGTTTTGACCTAGCCGGGGGCATGAATAAAAATGTCCAGTAATTGCCTGACTCTGTCACTGAGATCATTACCACAGGTGTTTGAGCCATTGCAGATGCAGGCTGGGATGTAAGCCTGTAGAGCTTTGACAGAAAAACAACCCTTTTCCTCAGATTCTTTCTTTTTTTTATAAAGACTTGGCATGAGGTTATAATGATTGGGTAGGTAGGGGCCCTTTCAATGTCACTAAATTTGACAGTTGGTCTTAATGATGTTGACATTTCAAATATGCTTGAGAGAAAATGTTGTTTCGAGCAATCGCCCTCTCCCTTCATGTTATGAAAAACAAAGTCACTGGCATGTGAAATTTGCGTGGTGGAGGAGGAGGAGGGGAAGTGGTTGTAGCAGGAACTGGGAGGAGGGTACAAGTTTTTTTTCTAGTTGATTAGGCAGCTGAAATCATCCTTTGTGAAGGCAGTGCAGGCGAGGGAGGGAGGGAAGCTAAACCTCCCAGAGGAAGGCCTTTTGGGTTCATTGCTGCTGGATTGCTGGGGGGTGGGGTGGGGATGGGGGGGGGGGAGTGTTGTTCTGGGTTCGCTTTCAGGGGCGTGGGTCCATTCAGAGGCGAGACTGGAGGCTCCTGGATTTATTCCGGCCCAGTGGGTAGCTGCAGCGGTGCCGGCAGAATTTAAACCCCTATCGCAACGGCGAAGCAGCATGCTACTCGCAGAGAAAATGAGAGCAGGGAAGCAAAACCGTATACTCTCATTATCAGAGTCTACAGGAGACGGATGGACAGGGAGAGATTGCTGCAGAAAGAGAAGCAGAATGAGCGGAAGGAACAAAGTGTCACAGTGATGGAAAAAAGTAGAAGATGGAGAAAGAAATAAAAAGTTTGTAAAGCCCCAGCAACAATGTATGTGCCTTCAGCTGCAGACTGAGGGAAGAGCGAAGGGGAGATGGAGATTAGGAGAGGAGGAAGATGAGGGGGCTATTTGGTGACTGTGCGAAGGATAGAGGGGCTGTTGTCCACTGTTTGAACACAGCAGAGACACTGTCTGCAGCTGCATGGTCCCTGTGGCGGAGCTCCATCTGTGGAACTATGTGTATCAGCACAAACACACACACACACAGAAAAGTCGCACTGAAGGGAGGCTTCTCATTAATGTGCGCTGCAGCACGAGGCTCATTTTAGAGACCATTACGTCCTGGTAAGAACTGCTCGTTTGTCAAGATAGTGCAGGAATCACGTCTGATTTGTCTCCTTTATTGCGGCGCTATACACTTAATGCAAAGTCAGACCAGTCCACAGTTGCTTTAAAACTAGGACTACATAATTCCCTGTGTGGAAAATATCCATGCTGAGTGTCTTTACATACAGAGAGGGAGAGGGAAAGCGCAAGCTATTTATTCTCTTGGCCCTCTGCCGTACTGGCCTTCTTTCAACACTTCGAAACACCCAAGGGAGACACTTCATTTTTGTAAACCAGGTGCGGGGAGACAGGAAGCAGTGGGTGTGTAAGCTATAACTCTGTCTGCCTATATATAAGAGTTCACTTAAAGATGCCCCTCATAACTTGGGGATGAGCTCAGCGAGTTTTCTGGAGCACCCTCCCTAAAGCGTGGCCCCTCCAAGTAGCACAGTACCGAAAGTCCGTCTTAAACGTAGATATGATGTTGCCGCGGTGCTGCTGCACAGGGGAGCGGCTGAATGGACCTGTCTGCTGGCCTGCTCCAGGGTTACCGATGATGAATGGACAAACTCAAGGACTGTGTCCTGGAGTGGAGAGTTCTCCAGGACTGTACATTGTGACCTTGGAGTGAACGTGAGGAAGATTCACAACTCCGGTCTGATTGATGATCTGTGGACCTGATCTCTCACCTCCAGGCTCTGTGTAGAGAGGAGTGACATGTCGCGACTATTAGGCTGATGTATTGGTCTGCTGGTACAGGTCCTCTATTAAAAAATATAAATATCAGACAGGTAGCATCGTCCACCTGTAGTAAGCAGGACATGATGCAGGGGATGTGCTTAATCTTCTTTACAATGCAAACTTCTTGTGCCGAGTATTCAGTAATTTCTATAATTTCTGTTTTTGTGACGTGCCTACTGCAGATACAGTATCAGTATCGGTGTACATGTTGGCCTGTAAGTAACAAGACTTTGAATTGTACAGATTTCAAACTGGGTTTTAGGTGATTCATGAACTCTATTACGAACTTTGTCCAACAGAAAGGACTGACAAGTTGATTCAGGGCGCATTCACACCAGGATAGTCCGGGGGACGGGTTTGATTGGGCGGGGAATACCGAAAAATTTCACACCTTAATTTGGTTCGGTTCACTTTCACACCGCGCTTTCTAAAGCGGACATAACCGCCTGGACAGCATCACGCAGTTACAACAACTGCTGGTTTGGGGGCAGTATTGCCTGAAATGACCACTGACCAGGAAGAAAAAACCCCGGCTCATCGATTGGCCAGGACCGAAAATGGAAATCCATCCCCTTCAGTCGGCTTGGTCACCGCAAAAACAATGGAGCAATAGTCGTCTGACCATATGTCAATAAGTGCCTGCACCTCCTCACTACTCCACGTCTGCCCATGAGACATTTTCCAACTTTTTCTTTTTAAACCTCTGCTTCTCCTAGTTTGCACTGTTGGCTTTGTTTGTTTGTTTTTACCCAAGATGCACTGCGCTTTACGTCACTTCCTCTCTTTGGTTAGCTGGATAGTCCGTTTTCTTTTCCCACTGTAAGCGAACCGCACCAGGGTTCACTTGCAAGTGAACCGAGACCCGAGTCGAACCAAGACCTGAGTTCGAATTAGCATTCACACCACTCCAAATGAACCAAACTATCTGTGGAAGCAGACCAGGGTTCGTTTCAGGCGGACCGAATAGCGCCAGTGTGAATGCGTCCATATACTCTGTGAAATGCTCTGCTCAGTGTGCATGTTCCTCTTTAAGAACACAAATCAGAGGAGTCTGTGAAGATTGTTGTGCTTGTGTTTTTAAAAATCATCTGCCTCTAAGTCAAAATTTTTAAAATCCCAAAAATATTCTTCAACAACAAAATGTTTAAATCAATATGTGCACAGTAGCATACCAGCATTACATAGCAAGAGGCAGATTATTCTATCAAATATTTCAATGCACTTCAAAATTCCATATCCTGTTTGCATTGTGTCTTTGGTGTCGCTCAGTGCATGTCCATTGGGATGAATGTAAACTGTCACCACTGACAGACTCTTCACAAACAGGACTGGTGCATCCAGTGTGAGCAGGAGGCTGTAAATATATCAGTCAGGTTTATGCTACATTCATGTCACATCGGATTTGGTGTAAATATAGTACGAGCTGCCAAGTGGGATGCTGGCAGCTCAGTGACAACGTATGTTACGCCAGTGCCTCCAAATTAATAAGCTTCAAAATAAGATCCAACTTTTTGTTATCACTGGAACTCAGCATAACTTTTTAGTCCGCTTCACAGTTTTTGCCCTACTTCTGCGCCATTTTCTTTTTACCAGTGGCACCTGTGCTGTGTTTGTCATTTTCCCAGTCTCCAAACCTGACTCTGCAGCTCCCACTGGAATAGACTTGATTACTTCAGCCAATAACACAAGTAGATTTGATTGCAAGGACCTTGAGCCATGAATAGGAGTGATTATCAAGCATGTTGAAAAATGCATTTGTCGCAGAAAGCTACGCTACATAATCTATGGTTGTGATGTTTCATGCCATTTCATTCTTGTTGAAATGGATGATAATTACAGCCCTGCTCTGACAGATCATAGACTTCGCGTTATTGAGTGGCGAGAGGAAAATGAGAAAATTGGTGGTATTTTGTCCCCAACAGCAGCTTTTCTACCCCCTTAAAAAATACAAAAAAAGAGAAAGCACCAGCAATCATTGATGCTTCATTAACAAACCGATGATCAGCGCTTCTATTAAAGGAGGACGCAGGAAAGGGAGCTGCTGGCCGATAGTTGGCATATCATCCCTCTTGCAAATAAATTACCCACTTTCTCGATGAATCATATACAATAGACTCTAATTATAATCATTCTCAAGGGTCTGGAGGAATGTGGTATATTGCTAAGTAGGCTGCCAAGCTCGGAGAGATCCCAAGACTCTGCAACGTTGAACGCTGCCTGTTGCTGTCAAGGCACCGTGTGGGTTTCTTTCAGTCAATACCCTAAAACAAAGACAGGTTTATGAGGGTGGTTACTGCTCCCCGTCTTCCCTTTCCCTCTGATGTTCTAGTAAATTCTACTGAATATCTTTAGAGGAGCGTCTTCTCTGAGGAATGTGCTCTTCCACAGGGGACCGGGTGTATTTGTAGAAGCGATCTGTCTACTTGAAGAATGTGTCTCCGGAGTGTCTTAACTCTCATTTCTTCTCTTACTGCCAAAATGAAAGAAGACACACAGCGCTGTCTGCCCATTATCCTCAGGGCTTAGTCTCTCCTGTCTTCTTAGATGAGACTTAGGATGTGTGTGTGTGTACACGTCTGTGTCTGTTTGTCTGCATTTAGCGCATGTTTCTGCCACCGAGATGACATTCACACCTCGCGTAGCGCTCATACAATCACCCCACCCCGGAAAAGATTCAGACATTTAGTGGGAATGTGATCCGTGGGGTAACATTCAGAATTGAAGAGGTGTGCTACAAAATCCAGCATTTTATCAAGAACGTTTTGTCTTATCAAACCCCCGAAAATCTCACTTTCTGAAAACAAGTGGAAATATCTTCCGGTGCTGTTGTGTTTTAAATGTAAATGAACTAGTTTCCAGAATTTTGTAACACTGAGTGTGATTTTTCTTCATTCTCTTGCAGCATTATGAAAAAAATGTCATTTGTAAAAATATCTTGAAACCTCTTTAAATAATCTTACTGCTATGGCACATTATTTCACTTATTTTAGGAATGTTTTATTGTTGTGTAGTACAACATTTTTTGTAACGGAAGCATAAAAGTAGAGTAAAAAGACATTCTTTTTTGTGAAAATTAAATCTGCTGTCAAGGTTTTTCACTTTTGGTTGAAAAAAAACACAAGTGTTGCAAAGGAGTGTGCATGCAGTCATGTTAAACTGAAACAGACTTGTTTTCAATGTTTTCTGTTCATTTTCTTTAGGTGCTAGTGGCATACATTTGGAGAGAAGCAGATTAAGGGCCTGTCCCAATACCCACACTTCCCCTAGAAATACTCACTTGCACTCGTTCCTCAACTTCCCTCATCAAGGGTCTCTTGCAAACGAGTGCATTCAATAATTTGTTTTTCGTGATCATATTGATGCCGAATTATCAAGAATACCGCCGACATGACGCCTTTTATCTTGTGTCGTTGGGATACGTGTTTTTACGGACACATAAGAAATTGTTGTAATATTTTGAGTTTGGTGCACTATCTTCCACCAGGAACATGATGGGAAATTATCTCAACGGGGATCTGAATGTAGTCTCGCAAATAATGACCCTGTAAGATCCCCAGCCGACTAAAAACTCACACTGTCTTTAGATGTGAGAAGGTGTTGGACTTTAGTCTATTTAAAAGTCTTTTCAAAGTCTTTTCAAAGTCTTCTGGTCTTGTATGATCGGCATTACTTGCCTGACTGTGGACCATGGGAGGGAACCGGAGCACCTGGAGAAAAGATACGGGGAGAACAATCAAACTCCAATTAAACCCAGAGCCTTTTTGATGTGAGCTGAGCTGGACCAGTAGAGTTTGGATTTCTTCCATGTTAAAACTCCATGTATCATTTATTTCATCTACCACTATGATGACGATAATAAGGGCGCCACGTGCACCAAAAACATCTGTGAAAGTCACATTAAAACCTGTGAATGATTGAAAGGAGTTTTAAGTAACAGCTCCTCAGCCAGATGTTGCAATTTCTGGCTTTCAGAACTCACTTTGAGTCCCGCCTACGACTGTGGAACAATCCCATCCCCGGTCCGCCCTCCGCTCCCCCGGCTACTGGCATTTTCAGCCCACTGATGGATGGTGTGGTGACTGAGTTTCAGCCACGAAAGCTAAAACACCTTGTTCTCACGCCAGAAAGCGACAGTGACAAAGCAGCATTTTATTACAGTATTCATCACAATATTTTGCATGGTGACATATTAGCTCTTAACCTTGTATTTATATTTGATCTCAGCCACAGTTAGTCAATGACGCTATTGTTTCCATACCATCTACAGTATATAGAACTTGTATCAGCATTGCCTCAGGGTTTCCTCTTTGCCGGTCGAGGTCGATAGAAGTAAGACTGCTTAATGCAGCTTCAAAGCCTAATGTATACAGTGAGCTTCATAAGTTCTGGAAGCACTACATATTCTTTTTCACAGACACAAAGTTGGCAACCCTGCAGTGCCAGTGTCCTGTCTGTATGAATAACACATGAAGCCAGAGTTGGCTGGTTGCTGTGCTGTTTCCCATGCAAAGCCCTCTGCCGCCGGCTTTTCTGAAGGATCAGCTGCTCATTAGAAGTGTGTTGTTACTAATTGATCAGCGGTGTTGGGCCCGGATGACCACCCTCCACTAAAACCTCGGCCATGTCAGAGAGATCTTTTTTTTACTTAAGGAAAAACTGGCTGAAGCTCCAGCGTGATCCAAGCAGCGTGAAGCCTCAGAACTAGAAGCCATAGAAACAGACAAACAGGAATAGCTGAAGGCGTCTCTTTCTTCCTCCCTCCCTTACATGCATGCATATTCACACTCGCTGCACCTCCCGACTGATGCACATTTATTTCTACCTCCCTGTGCTTTCTAATGCACACAAAGACAAACACACACACACAAGCTTTTGTGCTTTGCTGCTACCCACCCACCAGCCCGCACCTCTTGCCTGTCCTGGCCATCAGTCAGCCTTCCTGCCGCGCTGCCGATGTGACAGAGGAGCCGTCAGAGAATCTCAGTCAGCGGCTGTGATGCTGAGCCAGAGTGACAGAGCGACAGGGGGAAACGCGCCAAACAAACAGCCAGTAATATTGCCCTGTCCTTTCACTTACAGCTCTCTGTCAAACCAGAGTGCTGACAGAGTGGGAAAAAGTACAGACACCCTCAAACATGCACACACCAAAACATGAACCCCCACACACACATAAATACAGTAAACACACACACAGCTGTTTGCATTATAATTGGATCATTTCAAAGAAGCTTTCTTGCCGATGCACATTGAGTGATTTCCAGTGGCTTCTTGCCGCAAAGCTCCGTTAGCTGAACGCAAGGATTCATGAATGCCAAAACTGTATCCCTCGTATTCGGTGTGTGACTTTGCCGTCGTAACCCCCCTCCGAGCCGCGCCGAGTTATTTACACAGCTTCGGGTGAGGATTATGTCCGCGGGCCCTGATTGTTTCCCATGCATGACTGGCATTAATGTGTCTGGGTAGCTAAACAGGATGGGTGATGCACAGAGACACTGCTGGCTCTTACCTCAATCAGGGCCTGGATGATCCGGGATTACTGGAGATCGCATCCATTCATTCCCTATGGGCTGCAGCTTGGTCTGTCTCCAAGACGCCCGCCTAGTACTACATGCTAATCACTGCTGAGATGGAGCATCTGTAAAAGACTGTAATAGGAGATTGTTGGAATGCCTCTGAATGTGGCGTATTCACATACAGTCGCCATTCAGGGCCGTAACAGTGAGATATGTATGCTTAGATTAAGTGCAGGGAAATTACTGCTCCTGCTGCTGGGGGAATCCAAAAGCATTGGCCATGTTGTATAAATACTGGATTAGGAATGTCAGTTTTGGTTAATTTTGCATTTATCTATGACTAACTGGTTAATGCTTAAGAAAGAAAATGCAAATGACGTGAAACACAAGAGGCCTTTCTTTTTACGCTCCAATTACTCGGTGAGCTTCATCGCTGCATTTCAAGTGCTGTCCATTCAGAGGTGGTGAAATGTTCATGTTTTGTGACTTAAATGTCTCGCCGTGCAAACATGCGGAAATATAGCTACCCTTGGCAGCTCCGCACTGTGCACCACCTGGGTCGGGTTGGATCTGGCAAGCATGATAACCACCGGTAATGCTGTCCCACCGCTTGGTGGCCACCCTGCAGTCTCCACCCTGGATTCCTGCGGAGTAAATGGTTTCATTTTGAGCTGCGAAACCCTTTTGCTAACTATGCTAGCACCAGTAGCTGTGCTGATGCTGCTAATGTTGCTAACAGAGCTAACAGTGATAAAGCAGGCTTGAGGCTCGTAATTGAGCTTGCAACCCAGGGGTGAAGGGAAGCAATGTTTTTATAGCGTTGCTGTTGGGTCGGAACGTCGTCAAATAAGTGGTGCTGCTAGCGAGCAGACATGCCTAGACTGACATGCCTAACGGGTCCAAATTATTCTCGGCCATTAACCAATTAAAGGTTAATTGTTGACATCCTATGCTAGATTAAAGAATTGATGTATATGCCCACTTACATTCAGATGTACAGTTTTCTAAGCACACACTGCAGGGACTATGAGACTTTCTTCACTATGTGCTTCTGCTCTTCCATGAGACTTTGCCAGCTTTGGCAGTGGCTCATTTTCCTGTTATTTAGGATACAAAATAATTAAACAGTGGAGTGCCATTATTGAATTTAATGTGGAAAATCAGTCCCTTTCCTTTTTGAAATAGTCATTGTCTCCTGGCTGAGTTCTGCGGAACAGTGACAAAAGAGATTAAGAGGCCTTAATTCTCCTCAGAAATCCACTTCAGCCCGAATCTCGCCCGAGGGTTGGAGAAAGCTTTATATCCCTATCATCAGACTGAGCTCCTCTTAGCTTTATGTGTCCCCAGTCTCACTCCCATTCAGCAATGACAGGTGCATCTGATAGTGTTCACCTGGGGCAAACGACTGGGATTACTTCCTGGACGCCAGCTCCGAAGACCTTCTGACCTCCAGACGGACTCAACGGGTTCTCAGACATCTGACTGCCTATGAAGGATACCATCTCCATACTAATGTAGGATTTAACTGCATAATTCAAGAGACTACACTCCTCTTGGTCCACTGTTAGGTGACCTTTGACCTCAGCACCCAGGCCGATCAAGCCCCCTACACTGCGGCAACATACTCAAGAAGTAAGCACTGACTAAGCACTCTTTCTCTACCCACTGACTTTTTAAGGCGTGTGTTTCTCTAAGTGCACGTATCGTCAGGACTGATGACACTCAAGCAAAAGCAAAGATGTGTCCAGCAGCATGTCTGCAGGCTACAAAGACTCCGCCGACTGCTGCACACCGTGATCTGGCTGCTCCCAAAGGTGACACCCACGTTCGTTGAGTCGGCAATGAATTATTCTCCCTTTAATCAGGACAGAAAAGATGCCGTCTGTCTTCGAATGGGCTGCACGGCCAGTGTCACCGGCATCAGGGAATGTCATAAATCACCTCTCAGACTTGGTTGCAAGTATGAATCATGTGTAGGGGACTTGCATGGCGTACAACTCCACAGATCTCCTCACTCTTTGGGGCTTGTGGCCAGATGGAGCAGTCAACAGGTAGTTAATTTACCCTTCGGCTATGACGGACCCCTACTGCAGACGAGGAAACCTCTAGGCAGCCTGCAGCGAAATTCATCTCCCTTCATTCCTTCCCGTATCCCAAAACCTATGAATTTCAAGATTGTTACCAAAGAGAGTAATCCCATTTAGAGCACCACATTTGGTCCACATGTATTTATGTGTTTCATCTCACTGAGTGTGAGTGATTCATTTTGTTGTGTCGGGGCTCTCCGCCTGAATAAAGCATTAGCTGGCAGGTTAGCCTAATGCAATGCTCCCTTCTGGAACTTCACTCTGTGATAGCCTAAGGGGGCAAACATAAGTGGATTAGAAAACACACACGCTGAGAATCCACTGTCTGTTTTATAAAACCTGCACGTCCCGGCCTTTCTAGCTCCCTCTCCCCCCTTCACTTTCTTTAATACACACCAAAGCAGTCGCAAACAAACACATGCATAAGCATGAAAAGACCCACATGCTGGAGCATTATTCCGGGGCGATGCGTCGGCGGTGGCCTTGCGCCGAGCATCTCAACCTCTCGCTCAAATTTAGCTGTGACGCTAACACGAGGTGAAGTGTTATCTGGCACGGCCCGGTCATAAGGTTTGCCGTCTGCGGGGTGGCACAGCACCAACTGTGCAACCACGGACGGCGGGTACAACCTCGAGCAAGGCAGCAGGGAGAGAGCGAGACCCAGAGATAATGATGCAGACAGTGCATTTTTTATTTATTTCTCGCCATCGTTACGCTGCCTGCCTTATGGCCTTTTCCACAGGCAGGCCATTAGTGGGATGTGATGGTGTCCAAAGCTTTCTTCAAGTGACAAACATGATTTAATTCCACTGCGTGTTGCATCTCCATTTGAAGAAAGGACGTGGTTGTGTGCCCAGCGCAGGGCTACATCATTACGGAGTGAAATGTCCTGTTTCTCCTTCACAGAGTTCCCAGTGAGGTCCCAGCGGTCCTTGTGCTGTCTGCCTTAGATAGCAGATACAGTATGTCTCCAATACACACATAGAAAAACATTCATTACCTCTCAATTGACACTGTGTACCATAAAGCCCATGTGTGCATTAACATGTGAGGAGGTGGGGGGGGCTTGTTTTTGTTCAGACATCGCCTGAGCTGAATGTCTTCAGACAGCATTAGACAATGTAGGCATGACAGGGGCTTCACTTAATTCGTTGACCTCATTCCTTGATCTTGTTTATTTGTGTTCTTCTGGTTGCTTAGCGGGCCGCTCTAATGACGGCGGGCAGCTAGTGCTGCACAGCGGTTCAAGCTACTGCTGCTCAGATGGCGTACACGCCTGCTTTGAGACGCAGAGAGATGAAGAGGGGGAGATGCTGGGTGATTTCAAACATTATTTCAGCTCTCCCTCGTATTTTTGGCGGAGACAAAAGCAGGGGAGTAAGACTTTAAACTAACTCTGTGAATGGCTGATTTAATGCCTGTATGTCAGAGCACTGAATCAATACTTTGTCCCACCTTCAGGCTCAGTACAGCAGCTCCTATAGGATATCCATAAATCGAGTGGATGATGGCGGCCAAGTCAAAGCCACCTACTCCCATTAAACCCCATCATGAGGAGGGACAGCTATAGGTCACATTGTCCAAGGGCTGACAGAGATTAATTGAGGCCGTGTGACTTTGCACACCAGCGGTGCCTCGGGGGGCATCTCTACCCCTGCCCTTAAATAACCTCCCGGTGCCCAGCCACCTTGCCGACAGTAACAGGTGAATATTTTATGAACTGCAGGGATTTGAGGGAAACCACTAATGATTTTTAGGTGGCAGCTAATGGCCTCAGATGTGAGACAGGAGAAGGATTGGAGTTTACTCTCTCTCAACTCGATTTGAAGATGTGACACTTTATTCCACAGACAGAGGCTGTCTCCACCGCTTGGGCAAAGTGTCATGTTAGTCTGCCCTCGCACTTGAGTTTTCCTCTCCTTTTTTTTTTCTTTTAAGAGGGAAGGCCAAACTTATGAGAAAGCATCTACTGTAAACTCTGCAGGGAAGTGTGGATTTTAAGAAAGGCACAGATGGCTATGCTGGAAGGAAACGCAATGACAAACTGCAACGGAGACTCGAGCTGTCATTTGTTTTTCAAGTCTTCAGCTGCCTGGGACTTCGTCTCCATCTGCTAATGTCAACCTGTCTGGCTGTGACAAACGCTTGAGTTAAATCGCTTTTTATGCCCAGGCCTCCTTTATTGTTTGTGGGTACAAAGCATGCAGGACTTCCATAATTGGACCAGTGATTTTCAGTCACCAGCTCATTTCTGAGTACCAGAAGCTTCCTTTCACCCTACACTCACACGCACTGTGCGGATACACTTCTGAAGATGTACGGTACACCTCTCAAAGTGATAATGCGCAAGATTTTTTCTTCTTTCTTGCCTCCCTCATGTTGTTTTGACTGCATTTCTTAGAAATCACCTGTCAGTCAAATAATGATTTCTTCCTGTTCCTCAGCGTGTCCCACTTGGAGTGTCTGGTGGCACTTTAGAAGATAATTGGGTTTTAATATTCTAGTTTCTGCTGAGATGACACGACAACACTGCAGGTCAGGGTTTTTTTTACAAACATGCAGGTTAGCCAAACTGTAAAATCATTACACGACTGTACTAACCAGGGTTTTAAATACCATGTACGTAGTGCTCATAGTTCACAGTGCTGCATGTAACTCATGCATTGACTGTAAGTAGACTCAGGAAATATTGACACTTTGAACACACTCTCATGCCACAGTCTGTGCACACACCACATGTGCATTTTCTCAAGCAGTGAAAAACAAATGTATAACCGATAACACTGTGGTGTGAAAAGAAGACACCAATAGGACGTAAACAGACAAGACCGATCAGCACAGAGCAACAGTAGCCGAATATTCACAGCGGAGCGAGTGGCGTCTTCTTTCTCAGTTTTCCCTAAATGTGAAAGGAGGACGATGAGCTCACCTTCCAACCCTCTTTTTAACTAAACAGGACTCACTTAGGGATCATTAATGTAGGCTTTACTCTTCAAATAACCCTAACCCAATGTTTTTTCAATACCTTCACGCTGACTTGTCAATATCAGTGAAAAGTAAGATAAAAAATTACCCTTATGTACCACATCTTCTTGAGCTCGTCTTAGTTTAATTCAGTTTAAGGTCCTCCACAAAATTCATTTCACAAAAAACAGACTTAATAGGCTGTTTCCAAAAGTCGTTAGACAAAGCCCTCACTATCATGTTGGAACCCTGCCCACTCATAGCCACATAGCCATATTTGGTGTACCTTGTACACCAGCTAGTCTCACTAAGACAGACTCTGATGTTGTCGCTTTTGCCTCACTCATGACGTATTCTGTTACATTGGAAAAGTCCTACTACTTGTTGATTAATTGAGTTAGTGTCCTTTCTGTTTTTGGAAAAAGTTCAAAGAGGTTCAACAGCCATTTTTTTTATTTTTTTTATAAAAGATGGCAACCTCTCATCACATATGTAAAGTCCCTTACCTCTCTGGGCCCCAACTGAATTGATCTGATGCATCCAATTTTTTATTTTAACTATTTTTATAGTGAGCACACTGGGCATCCTTTATTTATTATCTATTTATTATTATTATTATTATTATTATTATTTTTCATTCACCTCCCTTTATATTATATTTTATTTTATTTCTTTTCCTTTTTATTTATTTACCAATTTATCTTCACCTATTAATTATTATTATTATTATTGTTATTATTTTATTATTAAATTATTATTATTATTATTCCCTCTTTGTTCCTGGGGGATGTTCTTTTTCTAGTTCTCTGTTCTGATGCACCATATATGTGTGTATATATATATATATATATATATATATATATATATATATATATATATATAAAAGCGGGGGTAACAGCTGTGAAACAACTGTACCTTGTTATTTGATACTTGTGAAATGCTGCTCTCCAATAAAAATATGTAAAAAAATAAAAATAAAAATTGCTCTTGTGTAGCACATTTTATTACTTTTTGTGCCGTTCATTAATTTTGCATAAATATTTTAGTAGAAAATAATGGCAGTTTTTTCAGTAACTTCCATTGAATATGTCCAAGTGAATCATATTTAATACCAAAATATATCACTACACTGATTCACAGAACACACTTCTTCTTAAGGGATTTTAGTGCTTTTTTAAATATTATTATTATTATTGTTATTTTTTTCAATTACTTCCAGTGTGAGATTAAATTTAATTTTAATTTAATTTTAATTTAGTTTAATTCTTATTCACAAACAGCGCTGAAATTACTGTAATTATGAGAAGCTGGTAATTTAAGTGTAGAGGTCAATATTCAGTCAGTATTTATTAATTTGTATGAATAAATATACACATAAATAGAGTAAAATAAGTCCTACTATGATCTTTAAACAAGTGTTTCTATATTTGGTGGGCAGATAATCTCCTATATGTTATTTATGACAATATAAAACGTCTCTACAAGAGAACTGGTGCATGTACACATCCTTCCTTATTGTAGGTGTGGTCTCACAACATTTCTGATGTGCTCGAAAAGAAAAGTGGTTTAGATCATAAATTTGATCACGTTAGACTTGACGAGATAAAATCAAAATAATTATCCTTCAGTCTCGTTGTGTTTGTCGCTGCCCAGAACGATGACGTGCTTCTGTTTAGTTCAAACAAACCATAACACTAAAACGCCTCGCCTCCTTGGCAATGGAAGATGTTCCCAGAAAAAAAGCAGCCAGACGGCGAGTGTTTAGAGAGCAACATTGTTACCTTAATGAACCCGCTGTGAGCAATCTAAGCCCACCTTGATTTGGCTCACACAGGTTTTATTGAGCTCGAAATGTTTGGACAGAGGCTGCTCTTTTACTTTTCCCCTCCGTGCTGTTATTAGTCTGGAAATAAAATGACACAATAACTAGAACTATGGATTGTTCGCTTCATTTAGAATCCTTTTTTAAAGCATCAGCCGATCAATAGCGACACATCCTGCCATTTCAGCCTGCCAGACTGCTGTATCACTGCACAGGAGGAACTTGTGCATAAGATGTGTGTGGATGAGTGCTGGTGTTTATGTGTTACAGAGTCACAGATCAGATCAGAGCCTGGTTTAGGAGTCACGGTTCGGTGCGAGTTCAGTTCAGCGGAAAATAACAAATGCTTAAAGATATGTTCTTATCATTTAATTATTTATTTAACTTAAGAATTGATAATTATTTTAGTTTTCATAAGAGGATCACACACTCAATAGCTTCAACAGTCTGTTGTTCATAAAATAATAATTTCCATGAAACTGTCATGAAAAATTATGTATTGATTAAGACTTGACAAAGCTTTTGTAATAACGATAGCACCCTAACAATCTGCAATTATGTCAAGCAGCCTGTTATTTGCACAGCACAGTGAAGAGGACAAACCACAGGGTGATAAACGGAAACTGTTGGCTACCTCTCCAGTCCTCACTTATTGCTAATTCCTTAGAAAACACTTAAAAGGACGAGACTGCTATAAAAAATGAGCTTTGAGCTTTGGCTGTCAGACACAATGTCACGTCTAATGATACATGATAAACAACTTCAGGCAGTCAGGAACACGGAGCTCAGCCAACAAGCAGATCATGAAGAAAAGGAAGAAACAATAGGTAGAAGTAAAAAAGTTTGCACATGATAAGAATACTTTGTGAGCATAAAGATCATTGGCCAGTGCTGTCCTTAAAGGGATAGTACACCCAAACATGAAAATTCAGCCATTATCTAAAACTTCACCTGAGCCTCCCTCGGCATATGGGTGAGTAGATAATGGCTGAATTTTCAGGTTTTGGGTGCACTATCCTTTTAAAGGATTTAACTGGATACCACATTTTCACAAATGATATTGGCTCTTGCTCCGTTTCCCAAGCTACACTTCCAAAGGTGAGCACAGACTCCATTTTACACTCCTGCAGTGTTGTTTTTTGTGTTCACACTGCAAGCGACAATCCAACAGCATCACGAGTTGCCGTTAAAATGTTGCTCAAGCACTCCTTAACGTCGTTACGTCGTCACAGGCTTGTGTGTGTCTGCTTTGAAGTTTGTAATTGGTAAAAAGATTATCCAGCGGAGGTTTTGCCTCCCTAAATGTAGCCCTAAGCATCTCAAACCATCCTTTGTTTCGTCTGCTATCACTTCTCTGAACCAGCAGTGACCACAAATTGGCCATGATTTATCCCTGGCCATTTGATTCTGGATCCTGTGTGTTATGTCTGTTTTGTTTTACCTATGACTACTGCCTATGTCCCAAATTGCCCCCTGGGACATTAAAGTTTTACTTTACCCTACCCTATGACCCATTTTAACATCACATTTTGCCGCCCGTGTGCACAGCAACGCACAGACAGATAGCATAAGCTAACAGTGCCACAGCTAGACACAAAAACATGATTGGTTGGTGCATCATTGGAGCACTGACAAAGTTGAGGCCATCTCAACTTTTATTTGTAGTTGGTTCATGTCCGTCGGCAGTGACAAGTGTCGGGCGTCAGTTTTTTGCTTCATGTCATCGGCGTCCATTGAAAGTAAATTGTAGCCTGTTGCTGTGTTGCTCATAGTGAAAACACAGTATAAAAACATATATAATGAAACTGCCTGTGACATAATCAACCTTACTCAGTTAGGCACATAGAAATGGATCCAGCTTCACTGTGGCAGCATAAGCCTCTGACTCAGTACCTGCACTTGCCCTCATTCACTTACCCTCAGTCCTTTGTATTACGCAACAGCATACGTTGGAGAGCAGACGGAAAGCAGGCGGGGTCGGAGTGGGATATTTACATCCAACACACCTTCCCTTATTCACTTTCAGCCCAACTATCATGGATCGACCGCCAGTCCTTTTTACAAATCATCAGATATACCTGCAGACTCCTTTCAGTGAGATGAAGGTGTCCTCTGCGTCTAATTGCAATGCCTCAGCAGGAGCTTTGTAATGAGCTGCATCAGTTTCTGGTTTAGATATTTCTGTTTTGATCTGTATCATGATTATCATAATTATGACTGCTACAGGTTTATGATGCTATGGGTTTATTATAGCTTAAACATTAAATCTTCCATGCATCTACAGACGATGCTGGAATGAAGACATTACACAACAGTACGACAATCAAGGTAAATGTCAAGTGCAGTTAATTATGACTTTTTTTTAGATAAATATCAAGCTGTCAGATTCTCTTGAGAAAATAGCTGCAAATAGACGAGTGAATCACATGTAAGTCTACCTGTACATACAGAACTATCAGAAAAACTGAAAGTGGAGCATGTTCAATAGTAAATTTATTTATTATTTTCCATTTTATTCATCTTCAGCATTACTTCAGGGAATATTTTGTGTAACGTTTGTGGAGCATTTATTTACTTCTCATTTATTATGGACAGACAGTAGTGCAAGTGTCAAAGACAGACCAATTCTGCTGATCTTTTTTGCCCACTGGAAACTTCACCAAAAGGCAAAAGGTCACAATCAACTTTGAAACTAGAAAGCATCTCTTACAATATGAAGCTGAAAATCCCAAACAAAGAGAACAAGAAAAAAAGGAGTTTCAATTCGTTTCACCTTGGCCATGTGCCAATGTAAATGCCGATTCCTTCAGTGATTGTTGTATCCTCTTCTGGCTTTGCGTCTAAAGGCTGCTGGAAAGCAGCAGGCAGTGGAGCAAAGCCAATATGTAGCTACTTCCATGTTTCAGATGATACGTCATGTTTGTAGTCGACCAATGAAGATGAGTTTACATATCACCTTGGGTTCGTCCTTCACCTTCTCAAAATGATCCCACACTTTGGATTTCCTGCCCAACATGTTATTAACTAGCCTGTGGAATAACCGCAGGTACCAGCCCTGGAAATTAGGGGCCGTGCACATGCTGCGTCTTTAACCACCTGGACAACATAAGGTCAGGCACTGGGCGCTACTCTTGTGCCTTCTCTGTGCCAGCTATCAAGAGCTGAAATCCTGAGTGCAGAGCTGATCTTCTTCCAGGAGCTGTTTATAAGTGTGTAGGCCTGTCGTCTGTGGGACAGATGTGAAGCTCTGCGTAGCCCTGCACTAACATGATCAACTTTTCCATCTTTATCGGACTGAATATTTAAAGAAGGGAAAGGTATCTGTCGGCTGTGATTGGTTTGTAACCTGACTCCTGTCTGACTGCTGAGCGTGGCCACTTCCTGTGTTTGTCCTTTCAAATTAAATTCCTACATGGTACAGTCTAAAATTACGATTAGTCAACTTTTCAATAATACTTTTCAATCGACTATTAAAATAATCAGTGACTATTTTAGTAGTCGACTAATCGATTTGAGTCATTTTTCATAGAAAAGTACGATAAAAGTATCACAAAATATGCTTCAGCAGCTTCTTACGTTCAGATATTGGCAGCTTTACACACTCTCCCATGATGGTGAACTAGAACGTGAGTGGCGTGAGTGCGAAACAGGACATTAGATGACATCATTTTGGGGTTTGGGAGAGACAGGCCGACATTTTTCAACATTTTAACACATTTTACAATAAAATGATTAGTCGACTAATCGAAGAAATAATCAACAGATTAGTCGCCAATGAAAATAATGTTAGTTGGCAGCCCTAAAGTGTACAGCTAAATGTTCTCTGGCTGAACTCAAACTTTTGAGCTTTGGTTTCATATGTTTTTTTTGCCCAACCTACAAACCATGTATTCTGGCTGCGTGCACCGAACCCTGACCCCTGTATTGTTGCGGTTTGCCATGAATACACAAACCACTACGGCCCTGTGTGTTAGTGTGTTTATTTTCACATCCCTCCGATGAAAGGTTAGGATTCTGCACACTCTTTTCTAGGTGAGGATGTGTGCATATGTGCCACCAAGCAGTGTGTGTTCTCACATACCGGCATGTGTTTCCACACTGTGTTTGTGTGGCAGTGTTTGTGTGGCAGTGTGTGTGATTCCATCTGTCTCTTTGTCTGAATAAATGCATGCTTTTTCAAAGTGCTCTCCATAAACGTCAGAGCAGAGTACATCAAAAGGCCCATTGCCTCCCCCCTAGGCCATTTCACCTACCTGGTGAAATTGCGTACCCCCCTAAATCTAAGAGCCCGCCGCTCCATTCGGAGTAATTTACCTTTTGTACACAAAGATGTGACACGTCGTTGCATGAAAAACATCTCAGGTTTCATCACTCTTTCCGACATCTCCGACGCTCATCCTCGCTCCTCTCTTTTCCTGTTTTTTCAACTCTCATTTCCGTTCTGATGAGCTGCGGGGTGACGAAACCCGGGAGAGGAAAGGGGGTGGGGGGGGGGGTGCGTGTCGTCTAGACGCGATGGTTTACAGCCGAGATGGGAGAAGGTGGGGACGGGATAATTCTTGCACCGTGGGGGGTACGAGAAGAGGAAGGCTCCGCTTGGTTTTCAGAGGTTTGTGGGGGGTAAATGGAGCTAATTAGAGACATTTTGAGGCACAGAGGGGGGCTGAATCATCGGAGGCCTTACCGCCTCTCCTCCATCCTTCCATCCCTTCACACATATGATGAGACGGGATGTTTGCTGCAGAGAACCTCAGTTTAAATGACAGCGATGCAAATGCAAATAAGCCTATGAAGCAAACACCTGCATCCTTGTGTGGCTGCTGTTGTTTTTTTCCCCACCTCTTCACGTGTGACTAATTACCATTTGTGACTGAGAAGAATGCTGCAGTGATGATAAGGTGTTGGCAAGGACGACTCTCCTCCACTAGGGGCAGCGTGCACTCCTGGGAAAATGCAGTGTAAGATTGCATTTTGAAAAATGAACAGAGGAAGACACTGATACTGCATTTAGAGGACAATGTAAACTGCAGCTTCTTGCTTGTAAACAACATGTTTATGTCAGCTTGCAGAGTGCAAATTACTTTTAAATAACTTTCTGGCTGGTGTCAACAACGAGAGTCGCAGAGTGTTGGGAATTATATATTTCAGATTGTTTTCTAATTAAACCTAAATTAAGCAGCCGCCTCTATGAGATGACTGTGGTTGCATTTGTAGCATTTTCCCAGACTAATGTGCGTCCTCTCAGATTTTCCCGTGTGTAAATCTAACTAAACCCAAAACGAGGCCAACGTGTCTCCTGTTACACTGACACTGAACCTGAGAGCAAGCTGGGCTTCTGACTCAATACTATCATCTGTCTGTGCTCGATGAGCTTCCCTGGCAAAAATCTTTCCATTTAGTAGGTTATTGAACGCATCGCTGAGCTGTGTGAATGACACTTGCTAACCCTAATTGCTGAGCCAGTGTTAAAGCCCTGTGTTCTTTGCTCCAATGTCAGATTCATCCACCTGTAGTTGTGCACAGTGCTGTAACTGTTATTGACATCATTGATCAGTCTGCTGATTAGTTTCATGATTAACCAATACTTTGCTTCTTTTTTACAGTAACATGTCAGAGAAATAATGACAAATGAGGAGGCTCAATTTGCAGCTCGAGTTGTTGTCAACATTTTCTTCCGTCAACTATTGATGCCAGAATAAACAGCAGGGTTTTCTCAACCATTATCACTCTTCAGTGCAGCAATTCTCCCTTTTGTTTTTCATCTCGAGCCCACCTACTCGCTTGAGTCCAAAGAAAAATAAGACAACACTTCAAAGATGACACACTGTGCGTTCCAATACACACTCTACCATACTGTATAGTACGTCAGAATGTGTCCCATTACATAGTATGTCAAATGCGTGTGCCAAAAAGACCAGGATGTTCTACTACATCTGGATTTTGCAGTATGCAAGCCAGCGTGCTCTCTGCCTGCGGAGGATAGCTCACATCAATTACAGCTTGACTGCTGATTGACAGCTGTCAGAATATGACAAATGACAGCGCATTCAAGTCACTGATGACCAGTCGAATAGTAAAGATAGGAATATTGAATGTTTAAGTGAACAAAGTTATCATAAACATTACAAACAAAAAGACACAACTAGGGCTGGGCCATGTGACCAAAATCTCATATCCCGATATAGGTAATTTCATATCCCTATAACGATACCTATCCCGATATATATATATATATATATATATATATATATATATATATATATATATATATATGTACAGTATATATACATTTTTCTCTCGTCACACAATATATATCGTCAGCCCTAGACACAACTATAAAAATAACAATGACAGAAATGCAGATGTAATTTCACTGTCGCAGATATGACATGTTACAATCTGCAATCTGTGCAGTTATAACTTAAAAGTTAAAGTACATATATTGCAAAGTAACAACAGCAGAGCTCTGTGCATTTGTTTAATCTCTAAGGTAACGGATATAAAAGCAACAGGGTCAAAGTTCAGGGTGTAATATTATGAGAAAGTAGTATGTCCTGATTGTGTGCATAGTCCTTGCAACAGTATGTACTTTTTATGTACAGCTGCAGCACCGTTTAGCTTACTGGTGTTCTGCAGCTGTACTTTTGGAGTGGAAGACGCGCGGTCCTGATAGGCGTTTGCTCAAGTCTCAAACTGAATATTTTTGGGCCACTCCTATAAAGGTACTATAATTCTATAAGTATTTTTTTGTATTTATAAACAGTGTTTGTTTTTTTTAGTATGTTAAATTCTTTTAATTATTTCAACTCCAATGTCTCAATATTCTAAACCAGTGGTTCTCAAATGGTGTGCCATGGAATTTGGGGTAACCACACATTATTATTGCAATATGCAACTGGGCCTTCACAAAAAGCCATGAATTAATTTGTTAACTGACTATTAGTGTGTTGTGTGCACCCATTTCCCAATAAAGAGGCAAACTCTGCCTAAAAAAACTGTAATTTTATTGAATTTAATTAAAAGAAAACATCACAGGGAACCTATTTGTGGCCATTCGTGCATGAGAATTCCAAGTGTGTGACTCATCAGAAGCCCTGATTGGCAGCCAGTGTTACGGATGGTAACATTTAAAAGCATAAACACGAGTGGGACAATGGATCGCTTTATTGTACCGAGCAAATTACAACAAAGCACTAGCAAAAACAACCTACCACCGAAAGAGAAGAGAAGTGTGTGAAGAGAAAAAAACTAGACCGTATCACAAAAGCTACCTGTGTGCCTTGAGATTTTGTCTTGTCATTTGGTGTGCCTTGGGCACATAAAGTTTGAAAACCACTGTTGTAAACAATTTAACACTCATTCATCTTTGAACGGCTGTACTTACAATTTTATTCTATTAAATTATAATTATATCAGTAGCATAAATTGGTCTCAAAATGAGGATGATATTGTTTATCGCAGTTATTTCCAGGACAATATATCGTCCAACAAAAGTAGTTCCAAGACTACCCAGAATTAGATTTCACTTTCACATCGAGATCAAGATCAACTTTATTGTGTGAGGAATTTGTCTTCATACGTCATACAAATACAACATACAACACAGTACACAGACCAATCAACATTACACATGAAATAAATGAGACATAAATCTGCTTTTTAAATACCTTGACTCTCTGTGCCACATAAAATCACCGGGCCGCCAGGTGTTTCCACTCTCCTGCTGAGGCTTTTACATGCACATAAGCAACATGGCGCCCTGTGTTTCCACCCCTTTCTAACCACAGAGTGTTGTTTTATATGTGACAGAGCTGCTCTAAAATCCAAACATGTACTCACTTCAGAAGTTCACGCGGAGTAAATGTTAAAAACCGACAAACCAAACTCTGCCGAGCACTTCACTCGCTGTGGCTACAGAGCACTACAAACATACTTAAACACTCCTGTTTTGTTTTTAACAATGTTCCCGACAGATATTCCCACATGACTTGAACGCAGCTTAACCGTGTTTCTGTCTTTCTTCTTCACTTGCCGTCTTCTCCTGTGTTATTGTTTCTCACTTTAGACATTCTCACCTCTTAAGCTCACTTGAGTCTTCCTGTCGCAGCTCTCTTGAGCACATACCCAGCCTGTCATGCAGCCACACTCCGCTCTCCCCGTGTTTGGTGTGTGTGTGTGTGTGTGTGTGTGTGAGACTGCCGGAGGTAGTGTTTATCATTAGTGCAGATGATAAATCCAGTCATCTGTTTGTCTTCTTGTTCCTCTGAGGTGTTTTGCATCTCATAGTCATACATTGATATTCGTGCATATTGTCAATTTCCTGTACATGAGCATCGTCCATCTGGAGTGAGGATCATGTGATCAATGTACAAAACAAATCAGTCCTTTACATTAAACCAACATGTTCTCAGGTGAATTTCTGTGATGTTTTATTTGTATTTGATAAAAGAAAGTGTGTTTTCTATTGTCTTTAATATAGTGAATGTCGTATTAGTGGATTCACGTCTACGTGCTGTTTGTGCACAACCATTTCAGCAACTTTTTTTATTTTTTCACATATCTAGACATGAGTTCTGAGTCACAGTCTCCATATACATTCACGTCTCAGGATTAAAATGAATGTGTGAAATGTCTGAGATGTTCTGAATGTCACTGTGCATTTGACAAAGTTTGCACATCATCCCTGAACAGCAGGTGACTTTTGCGTTCGTGTTTTTATCATCGCATTCTTTCCTTTGCTCAAAATAAATGTTTTATTTCACAGGTCCCTAGTTTCCTAGAACAGGAGTCACAACTTGGCCCAGACCAGTAAAACCATTGCATAATATCCTATAAATAGCAAACACCTCCAAATGTTTCCCTTTTTTTGTTTGAAGAAGTGCATTTTAAAAATGCTAATCCATTAACAAAACGGATGACAATCAGCCTGTGATGTCTTCAGTGCAATTTCTAAATTGTTCCACATTCAGTCAGTTGACTACTCACTGTCATTACATGAGCATTTATCTGTACATTTCCACTCCTGTGTAGTAATGCTGACTTTACCACAGCAAACTAAAGTGAAAGAAAAGAACTGTCAAAACCTCTGTAGCAGCATTTTACAAGAAGAAAGCTACTCAGTGTTTAACATCACTATTAGTTGTACAAAGTCATCCAGTGGGCCGGATTGGACCCTTTGGCGGGCCGGTTGTTGCCCTCACGCCACATGTTTGACACCCCTATCCTAGAAAGTATCTGATCTCTAACTGCAGATTCTTGCAGGGGTGTCAAACTCATTTTAGTTCAGCGGCCACATACAGCCCCATCTGATCTCAGGTGGGCTGGTCCAGTAAAACCGCTGCATAATAACCTATACATTTCAACCCCTTCAAATTTTTCTTTCATTCTGAAAACATTCATCCATTTACCGAACAAAGAAGAAAGAAAATTGATGTGCAAATTCAACAGTAGAGCCCCTTTTCCACCGCAGGAACTTTTATCATTTACCCGTGATTTTGAAAAACCTCTGTGCGTTTCCACCGAAATTACCCAGGTAAAAAACTTTCCTTCAACCCCAAACTTAAAAAAAACATGTGACTTTTGAAGTAATTGAAGATGCAGGTTAAGTCATCTGCTGCCTTTATAATCTGCAGTTCTGTCAGTGCCTCAGCAGCAGTCTTACATATTGTTATAAGATAGAAGTCTGACACAGACTCTTTTGTACTGAAGCTGCTGTTGACAATATGTTCAATATCTTTAAATATGACCACAGTAAGCACTTGTTTTCATTTCAGAGAGCTGTGTTTAGGTCGGAGTGTTAAAGCCTCTGAAGCAGTATTTTACATGAAGTATCTGCTCACTGTTTAAATTGCTCCTGAATCCTCTCAGTCTTCACATGTGCATCAACTTTAGGGGTGCAAAGTCATCTAGAGGGCCAGATTGGACCCTTTAGGGGGTGATTGTGGCCCCTGGACTGTATGTTTGACACCCCTGCTGTAGAGGGTTGGTACAAAAGAATCAGTAATTGTAGAGAAAATGGAGACATTAGCCATGTTTCCATCAGCCTGTTTAGACGCGCATCTAGAAGTATCGCATCAGAGAATTATGATGGAAACGCCAAAATTCGATTTAAAATCCCCTGATTCGCACAAACTAAAATACACTCGCTTTAGCCGGGTTTTGGTTGATTCCAAAAAAATGTTGATTCGCAAAACAGGGGATGGAAACAGAAACAGTTCGAATTAAGTCTGACGTAGCGCACCTCTCTCCATGGTGATATCCACACTCCAGGTCAAGAAGGCGGTAATGTATTTACAAGCTGGTTGCCAACCGCCAGAAAATGTAGAAGAAGAAGAATGCGAGACTTGTTTTGTTTCTGGCTCTGCGGAAAACTCGCGCAAGTTCGTAGTTTTCAAGTCCGTACATTTAATGGAAACACACAGGAGTCGTATTTCTTTTAATGCGCATTTCCCAATGATTCGAATCACTTTTGGATGGAAACATAGCTAGTGATCAGCTGGTACAATATACAAGCAGTTGGGACTGTAGCATAACCTGCAGCAGGTCAGATAATTGTGAATTTTGCAGTATTTCCCACTTTATGGACCGAACAATCGATTAACCAAGAAAAAAAGTGTAAAAATGAACTGATAATGAAAAAAATCATTCACTGCCTAAATGCATACCTTTCAAAAAAAATGTGCCCGGTTCTTTAAAGGAAATTACTTTGGAAATCAAAACCACTGTTAGACTTTAGAGTTTCCTGGTTCCTTAAAAAATGAATGGGTACTTATTATGTACAGAGTACTGTCTTAGAAGATTGCCTCTGCTCCCCTTTAATTAGCACCACATCACACAGCTCTTTTCCAGGAAACTGTGAGCAAATTACATAAAATTATGGACTCTGTAAAATTAAGGGTTACAAAAATATTTAAATTATTTCAGAGTACATACATTTCATAATCCTGCTCTCGTATTTTCACCTGATATTGTGTGAAACTCACCGTCTTATCTCACCGTATTCTCATAATGGAGTAATACCTTCCTCTCATGTTTGGTCGTATGTTTCAGCCTAACTCATGAGACATTTTTAAGCTGCACTGTGATTAAATCGTCCCTATTTGCCTTATTCTCACTGTATATCTATTCTATTCATTTCTTTCTCCTTTGGTGTTTTGTCACTACAACAGTTCAATTTCCTCGGGGCGATTATGAATGTTTCATTTTTATCTCATCTCATCCTCCTCTCTTTTTTCCTCAAAGTATCTGCTGCATTCTTTTACTCTCCAAAGACTGAGCTGCTGTACAGCGCTGCTGCTTCAGAGCCGGCACCCGCTGCGCTCTCAGATCATCATGATGCTAGGTTTCTGCCTGACAAAGCAAGGGTTTGGGCTGAAAGGCTCAATGATCCCCAGGAGGAAATAGCTTCGGCTCTACATAGTAATAGACCACCACAGCACGGCAGAAATGTATGTTCTATATGTGAAGCATAAAAACAAGCTCAAACAACAATTGCAAATAAAAGCCTTTTTCTTTTGGTTCATCCAGCATGTTCAGATAGAATCAGTGGTGTTATTAAAATCAGCAGCAGCACATAACAGTAAGACAAAGACTGTATGTCATGAAAAATTAACCATTCAAGGGACACTCATCTGATTTTACACATGAAGACTGCTTAACTTGTCACGTTAATGCTGCTCAGCCTGTCACAACAGTCGTATAACGTCTTGTATGGCTCTGATATGGCGAGCCATTTGAACATTTAATCCAACTATATCTGTAATAATTAGATTTTAAATACCCATAGTAATATTTCTCCAGGTCAAAACTGGATTCTCAGCAGTCAGAATGGTAACTAAAATATCCTCAATAAAAGTATTTCAAGATATCTACAACTTTAATTGCAGACAGATTTTAGATGTTTTTAAATCCTTAAAGCACAAGAGGTCATTTTAATATTTAATACATTGATGCATATATGTTGCAGATATCCACCTTCGTCGGTAAAAACATTTCAAATATCCACACTGACACTCTTTCAAAGACAGATGACATGACTTTACGTCCTGTCATTTTGCTTTCTTCTACCCATAATGAACATTAAGATCAGAATCAAAATGAAGAAAAATATCTGCAATGGTTTTCCATTTTGGATATTTGTGGTTGTCTGAAATCATAGTAGTTTTTTTCCCTGTTAAAGGGTTTTTTGGGGGGAGTTTTTCCTTTTCCGCTGTGAGGGTCCAGAGGACAGAGGGATGTCGTATGCTGTAAAGCCCTGTGAGGCAAATTGTGATTTGTGATATTGGGCTTTATAAATAAAATTGAAATTGAAAGTATGCAGAAGGCAATCTGCAGCTCTGTAGCCCCTCTCCAGTGGCACTCTGTGTCTTTGACAATTTTATTTATGGTTGTTGTAGGCCTAAAGAAATTCTTACATTCTCCAGTTGTAAAAAGGCAAAGAAGATGCATTTTAACATTTCGTCAACTAAAATCAGCATCATACATCCACAGCCTGCTGGCGTCTTTTCCTTTAAACTTTGCCTCAACAGTGGTGGCTAGTCTTTAGCCTCCCTAGCTGAACTAGCTATGGATTCTTAATCCATACAAGTAAAAGTCTCAGAGGAAAATACAGAATTTAACAGTGCATGGACAGATTTGTTTGCTTTTACCGCTAATGCTGCAAAGTTAAAGTACTAATAATCCTAAAGAGCCACTGCAGAGGAGCCATCTTGTGGTAAAACTTATATTTGAATGTTCATGTTGACGTATTCATAATGTCGATAGGCTAATTTAGACTCAATACACAGTGTTATCTTAAGGCTCAAACATGTTTTGCGGCTTGAGGCAGATTTTTAAAATGTATCTTTGGTCAAAAAATGGCTGTTTTTGATAGTCAGGTACAGACTAATACAGAAGATATCCCTCTTAATCATCACTTATACACCACTAGAAGTGTGTGGTGGTGTATTTATCTGGAGTATTTTATTATTTGCGGCTTATTTTCTGTGCTCGGGATGTTGATGGACGTGTACCTCCACGACACTCAAGCGAAGTCAGGGCTTTTTAAAAACAGTAGCATCCAGGAGACACAGTGCCAACAAATGCAAACATAGTGAGGCAAAACAGCAAACAAGAGTGAGTTTTTTCGGGTGAGCTTTTGCTTTAGTGTTCACTGGAGAGAATACAAACAGTAACATAGTATACCTTTAAAATTATGACAGTGGAGAAGAATTCTATTGCAGATATCCAGAATGTTTTCTCTGAATATCAAAACTGCAGTTGTGGATATCTGAAATTGAAAGCTTGATACACAGGAATGGCAAAAGTGAAATCATTTATCCCAGGGACAGCGATAAAGTTTTGCCAAAATAACTTTTGTTCTTTAGCTGAAAAATAAATGTGAGTGCTCTCTGGTGGACAAACTCTGCACTGTAATGGGCACACTGTTTCTACACTGCATGAAACATACAGTGTATTTGCAATTTTAGCATTGCAATTTATCGGCTCACACACACACACACACACCGATTAGCTAATATCGGCTGATATGGTGGCTTGATCGAATTATCAGTCTAGCTCCAGTCCACAGGGGGTGGTGGGCTCTATATCAGTGACAAAACAAACACTTCCCAGTCAAAACAGCCACTTAAATCTATCAGTGAGGAGCAGAGAGCTGCAGTCTGCGACTCTCATCATATGACATTTCATCCTTTTAATGAGATAAGCAACATCTGAAAAATGGGATGAGTGTGGCAAGATTGGTTTATCATTAAAATCACAATGGAAACAGAGTATTTTGGGTTTTAATGGGACCGAGGGAACTGATTGGCACAATATAACGAGAGGAAATCAAATTATATTAATGATGTCCAAGCGGTGCGCCTTTTCCTCGGGACCTACAGGGAAATACGCAGCAATGTCTCAAATAACATTGATGTTTTCGCAGGCCCAAACGCTTTCATGTGTATTTATATTCACAGCAGGTGAGACTTAATTCTCTCCCTCTCTGTTGGTACTCATTAAATTTGTCATTTCATGTCATTTAGCCCAGGGAGAGGAACACCTAATGGTTGTTTCTGAAAACAATTTACAAAAGACAGATTGTCCTGATACGAGGAAAAAAAAAAAAGTATCCCTAATATGTAAAGAACAACCCCGAGGCTCATGTTTATCTCGCCTCGTGCATTATGTTACAGCGTCTTTGCTGGCGAAATGAAAGTACTTTCTTAGAGCACAGTCAGATGTGAGAGGTGTGAAGAAAGCCAGATAAAGTAAACACTTCCTTGTTCTCCTTTCATGCGTACTTATACAGACTCCAGCTTTACAAAACCGCCTTTTTTTCCCCTCCAATCCATTTGCTTTTGAATGAAGCCAAGAAAGCGGTCAGTGGCTTCAGTAGAACCAGTGCTGAAGGGGGTTTGGGCTCATTAGCCTCTGGGAGACTTTGTGCTAATGCTCTTTTTCATTATTCTCCAAGATTATCAAAAGCTACTCTCCTCCGAGCGCGCTTGTTTCATCTTCGCCGTGTCTCGTGTTCACTTACAAAAACAGACGAAGCCCTCTCTTCATAGGGTGGACACACACGCACACACGCACATACATACACAAACACACACACACACACGTGTTGACGGGCTTGACTTTGCTTTTTCTGCTCACAGTCACTCAGAGATGAGAGAGAGGCCCAGGCAGAGGGAGAGCTCGGCTGATAAGGCAGATGAAAGCTGTGCGAGAGAAGAGGGAAACGAAGGCATAAACTGCTCTTGAAAGAAAACGTTAAGATTAGTAATGTGCCTCCGTGTGGTGATTAAGAGGACCCAGGGGTGGCGAGAGTGGTGGGAGGCCCGAGGGTTAGTTTTGTAGGAGCCAGGATCAAGGCCAGATTGACAGCTCCCCAATTCCCTGTCACCCCGGCTCATTTTCTCAGTGGTTCAGCACTCCTGGCTCCCGCTCCTCCTCCCCATGATACACACACATGCAGTCACACTCTACTACACAGAAAGCCGATGGTCATTATCACCCATGAGCGCTCTGCAGGGCTTCGAGGGTCCTTTCTACTCGGCTCCGTGCGTTGGTGTCTGAGCGGAGCCATCTGCTTGTGGCTCATCCGACTCGGTAGTTTCCTGGGCCTTCTCTGATGCTGCCCGACTTTTACTGGTGGAGAGGTAAAAGTGGGATGACATCGTGATGCTGCGACTCATGTGTCAGGGCGTAATTTCATAATGTGAGCTGATGCTGTTAGAGCAAAAGGGATATAGCCTTATCATTGTCACCTTAGCACAGTAAAGAAGAGGCAGAGGCGTGCTGTGCGAAGTTCAATCTGTAGTTCGAGCAACAAGTATGAATTAAAGCAACTTGTTCTTTACTTGGTAGCAAAAGGGTTCTGGTTCGAACCCGGGTCGGGGGAGCTCTTCTGTGTGCATGTCCTCCCTGTGTCAGCGTGGGTTTCCTCCAGGTGCTCCAGCTTCCTCCCACAGTCCAAAGACATGCAGGTTAATTGGTGAATGTGAGTGTGAATGGTTGTCTGTGTCTGTGTGTCAGCCCTGTGATAGTCTGGTGACCTGTGCAGGGTGTACCCTGCGTCTCACCCAATGCCAGCTGGGATAGGCTCCGCTGACATTTTGAGACATTTTGACAAATTAAATCTTCTGCCTCCACCTCACTGTAGGCAAACACAAACCTGTTTCTGTTGCTCAATTTATTGAAAAGTAACACACATGCCCCCTGGACGGTTAATCCGACCCTGGCATTATCAGCACAGGACATCCACACACTACAAAAACCTTCTTCACTCCGCACTTGTAATTACCTCTATAAGGCTAATGTGTTTCTCCCAGTCGGCAGCTTGATATAATGTTAACACCGCGTGAGGTGTGAGAGCCAATCTGATCCCCCGTTAAGAGGTTGGATGCTTAATGGGAGGTCACTCTCTGCGTCCTGCCCACCGACACAGACAGCCTGAGCAATGGAAGATCTTTTCTTGCACTATACCTGCAAAGGCCCAGGTGTTGGCGAGATGCCCACTGCCTCACCTTGAAAGGACACAGTGTGTCCAAACACACGCAGACACATCAGGGTTAGCTCTGTGTGGACAGAACTGTGTGGAGCCAGTGTGGGGACAGTTTTACTTGTCATTCTTTTTGGTTTTAATATAATTCTTAATGTTTGATTCAAAGTATTTTACCTTAAAAAGCCAAGAATGGTGTGTCAGTAGCAAGAGTCACTGTCCAAACCTTTTCAGTGGATTTTTCTCCATAGATGTCTAATAATGACCAGATACCGAACCCCGATGTGGCGCCTATTCTGTCCAATGGAACTGCTCGCCCAGTGCGCACGCCATAGAGGAATTTTTAAATCACTTTTCTCAGCTTGAGGGAAGTTTTACAAATCTTAGTTGATTAGTTGAACGTGGAGACGTGGGGTAAAGTGTGAGACAGTCGGTTAACATGGGCGCCAAAGGAAACTGGTTTCGCTTCGAGGCGCTTTGATGCTATTCGCAGCGCTTCTGCGTCCGGTGTGGCCCTGGCGTTATGGAGAAAATGCTTTTTGGGCTGCAGGGGATTTTTTTGTCAGGTGATCACTACATTAATCCGTCTTTGTTGTTTTGCTTTCTGTTCACACAAGATGCATTGTTTTAAGTATTAGCCCGACTCCTGACACAAGCAATACAAATAATTTTTTCATTAATGATTGTTAACAACAGATGATGCTTCAGTTTGAACGTGGTGTATTAAACTGGGGCCACTTGACAGCAAAGTCCCATGCTGCTCTTTGTTGCCGGTCTGCTGCTGACCTGAACCACACGTAATTGCTCACACTTGACACTGGAACCAAAGATGATGTGACTCAGCGAACGTGTGCTGATTCAAGATCAGTTTGAGGTTACACTTTATTTCCCTCCGTTTAAAGCGGTTGGCCCACCTTGTTACGCGGGTGTGTCCCGTGTTAAAAAGGCCAGATGCCAAGTGGTGCTAAATGAAGAACAAACTGATGTGTTTGCTCGGCGGCCCCGCCTGGATGCTGCTACTTGTAAAAATATTGGCAGCTGTTTGATAGTGTGAATGTTAAATGAGGATGGAATCTGCTGTCAGGAGGCCTCAGCGCTCCAGTCCGAGTGATGGATCGAGAGCTTTAAAATATTATCTGAACATCAGCTTAAGTGTCATAATAGGTATTACCGCATCATAAACTTTCATTCCTTGCTTAATGCTCCGAAGACAGACACATAAGCTTCTGCGCATGCCTGCACGAATGCCCATGTGAACGGACTCTGCATGTCCACACACTCAGACTGTCATAAACGTGCACACACACTCACACAGGCTCTAGTTAACCTCTACAGAGTCCCGGTTGCTCTCTAACTCAGCCCAGATGGCCATGTGGGCTGTGGGCACTGGCCCCTATATTGGCTACTATTAATATGCAGCACAAATTCCCAGCCCTTGTAATTCTTTACCCTTGCTCTGCAGTCTTTTAACTCCTCCCCAGTGACTCGACAGGCCTGCATATCAGATCTGTACTTCTGTATGACCACGGCTAAGCACCTAATTATCAGCTTATACTGCCCCGTGAAGGAGGTTATCATCCGTCGTCGGGGCGGCCGCAGCAGTGTGTCGGGGGACGGCGCTGACATTGTCATTGCCATTGTGGTTTCTGAGGGCCCTTGTGAAGGTGTCAAGGCCGGCCCACTGAACACAAGAGTGCAAGCAGAGCAGGCCCCCAGCTGTGGTAATTACAGGCCCCCGCCATGGAGCCCATATCTCAGACGCATTCGTCTCGCCTCCTCGCTCACAGTTGTTTTTGGCACAATATCTCATGAGCGCCTGTCCACGTCGGGCTCAGTTGTTACATATTTGTGCGCCTGTTGCCTGCTGAAGAGCTGTAATCTGTGAAGCACCAAAAAAAAGTGCTTATAACGCTGCCTAGAAGGGAACAAGAGACTTGAAAAATATTAAAGTCATTCATCTTAAATGAGTGTGAGATTCAGATAAATTAGCTCCTAATTAACATGCACGTTAATTTGAAACTTTTACACATAGCAGCACAGAATATTGGCAAGTTCTTTTGCGAATGTTGAGGCAGTAAATACCCAGAGATAATACATCACGAGGTCATTAAACTACACACTGTGCTCATGTTAAACCAACGTAATGGGATGTTTTGCTTTTTATGAAAAGATACCAGAGGGATCAGACAGTCTTGTGTTTTCATTTTTCGTCTCAACGTGAAACAAATAATAATTTTTCAATTTCACTTTCTGTGCACTGTGGAGAATTCATTGTGACTGCATGGTATGGGCAAACATCTTGTGTAGTGCTGTTGGCTGTTTTTCTGTCTTGTTCAAACCAAAGCGTGAATTGAAAACAACTTTTCCCCTGAATCTTTTACATAGTTGATGCAAAACACAAACACTGCAGCCTGCGTCCTATTCATTTAGTATTTACATGAGTTTACCTGTGTATTGCACCATCATCGGTGGACTGGATGAATCTGGTCAAAAGTCAACTAGCGCTCGCCTCTGATATATACATATGTGTAAATTGCATCTTAACAAGACAGCAATGGTGAGATTTGTTGGATAAATCTTGTTCTCTTGGTTTCCACAAAGCTATAAGAGGAAGAACGTCGTGCTCTGTGTCAGACACAACGCAGGGATGAACCGTTGTGTTGAGACAAACCATTTCTACAGAAGCACCGCAGCACTCGCTCTATCACATTCTGATGAAATATTGTGTTATCTGGCAGTTATTACATCAGTTGCTACAATCGGGTTAGAGCAGATTTGATATTTTCCAGTAGTGGAAATTGCATTAGGTCATTGAACCATCAGACCCGTGACAGCGGGATGCTGTGGTTTGATTTTGCCCTGAATGGATTCTGTCCTGAACAATCGTCCTTCAGGTTCTGTAGTCCTGAGAACATCAGAGGACTATTTCATTTTCACACACCTCCCTGTTTCTCTGTGAGACTCGTTAGAGTTGGGCAATATCTTTTCTTGGTTTTAAAGGCTGTGTTTCAGTGAAATGATGTAATCCTCTGAACATACCAGACTGTTCTAGTGGTTCTATTGTTTGCCTTTACCCACTTAGTCATTATATCTGCATTACTGGTGATTATTTCACAAAAATCTCATCGTGCAAATATTTTGTGAGAGCACCAATATAATATAAGAATATTGTGATGTTTGATTTTCTCTTGCCCAGCCCGAGGACTTGTGGCCAACACATAATGACCAGCTGGCTGACGAACTCAATGCTTGTTAGATTTTCTTCCCCGTCTGACTTTCCTTTTACTACGTAGCACTCACATAAAAAACTACACAAATAATCTTGCCATTAAATTCTGTTTTCAGATCCTAAACAACAACTCCAGTCCTACACTTACTGCTCTACTTCCAAGTCACAACACCAGTCAGCAACATGTCAGTAGATCAGTTTCACGTGCACTTATTCCTGTATCACCTTACAAAAACAAGATATCATTTTGTCACATCTACACAAGATCTGGAATGAGATCCCGCACTACATTAGACCAATAACCTCTATTACACATTTCAAAAACGCATATAAACGCTATCTGATGGACGGACATACCTGCAACCACTGATTTAAATCCCATATCCCATTTTACCCAATCTGCTTAGCTGCCTGCGTTTTGCTGTTTTGCCTCCGTTGATTGTTTCTGTTTTTATTCTGTAACTGCTGAAATCCAGTTTTTAACTGACCAGTTTTAACTGCAATGTTACCTTTAATTCCTTTCCTGTATAAATAAATGAAATTAATTTTGGCTTAAAATACCAGGCTTTGTAGGCCAGGGGAGACTGCTTTAAACAATAAGGGAGGCTGAACTTCCCCTAAAATTTCATAGAAGTGGTCAAATATGCACTATTGAAATTACATTAAAATAAGAATTTACATTACATTAAACGTGCGCTAGGATGCGTTTCACATCATGACTACGATGTTCAAACATCAGCTGTTTATCACCAGTTTTCAAACACAACCTCCCTCATACATTCTCGTGTCAGCACGGTGGACGCGGAGCCTCCAAGCATTCCTATGAGACAGCGCTGAGCAGGTTTTTTTCATGCAGCAAAGCGAGACGGTCATTGGATAAATGCGACAAAATGTCACTTCCAGGGGGGCTCAGTTTCCCTGGGACCTAATGCAACAGTAGGCGGGAGAGGACGCTCGGTGTCTGCATGATGATTGGAGGAACTGTCTAAAAGGCTGAACCCCTTTGTGACTGACAGCGCTTCACATTTCAAGCTCAGTCCCATGCAGATATTTGCGAGTGGAGTCTTCTGACAGAGTGCCTTCCGGAGTTCCTTATTTGCATAAGCCATATAGCTCATTTTCACTGTTTGTACACAGTTCAAGTGTTTGAACCCATCTGAAAATCTTTGAGGTGCGTTTTGCTGTGGTTCCATGAAATTAATGTGGTTGAAAAACGGCTTCAATTAAATGTTCCTTTTATAAGTTACTGCCTGGGCACAATCTCGCCATGAAACACAGTAGTACTTTGGTAAAACAATTTCTTGGCACTGTTCTGTCAGACAATGCAACAGCGGCTCGGTAAAAAACACCCACTTTACGGCACACTATCCGCAGTGGGGGGAAAAACGTGTTTGGTGCATAAAAAGCTGCTTGTAAAACAGCGATGGGTCACTCAGACACAACCAGTTGTGTTGTTTGTTGGACTCAGTCAGTGGTCTGCAGCCTGGCAGGAGTCTCAAGGACACTTAGGTGACGTACCTAGGAGACACGATGACAAAGCCAGCTCACACACTACGCCTCTCGCAACATATCCGTGATTTGCAGAAACATACAATGCAAACATTTTCCACTGGCGACTGAGCTGTTCAGCCTTGACCTGTAAACCTCCCATACATCCCTGTTCCCTATGTGAGGTGGCTGTTATGTTGAGAACATTTTCCTCTTGTTGAAATTCTGCATTTAGCTCCACTGTCAAAAGAAGAAAGAGCGCTCTTCCTCATGTTGTCCTCAAACTCAATAGAAACCCTGCTTCTCAAATCAATTTTTTTTTTTCAAGAATACAAAACGTCTTGTTCTGCTATGACCTGCAGCTTATGGTGTCTAATTGTAGTCCATAACATCACATTTAAGAAGGATGTTGCCGTATTTTTTTTTTCTTGACTTGATGACTCATCTTTACTTTTCACTTGTGGCCACAATGTCATCTGTTCAGAAGCAACATCGTCTCAGTTAAATCCTTAAATAGACCAAAAGCACCACATGTGCTCACAAGACAGCCTGAATGAGTGACATTTGTTCTCACTTAGCTCAGCCGATGTCACTGCTATTTAAAAATGAAATAATGAATATTCATTCAAAGGGTAAGTGTACTCTATTCATTTGCAGTTATTGGCTCTTCGGGAATAAAGGGAAGCATTTAGAGGCTTTTTGAAGAAAATGGAGACTTTCTCTTTTCTCTCTCCCTCCCTGTCTTTCTTTCCCCAGAAATAGAGGTTACTCTAAATAATTGCCGGCATTATTTCCCCGCTTGCTGGAACTAAGCAGCTGGAAAAAGCCTGCTAAAAGACTGGAGAGCATCTTGGACATTTGGGTAATAATTCTTTATCATAATAACAGACAGCACTCTCACGGCTAAGCTTCTTATTACGAGTGCTCATTTAAATGTATATGGTGCTGGAGAAAGTGCCGCTGATAATGTGATGTAAAACCTCTTGTTACTGAATGCCACTTTGTGCTCGGGTGTCCTGCAGTCCTCACATGTGCTGCTGAGTGGTGTCACCTTGCGCTGCTGTTGAAATGATGCTTGCTGCATCTTGGGCACAAAGTGGGGTGAGAAATAAAAATAAAGAAGTGAGAGCAGGAGACAGAAGGGCTTAGAGAGGGGAGTAAACGATGCCACCGGAAGGAAAGGATCAAGTGTTCCGCAGGGCATCTGAATCAAAGCCCTCTCTTCTCTCCTCTGCAGAGTGAGAGGGGAGGTGTGAGCTGTAATTAAGTCAAAGCAAAGACAGTGCGACTCTCTCCGAGGAGCACTGATCTCTTTCAAAAAGGGGCTCTCATCACCGTGGTTACGGTGCCCTATTATGACTTAAGCATATTGTTTGTGTGTGTGAATGCGAGTGTGTACGTGCTGTGGTTTTAAGTGCTATTGTTGTAACAGCTGCTCCTGGGCTTGTTTATTTCCTTTAACTTTTTGACAGTTGGTTCTCAGAGTGGCAGCATTTCTGCTCACTGAACTCAACAACAGCACCAGGCGGTACTCTCCTCAGCCTGAGTTATGTGGCTCAGATTAGAGTGAGCCTCGGGCCTCATATTCCTGACCCAAGCCTAAGAGAGTGATAACCAAGCCTGACGTGCATCCTGTTTTTTATGTCCGAACAGTAGGCAGATGCAGGTAGTGTAACATAAGTTTGTCCCTGTAACCCATGGTTGTTAACGTGGTTATGGCCTGCTCTTATGCCATGATTACACACGTGGCACGTTTAGGGGGCCTTGTAGAGTTCGGATCATGCGGTCGCAAGAGGTTTCCACTGCCGAATCGAACGGGATAAGATTCCTTGAGGATGCTTCAGGATAAGGGAGTAACTCCGGACTCTGAGCCAAGTCCTCAACAAGTCTCAAGCCTGTTGTAGACGGGAAGTTCCAGACGTAACAGCGAATTCTTCACACATGTGGCACCTTTAAATGACAAGCAAAAGGCATTGTTTTAAATGAGTTTTACTATTGAAATGTATCTATTTTCTTGTGTGTGTGTGTGTGTGTGTGTGTGTGTGTGTGTGTGTGTGTGTGTGTGTGTGTGTGTGTCTCTTTGTGATCATTCTGTCTCCCCACTCCGTATTTGGAAGTGTTTGCAGGTCCCTAAATGCAGCGTCGGCACTGCTCTTCAAGGTTTGTTTTCCATGTTTTCATTTTTCCTTCGTTGCAGTTTGTTGAGTTTAATCCATCAATTAGTTTATAATGAGATTACAATTTGACCATTGGATTCGATTAGAGGAGCAGCTGCTGCAGAGGCGAGTGAATCAAACTGTTCGAGTCAGCACTTGACTGCGAGGTGCGTGTTTTCCATGGGAATGCAGCCAGTTTTTCAAAAGTAGTTCGGAAAAACAATAAAAAAAAAAACCCACAACACTGAAATGAGAGAACTGTTGTTTTTTATTTCTATATAAATAAATAAATAAATAGTTATGTTGCACTTTGGCTGTGCCTGGAGTTCTGCTTCTCGGTGGTGCTCGATATAACCAAATGATACATATATATTCCAGCCCTTGAAATTTACAGTCCAGTTTAAAAAATAGAAAATCAGGATGTGTGAGAAACCCTGCACCATGGATGGTTTCAGAGCTCCAACAATGCTCTTAAAGTTCTGTTCCCTGCTGCAGCTGCTGCAAGTTGGAAAGGTTTGGTGCCTCAAGCAAGTACACCGAGCATCAGGTATAGCGTATGTGTTGCTTTCATGCGCTGTCATAAAAATAACAAACCCTGCATTGAACAAGACGTAGCCCAACACAGACAGTAGGTCCGTAATAGGCTGAACCTGATCTGAACTCAAACATCGTTGTTAATATTTGTCCAAACCCAGCTTGACTTGTGTTGGGAATCCACAAAGTCTTGATGTAACAAAGATCCCAGTGACATTTTTCTTTTTGAATTTTTCATTTGTAATTTAACAGAGGGCAGTGTTGAAATGGAGGGTAGGGGTGGCATGCACCAAAGGTCTCAAGGGAGATATGCAATGTGACCATGTAGCTCCCCTTGAGACTTTAAAGCAGCGCTGTCATAGTACCAGTCTTGGTCTCGACCACTTTTCGTTGGTCTTGTTTTGAACTCCACTGCAGTTTTCCCCGGCTTGTTTCTGTCTTAGACAAAGAGGACTGAGGATTTTATTACAGCTCCAGGGATGTCACTAAATTGCCTATGCAAAAGGGAGTGTTGAATAAAGATGGTGAAGTTAATTTTAGCTCCTTAGTGTTTGTGTGTATTGGTTTGCTCATAGAAAACAAAGGAAAATTCCCATACATAAAATACACCTCTGCAACGTCTTGCAGTGAATGTGAAAATGTGAAATGTATGTTTGCAGACACATTGTCGATATGAGTATAATACATACGTACCTTCACTGACACAGCAGTATATTAAAGGATCTGAATACTTCCTCCACTACTGATCATCTCAAAGAACTATGGCTGGTTGACGTCTAAAGTAAAACCACTGTCACAGGATCCTGTCTGAAAGTTAACAAAGTTTAGGCTGCGTCCCTTCGGACCTGGTCTGGGAAATAACTTGTACTGAAGCAGTGCACTGTTTGCATACACGAGGAGGTGTACCAAAGTGTGTTGTCTAGCCATGTGCCTGTTGGGACAGGGACGACAGGGAGGCTTTACAGTCAGAGTGTTGTCTCAGTAATGGAGGTCAGGGCCCTGCAGCTGCCTGCAGCACCCGTGGGACGAGCCGCAGCAGCGGTGTTGGGGCCTGTAGAGCTCTGAGAACAGAGGAGGGGAGGAGGGAGGGTTGTCATCTGAACCCCTGCATCTGATCCCTCGGTATTCGGGGCACGTTCCCTTCCCTCGTTGATTTTTTTTCTATGTGTGTACAATATGTAAAAATAAATATTAAAAACTTAGGAATGGCTTACTGAGAGTTCTGTTCTTGTGGCTGACCACCCGCGGTGAGTACCAGGACTGCGTGCATTACATATTCTGCACCCAACATGAAGAAGAAAGAAGCCGATAAATAACCATCACTATCTTGCTGCAGTAGAGTTGTTTCCTCATTTGTGGTTTCACATGACTGAGTTCGGTCTGCTCGGAGCCATTCTGAGCATTTATTTTTACCATTTGATTGTATGGAAATTGACATCAAAGCCGTCGGGCGGTTGGCTGTCGTGACATCATGCAATCAGGCATGTTGTGTAAATCTATGCACGCCATTACCATAACTGGGAATAACATCCTGCAGATAGATGCAGGCTATTTTTGAGGCCTCTGTATTTTAAGTCTGGAGGATCGGATGTGTATGGTCTTAAAAAATGCAACAGTTTTCCGAGAAAGTATGGCTCCACTTAAAATCTTTCATTAATATGTCGCTTTTAATTGGCAAGGAAGGGTTTAAGCGCGGAGACAGCAATAATTTCCAATATGAATACATCCCCACTAAACAGAGATATAAAGCTTTCAACTAATGCATTTAGGTCAGTCCTGAAATGAATATTCCTCAGTTGCAGGGGACAAAAAAGACTTGACATAACCACTTAAAGTGGCTTCCCACATGAAGGTAAAAAGTGTCTCCTCCAGCACTCTTGATTAAATTTTCATATGCAACAGTAGCGTGAGCGTATCTGTCATTTTCTTCCCTTTCTCCAGCGGTGAAGTGGCCCAGTGCTGTAATGCAGGTGCTGAAGGAAAACCCTCCGTCTTCTTAATTAGTGTGATTTGAGCCTCGTTGGACAAGGTCTGTTCTTATTCATCAACCTCTATTCATGCGCCCCTCTCCTCATGACATCTCCAACAATAGCATTAACTGGCTAAGCAGTTCCGATTGCGAGAGATGGAGCCCTGTCATTGATGTCTCAGAGGAGGAGGGGGGGATGGGAAGATTAAATGAGAAATGAAAGGAGAGCGCCCGGCCTAATGAAAAGTACCTGCTTTGTCCGCAGCAGGTGCTTTGTGGCTATCTTTTCCTACCTAAATAAACTGCTGGCAGAGAATTTATAAGCCGTCTTCACGCTGACAAAGGGTGAGGTATATCTCTTAGCCAGAACCTTTTCTCTCTGTCGCTATCTACTTTTCTATCTGGCTTGCTGGTATATCATGCAGCCACCCCTTTAATCTCGCTGTACACGGACCAGTTCATCTGCGCTGCAGTGTCGGGTCAGGTTAGACTGATACTCCAGGTACAAAACTGTGGAGAGACTGATGTTTCATCCTTTTCTAAACAGGGAACTAGTTCAATTTAAAGCACATTAGGTAATCAATGACCTTTTTCAACCTCTAATAGGTACTGTAGCAAATCCTTATCCAGTCCTTTGGTGCAAGTCATTTGGCTTCGTGTATCAACAACCCTCAATCAGTGGTTACGTTTTTCTATGGGGGACAAGGAATGTCCAAGGGCCTCCCTGACACAGTTGCTCCCCCACCCCACCCCAGTGAAAATAATGCAGCATCTAGCGGTGAGGATTGCAGATTGCAACCAGCTGAAACTGCACCCATGTGCCAAGCACGAACTCCCAGTGTTGATTCCTTGAATGTTCATCGTTCAGGGGGATTTTTACCAGGAGTGTGTTGGGAACAGGGCCTAATTATGCTCAGGAGCTGATACATTTTGGCAAGGAAACAACTGGCATGGCCATGTTAAAGGGGTCTCTTGAACTCTCAACTCAAGATATCTGAATGAAAATGGGTTCTATGGGAACCAATGAGTCTACCCTGACCTTGAGAAGGCTTGTTCCGAGTAAATGCTTTGTTCCTTCAGTTGAAGCTGTATATTTGTATTTTAAAAGAAAGGGATAACCAGCCTACATAAAGGACAATCAACTGCCTAACACAAAGATACATAACACTTGAAAGCACGGTTCTCTACGCTATTAGTTGCATTAACTATAAAATAGGAAACCAGAGTATATCAATAAGAGATTGCTCAACTCTTGTACTGACATATATGTCTGTCCTGTATAAAAGCATTCCTGAAGTTCAGTAATGACTTTTGGTTTTGGTGTGCCACCCTTAAGATGTCCAGTGGCCCCATCTGGCCACCCCTGTGAACAATTTCCAGGGGTGCCACCAAATACTGAAAGATGTTTAAGAGTATTTCTGGCCACGGCTGGCCCCAGCTACTGGGAATTTCCCTGAGTTGCAGTTAGAGACTTGAACCATCGTGGACCAGTAATGAAACAATTTCACACAACAGCATATGCCCTCCGGTGCCAATCTCGCCTACCGCTCCCAACCTGAGTGTGCAGCATGCAGTTAGGGGAAATTAGATTTCAGATAGTGAGATTTTTACCTTTCACCACCTTGTGTGGAGTGTGGTGGATCAGAATATGGTGACTTTGACTGAGATGGTATAAGACAGCTAAGACAGGAAGGGGGAGAGCTGGACAGGAAAGAAAGAAAGCGAGATGTGCATGAGAAACATGGCTTCAGCTTCGAGGAGACATAGTTCATCCTCCTTTAATGGAGACGTATGGCCAGGTTTGTCTCAGGTTGAATAGACATATAGCCATTACCAGACCATTTACTCTACATTTACTGTCTTGTAAAGGTCACAAGAGCACAGTGGTTTGGTCCATCACTCATAACATGCATGGATATCTCCAGTCAAATCCCAATATCATGATAAATGATGATAAATGGCTGCAGCTGTAGCGCCGCCAAGTGCATTTTGATCGATCTCTCCCCACATACGCCGTCTGTTTACTCACACAGGCTATCACAGTCGGCATTCTCAATCACAAAGATCAACAACTGCGTTCAGCCATGTGTGTTTTCATTTAATACCACTGTGAGCTTTTATACCACAGATAGCCATAAATGAACAAGGACACACTCCTACAGTGCAGTTTCTCTGACTGTCCATGTTGATGGCTAGGCTCTCCTTGTGCTCGGCCATTATTAAACTCTATGGCTGCTTCTTATGGCGCCTAATTATTGGTTCACCACGTCTGCATTCAAACCGTTAGAATGACTGTGTTTGTTAAACCTTCATTAGATTATGTTTTCAGGAATGAAGCCCTCATCTTTTCAAGGGCCCTTACTACAGATGCTCATTTATCCACTGACAGTCCTTTACGTCAGACGCACTGACCTTGGACAGGTGTAGAGATAAGGAATATTTGAAGAGTGTAATAATTGCTGACACAGCAGTAATTACTTAATGGTTTTTATGTACCTTTGCATACAATACAATGATTATGCATTATCTGGCTACTGATCTGCACAAACAATATTGTAGTACTTTATTCCAACAAGGAATCTGTAATATAAACAATGTGTTGTCTCCTGTTACATTCTAGCTATCAGTAGAATAATGTATTTTGAAAGCATGTGTCAGTGACTAGCAATTGGAAAATGAAGCGAAAACATCAGTTTAATTCAATGTCTGTCATATTTTTCGGCCTCTACATCTTTATATGTTTCACAGGCAATGCAGTGCTGTCTGCTGTGAGCTATCACAGTTAATTGATTAATTGATTCTAGGGATGTCTCAATCACATTTTTATTGCATCTGATCTGAGAGCGAGTCCTTTATTTTGAAACCGAGTCTGATAACGAATCCAATCCGATACTTTGCAAAGCATTAAGAAAGAAAGAAAGGAAAAAGAATGCATCCAAGTTGTCCCTTAAGGTTTGTTCTTTATTTAAAAATAGTATCCAAAAAGCTTATCGGTGGTTCAGCAGCATCACATTTATGGAACAACCTGTAACGTAATCATCTTTCACGTAAAAAACATCTTTAAAAAAATATGCAAAAGTTATTTTAATATCTATCGTACATCATAATTACAGTACTGTAAAAACATTAAATTTCTCCTTCAGACAGCTGCATTTATTTGTTTCTCGCCAAAAGCTACATTTTACAAGATTGCATTGAACACATCATGAAAACGTTACAATGTACCTCTGCCCAGTGCTAAAATTTACTGAATAGAGCTTGAATGCTTCAAATCAATGCAACCCTCACTTTGCTGCACCCACCCACTGCTGAGAGGAAACGATAACTAGTTGTCTTCCTGCTGATTTCAACAAATATCTATTTTTTTTTTTTAGTGGCACAAATGCCGTCAGTGTCTTGTTAATAACAAATAGTTTTGTTCTTTGTTGGTCTTGAACAGTGGTCTGCAGCTCGGCAGCCGTCTCACCTTGATCTCACCCCATCCTCCACCTCCCAGTGAGAAAGTTGACTCACACATAATCAGATTTACGTGACATTAGAAACATTGATATAAAATGTACATATATATCTGTTTGCAGAAACCCACTGGGCTGTTTATGTATCTCACATATAGGCTATACTTTATATTCACGTTACTATAGTACACTCAGCTCACTGTTATGTGTATGCATGAAGTAAATCTGAAGTGCACGTATTCCCACAGTGCTCTCTGTTTTATGAATACTAGTTAAAGCATGGTGAAGTAGCAGAGTGATAAGCAGAGCAGGGCAGAAGTGAGTAATGAGTAAAGGATGTAAAATAAATGTCTGAAATATTCACAGAATCGGCTGTACAAATGTTTTACAATGAAGGAAATGCACTTTGTCAGACCCCGAGGATCCACACAGTGGGTTTTGGTGATGTAAACATAACTTTTGTTTGTTTACAAGAAAACTCCACAGGGCAGCTTTAATGTGGCGTACACTGCACATGGTTTCTGTGTGTATGCATAATTTATACATCACTTCTTGTTGGTGTAACAGTGGTCTCAGTGCAGGTTCAGGTTGAAAAGAGTAAAATTCAATGAATATTTTTGTGCATGGAAAAGGTCAAGTTTATACTGCCGACTTCCAGATATTGGCTGTCTGTGACTTTGGTCTGAATGCTGCATATTTCCTTCTTCATTGTCAATCAAATATTGGCTGAACCTACAGTCGACCTGGAGTGTTGTTTCTCTTAAATAGAACTACTCCACTCTTTTACCTATTCTTCTTCTTTACCCCGCTCCCTCTCTCGCACTGCTTCCTCCTCGGTAACGCTTCTGAAAATGCAGTGCCTGTTATTAATGGTCTATGAAGAAGTGGTGTTGGGATTATTCCTGTGCTGGCTCACTATTGATGAGCTGTACAGCTGCGTCTCTCTCTTCCCCATCCCTCCCTCCCTCCCTCCCTCCCTCCACCCGTAAGTAAACTTGTCAGGTCTGATGCATTGCCTGCACACGCTCAAATGCAAATCACGCAGCGGCGGAGCTTTATCTCAAACCAAACAAGAGCAGCGGCAGAACATCCTGGATCCTCGGTCCCAACAGAGCTGCTGTATCTGAGAGGCTCTGATTAAAGGAGCGCCAGCAGAGCTCTGCTGCTGGTTACACAATATTAGGTGGTTTGCCTGCGGAATTTGCTTTAATGCAACGGGAAATGAGCTTAACAGGTCGAGCTGCCTTATCAGCACAGGGTGAGATTTTTTTGGTCAGGTTTCACCCAGTCAACTTTAAGTGAGTTTAATTTTTAAGTGCAGGCAGATTAAGTGGCAAGAATGGCGCCCTGTGTGTGGAGGGAAAAAAATCTGCATTAGAAACAGTGACTCATGTACAGGAGGGTTTTTTCTTGAAACATAAGAAAAGAGAGCATCAATCACAAGAGGGGAAGTCCAAAGGTTTCTTTTTAATGGAGGTTTCAGTAGCATTTACAGTTCATGTTCTTCAAATGAGCAGCGAAAGGCAATCTTTCACACTGGCAGGCTTCCATATAGCTGGATTTATATCCGTGAGAATCAGCCGCCACTCTGCCCTGCACTATGTTATCCTCGTAAGAGTAATTGCAAATGAGTGTCTTTGTTAAATCTGTATATAGATGATTTAAGCTTCTCTGAGAGGGAGCTGCACGGGAACACTCTGATCAATAGAAACCCATCCTCATCTCAGACTTCTTTGATTACCTCTTGATGTTTTATACTGTATAGCTTTTTTGAGACGGAGGGGGAAAAAAAATCTTGTTTTCCTCAGATCCTCTTGTTATACTGTTATCTGTGATTTGTTTTCATTATCCCCGCCCCTCGTTGGCTCTGCTCTTTCTCTCTTGTTCTTCTGTTTGAGGGCTCTTCACCCAGCCCACGCTTTCTGTCTCGCCCCTCTAATTTATTTCTCCCTCTCCAGGATAAATGCTTTGTAAGAGGCTTGTGTTTTCCTCCCTTTCCATCACAACCTACATGTGATGTGCAGGCTATTAGTCAGGGCGGTGGCGTTCACTGTAAAAGAGGGCCTGGCCAGACGGTCGTACCCGGGGTCCATCACGAGCACTTGAGGCCGGTCTGTACCTTCCTGCATTAATCTCCCTCCAGGGCCTCTTCTGCCTTACAGCCACTTTGTGCAGCAGAGTTATGCTCTCCCCACTGCTTTCTGACTTTGATCCTACACAAACACTGCTAACTGGATTCAATTAACGCCCTCTACGCACACAAGAAGGAATTAAACTCCTGACTGGTTTTGAAAGAACAGTCTACTTTCGACACCATCGTACTGGGGTCCTGCAGAAGTCTCCACGATCCTTCGTTGTAAGGTGGTCGTAAATCTCAGTCTGACCCATCTTAAGATTGTTTTTTGTCTTGATGTTTAAATAAAATCAAACACGTTAGATATATATCTTCAGTGACAGGGACATTGGCAACAACCAATAGCTGCGCTCTCTCCAGCACCAAACAAGCAGACAGTGAACATGGACGGGACTCCGGGGAGAAGAGAGAACATGAACAAGTCTCAGTTCTCTTGTAGTTTGGAAAAGGAGGGGAAACTAGTGGAGCTGTGGAGTGAACAAGAGTCGCTGTGGATCTGATACACCAACCAGCACTTACTTTAGGGAGAATCTGAATTTCTTCAAGTGTATGGTAGACATTAGGTGTAGACCATGTAATCCCAACATCCCATGTTGTCACTGGTGTTAACCCGCCCGGCATCTTGCCTGTCGCACCTCCTCCGGTGCACTCGGGGTCAGCTGGTGCCACCTTTCACTGGCATTTCTTCCCCTAGCCAGTGCATCTCCGCGTTGGGGGACAGTGGCTGTATAGGGACGTCTCCCGGCCACTCCTTGCAGCTGGCGTGTCCCCATATGTTGTCCCTCCTCCGTAGCCACAGCCAGTAGCTGTCTCTCTCTGCCTCCTCTGCCAGCTCCTTGATGGCCCTCTGCAGGCTTGTTTCATGTCATACCCCATGTCCTCTCTTCATGTTTTCTGTCTCTTTCTGCTTAAAACTGCCAGTAAATGCAAAATGCCGACCAACAGCGTCATTAAAGACATCATTTTTTTGTTATTTGGGTGTGTTGACCCTTTAATGGCTTAAAGCTAATTTAAATCAGACACTATAAGCATGTTTTATCATCTGTTTTTGATACTTAAAGGTATAGTGCACCCAAAAATGAAAATTCAGCCATTATCTACTCACCCATATGCCGAGGGAGGATCAGATGAAGTTTTAGAGTCCTCACAACAGTTGTGAAGATCCCAGGGGAGAGTGGGTAGCAGCACAACTCCACCTAATGGAGGCTGACGGCGCCCCAGATTCAAACTTCCAAAAACACATAATTGAAACCACAAAATATCTCCATACTGCTCGTCCGTAGTGATATGGGTGAGTAGATAATGGCTGAATTTTCATTTTTGGGTGCACTATCCCTTTAAATCATACTTTTTTATTTTTCAGTGTGTCCAGAAATCCTACGAAAAGACCAAAACTAACAATGAACGTATCAAACAAGTATTGTGTGTCTTATATCTGCTTCCTCGGTGCCATAGAGCTCCACTGGTGTCCACAAAAACAATCAATGTTCCTTCATTGGTCTGAACACACACAGTAGTTTGAGTCAATCCAACACACACCATCCTGCTGCTGTAAATACTCACTAGAGTACCAAATGCGTATTAATCCTCTGCTGTAAATAGTCCCCCCAAATTTGCACTGTTTAGACCTGTTTGACATAATATTTGCTGAATACTGCAGTGACCATCTGCTGTAGGAAATCAGTCTTAAGAAGAAGACAGTATACACATGTGGCTTGTTTCTGTGATGAAACAGAGTAACGACAGCCTTATCATTTAAGTTTTGAAGTTAACATTTAAAAAAAAAAAAAAAAAAGGAAGTCAGAGACATGACTAATATTGGGTTTTCCCCTCAGAAATCCGACATATCATGGGGAAGCCTCTGAAACAGTATTTAGACCATCACTGAAAGCCGTATTAATGAGATTTTTAGCTGCCTCATGCAGGCTTTGCCGGCTGTTGAGTAAAATCCCCCAACACCACACAGAGGATTCCTCTGATCAGCGGTCTTGTATAAAATTAGTAACAAGAAAAACATTTTATTGCTCGCTCATGTGGAATCTGATGAAACACTGCAACTGATTTCGCATCAGAGCAGGAAGGTGACTTGGATATGAACCCCTGGAACTGGCACAACTCATGTCTGGTTTGACTGGATTACAACCGTTGGAAGGCACAAGGTGGGAATGTCTCCTGAGGAACCAAAAAACTTCATGACCAGTCATTTTTTTCTTCCCGTGGTAGGAAAAAGAGAAGATGAATATGCTGAAGTGGAGACAGGAGGACAAGCCCAACATGGATAACACATTCCAGGCATGATATCTAACGACAAGCTCAGGTCTTGTTTGGCAAATTACCCGTCCTACCTTTCAAAAAGGAGGCCGCCACGTTCTTGCACATATATTTATTTCTCCCTCTTTGTTCTCTTCGTGAGAAACTTGTCAGCTGTGACAGTGGCTCACTAAAGTTATCTTGGGCACCGCCGTCCACGTCTCTAGGTGTTATTGCTGCTCTGCATGGCGGCGCATTGCTCGGGGACTGTGCTGAACGCCGCTGCGCTGCCGCCTCTGATAAGCAATTAGCGTTCTCAAAACTGCTTTCTCTCGCATTCAACTTATTATTATGTGGAATTTTCAGCAATCTTAGTCCCACGTCGAGTCCCTGTTGCTGTGATGAACACAAATAATTCATTCCCACAGTCGTTACGGCTTTCGCCTGTGTGACATTGACAGATTCATTATAATTTTATTCATTTTTAAGTAAACATCAAAACAGCAAACAACCTCGGCTAGCCACACACACATTGGGAGGAATGCACACATCAGTAAGAATTTAGCAGAATGCACGTGGCTTTTCTAATTACATGGGTTTGCCCTCCTGCTGCCAGAGACGCTCATTTGGGCACTGAGAGGAACGCGTGCGCTAAAAGCAAAGGAGGCTGGGAAGGATGAGTCTTAATGAGGGGAATCAGTGGAACGTGTCTGATGGTGACATTTCTTCCTGGAGCTGGAGGGCTCTCAATGAAAGGCAGGCCTCCACCGTGGGGCCTGCTCCACCACTCAGCCCTCTCATCCTCAGATAACCGGGCACAGCGCAGCACAACAAGCAGCCCTCACACAGGAGGCAATTAAAAGTCTGATCTGCTTACGCACCCGGAAACACTCGCTTGGCTGCTGCAGGCGGAGGGGAAGAGGGGCCGGGGTGGCGGGGACGCTCGCTGGTGGTGGGGTGGTGATATTTGTTTGTCAGCAGGAAGGGCGAAAGCGGTGGTCCAAAATTAGCTGTCTCGGTAGTTTATTGCAACATCCAATATTTCTTCAGACTTCAAACTTATACATTAATAAAGAAAACAGATGGAGCCTCGAAACAAAAAGCAACATTTGGGGGGGTAGGCCAAACGGGATACTATTAAGTAGAAGCTGGCACGGAGTCAGAGTAGCTCTTTAACACCAGCAGCGCCTCTGCCAAGCCTTAATGCGATCTGTTAGTGAACAGGATCCTGGGACTGCAGTGGGCTCAGGGCGTTTGGAGTTAGCTAAAGCTGCAACAGCAGCAACATTGCTGCTAAAACTATTAAAGATTTATGATTTACTACAACTTGGATTTTATTTCTGTTGCTCCACCCATCAGTTTCATTGACTATGATGTAATTGTTTTCATGAAAGAAGGTTTTGAGGTCTTGCAACGTGGTGATTTAAAGAACTGGGTCCAACTGGGCAAGAGACATGAGCTATCAGACAGGTTTTAAACAAGACTGATGTGCCCAACCACTTCATCTGAAGCTAAAACTGAAAGTAGTCACCAGTAATGTTGGGGCGGCTGTGGCTGAGGAGGCAGAGCGGTCATCCACTAATGGCTCTTACACTCTGTGTACAGTTTGGGCTATTTGTCAGCGGCCTGATCACAGACCTCATCATTTTATAGCAAAAGATGAGAAATCGACAAAGCAGTAAGAGAATCTTGATTCATATTTGATCAGCGCTGCCTAGATCGACAGTTTGACAGTTTCACAATCAGTGATTAACATGATTGACAGCTGCGTTAGAGACTCCTCGGCTCTGGTTGTTTTCGTTTACATGCGGTGGGTTCTTAGGAATGTCACTAGAAGCACTACGAGGAGGAGGGACATGATTTTTTTTCACTGGTTATCTGTTTAATGCACTACTGTGTGAATGCACTAACGTTTCACTCCACAGTGTTTTAGTGGTTAGCTAATTAGTCGACCCAAAGAACAAAACCAACAGGTTTAATAATAGAGTCATTATTTCTAAAGCAAACATTCAAAACAATTTGAAAGGCACTCTGAAAAATTGTGATGAACAGACTGATGATTAAAATAGTCTAAAGATCAATCAGTGAAGAAAATAATCGTTCCTACCAAATCTAAAAGACATGCATCACTGATGAAGAGGAGTAGAGCATTTGGCAAACACCTGTGCATGACCACAAATTGGTCCTCCCAAGTCCACACTATTCATTTTTAGATTTCCTGAAGTGCACCTGTGTTTTCTAACCAATTAAACAAGAACACAGCGTTTTTGTCCCCCAGCTTGACAACCCGGTTGTGTGCTTTAAAAGCCTGTGGGTTGTGTGATAATGGCAGAATGGTGAATGCAACCATTAGAGGCCAGACAGGGTTGGGTCACCTTCACAGGCTAAGAGCCAGGCTGTTGCTGTCCTCCATCAAGTGAAGAACCTCTTTCTCTGCTCTGGCACTGCTGCACATTATTTCTGGCTATTTGGGTGACCTGTGGTTGTTGTGTCATTTTCACACCACAGGGCTAATTGCACCAAATGGTGGTAAATTTGGAGGGAACAGATGAGACATGCAGTCCAGGCTGACCGCCTGGTGCCAACCATTAGGTATAATTTAGCTTATAGCTTGAAAGATTCTCAAGGAGTTGATGTATTAACACATTTACAGTGTGCCTGTGGTGATATAACGGAGCAGTCATTTGCTGTTGGACTACAGTATGATGCACTCTCTTACCAGTTTTCTCGTGGTGGCAAAGAAAGTTTACTAATAGCTACAAGGTTTATATTTTAATCTGTTTCTCCTAATCGAACACATTTTGCTCCTCCCTTGCTGTAGCTGGCTGTACCTTTGACGAGGACTCAGACCCTGGCTTGTGTGAGTACCGACAGGGACAAGAGGACGACTTTGATTGGCAGCTGATCAGGACCTACAACTGGCCACACCCGACCCCAGACCTTCTGAGAGGTAGGCTTCTAACACACCAAAGTGCACCACCTTGACTTTGTAGCATAAAATCCAGTTTCAGACTTAGAGTCTATGTGTTGTGGAAGTGGACGACGTGTCTAGGGGGGCTTTTGTTTGTGAGTGCTGTGCACCCTCTCTGAATTCGGAGGTTTTTGCAGGTCAGTGAATGCAGCGCAAGCAGACTTTTTTCCTCTCAGCAGCGTTTGTTGAGTTTGACTCAAGTCTGATCAATCAGAGCTGATCAGATCATCAATATATAAGATGAGCAGCTGCTGCAGAGGCAAGTGAAAGCAACCTTTTAGACCCAGAGCTGAACCCTGAGTTGATGTTTCCATTGTAACACAGCCAGTTTCATCTAAAGGAGGTTGGAAAAACGATGGACAACTCTGAAATGGGAGCGCCGTTGTTCTAAGAAGTAAAGTGTTATATTTCTCTATGAATTCACAAATGGTTAAGTTTCACTTTCACTGGCCCTGGTGCTGTACTGCTCCGTCTGTGCCCAGAGTACACTCTGCGCTCTGACTAACCCACTGGCTGACATATTCCAACAGTGCTTCTAATGAATGGTCCAGCACTAAAAATAAAAAATCAATATGTGGCAGCAGATGCTGATATCATGGCAGGCCGCCACCAATAAATGAATATGTGGGAAACCCTGTTTTATTCATTTCAAGGTAGTTCAAGATTCTAGTTTGCGTTTTCAGACCTCTACGGAACTAATGAACACGAGCTCTTCTGACTTGAAGTGTCTTGACTGTTGAATGAATGTGCTGCAGAGTTTAAGGTTCAAAAGAAACATGATCGGCACATTAGCAGACTTCCCAGCATGCACTGCTTTAGAGTTAAAACCCTCCAGAGATGCTCTTTTTATTAGCATGAATAAAACACATATGATGGAAAGCTGCTGCATGTAAATATTTCATGTTAGGATAAGTCAGTTCTTGCAGCAGGTGTTCAGGAATATATATTTAGTAAAAACAAACATGATCCGGAGAAGCTCCTCGTCTAGAAATAGAGTTATAAACAATGTTGTTTGGTACACAAACACAACACAGAATAACCCACCCGTCTACTATAAAGAGGCTTGCCGCAGCTTTTATGTGCCGTGCTGTTTTTCAGACTGTTCATTATGGGAGCTCTGTGAATATTCAGAATAAAATAATGACACATTTAATGAAAACAAATTCACTGCAAACTGAATGGGACTGTTTGTGCAGGATTTTGTCAATTACCAGAAGGGAACTGAAAGTCCAAACATCAAGTCCTAAATAATTTCAGAGCAATCAAGGCAGGATAATTGTCCGGTTTTGGATGGGGAGGGTCCAAAGAAAGGAGCTACAGTACTGCATTATCACTGCCAGTGCTGTAGAAGTTACTTTCAAGAGTTAGATGTTTTTGACAACATTTCTAAAGCTGAGTAACATTGACTGAACCTCTGCAGGGCGATTTTTAATGGGCATGTAGTCCTTGGTAAAAAGTTATTTTTTTTAATGTGGATGATTCGCAACACTGGTGATTTCAGTGAAATACAGAAAATGTGAAAGAATTTCCAAATATTAAAACAGTCATTTTTATTCAAGCAGTATCACAGTTTACAAAAATACCATCCCTTGATATGTTGCTGTGCTAAATATTTGATTTAATATAGAATAAGAAGATAAAGAGATGACTTTAAACGCTTCACAAGTGATGTGATCAGGAAGGAACAGAGTTCAGTACAGATTTGGATTTTTTCATTGCACTCGTATCAAGATATATCCAGATATTATCTCAGCACAGAGTGATTGTACTCCACCCCCCCTCACCTAGTATCACAGTGTATGTCAGGTGCATCCCATCAGATGCATTTACAATTGCATTTTGCCCCCCGACTCACTTCTGTTTAATAAGCAGTAAACTCTGACTGGTGCTGAACAGAAAAAAGCACACATTTGCTTGGCCATGCAGCCAGAGAAGAGTCATGGTGACTGTTGGATGTGTTGCCTCAGGGAGACCTCGAACTTCATCACCTTGTGCAAAGCAAATAAACAGTGGTTTGGGGGTTTGTCTTGATTTATGCACAATACGAAGCCGTCTGTGTTGTTCCTTAGAACTACAGTGTTTATTATGTCCCTTCAAAACGTGGCGTGAGCAGTCGAGACCCAATTGATTACTGTATTTTTGCTGCTTTCGTCTCGTTACTGTGAGCTGTTTACTTTGAACGACTCAGCCAAGATGCCCTTTGGTGCAACGTCTGAAAGTCTATATAGATGCAGCAGAACGTTAAATTACTTAGAGGACAGAGCCTTTCGGGCTGCCTCTCAGTCTCATCTCAGAACTGAAGGTGACTTGACAAAGAGCTAAAAAACTTGAGTTTGTGTCGTAGAAAGAAATATCAAATCTTAAAGCTGCACCCGTCAATTATTTTATATTAATCATGGATTCAATGACGTAATGTAATGTATTCTTAAAGTGTCTTTCATAGTGATGATCCCACAAAGATTTATCACCCATCTCTGCAGGTTCCTTCATCTCTACAGTTATTTAGCCTATTTTAGGTCATTGTTTTGGTTTAGCGATTTTGATGGGGACACAAAGCTGAAAGGAGACTGATTATTGGACTTATGTGAGATGGACCAAAAAAAACCAAACGAATTATAATGTTGCATGTCTGCTGCATGTGTAGAGAGGCAACTGTTTGCTAACATGCTCTTTGTGAGACTTTATTAGGTGATAATATGTCAGTGCTGTCTTCTGCTGCCCCCAAGTGGCCATAAACATCAATACTGCTTTAGACTTATTGTCTGTAAGTGTCATGCAACCTTTTACCAATGGAAATATTTGTAACTCTTTAAAAGGATTACTTGCTCAGGACCTAACAGCAGATAGTCATTGTGAGAGACAAACAGGTGAGCATTTAGCATTTAGCAGCTTAAGAGAGACATTTTCCTCAGGAGTTGGCGGAGAGCAAAACAGAGCTTAAAGAGAGTAAATATCCAACTCACTCCCATCCCCAGGTCATGATTACTTTGATATCACATATTATTGTGTATTTTTGTCACCCAGAAGACCACAGTTTGTGTCTCATGTGAAACAAAAAAAAAGGTTGTTTTAACACAACGTTAGATCAGTTACATGATATATTTTTGTTAAGTTATTGTTACGTAACAAAATCTAAACCAAAAACATATTTTTTCTAAACATAATCAAATAGTTTTGCTGCTTGTATCTAACCACGACCTTTTCACAACGTTAAACACCTGTCACCTTCACATAGAGACACTAGGATGCCCTGCGTGTTGCTATATGAGAAACCCAGGGCCGTAACAAAGGTAGACACAAACATAACTCAACAAGAGTGCTAGTTTTTTGGTGTCTGTTAGATAAATACACAGCTGTTTGCTAAGACATTCACCAAACAGCTTTATAAGATGATGTCAGCTGCTTCCAAGAGGCAAAAAACAACGAAAATAAGAAAAAAAACTGCAGCTATGACATTAATTTTGATATCCGGTTATGTCTTCTTGGACTACGGTGACTCTGAGTGTAATTAATCACTCAGTTTAGAGCGACAGCTAAAGATTATTTTCATTATCCATTAATCTGCCAGTAATTTTCCTGAATAATCCATTAATCCTTTTGTTTATTAAGTGCTATAGAATAGTTGTATCCCTTGTTTTATCCGGCTGTCATCCCAACACCCAAAGACGTTCAGTTTACTTTCATCCACGACAAAGAAAAGCAGAGAATCCCCATATTTGAGAAGCTGAACTCTAAACGTTTGGCATTTTGGCTTCAAACATGACTGAAACAATAAGTCAACCAACCAATGCAGTCAACCGACTAATCGTTTTAGCTTTTGAATGTCATTATGCTCGTATGTCCTGAAAAGAAACTACAGACACACTTCCCTCCCTCGCATTTTAACAACCCCTGGTGAGTGTAGTAAGTAAGATGGAGCAACAAATACTTAATGTGAAAATCAAGAAAAAGCAGGAGGGATAATGATTACACACACACACTGTTGACATGCTGTGAAATCTGGCTCTTCTCACCACAGTCTCTCACTTATGTGTCCTGAAGAACATGTGAACATGTTTTATTTCCACTCTGGTTGAATGTGAATGGATGCTGAATGGGACTTACAGCCTTCCTCTATGTGCTCGTTCCCTCAGAGATTTATGCCAAACAATCTTATTACCTTGGACCCTGTTCCAGTCGTCAGCCTGTTATCTCACATTCAGCCTTTTGCTGCTTTTCTATTTAAGTTTGTCATGCATCTACTCAGGTGGCCCGCTTCCAATCTGCGCTGACATTTTACATGTATGTATATTTAAAGCAGTCTATGTTTTCTTAGGCAATGCGAGTGTGAATGGTGCTGGTTATAGGCTGCTGGCTCGGGTAAATTGTGGCAATTCGTGGAAGCAGCCACCAGACGTTCGGGATTTCATAATCCATTCGCAGTTATCAAGTGCTTGTTCCGCTGTTCCAGGCACAGCTCCCCAGAGGCAGGCTGGGTATGTTAAGGAACTCCTCGGGATTGGTGGAGTCTAGCATGGGTCATTGCTGATTACACTTCCTGGTGTTCCTCAGGGGCCGCCCGCTCCACAAAGGCTGCTTTTCATCTTCTTTTCATCCATTAGAGAAGGTCAATTTCAGACAGGATGAGCACATGCTCCGATGACTTGGATGTTCCTCTCAGATGCCGCTGGATAAGAGATAAAAATGTGATATATATATATCGGTGTGAGATCTCATCAGCAGAGGGAACCTGTTGTGAGCCCACTTATTGGGGTCATACATGGGCTAGCGACTATAGCAAGTGCTTCAGTGACATTATCTCCTCCCACATACGTCTCACCAGTCATCATTATATCATCCATTCCCATAATATGATCTTTTTATCTTAAACATTTATTCTAAACCAGATTAGCCAGCTACACGACATGAATCTGCCATCGGCTGCTTTGTAACCAGGGGTATAAATCAGTTTTATCACAGTGATGATTTCAATATTCGCTGATATCGCAAAGTCTGCCACAAGACGATATCCATTCAGTTTGATTCAGGGGTATGTGATGAGCATGAGACGATATTAGGAAATATCCTCGTTGTGTTCTTTCGTCTGCCTGATGCTAGACCGCTCGCACTGTTCGAATGTTCAGGAAGGAGGTAAATGGTGACACATACATAGGAATTACAAATTAAAGGTGTATCTTAAAGATGACGATATTGGATTGTTGATCGCTGGATGAGATCATTGTATTGTTACACACCTATTCGTAGGTTCAACTACTCGGGTAATTTACAGACGGCAAGCTACTTCATGGAGCCAATGGTCCAAATGAAATGTAGGAACACCACAGATATTATTGTTGTTCTAAGTATTTTTCTAATTTCTTTTTCAGTCTTCTATCAACATGATGCAAGTTGATGATGTTCAGTCTTGTGTGTCACCGTTTTGGCCGATGCCCAGGTTCTTACACCTACAGAGTGCAAGCACAAGCAGCAGAATGCTGACTGCAGCAGTGATTTACATCCAGCTTTTATGATAACAATGTGGGCAGTATGTGTAAATGAACTATGGTAACCTTTTCTCCATCTTACTTTCACTGGCTCAAGGGCTGTTGCTCAAACTACAGATTGTACTTGCACATTTTTTATGCCCACCACCACGGACACAGAGAGAAGCGGATCAAGAGAGAGACCTGAACCCCTCCCCTCTGTCTTTTTCCAAACTCAGACCAAACTCCAATCAAACTGTAAAACTAGCCAGCTGCCATATTGTTTCCTGCGTCCCAACTGCCAAGCTCACAGTACGTCACCCACCAGCGGGAGCATTTATTGGTCCAGTGTGGCGCAGTGCATTCTGGGAGTTGTAGGTGTTCTACCTCTTGTGCCAAAGCGAATGCCACAACCCTTTGTCTCAGTTTTCTCTGGTCATGTAGCAGCAATTTCAAAAGTATTTGCATCTTTTTGGTGCATAGACAGCCCAGTTTGGAAGAAGAGACCATCTCCCAGCAGCAAAGTACTTCTGTAATGGACAACAGTGTCATTAATGACAAGGATTTTCTCAAAATGACACACAGAACTTTTAAGTTAAGGACCTGATTGCTTCTTCCATCACTAGATACCAGCAATTAGACCTAGCCATTGGTACAAGCAGCAAAGCACACGGCGAAACGTTACTACCACATGTTTTTTCCAGCGTTAATGGAGACAGCACACATGCTTTTAGACATGGTATAAATCATAGAAACAAAGATTATTGCCTGGGCCCTTAAGTACAGGAATGGAACATATAGTAGGCTCTCATTTGTACCACATTAATGTTGAGTACTGTGAGATGAATTGTTGCCTATAGCCTTCATGTTAAGCTTCCATATGTATTTGTCTTTATTTAACGCTGCATCAATATGTAATGCAGGGAAGCGTAATTGATTTAGTTGTAAGTGAACACACTGTGCTTGCTAAAATGAAAATATAACTGTATACCCGTCTATCCCCACTGTAGAGTCAGCTTTATCTGCTATGTTTTCACACTGCAGTGAAAACCGACCTGTCAATCCAACTCTCTGGTTTATCCAGCAGCTCAGGAAAAATATGCAAGGTCAGAGTTTTCCAAGAGGACCTCTGAAGCAACGCTGCAAATATACGTTTTACCTCGAATTTTTCCAAGGGCTTTAAATTCTTTCAGAGACGCTAAAGAGACTGCAATTGAGACAACAACTTAGTTTATTGGGCACCAGCAGCTCAATAGTATTGATTTGCGCCCACCAGCCAGTGGAATACCAATGACATGAAACATTGCGGCTAAAAAGGAACATGTTACGCCCTTCAGCTCTGCAGTTTTTTTCAATGACAAGAGCTCCTTCTGAATCTCTGTGCCTGCCTATCAGCATTGTAATGCAGGACGTGAGATAGCAGGGCTCAGTGTCAGGAGCTATGTGGGAAAACAGGCATGATTGCAGTGCATGATGGACAGCGTGTTCTTTTAATAGTAAAATTGAACAGGTTTCTGCTGTGCCGGATCAGAGAAAGCAGATTCAGAGGCCCTTGAAGGAGATTTTATTGAAGTTGAATTAAATTGAACCCACAGAGGACACCTCCAAAAATGGACCATGTTTAAGTCGATATCCCCACAGGGCCCCTTTGAGACCTGGCAACTTCTAGAAAGATTGGTCTAGATTAAATTCTCAAATGTTTCCCTGCATACAAATATATTTTTAATATATTTCTAAAATTGTTCCCATTTGCAGTCAGTGGATTTCATGTAAGTATCTATGTAGCATTTGAGTTTTGTTTTCTCAATAAAAAGTGTTTTTAATCACACTTTAATCAAGCAGACACAGTCAATAGCTGGTTGGTGGTTAATACCAGGATGCTTAATGACTTCATTTTGTTTGGATAATCTTTTTCAGCTCGAAAGTGTTGCTACACCTGCGAATCAAAGTGAAATATGCCCCACTGCTCTACATGAACTCCATAAGCGACGTCAATCTGGCAAATGAGGGTAATTATCAGGTAGAATCCTTTAAAGGGCAGCGCATTAATCGACTATGTGGGCATGTTTTGCAGATAGGTCAGTAGTTCTACACATATGAGCTTGTGTTTATATGTTTATATGTTTAACATATGCAGCTACTTCTAATGTCAAGGAGAAAACATCTGATCACATTTACAAAAACACACAGCAGCAGCAGCAGCACCATCGTCCATGATGTCTGCGCTGAGATTTTTTCAAATGCTCAACCCTACCATTTCAGAGACAGAATGCAAACATCATGTGGCTCACAGAAAAAAAAGTCATCATTAATGGCAGCTTTGGTCCAGCATAAATCACCTTAGAGCTATGACTGCTATTGCAGCAGCGGTCCAGCATGAACACAGCTCTGCAAAGTTCAGTAAAGCCAAGAAGACTTCTGAGGCTCTTCTCCCTTCAAACTTCCCTCTTGGGGTTTGAACATGACGCTCATTTGCTGCACAGAACTTCAAACCGTTTATGGTTTTCTTCTTGCCTCCAACCGCTGCCCTCTCCCCTGTCCCTGCCTTTTTTTTGCTCCTGAACACTGCTGGCTTTGATGATCCAGGGCCCAGAGTAGGAAAACTAACTAGAGGAGGCAGAATGACTCTTTGCATTTAAATGGCACATTAACAGAGAGCAGTTTCTCTTGATCGCTTGACTTATTTGAATTAGTCAGCATCGGGGACTATGTTGTTGTGGAGGTACAGTATGGTCTATGAACTGCTGAAGGGCCTATTCATAAATACTGGTACCAATCATATACGTGGGGATACAGTTCCTGATAGTAAAACACGGATATCAGCATCTGTGAAATTGCTCTCAGCAGAACAACAACAGCTTTCATCATTTGTCCAAATGCCTAATGGACCTGACCATAGCACCTCTTATGAATAATTACCTATGACTGTTCGTCAGTCGTTGGTGTTTTGAAATCAACACAATATGAAACAATGACTGGAATCATTCTTTGTTATAGCTGAGGTCGGGCGTTTTATTTTCATCACTGGTCAAAAATCCCACAATAACCTTTTGAGCATATTATAATTTAAGTCCTCTGACACAACATCAGATTTTCTGCACCTGCTCTTGGCTCTGATTTCAGGCTTTTGAAAATTTAGCCATTCGTGGGAGACCTTGGCAAATACAGATGCGCGTGCATGTTCCTTTGGTGAAGCCTGATTTAATGGGGGAGAATCCTGCAGAGAAAGTTGTTATTCCAGCATTGGCGACAACTGCCTACACTGCAGAGCAACCCAAAATAGGAAGATGAACTTAGCAAAAATACAGTCTCAAAGAGAGTCTGACAATAAACAAATAAACTATGTGTCCGTCCATCCATCCATTTTCATAACCGGTTATCCTCTTGAGGGTGGCGATGGGGCTGGAGCCTATCTCAGTTGACATTGGGCGAGAGGGGAACACCCTGGACAGATCGCCAGACTATTGCAGAGCTGACGCACAGAGACAGACAACCATTCACGCTTACATTCACACCTACGGATAATTTAGAGTCACCAATTAACCTGCATGTCTTTGGACTGTGGGAGGAAGCCGGAGTACCTGCAGAGAACCCACGCTGACGCAGGGAGAACATGCAAACTCCGCACAGAAGGGCTCCCTTCTGGGATCAAACCAGGAACCCTCTTGCTGTGAGGCGACAGTGCGAACCACCACACCACTGTGCCGCCCTAAACTATGTGTCAGTATCAGCAATGTATTTCCAAGATGGAGAGAAAATGTTGCTAGTAGTTTAGCTTTTGGCTGACAGAAGCCAAAGGTTCACAGTGGCAGCTTCAAGTTCAAGTTAATGTAGCTAACGTTAACTAGAGCCTCAAATTACATTGTGTCCTTCGCCTCACTCCCCGCTGCTAAAGACCACCTCACTGGGAGGAGAGTGGATGGCAGGTCCAGAGGGGGACCCCTAGTCAGTAGGGACAGCCTGAATCCAGCCATTGTAAACCCCAACTCCAACTCCCTGCTGGATCAGCAAACTTTCTGTTGCTGCCCTTACACAGGTTAGACCTGGTGCTGCCACTCTGACACTCTGCACTGGGGGTTTTCTGCTGGTCAAGTTCGACTCACCTCAGCTGCCAACTGAAGCTCCATCGGTTGCTAGGAGGCCGTATTTTCAAATTCTGACTTGTTTGGCTTGTTGTTGCCTTTTCCAGTTTTCTGCTTACCCTAGCTTTAAACAGTTTTGATAGACTTTTGTCCTTATACCTACTTTTATTGGGTCAATACAAATCTGTTTTGCTGTGTTTAGAAAATCAAATTATAATTTAATGAATTGGATAGGTGCATTAAATCTTGGCTGCCATTATTTGGTGTCACAAACATAAGCAGAATGGACATTTTCTAATGGGAAAAGTTGCTGACTATTTGATATAGTACCAGGAATCTGGAACCTTTTTTCTTCTTGAAATAGTGACCCTTGTCAGTGCAGTCGTAGGTTCCTCTGAGGTTCTAAATTCACTTTCTTTTATCAGACTCTGGGGAAAGTTAAGGGGAGGACATAAACTACGTCTGTGTGTATCTTGGGTGAGACGGACTGAGCCCACTAAATACCACAAGCAGACCGCAGACCGACTGGAGAGATGAAAACAGGATGAAAAAAAATATACTATGGGAGAAAAGGCGATGTCTTATGGGGAGATTCAGGAGTGATTGGCTGAAGGCAAGTGATAGATTTTTTTTTTTTTTTAATCAAAGTAGCCAGACTTTTCCATGTGGAACTTTTTACTGCCTGTTGCGCTCTTATCCTCATGTGGCACACTGAATGATAAAGGCTCAGGACAAGCAGTGAAATTGCACTTCGCTGTAGAAGAAAACTGTTGATAAAAAAAAAGCCATCTAAAAGCCCTACGGTCTGTTCCTGAGGCTCGACCCTGAATGCCACACAATGTGTGCATCGACTGTCATCACGGAGTAAATGCACATTTTAATCCTTGTGAATCGACCGCACAAGTGTGATGCTATAGAAATAATGTTGACAGCACATGCTGATTGGCTTATTATGTAGCTAGACAGAGATGTGATTAGGCAGGCTCCGACTGATTCACTATTGTCTTTGGAGAACCGCTGCTGACCACTATAATCAGCTGATTCAATAGGCAAGATTTTTCAATGGCACATGTCATAATGCAACTACATTCTTGAAATAGATTAGAATGTGGGTGCAGAGAGTCGTCATTTTTGGGAATTGACAAGTGAATTATAAGCAATTATTTTCCCCCAAGTTTACTACATATATATATATATATATAATGGGATCAGCACACTTTAAATCAGAATATTCTAAGTCCTCAATAAAAGAACCACACCTGTACTCTTCAAAGAGCCTGTCACAACTTGGACATCTCCTCACTGAGTGCTTTTTATTTCTTTTTTCATCCGACACCATGTCGTGTTCAATCACAGGCATGGGTTGGCATTCTAAATTAAGGTGTCCATTTTGTCCTCACATCTACGGGGGATTACTGTGTCTCAGCAGCAGGTATGACAACAATGTGACCGTCCCTCTATAATTAACAGAGCTTTAATGACAGGCCTGTAAATAGAGGACGGTGTAAGGCTGGTCACGTCATTAGAGCGAGAGACAGCAGGATTTTGTCAATGACAGGACTCGAGCCACTGGCAGTAGGATGGCGGCTCTCACCCATCTGACTCACCCTGTCAAGATGGACCCCGGTGTCATGTTTACACCCTTTTTGTTATTAGCATACGTTGAAGCGTGGGGGTGTAGTGTGGCAGGTTTTCAAGAAGGTTGTCAAAGAAGGTTGCCAATTACGTTGTGGTGGTAATTGCTAATAAGAGCTTGTTAATGTGCTGGTGTGTGCAACTAATCAAAATGAGAATAAGCCAGCTATTTCTATTCACCTCAGGGGTAGGCACTATGATACATACAGTAAGATTTTGGCACATGTCTCTTACATCTATTTGGTACCTTGACTTGTGACCTTTTTTTGCTGGAGTAACCTAGTCACACTATCCTTTAAAAGAAGATATCAGCTGTAGAGATGTTTGCCTAGTCTTCAATACAATGGAACTAGATGGCACTTGGCTTGTGGTGCTGAAAGTACCCCCAAAAAACCCTGAAAAACTCAACAGCACCCTCATGACCCAGTTACTCAAGATAATCCACAGCCTGTTGTGAGCAGTTTCATGTAGGAACTATTTTCTTTCTACCAAAATACACCTCCCAACTGTATCACTGTGTAGAAGGAAGTGTGCATCTACTTATGGAGAGGCTCGTTGTCGTGACAGCATGAGATGTAAACATTAACGGCGCCCTCGTCAGCTGAGCTTAGGAGGACGAGGCGGACGTTTCTAGGGCTGATATCTCCAACACTCTGCAACTCATGCCGACACAATCCTGATTGATAAACAGCACTACAAGTTTGATTTGGGGCTGAACTGCCCTTTTGATTTATTCTCAATTGATTTTTCAGAAATGTATAGTGTTAAGATAGTTATCAATATTGTCACATCATTTCAGTTTTTGATAGCTGGCTAACTAGTTAAAGTTAACATTTGGTGATTAGCTGCCATGTTTAGTTGTGGTTGAACAGAATCTATTATACAACTGAAATGTTTGTTCCATGTCAAAGCAGTTAAAACTATTTGGTGCATGTGCAGTGAAATCAGCAACAGTATCTCAAAGAGATCTGTTTTGGTACTTCCTTCAGTTGAACTTCAAGTTGACAACAGTGTAGTAAATTACATTTCAGTTCACAATCAAACATTGTATCATTTCTGTTGAACAGTTTAGGTTTAGTATGCACTGATTGTGAAATTGTTTGTTATGTTTGATGTTTAAAATGACAATATGACCAATAACCGACGCTGATACCATTGTTTTTTTGTTTGTTTGTTTGTTTTTGTCGTTATTTATTCACCCTTTTGTGCCAGGGAAGCAATGAAATCTTCATTATATAAAAATAAGTAAACTATTGTAAAGTCCTTCAGTCCTTCATAAGTCTACCTTTGAACAAGCACAGATTCAATCATACTCATTTATGAAACAACCTTGAGAATAACCTTCTTTCACATGAAAAACATTTTTTTAAACAAAAAACACCCTCAAAAGCTTTTTTACTATATGTAATGTATGAATATTCTCTTTATGATATTCATTTTATTTTGCTGTGAAAACCTTGGCGAAAAGCTCCTTGAAACAACTGTATTTAATGAAGTGTTTTTGCCAGAAACTACATTTTACATGATTACATTTGAACACAAGAACGTTAAAATGTACATAAAAATATTTTGAGAGCTTGAACGCATTATAATTTAACTCAATGCATCCTCCGTCAGCTGTTAGTTCTGGCCACCGCCTGCTAACAGCTATCGTTAACTAGCTCGCCTTTTGCTGATGTCATCACAAATTTGTTGTTCACAATGTAGCATTGGATGTGTCCTCTGAAGTGTTGCTGGTGAGTTTAGTCTTTTATCTACACAAAACTCATGTGAAACAACATTAAAACATCCACCACTGCCACTGGTGTCATCTTATTTGCCAATGTGTCAATGGCAGTCAAAAAAAAAGAATATCCGCTGATACCGATGTGCAGCCGATAAACTGGTGCATCTCTAAGGTTAAATATTTGGTACTCACAAGTGGTGTAGCCTACAAACAGTTCAAAGTCCAAACTGTGTGTTAGAATGCATTTTAATGTTACTTAAAACCCACTCTGACTGTGTCCTCAGAAACCTCATTTTTGCTTCAGTTTTTGTGCCAGCAAATGTGTCTCTTCAGTCCTGTGCTAACAAGGGGGTCAATCACAGCGCCCTCTCTAAGCTCTCTCCAGTTTATGAAAGGCATTTAGAGTGGATTTGCATTATTTATTAGCTTTGCCTATGCCCTTCAATGTTTGCTTGAGCTTTTAATACCTGGTATTAACAGCACGTTGCACCGCAAGTGACTCTTCCTACAAACAGGTCCCACTGCTCCAGAGCGGCCTCTCTGTCACTACCGCTGATTTTTATAAGGCTGCTTACTTACTTTCTCTGACTGCTTCCCTCTGGGATCAATAAAGTCTTCTTCTTCTTCTTCTTCTTCTTCTAAATAAGCCTGTCGTTCTTTGTCTTCTTCTTCTCCTCCTCCTCCTCCTCCTCCTCCTACTCCTCCTACTCCTCCTCGCACATCAGTTCACCCACTGTGTATACATCCACCCACAGACACATAACAATTGCTACCACTGCTTATTTGTAGTTCCTGTCACTAGTTTACAAAAGTAAACAGCCATAAACCAAACATAAGAGACATTTAAAACAGTTATATACGGGATAAAAACATTTTAAAATAGACGCGTATGTGAATGCACAAACTAAATATCTTGTTAGCTGTCGATCTAAATATACACCACTCGAACAGGATCGAGGAGCAGGGGCTGATTGTTCTCACACACACAGGTTTTCACATTCTGCATCGCTCCAGGTGTATTTATGGTAACACTACTGTGGAGCAGGAGTATACAGTATGAGTGCAAATGGAGCTCTGTGTGGCATAAGTCAACAGCTGTGGTTGAGGACTGTGAGTTAGAGTGCCTCCATCTACTTATGTTAAGTTTACAGCACAGTGTTGTGGCTAATAGCTCAGATTGTGATTAAGGTTTTACTCAGGTTAAGCCGCTTACTTGCATGCATTTTCATATCATGACTACAAATATCCCTGAATGTACTGAAATATACCTGAATAGCCCAGATAGCCTACACTATTTAGAAAGGCAGCAAGAAAACATGATACAGTTTCTGAGAATCTGAGCTGTTATATTTAGGTTGGTAATAAGAGGGATTAGAGCAACACTGATATTACGAATTAGCATATTTTTGGCTCATAAATTTTCTCCTTGTTGTCAACTGTTTATTTATCAGTGTTATTTGAAGGAAAGAGGTGGATAGTGAAATGTTAAGATGAGGTCATCCTGCCCAACCATCTATTATTATCATTTTAATCTCACTTTGACCGCAAATAAATGGATTATTCATTAATACAAATATAATAATGACAGAATAAAAAATATGCATTAGTGTTTTCATTTTTATGCCTCTGCACTGGTGTCAATCCATCCAAAATGTCTCAAGGGAATTTCCTTAAATTTTCCACAAACGTCCACTTGGACTAAACAATGAACTGATTAGGTTTTGGTGGTCAAAAATCAAAGGTCAAGGTCACTGTGGCCTTGTCTCATTCTCGTGAACGTGATACCTTAAGAACATCTTGAGGGAATTTCTTCAAATTTGGCACGAACGTCCACTCACACTCAGTGATTAGAATTTGGTGGTTAAAGGTCACTGTCCTTTTGGCCATAACTGAAGAATTCATGGGCTGATTATGACAAAATTTGACACAAATGTCTAAAGTGATGAAGTGATGACATTTCATATCCAAAAGGTCAATGGTCAGCTTGACCATGACATCACCAATGGCACCAGACTGGCCGACCCGTATGCTCTAACTCAGTGGATGGATGATGTCACAGGAAGCTTTGTGGTTGATTACTTTGCCAGTCATACAAAGAAGGACGACACTTTGTGGTTTCCTCCAGTTTGTTTTGCTATCGAAGCGAACCAATACCCCTCAATACCTCCCCAATTTCTGATGAGGTGGACATGATAACCCTTTAAACACAAGTTTTGAGCCAAGACTCCTTCTATTCTGACTCCTAGTAACACAACAAGATGACATTAAGACTCCTATGTTTAAAATTTTTGCAAATTGTTAAATTACTGAGAAATGTTTGAATGGTGCTGCAAGAGCAACAAATGGTTATGGCTGGTGTCGTATTAGGGCCCACTATAGTTTTGAATTAAATGGCTCTCATCACTGTCCTGACTGACCCCTGTTTCTCTCTATTATCCCAGCTCTTTCTCTTTATCCCCGTCTTCTTCCTCCCTCTGCTTTTTTCTCTCCACTGTTTCTAATAGGGGTTTTTTTTCTTATCCTCTGTTTTTTCCTTTCTTCATCCCCTCTCTCTTCCTGCTCCTCTCCCTTCCCTCAGGTGCCGACAGGCTATCTTTAGGAAATATTTCCATATCCCCTCGCTGTCTCACTGTCTCATTGTCGGTGTAATTGATATATTATATATTATAGGTTCCAGAGTTAGGATGAGTCATTTGCATATAATGGGCTGATAATTGATGTAATAATGAAAGCCCAGAGCCGTGCCCAGGAAGGATGAGGCTTGCGAGACTAATGACCATTTAAATAATGCACAATAAGTGATATTTTCCAGCCAGATCAAAACCTCCGGAGCTCTGTAGAGAGCAAAAGGAGAATACACAGGAAATCTACAGTTTGATTGAACTCCAGAACAAAGTCAAAATCCTTCAAAGAACTTTGTCGGCTCCTGAACTCCTTTAATTAGCACCTGCTGAGACCACAGGATCTCTGACCTCTGGTCCAGGAAGACCCAATACAAACATTTCTAAACTACCAAAACTGAGACAGTTACTTTACATGCCCGGATCAGAAAGAACTCAGTCAAGGATGGAAATTAAATACTTTGTGAACCTCATGAACCTGAACATGAACATGACTGAAACTGCTACAAGTAATCTGATGATGAGGCAATCCCTTGATGCATTAGAGGTAGTATTTTTGGCTTACATCAGCCGTCACAGACACGCTACTTGAAGCTGTGTTTGTGTACGCTGCCAGTTTGTGTTTTAGTTACAGTGACAATGAGCCAGGTTTTGAATTCAAGTTTGCCAGATTTTTACAAAACAGTGGCGTCTCATGCTCGCTCGCCCACTGTTCATATCACACTGTGTTTGTAACAGCAATTTAATTACATAAAAACAAATACTTTAACAACTAGAAAAGTCCACTCAGTACAGTGCGGGCAAACTTTAGTGGATCGTAACATTTTGGATATGGAATGAATCTGCTGATGCTCTGGTTCAAAATGAGACCAGTGTTTTCGGTGGATGTCAGTTTTTGAAGCCCAAAATGTGGCCCTTAACAGATGACGTATGGTTGGTTCAATTGCTGGAAATGCCTGCTGCTCTGTGCTCTTACTATGTAATTTTGCAGCTCCTACAGACAGTTAAGAGGAGTGAGCAGTTGATGACGGTATAAAACAGTCAATAAAACAGGTTTTTCAACAATTATGAATCACGGCAACCACGAGAGGTCACTGAGCATACAGTCATAAAGGTGCAGACAAAATATTAGGCTGATAGGTCCAGTAGTATGCAAGGTTCGTACAGACAGACAGATATTTCTTTCACAGCTTTCCTCAACCCTGACTCAGTCGGCTCAGTGGGTCGCCGCAGTGTGTGAATGAACCACCTCTTGCCTGTCCGCTCTAACGCAGCATGGCTTCATTTCACCTAAACACCACATTGCTCAGGGGTATTCCCTATTTTGGGTGTCATATCAAAGAGCTCCCTTAACATGTCTCCAATATGTGACTATGGTAACATCCACACTAAATGTTTTTGTTTTAAAACACATAATGCTATGTTCATGCCTAGTGTCCACACTACTCCAGTGTATATAAACCCCCAAACTGGAAACTTTGTGCTGCTGAGCTGCTTTTAGTTTGAAAACTCAGGGATTGCTTTTTAGTCTGGACTTGCGGAGACTTATAAGTAATGCCATGTCAAGCCAAAATATTATAGCTGTGTATACATACCTTATGTGATTTCATCTAACTTGTGTGGGCACTCCTTCCCCATTGTCATGGCTTCCTCTGGCAAAGGATAATGCCCCTGGTACTGCTCTGTCACCCTGTTTATTTAGCAAAGATTCCCAACCTGATATCTACTCTGAAGCATAGTAGGAGGGATGGATATAATATCTAAAATAGTGCTAAACCACTTGTATGTCTAAGATTTTTGTTTTGAATTAAAACATATAAGTGTGGATGCAGTTCATAAGTCCTTGCCCTCGTTTTAGCCTCACGTGGACACCTCCTATATCCCCATGAGAGCATTTGCCACTAACCCTTCCCTGGTGAGAGGGAGAGTTTTTCCTACCCTCCTCTGAAGCACTTGATATCCCTTTTCCATTTATAGTGTCTCCACAGAAACGCTCAGCTGTCCTATAAACTTTTGTTTTGCCTTGCTCTTTAGTCCTTTTGGTCTTGGGTCCCCAGTGGGTTAGTTCCTGAGAATGTCCTGGTTCATGCTGCCTCTGTGAATGCAGCAGCTGAGAAGGCCATCTCGTGGCTTTTAGGCATGGCGGACACACCAGATGAAACATTAGCCTTTGTTCAGACTGACAATAGCTCTGCGGCAAAATAAAGCAAGGAAATGTGTTTCCTCAAAACGGCCTGAAAGGGTATTAAAAAGGCTTGCTTCCCATTAACCAAGGTCTCAAACATATTTTCTCTCCTGCTAGACGGTATCATTAGTTTTATATCTGTATGTATATTTGTATGGGACTGCGGGCTGGGGGGGGACATAATACACCTATAAACCAGGTGTGGGACTGTTGGGAGAGTGGATTATGTTGCAGGAGGTTGTTCAGTCCTTCTTTTGTGGAGTTTTAGTGCGCACCACCAGAGTTCAGCAAACAGACACTACTCAAGCTACCTACAAAATAATCCCCCAGAAATCCTACATACTGGGAAGGCTATGATCAGGTGACCAATGCACTGACAGGAGTGAAGAAGAAAGTACCACAAAGAGCAAAATGGCGCGTATAGAGACAGGTGGGGTGGTTGATGGGTCAAACATACAGGACTTTCCTTCAGTAGATCCGTGTTAGTGTTCCACGTGAAACCAAGGGAACATTTAAACTACTTTAAAGTATAAAGTCACCATGTTTATTTTTCTAAAACTAACTTACGTAACTTTTCATCAAGAATGTTACGTAAATTAAGTAACTTTACATGAAGTACGTGAAATGGCGATGCCCAAAAATTCTTTTCCGAATCCTAACCTACGTAACTTTGCTTTCCTAATCCCAGTCTACGTAACTTTACGTCAACTACGTTACATAAAGTAAGTAACTTTACATTATGTACATCACAAGACAATGCCCAAACATCATTCTTTTCCTAATCCTAACCTATGCAACTTTTCTTTCCTACTCCTAACCTACGTAACTTTGCTTTCCCAACCTATGCAACTTTTCGTCAAGTATATTCCGTAAAGTAAGTAACTTTTTCGTTAAGTACGTAACATGACAATGCCTAAACATGATTCTCTTCCTAACTCTAACCTTTGTAACTCTGCTTTCCTAATACTAACCTACGTAACTTTTCGTCAAGTACGTTACATAAAGTAAGTAACTCTACTTTAAGTATGCACAGGACAATGCCTAAACATGATTCTTTTCCTAAACCCAACCTACATAACTTTGCTTTCCTAATCCTAATCTACGTAAATTTACATGCAAAGTACATTATGCAAAGTAAGTAATCTTACGTTAAGTACGTAACATGACGATGCACAAACATGATTCTTTTCCTAAACCTAACCTATGTAACTTTGCTTTCCTAATCCCTATTTACTTTATGTCGAGTACATTACATAAAATGAGTAATTTTACATTTTACATATCACAAAACCTAAACGTGATTCTTTTCCTAAACCTAACCAGTGTAACATTACTTTGCTAAACTTAAGCTACGTAACATCAAGTATGTAATGTCACAAAGCCCAACCATTAATCTTTTCCTAAACCTACAACACCATTCGTAGGGCACTAATTTGTAAGATATCAAACAAAATGTTGAATTTCCTAAAATATTATATGAACCATTGTATGAGGATTTGTCACGCTGCTGATCATACTGATCATGTGCATGTGCAGGGGTCAGTTTTTGCAAAAAAGGAAATTAACTTTAATGAACGAATCATTTTTCATTGAGTCATCCATCCATCCATTTACTGGCACTTATCCAGGCCCAGGTCATGTTAATTAAATGAGGAATTACTGTTACAAACTGCTGGGAAATTTCCATCTTACTAACACTGGCATGACTGAAACAGGTAATACATTTCATTCTACGTGATAATAAATGATCTTAAAAAGTCTTGCAGAAACGATGCCAACAGAAGGAAGCTACAATCCATTACTATTACACTGAAGACAATTTTGCAGATGCTGTATCTATTTTTTAAGTAAATTGTGCAAAGACACAGCTTGGTGAATATCATTAATCACTCAGTCTTGACACTTGCATGTAAAGCTATAGATTAGCATAATGCTACATGATGCACCAGATCTTCTGTACATTCTGGCATGTATTTGTGCTTTTCTGAATGATGTTACACTGTGCTGCAGCAAAAGTTGAGTTAGAGTAGTCCAGTGTTTTTTTTTGTTTTTGTGCCTTTTTACCCCCCCCACCCCCCAACATCTGCAGCCACCAAAATGTGGGGATGATTTATTGAGGTAAATACTCAGCACGTCAGGGGTTTAATTACTATGGAGCTGTTGATATTGTTGTGTTGAGCTTAGAAATTTCCTTCCCTCTCCTCTCTTGCCTTTTGTCTGAAGGAGAAAACAGAAAGAAAAACTGTAATTAGTTTGTACACTTTGTCCAAAAATACATCAGGAGGAGACATGATACATTGGGTTACTCATCGTGAATATAGGGCTGCAGGTTTTTAAACGGGTCTGATTGTGAGATTTTGAAGTTAGCTGATATTTTAAATGTTATCCTGTTTCAGCAGTGCTACAAGCAGCATGGGCATACTCAGCATATCATGTCAGAAATAGATTGCATAAGCAAGAGAAAAGGCAGAGCAGTATTGGCAGATACATAACCAATCCAATGGGTTGGTCTAGCCCTACTTTTGATGGCTGTAACATTTTCCCTCCTCCCTCCTGATAGGGCGCAGTGTGTGATGAATCCCTCCGTGTGTGTTAGTATTTCCCACTACTCCATTTCCTTTCAGCTCATGTGTTGCGTATCAGTTGCCCCTGTGGTTGCCTGACTCTCTTAATTCTCGTCTCCGTCTGTGGCTCGCGGCTCTCTTTGGCTGCAGGTTGTTGTTGTTGCCTATGCTGCGGCTGTCTTTTGTGGCAGATAAAATTCTGGTTGACACAGAGGGATGACACGGGAGGGTTATCGGACTCAGAACAGGCAGCCCCGGCACGCCGCTTCCCCACGGTCCGCTTGCCCACACGGGTAATTGGCTTCTTCTTCTGCTGCTGCTTCTTCTCCGTCTTCTTGCCTGCTGCCCACTGATGAGTGCTTGTCGCTATCTCGCTTTCCCTTTCATTCTCACCAGCTCTTTCTTGCTCATCTCAACTACGGTGAAATTGAAAGTTTGTAGGATTAAAATTTGAAATGCTGCTGCTAAATATCCTCTACATTCTGCCTGCCGTTTGAAAAAGCTGAGGCAACGCTGGAAATAAGGCTGGCAAGAAGATGATGATGTCAAAGGGAAAAATTTTCACTGTCAGCCGCTCATATCCAAATGTGAAAGCGCTGTCTGGGGATGGAAAGCCAACATTTGCCTTCCTTTTAAACCTGTTGAAGTACTGCTAAAGTGTTAGCTTCACTCTGCCCCGCTGGTGACCTTTTACTTTCCTGTATTGACTGTAAATTCTCATATAGTGGCCAGAAATTTTAATAACATCAACTGCTTTCCTGTTTGTACCACTTTAATTTTAATTTGATGGTGCCACTATCATCTCTTAACACTTTCTTCTTTATTTTAATTTTCACAGCACTGCTTCTGACAACAGGGTCATGACATGCTGACCAGTCAGTCGCTCCAAGTTCATCCTCTCTGGCAGAAAAATTGTTTTTATTCACTCATTATCTCCCGTCGTCTCCATTTTGCAGCTCTTGGATCGCCACTAATAAGCTAATAAAAACACATATGTTGCACATTTAAAGCCTTCTAACAGCTCAGAAGACATCATCCTTTTGAACTATCCCTTGATGGCACTTGTGGGTGAATTAACATTGAGGCGACCTTGATCATCCTCCTTAAAAACCTACCTCAAATTATGTGTCCATTCCTCAATTACACTGTAAGTTATTCATATTTCTTTCGTCTGTGAGGGTCCTCAGATCAGAAGAATCAAAGGGATTTTAATAAGGATTAATCCAAGTTGTGAGTATTGTTTTAACAAGATAAAGTGGTGTTGTGTCGGTATGCCGGGTGCCATAATCCTCAAGTGCCGTAACTCACTCACTTTCTGATACGCTGTCTGTTGGATCAAAAGAATGATTCACAATTGATGTTATCTAAAGCCTAATTTATTTATTTTTTAAAGCCTTTGTTTTTCAATTTTCCAATAAGCATCAAGTATAACATAGGACATATGAACAAGTCCAAGACAAAAACAACGTACAAACAACAAACCCCACCCACCCACCCCGAGGCTCAAAAGACGATAAAGAAAGAAAGGGGCACACAGTTAGACTATCTCTTATCATGAGAAAAAAAAGTGAGATGGGATAAAGAGGTAACTCTTCATCCAAAACATGTGTCCTGTAGAAGCAGGGCTATGATTACATCTTGGACATCCAGGGTTCGTACTCGGAGAGATTTTGGCCAGTTTGTCTCTTGAATAGTGTAGGCGATGGAGTTCCTTAAAGTGAATCAAACCGTGCCGCAAACACAATGAAGAAGTGTGAATGCGAGTTAGGCTCCCTCCCATTGCCTCCTCTGAAATTTCCACACCCAAATCCCGTTCCCAAGCCTGTCTAGTTTTATCCCATGAAACAGGCTTTAACTCTTGTATAAATTATAGATTAAAGCCTCATTTTTAAACAGTATATTGTGTTTTCCAATCTTTGCTGAGCAACAGTTTTGTGTTAAAGGAATTAAAGGCCTGTCCCAAATATAGGCCTGTTGATTTCAGTGATTGAAGCAAATAATAGCCGAGGCTATTAACTGAAGTTTTAGAGTATTAATTAAAAACAAATTTGTCAGAACTAGTGCAATTGAACTTTATCATAAAAAGGTAGGAACATAAAGCACTATTAACCGCAACAGAATGGTAAAGGGTACTTTGATGTCTTGTACCACATCGCAACATGCTTTCTAATCTCTGGGCTCGAGGAAAAGTATCAAGGATTTTCACATCAAAAGGCTCAAGTGTAAGTCGAATTTGTGACATGAGGCATGTGACTCTAGCCCACACCTCTGGGTGGTGATACACTAACAGAATTGACTGAAATAGTTGCTTGACTTGAATCTACTCTGGTGGGGAACCGCTCTTCTCTTCTTCATTATTTCTGAAGCATTAAACTTTAATTGTGTTATATTTTAAAATGTAGTGTTAGGAATGGAGTAGTGAGCGGAGGAAAAGAGAACATCTAAAACAATAATTGTACAGAATGAAGATATTTGTCCTCCCGTGAGGGGTTTTGGGTGGTGGGTAAAATCAATCAATAATGAATAAAAACAAATCTCTCCATTTTGTAGTTTTGGGATTGCTGTTGAGGCACAGTTCATGAATGTGTACACTTCCTGCACAGATGTTCCACATTTAAAAGCCTCCAAATGTCTGCAGGAAATATTGACTTTTACTGATGGTATTATAACACTTGAAAAATCTGTGCATAGTGACTGGAATTAATTACTGACTCAAAATAGAATTCTTAAAGGTCTAGTTTGTAGGATTTATGTTGGCAGAAATGGAATATAATCTAATAATTATGTTGTCTCTACTGGATAATCGCCTCAATATAAGAACTGACATGTTTTCATAAACCTTAGAATGAGCCGTTTATATCTACATAGGGAGCAGGTCCTCATTCGTGGAGTCAGCCATGTTTCACTGCCATTTTTGTACAGTAGCAGAACAAACAAACGAAACACTGGCCCTAGTTGGCGCCCTTTGCGTTTTTTGCATTTTCACGTCGGCCACTGTGTTCAGAGACCCTCTGCGATGAGCTGAACAGTGCTGGGAAATGCTTTATTCCATGTTAAGATGGTTTCAGTTTCGGCTTTTTGCAATCTGCAGTCCTCACCACTAGATGTCACTAAATTCTACACACGGTTCCTTTAAAAAGAGAAATGCAAGTTGGTGAGTATGCGACAGGTGTGATAAAAAGAGCTCCCACAGGTCCTTGAAATCCTTAAAAATGTGTGAATATGGAGGGGGAAAAGAAACAAGACCTTTCATTTTTTTACTTATTACTTATGTTGCTTTGTGTTGGTTTTTTTTAAACTGATACTTGTTTTGCATTACCCCCTCTGCTGCTGTAACAATGCAAATTTCCCCACGGCGGGACTAATAAAGGATTATCTTATCTTATAAATAGACATGGATCATTGAAAGTGCTTCAATTTATATATTTTATGCAAAGATAGAAATTCTCTTCCTCTTACACTCAACCCTACACAACATCAATTTGCTGTGCTGTGTTAGAGAAGACAACAGTCTGACATCCCTGAAACACAGTCAGCAAGTGTTCACACATTCATGCCTCCCTCTCTTTTTAATTGTTGTCTGTGAGCTTCTGTAAAGCCCGCTAGTTCTCATTAAAAAAAATCCTCAGTGTTGTAGGAGCAATTAACCTTGATGAGTGTCTCAAACTATGCCATGCTGGGTTCTTTGGTGTGAGGGAATTGGGCTTGGAAGTTCCTTTTAAAAGTGCTTGAATTCGATGTTTTAGAAGGCGTGGCCACTGCATGAAAGAATGGCAAAAGTTTCGGCCCTCCCAAGAGATCGCGTGACATTTTCCTCATGCAAACTTGCGAAAACCTCGAAAATTATTCAGAAGATTTTGAAATGTTTTACTCACATTTTTTTGGCTTACATCACAACAAGACTTTTCTAATAAATCCAGACCTCGCATGCATTCTTGTGACAAGTTGGCAATTACTTCTGCTTTCTGTCTTGGCACTTGTTTGCCTGCTTGTCTTTGAATTACCGCACAATTCCCACAGTGCCTGTTAAAGTCAAGCAACTGAGAGGCTGCCGACCACTCAAAGCAACGCTGGGAGGTGCACCCATGGGTACCTCGTGGCTTCTATGCTGCGCTTCAACAGTGGATGGGGGGGGGTTGTCTTGGCTTTCCCCGGGCGCATCTTTATGTTGAGATGAACTGACATGCTCTCCTGGAGCAGCCGTCGGAGGAAGAGAAGGAGAACGAAAGCGAGGGAATCTACACTTGGCAGGGCTAATCCAGACTTCAGGATGTGCTGTTCCAGGCTGCTATCTTTAACCAGGGGCTGCAACTCCCACAGACAAGAATGCAAGACTTTGATTGGGCCGCCCACACTGGTGCAATGTTTTGGCCAGAGCTGGAGGCTTAGTTGTATCATAGTTGTTGCTGTGCACTTTTTAACTTGAGGCCAGAGTGAAACAGCGAATAGAAGGTTGTGACCTTGAGAATCGCCCTCGGCTTAAATAAGCATAGACTTTTGCTTTACTGCACTCTCTCTGCTCCACGAGGAGAACAAAGACCTCAAAGAGATGCTGCTGCTAAAAGAACAATCCCAGAATCTCAAACAGAAAAACAATGGACCTGCACACCACCTGACTATATTCTAGAAATGGTCAAAACTCTTCACAAAGCCAATTAAGTCGGTGTTTTGATTTCTTAACAATAGTTTAGATACATCTGAGCTGGGCAATTTATTCTCTGCAGTTTTAATTGGATGTGGAACAATCCCTTCTGATTAGACCAAGTTGGAGTTGGTGGAGGGGGTTTTCATTTCTCTCCAGAGTTGGATTTGAAACTCCCCAACCATCAGCAAGGGTAAAGTCTTCTAGAGCGATGGCAGGCAAGGAGATAAGGATTTATTTCCCCAAACAGGCGGATAATTAATTGGACGAGAGAGGGTTGTGTAATCGTGTTTTCCACAGGCCGTAACCACCCTCGTCCTGGGACTGCGGACCAAGGCACTTCAAAGCCCGGCCGGAAAAGACCTGACAGACACGGAACAAAGTCCACATCTCAACAATACTTTGCCTTCACCCCCCCTTTTCTTTGTCTCCCAAGCTCTTGCGCTATCTCCCTTCCTTTTCTCCAGTTCACACTAAAATACTGTAAAGATAGAGAAAATGAGAGTGATAAAGTAATTAAAAGTCAGGAAAGTTTCTCTCGGCACTGCACATTGAATTAGTTTTTTGACTCATTTTTGCCTTCAAGTGGTCTTTGAATGCTGCATTAGCCCTATCTCTAAAGGAGCTGTAATGAATTAGTATTAAATTTGCGCAGGTCCTTATTTCCTTTTGTTCTCCCTTTATTCCTGAAAGATCATAAAACTATATAGTGTAAGGTAAAAAAAAGTTCCACCTGAGCAAGACGGCATCCAGAAAGTGTCCAAGTATTTTTTTTTTCTTTGGGAGGGGAGGGACAAACTCTCAGCTCAAAATATAATGTGCGATCCCCACCGCCTGCAGGTGCATCTCTGCAGCTGTGATAACAGAGCTTTGTTTCTCGCACCTGTCAGCCAGAAGCGCGGATGAGGAGGGGGGCGGGGGTTATCATACCTCTCCTGCGACAAGAGGGAAAATGTCCAAAAAAAAGGAGAGCAGTCTGTTACTGTTTGGAGTGAGTAATCATCAGGTGTGTTTGTGTGTGTTTGTGCAGGATTATTAGATTGTCGTCCTCCTCTTGTGTAATGCATGAAGCATTTTTGAGAGACTTTTTCTGTTGTCGCAAGGATATTAAGTTGAAACTGTTGTTGGAGGGAAAACTGTCAAATTTGAACATCTTTAGTAGCTCGAAAACATTGTGTCCATTATTAGTGTTTCTCTTTAGAGGTGTAAGCCTTTAAAGATTATGCCTGAAACAAAGTTGCTTGCCCGAAATGTCGTCCAAGACATAGACTGTATAACAATAATGGACGTAGCCAGCGCGATATTACCTATTGGCTTGTGGACTTCTGTTTTGTAGGCTTGAGCTTGTTATTTTGGCCGTCACCATCTTGGATCCTGAGAGCCAGAAGTGACCATATTTGGATGAGAGGGTCGAGCTTTGTCCTCCTCTGTTGTTGTACCTAGCACACAGATCTGGTACTAAAAGGTGGGGGACGTTTGTTTCACAGGTGGGAAGACTGAGATAACCTGGCCCAGGTGATGTGATGGATCCGGATGCCAAATGCAGCATAGAAGTAAATTAAGCATGTGAAGAGTGAAGAGCTTGAGAAAGCAAGTCCTGCTTTACGTTCGCACCCCCACACCTGGTTAATCACTGTTTAAAATAAGCATTATTAAGAGGTTGTCAGTTTTGAAAAGTGTTGGATACAGCCTCTTGTTTGAACTTCAGTACTCTTGGTGTCGACTGAAATGTGTTCTTCACGCTGAATTTCAAGAACTGTCAAGCACTGAAAGGTGGCACTGAATTTTAAGCAAGGTGATGTCTAATTTAAGTAGATATTTAGTCAAAGTAAGACTTTTTTTTTTGAGAGTTCTTGTACAGATGATTTTGTTTAGACAAACTTTAAATTCAAGGACTCTTTAATTTCTCCGTATAAGGTATCAAAGTAGTATCGGCACTGAAGCTCAGGTATCGTACTGTCGCTGCTATAAAAAAAATCAAATGACACCGAGCCCTAATATGTGGGAAATGTTGATGTTGCATTCGCATCATTCACAATAAGGATACTTTAAGGGCAAAAATCACTCTAAGTAGATTACCTCCACCTTTGTAAACCTGTTGACTACAATAAAGGTCTTGAGCAGGTTTTCTTTTTGTTGTGCTAATCCCAGAAGTCATTGCCTGTAATTGAAAAACCCATTTGTGTGTGTTTGTACAACTGTGCATATTTCAAGAGGTGGGCAGGAGTAGTAAAAAAAAACAAAACCCCGAAAGAAAAACAATAAAACCAAAGCAGTCGTCTGAATCTTCAATTGATCCACCCTGGTCTCAAAATCTTCACTCTCCGGAAGATTGAAATCAGCTGGCTTTTGTTTTCCATCTCAGCTCAGCTGCAGCAGCAGTTTTTCATCTCTGGATTTGGAGCTTTGTCATTGTTCAGAGCGCAGAACATGGCTGTGATTAATAGGGCCTATAATGCACCGAGCGCATATATCCCGCCCCCCCCCTTCGGCACACACTGTCATAAATAAGAAGGGAGAGAAAAATAACACATGTAAGCAGCAAGTGGATGATAGGTTTCATTGTGAGGAAAAATAAACAAGATGGGGCTTCATTGCTTTAAATCACTGCAAATGTCAAAGAAAAAAACAATAAATAAATAAATATTGAAGGTAAAAATACAGCTGTCTTCTCCTTCGTGTTCTTCTCATGCACTCTTCGTACGTATGCCTACGTAAAGAATATAACCCATGGAGTCACGAGCCAGTAATTCATGTATAACCCGCATAATTGGGAAGGCTGCGATCACCTGACCAATGCTCTGACAAGAGTAAAGAAGGCAGTATGATAAGGAGCGAACATCTGCGTATGAGGGCAGGCTGGAGTGGTGGATGGGTCAAACAAACACAGGACTCTGCAAGAGATGGGTGTTTGTGTCCTGTGTGAAACCAAGTCAACGCTAGTTATTAAGGTGCTTTGTACTGACATAACTTGCCTAAACCTAACCTATGTAACTTTGCTTGCTTAAGCCCAAACTACATAACTCTACAGTTAGTACCTAACCTGACACTGCCCAACCATGTTTTCTTTTCACTTGCCTAAACCTAACCCCTGGCTGAAGGAGCCCCTCTGTGTGGAGTTTGCATGTTCTGCCCATGTCAGTGTGGGTTTTCTCTAGCTACTCCGGCTTCCTCCCACAGTCCAAAGACATGCAGGTTAATTGGTGACCCCCAGCAAGATAAGCAGTTGGACTAGTCGTCTGATAGAGGGCTTGGTCAGGGCTGGATTCATCCTCTAGGGTACTCCGGGGCAAAAATGTATCCCCATTTAACCTCCACCACACCAAGTTAGTCTGATTATACTTTGATTAAATGCGTGTACAGTAAGAATATCATTTAGACTAATACCAACCGAAATATTAAATGTACTACAATATGGCCCTTTTCTTTTGAGTGTTAATGGCACTGGATCAAAACACAGACAGTGTTAAAATTCATCCTGAGGGGAACATGAACATCTGCAACAAATTTAATGAAAATCAAAAGTGATTGTCATTGAACTCAAAACCATAAATGTCAACCTCATGGGGGCGACTCACTTTCTCTTCATTTCTAAGACTATTAAGCATTTACCACTTTTCAGTGTAAGTTACCCTCCAAGTAACAAGTTATCTTACCACTTAATAAATGGTTGTGCATATGCTGCGTATGTCTCACAGTTGCTGTGTTGTGTATTAAATCTTGTTTTTCCCCTCCCACTCATTCTGCTATTGAGGAATTGTGCTTGTTTTTAGACCTTGTCGGGTGTCAACAAAACTCGAGTGGGATGTTATGAGAGAGTGTCTTCTCACCAACAGGATCTCATTATTTTCAAGGTGCCCTGGTTCCCGGTTCAGTGAGGGAACAGCAAAACTTTTTTTTTTCCACTTTGCAGGGGACAAAAGGAGGCACCGTAGCGAGAGTATTCCCGGAAACCACCGAAGGCGCATCCTAATTTTTTTTCATGTTACAGTTAAAGCTGTACTGCAGGGACTGCTTTTAGGTAAAAATACACAACTCTATTTGGACTGCTATTGGTGCTGAATGAGAAAATAGTGCCCCGTAACCTCAAAGTGAAATGCTTTAAATTTAGCCATATTTAAACAAAAAAGTTAAGTTTGCTGAGTTTTTTAGGAAGAAAGCTGCAAAGAGTAAAAGACAAATTGAAATTCAAGCTTGTCTGTGACACAGCAGAGTGTAGGTAGGTGTGATAGACAGAGGTTGATACAGGTTGAAAGAAAAGAAAACTGAAGTCAGAGAGGAGAAAAAGGGGAGAACAAAGTGAGATGAGATCATGCGACAGTTTATTATGCAGATGAGGAGAGTCAGCGACTCTTAAACTGTCTGAGCGTTTCCTAATTCATCACTGTCGCTTTCAGTGCGTGCGTGCGTGTGTGTGTGTGTGTGTTAGCTACGGTACAGCGGAGCATCTGCGTGGCGGCCACCGGTTCTGATTGATCACCCTTCTGCAGACTACAGGAGCACATTCCTGGGGCCACGTGCACCCGCGAGTTCTTCAGAGCCTTGATTAAGGCAGAGACGACCCCAGAAATGAGTGCCACTAGAGGCTTTATTCTCTCACGCATTGTTCTTTCTCTTCTATTCTCTCTGTCTCTCCGTCCTGAGATTAATCTATCCGCCCCCCTCGTTCACCCATCTGCTCATTTCTTTCTTTCTCTTTCCACTCCTCCCTTCTCGTGTCCAGCCACTTGGCAACTCCTCTAAATCGACCTCGCAGTTTTCTACTCGCCTCCTACTTTCTCGTCTGTCCAGTCTTCCTTTTTCTGTTTCCTTTTTCTGCCCTCGGGTCAGGGCTTCTTCTGTTCTAAATTTATTTAAAAGACATGCTTCACTTTGTTTGAAGGATGTGGTTAGTAAAAGGATTGTATGCGACATTCAGAGCATCAATACGGCAGCAAACCTTATTTGCTATGTAAAGATTTATGGAAATAATATCACACTGAGCAGAGTTAAGGTCACGCTACCTCTGTATGTATTGTAGTCTGAGCTTCTCTGTGGTTTGTTGTGTTAGCACATGTATGTATCCCACTGGCAAGCTCACTGGCAGTGGAAGCATAGCGCCCATCCTCCTGTTTCCCCCCGGTTAACACCATTAGCTCTGTCAGCACTGTTGCCATTGGAGTTAGCACTGTTAGCTGCTAGCCGCTAGCTCAGCCACCTGTTGTTGAAAACCTTGTCCAAATCAATTCATATGGTTTGAAATTAGCACAGAGCCACCTTTAAGTAACATTGTTGGCCAAAATAATTTGTGTGTCCCCAGTGAATTACTTGTTAGCTTCATCTTCATGCTAACATTTTAGCTTTGACTTGTTCAATCATCAAAGTTTAATTCGCTCAATGTTGAGTAAATAGTCGTTTTTCATGCATCTTCTAATTTGTTAGGTACAATTTTTTTTCTATGTTAAAGTTTGTTTCATGTTTAGCTAATAAGCAATAGCACTGATAGCTTGGCCCTTATGTAACACCCACACACCAGCTGTTGCCAGACCATTCTCAACAGTAGAGTTAGACAGTTCAATCTTGCTGGCACCAAGTCATGAGTGAAAACATTAGCATTCAGTCACTCTGTGTCCAGCTTTCCATCCTGGTGTACTTTTTTATACCTTTAGCAGTAGCTACTTAGCCATCAAAATAGATGTATTGTGTCAGTACAACACTGTGAATTGACGTTTTTTTTTCTATAAACGCTTGTGGTTACGTTAAGCCAACACATTAAAAAAAAGAACAGAGTTTGGCTTTACAGTCATAGGGGAAGCAAACACCTGCCTCCTGGGTGAAGGTCCGTGGTTGTTGGACCCATCCGCCACCGCTCCCACCTGCCTTTGTTGGACTTCCGCAGCCTTAACTTTCTTGCTGTCCTGCCGCATTACCTCCTCATGCTGCCGGCTTCATCAAATGATAACGTCGACTAGCTGCGAATCATGCAGCGTGAAAGGACGGCTTTTTTTCATCTGTGTCTGACACCAGACGTCACTGACCAGGCGTTGGACCACTTTGGAGTGAGACCAGGTTGCAGGTACAGCTACAGAGCATAGTATTTGTTTAAATTTATATCTTCTATATCTATCTAATAAGTATATTGGTGGGACATACTTAGGGAAAAATAGCATTGGGGCAAAAACTGAATAACGGTTGAAGTGCACATCAGGTTTCTTATTCAGTAGACACTCCAGCTGGGATTGCATCTTAAAATGAGTCTTCTTCTGCTGCTGGGTCGGTTTCTGCTAAGCAGTAGTCAAGGTTAGTTACAGATACGGTATAAGACTAATGCTCGGCTCAGTCTCTACACACCCACAAACAGAAACAGATAGCGCCCAGTCCCATTGCACCTAGCGAGGAGGGGTGTACTTTACAGGCTGAAATACACATGATAACCAGGCCATTTACCAAAGTGTGATCAGAAAGAATTGGACTCAATTTTCATTTTAAAACTGCCAAAATGTTGATGTTGAGCATCACAAAGTAAGACTGATGGATTGGGGAGTGGCAGGTGACAAGTTGCTTTGTGACAGCTGACAAAATAAAAGCACGAGGGGTCATTAAAGTCATTATGTTTTAAACTGGACTGATCAGATGTTTTAAGGGTAGGTAAAGGCTGAATGAAACACTGCAGATATTTAGACTTTGACAGCTGGTGGGCAACACCTGATCGGTGAGTGACCTGAAATACAGCATGCTTGAAAGTTTCAAGCCAAACAGCAGGAAGTTTTCTCTCCTCTAACTCACTGAGGATTTAAAGGGCAAACCCTGTTAACAGAACAATCTACTAAATCCTGGTGTGTTGCTTTAGTTTTCTGTTCTCCACTTCCTTCCTTGTCTTTTATCTCCATCCCTGGTGGGCTTCTGACTCTGGAAGCAGCGGCTGACGACTGCGAATTTGTCTTCCATTAGAATGGAGCGTTCCCCAGGAGTGTCACCGGCTCGACTCATACGGATGCCATTACATCCCGTAGGCATTACATTATTTATCTTCCCAGCTGACACCCATCACCCGTGGAGACTGCTCCGCAGCCCCGCTGACATCCCTGCTGTCACCCCACCGCCGCAGTCCATTCGCCCCACATTAACATCTCCAGATCTCTGGGGGATCCAAACATGCACTTTCCCCAATTTCACTCAGTGGTAAGAGCCTCCGAACTTCCCCAGCCCGCCCCCCTTCCCCTCCACCCCAAAGGAGGTGGGATTTGTGCAAAGCTGTGGAAGGATTAGAGACGATCGTTAGAAAGTGTGGATGAGGTAGGAAGGAAATTACGCTCCCCAATTGTTTGAGTTGCGCCTCGTACCTCAATCAATCAGTAAAATAAAACAATAAAAGTCAGAGCTGCTTTTTATGTACAGTTTGGGAGTTGGTAATTTTTTCAGAGGACCTCAAAGGTGTTTGGGAAAATGCCATTGGTTACAGTAGAAGCACTTAGTTCTGCATAACAAACACAGCCTGGCCTTGATCCAAAATGAATGCACTCACCACATCACCACACACACACACCACTCTCTCTCTCACACGCACACACAAACACAGGTCAAGGGGCAGCGGTGTATTGTTTCCCATCTCTTGAGGTTTTCCTGCACCGTCTCTCTGAGTGTCTTCCAAACCCTCTCTCCTGTCATGGATTAATTGGATTTTTGACCCAGTTCCAGTTTGTTCCCCTCCTTCTCCTCGTGCTCCGCTTGGGCGCTGTCATGAGATTGTGTAAAAAAAAAAAAATAAATCTTGTGTGTGTCTGTGTGTGTGTCATCAAATGTGTGTAGAGGATTTAGTGTGTCGCTTGCTACCTCGTTTCCAGTCTGTTGGGACCCTTTGTCTCCCTGCCACCCCCCTCGTCACTCCCCCCATAGGAGGGCAACAGCCGGCGAACAAAGCTGGACTCCCTCTTTGAACCCCTCCACACACACACACACACACACACACACACACACACACACACACACACACACGTATCCCCCCTCCTTCCCCTCTCAATTCCAGCCACTTGCTGCCTTGTCACAACTATAACAGCCACTGCCACGACCGCTGCTATTGTTCTCCTGGCATTTTGGGACCGTGCTAGGGGGCTGCTGGCGTTAAGTTCATCTGTAGTGCACTGCACAGACAGGGAGCCAGTAGAGGAGAAGAGACAAGGAATTACCCTGACTGCATGGCTGAAAACTCGTGTCTCTTTTTTTCAGTTGTTGTTCTACCTGTCACCCTAAATCAAGGCCCCTGCTCTCTGTAATAAACCTGATGAGAAGGCCGTCTTGGGATGCCTCCGCTGCTTCTCCCGTGCCTGATCACGCATTACTGTCGAAACCTTCCTCTTCGTCTGCAGTCAGTCATTCACTCCTGAGCGCGATTCACAATAGAGCACATGACCTTGCGCTGAACACACTCAGGTCTCAGGAAAAAATAATGAATGTAATTGCTGCAACTTAGTGTGGATATTTCCCTGCAGGGTTTCATCAGATTTTTTCATCTCTGCATTTGCTTGTAATTACAGACCTGAGGCTGCTTCGGGTGCAGGGTCAGCTTTCGCAGCCGCTTTATGGACATTTGTCTGCTCTCCTGCCATGATTTGTAGTCAGGCGGACGGCTCTGCTCGTACTGTTAGCGGATCTGAGGATTAAGAGTTCTGCTCATAAATGTCAAATGATAAATTTGAGAACAGCGTGCCTTTTCCCTCCAACTTCAGCCGAGATGCTTATTATGCTGATTTATTACTATTGATTTCAATTTCCAAGGCTTTATTTGCTGGAAGCTGTACCATTAAAACTGCAGCCACACAGGATATGAATTAAGATCCCAGGGATTACAAATGCCTTTCAATTGTGTCTGGCAGAGCAAAGACTTTTGAATGAGCAACACTGTGTGTGTGTGCATCTGTGAAAGTAAATGAACTCAAAGTAATAGCTGCTCTTTGTTTGGCTGGTTTGAATCTCGCAGTCAGGCGATTGGCTGGTTTTGTGCCTCCTCGCAGCCAATTGGGTTGAAGCGTGGGTGATTTTGAATAACTCACAGCCACAGCGTTGTGTGTGGTACGTTAAGCCGTTAGTCCGTTGCTTCAGTCCCAAAAGGGATTTGAAAGGCCCTTGTCAGTTAACGGTCCGCCTTTCAATGATACATTTAAAATTTAAACCACCCTGCTCCTTTAATCCAACAGGGTGCCGTGTGTTTTGGCTCAAGATTAGGGACACATACAGGCTCATTGTTATTTTAAGGGCCTCTGTGAATGCCGCAGGCTAGTATTAGTGTGCCCCCTACTGCCAGACTGAATCCCCCAACCACTACTCACAGACTGAGGGTATATTTTAATATTTGAAATGCACATTTCTTCAAAGATTGTCATATTTATCTGTGATTTAATGATTTGAAAAAAGGCACTCTCAAGGTGGCTTGAAGAGATAGCTGGGTTCACACTGGCAGCACAATGAGCTGTCAGCAAGGAAGAGAGAGGTAGAAGACATACCTTATTGACTGATATAGACATTGCTTTCTTATTTTACACTTACAGTAACTAATGATCTGAGTTCAGGGTATTTTGGGGTATTATGCATAACTTTCCTGAGGGGGAATTCAGTTTTTCACTGTTGTTATTTTTACACATTAAACACAGGTCCTGAAATACACATGCATGCACAAACTGGACCCATGCATTAATAGTGATATGTCAGAGTGAGGGAGCTGCCTATGGACAGGCACCTGGAGCAGTTAGGGGTTTGGTGCTTTGCTCAAGGGAGCCTCAGCAGTGCCCAGAGGGTAAAGTGGCACCTCTCCAGCTACCAGTCCACGCGACTCTCCGGTTCCTAATTCAAGTCCCCATCTATCTGTCATTAATGTGATGGATATACTGTGTCTGTTTATGTCTTTTTGTAGAACTAATTAATAATAAACTTAATTAAAACAGAAGGAGGGTTTTTGTGCCTAATTTATGGAGACCCAAAGCTTTTAAAATTAAATGAATAAATAAGGCATCATTAGTTACGTTAGTTTTTATATAATTGCATTATATAATGGTATGAATAAATACAGAAAATTATAATGCTAAATTTATTAAACAATCACATCCCTTTTTAATATCCTAATAATACTTTCTCATTATTAAAAATATATTGAGCAGACAGCCAATCACATAACTGGCTCTGCCTTATTTTTCATGATTGAAGACTTTGTGACAAAAAGTGGCATTTTTGTTTGCATTTTTTCAATTTGCGTATAATTTGGAAATGCCAAAGATTTGAAAAAATATTGAAATGTTGCACGACAATTTTTATGCCTGGGTGGCTTTTAACATGCAAATATGTCCATAGTGCTGTCACCAGTAGCACATAGATGTAATATCAGTTGTTAAAAACGCCCTCCATCATTTAACAGCCATTATTTCCTTCGTTCATTGCACCCTCTTCTGCTGTGGCACCTGACGGGGTTATTAGCTTCATCTATGCTTATCTCAATGAACCAGCTGGTAATTTCCACTCAACAGTAGTGGATGGAAAAGCACAGAAATTTGCAATTTCTTTTGCCCATTTTTCTAAAAACATCGGTTAAAATGTTTCCCTACATTTTGATGGGAAACCTGACTATTGTGACATAAAAAACTGCTCTGCAAAAAGGACAATTTGAAATATACTGGTGTGATCAAATTTAAAAATGCTTGCAGTAAATAATGTTAACATGCAGGATTAAATAAAATTCATATTGAGCTGGCATGTATTGGATTACTTTGCAATCTTTTGGTATTTAATTTCTGTATTTCCTTATATGACTTGTTACTCGATAATGTCTCTCTTTTGACTTCAATTCTGAACAATTCTGAGTCTCTGTATAAATGCTGATCTAAAGGCTTTCCGAGGCAATCTTGTTGAAACACTGTACACTTTAGATTTGTTGAAGTGCAAGGATTTGGTATTTTGCACAAACTCACAACCGTCAGCAGCTTCAATCAAAAAATATTTGTATCTGTGCCCGACTCCAAAACCCTGCATCAGGCAAACACAAAGTTACTGTCAAACTCACAGGAGTTGTTGCTGTTGTTTCAGATTCCACATCCAGCACTTCAGCATTTTCCTGCCCACGCTAACCCTGGCTGATAATATGTTCCTGGGGTCAGGGCTCCGTGGCTGGTTTAAGGAAAGGGACAGGTGGAGGGAAAGAAGTGCTGGTCTTTGCAGCTTGAAGGTGATCTGGACCAGATGGTCTCCTCTCTCCTCCAGATGCACTTTACCTTTCCATATCCGCCACTGGCACACAGTAGGACTGTAACAGATAGGGCCTTATCGCAGCCGCTCTGTGTGTGGAGGTGGGTGGAGGGGGGTAGGTGGGAGTGGGACCTGCATCGAGCCTTGATCCAGCTTGGCAGATCCAATAGTCCCCCCCCTCCTCCTCGTCCACACAGATGCTGCAGCGCTGCACTGCACCAACTGATGGAAATCTGATTTTAGGCTATTGGCCTCAAACTTCCCACCCACTTCTCACAGCCCCTATCAGTGAAGGGCAAATACAGCCAAGAAACGGGCTTATCTTGAGAGGAGATGGGTTTGGGGAATGGAAGACTTTGTTTGTCTTTGCCAAGCAGCACGGAAGCCGGGGACTCAGGACGGCTCCTCTGCAGGACCCGGTTTTATCGATTGGCCTCTTCCTCCTCTTACCTCAGGTTACTCCACCTGAGTACCAGTTCTCATGTTGCACTGTGTAATGTACCTTGCACTTACAGGATGTTCTAAGTCTTCTCTCTCCCTCACCTCTTTGTACAACTTGTTGTCTGAGAGATTTCAGGGTCCCGACTTTGATGGAGCCTGTTACATTACGGCTGCCCGAGCCATTTCTCTTTTCAGCATGGAGACACACCCATTAGGAGTTATCAACAAAATCATAATACGTCTGTCTGAAGTGGATACATTATTTCTTAAGGATATGTTTTTTCTCACCCTGACGGGCCGTTGCCTTCAGTGCCATCCATTAGTTGTTATCAAGAAAGCAGTTATGTAGCACTTCAAGGCAGACATGAAAAATAAATAGAAGAAACACATAGCCTCAGATAAAGTCTTTTTTCTATTTTTCACTTTTAGCTTTGGGTTTTTTTCTCATTAATGGACAGTTTGCTGGTTAGAGAGACAGTGTGTTTGCTGTATCCATCACTGTCGGTGAATCCGAAGGAAAACACTCGACAATCTGAACCAACAAAGGATCAGTAAAAGATATTTTAAGCAGTAGTGCCCTGAGAAATCTTCCATAGGGGTGGCCAGCTGGTGACACTGGAAACACCAAAACCAAAAGTCATAACTGAATTTCAGGAATTCGATAATGCTACGGAAGTATATGACAATACAGGAGCTAAGAAATCACTAACAAATATACTTTGTTTTCCTATTTTACAGGCAATGTTTCTAATATTCTGATTTGCAAAGACTTGCATTCAGTTATCTTGAGGTGAGAGTTCAAAGGGTTATAAAGGGCCATGTCAGTTTTTCAGTTTTTTGCTCAGCTTTGTGGCAACAAGCTAGCATGACATCGTTGGTACCAATGGATGCCTTAGGTTGTCTAGTTTCACACAATACCATTCCTATCTTAAAAATGAACACGCCACAGCTTCCTAAAGACAGAAATACCAGCTTCCATAATATGAAATTGTTCTCACATGGGTTTGCCAATGGGGGGATTGAGTGTGGCACTAAATTTTTGTGAGATATAAAAACATGTCTTTATTTGCAAGGATTCAATACAGAAAAAAAATATAACGTCAATATACAGTCGGAGGAGAAAACGTATTTATATTTTTCAAAGTAAAAGCTTTGGCTCAGGAGGTAGAGCGGTCGATCCCCTTCTCCTCCAGTCTGCATGTCAAAGTATCCTTGAGAAAGATACTGAACCCCAAATTGCTCCCGGTGGCTGTTCCATTGGTGTGTGAGTGTGTAAACACTGAGTAGCAGGTGGCACCTTGTATGGTAGCCTCGGCCACCAGTGTATGAATGTGTGTGTGAATGGGTGAATGTGACTCTTTTGGTCTTTTGGAAAATATTGCATCTAAGTAGTCGCAAATAATTCAAACAAACACAATTTTGCTTCGCGGAGACTATCATGATCTTTTGAGTGTTCATACCTGGCAACGTGTGTTTCTGTCAGCGGGAGTCTCGCCAACAGTGTTACGACCTGTGTGTGCACACCACAAGATTTCTCCACCCAGCCCTCGCCAACGGAGCCCCAGATAACGCAGTGACGTCACCAAACTACGTTTTTTTTAACTTGGAGACGACACATCGTAAAGGCATGGATAATCTTCCCAGTGTTGAATCAGATCTGCCTCCAGGGCCTGGGTCCAAACACAACGCGCTCCCCGTGATCCTGTGGACAATTTGCAGTGAGACTGAAACAAAACAGCAGAGTTGAGATTAGTAAAATTTAAATAAGGTGAAAGACGGTAAAAGTCTCTGGAAAATCTCTGAGCATAACATTTATTAAACGAGCGAGAGCAGGACTTTACTTGTAATAGAGTGTGTTTGTCATCTATTTAAATACAATAAACAATAATGCATTCTTCAGCTTTGTTCTGTTTAGATGCCTATGTCACCTTTAGGACGATCCGCCTCCATGCATTTTCTATGCTCATCGATGCTCTATGGAGGTGCATCGGGAGGTCTCCCTGCTACTGTACCTGTTCGTCCAGCGTGTCCCTGCATGAGCCCTGATCCTCTACAATAACAGAGAGCAAAGGAAAGTAGCCGGGCCTGGGAAATGACATGCTCTGTTTACTAAATGACCAGAGAAACCTAGAAGAAATAGGGCAGAGAGAGCGAGGAATGCTGGCATGAAGAGCAGAGCGAGCACCAGCTCCCCAAAAGGCCTCCGGGATGGTGAGATGAAACAAACAGTAGATCACAGGAGTTAGATGAAGAGGCTGAGGGCGGGTGGTATATATCAAGATGCAGCAGAGGGGCGGGGAGCTGGTAGCGGTATGAGGCAGGATAGTCAGCCCACACGTTGTCGCGGGGCGGCCGCTAATGCATTATTGATTTCTGCCACTGAGAAGATTCCCCCACACCCTGCGTCCACTTCTATCCACTCCTGTTTGTCAGCTGGCCTGGACTCTGACTTAGGACCGGTGTTTTAGGGTTGAGGATAAGATCAGGATTAGATTTGGTTTTGGGAAGCCCTGAATACACGCTGCAAGCAACAGCAAGAAGTCATCTTTTATTACTAAGCATTGCTTCTAGGGAGACTCTGCTCAAGTGAGGGCGGTCAGTGAGTTAGTGAGAAAAGTTGGCTTAACTTTTTCCTTATGCCACTGGCAGCCAATCAGATTTCTCTGCTACCCTTTTCTCCTGCTGAAACAATGCAAGGGTTGTGTGGCAAGTACAAAATGAACAAAATGTTAACTCTAGCTATTCATATTTTCTTTTCTCTGCACCAGTTTTACTCAAGGCTGCAGAAATAATTGCTTCAAAAGCAGTGCTTGGAAAACAGTGGGCGCGATTTTCATCTGAAAAATTGGTTTACCTGCTGTATGTCTGTGAAACATGTTTGACACCAAAGGTTGTTGAGTCTCAGTTTTTTAGGCTCTAAAGCACCTTACCCATTCTGGGCTGTTGTAATACCTTTTATATGAGCCATCAATTTAGCTCTACCCCCTGTCCCCTCTATTGACTTTAACAATGGCTGCTCGAATAGAAGCAAGATCATAGTGGCATACATCACACCGTGGGTCAGTTCCAAATGGCTGATCAGAAAAGAAAGTGAAACAGTGTGAGGTATCCATGTTTTTATAGCTCAGAGTTAATAGTTTAGAGAGCAAATCTAACCTAAGACTCTGCAAATTGTGTTTTTTATTCTCAGACTTTTAGTTGAAGCTTCCTGAAGGCAACAGTTTATTCCAACATGGGTTTTTAGTTTTGTAGCTCCAGGCATCGTCTAATCAATTGTACTTAACAAAAACAATTGCTCCGATCTTTGAGCGCTGAAGCATTTTTTTGAAATAGGTCCAATATCGAGGGGTCAGACGATCAATTCACCCAAACATTGGACAAGTCTTGTTTTGTGGTATTTAAGTGTTTGAAATAATTTCTGGCAGTAAGAGACGCGCGCACTCCATGCCCTCAGTCGGCTTTATTCTTTCTAAAATCTGTGTTTCCCAAATCACACTCTTCTCTACACCAAATGTGCTGAATAAAACTAAAAGTCTGATCTGACGCCCCCATCGAAAGGGAAACATTTCGTGTCTGTGTTTCACATGACAACACTCTGGGTATGGTTTGGTCACGTTTTGGCACAAAAACAACTTGGATAGGTTTAGGAATAAGATGACACTTCCTTATGGTTGTTGACTGTTGCCTGTTGGAAAGGGTATACGAACAGTACGGATAGGAATCGTGAACCAGTTCCAAATTGCCTAAATGCCTTTTAACTTTTCAATTTGTTTTATCAGTGCCAGCATGCAAAACAAAGATGTCAAACTCATGCATCTCGTCAAGGCGCAGAGAGAATAATGGTCCAAAGCGTGAGTTCACCTCATGAATAGGATGACAACAGTGTTGCTGTAAAGTCTTTAAAGTGATGATTTGAAGTTTGGGCAGAAACACGAGCAATATGCTGGAACATCCTGAGATGCAATAGGAGCTTAATTTCTACGAATGCCATGTGTTTGACACTATTTTGCCACAGCTACTCAACTGAGGAACACATTTGTTGCAGAGTGTAAATCTTCTGTCATAACATTAGTATCATGCAGGCAGGTTTAGCAGGTTTTTTCTTTGACTAAGAAAACCTAAATGAAATGAATGCTTTACAAATATTCCCTCATTTTATCCACACTGCGGTCAAAATTAAGACAATAAAGCAGTTGCATTGGGGCTGAAAACGTGTAGGCCTACTGTTTACCCACGCAGAAAGTTTATCAGAATCAGAATTGATGAAGAATTAAAGGGCAACTAATGTTTTTTTCAACCTGGGCCCTATTTTCCGATCTACTTTTGTCTAAATGAGTGACAGGATGTTCAATATGTGACATTTCTCCAGTACGAAGCTAGGGCTGACCTGCCTGCAGCCCGTGAGCATGCACTATATTAAATAATAGGGCACTCAGACAGCGTGAAATACATCCGCTAAAAGTGCATTTTTTTTCACACAGATAGGCTCGGATTGTTAGTATAATTATCCGACAACATAACGGAAAGAAGAAATGAACGTCTGTGTTTACCTTTAGCTGGATTCGGACATGTTCCTCTGCCTGTTGCTCCTCGTCCACTCTTCAGTTTCAATGAGCTCTGCGTCCGTGTACGTCCGTGTTCAAAAAAATACAGTCCATCCAGATCCAGTTAGTAAAAATCAGGTAAAAATTCGGACATGTTTGTTGTGGCAAGTCAAAACACTCACTCAGAGAGTGAAAGTTTGGCTCTGAAATCTCACGTCTCGTGAGATTTGAGTTGTTGCAGGAAGTTACTGCTGGACTGACCTTACAAATGCGAGGAGTTACTCTGTTTGAAGTAGTCATGGCTGAAGTTTTACCTGATTTTGACCAACTGAATCTAGATGAGCCATTTGAATTTGATGACTGCTCCTATTTATTTGAACATGGAGTACACGGACGCAGAGCTCATAAAAGAGGGACAAGGAAAGAGAGGAAGCAGCAACAGGCAGAGGAATCCAGCTAAAGGTGTCCGAATCCAGCTAAAGGTAAACACAGACGTTCATTTCTTCTTTCCGTTATGTTGTCAGATAATTATACTAACAATCCGAACCTATCTGTGTGAAAAAAAATGCACTTTTAGCAGATGATGTTTCACGCTGTCTGAGTGCCCTATTATTTAATATAGTGCACACTCACGGGCTGCAGGCAGGTCAGCCCTAGCTTCGTACTGGAGAAATGTCAAATATTAAATATCCTGTCACTCATTTAGACAAAAGTAGATTGGAATATAGGACCCAGGTTGAAAAAAACATTGATGGTGGCATTGGTATCATTAAAATGTCGTCAATTCCCATCCCTAACAAACAGTGTGAAGTCCGACATTTTGTTTCACACTCTCTAGCAGTATCACCCGACTTCCAGCTTAACTCCCGTCATAATCACTGTGGCTACTCGAGGGCTTTGTCTCTTGAACATATGTTTTAAATTCCACAACAGAAAATCATCATAAACAAGAATATTTGTGCCAGTGAATTTTGCACCACTTAACAGACACCAGTAGATAGAGTATTTTTATGTGCTCATACTTGACTAAAGTACCAGTTTGGGATGAGGGTTCAGCATGAGGGAAAGAATCGGATCCTGCAGCAAAACCAGAACAGCAGCTCAAGTATTACTGCTACATGCCATGCAGCATTTGCATACACAATGAAAGTTGTTTGCACATTTCACTCAGTATGTGGTGCTAATCGCTGTACCTTGGAAGTGTCAGTGCAAAAACACAGTAATGACTCTGTTGTTGTCAACAGTCTCCAGGTTGTCTCCCGGTCTCTTGAGTCTCACCTGGGGAATTCATTAGCTCGAGTTGTCAGCTGCAGTCAGACTTGTATTGTTTGCGGGGTGTTTCGGCTCCGTCAGTGTCGCATTCATGACCAGCTGCTGTTGGTTTGCAGATTTCCCATTTGCACGGTGTAAGCACTGTGTCACTTTGTAAATGGCAAAATCTGCATTGCCTTTTGGCTCCGGTAAACAAGCGTCCCAGCCCCAGTGTTCCTGCCAGCCGAGCGGATCACACACTACAGCCAGAAATACAGAGAGGAGCAAACAGTGAGACCAATCTGTGCCCTCCCAATCATCTGCCCTCGCCGTACTTCACTTCTCTTGTACGAGCAATATCATCTGAGGTCACTGTGGCTCCGGGTTGCAATATCAGGAAAAAAAAAGAATAAAAGACAGAAAGCAAATGAAGATCTGAAAGACCAAATTCTGAGACCAAATTGAAAATCTCGGATGACCTTCTCCACATGCCCTGAAGGAGGGGGTCGAGGAAAATAGTCTAGCTCACTCTCAGCCATCACACAATCTCGATCAACATCACCAGAAACCAGACTGCTAAGCGTTATTCACGGAGAGTGCAGGTAGAGGCGGCGGTGAGAAAATGTTAGATAAAAATTTTATTAAAATGCATCAGGTTTTGCTTGGCCTTTTCCGAGGAAAGATGGTGTTGTCACTGTGTAGAATGGGGCCGCCTGAGTTATACAAAGCATTATTGATGGCAGCCAGGGAAAGCTAACGAAAAATGACGGAGACAAACATAAAGATAAAAGCCCCCACTATCTCTTCCTCCTTTCTTGCGGCACTTCCCCGCCCCTCCTTTCCACTCTCGGCTCCTCCGCGCTTTTTTTTTTTTTCTTCCTTAGTGTAAGTGTGATAAAAGCAAGCAGACCTATGACTCAGGTTCCCACCCCACATTCTGATATGAATTCAGGGAGCTGAGGCCGTCCCCTAATCTCTTAATGCATGTTCCCTCGCCCTTGGCAGGGTCATGGGAGAAATAGATGGGGCCTTATCAGCTTTCATGGATTTATGGAGAATTTCCCTGCATTGGGTGTATTTTTATTTTACACCGACCTGTGTGTGCGTGTACAGTATGTGGCTCTGCGTGTGTCCTCAAGGGTGTTGAGTAAGGTTATCAGAGCCAGTAATATCTCCATGAATTCTATCAAGTTTCTAATTGCTGCATCAATCATGTTGACTTACTCCATCGAGCTAAAATGAAGAGAGACACTGGGCCTGTTTGGAGAAATATGTGCGGTGTGTTAACCTTCAGCAGCTGATCTCTCATCACTTCTCTTAACACTAAGCGCTTTAAAGACATAAAATTATATTTAAAAAATCATGCTTTATGTTCTACATAATTAATTACATCATTACACTAATTAATTCAATTACAGTAAGAGTGCGTGAGGATCATCAGCTAAATGTGCTTAAAGCTGCACTAATTAATACTTTTATATCAACACCTCAACAAATGACTAGGTTCAATGTAAATGGTGGACAACTTCACAGCTCTGTACATTTCAACCATCTAAAAAAGTCTCGATGTAGATTTCGCCATGTTGTGACCGGCTTCTTCTTCTGTCACGCATTTATTACTATTCCACTTCTGAGTTAAAGCCCGGCGCAGAAGCTGTGGAGCTTGGTCTGCTTTAAACAAACCCTGGTCTGCTTCCACAGATAGTTTGGTTCGTTTGGAGTGGTGTGAACGCTCATTCAACTGCTGGTGCGGATCAAACAAGCGAACCCTGGTCCGTTTGAAACTGAGGGTCTAGGTTCACTTGCAAGTGAACCCTGGTGCAGTTTGCTTAAAGTGGGAAATGCAAAAGGACTATCCAGCAAACCAAAGAGAGGAAGTGATGTAGAGCGCAGTGCATTTTGGTGTTTGGTGTTTTTGTGGTGACCAAGCCGGCTGAAGGTGATGGATTTCTGTTTCTGGTCCTGGCCCTTTAAAAAGTGCAGTGTGAAAGTGAACCGAACCAAATGAAGGTGTGAAATGTTTTGGCATTCCCCGTCCAATCAGGCCAAGTCCCCCGGACTATCCTGGTGTGAATGCGCCCTGATGGTGTACATGCAGGAGTAATTCAAGTCGCTATCTCTATGTGTTAGTCTTTTCTGATGTTTTATAGACCAAATGATTCATTTAGAAAATAAATGTTAGTAACAGTCCTAGAATTAGTTAATTATTATTGGGCAGATGAGAGTTCTCATTTACCAACACATATTCTGTTTCCACATTAAACCTTTTACGTAAAAAATATTATAGATACACAGAAAATATAGTGTTAATAATAATAATAATATACATTCTATTTAAAAAGGTGCCTTTCAAAACACCCAAGGTCACCGTACAAAGCATAAATAAGGGCGAGGGTGCAGAGGGTACCGTCAGTGCCAGTTTGTACATAATGTGATATTGCTGGTCAAACATATGAGATCTGAGCTCAGTAGAAAGCCAGATGTTTCCCATCATGTTAATTGCTGTACCTGGATCTAAAACCTGCAGCGTCATGAGGCAGGCGTTGCTGATGTCAGCGTAACATCACAGTAAGTCAGAGAGTGAACGACGATGAGCTTACATCCCATTCAGACGGTTATGAGTCATTTTCATAGTGCTTTAAAATCTCCTTTTAAATAAATAAGGCAGTTGGTGGTTGGTGGCTTCAGACGAACCATGAGAGGCTTACAATAACAAAGCTGCTGTAAAGGCGATGTCTAAATTTGGTTAACCACATAGGATGAGCGGCTGAAAGATATTTCAATATCATAAGAACCCCAGCATTACTGTAGCTGAGGCAATGTGTATTCACTGTCTCCCCCTCATTCTTCCCGGTGCAATCCTGTCATAAGAACAGCTGGAGACTTGCCCTCCAACAATGAGGGGGTCCAGCTCTCGTAGCTGAAGAAAAAGCAATTTAGCCACAGAGCCCCCCCGAGAACTCGCACATCAAAGCAGCAGCGGTGGCGGGGCAGGGGGGGAGGCGGGGGCGAAGCCAGAGCCTGCCCGGCTTCGCCTGCGAGCAGGTGGAGGAGAGAGAAAAAATATCAGCGTTGTCCAAGAATACAGGGAGATCTCAAAGGACAGCAGCTGCTAGTTATCACAGGATGTTTCTGGCAGTTTGACGTCTCATCCATGCTTTGGGGGAAGGGAAGATGGAGCCAACGGAGGGGACGGACAGTGGACAGGGAGGCTTTGTGACATGCATTTTAAAGCTCCTCATGTACAGGTCGACTGTGTCTGACCTGCATTCTGACCCGTCTCCCCCCCCCCCCCTTTGTTATTCTGACTAAGCTATCAGAGCACACTGCAGGCCGTGCATTGAACCAGACTCCCGGTGACTTTTTGGCATTTGAATAACAAGTGATTCAACTTTATCACAGCTGAGACATGGGCAATTACTTGAGAACACAAACTACTTAAGAAAGAGCTGCACTCAGAAGGAAGTGTCTTCTGTTCAGTCCCATTAAAGGGCAAAAGGGTTGTGTGCAATTTGTTATGAGCAGGTCAAAAAATAAAGTACACAAATCCAAAATAACTGGAACATTTCTTATCCTCCATGAAAATGAGTCCACGCATCAGTTGTTAATGAAAGACCTCCGCTGATACTTATCTTTGATGCTTGGATTCTGCTTTTATACTCGAAAACAGGAAACAGATGGCGGATCGTTGTGTGAAAATAAATCAGCGTGCTATTTGTGTTTGATTAAGATTGTTTGCATTTTAGAGAGTTGGGATGAAAAGGAGCAGGTGGAGGTTGAGGATCAGGAAGTAGAAGAAGCTGAGGTGAAAAAGCGAGGCAGAGGGAAGACGGACACAAAGAAAGTAAGATGATAGAGAAGGAGTGAATGATGAGGGAGTTGGAAGAGGAAGCCAGCTCTTACTCTAGGGAAGGTCAGCAGGACTTGGATCTGAGTCTGCTTTTGGGCCTGTCAAATGTGTGTGTATGTGTATGTGTGTGTGAGAGAGAAGAGAGTGTGTGTGTGCAGATATGTGTCCTGCATGTCAGTGTGCAAGTATTACAGCCATCTCTCTGGTTTAAGCATTCCCTCGGTTGCCATTATGGCCTAATAACCGTGTCAGTGTGATTAATGGCAGGAGGCAGGGCTCTGATTGCACTCTCGCTCAACTACAGTACCGATGCAACTACACTACCCACGATGCCGCTGTCTGTGCCTGTCCGCCGCAGCATTCTCGGGCGGTGGCATCTGCCGCACCGGATGTGAAGGTTATAAGTGCAATTAGCATGCGTTCGCTCTCCCGCCGGCAGCATCAAAGAGTCGATGTGATGATGATGATTGGAAGATTAGAAGTTAGGGAGGAAATCATGTGATCCCCAAGGCCACTTTAACCAGTCCGAGGTAATAAACACAGACAGATCACTGCCCAACCTTTTGTCTCCTTCATCATATCACATTTGTCTATATGAAGTTACAATGAAAGAACACTTAGAGAGCAGAGGTTCTCAATGGATGAACTGAATGAGCGATTAGAAAGTGAAAAATGAGTCAGGCAGCAGTGTTGATTTTAGCAGCTATTTCAAATTTAGTCTTGCTGTGTGTCTCAAATCACACACTTCCACTAATACACTTCCATGTAGTATACTATGTGCACTATGTACTCATTGGTGTAGTGCGCAAATCTTGACAGGGTAGCGTTGCCTCAAACCAAATACGGCCGTTGTGCACTTACGGGAAATGATGACTGCAAATTTCGACCTCTTCTTCTTTTAATGCACATGTATATCTTACATTTGTACAATGCAGGGGTCGCACTGTCCTCGGCCGCCATTTCCAGTTTGAAAAGTGGTCACTCCCCTTCCGCTATGTAGCCAAGATGGCGACCATAGTGCTCTGCATTTTTCTGTACTTCTCAGTGTGAATGCACTTTTGCACTCAAAATATTAAGTGTAAGTACAGAAATACGCGATTTGAGACACAGCATTGGTCTGTTTTTGGACAAAAATGCTTATTTGTTTTTGTCACATTTTAGTCCTTTTTATCCCTCATAGTTTGAGTTGACGACATCTCTAAATATTTCAGTCAAAAATCCAACTAGACAAATACACTTATCAGAAATTGGAATCAGGCTGACAGGTTCTAAGTGTTGAAATTTCATTCAGACATTTCTTCTGTAAGTACAGCTTTATATTCACAAAATTGCATTTCAAGTGTTTATCTGAGATAACAAGACAACTATTTGTATCAAGGTTCAAATTTAAACTCTGACTTATTGATCTCATTGTTTAAAAAAAAACAGAAAAATAATTTTATTTCAGCCTGAATTCTTTCTACATCTGCCACATGTTCGTCTGGATGGTTGATGTCATGACCTGAGTGAGTGATTAAAACTGACTTTCTGTCAGAGAAAACTGCGATGAGAAAATGCTTCTGTGTGAGTGTTTCGCAGGCCAGCGAAACATCCTGGTGCAGACTATTTGCTGGAGTTTGCCTGCTCGTGGGTGCTCAAATCCCACACCGTTCTAACGGCATTAGAAAATATATTCAAGCACGGCTGCTCTCAGCTTCATAGTTTAAATAATTTATCATTCTGTTCTCCCTTTGTCTCATTTTGGATGTCTGATAGTCCAACATTATCACTTTCGTCCCGTCTCCTCAGCAAAAACAAAACATACATTTCGTCAGAGTTTTGATTACCAAAGATCTACTTTAAGCTCGTCAAAGAAAACATAGTTTTTGTAAATTAAAGAAATTAGGCAGCATATTTCAAAATTTGTTTCAGGTCATCCTTTCCTTGTAAATTCCCAAAGTTAAAAAGGGATCACGTGAACAGTCTATCCACTATAACACTAGTTAGTTTAAATGTTGCATCTAATTCAGTGTGTCTTTATTATTGTGAGAGATGAGGTAACAAAGGTTATATAAGTTTTATTTATTGCAGGATTTGTAAAAACAGTTTTTGTATGCACTGTTCAATTTTGAGGTGTTTGGCTGTTTTGCGTCTGTGACATGTCTCCTGTCAGACTAGTGGAAATAAAACATCCAAAATATACATTTAGGTGTTTGTTTTAGTCACAGTTTTGTTCTGGAAATTTATGTAAAATGAGATCAGATAATGCCTCATCTGCATATTTTAAAATACCTGTCTTAATGTAAGTAATTTAGGAAGTTTCACAGTGATATGAATTAGTAAAAGAAAAAATAACCCTATTTACCTGTAGTGTCTTTTTTGGTCTAAAAATGTTAGGAATTTTACAAAACACATCTTCGAAAGCTTCTGTTTTCTCTTTCTCGTTTCTCTCATATACTCAGAAATCTCCGCTTCAGCAGCTCCTATATACACCAAAGTTATTATTTCTGTTTCGGTTTCTACAGAGGGGTTTGTTCACATATTCATATCCTGATTTATAGATTGTAATAAATATAAATAATTGTCTTGATGTAAGTAATCAACTGGGGAAGTTTCATAGTTTCATGGTTTAAAGTTTTACTCTATTTAACTGTAGTGTCCCCTTAATACATGAATTTGTCTTTGTGGGGTTTTTATCAGCTGTTATGGACATGCAACAAATGCAGGTCTGCTTCAATCTGCTTTTATCGCCTCTTTTCTTCTTCTATTTTTCAATTTACAGATACATGCCACCTGAGCTGATTGTAATAAAGACTGTTTCCTCTTGGAGTAGTGTTGTGCTGCCCTCTGTTTGGGTTTAGGCTAAACAATAATTAAGGCAAAAGTAAATTGCAGGTCTGGTTTTTTGAATGAAAGCCCTTAGTTTCCAGAGCACAGCACACAGAAGGGTGAAGACCATACTGCTTCCTGGACTGATACTAACATTTGCATTGGACAAAAATAGGGAGTTGATGAGTCATGCAGTGGAAATCAGAGGTATTTTTTATTGCGGAGATTAAAAATGGGCATAAAAAGAAGTTTATTGCAGTGAAACAACTTTCACTGGTTCTCCTGTTGGGTAGAGCCGATAGACTGTGTGAAATAATCGATGTAGCCACCATGACGTCACCCATTTTGAAGCCTTGAGTTTGGCATTTTGGGAATTGCCATCTTGGATTTTTGGAGCCAGAAGTGACCATATTTAACTAACCCAAACAATAGCTGCTAGCTTGCTTAGCACAATGCATGTATAGCTATGGTTAACTGCCATAATTCTAATGCAAATTTAATGTGGCGAGCTTATAAACCATTAAAACAAACCAGAAAACCAGAAAAACTCAGACTCCTTAGAGACCCTTTAATACAACCAGATTGTGAAAACAACTTTATTAGGTGACCAAAACATTATGATTAATTTGGTAACTATGGTGACAGTGAGGCCCTATACATATGACCTGATCAACATTGTGAAAACAAACCAAAACATGAGTAATTAACAATATTTTTTTTGTTTTTGTTTTTTTATCAGCAACCATTTCCAGCATGGAGGTTCCCCCTCTCGGCCCTATTGGAATGACTAGCATGTCAGGATTTTTGTCTGACATTGCCTAAGGCATCCTCTGTTATGCTATGATTGTTGATGCTCCTGATCCTGAAAGCCTTTCTCCTGCTCTACAACCTTTGCACGTCAGACTGGCTGTAAAAGATATGATAGGTCTGACGTCTCTCTGGGCCGAGTCGTGACAGGACCACTTAATTTGACATAGTGACCATCTTAAAAAACATAAACGCCGTGCAGCCTGATCCCTGTTTAAGTGCTCGGTGGAAGAAAAAGATTATGGCTGACATAAAGTGGGATTATTTTAGAGTCTTTACTGGTTTTAATAGTGGAACTTGTATTTATGGTGGTTTTCCAGGATGTAGACAGATTATTGTGTCAGGTTGAAATTAAATGTGTTGTATTAGTGCTGAATAGGCATCTACTGACAGACAGGCAAGCTACCCAAGTCACTTTTGCAGTACGTGTTTTGTTTTTCACTTTAAATTGAGCTTCCCACTGCTATGAAGGCCACAGACAAAGGCAAAGCTCCCTCTTCATCCACCCCCCCTCCCTCCATTGTGATGCTCCTCTCATGGCCAGGGGATCTCTGCTGTGCTGCCAGGATGAGAGAGCCAGCAGTGACTCTGTGAACCTCAGTCCAAAATGAAAGCCCAATCTGACACCCAGCGCTGCAGCTTTGAACACACCAGATCTGAGGCAGCGCTACAAAACTGATGGAAGCCCTGTGAAAGCAGGAAGCAGCGAGAAGCAAAGACAGACCAAATACAGACAAATAGCCAGAGAGGATCACACAGATATTCTGGGTAACAACCTTGAGCCTGTCAACTCTGGCTCTCAGGCTCTTCTTCCGTGTTTAAAAATAAAAAAATAGAGGCAGACGTTCTTTAGCCGATGAAAACTAACATGACATATCTATCCTAGGCTGAGGTGTTACAGGTGAAAGAGTTGGATCTTGTTTTTTTTTTTTACTTCAGGTCACTCAGCGCTCTCTGGCAGGTGGAAATGCTGAAATGGCTGCTATTTGTGAAGTGTGTGTAGGTATTGCAATCGCTGTTTAGAAGAAGAGTCGTTTGCTGGCAAGGTCGTTGTGTTTTATTTGCACTATACTTTCAAACTGCTCTTTATCTGTTCAAGTCACCACAGTAAGCTGTCTTTGAGAGTCTGCCAATAATAATTGAACTATAAAACGAGCAGTCGTTAGCAATAAAAAGTACATATAGTCCTCTAATGTTTGCTTATCTTCTGTCCTCCCCCCTCCAGGGTCCTTCATGATGGTCAATTCCTCGCAGCATTTCGGGGGCCAGCGAGCTCAGCTGCTCCTGCTCCCGCTCAGCGAGAACGACACCCACTGCATCCAGTTCAGCTACTTCCTGTACAGCCGCGACGGCCACAGCCCCGGGGACCTGCACGTCTACATCCGGGTCAACGCGGGCCCCAAGGGCAGCGCTGTGTGGAATATCTCAGGCTCCCAGGGACGCCAGTGGCACCAGGTGGAGCTCGCCGTCAGCACTTTCTGGCCCAGTGAATACCAGGTGAGAGATAAGAATCATACTAAGGACAGTAGTGGCCTGCAGTTATTAACCCCACCAATACCAAGGTGGAAGTTTTCTTATATGTATATCAGTCAAGTGTGGTGAAAATATACAGTGGCTGCAAACTTATTTTCTCTCAGTTCAGACAGTCTGGGTTCTTCTGATGTCACATCCTCTCATGCATGCATCGCAATTCAGCATAATTTGAACTGAAATGCGTTGACAGTTCATTGGCTGTTTGCGCACGTTGCCAGACCGCTATCGATCACATCTAATCAAACCACAGCCATGCAGTCCTGATGAAGCAAATGATCTGAGTTTGTAGTGTCAAACTCTCAGTGACTGTGTTTACATGGATATCTATAACCTGTTCACGAGGCTTATTCAGGTTCTGATCATATTCAGGATTTAGTGTTTACATGAGCGCAGAGAAATCGGGTTAGCAGCCTACCCTAGGTTTACTACCTCCTGACAACTTAAAGGTCCAGTGCCGAGGGAAAGAAGAAAAAGAAAGAGAGAATTATTTCAAGTGCAATTCAGTTTTATAAAATATATGTAGTGGTCCCAGTGGCCTGAAAAACTGCAAATCTAGTGGCAGTGTTTGTCCGTTTTGGGCTATTGTAGAACAACATGACAGACTCCATTGAAGAGGATCCGCTGCGCATGTTGATCTAAGCGTCCCATTCAAAGGTAACAAAAACACAACGATTCCTGATTTCAGGTGATCATATACTAATCAAGACATAGTTATGAATATTATAAACCATTACTGCCATTAGATGCCCCTAAATCCTACAAACTGGACCTTTAACTTAATATCTTTCCTCCTCCGATCGCAAACAGTTGTCTGCTCTGAACACATCCACCACTAAGCTAAGGTTCATCCTGGAAACAGATCCACTGCTCTCATAAAACTGTCCTTCAAACTGTAGCCGGCTTGTCACTTCCACTCTCACTGCATAGGACAGGCAAACAGTGGTGAAGATACGCAGCCTCTTTCATTACAGAAAGACAAAACTCGCTGCCGCTAGCACTGTTTGTGTTTCAGAATCAGAATCAGCTTTATTGGCCAAGTACGTGTGCACATACAAGGAATATGACTTCGGTAAACTTTGCTCTCAGTGTACCAGTGTTGACATTAAGTCCTCAAAATAAGACAAAGAAAGTGGAAGTAGAACTAAACTAAATTCAAAATTAAATCAAGTTATATTTACAAGCCCTAAATATACATCAGATATACAAGTCTGTGAGGTAAACAGTGCAACTGTATGTTGTCAAACATTGAGAAATAAAGCAAAGATGCAAGTGTTTTTTGTCCTGCCACTCTGTAACTGTGGAGTTCATCAGAGCAACAGCCTGGAGGAAGAAACTGTCTTTGTGCAGGTAGATTTGGCGAACAGTGCTCTGTAGCGCCTACCAGAGGGGAGGAGTTTAAAAAGTTTATGTCCAGGGTGTGAGGGCATTTCCTGACCCTTGACCATGTACAGGTCCTGGATGGAGGGAAGATCAGTCCCAACAATCCTCTCTGCAGACCCAAGTGTCCGCTGCAGTCTGTTCCTGTCCAGTTTGGAGGCAGATCCAAACCAGGCAGTGAGGGACGTGCAGAGAACAGACTGGATTATGGCGGTGTAGAAAGTGATCAGCAGTTCCTGAGGAAGGTTGAGCCTTCTGAGCTGTCGCAGGAAGTACAGCCTCTGTGGGGCCTGTTTGCGGACATAATGTTACATAATTTGGCTGAAGCAGCACCTGCGCAGGTAGTCAACCCCACTTAACCGAGTATTTCCGTTTCTTTCACATGTAGCTTATTCAGGTTTCTCATAAATAGAATAATCCTGGTTTCTGATAATGGGATATGATGTTTATGTACTCAAACACATAAACAGGATACTTCAGAAACCCACTCATACATGGCTTATTTATGTTCATGTTTAGTGTGTTTAGTGTTTATGTTTCATTTAGTTTTAAATGTTTCTCTGTAACATGAAGTATTAAAGCTTTGAAACCAGAGGCTTTAAGATCAGTTGATTTCTGCAGTAAGCAGTACTCCACACTGGCCTCATTCCAGCTGTTGCATTCGTGTACCATTTTGTCAGAAATGAAACGTGGTAGGTAATTGCAGTTTTGAAAATTGGATCCAAAACAAACAGAGTAGAAACCCACACAAACCCACCAGATTCTGTCCGCAGTCCAAAAATGTTAAACTGTATCTCCACAAAACAAACACCGTCAAATGCTCCTATTATTTCCAATTTATTTTCATTACATGGAGGAGGAAGAACATTCATAGCTCAAAGCCAGTTTGATCCCACAATTTCGTTCTTGTTTTATGTAATCAATGTAAATTTGACATTAACAGCAGCGCTGTCACTTTTAGTAAAAGGAACACACCACAGATTTTGCCAGTGAAGATCAGTTTACTCTGCTAATGTGACATCATCAGGGTTGTCGTGTGCTGGATTGGAAGTTTTAACAGGAAGCCTTAGTGAAGAACTCTGGGTGTGAAGTTTTAAAGACAAAGGAGGCAGGAAGGATGTAAGGGGAAATGCTATATTTCTGATCCTGTGATTTCACCTGGGATTAAACGTCAGGATATCTCTGCCTCTACAGATTGTTTTTAATCTGTAATTTATAAATCCCCAACATTATGGAAGTGACACTAAACTAATTGCTGTAGTAGCCCTTCAAAAATCCAATACTGTCTTATCAGCAGTGTTGACATATTTAGTTAACTGATAGCGAAGTATTATGTTGATTAACAGAAAGCTGATTGTAATTTTGTGAACTAATTTGTCACTTTATTGATTTATCAGATAAAGTAATCACACACTGGTCACAGCTCCACAAATACATTAAATATATTTTCTCTCCCCTCTCAGATTAATTTTTTAACAATATAAAATTAATATTCGATGGAACTCAGAGTAAATTAGACATCAGATTGGATTCTGGGAAATTGAGACGGACATTTTCTATTATATGTGATATTTTTTTAGAATGAATGATTGATTGGTAATCAAAAATAATTAACACATGAATAAATAATGAACATAATGGTTAGTAGAAGCTTCATCAGTTGGAGTCTGCCTGTGATGTGATGAGTAACGATGCAGATGGATTGATTATATACACCATACTGTGACACTGTGGAGATGGTGACGGGGGAAAGTCACTGGAGCAGGTCACTGTTAGGGCGCTGCAGGAACTCATTAAGATTGTGTACTGACTCTATGAGGGGAGTCATTGTGATGAAATCGTCTTGTTATGTCACTGTTTTGTAAAATTACTAAATTTTGATTTGCATGTCTGATGCCAGCATGCTCAGTGTTAGCATTTAGCTCCACGCACTGCTGTGCCAAAGTCATTTATTCCTCTTTTTTTGTCGGGGAAGCAAAGAAATCTTCAATATAAAGAAAATAACTGATCTGTTTTAAAGCCAATCAGCCCTTCGTTACACTACCTTTCAATAAGCACTAATTCAGATTCAAATTTCTCCTTTAAACAACTTGTAGTTTCTGTCTTTAGTCTGCATCGTTTTTATCTTCGTCTCAATTTAGTTCTATGAATAACCACGTGAATGACGTCAGGAGACGGCTTTACACGTTGAGTCGGCTCGGTAGCAACGCCGACAATGAATGAGTGAATGTGTTGCTCTGCCGTCCTTATTTATTTTCTTTACAACAAAAGCTCTACTTCCTGTTCATTTGTCACATATGAACGGTAGCCGCACAGGGCCAATATAAAGATCTGCAAATGGCCCTGCTTTTTATCCTGTGCAACAGCATCGCCACTGCCATTGTTGAACGTCATCTTATTTGTCAATGTCCAGTGGCAGTCAACAAGATGAACATTGTCTGAAACGGATGTTTGGCCGATAAATCGGTGCTTCCATACACTGCCTCCTTCATAAAGAAATAAGAGTGTCACTTAGCAGGGCACTAAACCACCAGCTGCTCCATTGAGCCTCTCAGTGGCCACCAAGCACTGAACTGTTGCTACTGACAGCCTCAGCAGCTTCATTATCATCATCCTATCACTCAAACCACATGCAAGAATTAGCTAATTGCAGCTGTGTCATATATCACGGTGGCTCAATAGGTTTATAATTACAGTAGGCGTGTGTTTGCTTTGTATCTTTATTTATTGGTCAATTTACCTGCGTGCTGCAGTGTAATCAATAGTTCCATTTGATGCCTGTATTGTCGATGCTGCATTATTAGCGCTGTTGTGTAGCTTGTAAGATTCTGATGACTGGATGCAGCCCTGCCTCACCTCATTACGGCCGATAATTTATTCCCTAATGCTCTCTTTCTTCCCTCCAAGCTCGCCGCCTCCTACAGCTCCCCCGCCACACCCCAAAACAGACATTAATGAGAAGGCAACGGCTGGTGTAAGGGATTGTGGGAGCGTGGGTCCGCCGAACAGTCAATTGACCTCAATTCCATGCGACCCTCAGTGCGGGGGAGTGGGCCGGGTGTTTGCTTCCATAACCTTGGCGCACTCTGGGCCCCATCTCAATAAATCAAGAGGCAGTTAATGAGATTAGAGGGCTGCACAGATCAATGAGGACAGCCTGCGCTTTACCATCCTCAGCTCTCCTGTCCTGAGCGACTCTCACAAACAGCCAAACTGATTTAAAGTAATGATTTTCTTCCCCTCTGTATGGACACTAGAAGTTTGTCTGCCACACACCGCAGCAGAGGAGGAGGTGGAGGCAGGGGGCGCGGTGCTCTCGGAGGGGGAAGCTGAGGTGTACAATCAGACAAGTCGGCCCAGGCGGGGAATTTGCTTAGCGCTGCAGTGTTTACCATTTGGACAGGCGTGCATAAGCAATGTAATCTACTACTCTGGTGATGTATGTCCAAGCTGCCTGAGTGATGAGAAGGCGCTGTTCTCTAAAGTCCTCCCGCCAGGCATGTAGACACAGGACAGATTGCTTTATTTGTCCTATAAACCTGGCTGATCGGCAGCACATAATGAAGCAGGTAAAGCTGTGCAGATGAGCGAAGAGGCTTAAACATAGGCCTGAAGGAACAAAGTGTGTCTATCTGTTGTCTGAAGAGAGACAGGAGTCGGCTTGGAGAGAGGCTCTGTGCCTCTTTTTAGTGTTCCCCTCTTTTTATTCGCCCCGGGAACACTCTCCCCGTCCTCACCAGCTCCCACTGCTACGACTCAAAGCTCAGCGCAGGCCCCACAGGGCTCCACTCATCCATCGATAAAGATCACTGTCCAGCACTCCTAGCCAACAGATCAGCCCCTGCAGGCCACAGAGGAGCAGATCCACACAGGGAGCGGACTACCACTTTAGAGGGGAGGTGAAAGTGAGTGCTGGTGGAGGGGTGGTTGAGATTAAATTGAAAAAAATATATATATCTCGCAATCAGTGAGCATCAGCACCCCTCAGGAAAGACAGGCTGCCACAGAGATATGTTGGACTGGGATCAGCGTTTGCGTTTTGTTTTCACTGATATGAGATTTCAAAATTCAATGCCAATATTTCTGAGTTTCATATGGACATTGTTGGTGGCGTAATTGTTCTATAAATGAGGGCATTTGTGAGCAGATGTAGATCAGTTTAGAAACACCAAAGCCCTTCTCCCACTGTACAAAAACCCCACTAACGTCGTCTACCATCTAGCTCTTGTATTTTCAGGAAATGCTAAAATCAGCATTCGTTCCCTGGACAAATTACTGTGCAGTAGTCGTGGGTATTTTTCATCTCCAGCTTTGATTGACCCAGGTGGACGTGCTAATTTTCGTGACACATCAGTAAGAAATAAAGAATAGAAAGACATACTTGATTACTTAAGAGTTTTGTACACGGCTTTGGCCTACTGTCAGTGTCTAGTGCAGTAGTTCCCAACTGGTCCAGCCACAGGGTCCAGATTTCTCCTTAGTCATTAGTTCAAGGCCCACACAGTTTAATACATTCAACATCATACCTGCCCTTAGCCATGTGTTCAGTTAGCTGTCTCTGTCAAGTAGCTGTCTGTTGGTCACTCACTCTACAGTTGGAAACGGCACTTCAAAATAAAAGCTCTGTGCTGGAAATTCACTGTACTTAAAAGTAAAGTGTGGTTTTTACAACTTTGACATGTTTGCAAGACACATGCGGTCCATTCAGAATGGACCCGCGACCCGCGTTTTGAAACGTGACCCACCAGTAGGCAACCACTGTTTTAGTAAGTTTTCACGTGTTGGAAGAACTTGTATATAAATGCTAATCGTGGTAGAAAAGGGTATAAAATTCATCATTAGTGTTAGAACTGCCTGGACTAGCAAACGTGTAAGGAAATACAAAAAAACTGGAATATTTTCCAATTGGTCAACTTAGCCATTAAAGTGATTTAGCATTGCAACTCCTATGAGACCAATTAAAAAACAGAGGCTAAAGCCCCCCAAAATGCAGGATGCTACAATACATTTCCCATAATGCAACCAATATCATCGGCCAGCACTGATACCATGAATGTATAAAAAGAACTGGACAGGTGGGGTCCTGGTCATTCCTATGAAAGTTGCTCAGTGGCGCAAGAAGCCAAAAAGTTCGACTTATAGGTGTAAAAATTCTCACAATTACTGCTCTGCTCCCACATAGCTAAGCCATAGACCGCAGGGCCAAAGTGCACTGTAGACTCTAGCCAGCCGAGCAGATAACTTCTAGCCCTACATCCTCTTGAATGAAGATAAAATGTTTTAATCTTGTGGCTCTTCTAGACTTTGGAAAAGTTATCACGTGGGTTGTGACGTCCGTTTCCCAATGTAAGCCAATGGTAAAAAGTCTTTCTCCACCCAGTGGCATCACAAACCCAGACGCTGTAATTCAACAGCTTGTCCGGTATGTTAAAATGGCTTCAAAGCCTGGCGCTGCTCCCTGGGGCTTGACTGATACCTATAAGGCCGGTTAAACTTGTACTGGGTGACAATCCGATTTGATCAGCATGTCATCTGATTGAGTTCATGACCCCGGGTCAGACACTGCTTGACTTTGGTGCGCAGACATTTCAGTTGGAGATCGGACTTCAGATTGCGATGGCATTGAAGGACAGAGGAGAACATTGATCAGACCGGTTCGCTCTCTCACTGTCAGCCTGGGTTTGTGATGTACAGTAGGTGTTAAAGAGGTGCTCTTTTAAAAACACTGGCTTCTTTCCTTTGGATTTATTTTTTGACTTCTCCTGGGTTCACTCCTTGACCGCTTTGTCTTCCTTATCTCACCATCTTAATTCCCAGTGCATCTCACTATTTGGTTCCCTTCTCTCTTATCTTTCCTCTCTCCCTCTCTCTTTTGCCTACCTATTTCAGCGATTTATTTTTTTTACACTAACCCATCACCTTCTTTTACCCAGGCAGCTTAAAAACCCTCCAGTGAAATTCAAGTTTTTAACCTTGTTAACACGGCCGTATGGTGTTTTTTTTTTACATGCTTCAAGGTATACCATGATAGAAAAAATCAGTCAGTGCCATGGCTGAGCATAACTGCCTTGAAACTGCAGTGTTCCAGTCACGACAATTACATTATCAACTTATCATACAATATATTAGCATGACCTCAAACATTTTGCTGACCTCAATATTGCCAGTTGTGTTAGGGCAACATGTGTTTGTTGACATAAGAATGCCATCGCCATTTAAGTCAGCATGACGTCAGAATAAACAGTTTGTAACAGCACTCCCTTTTCTTCTCTTCACCCCACCTGCATGTGCAAGTGCAAAGAAATATTAAACATTTCAAAGACGACACAGGAGAGGCACAGTCCTGACAGTTGTTAGCTTTTCAACCATTGAGAACGAGCCAAAAAGTCCCTCCATCAAGCTCACCCTCCACTCCCTGCTCCATCATTCAATGCGTGAGATGACGACCTGAATCCATCAACACACCTTGTATTTCACTGTGACAACTTTGACTGTTCTATCAGGTTTTTTTTGTCTCTCAGATGACATACGCTTTTATGAATGAGTGGATCTTCAATTGTTTAAAAATATGTATTAATTTCGACCAGATTATGTGAACCACTTCTACAAATCCTCGCTCTGAGAAAAAAAAGAAGTGTTGCGGAGCGTCTTTCCTGTGGGCTCTGACAACACTAAACCCCTGAGCTTGCCTGAGAAGGACAAAATGGCCAAACCTGCTCTTTTTAAATATCCCATAGAGAGAGACTCTCACTGCAGCCTGTTTTATTTTGTTCTGAAAGTGTCTGCGTTTTGTAGACGATAAATGAGGTGCCGACTGATAAAGGAGTGCTGGACGGAGCAGTGAGTGACAACAACCCTGCCCATATGAAGGAGTAAGCAGACCTAGGGTCTAGGTATCATGTCTGAAGGGTTACTTTTGGTTCCAAAGGTGCCATACTGAATGTGAAACAGGGCTTAAAACTAAATGTTTTTGGGCTCATCCTATAAAGGGAGTCTGATGAAGAAGTTTTTTAAAAAGAGATGATAAAAAAATCATGTTTAAGTTCCTTCAGTAGAACATGTCACTTGCTAAATATCCTCCTATAGAAAGCCTGCCTGCATGGGGCGGCATGCCTTTCACACTAAGGAGGAGTGTGACCAAAAAAACTATGTGTTATTGAGTTGTGAAAACCTCCCCTCCAGCCTGCGGAGGCACTGCTGTGTTTAACCTCTGCCATTCACACACCTGCAGGTCTGCTCCATGCTAAAATTAACCTGAATCCACCCTAAGGTTTTAGACATGATTTTTGCATGATTAAAACATGACTGCCAAAATGTCCCCGTTGGCTTGCTGTTCCGCTGTAGACACACACTCAAAAAAAATAAAGTTGAGCATATGCCATCTTGTCTTCTTGCAACACACTGCAGCGGATCTACTGTACACCTCATTTTATTTCTACAGCCTACAGAGAGATGGCAGGTGCAATTAAACACAATATATGTCAATGTTTTACTGCCACGTTGCCAATACGGATCAATAGTGTTGGCCTCATTCTAGCTTCAAAATCAATTAACAGAACACTGTTGCAATTTTTGTTCACCACATTCCTCAAACGATTACATGTAAGTAGTTAAATTAATCAAAGTCCTCTCGGAGATGGATGGCGTCCACGTATCAACTGAGAGCTTTATCATTAATGCACACACATAAATAATTTCTGCAGCGTTGTAATAAAAACTAAAAGCTCAAAATATTAATTACTGTGCAAATCTTGTTTTTAATGCAATCCCTTTTACTGCCACCACTGATTTTATGTATTCACTGTGAGGCCTCCTGGGATGCAGTATGGATTTTGTTCTTCTACACTATCAATTCACCGGCATTGAATTTTATGAGCCAAACACGGCGCTATGGGAGCCGAATATTAAAATGCTTGCATGCCTTTTACATCAAATGTGACCGTCCAGCTGCTTCCATCTCCTCAACTGTCTACACTTGTTCTTGTGCCAGAACCTTCTTCCCGATTTGGATTTGTCTCTTGTGTCATTTTCTTTGGTCGCTGCGCTGACACGACGCTCCATCTTGGGAGATGGCACCCTTCTGCTTGCACTGAACCAAACCTTGATTCACACCTCACAGACTGTGTCTTTGTAGTGTTACAGGCCTCTTTTATGTTCCCCATTCTTGACACAACTAAAGCCTGAGAGAGGCCGAGAGAAGGCTGGAGAATGACATCACCTTGAACTGGTTATTCTCAATTGGACAAATCCATCTCTTATATTGTTTTTAGAAATAGATTTTCCTCTGCGCCTACTTGTGTGAGTATTGGAAAAGGGTGAAACTTTGCTATCAAATATTAAAGACGCTATCAGGCCCCGTCATGACAAACAGTGTGGCTTAAGCTTCCACCCTCCACTTTCCTATGCAAGGTGTTCCTCCGCTATCTTTTCTTGCACTGTTTTTCTCTCTATACATCTTTTTATATCTCCATGCTGTGGTGGCTGTGGCAGCTCAACACACTGCAACATAAGAAAACACAAATGGACAAAACACATGCACAGCATTTGGAAAGAAATAAATGCTACACAGAAATAAAACAGGGGTTATTTGAGAAATGCGTAGGGCAACATATATGCAGGAACCTATGAACAAACTGAGCTGCAAATAGAAATACAGATACAAATGCAGACACCACCGCCAAATACAGATGCAGTACACACCACGAATACCTTTCACATGGCAAAATGAAATACAGCAATGCACCACAAATACACACGATACAATCACATATAAAAACGTACCACAACCACAGATGAACCCAACTCAATGAAATACAGAAACTCACTACAGATAAAGCCAACACAACAAAAAACAGAAACACACCATATGTACAGGTAGGTGCGCATGTTTTAGGTTGCACCTCTGTCAGCTCAGCTAATGTTAGACAGACAACACAGAACAAAAATACAAAATAAAAATGTACAGCTGTAAAACAAGCAATGTAAAACACAAAGTAAGATTACTACAAAGAAAAGCCAAAACGTATGATCATATATATACTAGAAGTGAAACATAAAAATGCAAAAAAAAGGGCAACTACATATGATCACAAAGACCAGCTAAGATACACCCTGACACTGGCATATAGAAGACTATATACAAAAACCCTGCAACAGAGCCTTGAAACATCCGAGAGGAACCAATGAGTGTAACTTTAAGTCCTTCTGCAGAAGATTTTACACATAAAGAGCTGCTTACAGAAATGCTCGCTTGCCAGACTCCGTACGTTCCCTTGGCATACACAATAAAAACATGTTTTGTGAACAGAAAGTATAGCCATTTTCAATTTTCTGCTTAATGTAGACACATAAGTATACTGGAGGTAAGCCAAGAACAGCTTTGTAAACAAGAGAATGCCAATGAAAAAGTGTAAGAAACAGTAAAGAGAGCCGGCCAAGCCTAGCATTTATGCCCCTGTGTCTGTTTTGCAAGGTGCTTATTGTGATTGGTGTTGGAAGATGGTGGCAAGAAACATTTCAGATATAGGGAAATCAACTCACCATTCTGGAAACTCTCCTGCCGACTTTTGCTAGCTGGCCAGGTCGAGGTTTTCAAATGTTTCTATCAGTAAAATCGAGGAAAAGATGGAAAACATGGGCACCACTGCCGTCCTGGATAATAAACTGGACAACATGCCTGCACCAATTTCCAGTTGTAAATCCTTTGTATCACCAAAATTTGGCTAAATCCTAGACAGCAGCTTCAACCACGTGACTCTTTTTCTATATGCAGAGGGGAGGTGTGTGCTTTATAGTGAATTAGGACTGGTGCGAAAGTAGGAATGTGAGGTGCTGTCCCATTCCTGCTCGGCTTGCACCACAAGGGGAATAAACATTTTGGATAACTCCTATACGCCGTTCAGAGGTGGCTGTGTTCGAGGCTAGCCAACATGTGGCAGTCTTGCTGAGGTCAAGATTTGGAAATAGAAGACTATAGCACACACAAAAATAGCACACACATCCAAAAATGATAAATACTGGGTGCTGGACGGAAGAACAAACACACAAAAAAACAAACACACAAAAAAACAGGTCTGTACACCAGAAACTGCTCCTTTTGGAAATTTTAATCGTATCACCACATGTGATGTTTCGACAGTTGTCTGATGAAGGGTTAGGGTTTCCAAAAAGACCAGTTTCTGATGTGTGAAACCTGTTTTTGTATTTTTATGATCTGTAAATAAACTATGACCTCCAGTGACACGTGAGTTGGAACCAACCAGACTCCAAAGCGTGTTCCAGGACACCAGCGTTGACGTTACAGATGCCATCAGTGAACTCACTCAGTCTACACAATTACATACAACATAACCCAATTCAGAGGCCCTCAGAAAATACATACAGCATGTGCATGTCCATGCATGTTCAATGTTTTTTGTGCCATGGAAACTTTGTTTTAAAACTAAGCTCTGTTTTTATTTTTTGTGCAACTTGAAGCATCTGTCTTGCTTGTATTGTACATATTTGCATCATCTTTCAGTGTTTGGTTGTGTTGCCTGTATTCTGCTTTTCTGGCAGTGAGTTTAGTTATGCTGTATATTTGTGTCAGTTTGGTGAAGATCTTTGCCTTATCTGATTGTGTTTTTTTTGTCTGTGCATGTGTCCTCTTCATCTGCAGTGCATTGAGCACTCAGGGCCATCGCACCCTCTCCTACTCCAGCTTCACTCCACTCTTCATACATTGAGCAAATCGTCTCGGTTTCATTGCCCTGCGTTGTGTGAACAAAGTTCAAGGGGATTCTACTGTAGCCATTTGCATAATAGCTTGTGTTTTTGCATGTGCGCAGCTATTGGATGCCAAGTTCCTCCGTGTCTGGCACAGTCATAGTCAAACACACTTTTCTAAAAGTGAGGGCAGATGCGGAGCAGCTTAATGATGGCTCAAAGCGCGGAGCTGAGTGAATCGATGGTGGTGGGTGCGTTGACGCGTGATGAATTGAAGAGTTAATCGGTCTGACGTCTCTAATGGCCCGACATAGGAATGAAAAATAAAAATAAATTAGTGGAAAGAAAGCCTTAGTCTGTATCCATCTGCCAAGGCCTTTTGTGGTATTGATTGGCCCCAGGCACTTAAAGCCTGATGTATTGTCAACATTGCAATCTATTGCTCGTCTGAGTGCACGGTCACAGTCTGACTTCCACTGGGCTCTGGCATAGATAACTAGACGTAGTAAGAGTGGGCAAATCAGTGACGGCCACACACACATGATATAGTATACAGTTACAACTTTCATCTTCGCAGCTGTTAATGCACTCGACCCTCTAGTTCAGAGTTTGTCGTGCTGCAGTAAAAAGGGAAGAATTGCTCGTAGAGGGAATGATTTAGGCTCTGCTGTCTGTAATTACTACTCAGAAACCCGGAATGACTTTGTTGCGCTCTGGGAGGCCTCCCGATTCACTTTGAGGCTCTGCATGCTCCCGGCTCATTTAGATGACTGAGTGAATATTTAGGCTGCGTTTAAGGACTCCTGCAGCCGCCGTATGGATTGATAAAAAGGACAGAAGAGGGATTTATTCATGTTTTGTACACTCTTGGTAAGCCAGACTTATTTAAAGACCACAAAGAGACGTTGTTTTTTTTTTTTGACATTTGCCAAGTGCTTCGAATGTGAGTTCTCACCTATGGATTCTAAAGTAGCAGGGTGTCTCTTCCCTGCTATGAGTCTAAATGTCAGGCTTGTTTAGCAACTTATTCATTATTCTTTTTACCACTCATCCCTTTACAGGGTTGCGGGAAGACTGGCGCCTATCCCAGCTGACATTGGGTGACAGGCAGGGTACACTCTGGACACATAGACGGACTATCACAGGGCTGACACATAGACAGACAACCATTCACACTCACATTCACACCTATGGGCAATTTAGAGTCACCAGTTAACCTACATGTCTTTGGACTGTGGGAGGAAGCTGGAGGAAACCCATGCTGACATGGGGAGAATGTGCAAATGGATGGCCGGGACCCTTCTTTGCACATTGTTTAGCAACAAGCGCAGTAATACACATACTCAAGTCCGATTCGGCAGTTATTTTCTGATGTTGCCACTATGCTCATCGAAACTGTGTAGTCCAACAATGACGTACAAGCTTAACAGATTGGCATGGCTTTTCCAACATTACACAACCGAGTGTCTTTTGGTCTCAGTGACAGCTTGTGAACTGGGGATCAATTTTTAATGACTGCTATTCTGTCAATTCTCCAGTCTTCAAGTATGTATGTGTAAAAGCAGATTTAGTGATAGTTGCCTTTGTAATATTGATTTCAGTGAAGACTTTTGGCATCTTGTGGTCTGAATGCTATTAAAATTCTGTTGGCTGTATATTTCAGGAATAGGAACAGGCAGTGGGGTCGTAACCTCTGTCTAGGCTGTGGGCATTGCCTCATAAAAATGTGCCATAAAGAAACGTACCGTATGGGTGTAAACAATATAGAGGCACATGTGACAAAATCTTCTCAACTAATAGTACCACTAATTAGCTTTTTATTTGCTTTCAAACGTGTGGTCCTGGTCGTGTTGTGTCGACAGATTGACCTTTGAGCTGAGATTGTTTTGTCACGCAAACTGTCAAGTATGGTCTTTGGTACCACTGTGAAATGTTAAAGTTGATGTGTGACCATTATATATGGCCACACCAATCAATAATGTGTCTGTATGCAGGACAATATGGAAGAAAGCTCTCGTGTGTAATGTCAAGGTGAGTGAGGGGGCGCTCAGCTGGCATATTCTCTATTGAGAATGGATGAATGGCACCATTTTGTTTTAACTGTTGTCTTATTTTGTTCATTTCTATCTATGTGCTGCTGATATGACAGTAAAATAAACAACTCTTGTAGTAGTAAAGGAAAAGGGAATGGTCTCCCACAGTTATATGTGGAGGTAGTTGATTAAGCAGTTCTCAACAAATGTGCAAGTAGAAAATTAAGTGGCGGCTCCCAAACTCAGTCCAACACAGCAGGTTAACAAAATAATGCACCAAAGATGCTATGAATTAGCTCTTTACACACCTGCTCTCTGAGTTATTTATAAGCCCTGTCCACCAAAGAGCCTGAGAGAAAGAGGCAAATTGATTGTAATCGAAGTTATGAGCCTACCACTCTGCCTAATAAAATGCCTTGGCTGTGCTACGAAGAGTTATTACAGTATACCTTACATAGAATCAGATTATTCCTAAAGGCATCGTAGCATGTAGTGTACAATCAATAGTCCCTAACTGAGCACATTTTGTAGACAGTTGTGCAAAAAAAGAAAATGCTAATTTATACGCCTACTGAATTGACAGGATGACCTGAGTTTTCTAAGATTTAGTTTTCCATCTGGCACACTATTTAATTCTATACATAGAATTCTTTATATAGTATGTGGCGTGTAGTGAATCATTTTCCGATGTTTGTTGTGTTGAATATCTGTTTTGATTAGTTCCCTTTTGAGAAAGCAGAATTTCAATAAAGACTGTGAGATGATTACTGAAGGTTAGAATGCTTATGATGATACATTAGGCAAGAGATGTTCAAATCAAGTCAGGCTACTATCCGTGAAGTATATGCCACCCTCTGTCTTTGGACCTGGATGAGACCTCCAGACCCTCACCAAAGAAATAAATGTTTGACAGGGGAAAAATGGAAGAAACATCAGGATAAAATTAAAGAAATAATTCACCCCAATATGGAAAATACATATTTTTCTTCTTACCTGTAGCACTTTTGTCATTCATTATCATTCTACCTTACCCACTAATCATATCACCACACAGAAGGAGGTGTGCATCTACTGCTAGCTCACCTAGCACCACTGAGATAGCTAATGTTACAGCTCAGCAGAGCAGGACACCATTAATATATACATCTTGCAGTGCCACATGCACGAGCCTTTCATCCATTTGTAGACGCACACTACCTTCTGCATGATGATGAGGTTGGCTGGTGTAGTTTATACGGGTCATGATTTCTGGAAAAGAGACACTCACTGCTGTTGAGTTTTTCTTTCTACCAGACTACACCAGCCAAACTAATTACCACGCAGAAGGAAGTGTGCATCTACTCATGAAGAGAGGCTCGTGCTCATGACTGCTAGATGTAAAGATCAATGGCTAGCTCAGTGGTGCTAGGTGAGTTAGCAGTAGATGCACACTTCCTTCAAGTCTGACAAGTCTGGTGTGTGTTCAGTAGGAAGAAAATAGTTCCTACTTTAAAGTTCTCACAACAAGGTCTGTGAATTATCTTGAGTAACTAGGTCATGATTTCTGGAAAGAGACATTGCTTTTGAGTTTATCCAACCCAGTAGAAATCTGGCGCTTGGGCAGTGACTTGCGGCATCAGACACTGAATAAGCCATCCTTTAACGTCGGCATGATACGCAGCTTGTTGCCGTTATAGTTCAACAGCACTCGGCGGCATCAGGGTGAACCGCGGCAGGATAAGAATAAAAGTTTAGGCGGCAAAAGTCCGAGTAGAGGGCAGGAAGGGTGGTGGATGGGTCCAAACAAAACCCGACCTTCACCTTAGAGAGCTGTGTTTGCATCCTATAAGATTATGAAGCCAAACCCTGTTCTTTTTTTCCTAAACCTAACCACGTCAATTTGCATTTTTGTACCGATGTAGTTTGTTTATTTTGAGACTGTATGTAAACGGTAAATTTTCTGTGAAAACGAACGGACACAACATCCAGAACGTCAACAACCAACGCACCCAGGGTACCTGTCACATTGTATCTGGATGTGAAAGGTCCATGACCAAATGTTGATATGTGACGAGGTCAGAGTGAGAACGTGTTGGTTTTTCAAATCCATTTTTGGCGCTTTCAGTGCCGTCTTGTTCCATTGCATTAGAAAGACAACAGACATCTCGACGGCTGATATCTCAAACTGTGACCAAAACAATCGAGACTGATAACTAGCACTATGGGTAAGAACAAAAATGTCTTTTAGATTTTGAGATGAACTGTCCCTTTAAGATTTAGTTTGGTCAAGCTCTGGTTGATGATTGGGGCAGCGCAGATAGCCATTGAGATTTGCATTTAGACAAGCAATTTTTTTTTATTGCCAGAAAATCGAATTGCAGATGTTTATTTTCATATCTACCTTGGGAGTATAGGTTTAAGCACACAGTATATCCAACAATCCAAGCTATTTATGACCACTGAGACATCACTGCAATCACTACTCACAGCTGAAACCACAAACTGTCAGGTGGCTGCCTCACACTCAGATCTGTTCAGGCCAGTGTTGGTGTAGAAATCTATGCCTCTTCTATGATGTTGTATGACTCATGTCTTTTTTTTTTGGACAAAGTGGTGGCTCTCGAGAACGCTCTTTTTTGATTCTGAGGGGCTTATTCCAAATCCTGATATTTCCCTGTTGGTGTTTCAGAGAGATGAAAAGGTTCAGTTAATAAATTCTGATTTAGCTGCTATTAGAATACTGTGTTTGAACACAAAACACACTGGACCAGAAATGCAAGAAACCTTCCAGATTACCATTTAAATAGCAATCCCAGGTTTTACAGCGGAGCCTCTAAATGTATGGTGGAATTAATGGAATATCTGTGCATGTCTGTTCTTGACAGGCCTTTGGACTCCATCCCTCCCATTTCCTACTTTGTCAGTCTACTTGCCACTCGAGATGCAATGGTCTGTAGTCATTTAATTTATCCACTGTCTCCACAGGTCATCTTTGAAGCGACCGTTTCCGAGGAGCGACAGGGCTACATTGCCTTGGACGACATTGTGCTGCTCAATTACCCCTGTTGTAAGTACCTGTTCTGCACTGCTCATAGCATACCTGCTGACCTTTTCTGAGCTCGGGGAAAGTGTCCGCCTGAACACTGAAAGGCTGGGCCAGGAAGCATCAGGAACAGTTTTCCCAGAGGTGATTGAAGACTATGAGGCAAACCCGCAGACAGGGGGGCAACTGAGGCACATATACCTGGTGCCTATCCGAGTGACACAGGCACAATAACACAGCAGGAGGCTTCTTTTTTGTCCGGGCAGAATGGCTGACCTTTTCCTCTGATCGCTATGCTCCCAGCCGGGTGCTTTTAAAGCTAATGTGATGTTACAGGCAAGAAAAGGACAGCTAGTGGTTGTACTTTGATCCTCTCTGGAAGTTTTTTTTTTCTTTGTCATTGCTTGGATATCAGGGGGTTGGAGCCTTGTGAGTGCTAGTAATGTCCCATTATGTCCTGTTCTTTACCATTATACCTCCTGCAGCCCTTTGGTACACAAGCTCTGTGTACATGTTGTACCCATCATAACAGACCCTTTTCTCCACTGCTGGGCTGTTTCCAAGATGATTAGCTCTGTTGGACGCCATAAACAAAAGCTAAATCTGATCTGATTGGCTTGCCTGGAAGTAGTCGTCTTTATAAAAGCTGTACTGACCCATGCTGACGTCCAAAAGGAGATAACATGGTGCCAGAACAGAAAATAATATGATGTAATTAAAAAGTGGGTCATTACTGGTTTATTTCTATTAAATAACAGGTTTATCCATTTGATAATTACCAGTTTGACCAACTAATGTGAATTTATGCAGAGCCTGATTACATACAACCCTATAATTAGTCACTGCTATTAACCTTATAGTAGGACCACACATTTATAGATGATTATGTTTTTGGTGCCATCATTATTAGTTGATGTCTGTGTGCTGAGATGCACTTGTTTCAGTGAGGGGTTTTATTGCATCATGGTGGTCTAATTTCATTTCCAGTGACAGGAATCTAAAAATCTAATGTTTAAGGGTTTCATAGCACATATTTGCTCAAATAATATGTTAGGGTAGCAATAATGAGTGTTTTTACATGAGCAATGGATGAGACGATTATGGCTTACGAGAAAGATGTTTGTTTTGACGAATCAACAAAAATTATTAGTAATCTCTGCAGTCCTCTCCTACCGTGCACTAGAGGACTTTGAAAAGAAAAAAGTCTGATATCCTCTCACAGAGATTATTTCCCATCCTGCTCCAGGTAGAAGATATTATGCCAAACACTCTTTAAGAAAAATGACATATTAACAGTTTCTTACGTGTCTGCAAAAACACAAAACTCTAGAAACACGAGAGAAAAGGTGTCAATGAGCATTTGGCCGGCTCAGACCAGGGTCTGACAACAACACAGCTGTGCTACATCGTTTCAGTTTTCCTTCATTTCCAGGCTGGTTTTGTGGATTTGGAGCTAAATGTTGTGCCTGGGGCACGTCGTGTATTAATGATACTCGTTACCTGGAGAGGTTGGAAAAAGATATACGTTTCTTCCCTGTTCCAAAACCAAAACCAGACCCTGAAAAGTGTAGGGTTAGCTAGCTAGCTAGTGAAGATATAGCCTACTGAATGTATACACATGCTGCTTTTACTTTTAATGATTATAACAGGGAAACAAAGACCGACACTGCTGTACAGGAACCAGTGAAGGGAAGCAGGGAAACTTTGCGGATATTGAACCAGCTGTGTGTCATCACAGTGTGTGCAGAAATGCTGTTCATCTGCACACACTGTGATGCCACACAGCTGGTTCAATATCAGTGAAGTTTCCCTTTATATTCATTGTCTTGTGTGGCGATCAGCAGTGATGTGGTGGTTCACTTTTACACTGTGATTTGCAGCCTATAGGTCGGCTTTAGCTTTAGCTGTTTGATTTTGTCAGAATGTCAAGGCAAGCAAAAGACTGACTTTAGACAGTCGAGACTGGGTTTTATGCTCACTTTACTGAAACCAAACAATCGAGATCACAGGCAGGCGCGAGCAACAACGGAACATTTTGAATTTGTCAGACAGGCAGAGTCTGCAGTCTGGCGAACATAATGGAGCTTCCTGCAGCTAGAGACCCATTTTTCTCCAAGGTTTTTTTCTCATAGACCAAATGAGAATGCATTTTAGACTTAAGGTGATCATGTTGCCAGAAAGGTTTTGGGCCAATGTAACTGTAATGTAACTATATTTTGTTTATAGCTTGTTCTGCTGCCCCGATGTGCTGCCACCGCCACAAAAAAAAAAAAAAAAAAACTATATACATGCAGTTTCAAGCATTGTAATCCGTCAAATATGCAGCTTATATCCAACAATACTGTCATTGTTGTTCTGTCAAACCTTGCTGCTTTGCTCGACACTGGCCCTCTGTGAGAACAGTACTATTGTTTTGTAGCCGCATAAATGTGAGAAAATGTTAATGAATGATAATGTAGGGTATTCATTAGCTCATGAAATTCAAATATCCTTCTCTGGCGCTACTGAAAAAATCAGACAGGCCGCGCGTTATTAATCATTGAATCCTCACTGGGAAGCAGACAGAGGATCTGGAATAACCCTCTCTAAAACCAGCGCAAATCTTTTTTAAATTTTTTGTACCTTTTTTACTCATCTCAAAGTTTGCCACTTGCCCTCCGTCACCCTATCCTCAGTGGAGCAGGATGTGTTTCCATGGTGATTATGGATGGGGCTTTTGGTTACGTAGTGTTGCCAGGGCCCCTCGATACATGAGTCAGACTGGGTTTAGCCTTGTTGCAGATGGCGGACCCACCACATGCCTATTAGCTCATATTAGGGGCTGGTTTTTCTGCCAGGAGCTGCTTTATATATACACCATAAATACACATATGTACACTCATCCACTCATACACAAGCAAATGCCAAGTCCAGGAAAAGCATACATGTGCACAATCACATATTCTTTTGTAGCAGCTGGTGTAGCTGCAGAAGCAGGCGCCCATAACGGCCCTTAAAACCACACACAGTCACACAAAGATGTGAGTAAACATGAGTTAACTGGCATCAATGTTCCCACCGGCAGCAAGAATAATGGTACGCCCCCTTAGGAAGGCTTTAAGTTGAAGGCAACTGCCATTCAGTTTGCTTTCCCACTCATTTGACATTTGTGGTGTTTTTCCTCCAGAGTGTGTATCTTTATTCCAAACCTGTGTTTCAGTCAAAACCAATCTGTCCTGCATCAAGAATAAGAGGCAGCATTACTAATTTCGAGAGCCAACATCTAAGACAGCTAGAATGCATCTGAGACTCAAATTACCTTGCCTATATTTATGTTTAGCCGTATTAATTGAGGCTAGACAGGTCACACATCCACACTGCTGGGCTTTTACATTTTAAATTACATTTTTTTTTCCTCAGTAACTGTTAATGCAACTGCCTCATCCTCAAATGACTTCTCCTATAATTGGGGCTGTGAATGCCCGTCTTTAAAAGATGACTTGAAAGTTTATGCTTGTTTCCTCTCTCTGGCGCCGTAACAAATGTCGACAGGGAGTTTACTTTGCTAGGTTTCACTTCAGCTTTGCTTCTGGTCTGCAGAGTTTAATACATACAAGGTTTATACTTGTGGAATGAGTTAGGTGTTGTTTGATATATGCACCTGAGGGAGTTTGTTTGCAGAGCTTCCTCGCTCTGCTTATTGGACGGAGAGCATAAAAAGGGCTGCAGAGAGGGAAGGGAAAATGAGCATTTGCTAAAATGTGAGACTCAAGTTATATCGACCAATCCTCGGCCAGATGTTGCTGCTGGTTACTGTGGAAACCACAGATAAAAGTGTGTGTTGTGTGAAAGGTGTCAGTCTCTGCATCATTGGTGTCCTGCAGAAACAATTTGCCCAGAACATATCCTATTTACACCACAGCAGGAGCTCCACACTGTGATCACCGTGCTTCTCCTATATGATGGAGGTTATTATATTTTTATCACTTTGTTTCATTGCCTGAAAAATCATTCCAGTGTGGTGTACAGTAGGAGGCTGTAACTCACCATGTAAAACCAGAACATTGCATTTCTATTAGTATGGTTTTATATTACTGTATTTTATAGGGTGGCCATGTTCCCATTGTTCCCATTGTTCTCATTGTTTAAAAGCTGCTCAGGAGGTTCAGGTCTATTGGTGAAAGTGTAGTAAATGATGCTTCTGCACTGTGGATAGATAAACAGAGCTCTTAGCTTTCAAACTGTCACACTGTATAATCTATTTTATCCACAATCTGCTTAGTGCAATCATTTTTTAAAGAGTTGACTTTTGTTACACTTTAGATGTACTTATAGATATATTCTTAATATATCTTGGCCAGACAATATCCCAGATTTCCAGTATTTTCACGGTACATGACTATTAATTACTCACTGAAGTTGGAACGATCAGTAAGCTAGCTGTGTGTTGAAAGCTTCAGCCGATTGTCTTGGTAGGAAGCAGATGGCGAAATGTTAATTTTATGCTACTTTAAAGCAAAACACATGTTGCTGTCTGATAGCTAGCGTTTGCATAGATAATGTTCGCTAGTAACTTCAGTAAAAAGCCTCGTCCCTTTTACTAGCCCAGTGTGGCTACACATTTTGACAAATAAACACCTGTCTCAATTAGAGGCCTGGTCTGGTTGCCAAGCAGTTTTTTTTTTTTAATAGAAGTCCTTTGGATGTATAAAACCAGGTTGTTGGCTACCTCAAATTATGTGTCAATTCCTCCATTACCCTGTAAGTTATTCATATTTTTTAATCTGTACTCAGATCAAAAGAATCAAAAGGGTTTTTCATAAAGTTGTCCAAAAAAACCAACAACAACCAAAAACAATATATGAATAAATATAAATAATAAATGCAAATTAATAAATGCTGTGGCATTTGGTTTAGGAACAAGTTCCATCTCTTTTACGCTCAACTCTCATAAACAATATGATTGTAGTTCCTGATCTTTGCTGAGCAACAGTTTTGTGTGAAAGGAATTAAAGGCCTGTCCCAAATATAGGCCTGGGTTGCACCCATGAAAAATTTGCCAAATCTTCTCTGCCAATGCCAAACAGCTTTTTTTTTTGCTGTTGACTCTTGTTTGGTGTTGTTAAATGAACAAATGTCACTGATATTACAACGCAATATTTTTGCAGCTCAGGCCTGTTTATTACTTTCTTCTATATTGGTGAAGGTGGAAAGGTAACTAAGCTAGCTATCCACTATTTGATAATTAGTATGAAGCTGATGGTCATGGTTTTTAAATTAAATTCAAAAATACCAGCCAATTTAAAAAAGATGGTGCTGACTAACAAACACATTCACATTATGTAAGGAGCAGGCGTTATAACAGGGTTAGCATGAAATGACATATGCTAGTAAATTGTACTGTTGAAATATGGTTTTAACCCTCCAACACTCACATCAACTGTCGACCATAGAGTGCCTGAGGGAGGACGCATCACACTGGCTCCCCCCCTCAAAAAGCTGATAGAATTTTTCCATTGGATTTTGATTTAATGCTGGAAATAACCTCTGTGGCAAACAAAGGTTTATAATGTAGATATGATATCTGGTAGAACTTTGGTTTTAACCCTCAAACACTATAGAACAAAAACTTAATCTCAGTCGTAGCCTTTTGTTTAGACGTTAGTAACATTAGTTTTGTAAAGTTTTTGTATTGTGTAGGCCTAATGCTTAGTCAGACTTTTTTTAAAACTAATTGAGAAGCAGGGACTGTTTTAAAACTCTCTTTTATTTCTATTATATATCAGCACAAAATATAATTACTGTCAGCTGTGGTCCAAAAGTAAGAGCACTATAGCCTCCTCTTCAAAACTTGTCTCAGTTAAACTTTTGTCTCATGTGAGAACAGAGAGAGTGGGCGGGTACGTGATAAACTATGTGCCAACTTTGAGGTTAATGCAAATGTTGGAGGGTTAGAGATGCTTTAAAATACACCGGCACTACAGAGATAATTGCTAGATACAGTGAGGACCACAATACCTTTTAGATAATGTAATGAATTTTAAATCTTGACGTAAAGCCAACTGAGGCACTTAAGTACCACTTAAAATTAGGTGCACAGTGATGAGGAAAGGGCAGCACTTTTTCTACAGCAAACAGCTGATGCTTTATAGCGACCTTACCGGTGAGCAAAGACGCTCTGACACATCGTCACACACAGCAGGGAAAGCACAGGTGTAAATAATACAATGAGCGATGGCTGGATTACGTTCAGCTGCTTCAGTTTCAGGTTCCCATGCTGTGCATGCTTACTCACTGTCACACAGCGATGGCATCATCCTTGATGTTATTGCTAACAATTGTGATGCAAAGTCAGAATGTCTGCTTTCAGAAAGATCTGTTGTTATCTAAATCACCTGCTTTTTAAAAAATATTTTTATGGTATCAGATTTTGAAGCCGAAAACTCACTCAGACATTTTAAAGGGCTTTACGGGGAGCTGGTTAAAAAAACAACCTCAAGTATCACTGGTGTATCTGCTTGTCAGACGCAGTGAAATGTTTTTGTCTGCATTGCAGTAACACAAATCATAATGTCAGACTGATGTATTAATGATAAACACGCACAAACTCTATAGCATCTCTATGCTCTGCGACTCGCTCGGAGATCAGAACATAGCTGGAAATGACAACATGACAATGAAAATGATCCCCTGCTACTTTGATCTGGCAACAATGTGGCACAACCCCGTCTCCTAGACGCTACATTTGTATATTAGTCAGTTTTTAAAATTACTGTGGGGATGATGTAATTGCTGCCTGAATTATGTTCAGAGACAATATTTCTTTCGGTTAATGAAACACTACATTTATGTACCATGCTTTACATGTTCTATCTGTGGTTAGGTTCAGGCAACAAAAGCACTTTGGTTAAGGGTTAGGGGAGGCTGTGATTTCAGTCAAATGGGTATAAAAAGATGATAATTTGTTTGTTAACTTCGGCAGAAACAAACAAAATACGTCGTCATTGAACATTTCCTCATTGTGTTACTAGAAAACATGTTTCACTCAGCACTGTATTTCCCTCAAACATATTTGCTCTTTCAAATTAGTTGTATATGAATGTAATTTCTAATAGACGGGGCCACGTAGCAGCGGATCTGCATCAGAATCAGAATAAATGGAACTGACACTCACAGAATTAGGCTCAAGGACAGGAGAGGAAATCGTATGTACATGCTGTATATATGATTTTGAGAATAATTGAATGAAAAAAAAGTATTTGAAGGACAATTTTGTGAAGATCATTTTAATTCTTCCCATTAAAGGTACTGTGTTCAGCTCTCAGTACGTCTGTAGCTTCTAACTGAATCTGTGTGAACTTGCTGCATGAAAACTCAACATTTCCTCATTTTGATGCTTCACAATAAAACATTTTACATAGGAAAATATTGGGGAGCTCTTTTTGTGAAGAATCTACAGGAAATGAAAAGTGTTATTGCTGAATTAGCTGGACACAGTGAGATGTTGATGAAGAGCTGCAGACAACAGGCTCTTCCTGCACCTCTGCAAACATCTCACCTCCAACAGGTAAACTTCTTTTACCTGCCCTGCTGGGGAAAAACACATGCAGCAAAACTAACAGGTTACTTTAGCCGTGGATCAGCCCGCTGCTTTAAAATGTCATCACTCACGACAAGCTGTCATCAGTTTACGACCTTTAAGAAGGCTCTGTTGTAATGGAAATGCAAACTCCTGCCGGGCTGGGCTGACCGACTTAACAAAGCCAGCCTATGCCTGTTGAAAAGGTAAATTGGTCTTACTGAATTGGAGACAATAATCATGGGTGTCTACACTGTCAGACATGGATGAAAACTGTACCTGCAGCTTGACTAGTTTGCGGAGACATACAACCACATGGCAGTAACTCTGCTGTTGGTGGTAACATATGTTTTTATTGGACTTTATTATTTGTAACTCACACAGGCCAATCTACAAATGTGTAACATGATCCAAAAATATTTCACCATCTACATGTTTTTGCATAATTTTGTCTGATTCCTACCACAGCAGGATCTGTAAAACAGTATGTGTGAGGTGCAGTTACTAGTTCGTTTCTAGGGAGCATGGGGAATTTATGCTACTGAGTATGAGCACATATTTATTTTAATGTTAAGTATTTGAAACAAAAATGGATCATTTGTAAGGATAATGTTGTTGAAATGCTAATTTTCAGTAGCGTGTTAATGGTGATTCCCATTCTGTGTTAGCATCAAGCTAGTTGACTATGTGGCAGGGTTGCAGTGGTGGAAGACGTACTCAGATTTTTTACTCAGACAAAAGTACAAGAGAAACAAAAAGTAAAAGTACTTATGCAGAACGGCCCATTTAAGATCAAATACGACTACTGATGCATTTATGTATTTATCACTTCATCCATCCATCCATATTCATTGGTTCATTTTATTTTATACTATTACGTAAGTTCAAATAATAAAATCCAATAAAAACTTCCATATGTACCAACAAAAGGCAGGGAAGAGGAGGACTGCTAGCGAGCAAACATGGATGTAAACAATGTTGGAAAAAATATTCAAAACATCCTATTTCTATATATTGTATGAGCGAGGAAATGCCCTCAACATGTTTGTTAGACCTTAAAGAAAACAACAGTGTGTTTTGGTGAGAAAAACCAAAATGTAAACTGAAATGTGTTGAAGAAATCTCCACAGGAAGCCTTAAAGAAATAAGCTGAAAATATGTTGCACTGTGTTAAACGGTGACACTGTGGATGTATCACGACTCCATGGGCTACCATATGGTGTTGCGCGCATTGCAGTAAACAAATGTAATGCTGTATGTGACTACGGACAGAGACTGCTGTGACTAAACTGCATGGTATGTCATTTGATAAAAGCAATGCATCCCAGCAGACGCATTCCTTAAGCACGTCTTAAAGCCCATTCAGCCGAGTCATTTGATAAAATTAGCCCGGGTTTTGCATCTCAGCTTTTGTTGTTTTATATTTTAGTGAGATGTATTATAAAGTAATAACACGCTGCCCTAGAAACACATAATAGGGATTCACTTGTGTTTTTGATCGGGGTTTAAATAACAATGTAATTCAGACTCTAGATTTAGAAGCTTCTTAATAAATGCTGGAGGAGTACAGTATTTGATGCTGCAGAAAAACAGTGTCTCTGTGATTGTAGGCAACTGCGTCAAACTGAATGGAGAGTGTGTGTGTGTGTGTGTGTGTGTGTGTGTGTGTGTGTGTGTGTGTGTGTGTGTGTGTGGCTGGGTGGGTGAATCTTTAAAAAATGATCTGTGTTGATAAGTTATTTAGTCTCATGCAGCCTTATGATGTATATTTTTTAATGCTAGCTTTTGCTGCTGGAGGAGAGATGATTCAGTTTGATTACAAAAAGCCGATATTTTAAAATTGATAAGTTCATAAAAGGTTTATTGACTTATTTAGATGAATGTTTTTGCAAGGTTTGTATCAATGCTGTATGTTCACGTGTTCATCATACATGTGCTATATGTACGCACTCATGTCCGTGAGGTTGTACCCAGACCTGAGTGTGTATCTGTACAGGCTCTGAATAAATTCCAGTTCACAGCTGTGTGTTTAATATATCTGGACAGTGATGCTCAGCTCCAGATGTGCCACTTTCATCACTGTTTGTTTGTCTTGTGTGTCCTCCTTCCACAGACAAGGTGCCTCATTTCTCTCGGCTGGGTGACGTGGAGGTTAATGCTGGGCAGAATGCCTCATTCCAGTGTGTCGCCACGGGCAAAGTTTCTGAGACTGAGCCCTTCCTCTTGGAGGTGAGGAAAAAAGATGTGTGTGTGTGTGTGTGTGTGTGTGTGTGTTGGGGGTTTGCTTGAACAGTCAAGCCAACATCTCAGCACCTGGATAATAGAGTTGGATTGGAGATTGTAGGAAGAAGAAGCAACACAAGGGATAAAGATAAGACGTTCTGCATGTTTGGCATTTAGTTGACAGTCTTATCCAGAGCAACTTACAGTAGCTACATTTGCATGCACCGCTGCTGGCCACATTCCCATTAAAGTCTTATTCAGGCTGCTGTTGACAAGAGCTTTTCATACTGTCACTGAGTCTAAACCAGTTAAGAGAATAGTCCTGTCCTCAGATAACACGTTCTACAAGCTATACGGTCTGAAAAAGATTTTTTTACTTGTGACCAAGGTCTTTGATTAAGCAGCGACACACCTTGATACGAGCCAAAGCCAAGAGGTCCCTTTAGTAATTGAAGGTTAGTTAAACTTGTGCCTCCTCCTCAAACTAGATGCCTGAAGATGCCTCGTCATGACATCATCTTAAAAGTTTTCATAGAGAATATTTCATTAATGGAAAACAATAAAAAGCGAGATCAGAACTCTCAAGTGGTGGATATTTCAAGACATTGTCAAACATTGATATTAAAGCAGTGGAGGGGATGTGTTGAGATAAAAATGATGTCCAAGCTGCTTGAGCACAACACAGTGTATGCCTGCCTGTCACTGGTTACATTTTTATCACTTAGTTAAATTTACAATAAACCTTTAAGACAGTGAATAAGATACTCCAGTTGTCTGAGTTAAAGAGGTCGGTCACAACCAGCACGTTCTCACTCCAACCTCCTCACGTATCGGCATTTGGTCGCGGGCTTTCCACGTCCAGATACCATGTGGGTGCGTTGGTTGGTGCCGTTCTGGGACGCCTTGTAAAGTTCTGCCTGTTACATACAGTCTCTTTCAAAATAAAAGCACTACATCAGTACAACTCCATGAATTGACGCTGTTTTTCCTTCAACAACAAAAGCGCGTAGTTGGGTTTAGGAAAAAAGAGCAAGGTTTGGCGGCTTTACAATCTTAGGTAGTAACACTCGAGGGGAAGCTGCTGCTGTACACATCATGCCTTGTTTGGTTCCAGAGCAGCGGTACAGTATCTAAAATCACAAACTAGAGAAGAGTTATGCCAACGTTGTTTGGTTCAGTGTAAAAATGCAAAGCCGGTGTAATGGCGGATCTTTTCACGGCAGTATTGTGGAATTTCAGATTAATTTCCCCAGATGCTGTGTCGGTTATATTTCACTACCTAACACCACACTGGATAAACAACTATCGTCATGCCCATCGCACATTTTATCCTCATTCCCCCCACGTGCATTGGGATGGCTGAGCTTCGGGTTACGTTGCAAACTGAACCCAAATAATGGAATCTACTTTCTGCTTTTACTTAAAGGGACATGCCACCTTTTTTACACTCCAGCATCACTTTACTGTACTGATCAGGAAACCGATTTTAATGTTGTTTGCAAGTGTGTTTGCATCCCTCTGTTTTTATGCTCATTTTCAATTTGTAAACTAAAAAAGTCACAGTGGGGATCGAAAATTAGGGTGAAAAAGGAGGTAGTGTATAAAATCATGACATACATGCACACTTAAACCTTGACTGTAACATTCCTAAAATTAATACATTAAAAACAGAAATATCCATCATATTTTTACATTGATTGTTAAGTTAAAGGTCTGACAGGTGCTCTTTTAATTATGTCATCTTGTTGTGGCCTCTTCTTTTGCATTGAATTAATGGCATTGGTAATGGATGGAAACATGCATTAATTCACATTTTCTTTTACACACTTTCTGGAACATTATTTTTTTTCTCTATATTTGGATTTAAAGCTGTCTGGAGACTCTGAGGGCGTTTTGCCAGGTCTGAAGTAATTACCAAAGTGACATCGGTTTCTAACATATCTTGGACACACATGACAAATTTTTAATTGAAAGCTGGCATCACAAGCTGGGGGCTTGGAGTTTGAACGCTGCTGGCATTTACCAGCCGCGGTGGGTTTTCAAAATAAAAAAAAAGAAAAGAAAATACACATTAGTTGCATTATGGCTGCAGGATACACAGATGTGGAGCTCGACCCATATAAGGTACGACAAGTCAGGATATCTTTGCTTCTGCTGCATCAATTTTTGCTCTTCTTTTTTTAACTCTGTCCTCCACAAGTCCCCCACGTACAACATTAAATCTCTATTAAAAAAAAAAGAGCTGGCTGATGATAAAGAGCTGGAGTCACCTCCTCTGACCTTGTGATGAACTGTATAGTTGTTAAAGGAGAAGGCAGATATTATCCTAACTGTCAGCGTAACAGCAGCAATAATACTGTAATTTGATAATGTTAACTAATACAGCAAGTTTGTGGCTCTGAGTTTGTCTTTTAATGGTTGTGTTGTTGCAGGGAAATGAGTCATTTGAGGGTTTGGGAGATTATTAAGTTTGCGCCTCTGCTTTTGTAGCTTTTTGATTGTGGTGGCATTTAGTTTACTAAAGCCCCTAAAGTCATTTCTCTCATGCAGCAACTGAAAATAGTTTCAATTTTCCTAGTTTGAATATGAGCTAATATTAGTCTTCAAAAATCCATCCCTGAATGCCTCCACTCTTCCTCTGGCCTTGAAGCATGCACATCTAAGTGCTTTTGAAATGATGGCAGCAGGGAGAAGGCGCTTTGCAAATGAGATCTCACTATACTTGGTGATCCATCCCTTGTGTTTCCGCCCGATTTTATTTCACACCCCCCTCTCTCTTCTCTGAATTGAAGCCTTTGAAGATCATCGGCATGTGAAAGAGACATTTTTATCAGTTTCAGAGTTTGCGACTTTGTTGGCGGAGCCACACACACACACGCGCACACACACACACACACGCACTCACAGGAAGATGCAAACAAACAATACGAGGCTTGTCTTTTGTGATTTGACAGTATGCTGCCGTGAACTTTTCTCCGTAAGTCAACACTCGCGTCAGCTCCTCCCTGCTTTTCTCATTAAGGGGAAAAAAAACAGGTAACAGCAGAAAATAGAGATATATCACAAACCATTACTGCCTTCTGTTCCTCCATTTGTTGTGCGGGGCCCGTTTGATCATCAGCACTGAGACTGCTAATTGCTGCCTTCTCTTTGATCTCTGCGGTGCTGTGGAGGTCCTCTCTGCACCAGTCTGTGGCTGCTCCTCCACACTCTCTCCTCTATTTAGCCAGTCCAAACAAATTGTTAGCATAATGTTTCTTAATCAATTAGCATCATATTTCCGCCACTGTCCTCTGGCCCACGCTTCAGACAGCTGTCTCAGATGCTATTTACATCTTTAACATCAACATTTTCTCAGTCCAAACCTGAAGCACTTCTTGCATCAACTCTTAATTACGATATGACACGGGGCTCACTGCCAGACAGAAATGGCAGCACACTCTGCTAATGGAAGCATCTATTAGCTTTAACGTCTAAAGGTGGACTTTAATGTTGGATGCAGTTTTTAGGTGACTGATGTTAAAAATCAAACATGTGTATGCTGTACTCTGACGAGTCAAACTGAGCGCTGAAAACAAGATGGATAGCAAACAAATTAAGAATTAGAGCTTATATATAAGAGGATATTGAAGTTAAAATGAGGTATAGCCTGTACAGTTAGGCATTGGTTCCCAGCCACTGTGCATCTAATTTCTTATTTTCTTAAACCAATTTTTCCCCTATCCCTCCTAAACCAATTGAAACACGTGGATGTCAAACCTACTTACTTGCAGAAAGTGAGAGCAGGCGACAGTTTACATAATAATCTGCTTATTCTCTGAGAGAGCTGCATATATTGTGGCTCCCACCTGGAACAGCTCATTGCAAGTGTTGGCCTCAGTATCCAGTTCCACGTGTCGAGCCAATTGCCAGTGTGCCTGGAGCACTGACACATTAGCATGGCGAGAGATGAGGAGATGTCAGTTCGAGCCCTTGTGCCGGAAACAATACACCGGGAGGCCTGTGTCACCAGCCTCGCGAGCGAAAACACCATTGTTACTGGTGACATTTATCACGCATTCATTATCTTGCCCTCCCATGTAGCTAATTCCAACCCTCCTTTGTCTTCCTGTCTGCTTCTCAGCCTGCCGCCCATTTTTAATCACATGAATAGACTTCAGGTAAACATGTGTGACTCGGGTTGCTCATACCTGCTCTCTCTCTGTGTGGTCTGTCAGCGGAGGAACAGCGTGGTGCTGGACACGTCCATGCTGTCTCGGTTGAGCCATAAGCGGCTGATGGCGACGTTCCAGGTGGAGGCGCAGCGTGGGGAGCAGGACCTCTACCGCTGCATCACCCTGTCCCCCAGGGGCGCCGCTGTGTCCAACTTTGGAGAACTCATTGTCAGAGGTAAGCAGATTTAGGAACATGTGACTAATTGAACCAGTGTTGGCCGAGAGTTACCAGGAGGCATATTCCTCTTCTTTTAGTGGAGGTTAGCGCTCCACTCAACACACAGAGATAAAACTCATATCCACCCTTTACCCAGCAACTGTGTTGTATCTACAAGTGCACGTCACACACTGAGTGAGCCGCCTCTTAATGATGCTGCTAAGGGGAAGAAATGGAATTGGTACTAGGTCTGTAAGGGCTTAGGACTTCTGTAAGGGATCCATTTGGGATTGGGGGATTGTGTGACTCCTCCTGTAACCACAAATTGTCATTTTTGTATTATTCATTCAGTACAAGTGAAGAAGCAAGACACAAAAAATGCTGAACTTCCCATTTAAGTAAACCAACGTACATTCACAGTCTCTCTTGTTTTATATTCTAAATATTAATGTATTGTGCTCTATTGGTACAGTAGGTTTAGTGACTATGTAACGTAGCAGTCAACCCTCCCTCCGCTCACACACACATACGCATTCCCTCACACACTGCGTCATGTGATGAATTAATTTGATGTTCGCCGGGTTGATAAGGGTCAAATTATCCATCAAGGCTGAATTTCTTTATGTGCAGAGAGGACAGAATTAGTTAGGCAATTATTCATGCAAATAAGCTCTTATTCTGCGTCATTAGAGTGAAAATTAAGAATTTACAGCATTCAAGAGTCTCGCTTTCTCTCTCTGTCTCTCTCTGTGTCTCGCTGCCTTATAGTCCTGATGTGATTAAAAGATTTTTATGACTCAATGCTCCAGCAGAGCAGAAATAATGTTATTGAAACTGTAAAACAAAAAAAGAGAAAATCAATGACAGAAATGCTCGACTTCGTCTTTGCTGTCATGACTTTGCTCTTTTCTGCAGAACATGGTGATGTTTGACCGTCTTTGATCAGCGTTAAATCAGTTTTTTACTGTTTTTTACTGTAATATTGTTAAGTATAATGACAAGACATTCTGTATTGCAGTGCCCCCGACACCGATTGCTCCCCCCCAGCTCCTGCGGGCAGGCCCCACCTACCTGATCATCCAGCTCAACACCAACTCCATCGTGGGGGATGGACCAGTTATTCGGCGGGAAATCCAGTACCGAGCCAGTCAGTCCACGTGGACGGAGACTCACGGTGTGGGTTCACTTACCTATAAGATTTGGCATCTGGAGCCAGACACAGAGTACCGCATCAGTGTGCTGCTCACCCGGCCGGGGGAGGGGGGCACAGGAGCACCTGGACCTCCTCTGACCAGCAGGACAAAGTGTGCAGGTGAGTCAGATTAATCTCTGATGACATCTATGTTGGAGTTTAAGTTACAGAGACAGAGACTACCAGGAATAATCTCATTGGTTGGGATAAATGTTAGTAGGCAGGGTTTAAATAGACTTTTTTTTAGATTAAAACCTGCCTATAATTCTTCTACCAAGACACTCAAACACTGCGAGCATTTTTGCCTCCAGACAGCTCTGCTAATGAGTGACAAGCCCAAAGGAGGCACGATTACTGATACAATTGTTGACCCCCCCACTGACCCCTGCTGGCGAAAATAATTGGAGGCCGACATTACTGTCTTTAAGAGGTTGTGGGGAAGTTGTATCTTGGGAAACAAAATAAACAACTTCTAGCATCCATTGGTACCAACCATGTCGGCAAAGTTTGTTGGACAGTGAGTAAAATAATTCTCCAAAGTTGGGCTGAATTTTGCCAAGGGATCAATTGGCATGAACACTCTCAAAGGGGTCCCTTGAATTCTCACCTCAAGATATCTGAATGAAAATGATTTTTGTTTGTACCCACTAGTCTACCCTAAACTTGTTGTTTATTAAGAGCCGACTGCAATTATGCACTTCATGGTAATTATATAACTATAGTCTGACATTGTTTCTTAGTCCTTTGTAGAAAGTATAATTGGACATGTGAGGTTTCATGCGTTGCTATAACAGCACCAGTGTATACAGGACTTAAAGCATCAGTACAAAGAAACAAACAAAAGACCATCTGGTTTCCACAGTTCATAGATACAGAGAACACAGTTTTCAGAGTCTCTTCCTGCTCTGAGATACCCGAGTTCTGAGCTGCAGCTGGGAGCTGCATCAAACTGTTTTGACGCATCACTTAACAACTTGTAGTTTGCCCGCAGCCATGGAAGACAAAGGGTGTGTTTGTTGTGATTGCAGCATGAAAGGTGTCTGATGCTTAATATTTTTCCAAGGCTTCACCCTAATGAAAACACATATTCGTATGAAGAACCAAGGTATGGTTTCATCCACAGTCATTTACATGCAAGACCAGGAATGTCTTAGATGTGTGAAAAGCACCAGACAATGTGTGAGGATGTGTATTTGAAGCATTAGACCCTTGGGTTAATGACGCGTCTGAAGCCGGCTGTAGAAGAAAGTCGAGCTCAAGAGCTCGTGTAGCGTTGAGGCTCTCGTGTCATGCAAGCAGAGGACGGGGTCCTGTCGCCACCTCTCATCTGTGTTTTAGCCGCAGTGCTACTCATCCGGGTGAAAAAGGCACCCCGCCGCTCTGTCAAGTAGACGGCATGACGCCCCTGTCACCTGCCACACTCTTTGATCCACTCTCGTCAGTGTCTTCCTCTCACCCACCTCCTGTCAACTCCCATTGCTCAGATGTGAAGCTTTATCCTCAGGGGGAAGGCAGCAGACAGCAGAGGCCCCGTGACACAAAACTCTGGATAAATTTGTCTTCCTAATGTGTCACAGAGAGCCATTTCTTTTAGCACAGTGGCTCCTCTTTTTGGACAGTCGTTGACTGTGACATTTCATACTTACTGGTGCAGAGGATTGCAATCCCATGGGCCATTGTTGAGGGTGGTCAGCCACACACAGGCCCAGTTCAGATGCTAAACGAATGATGTGGGCCTGTGCTTTCTTCCCCAGTGTTCATGCTTTTGTGTGGTTACAAAAAAGCAATTGGGCATGAAAGCAGATGTGCTATTCATGTACCTTAGCATTCATTTCCCCGTCCCTGGATCACATTTTTATATATCACTGGTGTGTTTCAAATGATTCTAATGGTCTGCATTTTAGTTTTTTGGAAAAAGTCACAATCCTGGTGAATTTTGGTAGTGTGTGCATTTCTTTCAGCCCATTCATCTCCAGGCCTTAATCTGCTTAAGCCCCTTTCCCACCGCACAAAAATCCCACTGACACCTGCTAACATCTGGCTTTTTTTATTTAATGGGAAAGGTGACAATCAGCATTTCAAAATGGGTCAAATGACTCTGCAGTGGTCACGGGTATTTCTCAGCTCAAGCTCCAGTCGGCTCTGGCAGTGATGGAAATAGAGCACATGGGTGGACGCACTAATTTTAGCCACTTTACAGTTGAGATGCAATAACAGGCCACAACATAGTACCATCCGTCCTCGAACATCGATCCAATGTTCAGTCTGAATGAAGTGAAAGAGAGACTGAGTAACACTTTCACTTCCTTCATGCTGCTTTACTGTTGACTACCCTGTGTTCCGGCCTGTCCGTGACATCGAATGTGACACACAAAGGCATACTTGACTGACCATGTACACAGCTCTAGTCTTCCGCCAATGGGAAGGGAGTTTATTGCCTATTTTAAATGGGCATTCCCGCATATAAAAAATCTGCATACACGCCCTAATTTTGATGAAAAAAGGGTATAGGTAAGTTGTCCATTTTTCATGTGTACAAGTGATGCCATGAACGCCTTCGAGGACACAGACGCCAAAAGTATGTGATGTTCTCCCCATTTGAACTATTAATGGTGTCGAGGCGACAGAGACCCAAAACACAGAGGACCGGATTTACTGCGGCTTTTGTGCTAGTTTGTCATGCACAGATTCGACGCATTCTGCCCCAAACACATGGTGTATTTATCAAACAGACACAGCAAACTGGAGTTGTGGTTTGATATACAGTCTCTGCAGCTGACGACTACTTTTCAAAAGTCTGTCATGTAGGTTAAAGATTCTGCACTGCTTGTTGACGTGTAAGCAGTCCATGACGGACACCTAATAGCAATTAGCACGTCAAAAATGACTGAAAGCTTTATAGTTATCAGATTTAACTTAAGTTTCAAGAAATTGACGCCTGCGGACACTCGTTGAGAATATGCATGTCAGTGGCCCAAACCCCCTGTGGTTTCAATGGTAAGTATCAGGGTGTGCACTGATAGTCCATCATAATTCCAACATAGCTCCTGGCAGGAGGGATAGGCCTCAGTGGCAGCTCACTGAGGCAGCTGTTAAAGATGAGGAGCATGAGATGAAATGTGCAGACCCACAGGGACTCTCCCTCATTCATCTTTTTCTCTTCTGCTGCTCATCTCTTGTCCAGCCTCCCTTCCCCTCCTTCACTCCCTCTGCCTCTGGCTAATCCCTCTGATTAGGCTAATCAAGCTGAATGTCAGTTTGGGGTAGGACTGGTGGAGGACTGGCGGTTGGAGAGGACAGGACAGAGCTTGCTGCGACGCCACTGTAATGATGAGTAATGGTGTCTTGAGCAGAAAGTGAACATTGAGTCAGTGGGCCCCCGGTGGCAGACCTGGTTATAGCAGGATTAAACTGCTATATGGAGCTGATATTGTTAAAAAACCTGACACTGAGCCAGTTTCTGTCATGCACCTCTGACATGATGGTTATGATACAATTTTTCAAAGTTGAATTTTCACCGTATGATTGATTGATACCACTCCACGGGAAAGTTTTAGCTTGAATCAGTACCGGCAGGGAAGACACAAATCAGCCAAACTCACTTTCACCCTTTTGGGGAAAGAGCAAACATCTTTCAAATCAGCAAGGACTCTGAGGACATTCTCTTCTCTGGCGCGTCTCTGTCCCCGCAGAACTGATGTCTCCTCCGTGACATTGCTTCATTCATTTACGCAGCAATTTCTGATCTATGTTTAGTGAGGCAGCAGGGCTGTAGCTAGTACTCCCCTAGTCCTGGCCCCCAGCAGTCTGCAGCTCTGCACTGCCAGTCTGTGCCATGCTGACGGCAATGCCCTCCTCTTGGTTTATCTGATGTCTCAGCAGTACACTTGAAGATCCAGGCCAGGCCACAGGACGGAAATAACCCGTCGTGTGCTTGGTACTGTTCATTTTGCATGACAGGGACATCCGCAATCACAGCTTTCACACATGACAGCAGTAATTAGGCTTCACAATTGATTCTCTGCCAAGGCCATGCGCTGGTCTCCTGCTGCATCTCATTCATGTTAGAATAAATAGGAATGCACTTTGTCAGGCAATTGTATTATTTTTTCATTGATTTCACCCCTCTGTAACCTCGTAGTCTAAGTTTGTAAGTCAGCTGCAACTGTTGCTGTCTTCTTTTCCCCATCAGTATTTGTCTTTTAAGCTCTACTGGGTGGGAGCGTTAGGTAAAAATACTCTCATCTTGTCAGCATAAATCACAAAATTGTGCTGCAACAGAGAACAGCATCTCACCCCCTCTAGCATGAATTAAACTTATCGTGGTTTTCCATCCATCCTTTTTTTATATGTCAAAGTCCAGTGACGGCAAAGTAGTGAGACATCTGATGCCCCGGTCACATCCACTTGGGAGATCGCAGAATCTCAGGCTGGATGGGATATATGGTCCCTCCAGCATGCTCTGGGTTTGCTCTGAGGTCTCTGTCAAAACAGATGTTTTGCCTCTACAAGCAAGCACTCAAGAAGTATCCTGATTAGAGGTCCGAACCACCTCAGCAGTCTCCTTTCAAACCGAAGAGACAGTCTACTCCTAATCCTTATTGATATTAAGACATCGTTATGCCTGTCCTTCCCCTCAGGAGGATGGTGAGGTCCCCTGAAATGGTGTTTAGATTTCAGTGTTTACAGCTTTTTGCACTGCCCCCTAGTGGCCAAAAACACCTTAAACCTTTAAAACGCAAATTTGGTTCAGTGTTTCTTATAATACTGCTGAATTTAAGAAATTTCCAGTAATCTGAAACCTGTTGATTCTGAATCATCTCAGTTTTTTACCTGCAAGCTCACAGATTCATCCACTTTGTCCAAAAGTACCATTTGCGCTTTATTGATATCGTTTCTGTTTCCTGTCCCTCTCAGAGCCCATGCGTGCCTTGCGGGGTCTGACAGCCTCAGAGATCCAGCCCCGGCAGCTGGCCCTCCAGTGGGAGCCGCTGGGCTACAACCTCACCCGCTGTCACACCTACTCCTTGTCCCTGTGCTACCGCTACTCCATGCCAACAGGAGGCAGCGGAGGGAACAACGCCACCGTCAGGGAGTGCCTGTCTGTGGATCGTAACACCTCTCACTTCACCCTGAGAGACCTGCCACCCTTCCGCTCGGTCCATGTCCGGCTGGCGTTGGCCAACCCAGAAGGCAAGAAGGAGAGCAGAGAGGTCACCTTCCAGACTGAGGAAGACAGTGAGTGGGCGTTGTTTTTCTCATTTTACCCAGTGAACAGCAGACAGGACAAAAGATGAAAGGGTTTGTTAAAATAAGGCATGCAATTGTTACATCTGTGCAACTGCGACATCATTATGGAGAACAGGCTGTTTTTTTATGTGTGCACTGAAGCTCTTTATTGTCATAGTTTCTCAGCTCAGGCTTTTAAACTTCTTGAATTTCTCGTTTTCTTTGCATGCTCCCTCATGCTCAGATAATTATTGTGCACCGCTTACACAAATCCATGCCTTTAGTCATCCAGACCCAGAAAAAAAAACACAAATATTGACTCACAAAATAAGCTGGATCAGCGTAACTAAATGGAAGATCAGCCTTTTAAATGGAGACCAGTGGAACATTAATCAGCTCGGGCCATGGCCGGTAGCAAAATGGTAAAATGATTTTGCTTATCTTTGTATTTATATTTTCCTGTGTACATCAGCAGATTAGGTATATTCTAATGCAAATTCCCAGAGAGTGGAAGCACAGGAGGTCAAAGACTTATTGTTATGTAGAATAAGCAAGACTTTTCAATGTAATTGAATGCCACTCAGGGAGATTCTTGACCTGGTGGAGAGAGTGAGAGGGAATGACGGCTACAATACGAAAAAGGCATCTTCAAAATGCATTTTAGCATGTGCTCAACAATGGAATATTGTATTATATTAAAGGAACATGTGAAAACGCCAAGCAGTGCAGGAGATGTTGAAAAAACAGACAGTGCTTTTAATTATCTACACCTACACACTGCTGTCTTGTAGGGAGACGGAAATGAATTTGCATAAATGGAATAACATACAGAATGTAGCATGGCGTTTTTTTTTCTCATTAGATTTGACTGGTTAGGAAGTGACAAGTTAAAACACACATGTCAAAAACAAGCCGTGATTGCCCCCCCCCCCCCCCCCCCACTTTACTTGATATTTTGAATGTCAGCACCAATGGAAAGTTTTGCTTTTGAGCCACTGAATGCCAGCCTGACAGTCTGACAGTCCCCAATCCCCCTGTCACAAGGAGAGCCGCCATCACCCTCACAACTACAGTAATTGAGCCGCAGCCGGTGACAGTTCCCCCTGCCTGTTTCCTATGGGCTCAACAATCAAACACTGGTGTAGCACTTTGCTTACGCTGTGTCTCCGCTGCTTCTAGGAAGCAGATTTGGCTGTCAGGGATTCATGGGTACAGCAGGATTTTCCTTCAGCGTGCTTTGCCTACCTCAGCTTCAGCTTTTGAGGCAAACAGACAGGCCAAAGAAGTGTTACATTGCAAGAGGGTAACATTATTCAGTCACAGCGAATATGAAGATAGAGACCTCCCCACTACCTTTATACCTTTATATCCAAAAAGTCACTGGTTAACTTGTTTTTTCTGTATGTACAGTAACATGAAGCTCATTTGAGACTGAAAAAGAAAAAGCAGTTTTAGTTTGAGTGTTAACAACAAAGGCACAATTTACAACAAGACGAAAGAACATCTGTGAGGTTAATTCTGGTTCATTATTTATTATTTATTTGCAAATTTGTTGGCTATTATTTCTAGTGGTTACAATGAAATCGAGATCTGTAAATGTGATACTGACACAAACAGTAACATTATTACCCAAAATGTGTCTTCTAACCATCAATCAGTTTACAGATATTGTGTTTCAATACTGACCTACCATCAATGCTAGATTAAGTACGGTTAGAGCACAACATCAGCTAACATGGGTCTTAGACTTTGTCCTCACACCCAACCTGTTTAGTTTGGCTGAAACCAACCTGGGTCCAGTTGCATGCTTAGTACTTTTCATTTGGGCTGGTGTGAAAGCTGTCAGTGAAACCCTGGCGGCTGGCGCGGACCAAACCACTGAACAAAGACCACTTGAAAAGGTTGGTCTTGGTCCACTTCCAATTGGACTCTGGTGCAGCTGCTTTGTGGTGTGAAAGCAAACAAACCAACCACAGAATTTTATGATAGCAGATGTGATTTTAGCATCAATTCAACAGCTACTAAAAAAATCATCTGCTGATTGTGATATCTGTCTGCAGATCCATATTGTTATGCTAATGCATACGTGTTACCATGGTAACACATGAGCACGTCAGCAGTTGTATTTTTCCCTCATTAAAAAGCTGTTAAGACGGCCTTGATTATATTCGATTTTGTCAGTTCATTAAGTTAAGAAAGTGTGTGACAGCAATTCCACAGTAACGAGCCCTGGACCATGACAGTACGAGATGCCTCCTTGTGGTTCTGTTTCTAAAGTGCAATAGCCTCTAAACAATGCTTCTTTCTCAGGCTCTTTGTGAAACCGAAAAACATAGATACAAACATCAGAAGCATTTAAGTTACCTGTCAGTATAACTTGAGCCCCGTTTTCACCGAGCAGTCCGGTTCGATTCAGCTCGATACACTTTTTTTTTCTGTTTTCACTGTGTTTCTGTGTCCCCATGTTTGGTCCCCCCTCTGTTGGGGCACCTAGCACACAGATCTGGTAAAATATTATTCCTTTGTAACCTGGACAGCCATGACTAAATATGCAACAATCATAAATTGAGAAAAAACATCCAGATTTGACTAAATAATCAGGGATGTTCGACGAACTCGTATTTCTGTTGTATCGTGATGAATACAACGAGCACAATGGTCATAACTTCCATCGTGACTGATAAAAATTATGGCCTGAACTGTTTGAATAAGGACCAAGTTGCACTACCCTGAACATGACTTTAAAATGTGAGAAAACAAAATCCAAAATGGAACTTTGACGTAGGACGCCTATTCTGAAAACTCAAGTCATGCTGCTTTTGTACAAGGATGAGCACTGAATTGCGTTATTTCACCTCTTTAACCGAAAAGGAACATTGTTAAAAGGTAGTTTTGTACATTTTATGAGTCAGTCACACTTTATTCAGGGCATTATTTCGCTTGAGCTTTTATTTCCTTCCTTTCCTTTATCTTCCTGAATGCTCCTACATTTTATGATGAAGAAATGATTCACTCAAAATAGATGTAGGTAGGCTTTTTTTCAGGTGAGCAATTTTTTTTTCACTTATCTGCAAAAAAGTATCAGACTTAGTAACATTTTTAAGTCTCCTCTCTTAGCATTAGCGCTCTTAAGTCTTATTTTGTGACATGCTAATGACTGAAGGCTGTTATCGCCAAGCGTTACCACAGGGCACCAGAGCCAACACTGTCAATGATTATTTATTCTCACAACTATCCAGCACTTGGCACCTGAAAGTAGGTGTAGTCCTTTAAAGAGATGCATCTCATTAAGCCAAAAAACGCAGAGAGGTACTCAGCCAGTTCACAGGTTGGATTACTTTGCTGTTTTTCTGTCAGTAAGGTGCTAAAGAAGAAAAATCGACTGTCATCCTCCAAGACACGGTGCTCTGTTATCAGACAGGAGAAGCCAGAATCTCAATTCATCCTCAGGGCTGAGAGCAGGCCGGTCCACAGTTTCCTTTCATCACCTCCCTTTTGCCCTGTCTTTCTATTCCCTCTGTTTTCATCCTCCTCCATCCCTCCCTGGCCCTGTGCCTTTTCGCTCTGTCAAAGGTGTTTTTACCCCCTGGTATGCCTGCGCAAGAGTCCATTAACTTGAGACCCGAGCCGAGTGTTTGTTTCAGAGAGGTTGTTTTTCTCTCCTGCTGTAGTTCCTGGCGGCATCGCTCCAGAGTCCCTGACCTTCACCCCGCTCGATGACATGATCTTCCTCAAGTGGGAGGAGCCCGTCGAGCCCAACGGTCTCATCACGCAGTACGAGGTAGGATACCTTGTTAGTCATGCAAAAAAATCCACACTCTGCAGCGATACGACCGCCCTCACATCACACACTAATCCTCTCCAGGTGTAGGATGTTATTTTCCCCTTGCCAATATCTATTTTATTCATCCTCCTTCAGTATAATGACTCAAATCAAGGAAAATTGTCCTCTGCTCACTTTAAAGACTGCACTGCTCCCCCTCTTTGATTTCCCCCAGGCTTGTTTTTTCCTGGTTCTCGCCAAAACGCTGGTAGCACACATGAGCCAGAGCCACTAGAGTGAGGAGGACCCACTTTTCACAGTTCATGGGATTTACTGTACATGTTCATATGGTAATGAAGCTGAGGCACAGACTTCAGGCTGTAATTACATGGGGGACAACCACTCTAATTACTTATTTGCCTAAGAGATGCCTCCACAAGGGGGCAACTTTAAATGTTTCTAATTAATTATTGACGGCCCCGTATCAACCGAAGACCTTTGTAGCATGGGTTTTGGAGCTTTTTTTTCCCTATAAGTGGATGTGAAGGTCCACTGTGGCTTAACACATGGTCACCTGGTGGGGAGAAAAACTAGTTTCCATTCACAAGAAGCAGAAGCTCGGAAAGTGAGGAAGTAGGCAGGGAGTGGAGTTGGACTGTAACCTTGCTCTGCATACAGATGAGGTGCCCTCGTCTCTGACCTCCAAATACTACTGCTCTGAATGTGCAGTACTGGATTCCTGAGGCTGATACCATTATCAGTGTTTGAGGGTCACAATCTGATAACAAACTATGTTATAGGCCATGGGCTTGTTACCATATATTGAACAGCACTTGGTTGATCCTCGCACAACCTTGACAAACAATCCATCGTCTGTGAGATGGATTGAATAAGAACCAAACACTATTTCCCTTAGTCCAATAAACCCTTTTGAAAAAGCTGTGAAACTGCCAGTTTTTACTTTTGAATTCTCACCAGCGTTTTCTGTTTTTGCTGCATACAGGTATTGTTGCAACTCCTCCAATATGAGCAACACCTTGACACAAACATTTTTCCCAAACACATATTTTAACATACTGACTTTGAAAATATATTCTGAGAAACAACAAAGCAAAATTGAAAAAAAAAATCATCCTTTTTCATCTGCACAAATTTGACCACTGGGCTGTTTTCGCAGTCCATATTTACACGCCCCAAATATCTAGTATGCCAGATGTACAGACGTTAGCTGTAACGTTAAGCAAGCTAAACAACCAGTCTCTATAGTTTGTCCTCTCACCTCTGTGCATCTATGAAGCTGGTTCACAGTGTCCCACTCAAGTTGAAACATTTTCAATTCCTCCGGATGTGTCTTGTGTTTCAGGGCAAATTTGCTTTCAGGTGTTTTTCCATTGACTTTGTGTGCATTTGCCCCGCTATCAATAATAAATAATTGTACCGTATAATATTGCCTTGACAACGTTTTAAAGGATAAGATATGTACAATTTCACTTTTCAAAATAAGCTATAGAGACCCAAACTGTTTTTTGTACCAGGCTGTAAACATGTTCTGCTGTAAAATGGGGATTGAATTGCTTCTGGAACCAACCTCAAGTGGCCATTAGAGGAACTGCAATGTTTGGCACTTCGTTGACTTCATTTTCCAGTCTTGTAGATTACCGCTTGATCAAAAAAGAATATATTTATATATACACCCAAAATGTAGGGTGTTTTGCAGTTCCGATGACCCATTATATCATAACTGCTGTTCTTTGGATGTCTGCCCAGACAAAACCACGAAAAAAAAACTGACAATTGCTCAGTTTTAGTGTTAATGTTACGACATTTAGAACGAAGTGTGTTTCTAAGCTGACTAGACGAAGCCATTGGCACAAACTGTGTGTCCAGTCAAAGATTTGTGACAGTACATATATTAGAGGAGACTCTGAGAATGTCCCTCAGTGTCATATACCCCAATATATATGTATTTGTGGCGAGCTGAAATGGGTCAGTAATGTCAGCTATACATACATAGAGGCACTAACAGGGGAACTTTGACAACATTACATCAAGAGTTTGGGCTTACTTTATGAAGCTTGTGGGTGAGACTCAGTCAACCAACTGAAGAGGGAACTGTTAAAAAACGGAACAAGAGACGAGCAGTCGTCTTGTCGCCCATAAGTCACGTCCTGTAGTCTATGGGTTAATCAATAACCAATACGTCACGTAGCTCTAACGTGATTTCATTGACATCCATGGACCATCCATCCATTTATCGATCAGTTTTATTTTTGAAACTGTGTATCCTGTTCAAGGTCATGGGGCTGAAGCCTATCCCAGCATGCATTGGGTGAATGGGAGGGAATCCTGGTTAGGCTGCTAACATACTCACACTCATCCAGTTGCAGTTTCTAGTTTGAGCTCACCTGGAGTCCATTTCTCTGGACTCTGGGAGAATATTAACAAGGAAAAGGACAGACCACAGCCAGCCGAGCCAGATTCAAACTGAGGATCTCCCAGCTTCAAGGTCACACCGCTGAGCGAACCGCCACACTGAAGAGCAGCCACTGGAATGACGAATGGGCAATTTTACAAGCAGCCTGGCTGATATCCTCACTTTTATGAATCTTGATTTACCGACTTAAACACATTCATCAAATTGCAACAAAACAGCAATAACACCGAGCTGGTCTTCATTCATACCTGTCATCATCAGCACTTGTTGTTTTTCTCTGACTTTATTTTATCAACTAATCCAGAGAAACGGTGTAAAATCAGGCCAGCAGTGCTGTAGAAGGAGGATACGACACAGAGTGTACCCGAGTCTGATTATCAGTGGCTAACTGCAGCACAAGATTTATTAGATCTGCGCTGTAAGATGACATTTTAAGATTAATTGAGAGGCATTTCTCGTGAGAGAGCCTTTAAATAAAATGCCATCTAAATTCAATCTTTCAGGTGGTGTGGATAATAAGTTATAGGCTGCGAGAAGCACATTAAAAATAGTCTACAGGCTCGTACAGTGAGATTTGTTCTGACCTAACAATGGTATAAATTGAGTAATACTTCCTATGACCTAATTTGAACTCATGCTAAGGTGTTTGAATCCTTGAAAGTCTGACCAGTTCACGATCAGTCAATCGCTGTAGTCCAGAATTGCTGATCCCCAAGAGTTCCTAGTCTAAAGTCTAGCATTGCTGTAATCTGTCGTTTTAATCTGGTGTATCCTCTTCCTGTTTCCAGATCAGCTACCAGAGTATCGAGTCGTCAGACCCAGGCATTAACGTGCCAGGTCCTCGCCGCACTGTGTCCAAGCTGAGGAATGAGACCTACCACATGTTCTCTGGCCTGCATCCCGGAACCACCTATCTAGTGTCAGTACGAGCCCGAACTGCCAAGGGGTTTGGCCAGACAGCGCTCACAGAGATCACCACCAACATCTCTGGTGAGGCCGTGTGCTGACTGCTTTGCTTTTTAGGGGTGTTTCAGCTGTTGTGTGCGTGTGTATTTGTGATAGTAGATCAAAGTATAGACTTGAATGGTTAACTCCAATGACGCTATGCTGATAATGCGTGCAAATTATGCAGAATTTAGTCGTCATAAGAGCACCACTTTAAAGAAGAAGAAAATGTATTTTTCCCTTAAAGAAGTGTCTTTAGCATTCGCAGACAAAGCAAACACTAAGTAATGGCTCGTCATTCCCTTCTTTTGAAGAGCTTTTGATTAAATTACACACATACGTTCAAATTATACAAATTATCTTCATTTTCCTCGAGTCCAAACAGCTTTCAGACGCGCGATGCCTTTGATGAAACGAGAGCAAACCTGTATTAGAGTAAACTGCATATGTTCAGCTTGAATAGTTTTTGGGTGAAAACAGCTTCGTTCAGCCAGCATCGCTGCAAACAGAGTCTGTGTTTACCATTCAAGGGCGACGCAGCAGCTCAGAAATTAGAGAAGACGTGTTTGTGAGTGAAAAGGTTGCCGGTATGGATCTCGAGATTGGTCTGGAAAATGTGTCGAGGGAATGTGGAACGCTCTCATCTACAAATAGGTGACTGCGAGCTGGTCCGCTAATTGTGTTTACTCAGATGAAGCATCACATGTTATTGTGATGTTTTCCCCTGAGATAAATGCCTGCACTGAGATGAGCTTGTGGATGATTTGGATTTTTCGAGGAATCCATACAGGAATAGTGAAAAGTAGGATTCTGGAACACACTTTTTTCTTATTTCTGGATCAGTATAAACTCAAACATGTGGCAAGCTGATGCTAATGTGTTGTTCAGATGCTTAAAACAACCTCTTTATGTTAATTTCAAGAATATACTCGCCATATGGTTTTTAAACTTTGTGTCTCAGAGGCTAATAATAAAGTAGTGTGACATTCTTCACTGTAATTGCAGCTGTAGCCATGGCTGTGATTCAGTTGTTATGATTATGCCTGACACATTAGTTTGTAATGGCTGTAACAGTAACTACATGCAGGGGTTGTATGTGTGTGGTGAATTGATATGGTTGTGCTGGCTGAGTGTTATTGAAGCTGTTGTATTCCTGCACTCCCGTGGTTTGTTGGTGACACTGTCAAGCACAGCGGGTTCAAATCCTGTGTGGCTTAACTACGCTTTCTCGGTTAATGTTAACAGGAGCAGTGAGGAGCAGTCACAATACAGTTATTGTAGCCGTATCCATAGCATCACAGATTTAACCATGACTGCAGCCCAGACATGAACCATATCCGCAGCCACAGCCAGGCAGAGCAGTTGCTGTGCTCACAGCAAGTGGCTGCATGCTGTTGAGGCTCTGCTGTTTGAAGTGGAGCAATAAGTGCATCATGCAAAGTGCCACATCATCTCTCCTCTCTGTGTCCTCTCAGTGTTTCCCTTCACTGCTATAACTGGAGTGGACCCTGGACTGATGCTAGATCAGAGGGGAAGGAAAAAATATTGTGAGGGAATGTGAGACTTAAGGCCTTCACACACAAGGGGCATTGTTTTTCGTGTGATGAATTTACACGCCCATACTATGGTTTTTGTCACGAGTCCTTTCACACAGAACGTAAATATTATTTTATGGAACGTGGTTGCAAATTTGCATCGCTGCTAATATGAATAGTTTTGATGCAGGCAGGTAATTTGCATTTGTTTGTGCGTCACAGTGTGTAAAGACCTGTAATGCGATGTAAGGCAACATTAACTGTAGTGGAACATAAAAGTAGTTTCAGAAAAAATCCCATCATGAATGAATCACAACGTTGTTTGCAGTAACTTCCAGGTAGAAAACCACTGTGTCACGTGCATGAAATGAAATGCCACTGCACGAACGCTGTCTCAGTTATTTAGTTTTTAGCCACCTACAAAAGGCCCACCTAAAAGAAATCAATATCAGTTTAAGCCTATGCTATAATGAGAGTATTTTTACCACTTTACCCTGCTGTCAGGCAGCCCTCTCTGACAAGGGAACTGAAGCTGTTATCTCAAAGTCACCAGACTATGTTGACAAAATGTTACTTTGCAAGCAGTTGCTGGTCCACTGCTGCCTCGATCAGTTAATGTGTGAGGTAAAGCAGAGAGAATACTCTACATCTCAAGGACAATTAAACTGGTACTGATACTTTTTTAGGTAGCTAATATATGTTTTGCCGTGGCCCTCGTCCAAAGCAGTATTTAAGCATGATACTCAACCTCCGGACTGCTCACACTGAGCTGCACAGGTGCAATAGAAGTGGCTACTCTGGCTGAAGGATGATATCACTGATGCAAAATATGGAGCGTAGTTGACTTTTACAAGATAAGTAGGGTTAGTTAAGGACATAAATGGTTTATGGTTGTGATGTCATACAAACAACAACAATCACTGTTACTGTTACTGTTATCATATTCAGCCCTAACCGTAGCTTTTAAAGATATATAGATAAATATCTGTCTGACTTGTACCTGACCTACTTGTTGGTCATGAGGACAAGGCTGCCAGGATTTTCCAACTCCTGACTAGGGCTACAACTAATGATTATTTTTGTTGTCGATTAATCTGTCGATTATTTCTTCAATAAGTCGACTAATCGTTTTATTGAAAAATGTGTTAAAATGTTGAAAAATGTCAGTCTGTCTCTCCCAAATCCCAAAATTATGTCATCTAATGTCTTGTTTCGTACTCACGCCAAAGGGTTTTAGCTCACCGTCATGGGAGAGTGTGTAAAGCTGCCAATATGTGAACATGAGAAGCTGCAATAAGAGTATTTTGGGGTACTTTTATAGTACTTTTCTATGAAAAATGACTCAAACTGATTAGTCGACTACTAAAATAGTCACCAATTATTTTGATAGTCGATTAATCATCAATTAGTAGACTAATCATTGCAGCCCTACTCCTGACAATGTTAAGCCCCGTCTTTTCGTCTAACGCTAGCCGTCAGTCTTTCCCAAATCTTCTCCCATTTTAGATGCGTAGTGTGTAGCTTTCTTTGCCCGTGTTAGTTCTTTGCAGATGGAAATCTGAAGAACCCAAACCTTTCTCACCTCTTTACTATTACCTGGCACCACATACATAACAAGACTTAACCATTTTCTCTCGATATCTCAGCCGTTTGCCCCCGTTTGCTCGGCAACGTTAAATCGTGCGTGCAGGGATTTTCTACCCAGAAGTTATTGGGAACAAACACTGTGATTGGGTCTGTAAAAATGACACTTCAGGGCCTCACTTCTAAACACCATTGATTTTACCGGAGAAATTAATCTCAAGTTCTTCTGTTTGTTGCGACCCCGCACTGTAAATAATGCAGCCTGTTTTCCACCTCTTCTTATTATCTGTACCTGCTCCATCTGGTTCAGGAGGTGGCCTACGTGGGCCCACAGCTGTCAAGGTATACAATTCAACCTACAGTATCAAATGCTCTCCCCTGGCTGAGCTGCGAGAAAAACCCGGTGGGAAGCCGGCTCCTGCACTGATTTTCGAAGCAAACATGAAAGTGTAACGATGCACTATTAGTCTTTTCATAATTCATGCTGGATTTAACCACCTAACATGCACTGGCTCAAACACTCCTCGACACCACTGTGTATAATGCAGACCTCAGCTGCTGTGTGCAGGCGTGAGTGTGTGTTTTTTGGATGACAGGTTACACAAGCAGATTTTTCAACAAGCATTAATGCCCTGCCTCAGAAGCGGAAACATTTCCAATTCCATTCTGCAGCCTTTTTGTTTCAGCTTATCTGTTGTACCAGGATAGCCATTTGCCTCACTACATACTCCAGTTAATTCACTCCCTGTAGTAAACAGAGATGGGAACACTCAACCTCATTGTCCCCAGAGCTTTGCTGAGGTTGTGCAGCTTTGAGATCTGTCCTAATTATATTATAAGGGCCTCTTGTTTTCTCTGTAGTTGGCTGCTGTTTCTAGTCATCATCAGTCAATGGCACTGTGTGGGAGGCCTCCACACACTGCAGCACACAGGGGACGTGTGCGGGTACTGAATAAAGATAGCGCACTTTTATTTCATGTAGGGGTGGAAAGATCACGAGAATATCCAAGCAAAAGTGCAGCAACATGTCTTTAAACTCAAATCTAAACCAAACATTTTTTATCTTTCTGAGGAGTCCAAAAATTAAATGATTCGTGTTTTCTCCCACAACATTTCAACTTTTTTGACTCTTTTCTCTTCTCAGCCCCGGTGTTTGACTATGAAGACATCCCCTCTCCGCTGAGTGAGTCGGAGAGCACCATCACTGTGCTGCTTCGCCCTGCGCTGGCAAGAGGGGCTCCAGTCAGGTACAACTAATACACTGTTCACTCCTACACCAGCATTCATTCAGTGCTCTTCCACACTGTGATATTTATAGCTGCAGTCAAAAAGAACTCTCTTACAGCACCAGAGAATAGTTCTCCAGGCTTGCAGCAAAGCAGATAGCATTTTAACTACAAGGTATTAAGAACCAGAGTGGTTTTCGATTCTCATTTTGTACAGAATGTATGTAATGTTTCAAATTGATTAACAGGGATCTGTTCCTCAATAGGTTGAGCTGTGTTTTTTTGCACTTCTTGAGCCTAAAAAAATACCCAGATATTTCCCTCTCCATCCTGAAACCTGACTCACCATGTCAGACAGTTATGGAATGACACCACATGTCAACCAATCACATGCTGACCGGTTGACAGCTGTGCCACTGTAATAAGCACCACACTCCAATTTCAGTCAGGAATCAATCAGGGTTGGGGAAATGGAGGCACCAGGCTTTGAGAAAAAGCTGAAAAAGAATCTCCAGTCTTTTGTGGAAGAATTTATTTGTTATAATAATGCAAATAGGAATGTGTTGTGTGACAGGTGAGGCTAGGCTCTGTCAAAAACAAGCTGTATAGTGTTTTTCTTTTTTTGTAAACATAATGTTTGGTGTTGCAGTACAGATGGCAGAACATAAAAAAAAAACAGAAATAAAAATCAACTTGGGGGCGTTAGTCCGAAATAAAAAACTATTAAGATTGCATATAGTATAAATAGCCTTTTGTTATTCCCAGGGTATCAAATACCAACACTTTGTCATGCGCTTCAACGTGTGATATCAATGCCAAAGGTAGCCTTTAGCGTGTTAAGGAGATGCACCGGGCTTTCAGCTCACTCCAGCATTATGTCAGTCTAATCAGATTCAGCCAGTTAATATGAATATTTGACTATCTTCTTCTTTTTTTCCATATAAGTTTTAGAGCTTTTACAGGGCTCAGCTGGATGTTCAGTCAGTGACAGCGGCACTCATGTAATTTAGTCAAGCTAACTGTGCTAACGACGGATCGGAAATGTGCAACAACTTCTTTTGGCGACCTTAGATATCACACAGAAGCCAGACACTGTGTTGCATTAAGTATGTATGAGCTGTAAAGTCACCACTTAGAAGCAGAAGGGAAATGTTATCTTGTCGACTTAGGGTCAAGAGCGCTTACTCTGCAGCAAAATCTGGGGAATAAAATGTCCCATAAGCACACCGGACAACACACTTACCAATTGCTCAACTTGGATCAATCTCAGCTGACTGTGGGATCTCTGACTGATGATTTCAATCTCAATCTCGTGTCTTAAAATGACTCAAAGTTCTGAACACCGGTGTCCTGGGGAAAGTCCTGTGTTTTGTGACCATCCACCGCTCCAACGTGCCACCTAACGAGACAACATGGGACCGCTTCCTCATTTACTCTACTACTACTTCCTCTAATAATTATTTTGGTGCATTACTTTCTTAGGAAAGCACACAGACAGTGCATGAGGACAACCTGAGTTATGTATAGAGTGTGACTACTTAAAGCCGTAACACTGTTGCTATAACTAACCGCAACTGTTCCACAACATTAACCACATGTTAGACTGTGTTTCAGCTGTGTGTCACATACAGACGGTAAATGTTGCCCTGTGTGTGACTAAGAGGAGGCATGAGAAAGTGTATTTGACAACCTGAGAAAGAGAACGGGTTGGAATATAAAGCATATTCTATTTTATATGTTTCTCTTGTTAGAGTTATTCTCCTTTTAGTTTTTGCTTTAGTATTTTTCATCCAGTAGAAGTCAACTGTGATTATACTGTTGTTTCTCTCCAACGTCTCATTTATTCTTGAACGAATACTAATAATTGTTGCTTCTATAAATACAAAGCATAATTTTGCACACTGCTCTGTTTATTTCCTTCAGAAGATTGGGCACCATTACAAGTGCTGAATGGCTATTAAAAAGGGGCCATTGTGGTTTTGTGTAACTTGGAACTTGGCTTCATTGTTTTGGCCGTCACTCCTTTTGTTAATCTGATATTGTACCCAGTGAGTTGATTGCTTCGATCTGGAAATGTGGTGACACGACCAGGAGCAGTCAGACAATCAGACAGGTTGTAAATAAACCACAAGTCAGGCCTCTTTGAAAGAGAGAACAAAGCCACAAGGTAAAATTTGTACCCAAACTCTCTGTTGCAAACATCCATCACAGTTCACAGTATGGCTTCTGGTCATACAATAAACAATAGAGATTTTTCTATCAGACAAACAGGACATGACTGTACAGTAGTTTGTTTTGCTTCAGTAGTACTTTGCACTCTTTTGAAGTACTAAGCTCCACACTGTCCTCCTCCAGCGCCTACCAGGTGGTGGTGGTGGAAGAGGATGGCTCCCGTCAGGTGAGGAGGAGGGAGCTGGGCACCGTCGACTGTTTCCCCACACCAAACTCTCACAGCGAGGCACAGGCTAAAGGAGCGCCACATTACTACACAGCTGAACTGGCTCCCAGCAGTTTGCCCGAGGCCACGCCATTCACCGTGGGCGACAACCACACCTACAACGGCTACTGGAACAGCCCTTTGGACCCCACCAAAAACTACCTCATCTACTTCCAGGCCACCAGCAACTTCAGAGGGGTAAGAATTGTTCGGATGCTTGACAAGGCTTTTGTTTCTGGAGCTCAAACACGCCGCTTTTATGATCCAGCAACCTTGACAGTCAATTTAGATTTGTGTCGAAGAAGTCAGAAGGCAGGAGGCAGTTTGCTGGAGGCGCTATGAGAGAGGAAGCAGTCCTTGCATAAACAAGGCTCTGTTTATTTCCAAGTGGGGTGATGTGTTTTATTATATCATTTTTAGAATGGCTTTGGGTTGATTGTTTCCCACTGGTGAAGCTTGACTTCTTAATGGTGCATCTCTTAATACAAACCCCTCAAAAACACCACACAAGCCAAGTGGCCAAATGAATCTTAACTTTTCGAAGATAATTACATTCAGGATGTGAACTCTTGTGTTTTCTTTGCAGTTGTCAGATTCCCTCGTATTCAAACTCTTTAAAAACTTTAGGAATCTTTTTTTCGGGGAAAATCAAACCCTGCCTCCCAGGCCTTTAGCAATCTAACAGAGAACTCCTTGAGCAATTGAAAAAGTGACTGAAGCATGAATAAGAGATGTGCTGGCCGGTGTGCACAGAAGCAATGGAAGTAAATGCTGTTTAAATCATTAGGTCCATATGGAGCTTATGTGCGCCTGCCTGGCTGCAGCCTCTCATCCAGACATCAGTATCTGATTCTCTAGCAGATACATCCCGTTTCCTCTGGGTGCTGTTCAGGGCCGACACACTGCGTCTGACTGAAAACTTCCCCCCCGTGATCTGAAATCAGCAGTGAGCTTTCATGGACCACCATTTGTGTTGATTCTCCCTCAAGAGCAAATTAAAAGCTCTGTTGACATAGCAACTCTGAGTCAGAAATCAGCCGACACGACAAACTGAATATTATAATTCATGTTGATCATTTTCGTTTTTTGTCCTGCAGATATTTTCATCTCCAGTCTATTTTCTGAGCTATAGTTGTGTTTAAGGAGAGATGGACTGCTCAGGGAGATAGAAAAAGAATATTATTTTGACAATTACCCAGGATAAATTAGATGTACGAGGCTTACTATGGACCACGGGCTGCAATTGAATTGAAACAGTAATTGCTTTGGCAGATATGCCTTCAGTGGGGCTTGAAAGGTGCATGATTGGTGCTGCCACTTTGTTTTGAAACACACTAGCAGGAAACAACACGCACCTTTCTAAGCATTTTTCCTGCATAGGAGTCGATATCTAGATCACTGCTATCTGTTGCACTGAAAATGGAAATACCAGCATGCTGTTATTTCATTTTCAACCGTCTGCTACGTTTATCAAAACTCATCATCTGGGATTACCTGCCACTCACATGTTGGGTAGGGTTAGGTTCTTATCTGTTTTTGATCCAGCTCAAAATTGGCAAAAAAACATCCACATTCCCAAAGCTAACAGATCTATTATTAAATATTATTTCTCTTATAAACAAAAAGTAATGTACAAAAACGTGAGACATGCTGATCACCACTTTGACTGCTTTTAAATGACAGATGTAGCTGATAGCAGTTAGCTAGCTAGGTAAAGTTAACGCTGTGTCTAAGCTACTTGCTAAAAAAACACCACAATGACTTTTGTTAGCAAGCCAAGTCCATGTCTGTACTCAAGGTGCACTGAAAGATGTCGCTCGTAGTGACAAACCCACAGAGAAGTATCACCCCACCAATTATAACCTTGTTCCTGGTTATCAGTTACTCATCACATGTTACACTGAATTCAAAGCATGCCTCCACAGTGAGCAGAGAATCCAAAGCAAAACTATATCCATTTACAGATACTCACAAAACTTGCGCAGTATGATCCAAGTCTCATTTATGCAGTCGTATGCTCACCACTCAAGGGCGTTAGCAATGTCGCCTCACAGCAAGAGGGTTCCTCATTCGATGCCAGGGTGGGGGAGCCCTTCTGTGCACAGTTTGCATGTTCTCCCTGTGTCAGCGTGGGTTTTCTCTGGGTACTTCTGCTTCCTCCCACAGTCCAAACACATGCAGATGACTCTAAATTGTCCGTAGGTGTGCATGTGAGTGTGGATGGTTATCCGTCTCTATGTGTGAGACTCCGGCAACCTGTCCAGGGTGTACCCCACCCTTCATCAATGCGACCCCGAACAGGATAAGCGGTTTCAGAAAATGAATGAATGCTCAGTACTCACCCAACGCTTGCGTCTGGCTAAAACATTACAATGTAAAATAGTTTCATAGCACATCCTGAGCTTGACCAAGAACACTACTTGGCCATGCATAAGACTGTACTGGCCTGTAATGTAAAACAAAAATGCTTGTGTTTGGGAAGCACTAAGAGTACAACTGCATTCTATTGCAAGAGATGTGTGAGAGTTCGTAAATGGATGTTTTTATGCAGTTTTGCCGTTGTTATATGTGGACCCTGATTACTTTAATTCATCAGGGATGCTCACCTTTTTTCAATTTTCTGTTCACTGTGGAGGCATGCGAGAAAAGCAAAGTTTTATTTGCAAATTCAACTTAGCAGGTGGTGAGTCATTGATTTACAAATGGTCATTTTCTGGGTGAAATATTCCTTTAGGCTCTGTTTAGCTTCAGCCGAACTGTTCTCATCAACCCAGGCAGCTGGTTTCAGTGGAAAAAGTTCTTAGTAACTCATCGCCCACTACGTACTCAACACAAAACAGCAGGAAGTTAGCAACTAGCTGGTGAACATAAATGAGCATTTATTAGCTAAAGAGATATATCTTTGAGGAGTCGGTGGAGACCAAAACAGAGCTAAAAGGGGAGTGAATATTGGACTTACATTTGCCAGAGGGCCGGACACGGGACTGTATATGAACGCTAATCTTGCTCCGTGTCTGCTGGATGTGTAAATGGACATCAGTTTGCCAACATGTTTACCACTGTAAAAAATGATAATAAGGTGATCATGCTGTATGTCAAGGCTGTGGTGTCAGCCAGTTTAGCAGCCCCCAACTGGCTGCATCATGCACTCATGCGTATCATATTGATATTTTAAGCTAATCAACTTTTTTGTTGTTAATCAGTAACTGCTGAAAGTGAAAAATAAGATGTGCTGAGCACTCATAACATCTTATTTTTAAGTTACAGAATAAGATTGAGAACGTTAATTAGGCTTCCTCTCAAATATGTGGTGTTTCTATGTACTTTCAGACAGCAAAACATGGTCACATATCTCCACTGAATCTTTGATTTTTGTTAATTAGAATTTTATTTACTGACAAACGTTGAAAGCCAAACCTCAGTGGATTCTGTAAGGGATTAGGAAAGAATTCAGATTTGATAAGCAGAGCCGATACTGAAATCAGATTTGATGAAATGCTATCAAAATCCACCCCAAGGATAGGGGGAATTCGATATACTTCAAATCCCTCTTCTTATTAAATTGCTACTTAGATGAGCTCTGGTGTCCAAAAGCCAAAAGCCCACCTTGACAGAGGACATGATGACACATGACATACTACCTGCCGCTGCTTTAATAACCCCTGGGTGGGAGTAAATATGACTTATCTGTCACTGTAAGAGATGAGAGGAGATGAGAATCCACTTGAAACAGATTTCCAATTAAAAAAGCTAATTTGGCAACCGTTTTAGGTGAAAGGTTTTTGACTCCAATCTCAGAGCAAAGATTAGCATAATTGCCCATAAAGCCTGATTTAACTTCCTTAAATCTTAATTTGGTAACATGCCCCTCTGTCTCCAGGACAGGGGTGGCTGTTTGTGGGGTAGATGGAGCCAATCAGTGCACCCGGGTGAGGGACCTCACATGGTTGAGGGGAGCAGAGGTCTCTCATATCACAAGGAGATGTCATCCACTCGGAAATTTCAATTATTTCCTCCACGTAGCAAAGGTCTGGGTGACTTTGACACACACAGCCGTCTGTGTTGCAAGCTGTACACAAGGCTGAGGATTTCGACAGACTGACTCATCATTAACTTGCACTGTGGTCGTTTTTTTCCCCCCTTGTTAATCATTTTGTCTTTGCGGTACCAAGCCAAATGAATTAATTCAGCCTTTTCTGTCACTCACAGGAGACCAGGATAAACTGCATTCGGATTGCTCGCAAAGGTAACGCTTAACTTTCCTTTTCAAGTCTGAAGGATCTTTATGAACATCTTGACGTCAATAAATCATTATTGCATTAACTATGATTCAGTATACCTTAAACAAGGTAATTATGAAGGCTATCTGCTGGCTTCTCTTTTGTGTCTTTTACATTGTAAGCTCCCTGCTTGGATTACTGTGGGGCTTCACAGAACACAGAGATGTTTTACAGCGAAAAACAAGATGGTGGAGCCTCGACTTTATGGCAAATAGTAGGAATGAAGTTAAAGTTATAGAGAACCCTCTAATTCAGACTTTTGGGAGAGCATTTGACATTTGCAATAATGCAAAATGCTGTGCAGCTGGTTTATTTAGACATCAGCTTGAAACAAGATATTAATGGCTAGTTATTTTTGGTTGGTCCTAATACACTGACATGAGTTAGCATTGTTGCACTTCCCAGGGGTCGGTCAATGTCAGCTGGGATATGATAGCAACGTTGAAGTCATGCAGCCGTAATGCAGTTCATTTGTAACCTTAGCTTAGTGCTAACTTAGCGTTTTACTTGTGGTGATTGCAGTAATGCTTCACAAATCATAAACGTGGTGTTCATTTGTGATTATCATGCAATTATCAAGTAAAAGCTTAAGTTCTGCGATAATCCAAAATCTGATGGAAACATCCCATTAGCTTGTTGTCAAGGGAACCAAGGCAATGTTAACTTAATGGTCTACAGCCTACAAGAAAACGTCATCCCAGCAGCAATCTATTGCAGGTGTCAGAATAAGGCGTGTTGAGTGGCAGCAGCTGTAGTTTAGACATGACTGCAGTAACAGCAGGACAGAAAGGACCAAACAGTATAGAAGTTTTTGACAGCAGATGTCAGAGCTAAAAGGTTATGATGGCGTAACAGATCACAAAGTGCTGTAGTGGACACCAACGTCTTATATGTTTGGTAATCCCAGGAATAAATTCTTTGGAAAGGCCGACTAAAGAAATGTGGAATGAGATATTACATGGAGTTACAAAGAACAGTGGCTAGCTAGCCCTGAGGTTTCTGATACTACTATGGACGCCATTTTTTAGCAATAACTATTCATCATATTTGCATTCTTGCTTTTGTTCACTGTCAACCATGCATGTTCATACTGGCAGTGTAACACATGTACTGTAGTATACTGTGCCACAGTCTGTCAGTCCCATTCTAATGAAGGAGATATGTCAAGAGCGCCTCGAGGGAATTTCCTCAAATTTGGCACAAACGTCCAGGTGATTGAACTGATTCGATTTTGGTGGTTAAAGGTCAAAGGTCACTCCCTCCCTCGGGAGACGGGTCAAATGCGGAGAACAAATTCTGCACGCTCAGGTGTGTGACAGTCAGCGGAACTTTAACTTTAATTAGCGTGTCGGACGTCTTTATTAAAGCCCACCAACTTTAAAGGTCGATAAATATTAATATTTCACTCATCAGCTTCATTGTTGAAATATGGGATCACAGGGATCTTAATGACAGCTTTACAACTTGGGTCCTGGGGCAAACGCATTAGCAATCAGACAGGTATCTAACAAGTCCCTGGTTGAACCCTTTTATTGAAACCACTCACTAGGAGGTGAAAATGAATTTGAACTTTCCAGTTATGATCTTAACTCAGTTATAATTGTCAGAGTTGTGTTTTGCAGAGCTTCTCTGCGGTTGCAATACATCCTGCTGTATTTGCACTGACATGGATTGGAAGATTATAATGGATCATAATGAATATAATAACTAGTTAAAACGATGAGGTTATATTGGGGACTTGTTTAACGTCTGATTGCTTATCTGGTTGCCCCATGGACTCCTTTGTTAAACTATGTCTTGCAGTGTTGTATCCCCATGTCTCAGCAATTAAGCCGCTGCAGAAAATGTTATCATTATCTATTGTAATGAGGGTATAAAAAAGGAGCAGGTTATAGGAAGCTATATTCTGAAATGCTACCACATTAGCAGCAGCGCTGGGGTGAGACAGAGGCCACCGGTTGTTTTTTTTCTCAGCTAACATAATGTTGAATAAGTAAAAGTGTGATTCTCTCTGTGATCGTAACCACTACAGGATATTTTTGCAGTTCCAGTGGTTTCTACGATGTGGTACGGGGTGCACGTCACAGACTTCCACAGTTATCCTGGCTCAGGCTGCTGCTTAGGAGATTTGACACGGACTTAGTGTTGTTTTGGGTGCTGCAGGGAGGAAGCCCCCTTGCCAATCTCCCCTCACCAGAGACACAGGAGGAAAGGTGAAAGCAAACATGCATCCGTGTTCTCTCTCTGTTCCTCTTGAATCACTGACACTGACATTTTGGCAAACCCCTCTTGGGCTCGGATGGCTTTGAAATCCAGAATGCAGCTACGTATCCTTTTTTTTTTCCTCCCTGGGAGAGGAAGCGACCAGGAGTATTTGCTTGAGAGACAGACACAGATAGAAGGCTCTCAGTTCAAACAATAGGGGAGAGGGAGAGAGACAGAGGGTGAAATGAAGTTGTCCCCCCCCCCCCTTCCTCCCTACTGAATTATGTCTGAAGTTTGTAGTGCTCTTGAGAAAGGTGGCAGTTAAATTGGATTCCTCTCCCTGAACTCTTTCTTATCTGAAGTGCGATGACATCAAAGAATCCTGCCTTACAATTGTCTGCTGGCGTGTCACGTAAGTGGAGGAGGTGGGTTGCGGGTATATTTATAGGAGCCATTTTTTATTGTAGTTGTGCATATACGACTGTGGCAGGCGGACCCAGAGGACATGCTGATGTTACTCCAGTTCCCTCAGAGGTGCCACAGAGGTCCCGTTAAGCTCAGTCCTGGCTGCTTTTCATTTCCTCTCTCCAGCTTCCCACACACAGATGCTGCCAGCTGTGTTCACCGGAGCACCTGGCCAAGCCGCTGCAGTCGTGGGCGAGTGTTTTTTTAAAATATTTTTTCCTCTCCACGCCACCTGAGCGCTTTTCTTTGTTGTTTTTTGTCCTCAGATGAAACACGGCCAACAGTAGCTGACACTAAAGAACAGTGAGAACATGTTCATTACGAATCAAATCGTCTTGAAAGGTTCACCATTCTGCTACAAGAGGAGGCTTTTATTCATGTCAGCTCAGCTGCTAGAAGAGCATCCCATTTACATTTAGCCTCTGCAGCATTTGAACATTTTGCTTAAAATCTGTGTGACAGCTGAATGAAGTGGCCTCGACCTTTATTTGAAATCAGCTTATATTAGATACGTGGGTTTCAAATACAGACATGTGACAAAATAATCATGTTTTGTCACATTTTGATGTTTTGTTTTCTGATCTGACCCCTTTTCATGGTGCTGTTTGCTGTTAATGCAAAGTCAACACGTCTGCCATGTTTACCTGGGGTTTTAATGAATTTAACATAATGTACATTTCCCAGCCTGGTTGGCAGAAGAAAATGTTTGCATTGTTCATCTCTGCAAAACACAAAAAACTACAAAACTGTTGTTTAGTGAGTCATTGTCATGTTTTTAGCTGTGTTTGTTTACACGCCAAACATGGGTGTTGTTTAGGGACCCATGACTTTTTTTACCCTGCAAATGTGGGTGCCTTTAAGCAACCTATCACTGCTTTACCGGTGGAGATAATGAGGCAATGCAAGAGATTGCTGCTTTTCCTGCCAGGAAAGTGGCATGGTTAGTGGTTATTTTTTAACAAAACATTTCTGCGTTTCCTGTCAGGATAGTGGCAGGAAAAGCTGTTGTTATTTTACCAAGACATCACTGCATTTTCTGCTGAGGTAGTGGCAGGAAAAGTATTTGTTTCTTACCGAGTTATCGTCGCTTTTCTTGCTGGGATAGTGGCACAAAAAAGCAGTTGTTTTTAGTGAGATATTACCGTATTCCCTGCTGGTGTAGTGGCATGAAAAGCAGTTGCTTTCTTTGAAAACATGGCATTTCTTGCCAGGATAGATTCACAAAAAAACTGTTGATTGTCCTGCTGAGATAGTGGCACAAAAAGTGTTTGTTATTTACCAGGATATCACTATGTTCGCCGCAGGGATAGGGGCACAAAAGCAGTTGCATTGCTGCGTTTTCTGCCAGGATAGTAACACAAAAAATATTTGTTTTTTACGAAAACATCAATGCATTTCCTGCTGGGATAGTGGCACAAAAGCAGTTGTTTTTCTTGTTTTACCTGCATTTCCTGCAGTGATAGTAGCATGAAAAGATGTTTTTTACCAGGACATCGCTGTGTTTTCTGCCGAGACAGTGGCACGAAAAATGTTTGTTTTTTACCAAGACATCAGTGCATTTCCTGCAGGGATAGTGGCATGAAAAGTGGTTGTTTTTTTACAGAGAGATCACTGTGTTTCCTGCTGGGATTGGATGTTTCAAGCCAAAAGCCCGTGGTTAACCACAAGTTAACTACAGTGTTGTTAAAACGTACAGTTTCAGTACATATCTGCTACATAGTAAGGTACAAATCCAACATAAGGGCGGTTTGCAGAAACATTTTTCCTGGTGATTGGGTGGACATTTTAACAGCCCTAATTTCATCAGTCTAACAACGCTGTTATGCCGTGCTTACTATTCTGCCGCTCTGAGGGATGATGATCTTCATAACAGAAATACTCTTTTTATTTACTCTGTGTCGAGCTACTGTCAGTGAAACTTAATATTTCCTGCACAGATCCTGTTAAAATCATTCCTGGCTGCTTTTGATTCCCCGGTGAGGTCAAAACTTCGGGAACATTTGCTATATGAAGAACAATTTTATTGTCATACCAGTGCATTTCAGCTTATGGCCTCCATCAGGATCACCATAAAACACATTACAAAGAACATTCCTTCGTAATGTGCTGTGTAATGTTATCCCTGTGGATTTCCGTACATGGCCACTGTTCGATTTCTTTTGGTGCTATGAAATTTATCGTGATAGCCAATTTCTAAATATGGCCCTAAAAGCAGAATGAGTCACCCAGCATGATTTGTGTAATCATGGCAAGTCTGTCGGGCTGCATTGTCTGCCAGGAGCTATAGTCACCACCAATCCACGGCTTATCAAGCCAAACTCAGCATTCTGCCTCACTGTAAAGGCTGTTGTTTTTTTCTCTTTTCAGTCACAGACAAAAAGCAATACCTCCCCCCTGTGAAGCATCAATGCTTTGTTAAAACACAGGGATGTTGTCCAACTCACGTCTGAAACCCTTAAATGACTCCACCTCTCTGCATTTTGTTTTATTCCCCACCCTATTTGTTTTCTCATCAGCGAGATGGCTCGTTAATGAAGAGCATGCTGCCAGAAGTGTAATAACACTCCTTCAATTCATAGTGATTTTTCACCTTTGGATACGACACAACAGGGAGCGCAGATGATTCATGGAAAGGGGGATTTCATGCTCTTGGCTAGCTGAGATGGGAATGCAGACAGAAATGCACTGAGACTGTGACATATGGGTAGGAGGGAAATAGCTACCTGAATGAGGGCATGCATCAGTCCTGTAAGATAACCAGAGCGTTGTTTCTCCCAGGCCGAATATGTTTAGCTCTCCTTTGTTGCTGATATCAGTGAACTGAAATAGCGTCCAAGCCCTCTCTGATACTGTCTAATAATAAGTAATACACTAGCTTGCTGACTGTTGTCTCACCTGTGAGTGCGCCGACTGGATTTGTGTTGACCTCTATCACATCTCGCGCCCTCCCTGGCTTGTGTGAATCACCCTGGTGGATTTAAAACCACAGAGTGCACTACAATAACCATGCCAGGATTACTGTAGGAGACTCTGCAACACCACCAGCCTGTGTGTATCCATCACTGGTTGTGTTTTATATTAATAAGCCTTGAATTGAGCTGCAGTAAGGAACAGGCTTCGACCTGAGGTACCAATCAGGGCTCAACAGTAAGGATTTCCAGCCTGCCTGTGACAAATAAAATGCGACATCAAGCTTGTAAATGTAGCAACTCACTTGATCAGGCGAGTGGTAAAGACTGGACTGGATGATGGAGGTAGCTAAGGAGTGATGCCATCTAACTATTGAGAGCTGCACATGCGCAGAATTGATCAAGTGCTCACGAAAAAATGGAGGTGAGATAATGAAGATTTAACATTACAATCAACCTTAGCCTTTCTCTTTATTCAATAACCGCTAGTAATTAAAAACCATTTGTAGAAATGAAAATTCAGCCATTATCTACTCACCCATATGCCGAGGGAGGTCCCAGGTGAAGTTTTAGAGTCTTCACACACCTCCTCTCCCCTTGGATCTCCGCAAGTGTTGTGAGGACTCTAAAACTTCACCTGAGCCTCCCTCGGCATATGGGTGAGTAGATAATGGCTGAATTTTCATTTTTGGGTGCTCTGTCCCCAAAGGTGGGTAGCAACTAGTTACATTTACTCAGTTACATTGACTTGAGTAACTTTTTGGATAAATTGTACTTTTCAGAGTAGTTTTAATGCAAAATACTTTTTACTTTTACTTGAGTTTTATTGTTTTAAAGCAACAATACTCTTACTTGAGTACAATATTTGGCTACTCTACCCACCTCTGAGTACATAATTACATATATATATATATATATATATATATATATATATATATATATATATATATATATATATATATATATGTACAGTATATGTAAGAATATATTTGTGTTTCTTGTGCCTTGATTTATGTTATGTTTGTAAAGATTTAATTTATTTCTGTTTTAGTTAAAGGGGTATCGTTTAAAATAAGTGAATTTGCTGATTACGTTCATGTTCTTATTTTACAAATAAATCAGACGTTACTCAACAGTTACTCAGTACTCGAGTAGTTTTTTCACCAAATACTCTCTTACTCTTACTCAATTATTTGGATGACTACTTTTTACTTTTACTTGAGTAATATTGTTCTAAAGTATCAGTACTCTTACTTGAGTACAATATTTGGCTACTCTACCCACCTCTGTCTGTCCCTTTAAACCCTGCCCAGGTTCAAGGCACAACATGTAGGCTGTCTCCACAGAGTGTGAAATGTTTTCCTGTGCTCTCAAAAATGCCCTCAGTGGAACAAAATAAGAGTTCACATGTGACCCTAACCACTCTGCAGGGGTTCACACCCACACAGGGTTTAAAGCCTGCAACTCTGTGCAGCCATTTAGAACTGAAGAAGCTTCTTGGCTGAGAGGCGAAACGTCTTCAAGAAACACAAGCAAGTCCAGTTGCCTACGATATAGCACTTAGGATTGCCATGACCTGGATGACTGAGAATCTTCACCGACAAAATAGGAAACTCTGTCCTTGGCATGTACAGTACACGACTATGTTCCGGTAATACAACGCAGAGCGGTGTAAAAATGTGAAAATGATCATGCTGACTACACCTGTCAGTGATGATGAATCATAAGCGTGTGAAGTCTACAGAGCGGTGTTAGACACAACTAAAAAGTTTCTAAGAATCATTTCCACACAGAAACTGTTGAAACTTAAAGGGGCAGTTCACTGTAATTGCACATGCTCACTTCTTTTTGTATCATCGAGCCATGCAGATGCTTCTAAATGTAAAACTGCATGGCACTGCTGCACCGCCATAATTAAGGTTATTTCAGTGTATATACATTTTATACAGGGAGGTAAACTGTCTTGCTTAAAGGGCCTGGCCCCCTGGCAATCCTAAGCCCCCTACTGACACAGTGTACCCAGGCTGTAAGATTCATCTCGTCACTGCCCTAATACAAAAATGGAAATGCAAAACAATTCTAGTAGAACATAGTTGCAATGAAAACACTTCACAGGGAGGTTTGTAAATTATACAGGTTAGACAGGACGCTGTTACTAAACACTGTTACTAAATGGCTGGTGAATGTTTTTAAATCATCGTTGTCATTTGTCAGTGCTGCAAACTCCACCGTTCATTCACCTCCACGCATTTGTGAAATTCCATTTACATATATTCTCAAAAATGGTCAAATAAAGCCAAAACAATTTGCATGTAGAAACCTCCACTGAAGCTAAGTCAGAAAATATGTTGTTGTTTTTGTCACTTGGATGAATCCACCACTTTGTCTGTCTTCGGCTCTGTCTGTGGTAAAAGAACAACACTTCTTTTTGTTTTGTGCCATTAATCAATGAAGAAATCCAGCAGATTCTTCCCACCAAAGCAGACCCTCAATATCGAAACCAGCAGAGGCTGCCAATCTTTGTTGCAACAGTTTTGTTTGTTGGTAATTATGCCGTGACAATGATTTATTGACATCAAGCTGCTACTTGTAGCATCTTGTTTTTGCAATTATAACTGAACCATTCACAGTGGCTGTCTTTGCAAGATGTGGATGAGTGTCTTCCTCACCTTTATGTCACACTGTGCAGCTGCCTGTAAGGACTCTAAGCGGGCTCTGGAGGTGTCCCAGCACGCTGAGGACATGGGTCTGATCCTTGGGGCCTGCGCTGGTGGTCTGGTTGTCCTTATTCTGCTCCTGGGGGCCATCGTCATCATCGTCAAGAAGGGGTGAGTGGCTGTGAAAATGTTTGTGTGTCTGCCGGTCAGTTGATGTGAGATGAATTAGACCTTTCCGCAGTCAAACATTTCAGGGTCTTAAGTCTTATTGTTCCTGTGTAGCCTTTCCAAAGGAGTAAATTTATCTCTATCCCACTTGGCAGCTAGGGTCTATTGAGGAAAGCATTTGGCAATGAGAGTGAATTACAACCAGAGTTAGCGGAATGGTAGAGCATTAATCCTAAACTCTCCCACCGCTGCCTCAGCCAAGCTTTTGTGTTTCATCTCATCTTTTAATTTCAAGGTCTGCGTGCTGGCTGGGCACATTCAAATGCAGCCTGCTCACACTGGAATTGTTGGCTGCTTTCCACCTGCAAATTACCTCTGTCGTCGATCGCACCTGCAGTGTATTCTTCCTTCGCTCGCTGGGCGATGGTGGAACACTCATCTGAGTGTGAAATATTTCATCAAGGGGCATGTTATTCCATTGCCCACTCAATTACATGAAGCGAGCAGCTGTGAGGTGCCAGTGGATGGGCTAGTAATTGGTTAGGAAGGTTGTTTTTGCTTTTTTTTGGAAAGGGGAACTTCTCCGCCCTGCGGAATTTTCTCACAGAGAATAGAGGTAGAGTGAATGGGATGTCTGGAAGAAGGCAGTGACTGATAAGATTCAGTGGGCCAATCTCCCCAGCACAATAGGAACTAGACAGCCACATGGGGGAAACAGGAGCAGACATGCTTATATTTAGCCACCAGATATTGTCACGAATATACAGTCAGACTGTCTAAGTAAATATATTTTGCTTCTGTAATCTTGGGAAAATTAGAGATCCCCTGCAGCATAATTCAGTAGGGTGCTGGTGAAATGCAGGCAATGGAAAAGAAGAAATAAAAAAAAGGGCATGCTGCTCACTGAGACTCGGCTCTGGACCAACTTTAAACTTTGCTTTCTGCAAGTCGAGGAGCAAGCAGCTTTTGGACGCAGGCTCAAACAAGACTGTACATTAAGGATTGGTTTTATATACACATATCCACCCCTTCATTTTCTATACCAAATTGAGTATTTTTTCTTTAGTGTACAATCCCCTGAAAATATGACTCCTTGTGCTACTGTTACTATTGCAGCTTCCAAATAAGTTCAAAAATAGCCGCCCACACACACCAGAACAGGAGATATGATGACCTCACTGTTTGATGATCCAGGTGCTTTGGTTGGTTTAAGAGTCGACTGATTTGCAGAATATATGGAGAATAAAAAAAATGAAAACAAAAATAAATATAAACAATTTTATCAAACAATTAACACTAAGATGAACCGAACACACGGCGGTTAAAGACTGTAACCCATGGCGTCTTCCACGTTCCACACTCGCAGGTCAGGTGGCGCGTTAAAGTGCCTCAAAAAATAATAGGAAACTAGGACTTAGACGTTACCTCATGATGACCCGCTTATATTTACAAAGGGAGTGGGTCCTTGTTTATGGAGACTGTCATGATTACCTCCATGTTGCTACAGTGGCCCAGAAAGGACAAAAAAAACCCTCCTGAACAACAAATACGGGAGGAATTCTAACCAGGAAACACTTTAGCTGGTTGTAATTTGTAATCCTCATTGTGATACCGCTAAATCCCCCTGAATGTGACTCACTGAACCTTTGAGTGGCTTTACTGAAAGGAAATGCAAGTGGGTGTACATGTTTTTTCAAAATAAATAACATAATAAAGACACATAATTAAAAATTTGTGCGCACTGCTCTGTGTTTTCAGTCATTAAAAAATCTAATTATCCGTGCTTTGATGGTACAAGTGTGTTTTTCAGTTTAAACCAATAATGGCTGGTTTGCGATGTTTTGCATGAGAAATAATTAGAAACTAAGCTGCAGGTAGAGGAAGCATCCTAAATCAGGCAATATACACATAAATATATCTGTGGTAAACGTCAGAGAATGTGAAGTTTTCATTGGTCCAGAGGCGTTATGGTGTGCAGCAGGCTCTGTCGTCCGTCTTTATGCTTTGATCCTGCCTCATGATTGCTTGCTAGGAACATTCCAACGCACTGAGCATCTTCATTTATCTTTCTGATGCCCATCTTTGATAAACCATGGTCACCTCTCTTTTTTTTCTCCTCACTCTCTGTCTCTCTCCTTTCCTCCTCCTTCATGCTAATCAGAAGGGACTTCTATTCTTACCCTTACTACCCGTAAGTTACTCCTTTCTCCATCTCCCACCCTGACGCCATCTTCCCCTTGCTTGCCCTTCGTAGCCCCAGGATTACTAGAGTGGAAATGAGCATTGCTTTCTCCACCCCATCCTCCAGTATCGACCCCCCTCCTCCTTCCTCCTTCACCTCCTTTCGCCCCACCACCTCCACCGCAACCCCACCGCCACCCCCGACACTCTTTTGCTATCACCAAATCACACTTTCCCCCTCGTCCAGTTTCAATCTCGTAGCCCTTATATTTCCCCCTCAGTCCAATTTCTCATCTCCTCACCCGCCCTCCTTTCCTTTCTTCCTTATCTCTTTGCCTGTCTTTCTCTCATTCTGCCCCTTCTCTGCTGTCCTCTGTCTGTTATTTCTCCCCGCCCCTCTCTGTCTCTCTGTCTGTCCTCCTGCCTCTCTCTGCATCTCTACAGTAGGAAGAAGGTGGCCATAAACAAGGCAGCCATGTCCTACAGGCAAGAGAAGAGTCGGAAGCTGAGCTCTTTAGACTGCAGCATGACAGAGCAGAGCACTCTCCAGCAAGATGAGAGGATGGCCCACTCCTTCATGGATGCCCACGGCTGCAACGCTCGAAGTAAGACAGCTAGGAACATATGGGTACTCTTGAGAAAGTGTCTAGAGAGATGAAGCTCCCCTCCTTCCTGACCTTCAGCCATGTTTACTTCCAAGCATGTATCCAATCTGTTCTGCCAGACCATAAGGTGCTCTCAACAGAGAAATCTCCTGCAAGTCTCTGGTCTGTTTGAATATTCTGCAGTGCCAGTCAGCTCTCACGTCTCTGCAGAAACGCTGACTTTTTTTTTTTTCCTTGAGCTGCCCCCTAGACTTTTCAGCAGAGTTTACATTAATAAAAAAAGAACAGAGTCCGTGTTGCAGAGTGCATAATGTCAGTGCTGTGCCTTGAAGTGTATGTGTTGATGTTCCCAGATGAACAGAGAAGCTCAGTCAACGAGTCCAGCAGCTTACTGGGAGGCTCGCCCCACCGCCACTGTCGGAGGAAGAGCTCGCCGTATCACACGGGTCAGCTCCACCCTGCTGTAAGGGTGGCTGACCTCCTGCAGCACATCAACCAGATGAAGACGGCTGAGGGATACGGCTTCAAACAAGAATATGAGGTAAGAAGGAGAAATGGAAAGGAGGAGAAAGAAATATACACTGTAATTGGTTTAGGTCACGTCCTGTGGCTCCAATTAAGCTGCAATTATGGGAAACAACATGTGATATGCTACAACATATTGAATGATGTAAAGTTTGCTTTCAACTTAGTGGCAACAATCTGCGGGAGACCCTCTCCTGTTTCAACATGACGATGCCTTGTTATAAAAATGGCTTGACTGTGCAGGTTAGTTAGACCACAGAGTGAAGACACAACAGAGACAAATGATAAAGGAGCCAGAGGAGAGTTTTCCTCGCTGTTTACCTGGGGAGCACAGATTATATCACTCTATTTTAGATATAATAATAATGGAAAACATGGCAGTGGCGTACCTTAAAATAACTCAAGGTCACCTAGTTTCACAGGCGACATGAACACCGATCTCCTGGGGGAAAGTCCTGTGTTTGTTTGACCCATTCACCACCCCAACCTGCCTCCTTAAGAGCCGTATACTTCTTCCTTCTCTACTACTTACTACCGTCAGAGCATCTGTCATGTGATCCCAGGCCTCCCGAATATGTGGGTTATATAGGAATTTTGGTGCATCACTATTCGAAGGTATACATACGAACAGTGCGTTAGAGCAGCCTGAATACAAATGTCATATCATATCAGAGCTAGTTTACATGCGGTTGCTTACTATACTACTTTTTAAATGAACCGTTTTCATTTCTGTCAATAGTCAGCAGAAGCCAAGGTGATGAGACGCACATGTAAAAGAAGAAGGTGAAGTTTAAGAGCGTGTAGCACACCCATCAAACTTTGGTGTAAACTTAAATGTTGCCTTTAAGTGTTTCAACGTCAGTTGAAAAATAAAGCACAAGGCTGAATGCAATACTGTGTTTTCTTGTAATTAAATGTGTGAAAGCACAGGATGAATAGATATATAATTTAAGGTCATTTAGAGTTTGATTTATTTTGATCAAGAATTGCTCTTTGTTTGGATGAAGATCTGAAAATCAGGAGTGCTATAAATTCTTGAGGAATTGTGCTTAATTTAAAACTTTTTTTTTAAAAGGGTGACAGTGTGTTTCTTTTCCGTATTTAATGTTAAACCAATTAAGTGAGTTGTTTTGTTCTTTGCATTCATGTGATATATGGTGTATAAGAAAGACAGAAAGAAAGAAAGACAGAAAAAAGCCTTTCGTCCCCCGAGTACCTGAATAATCCACTGGGTAAATCTGCGACGCTGCTTTGATTAGAACTGACTTAATTAAGTTGTAGCATTAATTAAATACATTAAATACAGATTAACAACAGAACTAAGTGGCAGTTTTAGAGGGAAAATAACTAGTTGCAACGTCGCAGTTAGTGTTTACTTCACTCAAGCTTACAGTCAGACTTGAAACAGGCTGCAGAGCTCAACCCCATCCAACACCTTTAGGATGAACTGCAATGCCAACTGTGGACCAGGCCTTGGCACCAAACATTAGTGTTGGACCTCACTAAAGCTTTGACTGAGTGGGAGTAAATCCCTGCTGCCAGGTGTGAGTCAGACTATAATAAAAGAAGTGGCATTGATACGATGAGAGACATATTTATACGCTGGAGAAGTGTAACTGGACTTTTAGATTGTTGATGCCTAAAAGCAGCAAACCAAACATTTGCTTGGCCAGTAACCATCAGCAGCACTGGTGGCAACTCTTAAAAGAACTCTGGCGATACTCACATTCAGTTTCACCACCTGAGCAGCGCTAAAATGTAGTTCCAGGAACTCATCTCCTAACCCACGGAAAGATCAGTGGAAAGACAAAAGATCAGTTACATTGGTGGAAATGACCTCGTACTTGCTTGTCCACATACTTCTGGCCATTTACTTTATATACAGTGTTTGGGAAGCATGTGATTGTGAGTAAGTCTTTGGATTTTTAAAGCATTATATAGCAAGTGAGCAGAACTGCCGAAGAACAATCTGACACATGAGAGCTAAGGGGCTCAAACCTGTGGGATTTTATTTCTCACACACCTAGACCACCCGTTTCTTCAGCTGGGAAAGAGAAAGGAGTGAAAACAATATTACAGATGGCATCATTAAGAAATTCCTGATATTTTTTTTATTTCATTTGCAGTTAAAGTACTTAGAGCTTATCTCTGTGTTACCGCAGACAACTACTGTCTACTTTGAAAAGGCTTAAATGGAGCGTTTAATATTCATGAGCGAGCAGTAAAATGCTGTTTTACTTCATCTGCATTACAGAAAGAATGCAGATATACTCAACTTCCTGGTGCCGTGTGGACTTAGTACCAGTTAGTCCTTTCAGCATTTTTTTCTACTTTAATATGATGTCCTCCACATCAACCAGTGGTGATGAGTCTTTTTTTTGCACATCCACCTCGAGGAAGCCAGATGCACTTTTTAGATTCATTAAGAACCCTGAGGGGCCAACAAATTTCCCCCCACCAAAATCAATATATGGGTCGCTTTTTCACTCCTTATTCTGGCTCCCCATCGCCTGGAGAAATAAACAAGATGAAGGGGATCAGCGTGCACACTGCTGTCAGACTTCATAACCCTTATTTCCCACAGGGTCGTGCTGCTGCCATTGATCAGACGTGTTGCAAGGCATTGTGGGGGGTTGTGAATGAGTCAGGCCCTCGGTGAGGGTAGGATACTGTATGTGTTTGGAAGCCAACATCTGGAACCAGAGCCAGTGACTAAACACACTGACAGAGAGCATGTCATCCTCCATGACTGATGCAGCCCTCCTATGGGTGAATCTACGCTGTTTTGTTTCCACCTGGAACTAAAGCTCCCCCTGAACCCTGCAACACGGTGATGTAACGCCCAGCTCATAATGGATTCCTGAGGCCAGTGACAAAATTGATTTTGATCATTGAAATTAAACCTGACAGCTTATTTCTGTCAACATTTGTCTTTCCAACATTTTTATAAGAAACCCTTAGATTTTGTGTTTAATGTTTTAGCTTGTTCTGTCTTAAAAGTGGATTCATGCAGATTTATTGTACTGTGAGCAAAATACATGATGAGCGGAACATTTTACAGAATAACAGAGTTGTGCTCGAGTATTTTTTTTAATTTTTTATTTGGAGTATTGGCCATATTGTTTCTGTGTGACCTCAAACAGATCTTTCTTTTTTTCTTCTTTCTATTCAATTTAGTTTAGTTTATTTGATTTATGAAAGATAGACGCATTAAATGAAAATGAAATTCAAGGTGCAGTGCAGATTACAGTGAATCATTGTGTCTAGCATTATACTGTAGAAGCAGCAAAAAATATAATAAAAAACAGTAGCTACTTTGTACAGGGACCAGGTTACATTATAAAAACAGAAAGTACACACTGCACGGTACAAAATACCATTTGAAATGCACAATAACTACTTTATAAAGTGGCCCGGTGCTGATGCCTAATATTGCTATGTGATTCGTGTTTTCATGCTGTTCTCATGCACTGTTTCATACGCACATCTACGGAAAATAACGCACCACAATTTGTATGTAACCCACATAATTCGTAAGGCTGCAATCCCGTGACCAATTCGCTGCTGGGAGTAAATAAGAAAGTGGTATAAAGAGCAAGAGTTTGTACGAGGTAGGTTAGGGTGGTGGGCTGGTCAAACAACCACAGGACTTTCCCCCAGGAAATCGGTGTTCATGTCCCAAGTGAAACCAAGTAAACTTTGAGTTATTTTTAAGTATGTCATCACCAGGTTTCTTTTCCCTAACCTAACTTAACCTAACGTAACCTAAACAACCTAATTTTTCTAAACCTAAAATATGTAACTTTAACTTTACGTTAAGTACATAACTTTACATTTAGTATGTAACTTAACATCAAGCATGTAACTTACGTAAGTATGTGATGTAACAATGCCATTCGTGGGATGCTAATTTGTTAGATATGAACTCTTGTATGTGCATTTTCATAAGACATTTGAACCGTTACGTTGGGGTTTTAAAGACTTAAAGAACCTGAAAATCTATTTTCTCAGTCAGCTTCATACTATAACTAATGAGGTCCAACATGAGCATGCAAAGTTGAGGAAGTTTTGGTTGTTTCACATTCGAGATACAACAGAATATTACTTTATTGTCCACCAGGTGGAAATTCGTCTTTGGCTCACCAAACATAAAAACATAAAGAACATAAAACATGGAGCACAATAGCACAGACAAAGTGCCATTACAACATATTCAAAACAGTTCATTTCTGTGGCTTCAACAGTTTTCATTCACTTTGTTGAATTAAGAATAGTGACGGCACTGGGAATAAAAGACTAGCAACAATTTTGCTGGCAGTTGTTACGATCGTAGACAGACTGTTCCTAGATCTGCAGCTAATGTGACTGTACCAGGCACAAAGATGAAAAGTTAAAACACTTTCAACTATGGTTTTATATACAAGATCTAAAATGTCTGTATTTTCTTGGTTTTAAGATGCTGGGTTTGTCTTCACTGCTATATCGAGGGCAGATGGACTTGCTTGAGTTTCTTGAAGACGTTTCACGTCTCATCCAAGAGGCTTTTTCAGTTCCATAGAACTAAAGTCCAGTTGCCTACGATATAGCACTGAAGATTACCATGACCTGGATAACTGAGAATCTTCACAAACCTGGCAGGCTTGGTTGGAAAAAGACGATGTTGCAGACTTCCATGAACCAATGAGGATTTGGCAATGTTTTATGATTTCGGTGAAAATCAATAAGAGATGTGGGGTTGTTTGCTTACGTTGCCAGGCCACAGTCAGAGTAACACTTTGGAATTTGTATCCAAATTTTTAGGCTTCAAGGGGTAGTTTAGATTTTTTTAAGTGGGGTTGTACTGTACAAGGTACTTATTCATAGTCAGTGTGTTATTTATGACCACTGAACCTAAGCATATTACTTTTGTGGATCGGGGTTGGTAGCAAAACATATGTTAGCCACCTAAAAAAAAATTTTCTAAAAGATCACTCTAAGTGGACGCTATATTGAGAATATTTTCACTGCTTCACCTTGCCATCAGATAGCCCTCTCCTTTGGCACTACATTTCTCAACTGTAAAACTCCAGTACTCCTACATATCTCTCTCTCTTTTAGCCCATTCAGTCTGCCTCTGCAAGAGTTCTTCTGTGTTCTCCGGCTCCTTAGCGTATCCTCTTGACTCCAGAGTGAACTGCATTTCGTACTCCCTTTCATAATCAGTCTTTTTTATTTCCTTGTATGTGTTGTCTCCTCTATAAACCGCTGAAAGTCTGACCCAGGCAACTGATCTGTGGCATAATACATGCACGGCACATTTTCACTCATGCATAGGAAGTTCTGTGGTTGAGAAAATGCAGTGTCAAAGGAAAGGGCTGTCTGATGGTAAGGTATAGCGTACACTTACAGCGTACACTTAGACTGATTTCTTTAAGTGGCTAAGAATGGTTTGCTGCAGCTCATGTCCACAGCAGTACATAGCTGAGCTTTTGTGTCAGAACTGCGGCCTGCTTCTCCAAACTGGGGCGTGCAGGCCGACATCTACTGCATGTAATACACTGACTATGGGTAAGCACCACATACAACCCAGCGTCATAACATCCAGGTTTTCCCTTTAAGTGTTTAGCATGTTAAATTTGACATACACGCAAGTAGTAGCTAATTAAAGTAAAGCTTCATGAAGGTGAACAAATTCATGTTGAGGTTCCAAACACACAGGGTGCTGGACTGAGACAGGTTTGTTAAGCAGGCTTAGATCAGGCATTACCTGTGCAGGATCCAGTGGCAGCTGTAATCCCCTGATCAGCTTGCTGTGTGCGTCTCTGCCGGGTTCTCAGGTGGTCCCACCTTCGCCCAGGGGGGATTGGTCGGCTGCAGATGAGAGTATGAGAGCCTGGATGTGCCTACCGATACAGCAGGGAGATCAGGCTGTGACTTAAAATGTTGCAGAATATGACAAGACTCAAGCCAGGCCCATCCACTCTCATATTTTTTTTTTGGGGGGGGAGTTCTCCACCCCCACCCGCTCTTTTATCACTTACAGTATTGATTTAGATTCAATGGCTCATCTCGCTGCACCAGCAGATTTAGTAGATGGGTGTCATAAACAGCTGTCCCAAATTTAGCAGTTTAACACTGAGGTATTATGGAGCAATAGCTTCTTCAAGCAGTGAGCCCCACACTGTGCGCAGAATGAGAATGACTGCAGTGGGCTGCCTCCTTCTTCTCAAGGCCGCAGCCATCTCTCAGTGCTGCGTGTCATCTCTCAGCCTCGGTCTCTCCCCGCTATGTTGTGGCAGATGTCTGTTGATGACTTGGCAAGATGCTATAATAGTGAAGTTTCTCAGACAACCTTAGGGTAGCACTTTGGAGCGCATTACCAAAGTCGTTTCTACTCTGGGTTTCAAGGTGCATCAAGGGCCTCAAAGACATTGCCCCTGTTTGTTGCAATATGTTTTTTAATAAACGTAACGTGTGATCTCTGACTTTACATTGCAGAGTTTTTTTGATGGCTGGGACGTGACAAAAAAGAAGGACAAGACCAAAGGAAGGCACGATAGTCTGCTCAGCCGTAAGTACTGCAGGGTTACAAGAGAGAAACACTGATGCTGTTGTTACTTGGCTCGGTTTCAGTCTCATTTTACTGTAGGTTACAGCACACCTTAACTTTTATAGCTTTTCACGCATACACTGTAAAGTACATTAACATTTAACGACAGCACCACTGTGTGTTGCAAGTCTGCCAAAGCCAACCAATGATTATTTTTACTCCCACCTGAACGGCTGTTAATGTGAGAAGAAAACAATTTATGTTGAAATGTTGGATTATTTAAGACTGATCGTTCAGTAGTGGCTTTAATAGAGGTTTTGAAATGCTGGACTTGATAGCAAGTACACTCAATAGCTTCAGTGCACTGTGGTGTTCTATTACTGTCATTGTGGAAAGAAATAACACAGTCATTATGGTTATTTTTTTCATCATGAGTTCTAAGTTAAAAGGCAAGGCAGGTTGCGTCACAGATACAGCAGACCGAGAGTACGTCCAAATGAAGTCGGTTACATTTGTAAATGCATCATTTTCTCACCATTCCAGCTCTCAGTCCAGACTAAAACTTTGCGCCAGTGAAGTTGAAAAGAACTTTCTGTCATCTCTGACCTTATCTGTAATCGCTCAGTTTGAGGGCCAATAAAGCAGAACACATAGCAGAGCTACTGGCGTTGTGATTATAAGGTAATGATTTGATGACCACAGTGCAGCAACAGTGTTTATAGGCTGCCATTAAATTATTGTTTCATACACGTTCAGTGGTCTGACAACAGAAACAGAAATATATGTAAGTGAAAACAACTATTCGGTGAATTTGACTACATTAAATTACTGTATGGTGACTATGTAGCTCTCTAATCTGATGTTATCAAATTCTCCACTCTCAATTATGTCATTTTTATCTCAGCCAGGCCTGGATGAGGATCATGTCGTTGGTCGTGTGTATGCGCGTTTGTGTGTTCACGTATCCATCTGTCCACAGCTAATCTCACAAACTACTGGACCAGTCAGGCTCATGTTTTGTGTGCACATGTTTGACTGTACGCTCAAGGACCCCTGGTAGCTGGAGTGACTCACAATTGTTGAAAAGCCTGTTTTATTGACTGCTTCGTGCCGTGATTCACTGCTTACTTCTCACTCCTTTTAAAATGGACGCTAGGGGCCACAAGGTAGGGGCCGGCTCAGCTGAAAACAGCAAGTCTTACCGTCTGCAGCAAACATTTTGGCTTTTGTCGTGTCTCAAAAACTGACATCCATATAAAAGTTTGGTCTCTTTTTGAACCAGTGCATCTGGTCAGGCACATTATGAGATGAGTAAATTCTTATTTCTGTTTTTCCTTGTTATCATCTTAACTGTAAGGAAGCTGGGAAGGACAAGTTAAATGGGCGCAGCTGCTCCAAGTACCCACTGTCATGGTTACGACCCAGTTTTGTTCTGTTTGCTGCAAGGGGTCATACCACACAAGAAGCATCTTGAAAGTGAAGCACTTAACCTGCCTGATTTTGTGGACATGTGATATTTTTGCTCCTACCTGTAAAGAGGCCATTAAATGGTTTCTGTTCTTGTCTGTTTTGGCTGTACTATTGTTGTCGGTGAGATCAGTATGTTATGTGAACATTATTCCTTATTCTCTGTGACATATTAGGATGATTTTACGACTATTTGCTTTAGATTTCTTACATATAGCTCCCTTAATACCGTTCGAAGCGTAGTCCTGAGTGACATGGATCAAAGATTTCTGGCTATAATTTAGTCATCAAAATACATTCATCCTCATAATTATATTCTGTCTATATTTTAAATATAGTGTTAGCAGGAGAACTCGATCAGCTCTGTGCAGCCACCCTCAGCTCGTTAAAAAATAGACGAGGCACGCATTCCTTGGACGTTTCTTAAACGTGCCGATCGTCTTGAGTGGCCTTGATCAGCCTGAACTGCCCCTTGGTCACCTGATCTGCAATCTACTTAGTGTCATTACAGTCAAAACTGTTCTAGTAGACCAAAATTATCCGTTAGTTAATGAGGAATGTTGATTGAGAAAAAATGAATCTGCAGAGCTACACCCCAACCTTCACTTTATTTGAATTTGTTACGATAGAACACCTGACATCCGCATTTGTGTCCATAAAAGTCAATATATAAACCGACAGAGTGGATGTGGTGTTGTCATCACGTAATCAGTGAACCTAAAGTCCTTTTTTGTGTGTTTCAGATGATCGCCATCGAGTCAAGCTGCATTCTCTGCTCGCGGACCCCAGCTCTGATTATGTCAATGCCAACTACATAGACGTAAGTCACCTTCAGTCTTGTTTGTCCTCCTCCTTCACCTCCTACTCCCTCATCTCTGGCTTTGCTGATCCCACAGCTCCGCGCTAAGAGCTCGTACTAGTCAGCTTCTATTGTTGTGGTTGACCCAGTGCCTGACCAGAGGACATCTCCACATACTGCCTGAGGTTGTGTGAGCTCTCTGTTGCTCAGACTGAACTGTCATTTCGTAACTACACCCACAAACTATAGTATTATATCTAGGTGTGCTACTACATGCAGGCTTTGAGGTGAGATTTTATCGCAGCAACTCCAGAGATCCTACAAGAGCCCATAAGCTCGGAGCAGCGGGCATCATGACTCACCCAAATGCTTTTGTAAGGCGACATTGCCCTGCAATTGGACTCAATATAACACAGCTGATCCTTTCATCTACTTTCAGATATTTTGATCTCACCTACAGTTCAGCTTGAGTGAGTATCTCAGGGAGCCTCTCCAGTCCCAGCAGCAGTATGCACTCCTGCCAGATCCTATCTCTGCCGCTTTGCATCAGATGGACCAAAACTATCTGAAGGACAGTTACTTTTTCTTCCAGCACAGGCCAGGGTCTGAGATCTGCTGCTCGCTCATAATGGAGGGGTCACTTGAGGGTGACTGTGAAAAGCTCTCAACAGTCTTTCCTCCATTTTTTGGCACTGCCTGCTGAAGCACTCATCGCAGGGTTTAACCTGAGTTGTTATGGTCTCTGCATGCTGTATTACGTCCTTTGTTTCTACTGTTGTTTGCCGAACAAAAGGAAATGTAAAATGGACAGAGAGGGCCGATCAGTAGCGGGTGCCTGACTCAGCGTGTGTGGGTGGCATTGGTTAAAGCGGAACGTCAAAGCTCACAGGGCTGTGCGTTGCCACTTTATCCCCTTTAGTGCTCCGTGAGGGCTCCATTAGGACGAACGCTCCAAGGACCTTTGTATCATTAACTGTGCTGTCTACAGCACCGCCCGCATGTCATGCCAAGACCCCTGGCTCACAACGCTGCAACAAAATGATTCCAAATGATTCATGGAAGACGCCAAGGTTGGAATAAATGGAACATTGCTTTTATTTAAAGGTTAAACCAAAAAAGTTCCAGCGCTCTCTCCAGTCATTCACATGCAGGTTTACATAATTTTTTTCTTTGGCGTTGGTTGCAAGACGTGACACTTTTATTTCAAATCTTTTGATGTTCCCTTTGTTGCCATCTGTTGCTGACAGGTGTAACACAAAAGTGACACCATCATCATCATCACACTCGCTTCTTGACAGACTCTGAATTCAGTGTTATTAACGCCCCCTCAGGTAGTGTTGTCTTGCTCTGATGCTCAGGAAGGAATACCTTTCACACGTTTGTTTTGGAATCAGCAGTAATGAGTTCAGAATAAGATAAAATGAATGAGCATGGGAGGTAACGGCTGAGCAGACAAATCCAAGCCGAGTAACCAGTAAGTAATTGGGCTATCACTTAGGTTGGCCATTTCATGTGTGTATGGCTGTGTTTGTGTGTTTTAGCTCCACCTTTCCGTTTCTTCTGACCGTCCATTTCAATGGGCAGGTTGTGTTATCAGTAGAGAAGCAGGTAGACAGTTGCTATATCTGTCGCTATCAGCCAGTCATGTCCAGCAGATTGTGAAGTTTGGCTTCCAAACAGCTGCTCTGGCTTGAGTGTGTGAGCACTGCGACTCATGCATGGATTCTGAAAAGGTCCATCGACTTATTCCTCAGAGCGTCTGCAGGTTAATAAGTGTTAAAATGTCTATTTTCTAGATACCAGGCCTTTAAAGTCGTTAGATAGTCTCAAATTTGAATATGTGAGGTCATGGTTGCAAGAATGTTTTATCCAAATCTTTAAACACCACAGCTGAACTTACTGTCTTTCTAGCTTATAGTTGCACCTACCTGTTGGCAAAGTGTAGATTAACCTGACTCACTCTAATAACTGTATTCCTACTTGCCTTTATACTAGCCTGCAATGCTTGAATAAGAATAAGGTTCAAAAATCTGTCATAAATTTAATTAAAAATTATCTTGAAAGGTAAAGTCAAACATGAACTGCAGGCCTGAAACTGTCTAGACATTACCTGAGGGAGCTGTGTGTGAGAATGCAAATGTCCAAATCAGTTGGATCAGACATTAAACTGACTTTATCCTGCCAGCTGCTCAGAAGAGAGGCCGTTTAATGTTCGACTGAGCACACGTGTGAATATAGCAGGTTATTGTCTGGAGAATTGACAGCGAGCTAGCAGGTGAACAGATGATGTTTCTGTCACATGGCTCGCGGGAAACTGGAAGAAAACAAACATCCGCAGGTGAAGACGAAGGGTTATTTACGCAAATATAGCAACAAGAATGTCTGACCGGAGAGGTGATGAGATCTGAAGGAATGGCAAGAGATTACGAACCATGTCATGTTCGCCTAAACGAAATGGACCAGTTCTAGTAGTGAGAACGCTTTTGACACGGACAATCTCTGTGTGCTACATGCGTGGAAGGGAAACTCCAGACAATGTGTGCATCTGATTCTCTGGACATCGTCTGGACTTCGTATGAGAAGACAGCTTAAGTGTCTGACACCTGTAGACACCCTGATTCCTGGTTCCTGGTCAAGCTGATCATTAACGGCCGGCCAAAACGACCCTCTGTGCTCCCGAGAGGCCGTCCGCTACTGTTTCAGTCGATACCTTAAGGGTATCAAGTTCTGGTACCCAGCCCTATGAGACATTATCCCTACCATGCCCTCTTTCATTACAGAACTTGCTTAAGTGTCATCTGTGTTATTAACACCAAGGACAAGTCTGTGTCATCACTGGCTCCAGATAAAAAGTCTTTACTTAAAACTATGGAAATAAAGGTGTAGCGTGCTAAAGGTGAGTAGGATTAGAGGCCATTAATAGAAAAGACAGGCTGGTTTCTAAAAAGCAAAAGTGGTCTTTTGCGAGGAAACATGGGAATTTGAGGCTTTTGAACATTATTCTCTCCACAGGTCCTGAAGGCAAGCTGCTCTCTAACCATTTCATTACCCTCTTTTCCTGGTCTTTAATCACAATAACTAGCTCTTTTTTCCTCCTACTCTCTCTCTCTCTTTCTCTCTCTCTCTCTCTCTTTCTCTCTGTTTTCCGCCCCCCGTTTTCAACCTTTTGGCATCTCTTAGATTCGGATAAACAGGGAAGTAAGTATCTTGCTTCTCCTTTCTTCCATCTCCTCTCCCTTTTCATGCTGCCCCCTCTCGCTGTCCCTGCCAGCCCTCCATGGCTTCCCTCCAGCAGCAGATCTTCCTTCCCTTTTCTGCTCTGAGCTGCTGAGCCTGTCCGCCATCACTTTCCCCCTGAGTCAAATTCTTTCCAAACTGAGTGCAGCAGTGCCCTCTTTCATAGTGAGACGCTCACCTGGGGTTCTTGCTTAACATCAGGCTGTCTTATAAAAGGCGTGATAGTACGCCACAGAGGAGAGGAGACTGGGTCACATCAAGCAACTCAGATCAAAGCCAGAGTTTATTGTTACCATGACTCAGCAAGCATTTGAAACATATTCAGTGGCAGTGAACTGGGGGAAAAACAGATGCAATCACAGTGCAGACAAGAGTGGGAATCATTTTAGAGACACCTACAGACTTCTTCTCGGGGCCCATATTCATCAAGCATCTCAGGGAAGGGTTAGTGTCCGGTCAAACCATGAAGTGGCACAGAAAAATTCTTTTACTTGGATGTTTGGTGACATGGTGACTAATTTCAGGGCTATTTGGGAAAGTATTGTGGCTGACAAGATAACCAATTACATGCTAGCTAGCTGGTGACATCGTAGCACTAAAAACCAGCAAGTTTTACAGATCGTCAATTTCCAGTTAGTAGGTTAGATAGCTTGTTACCTTGCAGTCAGTCTCAGAATTCATCCGCTATCGTCTGACAACTAAAAAGCTTGTGGGGGCATTGGCCAGTATTTCAGTGTCCCCATGGTCATGACAATCCTGGAAAAGTTTTTTAAAAATTACAAAAAGTCTTTCCCAGGGCTGGAAACTGTTTAATTAACAGAATGTTTTGGAAAAGATTTAAATATATATTCTTGTTTCTATTCCTAGAGATACTAATTAAAATCTAGCGATGCACTGTGACTGTTAAAAGGAGAGAACAGGAAACTGCCCCACGGCTATTGTGTAGGGGTTAACCAAGGCTTTATCACTGAGATGTCAGGCACATATGACATGTGAATATTCACTGTCAGTGTGGTAGATGACTGAATGATGCTGGTGACAGTTACAACAGATGGATAGCTAAAGCTAGCTTGAGATGGAGGCTGCTGCAGGACAGTCATAGAGTAGAGCAGCATCAGACTGTCGTCTCCAACTAACAGTTGGCAATGAACAGGTTGATTGTTTACAGACGCTGTAAACACTAACGATACCTTGTGATTCAATCAAATATACTTATTTGATTGAGGATAAGCAATATCAGGCCACTGTGTTGGATTATTCATCCATATGGACAGAGTAAGCCTGACAATGATCAACCATAATTTATGAAGGTATAGCTTACGCTACGTTTCAAGCAAGGTTGCAAAACAATTATTAGACATTTGCATAACATAAAAGTTTGTTAAACAAGAAATAAATGCACACGAGTGTCAAAATTAGATTGCACTGAAAACTATAGGATCTTTTGTTTCCATACCTCCAAAAAAGGGGTGCTGGTTTGGTCTGTTGGTAGTGAGCAGCTAGCTGGCAGCCGGGATGTCTTATGAGCGAGTCAAGTCATCAAAGGCGAGCAGTTTGCTTGTCTGCAAATGTCTAGGTAGTGCCTTTTTAATAATGTACGGCTGAATCCGGATATAGGCCTTTACATTTTAAACTATTCAAAGTCATGGAAATGGGGTAAAATATTATGGAAACGTTATAGATTCATTGGTACAAATCAGTGGGAACCCTGGGAGTTGCGAGCGGAGATCCAGGCCCAGGCTACCTCTTCTTTATGCTGCTTATTGTTCACAGTTTGGTTAGCAACCTCAGACAGGTCCAGTTAACAATTTGGCTAATTTCTATACACAGATATCTGCATATGAATGCAGAAAAGCTGGTTGTCAGACGGTAGCCGTTGGCTTCAGAGATTGTATTTCAGCCAGTGCCTTTTGCCAAAACCTGCTCAAACATGATTGATCAACACTATTCAGACTACAAACTGAAACTAGATCACTTCCAATACCCAAATATTGTACTGTTGCCTACAGATTTTGCGTACATGTGCAGAAAGCCCACTTGTTTACAGAGATTACCTTGCAGTCAGCAAACTAGAAAGCTTGGTCACTGCCAGTGAGCAAGTTAGAAAGATATAAGTTTTCCGGAGCAGTTTAAACCCCAGCAGCATACAGATCTGTGGCTCCCTGTTCACCCCAAACACAAAAGCTGACCGGTGACACCTATGGAACACACATACACATGTTCTATCAGTCGTGAACACTGCACATGTAAAAGTCTTACCTGTAGTCCAAAAAACCCCAAAATGCGTCATGAAAGATACTAAGTGGATCAAAACAGTTTGTGGCAGCCATTGCTTGAATGCTTGCGATGGTAATTCCTCCACCCACACATTAACTCTACAGGAAATGAGTTCTTGCAAATTTCGGCAACAAGGAAATGAAGCTACAACAGGGATAATTTGGACCCTCAGACTCTAAAATACTATGGTGGGTAGTTTTCTCAGATAAACACATCAACTATCATTTGTGCATTTTGAAACTGTTGTCAGATTTGGCAAAGCACTGTATATTTTTAGCCTTAACTTGTGCTTAAGCAGCTCTTTGTGCACCCGAAAGCGGTGATACTCTTTCTCTTGTTTCACTTCCCATGCAGCTGATTTTAAAATGCAGGCTGTAGGTCATTTGAATTTGTGGATCCCAGTGTTTGACAAGAAAGAAAGAGCCCTAGGTGTTGCAAAACCCTGATCCTGGTCATTTATTCTCGGCAGAGCCAGCCTCAGACCTCCCTTTAATGTCCTCCAGTTCTCTCTGGGAGGATGGTTTCTATTAACATTTAAAGTTTCAGCAGTTTTCCTACAAGCGATTATGAGATGCATGATAAATATGAGCACTGATTTTCATCCACTTGCATACACCAAGGTCAAAATTTCACTAATTTGTCACAGGTTGCAGCGAGAGTGAGCCAAATTTGTCAAAGCAAAACAAATTGGAAGTTGTTTTTCTGTCTTTTTGATAGTATTGATAAGCTCTCCACGTCTCAAATGACTCTGCATGTTTTATTTTTGCCTTCTTTGTGATCCATTCTGAATTCACATTGCTTGATGTTTTTCTGCCTGCCTGCTTTTGGGAAATGCGGTTGCCAAGGTGACAGACAGGAAACTGGTCGGCCCAGGGAAACTCAGCAACGGAGGCTCATGGGAATGAGGGTCGCTGCACTCTTTCATAGCGATGGCCATCCATCTCAACTTCCCTCTGTGGCATGACAGTTATGGAATGTAATTTGTGTGCCTGCCTGGCTGAACAGTGCGTACGTGTATATCAGTGTGTGTGCTGGGGGATGGGGAGTTGTCGTGTGTGTTGGGGCATCTGTACAGTGTTTGTACAAATGTTTACTCTATACAACAGTCGGAATCGCTTTACTCATGAGTTATGAGAGGGCGCACTAATCTTGATTCTTGGGATCTGTCATGATCGGTCGCTTTGCATTCAGCACACGGGGTTTTGCCTGGTGGAGGGCCAGGACGCCACTAATAGCCTTCCAGACCGTGCACACTGTATCATAACTGCGCTAATGCCAAGCTGAGCGGAGAGGAGACAGCCAGATCAGTCAGTGTCACTAAGTTAGAATTACTCCCAGAGCTGAGGATCCCTCACTTGTCAATCTACCTTTTGATCAGCAGCCCTGGCTGCATGCAAAGCACCGCACGCAGGGCTGCTTTTGAAACGCAGCGCCCTCACTCTGCATGTAATGACCTCGCTCGCAGACAGACAGAGAAAAACTTGAATTAATGCCATTTCTCTCTGCATTATAATTCAACTGTGATCCCCCCCCCCCCAAACTTAGAGCCTGGAAAGTGCAAAGAATCTGGCCGGTCAAACGCGCTAATGTATTTTAAGCAGAGCGTCATCAACTGATGGCACGGCGCAGATTAGTTCTCACGGCCGCTGAAATATCTTCAGTCAAAAGCAGAGCAGAAATTTAGCAGCGCGCTGACATCAAACCCAGCTCTGAGATGAATAAGAGATGACTTGATGCTGAAAATGGAGAAAGAGAATGGATGGGAGGGGTGAAATGAAAGTTAGAGGTCCCTGAGTCTCACTTCATCATATGCTCTTGTAATTATTAACTCTCCTCTCCCATCTCTTTTTCTTTCCTCCTTCCGCCATCTCTCTCTCTCTCTCTCTGTCACACAGGGTTACCAGCGATCAAATCACTTCATCGCCACGCAAGGTGAGTGTAAAAATACCCCTCAGCGATGCTTGACTACTAATGTTTGCTTTTGTTTGTGGCGTTCTTTACACAGCAGCCCAGCTGACAATATTCTAATGACTTAAGTGAATTATTAATGTGTAAACAACAAGGAGCCTGTGTTGCCTCACGCTCACATCTGGATTTCCACCATAAAGCATCACTTTCCCCCGCCTGTGAGAGACACTCCCGTAACAATCGACTGTAACTGTCAGTCAATCTGCACTGTAACACTACTGACTGTCGCTCCCCTGTGAAGCTCTGCTTTTGTGTCTCTCCTCCCCGCCATCTGCATGTGTGGTGCACCAGCTCTCTGATGTCAGTTTGATACACTATATAGGCTGCATTCCCCAAGCGGCACGCACACACACTCACAGAAAGGAGGGAGAGAGAGAGAGACGGAAAGAAGGAGAGAAACAGACTGAGAGAGAAAGAGAGCAAGACATTCTCTTTATTCTCACCCGGCTCTGATCCTATTTATTCAGTGGATATGTTTTTCACTTCGTAATCCCCCTCTGATTTCTTTCCATCTTTCACTTTGGTCTCAGCTCTACCGCTTCAGAAAAGTAACCTCCGAAAATTCCTCTTCCTCTCTTTCACATTTTGCTCGCAAAGGCTTTTTGCATTTGAGAGTGCAGGCAGAGGTGGAAGGAGCTGTTCGAGTCGGAGCACTGGGTGAAATCTTAATCCAACTAACCGATTTTAGAATCACACAAAATGTTAACATTTCTTTGAATCATGAAATATAACACTTCTTTCTTAAAGCAAATGAGTTTCATTTTATTCTGGAATAAAACATGACCATACATAATCTAGAGAAGCATATGTAGTGCACGATGACAGAGTAGACGGTGGGTTTATACACACACCTGATGTTTGGAACGTAGAAAGCAACTGCACCGTCCTTTCCTGTTTTCCTACAACAGTGGATGCTGCTGTTACCTCTGCGACTCTACACCGAGAGTTTAGTGAAAGTTCTGCACAGGTGCAACATATCATACAGTCCAGTTGACACAATGAATCCATTTGCTTCTGTTTATACTCTATTCATAAAAAGTTTTCACACTAAATGGATTCGCAAGTTCTAACATCATCCAGTAAATCTTACTGTATATGCATCGTTTACCGTCTGCACAGGAGGTGTAGCGTGAGCAGATGGACTGAAAACGCCCCCTGTGTAGACATGCTGTTACGCTATACGCACTTAAACAGGACCCAAAGTGTATTCTTTCACTTGAAGTCTGTTTTCTTCTGCTTGATGTGCGTAACTTGATACTGTGCCTGAACACATCCCATAAAGACACTGCAATGGAGTATAACATGTACTGATTGGTAGTTAGTCCTTTAGCAAACATAGTCACTGATAAGGTGAGGGGAAAAATCGATGCAGCATCGCATCAAGGTGTTTTTTGTGTTGCAGTGTCGTATCATTACAAGTATCGACTCACATGTTTGGGTGCCTACTAGAATGATGATTAGAATGATCAGCTGTTTTTTTTTTATTTACTACACACATTTTGCTAGAGTAAGATGAGCAAACTAAAAACTTTTTTTTTCGACAGCAGGTTACAAAGCAAAGCATAAATTGATGATAAAGTAATTTCTCCTGCTGTGCAATTTTTTTCACAATTTAAGAACATTTTGGGAGAGATTAAATGCACATATAAGCACCACTTGTCAATGAGACCTGAAGAGGGATTAAATACCTCCACAAAATCAGGTTGTAAGGGTCTTATGTATTTTCAAAGATTATTTTTTTCAGGGCTTTTTGCCTTTAATGGACAGACAGGGTGAAATGAGGGAGAGAGAGAGAGAGAGAGAGAGAGAGAGAGAGAGAGAGAGAGAGAGTGAGAGTGGGGGGATGACATGCAGACAGGGTCGCAAGCCGGAGTTGAACCTGCAACTGCTGATGAATCGCCTCTGTATATGGGGTGCAGGCACTATCCACTATGCTACCGTTGCCCCAGGTCTTATGTATTTTAATGAGAATTTAATGAACACATTTTTTGAAGATGAGGAGAAAAATGAATCTTTTCTATAACATGAATATCATTTTCAATATCTATCCACTCCTCTAATGTGCAGCCAGCGCCTCATGAGGTCCTTCTTGCAAGCAGATAATCAAAATACCAAATATGTATTTATAAAAACTTCATCTTATTAGTTAAAGCTGTTGATTTTCAGCTGAAAAATGTGTAATAAATTGCAATATATCGCAATATAATTTACTACAATACTCAGCATATCGTAACACGTTTAAAGTCACAACAATATTGCATCGAAATTTATGCAACATGATGATATTGCATCGCAGGCCCCTGGTGATTCCCCCCCTCGCCACTTACAGATAATTTTACATGAAAAATAAGATGTATGAGATAATTTACTGAGTTTTTAAATATTTTAAAATTATATCAATGGTTCAGTGTGTAATGGTTTTAGGCTCACATCAATATTTGGTAGTTATGCGTTCAAATATGAGCCTATGTACTTGGGAGACACAAAAAAGTCTGATCTGAAATGATGTCATTAAAAAACAGAAGAACAGTCTGTCAGAGATGCCAAAGTAATTACAATTCATTACTTTTACTGTTCGACACATGTAGAGTGTCCTAACAAGCACACACACTGTACAATAAACACACTGCATCATTACAGCTGTCACTTGCTCCTCACACTCCGCATGCACTGAACAACGGGCTCTGCATACTCGTGGCGAGCCCAGGGTGGTCGGCTGTCACGGCAGGTTGAGGTTGATTTGTTGTATCTTCGATGAGTCTTAAGGCGGCTGTGCTTTTGCAGCAGGCAGCAGGTGCTCTGGGCTAACTCTCTATTATGTCCAGAGATGAGGGAGAGGGAGGAGGCGGGCGAGGGGGAGGCGGACGAGGAGGAGAAATGCCAAGCGCACTCTGAAAGCCCGAGTCCAAAGCGGCAGCATGTTGTGTTATGCATACAGATTCACCCAGCCGCTGGGATCACACATCATCTGTCTCTCTGCCGACTGCCCCGTCCCTCTGGCGATGCATTAGCGGGCTTCTCCCGCTGCTGCTGAAAAATTAACATCTCATATCACTAATACACGTAGAAACCAGCGCGGTGATTGCTGACAGGGGAGTGAGCTGTGAATAACCCTGTGAAGAGGAGGGAAAACAGCGGTTAAAGTAGCTGCCCACAGGTTCATATTAAAACACAGGCTGCCTTCAGCTCACCTCAGTTAAACTACAGTAAAGACCAGTGTATCGCTGTATGAAAAGGAAGGGCTCTGCAAATGTCCTGTTTTTTAACAGGCAAGTGAAGCTGTTTCTCCTCCTTCTCCTATTGTACGTCTCTGCCTCTGCAGGTCTTTGCATGTTTGGCCTGGGGCATGTAGTCGATGCACACCTTTTGATTCATGCTGTTAAGACAACTGTGGAATAAAAAGCAGTAAAAACATGCACCACTGTATTTCTCATGTTTGTGAAGACAAAAAAACCTCCACAGGACTGTGTATTGATTTCTTTCCTTTGAACACAGCCCAACTATCATTGCTAGTTTCAGACTGACGCAGTTGTCATTTTCATGGCAAGCAGCCATGTTGTGTAAGTAGCAGATGTAATTGTGCCCATGTGCATGCACGTCTTAGAATCAACCAATCAATCAGCTGATTATTTATTGGCCACATGAAGTTATACAAGCAACAACTCCAGTGAAATATGATCCCATCAGCTCCTTTAACTTGTGCCCTGTAATTCAGTCCTGTCTTTGCATCTCGTCACACTGTTGGCTGCTGCTTTACAACTGCCCGTGTATCCAGATGGTTCTGGTAGTGGAATGATTTAACTCTCCAAACATCCCGACCTGAACAAGACAGCCATGTGATTGCTTCTCCTCTCTCAGCCACCTTTGATTGGTTTATAGCAGCGATCCACAGCAGGAACTAGACAGCACCTCACATTCCCACCGTCACACCAGTCCTTTTTCACCCTAGAGCACATGAACCTCTCCTTCCTCTGGCCTGTGCAGTTGCCACATAGAAAAAGAGTCTCCTGGTTAAATGGCGCTGTCCAGGATTTAACCAATATTTGGTCAATCAGTATATCATAGACGGGTTCACAACACGTGCACACTGTATTTGTCTCGTACAGAGACACGTGGATTGGTTGAAGGTGAGTGAAATATTACAGCGATAAAAATGTGAATGTAGCAGAGACAAGAGCTGAGCTGCAGAGCTGCTGTCCAGCTCCACATTACGAGAGACGCTGTGCGTATTTCCACATGAGGAGCAGTGTAACTTCATTGATGAATTCAGAAGCTACAAGTTTGGTTTTGTTTCCTCTGTCAAGTTTAGAACTACGGTGTTTATTTTTGCTGCTTAAAAGTCCCATGATACTTGTTGGAGTGACATTACCGCACTACTCTCAGCAGAAAACAGCTCGCTTCTCCAATTTCCTTAATCCACCATGTAGCACCTTGCTTTTCAATGGAATGGGAGATAGCACTCTGATCGGTTGAATTAATGTTACAGCCGAAACACACGTATGGGACTTAATACAATCCCATCGCACCATCACCTTATTTCGTGCCCAGATTATGTGCCATTTAACGATCAAAAGTAGAGTTGGAAACGCCCCAAATGCACCTGGGTAATGCACTTTAGACCATGTACTATAGATGGTTTTAACAGGGCCCTTTATCTTTTTGACTTAAATCAGGGATATTGCTTTCTATCCAAGTCAGATTGTGAAGCATGTGTTCATTCCTTTGTCATCGGCAGGCTGGATCACAACAGTGCCCCAAGCCTTCCTCTAAAACCCATTCAACAGCTTCAACTCTTTCCAATTATTTTGCAAATAGGACCCAAAACTTCAATCAGATCACTCTGATTCTCAAACATGAACTGGCTTTAAAGGATAATGCTGGTGTTAATCTCTTTTCCATTGTCAAAAAAAAGCCTCTAAAAGGTGTTTGATGCAAGTTTACAGGTGGTGAGGACATCCCGGCTAAACAGGAGACACATGCTTGAATTTGGATCCAGACTGAAGCGTTGTGGAGACAGAGTAAATATTAGTAAGACCGAGGTGATATTGCCCCACACTCAGCCCAACGTAGCTATCAACACAAATAGCATATTGCCAAAATAATGAACACAGAATTGCTTTTGTGGGAGATTGTACTGTACAAATAAACCTGAAATCAATACATGATTAAATATTAACAGAAAACAACATTCCTAATAAAGAGGAAAAGAGATATAATACTCTGCCGGCACGTATGAGGGATGATAAGATGCAACCCTCTCTTTAAACCGTCGTCCAGGTCAGTTAAAGGCGACAAGATAATATTCCTATTAAACAAACAGTGTGGGTGGAAATGAATAGACATGTTGTTCACTAAAAGCGGTGTAGTGTGTTTGGCAGAGGAGGCGGTATGAAGGAGGACCTTGTGATATTATCAACGCCAGGGTGTAATGAAATCAATGAAAGTGTCATCTTCTCCAGGGGCCTGTGATTTGTGTCTGCCACCGGTACCCGGGAAAGGCAATACAGGAGCTTGTTTGCACAATGGCTGAGGATTTGTGGGTGTATTGAAATGACATTTTTCTGTAGTATTAGGAGAACACAGAGCGGGCAATAGTTCATGAATGACACATTGTTACTCTATTCCCTGGCATGGATTACACAGCGCCTCTACATTGATGGTTATTGCTGCTATTTTCTCTGACTTATGGCTCATCCCTCCGCCCTCCTTATCCCCCTCTCTTTCTCTTTCTCCACCTTCTCCCATGGCTTTTTTCCCTCCCCTCCAACCTCTCCACCTATACCTCCACTGTATATCTCCTCCTCTGCAGGCCCCAAGCAGGAGATGATCTATGACTTCTGGCGGATGGTTTGGCAGGAGAACTGCTTCAGTATTGTCATGATCACCAAGCTGGTGGAAGTGGGCAGGGTAGGTTTCCCTTCCCTTTGTCCTGTGACCTCTCCAGCCACCTGTGAAGATGGATGGAGAGAATGTATTTCTGGAGCTCCCTTTATCATTCACTATATATCAGAAGAGCTGCTGCAGCTCATGGTGGTGGGAGGAAATGGCTGCCTCTGTCTGATCATGAGCGATCACCTTTTGCTTTGGTGGCTCTGCTCCAAGGTCAAAGCTTTGATGTATATGAAAGAACGTTATGGCCTCTGTCCTCTTAACTATTCCTGCCTCTGTTGAATACAATAGGCTGCTTTAAAAGGACCCAGAATGCACTGTGTATGACAATGTGTTAGACATGAGGATTTTAACTCACCCTAAACATACCGTTTATAAAATGGGATCATTGAAGATACCACAGCCAGACGTAAATGCCATTAGTATGGCATAGATTTAGGGTTCCTACAGTTATGAAATTAGGCTTGGAAATGGTTTGAAATCAACAGAATGTTCTGTAAAACAATTTTAAATATACATTGTTTTGGCTTTTGTTTGAAATATTTTCATAAAAATCCCAAATAATGTCTAAGGTGACGCAAAATACCCCATAGACTGCTGAAACGTCACTAGTGTCACATGATACACACAGAACAGACTGACATCATGTCATCACCAAGATGGGTGGAAAACCATTGCTGTTAGAGCTTTTATAAAGCAGGTTAACGGAAATCTTCGTACTGAGATTTGAGCCACAGAAGCAGGGGTGTCATCAACAAGACACCCAGGGCCCCAGTGGGAGGGGGGCCCTTGAAAAGCATGGCATGAAAAGTTTGAAGACCAAATTTTTATTCTATTTTTTTAAAAATAGTGGAAGCTTTCTGAGGCCCCTCTCACCCCTTAAAGTTGCAAAATGGATTAGTCTGCCTCTGTGCTAGGATTCGTCTCTAAATGCAGTGAGCGACTGCTTCTGCTGCTGGAACACCGACTATATACCTATAGAAGGAAAAATTGTGGTTCCAAAAGATATAAAAGAAAGACAGGAAATGGAAAGAAAGCAAACTGACTTTATTAAATAATTTTTTTTTTTTTAAAAACAAAGGTGAGCAAGAGAGGAAGGGTTTTGGTGAATTTGGTGCTACACCCCTTCATATAAGATAAATAAATATTCAGTGTCAGTGTGGTAAAGCTCTAAATGATGCTGTGACAGTTACTACTAATAGATAGCTAATGTTATCTTGAGTGTCAGACCCTCATATCCAAATAAATCTCATCCTGTGTATCGAACAGTTTGACATTAACAGGCTGTTTATTTACAGCCTTTCATGACCCAGACAGCTATATATGTAATATCCAGCCACTGTGTTGCATTACTGATCCACTTTGACAGTGTGACAGGACAGCAACCTAAAGTTTTTTAAGGCTCGGGTTCATGCAAGGTTGCAAAATAATTAGCAGACATGTCTCTAGAACAAACATTTATTTAACAAGAAATAAATGCACACAAACATGTCAGGATTATAATCCAAATGTGAGTCAAATTGCATTGATGTCTATAGCATCTTTGTTTTTTTTTTGTCAACAAAAATGGCTCTGGCCTCAACGTTTAGGGGCCAGGAATATAATAATGGCGGCATCACATGTAGGCATACCCACTTTAAACATCTTAAATAAAGTAATGGGTAGAAAAAGGGTAGAATATAATGGGAAACTTGTAGAAAAGTTTCTAAAAATCTGTTGGTAAAAATGTGAGGAAACCCTGTGCAAAGTCAAGACACAGTTGTACCTTTATATGTCCTTTATGGCTCTCCATACGGCTGCACCAGCTGTTTGTAAATCACAATTTATTCTGTACAGTCCTGTAAGTAAGTGACCGCTAGAGTTTTTAAATACAATGCACCATTAAAATTCTTGTGATGCATGAATTGGTTGCTAGGAAACATCTGTAGAAATAACAGAAAACCAAGGCGGGTAAATGAGTGTCAGCCAGTGTCAGTCACAAATCAGCAGAGACTCAGGGAAAAGTTGAAAATAGGAAATGTAAGGAAAAAAAAGAAAGAATGACAAGAATACCCAAAAAAATCAAGAGTGCCCTTTTAGCCTTTCATCATTTCACATGGCAGTGCAACTAACGTCCCCCATAGGGGATGGTGCAAGAGTCTTCCCGGGCTTTGTAGGTGAGAGAAATATTGCATTTTTTGGATCAGAAAATGAGTCCACAGCCTGGAGCGGTAGAAAATGTTGACACCACGCAAGCAGCAGGAGAAGAAAATGTCGACGCCACAGGAAAAAAACTGCATCAACGGAAATATAAAATAGCCAATCGCTTAAAAAACTTAAAAGTGGAGGTTTGGAGGGCTGTCTGGTCAGGGACAGAGGGGGAAAAATAGCACCATCACGGACACTAAGTTCTGTTTCAAGAGTGGGAAATGCCCCTGAATATCTGATCAAACCTCAGTGTGTCAACTCTTTAATATGTCAGGTCTGATGGCGGAGATGATTGGAGCAAGTATTCAGCAAAGGTTATAGAAGGATTACAGCATCGCAATTTGTCTGTTTGTAGAAATCGTAGTGCCTAGTGGCGTGAATGTTTGTTGTCTAGTGCCGAGATAAATCAGGTGTTTTTGTGTGTGTGTGTGAACCTCTGTGAACTTTAACTGTTTGTTGTTTGCCCAGATGAAGTGCTGTAAGTACTGGCCTGATGACACTGAGCTCTACGGTGACATTAAGATAACGCTACTGAAGACAGAAACACTGGCGGAGTACACTGTGCGCACCTTCGCCATGGAGAGGGTGAGTCATACTCTCACATTATTTTTATCTCAGCTCTCTGTGTGCAGCTTCTGTGTCATATATATATGCACCAATACATTTCTCATTTAGCTTCAGGTTTTGTTTTTTAATTGGTTTCTATTCGTGAACTCCTCTAAATATTTCCGCTCTTACAATAATAGCATCTCATTACATGCGCCTGATTGTTTCTTCTAGAGAGGTTACCCTGCCAAACATGAGGTGTGCCAGTTCCACTTCACCTCCTGGCCCGAGCATGGGGTGCCGTACCACGCTACTGGCCTGCTGGCTTTCCTGCGCCGGGTCAAGGCCTCGACACCTCCTGACGCTGGGCCTGTGGTGGTCCACTGCAGGTAACTCCTCGCCTCCCCCATCCTGATAATGACGTTAACACCTAAAAAATGTATGATATAGCAGGAGTTTAAAATAACTCCAGCTTGGGGTGTTCTTCTTCTCGTTGATAACGTAACAACATAACACATTTGATTTGTCCTGTTAATGTGAAGTCACCTTCTCCAGTTTGTTTTTCTACATTTCCCAAAATAAATTTGAGCGTCTCTGTGTTGTGTGTGTGTGTAGGTGGAGAGCACTATAGTGACAAAAACAAATACACAAAATGAAATATGACTGTCCAACAGAATGTAGTGTTTCACACATAACCAGCGAGGAATTCACAAATATGTAGGCAAGTGGGATTTTTGGAGATGGAGCATAGTGTCTGCCTTTATCAGTGAAGGACTTTTCATTCTCTGTAGGACATTGTTTACAAGAGAGTTCCCTCTACCTGTCAATATGTGCATTTATAGGTCTACTGTGCAGTATACTTTTTGTAGACAAGATCACAGGCAAAAGTGAACGTGAAAGCTGACGCAAGAATCAATCTCATTCGCAATGTTTGCGTTTTTTTCCGTGCTATGGACGTGATTTTTGTAGCGTCCTCTTGAATACCTGCTGCTTGTATATTAGTTGTATAATTGCCTAGAGTTGGTTCGTGTTCTCACGGCAGCATTTACAAGCGGACCAGATCAAATGCCTTGTGCGAGAAAGCTGCTCTTGATTGGTCATAATTTCCATGTGGGAAAAATCCAGGAAGTAAAGCAAACGTTGAAGAAGAGTACACTTGCAAGATAAATGTGACACTTTCTAATGTCACAATGGAGGGACAACTACGCAGGTTGATTTTAGCGCTGCTCATCGTGGACTATATTGCTGTCATTGTTCATTTTAGTCAAACCATACAGTTTGAAAACGAGGCGCGGCTCCAACTAGAAAACAATGTTTTGATGCATTGGATGTGCTGAATGTGCATATTAAGGCAGTACAGGAGGAGGTGCACATTAATAATCCTTCAGGACTGTAACATGCTCATGTTTAACCCAAACAATGTGTCATGTGACTACAGTTGGTTCAGAAGTCAGGACACCAGAGTTCGTTTGTAACCTGCATGTGACTGCTGTGTTCACACCTGCCCAAACGAACTGCTCTTAGGGGGGCAAACAAACTTGAGTTTGATTGAACCAAACCAAACAATGTCATCATTGGATTAATTTTTCTAATTGTAGCGCTTTGCAGGCTCCTCACAAAGCAGAAAACTAGTCTGGAAGATGGAAACATTTACGTTAAACAGCTGGAAATATTCCCATTACTTTGATTTTGTCGGAAGAAACACTATTGCTGCAGGTAGTGGTATCAAGACTCTTTTCACTGTGAAAAACACGTCCTGTCCTGAAACACCCACAGCGAGCAACAACAGAACAAGCGTGTGGAAATATACCCCACCAAGCGTAAGCCCTCCTCGGCCACCACTGGCTGAACAACCAGAACTGGGTTTTAATCGTGAACAGCTGCAGGCTACAGAGAGCTAATGAACCTGACTGGATCGGTGGTGGAAAAATGTTGCTCCCTGATTGACTCTCCATCCTCCAGACTGATAGGAAAATACGAGTCCCAGGCAACAGAACACCCCAGGTAAAAACAAGCAAGCAAATAAACATTTGCAAGATGTCTTGCCTTAGCTGCACTTACTGGGTATATTACATGTAAAGTCTGAATTTTAAGGAGATACGCAGTTACCAATTTTTGGGGGGGATAACAAAAAGGGATAATTGAGAGGAAAAGAAAAAAAAATTAGTTATGGTGGAAAATTTGTCATGTGGGAGACAGAGACATTGTTTTCTGATACACCTTGGCAAATACTACCTCCTCCTACTGTAGACAGAGCACACATACTGCCATCAACCCCACCAGAAAGCCCAAAGGACAAAATATAAAACAGAAGAAACAAGGGGTTAAAAACCGCAGTGTCCCTAGTTGAAGTGCAGCGAGGGGCCTTGATCCATGCCAATCTTTTTCTCTGTCACATCTGACCTGTTTGATTTGGGTCAAACAGCCTCTGGTGGCCGTTTGGCGCAGTTAGTTTTGGCTGCTGTGAAAACCACGGATCGAACAACCCGACCTAGACAGTTTGAAAAGGAGCATCTTGGTCTCATTTGTTTGTGGTTTGAAACATTTGGTGAAAGTTTAATGTGATTTTTGCAAAAAGCCGACCCGTGAAATCTCACCTGCTGACTGTATAGTACAGTAAGTAATCTGTACAAGCGATGTAGCCTGCATGGAAATCATTTGGTAACCATGGTAACCTATGCACAAGGATTTTCCTGGTAAATCAGAAAGTGAAGATTAGTTCCGACTGCACTGAGTTGTGCTTGTATCCCACTCTGTGTACTCTGACAGTTCATTAAGTCCATGAAAAAGAGCATGACACAGCGATCCCAAAATAATACCCCTCTGCAGTGCCGCTGTACAAGACGCCTCTTCCTCCTGCTGTCTCTACCTGTTTGTCGTTATTACCTGCAGTTGATTTGCAGTCTAATAATACTAATAACACTCATATTAAAGTGCAGCATGACCTGCTGTCAGTCAAGGGAATGTGATGTCCCTGCGCGTAGTGCTGATGATGCAGGATGACAGTCGAAGCTGTCATATCAATGAGTTACCTGTCAGTCGATTTAATGTCATGTTTACAGCTCTTGGTTTGTTTGTAAAAAATCGGTGTGAATACGAAGCGCACTGAGGAAGAAAAGGCAACAGTTTGACCCATGGTCCACACCAAATTAACCAAACTACGTGTGTGACAGCTCTCTCATTCAGTCGTTTAAAAAAGAAGAAAACAAAAGCAATGAAATGCTGTGACGCACTTTGGATTGTGTGGTTGTTTTTCCTTGTGAGAAGAAACCAGTTTTCCAGCTCATCCACTGATTCACGCTGTACAGACGCACCTCTCCAGGTGGTCCTACAGTGGTTGTTAACCAGAGCTGACAGCTTGTACGCCAGCCTAAACAAAGCAAATCAAGTTCTTTCACCTGAGGTTACACGTTAAAGCACCTTAGGGCCTTTACACACGGCACGTTTTTGCACCTTTAAATCCATTATTTTCAATGTAGACATGTGGAGGCCACAGTCAAGTGCATCCTGAGCCCCTAGTGCTTCTTCTAAACTTTTGGAGCACTGCAGCGCACACCACACATCATGTGAAAGGATCAGCCAATGACAGCTGGCAGATATCTTCCCATTTTCTGTAAATAGCAGTCTGTGATAAATATGGAGGAGAAGTTGATCACTTAAGTGACATACACTCACCACTTTATTAGGTACACCTTAGTACCAGGGTGGGCACACGAGTAGCACTCAGCATGCAACCTTGTGTTTCCCAGGCAGGTGAAAGATGCGGCATGTGTCCCGGCCCTAATTCACATTTCATTTTGCTAAAGTGTTCTTATATCTAATGAAAACAACAACAGATTTCTCACAGCTCTTCAGTCTCCTACTTTATGTATTATTATTTGTGCATTATTCCTGTTTTTAGCCGGGTGGTATTGTGCATAACGTGCCACCAAGTCAACCCAGCATATTAATATGGTGCTGCACAGAGGCGCCAGTCAAAAACATCAGCATGAGCAAAATGAACACGAGCAATAATCATCGGAACATTCACTAAATGTTTTCACTAAGAGTCAGAGATTCATCGCTGATCTCTGTTTTTATTTGAGAGCCACTGTGCACCAGCTCTCTGGCTGTGGGTTTGAACTCCAGCTCACACAAATCCTTTGATAGATCTTTTAAAAAATGATGTGCTCATTTAACAACACTGATGCACTGCAGGGGGATCTTTCTCTGTTCAGTGAAAATTAAACAGTTACTGTATGAGGACACACGAGGCATAAAGCATCCCGGTTTTTAACTCCGATGAGCTTAAAGTAACTGTGTTTTACCTGGAGAGAGCTGAGGCATTCACTGACTCCCACACACGCCTTTATCACAGTGCTAACAGCAGACCAAGACACTGAAGGCACAGGCCAGTACATAGGGCGTTTTTAAATGTCTTCGTACTCTCCAACTAAAAGGTTTTTCTCTTTAAAACTTCAACTTGGATTTTTTGTGATGCCAGAAAATAATAGTCGCTGTATTCCCTTTCTTTCTCTCCAGAACAAAGCCCTTTATTATACTTCACTCTGGACTGAGTATCTTGATCATTACTAAGGGCTCCCTGCCGAGACTTTTTCATTTCACTGGTATATTCAGGCTTGTCGATCCTTCTGCTCTCTCCTCTGCACCAGTATGGGGGCAGGCAGGACCGGCTGCTACATTGTGCTGGATGTCATGCTGGATATGGCTGAGTGTGAAGGAGTGGTGGACATCTACAATTGTGTCAAGACTCTGTGCTCCCGACGCATCAACATGATCCAGACGGAGGTGAGTGGGAGGACAGGAACGTGGTCAGAGAGGCTGACACTGTTAACCAGAGGCTCATAGGTTTGATCTTTACAATGTAGCTGCTGTTTTTACATTGCTTATTATTTATTATGTGTGTTTGCACTGGAATTTAAATCTTTTCAGGTTGAAAAAGCCTCTTAGATAACACTGTAGCTAGTGTTAGTCAAGTAGAAGTAGCAAGATTACAATGCTCAGTACAAGTTAAACTTCTACATCCAAAATTCATAAGTTGAAGTATAAATATTAACAGCAAGATTCCCCCAAAAACTGCTTTCATATATAGGTTACTCACTGCATGTTACCTTGAATTGCAGAGAAAACGTTTTTCTCACATGCCTCCGTGATGAACGGAGAATCAAAATAGGGGAACTTTTTTAAGGATCTGAAGATAGCGACAACAAAACTACATCAAAACATCTTTTTACAAATACTTTCACAGAACTTGTGCAGTAAAATCAAAGTCTCATTATCCAGTTATATGCTCAGTGCTTCCCAAACAAATGCACATTACAATGTAAAACACTTCTGTCTATGAGCATCGCACCCTAAGCGTGCCTGAGCTCCATTTAAAGCCACAGTGTGTAGGAATTTCTCCCATCTACATGTAACGCTAAAATCATATATTGCATTCAAACGGATAGCACACTCTAGCGCCTCACTGTGTCAAACGCATATTGCAACAACGGTAGCCACTGTGTACCAAAAAGCTATGATAACGTTGATGAAACCATGTCATCCGATACTTCATGGAGTATTCATTCAGGCTACACAGACACACGCAACGCCACCTCACCATGCTGGCTGTGTTTACAACATAGGGCTGTCGGGGCGGGTGTAAACATCGAAACAAACCAATCACGTCTTGTCTTTTGACAAGTGGCTCAACCTCACACACCTCATCCCTCTGCCGTCGATTTTGCACATGGATTTTTGCCAGTAAACAACTGAAAATTCTACACAATGTCCCTTTAAGCAGAGTTCAAATGCATGTATGTGTCCAGGCATGAGGCTGCTTGTACTGGCGTGTTTTAAATCATAATGTTTTAGTAAAAATGCATTTGCTGGATAAATGGGACTTTGAGTAGGCTGCATGAGCAGTGTGTAAAGGGTGTTTTGATACAGTTTTGCTGCTGTTAAACCCTGCTGACTTCAGTTCAAGAAGAATGTTGGTCTTTTTGGATTCTCCCGTCACAGTAGAAGCATGCAAGAAAATAAAAAGATGTCTTCACTAATCTAAGGTAACACATGTGAGAGTGACTGATATACAAAAGGTCATTTTACAGGTGAAGTATTCCTTTGAAGCAGCATTATTTGATTTATTTGTTTTTCGAGGGAGGTGCAGGATGAGGGGAGGTGCTGCTGCACTAAGGCCCAGCGTAACAAACTAGATTATAGTTGTTCTGACTGACAGTTGGCTATCCAAAATAGATCCCCGACCACCTGACAACTTTAAGCCCAGTATTTTTATTCATTTCCAAGTTTATTTGATGGGGACCATGTATAATGAACACATATTTAAATACCTGAAACCTAACTCATTACAGATGAACAGGTGAACAATAATACAGAAAGCATATACATCACAAGACTCACTCTTGATGCTGGGAAAGTATATTTAAAAGTTCAAAGCGGTGACTGTTAAACCCTGTAATGAGCCAACCTCCCAGTGATTTAATTTTTTTCTTGAACAGCCGACATAATGGATGTCTGAGGTGAGATCTGACTGAGTTGACGTCCTGTGGAGTTGAGACAAAAGTTATATATTTATTAATTTCACATCAGTTGTACTGAGTAGCCACTTTATTTTTCTAAACTGCCTTTTAATGCTGATTGAAATATGCATTTTTAAATCATAAATCTTATTTAGTTTTGATTTAGAGAGGCTATGGAGTTGACACGTTATGGTTTCATGAATAGAAAGCAAACCAGCACTTAAGCAGCATTACCAGGCAGTGAGACAGGAGGTCTGGTGATATAGCTTACTCCGATAACGCCTGGTTAAATTATGTTTTTGTAGAAATCTAGCAGAGTTGACAAAAATCGACTAAAGGACCATCATTTTCACAAAAATCTATATTTTATAAGAGATGAGAGCTCAGTGGGTGGAGCTGGCGTCCCATGTGCAAAGGCAGCATCCTTGCCATCAATTCCAGCCCCCTTTGCTGCTGTCATCCCCTCTCACTGTCCTGTCCAATTAAGGCATAAAAAAGCCAGAAAATAATCTTGAAAAAATCCAAAAATAAAAACAATGCTGATAGCAAAATATTTTTACACCAGTGTTATCGGTACATACTGTTAGTTTTAGGTTTTGAATTCTTTTAACACATGTTTTAATTGTCTGAAGTTGTGAATTCTCGCCTGGAACGAGGGTGTTTTTTGGCACAGGGCAAGTTAAAAAAAATTTAAAATCAAAGTAGATCAAAATATTGTATAAATCATAATTATTTCACATATAAAAATCCTGTGGAAACCAAAACAGTCAGTTAAAATGTTAGTTTTGGGTGTGTATGTGATTTTCAGAGCTATTTTGAGGTCAGTTGATTCTGTAGCTGATCCAGGCAGAACTTATTTGAAATATTTGTACTATTTTTGCACAGCTTAATACACAAAGTGTCATGTTTAAGGATTTTATAATATATTAATTTGACTATGAGTGTCAAATTTATGTAGTGGAGTTTGATGTTTACATGACTTACATATGAAATGTACAATAAAAATATAAAGTAGCATAAAACACATGATTGTAAGTATACTTAGTCGCTTGCTTCTCCACAACTGGTAAGTGAAGGCCACATTTTTTGAAGGATGAAATTATAATTTTTATTCTACATTCATTTAAAAAAGCCAATGGTGTTAAAACAATAAGTCATACTAGGGTGAGACAACCATGTCAAGTCGATACTTATTAAACACAAGTATGAACTCAAGATATCCGCTTTAATTGTGTTTAATTGCAAGTTATTCTATTTGGGATTGGGAGTTCACACCCAGTCTACTTATTGTGAACTCCCAATCTTCAAATAAACACACCAGAAAGATCCATTAATTACCAAAGTAAATAAAAGTAAAAGTTGGAAAACAGTTTAGAAATGTTCTCTTATTAACAAGTCTGCAAGTGGAGACGGTACAGTAAATACCAAAACAATGGTATTTATCCCCCTTTTTAATTTCCTCTCTTCACCTTTCAGCCAGAGCTCGTCTACCAGTTGAATAAATATTTCTGCAATTACAGAACACATTAAAAATGATAAATAAGTTGGAAGAGGGACAGTTTTATGCCTGTAATTTTGAATTTATCCTCGCTTCTTTGATCTTTTGTTTGGTTGGATGTCAAAACAAATTTCCTAGTTTCCTCGTTAATTGCACACAGCTCATGACGGCATTAAACTATTGTGTGTGGGCAGTGTTTTTGCTCCTCTGATGTGTGTTTTCTGCACTTTTTACCCCATTTATAGGCACATTTCTGCTCGGGAACAATGCCTAAGAGTGGGCATGGCGATTTGAAGAATGTGTGACAGTTATGACTATTAGTCAACATTCAACAGCAGTAATTAAATTCTACATTGTTCTTCAAGTGGGCAATTAACAGTTAGGAGGCTCATAAGTGCAGTGAAGGGTTTGCACGACTTTGTAAATTTGTCAATGTTTTCCCCGCTGTCTGTCTCTCAGGAGCAGTATGTGTTCATCCATGATGCCATTCTGGAGGCTTGTCTGTGTGGAGAGACCGCCATCCCGGTCAATGAGTTCGCCCTCACCTATAAGGAGATGCTGAAGGTTGACTCACAGAGCAACACCTCACAGCTGAGAGAGGAGTTTCAGGTAATGCACAAAAACACACACTCATTCCCTAACCTACAGCTGTAACCATAAAGCAACAGTTGCTCTTGTGGTATTATCTCCACAGCTTCGGTTTAGCGACATGGCTACCTTACTTTACCCTTCCACAGTGTGCAACATGCACTAAAACTTGAATTTTGATGACCTGTCCAGGGTGTGAGATTTAGGCTACATCCAGACTAATACATCGCTGTTTTGAAATGGCATTTTAAAACAAATATGATCCCCGTACACATGAGAATTTTAGCTCTATTTGAGAATATAGTGGTGCTGAAATAAGTCCTAAAACCTGGGCATGAGATAGCATTTTAGCACTCCTGGTTCCCCCCAGTCTCAGTGGATTTTTTTGAATGAGTTTGAATTAGATGCCTGAAATAAGGTCTGTGAACACCACAAGCTTAAGAGATTTAGCATTTTGCTCTAAAACATAAAATACATTAGTAAAAATGCCACTTGAAAATGTGAAACCTTTGTGTGTCTGAAAAAGGATGGCTGCTAGCGAGTGGCCAAATGAGACCGCAGTGTCATCACGCCGAACGTAGCTTTCCGGACTCGTTGTGGTAGTGATGTTGAAGTCACGCAACAGTGGTGTCGTTTGTTTATAGCCTAACGTTCTGCCTCAAAAATCATTAAAGTGGTGTTCATTTGTGGAGATTATCTTGCTGAAAAAAATTATCGTAAACTTTTGTTTGCCACAGAGCTTATTTTCTGCAGGTATCGAAACTCTAATGGAAAAATCCTGTAGGCTGTTTGTAGGGGGAACCAAGGTGATGTTAATTTAAAAAGAAATGTTATCCCTGCAGCACTCTGTTAATCTCTGTCCATACCAACACACCTGAAAATGTACAGTCACACACACTGGGCAAAACAGGAAGCAGATTTTCCACACTCAGTTGGATGCTCAGTAACAGAAAACACTACAGAGATGGTGAAAAGTCAGACCAAAGATTTCTTTGCGTCTGTGCTTCTATGATGAGTTACTCAAAGTAATACATGAGGATAGGGCGGTCACTGAGTCGTTGCAAAGCAAAAACCGGGAAATATCAGAGCACCACTGGTAGGGAGCGTTACGCAATACCAGTTGAAGCCATGGGAATGAGAAACGTGTATCTACGTGTAGTTTGTTTCCAGTGCCAGTCTGAGGCTGGTTTTTAGTGGACGTAAGGTGTTAACAGGAGTCGATGCCTGTGGAGCAGCTTTTGATTAATTGTCTAGTGTCAGATTTCTCAGGTTAATATCACCAACACTTGACAGATGTTTGGTACCTGATCATTCTGGATAATGCTCTAACAGGGCAGCTGTGGTTCAGGAGGCAGAGTTGGTGGTTCACTAATCGCAACATCAGCGGGGTTTGATCCCCAGCTCCTCCAGGCTGCGTGTCAAAGGATCCTTAGGGAGGATATTAAACCTGTCCTGATGCGTGAGTGCGTGTGAATGTTTTACTGAGTAATAGATGGCAACTTGTGTGGTAGCCTGGGCCACCAGTGTGTGAATGTGTGTGTGAATGGATGAAAGTGACAAGTGTAAAAGCACTTTGAGTGGTTGGAACACTAATCAAGATCAACATATCGCCACATTCAATAGTGAACCAGACTGATGGCCAATCTGATCCATATGGGTAAATGTTGCCTCACCTTCTCCATCGCCTTAGCAAGAGCTTCAACGTTTTTTATCAAGGCCCTACTTGACCGGGCAATACAGAGTTCTTGAGATGTTACGTCATACAGTAGGGTAACCCACTGAGTAATGTGGAGTGTATGTGGGGGCTTCCAGCTCTGGAAATTCAAGGGATAATGAAGAATCATCATTTAAGAGTAAAATTGTCAGAGCACAAGGTATATTGACTGTCGAGGAATTCTTGTGATTTGGTTTCAGCTGACAACCAGCTTTTTGGGTTCCAAACCAATTTGTTTTTGGTCAAAGTGCTCCTAAAGGCTAGTTCACATTACAGTATCCGGTTTTTAACTTGGAGACGACACATCGTAAAGGCATGGATAATCTTCCCAGTGTTGAATCAGATCTGCCTCCAGCTCGTAGGCTTGTTCACACATGAAGACTTGTCGTGGCAGACTATCTGCCGACTCACCTCCGACCCAAGGTGGCTCTCAAGATCTTCTGCGACATCAAAATCGCAGTGAAAATCGTGTAATGTGAACTAGGCTTTACAGTTAAAAGTTGGGTGCGTAAACCAGAGTGAAATGTGTCCTGTGTTGGAGGGAAAGGGGTATTTGAAGATGTCATCAGCTGATGTAACATCAGCTATGGTGCTGCCTTCAGCGATATACGTAGGCACTGTAGCTATAGTTTCTAAACACACACCTGTACTGTGCTTTTCTGTTTACGGTAACAACTCTCCATACAAATGACATTTGGTATTGAACTAGAAGCAGTTCAGACTTTAAAGTGCTCTGCTTTCATTACTGTAAGCTGTAAATCTTGAAAACCAAAACCTTCAAAGTCGACAACAAATGATAAAACGACGGAGACTTTGCTCTGATTCTGTTACTTTATTTTCATGTCATGCCACTACTTGACTTCTCTTTATGCCTGTTTCACAACAACTGTGTGATTTCTTTAACACGACTGTGATTCTGTGTATATCCTCTTCTTGAGAGCTTTGACATTCGCCCTTTCAAACATAATGTGTCTTGCACTGTCGGTCTCTTGTGAGGAGAATACTCTGGTTTCTTCATATAAATGGATAGCCAGCATGAGAGTGATAGCCACCAAGGCCAGAGCTGCTTTTCTAATCAGTATACATTAAATATATAAAACCTTTTGCTCAGCAGAAAAGTTTCAGATTGCAACTAAGAATGTGTATTTGTCTTCTGTGTAATGCTACTGCCTTGTCCAGTTAATGTCAGTTATAATGATGTTATTGATTGGTGACCTTTGGCCAGAATAATTAGAATTTTTCCTTCCCGCATGCAGCACATTTATCCTCGCTCAGTGCCGCTCATATGAGTCGTCGAAAAAGACAGCCTCTCATAATTGCGACTTGTAGTCTAGGCGCAATATTCCAGTTATGAGCTCGAATATTCTATTCATTTTGTCTAAACCAATTGGGAGTCATTCACAATACGAAGCAAGTTAGATAATCAGTTCATTTCAATTTCCATTGCTTCATAATATGCTTATTCATAATGTATGAGATTGCACTAAATGTGTTTTTATCCATTAAGCCTTGTGGGGATTTTGACTGATAATTAATGTGTTTTAAAGTTTCCCGGAGATGATTGGAGATGGTTGTGCTTGTCAAGTATTGACAGTCAGGCTGTTTGAGTGCAGAATATTTTTCACTGCGTCTGTCCATCTCTCTTTGATCCCATTTCGGTTCCGCTGCGTCTGTCTCCTCTTATCACAGTCTTTCTTCTCAGTCTTTCATTGTATCTCTGCATCTTGAATATGAACACACAAGCTAACCTTTCTAATTATCTCCCCCGCACACTCTCTTCTCCCTCACTTTGCCTCTCCTCCTCCTCTACCTCCACTTCCTCCCTCAGACTCTGAACTCGGTGACTCCTCACCTGGATGTGGAGGAGTGCAGCATTTCTCTGATGCCCAGGAACCGCGAGAAAAACCGCAGCATGGACGTCCTGCCGCCGGACCGCTCCCTGGCCTTCCTGGTCACCACCGAAGGAGAGAGCAGCAACTACATCAACGCAGCGCTCGCCGACAGCTTCCTCAGGCCTGCCGCCTTCGTGGTGACGCCGCACCCGCTGCCTGGCACAACCACTGACTTCTGGAGGCTCGTGTACGACTACGGCTGCACCTCGGTGGTGATGCTCAACCAGCTCAACCAGTCCAACTCAGCCTGGGTAAGATGACAGGGGCTGTTAAACCTGTTGGAGATTAGCATGTCTCGGTAGCAGAAGTCATTTTATAATGAACTTATATGATGTCAGCTTGTAATTTAGCCATGGGTAACTTTAAAACCCTCTGTGTGACAACATCTGTGTCGCTGCTGGATTTTGATTAGCGCCATTTACATAGACTCTAATAATACAGATATCAGCGCGGGGTAATGTTCGAACAGGGTTAATATTTTATGGCCTATTTCTAGCACCCAAACTTCTCATGACCCCATGAGATACAGTAGTCTTCATGATAATTTGCCAATGATTGGTTTTCAACAGCATGCACATGGCACCAACATTATCATATAGAAATTGAAGATGTCGAATCTGATGATTTTATTTTTTTCACTCTGCTTACTGAGGTTTAACTTCTGCCACCAGAGCAGCTTTTCCTCTGAGAAACATATTGCGTGTATTACCTAAAGAAGATGCGGAGAGTGTCTAGTGTCAAGACCGATTTCATACCACACACAATCAGGCAAGCAGTAAGCTGAGAACCAGAGAAAATGTATTGACACAAAAAGCAATGTAAAATAAAAATGCTGTCAGGCTTGTTCTCCTGCAAAGAGCAACTCCTCCTGCCTGAGAAATCCAAAAACGGCCTTGTGATTCTGGATATAATCCTGGATGAGGAGCTCTGTGATTGCTGTGTAGAAGGCAACATACACTGAAGCACCTCATATCTTCATGATCCTGATAAACATGCTTATTAAATCTTGCATTGACAGTTTTTTATGAGTAAAGTTTTGCCTATGCCGCAGTCACTTTATATGAGAATTTGAATTAACATAAGACATCTTGGGCCGTATTCACAAAGGATCTTATCTTCCTACCAGGACTCCTCCTAAATGGCATTAAAAAGTTTCCCAAGACCTATTCACAAAACTGCTGAGAGACACTTTCATTAAAGAACAAAGAGAGCTCCGAAGCGAGGAGAAGGGGCGGGTTGACCCAGAGCGGAGTCAGTCCCCTCCTGTCCATGGGCAGGGCAATTCATCTCCTGAATGCTGTTAATCCTTAAATCAAAATTATTATAATTTATCTTCTTATTTTGCATTTCTTTTTAATAATGGCTTCAGTGTTTTGAGAGTACCAAACATGACCAGATCAGAGTAAAATTGCCGTGGGTTCACCACTCGCAAATCAGTGCTCGGGCGCTATGTATGAACTGTTCAAAGACGGCAGATGTTTCCCACATATCTGGAATGATAAATATCTGGATCTGTTGCGTACCTGTCGGTGAGCTACAGCCAATTAGAGTGCAAGATACGGGTTGTAGACAGAGATAAGCAGCGCTTCGGTGCTTTCCAAGGCGTGTGTACGTGTATTTGTTTGAGAGTGAGAGTAAGAAAGTAACAGTAAGCGAGGAAGAGCAGGTGGAAGGTGGACTATTGCATGTAGTGTTTCTACCAGTTACCAGCCTAATAACTTCATCACAGTGCTGCTTTGTCGCTTTGTGACTTTGATATTTCTGATAAGCACCTGTCCAACCCTGGGTTGTGGTTTGACCTTACCCGTCTTGACACACTCACTAGATATTCCTCCTGGTGAAAGATCTTGTTGCAAGACGTGCAGTGTGAACAGTACTGCCAGTAGTGTGACCTTAGCTTTAAAGGTAGTGGAATATGGGTCTAATGAAGGGAAACACATATTACACACACATACTAATACACTGTATGAAATCCAAACTACAGTTTAGTAGAGATCAGAGCTCACAATGGGATTAAAGTATGTGCCAGCTCGTCTCTGTGGGTGACTGGCTCTCAGCAGTGAGTTATGATGGCCAGTGGTTGAGGAATGTTTATGCAATTGGTACTAACAGCTCACACTGGGATGTGAAGTGGTCTGTCCATCTTGCTGGCTCTTGGGGATCTTGAAGGATCAAAGGTGGTTTAGGTCAGTGGTCTGGTTTGGATGCCATGTAGCGGAAAAGAGGTCTTCTTATTTCGATTGTTGCAGTTTCCAGGATATTGTAAATCTCCCTGATGTGTTAATAGCCAGCACTCTTTGGGTTGAAGAAAGAACTGGAGCTTATACTGTCTGCATTTGAAACAAGCAGAGACTTTCTCCTACAATTATTTAATGTGCACTTAATGGCCTGTTAAGCAAATTTGGGTCTGAAAAATGCTCTTTTGGTCTAATGAATAATTCTTACTGACAGCAAAGATATCACAGGTTCATCAGTATTGAGAAGTATATTTTTCCAGTGTCCAAGCAGCAGAGTGCATCCCTGGTGTTATTGAATTGTTTCGACTTGGTGAGCCGATTGAATCCTCAATAAGGTTTGGTATCATTGTGTTTTTTTGTAAAATAGTGACATGATGAGACTCATTGCCTGCAGCACGTTATTGACTCTGAGCACATCTCTGGCCTGCATCTAAATTCTCTCAGACTTTTACTTTTAGTGCTAAATGCTTTCTAAATTACTGTCAGACCAAAAACATAGGAGTCTAAAACTTGGGACTGACACTGTGGTACTATTAATATAATAAACAAGCTACTATAACATTGATGAGACATGACATAATCAATGTGTTTTCTACCTAAAACACTTGCCTAAAATAAAATAATACTATCGTGCAAGTAATAATAATTTTTACTTTAGTTTTTAAATAGTCAATTTATTGTTAAGTGTGTACACTGTCAGAAAATGAAAAAATGCTAGTTACACTATTTTTGACCCTAAGGCATGGATGGTTTAGTGAATGGGCCTACTATGGGCCAAAGTGTCAGGGCCTTTACTTGCAAAATGTCACTCAAATTAACACATACCCACCATGAAGAGACTCAAATGACCACAGAGACACAAAAGGACCACAAGGAGATGCTAAGGAATTACAAAGAGACACAAATACCTTCAAAAAGAGGTAAAATGACCACAACACGACAAAACAACCACAAAGAGACACAAAACAAAAACAAAGAGACAGAAAATGACTACAATGAGACACAAAACAACTATAAGGAGACATGAAACAACTAGAAAGAGACAAAAACAACCTTACAGACACAAAAATAACTACAGACACAAAAGGACTACACAGGGACATAAAACAACCACAAAGAGACACAAAATGACTACAAAGAGACACAAAACAACTACAAGGACACATGAAACAACTACAGAGAGACAAAAAACAATAATACAGACACAGAAGAAATACACAGAGACAAAATAATCATAAAAAGACAAAAAACAACCACAAAATGACACAAAACAACTATACGGACACATGAAGCAACTACAGTTACAAAACAACCACAAGGAGAGACAAAACGACTTCCAAGAGACACAGAGTAACTACAAAGAGACACAAAACAACCACAAGGAGACTCAGAAATGACCACAAGGAGACACAATACAACCACAAGGAGACACAATACAACCATGTGAAACAACTACAGAGACACAAAATGACCACAAAGATGCACAAAACAACCACAAGGAGACTCAAAAATGACCACAAGGACATGTGAAACAACTACAGAGGGACACAAAACAACCACAAAGATGCACAAAACAACCACAAGGAGACATAAAATGACAACAAGGAGACTCAAAACAACCACAAGGAGACTCATAATGACCACAAGGAAACATAAAATGACCACAAGGAGACTCAAAACAACCACAAGGAGACTCATAATGACCACAAGGAAACATAAAATGACCACAAGGAGACTCAAAACAACCACAAGGAAACATTAAATGACCACAAGGAGACTCATAATGACCACTAAGAGACACAAAACTAAACAAAACTAAGCTAAAAAAACAAGGAACTATAAAGAGACACAAACACAACACAAAGTGTGTCTTGCTTCTGTGTAGGAGAGGTTGTGGGACCATTTGCATAGCTTTGCCCTGGGACCCATGGTCCTCCCGTGTCTTTCATTTTTTCCAACAAACGGTTCGAAACCAAAGAGCGAAACCACAACAATATAAAGCAGCAAATAGCAGCAGCAGTTTGATTTCATGTTACTCCTCACACTGTCTGATGTCAAATGAACTCAAACATTGTTGTTTTTGCTGATTTGCATCACAGTTAGAGTCATGTGTATGAACATAGAAATAATCATCTGGTCTGAAATTCATAAATAAACATGACTGTACATATTAGCATTTCCTATTGGTAAACACATGGAGAGTGGTAGTGACAACATGCCATCCATATCGCCCTTTCTTTCAGATGATGTGACACACGGTACAGTGAGGATGGGGTCATCACATGTCTGGCCTCTAACTAGTGCTTTGCCATGAAGCTTCAGTCCCGCATTCAGTCCGTCCATTTAATTTACACGGGCTGTCAGGGCATTAACACGTTCTTATCGTCTCCCCCATGTTTGCTCATGCGTGGGTTTGTTCTGCCGTCTCCCTATCGCCGCTCTGTCACCGTGTCATGTTGGATTCCCGCTCAACATCTCCACCAATGCCTGTCAGCTGCAACCTGTCCTTCTTCCTCTGTCAGTCTTCCCTTCTTCCCCTTCCTTGTCTCTCGCTGCCAGTGGATTAACAGTTCACTCCCCAACACACACACACACACACACACACACACGCTCAGTTTGCCCTCCTGAGTTGGAGCTGCCTGTCTCCTGTCTGAATGTATAAATATTTATCTCCCCTCCTGCCCAATGTCACCTGTTAATACCCTTCTGTCATTGTGAAATGCCATTATCACTTCCTACTCCAGGGGTCTCCTCAACCCCAAAGTCACCGCAGAACTCGTCAGCGTGTCAACACCGCTCCCCTGTGTTTTTTTTTCCTTCTATCTCCCTTTGGCTGGAGGGACACGTCTTTGAAGCAGCCGTGATGGGAGACCTTGGCTCCTGCGTGCGCCAACCTCTCGGCTAACTTCCTGTTTATGTCTCCCAGGCAAAGCCAAGGTCTCCTTCTCCATTAATTTATAATGCGCTAATGGTAATGATTTGGACTCATGAATAATTCAAGCTAGGTGAATGCTGCTCATTCGAAGGATTGTTTCTGGCGACGTGCAGGTTGTTTTTTTGCTCATTTAATTTACGCTTGCTATTTGTGGATAATCATTGTCATTTAGGCTAATTGTCTCTGCTGTCAATACTCAGGTGTCTTGTTACTGGGCTTCACCATCACTGGCTGCTGACATAATGATTTGTACAGCCTCAAGCAAGTGTGGGCTAATGACCTGTTACCTCCTCTCCTCTCCTCTCCTCTCCTCTCCTCTCCTTCTCTCTCCTCTCTCCTTTCCATCAGCCTTGCCTGCAGTACTGGCCTGAACCGGGGTTGCAGCAGTTTGGGCCAATGACGGTCGAGCTTCTGTCCAGGACAGCCGATGATGACGTTATCATCCGTCTCTTCCGGGTTCAGAACATCACTCGGGTAGGTGGATCCACCACAAAATAAGTCCCACGGTCCTACTTAAGAAGATGATGTACAGACGCAATGGGTAGCTACCTTGTGCATTTTCTTTTCTTTTCAATCCAAAACGACTAATTGATGTATGAACACAATTAGAGGCACATCTGTAAAATCTACTGCAATCCAAACATTGAATTCCCGCCACCCTGGGTCCATCGGTGCTCCATGCAATCATGTCACCTCCTAATTTGTTTCAAGCTCTGTCTGAACACAGCGTTAGACAACAATTGTACAATTGCTGTGAACCAGCTGGCTGCGTTAGCAGCCATGTAACTTGGCTGAGGTAAAGGAAAAACATGATTGATGGTTTGCAACTGATGATTTTCACTCATTAATCCGGACAGTTTTTCATTTCAGCTTCTCTCCTGGCACGACACAGTGTGTGGACAGCTAACATCATGCTAACATTAAAACTGCAGTAAGCCATGTGGGGAAAAAATGTTCATGCACTTCTTCTCATTTTTATTTCAAGTAGACGATCTTGGAAATTTCTGACTCATGGCAGAAAGAATAAACAAAGCTGTCCCAAAAAGACTGCAAAATCATTACAATCAGATACAATTACATATATGGCACACAGTTTGCTTATATCCAATTTACCTTGTTGACAAAAAACTAGAAATATGTAACACCAGGGATGTCAAACCATTTTAGTTCACGGGCCACAAACAGTGCAACAGGAGCTACTAGTGTTTATAGCAGAGCGCACCTGTGCATAGCACTTGTGGGCAAAAGCATCATTCTCATCACAGAAAATATAGCAGGTGGTCATGGCAACAGTGGCATCAATAAAAATAATTGATTGACAAAAGCATAATCAACACACACTCCAAGGAAATGACACGTTTTGTGCAAGCGACCACAATGATACTAATTTAACCTGGTCGTAAACATGACACATAAAGTACAGAGAGGTTGTGCATGTTGATGTTAAAAGTGATTAAAGCAAGCTATTACATAAATCAATGGTAACATCAGCTGGCTCAACATGTCTGCATCCAACTTGACTCAGCACCACCACGGAACTTGTAAATAAAAACATCTAAAATTTTCACTGTAAGGAAAATAATCTCAACCAATCAAGTTCAAACAGTATCGTTGCGTTTTTTGCGATCGGATTGCAATTGGATAGCGCTTGACCACATACATTTATACCTGGTATTAATATGCGTCTCTGGTGTCCACACCCAGATCCGTTTGCCATCTGATCACGCTCCGTCCCACTGATGTCAAATCCTCCTCTTCCTCTTCTGCAAACACAGCAGCGGACTACAATGTCTTATCTTGTGCGCTGCAATAACAACAAGAAGATGTTAGCCGGCCATGAAGTTGCGTTGTTGTATCTGTATCTATCATCCGTGTTTTCTTTTTCTTGGTCGGTGAGGGTTGTTGTTGTAGTTGTCTTCTTCTTCCTTCTTCCTGTGTCCAGCTGGTGCACCGTGCTTACGTATTTTCCGCCCACAGAGTTGTTGCATGTGAATTGGAGACGCATTTGCACTTGTGTTCGATGTGGTCACAATGCGTCCCTGACCGCCTTCAGAAGTGGTTTGGCAGATCGGATAACAATCCATCCTCGGGAGCGTTTGGAGTGTATTTACACCTGTACTTTCATGCGGTCAAGGGCAATGCGATTGCACAAAAAACACATGTTAATACGTGTCGTCGCTCAGTTACTGCTGCTTGATCCAAAAACCATTGCATAATAGTGTGAAGATGTCCCTCCATCCACTTACAAAACAGATGATAAACAGCCTGAGATGTCTTTAGAAAAATAAGCGCAGTTTTAACAATATCTCAGTTTTTCCACATTCAGTCAGGCTGAATATCTCAGTCTACATTTCCACTCCTGTGCAGTAATGCCGGCATCACCGCACCAAACTATAGTGGAAGCTATTGAGGAAGCAGGTTAAGTTATCCCCTGCTTTACAGACCAATTAAAAAATCTGAAGTTTTGGCAGTGCCTTTGCAGCAGGGTTCCACCAACATTATTTCTAGATAGAAGTCTGATACAGATTTTTTTGTACTGAAGCTGCTGATGACAATATTTTGCACAATGTTAAATCCACAGTAAATATTCATTATTTTTTTACAAAGATAAAGTAGGTTACTCACTGTTTAACATGCTCCTGAAACCTGGCAACTCTGAGCCTTCGCAAGTGCATCAATGTTAGGCGTGCAAAGTCCTCCAGTGGGCCGGATTGGACCCTTTGCCAGGCTGTTTCTACCCCGCAGGCCGTATGTTTGACACCCCTGTGTTACACTATAGAAAACAAAAAAGCTAAAGGTAGCCAATTAGGCTTCTTTCCTATTTCCATGGTGGTTTTCTTATGCCTGAAACAGAACACTGGCGTTCTGGTTTCACCTCAGCTCTCTAAAGTGTTTTGCTGAGACTGTGCCAGATATAAAACTCTGAGTTTTTATATTCTCACTGTTTAGTTCAAGGTCCTCAAACGGCTGAAAACATCATGTTTATAGATTTATCTTGATGCTGGAATTTTTTAACAAGCTTGATGTTCACACATTGTGCCTCTTTCACTCATATATTGAGGTGACATTTGTTTTGCGAGCTTGAGACGTGCGTACCTGTAAGCGGGTGTCTTGCACCACAAGTGTGACAATTGGCAGCTCCGGAATGGTATTGCATTAATGTCAAATGTTCCTGCTATTCCACTACACCTCACCTTCAGGAGGTAGAAGAAGTAGTGAAACAAACATAGATGCTGTAGAGTTTACAATGCACTTAATATAACTAATTACTGAAGTGTCCAGTTATACATTAGCAGTGTTTTACCTTGATGACAGCAGCGCACAGTGAGGCTGCACGTTGTCAAGTTGTCTTTGTTTCCCTTGTCAGACTTATTTTCTCCACATCATCCGCTCTTTTTTCCCCCCTAACTTAATTTAATGAAAAGATGTAATTGCCTTCATTTTTCTGTCTTCGCAGCACAAACAAACTCTGAATCACTCTTAAGTTGCCTTGATATGTCAGTTTGACAGAGCTAATGGAAAAATTACCGTTCAAATGTTTAATTTTCTTATCAAACGACATGTTTTTGCTTCAGTGTTGGATACGGACAAAAACACTTGCTCAAGTCCTGCCTCAGCAAAGAGCTGCTCCAGCTCTGTATTGCTGTGGGAGGCATTTCCTGGCACTGAATCAATGCATTTATTTTTAAGAGGGTTAATGAAGCCTGATGCTAATATAATGATTCAGAATGGTGACCTCAGTCCCAGCTGGCATTTGTTGTTCCCAGCGGTTGGAATGATTTGCAGCATAATAATCCTACTTCCAAAAAAGCAACTGTATCAACAGTATGGTAATGTTATTAGCCACATATAGACCCAGGACTTGTTTAATAAGCAGATATGCTGCTGTTTGAGCAGTTATATGATATTAAAGCAAGCACAGCTTCTATTATAAAACACCATGTTTTTACAACCTACAATGGCTCAGACACGTTTGCTGTTTTTGACCGTATCCAATACCTCAGTATGACTTTTGTGTTCGTGAATGTTTGTGGGTTGTGAGTCTGTGTGTACACCCATGTCTGGGTGTTGTCTGAGTTATTTAGCTTAGCTCCAGCTCCCAATTACCACTGTCGCAACACTTCCAGCTCCATCCTTCCACCTCAGTAGCCTCAGTAGGTGCTCTGCAGTCTCCTGTAGATGCTCCCAGCAGCTAGTTGAGCAGATGCGTCCTTGTCGTGAAGCCTCCTTTAGTTGATGAACCCTCCTGGCTCTTGCACCATCTTACCCCACCCTCAAGTTTGTCTTAACCTACACAGTCAGTGCCCCAGTCAACCTTTCACTCCTATGCAGCCCCTCAAGTATCTTGACAGCGTGTCAGAAACTGTTCCCACATGGCTCTCTGCAGGATCCCGAGGAGACAGACACCACAGAACAAGACACCGATAGGCTCTTACCCAAGAAGGTACTTCATTGTCCAGTGGATACAGCAAAGGTGCTACGAGTAGCATTAGAGCCTGGCAGTAATGAACTGTGATAATTGGGTTTATTTAGCCTGACAAGTCATGCCATCTTTGAGATAACTGATGGCTTCTTCCTCACTCCAGGGTATTGCTAGTAGTTTTCTTCCTCCAAATTAAAGGGGCAGTTCACCTCAGAATCAAAAATGCACGTTTCCTGTTACCTGCAGAGCTATTTATCAGTCTGGATTGTTTTGAGTTGCCGAGTATTGGAAATACCAGCAGTAGGGATGTCCTTCTCTGCAGTATAATGGAACTAGATTGCACTCGGCTTGTGGTGCTTGAAGCACGAAAAAATTACTTTTGAAAAACTCAACAATGTCATGACCTGGTACCGATAAGGATAAAAGTCCATGAGAGGTGACAGGTGACAAACAGTAGCCTTTATGTTCATTCATTTCATTGTTCCAGGTCTCTATTTCCACTGGGTTTAAAATGGAGCATCTACCAGAGATTATTTACACACTTAACACATGATTTTAGCAACTTAGTTCTTGGTTCTGATGATGTCACTCATAATTAACCTGCCATAGTATGGGCCTCGTTACCAGGAAGCCAGATATCTTTTTGTTGACTGACTCCCAACACTGGCTGTCTGGGTAACTGGTATCATGAATCTGGTTATCAACTAGTTCGGTCAACTATTCGGCTGTTCAGCGCTATTTGGTCCACTTTAAACGAATCCTGGTCCGCTTCCATGGATAGTTCGGTTCGTTTGGAGTGGTGTGAATGCTCATTCGAACTCTGGTGCAGAACAAATGAGCGAATCTTGGACCGCTTGAAAATTGGGGGATTCGGCTCGCTTGCAAGTGAACCCTGGTGCAGTTTGCTTACAGTGGGAAATGCAAACCGACTATGCAGTGAACCAAAGAGAGGAAGTGACGTAGAGCGCAGTGCACTTTGGTGTTTTTGTGGTGACCAAGCTGGCTGAAGGGGATGGATTTCCATTTTCAGCCCTGGCCAATCGATGAGCTGGGTTTACGTGCTTTTTTCCTTTCTGGTCAGTGGTCGTTTTGGGCAATACCACCCCCAAATGAGCAGCTGTTGTAACTGCGCGACATTGTCCAGGCGGTTTGGCCCGCTTTAAAAAGTGCAGTGTGAAAGTGAACCGAACCAAATGAGGGTGTGAAATTTTTCAGCATTCCCAGCCCAGAGTCCCCTGGACTATCCTGGTGTGAATGCGCCCTATGTTTTCCTATCCAGCCACAAAAATATGAAAGAGGCGGGGTTGTTAATTACAAGTGACATGATCAGAACCATGAATGAAGTAGGCTGCTTCATATCACATGAGATGAAACGATACCGGAAGTGTGACTGCGAGACAGTAAAATGTCAGTGGCGTGGGATGTAAACTGGCAATCTGTAATCTTATAACAGAAAATGTGGGAACACTGATAACACCATCCAAAAATGCACAGTGGGCTGAGACTTAAATTACGTGTAGGTATCACCAGGCTATATGTGACACGAGTAGATTTTGCTGTATATTTGGATGATGACGAAACGAGATTAAACATTAACAGTGTCCTCCGTGGCTGAGCCATAACCTTAGCTAGCTCAGTGGTGCAGGGTGAGCTACAGCATACTTCTTATAAGGTGCCTTTCCCACAGTCCATCCCCTGGCTGTCAAACGTCGAGGTGTAATGATAACTAGGTTGGTAACGGTGACAAATTCACAGAGAAATACAACCCAGCTGAGTCACTTCCCCTCAGCGAGGCTTTACAGCATCCTTCAGTCTGCTGTTTTGATTTTAGGGCTTGCAAATTTACTGTTTCAGTCCATTCTCATCACTGCCATCAACCTTGTCGCCCGCCACAGCAAGCAGCTGTTTTCAGCAAAAAAGTTCACTTCTTTATTGTCCTGCTGGGGGAGATTTGGCTCCGACGCAGTCATTGTACTCTACCTGCCCAACATCTAAACAGCCCACAGATGAAGTGAACATAGTGGAGCATTTAGCGTTGCCAATAAATCAATTAATGCAGCTTTAGGTGTTAAAAGGAAAAATACTTTTTTTTAAATCACATGGAGAAACACATTTAATGAACTCTGGCTACAGTCATTGACACTGTAAAAATTCAGTGTTGCTACTTTTGATGGCACAGTGGTCTATGCTGATATTAACTCCAGTGTCTCATTTTAATGTGGTAGGTTACAGTACACTGCCACTGCTCTAACTTTTAGAGCCAATTAGAAGTTAAGAACAGGAGGTCCTCAGTTGAACTCGGGCAGCAAGGTTGCAGCATTGACAGAATCCCCTCCGGCTGATAACCATATAGATGTTTGAATGAGTTTATAATGTGTGGAGCATATGCAGAGGGATTAATGCATATATGATGTCTTATACTGGAAAAGAAATATTTAACCCTCCTCACTTTTTGCTCCCTGTCCACATCTCTTCCTCTCTAAAGCTTCAGGAAGGCCAGCTTGTGGTGCGTCACTTCCAGTTCCTGCGCTGGTCCCCATACCGCGACGTGCCCGACTCCAAGAAAGCCTTCCTCAGCCTTTTGGCTCAGGTTCACAACTGGCAGATGGAATGTGGAGAGGGACGCACCATCGTCCACTGCCTGTAAGTATGCTTACGGAAATCTGCTCCGTCCATGTGTGTGTTGATTTTCACCTCTGCATCGAACCGTACGGACGCCGTAGGCTACGCACATGGCCTACGTTGTTGTGAGCATTTATACTTGTGCGGTGGTGTGTCTGTGTCACTCTGCAGTTATCAGCTTCACTATAACTCGCAGCATTCACAGACAAACACTTGTCTTTATCTGGACACATTTTCCCCACAAATACAACATGCTAACGTTATTAGCACAAGCCTATGGCATTTTACATTGTATAAATTAGCCTAGTGAAGAGCTGAGATTTCCTCTGCTCATATGAAGCCAGGATAAATCCCAGAAGGATTAATCACACACAAGACTTGAAATACTATTTTGTGAGGCTTTAGTGTCTTCATGACTTTGTTTCCACTGAGGAAAATGGTTTCAGCTCACAAAAATAGACAGGAGGTCTGCGCTGCTGTGACATTCTTGGGAGGTGCACGTCAGGTTACAGCATAAGGAATGGCGTAAAGTAGTATAAATAAAGAAAAAAGTATAAATCCTGCTTAGTTGTGGTCCTGGTTCATGTGATGCTGACGTGACATAACATTCAGAACTATTATGCATTCAGCATCTATACATAAATGTTATCCTGGTCTGAATGAAAAAGCATCAGAGACAACTTTAAGACTTTCAGTGAAGGCTGGACTACCTCAAGTTAGCTGAGCTTTAATGAGACACAGCACTGCATTCATGTTATTCACCTCACCACTGTTCTTTAAGACTTGCCATGGTCACACTTAACGGTTAATTTATCCCCTGTAGCTCAGAAATAATGAGATTTAATAACTCTGAAAAGTATACAAACTTTTCTTAAGTGTTTGTGTCTTTACATTAGCTGCTTGAGTGGAGCTTCCTGCCTTCCATTAGATTTGTCCTCCATCTCTGTGTCGAAGCCCTTTGATCTCTGGAGGTCGCGCTGCGTGTTAGACATCTCATATCTGATTAAGTCCCCGCTCCTGTATTTTAATGAGAGCTTTACTCAGATATTCATCTTGAAAGTCTGCCAGTTGGCCTTTTTCTGACAGCATGCTTGATCTGTGCTCAGTCAAACTGTGACATTTCACTCTGTAGCACCCCCTCTGAGAGGCTGTCTGAGCTGCTGTACCACATCTTTATTAGGTCACTCATGTCTTCATGTCTTCTGTTCTGTGTGTTTGTGACTGTGTGCCTTTGTTCGTTGTTTCCTGGAGCAGGAATGGCGGCGGTCGAAGTGGTACTTTCTGTGCCAGCACCATGATCCTGGAGATGATTCGTCACCACAGCATGGTGGACGTGTTCTTTGCTGCCAAAACGCTGCGCAACTCGAAGCCAAACATGGTGGAGACAATGGTGAGCAGGCAGGGATCTTTATCTGTCTTTACGACAGCATGTTTCATGCTATGCTGCCTCAGACAGGGAATGTCAGCAAAGTTGAAAAACTGCTCTGCAGGAAGTAAGAGAAATAAATGAGCCACTTTCCAAAAATAAATCAAACGTGTTCTGTTTTCTACAATATGATTCTCTGACTCAATAAATACAAAAGCATTTGTGTAGCAAAAAACTGTATAAATCGAAATTTCCACAGTAAATCTGTATATATGCTGAATGGGAATTAAATTTTAGGTAAATCATGTTGCATACAAAGTCAAAGGGGAAAACAGCATGTGGTTGCAAATCAATCAAGAATTGAGAGGATCGGTTCAGCTGAATTGGCACGTATCCTGAGGCTGTATGACTGAATTTATCATCAATTTAACTATCTGCACCTCACATGCATATAAAGAATTAATTAGATTTTTCTTAAAATTACAAATCAATCCTGTATTTGTTTGTTAAAATAATTGTTAGAATATTGTAACAATTTAACATTTATTTGATGTAAAATTCTTATTTTATTTTATTTTATTGTGATTTTGTTTTATTTTATCTTATCTTATTTTATTACATTGTATTTTTTATTTATTTTTTTTTTTTTAACTTATTTGTTTTTGTAGTATTGCCACATCTGTGGAGAATAGCAACAGAAAAATGGACATAGCAGCTAACACGCTTCTGTTTGGTTCGGGCGAAATTGGAAGATCGGAAGAAATTGGCCGACAAAATCATGAAGTCAGGCTGAATACTAATGTGAAACAAAATGGCACCTCAATTTGATTTCAGGCAGAGTCTCAGCAAATGATTCCACACGCGTGGTCAGTGCTTCACTGTCAGTCTGAACACCTTAAGACCGTTTAAATATTTGTAGTAGTGTATTTCACATGCCGTTGTTGCCAGTGTATTCTAATTATTACCATAGTGACTTGTCAAACTCAGACAACTATTTTATATTTGCCAGCAGAAATTGTATTCATGATCTGACGCATCAACAATAAACTTCAGGTTTTGGTGTCAATCCCTCAGATGCAAAGAGCTACGTCGTCTTCCTCCTAAATCCATTATTTAGCAGTGACATTCAGCAGTCATACAGGGACAAATCCATTGTAGGAGAGACAGCATTACCAATCTCTCCACCCACAGTTATCTGAACAGACCAGGATTCAGTGCAGCTTTATAAGAGACATGATGGCGTCTGAGTGAGGACACCACACAAACAAACAAAAACAGACAGCCAGTGAATTATCACAGTTAACCATTAGGACTGTTAGGTTACACTGACCCTTTAATACTCAGCTCACACCAGCTGAGAGTCCACAGATCCTTTATGACACATGTGAGAGTTAATGATGGATGGAGACGAGGAATTCTCCCAAGATCACAAAATTTATTAATCGATTAAAGCAGGGTATTAAAGACAGGAAACTTTTATTAAATCCAACTAGTTTAAAACTGTAAGAAATATTAAAATACTTTATGATACAAAATTTCAATAAGAAAGAGTGCTAATGGATGGCTCTCTGTGAGCAAAGAGTTTTAACAGAGTACTAACACACTCGAACAAAGAGAAAAACACATTTCAATCGAGAATTAACAAATCTTTTTCCAGACGTTTCTGACACTCAGAATGAAATTAAAGATCGATTTTTCAATAAGCAAAACTTAACTGAACTGACATCATTAACTTAGGGTTAGGGACATTTTTGCCCATGTGACTTTTTTTTGTCTCGTGGTGGAGACGAGGGTAGATATCCAATTTTCTTTGAGTGTGCACGTCCCCATGTCGTCTATGGTACAGCCACAGCTAGCTCGCAGACTGCCGACTGCTCTGAGCATCCCAGCGGGGAACAAAATTTGAGTGTTGCTGGTTCCACTATCCTGATCTGCGTGATGTTAATGCATATATATATATATATATATATATTATTTTGAGATACCACAATGCAACATCACAAAAAATGATTCATAAAATTCTTTTTTCAATTTTTCAAAGATAAATTTAAGACTTTTCGAGACCAACCGAGGCCTTATTTTTGGATTAATTAATTCAGTAGTAGTAGATGTGTACAGTAAGCAAGCTCAGGGTCTTTGCGAAATTTAACAACATGCTAAAGGAACAAGGCTAACAAGCTAATGGCTAACGTGCCTGGTAAAAAAGGGAAACAACCAATGCTGTTAGATGGCTGTGAGAGACGGCATCAGAGGTGGTGTGTTCCACCTTTTAATTTCCAAATTGCTCTACAAAAGATTAGCGTACAATTGGAAAACAGTTGTCATGGTTCAGCGAGGTAAGCCCTGCCCATAATTCATGCAGGGTGTCATGGCGGCCAGGAATAAGGTGAATATATTGCAAACAATTTAAAACGTGAAAGCCTGTCAAGCCCAACAGCAGCGCAGAAGGAACATTTCAATACCGGGACAAGGTCGAAAATATTCCATGTATTTCCATGCCAGAAAAACCAGTGGAGATCACACAGTATAACTCGTCACTTTTAAATACATTTTCCTTTATATAGAAATTTTAAGCAGGCTGAATTATTTCCTGAACCAGCTGGGAACTGGAGAGCCAACAGTGCCAATTCCAGCAGGGCATTAATACACATGTGGTGCGCTTGTGTTTAAAAGGATTAAGATATATCAGGCTTTGGATACAGACACAATACTTGTTACTGGATATCTGCAGGTCTTAAATAGTCTTTAAAAAAAAGCTTTGGATTCAGTTTCTTAAGAAAAAAAAAAAGAATATCACTAGATTTTTCCTTTAACTGGAGTTGACGGAGCAGGTGGAGGAAAAGTAGGTACACAAGGAACTAAATTATAATATTTGATCACTTAATTACTCCTGATTGCTCTGAATATTCCAACAGGTCATTTCTAACAAATGATTTACTGTTGATACAGAAAATAATCTTGGTTGGATATCTGTGCTTGTTGCAGGAGCAGTACCGGTTCTGCTATGACCTGGCCCAGGAGTACCTGGACTGCTTGGAAGTAAGATAGCACCAATCCCTGACCTCTCGTCCCTCTTTGAAGAGAAGGTCTGGGACCTGGATCTCACGTCCTGGATCTGTGCTCCTGCCTCCTTAGTCCATGTACACAGCTCTGGTTGTTTTCTTCGCCATGCCTGGATGAAACATCGTCTGCCATAACGACTGATTGAGAAAGCTCACTGGACAACTTGTAACATACTACTGACACCCTTTTTGCTTTTCCTCGGCGCTCTGATCCAACCTGTACTCTTTTGGGCCACTTGACATCCGCCAAGCCAGAGGACACTTAACAGGAGTAGAGTTCATTTTATATACGACCACTGTCAAGGCAGCCGGACTTCCTGTCGTACACCTGGACGGCGGGACTCAAAGAGCTCAGCTGTATCCTGCCTTACTATGAACAAACACTGAAAGGGAACTACAGTTGATGCCAACCAATGGGTGATATTTTGTGTTTGTTTGTAACACTGTAAATGGTGCAATCTGCTGTTGGTGAACATCCCATGTCGTACTGTACTATATTTGAACTTTATCGTGGATGAGGCTGGCGATGGAAGGTAAGCTAAGGGTGAGAAGGAAAGAAGTTGCTCACATCCTATGGACATATCTGTACAGTAAAGTTGTCTTGGACCTAATTTCTCTTTATTTATTTTCCGTGTATATAGATGTTTTTTTCCTCCCTCCCTCCCCCCGGGTGTTTCTAGATGTTCTCAACGTCTTATCAGTGTGCCAATCCATTCTCTCTGTGTCTGTAAATGGGGACCACTTCAGCATCTGCATGCCCAGTCTTAAGTGTTTCATCGCAGTGTTTGGCCCAAGTCTGCTTTAGGATGGATTCTGCACCGCGAATCCCTCCGCTAGTCCCAAGAGAGCTCCGTAAGAATAACCGCGTGTTGCTGTGAGAATACGGCGAAAAATCTGTCGCTTTCTAAATTTGTATTTATTCAATGTGTTTTATTTTCTAAATAGTGTATAAAACAGGAAAGTAAATAAAATATGTTGTTGCTTAACAACCATGCTTTTTGTGGATTTTTTTCACAGATAGGAGCTGGGGCGGAAGTCGAGTCGTTTATTTAAAGTATGCCCATTAGCTGATGCCATGGCAATCAGCTGGTAGCCATCTAACATGCAGTATATAACACATTACACCTGGCATACATTACATAACACATTACATGCTGAACATTAACATCACTAATACACATACAATTACATTTGCATACTATTTACAGCCACTCAACACTACATACAGTTAGGTAGAATACTAATAAACATCTATCTATAAATGTTGTTTAAAAAGAAGTGTTTGATACATATGAGTAGATAGATGGTGAGAATTTCACGGCTATTATTAGGCGTAACAGGAATACACCTCTGTCTCTGCATGCCATCAAATGCTTCTGCATATTTGTTTAAAAGGATGATTTACTCTTGAAAACAGCCAATCAGAGCCGAGGAGTCCCACATGCAGCTGTCAGTCATGTAAGTAAGCAGCGCTAATATGATCAAATATGAATCAAAATTATCTTATTGCATTGACTATGTCTACTACTTCTGGTGACAGTATCCGATATGGTGGCTGGGTCACAAACTCTCATCGTACAGCTAAACAGTACACTAAAACATGTTTCTGAAAACATCTGAGGCAAGAAATGGGCAATTCAGTAACAGACTCTTGATTCGTATTTGATCAGCGCCGCCTAGTTTGATATTTGACATATTTTTTAGGCATTTCTGCTATATGATGAAGACTCAAAACGACCACAATCAGACACAAAATGACCATAAAAGATATTCACAGTGACCACAGGGAGGCTGAAAATGACCACAAAGATGCAACGGTGGCGTAAGGCAGTCATGATGGGCCCCAGTGCATGCTGTTATGATTATTATCATCTCAGCACATGATCAGGGACGTCACGCTGGATAATATCAACACACATATTACCCAACAATCATCACTGCATATCTGTAGTTATAGAAGAAATAATTTGTTACACTGGTAAAACATTGTATGTCCATAATTCATCTCAGGCAAGTGTCCATTCAACAGGTCAGTGTCCGTCAAAGGTAAATTTCCATTCATCAATTTAAGTTTCAACATGCTACAAACTCTTCTTGCTTAAGAGCTACTCACTTAACATGGTCTTACCTGTGTTACCTGGGCTTTCCTGTGCGCCACCCTGTGTACAAACAACAAACCTGCATCTATTTACATGTAGTCACCAGAAATGTAACGCAAGAATGTTACTGTGGCTCCAACAACAGTTGTTCTTTGAACACAGGTGGCAGTCACCCATAAGGGCCCATTCTCCACCCATTGCATCGTTAGAGGGCCCAGGCTCTCTATGTGCCCCCCTGCCTCACAGGGGGCCTGAGTGCAACCACACTGCCTGCACTGTCTGTATGTACGCCCCTGCAAAGAGACATAACATGACCACAAAGCAAAAGTAGGAGACTCGAGATATGACTGGACTCAAGTTGCAAATATAACATTGATGAAATATGACTTGACTTTGACTTTGCATTCATAACTTGAGACTAGACTTAGACTGTAGAGAGAAGACACGAGAGAACTTCACTTTCTGATTAAATATTGGCATTTTTCTAGATGTTGACAAGTTATATTCTTTTTAAAAACACTTTTGGGTGACTTATAGTGCAATGCGCGCAAACCTGGCAACCGACTGTGACGCAGCAGGCCAGCAGAGGCTGACGCACGAGGCAGTTGCCATGGAGAAGGCTAGTCCCAAATCACGAAAATATGGATTCAAGGATTATTTTCAATGGCGGCAGGAAGAAGAGAACAGCTGTTTGTTGGTCTGCTGCTCAGAAACCAGCGACACGACCAACAAAACATGAAACTTCGTCCGTCACTACAGAACCGGCAAAAGACAGGTACGTGAACGCATCTTGTAGTTAGCTTACATGCTAATTAGCTCGTCAAACTTTAGCTCATGGGCGTAATTTATGCAAAGGACAGTGGAGACATGTCCCGACAGTGTCTCCACCACCTCTCATTTGAGATTAACTGCTTAAATGAAATACAGTTTAAGTGTTTGCTTTGTTAACAAGTTGCTTTTTTAAGTTAGTTATTTCGACTTGGAGAAAGTTTTGACTGCAGTGTGACGTCTGTCATCTGACTGGTAGCTTTGAGTCTTTGTCTCTGCGTCTCCCATTGCTCACACACTCACCGGCCACTTTATTAGGTACACCTGTTCAACTGCTCATTAAGGTAAATTAAGGTTTGAACTGAGCATCAGAATGAGGAAGAAAGGTGATTTAATTGACTTTGAACATGTCCTCTATAGGTGGAGAGGACCCAGTTCTCTTTCTGGTCCACTTCAGCTCTGATGAGGCCTCAGTCCTCTTTTTGTTCACACTATAGCCTATATATGATATATTGACGCAGATGGCACTGCAGTGCAGTTATAACGCCCCTCACTTACAGATGAACTTAAAATTGGAGGAAACCCTCAGCGTTTCTGTGCTGTAGACTGTTGCAGTTTGATGTATTTCACATCTGGAGTCATGCAGTATCTTCCGTGGACCAAACTACTCCTCATCCTGCATCCTTGTCCATCCTCGTTACAGGCCAACGTGGTTTCATCTATTTTTTCAGGCGTCCCAGTGCAACAACATGTGATCTAGAAGGGTAAATACAATGGTAAAGAGCAGAGCGAACCTGGAACGCTTTGTGTTCAAACCGCACTGCTGACTTGAAGCGAACTGTACCTCGCGAGGTGGACTGAGTACGGTTCACTTCAAAGGGTTCAGAGTTCTCTTTGAGTGTTCACATAAGCTGAGTCTGTCTTCGAGAGATATTATTTTGTAATTAGGGCCGCCACTAATGATTATTTTCATTGTCGACTAATCTGTCGATTATTTCTTCGATTAGTCGACTAATCATTTCATTGAACAATGTGTTAAAATGTTGCAAAATCTCGGTCTGTCTCGCCCAAACGCCAAAATCACGTCATCTAATGTCTTGTTTCATACTCAGGCCAAAGGGTTTGAGTTCACTGTCACGGGAGAGTGTGTAAAGTGTGTGTTTGTAAAGCTGCCAATATCTGAACATAAGAAGCTGCAGTAAGAGTATTTTGGGGTACTTTTATCATACTTTTCTATGAAAAATGACTCAAACCGATTAGTTGACTACTAAAATAGTCACCGATTATTTTAGTAGTCGATTAGTCATCGATTAGTCGACTAATCGTGGCAGCCCTATTTGTAATATAACTGAATATTCTATTCATACATATAAACTTTAAATATATTAAGATTATAAGGCATCTTTGAGTAAACTGCGAGTATCATTTAAGTAGACTATCTCGTGGCGGGGTTGAGTGTCACCCTAGATGAGTCTGGATTTCTGTTGTCACATTCAGATGATAGGGTCAGATAGTAGGGTCAGAATTTGGTGTAAACAACCTGAAATCATGGATCCATCCTGCCTTGTATCAACGGTTCAGGCTGCTGCTGCTAGTGTAATGGTGTGGGGGAGATTTTCTTAGTACCAACTGAGCATGGTAACACCACAGCCTACCTGAGTATTGTAGCTAACCGTTTCCATCCCTTTATGACCACAGTGTACCCATCTTCTGATGGCTACTTCCAGCAGAAGCTCCATCGCCAATCCCAGTGACAAGCCCTGATCATAGACTTTATAAAAAAAGATGAACAACATGACAACTCCCCAAAAACGAAGCCAGAATATCCATATTGCTGCCTGGTGTCTGGCTGCAGTACAGGTCATAAACCCTGCCCTCTCCATGTCAGTCAATGGGTCAAACTAAAAAGTATGCGTCAAATAAATTTTGGTTGTTTTATGTAGTTCTTATCATGCCGATGTTTGTTCAAGTGTTAATTTTTCAAAAAAGTTTGGTTTTAGTTAGTTATTTGATGCTATGAAATGGGGTTTGACAGATATGATTGACAGATATGTTTACCGGTCAGTGTTCTCGCAGTCAGTCGTGTTGGTTGTGACTGGTTGCACTGATGTTTGGGTGGGATTCGTTACCAACTCTGGCTCCTAATGACTCTGGCTCCACATGACATCACCAGCATAAGATGGCAGCAGTCGTATGCGGGATATTTTGCCTTCATTTTTGTACAGTGGGGTGTCCGCCATCTTAATATACAGTCTATGGCTCCAACATCTTCAACTCAACATGCTGATTTGCTGGAGAAAAACAAAAAGGCCCTTACATTGCTGTGTCCAGGAGCCCATCATCTCATAATATGTCCATGGCTACAGGCATTTGGAGTTACAAATAGTAATGATTTATTCACATGTAATGAAGCTATTACCGATAAAGGTTATTAGTGCCAGGAACCGAAGCGTTAGGTCTCAACACACTTGTACTCTTTTAACAGACCTGTTATGAACTCCCCCTCACAAAGCTTTAGCTGGCTGCGCGACCAATGCTCCACTCTGCAAGTTATTTTCAAGCACTTATGAGTTTGTGATGAAGAGTTGTTGATGCCCCCCCACCCCCCAACACCTCCACCATTACCACCACTTCCACCACCCGCCCCAGCCACTTGCAACCAGCCATTATTGCTGCTTAAAAATCCCACAGTTCATTCGCTTGACCTGTATTTTAATTTACGCTTATCATTTAATTAGCAACTTTAATGGACTTTTTTTTATCATTACCACCAAACAGAGCCTCTAGGATTCAGCCACCTCTTTAATTGGAGAGTCTTGATGATCCATTGATCGAGGGCTCGGCACACTTAATCTGCATGTGGCGCTTTACAAGCGATGTCACATCTAGTTACTGTGTTTTATGAGTGGCTGATAAGCTCTGGTGATTCACTGCTTGACCCTGCTCTGCACTCTGCGCTGTTTCTTATCAATATACTGTACACTCCCTCTGCTGCCTGGGCACTTTTTAAATGAGAGACAGGACAGTGACAGATTATTTTCTAATATATGAGAGTGGTTGAACAGCAGGGCAGATGAACTCCAGAAAAACAGGCAAACAGTTTGATCACATGATGAGGTCAAAGGCCACGTTAAGGTGCATTGTTTGTCTGTCAGTGTTGTCTCCACAGGTTAAATTACATTCTCCCTTTCTGTTTAAGAGGCCATAGATCTCCTTTTTACGGCATTTAAAAGACGATGAAAAGCTGCATAATGCGCCACGGATAAAAAACAAAACACAATTGCCATTGTGCGCAGCGCACAAAAGGACAAGAAGGACGCTCTCCTCAAAGCATCTGTTTGTGTCAGATTACACAAACCTGGAAACGTGGTATTTTTTCTTTATATGTTGCTGGAAAGAAAACACAGGTCCTCAGATTTGTCTCAGCTGCCGCTGTCTTCTTTCTTTTGGAGGCTGATCTGAATGCTTAAGAGTACGACGTGAGTCTCATTGTCACAGCAGCGGCATCTGTAATTACTGTAGCAGCCATTGTTTCACACTGAAAGGCTGCATTCAAGTGCTGGAACTGAGACTTTCTAGATGACTGAATGAACAGTGGGTATCTGAGGTTGCTTATCTTGATGATTTCATTAATCACAGGACATTTTCTGCACACACACACTCATAGAGAAGTTCTATTTATTCCAGGCAATCAACAAAAACGTACAGATGATCTAATTAGTATATAAAGGTGGTGATAAAGCTCGGTAATCTTGAAAGTGGTTGCGGTGTTTCAGGCCCAGACTACCTGCAGTCACCGCTCTCACTACACATGAATAGTTTATTATTTGCTTCTTTTGTTTCATTTTTCATTGTCACACCCTCCTACTAAGAGAGCAATCACAACAGACTTATGCATGCTTTTTGATTGTTCAAATTCTCACTCATAAGTTATTAATATCCACATAAAAGAGCAGACACGCTGAGCTGTTTGAGCACACTATAAGCCGATGATAAACAACGCCGGGCTGGTTTCCACAATGGATCTGCTGGCGGTGGGTTACAGTTTGTGTTTAGTTCAGTCCAGCCGGCTCTGCATGACTTGCCTTTTCCTTATCCCTGTCATGTAAATCCGCAGCTTTTTAACTCGTGTAATGAATCAGTAGCTTGTCTGTAGTGTTGAAAACTCTGGGGCCAAATAGGCTGATGGGGTGTACAAGCATGTGGGAGCGGGCCTCGGCACCCCAGCGTCACAAGTCTACAGAAGTAAAGCTGTGCAAACACAAATACAAAGATGCATCTCTTCCCCCTGCTGGCTTTGTGTTAAAGCTCCAGCCATGCAGTGGGTCGCCACATGAATCAATTAATCTCCGTCATTCTGACACAAATTCACCACGGGAGGTGAACCGCAGCCTGGCTGGTGAATAGAGATGTATCTGTGTGACTCCCCAGAGTGATGGCAGATTCAATTTGAGCTCACTCGAGATCCATGCGGATTCATCTTATCTCTGACATGACTTTACATTGCATTAAATTAGATTGCTCTTAACGGGTATGTGGACCGGAAGCTTCTCTCTCATCTCTTTACACGGTCAAATCGAATAATGTCGTACAAGGTCGGCAAAACCTATTTCAGGATGGCGGGGGCTGCTGCTGTTAAAAGCTGGTGTTTTCTAAGAAAATGTCTCATTAAGTATGGCAACCATCATTGATTATGTCAGGCCTGGCTGATAGAACGTCTATGAAGGCGGCAGTTAATGGCAAATATGTCGTTTGGTAAGAAGGCAGTGAATCAGATTGGGGGGGGCCCCTGGCAGTGCTGAAAATGTGGAAGAGGAAAAAACTGATGAGACTGTTCTCCCACCCACAGCATAATCTATTGAGGTGGGAGGGAAGATGCGAGGCGATGGCCGAGGGCCAGTCAATAATGACCCTGCTTCAACCCAGTGACTTGCAGTACGCGGGGCCTGCATCTCCATCTTCCACCTCTCTGTGTGATAGCACAATAAGAATGAGCTGGGAGGGAGGCCGGGGGGTCTGAGGTGGCGTGACCTGCATGGACAGGACTGATATGAGTAATGAGGTGCAACCTGATCGACTTACACTGCTCACTTTTAATGAGGTAAATCCAGAGCTGTCAGAGCTTTATACCCAAGTCAAGCTGATGAATGTGACACTAAGCATTTGCTCTTATTTGGAAATGTAATGAAAGTGGGTTTAAAGACATACTATTTTTCTATTTTTCTGTTACTCACTGTAGGGCTGTACCTGACAGAAATATGGCAGTCAAGTCAGATTTGGTTGTTTAATGTTCAACGATTAGTTTATTTTTTTTGTTGATATTAAGTTTTGTAGTTTGAATCAGGCTCAGCGAGATGCTCAGTGTGGCAGCAGCATTCGTGTAATATAGCCTCGTAAACAAGCTAATGGCTCTAACGAACTTAACTTGTTGAGGCTGCTGAGAGTTGTTTACTCACCACGACTAAGCAGAAGAAAGAAGATAACGTTATTTTAGAGCCTTAAGGTGCAAAGCTTCTCTTCCTCTGTGCCACTGCATCACATCCACAGCTTACTGTACCAAAGAGTATCATGAAAGTCAAGAGTGCTCACTCTGCAGCTAAATCCGGGGACCAAAACATTCCTAGAAGTACACTGCACAGCTCACTGACAGGCAAAAAAGGACTGCTCGACTTGAAGCAGTCTCTGTTGACTGACTGGGAACAGCGCTTGTTCATTGATTACTGAACAGGCCAAACTAGCACAGACTCAAGGGCCCAAAGTGTATGGGGCCTCCCTTTCATCTGCAAAATGTTACTCTGAGAGACACGTACCGACCAGGAAGAGACTGGAATTGACCACAAAGAAACATAAAACAAGTGCAAAGAGACACAAAAAGACCATAAAGAGACACAAAACAACTACAGAGAGATGCAAAACAGCTGCAAAGAGACACAAAGAGACTCCCGATGACTGCAAAAAGGGCAAAACAGCCACCAAAAGACACAAAATGACTACAAAAGAGACGCAAAGTAACTACAAAGTATGAACCTGCATGGAGGCCCAGGTGCTAAAATATGCTGCTGGACTGACTCCATTCTCTCCACACACAGTATACACCTGGTCTGTGACTGGGCCTTAAGATAATTAAGATGGACTTACCTTAAAGAGAAACTAAGAGATTTTTCAACCTAGACCCAAGTAATCCTGGAGTACTACAAGGTGTCTGCAGGCCCCATCATGATAAGAGTATGCATGCATAATTTGATTTTAATTCGACCTCAGCAGAGACTTGATGATCATTAAAATTAGGTGGAGAAACAGGTGGATATATTCTGTATTGGTTATCAATCACATTAGTTGTTACATGTCGACATATTGGATATCAGCAAAAAATCCAGTATCATGCATCCCTAATATTGTGACATAAAACTACCTCTGCACAAGACTACTCGTATACTAACTACCTTAAAACTAACCTGAAGTGCTTGAATGAGAGAAAAGATGATTTATCTATAAATTAGTCTTAAATTTGCAAAAAAAAAATCTTGAAAAGGTCTTAAAAAGCATAACTGGTGTCAGATACCTGTAGACACCCTGTAATAGGGACAGCATTTTTTGAAACTGGTCCATAGTTGAGAGAGGGCACTACAGACAACAGCCAATATAAAAGCTTGCCTTTGTGGAGAACAGGCTAAGGTTGTTGTTGAAGTCTTTGTTATTGTATCTAACAAAGTCCTCCTCAGTGAGAAGTCTCGTTCTGAAGTCTCACGAGGGTTGACTTGTTGCTGTATGACAATGAAAGTCGGAGTACAGAAAGCCTAACTTAGTAGCCTGGAAATCCAGACTCAAATCTAGAAAGATTTTGAGTATAGCTCTCACCGATACATCCTTCCTACCCAAGGGGCTGCACTAACTGAGGCATTTCAAATGGCCCGATGGCCAATCAGAGCAAAAAACAAGGTGACGTTTTCATTGCACTAAGCCGACCAGTGGGGCTAACTGGTATATTATGCTTTTGCAGTATCCCGTCGGCAAACCTGCAAAAACGTCCTTCCTGGAAACAAAAGCTTCTAGGGCAGTCTTCTGTTCCTCTCTCAAAGAAAAAGATAAGTGTAGTTGGCTTAGCGTTTCTTCCAAGGGCTATATTGAGTGGATGCAGTCCTTCTGCAGCTGCCATCCTGGCTGTTTACTTTTCGACTCCTATGGTGCAGCGCTGTCCTCATCATGTTACGCCCGCCCACAGCCCGCCTCTGTCAGATAGACTGATCTGATTGGTGTGATAGGCGATTAAGCAGGCTCTGCTCGTTGGGGCCAGATCCCCGTGTAGTGCAAATTAGAATTTGCTAGGGGCGGCGTATTTGGATTTCCAGGTTACTAACTTAGTGTTAAAGACTTTGAATGTTATGGCTGAATATTTTGCTGACTTTTCCAATGTGGATCTGATCTGATTAACAGGGCTGCTGTGCTCCGAACATTCTCTCAGGTGCCCAAAACAACCTGGAAGAGGTGGCCAAGACCATAGGGACCAAACGTGCAGCTATTCATCAAGTATGTATAACTAATATGTTTATATGTGTGTCATTTCTTAACCTAGAAGTGTTTTACAGCTGCTGGCTGCAGCACACCCTCTCAACACTGGACTGATTTTCAAACATTGTCATCCCCATTATTCAGTGAAAGCCTTTGCACACCAAGTCCTAACAGGTTTAATTACCTGCATTTTTTGCATCTGTCAAAAGCCTCTCGAGAGATTTTCTCCTTTCAGCAGGTCAGATGGTAATATTCATGTGGATGAAGATGATGAGGTAACATCACAGACAGAGAGAGTGACAGTGTGGAGACAGAGAGGGCAGATGGCTCAGCCCCTCCAGTTAGAGAACCAAGGGAGCAAATATGTCTTTCCATTTTGTCTCGTACTGGGCATTTTTGCTACGAATCAGACAATAAAATGCATCTGACTCTGCGAGGCGTCTGTGTGAAACAATTTTTATTGGATAATGGCTGAAAAAATAACATATACAGGCTTGGTATGCAAAGGCCCCAGAGACAGAAACATGGGGAAATAAGGGGCAGGTTGAAAAATACCAAAGTTTCCCTTTAAGGCCCTCATCTTGTCAGCTGATAGTTTGCTCTAGTGGTGCATATTCCCAAACATTTTCTATTTATTCAGTACAAACTAGTTGACACACAGTAAGCCTGGGGCTCTCAGTGCCCCTGGAGTTCTGGCGCCTCGGGGCTATTGCCTGCTTTAGCCACCTGATAATCCAACTTTGGCCCGTAGCTCCACCACTACCACAATTACCCACTGACCTACAGCCTGTGTTTTAGTCGTCAAAATATCTGCTGTAAGAAAGGATTTCTACATCATGTGCATCTATTAAGATGCCCTTAAGTGATCCTTAATTAATCCATGAAACCATACAAAACACCTCAAAGTAGACTAAGATGTTTGGGGTGGTATGATAGCCAAAGAGCCCTTAAATTGTCCATTAATTTTGGAAGGTTAAAAGTAAACTTCTTAAAACTAATTTCAGAAGCTCTCCATCAGCAAATTAAGTAGATCTGAAGGGGTCTTTACCCCCAATGTACACATCAATTTAAAAAAAAAAAACAAAACTAATTGATTAATAATCAGTTTAATGTGTTATTAAGATCCCTACAGCAGTGGTACATCCTTAAGTTGTTCTCACTTATGTTGTCTGATGAGCCTTCTCCTCAGGACTGTGTGGGTGTGAGCACTGTGCTTCACTGACATCTCCTACAATCTCCTTGTCAGTTTTATCGCACCTTTAAAGTAAGGAGTACTTAACGTAATGCTTCTTATTAGTTCACGAAGTTCATTGACCTCGTGTAATAGGTTTACAGTATGACAAGCAGAGGTGTAAATAATAAAATGGTAAATGGACTGCATTTGTGTAGCGATTTTTCTGGTCTTAGCTACCACTCAAAGCCCTTTACAACACAAGCACCACTTAGACATTCACACACACATTCATACGCTGTTCACTGAGGCTGCCATACAAAGTGCTACCTGCTCATCAGGTAAACATTCACACCTACTCACACAGAGATGGCACAACTATGTGGAGCAATTTTGGGGTTCAGTATCTTGCACAAGGATTTCTTTAACATGTAGACTGCAAGGGCCAGGGATCAAACCATCTACAAAAAGGACAACTGGCATCTTACCTCCATTGAGCTGCTTCAGTTTTAGGGTCATCTCATTGTTAAAGCTTGCTCACTGCTGCAGTATTACAACTTAGTAAGACACGTGAACAGAGCTGTTGATAATGTAGCTTTAACCTCTCTAACTCCGCCAGGACGCCAACGTCCTTTTCTTTCTGGCAAGACCTCATGCATGCATGTAGTCAGAGCGGTTCAGAAGCTACAGGCATTTTAATTTGGGTATGTTTTTGCTACAAAATGGAGGTGGAGTACAAGAAAGTATGTGAGCACATACGAGGGGTTTGACCTTTTTTCTCGCTGCTCTCAATGTACAAAAAAAAGTTAAGAACATGAGCAGCAAAGCTGGATAAATAAGGTATAGAATACTCACAGGACTATTATGAGAACAGGTATGTCAAACTATAAGTTTATATATAAAAAGTAGCAATGAACAACAACAAGAATCAAATATAAGGTATGTAAAGTCGAGTGATTCTGTGAGATGTAAACAACACAAAAAGTGCAATTAATTAAATTATGAATGGACCTACATGGACTGGATGATTGTGAACTATACGTACATGTATAGATATCTGTTATTTATACTGTATATACAACGTGCATTTATATTGAGACTGACAGTGCATCATGGTATGTGCATATTGAAGAAAAAAAACAACTGCATTTTAAACTGCAAAGATATAGTCTATATTGGGAGCGAGTGGATGTGAGCTGATATTATCTGTTCTGTGGGAAGACACTGTTCTCGTTTCTGGTTGTTCTGGTGCACAGTGTTCTGTGGTGTTTTCCTGCCAGAGGGGAGAAGTTAGAACAGGTTGTGTCCAGGGTGTGAAGGGTCTGCAGTGATGTTTCCTGCCTGTTTCCTGACTCTGGAGGTGTTCAAATCCTGGATGGAGGACAGGCAGGGACTAGAGATTTCTTTTCTGCAGTCTGGTCTGTTGTACTAGTTATTAGTAAGACCTAACACCTGTACTTTTTCCGACTTTGACAAGTCAAAATGCAATGAAAGGACCCATTTCCAGCATAACTCAACATTTTACTGAGCACGAGTGTAAATTTGTAGACTAACGAGTCAAGTTTCTTGCCTACTAAAGTTTAGGGACTCAAATCGACTCACATTTTGTCATCAGAATCTAGGGCTGTCCCCTGATAGTTGACCAAACGTTAGTCGACCACAAAGATCATTCGCAGAAAAAAAAGAAAAAGAAAACAAATGTGAAACTCTATCAGAAGCTGCACCTTGTCAAAATAAATGAAAACCTATATGACTGGACCATGTTGGAATTTAATTCGAAAGGACAGACGCAGGAAGTGTTCACACTCAGCAGTCAGACAGGAGTCAGCTTAATTTCCAGGGCTGGTACCTGCGGTTATTCCACAGGCTAGTTAATAACATGTCGGGCAGGAAATCCAAAGTGTGGGATCATTTTGAGAAGGTGAAGGACGAACCCAAGGTGATATGTAAACTCATCTTCATTGGTCGACTACAAACATGACGTATCATGTGAAACATGGAAGTAGCTACATGCCCATTAGCCCACAGCGTCATTAACAGGCGGCTCGCTCAGTGTGTGACGTGCACTTGGAGATAAAATATAGGCCTATATTAATGAAGGTTCATTAGTACGGTTTTGTATTTCTCTGTAATGTAGCACAGTGTTAACAATGTTGCTGATACTATTCTTTCTCACACCTTCAACTCAAACCACCAAAATATATCATTTAATAATTACATTCATATCGTAAACATGTGAGCGAGTAGTCCACTAATGGCTCTAAGTGATGACTATTGGTCAACTAAGAAAATTCTTAGTCTGGGGCAGACCTATTAGGATCACTGCATTGTTTTTAAGCAGCAGTGTCATACACAGCAACACAGAATAACACCCTGGCAGGCTGTAAACCTTTACAAACTGACTTTAGTCTTGAAATGACCCAACTACTAAACTAACTGAGATAGAGACAGAGAGGGGTGATGAAGGGCAGAGGAACACAGTGCAGCACGACTTGTTTCTGTTTACTGTTCCGAGCCAACTAAACCACTTCTGAACCAGACACTGGTATGACCTCACCTTCTGCCGTCCAATGAGAAAGTGTTTGACTGACGGTGCAGTCAGTCGCAGGAGAGACTCTCTGTGGTGCGTTAGGATTTTATAACTGAACTATGACCAGAGAGCCTTGGCTGCTTTTTATTTCTCTGTGTGGAAAAGGCTCTAAAACATGAGTGTTACTCATGTAGGCTGTTACAGGAGTTAAGTGTGGGGCAGGTGGTGTGCTGGACTGTAGTGTAAGTAGGTGGAGGAGTGACTAATAAATTTCTCATAATTGTGAGTGTGGTGGATTGAGGGGGAAATAATGGGATCAGCCTTTAAATCTCAGAGATGGAAATTCAGGTAGTATGCAAAATAATATAATGTAATAATGTTGTGTATTTATAAGAATGTATACACTGATTTGAGTACAGCCATATTGGCAAATGCATAGAAGTGTTATATATAATCTTCACCCTATAATGGTATAGTAATGGTAAATGGACCTGCATTTGTATAGCGCCTTTCTAGTCTTCCGACCACTCAAAGCACTTTCCACATTCTCTCTTCACATTTACCCATTCACACACACATTCATACACTGGTGGCCGAGGCTACCATACAAGGTGCCACCTGCTACTCAGTTTTTAAGTATCTTGCTCAAGGACATGCAGACTAGAGGAGCTGGGGATCGAACCCCTGATCTTCCGATTGGTGGATGACCCATATGAGGTGTAACACAAGGCCAAATTTAACCCCCGTAAAAATGATGTTATTAAAATTACCATATTCATACGTAAAATATAAATCTAAATTGAGACTGATCTCTTCTGCCTCTGGATACAGTCCATCCATTCTTTCTGTGAGCAGAGGGGCAGACAGCCAAAGCCAGAAAACAAAACAGAAGTCACAGAGGATTTCTGGATGGCATGCTGAGCAAAGAGGGATAATCTACAGAATAAGCAGTGACTCAGCTCCTCTAACTCTCTGCCCTGTTCTTTCACTTACTTTTGCTTGGTGGCAGATGAAAGGCCTCTGTGCCTCTCTGGCGCTCTTTTGATTTCTCTGTGTCATTCAAACCGAAAGGAAAGAGAGTCTGCAAAGAACCCAGTTTGTCTGCACACAGTGAATACTAATAGCGCATGACTATTCATTAAACATATTGGATTCCAGTCTTACCTTGCTTTAGTATGTTTAGTGCTATTGAATAGCCGAGGTAACAGCATACAGCAGGACAGTGTCGTTGTAATACAGGAAAGCTGGGCTACCTTATAACTGGGTTGTACTGGAGACTGATTTCAGCCAATACCTCCACAGTAATGTTCTACATACCATTGCACCGCTGAATTGATTATTGGGGCTATTTCATGGGCTTTACACAATGAAGCGGTGTCATGTTTGAACATGACAGACAGTCCATGAACCACAGTTGATGGGCTCCTCAGTGCTAATGGCGCCCGGAATGAAATGGTAAGGGACCATAGTTCTCTCTTCTGTCTCTGCTGGGCAAAAGCCACGGACCAATCTGCTATACAGATGGAAAATCAATAGCCAATCACCTAGCAAAGACATGAATTGGTGCACTTATGTAGTTAACCCCCAGGACGAATGTTTCTATTCAGATTAAGATAGCAGACATACTGAAAAAATACTAACCATTTAGTGGAGAGATGTTTGTTATTATCTATATTTAAGCCTTTACTCTGTGTGTGTGTGTGTGTGTGTGTGTGTGTGTGTGTGTGGTCATGCACGATTTCAAAGAAATTGCAATGCCCATGAGACGGACCTGAGGGAATGGCAGTAAATAACAGCATGGCTCTGTGAACACACAGGAGTATGATCAATGGTTTCTTTTACTTTTATGCCAGCTGTATGAGAGCACATGGCTCCTTATTGCTGTAGGCTTCACTTTGAAACCGTGGACTTGGGTTAGCATGGAGATAAAAGGAGGAAACAAACAAAAGCCCGGCTGTACAGGAATTATTGTTACCCTCTCCCAGCATTACACACAGCACCTGTCTGTCTGCAGCAAGTGGAATAAGGCCAGTTAACCTGTTACAGCGTTTTGGATCAGTATTATTACAAATATTTGAGTTTTATGAGGAAAAAAGGTTGCAGCAGTAAACAAGTTCTTCAGTATCTTCTTAGCTAACGAGCTGTAGATGCTAACATAGACACTAGCCACTTAGCACTTCTCCATTAGGCAAAGAAAAACAAAACCCGTGGGCTGTTATAATGCCACAACCAACAGACAATTGGCCACAACAAAAGACTTTACATGTTGCCTCTGTGCCTTAGAGCTCCATTATCCTTCAAAAATGTCTTTTAAGATCAACACCATTGCAATGGACAATGGCTAACAGCATACAGCTATAAGCTTGTGGGCGGAACTCACTCTTGTGAACTTTGGTTCCACATCATGTGCATTAATCTACATAGTAAGCACTCTGCTTTCAGCTGAATACACCAGCCCGTGACCCCTGGACTGTGAATGGTTCTGTACCAATGCATGTACCATTACAGCCCTACTTATTGGACAACTATCCAGAGCCCTAGATTATGTTTGATGTTAGATAGCTTTTGGCAAATAAACTGTAAGTAAAATTTGGCACTGTGCAGCCGGGTCCAAATGTAAATACTGTCATAGACAATATTCACATATTGTCAGTGACAGTATTCGGAAACAGTCTCTGTCTATAAATATACAGAAACTGTCTGAGTCTCACAAGTCACACATTTGACACTATTGACCCAACCATCCCCAACCTCCTCCCTGAGGTTTTCTGTGGTGCTTCAGCAATGTCATGCCACTTCTGTCTTTGCTTTTGGGAGATTGAAATCTAGTTTGCACAACCTCAAGAGGTCCTTTTCATTAAATCTGAAGAAATGGCCAATGCTGTTGTTTCTATGGTGAGGGCAGTCTAGAATAAATTTCACTTGCCATGCTTATTGTAATGATGGAGTATGTCACTTAGTACAAGAGTAGAACTACTTTCTGTGTTTTCTAAATAAGGTTGGCACACTTCCGTGCTTGATAGAAGAATTCTTGTGTCTTTTAATGGAACTTGTAGTTCTGTCCTTGTCTTTTTGTCTCAATCAAGATTTTTGCCACGGATCCTGATACGGGCCATTTAATATTGAGTATCTGCTGATACTGAGGCCCAGTCTGATACTATTTTGTTTGATGATACAGCCGTATAACAAACCCTCTAATTAATTTGTGGTAGATTTTATGTTGTTGTAATATTAAATGTTTTATACAGAATCTGAATCTCTCTCTCTGAGTTACTGTTGTTGTTTACAAACTAAAGAAATTGGAGATAATTTTGCTTAGATTTTACTGAATAGTCTATGTTCTTGAATTAGTTTTTTTTTTTTTTTTTTTAAATAACGTATTTGTCATATCATCAAAAAATACCCTGAAATATTGTGATATTATTTAAGGGCCATATCGGCCACCCCTCGTGCCCAGTAGGGCTGGATGATAGGAGAGTTTATACCATGCAGTGGTAGAAATGTATTCACTGGCCAAGATTTGGCCATACTCATGTGAGTCTCATGTGATTTTGTGATTCTCATATGATCTTGTGAATCCAGCTGCCTCACAATATAACATTGTTTGTGCAGGCATGAGGAGGAGAGGGAAGTTGTTAATCCAGAAACCTGTAGCACTTAAAGGTATTGCTGTCAGGGACCTCAAAGCTTCCATTTTGAAGGACTTGTTCAGTTTTACTGTTTTTGCAACACGAGTGTTGTCCCATTTCCGGTATTTGTTTTTTGTTTGTGGAAGGTCCAAATTAAAGAAGAAAACAGTCAAATGTCATTAAGTACAATGTGGTTATTTTAAATCACTTCTTAATTGAACTTACAGAAAAAATGACTGTATTGGGATACAAACCGTGACTGTGATATAACATTATATTTACCCTGATGGAAGATTTGGCCATATTGTCCACCCCTGCAAGACACTACAAACATAACAAGCCAAAACATTGAGAAACCACAACCTGCATTACCTGATGTAAGAAGCTGAAGGCATTTCTCCTCCCTGCAGAGGAACAGATAGATAGAATAGACAGATAGGGAATAAAAGAGAGGCCAAGAGGAGGAGAGAGATGGAGATTAAGGTTTTCTCATCAGGGGGCTTTTGAATCTTCACCTTGAACACTGAACTTAAGTTGATCCTGGGATGCCATTGGCAATCTAGTTTAGCCAGTGTTCCCAGCAATCTTCTCCAGCGCTGCATGTCTGAGTGCTTTAATCTGCCTGGCTGAGGTTTTGGTGTGCAACCAGTAATGAAAGTGCTTTCAGGTTGCACTGAGAGAGCTCTGGGAGATCAGTCCTGCTTTATCCCTTAAGAGATCTCTAAGGTTAACATTGCATCCAGTAATTAAAATAGATTTGGGAGGGAAAATCAATGGCAACATGTTTATTTCAAACTAATTGCCAGTAGAACTTGGTTTTCTTATTGGGATCAAAGCCCCCATTGGTGTGCCCTAGCAAACGCACTGCTGCAACCAGTAGGTTAAAATGTTGTTGCGCACTAGTGAGCTGAATGAAGCCATGCATGTCTGTCAGTCTACTGATAGCAGAGCACACCGAGCATACAGCTCCGGGACATAAACCAGCACAGCATGATAAAAGATAGCTGTGAGAGCTGCAGCATATTTGTTGATGAATAATACTCCAGTATTTTAACCTCACTTTCACTTTAATATGGTTTCTGCTATAAATCCTTCATAAGCTGCATCATTATTTGGTTACCCTCAGCTGTTGATGCATTTGAAGTAGAGTGGGCTTTTGAGTTTGTCGCTTAGTTCGGATGTCGTTATCATAACCTGAAGTAAAAGTCCTCCTCCCGTCACCTTGAAAGATTTTGCACTGATTCTCCAAAAATAAATGTTTGGCATCAGAAAGCACTTTCCAGCTCTCCTGACTCTCCAGGACCCAACTTGTCAGACTATAAAGCACACTAATGTGCCAGGGCATAGGGTCTTTGTCCTGCTCCCCTAATCATGCACTACACTAGTTCATTAAGACTAAACTTAATGAGTCATTCACTACAGACTTGCCCTCGGCAACACCAATTAGTTTCTGTTTTGGCTAGTTACAGTCTTCCTGAAGAGCCTGAGGCTGTTAGCAAAGATCTGAAGTTAAGATACACAGTAGAACAATAAACAGGAGTCAAACAGCGGGACAGACAAAATGCCATTCCATATCCTTCTGCTCATAATACAGTAGTTATTATATTTCTTATGTAACTCTGGGCATGGTCAGGAGTCAGACACCTGAGACCACTTCACACATAAAATTAACATATATTTTATATTAGAATTCTTAGATTTCAGTTAGTGTATCGTTCACCTCTGGTCAAATTGAGACCAGGAAAAAAAAACCTCCCCCCAAAAAAAACCTTAACAGGGAAAAATGTGAAACCTCAGGAAGAGCAACCGAGGAGGGATCCCTCCTCCAGGACAGACAGACGTGCAATCGATGTTGTGCAGGACAGATCAACATGATAGATTTGCAGTAATCCACATGACAAAATGATACATAAAGAGAGACAGAGACAGAGAGATGCAGGACGGACAGTAATGACAATAACTTACAACAACATTAATTTTAGTAATAACATAATAATAATAAGAGTAATTGTGGTAGCATAGGTTGTGAGTACATATTAACTGTGTAGAATAATGAACGTAGCGACCAAGATATCACCAATGTACTTTATGAACAACCATATATGGATGACATGGTGGAGCTAAACTTGACGCTAGCTGCTAAATTGGTTAGTATCTTGCACTTACAGCCACAGTTAACTATGATAATACTTATGCTAATTTTCACGATAAAAAAACCCCCCTTAAAACCATTAAAAACAAAATGTACCTACAGGAAAACTGAACGTCCAACTCCCTGTAGGGTCTTAGTACAACCAAACACTGAACAAGAGTTTTTTTAAGAGACAAAAATGTTAAGTTTCCCTTTCATGAAATGAAAACGCACTGAAACAGCAACTGTATGAATGGGGTTACGTCATGGTTATGTCACTGCACCAGCATTGTCGCAGTGTCAAAGAATGGCACCCAAAGCAAGCAAGTTTGAGTTTAAATTGGTGACTTATATAAAACTTTGCCCCTTGTACTGTTGTTATGAATGGAAAATTAGGTAGAGAGACCAAATCATACTTTTTTTTATCAGGCTGTAAAGATTAAAACAGAAATTTACACATACAATTTTTGCATTTTAACATGGGTGTCTATGGAGATTGACTCGCCCTTGGAGCCGCAAGTGGCCGTCTTAGGAACTGCAGCTTCCAGCACTTTATTTTTTAGCCCAGGAGGTCGCTGTTTCATTAAAACCCTTGAAGGGCCATTTTAGGGATTTAGTATTGCACTTCCATAAAGTTGGGGTACTGAGGTATTTAGACTTTTGGGCCACGTTTCAAAAACACCACATCCTACAGTTACTATCGATATGACCCTTTAATGCCTCGGCCAGTTTGAAACACAGGCCTTCTGTTATAAAATATTGTCATCTTCAGTTGTAAATCTACATGATCCAAATGACATCAGGATTTATGCTAAATGCTAACATGTTCACAGTGACAGTGCTAACATTAGCAGGTGTAATGCTTACAGTGCTCACCAGGATAGTTGAGCCTGTAAGCATGCTAACGTCTAGTCACCACCTTCCTCACTCATTTTCTGTAACTGCTTATCCTGTTAGGGGTTTCAGGGGGGCTGGAGACTATCCCAGCTGACACTGGGCGAGAGGCGGGATACATCCTGGACAGGTCACCAGACTATCACAGGGCCAACACATAAAGACAGACAACCATTCACACCTACGGCCAGGCCAGGAATTTGGTCATTTTAGGGGCAAGGGCACTTGGCCTTTTGTGTTGTCAATTTTTTGAGGGCACAAAAGCCAAAAGCCAGAGCAGCAAGGCCATAAAATAAAACAATGATTTTAAATCCACGGTCATAATGAATTTAAGGACTAAGGATGTATAACTATCTGTGAAATGAATTAATAAAACAAGCTCAAGTAATAATAATGAGTATAAAAGTAATAATGTGATTTATTTAATAGCACTAATAAACCCAATGTGTTTTAAATATAGAACAACCAGGTTCACAAAGAATCTTAAATATTAGGCCTAAATATTTTTTGAGTGTACATGATAAACTGATTCACTGAACAAGACTGGCTTACAATTAGCCTATGTTTCTGATGTGTTGTTAGATAGCTAACAAACAAACAAACTACAGCAGGGCTATTCAATTACTGTTTCAACTGGGCCGCATTTCAAAACCAGATCATGTCGATGGGCCACATTTTTAGCAGCGAGCAGCCGATCCACTTTTTTTTTTTGCATACATATATATTTATATATACAGGCATGGCCCTCCTCAACAGAAACAGACTAAAAAAGAGCTATCAATGCACAGAAGCATAATAAGTGACATTAACAGTATCTAACAACACACACTATCTCTCCACCAGCATCTCCCTCTCTTCTCTCCTCCACACACACATGCACACACCTCATCTCCTGATGCTTTCCATGTAGGTCAGTTACACAGAATATAGTTTTATACAGTCCATGGCAGCAACAGTCATGTTTACAACAACAAAGTCACTATTGAAAACCCAATAATATCTCACTGGAATATAAATATTCCTCCTGACATCACAATACTGAGTGAAGAAAGTCATGTTATCTCAGCATGAAGACAAACATCAGTATCAGTCATTCATCCTGCTCTCTGTCCCTCCTCTACTGAGGACACTCGCTGTCTGCAGGTCGGCTGCCTCAGGTACATGTTCAGATAAAGTGTTAACCTACACACAGACAGCTTTCATTCAGTTTGTCTTTAACACTTTGCTGTTAGCCTCTCGAGCGCGATGTGCTTGTGTCGACTGCGATCATAAATCATAATAGCGGAGAATGAGAGACTGTGGACAGAGTGGGTTTAAATATTCTACATGCTGATCACATGTATTGATAAAGTATTGGCTTGGCTGGCAGAGGTTTTATTGCACTTACTCACAGTAACAAGTGTAGTTGTCGTTAACTAGAGTCATCTTGAAATGATATTCCCTTCATCTTCACCGCAGCCTCTCTGCTGTTGAGTTTGTGTGTCTGTGTATTCGCGAGCTGTGAGGGGTGACATGCAGAGAGCAGGAGAGAGGTAGCAGAATGATGATGAAACCGAAACTTTAAAAAGTAACGCCGATAATGGCGGAGCTTACTATTATTACGGTGTTGATTAAACTTGCCTTGGGTTGTTTAATACTGGGTCTTGGTACCGATCCCTGCCCGGGTGTTTGATGAAGTCTCCTTGTTGGCTGGTGATTGATTGGTGTGAAACTGTCGTTACAGCCCATCTGAGCGGTTCATGCCAGGCTTGAACAAACCCCCCACTGTGGGTGAAAGCTGGAGTACCTGGAGAAAACCCACACTGATGTATAGAGAACATGCACGAAGAGAACTCTGTACAGAAGGGTGCCTCCACCCAAGGGTTCTCATGCTGTGAGGCGACAATGCTAACCACTGTACCACCATGCCGCCACACAGATTATCATGCTCATCATCATTAATATTTATGCTCCTACAAACTAAAACATCTTGTGTTTACCTTCCTCTTTGAGGAGAACCAACATTGGGTATTTTTTTTTTCCTGTTTGAAGTTTCACTTGGTTGCAAGCGGCAGCAAAGCTACTGTATGTTCATGCAAAACAGTGCAGCCTTCGGCTACAGTGGCTAGTGCAAGTGCAAGTACGCCTGCATGCTTGCAAACAGCATGACATTTTGTGAAAAATGTAAACAGCTTCCAGAAATGCTGGCAATATATTTTAGTTTCCTCAGCTTGTACTGTAATATCCTGTCGGCACAGGATGTTTCCTGTTTTTGTTTATTTATGCATAGTATACTGTTGTATCATCCTAAATTCTAAAAAGTTGTATGCACGTTTAAATAACTGAAGTAGTGAAGGTTTCAGTAAAGGGTTCTAAAAACTAGAATGTGGAGGCTCATGCACATGGTCAGAAACTTGTGGACAGGTGTGTAGGAGGATTGTCCATAGGTGAAGATAAGAGAATTCCCCTGCACAGTCTTCAGACAGTCATCAGCTTGCAAACTCTGTGAAGCAGACTGCAAGTAATAGGACAGTGTGCAGAAATTCTTTCATCACCAGTAAAGGGTTCTGACAGATGCATTTAAAATCAATACTCTGTTCATGTAAGATTACATACATGGGCTGTGCAATTCATAGACAGTTGCTTTTACAAATGTAGACCTCCTTAATCTTCACACTGGAAATATCTGTTTTGTTGAAACCCATAAAACCTGCTGTGTTGTGATGGCTGGATTGAGGGACGTTTCACCAGTCATTGTATTTACAAGAAGTACACAACTCTATTAAATTATATAAGAGTTTGTTTTTCAATGCGTAAACACCAGAGGATCTTATCTTAACTCCAGGAGCCCTCTCAAATAGCGCTATGAATTCATAATTCCCTCTGGATCAATTGTTGTCTGACGTGCAGTTTGAGGGTCTCAACGCCCAGTTAACTGCCTGAACAATCAATGATCTGGCTTGCAAACGATTGGATGGATTTCAGGCGTGTCTGAAATTGTGGTCAGCTGTGTGCAGTTTGAGCAGTTCCACGGTCTGATTTTCCACACGGCTGCTGTCAAAAGATCAGTTTTGACAGCAGAGACAGCTGTGATATGAAACCAACCCTATTTTCTGGATTTTCCAGCCATCTATGGCTTCAAACTTCTTACTTTCTTTTGAGGAAATGGCAATCGTGGTTGACTTAACTTTATTGGAATTGTCTCTGGACAAGTTGTAAGTTCTGGCTGATGAAAATGTAGAGTGCGAGTTAACACAACGTACAGGATCAATGAAAACGCACAGTGTCTGCCCAGCTGGAGAGTTTTTCACTTAGAAACTATTCACAAAGCTGATGAGAGCAACTTTTACTGAAGTGCCAGAATGTGAAATTGAATATTCATCAATACACAAGAGCCTCTTCTGTCACCAGTTAGTAATGGTTTTCTCTCCAATTTTACCAAAATGCTGCACTGGATGAACATCTCCAAAAATGTTTGATTAAAGCCAAGTTTATAAAGTTTTAGAGTTAGTAGAGATGCTGCCGCAACTCAACAAAGTGGTAAATTTGGTGTGAAAATAACAAGTTAAATTGCATTGTTGGAGGTTAATTTTGAGATGTCAAAGGTGAATTACTAGTTACCCAGTGTAAATGTAATAAGCAATGTAACTCTGTTATCTACTTCAACAAAGTAATGTAACTTATCACATTTGATTACTTTTGTTACGTGACTGATTGCAGTTGCATGAAGTTACCTGTGGGTATTTTCTCGGGTTTGACACGAAGAATTTTAGTGTTGGAAGCATTTTCACTGCTGGAAAACAATGTTAGAGCCCTTTTATGATTTCTGAAGGAAAACATTGTTGACTTTCCAGCATTGAAAGGCTTTCTTGTCTGACGGCATGGCCATGCACCTCAGAATGGTCAGCTGGTCACAGGATTGGCAGACTGCTTGGAAAAATGGGGATGGATTTGATTGGCAGAGGAGAGGGGGTGCGAATTCAAACAAGATAACTAATCAGAAAGAAAATTTGAGTTTAGGTGACAAAGTAATGGAGCCTTTTTGGACCATAGACTGTAAAAAGAATGGAAGTAGCTACCGTGATGTCACCCATTGGTTTGTGGACTCGCGTTTTGAAGCTTCACGTTCGGCATTACAGCCATCGTCATCTCGATAGGGACACCATCGGCAGCCAGCCTGTCATTCAAAGTAGCCTGGCCGTAATTGTGCTGAACATTAAGCCTAAAGAAAATGTAAATGGTTGCGTTACTATATAAAAAATCCCCCCCATAGAGACCAAAAAGCAGCAGGCTGTTGTAAAGTTTGAAGTTTTAACATGGGGGTCTATGGAGATTCACTGGTTTCTGGAGCCAGCCTCAAGTGGCCATTCAAGGAACTGAAGTGTTTGGCACTAGTATGTTGCCTTCATTTTACAGACCCAGAGGTTGCCACTTGGACTGGACGTAGAGACAGCTCCTTGTAAGCCGTTACACCTTGCATGGTGTTGCACTCAAATTTGTATTTACGCTTCGCCGGGAATTTGTCTCTGGCTAAGATCAAGTGGTTTGGGCAAAGTTTCAAACTTTAAGAGCCTCTTTGGTGCATTCTCACACGCCATTTTATCTGCTCTTTCCTCCATTCAATTACAGTGTGATCACCCAGGATGCACATTGGTGCAGGTGGAAGGTTTTCATCTTCACTCTTTCTGCAGAAACTTGTTACCCAGAGGGGCCTCATTTCACTGTTGAGCTCTGTTACTTTCCACTGCTTTCCATTGGACTTCTGGCCCCCTGCACACAAACTCAACAGGATAACTCTCCTTGATTGCAAAGCCAAGGGTCCATGCAGAGCAGCAGCCCTCCCAACTAACTAGTTTTTTTTTCCTAATTGGGGATATTGAACAGTCCTCCTGTCCTGTGATCTATTCAGCCAGAGCAAGCCGACCTCTTTTAAATGTGGTGTTTAAACCATGCAGTGTGAAGAAGTCAAGGAGAATAGAAGCCCAGGCTTCAGTGACTGTCAGATGAAAACCTCGCTCTACACAGCCTTTTGACATCTCTCAATGGTGCTATAGGCAACTCTCCAGCCTCATTCTGTCAAACAGCGTTTGGCAATTTGGTCACAGTGAAATGATGGAGGAGTTAAGTGGGTATTTTTTTTCACTGAAACACCAGCGGTTCATCTCATTGTGTTGACACATGATGTGGTAGAGTGTGAGGAAAGCAGAGCTCATAACATACAGACAGGTGGATAAACTGAGCACCACAGATGATAGATAAATGCTATATCAGTTTCTGTGGAAACCAACATTGAGGTAGAAGTGTGCAATATTAAGTAGCCTCCTGCTATAGACTTCTCTTGGATTTTTCATTTCTGGCCAGGTGGAATGAGCCGGCGGACATCCAACCCAAACAAACCCGATATGAACCAGCCATCACCACTAGGCAGTGAACCTAGCTGAACTCTTACCTTTAATATTTATCAGATTGCGGAACCCATATCTGCAGACATCCCTCAGCTCTACATCACTTTATCAAAGCACAGACTCAGTTGGAGCAGCCGGTAGTCATCTGGCAAGACCGGGTTTGAGTTAGTACATGAAAGCTCGCCTCGAGGCGCGATTTCAGACTCATCTGTTGTACTGATTCTGCTGGGCACATGTTTGTCTGAGCCTGCAGTGACGGGGAGGCATCTCTGTGGAAATACTGGGCTGCAGCGTGTGTTCAGAGAGGGAGCCAGTGGTGCCTTTGCCTTTTTGACTCCCGAGAGTGAAGCTGGGGACGACTGCCAGCATATCAAGGGAGGGTGTAAAATTGCTCTGAAACATTAGGACTGAGAGTGACCAAGGAGTGAATTAGGCCATGATGAATCATTTTATGCCACCCCCAGCTCCTACCCACTCATCTGTCCCTTATCGTTTCTTTCTGCTGAGGGTGTCTTGTGTTGTTCAGAAGAGTTAAAAAAAAAAGCCCTCCCTCGGGCCTATCAACATGTATTTCATGTGCTTCCATCAGCACTCTTTTTAACTTGTAGGCTCAATGTGAATGGATTTGATAATGTTATATTGAGGCCAAAAAAGACCAAATATGACAGCAAATGCGGACTATGCACTTGTTCTGTTTTTTTATATTGCTTCTGTGTGTGTGTGTGTGTGTGTGTGTGTGTGTGTGTGTGTGTGTGTGTGTGTGTGTGCAGACACATTTTTAAGACAGGTGAACAGTCAGTGCTGTCTTATATGGGCAGGAGAATGAATACCAGCCCCATGAACTGCATGACTCATTTACAGTAACAATCAGACATTTGCATTTAAATACAGTATAGCTCTTTTTTATTATCTTTATCCCCAACTGTCAGATGACTCATAACCAGTACAAGTAAAAGAAACGAAAATGCCTCTGCTGCATAGTAGACCCAGTTCACGTAGTTAGTGTGGCAATTGACCCTTCACTCACATCTTCACAAGTCCTGCCCCTGGCCAATCATAACATAGCATTGGGCCAGCTCAGATCAGGGTCTGACATTGACTCTGATGCAGTCGTTTCAGATTTCCTTCATTTTCAGGCTGGTTTTGTGGATTTGGAGCTGAATGTTGTGCCTGGGGCACGTTGTGTATTAATGGTACTCGTTACCTGGAGAGGTTGGAAAAAGATATACATTTATTCCCTGTTCCAAAACCAAAATCAAACCCTGAAAAGTGTAGGGTTAGCTAGCTAGCTACTGAAGATATAGCCTACTGAATGTATACACATACTGCTTTTGCTTTTTAATGATTATAACAGGGAAACGAAGACCGACCCTGCTGTACAGGAACCAGTGAAGGGAAGCAGGGAAACTTTGCTGATATTGAACCAGCTGTGTGTCATCGCAGTGTGTGCAGATGAACGTTGTGTGACGTCCCCTGGAGGTCTGGGTGCTGGCAGCGGCACAGGGACAAAGCCAAACACGGTTCATCTGCACACACTGCGATGCCACACAGCTGGTTCAATATCAGCAAAGTTTCCCTTTATATTCATTGTCTTGTGTGGCGATCAGCAGTGATGTGGTGGTTCACTTTCACACTGTGATCTGTAGCCTATAGTTCGGCTTTAGCTTCTAACTATCTTTGTCTTTTGAACCTGTTGTTGCTGCTGAGTCAGTTTGACATCCTGGATATATCCTTCAAACACAGACTGTAGACCCCTCTGTCTGCTTCTCTCTGGAATCACTCTTTCATTTTTCCAAAAATATGATAATATTTCTTCAGGGAGTGCAGTTAGTTACAGTGTGGGCTCTATGGTTACTCCAACAGCTTGGACCATCACAAAGGGTAAGTGAAGCTTAGTGAAAGGTCAATTAGTAGGCTGCCCAAAGTGCACCGCCTACAGACAGTGTTTGGAAAAAGAGATCTCTCCAAGTTGTCAAATTCAGTTGTATTTGTGAGATAAAGTGCATATTACTTGACTAATAACTTGGCAAGAAATCAGAGCAGGGGACAAAGGGTAAAAATGTGTAAAAATGCTCAGAAATCTCAGAATGCCTGAAAAGCTGTGATCAAGGGGCAAAAATGGCCACCTAGATATCACCACATAAATTTAAGGGTGTCCCCGACTAAGAATTTTCATAGTCAAATCTGATTTTACAGATTTTTCCTTTAGCCGACTCATCATCGAATCATGTTGTTTTCCCCCTGATTGATTAATGAGCTCATTTGCGTCAGTTTCCGCTCCAGAAAAAAGAGCTGAAACACCCAAATAAAAAATTTTAATTCTTCAGTTGGCATCATAAGATAATAATAAAAGTAAAAGGGTTATCATTTTATCTTTATCTTTATTCCGTCACTTCATCAAAGCATGATGCCCCCACAAACATCCCCCACCCACTCCGAAACTGATTTTCAAGTCCATATCGAGTTTCCTGCATCAAACACTGCTGTCTCTCCGGCAGCACTCGCACAATTCTGAAATCCGTTGTACTACAAAAGCTTGAAACGAACGTTCAAGTCATTGTTTTTTATTGAAAATATGTCACTGTCTTCATTTATTATGTATAATTTTGCTAGCAGCAAACACATTTAAAAGGAGACGCATGTCAAGTCTTTTTACGCGCGCTGTCCGTGGTGCTGAAATTCCCACTTCTGGCTGCACTCCCGGCCTCACTCGCACAACACGTAGCCCCGGGGGGGATCGAGCAACTGGGTGATTTATTCATGCATAGTAATGATTTCGCCTACTGATTAAACACACGTGTCATTTTCAATCAATTTTCAATCAAAATAGGCTATATATCATGAATTACTAGAAAACAAATACATTCTATGTCAGATCAAGATGTTCAGCAGCAGTGAGCACCCCCATATAGTCAGAATGGTGTGGTCCTGTTTCATAACCACATTTTACGATGATTCGACGGTGAGACCGGCAGTCGAATGAGACTTCTCCGAATCGAATCATCGACTATTCGGGGTCACCCCTACATAAATGAAGCCATAATTTTTATTTTCATTCAATTCATCTAACACCATTTAATGATATTTAGTATCTATTTCCGTCCCTGACTCACACAAACAGCGCTGTTGCTCAAACGAAGCTTCTGTTACGATTCCTGGCAGACCCAGGCTGTCCTGCTCCTGCAGTGAAGTTGGCTGCTGCAATGGACAGGCAACGTTACCTCAGTATAAAAGCTCCAGTTGTTATCAGAGACAGCAACCTGGGCCGTCACGGCTGTCGCTCACACCACCCCCCTCAAATAAGATGGCGAAGAAAGATGGAATCTGGAAAATAGTAGGGCTGCTGCTAAGAATGTTCCATGTCGACCAATAGACACTAAGCCATTTTTGGACTTGTGCGTTAGCTAACAGTGTCAGCAAGTTGGCAGTAAGTGTTACCAAGCTATCATTAATGTTACTGCAGACATATTAGTCTTGCCGACTGGTGGCTGATCAGTGAGGGGATCAGTGCTGTTGACTAATGCTACTGAGCTCAGTGCACCAACTGAAATAAGGTTTGAAGTAGGGCTGGGCAACAGCGATATTTATCTCAGCATAATCATCCTTGAAAAAGGTATAATTAACGTTCAATAAATCTTGATAAATAAACCTCCTATACGCCCGTTTGTCTCCAGCTTTCTCTCACACATACAGATGATATTCTTCACACATACTGATAATTGCTAAGAACAGCAGTGGTATGCTTTTTTTTCAGTAGACATTCATCAGATCACAAGATAAGTTAACACAGCTGAGGTGACAGATGACAATAAAGCTTTGTTTAGAACACACACACCAAAGAATATTATTAAGTATCAGATAAAAAATGCACCCTTGTTAGATATTTCTTACCTTTTTATATGACCATTAATGTCAGAGAAAAACAAAACAACTAATAAAACACAGGACTTCACTCAGACAAAAACATAACACAGAAATATAACCTTTAATCTTGTCAGAGCTCAAACACAATAACAAATTTAAGCAGAACAAACAGATATATTTTACTTTCTGAGGGCGCAGCTGGGGACTCTACCTTTTGCCCATTACATTACAGTATGTTAGCTTTTTAAAGCATAATTTTATATTTGACATATTTATCGATAATTGGTGAGTCCATCTTTGCTTGAAGGAGGGTATATGTTCTGTGTAGGGCTGTCCCCAAAATGCAATCCCCCTCCAAAGTCATTGATTTAGAGCTCTGTCAATCTACTGAAGAACACACACACACACACACACACACACACACACACACACACACACACACACACACTGCAGTGTTCATACTGAAAATAAAACAAGTTCAGTGAATAATTAATGCCTATTTGATATTCTTTATTTAGTAGAACAAAATAGTGTTGTCCAATTCTAACCATGCGACCAGTTTTTCAATACAACACAATCATCAGGCTCTCATGCAGAGACACTCTCCATGTACCACCTGAGTAAGGGGCACAGGGCACTGCACATGAGCCTGAAAATTGTGCCCACTGCAGTGTTCTCTGAAGCAATTTTCAACATTGTATTTATTTCTGATGGAATTTTCAGGTTTCTGAAAATGGAGATTGTAACTTGTTCACAGGTTTGCAAAATGCACATGTACAGAGCTACAGGAGAGACCATGGTGTGATCAGAATCAAGGTTCCCCCTCCTTGGCAGCTTTATTCTCTCTGTAAACTTAATAGCAGTCTACCCTTGGAATCCTTTATGTGCGTTGCGCTCAATTTTGTCCAGATAGTTGTGCTGTAGGAGAGGTTGTGGTGTCAAAACAGTATCAGGACTTGTTCTCTAGAATTCTGAAATATCCAAAGCAGAAGAATATTTGTAAATCAGCAGCCGGTTTTGAGTTGGGCAGTGTCAAGGACGGATTTGCTTAAAAAGTTAAATGGGTGGAGGTGAAACCCGAGGGATGTTGTGACAACTTGCAGGGGTATCTGCTGAACTATTAGAGCTGTTGAGCTAACTGCTAACAAACTTGCCAACTGGAAACATGTAAGTAAATGGACCTACATTTGCGTAGTGCCTTTCTATTTATCCGACCACTCAAAGCACTTTTATTCTACGAGTCACATTCACCCATTCACACACACATTCATACACTGATAGCTGAGTCTACCATACAAGGTGCCACCTGCTACTCAGTTTTTACACACTCACACACCGATGTAAGCATCATTGGTAGCAATTTGGGGTTCAGTATCTTGCTCAAGGATACTTTAACTTTGCTCAAGTCTGTCACACACTTTTTGGTCGTTAATAGAAATAACTTTACAGATGTATTGAAGAGGCACTTTCTGCAAACCATGGAGCTGCTGATACTCATTAAAGGAGGTTAAATAAAAGTGGATGTCGCAACACAGGTACAATAGATTCCTGTTTAAAACTTTTTTTCATGTCATCACCATCAAGATTGTTGGCCATTTGTCATTAACATAGATTTGCATGTTGAAGTTGACGCTATAGCTGAATCTACAGGTTGTGGTAATTCCATTGAAATTGATCTTGCCCTTTAAAATGCAGGTATGACCACACCTTTTGTCATGTATGTGTCTCTTGGATGTGTTCTTTAATTTGTCATCCAAAAAAAGTTGTCATGCACAGAAGAAGCCTGATGTGTTTTATTGTTCTATTAGTTGCGAAAATTTGCAAATATGAAGCAAAATGCAACACACTTCTCCTTTGGTTGCGATAAATGCAGAAGAAAGTGACTGACATAATGTTATGGAGTATTTATTATAAATATGTGTAAATTCTGGATGCTAGATTTCATGGAAATTAAAATTTCTTTTCTTGCTCTGAACCAAAGTGTTGGACTGAGGGACAAACGCCTTGGCCTGGCTGCTAGTTGCAAAAATATAGTTTCCTATTGTATCCATTACGTTTATATAGATATGTTAGCCCTTTGTAACCTAGACAGATCCCTTTCCAGACTTGAGTTTATGAGTCTCAGTTTGTGTGTCTTTGTGCAGAACGACATTTCCCCATCAGTTGCTTCCTGTGCCTCTCGGTCCACAAATAGAAAGCAGATAGACAGAGCACTGGCCGTGGTTACTGAGGTGATGTGAGAAGATGCTGGAATGAAAGCTTTTTGAAGTGTGACAATTGGCCTCAGACGCTGCTCAGTGACACAGAAGGCAAGCCACCAGTCAGACACGTCGCAGCGGTCGCCAACAGCTGAAAGTGAGATTTCTTGAAATGGAAAGTGCTGTGTTGAGTTTAGCTGAAATGGGTATGCCAGGAGAGAGAATGAGTCAATTGGAAGGGAATCATTTAGCAGGATTGACCTCTTCTAATAGAGGTGGGCTAAATTGTTCCAGTTTAATACTTCATGACGGCACAGTGGACAATTGGGACAGGAAACTATTGGATGCTAATCTTGAGAAAAGCCACTTGTTGGAAAACAATGGGGAATTTTATGCTTAAGATCTGACAGCAAAATCTTAAAGGAACAATTACATGTCTTTAATAGAACATCTCAACAGTGGGCTATCAAGTCATGGTCACGTCCTTTCTGTCCTGTCATCACTGTTATCCTCCCCTCTCTTCAGATCGTTAACCAGCACTTCCTCCTCTCCTCAGGATCCTCTCTGCAATCTAAAGTAATGACTTACATCTCTCTGTTGGCAGGGGAAAGATTAACATAAACAGTCTGAGCGAACGGATTGCCTGACACACTGAGGTCTTTCTTTCAATTGACCCCCCCACGTTCACAGGCACGCATTATCAGTCAAATCACTGAGCCTATATTGTTCACACCAATAAGCATTTCACTCAGAAAAGCAGCCACTTGCGTTAAAAAAACTCTGTGCTCCAATCTGCTGTGTGACAAATCCTTTGCCCATTGCATTTGGATTGCAGAAATGTGCTCTGCATTGTGAAGGTGAGAAGGGAGGTAATATGTCAAGTGATTTACATATAATTCCCTTCACTAGTCAAGAAGTGCCACGAGTGCCCTGCATCGCCGATTTCCCTTGCTGACTGGAGGAATTAAGGCTCCAGACAGTGTTCGGCAACTACAGTAAGAAAGAAAACTCATAAAGGAGGTGATGGAGAAATAATTTACTGGGTCAGACCAGAAATGGTGTTCAGCTTTCTCAGGCAGTGACTGTTGGGCTGAAATGGCCTACAAAACCAATACGGATTAACAAGAATGTCACTTTAAAGCTGCATTAGGCAATTTTTTTTTAAAAAGCACATCAGTCTAATAGTCATAACTTTCATATTCTGGGAGCACACAGTCGATTAAACCAGTTTACAATCCTGGTGTTGGGCACAGTCACATCTACACCACATCCTAAAGTTAAACTTTTACCTGCAAAAACAGATTTTTGTCTATTTGGGTGCAGCGGAAACAAGCTGTAAACACATCACTGACATCGTATCACTTTCAAGTTCATAGGGTGACCTTGCTAGCAAACACACAGCCATGGCTCTGAAAAATAATCGCTTTTTGTTCCACAATACACGCTGGAAAAATAGCAATGGGTCGATAAAGCACAACCAGTTTTGTTGTTTGTTGGTCTCAAACAGTGGTTTGCAGTGTTCTGCAGCTTTGCAGGCATCTCGCCTTGATGTTAAGCCATCCGCTATCCCCTCCATCTCCTCCAACTGTTAAAAATGTCGTTCCGTCCTAGGCACACCTAGACCTGCTCAGGTGCCTACCCCAGGCATTGCTATGCCCAGACGAGGACTCATGCAGTCCTCACCAAAGAGGATGTGACTGATGTACCTCAAGGTCGTGCTTACCCCTTAGAAGAGACAGACTCTCCAGATAGACTGTCATTTTATTCTAGAGAGTTACCCATTGAGTGGGGCAGAATGATCTTTTGTTAGGGGAACTTCCAAAGTAAAGAGGGGGATATGTTATGTATTGACAGTATAAGTTTGTCCCCTCAGAGATACCGTTGCGCCCTCCAGTTTTATGTGTAGCAACTGGTATGCTGTCCTGTTCTGATGGTTACTCTGAATACATGCCTGCCAGCAAGTTCTACCTGGTCTCCTGTTTTGTCATTAATAGTTGTAATTCTGAATATGCAGAGTATACAACAGGTTGGAATGATTATTACAAAATGAACAGATGCAACATATTCCTGGTTTGCAGAAATTAACGTTTTGCCAACATGCCAACATTTCTGTCTGGCGACCCGGCTGATCTGGTGCAACATCACAGTTTAATCTAAGTTATGTTTCTGTAGGTGCTTTAACTGCTAAATGATCCTCTATGTTCGACAGTTAGTTGCTAATTTATTTTTTTTGCTGTTTGGTGTTGGGCAAATAGTTTGTTTTTAGAGCTTTTCACTGCCTGTAGCTTCTGAAACCCACCCAGTGAGAGTGAACCAAACTCTAAGACTGCAGGTCAGAAAGCTGAAAGTTGCTATGAAGCTCCAGAGGAGCTGCAGATTGAGGTGCTAAAGGCCAAATCATGGTTTCCCTGTCTGCAAAAGTCTGCTGTTTTTCCATGTGACATGACTGTTGTAATCCTCCCATGTTTGTGAGCATCTGCCACCAGCCCATTTTTTTTGTGACTGCGTGGACTATACATATAGCAAGTGCACCGACAGCATATATTCCAGCTGCAAGTTATAGTCTCTTGCTCAGCACTACATACATTAATTTCAGTAATGCATGAAATCATAGAGTAACGTAGGGAGTTCTCAAAGAATCAATTTAGATAATAATCTAACAATTTTGGCCCTACAGCTTATTGTGTGGCTCTTGAAGTTGAAGTAATATCACAAACTGTCTTTAGTGCCTACCTATAGGGAGATAGCACCAATCACATTGCCATTGTCATTTAGACCCACAAATTTAAGCCGTACAAAGAACACCTAATGTAGCGCCACTGCCACCAAGTAAGCACAAGTTAAGTGTTTTTTTTCCAAGACTAAATACTCTGCAAAACTATTTTTTATTTTGATTTCAGTGGGTTTTTATGAAGTAAAACCCCAAAATGTGTCTTCCACAGCAGTTGGCATTGACGGAGCTAGGGAGAGCCACACTCACCAACGTCAGAGTTTTATCCTTCATCCCGTTATCTTCTTATCCTTTTGCCATCAGCTTCCTGGGTGCCTAAGTTAAAAGCTTTCAATGTCCTCTTGCTGCCATGTGGGGAAAACACCATTTCCATTGCAAGAGTGAAAAACATGAAGAAACACACCTAGGTCAACAGTGTCAGTGATGGTATCCACGGAGACACTGTGTGCCGGCCAGCAATACCAACACAGCTGCTTTAGGGTAAAAAAAAATTGGTCAATTTGCCTCTATTTGAGCAACAGTTTGCAGCTGTACCACACCTTCTAAAGTGCTGAAATTGCTTGAAAACTGCCTTTAAGCTTCTATCTTTTGTTCATGCTGGGGATGATGAGATGCTGTCTAAATTCTGTCTCAACTCTCCTTTCACAATTTTTCTAGACTGACTTGTTCCTCTTTATGGAGCCCATTGAAAATACAATGGTATAAACAACATTTGAGAGTCTTTTCCTCTCTGTGTAAGAAACTGTCACTACAGGAAGTGAGACCCTTCCAGTTTTTACGCTGTATACACACAGTACATATAAAGAATGTATCAATGCATAGTTAAACCAGTCCTGCCAGTCTTATGTGTTCACGCCTTTTTATGTGTTTTTACTTGCTGTACAATTAGTTACCTTCCAGGGACAAAAACAAAGTTGAAGTTGCCTATGTTGATAATTTTGTAGGCGAAAGACACAAGTATCTGAAATTGCAGATTAGAGAAAATATCATGATGTACATGGGGCATGTGATTTGAACCTCCACTAAAGCCTCCATTCAACTTAGGAGATGAAAAATAGAAGCAGATGAAACATTGGATCTGTGTTGAGCTATAGACTCTGTAACCTTCCTCAAATTATAACATGACTAGTCCATAACCATTGAGTGCACAGTTGCCCACATACAGTTTCACATGGTGTGTGTTCGGGATACAGGTCATAGGAAATTGCAGATTAAATAGTCAACTGAACCCATTAAGAAGAGCAATGCATTCAGACAGAGTTTTTGTGAATTTGATAATACGATTGCTTTATTGAAAGTACAGTAGTACCATTGCCAATAGTGGGATAGTTAGTGGGCTAAAACTGTACATTAGTAGTTGAGGTAGCGCGTTGAAAGGCAGATAGTTAAAGTGTTTATATGTTGTATTGACTTAAATGTGGGGCGCACTGGTAGGTCACATGGGAAAGGTGCGGCTAGCCCTTGTTGCAGCAGCATACCATACCATGACGTAATCATACCAAAAATTAGAGAAAAAACCCCCCAAAACATTGGTCCACAGGGGGAGCCACAGCGATCGGTCGCATTTTAGCCATTTTTAAGTATTTTTCTGTTGTTATAGCGCCACCCAGTTGACAATTAGAGTTAAATTTCTCCAGTCACCTTGAGGCGTCCTGTTCTACATATCTACCAAGTTTAGTACAAATCGATATGGCGGTTAGGCCAAGATAAGAAATTAGCTCTCTAGCGCCCCCATTTTGTTTGATGGGGTCAATAATGGAGGGGTCCCCTCAGATTATGTGTGGTCATGTGCCTACAAAGTTGCGTGGTGATGGGTGAAACCCTTGAGATGTTATACACCTTTATGTGATGAGCCACGCCCTCCGCAATATTCATTGCCTTATAGAAGCTCAGTTTTAGTAAGTTTTCCAACTTTTGCCAAGAGGGAACTTTAGATTTTGGTCCCTAGATTATGCTCACCCAGTTTCATGCAGGTCGCTCAAACTTCCTAGGAAGAGATCGATTTTAAGTGTTTTTCAAAAATTCAAAATGGCGGAAAATCTACATAACTGGAAGTTATGGTTTCTTGAGGCAGATTTGTTCCTCATGAGGAGAGGCATCTCAGTTGTATGTGTCTACGACAAACGGGACATGAGATATGCCCATTCAAAGTTTGCAATTTTAATTGATTGCTATAACGCCCCCCTTTGGCCAATTGATGTAATAGTTTTATTCCCGTCGGGAGTGATTTTCCCAGTATGTTTTGTACTCACCCAGGCTTAGTGGACTGTAAAATGTCATTAAGCATGACTGCAGAGTGTGTATTCAAATCCGTGTTCTTTTGTTTTTGGCAGAGAAAGTCAGTCAGTATAGTAGTAGTAGTACAGTACGGTATAGTATAGTACAGTAGCCCATTTTGTTGTCTTTTTTGTATTTATCTCATCTTTCTCCTCCTCATTCACTTGAAGCTCTTCAGGTGTCAGTTCCTTGTGCCATTTTTCGCTTGATTTTTTTCTTTCCTTCTCCATTTCTTTTTCTTCAGTGGCATCCCATTCCTCAAACTCCTTGTAGCTATTCTCCAAATAAGTTAAAATAAATGTTAAAATCAACCATTTCTGTTTGTTTTTTCCCTCAGAAGTTGTTTGACAGCTGCAGTGTTGCAGGGCAGCGTCCCTAACAACGCTGGGCTACATAGCAACTGTGTAATGACTGTTGCTACTAGCAACGGTCATTACACAGTAATATCAGACCGCTGAATGCCGCGACTGACCAATCAGAATACAGCATTTAATAGAGGCGTGTAATAAAGTAAGATAACATGAAACAAACATAAGTGACATGTTTCCATCTAATTGTCTTTTAGCAGAGAAATCATTCTCTGTATGCTGCCCAGGGACTACAGATAAAAAATATCTTCTATCTTAATCTGCTGCAGCTAAGTAGCCGTGCACTGTCCTTGTTAATCAAATAGGTTTCTTTTAACAACATCATCTCTTCTACTGTGATAGTTTATTGTCAGCTGACTGGTGGATTTAGTGCCACCAGCTGTCTGTCTCAATGCTCCAAACTCCTAATATTCAAATAACAGAAGAGAATGGAAACTGGCATTCATTCACATTTTCTTTGGCTTATTTTCTTTACAAAATAATATTATTATTTTTTTTAATTTTGGTAGGGAGATTTGAATGGAAACCTGGCTACTGTCAGACCCACAATTAGTGCCAACCCATCAATGCTTTGTCATGCCCCTTGGCTTGTGACGGAAACCTTAAGTGAATCTATGTGGTGCACAGCTGAATCACATTGTATCATCTGGTTAATGTTGTGAAATGGTTGCACTTAGGTCCAGGGAACAAAAAAAGCCAGGTGCGCCATATAAAGATGCTATAGGGTGCCTTTGGCGTCAGCATCATGCGCAGAGGGATGTGCGATTGCGATCAGTGTATGTGTGTTTCCAGCTCCCAGCATTTATTATTACCAGTTGTTTTCTTTAACCGTTTCAGAAAACAATGGCAGCTCTTAAAAGTGTCTTTTCATTTTTGCACCAGTAGGTCCTTCTTGTCATGGCAGCCCTTGGGACGTTGGCAGTCTGGTAGCCATCTTGTGTCAGTCATCGGGGAGCTGCATGGTGAACAGCTCTGCAGGTATGGACCATTTGACAGATCTTATACATGCTGGCATGATGAGGAAACAGTGGAGACTAACAAAAGGATCAACAGATATTTCCAGACGGGCATATGCAGTGCCTTCTTATTGTCCTTAGATTTCCACAGACTGACTGCAAAAAGAACATAATGCAAGTTTTATTTATTTGGCAAACAAATTAATAGAGCATTGCAGCATTTAAGCTGAAGGTATGTTATTATTTGCCGTCACAACTTATTCAGAAATTATAATAGACTTTATCAGTAGTCTAGTCTGCCATCAGTCTTTGTGCTTTATGCTTTAGAAAAAGAAAGTACATTTAGGAAGACTAGGAGCATTTTTAAAGTGGGTCTTAAAACTCAGATTTGTTGATGTTCCGTCTGAGTGACCACAAAGGCACAAGGCCAAATTAGGAAAAAAAACTAGTCAAAAACCAACAGGCAAATATGAGAAATGATACAGTTTATCACAGAGCTGCAGCAAGGCAGCATTTCATGCACTCTTTAGATGAGGTTTGATGCTGCCTGTGAGCGCTGCTGAGATTTCTTTTGGCTCTGCTGGGCTTTGATGGGTAGTGTGATGTGGCACCGCACTATCTCTATTGACAGCACATTTATCACACTTTGTCTCTGATAGCATTCATTTGCATGGGCCCATCTCCAGTCATGTTGCTGGAGGTTGGTGTGACAGTATGTTCATTTTTGTCCTAAAGCCACGCAAATATACAAACATTTGTTCAATGCCAAACAGGAAGGTTGTGTTCTTTTATACACTGCTGAAAAATGTCAGGCCTTTATTGCTCATTCTCACCATTTATTCTGGGTAAATGTTTACCATGCCCTGTCACATCAGCTTCATATCATGCTTCACAGCACACGGCTGAGCAACACTTGACTTCTTTGATTTTAGTAATGGAATCACAATTTGTACAAAACGCTTTTTTTTTTCTGGCAATCATTATTAAAAGTCATTGATTCAAACAATATGTTCTTTACAAATAAATATTATTGTTCCTTGAAGGAATTGTGACCAAGGGGTAAAAATGAAAGAAAAAAAAAGAAAGAAAAAATATACCATATTGAACATAAATAAAATAGTCTATGAATAAATTAACAGGGAGTACAAAAGGAAATAGATGATAAGTACATACTATACTGTTTATACATATGCAGTCTTGTAAGTACATTTGATAAATTTAAATTAAAAAATACATAATATTTTTTGTGGAATTTAAAAGAATATATATTCTTTTAATTATTTTACATGTATGCACATTTATCTTGTCACCGTAGGTTGAAAACCTGCTGTTAGGAGAGATAGATTAGCTGATAAATTCATTAGTCAAATGACAAAAAGTTAATTGGCAATCTATCAGTTAATTTATTTTTTTCTAAATTAGAAAGAGTAAAATCAGTGACTCCGGCTTCTCAACAATGAATCTTTACTGGTTTGCTTAGTCTCCTATGGTAGTGAATTAATTTCGGTCATTTTAAGATGTCACCCGGGCTCCGTTAAATTGTGATGGACATAATTTGTGGTCTGTTTTTTGGCATTTAGTTTAGACCAAGTGATCTATTCATCAAGGGGATAACAATTATATTCATTGAAAAGGAAACCATTTTAGTGGGAGCCCTGGCTCCTATTTCTAAAAGCCAAATATCATGCATGGTATTTGAATGTGCAGCTTTCAGACCAAGAAGCAAAACCCCACATATACTAAGTGAAGCTGCCGTTAAAGGGCCAGTGTGTAATATTTGGCATGGTTTATTATCAAATCTGAATCTGAATCTGAATATTCTACCCATTAATATGTTTATATAAGTGTATAATCGCTATAAAATAAAATTTAAATAAAATTGTTTGGTTTTCGTAGTCTTATAATTATGCTTTTATATACATATATATATATAGCAAGGGCCTTGCTTTAGAGAGGTCGCCATCTTGCGCCGCCATGTATGTACGGCAGACCGAGCAGACAATCCAGCCAGCCAGAGAACGCGTTTCGCATGTATAAATAAACCAACAAAGACAGCGGGAGGAAGGAAGAAGGAGGAGGAAACAGCAGGGAGTGTTAGTAGTTCGTCGATAGAGAGTAGTGAAAAGTTTTTTTAGTTATAAAGTTTGCGAATGGACCACACTTACCACGCAACAGGAGAGAATGAACCCGAACCGTCATCTGCGAGGGAGAGAAGAGCAACTTCACTCTTTGTGATGCACTCTCTGCAGCGCTTTCCCTCCTGATGATATATCTCCCCAACAACGGTAGCTCTGAATCGCATTCTGTGCAGCAAAATTATCTGTGTACTCCGGCTCAAACAGGTATGGCTCTGGGTCTGTGTCCGCTACAAGAAACTCTTCAAAATCACGTTCAAAGTCGTCCATTGCAGCTGCTACAGTCCGGAGAAATTGCTAGGCTAAATAAACAGCTGAGCTCTGTTTACAGGCTACGCTGTCAGTCTGGAGATTGGTGGAGCAGAGAGGGGAGGGGGTACCCGCTAGGTACTGTAAACGAGTATGTGTGTATTAACGTGTGTTATGCTAGAAGAGTTTGGGACGGAGTCTTTTACCTCCTGGAGAGTTACCGGAGTTTTTGGAGTGCTCAAATAAACAGGCCTTTTTCACGAACACTACTCTGGTCTCCTGCTCGTGAGGGATTCATTACAATATTGTAACATGGTTTAGATTTCTAAATAAACATTCACCTCGTCGCTAGATAGACCTACTCCTGAAAAACTCATGTCTGCGCAAGCCTTTTTGTCCCTACGAGGCCACCGTAGGGACAATGCTATTAATAAGCTGATGGCACACTTAAATGTCAGTGAATTCCACCAGAGATAAAAACTCATTGCCATTCTTATATGGTTCTAAGAAAACTCCGACCAGTCACTGTCCGAGCATCCTGTCTGTCTCTCCACGTGGAGGCCTCCAACTGACGCAACTGCTCACGTAACATCTCTTGTATTTTTAGTTTGCCTCTAATGTAACATAGGCTATATAGGTTATATATGACAACACAGCATCCAGTTGCTAATGGCTAACATTAGGCTACTGTAGCGTAGCCTCTGAAACATTAACGTTATCTGCATTGTGCATTTCCACTTCCCAGTAACATTAACGCTACAATCTAACGTTAGCACTGTAACCTTATTCTAAAACTCATCAGTCATCACTGACTCCGGTTGAGTTTTAAAACTTCGGGTTGCGTTTGACTATCTTGGTTGTAACGTTACACTTGCTCTCCTCTTCCATGTATCTAACGTTACCATGCCAACTCCTCCGTCTATCATAGACATAATTTTGGAGGGAGGCGGGAGTTGTGGATGTTCAAATTTTTTGTAAGTGCTGTGTGAAATGCAAGAAAGGTAAGAGTTGCTTTAAGTCCCATAAATAATCATAGCCATGTTTTGGGTGTAATATGAATTCAACCAATCACAGTGTTATATCCTATTCCCTGTAAAAGCCAGATGTGCCCACACCTGGTGCACTGCTGTTTATGTGGCAGCTTTGGCAGATTGGAGAAGGGAATGGTTTTCTGCTATCATGGGACATTTATGCAGAAAAGATAAAAAAAAAATGTAGTAAATTTGACATAGGAAACAAAAGTAAACTCTCAGCTTCTGAAATAATTAACTTACGCTGCTCGCCGTGCAAAAACATACACAGCATCTCTCTTAGTGGGGAGTTGGACAGCGGCTCTGCAGCTTTGCTCTGCTCTGCTCTCTGCTATGTTCATATTTTAGAGAATGTTATTATTTTCCTGATTAATAATATATTATGTCACTCCATTGCAACCATTCTGCATGTCCCTGTGTGTGTAGCAAGCAGAGTTCATGTGATGTGAACCTGCCTTTGTAGGTGCATCTTACTATCTGAATAATGTGCCCTCTAAATAGCAGGAAAATACTGTGATGTTCTGACTCAGGGCCAGGTTGTTGTTGGTAAATGGTGCAGTCACTTTCTGCTACCTCAAAATAACAATGTGCCTCACAACGCTTCGATTTAAGACCTGCACGTCCGTGGATGCTCAGATGGGCACATGTACATTTGGCACTCACACAATATTGACGCAGGCCATGAAAATGACAACTGTGTCTGCACTTTGCACTGCTTTGCTCTGGGTGTAAAGATACAGCCCTGTATCTTGGACTCTTTGGCTCTCCATCCTCTCAAAGCTCAGTACTGTCAAGACAGCTTGGTATTGGTCCTCTGTGCTGAATGTTTGCAGATTAATTTTGCTTGGTCAAGCAGACCTGCTGATTGCTGCAATTCTACTAGAATTCATTGATTTTGCTGTGAATTGCTGTTTTAAATTTTTAAATCCTGCGCCCAGGCCTCAAGTCTGAAATGTACCCTGCAGTTTTTTATCTAAACAAAGCCACGTTTACATTCATTGACTTCTCCATATAACATTTGCAAAGGGATTTTCGAAGTAATTTGAAACCTTCATTTTTTGCATTATTGTTTCTCTTCCTTCTCGACTTTGTTTGGGCTTGTTGCCACTTTTTTTTTTTTTTTGGCACGTTTCCACCACCAGCTGTCAATCAGTGAAAAAGCATGAAGCAGGACTGTGCATCGCCGACTGTGCATTCTTGTGCGTGTGCCTAAGATACAAACAAAACATGGACCCACTCTAAAAAGCATTGCTCCATAGTGCTACATGTGGTCCAGAACTCCGCTGGGTACATCTAACCTTTGTTTAATCCTGTTGGAATCAGCTACAGTGCTTGTAAAAGCAGTTATTGCACGATGGAAAGTCATTACATAGAGCTTTAATCTTGGGATTTTGTGCCAAAACATGAGCATTTACAAGTAGTGTTCTCCCTTTTGGATTATTGAAAAGCCTCTTAAACTGTATTTAAACCGCTCGTGGAATGTGCTCACAAGTCACAGTCACACACACACACACACACACACACACACACACACACACACACAAATAAATAAAGCAAATTGACAAAGAGATAAAGTGTGAAAAAATCCAAGTGTTAAATGATTAAAAGATTGATGTGTCTTTGTTCCATGGTACAAAAGGAAAGTGAAACGAAAGAATTCAGTGAAAAGTCTAATCAAGAATCTCATCACGGACAGAGTATGCAATCTATAAACATTTCAGTCTGTCTTTTCTAACACATAGAGCTGAAGTAGATGAATCTAAGCAAACAAAGACACAGAAAAACATGCCGAAGAGAACATAGATTTTGTTTAAATGAGTGGCTGTACATAGTGTCTACTGTCTAATATAAGGTGCAGAATTATACAAGGTAAAGGATGGGTGGACAGATGAATGAAACTATGAGCCACAATGTGATCATCATAAGGCAAGAATCAATATAAACAAACAATATTTATTTATTTATAGCAAAGCTAAACAATAACCCTCACAGAACGACCCAGTGTTCACCCAGGTGCACTTTTAGGCACTGAAATTTGGCACATTTGATTTAATACGAATGAGTACTTGGCAGTACTGGCATAATTTAGTGGCTACCCTTAAAAGCACTGAGTCTGGCATGTGGCCCTATTTACTAATCAAATACCAGCATGACTTCAGTGACTTCTCATCCAGCATCACCAGCAGGTCAATGCTTTGGTTTATTACTACAGACCAAAAACTAATGGCACTCCCATACCGTCAGCCTCAGCTGCACGTAGTCATTAGTGATAATTTGTAGATGTTAGCGTTTTAATGCACCAATGCTGTGTTCCATTTACTTTGAAAGTCAAAGCTGGAAATGACAACACACCACCAGCAGCTACAATACCAGTGGCAGCCAGGTGGCATTATGCCTCATTTTGCATAATGCAAACACAAACACTGCAGCAACATGTCCACAGAAGTGCTAATAACAGAATCATACTGTAGCTTTACTACTGTTGATGTTGATGAGCAACCATTTTGGATTTTGAGGCCCTTTCTCCTGGAAATCTGACTTCAAGGGGTGTTCGAGTTTACCAATCTGCTTAACATTAGCGTGTTAGAATTGTCAGTTTTAGCATTATAGCATGCAGACATTCACATTCAGCTTTAAGCCTTGTTATACCTAAATATGCCCCCACAGAAGCGCTAGCATGAGTAGGATAATTGACAGTATGTCTTACAAAATAACATAATTAATTTTGGTCGTATAATCCAGAAAGTTAGAAGGAAATTTCATTCATCATATTAAATTAAACTTGGTTCTGGTCTCTAGAGAAGAAGAGAAAAAGCAGTCAGTCTGTTCTGTCATGATGAATTAAGTTCTTATTCTATAAAGAAAACATACCACAACACTGGGGCTGCAGTTCTTAAAAAAAGTCAACATGTAATTCATTAGAGTTAATGTGAATACAGCCAATATAGAATAATGCATCTAACCATCAACTCAGTGGTCAGCGACAGTGTCCTACCCTTCAGTATCGTCTATATATTTTCTGCACTTTTGAGATTATGGTGGGACTTGGAATTGTATGTCATGCTTCCAGTTATGTGTTAAACATCCCCCGAATTGTGGCTTTAGAGTAAGGCAGCTGCTTTTTGCAAAAATACGAATGTGTAGAACCCAAAATACTTCCACATTGTGATTCTCAAGTTCTAGTGTAGTGTAGTGACTATCTGATCAAAAAAACAGTTTACAACAGAGTAAAATAGGAGCCAGTTTATTGTGTGCGATACTACAAAATATCATCATTGTATCAGTTCTATAAGAGCAGATTCCAAGTGGCGACCTCTTAGTACTGCAGTTGCTTGAATGTCCACTTGAGGCTGACACCAAGATAGTCAGTCCCCATAGACCCCCATGTTAGGATGTCCAACTTTTCAGCAGAAATAAGCATGTTTACAGCCCATACAAAAAAAGTTTTGCGTGAGATGGCCGTAGTCCTTCGTTATGTAACCATGGTGTAACCCCAGATTTGCAGGGTATAGCTGTAGCTGTCGCTGTTTCAGTGTGTTTTCTCTTCATGAGAGTTAACTGTAACATTTTGGTTGCCTAAACAGTCTCGTTTAGCATTTGACTGTTTTAAAAGACAATGTGAGAAATTGGATGTTCAGTTTTATTGGTAAGTAACATTACGTTTTGTTTATTGGTTGTGTCTGTCTGGCAAAAACTAACATCAGCGTTATCGCAGTTAACCATAGTTGTGAATGCACTATGCTAACCGAGCTAGCATGCTAGCATCAGGATTGACCTCACTCTCGCTTCCAATTATGGTCACTTCTGGCTCCAAAAATCTAAGATGGCAATAGCTGACATGCCAGCTTCAGTCTTCAGAATGGGAGTCCACAAACCAATGGGTGACATCACAGTGGCTATGTCCGATGTTTTATGGCATATATACCATATATTTGATCAGACACTCCACTCCTCTACAGTGTAAAGAAAGAAAAAACTAGACATAAAAATAATGTGATTACATTGTCACTTGTCATTGATGTTCTAACATTCAGCACAATGATCTCAGTACCATTTTGTGGTCTAATTCATCAGATTTCTACTACTGTGAAAGTCTTTCTAGGCCAGCTCTTCCCTTTCCTGTCACTGTGTTGCCACTGTTAAAGTCCCCAGCCTTTGAGTACTTGGATAGTCAGGTTTTTGTGTGGCTTACTAAATTTTGCAGAATTGCTTTAGTTATTCTATTGATTGTTTTTAAGATCATTAAGATATCAGGCTGATATGAGAGAATAATGACTATATCACATACAGTACACCATATATTCAGAATAGAGGCTACTTGTTCAAGATCTTGCCTGATTTTTGCCCCAGATTCCTGAGAGTCAGTCTAACTTATTGAGCTTCTTTGGAAACTTTGAGATCTTGACAAGAATTTCAAATAAAGCTGTGTGGGTTACTACAAGTGTTAGCCATACAGCATGCATTTGTATTGATGGGCACAGTGGTAGGTCTGGTGGAGTTGAAGAGTTGAAGTTAGACTCACATACAGCATTGAGCCATCTCCAGCCAACATAACACTCCTCTGGGAAAGAATGAGGGTTTTATTTTGCACACAACAACCAAAAGCACCCTGTCACTGTTCAACAGGAGATGAGCAGATGAGAGCAGGTGCTCTTGTGTCATTCCTGCACCACTACTTTCAAAGCAGGACTGAAATAAGGGATCTGTAAGAATGTCTTACATGAAAAGGAGCATTCAGGCTTTATGAGCAATTTCCTGAAAACACACAGCTCTAAATCCATTGCATAAAACAGACATAGAAGACATATGTTTGACTTTATAACACTGGTATTTGACTACAGTGGGTCTTTGGGGCTCCAAAGACGGTAAGGAATGCATCCAAGAATGAACACTGCAGTCACATTCCCACAAAATTATGTTGTTGAGTTAGAGCAAAACACTTGAGCCCACTAGCGATGCAAAAGCAAGACAATTATAAAAGACAGAGTTGTGCATTAAAGGGCAGCTAAATTAAATGATATGCCTGGGAAATGAAAGCCGGCCTGATAATTAAGAGATGAGAACTCACCAGCATTAAAGTTTGCCCTGATGACGGGGCCTGGCTTGATCCATAGACTGGCGATGATGCTGGAAAGTTCTTTTACAACTCATTACAGTTTTATGGCGACCAGCTGAGGAGCACAGGGCACTGTTTCATCGGAGCCATGAGCTCAGTAAAAATAGTGTTTATAGATGGAGGCCCACTTTCTTGAAATGCATACAGCTGGTACATTATAGATGGCTGAAAGCTAGCTTGAATTAAAAACTTTGCTAAAAGATATTAGAAAGTGTGAACCTGCAAAATAACACAGCTATATAATGATATATGCAATTTATACACCACTCAGTTTTTAAACCACCACGTCGGCATTGCATGTTTCTGCAAACCATGAATACCATACCATTTATTTGTACATTTGTTATTATGTTGTGGATACATTGTCACTTGACGTTTCTTTACATTTCAAGAATGCTGTGGTTAATGTGTGGTGAGATTTAGACACAAAAACCACTTGGTTATGGTCAGGGAAAAATCATGTTTGGGCTTAAAAGACCTGACTTTGGTGGTACGTCACAGCATTAAAACGTTGCAATGTCTCAGTGAAAAAAAACATCTCCCTCTGGGGACAGGGACTTTAGATGAAGAAGTCTAAGAACATTTAGTGATATTATGTAAGGAGAATAAATTGGAAATAAATAACATGTTTATTTAGGAATTGAGACTCAAACCTTTTGGTTAGACTTCATTAACATGTAGGCCTAGCACCTTCATAAAATGCAGGCCTCATAGTTTGACATGAAGCAAAGGGCCACAGGCTGGAATCAAACACGGGCCTCTACAGCAACAGCCTTGTACATGGGACGCCTGCTCTATCCAATAAGCCACTGACGCCCCACCACAGTTTATGTATTTTCCCCATACCTAAAAATATGAAAATAGTGGGGTTATACCCGAAAGTATAACTTCACATTTCTGTTTGTAAGAGCACCTTTTGGGTATCCAGCCCCGGGCACCCAGTGGGTGACCTGCCAAGGGTCAAATCCTGGGTGTTGGATTGTAAATATATTTAATTAAGGTAATGATAATTTAATGTAATTTAATGTTTTACGCATTCATCCTCTGACTGCTGATTTTGTGTCAGCTCTGTCTTCTGTGCCACCTGGAATATGAGAGCCACCTGCATTACTAATGGGCACGTTAACTATGGAGATGTGCTGCTCAGTATTATGAGAATAAGCAATAAATGTAAATATTTTATCTTAGTTACACATGTATTAATTGTCCCAAAATGATCACCTTAAACATGCTGCCTCACAGAATTATTTGAAGAGTGCATGACTCTAGCATTTGCATTTTTGAGTCGGGCTGCAGATCTTTCTCTTCCCAAATTTAGTTCCCAAATGAAACTGCTCACAACAAGTTTTGTGGATTATTGTGAGTAACCGGGTCATGATTTCTGGAAAGAGACATCGCTGATGAGCTTTTCAGATGTTTTTTGCACGCTGAGCACCACGTGTTGAGTGCCATCGAGGTCCATTATACTGGACAGAAGGCAGATATCTCTGTGTCTGATATCGCCAATACTTAGCAGCTCACAGCAAAACAATCTGGATTGATGACCAGCTTTAAAGATGAGGGTAAAATGATCCATCCCTTTTAGGCATGAGGTGTGGAGAATCCTGTGTGAGGTGTTATTCCAAGAGGCGGTGTAAGCAGCTAACATCACAGGCTCTCTCAGATTTCGACAGTGAGAGCACTACTCAGGGAGAGAGATTCACAGAGGTTTTGCACAGGTTAAATGTAATGACTGAAATAATATACTGGAGTGTGCGGCACAGTAAGACAGAAGAACATTAAGGAGAGTTAGATGATTACCTGAAGAGACTGAAAGTGTTTGCCTTATGTCACTGTCTCTCTGAATGTAGAAGAAAATGTTCTCTAACGCTGACTGTCTTTGCTCACCTGATACGGACAGCAGTGCTGCTGCACTACACAACCTCAGGATTCTCATTTCAGCCATGACTACAGCATTTTAACCGTGCATTGTCTGTCATTCAGTTTTATATTACTAAGACTTTGGCAAATGGCAAACATGCCTCTCCTGCTCTTTCATTCAGCGTGTGACTACTTTACTGATAGCAACTCTGAAAGCTACGGCAGTAACAGCTCTTTGATGTTATTGTTACTGATAGCACTGCAGTACCATCAATAACAGTAACATCATCATGTATGTTTTCTGTCTTCTTTCAATAGGTAATTGCGCTCGACTCCAATCATTGATAAAGAGAGCTGGAAAAAGCCTGAAATATTGGAGGTGAATACAAAGCTAGTGCTGCACTGTGGAAAATGAAAATGTCACACCAAAGTGAAACATCGCTTTGAGTGCTGCAAGGCTGGGAGTCCAAGTGCAAACGCCCTCAGAATGCAAGTGTGTGTGTATGCATTTGTATGTGTGCTCGTCTGCAGCATCCATGGGGAGTCTTTACTCATCTAATCAATTCATTCCCCTGAGTCGGCACGCTAATTAGGTCTAAAATATACATCATAGTTTCCCTCGTCTCTTTAATTAAAAGTTGATGGTAGCTATTCAGCTATCAAGTGATATGCCTCGAAAAGTGTCCAAAAAGTGTGGCTCAAGTGCCATTTTAAGGGCAACGAATATCAGATTTTATGGGCAGATGGAATGCTATATGCTCCCTTATGTTCTTAGAAAATATGAATCATTGCCTTTTTAACTGAGCATGTGAATAAAAAGGAAAATCTGTGAAACTCAGAAATGATGAAATCATTCACAGAAGAAAAGAGATCTGGCACAGGGTAATTATTTCAGGCACTGAGTGCTAGAGTACATTTTTAGCATTCAGCTTTGCATTCAAATAAGCATTTGCAAGGTGCAGAGGTTTTCCCTGTATGACTTGCACTAAACCAGGTAATGAGAAGGATGTGAAGGGGAGCTCAGGAAAATGTTTCTGAGCAGGCAACCAGTCATGATGTGATGAATGGAAAGGTGGGTGAACTCAGTTAGTATTCATCATCCTCTCCTTGCGCTTAGAATCATTTTTTAGTCCAAATAAAACATTCCAGATCTCACTCCTCCTCAGTCTAACCTACAAATTAATGAGTTTAAAATCATAACTTTGAAAGGTTCATTGTCATTCACAGCATTAATATAGCAGCAAGCATTATTTGATAACTAAAGATGTAGTGGAGTGATGGCATCCTGAGCAGACAGTGAGGTAGTGCTACATCTCTTGTGCGTTGCAGTAAAGCTTCTCTGTGGTTTGTTGTCGTAGCCAATCTGGTGTGTATCCCACTGAATAGCTCATGGCTGCTGCTTTGCACTTATGGTAGCTACCAATGATTTTGGGACGGCGTCATTGCAGAAGTGAAGCAGCCATCAAGTTCTCTACTGTTAAACCCAGTACAGTAATACAGTGCTCTGTGTTTCGCATGGATGGTTGTTTCTGTTGCACAACGCGCTTATTACCTTCGTGTTGATTGCCTACACAGCTGTACCGTGGATTTGATCGCAAAACTATGGATGAAGATGGCCAATAAAAGAGAGAGAGAGAGAGAGAGAGAGAGAGAGAGAGATGACCAAGTGTCAAGGGTGTGGGATCATTACAAGTTAAAACACAAAGAAAACAGTTCAATGTGTTTTGCAGAACAGAGTTAGCATACCACAACAGCACGTCCTCAATGTTACATCAGTAGAAAACATCCAGTGTATGCATCGAGTTCGCTGAGCGGACCCGACACAACAAGGTACGTGAACGTCATGTTTAATGCATTTAACCTTAATCACTAATCGCTAGCTGAGATTCATTACGCATCTGAAGAACGTACATGTATTACGGCTTTATAATGGCTGATTAATTACAGAAATCAATGTGGTGGCTAACGCTTGCTGGCGATGTAGCATGTGTATTAGCCAAGTTTTGCTAGGGAAAATAAAATGTTGTAGTCAATTTGTTAAAGCCTTAGCTTCATTCATGTTGTTAGAACACACACACATTAACACACGCGCACCCCTTAAGGCTCATTTATGCTGTCACTACCCGATACGTAGCTCTAGTGAGACACGAAGAAGAAATAACAATTCAATTTCTCTCATCGGCAGTACTAGAGAAAACAATTCTCCGTCCTCCAGTCGCGATGTGTTTAACAGCCTCACCGACCACCGCCTCCTACAACGCTATCTCTGTTTTTGTCTTATATGCAAGAGGTACATTATCAATATCTCCTCCACAGTCGCCATATTTGTTTTTGAGTTTGTTGTTGTCATAAACTTTTGACGCTGGGCTGCCCCCTGGTGGATATATTGCTTGACATCCATGTCAACGTAAAGGGCGCATGGAAGTACGTGGGCAGTGACGGTAACATCGTTTGAAACGGACGTATACATTTTCTTACGTAAAGGGAGCATAAATGAGCCCTTACTCACTCATTCACGCACTCACGCACATATGCACCCCCTCAGTCACTCTCAGACACACACACACACACACACACACACACACACACACACACACCTTCCGCCTTACCGCCCACACAAGGGATTCACAGGAAGCTATGCATCTATGCACCGGACATCATGTATAACAAAAGCCTGCGTCAGGCATTTGGAAGAGTAGGCATAGTAACTGTTGACTGTCTTCTTTAATAAAACAATGTGACATGATGAATCCTGTCAGCCTGCAGTTTGTCTGGCCCAGCTGTGAACCAATAGAGCGGTTGCTCTTTTTCTGTTCTTTCTGAATGAGTGGCAGTTGAAGGCATAGTTGGCGGTCCCAGTGGTCGATACGTGTGTCAGATTTTGATGGAGGTCTGTATTATTAAAAAACACTTGCTGTTACCACTGGTAACCGTGCATGTCATTGAAAGCTGCATTATTATTTACTTTGGCCACAGGCACAGTGTGCAGTGCAACATGCTATAAGCAATCCAGTAGTGGGAAAGGTGTTCACAAACAGGTGCAGTAGACACACAGCCACCTTATCATTCATTTTGAGTTGTGTTTCTGTAACACTGTGGTACATACAAAAATAATAATATCTGACTCTTTAACATCATCTGGCCAGTGTTTGGTGTGAGGCAAATAGCATGTAGTAAGTTTATCTGACCATTTTTTTATCCAAAACAGCTGCTTGATGTGGCTGAAAATGAGATTAGGTAAAGGTCTAGTGTGTAGGATTTAGCGGCATCTTGTGGTGAGGTTGAAGATTGAAGATAGAAGATCTGAAACGTGCCCCATGTGCCAAGTGTGTCAGAGAACTTTGCTAGCCGATGCAAAAACGCAAACGCAGTGTCAATGGCTGCCCGAAACGACCACTGACCAGGAAGAGATAAAGTAAGAGGAAGAAGAAAACCTGGCTCATCGATTGGCCAGGACCGAAAATGGAAATCCATCCCCTTCATCTGGCTTGGTCACCACAAAAACACCAAACACCAAAATACACTGTGCTCTTCGTCACTTCCTCTCTTTGGTTCACTGGATAGTCCGTTTGCATTTCCCACTGTAAGCGAACAGTACCAGGGTTCACTTTCAACCCTCACTCGCAGATCCATTTAAAGTGGACCAAATAGCGCCAGTGTGAATGCGTCCTTAGTTTCTATCTATTCTATCTATTTCTATATTGGGGACCTGGAAAGGCAAAATGGTAACGAAACGATAAATCCGGGTTCCCCGAAACCAAAACAATGAGCTAAAAGACTCTCTGTTTTGCTGAGAACAGCAGCATTGAGAGAAAATTTTCAATGGGTGTGTAATAGGAGGTTTTGGCCGATCACAGGTTGTTTTCAGAGAGCACCTGTCAGTTCTGTCTGTGATCAGACTGTCAATTATGAATCAATATTTTGTTATCGCATTGCTATTTTCCCCTCAACTGTTTTCAGAAACATGTTTTAGTGTACTGTTTAGCTGTAAAATGAGAAAGTCTGTGACCCAGCATCCATGTTGAAAACAGTTGAGCTGAAACCAGGCACCGTCTACTGGCTGGAGCACTTTCTGGTGATCTTGCAATCCTTCCAAATGTCATAAGTAGCGCTGTTAGGAGGCAGTGGAGCATTTCTTTAAAAAAAAATTATACAGATTATCTGCCTCATATACTGCTGTCACGATGTAGTGACAGTTATAAAAAAAGCATTTGCTGTAAAAGTTACCTACTCTAGCTTTAAGTACAAGGAACACCAGCAGTGATAGTAATTGCCTTTGCGGGGTTCCTCCATTATGCATTTCTTGAATGCATAATGAAATGTAAATTCTGATTATGTTTAATGCTGCAATACAAAAATAATCTCCAGTTATTTGCATTCCAGCATCTGTACCATCTGCTCCAAGGTTGTTAGCAAAATAATTCCTAGAAATGGAAATCAGACCACTCACTTGAAATACAATACAATTTTTTTTTTTGTCGTTATGCCTTTTATTTTACAGTGTAGAAGTGGTGGAGGGGGAGAGGGGGGGAGTATGACATGCAACAAAGGTCCCAAGGGCAAAACTGGGCCTTGGATGTTATGATTATAAGGCATGTGCTGTAACCACTGCACTGTCAAGGTGCTCCACTATTTATCTGAAAAAGATGTTGACTCAAAAATATGTGGGTGCATCAGTAAGTAGCCATCAGCATCGCAGCATGCGTAATTATGTGTATGTACATAATGGTTTACTTTAATGTGTGTTAAACTCAGTCTAATAAGGTGGCAAATGGATAAGATGAGACAGAGGGATGCTGTGGTGCAGCCGTTGTAATACTAGGTGAGATATTTGCGAATATAACAAAATACAAACAATAAAAATCATCAGTAAGGTAAGGTTGTGAGATGCAAACAAGTTAGAGCTGGGCGTCTTTTAAAACATTTTGATACCAGCACCCTTTAAGTGACAACACCTGTAATGGGAATGTAGCAGTGTGTATTACAGCCATACTTCCGAATGTTTTCATGAAATACATAGATACGCAGACTAACGGGTTGTAGCTGCTGCTGCGGGAGGGTGAGCTTCGCGCTGGGGAAAGTTGTGATAGTCTATCCGACTGCACAAACAGATTTAACAGGGCTAACTGTCAGCATCACAGGGCTAACGTTACCCAACGGTGATTAACAGGTTTAACAACTGAGCCGAACTGTTTGTGTGTCAGTTAGGGCCAGGCGATATAACAACTATGTACGATATATTAATACATTTTCAGGCAAGCTATACATTAAGACAACACTGTTTATATCGATATAGGGTCATGACACTCATTCACTGTTCTCCATCAACACTCAGAGAGACACAGAGCTGCTCCTCTGTTTAATATGTCTGTTAATTAGTCCACGATGCAAAATCGGACTGTATGTTGCACATGCTACGTTAAATCAGTCTGTGAGATGAATGAAATTACAGCAGTAGCATATATGTGGTGCAGTGCTGCAAGTGGATCGTAGCGCACCGCCGTTCATCTTGGTAGTTGTAGTCTAATTTGTGACACTGAGACAGCGCCTGGATGCAGGCGACAGATGGGTTTACAAAATGCAACAACAAAGACATTTCATAAACAAGACGTATATAGCAAGGACAAAGTGTCTCTCGCTCCTTCCCTCCCTCGGCCTCTCTGTTGATGCTCTGTGCATAAATAAGATTAATAGTCTAAATAAATTAAAAAATTTAAATCATTTTCCAGCTCTAGATTCATTTGAAAGGCCAACAGATGGAAAACAACTTTTTATCTCCACCACAAAGATTTTTAATTGTTTCAGACTACAATAGTTTTCGGCCTACTTGATACTTTTATACTCCTGTTATAGTTTTGTGTCCTGTGCTGCAAACCCTTAAACCTCTGTAACTCCAGTGTGTGCAAAACGTTAACGTACAGCCCTGATATATTTTTTTTATATATAATTTTTCATGTACATGTTGTGCAGTTGTGTATTTTCAAACTGGGGAATAAAATCCATGTCTTTGCATTTTATATTGATCACAAAATTTCCATTTCATAGAAAATACTGAGATATATATCTTGTAGCGCCAATCAGCCTGAAAATACCGAGATATCGCCTCGTCCTAGTGTCACTGTGAGATTGTTGGGGCTGTTTAAGACTCAGTGTTGGCTGTTAGCTGCTACTGTTGTGTTGTTGTTGTGTGTACTTGTGCTGACAGGGCAGATAATAAATTGACAGCTTAGCCGGAGGAGAGCGGCTCTGGAGATGGCAGCAACAGAAAGTTTGCTGTTTCGGTGGGGAGTCAGGATGGTCTAGGATCAGCCCCCTGGTGTGAATAGGATAGGCTTCGGTAGGTATCACGTACTGATATCTAACAAAACAAGTGCATATTTAGGAAATTGTCAGCTTCAGTTTCCGAGATTCAGTTTAAAGTTAAAGTTTTAGGCCTTCAAAGCTGTATTCCCCATGCTCCACTGGGTGACTGAGGTAAGGTGAAAGGTTGAATACGAAGGTACTGAGAAGGCTGCTGACCCCAGATCACATCTGACCACAACAGAACGGGTCACTGTGTGTACACAAACATAAAGAGGGTCAAGTTGATGTGACAAACTCAGGTCACGGAGCAACAATCTCAACATTTGTCATGGCTGAAGTGAACTAAGAACTTTCATTTTTCAGCATGAGCCCCGGTGACTCAGGCGACTTTCAATTTATTCCCATTCTGGTCAGAGTTTGAAAAAATGGCCAGCGGCAGATTTGAGAAAGAGGAAAAAAAACACAGCACAAACAAACCCAGTTGTTAGCTCAGGCTGTGAGGTCACATAAAGACAGTCCATGGTGCACATGCAATGACAGTAGCTCAGAGGGGTAAAGGAGGCTCTCGCTGTGTTTAGTATGCCCAGGTTCCATCACAGCCTCGCCTGTTTCACATTAACACCCCTGGAGACTCTTTCAGGTTTACCCTCTGGTGCCTCACTTGACCCAGCCATGATTGATGGAACAAGACTGCACGGGGCAACCAATCACTTTACACTTTATCAGATGGATGCACAGGCAGTATGGGATTACAGTGGGACGCCCAACTGTTGTCTACACCCAGCGTTGCATGCAGTTTGATCCCAGGACGAAGATCAATTCATTACTAGCATCATTTATCACAGCAGGGACAGTTCCAATCAACTTTAAATCACTTAGCGGTACTTGAAGTATTTGTCCCACATGAATCTATGGAGCTCGTATGCAGGCAATTTAAAATCTCATTTTCTGCACGCTATTAGTCTAAAAACTTTTTTACCCATTTATCTAGTGCATGTTTTTCCAATCAATTCGTGATTTGTGAAAATCCGTTACAGCAGTGCTTATAAACAATGCACAAAATAATCTTGTCCACTGGGCTAACGAATTAAGTTGCACTGATTGCTTGCATGCAGGCATCATTTTCTGTGATATGCCTTGCAGATATGATTAAAAAAACTGCTCTGGCCTGAATATAATGCTCTGACTTGAGGCAATATTTTCAAAGTGTGCAGCGTGAGTGGCATCAATAAACCTGTCATGCACAGGCATTGATGATCTGCCATAGACAATAGGGTGATCCTGCAGTAACCAGATAATAATGGGCGCTGCTCCTGAGTAATTTTGACACCACAGATGGAAGAATTGTATTTATATGCACATCACATGTTAGTGAAATCACAGATGAAAAGAGTGATGAGTGCCGTGCAGACTGACTCCAAAGCAGGCGTTTATGAAATAAACATCATTAAACATAACCATCAAACCCACTCAGAGTAATAAACATCTCAACCAAAGTTAGCAGGAAAAAAAACTCAGTTGATACTTCATATATGTAAATATATAGTGCAAACCCAGGAATGCATCCAGTATGTCAAGTAGGCCTATCAAAATACAGTTATAGAGTACATGAGAGGAAAAACATGACTGGCTCTGTTTTTTTTACAGCACATCAACCAGCTCAAGCAGTGTGAATACTGTTATATATTTTCCCAGCCTTCAAATTGCCTTTGCGCAACTGTGTGGTATTTTGATATCTTGGTATTCCTCCTGTTTACATAGGAGATCTGAGCTCATTCATACTGCGTGTCACACACTTCTTTTTGAAACACACAGGGTAACTTCGGTATTTTCTACTTGGACCCTATTTTTCCAGGTTTTGTGTCTAAGTGACTAATGAGAGCAACAATTCGTGAATCAGTCTAGTATTGAGTGTTGGGCAGCCGTGAAACAGGCTGCACTGTAATCACCCAGAACATTTGGCACTGTCACTGTACGTCCACTAAGAGTTCTTGGTTTTTGCCAGTGACTGGCAGAGATTGTTATTCCAAGTGTCTAACGACATTATGGAAAGGATCCTACAGAGATACAGACCTTTTGTGTGAGAGTGAAATCCCGTTGTTTGACCAGAAACAGCCCTGAAATCACCATCGACAAAACCACCAGACCCATTTCAGCCTATATAAAGTCAGCATTAGGGGTTTGCCATATCGCCTCGTTCAAGATAATACTGGTATATTTTTAATATGAAAAATTGAAAAGAAACAATTCACATCGTCATACTCATGGAAGTTGACTTGTTGGCATATGACGTCATATTGTTACCTACGGCAACAACAAGCATGGCTGAAAATGAAGTTATTACTGACTGCTGTGGTTCCAAAAAGAGGAGCAGCTTCAGCAGTGTGGAATAAACTGTGGCGTCCTGAATGTTTTATGAACAGCCCCGGACTTCTCAGACTCTTTTAGCGAGTTACCCTCCCTGCAGAGGGAACTCATTCTGCGACACAACAGCACAGCGTCTCTCCCTCTTCTCTCTCACTGTATGCACATGGCAGTTGTTGTCATTAAGTTAACCTTTAAGTTATTGTCTACATCACAAATAACAAAAAATGTGATATCATTAAGAAGGCAGGCCAGTGATACTGAAAAAGTTGCTGTGCTGTGGGGTTAGGGTTCTTAGCCAAGGCATTAGGTCCTCCTAAGAAGCTGGAGGACTGTTTTAGGAGGAGCTGCTAGATCATCTATGGCAGAGGAAAAGACATGCATTTTCAATAGAAATATATTATCATCACTGTGTGGAAAAACTTAATAGTTTTCTGCCTCTAGGCCTTCCCCTGATAATTAACTGAATGAAACAATCTATAAAGGGAAACCCTCCTTTGATTGAACTTCACCATTATGCACGCCTCGATGGGGGACTGCGAGAAAGCATTGCTTCATTTAAAGAGTTCACAAGCCATAAAGTTTGAGAAGCATCGCCTTATGCCACTGCAATCATTTCACAATAAAACTCAAATTGTCATCCGGGGCTGTAGTACTTGCTTTCAGACTACTTTTGTGGCGCCTTTGACTCCTATCATGTGTTTAGATGGGCATTTAGGCTGAGATAGGAGTGGGTGTCAGGTGTGTGAAGGGTAAGTTAAAGACTCTGATTTGAGGGTGGAGATGCTGTAATCAGTTGGAAAGCGACAGCCTCTCCTTTAATCTGGCAGAGTGGCTTTCAGCTGTTTGTTGAGGAGAAGCTGAGGAGCCTCGGAGGAGCTTTGCAACAGCTTTTGAGAGACTGCCAGATTCACAACAAAGGCCTACTAACACCATAGAGGGACTAACTAACAAGTCCAGCCACCAACAGCTAACTATAAAAACTAACAATTACAAGAGGGACTAGGCTGGCATCTTGCAAAGAGGTCAGCAAGACTGTTATGATCAATAGTGATCAGAAAGTCTCAATGTTTTGGGCCATGTTGTCTGGGAGAGAGTCAAATGGGCCCATTAGTATTTATCTATGTGGTAACTGCTGTAAAGATATGAGAGCCAGTAATTGTACCTGTGTTTGTTGTCCATAGCTCATCCTAGTCCATACCACAACCCCACTGTGACCATGGGGCACTTAACAACACTGGCATTAGCAAACTGCTTGCCCACACGCCGCCATATACTCCATCTGCTATTTGCCCAGTACAATGTAAACTGGGCTTTTTCTGTGAAAACAACAGTTCTCCAAAGAGCCGTACGCCATCGAAAGTGAGCAGTTGCCCACTAAAGTAGGTTACAGACTTTCCCACAGGTGAGGATGGTGGGCTGGTGTAGTTACACGTGGTCTGCGCCTCAGAGGCGGGTTGGATGTACTGTCAGATTCCCAGAAACCGCGTTGGAGATGGCTTATAGTGGTGAGATGAATATTCAGTTCACAGGTAGCAGCAACAGGCTTTTATTGTGACCAGTCCAGGGCACAACTGTGTAGTAATGATACTGTTTAATCAGCATCTTGATGTGTCACACCTGTCTGGATGGATTATCTTGGAAAAGGAGAAATGCTCATTAACAGATTTTAACAAATTTGCAACCAAAGTTTGAGAGAAACAAGTGTTTCATGTGCATAAACAGCTACTGTTTCTAAATCAAGCTCATGAAAAATGTGCTAACAGTGTTGCATTTATATTCTAGTTCAGTGTGTTTTGGCAGTGCAGTGCAATGCTAGATAACCAGAAGGCTGCATTCTTACATGAAGCGCTAATGTCGTTCTTGCTGCAGTCCGTGTCAAGTGCACACATTTTTCAAGGTTGCAATGTGCTGACCCTTCAAAGCATCAACAGTGCTGCTACAGAAAAACATCCCCCAAACAAGAGTGTAAGCTGGTAAATGGTCATTAAACAGGCTGAGCACCAAGTGCAGAGGATAACAACAACGAAACCACCTAGAACATTGCTCCCATAGCTAAAACCATCTATGTGGCTGCATTTGGTGATGTATTGTCCCCTGCCAATGCACAATAATCAGCAGTAAGATAAACCCATACATGAACTGAAGAAGTTATTTCGTCTTAAGTTTATAACATTTTAGTATAGAAATATGATTAAATACTCTTTATGAAAGAATGGCGATAAAAATGCTGATTAATGGTCCATGGTCTCTGGGTTTAAAATCAAATTTGTGTCATGGCGAGAGATGCCTGTTTCCTAGGAGGATCAGTGACATGATCCCAGGAAGTAATAATTATAAATGTGCAAGAAAACATCAGCACCAACCCAAAGGAGGGAAGCTGCTCAGCTGATGGCAGAGGCAGATGATATTGAGGTTATGCTAGTGAGAAAGCTTAATGAGAGAATGTGCATCCAGTGCAGTCATGTCCCTCAGGGTTGTCTAGAAAATGAAGCTCTGTGTTGTTTGTGATTGCATTATAGATGGCCCCCTACTCTGCTCTATTATTGTTCCTCCTGCTGTTGGGTCCAGAGGATAGAGGCCTATTTAGCATACTATTATATGTTCATATAAACATCCCTTGAAGGAATCATTGATATTGACCCAAGTCATTATAAAGTCATCTCACAGATTTGATGACGCAGTTTCGACAGGGCATCAGAGCTGGTTAAAGTCAGCAGTGATGTCAAACTGTTGAAGATATCTTAATTTGGCTGGCTTTGTGCTTGCTTCTAATCTTCAGGGCCGTTGAGCTCTCAGGGCCACCACTCTTCTTATAGGACTGCACAGAAAATTCCTTTGGCGGATAAAGTGTGGTTCGTTTGTTTCAAGTTAAAGTATTCACACTTTTTAACATACGTATGTGACGCAGAGATATGATCTGGGTTAAACTTGTTGTAACACGTGGTTAAAGTGATCAAACAGTTGCGGTTAGATTTAGGCAACAAAACTACTTGGTTAGGTTTAGAAAAAACACAATATTAGGGCTAAAATAAATACCCAACATGACGTTGATGAGTCTTGTCACTAGTGAGTGAGTGAGTGAGTGACATCAGTATGTGACGGATAGACCTAAGTTACATAATGTTCCATTAAAACTTTTGGTTTCACACCACACATCAACAGTGGTGTCCTGGGTGAAAGTCTGCGTTTGTTTGACCCATCCATCTCCCGCCCTACATGGACTCTCTCACTCCTTATACTACATCAGTTGCTCTGAACATCAAATATTGTCGTGGATGGGTTTACATCGTAATTAGTTAAGAGTCTGAACATCTAATATAGATGCCAAAGGGTGCCTTTGGCATTGAAAATAATCAATTGTGACGAAGTTTGGTGTGGTTGTTTTAAACCATTTCCTAATTAAATTCGAGAACATTTACCGTGATATATACCGTCACGATGATATATATTGTGATAGAAGATTGTCATGAGTAATGCCACCGAAAGATCTGTGCTAATTTAAAGACAATTTAAAGGACTATACCAGTGTTTTGTCCACAACTTTGTCCATTTTGAACACAGGTGTGGCAGTTTGAGAATAAATAGTCACTAGGGCAAACAAACATTAGGGCTGTAAATCACCAGTTTCATCACGATATGTGATATATCGATCTTTTTAAAACAACATTGTATTTGCTGTTATTACAAAGTTTATTTGATGCGATTCAGAGGCCTGCAATTGATATAAGATGATATTATACACCAGTTTAACACAATCTGTCACAAAAGAAGTTGCCACAACGCATAAAAAATACGTGCAGTAAAGTTTACTCCTCCGCTATCACACGTAAAACAGCACATGGGATAATTTAACCTTCAGGGCTTTCTGTCAGAGAGCCCTATCAGGAAGAAGTGTTTAAATTTTAACCCGAACAATGATCTTTTTCGTAAGATTTAGAGTCTTTTTGGCTTAAAGCCCTGAAGGCAAACAACAGCATCTAGCAAAAGTATCAAATTGAGCTTAGTAATAACTTTAAAGGTTCATAGACAGTTTTTTTTTTTATGCTAGTCACTCAGTGTTAGCTTAAGCATGTTTACACTGCATAGATTAGCTTAGTGGCCAGCAGACTTTTTTTCACCACTCATAGCTCAACAATTGGCATGTAACATAATTATTTTTTTAACTCACCATTGGTTTAAGTCAGTGCATCTTCAGACAGAATGGCTTGGTTGAATTTCATTCTGCATACATTTTTTTGAACATTATTGAAACAGAGCTCCTAGTGTTGCCACAGTCAGAAGTTAGTGGAGTGAGATGCTCTGCCGGGCTCTGCCTTTGTCTCTTGAGCCGTATTTTTATTTCCACACTGCTGATTTATTCCAGAGTAAATAATGTTATCCTCGTTGTCCTTTCTCTTGGCTGATTGTCATCTGCCTGCTGCTGTTTGATGGAGCCACAGAATTTCAAAATAAAGGCCTAACCTAAAGGTCATGATATGGATTGATGTTTTCACTCTGCATTGGTGTTGTTGGATTGGTGATCATGGAATTGATCTATCAGTTATATATATATCAATTTATGAATCATTACACATCAAATAAATACAATGATATTAACACATGAATACATTTCTTCAATACAAAAAACCCATCTCTGTTCACAATGCTAGCTCCTAAAATGTCTTAAAATGTCATAAATTCAGTTCTATAAATATTAAGCCCAATATGTCATTAAATATCATATTTTAATTTCTTTTTGTTACTTGTAGCACAGGACTACATTTATACCACTGAGCTATACTTGCCTGCGATGCTTGAATAAAAATGGTGATTTTTCCAAAAATCAGTCTTAAATTTGATTAAAAAATATCTTAAAAAGGTCTTTAGAAAGCATTACATTTAAGTGTCTGATACCTGTAGATGGCCTGATACTTTGTGTTAAGCTATACGAAATACACGACATATTACAAATCCCCAAACTGTCAGTTACACCTGAAATGTGTTGCACAAGCATTGAACAGGGCTGTTACTGATCCCAGAAACATCCAGACATCCCTCCAAAACTTACCTCTCCTTTTGAAGACAGGCCTTTTCTCAGCCATCAGCAATAATGACACATCAGACAGTCTGTCATTGCTCGATAGATTCTCTGACTTTCAGTAAATTTGTCTTTTTTGTGTCCACTGAAGCTCTGCAGCTCCTCGAAGCATATTGAAGTTCAGAGCAGCCCGTAGAGCCAGCCTGATGTGATGGCTGGGTAAACACAGCGACTATAAACAATTACTGTTTATTAACTTTATTGAAGATGTCCTGGATGACAGCTGAGAAGACAGTGAGGAGATGGGCAGTGTTTGCAGACTGCTGTTATTTTAAGTACGAGACAGCAGATATAGAGGAAGCTGTCATCACTGATGCAGCTTTTTTTTAAACATTTTGATATACAATTATAAGAAAAGTGGGGTTTCTTTTCTGGCAAGTTTCAGCACTGTGCATTTATAGATGTCTGAGGTCTGTCTTTTGTCTGCAACTTTGTATGACTACGTAAAAAAATGTCCCTTGAGAGGAAGAAACAAAAATTGCATGTCATTGTAAAAGGAGGTTCACACAGCAAAACAGTGGGTGAATCAAATGGAGAGCTCTGAAATGTCAAAACAAAGTCATTTCTTTGACATTTACACCAAATCCACTTCATGGGATTTCGATGGAATGCCATTGAGTGTCCTCACTTGCTATTTTATACCAACGTCTTACATTTGTAAACCTTCTTTAACTACCCTAAACTTCCATTGAGTTTCCTCAGGTCAAGCTCTAATATGTTAGGAACCAGACAATTCTTCGAGCTCATGTTCGATGACTCTGGCAGATGCGTCTAGTCCCCGTCCCATACGCAAATTCTCTCTTCCTAGGATGGCATAAGCACAAGCCACCCTACTCGACTTTTGATTGGCTAGTACTCCTTACATTCGTTAGTTAGGTTGGTTAAGTCTAGGCAAGAGAAGTGATATCGGTTGGGCTAGGGAGAAAATGTCAGGGCAAGCCAATAAGAGGCGGAGTAAGGCAGCACAGGATGAGTCCATTTGCCTCCCATTCAATCAGATTTAAAAGAGGAGCAGCATTTTCAGAAACAAGCAACATGGCTGCAAGCGATGTGGAACTTTCTGTTGAAGCATTATTTTTAAATTCTGATATATGTATAAACGGCAGTACCCATTCACAGACATGTCATTCTCGGAACCCATTGTATGTATTTGGCGTCTGACTTCCGGCAGACGGCGATACAGCCTCTGGGGGCAGACCCCCGAATTTTTGCATTCCGGTTTGATTTGGGCGGAGGAGGCGAATTTCCGTTTCCGTTTATATATAAGTAAATATGCTGAACCATTGCTATGGATTCAGAGTTTGCAGTGACGCCAATTATTTTCCGCCTCGTTAGTTCACCGCATGGACTGTTTAACCTGGCAACAACTGCAGCCGGCTCAAACGTGATTGGTCAATATCACGTGGACTACAAACAACCTACAACCGGAAACCAGGGCTCTTCCACTCTTCTTCCAGAGGCAAGATCTCCGGGGTTTGCCTACAGACTCTACATTCACTGAATGTAGAGTGTGTATATAGAGACTACGGACATGTTGATGCTTCACCGAAGAGTACACAGCATTGGAGGTGGGGCCTTGTTCTTTCCTATTTAAGTTGCTCAGTGATGCTGCACACAAGGCCAAAATATCCAACTTTCCATAGTCTTGGGTGGTATCTATTTTTCAAACCTTCATTTCTTCCTGACAACTCACCGAGGTGTACGGTATATGATTCGTGAATTAAAAAAGACAACAACGAACTGGAGACTTTAAGTGGCTGAGCAGCACACTTCTGCTGGCCATGCAGCCAGCCCTGGGCTAAAGCCTAGTTCACATTACACGATTTGGGCCACCTTGGGTTGGAGGTGAGTCGGCAGATAGTCTGCCACGACGAGTCCTCATGTGTGAACAAGCCTACGAGCAAGTTGCCCCCTCGTCTGTGACTTGGACTGGATATCTGGCATGCTAGAAAACTGGAGAGGGCTGACACGTCCGACAAATATCATCAGCCAATGAGAGGCTGGATAGATCCCACGTCAGCACGCAGGAGGACGGAAGAAATGTGAGAAGGACAAGCCGCAGGGTTGCCAGGTCCGCTTATTAGCTGTTTCTAAAGTGGAGTTGCTTATTTGGGCTTGCTCTCTAAACGTCACCTTCCTCTATATATATGTACGTCTAAGAAGTTATGTAAATGCATGATAGTTGCTTCTTTTGGGCTTGTTTCCATAGCCCTGGTTGCTTGTTTGTATCCCAAGATCTGGCAACACTGACAAGCCGGCCAGCAAGCAACAACAACAATGGTGGCGTCCACAGGATCTCGGGGAGCGTGTTGTGTTTGGACCTAGGGAGATCGGCCCTGGAGACAGATCTGATTCAACACTGGGAAGAATATCCATGCCTTTAAGATGTGTCGTTTCCAAGTCACCACCACAGCTCATCTCCGCAGGCACTAGTCTGTTTACGTTTGTCTGTTGCTCGGCGCTGCATTACGCTTTGTTGCTCTGATTGGTTGTTGGTCTATCCAAGTGCATCCAGAGGCATTTTAACCTATGACCGTTGACAATGCCCCCTGGAAATCGAAAATGAACTTAGAGGTTCCACGCTAATTTACATTTGCAAATTAGTCTGGTGATGTCAGGCCACTTAAATGCTATAGAATGAATAAAGATCAAACTCTGCCAAGAACAAAAAACTTGAAGAAAAAAGAGGAGAAATCTATTTTCCATGAGCTTTTTTATGGCCCCTGCACAATGTCGGCAGGAGCTTTGAAATAATTTTCCACATGCACGCCCAGCACACACACACACACACACACACACACACACACACACACACACACACACACACACACACACACACACACATTCACTCACATCTCGGATATGAAGCAGAGATGATAACAGTACAACCCCACATTTCCTGACAGCCGTAGCAAATATATTAATTTTCCACTTGGCTTTTTTTCAGGGGCATTTTCATGAATTAATTTCATAACTCCAGGCATCACCAGCACAATACACACTGCATACATGCAATATAGGGCTTGTTTCATCGTGATCTCCATCTTCATAGCATGTTTATAGACTTCTGCTGAATCTGTCTTCATGTTGATAATTGCAGGGTGTTCATTAACATTTGGCAGTGCTGTAGCTGCAGCTCGGGAGGACCGCGTTTGATGGATGTCTCCCCTGTTAATTGACGCGTTGGGATTTAGTGTGAGAGGGAATCTGCCCCCCGGGCTCTGCGGGTCAAAAATTGAACGCCATTTTCATGCAGGAAACCTAATAGCTCTGGCAAATGATCTTTGGACTTTTTATATCCCCGAATGTTAATTAAATTGGATGTCTGTACCAGCGCGGCTAACCTGCTTTAAATAACTTCAAAAGAGTGAATGTAAGCTTTCTGAAGGATGATGGCTGCGTAGATGGAGATTCAGTGCGTCAACCGGTGAACCGAGGTGATCTGGCCAGCAGGAGACTTCCGCTCAGGCTAAATCAAGTGGCTGGTATTGCTCAGTGATTTGCTTGTCATTCTTCTGTTGCCATGACCTCAATACAAAGAACACACTTAATATTCATTCCTTACTTTGTTGTACAGATTCTGTATATAGTAGGCATATCTGTATTTCATGGTTACACGCTCTATGACCACAGCTCAGATATATGACCTTCATAAATATTCATCAGTCTCCTGCACAAGGGACAAAATAGAAACGTAGTAGAATATTCAGTGATAGACTAAATCAGAAAAAGTATCAAAAGAGACTTTACTATAACCCCCATACATACTGATGAACTGATCAAAGAGCACCCAGCAGTACAACAATCAATATTTTATCTGCTGAAAATCTGTTTGATGAGGTGTCCTCTTTTAGGGAAACAGCAAAAATTTAAACCAAAATGATGAATTGACTTTTATCCGTAATTTATTCTTTATCCACTGATCACTATAAACAAATAAACAACAACTACTACAGCATGTCTTTACTAAGCTGTCATTAAGTCCTGTTTATTATAGTGGATTTGTTACATTTTCATCTCACATGTTATTATCTTTTGATAAGATATCAGAGTGTATTACTTTGTGTCCCTGCAAGCTTCAACATTTTCTGGCTCGCTTGTGTAAAAGAGTCTAATTTCCTTGGCTCTGCAGTATCTTACGACCGCAAAGTGGCTCCAACACAAATTCTTCGCGCAATTAACAGCTGATAACAGATAATTAAAGTTGCCATTGTTTGTGTGAAACATAGCAGCAAATTTGCCTGGGCTGTGAAAAATATACCCATGTCTCTATATTTATCTGCAACCAACAGTTGATGATTACATCTTTTGTTAGATGCAAAACTAATTCACATTTGGAGATAAAGTGGGTTTGGACTTTTATTTCATGGTGAACACAGTGTTATAGTTGCTCCTTCCAGTTTTGTTTTTACTTTGGAACATTTTAATGAGTGACAGAGAGATAACTGACTGTGTAATTGAAGATAAACAGGTTAATGCTTGTGCCAAAATCCATTAGTAGCAAGTCTTTTTTTTTTCCTCCAGACAAACAAATAAATAAAACAAACAGTAGCTTAAAATTCACAGGGCTCTTAGTGTTAAACTTGGATCTAAAGGCTTGAAGTGATGCACCATTTGTTCTCACATTTGTTCATGCTGAATATTTAATTTGGAAACACTGTTGGGACAGAGGTCGGATGAACGAGAGCTACAAAACTGATATCACAGGTGACAGTATATTTCTGGATGCACACAGGACTACTAATTTACATTCAGATCCACACAGCAACTCATGAGAAATGTGTTTGCTTTGCAGCAGATTCATAATCCTTCTGTGCACCAACAATTCCCCAACTTCCCCGTCAAAGCCAAGAAAGAACTGGGAAAAAAAGCACAAGCACTTTCTCTCTTTGAAAAGCAGAATAACCACCGTCTGCCTCCCTCATTTGCCTCAGCTATGCACACATCTGAGCTTGCATTAGATCCCATCTGTTCATTTACACACAATGGTCTTTCTTATACAGGTCTTGTCCCTGTAAACTATCCACATACCAGTACCTTATTAGTTTTGCTAAGATTGTGTAATGAAGCAGGAAAGGTTTACATTATTATGCAGTCGACATGCCTGCAGGCAAACTGTCTCCGGATACTCTCTGTCTTGATTGCCTTGACTCTCGGCAAGTTGTTTCGTCTTTTAAGAGAAATAATGTATTGATCTACAACAAATAAGACAGAATTCAAGGTTAATGAGAATTTAAACCGCTCTCAAAGGGCCGGTGCAGTGACGATGATCAGCTCCCCATATCTTATGATGCGTGATGTAAATTCACGTAATATTATGACTGTGTTCAACTTCTCAACACACGATGTGAGCGTCTCTGTGGCTTAAAAAAAGGCTCAAATTAACTTTCATGTGGTGTACGGCTCTGAGTATTGCTCATGATGATAAGCAGAAAATTCACAGAGCCCTGAAGTGTTTTAGATAAATAAATGAATAAGACAATATGAAGTAATTGTGTACACAAATTGTATAAAATACAAACTTTAAGTCTTTTGAAACTGGTTCAACCTAATCATGTTCCTCTTATGCTTTAAAAGTGAAAACTTGTTTGCCTCCAGAAAACTAGTTCAGTAAACTCAAGATATTATTATAAACATAACGTAGGATTTCAATTGGCACTTTATCTCCATGTTTTACTTTATTTTACGACTTAGGCTCTCATACTTCCAATTTTTCAATGTGAACACTTAAGGTCTCCACATAGTTTGGTGAGCTGCTTGCTGAAATAATCAAACTCCTAATTTATCAATTAACTAACTATAAAGCAAAGGGTTTCTGTTCATCTGTCTTTCTGTGTGTCTGTCCTTGTACATCACGAAAACTGTTCATCTGATCTACGTCACACTTAGCAGGTGTATTACAGGGGACCATATAATATAAAATTAAATGTATATAAAAATGGCGTAGGTACATTGAAACTTTACATTTCAGCAACATTGTGGTTAACGTGCTTATGTCTGGGCCCCAAAACCACTTGATTATGGTTAGGGAAAGGTCAAGTTTTGGCTTGAAATACCTGGCTTTGGTGCCTCTAGTGGCAGGAACTTTTCGTTGCACTGTCCCCGCTTGAAAAACAGTGATGGGTTGCTAAGAAACACCCACATTTGGTGGCTAGAAAGAAGCTTGAAACAAAGATGACTTGCTTGTTTGTTGGTCTCAAACAGTGGACTGCAGGCATTTTACCTCAGTGAGACGGCATCCACCATCTACTGTACCTCTGGTTGACAGCGTCAGCTCACATACTACGTCACTTTAGAAATGTTGATATGATACATATAGAACATGCAAATGTAATGTATTTCTAGTTTGCTGAAATTCACAATGCCAACATTTTTTTTTTCTGGTAACTGGGCTGGGACGGCAGGTTTTGTAAGAGTAGGGATGGGCGATTTAAGCCATCAGCATAAGACTTGTGGTGCCATTTTGGTTCTCTTATTCGCTCCCTCTTATGGACACACACACAGAAAAAAAGACTCACAAACATGCGTGGCACTCACTCTTCAGCCCATCCAGATCACTCTCTCCTGAGTGATAGTGAGTGAGGCGAGGCATTTGTTTTTGTATCTGCAGAGCTCCAGACCACTATTGATTTGCCTTTTGCGACCATGGAGCACCAGTGCGACTTCACATATTAATAATGTATTGGAGTGTTGTTTGTTTGTTTCCAGCTTACACTGAATAAATCATCAAGTGCAATGGCGCCGCTGTAACAGTTTAACCTTCTGCTAACTGCTTGCATCAACTGTTGACCAGAAGCTTCAAGTTCACAGCAAAAACATCAACACTTCCAGCACCAAAACATGGGATGCTTCAAAATAAAAGCACCAGTGGCTCCACTTTGATTTATTTCATTATAAAAATACTTAATTTAACTTTATTATCGTGGTATTTTATTAAACTTTATAATAACAATACTTTATTTAACTTGATTATATGGCAGTAGCTACTTTAACTTTATTGTAATTGTAGTACTTTTAATAGTTTTGTATTTTAGTAGTCTGCAGTAGTTTAGAGGAGATTTCAAAATATCGAGATATGTATCTTGTATCGCGATATAGCCTAAAAATATTGAGGATATAGAGGATTAAAAAACTTTTTTTTGTGAGTGATGGCTGTTAAAATGCATAAACAGCACATTTAAAATGACCACATTCTTTGAAAAGAGATTGGTGAGACCCACAACGATACACTGTACGCCACTACGTCCAAAGAGAAATGGGATCTTTTAAATTATATCCTTTGAGCACCAGCAACACATCAGCAAACAGAAAGGGGGAGGGAGGCTCAGAGTGCTTCACACGCAGACAGACGGACAAAAACATCAGACAGAGAGACAGAGTGCATCTCAGCATTCAGTGCTTGCTGTCACCACCATTAGTGTGAGACCAACCAAACTTGCCTTCCCTGCAGTGCGGCACTGAAGGGTGCAGTCACCGACATGCTCTCGCAACTTTCTCCCATCTCACCCCCCCAAAAAGCTCCCACAGGCCGTATCCTAATACTATGTTGTGCCTTTTATCCCCGCCCCCCCACCACCACTCTCCCATTCCCATTGTGTTGACTGCGACCTCCTCCCTCTTTCGCCTGCTTTTTACTGTGAAATGGAGCCCTTCTCAATCACACAGTGCTGTTGGCCTGCTCTTTATTTCACTCGTCTTTTTTTTGTTCCCTCTCTTTTCTCTCTGGCTGGGAGCTTATCTGAGAGGCTCAGCTGCTGGTCGACTGTCCACAGAGAACCCCAGGCCACAACAACAACAAAAAAAAAAAACTCTGGCAAATATAGCCACTCTTTGGCGTGGCTTTATTTATGTTAAGTACTGAGACACTTCAACTATTTACCGTAACCTCAACTTGAAATGTGGAAAACGATAAGCCCTCTATTCTTCAGCTGGCAAGATGCACCACTGAAATGCCTCTGAAATTGAGTCAAGGGAGAGAGGTGATGGCTGTGTTCTGGAGCACGGGGGGGTAATAATATATCTGTGCTGTCCAGTGAAAACCATGTATCTCCAAAATATCAGCTTACCACAGAATAAAAAAAATCATCTATGTTTTAAGCTTGTGATGATGCATTTTAAAAAGTGTGTTATATATTTTTGACCTAAGATACAGGATTGTTTTCTCAACAGAAGGGGGGACTTTTGGTTAAACGAGCATTTAACCCTAAAATAATGACCAAATAAATGGTAGTTTTGTGCAATAGAATATAAATACCAGAATACTACTTAGATAACAAGTAAAAAAAAGAGAGATTCTAGAAATGTGTTGTCGGATGTTAATATCTCAAAGTTGCAAAAGCATGGCATTATTGGAACTTAACTTGCCTCCACTGTAGGGCTGGACGATATGTCCTGAAAAGGATATCACGATATTTTTAGACCATATAGCGATACACGACATATATCTCGGTAAGTAGGGGTGGGGGGAAAAAAAAAAGATTTTTAGATGCATTGAGATTCTGTATTGAACGATGCAAACATCGATGTGGAAAACTCATAATCGATTTTAATTTTATTTTTATATTTATTTTTCAAATTACAGTAACTCCTTGACCATTCACGCTATCGACGTAATTCTAACAGATTCTGAAAGCTGTATTACGGTAGTGATATCATTACCTGTGGAGTATGGGAGGGAATTGAGCACAGCAGGAGGAGAATGACAGCTGACGAGTGCAAGTTGGAGTGATTTAGAGGTGTTTTGGTGAGTTTTAGTGGAGTTTGGGTTGTGTTTTCTTTGTAAATAATATTTAGTGTTGTAAATAATAGTATTTGCGTTTTTTTGAGAGCTTTTGAGTGTTTTTTGCCGTGTTTTCACCATAGTTTGTAGTTTTGGCATCATTTGTCTTTTTTGCAATAGTTTGTGTTTTTATAGCTCATAGATAGTTATAGTCAGTTATAGTTTTGTAAATACTGGAGGAGAAATGTCGAGGAGGTTGATGAGGGACAGAAGAGTCCCATTGAGATTTGTGGATGAGAAGGATGGACCGGAGGAGACTGGTGGAGTGTAGTCATCTCAACCACAGCAAGTAATACAGTTTGTGCTGTTTATCCAGTTTATGCACTGGATATGTATTCCCAGCTTTATTACAATAATGTTTTTCAATATCTAGTGTAAATTTTCTCATTGGCTCGTTTTAGAATCGAGAATCGTTTTAGAATCGAAGTCGTTGCCCTCGGAATTGGGGGCGGCAGTAGCTCAGTCCATAGGGACTTGGGTTGGGAACCGGAGGGTCACCTGTTCGAGTCCCCGTTCAGACCAAATATGGAGCGTGGACTGGTGGCTGGAGAGGTGCCAGTTCACCTCCTGGGCACTGCCGAGGTGCCCTTGAGCAAGGCACTGAACCCCCCAACCGCTCGGGGCGCCTGACCAAGGGCAGCCCCCTCACTCTGACATCTCTCCACTTTGTGCATGTATAGGTCCTGTTTGTGCATGTGTGTGTGTCTTTCGGACCTGTGTGTAATTGACAAGCAAGACTGAAAACATTGAATTTCCCCTCAGGGGGATTAATAAAGTAAATTAAAAAAAAGAAAAAAAAAAAAAAAAGAATTGAATCGAATCGTCAAACCCAACCTTTCGCAACCTTTCGTACGACAAGCAAAGAGAGTATAGATACTGTCCTCTTTTTCAAAGGTAGTGTACATATGTGAGTGTCTTACAGCTCACTTAAATCCCACGTAAATAAAAGAAAGTTTAGCTCTGAAGTTGTTTATATTACTTGCCCTGAGCCTCCTTTGTTGGAAGCATCACTTGCTCTTGCTTTTCTATAGACATCTTCTAACAATTGAACAACAACCTCTGTCTCTATGTGTGTCTGTATCTTTGTATGAGCTTGTCTTCACACATATCGACAACCATTCATCTGATTCAAGTATTTTGCTCGGGACCCACTGATATGCAGTGTTGAAGTTGGTGTGTTTTGAATCTGCAATACATTCAGGATCGATAAACTTTGAGTCGAAAAGCGAGCAGCATCAGGGACAGGGCTTCAGGGCCCTGCTGAGTAGAGCGTGTCTGAGTGTACTTTACTTACGTTTCAAGTACCCACAACTTTGGTGTTTTTTTTCTTTTTCGCCATACTTGGCTACTTATGTATGGAAAAACAACTTTGCTGCTGGAAACTACCCTTGTGAATTAAGTCTATGCTGTTATTTATATCTACCGTGGTGCAGACCGAGTCGAGCACGTCTTTACCTACATATACTGTGTAAGTTTAACCATGGTGGTTTTGTCAAAGTAAGCAACCAATGCACTAACGTGGAATTAATACATCAACTGAGTTTCCATTTGGACGTAGATGTTGGTGATCATAGGTCAAAGGTCAAGGTCACCGTAACCTTACATTTGTGTCTTTCACGTAAACGTGATATCTCAAGAACGCCTTGAGTGAATTTCTACAAATGTGGCACAAACGTTCACTTGGACTCAACAATGAATGGATTAGAAAGCAGCGGTTGAAAGTCAGAGATCACTGTGACCTAGAAAAACTGTTTTTTGGCTATAAGGCAAGCATTCACAAGCTAATTATGATTAACACATGTGTAATAGAATGAAATGAAGTGATGACATTTTATATCCAAAAGGTCACTGTCACTGTGACATCAGGATTCTCTGGTCATTACTCAGTGTCATATCTCAGGAACAGGAGTGCAGACTTTTGGTCAGATACTGAATGATGTGTGTGAAGCAACAATGTATTTACAGATATGGATTTTAACTGTAAGCGCAACTTTACTGATTCAGGGAGTTGTATAACGGCAAGGCAGTAATTCTGTTTTTCTGAAGCAAAACCAGTAACTATCATATACTATCATATCATATTGTCAGCACAGTGTACTTAAATGAATTTAATGTGCTCAAGGTGGAGCTTTTAATTCAGATACAATGCTGGATAGTTCAGTTAATAACGATATGCCATATTCTAATTGTTTTATTTTGTAAGTAAAATCTGACACTGCAATATAACCACTAACATAACTCAAATGTAGTCGTAGGCTACAGTGTTTTCTTCTGAAGTAGAAGCACACAGTAAGTAAGTCGTGCAACACTGACTGACCTTTTCTGTAGTATTTCAGGGTACAATTAGTTAGAGTAGCAACATAATTCAGTGTTTTTCATATCGTATCATAATAAATCTACAGCTGTTTATAGCCCATGTGTACTGCTCAGGACCCAGAGGAGTGATGTGTTGACTGTGAAGTTGTTTGTATGAGTGCTCCGTGAGAAAGCTGCAAGCAGCAATACCACATGCCAAGCAGTCGCCCCGTACCGAACAGGCATATTTTGAGCCGGCTAACGGGCAGTAGTTCAGTAAATCAACACTTTGGCTGAAGTGATGTTATGGGATGGCCGTGGCAGCAGCTGGATAGTGCAGGGGTGTTATCACTGCTTGGGGACTGGGTGAAGTGGGTTTAAAACCTAGCTGGAGCAAACCCTCAGTTAGGTGAGATGGTACTAGAAGTGGAAAATGAGGTATGTGATGTGCAAGGAGGGTTCTGCCTCAGGGGCAAACATCTGGGAAGCTGCTTTAGTGATATGTCCCCACCCAGACTCTGCAATACTCATTCCCGGTATGCCTCTAGAGTCGGACTTGGTCCTAATTGCGGCCCCGCCCACCCTTCAGTCTTATGGCGCTGTCAGACCAAAATGCTTCTGGTGACATTTATTCAGGTGGTGTGACCAAAAGCAGGAGGAGGCAGGAAATAGCGTGGCCAGGACTGTACATACAACCTGCAGGAGCTAGTATGCCTAGTGTGCTACCAGCAGCAGCCCACAAAGTTTTATTCTACAGTGTTTTATTAAACATTTCACTGTCATTAACCTCTGTCACCGTCCTTCCCTTACGACAACCAACTCTAATTGCATGCATTACTGAACCTTATGGCCACATAATCAAAGATGCTCACTGACAATACTTCAGTGATTTTTAAGTTCGCTGAAAAGTTCCAGTCTCAGTTTTGGTTTTCTCAGAGTTCAGGAAGTTTGTAATTGTGAATTTTATTACAGTTACCCATAGTAAAATCTTCATTGGCAAGGTTCCCCCAAAGAACTGCAAAGGTCAACACACACAGCACACTGCTGTAATACATAAGCATCTTCCTTCAGACATCGAAGAATTCTGAATATGTAGTTTTGAAACCTTAACATCTTATCTCACTCTTCACATTCAGGTCATGTCAGGGTTTTTTTTCTCTCTATCAGAATTTCATTTTCAGTAACAGTTTGCAGTGTCTCACCCAGTGTGAGCAAAGCGCTCTTTATTCATCCCCTCATTGGTATTTCAGCTGATGAAGCAGGTGTGTTTTATATACTCTCGACATCGTTCTTAATAGGTTTAACCTTGTGAACTCTTTTATTGGTAATACAACACTCAAAGCAATGACGATAAACACAGATCGCTCCATTTATTGATGAAGATCCACACTGAGGGAAAAAAAATCATCAGCAGTAATGCCCTTGGATCTTCTGACCCTGTAATTTCCTACTCTGAGTCGCCTTCCCTGTGAATCAATCCCATCAATGGTCCCTTAGATGCCCATGAAGGAACGGAGAGCTGACATCAATACTACTTCATTCCCAGGCATTCAATATGTCAGCTGGACAAATACCTTTCTACGAGATGATCCTGCCAGCAAGTCTGCCTCTGTTTGGCATATACCTCTACACTTCCACCATGCAAAATGTGTCATTATTATTTCAGATATTGTTATAAAAAGTGGTCGTATAGATAGATAGATAGATAGATAGATAGATCTAGTTTTAGTTTTAGTTTTTCTTTATTGCTTAAGCACATTTGTTTAAACATCTTTAGATTTCTGAGCAATGACAATACATTTCCCAAAAAGCTCATCCATGCAGCAACACACTAGCTAACTTGCAAAAGGCTGCAACTTCCAAAAAAAAGAAGCTTTAATTCATGTGTCAGAATGTTATTGTGTCAATAAATAAGTCTTTGCCAATAAATTGACGTGCTTCTTTGACATGTGGTCAAAATATTTAGATGTTTTGTCAGCATGACAGTGGACTCTGAATTGAGTTCCTTATCTGGCCCCACATGCTATTGATCAGTTGTGGTTGATCAAAAGTCATAATCATAATGCAACTGCCCCGACGATAGTTGTGGCTGAAGGAATTTTGTTTTTGGGTTGTGGGTTTATCCATACATCCATTCCACTCTCACTAGCAAGATATTTCAAGAATACCTTGAGGGAATTTCTTCAAATTTGGCACAAACTTCCACTTGGACTCAATGATGAACTAATTCATTTTTGGTAGATAAAGGTCAAAGTCACTGTGACCTTGCATCCTTCAAATTGCAAAATGTGCCAATAATAATGAACATCAGGGCCCCTTTTTTCCTATTTTTTGGGCAGGGCCAAACATTTGCCTGGTTTGCCTCTCCCGGTGGTGTGCTCCTGCTTATCCTACATGTTTTCACTGACACTGAATGCCTTCTGTACCAGTATGTTTTTTTCTGAGGCTAACTGCTATTGTGTTTCAAAGTGAACAGTCTCAGGGCTTAAAGTACTCTGGGGCGGCGCTGGATTTCCGACTTGACAGACATTTCTAGTGTTTTTATTTTATTTTATTTTTTTGTGGCAATCACTTGGCATAAGTTAGCATTTAATGAATCATCTTCTGATTTTCAGTGAAGCACATGGGTAGTACCAACGCTTCATATCCAGGTCAATTCACACACTTGTGTGTAAAGTAAGCAGAAAAAAGAAAGAAACCTCGCACAGTACTTGACATAATAAAAACATAAAGCCAATCAATACCAACAGCACATATTGAGGAAACAAAACATACTATATGCAGCAGTGTATGACAGTAACAAAATCAAGTGGTGTGTCGTTACAAGCAGCATCCTTTGCATTAAGCACAGACATTGATTTCGTGGTCTATGGTCGTACCCTGTCCACCTCCATGCAGACAAGAATTTCTCAATAGTATTCAAGAATGGGCTGTAGTGGAAGCTGACATTATCCCAGACAATTGCAAATATTGGTGAGCCATTTATCACCAACTCTCTGTCATGCTCAGGGTTGAGATCCCTGTAGTGGGTGTCCAGGAAAATCAGCAGGTGTTGGGTGTTGTATGGCCCAGTGATGGGAATATATGCACTCGCAACATTTTCAGAAATTGCAGCACACAGCATGATACTCTTACCATGCTGACCTGGTACATCCACTTTGGCTCGCTAGCCTATGATGTTTCCACCGTGTTTCCTTCCTTTTGCCAAATTGAAACCAGCCTCATCAACAAATACAAGATGGTGAAGAATTTCATTTCCTTCCAGGTCCATTATTCTCCACAATAAACAGGAGCAGCAACAACAAGAACAAATTAAAAAAGTCTTACAATTACAGCAAACTACACACGCACTGTGTTCTCTACAATTACAGAGGCCATAGTGAAGGGAAAAGAAATAACACTATACAATATATAGTTGGTGAATTGTGTCGAGTACAACTATTCTTTACCCTTTACATACAGGTACCACAGCTCCACTCTGTCACTCTTCCTTTCAAATGGTACATTGTGCTGTTGGTTTGTTGTCATCTGATGCCTTTTTAGCTCTCCAGCTGTCAAAGACACGCTGACAGTTTTGATATCTGTACAGCTGCCATTGTCGTCTAAATTGCAGTCTGGATCTCTCTGAGTCTGAGTCCAAATTTTTGCAATGACCATGTTGCAGATCTCCTGTTCTTGCTGAGGCCTAAAGAGTGCTTTTCAGTCATCACTGTAAGGTTCTTGTGTAGTCATTTCCATTGACATTCACAAATATAGCATATTCCATCTGTCCCGAAGCCTTCCCAGGTGAAATGCCATAAATCGTCCCGCCAGCGTGTTCTGGGTAGGTAGGCACCCAGGAGGAATCCTTATCGGATGCTTGAACCACCTCAACGGGCCTCTTGGAACATGGAGGAGCAGAGACTCTACTCCGAAATACCCTGTGTAGGAAACTAATTCCCTCCACTTGTATCTGCGATTATCATTCTTTTAGACACCTCCCAAACTAGTGACCATAGGTGACGGTCCGAATGTAGATGAACCAGCAAATCGAGAGCTTTGCCTTCCAGCTCAGCCCCCTCTTCACCATAACAGTCCGGCGCATTGCCTGCATCAGTGCCTGCTGATGCCACGCCAAATTGCCTGTCCATCCCATGCTCCATTTTATCCTCACTCATGAACAAGATCCCAAGGTACTTGAACTCATTTGCTTGGGTCAGTAACTCTCTCCCAACTCACAAATATGGCCTCCTCTGTATCTCCTCCTCACTACACGCAAGCTCAATCTCTATAAATGTTTTTTACAATACTAATACTCATGACTCACGATACTCTGTATGGTTATTAGAGTGTCATTGGTTGATCCAAGATGTGAGAAACTCCCTGTTGGCTGTGTCAACCAACCAACTCCATGTCAATGCAATTTATAAAATGTAGACTCAGCAGTCCCCACGAGCGCACTCAGAGCCGCTCTGAGTCTGGTGTCAGAGACACTTCTGATCCTCTGAGTTGCGCATCTGTTTGATTGTGTTGCAGTGTGTGCCGAGAGTTTTAATTTAAGGTGCTCACAGACTCGGGCGCACTATAAGCGGAGTGTTGAGCGCACTACCGCGTTGTAGTTTCCAATAAAGATGTCCGTGAAACACTACATTACCCCCAATTCTTGCACGTTTCTGTCATGGCGATGTGAAAAATACATGTCGAGCAGTCTTTTGAGTGACACTGGTGCGCGGAGCGGAGTCTGCACAGTCGTAAAATCTGAGCTTTGCGCATACTAGGCTACTTTGCTATTAGAAGAAGTCAACATTGACTTTACGACACGAACACCTGTCTCCTGGGTAAGAGTCCTGTGTAGGGGCGTCTTCATATTTCTACAACATTGCACAGACTTTGTTGCTTGTAATTCTACATCACATAACTTCGGTGCTACCTTACAATAAACTAAGTATGTGTTGTAATACAGTGCTTGCACAGTCGAACTATGTAGTTGTATTTTATTTTGTTTTTATTTTTTGTGAGAGCGGACTGAGAATTGTACTTAGTCATTTGCCAAAATGTGCTAAAACATTTGCAAATAGTAACAAAATATGAGAGCTGTTCTTTCTGTTTTGTACAAATAACAAAATGTTGTGAAGATTTCACATATTGTTTTGATGACTTCAGCTGTCATTTGATAATTGAGCTAAAGCAACTGAGAAAAACAAGAATAATCCAAGCAGGAAAGTTCCATTTATTAGTGACTGCTTTAATGATGAACAACACTTAATAATCTCATTTTCTAAACCTCTTAAAAAAAACATCAGTGCAAATGAACCAGCCTTGTTAAAAAAAAAAAAGCTTTCTGTCAGTTTGTAAATATATGTAAATTTAGGTTTGGCATTGAGAGAGATTAGTGGTATGTCTGATTTCTTGATTTTTGTTATCACATGAACACTGTTGCTTTGGCAGGTTTAGGAACTTTGGGAAATGAGTAGGAAAGTGACTCAGATTTGAAGCTTTGGTTCTTGGCATCAGTAAATTGTACATTTACTTATTTCATTCTTCAGTTAGGTTTATATAGTTTAGTAAATTGTGTTTTTATAAATAAATAAATAAATGCTTTTTGGAACATACACGCTTATGTTTGATATTGTACTAAAGAAAATGTTGCCAATGTCTACTACATCAGAACTCCAAAACCTTTTAACTCTAAGTAGCTATTGATATGGTTAATTGGGTTATAGTTATTAATCAATTATTAATCAGAGTTCCAAATTGATAGTTTTATATATTTTATAGACTGAAGTGATAAATTGGCCATCGATTTTACATTATATCCATGAATTTATGATCTACATGCAATGGGAAAAAAGTTTTGTCTCCAGTTAATTAGAATCTCAATATTTAGGCTTTAATCACTGCTGCTCAGTAGAGGAGTGTCTGTTCGGCTTATTTGAATTACCTAATTATTTACGTGCTGGAAGTCATATCATCATACGAAGTGTAAAAACTCAGGCTTGTCAAGCATGGATTTGGCACACTGTCCTTAATTAATACTTGTGAAGTGACACCATATAATATAATTTAATGTGGAAGTTCAGTTTATCAACGTGGTAGCGCACTAGCTAGCTAACGCTGTGTGCTTATTAACACCTTGATCATAACAAAGTTTATTAACTTTCACCACTGCTCATTTAAGAAAGGCCACTGCAAGAAAACCCGTTCGTTGTTTATGTTGACTTACAGCCTATAATGTGCGTCAGTTCATCTGCATCCAGGCGGGGAGAGTGAAAGGCACCCCAACATTAGCGATGTAGCTAATGAAGCTAGCGTGCTACCTATGGCTGATCACTGACAGCTAGAAACAAACAACGATCTGTTGTCCTTTTATTAATCTAAACAAAGAACATGTTTTCTTGTGGTGACATTTCTAAAATGAGCAGTGGTGGAAGTTACTAAGGAGTTAATAAGCAGACAGCATTGGTTGAAAAGTTGTCTGATGTTGCTTCCACATTAAATTATATTACACAACTTTAACCAAGGACAATGAGACAAATCCATGTTTAACAAATGGGAGTTTTTACAGTTCCTGATGATGTTGAATTATCTTTCATGACAGATATTCTGTTCTTGTAAACCAAACACACACTCCTCTATGGAGTAACCAGCATTGATTATATCCTGAATATTGAGATTTTAATGAACTTTAGCTTCTCCTATGGCGTCCTCTGCAACATTTTTCAATAAAATGAAGGTTATGTTTATCTGTATTCCTGTTCTGACATCCAGCGGCACAAGAGGACAGTCTTATTCTGGGTATGTCAACTGTTTCTCTCCAATGTCCTCTGTTTTTCTGCCACCAGTATGCGCACACAACTGCTGTGACGTAACTGTGACATCCACTCAAAACTGGTCTGTACACAACAGTAAGTATCCCAATATATAAAGTTATATGTAAAAGAAACGGCTATTTGTAACTTTAAATAGCTCACAGCTATGGACAGATTATGAGACTCCACACCCCTACATTTGAGACAATTTGGGGTTTAGTGTTTTGCTCAAGGAGACTTGGATAAGCAGCCAGGAATTGAACCATCAACCAACAGCTGCAAACACACAACTTAACATACTCTCAACCAAGCATTTTTATCCCCATGAAGCAGCATGATTAATTTAGTTTTGACCCCTTTTTTAAGCGTTGTAATTTTACCATTCCTTAATATTAATTTAGTTGTTGATTAGAGCAGCTTTACAGGAATAATTGAGGTCACTCCAAAAAAGTGAATGAAAATACTCAGAGACAGAAAATTAATGAAACGTGAAAAAAGACTAAATAAACAACGAATGGCAATCACCACGGCTCAGTGTTACAACCTGAGACACCTGCTAATGAAGCAAACAAGCCTGTGAATGTAACCATATTTAAGCATTGTCATCCCATTAATGGAACAATAGCTTTCAAATACACTATGAAGACTGACATTTGATGAATTATGAGAAAATTATTAGAATTATGACTTTGAATAAAGCTTTAAAAAAACGTTTTCAAGTTGATGGCTGAGTCCACACTGAAACTGTAACGATAACATCGGTGCTGAACGATATCATTGGGTCACTTTTAGAGCAATTTGATAAACCACAACCAATCAGAATCCATCCCCTAAACTTGCGTGACAAAGTCTCTGCCTTGCCTGAAGTTTTCAGTAACACTTAAAGGGAAATTTTGGTTTATTTCAACCTGTCTCCTATTGTCCTAAATTTGTTTCAAGTGACTAGTGACATAGAAATAATAGTTAGCATGTTAGCCGTTAGCCTAGATACAGCCGGGGCACATAATAGCGTCAGACCTGTTAAAACGTAAGTGAACGGGCACACTTCAAGTGCAAAGTTAGTCCACTAAACATGCTTTTTTTCTGCAAAGACCGCCTCATATCGTTAGGATAAATGTCAGAGAACATATAGAAAACGACATGTGAACGTGTTGTCTTACCTTACCGGTGTGCTGCCATGATTGTTTACCATTTAGCTCTGCTTTCCAAAGCGCAGCCGAAATATCGCGACAACAAGCAGCAGCAGCTGGAAGGCAGAACCGGACAGTAGCCTGAAAAGTTAATTAATTTATTTTATGAAAGATTTATAGAATAACGGCTGACTTTTTGCCAGACTTCGACTTTGTGGAGAAGGAATTTGATTTTGCAGAGTTTGATGGCCGCCCTTATTTATTTGAGCCAGAATACACTGATGAAGAACTTTGTGAAATTGAAGAACGGAGGAGGAGAGAGAGAGAGAGGCGCAACAGGTAGAGGATGCGAGAGGAGGAATGGCTGCTGCAAGGCTGCGTAGCTCTGGAGATTGGTGGTGTGCCTGTGAATGCTGTGCCCCAATGCCCACAGAAGAGGAATGCCTCTGTTGCAAGGAATGAGACCGGTTGCAGCCTTATTTTCAAGGTCTGGATGTGACCAAGGACGAGACACCTCCACCTGGAGTAGTATCCAGCTGGGTTTTATCTAGAGCTCGCGAGATTTCAGGCACGGTATGAGATCGCTGCTTGTTGTTGCGATATTTCGGCTGCGCTTTGGAAAGCAGAGCTAAATGGTAAACAAACATGGCAGCACACCGGTAAGGTAAGACAACACGTTCACATGTCTTTTTCATTATGTTCTCTGACATTTATCCTAATGATATGAGGCGGTCTTTGTGGAAAAAAAGCTTGTTTAGTGGACTAACTTTGCACTTGAAGTATGCCCCTTAATTTACGTTTTAACAGGTCTGATGCTACTATGCGCCCCAGCTGTATCTAGGCTAACGGCTAACATGCTAACCATTATTTTTATGTCACTAGTCACTTGAAACAAATTTAGGACGATAGGAGACAGGTTGAAATAAACCAAAAATTCCCTTTAAAACCTGCATGTATTCTAGAAACTGACTTTATGTATTTTCATTATATGTTTGTTTTTTTTTTCCTTTATCACCATGGACACACTGTACATTGTAGAATGTAACCCAAAGGGGATTTCTTTAGATATGTTTGTTTCTATCTATTTCTATTTGTCAGATATTTACAGTTCTGTCAGGTCTATTGTCGTAACACCTTAAATATTATTTTTCAGAAATTATATGTCTGTTATTTTTGTACCACGTGGGTGGAAAAGAAAGCTATTTTCAAGCTGGTTTCTAAAGGTGTGAAGAGGAAACTTCAGTGGAGCACACCACTCTGATGTTGCTGCACAGCTCTTTCATCTGTATTCTGTTTGAGAGCATCTGCAAAGCATCTCCTTCCTCTTTCTCACATTCATCACAACCTAAGACCTCTGTGCGCGAAATGAGATAGATACGGGCAGCCCGTATGAAATCTTTATGTAAAAAGCAATCGCCCACTTTCAAATGCAGAGTTTTTCTTGCTTTTGGGACGGCATACCTCCAGATGAATCCCAGCTCCTCCAGATGCTGATAAAACACCTGAGATCCAGCTGGATTTGGGATTGCAGCAGGCGGAAATCACTCAATCTGTTATGAGCCGTCAGCTGGCATTGACTCGGATGTTTAGTATTCCGCGGCTCCCTCCTGTTTGACTCAGCTTGTCGTCCGGGCTTCGTTACAGCCTCTCAGGGACGACAACAGCACTTTGAAGTTGGCGTCTGCTCTGCGCTATCACAGCCAACATAAAGCAGAATCAGTCAGACTGCATCATTTAGTGTAACTGTTCTTATCGCTCCTCGCAATTTATTTGCTTTCACCATTTCGGAATGAGTTATTTTGCGGCTCTGTGAGTTTGAAAAGCCTATTTTAAAGCTGTTGGTGTACACTGACTACACAGCATATTGCTCTTTTCATGAAGTAAACTGATGAGGTGAATCCAGGTAGAAACCATTATTCCTGATGGATTTCCCTCACTAAAATTAAACCGCTCACGAAGGAGGAGGGATGGAGAGAAGTGGATGAACTGGCATTGAGATGCAGAAGATGCAAAAGCACCTGTAACTTCAGCAAATTTATTGTGCATTTTTGCTTTTTTTTTTATAGGGAAAGAAATCTTCCATGACATCAGTGTGCGACAGTGCTGCTGGCGTAGCGTTAACTCGTGCCAGAAAAAGCCTGTCCTGAGGAGAGAGTGACTTTCAGAGACACGACATGGGAGGATCCACAGGTACTTTAAAATTAGATTTCCGTGATCACGCAGGCTCACTGCAGCATCATGCTGGATGACATCTCCTGTTTGGAACAGGTGTTGCTACGAGTGTTGGCACATCAAATGACACACACACACACACACACACACACACACACACACACACACACACACACACACACACACACACAAAAAAAAGTTCAATTCTCTAAACCTGAATTGGCTGCTGACCTCAGTGGCATTCAGTTGGCAGTTTAAATTAAAGAAAAGATGTAAATAATGAAAAACTCCCCCTTTTAGTGTTATTACCTCATTGCTGTAATGGACTATAATTAAAAGGAGAAAATTAAGTGCAGTAGTCGACGCAATTGTTTATTTTACATCCTGTTTGGTAAAGATAAAGGCTGTGCAGGGATATTAGTCCAAGCCCTCCCTTTTGGTATTAAATAGCTCCATGTTTAATTTCAAAATATTCCCCTTTTATAGAAGTTTCTAGTCAACTAATCAAGAAAAAAAGAGCCCAATTTGATAGTTACAAACAGCAAATAAAGAATAGCTTGCAGCTTTGTATTTCCCTAAGAGGCGGACCATTAGATGGAAAGCAGTGGGTATTGACTGTTGTGCCTGGAGCTGGATACAAAGGGCTTTTTAAAAGCTTGCTGATTTCTTTTGAAGAATCCAACAATGCAAACACATACTTGCTTGTGCTGCATATTTATTATCCTATACCACAAGATGAATACAAATAAACAACTATCCCTACAGCTATGTATCATTTAATCCACAGGATCTCCAGATGAGGTACTGGTAAATGAGACTAATTCCAACAAGCAGTGCGGAGACAGAGGCCTAATACTGATCTAAAGGAATTTTATAAGCTGATGTTGCAACAAAGTTGGACAAGCATAAAAGTAAACTCAACTGATATGTGTGGACTGAGGAGAGAGTCACACAAGTGATGATAAATAAGGCCCGAGCAATAAGTATTAAATAGAAAGACTTAGTGCAGTCATGGGAATCTTTTTTGACTTGGTGTTTACTTTTATGCCTTCAGAGGCGCCTCCTTTAAGCTCCGCTTGCATCCATCTCTTCCAATTAGTCTAAGTCCTGCCGAAATACGGCTTTCTGCAGCCTCCTCTCTGTTATGATGGTTGATATTGGGATTTGGTTTAAGCACGGAGATTTTAATGAGTTAATTTGTCATTAAATTAGCAGGCTAAAATGCATTCATTCATGTTATTTGCCATTCAGCGCATGGCTGGGACTCTGGCAGCTAGTGTCCATAGGTCGATAGGAAAAGGTTACACAAAGACTTTGTCAATGGAGGGTATTTTAATCCCTAGTTCAACTGTATACATTAACATATAGATCTGTTTTGCCTTTCACAGAGCTCTTTGAGATGACCAGTGTCAAACAGATTAGCATTATTATCTTGTTCGTGACCTTTATTTTGGTCTTTGAGTTCAATAAAATAGTAATTAAATGTCAAAAATGATGATGATGATGATGATTGTGCTCATTACAACATAGCCTACAGATGAGATGCAATGCAGCCATTCAGTTTATACCTCGCTGAACCACTGGCAAATTTAAAACCTCTGTAATGTGAATAAAAAAACATATTTGATAGAAGCAAAACCCTCCCAAAAATTATGTTTAAACATGTTATTTTTGTATCTGAAACACTGCAATATCCTGTAAAATGTAGAGGACAAAGCTTGTATGACTGTGTCAACAAATTCCATAAAAAGCCCAAAATCAACAACATGTTACTCTCAGTACGACTTCCCATCACTGTCTGTGGCTCTCAGCCCCGAGCCCATTGGTTTCCACTAAAGACATTAATCTTTAAAATGGCTCACAGATCTATAGTTTGACTTTCTCAAAAAGCTTAGTGAGTACATCAAACAGCTGGTCACTTTTGTTTTTAGAAAACATTTCTGAAGGAAAAATGCTGTATTTGCTGTGCACTATTTTCAAGGTGTAACAATCCACATTTGATGATCTATGGATGAGTCTTTGGGGCAGCAGGATGGTGTGTGTGGGACTGAGTCAAAATAAACCACAGTGCGTGGTGATGAAGGAGCATGTTACCCCGAACCGGTCCAACTCCCAGCTTGTCAAATACTTGGTCACTTGGTCAGTGGCCTTTTACGTCATATACCGTCAAACAGAGGCACCCTTTGCATCAGAATAAAACATTCCAAGCAGCGTCATTTTTTTTAAAGCTCTGAGCAGCAGCCGTAGTATAAAGAGTGACAAAGTTGGTATGAACATGACACGCTGCACATTGGTTTTGTTTCTATGACAACAAAGTCTCGACATTAACATTAGCTAGGTAGAGGGCTGAAATGATTCTCAAAGTAACTCGAACAATTTGATCACTGATTTGTTAAATCCAGTACAAATACACAGTGCGGTGTGTTTCGCATGGATGGTTGTTTCTGTTGCACAACGCACTTGTTACTTTCACTGTTGATAGCCTACACAGCTGTTATGTGGATGTGAAGCGCGAGTTGCGAAACTATGGAGGAAGAGCAAGAGATACCCCAAAGAAAACGACAGTGTCAAGGGTGTGGGATCGTTACAAGTTAAAACAAAAAAAAAATTCAGTGTGTATTGCCAAACAGAGTTAGCATACCACAATACCACATCCTCAATGCTACAACATCTAAGTAGAAAACATTCAGTGTATGCACCGAGTTCACCGAGCCGATGTGACATGTACAAAGTACGATAAGGTCATGTTTAATGCTTTGAACATTACTGTCACTGATTGCAAAAGAACGTACATGTATTATGACTTTATAATGGCTGATTAATAACAGAAATCATTGTGGTGGCTAACGTTGACTGGTGATGTAGCATGTGAATTAGCCAAGTTTTGCCAGAGAATACAGTAGAAAATGAACCTAAATGCACTATGCAAGTACAGCAGGTAAATTAATTTATATTGATTTGGATTGCAGTAAGTAGGGTCAGCAGATGTAAGGCACACCTTGACCAGAGTGAATGAGTCTAAAATAGAGGTCAAACTTTAATGAACTTAAAAGGGATAGTGCACCCAAAAATGAAAATTCAGCCATTATCTACTCACCTGAGCCTCCCTCGGCATATGGGTAAGTTTTAGAGTTGTTGTTGTAGAGGTGGTGCTAGCCCCAACATAAAAAGTTGTTTGGAAAAAACGTTATTTAAACTCTGTTTTTAGCCTCATTGTAGCCTGTAGCTCTAACAGCTTCTGTGTACACCGAGCTCATGTGTGTGCACTTGCGCGCGAGACCAGTGAAAGCACGTGAACACACATGAAGGTGGTGCCCATGTCTCACGGTCTTGCGCAAGTGCACACACACACGTAAGAGCTACAGGCTACAATGAGGCTAAATGACGTTTTTCCAAACAACTAGCCTTTATGCCAAGGCTTCAGGACACTTGGATCACTACGGACGAGCACTATGGAAATATTATCTGTTGTTTCAATTATGTGTTTTTTGGACGTTTGAATCTGGGGCGCCGTAAGCCTCCATTAAGTGGAGTTGTGTTGCTACCTCCTCTCCCCTTGGATCTCCGCAAGTGTTGTGAGGACTCCAAAACTTCACCTGAGCCTCCCTTGGCATATGGGTGAGTAGATAATGGCTGAATTTTCATTTTTGGGTGCACTAGCCCTTATATTTATATATTTATATATCACTATTGCCCTGAAATAAAGCTCAAGTAATTTAATGAAAACACGCAGTATTTCTTATCTGATTACTCGATAAATTGCCAGAAAAAGCAATAGAATACTCGCTTACGAAAAGAGTCGGTAGCTGCAGCCCCTAGCCGAGCAATGCTACATTAACAGAGGGTTGACTACACAGTTAACAACAAGCTTACAATTTGTACGGTGGTAAAAGCCCACCAGCTTTCACTGTCTGGCTGATCTGCTCCCACTAATTTGGCTTTTCTGTCTTTGTTGTGACTACAGACAGTAGCCTGGCTTAATAAGCGGCAGAAACTTCACCAGTGCCTCACTGGAAAGTTCAGAGATTTTAAATTAGAAGAGCAGCCGTAATTGAAAGGTGGAATGCGCCCTGCCACTGCTTTCCTGTCAAAAAAAAAGCATGTGGAAACACACCCTCACCTGATATGTGTCTCTTTAAAGCATTCTTCCAAACTCCAAAAACGTCCTTGTATTTATTTTTAATGTTCACTTATGTTGCAATGTTTATAGATTATATATAGGTAAATAAATTCACCCTACAGAGCACCAGAGCTGCATGTGCAGAGTCATTCATGGATCACATTATATTCACATGCCCACAGACTGCAGCAGCACCCCAGGCTGTAAATGCATCTTTGAAGATAACTTCTAAGAACAACAATAATGAACAGAAATTATGAGTCATCTGTGCTCTCTCGACCATTTCAGAGGAGATAAGGTGCTGTGAGTGAGAGATGCTAATAACACAGACATTAGACTGCTGCCATGACTGAAGAAAACAGTAAGTGATTATGTTGTTTCAGAGGAAGAGATGCTGGATTTAAGAGCATGTGTTATCATAGGAGAGGTCCAGTCAGGTGAAAATGTGCACTTCTGTCTCAAATATGGAGCGGCACTGGAGTGTAATCCGTGCTGTCTCAGCCTGCAGCTGCTCCTGAGAATTGGATGCTGATAATGTCAATATTGGCCTCATTTTGTAGTAATGCCCGAAATATCTTTAACACAATATCTCATCAGCTTTCGTAGTGATTACACATTTTTCAGATAATGGATCTCATTACAACTTGGAGCCTAGAACAGTATTTTCGGGCAGAAGGAGGTATTAACACCTCAGCCCAGCGTGGATGGGAGGGCTGTTATTTCACTTCAGGAGCACAGGAAATGTAATTTTCTCCAGCATAATTTCTTGTAGAATTTCAAGCCTGTAGGCCGGACACCGTGTTGTTGTCACACTGATTTCCTTTTCCCTTCTTTTCAAATTTCAATGGGTGGTGTATGAAATACGCTAAAACTCGAGTAAGCTGTTCGGACCCAGTGTTCCCGATGGCTGTGCTAAAAGTAAAAGTCAAACATTAAGCTTCAGAAGACAATAATCCCCTCACCACACAGGTGATTATCAGGTAAGGGTCTTATTGCTGCACTGCCACAGCTGCTGTCTGGACATATTGTGGATTATCAAGACCCTCAGCACACACTTTCCAAAATGTTTCAGGGGACCATGCAGGTGCATTTTCCCCCTTATTTGGAAGAAGAGTCCCCTAAATCTCGACAAAACATTTAATCTTTCCACATCAAATATGTGTTATAATATTAGTGAACCAATAACAGTCTGAGAACAGGTTTAGCAAAGCTGCATGACAAACTTTTCTGCTAAATAGAAGTATTTCGCCTGTTAAACTAAAGAAATATGTTGTTTTTTTCCTTAATGGTGGCTGCGTTTAACAACAGGCTCGCTTGAGATGAACTGCGCCTCACCTCGAAAGTAGATAAAAGCAGGCGGCTGCAGCAGGAGGTGGTGACTAAAAGCTGCAGTGGAGTTGAACAGTATGCCGACAGTTTCCAGCAGCCTCAGTCTGTACAGGAAATCACAGAAACACTCACATCCTGTCAGATCTGATGTCGATAATTAAAATGTTACAAGACTCGTATCAGTTTGTTCTCAGCCTCCAAGTCTGTTTATTATGATAGATTGAGTTGCAATGCCTTACAGGTGATCTGTAATTTATGTTCATGGTTCAACCCCCATTTCACATGAATTCTCATGTAAATCTGCATCATATCAGTTTGCTGCTGCAGAGCAGACCTGTCGTCCAACTACACAGGCTAAATTGTGTCTAACTATGAGTTTAATATTTTCAGAGGAAAAAAATACAAGACAACAGCTTTCATTAAAGATCAGTCAGATACAGTCAGGGCTTCATATCTGTACAGATGTTATTTTAAGTATCCTCACATTCCACTGACCACAAGTCTTTGTAATGCTAAATACTTCAATAATTAAACAGTCCAGTGTTGGTGAATAATAGACTATGTATTGTTTATGATGAATGTCTCTGACTACTAAATGTCACCATCAGTCAGACATGTTTTCTGTTCACAGAATAAAACTTCAAATTAGACAAATTAAATCTAAATCCCTGAAATCAACAAAAATGAGAAGCGTATCTAAAACGTCATTTGGTTGAGTCAACATCTAAATCAATCAACTGTTAAATGAGGTGGAAGCTCAAGTAGCTCAAGTTTCCCATCATGCCTTGGCTCTTTCAGTTGGTGGAAAGAAACTGCAGCGACCATAAATTCCCAAAAATATCACAGAGGATAAAACTTGAAGTATGTTTATAATGATTATACACGAGAACGATGCCCATGACAAAATAATTGGGTGTGCCAGATTTTTCTCGACCCCTGAAACCCTTGTATCCTGTTTTCATGATATACATATTTGTCATATGATTGGTTAATTTAGGGTTATAGAGGAAAAACTAATTCAGCCAAGAGCAGAACAAAAGTTTGGCTGGTTCTTCTCAAAGCTTGACTCACAGCAGAGCGCTCTTTCCTGGGTAGTTGAAGATGATGGTACTGTACGTCCCACTGTTTTATTTGAATGAAGACTATTTCCTGTTAGATCCCGAGGACATAATCCTGACATGGTTGGGAGGCATTACTCTCATTCTGATGCACTGAGCGCATTATTTGCATTTAAAGATAGTCCTCTCATTCCAGGAACATTGCAGGAATCAGGTTGTGAACAAAGAGACGTGGGCGCAAATTTACCTGTGTTAAAAGTACAATAGTTGTTAGCAGTAGTAGTTACAGTATGAAAGGAGAAGGCTGGTTTAACAGAACAATGATGGAGAAGATAATATCCGGGCAAGGCTGCTATATTCTAGCTTTATCAAACCCTAAGAATAACATATAATTTGCACTGAGTTACAATCATGGCCATCCATGTGCAGAGTCAAAATCAGTGGATAAAAATCAGAGGTCAGACCCAGGACCTTGGTATACCTGGTGTGACGTCCAATTCCCTTTCCATTACTCTGAACATTTGTTCATAGCATTTGGTCCCTGTTTTGTATTTCAAGAGGTCTACACAATAAGTATAATGAGTGGACATTGTAGGGGAGCTCCAGATTGCATATCCATTTGCTCTGGCAGGATGTAGATTGTGCTGTGCAGTAGGGCCACCTCCAGTCCAAATCACCTCCCCTGTCATTTGAAGACCTCTAATCAGTGAGGGCAGACCAGCGTTACCGTAGAGCGTGTCCAGGAAAGGAAAGTTCAAAAATTCATGTTTAAGGACAAGAAAAATATGAACTAAGTAGACTAACCAGACATTTTACACTTGCAGTAATTGCAGCAGGATCTGCAATTATAAGTCTTTGTTCTGTCTTGTTCTTCTCTGCAAGTGTTTTCCATAACAATTTTAAAAGCAGCCACTTTGGTTAAAATCTGGGCTGCTTTTATGACCACCTGACAACCTGCATGTATTAGACCTATTACAGAAGAACTGGATTCTCTGAAACTGTATTTTAAGCGTGGAGGATGGAGTTAGGGTATGATATACTACTACTATATGATATGCTAGCCAATTAGCACAGTCATTAAAAGCCTGCATCACACAAAAAGTTATTATATTTTATGTGATACCTTTATGTGAAAACAGGTCTACTTTGCATTAGGGATGTTCCTTGGGACTAATTTCCCTGTCGACTAAACAAAAACTTTAATTAAGACTAGGGATGTCCGATATTGGCTTTTTTGCCGATATCCGATATGCCGATATTGTCCAACTCTCAATTTCCGATTCCGATATCTACCGATACCGATATATGTGGGCTATTTTTCCTCAAAACTAATTCACATATCACATATTTCCTGTCGTGGAATTAACACATGCCTAATTTTATTGTGATGCCCCACTGGATGCATTCTCAAATGCAACAAGGCTTTCCAAAAGTAAACATTGTCTTTGCAAAGTAAGAAAACTACTTCAACTTGAGTTATGGAAAAAGTGCCATATTTATTTATTTTTAAATTGTCTCAAACAACAGTTTGGATCACACTCCCTGAGATAATCTTGACAATGCTCCTTACAAATAGGGCAAATTTGACTTCTCCACAAATTGTAAAACATTGTACCTGTACAACTATGTGCATCTTAGCAGCATGTAGAGCCAACTAAAATAACAGACAGGCTACTCTTCTTTTTCCAGTGTTAAATTAGCCTGCATTTGAAGGCTGCTTCATGAACTGTTTCTTTAACTAAAACTCAATCACCTTAATTGAATTAATTCACAATGTGGCAACTATACTGTACAATTTTGAAAACTGCACATTTCTTTGAGCTACAAACAATACTTTAGGCATGAGGTAAAGTGCAAAAAAAGGAAACATTTTAAAGTGCAAAATAAATATAAGCCCATTACTTGGGCTAATGCAATCATTGAAATTATAAGCTGGGCACAATCAGCACTGCTCCACATGAGCAACAACAAAAAGATGCAACATTAAAGTAGTGTGCAATAAGAACAAGGAAGGCACAAAGTTTCAGTCCAGACCTTCCAGAGTAGTAAACAAAGTCCTCCTTCCAGTGAACAAGGCTAAAAGTCCGACTGGCCTTCATAACAGGCCATAACTTTGCAAACACAATCATTAAAATCATAAACTGGGCTCAGTCAACCCTGCTCTTTCATATGAGTAACAAAAATGTGCAAATAAAAACAAGAAAGGCACAAAAAATAAAAACAGCTTCAGTCCAGACAAGTAAACATAACGCTCCTTTAAAGTGCAACAAATGAGTCTCAAAGACTGATGCTGACTCGCCTATATGACTGGTCTAATTTTTTCCCTTGTCCATATACGTGAGAGGTAGATTTTTCTGAATGAAAATAAGCATCTCAGCATTGTCGCAATGTATGCGATTTCTCTTCTCATCGATGACATTGGAGATGGCGCTGAACAGCCGTTCGCTGTCTACGCTGGTACAGGGTGCAGTGAGGTACTTGCGTGCAACTCTGGCAAGCGCAGGGAAACGGGCCTGGGTGGATCTCCAGTACTTCAAAGGGCATGCTGTCTTGAGGATGGTGGGTTCTCCCAGGTATGCATACACCTAAAGAAAAAGTAAAACAAAAACAAAAATCATTTTACTTACTCTTCTTCAAAGCACTGACAGCCGAATGTTTATTTTATTCACTTTATGTACATTTCATGTGAAGCACTCTGCAAATGAAATAAATTTGCTAATTAAGTTTATTATTTACTCACCTGTGATGCTGTTTCGCCTGTAGTTGCTTGTTTGGTGACATCATTCTCTGCGAGGATTTCTTGGTACATGTCCTGCAGGCTCCCAGTTCGGGCCCTCTTAGGTGGGGGGTCCTGGTCCTCCTGGCCTGGGTCATCTGCACTGGCACCAGCAGCCTTTTCTTGCTGATCATTGCCCACACAGGCCATTTCATCCACAATCTTCAACAGCATATTCCGTGCTCCCTCCTTGTTATCCAGGTCAAAATAACGGTCTTTGTAACGAGCATCAACCATGGTTGCAATTGCATAAAGAGGTTCACTTTGCACACCATTAAAGCGTTTACTGACAGCTTCCAATAGAGCATGTTTGGCTGTTTGCACACCTTTGTCTGATTCATCCATCTTGGCGAGCAGCCGTGTCAGGGATACCACACCAGGGATGACATCTGCAGCAGTGGCCTCCGCAGAGCTGATGTCCTTGGTTAGCTGTTCAAAGGGTTCCAGTAGGGTGGTCATCTTCTCCAAAATTCCCCACTGAGTTGCTGTCAGTGTTGCTGGGAGTTCATAATCAGCAGCATATGCACTTAAAGCCCTCTTCTGCTCCACCAGGCTCTGCATCATATAATAGGTGGAATTCCACCTGGTGGGGACGTCTTGTTGGAGCCTTTTCACAGGCATGTTGAGTTCTTTTTGTATGTCTTCAAAACGACTGCAAGCAAGCGGTGAGTGCTTGAAGTGGCCTACAACTCGCCTCCCCACAGCCAGGGCATCTGCAATGCTGCGTTGAGACAGGGCACCTCCGTTCACTGCGAGCTGCAAGGTGTGCGCCATGCAGGGCAGACTTAGGACACCAAACTCCGACGTAGCTTTGGCCATGTTGCGTGCGTTGTCTCTGACTACTACATGCACATTCTCCTTGCGGATTTTCCACGTCTCAAACATCCCTTCAAAAGCAGATGCGATTGCTTCTGCCGTATGAGACCCACGGCACTCTTGAGAATGAAGCACAGACTTTTTAAGCACAAAGTCCTTATCTAGCCATTGAGCAGTCAAGCTCAACATGCTAACCTGGCTAACGCTTGAAGACCAGATATCTGTTGTGAAGCTAATGGATACAGCATCAGCAATTAGCTTCTCGACGTGGCTGTAAACAACACTGTACAACTCGGGTAAGCAAACATCTGAGAAATACTTGCGATTGGGCATGGCAAACCGTGGCTCGAGGAACTCCACAAGTTTGGTGAATCCGGTGTCTTGCACGATCGAAAAGGGCTGGTTATCCAGTGCGATACACTCCATGATTTTCTGAGTGATGGCTTTCGCCCTGGGGTGGGCCTTGTTGTATTTTTGTTTTTTCACGGTTGACTCTTTAAGCGTCAACTGAGTGTTTTTTTCCAGTGCAGCCTGTCTCTGTTGCTTCGTCTCATTACTTTGCTGTAAAAATGCCGCGTATCTCTCTGAATGATTCATCCTGAGGTGGGAGATTAAATTCGAGGTATTGAAGGAAGAAGTCTTGGTTCCGCCTCGCATAACCAACGCTTTGCAGTCATTGCAAATCGCAAGTTTAATATCCGAAGGAGACACTTGGAAATAATTCCAAACCGCAGACATAGTCAGGCACAGAGCTAGCAAGCTTGCTACTGCAGCCACCCACGTTTGTGTATACGCTTCACGACGCAGTTTGATGAGGTCATCATTTGCGCGCCGGTAAATGTCTCGGGAGCCCATAGGCCTGTATTTATTCGGCGAAATCCAGGCATTATTTTATCGGTTTTCATTATAGGCAAAAAACCCGATAACGATATTCACAGATATTACATTTTTATGCCAATATCGGGCCGATAATATCGGTGGGCCGATATTATCGGACATCCCTAATTAAGACTAGTCGACTAGTCTAAAAAAATGTTCTTGGCGTGGTGTATTCAGGCTCAACATATTCCATTAACTTCCTGAAGCCTTTACCTTCAACAGAAACACAGTGTCTCCGGGTGAACAATGTCAAATTGGTCTGAGTGTGGCTAGAACCGCTAGTGGCAGCCGCTGTCTTTCTGTGCAGGTTAACATCCAAATGCTTGAGTTGAATGTGGTTGTGCATTGCTCCAGTCAAGTGATTATATGCCATTTTTTGTGACACAGCCTACATGCTACCTTGTTTTCATTTTCTAGATCAAAGTACTGCCAAACCGAGCTGGTTTTTAAGAGGACATGCAGGTTGATTTTAGCGCTGCTCATCGTGGACTATATTGATTTCATTGTTTACTTTAGTCAAACCGTACAGTTTGAAAACGAGGTGCGGCTCCAACTAGAAAACAATGTTTTGATGCATTGGATGTGCTGAATGTGCATATTAAGGCAGTACAGGAGGAGGTGCACATTAATCGTCCTCTAGGACTGTAACATGCTCATGTTTAACCCAAACAACGCATAATGCGACTGCAGTTGGTTCGGATCGAGGTCAGAACATGTTCTCACCACAAACGAACCGAGACCACCTCTTCAAGAAGGTCTCGGTCCGGTGGTACTGGTGTGCACCCGAGAGTGTTTGCTGTGATCACTCCTGCCCAAACGAATGGCACTGAGGGGGCAAATGAACTTGAGTTCTGAACTAAACGGGGCGGGTGTGAAAGCACCCTTTATGTGCATGCCACTGAAGCATAATGTATATGTACATGGCTTTAATTTAATGAATTCAACAATATAAGCCTAATCATGCTATTTCCAACACTTTTTCTATTTTTGGAATACTCCTTTAAACTTTTATTATCCTAATTCAGTCACTGTGGGTGTATGTGCTGCCCCTTTCACACTGCCTCTTCGAGGTGGGAGCGCCATTATGCAGCCTTTCTGCTCTGTACAATCGCAGAGTAGGTGGACAGTCATTTCGCTTTTAAGCGGCATCAGAGGTACTAACAGTGTTAGACCTCTGTATGAAAGGGACAGTCGGCAGGAGAGGATCATGGGCACCACGTATGATGACGTGTTATGCTTGCGACTGGCCACAGAAGATGTAAAAAGTACCTGATAGCACTTAGCAGCTAACTCAAAGAAGAAGAACAGTGGATGAAAATGTCCACAAATTACGAAAACAGTGAGGTCCGGGAGCTTCTTACCCTCAGGGCAGAAAGCAAGATCAGTTGCCATATGTTAGGGACGGTAAATCACTGTTATTGCCGTGTAAATGCTGTTGTTGGTGTTTATAAAGTGCTGCCAATGCTTATTTTGTACAGTATGTCACACCAGAGGCTGACCGATGTGACTCTGCTTTTCAGCCCAAAAATGTGCTTTTAGGGACCGGTCGTTTCTTGCCTAGACAAAGCAACTCTTCCAGCAGGAATTGTACCCCCCAAGAATGGGTATATTTTAACCCTTATTGCAAACCACGTTAAACACAGCGTCATTGAAACACCAGCTACATAACAACATGTAAATGTAAGGTATCCATAGTTTGCAGAAACTTACAATGCTAACATTTTTCTGGCCATTGGGTTGCAAAAACAATTTTTGTAGTAACGTATAAAAACCGTGCAAGTTACTAAATTTTCCACAACATGGTCCTGCAAAATGTATCACACTAAAAGTTTTATTAGGAAATAAAGGAATTCTGTCCACTGAAACACTGTTGGGCTATTATGTTAAAATGGATAAGGAGATGTTGAGTTTCTATTACCAGCATAATGGTTTAACAAAAATTCAATGGCAAACTAGAGCAGATCAGAAAACAAGGAAGCTTCACACTTTAAGGTTGGAAGAAGCCAGCGCTGAGCCGAGACCCATTCTGTCTCTGTATTGAAGCTGAATGTATTTGGCTCAAAGTTATTTCCACAAATAAATAATAACGTTGTTTTTGCTAAAGAGAACAGTCTTTACTCACACGGTTGCAAGAAGGCGCTCAGTACTGTGTAATCCAACACTTGACTTTGGACGTTATGTGTTTTAACAACAAAGAAGTGCTCCAACTCTGTAATTTTGTCTCTTAACTCTTAACTTAAAATCACCTTGCGCCTACATTTGTTCAGTTGTCTGAGCAGTTTCATAATATAACGTGCAATGTAAAGGACTGACAGAACTGGTAGAACATGAGATTTTAAAACTGAGTACAACCATGTGCATAAACCCCATTTTCACCTTTGTGCTGTCACAGCTCCATAAGTGAGAGACAATTTCAGGAGAGTAAGAAGAGCCACTCCACAATGCTATATCTGAATGCTTTCAAATGGATTACCCAAGCTCATTTATGTCAAGTCATGTTTGCTCAATCACTGGAAATGAAGGAATCTTAAAGTTGTTTTATTTTGAAACCTAAATTCAACTATAAATCTTTACATTTTGGCTGTACTTTATATCACGTTTAAAGAATGAACAGGTTGGTGACATATTTAGGAGCACAGACTTCTAAATTTGTATGCTATATGCATGTGTGGCAGCATGGCTGTGATATCTTCACAAAATATGACAGCAACTAGGAAAATAAACTGGCAATTATCTGTAAAAGGTTAGATGTCAGCAGGGTTACTGCCTTATATCTGTCCGCAGACATCACATGAAAGATCTGAAGACTAATGAGGATACGAGGCAAAAGAACATTTGCTCAGAAAATAAGTGCTTCAAGCTGCTCTGCCACACAATCAGTTGAAAAAACAGACACGTTTCATGTTTGTTTTAGAGGGACAGCAGGGTATTAAGATCCTTTAAGATCACATCCAAGAAGAGGATCTAATGTTGTGAGAGCCCATCTGTGCTACATTGTTTCGTGTGCCATCACTGTGTAAGCAAGACAAAAAGACAGAGGCAATACGGGTATTGATGAAAGCAATACAGGGACCTTTGATATCTGACAGTCATGTAGTTGCACACAAATCACATAGCTCAGTTCTATGTAGATCTCAAACTACATATTTGTGTGAAATCTATGTCAAAAAGTATTTGTTGGCAACAGCTTTCACAACAAAAACTAAGCAAAACTTAAAAAGAAACTGCTGCCAACATAATTCCAGGTAGAAGATTTATAACACTTAAATCAATGAATAAAATCTGTGGGCGACAATTAAAACATACATGCATAATCTCTCTTAAATCTCATAGTATCTCAGGGTCTTGTTTACGAGTGAGGGTAGAATGGAGCATAAGATGGATCTGTGGTTTGGTGCGGCGTCTGCAGTGATATGGGTGCTGTGCTGGACCATCGTGGTGAAGAGGGAGCTGAGCCAGAAGGCAAAGCTTTCGATGTACTGGTCCATCTACGTCCCAACCCTCACCTATTGTCATGAGCTCTGGATAATGATCGAAAGAATGAGGTTTGCGCATACGAGTGGCTGAAATCAGTTTCCACAGAAGGGTGGTTGGGCTCAGCCTTAGAGGTAGGGTAAGGAGCTCGGAGTAGAGCCACTGCTTCTTTGCGTCGCAAGGGGTCAGTTGAGGTGGTTCGGGCATCTAATCAGAATCCTTCTAGGCGCCTCCTGCTCAAGGCGTTCTGGGCACGTCCAACTGGCATGCTGGAGGGATTACATATCTCGTCTGGCCTGGGAAAGCCTCAGAGTCCCCCAGGAGGAGCTGGAAAGCATTGCTGGAGAGAGGGATGTCTAGAATACTTTGCTAGAATACTTTGAGGGATGTCTAGAATACTTTGCTGCCCCCACGACCCAGCTTCGGATAAGCGGCTGAAGATGGATGGATGGATGAACGGTTTTATTACAGTATTATTTATCTGCGATCACAAATTGTATTGTCTAGATTGATCAAGTATCTCTTCTGATTTTGCTTCTTGACTGCTGCAATAAGTAGCATCTTGCATTTTAATAACACCATGTCTCTTTCAGCAATATTAGGTCATGTGAGAAGGAAGAAGGCAAAAAAAGTTGCAGAAAAACAGCAACAACCAAAAACAGAATGAAAGCTGAGAGGAAGCAGCAACAACACAGCTAGAACACACACTAATAACAGGTAGACCAGCACAGTGGCATTTCAAAAAGGTAACACAACTGGGACTGTTGCTTTCAGTTAGTACTCTTATGTCCACAGGCTCCTGGTAGGAGGAGGTGCAGTTTATATGTGGGACTTTAACCATTCAAATCTTCCCCTAGTTGTTTGCTAAAGGAATATTAATGTATCAAGTAGCTCCAGCAATGCAAAGTGAGCAAGAAACGTTCTGTTCTAACAGCCAGACTTTGAGAATAACAGCTATAAAGAGTCTGTTGTGTTACAGCAGAGCACAGTGACTGTGTATAAAAAAGTAAACAGTCTTTTTCACTAACCTTGCTGGATGAGAACATCTGTAACCATAGTAACCATACATATTAAAGATAAGGACAGCTGTAGCCTAAGACTATGCTTCTTGTGCGTCATTGGGAATAATGTTTTTTTTTTTCTCTAGCAGAGGTGAGGTGATTTAATATCACTTGTACAGGTCAGTGATTTTAATCATTTCCCACCCCGATGATAATTACAACAGTCATATTCTCTCTCTATAAACTTCCTGGTTCTCCTGTAATTTCAGTCTGCCTTGAGTGTTGTCTTTTTGAGTTTTTCTCTGCTCCTTAGCCTTCAGTTTTCTTGTAGTTTTGCTCTCTCTCTTGTAACTTAACAGAGCCAACTGTGCTCCAAACTGAAATGTCTCAACAACTATTGGATGGTTTGCTGTGACATTTTGTAGATCAAAACTCATTGTGCCCAGAGGATGCAATGCAAACTTTGATGCCCTGACGTGTCATCTAGTGCCATGATCAGATCGAAGTTCCAGTTTGTCCCAGGTTCATGACTAAATAGCTGTAAAATGAGATTCCCACCAGCATCAGCAGTACTTTGTGTTTGGCACTAATGAGCAAATTATAACATGCTAACATGCTATATGAAGATGGTGAAAATGGTAAACATTTACCTCCTAATAAAGGGGGTACCTCCACAGCTGAAAAATGAGCCCAGTGCCAAAGTGCCAAAAACTGCAATTCCTCAAATGGCCACTTGAGGATGGCTCCAACCTTTACAGCAGAAATACACATTTACAGTCTGCTACAAAAAATTATGTTTTCTCTACACCTGCTTTCCCTCTTCATGACAGCTGTACCGGGGATGAATTTTTATGCAACTCACCTATGAAAAGGGAGGGCGTGACTTCTTTCAGTGCCATCTGTTAACAAGTTGCTACCATGGCAATAACGTTGGTTAGATAATGTGACCGTGGTGTAATCCCATATTCACATAGTATAGATGTAGCCGCAGCTGTAGCTATTTGTGTTTTTTCAGTTAATGAAAGTTAACTGTAACCTATAAAATTCTTGTTCAGCTTATGGTTGTACTATATCACCCTCTCAGGAGTCAGGTGTTCAGTTTTTCTGGCGACGGCAAAATTGCCAGACTCAAGGCTTTTTTTTTTCAGATATTTTTTTGGGCATTTTGCCTTTAATGGACAGGACAGGTAAGCGTGAAAGGGGGAGAGAGAGAGAAGGGGGGATGACATGCTGCAAAGGGCCACAGGCTGGATTCGAACCCGGGCCACTGCGGCAACAGCCTTGTACATGGGGCGCCTGCTCTACCACTAAGCCACCGACACCCCCAGACTCAAGGCTTTTAAACAGGAGTCCACAGACCAATAGTTGACGTCAAGGTGGCTGCGGCCATTATTTTATAAAGTCACATTTAGTAACATTCAGTAACTTCTGAGTTAAGGCTGATACTTGGCTTGTGTGTCAGATACGTCTTACTTTTCTTTAGATGCTAAAATGAGACTTGTTATTGCCAGTCATGTCTGTGATTGACAATTGTGATGTTTTATATATGTAGACATCTTGTCTATGCTTTTCCTCCTTGCTGTAATGCTTTGTTGTAGTGGTGTGTAGATGGTTCGACTGAGCTATTTGTGATCAAGGATAGATGACCTGGGTCTTCATTTTGCTATGGTCATGCTGTGATCTGAAATGTTGTTGTCTGTAATTGTATGTTCCCTGTCTTAGCTCAAAGCAAAACTGTGCCCAACTCCAGCCTCACAGAGCTGTTAGCGTGGCTGCAGACTCGTAATCTTGTTTTTAATCTGCAGCAAAATGTCTTTGGTACAATTTAGACTTTGGTGCAATAAAAATGTTTTCTCACAAAGAAAACTTTTAACATTTCAACTACTATGAGATGTTTTTTGTTATAGAGTGACAGGTGCAAACGTAGCCCACAAAAAAAGACTTTTAGACTTTAAGACTTTCTCAAATGGCTTTTATTGTTTAATGCTGTGTAGTGCAGAAAGCCAGCAGCATTCTGGGCCTGAGAGAGCAGGGCTATGAATAGGAGGAATATAGGGGTTTTTTTTGTTTGTTTTTTTACTGACAAAATTCCAAAACATAGTGTGTTTGGTTAGACAGCATGAGTTTCTCTCTTCTAAAACAAAAGGCCATTGGCATTGCTACAACTTGGCAATAATAATAACATTCAAAACAATATTCAGTGCCTTGACTTGTACATGTCCTTGCCATAAAAGCCCCTCAGTTTCCCCCATTTTTGTCTTTATTTTTGTTTAGTTTTTTCTTGACACATTTGGGGAAAAATGTTGAGCACAATCTGGGCAAGGTAAAGTACATAAAAGATGGTAGAAAATATCATAAAACAGCTTGTGGATATAGTATGCATTTAGCTGTTCACAACTCTATTTTATACTCTATACTGGTTAACAATGCTTAATAGGGAAGGTTATGAAATAAAGTGGTGCATTAAGATCACCTGCATCCGTTGTTGATGAGCAGGTTGATCAGCATCATCATGGGTTGATGGCCTTCAAAGCACCATGATTTGCCACTGTCCTAGAAAAGCAGTTATGTAATCACATTCACTCCATCTCAACGACTGTACGACAGCTGCTCCACCCTGCGCACACACCTGGACAAGTGCAGAAACATTCTGAGGTTTTGCTGTGTTTTAAATGTTATTCCTACCTCAGGGAGAACTTTTAACCAGCTCAGTCGCCAAAATGTTGGCATTGCACATTTCTGCAAATGACAGATACATTTGTACATTCCATGTGTATGATATCAACGATCCTAAAGCGACAAAGCATATGAGCTGACTTTGTCATTGGGAGCTGGAGGGGATGGCGAATGCGTGACTTCTCTGTGAAATGGATACCAAGCTGCAGTCTGCTTCAGACCACTATTGGAGACCAACAAACAACAACACTGTTTGTTTATTAGCGAGTTGTTGCTGTGCTTTCAGCAGCTTTCTAAACACCAACCTTAGGTGTATTTTAGGTACCTATTACAGGAGCCCAGTCTCACACCAAAGTTGTTGAAATCTGGAAGTTGGGCAGTGACTTGCGGTGCGTTCTTTAATGTCGGCATAATACGCGGCCGGTTGCCGATATAGTTAAACGGCGTCTGGGGGAAACACACGGACACGGACAAAAGCTCAGGTGGCAAGTTAAGGTGGCAAAAGTCCGTGTGGGGCAGGCAGAAGGGGTGGTGGATGGGTCCAACAAACACCAACTTTCACCTGACTGTGCGTTCAGACCAGGCGTGAGTGAAGCGAATTAATAACTTTTGTAGAGCTGTTGTGCTTTTTGTCTCCTGTTACTCTCACATCAAGACAGACTGCTGTTTTTTTTTTTTTGTTTTCTATCTTTCTGAATGTTATCGGCTGTGTTTTATCAGTGGGGAAAGGTTTAAACACTCCCACAGCTCACCGCAGTTCTTTAATGATATTTCTTTAGTAAAGATTTTTTGATTAGATTTTTTCAAGCAGCAGCTGCTGTTTTGTCGTTTTGATTGTGGTCGGCTGTCTTTTATCAGAGGGCAGAGACTTTTTAATGCTTGCTGCGAGCTGCGCTTCATATTGAAAGTGGATTCACTCGTTAGTGAACCTTGATCTGAAGTACTGTCATTGCTTAAATATCATTGGATTTTTGCTGAGGCTTTTACCATACTAATTAGTTGTAAAATCTGATTTCCTAGCTCAGCCTTGACTTTAACATGACTACTTCTGCTGTCTGTGTGATGTGCCTCAATTGTCAAACAAAAAATGATGCCTGCTGGATGTGTTTTGGCCTTGACCACAGCATTAAGCAGTTTGTATGTGAAAGAAATGTTCTGTGAAACCATATATGATACCTTTTTGCCTCCTTGTATGTGACTGAGGCTGTTCCCATGCACTGTTCGTAATCATGAGCCAGTTATTCGTGTATAACTGGCACATTTGGAAGGTTGCGATTGCGTGACCTACTCTGACAGGAGTAAAGAAGGAAGCGGTCCTTTTAGGAAGCCGTTTAGGGTGGTGGATGGGTCATAAAACTTAGGACTTTCACCCAGGAGACCAGAGTTTGGAACCATGTTAACTTTAAGTGAACTGAGTTATTTTAAGGTATGTCGTCACCAAGTTTCTTTTCCTAAACTTAACCACAGTAACTTTACGCGGGTGGGTTGAAAAGTTTATCGGCTGACCATGGTGCAGTGATTGAATCTGACCAAATGTGGTTTATTTTCAACATAGTCTCCCCTGCGGTCTACACACTCATCCTGATGGTCAAAAAAGTCGTCAGCAGTAGACATGACCTCATTGTCAGTCAGATACGGCTTCTCAGTCAAGTGTTTTGTCATGCCGGGGTACAGAAAATGGTCAGATGGTGCCAAATCATGAGAACATGGAGGGTGATCAACCAGTTCAAAGCCACAGTCATGCACAACAGCCATTGCAACCACGGACTTCTGTGCTGGAACATTGTCCTGATTAAACCCTCCTTGTTAGTTTTCCTGGCCATTTTGTCTTAATCCCCTTTGGCTGCTGCCTCAGCAAGTTGGCATAGTACTGCCCATTGATTGTTTGGCCCTTCTGAAGGTAGTCAATAAACTCAGTGCCCTTTGCATTCTAGAAAACTGAGGCCATCACCTTCCCTGCCGATTTCACCACCTTGGCCTTCTTTGGAGGGGGTGAAGAGAAGTGTGTCCACTGCATGGACTGCCTTTTTGTCTCTGGCTCAAAGTGGTAGACCCAACACTCATCCTGGTTTAGGAAACGTTCAAGAAAACCAGCTGGATCTGCTTCAAAAAGTGCCATGTTCTCCTGCGACATGACCAGCCTGGTTTGCTTTTGATCAGGGGTCAAAAGCTGTGGTACCCACCGAGCAGAAACCTTCGACATGCTAAATTGTTGTGCAGAATAATCTCTACTCTTTCACGTTTGTCATCCATCACCATGTGGTGAACAGGATCAGTGTTTTCTTGGGTGGTGGCTGTGGCAGGACGTCTGTACCTTGGGTCATCTTCAAGGCTCTCCCTACGCCTCTTAAATTCAGCTGCCCATTTTTGCACAGTTGATTTAGCTGGAGTATCACCCTCTAATGTAGCAACCATGTCAGCATGAATGTCCTTGGGGAAAAATCCCTTTTCCTGCAGATATTTGATAACACCACAGTGCCAAATTTTGTCCATGCTCATGAAATGTCGCTAGTACCAATTTTCAAAATTCCTCAATCAGCTGTCACACATGGGTTTATCTAGAAAGAGCTAATGCGGTTAGTATCAGGAAAAGTTGAATTTAATGCATGCCAAGTTTCATTCCTCTGGCATTACTCCGTCTTAGTCAGCCTATAAACTTTATAACTTTATGTTAAGCATTAAACTCTACATTAAGTTCGTAACATAATTTATGGGGCACTAATTTGTATGAGGGTACGTTGGACTGTTGTGTAGTACATATTCAAGCATGTACGTGGTGTAGGGCTGTCAAAATTGCTCAAAAATGACGTTTGAATATTCCTTCTAAAAATAACTCATAGGTTCGAACCATTCGAATATTTTTTTTTTTCACATTATGTCCACAAGAGGGCAAACTAATACAAGGAAACATACTTGTATATGTATTAATCCAAGGAAACATACTTGTATATGTATTAATTCAAGGAAACATACTTGCATACTGTATGTATTAATACAAGGAAACTACTTGTAGGTATTTTTATTTCAGCAGAAACGACCGCGGACCTCTCGCTCGCCCTCCGTCAGGCCATATCGCCTGCGGAAGCACTGCTAATAGCCTCGAAGTGCCGAGAAGCGAAGCCAGTTTCCTTTCGGCGCCCATGTTAACCAATTGTATCATCCACACCGGCTGCGCCGCGCCGCGCAGCTCTGGGCCAGCTCGATTGTTTCGGTGTCTGGCCCAGGCCAACGCCCACTCGCAAAGAGGACAGCTGCGATGGTGGGGTTTTTTCTCCACAATCGAATATCAATTTTCACATCCGAAGGTCCATTTTTTTTTCAAATTCGAATTTAGAATATTCATTGACAGCCCTAACGTGGTGTTAGTCTTGATACCGTCTTTGTAAGTGCAAGTGAAGTCCCCCTAATGCCCAGGCCACACTGCCTATTAGAGCAGTGTGTGAGCAGTGCAGAACCTCTTGCTTGTCATTTCCATGCCTTTGTTAAGAGCCACACAGCCTGCATGAGCAGTGTGTGTAAGTAATGAGGCAAGATTGTCACATGTTTGTAAAATTGCATCATTGTTAGAAATGTCCTTTGTGCTGAGTGAAGTGGTGTGATATGTCTTTACCGCCTCACATGTATGTTCTTGTCCACAGCTGACACAGTGATAGCAGGCTACCATACCATCATTACGATGTGGTCTTATCTTGTAGCCAAGAGTAAACCATAACTGCCTGTAATACTTTCATGCAGTCATTTTCCATGCACTTCTCCAGCAAAAGAGGCCTCATATTACAAAGGAAATCACTGAACTGGGTGTAAGGCTTCAGTAATGGAGTATGCAGGGTTCATGCCTAACTTCTTCCCTGAATTCACTGTTTTCTTTCTTCTTTTTTTTTTTTCCCACCTCCGCAGGCTAGTGTCTTGACCATCTTTAATTACACCAATTATTTGGCCATCAAGCTTTACTTTCAGTCCCAGAACATCCACCTTCATCCTTCACTTTATAATCTATTACCAAGAAACAGCTCAACAAGACATTAACACAATGCCTGAGCCATCGGAAAAGCACTCAGCCTTCAGCAACAGCTGTGGTCAAACATATTTTACAATTCAACACACAAAAAACTTGGAATATCATGAAGTATACCTGCCTTTCTTATTTTGAATGTGTCCCTCAGTTTTCTGGCTTCAACGCCAGAGCTGTATGAGCGGATACTTGACAGCTGAAGTGGCTCCGTTAAAATTCCCACGTCCTCATTTTGATGCTGGCACTACTTCATAAGATATATTCTAACACACAAAGCTGCACTAATCAATATTGTTACTAACACTGGATCAAATAACTGCGTGTAATGTGAAAGGGATCACTCACAGTGACAAACCAGCAGAGAATCATCACCTGGCTCTGCTGTTCCCCTCAGCTCTACTGAGGTTTTCAGTGTTTTTGACAGCGTGGAAAGAAACAACATAAATTTATCAGATCAGGAATAAAATAAGAATGATTTATTCCGTTTGTTTGTATTGTGCAAGATAAAACACAAACAAGAATAGGAAGTAACTTTTCTACCCTAAATCTTCTTTATTGATCTCAGGCCCAAAGTTCCATGAGCAACTCACTGGCTGTATAACCAAACGCAACACTGCAACCATGCAAATCACTAATGAATGAAAATGAAAGGAAAAGTCAACATCATATAGCCTTACATTCAAGGAAAACATTCAAGGAAAACAACCATAACCCCTGCTGAGTATAATATATTGGTTAGTGTAAAAACATCTTACCTTGAGTTAATTCAGGCACAGATAAAGACAGCAAAGGTGGAGGTTAGAGGTCCTTTGTTTCTGTCACTGGCAGACGAGAATGCAGACACCGGAGACAGTGGTACATATGTTTTACCACCAAATCGCAGCAGCAAGAGCAAAAGTCATATTTACAAACTCTGATTGCATTTGTAGCTGTGCTAGCTCCAGGGATGGCAATCTGGACAGGTCCATCACTTTTCTCCAGACTGAAACGCAATGGGATTTCACAGGGACACATGAAGTGACCCCAGCCTCTTATAACAGCGTTACATAATGTTGGCACATATGGTGTTGAAATTACTTGGTGACAGCACGGTTGGGTTTGGGCACCAAAACGACTTGGTTAGGTTTAGAAAAAGATTTGTTCTATACAGTGACATAAGTATGTCACGAAACAAGATGTAACTGCGTAAAGGACGTAAGTGCTTTAAGTTAAAAGAAGTCATTGTTGATTGTTAGTTTCATATGGGGCAATGACAGCAGTCAATCAGAGGTGAAAGCCAGGTGTTTGTTTGACCCATTTACCACCCTGACCTCCATCATACACAGAGACCTGTCTTTGAGACCACCTTGATTGGATGGATTGCTGAACGATTTCTTTATTTCAGGTCAGACTAATTTAGTGAAATATATCCACATCTGGTTGATGGATGTTCACAAACTGTGGTCTGCACATTCATGTTCCCCTCATGATGAACTGTTGCTTAGTAACTTGACGATCCTCTGACTTTTCATTCTAGCACCGTCATCAGGTCAGCCAATACTTAGATGACCCAGACACCTTCAAAACTAATGACCTTCCCATCAGCATCCCAAAAGTATTTTATTTCATGTCTCCATCTGCTGGTGGACCATCACGATAACAGTACGCATGCATAATATGATGTTAATTCCACTACAGAAGAGACTTGATGATCACTAAAATTAGGTGGGGGGAAAAAGGGGATATATTGATATCGGTATTGGTCAAATGAATTGTTATATATCGGCATATTGGCAAAAAAAAAATCCAACATTGTGCATCTCTAGTTTAACTAAACTAACTAAAACTTCTAGAATATTTCTTAACCTTTGTTGACAGGGTTAATGTGAATAAATAACTTCTCTAAATAATCTAGCTCACTCAACCTGGACAGCAACTAACAGTTACAGCCTAACATCACATTACAAAGTCTATATGAGAAAAATTAATTTATTAATTAGTTGATTTCTAAAAGAAAATCTTAATATCACCGACATTTACTTTCATCCACTGTGGTTCTGCATAACATGATGTTAACTCAGGTGGTCTTGTACCAATGTTTTTCACCGCTTTCCAGAGGGGTTAAGGGGTTGGTCGTGTGAACTTTTCCCAGTGGGGAGCCCATCGCTCTGTTCATTCTCACACCGCATGAATGCAGGGTTAACACAGTCATTGTGAGCATACTGACAGAAGCATTTAGCTCAAATCATAATTGTACCCATGTGACATATATATATATATAGCTGCCAGCATGCCTGTGAACTGCTTGCATTGTTTATAAAAAGGTAGCAATTAAGTTACAGTACTTGTTGGTGTGTTGACTCCTAAAGCATTTGCCAGTGCGCTCTCTTAAAGCTACTTTAAATACAATGAAACGACCTACCTTATTTCCACAATAGGGTTCTCAGAGTAGAAAAGCACTGGAGTAAAGACGTGGGCAGAATCCCTGAGCTTCTCTCTCTACCACAGTCGTGACAGCTCTAGGGAACAATGTCTACAGCTGCTTTGTTTGTCCAACATACTGGTCCCAAACACCCAGTGTGATGTTAATATTAGCAGAGCTCATTAGGCAAGTTTATTTATACAGCACATTTTCATATACAAAGGTAATTCAAAGGACAAAACTACACTGCACGTCCATGTTCTTTACCACAACGGATATGTGACAGATTGTAGTCTCACATGTTTTAATGATCGTATGGCCTTGAATGTATAATTACTAACCACCCAACCCCCACTTTCCCTCTTCAACTCTGGACCAGACCGGCTGATTCTAGCTGTGAAACACGACCCTGAATCGACTCGCGCGTATCAATAATCCAAACTGAACCGCTGCTCAGAAGCCCCGTTGCTGTGCCAGTAGCTTCAGGGTTTGGTGCGGTGTCACGAAACAATCAATTAATTATTTTACGCCCTTTGATAAGATGAAAATGAGAGGAGGGGGGAGCGAGGAAACTGTCTCAGTAACAGCTTTAAATGTTCTCACAAGCATATTTTTGATTCTCCAATTATGTCTGAATTTCTTCGGTTCCAGCTTGTTCTTCTTAAGAAGCTTTTAAGCTCCAAGGTTATGAATATGAAAATAAATTTGGAGGGTCAAAGATGCACCTGTTCCGCCTTTGTTCTTTGTGTCCTATTTTTACATAAGGACATGTTAAAATACCACCTGGAGTGACTTTGAGATAAGACACTTTTTTTCCCTCCAGAAGTTATTAGATGTGCTAACACAAGTTTGCATATCTTATCTGCTGCTTTTTGTTCAAAGCTGAAGCTATTACTTAAATTGATTGATGACATAAACCCACAGAGGAGCAATCTTTCAAAGTATTAGTAATTACAAACACTGAAGTTAGAGAGATTATTCGACACCTTGGCTGCCTGATAAATATGAAATGTGAAATAATTAAGTGTATAAGAACTACTATGACGGGTACTATGAAATTTGACTGCAACTGCAATTAGAAAACCTCCGTCACGGACTGGATTTAATGTTTTTAAAGCATGACTCTTTAAGCATCCAATTACGTTTACAAAAGGCTCCTGGTCTCCCACAGTATTCCAGTGTGTTTCCCGATGTGGGTAATTAAGTCTGTCACCTAATCAGCTCTGCCACATTGATCCCAGCACTATTTTAACAAAGTACAGGTTCCCCACCTTGCCTTTGAAAACGAACATTTAGAGCCGTGTACCCTCTTAGTGAATTGCTTCCCCGGGGACTGACTGTTAACAGCTGGGGAGAAAAACACACACTGTTCATAAAATAATATCACCACTTGTAAAAATCTGCTTATATCTGTAATGCAAATCTATAACTAATCCTGTTTCCAAATGTCCCGGAACACAGAGTGAGCCAGACGGACTTTAATGTAATAAAGTAGGTAAACTAGAAAGTGATTTAAGGAAAGATTTGGCCTGGGACTTTAAGCCAGGGATCCTTTGCGATGATATTCTTAACAAGGTCGTTTTATTTTGCTTTTTAGAATTCATCTGAAGGGCAGCAGGTTACCTTTGGACTCTCAGCAACTCTTAAAAACTACAGCCTGGTTGCCAGAGACCCTTCGTCAACAGGTAGTGCTTGTTTTTTATGTAATACTATGTTAACAAATTACTTGTGACACACAGTGGCAGTTGGAGGGGGCAGTGGCCTTCTCTGAACCCCCCAAAAAACAGCCATTGGTGACTCATGGCCCTCCTCTGCTTAGCAGCATGGCAGATGCCTCATCTTTCACCCCTGGATCGCAGACAGATAACATCCCACTTAACATTTGGTACAAGGCTGCAAGGAAACAATACGATTCTGGAAAAAGGCTTTATGACAATTGTGTAAGATTGTAAACTGCTAAAAGGCTTATTACATTATGTGCTAAATAACCTTGAACACAGTAGGGTCTTTTTTCACCGCTCCCTGTCAACTCCACAGCAGGATGCTGGTATTTTTAGCCATGCTTAAAAAGCCAGGTGTGGCTGTTATGATGGCAGTGTTGTTCAGTCATGCAGGCGCTAACTCAAAGCCTCACTGTTTAAGGTAAACAGATCTCCACTGGTGACAATTTACACGTGTTGTATGTCCTCCTATTTCTGTTGCAACCAGCTAGCTAACACTAGTGAAAATTGGGAACACAGAGTTTTCGAGAGCTTGAGAGTTTGACATCAAATCCCTGGAGCGTAGTTGAAAGTAAACCCTTCCAAAGGGCAAAAAAAGGTGAGAAACACTGGAATATTGAGTGAAAATCCAGGTACATGTTTCAGCTTTTTGAGTTAAAACCCACTAAATTACAGATGCAAGTGAAATAGAGACAAGGAAGGAATGGGGGCAGGATTTTGTCTCTCTGATCGTCCGGTGTGTGAATTAATGTGAGGGAGCAGATTCTAGCTGTGTATTCTTTATTTGTTCCAGGGCAAAGGAGGGGAGAGACTGTGGGCACTTGATAGATTTAACTGAGGGGAAACAATCTTTGATCTAATCTTTAATCTTTCATATAACCTTATGTTGACATACCTAAAATTAGATATGTTAAGTAGGATTTCAGCGGTCTCCAAGATCAGAAAGTACAGCTTCACTTCACAGTCGTCATTATTTATAAAAATAAAAACTTACTCATCCCCCACACATCTTCAAAGTGCTCTGAAGTTCACTTCAGTACTTCATCAGTTTCCTGCAGGAGTGAAGGAGACAGCCAAACAGCGGCCTGACCCTACAGACAAACTATTTCCACATAGTGTTCACAGAGCTCTTTCACATTTCTGTAACCTTGCCTGACTGCGGCTCCTAATGAATACATTTTCACACTGGTGTCAGGGAGACCTTCGCAGTGCCACCTTGAAAACTCAAGACATGTAACAACATTATTATCTGGGCTGTGTGTCTGCTGAGTAGCCTTGGAGCAGTGCAACAATGGAGAAGCTACTGTCAAATTAGTGTTTTGTATTTTTGAAGCAAAGTGAAAAAATGACCCAACACCCTTTCTTAAGCTGGGTAATAACATGTAGGACAAACTGCACATCTTCCAATAGAAACACACACGTCTCCTTTTGTGTCATATTAAGGCACCTGGTTACCTGCAGCATTACTGAGAGGAAAATGTCACATCTGTGCTTCATATGCACACCAGGGTTGGGTTGCTTTGGTTTTAAGCCAGAAACAAGACTGGACTGGTCCTGAATTTTACCACTAGATCTAGTCACAGTTGACTCAGCAGCCGCTCCTGAGTTGAATATAACGTCACAGCAAACAATTTGGACTTGTTGACACACAACATCATACTGTTGCCCGTGGCAGTAACAAACATGGCTGAAAGCGAAATTATTACCAACTCTGTGGTGATTTAAAAAAAAAAAAAAAAAGAGCAGCGTCAGTTGTGTGGAATAAACTGTGGCGTCCTGAATATTTTATGAACAGCCCCGGACTTCTCAGACTCTTTTAGGCTGCCTTTACACTACCATGTCTTGATGCCCAATTTCGATTTGTTGCCTATATCCGATTTTTTCCTGACTGCTGTTCACATGTTCTATTCACCTTATTTTTCACGGAAACACGAAGGCAAAACAGAACGCAGCCAGCTTCCATTTTTTTTGAGCCACACTTCCGGTCCAGCACCCTTGGCCACTGTGTAAATGTCCCGTGGTATTTGCTACAGTGACATTACTGCACGCATGGAAATGTTTACATTACTGAAAGCAATTTTAAGGACTAACTTTAAATAGTTGAAGTTAATCGTTAAAGAATAAATCACCTGGAAAGCTGGCGCTGCTCCACAAAATTTAAAAGGTAACTTAGCCTACACAGAGTGGTGGAAATGTCCGTGCAGCTGCAGACGGGTGCAGCTGGATGATTGATGCATACATGCTGATTCAGGTGCTATCAGAGCCGATCTATGCATCACTATAGCTTAACAATTAATTCAGTCAATAAAAATAACCTGTCCTGTGTTAGGAGTGCATGTCGCTGACAGAAAGAAAAATAAAAAATAAAAGATAGAAAAGCAGTGTGCGCCTCACATATTTATTTCTCACAGTTGCGCACACATGTTTAGCTGGCGTGCAGAAGCACCGTCTGTATGTCTGTGTGTCGAGGGTGCGAGCCGCAGCTTCAGCTGCTCAGGTAGAGAGGTTGTGTATCCTAGTGTGTATTTTCGCTGAGCAGTTCTGGTACACTGGAGACGGGGATCAAGCAGTTTGTCTCACTTGGGATAGATTGTGCTTTTTTTGGTTCATAGTTTTTAATTGACATGCGATTTATTCGGCTTTCTTTCCTTTCCCTCGCTCATGAGCACGTCATCAAAATGCGCTGTCGTCGCATTATTAATGACGTACGACGTGGATTGCCAGGAAATATCTGATCTGTCTGTTTAGATTACAGACCTATTGGCAGATATCTGATTCATATCCAATATATTTCCACATATGAAGGAGGCCTGAATCTGATCTGACAATATCCGATATCATGTTTTTTTTTTCCTGTTTACACGTTTATTTTACAGATCTGATCTGTGCCACTTAGAGGAAAAAATCGGTATTAGGTCACTTGAACCACGTAGTGTAAAGTAGGCCTTAGTGACTTACCGCTCAGAGGGAACTCATTCAGCAGCTCCTCTGGCGGAAGCACAGCGTCTCTCCCTCTCCTTTCTGGTTGTGAGCACACAGGAGTCTGTGTCATCAAGTGATTAAACCCTTGGTAATGTAAACCTACGTGACACTCGCAGCTCGACTAAAAACTCCATATATGTGAATGTGTGATAGTTGTGGTATAATAACAGCCTGTCACAGATTACAGCGTGATGATAGAGGAGAAATGGCAGAACATTAAGGTCAAGGTGGGAAAAAAAAGAAGAAAAGGAAATCATCTGTTGACAATTTTTGTATTTGGGAGCTGTTTAAATTTGTAATTTGTGGTAGATTTTATTTTGTTGAACTGTTAATATTGTATACAGAATCTGAATCTCACTCTGAGTTACTGTTGTTGTTCACAAACTAAAGAAATGTGAGATCATTTTAGTTTTAACTGAATATTTGAAGGCAAACTGTTAGGTCGACAAAACTACACTTATTTCGTTGCAATTCTATTTTCTTAAGAATATAGTCCCCCCAGTACAGTATTTCACACATTACCTCATTCTACACATTTGACAACAGTTTCCTTTGACTGAAACAGCAGCACAGGAAGACTTTCATTTGCAATAGTTCCAACTATTTTATAAATAGATCTCTTTTAATGAAGCACAGATTCAAACATGCTAAAACTGCTGCTGTCACATGGCTCGGATACCTTCGTTGAGCGAGATTTGATCTCCTGCTGTGTGCACAGCACAATTACTTATTAAACAGGAAATTATGTCTGTCTCCTCTCCTGACATTGCTCTCTGTGGTCATTAGAACTTATAAAATAGCCTGAAATATCAGTGTCTCGCTGTGTAGGATGACTCGTAGCACCAAACACTGGCAGTTGGCACCAATGTTGGTGACAAACAGCTCTGATGTGTTTGTAGAACAGTGCCTGCTGTAAACAGTCAGACCTGTCGTTAAACAACAGTGAAAGGTCTGTTTTCATCCAGGCTAGAAGCCTTTTGGTTTACTGTGTGAAAACCAGCCCTGTCTCCTAGATATTACTTTCATGTCTAAGTGATTTGTAACAGCAATCCAAGCAGCAATCATGTTGTCACGACAACATTATAATGAAATCATTAAGTAACACACAAACATAATTTCGAGGGTTGATAGGTCTCAGAAACCTTGTGTAAGTAAAGGAGTGGCATGTTTGTGCCATCTAGTGAGTTGCCATTGTCACGGATGGATTGGGTCTCTGTGGGCAGTGAGTTGCACCAACTTTTTTCTGTGACCAGCACAGACATCAAACTTCCACGGCCGGATCTCGAGCCAACGGTGTTCCAGGTGCTTCTCTTCATAAAAACAGTATCAGCAGGCAACACGGAGGAGAGAAAGAATCAGATAAGATTGCCTTTGGCGCTGATATCACATGTCAAGGAGCGTGACAGGTGTTGGTATTTGATGACCTGGGGATAAGAAGGGGCTGATTAGATACATACAGCAGCTTTGAATGAGTGGTTAGATACATTCTGTTGAGAGCGATTTACTTTTTACTCATGCTTATTTTACTGTCAGTCCTGCCCTGGCACAAATTTTCACACCTCTGTCAAATATATAGAAGTTGTTTATTGCTACCAGACAGCAGACATTTCATGAAATTGCAGGTACTGAGGGTCGGGGATAGTCACGGGGTGGTATGAATAGTTAGTGTTGTTATGTGAATATGGGCAGTAAACCATGGACATTAGAAATTGGTTTAGTGAGAAAACCACTGAATAAATACTGTGAATCTTGCCCAAGGATCTTGATGCAACAAGTGCAGCAGCTCTCAGCAACATTTAAATGAACTAATTCATCAGTGTGTTCCTTTATTCAGCCAAACAATTATGCAGAAATAAAATGGAGATAGCATTTTTAATGAATAATGAATGCTTTTAAACCATAATTGGAAAAAGTAAAAAAAAAAAAAAAAGAGCAAACACGGCTTAGTCATGGTCGCTCTGGACAGGTCTGTTAACATCCATCCAAAAAGCAGAGATTCACGTACAAACTGCCAAAGGGCTTAAAGCCCCTACTATAATGGATTTTTTTAAAAGTAAATGAATAAGATTGCATTGCTTCTCCAGTATGGCCTGCACATCAACAGGGAGTTATTCCTTATTTTCATTGAGATACTCATTTGGTGCGGCTTGGTGCAGCTTCTGCAGTGATGTGAGTGCTGCGCAAGACCGTCGTGGTGGAGAGGGAGCTGAGCCAGAAGACGAAGCTTTAGATTTACTGGTCCATCTATGTCCCAACGCTCACCTATGGTCAAGAGCTCTGGGTAGTGAACCAAAGAATGAGATTGCGGATACAAGCAGCCGAAATGAGTTTCCGCTGTGGGGTGGCTGGACTCAACCTTAGAGATAGGGTGAGGAGCTCGGACATCCAGAGTAGAGCTCGTAGGGTTGGGTACCGAAAGTCGGTGCTTATATGGAACCGGTACCTATACAACCGATACCTACTGTACTGAAACAAAACGTTTCAATCATATTAATGATATGTCTCCTTCTATTGGACGCAACACGTAACAGAATCATGCATTCATTCATTCCTTCATTCGTTCGTTCATTTGTTGAGTGTATATTATTTAAAGGCACGCTAAGCACCGCTGGGCATCACTTCTGTTTACGTTCAACAATGTTATCAAACACAGCAGAGCCAGCTCCTCCCCTCTCCCCCTCGTCCTCTGTGACTCTGTCATTAACGAACCATAGCTACTAGTTACCCTGGATTTACACACCTGTTCAAGGGATAGTGCACCCAACATGAAAATTAACCTATTATCTACTCACCCACATGCCAATGGAGGCTCAGGTAAAGTTTTAGAGTCCTCACAACACTTGCGGAGATACCAAGAGGAGACGAGGTAAAAACAAAACTCCACCTAATGGAGGCTGACGGCGCCCCAGATTCAACGTCCAAAAACACATAATTGAAACCACAAAATATCTCCATACTGCTCGTCCGTAGTGATCCAAGTGTCCTGAAGCCCCGACATAAAAAGTTGTTTGGAAAAACGTCATTTGAACTCTGTTTTTAGCCTCATTGTAGCCTGCTGCTCTAACTGCCTCTCTGTGCACCGTATTCACTTGTGTGCACTTGTACGAGACCGTGAGACATGGGCATCACGTTCATGTGTGTGTGTGCTTTCACTGGTCTCGCGCTGGCTGGTTGGTACATTTTAAAACTGTTAATTTTATTTCTGGGTATTTCTAATTTGCCTCAGCAATAAATTAATAAAAACATTGTTTTTATTATAATTTAAAACTGTTATACAAAATACTCACACACTTCTGAAATGTGCCCCATTTGTGCCACATTTCAACCTCCATAAAAAACTCATATTTTGAGGTATCAGGCATCGTTTTAGCAGCGGCACCGTTTTAAAAGTATCACTTCAGCACCGGTATTGGGGGAAAATAAAACAATACCCAACCCTACTCCTTGGTGTCGAAAGGGGTCAGTTTAGGTGGTTCGGGCATCTGATCAGGATGTGTCCTTGGTGCCTCCCACTGAAGATGTTTCAGGCACGTCCAACTAATAGGAGGCAGACCTAGAACACACTTGAGGGATTACATACCTCATTTGGCCTGGGAACACCTTGGAGTCCCCCAAGAGGAGCTGGAAAGTGTTGCTGGGGAGAGGGACGTCTGGGGTGCCGTGCTTGGCCTGCTTCCCCTGCGACCCGGCCTCAGATAAGCAGATGAAAATGGATGGATTGATGGATACTCATTTATGTGCCTCCCCCCATGACATTAGGATGTTTGGTTAAGAGTAGCTATGGGAGCCCTTGCTGTTGTTTTTTTATTTATTTATTTATTTATTTTCATGGCCATATACAGTTTCCTCATTGCTGTAATGTCTCAGAGAGACTGTGGTGTTCAAAGCCAGGAAATCTTGGCGTCTCATAAAATCATTCAGCAAATATGCTGTAAATTGGCATCCGTGTAAATATGACATTTTCATTTTGTCGTGCTTTCTCTAATTAACTCAATATACTGTTAAGTCTATGATATTCTATATACTGCTCCCTCTAATTGTCCCCCACCTGCAATTTCTAAGATAGAACAAAAACATGTCCCTCTCAATTACAAACCATCTGTTACATCTTAGAATAGTTTAAAACACATGTTTAAGTATTCATTTATGACATAAGGTTCTGGTTACATATTGATCCCAGAGTTTAACTCTGCCCACATAAAATAACAGGAAAACAGTGTTATCATTCACCTTATGCATAATTTAAGAAGGAGAGCAGGCCAGGTTATTACCAGGAGAAACAAAGACGTCTGGGAGTTTGCCTTTGATGCAATGACATGATTTCAGCTCTTGTATTTATTGTACTGGCATTTTCCATCATCATCACCAGGATAAGATATATTAAAATTGCTGGTGTACAACAGAATCTCATTATCACATTGAAGCGAGCTCCAAACAAATTAGAATGTGATTCCTTTTCATCTCGATACAAACTAATTTTCATACTATAAACAAGAGAAATTGCAATCTTTGGAAAATAAATTGACTTTGTACACTCCTATTCAGAGGGGGTAAAATGCGGGTGATGAGCCACAAAGTGATTCACAGACGAGACAAACGGCCTTTCACAATCAATTGCGGAGGGAAGCCAGCTGCTATTGGAAAAAAAGAAAAGATTGAACCTCTGTTGATCAACTGATATATCCTGAAGAGAGCAAGTTCACACAAACCCACACCTTCTTCACTTTGACTGAGGTTCATGAGAGATTCTTAGTCATTCTTGGTTGAGAAGTGCATCCATTTTTCTCTAGTGTGTCTCTAAATCAGCTGCTTGAAGGCGTTTGTATTCCCAATAAAACTTGATCACCGCATTTTGTCAAGCGAGAAAAAGTTGGGTAATACAAAGACACTTTTGTCACTATAAATTCAGAGTTCTCCCATCTAGTACAAAGAAACAACAACGAGTCATTGTTTGTTTGACAATAGGCACTATTTTCATTGTGCTCGGCTCTCGAGGAATTCAAAGAACTCGTGAGACAGTCAGCCGAGAGCAAGGATGCTCTGCAGATCCAGAGTGAATATCAATCAATCAGTCAATCAAACTTGGGCGGCACGGTGATGCTGTGGTGAGCATAGTCACCTCACAGCAAATTTTATTCAGTGATTGAAAGTTGTGTGCAAATGCTGCTCAAGAAATATAATGCCATTAAGCTAGATGGGGGCGCTAATTAAGGTTCGAGGAAAATTCGAGTTTGAAAGGCCACCACTCTCACATCGTATGTCAGATTAACTTGAAACTGGATGCACATGGTCAGGTGAATTAGTTCTATGAAAGGATTGAGAACCTCCAAGGTCCGCCCATTAGATTGTCCACCATATTGAATTTTTGGAATTTTCTCCTAAAGCTTAAGTCTGATTTGTACCAAACGTTCTGGGACATCATGGAGGAAGCGTTTAAAAAGTTACCAAAGACTTTTTAATATGCTATTGCGTTTTGATGATATTGACCAATGAACTTTAGACAGAGCGTGGCTCAGCCCATGAAAGGATTTATCTCCGTAACCGTTGAGCCAATTGTCACAAAACTCGTCATATGTATCTGAATCATACCGTGAAAGTTTGACCAAAGTCGACTGGTAGAGGGTGCTACACATGCAAAAAGTTGATATTGTATAATCAGCCAGAGATATTTGTATGAAACTTGGTTTGTCTCATCTAGGGTCATGACGCAGTCAATGCTCAAAATTTGAAAATGATTGCTTAAAGGGAGCGTGGCTTACTACATTAAATCTTAATTTCAAAACATTTCTCATTCCACACTTCAAAAAATCATAATAAATCACCAGTGTGTCCTACAGAGCCTAACAACACCACTGGTTAATAACACAACTTTACATTAACAACATAACATCATTCCTGGGCCGAGAAGATTCAGTTCAGGTCTCATCCTACTTTCCATCTTTTCACCTTATTTTATGACCTGCAGCTGTCTAACAACAAAAAAAACATGTATACACGGTTTAAAGTAGGCTATGTGGGAGGCACACACGTTCTCACTGCACATTATCCTTTTATAAATACTGGTTTGTGTGGGAAATGCCATATGCATGGTTTGTGTGCATAAGCATCTTCTCCTAGTGACCTTTGACCCCTACAACAGGGAAACAATGGCCTGAATAACAATAATGCGAAAACTCATCACTCAAAAATTCTTGAAAATGAATAATGAAATAAATACATAAATAAATAACGATGATAAATGCACGTTTGATTGACTTTTTACAGAACACTTTGTGGACTGTAAAATTATAACTGGCATATTGGCAAATAATAATAAACTATGTATTACTCTGAGGTTATGTCTCTCACTCCATATTTAATCTCCTCCTTTCCCCTGCAGCTATCTCCAGTAAACTGCGTGAACATCTCTGAAGCATGCACGAGGCGCACACTTTCTCACAGCACATTATTCCTTTGTAAACACCAGTTTATGTGTGGGAAATGGACTATGCATGTTTTTGTGCGTACAAATCACTTACAGGCTACATATCACCACTGGTGTTGTCTGTCTGAGGTGTAATGAAGCAATGTGGCAATGTCCCATACTGGGGGCTCCTACTGACAACTTGTCCATCTCTGAGAGAACAGATTGAACTCCATCTGCTGAGGAAGACCACAAGATGGGGTTTGAAGCTCTAGAAAAAGACAGTTGGTGAAGATTTTTTTTCATCAAACAAACTTTTGGACATGCAGCATCTTGGCTCCCACACAGTCTATGTCTTGGCCCCGATGGGGCATCTTCTATTGCAACCTGAAACCACTCATAATAATAATGTATTACTAATCCATACCCATTGGTAGCTTTGTCACCTTCTACCTATGCCAATCCTCAATGCCTATGTGCAGTTTCACATAGATTGACGTGGGACTGACAGAGTGACACACTGACAGTTTCCGTGATTATGGACAGCATACCATTAGAAAAAAACAAACATTGGTCCACAGGGGGAGCCACAGCAATCGGTCGCATTTTAACCATTTTTAAGCATTTTTCTGTTGTTATAGCGCCACCCAGTTGACAATTAGAGTTAAATTTCTCCAGTCACCTTGAGGCGTCCTGTTCTACATATCTGCCAAGTTTAGTTTAGTGCAGCACTAATACTGATGCAGAAATCGATATGGCGGTTAGGCCTAGATGAGAAATCAGCTCTCTAGCGCCCCTATTTTGTTTGATGGGGTCAATAATGGAGGGGTCCCCTCAGATTATGTGTGGTCATATGCCTACAAAGTTGCGTGGTGATGGGTGAAACCCTTGAGATGTTATACACCTTTATGTGATGAGCCACGCCCTCCGCAATATTCATTGCCTTATAGAAGCTCAGTTTTAGTAAGTTTTCCAACTTTTGCCAAGAGGGAACTTTAGATATTGGTCCCTAGATTATGTTCACCCAGTTTCATGCAGATCGCTCAAACTTCCTAGGAATGGCAGAAAATCTACATAACCGGAAGTTATGGGTTCTTGAGGCAAATGTGTTCCTCATGAGGAGAGGCATCTCTGTGCAAAGTGTCATGTCTCTACGACTTACGGGGCATGAGATATGCCCATTCAAAGTTTGCAATTTCAGTCGGTTGCTATAGCGCCCCCCTTTGGCCAATTGATGTAATATTGCTTCATTCACATCCTCCTGTGACCCTCTACCACTGTTCCACATTTCACATGGATTGACCAAGTTAGTGAGGAGAAAAACGTGGAACAGACACACAAACACACCCACAGACAGAGTTTTCGTCATTATATAGTAAGATAAGATGACTTTAGGTCGTGAGCTTATTAGCCTACTGTTCAATCCATTCCTTGCACCTTTGACATTGTATTTTTAGACGCCACGATTTCCAGGCCAAGGACCCCTTAGCTCAAAGAGAGACAGAGCAGGAACCCCTTTCTACATTTACTATATAAGTTTGCTCCTTTGCTTGTAGCTGCTAAGTCAGCAGCAGCTGTAGCATGGTGCATTAGCCTCGCCCTCTACACCTTCACTGGTGGTATATGACTTGGACAGTGTGTCAGTCTCTTGCACAAAAAGTTACAAAATGCAGTAATTTAGTGCTAGCTTGCTTACATGATTGCATAAGGGTTTATTTTATCTTGCAAATTAAATTTTGTCGTTTGTTTATTATAAATAAGCCAATTTATCTTTGCAAAACAAAATATGTTGGTATGTGTATTTTCAGGCATATGAAAAAGACTATTTGGGACTGCCCAAATATCTAGGTATTCTGCATAGAGGTTTTGGATATCATTATGCGTGTCATAGGTATTCATTTGTCTGTATGCCCCAAACTGTGAACCTTGTGAAAGTACTCATTGTATTGCCCTGTCATGGTATTTGTTATTAAGATGATGCCTTACTGTAAATGTTCTATTTCATACCTTACAACTACTAAACTATGAGGGACAAGGTAGTAACAAAGCAATAAGGAAGTAGGCTAGTAAACTGTCAGTTTTGGCAGTTTCGTACCTTCAAACTTGCTGCCCTGTGCAGGGTGTCAGTGTCTTGTTGTAAATCTGATATTGTGCTGTTTTAAGTGGCTACAGGTAACCAGGCTGCAGGAATAAAGTCTGAACAAGAAGTCAGGCACAGTTCAACAGTGGTTTAATTAGTAACAGTTATAATGAAGTAGTTTGGATTTCAAGCATGTTGTTACTGTGACAATAAATCATTTTGTGTTGTTCTTGTCTGCCCTAAAAGTATCTACACATTAGCATACATTAGTGCCAACAAGACAAAGATGATTTACTGAATGCCAGATGGCACATTATGGCACCTAAAAGAACCTCTGTTAACATGCTATGTTTAATTGAAGGGTGTCAGCCTGGAAATCCATTTCTGGGTTGTTTCACGTCTGTCTCCTTTGTCAGATGAAGTTGTTTCAAGTTGAATCCCACAGGCTGCACATGGTTAACTGCATCATTAGTGGGTACTTTAGGCTACTGGAGTTGTTGTTCCTCACTGAATAAGTTGTTCTGCCTTCTTTCAGCATGAATAGAAAAGGGAAGTATTGAAGACCTCTCTGTTACTGCAGCTTTTATGACAAAGACAGAACCCTGCCAATCATTCTGAGACAAGTCATAATTAGGTGTAGGCATTACATTGTTGAGTTGATGCATTAAAAAAACTGTATTTTTGTGTGTGTGTGTAAAAAGCAATCAGTTTTCAAAGATTAAAATGACAGACACAGCTCCCAGGTAACAATTTCAAACATTTTTCTTCTCCTTTTTCCCCTTTGAGGCACAAACCTCCATCCTCTGTGACTCTCATCTATATGAATTGATTCCTGTCACATGGTATGAGTTATCCGGTGATTTGAAGGTCACAGAATTTCAGACAGATACTTGCATGTCTCTCTTCCCTCATATTTTTTCTCCACCGCTGTGGGCGATATTGATTTGTCCCAAGTCAATTAATCATGACAAGAATGTTGTGCTCAGGAAATGTGTCTCAAAATGTGACCTCATAGACGAAAGGGAGAGAGAAGAAACTGTACAAAATACCAACATAGTTTTAAAGGCTGTGTTTACCTCATGGGTGTGTTAAAATGTATCCTAAATTATAGTCTTGCTGTACAAACTGTTCATTTAAAAAAAAAAGAAAAGCTGAGGTAGATTCAAACCAGAGAGATGCTAGAGCTGAAATACCAAAGGGATCGAAACCATCCAAATCATCTGTGTAAATAAAACGCTGGTCAACTCTTCCTGAAGAAGCATCTTTTTAAGGCTAGACTCTCATGTGAATTGAATAATTGACAGAAGAAGAAAATGGTTTGTATTCCTTTGCTTGTGCAGTCTCATATTTGTACACTCCCTGAAAAAAATATGAATAATATAATTACGCTTGCAGCACGCAATTAGATGGATGAGCTGGAATAGATGGTGTGTTGTGTGACCAGTCATCCAGTGGGCATTTCATTTCTTCCTAGGCACATGTATCAAATGTTAATTATGCTCCTGAATTGCTTACTGAACGTGGGAGAGGAAAAACAATGTTCTGAGAAGCAGCTCCTGATTTTTAACTCTTGGTTGAAACAACTCATCAATTCAGACAGTACGTTACTAACAGACTCATCCACCGATCCATCTGTTCCTTCACACGTGTTCTAGCGAGCTTTCTCTCACGTTAATATGTTGCTTGTCACCGTCTTTGTTAACATTGTTTTCCATTACAGCTTCACCAGAGAGGAGATAATGCATACGTTGCAGTGGCGGCTCCTGCCAAATTTCTCAGGGGGGGCAATTGTTGTGATGATGGCTGAGGTGACCCGTTCAATGGGTAAATTTGAATTAATTTGGCTCTGCAATGACTGAACAATCCACTGTGGTCGTCAACAGACTAATTTTCATCAGTTTGCCCACACAAATACCTTTGATTGTAAACAGAGACCTGTTTTACCATTAATCAAATAAAACTGAGTAAGGTATTCACTGAGTCATTGTCAGTCTTAATCAGAAAACGTTTCATTATTGCTAAATGGAAATTAATTTTGTGTTCTGATTAAAGAAATAAATGCACGCATACTCTACAACTTAATACAATGCACATCACATAGTATCACTGCTCTTTGACGTGACCTGAACATTTTTTGTTGTTGTTTTTCAGTTTCCGTTATATACTGGGGGGACATTTTGGGCATTGGGGGGGAACATGTTCCCCTCAATGTATATGGTGACTACTGCCCTGTCAGCATGCATAATTAGGCTACAGTTGTCTGGGTGCGCAAAGGTGAAGTGGCTGGTCTTGTCATACAAAGTTTGAGGAGTGTCAACTGGACATTATGGAGATATTTGCATGTTGAAAGCCAGACTACAAATGTGGATAGACAGGGAGAAACACAGGCAAGCCTAAGACGTGGTAAGATACGATATTCCTCACTATATGACGTGACTGATAACAAGATCTGTATAATGGATTGTAAAGAAATTCGTCAGGTTTTTATTTTGTAGACAGTGATCTGTATGTATAGCGTGATGGGATGACAGCACAATGATGTGTGTGGTCCTGCGCTTTCACGTGATATGTGTGGCATTTCTGTGCGAGCCTGCGTTTGCGAGTAATCAATCCAAGAGTAATGTGTGTGCAAAGCTGTATGAAAGCTCTCTTATACATAATGTTTGTGTAACTTTATCTTTTTTTTTTCGCTGTGAAAAATTGGACTACCGACAAGTGTCCGACAAAGCTGCAGTTCCGCTGTTTCATGTGATAAGAGTGGCTTCTCGCTAATGGTTGCGGACAAAATCCATATGAGGAATGAACAGGTGTGAATATGGGCGTAGCCTACTATGTGTCGTTCCTTTTTAACCTATATGGTTAAGGTGGTCAAACCTATATGGTTAAAAAGCCTCTTGGATCAGCTGGAAACGTTAGCCATGTTGATATTGAATGTGACCGCTGCGCAGTGGTGCTGCCTCATGCGATGTTGGAATAATCGGAAAAATGAGTTTCTGACCGTAAAGCAATATTTCAGTGGAAACGGAAGCAGCCTATATTTTTGTCAATAAAAAAATATGATAATCTAACTGCAAAGGTTGGAGGAACTCCAGCCGCCTTTCCTTTTCCCCGTGTGACACGGTTATGAGTCCCACTGTCGGTTGGGTGGAAATGAGTCAAAGTGTGGAGGAGATGGACCGGGTTAAGCGGTGGATCTCTGGGGAAGCCTACTCCGTTCTCCCCGTAGTTCAAATAATTTCAACTCTGAGCGCAGCGCTCGGGCGGAAAATCAGAGCGGTGCACGATGCCAAGGGTAGTGGTGCCGCTTTGTCAAGCGTTGCTGCCCTCTCCATAGACGAACAATGGGACAGCCAGCGCAAGGCAGCTGATCATGTGTAGAGGCCTTTAGGGACCGTTCGCCACGGTACCGCTGCTGGGCAGTGAGGAAATAAAGCCCTTTTCACACAGAGCGCGCAAAGCGAGGACCTCCGCCAATGTACCCCATTCATTGTGTATGTGCTACCGCGGTGCAAGAGTGCACTGCTCTGCCGGCGATGTGAGCAGCGCGCCAGAGGGCGCATGTCGCGGGGTTTGCGCACTGTGACGACACCTCGGTGCCGCGCATCCAATAGCAGAGAAGAGCCTGAAGTAGACCCGGAAGCGGTCACCATGGAGCTGTAGCTCCTGAACGAGCCTACACTCCCCCAAATCCTGTCCTCTGTGCCCTACCCCGTGGTGGGCACTGCGAAAGCTCTGTGTGAAAGAGGTTTTAAGTCCTGCAGAGTTTCAGAGGACCTGGAGAATGTTTTAGGATAGCAATAACATCATATAAGATAATCATATTGCAAAGATAATATATATAAGATAATAACATTAAAGACAAAATTAAATTGCAATACTTTTTCAAAACTTGATGATTTTACCTTTCTGTACATTTTGTATACAAATTCATTACATAATTTTGCTTGTAAATGTCTATTTGCATCACGCTTATTATGGAAAACACATTATTTGATCAATTTACATTGTGCCCCTAAAGTTCTTTGTGCGCTCCTTACTTTTTCAACTTAGGAGCACATGTGCTCCTTGGGAAAAAAAGTTAGCGTCAAGCCCTGCATTACCTCTTAAACACTCATGAACACACAATGAAGTAAGAATGACTTCTTGACATGGGAAATCGGACCATCCGAGGAGCACATGAATGGTACTTCGTGGTTTACGTATGACGAAAACATGTTGATGTTAATATATTGTGTGTATATATGACAATAATGATGATGATAATCATACATTTGTTGTCATCTTTCTTTTCTTTTGTGGCTCGAGGAGCGGCGGCGCCCTATCGCCCTCTATTGGCCAGCCACCCCTGATACGTTGTGTGTCACGTGTATTTCACTTGTTTCTCAAGACCTTTCCCTCCATACCTGGATAAAAGGCTGCAACAGTTGCTCAAAGTTTCTGCTCAATTTAAATTGACAGAGCTGTGTTATGGACCTTTGTATCAAATAGTACCAGGGACCAACAACATAAATAAAACTTGGAAATCCACTAAAGTCTTCAACCTGCCATGACTGCATGTTTCTGATTGCTGAACTTTATGATATTAACAATGGCCAAATCTGTCGTGTCATAGCCTACCAACCTGATTTGATTCATAAGGTCAGTTTCAGCACTAAAACTGATGCAGAATGTGCTTTATTTGTAGAGCCTGCTGACAGTTAGCCAGCTATACCTACCTACTTTGCATGTTAAGGTCCATCAACAATATGGGCAAATTTGAGATAACGAGGATCCTTATTAGTACCAGGTTTACATGCAAAGGCCTGTGATCACGTATAATTATCCAGATAGACAGCTATTCAGGTTCAGACTGCATGTTAATACGAGGTGTAAATGGGGTATAAAAGTCCCTTTAGTGCAACTGTGTTTGCATCTGAACAATCATGGAGATTAGGCAAATTAGGTTGATAAGGAATTAAAAAGCAACCTGCCTCTTTTCTAAGTAGAAACTATCTGCTGAGAGTCATTTTTCTGCTTTAATTGTTTGTGTTTTTGCCATACAGAATCTTATCTCCAGTATTACCAGCTGCAAGAGCAGAGCTGGTGTTGTTTTCACCTTGTGAGTGTGGTGTGTCTGTGTGTGTGTGAGTGTGTTTTTCATCCTGGCAAATGTGGCGCTGGAGACACCCATTGTAGGGTTAACTACCACAGTCCTTCAGTCTCTCTCTGTGGACAAATTTTATCACCAGGATGGTGTTGCAAGATGCAGATACAATATGCAAGACAGGAATTTACAGGTTGAGACCACAATGATGGCCAACTTTTGAGATAAGGTGTGGACCAAGCAAGGTCTCAGGAAGTAGGGAGGTAGAAGGTAGGGAAAGGGCCACTGTATATAAAGATAGATGATGCTTCTCTAAGTAAAAATATCCCAGATATGGCTGCTGCAATCTTTTGCCAGTGACATCATTTGTAGGCAGTGTCTGTGCAGTAGCAAACCCTGCAGTGTCAAGTTCCCGCCCAAACACCTGTCCAACCGATCGCTACCAGCCATTGATAACGAGCACACCGATTGGCTCACACAGCTGTCAATCATCACCTCAATTCCTACTTTATTAACATCAAATTACTAGTTTTAACTAAACTCAGAAAAAAAACACTTGAATACACATCAACATGATAAGAGCTATATAAAATGAAAAAAAAAAACATCTTTGGGAATATACAGATCGCTGGTCTGTGGGCTTTCATGAGAGAAAACGTGATATATATACATATATATGACCATTTTTCTCAAGGAAAACTTTATTTTCTATTTGCAGTATTATATTTGTTGGAGTGGCTCTGTTCTGGGGCCCCTCCGCCTTTGCTTAGGCCTATGCAGAAAGCCTACGTTGAAGAGAGCACACCTCTCTGCTCTTGTGCACGCCTACGTGGAGAACCTTAAGGCAGAGAGTGTGCTCTCTCTGCCTCTCCGCCCTTTCATGGGCATACAAGCAAAGCCTGAGGCAGAGTGAGCAAACCTCCCTGCCCTTCCATTCGCCCACATGGAAAGCCCAACGGCAGGGAGAGCAGCAGCAAAGACCCCCCAGGAACAGAACAGAGCAGCATTAATGACAAACAGAAATGATATTGATAAGTCAGACACAGCATGAAAAGAAGGAGCTGGGGTGGAGGCGGGTTGCAAAGCAGCCTGCAGAGGAAGCAGCAACAGTAGGCAGGCCAGAGCAGTTTGAATAGGGCGCCCTGAATGAGATTTGCCAACTGGTTGCACAGAAAGGAATCGTGTGATCTATCAGCTGACTCCCTTCATCAATCAGCTCCATTACTTGATTGGGCTGTTTGAGATCAGCTGATGTAGCTGGGATGTGAGCTGAGCTTGACATCGTGTCCTGCCTGAACTAACGCTGTGCTCAGTATTTGTCCTCCATTGTTGTTGTTCAATTCAGTTCAATTCAATTTTATTCATAAAGCCCAATATCACAATTTGCCTCAGAGGCTTTTGCAGCATACGACATCCCTCTGTCCTTTGGACCCTCGCAGCGGATGAGGAAAAACTCCCCAAAGAAGCCCTTTAACTGGGGAAAAAATGGTGGAAACCTCAGGAGGAGCAACTGAGGAGGTGTACAGTGTTCCATATGACACAATGATACATAAAGAGAGACAGAGACAGATAGAGATGCAGGACAGACAGTAATGATAATAGCTTACAACAACATTAATTGTGGTAGCATAGGTTGTAAGTATATATTAATATATTATAGGAGGCATCAGGCAGGACCACAGCAGCAGCACAACCACCACACACCATCCAGGTGTAGCTGCGATATGAGTTAATGGAGCACAAAGGCTCCGGAGAAGAAGCCGTGTTAGTGGCATGCAGAAATAGGATGTAAATGTTAGCAAGTGAAGAATAACCAACTTTTCAGAAACTTTGTTGTTGTTCGGCAAGAGCTCAGCATACAGTTCACACCCAGCACCTTGTCATGCTGCCAGTGTTTGTGGCACAGTGTAAATGTGCAGCGCTCCCCATTGCAAAGCATTTAAAATATATGCGGGTAGACATGGCCCCTTCAGCTGCTGATTGTATTAACCCGATTCTTGTCAGGAATGCATCTAGACTTGAGAAAGAAGCACATCAGTCCTTGATTGCTGAACAGAATGATTTCTCCACACCATGGCATTACGGTGGGGAATGCAGACCAGCTGCCGACTCCTGTGCATCAAAGATGGATTGTGAATTTAATAATACACAGAGGTGTTTCTGCTGAGTCTTCGTCAGGGTTTGTCAGGAACTCATTTCTCCATGTGTTGCTGATTTTTCTATTGGCTGGTCTTTTCTTCACATTCAGACACTGTGTGCTGTGCAGCTGTGGCAGATTGTTCTGTACAGTCAGTCACTGTGTAGATGCTTTGCTCCAGTGCACCAATAAACTGTGTAAGCTGTCTTACTAATGCAATCAGATATTTAAACATATTTCCACTTCTGGCCAATAAGGTTGAGTTGCACTTCAAAGCAGGTGTTTGTTACCAGAATCTAATTGAGAACATATAGGCAGCCATATGACATGGATGCCTAAAAGTTTACAGATTTTTATCCAAGTCAAACACCACATGTTTTTTTTTTCTTTTTTTTTTCATGCATCTTTTTTAGTTTTTCCCGTCACCCAAGGTTCAATGTGTGGTAATTATTAAAGATATTAGTCAGATAACCCTGAACATGTCATCGCTGCTTCTGGAGTAGGTGTGTTTGCATTTCAGTTGGATGAAAGCACAGTCTGTTCTTTTCCCTTCCAACCCTGCATGGATGTTTACACTTTGCTTTGTGAATGAGGAGAACTTTGAGGAGGAAGCTGTTTTGCACAGCACTCAAAGGTAGACCCGGTGAAAAGTACATGTATTGGATTTTAGATGAGTACAGAGAATTGAATGTAATTGAGCCCTTTCAGTGTGTGGGTGTACAGTATGCATTGATGGAATCATTGCCATGACCAGCAAACACAGCAGACCGACAGAAAGCGCTCTGAGTAGTTGCCATGCTACGCAGGCAGGAGGGACTCGTGGCAAAACAAATTGATAATTATTTTTTTTCTAAAGCATGTTGTGACAAATTTAGTGGAATTATAACTTGTCCCTGACTTGTTGACTTTTGGATAAGCTTTAAAAGCTTGTCTCTACATTGTTGTGTGTGCTGTGAGATGGATAGCTCTAAATTAAGGTGAGCTCAGACTGAACACTGAGCAAACTTCAGAGGCACGGTGACAGCATAATGAGTGCTGTGGGCAGCACAAATTAAAGTAAGGTTGTGTCAGTGGCAACTGTCTCAACCTCATAGTTTATAATGCCAATTTATTCATGTATAGAGGCAGGTAAAAAAGGAATGAATTTCAAATTAAAAAAAACAAACAAACAAAAAAAACAACAGAAAGAACTGAAGATAGAAATCTTCACAGACTTAAAACTGAATTGACCCTGGGCATTTGTTTTGAGATCCGATGAGACCCACTGATTTGAAAATATTTATAACTCTGAGATATAACAGACCAGACCCTGTGCATATTTAAGGCGAGACCAGCACCGGTCTTGGATCCAGTATTTATGGACCAGAATAACCACGTAATCAACATTGCTACTAAAAATGCTGCTCTCTTTTTTGTTGTTGTTGTGAGCTGTACCTGCCTGCCGGCAACCAGTTTACAATATTTATAAGTGAGGGTGTAAATCACCAGTTTCAATATTATATTGATTCTTTGGACTTCTATACAATATTTGCCGATATTACAAAGTCCACCATGATAGGATTTTGATTCAGTGCGATCATTAAGATGATGTTATGTGTGCGTTTAACACAATCTGTCACAGAAGAAGCTGTCACCTCTTTCTTTTATGCTTTTGGACGTAAAAGATAAAAACAACACATAATGTAAATAATTTTACATTATTTTTACTTTCAGCCCTGAAAGCAAACTTTTCCCAACGGCCATAAAACCTGGATTATGTTTACACTGCATAAGTTAGCCTAGCGGCTAGCAGACTATTTTTCCTTTTCTCATAGCTCAACAAATGACATGTAACATTATTATTTTTTCTTACTCATTGGTTTAAGTCACTGCATCTCCCAACAGAACAGCCCTGTTGAATTTTGAAAACAGAAGAGAGATTTAAAAAAGATGCAACTCCCTTAAGTTACCTCTGAAGTGCAGAAGTGCAGTCTGAAGTGCAGTCCATACTCCTTAGTCTGCAAGGGTTCACCAATCAAAACAATCAAAAGGGCTTTTTCATGAAACAAATCTGCTCCAAGTTTTTTCCACCTTACATTTGCCCTTTTAAACTCTTGTAACAAACCTAAGTCAGCGTAATCATCACTCAGGTTACACACAGTGCTTATGTGTTTATCTTTTGATCATTGCTGATCACGGGACCTCTGGATCCACTAGGATAAAATACACATAATGATAAACGTGGACCCGAACCCGCACAGGTCCTGAGTCAGGCTTTCGGTACCAGGTAGACCCATGAAGACTTCCATTTGCAGCACCTGGTACCTTTATGCACACACAAAGTTTGTCCATACTAGCTAACTACAGCTATAAATGTCTGCACAGTTTGTACAACTGTTGTGGGCGAATAACTGCACGTTTCAAAGCCAGTCCAACTGTGTGAAGTGTGAAGTGTGACGACCTTTTGCTTTGTGTTCAATCAAAAAACACAATGAGTGTTGAGTCATAGTTGAGTGAAAAGACTCTCACAAACTGACCAACTTGGAGCAGTAGACTAAAAAAGACCATATATACACACACACACACACACACACACATATATATATATACATATATATATATATATATGTATATATATACTCACTCTATGTATATAAAGTAGGGCTGTGCAATTGCCTCTTAATTTCATATTGTGGATTGTCATGGCTCTAGATTGCCAATTAAGCAATATCACACTCGAGGTCGTGATGTTGTACTGCATATTGTCACTGCTGTGATTTGGTTGTAGACAATTACAGCAGTTCGACAACAGCTTAAACAACATTGCTGAGTTAAGGAAATGTTAACAGAAGGTGATGAAATAAATTATTTAAGTAGACTGTTATGTAGCTCCGCAAAAAAAAAAAAACAGCTCCCCCAGTCTGTTGCCAGGAGGGGGTTACGGCCTTGGCACATGTCTTTCGTCGATCACTACCACGTTATTTTAATATTTTGCATCACATGCAAAAGTGAGCATCTCCGACAAGCCGGAGACGTGTTGCTCCTCCTCACTTCAAGTCGCTATCATTAACTTTTAACCTGCAAGGCGGCAGTGCAGCAACATTGCAGGAATTTATGAAAGCCCTTGTGAACATTTCAATAGTTACACATTAAAACAATATTTATTTGCAATTACTCTATTGAACGACCCCAAAGCATGTGTCACTTCAGATCAAAGAGGTGCGCCCTGTCACTGTCAGCGCAGGGCTGACAGGCCACCCTCCGCTGAGAAGAAAGAGAGGAGAGGAGATGGATTGTAGGTCTGTTTGTAAACGGGGCTTCTCTGACAGTCATGTATTTCCCCAAAAACATTGCTAAATGCACGGTAGAACAGCATTTTTTTTTTTTTTTTTTTTTTTAATCCAGCAAATCGCCTGGCAACCCTCCAATCCCCAATATACAATTTGATTGCTGATCGTCCCAGGCCTAATATAAAGTCTACTGTTCTACATTGAACAACTTTTTCGACTGTCTGTAAGTGGCCTAAAATTCAATTAATGTTGCTTTAAGTAAAAAAAAAAAAAAAAATAGCCACCTGACCTGTAGTGTGGAGATAATGATTGTGGTGGCTGTATTTCTTTCAGTTTGTTTTGGAGATTCTCTGCACAGTATCTGTTGAACACATAACAAATAATTGATAACACAAACAAGTAATAACACACAGAAGTTATTTAAATGTTATTTTCTTGCTTTGTCTACCTTATCTTGTAAATCCTATTACTTTTAGTTTGTGGAAAGTCTTATTTTTTGTGTTGTTCTGTAATCTTGTGTAGCTGACAGTCTCATGGGAGGATACAATAGAAGTGGCCTCTGAGAGGAGAAAGCTTAGATATAGAGTCAGCAGCAGAGGCACAGCAGCGCGATTGGAAACTTAAGTTGGCTGTAGGGGTTTTGTAGGCAGATCAGTTTTGTTCCTGTTAACTGAACTGGGTATAAGAGGGCAGTGCCTAAAGCAAGCAGTGAGAAACTCAGCAGACACTGCAGTAAGTTCCAGTAAAAGGCTGTGGGTTAGAAGAAAGGTGAGTGACTTATAGGTACGTGCAGAACTTGCCACATAAACTCGTGATGCTGTGGATAGAAAAGTAGGATAAGGTGAAGAGGCTGAGCTGGTTGGCTTGGTGGATTTAGCTGCATAATCATGGTATTGCAGGCTGTTGGATGAAAACTTGGCTTCCATAGGGATTCTCACCCTTATTTGGTACATTGTACTGTGTATAAGTAACTCTAACTCTACTGTAGTTATTTCATGTGGAAGATCTCAAACCAGCATAAAATATGGCAACTGGACTAACCTCGTGTGAGTAGAAGACGTTTCGCCTCTCATCCAAGAAGCTTCTTCAGTTCTAAAAGAGTCTGGTGGGGAGTACCAGATATTTATCCACCAGGAGGGTGGTGGCAAAAAAACAAGTGGTCATATGACCCGAAACCAATAGACTCGTTAGGTGTTAATGTGAGTCGTTGGCCTTGATGGGCGGTCGTTACCCCTCCCAGCCCTCTTAGGAGGGTCGTTGGGGATCACCTGACTGCAGGTGGGAACGATGGCTGCACTTTCTTGGGAGGGCTCTGAGGACAGCGTTGTAGGTGGGAGACAAGTGGTGTCTGAGGCCCCCTCCTCTGTTTAAAGATGGCCGTTCTAGTTTAACATGAATGGCTTCTTTTACCCCTCTCTCAAGCCATCTGTCCTCTCTGGCTAGAACGCGCACCTTGTGATCATCAAAGGAGTGCCCCTTCTCCTTGAGGTGGAGGTGGACTGCTGAGTCCTGGCCTGTGGTAGTGGCCCTCCTGTGTTGCGCCATGCATTTGTGTAATGGCTGCTTAGTCTCTCCAATGTACAGGTCAGAGCATTCCTCATTGCACTGCACCGTGTACACATTGCTTTGTTTCTCCCTTGGAATTTTGTCCTTGGGATGGACCAGCTTCTGCCTCAGAGTGTTGCTGGGCTTGAAGTGTACTGGGATCTGGTGGGTGTTAAAGATCCTCCTGAGTTTCTCTGAAACTCCTGCCACATAGGGGATGACACTATTGTTCCTCTTCCTGTGGACCTTGTCTTTCTTGTCCTCCCTGGGCTTTTTCGCTGTTTTGATAAAAGCCCAGTTTGGATAGCCACAAGTTTGAAGAGCAGAGTGAATGTGTTTTTGTTCCCTTCTTTTCCCATCTGCTTCAGATGGGATATTTTGTGCTGATATTTTGTGCTCTGTGTTTTAAGGTACGGATCACCCCCAACTTGTGTTCCAGTGGGTGGTGTGTGTCAAACAGGAGGTAATGATCTGTGTGGGTGGGTTTTCTGTAGACCCCAATGTTGAGTTCCCTATTAGTTTCAATGCGTACCACGCAATCTAGAAACGCCAGACAGTTGTCTTTGACATCCTCTCTTGTGAATTTGATGTTTTTATCCACCGAGTTGAGGTGTTTTGTGAAAGGTTCAACTTCACCCTTCCTGATGGTGACCCATGTGTCATCCACATATCTGAACCAGTACCTCGGGGAGTGGCCACTGAATGTTCTCTGTGAATTTTTGGCAGCCCGTATATGCAAGGGATAGCATCGCCCGGATAGAGTTTGTAGTACAGGGCTCGGTCGATGACCTGACCTTTCTCCAGCTTTTGCAGGCAGTTAACCACTTGGAGTTTGTAGGTGTTGGTGGGATCTCGTTTTAGGGTCTCATAAGTTGCTGAGTCACAGAGGAGGCTGCTGACTTTAGAGTGATAGTCAGCTGTGTTAAGGACAATGGTGCATCTCCCCTTATCTGCAGGTAAGATTGTGATGTTGGGATCTTTCTGCAGGGTTTTCAGTGCCCGTTTCTCCTGTGCGGAGATGTTAGACGGAGGTAATTTGGCACTGGAGAGTGCTGCCGACACCTTAAGCCTGATCTGCTCAGCCTCTGTCTCCGACAACCTATTGTTCCTAATGGCGGATTCTGTGGCCGTCACCAAGTCCACCACCGGTAACTCATCAGGTGTAACCGCAAAGTTTAGTCCTTTGGCAAGGACTCCCCGCTCAGCTGGAGTGAGCTGTCTGTCTGACAAATTCTTAACCCATTTATCATAGGTGTCCAGTTCGGCTGTTTTGCTCTGTGTAACCGCCCGGGAAGGACTGTCGCCAGTCCTTCCTCCAATGCTATGTGTTGCCGCCCGGGTCATATGACCACTTGTTTTTTGCCACCACCCTCCTGGTGGATAAATATCTGGTACTCCCCACCAGACTCTTTTAGAACTGAAGAAGCTTCTTGGATGAGAGGCGAAACGTCTTCTACTCACACGAGGTTAGTCCAGTTGCCATATTTTATGCTGGTTTGAGATTAACCATGACCTGGATGACTGAGAATATCCACAGATTCATTCATGTGGAAGTAGCAGATAAACATTCAAAGAAACGCCAATAACAGCATCTGACATTTTTTACATGAGCCATTTTCGCCACTTTAATCAGTACAAAACATGTATTTTTCAGAGGGACACAGCAGCCAGCATCTAGTTTGTTATCATTTGCGTTATTTTATGTATCGTTCTTTGTCTTTCTGTACTTTTGAGTGCTTAAAAACTTTGTGAAAGCCCCTGGGGTTTTTTGCCTTTACCTGCACCGTCTTTTAATATTATTTTTTCTTGCCTTTTTTGTGTTTTAATTATGCATAAAGAAAACAAACTATAAACTATGAAAAGGTTTAGAAAAAGGATCATGTTTGGGTTTGAATAATTTGTCCTGTAACTTTACTTAGTAAGTAAGGGAGAATGTCACGTGACCTGTTTATCATGTGACTTGTATATTTTGTGATGTTAAGTAATGTTGTTAAAAAAAACCTCAAAGTTGACTTTTAGTTTCTTACAGGACACAAACAGCTGTCACCTGAGTTAAAGTCCTGTGTTTGTTTGACCCATCCACCCTCCCTCCTGCCCCACGCGGACTTTCTTGCTCTTTATTTCGTTTTGCTACAGATGGGTTTCCACTGAAGTTAGTTGAAAGCCTGGTACATCTCATACAGATGCAAAAGGGAACTTTGTGCGTCGGAATCAGAAGCCATCGGCCACTGACCAAGCTGTTGTATTTCATGCCCTAGGAATAACAATGGGCTGGTCATACATGAGCTGAATTGAATATAAAAATTATGCTAAATGTACCACTAAAAGTAGTGAGAGGTGTTTAGCCCAGTGTAATGAAAAGTACATATATTTAATCGTAAATGTACCAGAGTAAGACTAAAAGGTAAGTGTATTAATTAACAAAGGTTCTAACAGTGTATATGCATCGTCTTAACACCCACCACCGCAAATTGAAAACACAGCCTCTTTTTAAAGAGAGACATGGCCATGACGAGTAGCAGCAGCACAAAGAGAAAAAAAGGCAGAGCACAAGGTAACAGAGTACAGTGACAATGCCACAGCTTCTTTGTCAATGGTTGTTGCTCACTTTTGAACACACAAGCCAACTTAAAGATCCTGTTTTAGATGGAGGCTGCACGTACAGAACATGTACAGACGTTCTATGGCCATGGCCCTCAGCATGCATGATGTGTCATTGCATTAAAAAATTACAACAATGGAGCATCTGGATTATCTCTCTGTTTGTGTAACCTTGTAGTCATGGATATTTAGCTACATCTAGCTGAGTTAGCCTCATAATTTGAAGCTTTAGCTACAGCCTGATCAATATTTTCCTAATAGCATTTCTGTCAAAGCAAATATGCCGATTTTTTTTACTGTTTTCCCAATCCATACGTGTGTCACATGAGGTCATTATATGGTTGATTTTATTACAACTATTAGAAAATCTTATTAAACTGGCAAACATGTCCGCAAACAACACTGAGCATTTGGAGTCACATTTTGGGTCATCTGATGAATGTAAGTCAAACGTACACCCTCTTTCTGGTTTAGCCTCTGTCTCTGCTAACTCCTGAGAAAATAGTATCTGGCTCTTCAGCAGCTCTATACTCTAATATGTTAATGAGCCAAATGCCAGCTTTTGTTTGTCTGCCATTTGATGCTAGACAAGTAGTGTATTGTTGGTTTTTCTTTTATGAAAACAGCTGCCTGCTCCTGCTGGGAACTGCTGGGTTGATGAGAGTGGTGTTTTGGGCCAGAGAAGAAGAGAGGAGGCTTAAAAGCTCCACAAAGCTGAAAGGAACCGCAGTCTGGTGATAATTCTGTGGGTTTGCCACCCTAAACAGCTCCTCTTAAGATACCCATATACATTTTAATCATTATCAGTATCCAAATATTGATGAGTGCAGCTTTATATGAGCCATGTCACCTACACAGGTACACAAAAAAAAAGAAAGTGTTTTGCTTTTTGAACAGGGTGTATCAGTGGCAGAAATACAGACAGTGCAGCAACCACAGCTACACCAGGGTAAGGAGACATATAACACAAAACGTCATATACCTACACTTTGTCACACCCCTTTGACATGTGATACTGACACCAGGGGTACCCCTTGGGCGTCTCTATGAGACAAACTGGGCTTTCAGCTAACTCCTGTGCAAGCTCATCTGCTGCAGTATTTGACGCTGAGAGCAGGAGACACTCCACATAAGGTGGCCAGGAGGGGTGGTGGATGGGTCAAACCAACATGGACTTTTACCCAGGAGACGGCTGTAGGTGTCCAGTGTGTGCAAGAGTCAACATTGTTTTAATTAGCATTATGTCAATTATGTAGGTACATGACATACTTATATCTCATATAATGTATTTATGTCACGTAAGTACTTATTTTAATCCAAAACTCAGTGCGTTTTAAAAAATGAGGATCTAAGAGAATAGTTTTGTTACCTAAACCCAATTGCGGCCCAAATCTAGAAAGATTTAGGGTCTGGCTATGAGTAATGCAAATGGCCCAACTCGAGGGCACCAAACATGCATTTGAAAATATCACTGCACGCAACTGGATAACACTACAACCAATCAGAACAATACACGGGGTGATGTATCCAGAGCGCTACCAGCAGAGCTAACTGGTAGATTAGAGTCTTGCCGTATCTGGTCGGCAAAACAGCAAAAATGTCCTTCTTGCAAAGGAAAGACTCGAGCGCCGTCTTCTGTTCCTCTTTTAGAGAAAAAGCCAAGTCTAACTCGTTCATTATAGCGGCCAAAGCCGTTTCAAACAACTGGTGTTCATCCGTAGCCATCTTGCAATGTTCACTGACTGATTCCGGACTTCGTCATCGCAGCGCTGTCGTCATCTGTTTAGCTCGCCTCTGGCCCGCCTATATCAGATACACCGATGTGATTGGTGCAGCTCGGTGCCAACGGCATGGGTAATGAGCACCATTACTGATTGCCAGAGTGACTCGCTGAGCAAATTCAAATTGTGCTCTCGCGAGAACTCTGGATTTCCAGGGTAGAAATCCAGTTGTTTTCAATGATCAATCCCAGTGTCATGTTCTGCATAAATATCTTGATTCAACTATAAATACAAAATGACAAAAGCAAAATTCTCACAGATGCTTGCAAATAAAACTGCACCAATGCAAATGGGTTATTTCACAAGCTGTAGTGCACATTGTGTTCCAATCAACAACCCGAGCTGCTGGAACGGAGGCATTTATAAGGTGGATGTGAGGGTCAAAAATGAATCCCCTAATAACTACCCGGGCTCGCTAACCAAAAGGTCAACCTGATGAATCAGAGCTCAACTGACAGACACTGGGAGCAAGATGAAATCCCCAGGAAGATTGAGGGCTGCGATCACCTTTTCATTTACCCTCATTACAGGAGAATAAGCCACTGTGCAGATCCATGGGCAGATGAGGGATTATCATTTATGTGATCAAGAGGCCGGGATGGTTTGGACCTTGAGCACTGGATGTTCTTTGAAGGTGGAGTAATTTCAGTGTTATCCTGAACAGGAGCACTCCTGTGGGTGCTGTGATACAGATTGATTAGTATGCCTTGTCTGAGATTTCTGAAGTGGAAATGGAGAGAGGGGAAAATACTGCACAACAACTGCAACACTGTAACAACAGTCATCACCGCAGGCGTACGACCTTCTTTTGTGTTGTGTCTCCTTTTGGATTAATCTCACCTGGGACTGCATGGTTCATAAACAAACACAAAACAATTTCCCGACTAAATTACCGGCAAGAGTCGCCAAGGAGATGGAGGGGAAGAGCGAGTATCCGAGGGTGCCCTCAATTCATAACTTCACTCCCAGTCTGAAGTTTGAGTCGCTCTCATCTGATTTCTGTGTTGTGAGTGACACGGTCAATATGAAATGGCATCTGATCATGATGAATGAGTAGACTAACCTTGAAGACAACAAACAGGATGACAGGCTGTTGTCAGTTTTTCATGTCACTGTTTAGCAAATCATATCCAAGGAGACACACAAACAAGCTATTTTATTAATGAACCGGCAGTTTGCAGAGATGAGTCAAAAAGATGGTGCCTGAGCATGAGAATGTCACGAGATAAATCTAAGCAAGATCCTAATTGCTGTGGTCATGTCATAAAAGAAAGAAAACCCCCAGGTAGCTGTGTAAGACAGGTCATTTGAGGTGTCAGAGCAGTGGATGGAGTTCTGAATATGTGCCAGCTCTGGCCCATAAATGGCTGCCAGATGTAGCTGGGTTTTGGGGGTGCAGAATGGGCCTGATTTAGACTGCATATCAGTTCCAGTTAGAGGCACCTGGGCTGCTGCAGGCCCATGATTCTGGCAGGTCGTTTATCAGGATCCTGGCATGAGTCAGGTGACCAGTCCTGCCAAATTTAGGCCGTTGTTCGGCACAGCTTTTTTGGCATTCAAGGGCTCATGGATTTCGATTTTGACTGACAGCATAAGTGAAACTTTCTGTAGATTTTGTTTTCTCTTATTAACTATTCATCGAATCAACGAAAGCAAGAAAATATGAGCCTCTGAGGGAGTTTGAATCGTCCAAACTGGCTCCAACTGTCACACACTCATTGAAAAAGCAACTGAACACTCATTTCAACATTCAAGATGAATTTAAGCCTGAACACATTCGCCTCACTATTTTAAAAGAACATATTGATGCCCAGACCCCCATCGCCACCAAGTGGGAACCCAATGACCACTGGCACTCCCACTTCCCTGACAGCTCTGTCAAATTGTTTAATCTATCCTCCTGACTTTCTATTTTGGTCATTTTCATCTGTTTTAACGCCTAGACATAACATCTGGTACTCATCCTGAGTACATACAACCATATGTAACTGTCATTTTAACATCTGTATTGGCCAGTAACGGCTCCTTTTTTTTATCCCCAAAGCCCGAAACATCTTCTTTTTTTTTTTTGTCCTGTTGATCATTGAAAGCAGTGACAGGATTCAGTCCCCTGAGGTTTCACGCTCACTGATGGTCCAGATGGAGGTTCAGAGCAGTTTAAACTTCTTGCTTAGCATTAGCTCAGGGCCCTGGCAAAGCAGGCCCACAGTGAGCCATCAGTCAGTGTCTGGCCATCGGCGGGGGCCTCAGACTCTAGTTTTGTGTCCTGCACCGTTGGCACTAGTTGGCCCTTGTCTGCTTTTTTTTTGGCCAACTCAGCACATTGAATAATAAGAGAAATCCCTCTTATTGGCAGATCAGCACAGTGCAAGAGAAGAGAAACAGAAGTGAGGAAGTATATACGTCAAAAGTCAAGAGGGTGTGAGATAGAAACAAACTTGTTACTGTCACAACACACTGTCCCCTATTGGCAATCCTGCATGGCTGTCAGGCCAGGTGGTTTGGGCTTACCTAGGCGTAGAGCCTGTGTTAGTTTGAAAGGGGCCCTGCCAAAGTAATTGAGAGAGACGATTCGGACCAGCTGTTGGAGCAGAACTGAAGAGAGATGTTTCTGAATGCCATGAGGCAGGCAGACGGTCAAGTGTCCTCATTTTTCCTGTGAAGTTTTGTTTCAAATTATTGTCCGTTTGTTTAATATCTACAAATGCAGCGCTAAAGGGAAGCACTGTTAGACCATGGAGAGTGAGCTGACCGAGTGAAGGCTAGTGGATCAGTGCCGGGGTAGCAAGGCTACAGGTAGGCCTGCAACCCTCACCTTCACCTTTAGGCAGCCGAACGCTCACTCTCTGGTAATCCATACATACAGGCAGCCAAGCCCTGAAAGCCCTAGACCATTGTTTCCCCTAAGGAATAGTGTCAGTGCTGTGCTGCTGCACAACAACTTGCCCCTTGTGGGATAATAAAGATTTCTTGAACTTCTTGAATTTGAATCCGTTCTGTTGCTCTTCCAGTTTCCCTGAGTGACGAATACAGTAGGTGAAGAACGCAGGTGAAGAACATATATGCTAGTGGCAGTTGTCTGTCGTCTTTGTGGTGTGTTCCAGTGCAACTCTTTGGCCACGAACAAGCAGCAACCTTCCGTGCTGAAAAATGAAGCCAACACACAGTGCTGAAAAAGCAGTGCAGTTCCTTGAATGGCCACTTGTCAGTCCATGTAGACCCCCATGTTAAAATATCCAACTTTACAGCAGAAATAAACATCTTTACAGCCTGCTACAAAAAGAGTTTGGTCTCTTTAGCTAATTCCTCTGTTCATGCCAACTGTGATTTTTTTATACAACTCACCCGTTCACATTTTATCAAGGCTTAAAGTTACACATATTTAAGGGTAGGGCCACTTACCCTTGACATGCTGTCAGCCGATAGTGTCCTCGGCTTCTCAGTTAGATCCACCCCTCGCTCCTTCACAATACAGCCTCTCACCCAAAGTGGTCACCTCTGGCTCCCAAATACCAAGATGGTGACGGCCAAAGTGCCGAAATCTAAGCTTTAAAACGGGAGTCCACAAACTAATGGGTGATATCACAATATGTACATCCATTATTTGTAGTTTGGCCGAGACACAAGAGACGTGAGGCAAAGCAAAAGCGGGCCTTCGTTGCTGCTAGTTCTGTGATGTAGGTTTGGTGTGTCTGGGCCTCTGCAGCAAAGTGTTGCTATGTCCATATGCATATTTTATAGTTTAATATATTTTCATGTGACCTACTGTATACTTTCATGGGACTTCTTTGAAATCTGTCTTCCTTTTTGTTTCAGCCCTGTATAGCCCTGATTTTACACACTAGTTATGCTGCTATTCACACATGCTTTTCAGTCTTTTATCTCCACATAATGCGTTCTGGTATCTAACCTAATTTCCCGACGGGGATCATTTAAGTTTCCTATTATCTTTCATCTACATCTTATCTTAATAGGTCTTGGCTTTTTCTGATTGCAATACCCAGAAATCCCTTCCCTGTAATGTCAGTCGCCTGAGCAGCATGTGTGGGAGTGTAATTCAGGCTCTCGAAGACGAGCAAGTCATACTTCAGCTGACAACAAGATTTATACACCTGATGGTGATCAAAGTGTATAAATGACAAAGGTTTTATTGATGAAAATGTATAATGACAAGGCAGTAAAAGGAAAAGATGAAAGAAGATAAAACTATCAGTTATTGTCAGTTTGCCTCGTCATCCTCTATATTCATTATGCCACACTCAGAGCAAACACGTCAAGTTTTTCATATGACGGCTTTATCTTTCTTAGACTAATTTTAAATGTTTGGAAAGGTTCTGGAAAGGAAAATTGAGTTAAAATCAAAAGTCTCTTTGAAGGATACTCACTGTCAGTTCTCCTGTGGTGAAAGTAAAATTGTAAATATTAAAAAAGGGCCTGTTTGTTGTGTTGAGTCTGCCCCACTTGCTATTTGGAGTGCCAGTTTATTAAAGCACCTTCCCCCAGCAGTGTCACATTACTGATATGAGAGGAGAAGCTTTGCAGTAGCGATGTATTTAACATATCTAACACTCCAACACAGGGACGTTATTTCAGCAGCCACACTGACAATTTCTGCATAAGTGAATTTTGCAGCGTCATGAGTGACGCTTCACTGGTTGAAAGGTGGATGGAGGACTGTCGCTGAAATTACGGGAGAATACTAAATATCGTTTCATCTCCTCCACAGTCACCTCTGGGAAGCAGCTTGAAGAGAGTGAGGAAAAGAAATGAATGAGAGAAGGAAACGCTATCATAACCTGCTGCCCAACAGCCGGTCACATCAGGGCTGCAACTAACGACTATAATCTGTCAGCTATGTATCTGATTAAAGGAGAATGCCAGCAATTTTACACATTGAGCTCATCTATGAGAACAGCTGTAGAGTGTCTTCTGTGGAAGTCAATTGCTTTCTTTAAGCAACATCAGGGCATCTTAGCTTAGGATTGAAAACTACACATTTTTAGCCGTGTTAATGGCATGACTTTAGGGAGGGCAGTGTCAGTCTTTGGGTGTGTCAGTTAGTTTGACCACTCCTTTGGTTCAGAATGATATATCTCACAGTTTTAGGATGGCGTTCATGGTGCCCAGAGGGTGCACAATGGTACCATTATTGATTTCCTAACTTTAAATCCTAATGGCCACAGAAGGTAAAAGGTTTCGCCTATCATCTGAAATATCTCAACATCTACCAGATGAAAAGGCACAACATCTAGCACAGATGTTGAAGGTCCCCAGAGGATGAAACCTAATGACTTTGGCGTTCTCCTGACTTTTCACATAGTTCTGCCTTGATGTTGCATGTTGTGGTTTTGAATCCAATGTCTTGACAACTATTGGATGGATTGCCATGAAGTTTGCTACAGACATTTATCTTCTCCTCAGGATGAATGGTAGTAACTTGCTAGCATGTGTTGCTGATACACCCACAGGAACTAACAAGCACTGACATGGACTTGCAGCTGGATCCTGTAGCACAGCAAACCCAGAGTTTCCCACACATTCATATAATTTGATTAAAACATCTGCCGCCATTAGGGCTGACCCAAAAAATTCTAAGCTTCGAAGCTTCGTTCGATGGCACGGGATTCGAAGCTTTGGCGCTTTTTTTCCCGTTTTTTGGGGGAGGCCTTAAACGCAACACTAACACCATCAACGAGCCACGAGCGCACTCAGAGCCGCTCTGAGTCTAGTGTCAAAGACACCTCTGATCCTCTGAGTTGCGCATCTGTTTGATTGTGTTGCAGTGTGCGGCGAGAGTTTTAATTTAAGGTGCTCACAGACTCGGGCGCACTATAAGCAGAGCGTTGAGCTCACTTCCGCGTTATAGTTTCCAATAAAATGTCCGTGAAACACTACATTACCCCCAATTCTTGCACGTTTCTGTCATGGCGATGTGAAAAATACATGTCGAGCAGTCTTTTAAGTGATGCTGGTGCGCGGAGCGGAGTCCGCACAGTCGTAAAATCTGAGCTTTGCGCGCACAGGGCTTGCGGACGTCCGCTTTTAGTCCGCACGGACCTCCTCCTCTTAAATTGGTCTTAAATTCATTACTCAAAGGTCTTAAAATTGTTGCGGCAGGAATATTTAATCTGACTTTCTTTCTTTTCTTTTCTTTTCTCGCGGCACTTTTCTGTGAGTGTCCATGCGCCGTCCAATAACAGCGCGCGCTGGCCACCTGGCACTCAATATGCTGCTGTAGTGGTTTGTTTTCCAGACCTGTGAGTATCTTTGAGCAGTGAAAGTTATTATTTATTTATTTTTACTTGTCTGCAGTGATTTGTTTTCCACAGAATTCTACGTGCGAGCATTTTACTCGCATTTGCGACTAAAAATAGTTTTGTGCCAGCAAAATAAATCATTCAGCTCACTGTGTGAGTACAGATTTCAACCAGCAGCAGAAACAAGAGGCGAATTTTGCCGGTTGTGGCCTGAACGGGGGTCACAGACAGGAATACAGCAGTCAAATAGCCTACGGCAGCTCCGCGCCTCAACGGCCTATCGCGTTAGAAGTCAGACTCCAGGTCCAGTAGCGGTGGCGTCATTGACGCGAGTCAAGTGCTGCCTCCAACACACACAAAAAGCGTCGTGCTGCGGGGCGTCAACCTGATTTCTATTGCACACTCCAGTCCACGGGAGCTGGGAAGTACAAAATAGCGCTTTTTCAAGGACGGCGATTCTGGAAAAATAGGACAATAGTGTAAAGTGCCGCGGCGCATAACGTCGACGCGCGTCGAGCTGCCGACGCTGCCCGCCTGCTTTCAGCGCCCATTTTAACCAAATGGGCTATGCACACTGGATCTGTCACGACACCAAGTGCAGTCCAGTCTATTTTTTTCTGTAAGCCATGAGCAAATCTGTTAAGAAATATTTTGTAAATGATGTAAAGGCCATATTAGATATGATACAAACGATTTGATTATGATAAATGATCAAATATATGCACCCCATTGTGTCTAAACAGAGAAGCCAGCCTGGTGTGAATTAAGAAAATACAGAAATTGGCTAAACTACATACATTTATGACTAGTCTCCCCCCGGGGGGACAGTTGTGTCGGCCCAAAAGGCATGTCAGCCCACCCAGAAACTGCCCGGTATGCCTGATGACAGTCCACCCCTGGTGTTAAGGTTTATTTCATAGTGTCACTCCTTATGACAGAGATGTTTTCACCGCCCTGTCACCTTTCAGCAAACCATATGCCCCCTGCGTCTTAAGATAACAAGCTCAACAACTGCTACCACATTAGTCTGTTAGCTCCTTTTGGCTATAGAGCATAAAAAGTGGCATTATGAAATTCAATAAAAATTCCAAAGACATAAAAATGTCATTGGGAGAAATACCATTAAATTTAAAAAAAAAAAAAAAATTCTATTATGAAATAAAAATGAACTCCTGTTGTTATTAAGATGACAACGATGAAATAACATTTCACAATAATCATAATTTTGGTTTGTTTGATTAGTTTGGTTCATTTACATATAGAACATGTTAATTATTATTTATCTCATAATGTCTTTTTAGGAAACCTCCTTCCCTCGTGTTAGTGAGGAACAGGAAGAGGTAGAGAAGGAAAGAAGGAAGCATGCTGCGGGAAATGGAACCTCTGCTGTTCCTCTATAGTGCTGTGTGTCTCTTCCTGACGGTGTCCTTCAGAGAAACACAACATCAACAACAGTTGTGACTGATCTTCATGTTGACAAAACAGTATGATCAAGGTGAAATAGTACCCTGCCTGGAGAGATGAATGAGGCAGCCTTGCTAAAAACAAACAGAACGAGGCTGTAGCAGCTTTTTCATTTGCTTTCTGAAACAAATTGCACCCAAGATGAGACATAAAATACGCCAACCCTGCATTTGTTAATTCTCGCCCTTGAATTGACAAACTGAACTGCCTACATGTCATGTGTGCAATGAGGCAAAACGAGCAGCTTCATTTTTGTAGCCAAGTCCTCAGTCAGTAGTTATCAGCAGGGACAACAGCTGTAGCCCCTCATTCAAATGCAGCTTTGAATGTATTTTTAAAGACTAATTCAAGGAAGCCTTATACATTATAGCAGCTTCAGCTGTGATGGTGACATTTGAAGAAATGACTTAGGCGCCTCAGAGAGATGAGATCATGACTGGTCTGAACAGTTCGCTGGGATTCGTCCTGTCATTATTCATAGACTTTTATCATGTTCTAGGCTCCAAAGGAAATTGCTTTGCGGGAAAAGATGCCTGTGCATGACAAGTATGTACCGGTGTGTGTACTGTTCATGAATCAACCGAGCCAATTAGTCATGACATTAACTAATCCTGTAGCTTCTATGGCTTTCAGCATATTGTCTTTGTGTGGTAATCCTGATAACAGCAGTGGGGCCAGTGAAGAATCTACTGGTGTTGCCACGGTGACCCCGTCACAAAGTGCCTTTGCAATTTTGGGCTGTGCTCCGATTGTTGAATGCGCCCAAATGGGATTTGCAAATCTATCATACATGAGATTCAAAAGAGGAAGGGATGCAAGAGAAATTTGTGTTTTGAACCATGTTTGCAAAATAATTATCCTCAGCCTGTGATGTGGGTAATTATGCAGGTAGGATGACATTATTCAAATGAAAAGCAGTTTAGCAAAATAGTTTTGTTTATCTGTGTTTTTGTGTGTGTGGTACACTTAAGCAAGGGAGTAAAACTAACCAGAGAAGAGAAAGCAAAAACAGCCACAGTAAGTGTTAAATAAGCACACTTGAGAATAATGTGCTTCAAATGAGTTTGAGGAAAAGATGCTTTAGTCTCTTGGTGTAAGGTGAAAAGCAAGTTATAATAACAGCGCCCTATATATTGTGCCTGGGTAGATTTTTAGTAATACTGTTTTTAAAAGAACCTCTTCTTCTGTCACCTAATGAGCAATTCTTACTTTAACTTAGACCCAAGAGTTTTCCCTGTATAGGCTAATAAAGGAATAATAAAAGGACGATTGACTGCAAACTCAAAAGTACATATTTTCCTCTTACCTGTGGTGCTATTCATCAGCTCACTCTTGAACATGAACATGAACTCAACAGCAATGTCTCTTTCCTTTCAAGATAATCCACGGACCTTGCTGTCATGGATGTATAAAGAGAACTGGATACAGCCTTAAAGGTGGGGACCCTTTCATTCTTAACAAAGTTGCTCAGTGGTGAATGAAGACAAAAAAGTTCAACATCCTGGAACGAATATTGCCCAGATCTTCCGAGTTGTTTGGCCCATGGAGTAAGTGCACTAGAGGCATGGGCTGGCCAACCGTCTAACATCTGTTGTCGGCCTGCCAACTTGAATGGAGATTAAATGATGGCTCTTTTAGACTTTCGAAATGTTGATGGGCAAATTCATTATTCATTCATTAAATCCCGATCAAACGAGTCATTTCGCCGGGGCTGCGATGTTCAAAAATATATACAGTGATTTACAGACGTCTCTTTTCTAATGTGGATTTATGGGGAAAAGTCTTCACATCATCACATGATGGACCCGATTATTGTAATTGTTTGAAATTGACTTCAAAGTCAGTGCTTTTCTTGGGATCGTCTTGTTGTGAGCAGTTTCATGTAGGAACTATTTTCTTACAATAAACTACACCCGCCACCTACAACTATTCCTCACAGAAGGAAGTGTGCATCTACTGCAAGCTCACCTAAAGAAAGAAAATATTTCCTACATGAAACTCCTCGCAACAAGGTCTGTGGATTATCTTGAGTAACTGGGACATGAGTTCTGGAAACAGACATTGCTGTTAAATTTTTCAGATGTATTGTTTTTGGCGCTTTGAGCACCACAAGCCAAGTGCGGTCTAGTTCGATTATATTCAACAGAAGGCAGACGTCTCTACAGGAGGTATCTCTGCCACTCTGCAACTTAAACCAGAGTAATCTAGATCAATAAATAGCACTACAGGTAACACCTGGTTCACATTACACAACATTTTTGTCCGTTCCGACGGTCACTATGTCAGATTAGGCGATTGTGGAGACATAAAATCTTGGCCGACAGACATGACACACTACGTGATGGTCCACACCAATCATCCCCATCTTTCATGACGTGTGTTGTGTCATCGGGTTATTCTTGTCCTTTTTTTTTTGTTATTATTACTGTTATTTCAGTCACTGTGTCTGTTCATGTGCCAGCTGAACTGTTACTGTAGTAACGTACAAACATTTGAAGTAACGCATGCAACATGTGCAAGTCACTGAATCCTCCACAAGTTCCTGTAAATGTTTCACAATAGAAAAGGAAGTGATTCTCTCAATCGAAGTTGTAAGGGGCTTTTAATTTGAAACAGACACAGGAAGTGTTGAGTTGACGCGTTGCATTAACTTTATCAAGACAAACAGGAGAGGATACAAAGTAAAAATATAAAAATGCAGAGGGAATAATAAATAACGATCCCTTTACAATATAGTCTGTTTCAAATGAAGCTGGTAGCCTCTGTAGTTGTGGTGAGTAAAATCGCTGACACTATTTTTTATTTTCTATTTTTTAGTACTTCATATCCTCCATTATTAAGAAAGAACATTCTTTGCTAGCTTGATGCTAAAGGCAGTTCTCACCAGGTTGATAAAAAGTTGATAAAACCCTAGAGGAAATATCTAAAAGGCTGGGGTGTTGTTGCTGTACAGTTTCCACAGCACCAGATCGCTCTGTGTTTCTATTAGTCAAAGTGACGACTGTGATGGGAGAAGTCGCCAACGACAAAAAGAAAATCATACATGCTGGACTTTCTCTTGGAACGTCGTGAGGCGTCCCAGACATGGCGTTGGTTTTCGTCTACTATGGCACACTACACGAGATGAAACGATGGATTATCGCGTACAACTCATTGTCGTTCAGGATCTGAGCTGGCCCCATACGAAACTTTGTCGGGCTATAACTGGGCTGATATCGTGGAGTGTGTACCCGGCATTAGAAGCAAAAAAAAAAAAAAATTGATTTAGAGGTGAACTGTTCCTTTAAATAGGCTGAATGCTGCTGCTGCTGCCACTAACCTTCAATTAAAGTTACAGTACTTAAAGCGACTACAATTGATATTTTACGAGCTTTACAGTAAGTTTCGGTTCATTGTTCAGCCGTCCGGCCCACAACTCTCCTGTCTTGGTTCACCCTCACTCACTCCCTGATGATGCAGATGTTTTTAGTGCAAAACTTCTAAAAACCCATTGTACACTACCTGCTCAGCTCCAAACAGCAGACACACTTACAGAGACCAGCTGGTGAACATAGTGAAGCATTCAGCAGCTAAAGATTTAACAGTCCTGTCATTCACAGGAGAGTGGTAGTGTTGCTCTGTCACTGCTGGATGTGTAAATAAGCAACTGTTGGCAAACAAGTTTATCGTATAAACTTGCTGATGTGTCAGTCACTTGCTTCTGAAAACTTTTAAACTGTATTATGAGAGAGAGAGCTGTAAATTGCATCCTCGTGTGAAGGTGAAGAAGTCAAGAGGAAACAGGTATTTATCATGTAAAGATCAGGTACTGCTGTTCTTAAACAAATAGCACTTCACACCTGAGTTGTCCTGCGTTCCAGCATGTGTACTGAGACACGGCTTGTTTTGAGACAACTATCATTTATAATTACATGGATCAGGAGAAATTATTTGTGCTTAATGCATTTATTTGAAATGTACAGATGTTAATCATTCCACGCCGATCCCCAGAGAGTTCAGTAAATGAGCTGAAATTAAATGTCTGAAATGAGAAAATAAAAGTGTGACCTAAGCATACTGTACAACTTTAATTAATGTGTAATCCTGTAATCGCGTAATCCCGCCTTTAATTTCTCTCCTATAATTTTCAATTAGTTCTGTGCTCTCTCCTCCAAAGCAGCTAAATACATTACACGCTCAGGTTGGTTAAGACAAAATTATTTAGGTGAGATGTTCCAGTGTTGTCCCTTTCACCTCCTTGACAGAGGTAATTCATGCAGTTTTGACAGTTGTGACTTCATACCTTGGACCGCACAAGACAAAGTCGAGTGATGGAGGACATCAAGAGACCAATGACAACTCTGCAGCTGCATTGAAGAGAGGCAAAGAGAAAGCCACTCTTAAAAATGACGTCTTGGCTAGTATGCCAAAAGGCACGAGGGAGGAGCTGGAAGAAGCTTCTACACAGCCAGATGAGACCAAGACTGAGCATTTTGGACGTCTAACTAAATGCCTGCACATTATCATCTCATTTCCAGTGTGTGACATGATGGTGGTGGCAGCATGAGGTCATCTCATATAGGGAGACATGATAATATCGGTATGTCATTGGTATCGATATCTACTTTAAAGGAGCTATATGTATGAAATCTAAAGCAAATAGTTGTAAAGTCATCCTAATATGTCACAGAGACTAAGGAATAGTGTTGATATAACATACTGATCTCACCGACAACAATAGTACAGCAGGAATATTCGCATTTAAAAAAAAAATTACGGTACACAAATCATGTTTATGTTTTGAATTTGTGTTTTGGCCTATTGCGCCACCCACCGCTGTCTACCAGTCACGCAGTCAGAAGAGTCTCAGCATCCGGGTTGCCAGTAGTCATGACTGAGCTACAATGGCTGGCGGTGCAACTAAACCCAAACGACCTTGTTACGATTCCCAAAAACACCAAGACAAAACTCGAGGCAAAGCGAGGGTCTATATAGGAGATGCTTTTGAACGGTGGAGACGGTTGAAAGTGGAGAAATATTTGAAATTGGATGTCGAAGTGGCTACTCTTCTCCTCCACAGGTAAGCTTTAGCCAAAGTTGGCTAACTAGCATCATAGCTAGACGGGGATGGAGATTTCGAATACTTTCAACTGTTATTCATTTTCAATCATACATTGTACCCCATGTGCAGGTGGGTCATCGACCCGGCTGATTTTTTCGAGAAACAAACATTAGCAGCACGTCAAGCAGCATTAGCAGTGTCCCGGTACATAGCATTAGCAGCCGGCTCCTCCTCCACTGTATCCCGGCAGCAGCGTTAGCAGCAGAGAAGCCGGACTTGCTCGAACGGGGGGCGGACACGACTCGCGGCAGTATTTTGAATTTGAGTGCAGTAACCGTTTTGGCCACATTCTTCTTATCAGTACCGGCTAACATGCTTTTTATATTTTGCAAGATTATATACATTGAAAAGTATTGTATTTTATGTCTCAATCTGTTGGTGGGCCATCACAATGAGAGTATACATGCATAACATGATGTTAATTCCACTACAGAAGAGACTAGCTGATCAATAAAGTTAGGTAGGGAAAAAGTGGATGTATCGATATTGGTAATGGTTATTGGTCAAATGAGTTGTTGCATATCAGCATATCGGATATCGGCAAAAATTCCAATATCATGCATCTAATCTCATAGCAATGTGTGAAATGACCACGACCTCTAAACACTGCATTACATGGTGGTGGCACAAAATATGTTAAATGATGGGGTGGTGGGGTCATTGTGGTTTGCACTAAAACTAGTTGGTCGAGTTTTGAAAAATATTGTGTTTTTAGTGAAAGTAACTATGTTAAGTACAAGACGTGAATACTTTGTAAAGAGTAATGTGATGTGTAAAGATACTTGCATTGATCCAAGTGTGCAGATCCTGTTTTTACACAAGTTTACACGTGGTTTTCTGGCACCTTGGCATACTCTGGTCGTTAGTGCGGTGATTTGCTCCTTTTTTAAAGAGTAATGTGATGAAATGACTTAGGTCTTGTTTGTACGACAAAGATTTCAACCGGAAACAATAAACTTAAGTTATGTTTTGGCCGATCGTTTACACAACAGCGGCATTTTGGGTGCCTGAAAACGCAACGTTTTGAAAACGGGTTCCAGAGTGCAATTTTTTGGAAACAGCTTGTCTCCGTTGTCATGGAAACATGCAATATGCAGTCCTGAAAACTTCTCACACATGCGCATTGCGGTTCCAGCCACTAGGCATGCGTGAGAGAGTCGACCATCACAACAACAATGGCGGACTCGCAAGCTCTGTTTGTGCTGCTCATCCTGTTTAATTTTATCAATGCTTTTCCAGCAAGTGTAGATTTATTTTAGCAACTCCACCTCGTCGTCCGTCTAGACAAACGTTCGTGCGTGTTGTTTCATTACAAAGTCACATTGCCAACTACTGGCCTGGCATGTACACTACAGCGTTTTTGGACATTTTTGCAGATCCATGTGCACGGCGATTGTTATCAAAATGTTGTCATCTGAACGCGGAACTTTTTTCAAAAGTTACACTGACTTTCTTGCTCTTCATTCTAGTTCTACGAGATTGTGACATTAACCACTGCCCATTGCTTGGGCCCAGTCATCATGAATGTTGAAATTAGCTATAGAGAGAGCATTTCAACATGGGGATCAATGGGGATTGATTCACTTTTGGAGCCAGCCTCAAGTTGCCATAATATGAACTGCAGTTTTTGGCACTATATTACTGACCTCATTTTTCAGCCCTAGAAGTTGCCGCTTGGCGCCACCACCACATATTGTGATCTTAAGAGTTCTTGGTCATTTCACAGTTTTCTGTAGGATCAAGTTGAGGTGGAGATGCTTTTCTGACGCATGCCCTGGAAGCCTTGTGTGGGTAGCTAGGTCAGGAAAACCTGATGCAGTGTGTAAGAGCCGCCCACTTGGGAGATTTCTTTTCCAGCAAGACAATGAGCCCAATACTAAAGCCACATCTGCAGAGTAACAACTTTAATGTCCCGAAGTGTCCTAGTCAAAGTGCAGATCTTAATTCAATCAGGAATTTGTGGCTGGACTTGAAACAGGCTGTTAACTCATGATCCTCATGCTGACAGAGCTCAAGCACTGCTATAAGAGAGAATAGGAAAGAAATGGCACATCTGATAGACCTACCCACTCAGACTGAAGGCTGTTTTTGCTGCAAAATGTGCATTAACTGAATACCAACTCAGAGAGAGTGATTACTTATGCAAACATTATATATTTGTAATTAATTTGGATCACTCTGTAGGTTTGTTTTCCCTTTGATTCAATGTTGTTTGATAGAAAACATTAGAACTTTAAGGGGTGAATATTTCCTGTAGACGTAAAGGAAGTTTTATGCATAAGGCATAACATCCATCACAGTTCTTTCAGTTCTGTTATTGCATACTCATGATGTGGTTTGCATTAGTTTAGTCGTACAGTAAATAAGAACACATCCTGCAGGGCAGGCCTCAGTGCGGAATAGTAGCGTCAGAGACAGATGCAATTAATGAGTCTCTCAGTCTGTCTGATAGAACTACAGTGAGCTGCCGCTGTGCAAATAACTCTCATAGTCGAAGTTTGTGATAGGCAATTTAAAGAACTCATTATTTTTATGTAATCGGTATGAGAAACCCCTTGTTCTCCATTTCCGAATTAATGAAGCGAGGGCGCTGCAAGGAGATGAAATCTGTTTCTTCCCAGGTGCTTTGATGATTTCAAGTGAAGTGACCGGAAGAAGTACAAAAGAATATGCGTGACACAGTATAATTGGCCTTTGTCTTCAGTCAGACATCCAGACTCTGTGTGTTCTCTATTGAAAAGAGATCTAACACACAGGGAGATGACACATGGGGCACAGCTGCTGCTGAAAAGTCTAAATATCAAATGCAAGAAAAGGCCAGATGAGCGGGCTAGTGCGTTGCCACCGTGCAGCTACTGCCAGTCATGACAGGGTGAGTTTACTGTACATCTTCTTTACTGTACTGATTTATAGCTGTATGAAGGCTCTATGCTGCTGTGAGCATTTATAGTCGTGCACGCTAGTTAGTGGTGGGTTTTCTTTTTTGTTTTAAGAGTATTTTTTGGTGGAGCAGTGGTTAGCACTGTTACCTCACAGCAAGAGGGTTCCTGGTTCGAACCCAGGGTGGGGGAGCCCTTCTGTCTGGAGTGTGCATGTTCTCCCAGTGTCAGCATGGGTACTCCAGCTTCCTCCCACAGTCCAAAGACATGCAGGTTAATTGGTTACTCTAAATTGTCTGTAGGTGTGAATGTGAGTGTGAATGGTTGTCTGTGTCTATGTGTCAGCCCGGTGATAGTCTGGTGACCTGTCCAGGGTGAACCCCACCTCTCGCCCATTGTGAGCTAGAATAGGCTCCAGCTCCAAAATGAAATGAATGTTGTTAAAATGCCATTACATTTGGTACAGAGATCATTCTGACTTGTTTAGGACTCAAAGTTCAAAGTTTAGCACTTGGTACTTGAGTTTAGAGAGTTAAGACGTACTTGTGACTTCTGATAAACAGAGTTACATATGTGATTTGTAGATTCCTCAATATTTATTAAGGCCAAAGGTCTGGTTCTTTCTTAAAGAAGGAATGCTTACCAGTGCAAAATGTTATGAGGTTAGGGTCAGTCAAGGTTACTGTATGTGATTTAGAGCAAATGTAGCTTACACAACTAGCCATTAGAAATTGTTGTTAATATAGCTGTCAGACATTTTTTGAATTGACTGTCTCCTGTGGTTAAAATGCCTTTCATGATGTTTTATATTACTTCTCCACATTTTAGATTCCATGTAATATCAGGTGTTATTTTCAGCAAGGCTCATTACTGAGTACTGTATGGAGAGAAAATTATAGAGTTCTATTTAAAGTACCACTTCAGTGCCACTTTGTTACTTCTTTTACTTTGAGTGTTACATCACAGTATAGAAAAGCACTTAAAGCTTTTCAGAAATACCTAAAGCCAAACTACTCTCCTATGCAGTGTTTGCTGAGGTCAAGCAAATAAAATATTTGATGCTGCAGTAGATATACTTCTACACCAACTCATTCTGACCTGGGATTTGTTAACAAGGCTTTTGTCTGCGCAGTGATCAAGGTGACGATCTTGGCGTGCCGAACAATGGGTGTGACCCAATGTCACGACATCTCGAGAGAAGCCTGCGATCCCATGAGGCTTTTACAGACGGACGGTTCCATCCAAAGCTTCACTCTGGATAATATCCTGCTCGTTATAGTGAGAGTAATTCCACTTAATACATTCCTCAGTCATGCTTTCTTTCCATTATCTCAATAAATCCAATGCCTCATATTCGGCATTCAGTCAATGCCTTATTTCCTCCTTTCTTTGCAGAGGCAGGCTCTTTGCCATTAAAAGTCTTTGCCATTAACAGTAGTGTAATTTAGGGTGTAATTTAGTGGAATTGTGTGGAAGCCGCAGTGTGAAATTTGAAAGCCGACTGAATTCTTCCAGGGACTTGATGGCAACTGCATTGTTACCTGCTGTGTAGCAGTTTTCAGAGATTTTAGATTGATTTTCTTTCTGCAGTTTTTTAGCGTGAAGCACGGATGTGACATAGATTGCCCAAATGCACCAGTATAAGTCACTCCAAAGAACGCAGTGAAAATGGTCTTTTCTACCGATGATAACAATGAAGAGACTCCTTATATTCAGAGTAATCACAGTAGAGGGTAAAGACAAGTCAGATGGAGACCAATGTCATTTCAAACGAAAAAAAACAAAGACTCATCTTGGTACCAAGTTTACCGTTAAGATTATGTGCCACATAAAGTGGTATCAAAATCCTCTTCAGAAACAGCTTACAGTTAGGATTAGAGAATTGTCATACATTAAAGAGCTGTACATAATATCAGAAGCTGCAAAAAATAAAGCAGCAGAAGGATCACAGTTGGTGGCAGTGTTTGTTTTGCAGATGAAAATGATTATGAGAACTCTGGCAACAACTGCCACACATTTACAGACAAAAATAAACTTTTTTTTTTGCTTTATATCACTTGTTATTAACTCTCTGTTTAGTAATCATTAAAACATTGCTGTAACACTGAAAAAATGTATTTTGTTACCAGTATTATCCTGTTGCTGAAACTGAAGATGAAGCTGCATACCTGAAAAACAAGATGCAGACTTCACACATAATCCCTCATGCTTAGAAGTATTGTATTTTAGAAAACACGTCAATGGCAATAAACAGTGACAGAGTCTTAACCAAACTATCTGTACAAGACAGCATGACAGATGTGCTGTATAGATCTAATATCTGCCTCTGCAGAGTTGTGGAACAGGCACAAGAATGTCTGAATATGACTACAATCAATTCTCACCCAGTGCAGATCAATAATACAGTACACAGAAAAGCAGCATCGAACAGCGAGAAAGAAAACTAAAGTTGTATAGTAAATCTGGGAGGCATCAGTAAACTTGCACGCTATGACATCACGAGTCGGTGCTGTGCATGGGGCTTAAGCAGGGTTTGCACAGATTAACAATAAAAGATGTTTATGGTCCAATCAAGTCATCAGTATGAACATCAATTACATTCCTTCAGGGGAAGGAGGTGTTCAGTTTCTTGGTTCCTACACTAATGCCTGAATGTCCGAGCTTTTTTACTTGGAAAAATAAAAAGTAAAGCCTTTTGTTTTTATACATCATTTCGACAAATGTAACAGTGCTGTCAATTCACTGACAGTAATCCTCCTAGGCTGAAAAATGAAGCCTGAGACGAAGTGCAAAAAAACTGCAGTTCCTCAAATGGCCACTGGAGGCTGGCTCCAAAGCAGATTCAGTCACAAAGCCTCGCTTTCGCTGCTGATATTCATATGTATGTCAAATGAGTTGATAAATAGTGCCTACTCATCTTTCCCTGCAGATAACAAGATATACAACCCACATATCTCCTTTTGAACAGGCAACACACATTTAAAAACAAATGTTTTGAAATAAGTATAGAACTATTAACTATAAATTGGATATAACTTACACTGGAAACCTTCTGTTGTTGTTGTTGTTGTTGTTTTTAGCTTGTTACACTGCACAGCCTGATAGGCTTTAATAATAAAATGCATTTTCAGTCCCTCTACAGCCTGTAATCCTACATATCTCTGTATCATGATGTGGTTGAATATTATTTCTGGCCTACACAATTCAAGTAACGTTTTAATAGACCTAACTATCTTTAATTAATTTTAATTAAAGATATGTTAGCACTAACCAAATGTTTATTTCTTACTAAAATTCAGGACATTTTACTTCAATTCAACTTTCCTTTAATTAGACCATAAAGGGATGTTTAAAAGAAGACTTCCGTTGTATGCCTCACAGATTAGGTGGCACAATGCACATTCTCCTCTTAATACCACTGCACTTTTGAACTAACCCTACTAGTACTGTATAAGCAAACACACTGTGAAAGCAATGTGGAAATAGCAACCACCTGGTGTGACTTAAGCTCCATTCCTCCATCTACCTCTAATTGGAGTTCAATTACTGTACGCTTGTTAGCACTTTCAGGAGTGTTTGTTAATTTCACAGGGTTTCTTTCACCGGAAGGCTTTGTTATCTGTCCCAAGACATGGAGCTACATGTGCTCTATGACGACACCTTTATGTAACCATGTTGGCCACTGGCGTCATGTGAATGTCCTCATTGATGCTTGTCCACCCGTCCACTTTCTCCCGGTTGATTACCTTTGACACCTTTCCAGTGGATGCTGTGAGTGGTTTTGATTTGGTGTTCACAGACAGCTGACGTCTGTTTCTGGTGTTCATTTGGACTCTTGTCCAGTGTCCTTGTTGTTGTGTCAACTACTATATAATGCGCTGCTGATAACGTTGGCCCAGAATGTCCCTTCTAAATTCAGCACAGTCGGCACAGGAAAATATTGGTAGCTGGGGAAGTGCCACGAAAAGCAGTGTTTTTTACCTAGACATTGCTATGTTTCCAGCCATGATAGTACCACAAACAGCAGTGTTATTTTACCGAGACAATGCTGCGTTTCCAGCCATGATAGTGCCACGAAAAGCTTTTTTTTTTTTTCTTTTTTTTTTTGTGTGTGTTCGTTTGTTCATCAACAGCTTTTCTTCTCATGATTGTTGCACCAACATTTTTTAGAGTCCAAATATAGTCTTTTCCCCAACCATAACTGTTTATTGTGCGTAATGTATGTAAAGTTTCAACGTATCTGCTGCATAAAAAGGTAAATTTAATGAAATTTATCTGTGGTTTGCAGACTATGCCTACATTTTTGCTGCAGATTGGGTAGAACGGCCCTTACTATTCGTCGTCAATATTGTCAGTGGTGCTTAGATTCAGAGGTTCCCAGTGGAGCTTTCTTGTAAACAATCAAAAGTCATGTTTACAGCTGAAATGAGTGAAAACAACCGAAGGAGTTTGTGTTGTGTTGTGTTGCTTTTGTGAAACATAATGGGGAGCCACTCTTCTTCATGGTGCTGCTAATGGTCAAACACTCCACAGAGTACTTTGAGATACTGCATATATACTGTATCTGTGTGAGTGGGCCATGCGTGGCCCTCATGCTGCGGATGTTACTGATGTAATGACACTTGAGTTGGTTCCATCGGCTGATAGGGACTGTGGTTGATGGCTCTAAACAAGCTAGTAGGGGAAAAATAAGAATCTTAAAGTTGAAATATCAAAATAGCATATGTTAAATTTGAAAACAAAAAACAAAAAGTGACATACTGTATCTTGTTTTGCAAGCTCACTCAGCCTGATGTGCTCTATCTGTTACTACAAGCACAAGAACCAAAGTGCCTCCGTCTCTCCTTCACTCCTTTTCCCAACATGCAGTTTGACGCTGTAGTGACAATCTGTTAGAGAGGCTGAGAACACACTAAAGCTTTTTCTCACTGAGGATTTTCCCCCAGTCTTCCCTTGCAGCTTGTACTGTATTTCAGATTCATACACATCTTTACTGTCTCTCTGTGTATTTCATATTTTACATTCCCACTCCACATTGTTAGCAAACTATAGCAGGCACTACTGTCACTGTTTTGTGCTCTTGTACACTGTAATGAAATCTGAAACAAATCATGTTTTACTTGCACCGTGAAAATCTCTCTGGAAACAACCTGAGCTGTCCTGTAAAGCCTGAAGATGTACCCGGCTAACGCCTCTGCAGTTGGATTAAATTATTACATCCCTCCTCTACATTTTCAATATGTTCAGTCCATTGCAAATAGAGTGTACGTAAGTAAGGCTATGTAAGTTTCCACAGGGATGACATGCTACAGCAGGTGGTTTAAAGCACACGTCGAGAAATAAAAACAGCAGCAGCAGAAATAGACTGTAAACTTATAAAAGACATTAATTATGGGGCAGAATAGTGCCACAGCTTCATTAAACAATGGTATAATGCCTCAGCAGACAGCGATTAAAATGACCATTAATGCAAGCTAATACCACTATATCTCTCTTCTGTCAGAGCCCATTAGATGCCCAATGAAGAAGCGTGTTTTAGCTCATTTGGATCAATCTCTGAGTGAGTTAATACTAAAGAATCCCAGTCCATTTTGCACTAAAAACCTCTCCAAACACAACATTAAAGGTCATTTTTCTCTACAGGTTTAAGTTTATGTCGCACTCTGACGATGAGTGGTGGTGACTGTGACATTACACTGTCATTACAATGAGTTAAAGCTCATTTGGTTGGAAGAGCTGATATAAGCTGAATAAAGTTGCACTCTGCAGATTTATTGTTAATAGATTAGCTAAGGGCTGTGTCTCTTGATAAGAGAGTGACTTTTATTCATCCTAATAAATCCTAAAATGTTTAACAACGGGTTTTATTTCTTTATTGCTAGTTTTGTTAGACGTAGCTCTGTGGATTCAAAATGATATACTATTGCTAAGTGGATGTTTAACTTATAGAAGTTAAACATGCCTTGCATACACAGTGTTGTTGTGGCACTTCCAAAGCTTGGATGGGCACAAAACTGTCCAGGTTGAGTCATCTGAAGTTAAGCGACTGTGTTGAAAATATTTCATTTTTTTCTTAGAAGAAAAGGTTAAAAGAGACGTTAAGGACCTTTACTGCAAACACATTCTCACTCTGACCTTGCCACAAATCAGCATTTGGTCATGGACTTTCCACATCGACGTAAGATTTGCAAGGCATCCTGGGTGCGTCGGTTGTTGACATTCGGTGACACCGTGTCAACGTCAGCCTGTTACATGTATCACCTGTTTTAAAAATACACTTCTGTTTTCACAGGAAATGTTCAGTTTGCATACAGTCTCTTTCAAAATGAAAGCACTACATTGGTACACCACAAATTGATGTTTTTTGTTGTTACGTTGAGCCAACACATGCATGTGGTTGGGTTTGGTAAAAAAAAGAGCAGGGTTTAGCTTTACAGTCACACTGGACGCAAACAACCAGCCTCCCGGGTGAAAGTCAGTGATTGTTGGACCCGTCCACCACCTCTCCCACCTACGCTGCTCATACTTATACTGTATTTTTATACTTGAGTTGTTGAAGGTACCTATGTTGTCATGTTTTTTTGCCATATTTTACACAACCCTAATTCTTAAAAATAGTTGGGACACAGTTTAAAATTGTAAATTAAAAGAGAATGCAATGATTTGTAAATCTTTACCGACTTATATTCAGTTGAACACAGTACGGAATCAAGATATGTAATGTTCAGACTTATAAACTTAGTTGTTTATTATAAATATACACTCATGTTGAATTTGATTCCTGCAACAAGCTCCAAAGAAGTTGGAACAGGGGCAACAAAAGACACCTGCTTGGAAAATTCCACAGGTAAACAGGTTAATTGAATGCAAGGAATTTATGTATTTCAGTAATATCATGAAAATATTTAAATAATCCCGAGAAATCTGCATGTCAAGAGCGAGGCTGAAAACCAATATTGACTGCCCATGACCTTTGACTCCTCAGGCTGCACTGTATTAACAACTTTAGAAATCCATTGTCTGTAAACACAGTTCATCGTTGCATCTACTAATGCAAGTTAAAACTCTACCATGCAAAGTGAAAGCCAGATATCATCAACATCCAGAAACGCCGCCGACTTCTCTGAGCCCGAGCTCGTCTGAGATGGACTGATGCAAAGTGGGAAAGTGTGCAGTGGTCTTACAAATCCACATTTCAAATAGTTTGGGGAAATCATGGAGGTTGTGACCTCCGGGCTAAAGAGGAAATGGACACCAGCACAAAGTTCAAAGCCATCTGTGATGGTATGAGGGGTGGGGGTTTGACCATGGCATCATGGGTAACTTCACATCTGTGAAGGCACCATGAATGCTAAAAGGTGCATACAGGTTTTAACAACATATGCCACCACCCAGACGACTTCTTTTTCAGTGAAGTCCCTGCTTATCCTGTAAGACAACGCCAAGACACATTCTGTACGTGTTCCAACCGCGTCGCTTCGTAGTAAAAGTGTGTGGGAAGTAGACTGACCTGTCTGCAGTCCAGATGTGTCTCCCACTGATAATTGTGAAGTGTGACATATGACTAGGGAGACTCTGGACTGTTGAGCAACTAAAGTCGTATTTTAAATAAGAGTGGGAAAGAATTTTACTCTCATAACTTCAACAATTAGTGTCCTCACTTCCCAAACACTTACTGAGTGTTGTTAAAAGAAAAGATGGGTTGTAGTTGGCTTAGTGGGGAGAGCTGGCGCCCCATGTGCAAAGGCTCTATAAAATAAATATAAATATCTTGCCTCTTTTTTGTATTCAATTTAATATAGGCAAATTATTGCATTCTGTTATTAAGTTTTTGAAGGCGCACGACTTTATTTTGGAATCAAGGTTGTATTTTTCATTTACATGTAAAGTACTTTTAGTATAATGAATTTGCTGTGTAAATTAAATCGCCATTGTCATTTTGTTTTGTCTCCTGAATTACTGCACCTGGTGGATGACAGAATAGCTTGCCTGTGACCATTAAAGGTCTCATATTTAAACGTGTGGGTAACCTTATAAAACCATTGCAGCTGCAGCTAAACTCCTTAGTTAGGTCTAGGAATAAGATCACAGTTTGGCTTATATATAAAATGAGTATTAATAATAAGTGTTCGGAACGAAGTTAATGTAACGTGAAGTTTCTTAACTGACACATGACATGCATCACATGACATAAGTTGACATACTTAAATTGTTAAAATAGATTTAAAATAGATTAAAATAGATTTTTGGTTTTACATGGGACGCGAACAGCAGTCTACTGGATGAAAGCCCTGTGTTTGTTTCAGCCATTCACCTCCCCTCCCTCCCACTCTGAGCAAACTTTCTCACTTTTTACCCCACATCACCTGACTTCTCTGTTCCTGTAATAATTAAAACAGCCACTAGAGGTTGCCTTTTAACAAAAACCATACATATGGGTCATAATTTCGGCTAAAAACAACCTTTGGGCTCGTAGTTTGCAGTAGGAAAATCTCATAATTTCATTTTATGACCACTAAGCAGCAGTAGAACAAGCTGTAAACACAGTACTGATATATTATCACCCTTTAATGTTGATGTGGCTCATGTGTTACCAAACAGTTGGCCATTTACAGACAGACAGACAGACAGACAGACAGAGAGTGACCAATATTCACTCTCCTTGTATCTCTGTTTTGGTCTCCACCAACTCCTGAGGAAAATACATGGCTCTTTGGCTGCTAAATGCTCCACTACATTAACCAGCTCGTCTCTGACTGTGTCCCTGTGCTGTTTGGTGCTGTGCAGGTAATGTGCAGTTTACACTACAGCGAGTTTTGCAGAGCCTTTTCATGGTAAACAGCTGTCAGGCTGCAGAGTTGTGTGATAATTCTCTGCGGGTTTGTGACCCGTTGTTGACATGGAAGTATTGATGAGTGCAGCTTTAGGGTGATGTTGTGTACGACTAACAGCAAGTAAAAGATTCTGCATCAACTATGCTTTATACCAAAAAATGAATAAAATAAATTTAAAATATTAAATAAAAAAACAAACTCAAGGACCTCTGCCTTAACTGATGGAGTTTGCTCAGTGTTGCTGCATTGTTTTGTTGCTATTGGAGCAACAAAGTAATTTATATTTCCAGCAGGTTCTCTTAATCCTGCTATCCCCTTACAACACAAATTAGAGCTAAAACAATGACTAACTTAATCCATCGGCTGATAGACAGAACATTTTAGGCTCGGTTTTTTTAATAAAGGATGAATTATTTATGTCATTTTTAAGCCAAATGCCAAACAATGCCTGGTTCCAACCAATGCAACGTGAGGATTTGCTGCTTTTCTTTGTCTTAAGTGATAATAAAGTCACTATTTTGAAGATTTAGACTGTTGGTCAGACAAAACAAACAATCTGGGGATGTTTTTCTGGCGGGAAAATACAAGTATAATGACTTGTATTGGCAGAATAATTTATCAGAAGAACACTGATTGATTAGCTGCAGCCCAAAACATAATATTACCAAGTTTGATGTCCAAGTTAGGACTCTGGGTTGGTTTTGAAGTTCGCAGTGCCCCATCAGAGTGCCGTTTATTTGTAACAGGGGAGATAAAAAGCCTCAGCGCTGAAGATAAAAGCTGGAATCTGTGGATTTGTGGAAAAACACAGTCCAGTTCAATTCAATATTGTCACTGCCCGCTAGAAGATATTGCCAACAGTTGCCAGGTCATGCTCCACAAGAGATGGCAGTGTTAACGTATTTTAAGTAAGACGTCTCACACTCAGCATCAAACACGATTAATATACATTTGATGAATTCCCTGTGCGATTAGCACTGTTGCCCGTTCATTATTACAAGAATCAGCGTGTTAAAGAGGGAGACTGCTGGTGATATTTTGCCTCAGGGTGATTCTTCTCAAGCTTCCTTTTGATTATAATTGTGTATGGAGCTAAGAATATATGCCTTTCTTTCTTTTGGAGCCTTGACAGGGACTTGGCTGGCCTTATAGCTGTGGAGACATCACGCCTCAGACTGCCAGCCCATTGTAAATATGACAGGCTGTCAGAGATATGCAGCAGTTTTTTTGTTCGATTAATTGGATTTGCTGTCTGAGTATGCAGGGACAAGGCGACAGAGGAAAGCTAATACCAGACAAACATGCTTAGACAGGTCACTGCATGCTGTGTATATAAAGTATAGTCATATTGAGGACACTTATAGTTCATGTTCCTGATCTTGTATGTTCTAGACTGCAAATAGGGTTGCAAATTAAGCAAGTTATAAATTAAACCAACAGAAAAAACTTGTTTCCCGGCACATACATCTTGTTATCCTAGTTTCTTCTCGCCTCCCAGGGTTGTGGGCTCACCAGTCAATCAATTTTGCTGCATAGCAGAGTATTTACAGTTCATTAATGAGGCAGCTGGGGACGAGAATGCCGGGACAGAGAGCTCCGGGGACAAAACAGACATTTGAAGGAGAACAAGAGGAGTGACAGAGTTACAAAGTGTACATCTGAGAGAGCTCGTGTTTGGGAGGCGGATAGGGGTGGAAGGCTGAACTGAGAAAAGCAAAAAGCTTCATTCTCTAGGCTTTAGCAGTGTCTTCATTATACATGTGTCTGGGAGGAGACAGGCGGCGAACAGCGCAGGACACACGCTTCACTGTGCTGACCCTTGATAATCAGCACTGCTAAGCCTCAGTGTGACCATACTTAACATTTGATTCCCAGATTTTCTTCTCAGCTATGACATCCTCTTAAATGACTTTCATATTTGTTTTCCATAGGCAGCAAAAGCTTGAAATCGTTTGCTCAGGAAATGAGTTGCGTTTATAGAAAGTAGCTTGGTTTTCTGTCTGAGTCTTAGCAGTGCTTTGGCCTCCCAGTAGGAAGGAAGCACATGGCGCCTGAAAAGAAATAGCATTTCAGTGCATCCCCTGCAGTCGATAAGGAGTTGTCATCTTGCCCCACCTAACAAAAGCCAAGCCTGTCAGAACCAATATGAGTCCTCATCGATTTAAATACCCCCCCTGTTTTCAGCTGAGCCAACAGCAGGGGGGATTAGGAGCATAGTTTCGGCTATCGGAGCGATGGATCTGGACACGCCATCAGTTATTCAGGAGTAATTTGATTTAGTGGCTGACAAGCAGGCCGTATTGAGTCCAGGGAGGAGGAGTGGGTGAGGGGCAGTGGCAGGTGTGGTGGTGGTGTGAGGAGTCATAACAGATTAATAATTCTAATTGACAAGTGGCCAGCGCAGGGAGCCGGGCCGAGCCCCTTGTGCTCGATGGATGTCATTTATCAGCGCAATAATCGAGGGGCCTTGGCTGGTTGGAGTTGGCTGAGGCGAGGTGAGGCAAGTTAGGGACCCGCATCTCTTTTTATTTGAGGTCTTCTGTCAAAGTGCAAGCGGAGGCCTATCAGAGATCAAACTGCTTCTGAGCTAACATCTATCAGGAGGCTGTGGCCGCAGATGTCCCTTGGCTAGTCAGTCAATGCAGGAGCTGTCCATCTATCTCCCTTTGTTCCCAAGGCGTTAAAGCCATCTCTCACACATTGTGGTTTTCTACTTGCAAGGACATGCAGAAGAAAAGTTTTTGTCTCATTGGGTGTTCTGATGAAAACCCAGACACAGAACACGTAATAAACTAGAAGGTATTTGTTCAGAGACTTCTGCAAATACCTTAGTAACCATAGAAACCATCTTACCAAGACAAATGTATTATCACCCATGTGGATGTTGGTTTACACCACTGACAGACAGCCTGTTGTTGTAACATGAGGTGACAGATCCAGCCAACATGTCTGCTGTTGCCCATTATGGGCAGGATATCAGCTGAGGTCTGGGTTCACTGGCGGTGGTTGGTCCCATATTTTTGGCCCCAATTTGACTGTGTTTGTGCTGCCCACTGTCGACCCCCCGTATGGACCCTCCATAGGCCATGATTAATTGTGTTTGTCTGACCGCCACATTCTGCAATGGTGGTACTGTGTGGGTATCTGTGGGCAAGCCTACACAGTGTTGCTGACAGTAAGGCAGTAGAGGCCCAGTGCTTGCTGGGAAACCACAAAAACCAACTGGTTATAAAGTCAAACTATAAATGACATGCATATGTAACTCACTTACACTGGCTGAGATGCTTTTGAGGAAACATAATGCTGCCGGGATGAACAAAATGAAGATGAGGTTGGTTGAGTCACGGTAATGCACTGTGCTATCATTTATGCACAAGTGAGATCAGTGATAATAGGCCACTAGGAATGTCTAAGATATTGAGATTGAAATTTTATACTCGACCTTGAAGACCTTATTCAAACAGTGTGACCACAAGGCCAATACTGTAGCTATTCTGTAGTTGCGCAGCTATTATGGAATTTCAAACATTCAAATTTCCACTTTTTGTATGCATCTTAAGCACTTCTCAGCCAAAAATCAAATGATCAAAAGCTCCAGAAAAGTCTCTGAGTGAACTGTCTGGTGAGATTATTTCAGTTGCAAAAATGTAACCTGGCTGTAACTAGCTACATTTGTTATAATTCATTTTCAAAGTAAATAAATGTATAGGCCATTTATTAAGGAAAAAAAATATTCAAATCCCTGCTTGTGGGCTTGCAGTTGCATGTAACCAGCAGAACCCAGGGAAAAAGGCAGAACAAGCAAATGTTACTATTCCCCTTTTCGACAGACATGGGCTGGCTTGGCTTGGTTTGGGACGTCAGCCCGACACAGCAGGGGTTTGCATTTCCATTACAACAGGGCTACCTTCTTGAAGATGTGTCTGATGTCCCGTTTATACGACAAGATTTCAACTGAAAACGATAAACTTCAGTTGCGTTTTGGCCGATCGTTTACAGGACAGCAGCATTTTGGGTGCCTGAAAACACAACATTTTGAAAATGGGTTCCAGAGTGCAATTTTTTGGAAACGGCACCGTCTCCGTTGTCATGTAATCTTGCAATATGCAGTTCCTCTGAAAACGGAGACTTTTTACACATGCTCATTACGCTCCCAGTCACTAGGGATGCGCAAGAAAGTCGACCATCACAACAACAATGGCGGACTCCCGAGCTCTGCTTGTGCTGCTCACCCTATTGATTTTATCAACGTTTCCCCATCATAGTGTAGATTTACTGTAGCAACTCCACCTCGTCGACCGTCCAGACAAAAGTTTGTGTAGTTGCCATTTTGTTTGTTGGCATGTATACTGCAGCGTTTTTGGTCATTTCTGTGGATCTGTGTGCACGGCGATTGTTATCAAAACGTTGTCGTCTAAACGCGGAACTTTTTCAAAATGAAAACGATAAACCATTCTGTTTTCAGTGGATCGTTTTCGTGTAAACATGGCCTTAAACTGGTGACGGCTTGTCTGAAGTGATGACGCTTTAAAGCAGAGTGCTGATCCATGGCTGGAGTTCCCAGTTATCTTTGCTGCATGAGTTTTTCAATCACACAGCAGGACAGGTAAAAGAAGTTTACCTGTTTGAGGTGAGCTGTTTGCAGAGGTGCAGGAAGAGCCTGTTGTCTGCAGCTCTTCATCAACATCTCACTGTGGCTGTTTCTACTTTCACTTTCCTCCCTGCCGTATTATTAGACTTGTCTTTATTGAAGAAAAGCTGCTAATTAAGTTCAACTAATTCAGTAATAACACCTTCCATTCCCTATAGATTCTTCACAATAAAATTCCCAAGTTATTTTGTTCTGTAAAAACTTTTATAGTAAAGCAACAAAATAATGAAATGTAAAGCTTTCAGCAGCAACTTCACACAACTTCTATTACAGCTGATAGCAAACATGAAGCAGTAAAATAAAGCAGATATGAAAGTAAATACAGGATGCAGGAGAGAAACTAAACTCCAAACCACGTACTGACATACTGAGTGCTGAACATAGAGGCTTTTAAAAACACCTTTCTCTCTGGTCTCCTGCAGACAGAGGTGAGAAGAGTCACACACACAATTGTTTCAGGCGGAGAAGCAAGATCGTCGGAACTTTGCTGCGGTCAGCAAGATGTCGCCGCTATCCGCTTGAGGGTGGGCAGCCTTGCTTTTGGACCTACCTAGTTTGAACAGGTCATGGAATTACTTACTTTAAACCTGTTTTTTGTCAGAGTCATGAGTGCATGTCATGGCAGTATGCATTTCACAATAAAACTGTAGTTTGGAACTTTTATAAAAATAACTTGTCATAATCGTCACTATATTCACACTGAAGTACAGATATTCTGTAAAACAAAAAAAATAGATAAAAAATCTTGTCCCTTCTCATTGCTTGTAATGGCGTTAGCCACTTCCTCCTTTGCCTCTCTCCACTGGAGTTACCTATCTGACTGTCACCACTCCCTCCCTGTCTTTCATTTGGCAGTCCTCCCTCTCTGTCCTCCACATCCTCCTCTTTGTCATCATCCTCCTGAATAGTACGATCTGACCTGTTGAATGTGAGCTGTCTGAGTCATAAAAAAGATTCTGTGTGCCCCATTCCTCTGTCTTGTCGCACCTGTGTCCCGCCACCACATTTTCTTAAGTGATTCTTGGTCAGACGTCTCTAAAGGCTCTGACAGATGCGGAAAACGCAGAAAATCGAACCTGTTCTGACAACTTTAATGACGGACGAAAGTTTGGGACAAAGCATGCAAACATGATTGACACAACGTGAAGTCGTATTTATTTTTAGATGTGCAACAATTTCAGACGAAAAAATTGGACTCGGTGCAAAGGCCTTTAAACTGTAAGATAAGAAAGTTTGAGACTAGCAAATGTCCCTGCGCTACGTTCCCTGGATCCGACCCGACCCGGCCGTAATTTCCCGCCACTATCCTCGGGCTGGGGCGGGCCGGGTTCCTCATAATAGACCTAAGCTATGGAACCAACTGGCTGCGCACATGTGAGTTGTCGACGGTGACAGCGTGTGTGTCAGCTTCGTCGAGTGTACCAAGTGCAGCATGATCATTGGGAACGATGGGGGAAAAAAGACAATGAAAAAAACACTGTTGACACTCAGCCTTGGAGACTCGACATCTCTGATTGGTTTTCCTTCAGCTGCGGTAGATTCAATCACATGCCGCTAGAAGGAGCAGGAACATGAGAGACTATCTGTAACACTGTGTGGATATAGTGACAGTGTCAGCAAATACGACAAAACGTCATTTTTTATAAAAGTTCACAACTGGAGCTTAAAACACACATCACTGGTGTTAACCTTCTCTCTGTCTGCAGAATCATTCACAACTCGGCGTCAATGTTCCTGTAAGTAAATGGCTGAACTAATCCACCAGAAACTTTGAATATTGTTCACCCTTGTCATATTTAAACATAAACTCAATTCCGATATTAACCCGAAATTTAATCATAACCCTAAGCCCTGTAAAAGTATTTCTTTATCTTCCCACCCAGTTGAGACGTTGGTCCTTGGAAGAATAGAAGTACAGGACGCACACACACCCTGACACAGGCAGAGCTGAACAAAATGACAGCTTAGTAGAAAAAGTGATGAAAACCCTAATACAGACGGAAGCGGAGAAAATCTGCTAAGATATGGGCTTAGGTGGGATGAAGAATGCTGGAAATGAGAGCAGGCATTACACAAGCGTGAGCTGATGGAGATGAAAATGTATCGATCGGTTTGCCTGTTGACCAGATTAAATCTAGGGGTTGTGCATCGAAATTATTAAAAGAGTCTGTACTTGTTTCACATGAGCATAAAATCAATAACCATTTCAGGCAGGCGCTGTTAACATATCCTTTCTTTTGAAGCCACAACTCCCCTGGAGAATTTCTTTAATGCCTTATTGTTGGTTCTCTTTCAGTTGGAGTGTTTTTCCTGGCTTTGATGCATCAAAACAAAGATCTCTCGCCCCGATCATATCAAAGGTGTATTTGTACTGTTAGTATTCTAGACATTTTGATTTGGCTCTGAGAAACTTTGATTTAACAACATGATTTGAATGTAATAAAAACAGGAATGAATCATATTGTACTTTTCATGTCAAGATTAACATTCAAAAGCAACATTAATAAGACAACAAAGAGAATGTGTAACAGGGCGTCGTCAAGACTTGAAAGAATCTTTTAAGTAGGTGCTTAAGTCAAGCTTTACACGAAGACGGACAGGCAGACATACAGACACATTTAATAGTGTACAGACAGTGAGAGTGCCTGTGTCTACTTTATTAGGGCACATCTGGCAGTAGTAGTAGGAAGAATTATCCTTTTGTGCCTCCAGAGCATCTTCAATTCAGGCCGGGGTTCATGAAGGGGTTGGAAATGTTCTGTTCATACGCACTGGTGCGATAATGTCACTCAGCTCCTGCAGACTTTTTGGCAGCACATTGAAGCGGCAAACATTGTTTCCACAAAAGAATCTGTGATGGTGAAGTCTGTCCTGTTCCTGGAATCAATCTGACATAATGGAGCACCATCCTGCTGGAAACATCATCTGACAAAGGCTAGACTGTAGCCTGGAAGGGATCCTGCTAGTCCGTGACAATGTGAAGATACACTGTGGTGTTAACAGTGTACATTGGCTTTATGGGGCTGAGAGAGATTTTTAAGGTGGGGTTGTATGAGATCCATAGTCGGTGTATTACCTACAGTAGATAGTGGTCGGCAAGCCCCCAGTTTGGATAAGCAGACAGGAATACCAACCACGGAAGCAAAGCAATGTGCTGCTGTCGACAGGGGCAGCACCAAAACACACCTAAAAAACACAATATAAGTTGCCTTGCCATCAGATAGCCCTTTCCAGTGGGGAGCTGAAGCCAGCATATCCATTTATGTTCTTTTAAACCAGACTCCACTGACAAAGACAGTGGTTTTACCTTGTAAAACACAGGAGTAGCTTGTCTATTGCTGCCTTGATTTGTTTGTGTTATTGTATGACTTCAGTGAATCTGAACTAACCCTTTAAACACAAAAGACACACAGTAACACAAACAAACCAGGCGGACGATAGAAGAGCAACTCTTTTGTTCTGCAAAGTACAGTTACTGTTTTTGTCAAAGGAATCTGGCGGCTTTGAAGAGAGCATAGATGGACACAATGGCATCAGTTCCCAGTTGGAAAAGCTCTCTGAAGGCGACATAATGTAAATATATTGTTCACTGATAGTGACTTTTTCAGGTGGCTAAGGCCTTGTTCACATGTAGAGTATATAAGAAAAAGCAACCTTTTCAATATATATATTGAAAAGGTTGCTTTTTCTTTGCATTTTGGCCTTTTGTATACTGAAAATTGATCTTTTGTAAAACTCTTGCTCCAACCTCGCCAATAGGACTTTTTACATGTTTACACATACATGTACAGTTACTCTTCTCCACTTCATTAAAGAGCAGAGGTGTCAGAATGCACTACCGAGGTCACTGCTACAGGTGGCCTTCAGGTAATAGCTTTTTTTTTTTTCAGACTTGTTATTTGCCAACTTCTTCCTTTTTTTTTTGCATGATTGGTCAGTATGGCTTTAGGGTTATGGTCATATCCGTGCCTGTTGGTTTGGCATTCCTTTGACAATGCTTCAGTTGTGTTTTGTGTTTTTATTTGGACCAAGATGTTTTTATATCACTGCTTGTGTGGACAGGAACTTTATTGACAACGAATACTGGTGCCCATGAGGACTGGGCCGAGAATACGTTTTGGTGCCAGCCTTGTCCACAGCAGTACATTATTTTGTTTTAAAGAGGCAACAGATTGGATTTGTTTTTTTGTTTTTTTTTAGCTTGGTGCCACCTAGTATCAGCGGTGTTGCTCGCACTGTTGCAACGACCAAATTGACCGTGGGAATCAGAGATAATCAATAAAATGTAGGCTGTAAAGCCACCAGTATGCCTCTATGTATATGTAGAATGAGAAGGTGTGTGGACAGTATACTAAATAAATGAGTAAAGAGACAGAGCAACAATTATCAGATTTATCTGAAGAAAAAACAAATAGTAATGCAAATAATTATACAGTACCACTGCAAACAGCTCACAGTAAATTATACCAGTATGTACAGTATCAGTACAAACAACAGTAGACACGTAAGGGATAATGTATAGTGAGCTGGTGACTGTTAAAAAATAACTCCTGACAGGGGAATGGAACCCCGACGCGCAGCAGAATTTTTCAACAGTCACCGGCTTACTATACATTATCCCGCTTAGAACATGGCTTACTACTGAAACATTCAAATGTTACAACTGGTATCAATATTATTAAACTGCTGGCAGAGTGTGTGGACAGAGGAGAGGCGTTCACCAGACAAACTGTGGCCGTTTTCTGGAGCAGAGGAGAGGATTTTACTCCACTTCTCCCGGTCGGAGGTGCTGGGTGCCCAGTAGCTGCGAAGGCTGCCTCACATTTATGGCCAGTGACTGACATGATCTTGACCGACCAGTTTCGCAATACATGACGCATTTCCTGCCGTAAAGCAGATTTTTTCCACGAAATTTCGCCCCCAGTGGCAGAAGTTTATTACAAAGATTGCAAAGCCACTAAGTAACCTATGTAAATGCTGATAGTCTGGTTTTACTGTGGCCACTACCCTGTGCAACCCACATTATTTTCATCATGATACATTTAGATGCTGTTGCCTCTTTAATGGCGGTACTCCTGCATGTTTCTTCGAACTGGGGTCATGCCGACCGCCATCTACTGTAGGTAATACATTAATTATAGATAAGTGCCTTGATACAACCCAACTTCAAAAAATCAGAACTGTCCGTCTAATGGCAGGACTGAAAGGATCCACACTGTCACCAACATGGCAATAAAAGTATATTTATTAAAAACAGGTTTGAGAGGTTTTTTCGTCCTCTTTGCCAACACTGACTAGATCTGACTGTTCAAATCATTTCAGACCCATTTTCAGGCATCCAGAATTTCCAAAACCTTTTAATCAGTTATGTTCTGACTCTAATAAAAACCACAGCACTGAAACAACACTGTTAAAAGTAATAAACAACCTCCCACAGTGCAGCAGATCCAAGTGATCATTAGTCATTTCTTTTCTCTTAAATATCATTGCCTCCTTTGATATTATGATCATCATACTTATCAGTTTTTGAGGAATTAAGGAATTTGGTTTATTTAGTACTGTATTGCTGACAGATCTCTCAGTTGGTAGTTTATTGCCCTTTTCAATTATTTTATATCCCAGTTACATGTGGAATAATAAAAGTACATAGTAAGTACTGTATGTGCCACTAAAATGAAGCAATCAACTCAACATGAATGTCTTCAGGATATCAAATGTTAAACTACACACAACCCTCTGCATAATGCATAGTGATACATGAAAATACAAAAATAAAAAAGTATATTTAACTATTGTGTAAATAAAATGATTTCCAAACCCCCTCTGATGACAAAGCTCAAAACATGGACACTAGTAACGTGTTTGATAACACTCTTAACTTTAGGTTTGTGTTGACATCACATAGGGTCAGAGCTGAGTTAGTACCTGACTCTTTGATGGGATACTGGGGCTGAGATGGCAAGTGAGAGCGTCATCTGGGTGAATTATGAGAGAGGCCAGAGAAGGTTTGAGTGAGGCCATAGATGTTTGCATCCTGCACAGCAGCTGCAGGAAACACTGGGGTCTCTAGTGGCATTGCTGCTAACTGGGGCTGGTGTGCCATTGCCACATTTGAAATTCATCAGAAGCCCCTTTATTTAAAGAAACTCAGATGACAAGGTGTCAGCCCTCCTTCACTTACCTTTGGCTCTGCCAGTCACTGTCCCGTGGCGTTTAGGGCTCCCAGGTGGAGCAGTTACACCAGATGGAGGCAACCTATGACTGCTCCACAAGGCCCACTTTGTCTTAGCAAATTTTTAGCTTCATGCCAATTTCATTACATTAATCTGCAACACAGACATGGTTTATTAAATTGGGCAGACACTGTGTTCAGATTTAGCCTGATTTCATCTAGGAACTGGTCACCCCCGTCTAATTTCAGAATCATGCTAAATTTCTGCCTGCTTAGTTGTAATTTCATATGTAGTGCCTGAATGATCAAGGATCAACCGGTTGGGCAGCTGGTTGGATTTCTGTCATATCCAAAACTTTGCTTGGCTGTCCTTAATGCTGTCCAGCCACCAGCAAAAATTGTTGGCATTCTATGTTTCTGCAAACCAAGAATACATAACATCTACATGTTTGCACGTCATGTAGTGGATACGTTGAAAGTTCACAGCACAAAAACCACATGGTAACGGTTTGGAAAAGCTTAGAATATAAGGTTTGGGAGGAACAATCTCTGCTGGAAATGCAGCAGTGTCTCCGTTACAGGCAGTGGCCACTTTAGAATGAAAATACAGACAGTACTTACTCACCCTCACGCTGAAAAGAAGTCCAGTGTATTTTTTAATCCACAAAACTCCTTCGGGGTATCGGAGGATAACAGCTAGCCGGAATAACAGCTACACTTGAGGTGCATGGAAGCCACATTTTGAAAATGTAATAAAGCTCTGCTACTGCATTTCAAAAACGTCAGAACGGCTCGACCGTCATAATCCCAGTGCCCTGAAACCGTGGCAAATTGACTTGAAAAGACGTAATTTACTCCACTTTTATAGCATCATTTCTCACCATGGTCAGTTAGCCTGCAGCCGTGCTGTGTTTACATGGCAACTCGCGCGAGACTAGCTGATGGCTAGTGGTGGTGCAAGTTCTCGAGTCTGCCATGTCAACACAGGCTAACTGACCACGGTGAGAAATGATGCTATAAAAGTGGAGGAAAATTGCGTCTTTTCAAGTTAATTTTGCATGCCGCGGCTTCAGAGCACGAGCTGTTCTGACGTTTTTAAAATGCATTAACAGAGTTTTATTACATTTTCAAAATGTAGCTTCCATGCACTTCAAGAAGCTGGCTAGCTGTTATCCTCCGATACCCCGAACGAGTTTTATGGATTAAAAAACTACACTGGACTTCATGTCGGCATGAGGGTGAGTAAGAACTGTCTGTATTTTCATTCTAAAGTGGCCATTTCCTTTAAGTGCCTTAGAACCCACTGGAAAAACAGTGATGGATTGCTACAAAACACCCATTTTTGTAGCTAAAAAGCGACTGGAAACACAGCAGTGACCCACTAAATTGTTTGATGGTTTTGGACAGTGGTCAACTTGGCAGGCACCATCCACCATTCCCTCCCCCCTCCAGTGACAAGGTCATCTTATATTCTACTTCACTTTAGAAACGTAATGCATGAGATTTGCAAATGTAATGTATCTGTTGTTTTCAGAAACCTCAATCAAACTCGACAGAAACTAAATTAAATTCACCAAAACTATCTTGTACCTTTTCTCCATTGTCACACCCCCAACCCCCCACCTAAACAAGCATGTTTGTAGCTTCTGACTGAATCTCTGTGGGTTGGCGTTTAGTTTCTCTCCTGCGTCCTGTTTTTACTTTCGATATCTGCTTTATTTTACTGTTTAATGTTCGCTATCAACCGTATTTGAAGTTGTGTGAAGCCAAGCCAGCCCATGACTGTTGAAAAGCGCTTTTAGTTTGTCTCGCTTGTCATCTAGTTAGTCTGCTGTCTCAACGATTAAAAACTTTGTCTGGTTAAAACGACCTTTAATTCTCAGAGTTAGATGGAAGAATATGCTGATCTGTTTATCCCCAGTGTCTCTCTCTGCCTGTCATTCATTCGGAGGCAGCTACAGTAATCATGTTCTTACAAACATGCAATTAATGGCAACAACAGAAACTGAGAAATAACACTTTAAGTAAAATTTTAAAAGTAATGAACTGCTTATGTGAAAGCAAACTACTCTAATGCTCATTTGGTCTTTAATGCAAAACCTCATTTTACTGAGTTTACGTCTTGCTGCAAAACAGTCTCCTTGTAAGGAGTTTTGTATGGAAATTTGATACAGTGATTGCAATGGAAATGGTGCGCATAAAAATGGCTGCCACTCTGACCGTCCTGCTGTGTTGATTAAAATAGGAATTTCTATACTTATGAGGCTACAAAAAAACAAACTCATATCAGTGTTTTAAAGCCCCTGCCTCTGTCTCTCTAATTAAGAGCATATTGATTTACAATTACTATGATGCTGTACAACTAGATTGAGTATGGCAAGCTGGGTGGAGCAGTCATCTCCCATTGGTTTTCTATTAGAGGCAGTGAATCACTTGAAGGCAGCACGCAGCGCAGAATAGTTAAAATGACTAAACTGTGATGTCGGAGGATGGAGAATGGCAGAAAGGTAACCAGTTACACCTGAGATTTTCTGTAAATGGATCTAAATCACATCCTGTTATTTTCCTCCTGACATAGAACTCCGCTCAGATGCTGCTCTGCACTGATGTATTGTGCTTTCCAACCTTAAGTGCTGTAACATTGGAAGCAAGAAGTAAACTGCATTTGTTTGACAACATGATGGATCTGCTTTACCCATATAATGCTCCCTCACTGCGGCGCCCTCTCTTACTGCTAACTATAGGTGCCTCTTATTTGCGTCACAATCCCAGGACACCGTCTCTTTCTTTGATGCTTAAACCAGTGCATTTAGCTCCTCACACAATATTCAAAGCCACTTAAATCACTCGTAGTACCTGTTCCAACTTTCCACCAACAGGGACTGAACCTATCGTCCCTATCTGCAAGCATTTTGCTCTATTTATACATAACTCACTGTCTGAAGGAGTGTATGTCTCCCTGAAGTAATGCATATGTTGAGGGCTTAACAAGTGATCCAGAAAGACAAGGCTTCTTCGTCACGAGGATACACACACAGTGCTTTACTCGCAGAGCTATCTACCTATGCAGACAGAGGGACGCATTAACCACTGAGGATGCACTAATGCACAGTCAGTCCCGGAGGAGCTTCTATCCGACGGTCGCTGCCTCCGCAGCGCTTGCTGTTTTCATTGGCTCATCACATCCCATCACAGCCCATTTGCCTCTCAGTTAATCCAGTCCTCCAAACCCCTTTAAGTCTTTACCCTCTCAGCATGGGAAAATAGATGCACTGGCTAAACATGTCAGCACAGACTGCTGGAACAGAGGTAATCATCCAGAACATTAAACAGCACTGCAGAAAAAAACCCAGATTATTTGTTGTACCTCAGAAAGTCTTTGATTGGTCTTATGAAATGTCAGCTCACAGTGTCAGTGGAATTTCTGAAAATGAAAAGACTTTAGCCTGAGGAAGGAAAGGCATACTGGAAATGTGAATGTATTACTCTACCTATATGTTCTGTACTTTAGGGTAACTTTAGTGAAATCTTTATCGCCTCACTAAGTCAGATTTTAATGTCCTATATATCTTTTATGGGGTTATTGATTTCTCCGAAGTTAATGATTTAAATCTTAATACTGTCATCACTTTAAAGACACCTTGGCTCACCCATGAGTGTCCATTGATTGCCATCAGCTCTGTTTAAAACAGATTTTCCAGGCTGTCTCTGCAATGAGGACAGAAAGGAAAGAATGATCCTTTACAGTGCCAGAGATGTCTGGCTGTCATCCCTTTCCACTCCACCTATAAAAATCACTTCTGCATAAAGAATTTACTCATGTACCCTCTGGCCACTACTTTTATACATCTAAACAATCTAATTATCAATGCCATTACCTCCACTCTATTGTAATGGAGCTAATGTTGTGGCAAATTGTAGGGAATGCCAGTTTTCATGGACACAGTTATAGCAAGAGTTGTGTCTCATCAGACTGTTTGTAGACCCCATCAAGTGTTCACTCTCCCTCTGTTTTCCTTCTGTTCGCATCTAAAGTGACTCCACTGCTTTTGTTTCAGCCCATTAGCCGCTGTAGTTCTCATATGTTGCACTCTTATTGGAACTCATACCTTATCGTTAGCTGCGCACTTCAGCACACAACTGCCGGTTTGAAGGCTTCAGCCTTTGCTATTTCTGCTGATCAACCAGAAGTCATGGCTCCTATTACACATTACGGGAGTCGTGAATATGAGCAGTGGGGAAGATAACGAGATGAAAGAAAATTTGAATACGCTGAAATGAGTGTGTAGCCCCAAACCTTTTTACACAAAAACTCATAATACGGCAGTCACACCAGCCAAACAGAACACTTTTCCAAAGGAATTACTCCATAAGCACTGACTAATTTGTAATTATATGTAATTTACTTGTGCTGGCCTGGTGATTCCCTATTTCTTTTAGCAATAATAGAAAATATTAAAGGTCCAGTGTGTAGGATTTAGAAAGATGTATTGGCAGAAATTGAATATGATATAATAAGCATATTTTCTTTAGTGTATAATCACCTGGAAATGGAATTGTCGCGTTTTTGTTACCTCTAAATTAGCCATTTATATCTTCATAGGGAGCAGGTCTTCGCCATGTTGCACAGCAGGCTGTTCTCACAATTTTTTAAAATGATTTCCTATGAACAGCAATGCACCATGTGTTTTAAAAGGCTGCGACCACATGACTGATGCGCTGACAAGTAAAGAAGGAAGCAGCCCTGAACGCTTGTTAGGAGGCAGGTTGGGGAGGTGGATAGGTCATTAAAGGCCAGATTTTGGACTGGGACTTTACGCCGAAGTCACGTGTTTGGATCTGTGTGAGCTTTGTGTGTACTTCAAGGTACGTGCTTCTTTTCCTGTAGCTAACCACAGTAACTTTTAAACATAACCTCTGCATCTTAATATTAATTACATAACTGTATGTGAAGGGCATAATGTCATTAGTAGGGTGCAAATTCATAGGATATCATATGAGCTGTTGTGCATGCAGTTTTTGTAGGATATTTGTAGAATGCGTTGTGTGCCACCATGTTTCTACAATAGACCAGATCAAATACTGGCTCCAGTGCGTCAGCCACTGTAGTTAGCAGCCCCTCTGTGACAAACAGAAGTCAAAAAAAGGGTTTTTATTTGTTTGTTTGTTTTTTTGAAAACTGCTTTTTTTGGTGCTTTTACAGATTTAAATAACCAGGTCTGTTTGTTTTTGAGAGGAAGAGGGTACCAAAGTTTGGGAGCACCAGAGTGGTTGGCAGCAGCCCTGTATAGGAACACAAAAAAGGGGAGCAAAGGCTTCAGATAGAAGGGGCATCAATCAAAATGACAAGAAAAATGATTTATGGACACAAATCCCTCTTACTGTTTTACTAAAGTGCATTTTCCGAAGAACCAAATGAAGTAAGGCTTTCCATTTCTATTTGGAGTATATTTACCCATGAGAATGATCACATTTATCATGTCAGAAAAAGATAAGTTTAAATCATCCATATAAAAAAAAGAATTTGAGAAATGTCACAAGTTGGAATGTCATTTATCTGAAGCGATATCCAGCTTCTTCATATCCAGCGAAATCTTTTTGACACAGGGAATGAGAAAAACATGTTCTTTGATGTGTCTGTCACATGACAAAAAGCACAAGGGTCCACTTAAAATGTGAAGCTTTTTTCATTTTTTTTAAACAGAAATTATACAGCTTGGTAAACCTTATGAATTATTTTGAAATGGGTTTTTTGACCTTAGGGGAAATAGGCCATGTAATAAATTTAGAATGTGCTTTATCCATAATAGATTAAGTTTCCAAATCAGGCACTTGTATAAACAACCTTGTTTTATCATCATGAAACACTTTGGATTTCACAACAGCACTAAAACATTTCTTATTACATTTGTTATCATTTAGGCTGTAATCATTAAAAACTAAATATGGTAATTCTGATATTGTATTTGAATACTTTGTCTGTTTACAGGTTTTGGGGATTACCACTGCATTTGTTAAAACAAGTTGAATAAAGCCTTCAGTGTCCTCAGAGGGAGCTGTGTAAAGTCTGGAAAAAAGACTGATGAGTTTGCATCAGTTGGGTCTGAAAACCTCAAGTTTGATGGCGGAAATAAATCTGGAGGCGCCAGGTTTTGACAAGGAAGAGGAACGTGTGGAATAACAAAGACGGTGGCGGTGCAGTGCTTAGCATTGTCACCTCACAGCAAGAGGGTTCCTGGTTCAAACCCAGGGTGGGGGATTTGAACTCCAGGGCTGGGGAGCCCTTCTGTGCAGAGTTTGTTCTCTCTGTGCAGGTTAGGTTAACTGGTGACTCTAAATTGTCTGTAGGTGTGAATGTGAGTGTGAATGGTTGTCTGTTTCTATGTGTCAGCCTTGTGATAGTCTGGCGACCTGTCCAGGGTGAATCCTGCCTCTCACCCAATGACAGCTGGGATAGGCTCCAGCCCCCCTGTGACCCCTAACAGGATAAGTGGTTACAGAAAATGAATGAATGAACATAGACAATCAATTTGGACTCTTTTTATGCCTCCACACTGGTGGTAGGTGTAGCTGGAGGCATTATGTTTTCGGGTAGTCCGTACGTACATCTGTCCCATTCTTGTGAACCATTCTTGGCACAAACGTCCACATTGACTCACTGCGTGTGAAGTATCCATTGACTAGTGCATGAAGACATACAACAGTGGGGCAGTAATTCTTGTTTGAACAATCCATCGTCCAACAGTAGGGGTGCAATGCTCAGTCTAGGGAGTGCTCTTTTACTGTGTTTTCTCTACATATTTTGGGTGTACTTACCAACCTTAAGACTTAGGGAGGAATTTTGAAACCAAAGCGAGGGGTGTAGGTTCGTTCCCTAGAGCAGGTTGAGTTTTCGAGACTATTGGTGACTTTTAAAGAATAAAAATAACAAAAGAACGAAAACAGCCATCTAGTCGGTACACTGCATCAGCATGTTTTGTTGTTACCTTAAATTTGGTCTAGTTTTTGGTTCATGCCTTTAGCACTCCAACAGTGTACTAGGAGGAGAGGGCCGGGATGTAGACTTACCTGCCAAGGACTCACAGCCGGTTGTCTTCTCTGGCCAACACACCCATGGGCCCTTAATGCCTTAGTGAGGCGAAATGGCCCTAAATTGGGAGAAATCCGGGGGAATTGTGACCCTGGGAGAAAACAAGGAGAGGGCAATGAAAAAAGGGAGTCTTCCAGGAAAAAAGGGAGGTTTGTCGAGTGTGATCATGAGCTAAATGGGTGTTGTGTTGAGCACCTCTCCATTTTAATCATTTTTGGAATGGTTTATTTTGTTACTTCATGGGAGCTACCATACTGCTCACCTGAACCACCTGCTGCTGCTCATATGGTACTTCATACTATAAGCCCTACCTCCACCTCATCATTCACCTGCAGGCTCTGTGTCCGTGTTCCCTAAGGGCCCCATTTATTATCATCACACTCCAATCTTTGCTCTCCTGGGCTCAATCTAACCTTGTGAGGATGGGGGGCAAGTTCAGATCCTAGACATGTACCACGTACGTCCTTAAATATCCACGTATAACTTGTTTGACATGGCTGACTGGAATGCAATAATTATTGCTTTTTCTTGGTTATACTTATGAGTGGCAATTTTACCACCAAATATTACAGTACATAGGGTAAGGCTAGGGTTATCTTTGATAGACAGAGGACCCCAGTATCAGGGAAGCTAATAAAAGAAACCCTCTATGAGAAAGTACATTGATGGATGAAAGCTTGGGAAACTGAGACAGTTTGGAAAGGCTGTATTAGGCTTTTCAGACTGCAATAAGGACCCAAGAAGGCTTTGACAAAGTTCCAAGGGGTCCCCTGGAAAGTGATGGAGAGATTAATTTCACACTGCATTTGATCCAGGATACAGTGACACAGGTCAAACCTGCATCATTGGTAACTGGGATTAGGTAGGGTACCGCTCTATCCCTGCAGGTCTTTGGTGTGTCAATATGCCTAATACCTTAGGGGATCCAAGGAGACTCGCCATCAGCTTTGATTGTGGGGTGCATCAATCATTGCAGGAGGAAAATGGGTTTTTAGAGGCAAGTGTGAACTGTGAAAACTATTGCATTGATTACCAGGACATGTACTGCTACTCTTTTGAATCACCGCTGCTCATTATTTAAGTGTAGTAGTAGTCGTAGTGTTTGGGGTCCAACCGCAAGCATGTCAAACAAGTTTTTCACTCGCATGTCTTAAGCAGTGGATGCAATTTCAATTTAATCAACACAGCTGTCTGCACTGGCTTTGTGCAGGCTCACTTCTCAGCTGCATGTCATGGATGTGAACGGGACCTAAAGCGTGGCCCATGAGGCACAGTGGGTCATCCACGGAAAATCAGAAGTTCAATCCCTGGCTCTTCCAGTCTGCATTTCAGAGCATCCTTGGGCAATATACTGAACCCTAAAGTGCTCCTGATAGCTCTGTGTGTGACTGCGTGTAAATATTTAAGCTGAGTAGCAGGTGGCTGCCTTGAATGGTCGCCTTGGCCACCAATGTGTGAATGGGTCAATGTGACATGTGGCGTTTAAGTACTTTGAGTGTTGGGAAGATTGGAAAGGCCTCATACAAGTGCAGGTCAGTTTACCATTTACGCTTCAAGTCCTTTTTTTGGACAATACACACCTAAGTGCAAGCCTATTAAAGAAACATAGAATAAATATATTTATCCGTCTTTGGACAGAGCCAGAGAGCAGAGCACACTCCTCCAATTTGCAGTCCCACAGGTTCTCCCATCACTTTTGCCCAGCGGCTAGGAAGCAAGACATGGGCACTTCCAGGGTATTGAGGAGCTGCAGTGTTTATTCATGAGCAAACTGCAACCTACACTGTACATTTAATGCCACAACTGCACAGAAAGTTTGGCTGCTCCTTTTTAACGAATGACGCTTTGAAATACGCGGACAAGACTGAACTGGTATAGACATTGACAGTTGCTTCAGCGTTGCGCGAACATTTGAGGTCTAGACACAGGATAATTACCACAGGTGTACTTGGGAACAAATTTCTCTTGGTTCTTGTAGGCTTTCCATGGGGCCTTTTCATTTAAAATTTTTAGACCTATGAAAACTTCTACTTCCTCTGTTACCTAGATTAAATGTAAGTCAGACCTGCCACTATCATCCTCAGGGCATCAAATATAGATGCTTTTTCGCACCCTTCGACATGTGATATTGATCCCACCAACACCCTTTGGGGTCTTCTTAAGACACATTTTCAACTCAAATGTAAACCCATCTGTGGCAATACTTGATGCTGAGAGCAGCTGATGTATTATAAAGAGTAAGAAAGTCTGCATCAAACAAAACAAGGCTTTAATGTCAGGTGTGAAACACAAAGTCAGCATTTGTTCAATGTAATGTTTTACCACTTACTTACCTACACTTCGTGTGAAACCAAAGTCAGTGTTGTTTTAATGTGATGCTCTGCAATTTAATGGTCGTCGTGCACGGACATTGGTCACCTGAGGTATTAAAGATGTGTGTCAATGTGTTTCAGCTGTGTCACATAGATACACCAGAGAGTACCCTGTGCCTCACTGTGAGACGCTGAGGGGCTTGACAAAGTGTTGGCACATAACTATATTGATGATTTAATAATTTTTATGAACAGAGTAACACAGAAACCAGTGAGACAACGAATGTCATATGAAAGTCTCCTGCAAAGGGACATTTAGAGAGTGTGTAGGAATTTTAATCATCACTTTCAGTGTCATTAGTATCTAGCCCTTCTCTAGTGGTCTTCCCACATAAAGTGTAGGCTGTTGTACAATTAAAAACTGAATCATCAGGAAATAAATTTCCCATGTGGGCTCACAGAGACAAAATCTTATCAAATGATGCGGTGAAACCTGGTGTCTAATGTGCATCTACTCAGAGATCTGGGAGCCTCTGAGCATCTCTGATGTAAAACATTTCCATTGAACATTTAGTCTATTTATTTAGAGCTGGCCTGACCTGGCTGAGAGTCGGTAATTCAGTGTGCAGATATTGAACAAAGAAACTCTTCCAGTGTAAAATGGCGAGCAGCAGGTGTAGACTTTTTCAAAGCCTTTCCTGCGAGCAGCTTTTTATGGTGCGGAATATTCACAGATGGAAAGTTTCAATTGAGCATGTCATGAATTCTTGTGGTGTTGAGCAGCGACAAAATGATTGGAGGCAACCTCCCCGCTGATCATTCCCGAAAAGTAAAGAGAGCACATCATGGCCACCGCATTAGAATCACTAGGAGATTGATTCTCACAAAGAAATAAGGTTCTGTACCTGCGGAGCATATCATCCTGGGTTTAGCTTTTCTTACCTTACATTTCCTTTCAAATTGTCATATTCACAGAATAAGTGTGTACTTCCGTGGGAAATGACTCGTTATAAGCACATATGGGGTGATGAATAGGTGACTATATCAGTGCGAGTGATGAACGCTCCATACATGGCAACACTGAATATCAGTAGATTTGATCTGAAGGCTTCTGTCACTCTGTATCATTTTAGGGGCTGCTTGCTGCGGTAGTCATCTTGGTGAAGGAGCTCTATTAGTCACCTGCCTGTCACCCATTATCCTCCACTATTCACTGTACAAATTAAGCCTCGTGTGGCATTCAGAACTGATGAACAGAAGTGAAGTCAGTGGATTCCGATCCAACATACGTTTTTTATAATTTGACTCTGAGGTTATTTATTTTAGGAGCTGCTTTTATTCATAGAAGGCTCTCACTGCTGTCAGCAGACTAAAATATTTATAACTGTTCTTAAGCAAGTTAGCCATCCTCCTCAGGACCCAGTGTGGCTTGTCACTATTTGTGCGTATAGATGATTTCAGTGAAAACTCTGCTAGAGAAAAGGTCTTCCCTCGCCATGCTAATGGCTGTAGGGGAGGCAATGTTGGTCTGTTGTTTGGGCGGTCTGGCAGCCACTTTGTGCCTAATTACAGGGCAATCCATCCTGCTTTTGGTGAGCTATTTCATCCTCTCTTTTCCTTTAACACCATCAGCAGTTTGAGATTTCTTGCTTTTACCAAAACACCTCATCGACTATTAAGCAGATTGATTGGAAATTTGGTGCAGACCTCCATGGTTCGGAGCAATGCATCCTAATTACTTGGGTGATGTTTTCCCCCTACACCATCATGAGATTGAAATTCGTAGTTTCAATTCCATTTTATTTTTATTTTTTTTACATTTTGGGGAGCTCACATTCCCATTTTCATCAGCAACAGACCACAGGCTGTGTGTCTGTCTGTGATGTTGTCTTGAGGTGTTTGTTGTCCGACATGAGACTTCTGCATGTGAGTGTATAAGAGAGTATCGTAACTGGGCTGGCAAACGTTGCTGACAGAGTAAAGTACATGCTTTTCCGTAGCTACAGTAGTCAATTGAAAGTGTCAAAACAAGCTCAGGTTTCAGTATAACAACTGTAAAAAGGGCCATGTTTTGTGTTCGCTGCACAGATTACATAAAGCCTGTTTAATGCAATGATATCACAGCATCTTCCAACCGTTCTTCACCACAGTGTTGCTGGACCGTAAAAGCTGCTTGCCAGCTACAAGCCAGGCTGAAGCTACTTGAGTTAGCCTGAGAAAAACAGAGGTGTAAATCACCAGTCTCATCCTGATAACGATATTAAATTGATTCTTTGGAAAATGATACAATATTTGCTGATATTAAAAAAGGCTGCCATGATGCTATTTCAATTCAATGCGATTTAGGGGCCTGCGATCAAAAGACAATATTATATGCCTGTTACAGAATAAGTTGCCACGCCTTTCTTTTTTACTTTTGGCCACAAAAGATTAAAAAAACCCACATTAATAAATAAGTAATTGTAACTGCTTAAGTGCAATAAAGTTGACTTCAGATTGATTCCACTAACACATAAAACAGCACATGGTATAAGCTAACCTTCAGGGCTTTGCCAGAGAGCCCTCTCTGAAAGAAATCTTTTCATTTTAACCCAAACTCTCATCTTTTCCCTAAAATTTCAGGTGTGTCTGGCTTAAAGTTTGGAGGAAAACTTCTTCAAACAGCCATAAAACGTGGATTAACAACAGCGTCATTTAACATAAATATCACATTCAGCTCAGTAATAACTGTCAAGGTTCACAGACAAAACAGTTGTGTTTTGCTAGTCACCCATTATTAGCTTTAGCATGTTTACATTGCATAAATTAGCCTAGCAGCTAGCAGATTTTTTTCCTCTACTCATAGCTCAACAAATTATCTGTTGGTTTAAGTCTCTGTATCTCCTGACAGAAGAGCACAGTTGAATTTCATCCTGCATGCACTTTTTTTCCCAGCCTGACATAGTTGAAACTGAGCAGCAAATGTTGCTGTAGTGGGATGTTGGCAAAGTGAGATGGCCATCCAGGCAGGTACCGTTATATCGTGCTTTATCTCGTAACAGCATTGTTTATGTAAGGCATGTGCTTTGTCGGTCTTTATTTCTCCAAAATCTGAAATATTTCCACACTGCTGATTTATTCCTGAGTAAATGTCCTCATTGTCTTTCTCTCGGCCCCTTGCCATCTGTCTGCCGCTGTTTGACAGTGACACAGACTTTCAAAATAAAAGATGACGATAAGGATCGATGTTTTCACTTTGCATCAATGATACTGGATCATTGATCATTAAATCGACATATCGATCCAGATTGATGGATTGTTACACCCCTAGAGTTAAACAACGGTTCAGAGCCACGAGGCTAGAAAGGTTACATGAGCACTAGCGTTTATCTACAGATGTCTGTCCAATAAACTGAAGCATAAACTGCTAGAAGTCAACCACAACCTAAAAATGAGCAAGGAACAGGAGGGGAGCCCCCTTATTTTAGAGTAAGCAACTTTCATAATTAATAAAACATTTTAGAACATTCACTTGGCCTGCATTGATAGAAGAGTATTATATAGATACAGTGGTGTCATGCAGTGTCAACCAGTGTATTAAATTTGCCTATTTTTCCCCTCATCTCCTTCAGAAATGTCTTGAGAAGAAAAAGTCATTTTTCAGGTTGGTGGTTTTTCTATGCAGCTGCACTCTCCTGCAAAATCACACTAGTAATTTGAAGATGGAATGATAAATAGATTGATTAATTATTTCCAAAGAGACTTTTTTAAGTCATCATGTGAAAATTCCTGTTTGGTTTTTTTAATATATGTTGCAGAAAAAAGTCCTTTCCTTTACACCTGTGTACAAATGATTGTACCAGCCCTTTACCCATCACCACATATTTTAAATACTTCGATAACACTGCGATACTCTCACTACTCAGTGACTACAGTTAACCCTGTTACAGCCTATTAAAACTCATTTTTCCCTTTAGCACAATGGTGCACTGACAACTTCCTGCAGCTGAACATAGACAGACCAACTGCAATAGTCATTAGCACATCAAACACACTGGACTCAACCTGACCTCCATCCATAAAAGATCCTGGCAAAGATCCCGTGTCATATGCAAACTCAGAGCACCCCTGTTGCCCCCACCCTCTGGTGTTGCCTTACAAAAGCATAATTCAACCCATCTAGTTATACCGTTCCCCCTGCTTCTTCACTATGTTAACCATCTCCTACAAAAACACACACACAGCCCTCAAACTCATCTGCCTTCCCACCCAAATCCAATCTCTCAGACATGAACCACAGAGCCGTCCCATGCCTAGCACTCACAATAGCAAACAGCACTGATCACCCCCTCAATCAACGCTTCACATTACTCCCATCTGGTCGCAGATAGGGGACTTGAAAATGGAGGACAGCTCGCGTCAGCAGGAGTTTTGTCCCTCGTGCCATCGCAGCCCTGAACAAACTGCCTCGCTGACGCTGCTGAGAGCTTGGATACTGGAAGGGTTATGAATGTATTCATGAAGCTTTTATGAATTGTCCGTATCTGTATGTTACTGTGCTGTACAGGCTGTGAAACCAAATCTCCCTCTGGGACAATAATATCAAAATTATCAGTCATGCCCCCCTCGGGATAAACTGGAATAACTTTGGGGATCCCTACTGGCGCCATCATCAGGTGAAATTTTCTGTTTGTCCAATACCTTGGTGTACGACCGTAGTATAGATAGACTTTTCCTGTCATATGCTTTTTCTCAAGATCATCTGTAAATCTGTGGCATTGTTTTTAATCTCTATATCACCACTTTGCTTCATAAGCTCATAACCCCGCACCACTGTTTATCCAAACAAATGAGTAGCACAAAGACATTCATTTCCAGGAGCACCAAAGGTTTGTCAGTTAAGTCAAAATCAACCCAGGATTAAAGCAAGATTAACATTTATTACAAAGAAAGTAGATCACTGTCTTTGACTTGAACAGTGAAATGCACACAGTTCAATTTCACGGTCATTGAGTCCATGTGCTTACAGGTATAACATCTTCCAGAAATATAAACTTGATTATTTCCAGATGTTTCAAATGTGCTTCCAATCTGATGTTGCTGTAGGCTACAGAATATTGGAGGTCATTCTTTTTTTAAATGATGGCTATGAATATTATGATAGTTGGAGGAAGGACATTCTCAAAAGGTGTAGCTGAAAATATTGTTGTTGATGGTGAGTAACAAAAGGTTACTTAACTCATCTCTGACGATACCGCTAAAATAATTATAAATGAAGCCACTTCACTGGCAGAGACTGACCATTTAGTCTGTTACTGCAAAGCTTGATAATGAAAAAAATGAATAAATGCCCGGCTGCATTTAAGGACCATGACACACTGAGTCATGGCACTGTCTCATAACCTTGTCTGGATAGTTTCCTAGTATTGTGTTTACTTTATTAGCAGGAAAGGAAGGGATACCAAAAAAAAAAGAAGTGGACAGCAACAAACATAGCATAGATTGTGCAGGGGAGGTAGAAAAAAAACAACCTTAGACGTCAAAGTATTGAGTTTGACTTTAGTACTTTAAAGGTTGGGATAGGTATGGGGGAAAAGAGAGTATAGAAAAATATTTGTTTTTCCTGACTATTGCACCTTTTCTGTTTACTAAAATGTTGAATTCAGGGTTTCTAAAAGCAGAGCGGGTTTCTTTTTGCAACCAAAATATTAACCACTGAGAGAATGTGTGGGCCTGAGTGCAACCAAATTAGTTTGATAGAAATGCATCAATATCTTTGAGGTGCATTTATACAAGGTCAGGGTCTGCATTTAAGATCCTCGTGGCTGGTGGGTAGAAGCTCATCCTGCGCCTCTCAGTGCTGGCCTGGTGTAGGTGTACTTACCCATAGGTTACACTCCCCCGTAAACTTTATAATATCGTTCGCAGTGCTAATTTACTAGATTTCATACAAATCATTGCAGGTGCATATTTGTAAGATATCTTATGAACCATTGTTTTTGGATTTGTTGACCATTTTGGCTGCGCTTATCCACTTTTCCATGGGCATAGTGAATAAACAAGGCTGTGTTAGTTGATTTGTAAGAGCTACAGTATCCAGCTACAATCTTCTGACAATTATTTGGCAACATGATAGTATACATAGTCATAATATAACATACATGTTAACATCTGGTTTATTTACATAATAAACATCCAGCTCTTTATGTTAGATTTCCAATATGGTGTGAAAATTCTGCTGAGAAGTTTTGGAAATTTGGGTCTGGAAAAGTTTTGAATTTTGAACTGGAAAATATGTAGGAACCCTGTCATGTTGTAAAACCTCCCCTCTAGGCTTTGCAGTCCATCATAATGCAATGGATATCTGTGACCTTAGGAATTGTTAACTTTTTAGAAGCAATACTGCCAGTGAAAGTGAACCCCAGCTCCGTCAGCTGTCAGTCCATATGTCTCAAGAAAGCCCCAAGGGATTCACCGAAATTTGGCAAAAACATCCGCTTGGACTCAAAGATAAACTGAGTAGATTTTGGTGGTTAAGGTTAAAGGTCAAGATTAAGTCACTGTCACTGTAACCTTGTCCATCTCATTCTTGTGAGCACGATATCTAAAGAACGTTTTGCGGAAATGTCCACTTGGAATCATGGATGAAGTGAGTAGATGTTGGTGGTCAAAGGTCAAGGTTACTGTGACATTTTCATTCACCATGAATGCGATATCTCAAGAAAGCCTGAAGGGATTTTTTTCAACTTTGCGACAGACGTCCATCTGGACTTACCAATAAACAGATTAGATTTTGGGGCTTAAAGGCGCTGTATGTAAGAATGTGGCCAAAACGGTTACTGCACTCAAATTCAAAATACTGCCGCGAGTTGTGTCCGCCCCCCCTCCCCTAGAGATTCAAGGTAGCTGGACAGCGGCACGCTGGAGACTGATTTGTTTGCCCATGGGTGGCTGCCGTGGCAGGGCCACAACGCTGCGTCCTTGATCTTGGGTTTTCCAGCGGACCATTCAAGCAAGTCCAGCTTTTCTGCTGCTAACACTGCTGCCGGGATACAGCTGAGGAGGAGCCGGCTGCTAATGCTATGTACCGGGACACTGCTAATGCTGCTTGCCGTGCTGCTGTAGCTCAGTTGTAACTGTAACTGATGCTGAGACTCTACTGACTGTGTGACAGGTAGACTGCAAACAAATTCAAAACATAAACATGATTTGCACATGAGATCAGTATGTTATATGAACATTATTCGTTAGTCTCTGTGACACATAAGGATGATTTTACGACTATTTGCTTTAGATTTCTTACATATAGCTCCTTTAAAGGTAACTGTAACCTCACAAAACATGTTTTTTGGCCATAACCTGAGAATCTGTACACTACTTATGACAAAGTTTCACACAAATGTTAAAAAAAATATGAAATGATGAGATTTTATATCCAGAAGGTCTGCTACACAGTGACATCATAATGTTCAGCAAAACACATTTCTTGCCATCATTCAACACCATAACTCAGGAAACAGAAGGTGAAACATTAGGTCAGATATTGAATTGGTGCCCACCTTGAACTGTACTGTATAGATCTTCTGTGTTGCCGGGTTGAAGATGTGTGTGTGAAGCATCCATGTTTAAGAATATGTAGCTTCTTGCAGTAATGTCCAAACATTGTCAACTGTCATGGCTACATACTAGTGTGGACAGACAGACAACTGCACGGTGGTAATTCTAGTTTTCTACGTCGTGTCTGTGATTTTCGTGGCTTCCGCTTGGATGTGTGCTGCTTACGTTCTGGCACCTGGTTGCTGCATTTTAATGAAGTCCCGACTTTTCTTGTGTGCTGTGCCCAGGAACATTCGGAAAACATTAAAAAAAAAAATTAACCTTTATTGAAACAAGTGATCTCATTGCGACGCATGGTCCCATTTTTAAGAGTCCTGGTCAAGACAGAACAGCATATAACATAAAGTTACAGACAATCAGGACATTCATACAAAGACACAATAAAATGTTAAGAGAAAAACTAAAGTGGAAGTTTAAAAATTGTGTACAAGAAAATACCCCCACAGATGCACTCTCCTGGTTTCTTAAAAGAAGTTTCAAATCCCCTACGGGAATCATACTGCACAGCTTTACTTCCTGCTGTAGCGTGTTCCAGGTTGAGGGGGCAGGGTAGCAGAAGGCTTTTTTATCAAATTCTGTTTGGGCTGAGGGGATGGAGAGAGTGATGAAGCTTTGGGAGCTGAGGCTATGGCAACACTGTTCACGTGACATGTTAGTGGATAATTAAGGGCAGCGAACCAAGGATGGCTTTATAGATGAAGTTATACCAGTGCAAAGTTCTGTATATATAAAGATGTCCAAGAAATAAACAGAAATTACAGGCAGGGGGCAGGGTCTCTGCAGATCCAATACACCTCCGCACACTTCTTCTGAGTCATAAGTGATGATTGAGGGGGATTACTTTTATGTGAGTCTATACATTGTTTTTTAGGAGAATCTTGCCTAGTGTAACTTTTACATAGTAGAATAATAATAGGCTATATGAAACACATGTAAACACATACTGAGCACATTAGGCACAGGTTCTTTTTCCATATTAAATATTCATAGTGACAGTGATGGACAGGTTTGGCTGAGGAGCGGACTGGTATTCCAAAAATGATGGCTCTCTGTATTTTATGACATATTGTCCAAGAGTTGAGTTGTTACCTATGAGAGCCCCTCATTTCTTTGAAAATGTTCCACAGTAGTTTGTTTTGAGGTCTGAAACGCGCCCCAGCTTTTACAATGTGTTATGGAATGTAATTCGGATTAATTAGAGATAGAGAACAAATACCAGGCTGTGTGCCCTCGTGCGGGGAGAAGTGATTAACCACTGGCTTTGTTTAAATATAATCCTGTCAATCACAATGTCCTTTGTCTGTGGCGCTAATAAGTATTTCATTGTTCAGCAAACACGATTTCCCCCAAAATAAGATGAAGGATTAAAAATAATGAACTGTTTGTCTGCTCATTTGCATCTTGTGTTAGGTTGAAGTGGGGGTTTGGGGAACAAATTGATCAGTGCTTCGTTTCTGTCAAGATGGCTTGAAGATGTTAATGTATGTGGGAGTGAGTGTGAAAGACCGTCACATTTGTGAGAATTCATACATTATCACGCATCAATAACAAAGCCTGCCCTCAATTAAAGATCCATTATTATATCCGTGTTAGTGCTATGCATCAAGCACTAATTAGGTACATCCATTCATCTGTACAGTTTTCTGGAGGGAGGGGGAGATGTCAAAATTCAGGGTTTTGCAGGTCCCTGAATGCAGCACAGGTGTTTTGTTGTTGTTCCTCAGCAGCAGGTTTTGAAGTCTGAGTTATCCAACCCACAATCCAAACTCGATCAGAGCTGATCAGATCAGATCAGATCGATGGATGAGAGGAGCAGCTGCTGCAGAGGCGAGTCAATGCAAACAGAACAGTTAAGTTTCACTTTCACTGTGCCTGGTGTTCTGCGGGCTCGGTGACCAGAATACGCTCCGTATGAGGTGCAATGAATAACCGAACAGTATTCACAGTTTATTTTAATCGCGCTCCTAATGAACATGGAAATCTGGAAAATCTGTTTTCTGTATCGGCCCAACCATTGATCAGTTTATTTTACAGCCATGTTTATACCTTCTCCATCCAGCCATCCATCCAGCCATCCACCCACCCACTCACTCACTCACTCACTCACTCACTCACTCACTCACTCACTCACTCACTCACTCACTCACTCACTCACCCATCCATCCATACATCCATCCATCCATCATCCATTCATCTATCCATTTATCCATCCTTTCACCCACCAAACTATACATTTAATATCCATGTTTATCCATCCATCCATCAATTATACATCCTTCCACCTACCCATCAATCTATACATTTTATACCCATGTCAATAGCCGTGGGACCTGGTTAACACCTGAGCAGCAGCGTTCTGGATTATTTGAAGACGATTCAGAGATGATTTGTTGAGACAAGTTAAAAGAGAGTTATAGTAGTCCACACGGGAAGACACAAAAGCATCTCTAGCTCAGATGGAGACACCACAGACCTGAGCTTTGCAATATTTCTTAGTTATATAAAACAAGTACAGGCCAGTGATTTAATATGATGACCAGAATGCATGGCCTGATCAAAAAGATTTGACCGCACAGCTGAAGAAAGTGACCCAATATTCTAGGCAGTCTTTGAAGCTATACTATTTGAAGCAATTATCAGAACCTCCATGTTGTGTGTGATTAATTCTAAGTAGTTGTTTATGCATACTCCATTCATATATCCATCATCTGCTCCTTACACCTCTTCCAGTCATCTCTCCCGTCCATTTAATGATTCATCAGTCCATTCATCCATAAATCTTTTCATTCAGGCATTCATTTTCTATGTCTGCTCAATCCAGCTGTCTTTCTCCATTTATGTATTTTCTAACCCACTTATGGATGTTATTCATCCATTCACCTCTGCCTGTATCCATTCATTTTATTAAAGCCACTTTTCCCATTCATCCATCTATCCATTTCCTGGCCCTGCTTATCGTGTTTATGGCCATGGGGGGGTATTGGAACCTGTTTCCGCATACACTGGGGAAGAGAAAGGGTACTGGACCCTGGACAGGCTGTCTGTCGTTGTACAAACAGTTCTATCAACTTTCCCACTCTAGTTGCAGCACTAGACAATTTACCATTTCAGATACTGTGTTACCCCTAATTAATTAGGCTTTATTGATAGAAGATAATTAGAATTACTCCTCAAAATCACATCAGAGCTCTTAATCAATCTACTCCCTCCGCCATCCCAACAACACGTGTAACCTTCATTCAGGCATCGTTGGTGAGACATTGAAACTTTAGACTTTCAAGTATTGCCTCTCAGGCAGCAAATACGCTCAGATTTGTTAATCTGTGGACACTGCTAAAAGTAAATTTATATATCATCTTGGTTGGTAATTCAGAGAGTTTTCTCTCAGTAGTCAATGAAACAGAAACTCAGTCCAGTCATGACAAAAATCTGAACTCATGCGAAAGCAAACTAGCTTAGTACAGAAGCAGAATTCATCATCTCGGGTTTTGACTCCAGTGGAAACCATGTGATTCTGTAAGGTGAAAGGGAAACTTTGGTATTCTTTAACCTGGCCCCTGTCACCCCATGTTGTGTGTAAGTGATTAATGGAGACAGTTTTTTAAAACAGGTCCAGTATTGAGAGAAACCGCTGCAGCCACAGTGGCGAAACAGGCTGCAAAGTGATCCTTACAGGCAGTTCTACCCCTTCAATTTGTGTCCACTAAAAGTGCTTGTTGTTGCCACTGACAGGCTCAGATTGTGTGACAACATTATGGAAAAGATCCTACAGAGAAATGAAACATTTTTCTTTACCTTTCGTTAACCTGGTCTATTTGTCAATGCATAATCAAGCCTCCCAAGGAGAAGCCTCATTCTGAAATCTCAGTGACTTTTCCATATTCTCGAAATCAGCTGAACATTCAGCCATGGCATCAGGAATCATTTAGCTAAGAATAAGCTACACTTCTGCACTCCACCACAGTGCACTCTTTCCAGCACTCCTCTGTCCATCTCTGGCTAACTTTTCCACTATTGTGTCCCCTGCAACAGGTCAACCCTCCCGAGGTTTCAGCACCAGACTTCTCCTGGAGCAAGACTTGGTCACTATAACAAATGAGCCAGTGAAAGGTAAGGACTTTTTTCCTTTGTAGGCTCCTATGTGTAATGTTGTCAGACTCCATTGCTAGGATATCCAGTACAGTAGCTATCCACTGATTCAATGGGAGAGCACGAGGGTGTTGCCATCTCAAAGCGAGCAACTTTTTTTCAGCAGTACAACCTGCAAGCCAGAGGCGCCGCTGATTGATTGCCATATTAAATGAAGTGTCATCTTTTAAAAACACAAATTGTGGGGTGCAAGCTAATTGAATTTGGTTTGCTTTAGATAAGAAAGTTGTTATATCCGCTCAGAATTTTTTGACAGGAGGGCAATCCCACATCAAATGCTCCTACTTCTAAAACTGTATTTATTATTGCAAGTAATGGTGGACCCAAATCACACATCACAAAAGCTTCAATTTCTCTAAAAAGGACTCTATAGCCTCTTTTACACTGCCAGATTTTTGGCGAATGTTGGGCCGTTTTGCCGGCAAGCTGCGAGCGTTTAGACACACAGAGCCGGATTGGCGAGTTGATCCGAGGTGCCCAATTTTCCACCTTGTAGGATAAACATATTGGTGGAACCTTTTTGGTTTAAAAAGAACGAGGCGCCCTTCCACTACGGGAGGGGCTGTTGATGATAAACAGGAAACAGCTGATAGTAGGAATTAGCCAGCAGCTAGTAGCAAAGGGGAAAAACACAAACCTGACAGACACTGTAAAGATGAGCAACTGGGGAGACAAGGAATTGCGCGCCCTCCTTGCCCTCGCAAACTAAGAGGCCATTAACCGTCAGATGACGGGGACGGTGAAGGAGGGGCTGACTTACGAGAGAATTACCTAAGGACTGACCAGCCGCGGCTTCCCTTCCACGTCATTGTTTATGTCACACGCTGAGTTACACGTTTTGTTACTTGCTCACGCCCCCCATTGCCCCGAAAAAGGCACATTCTGCATAAACAAAAGTAGTTGGTCTATTACCAGTTATATAGTGGTTAACTCTTGATTTGTTAATTGCAAATTCTTCCTTTTGTGAAAGTATTGTTTTTAATTCTAATTTAAGTCTAGTAATGATATTGCACGTGTCAGAAAACTGCCTTTGCTGAGACAGTTCCAGAACAGATATTTTGTGTTCTAATTCTTGTATTTTTCTCAGTCTTGCTTTATTAACCACTGAAGCATAAGATGTTGTAAAATTCCTAATATAGCCTTTTATGGCAACTCACACAATCTGCAGATCATTAACAGACTCAGAGATAAACTCATAAAATCACATTTAAAGCTATAGTGCGTAACTTCTACATGTCCGTAAATGTCCGTTTCACCCAAGCCACTGCTAGAGGAGATGACACAATGTTGATTAAGCTGATCGGCTCCTCTAACATCTCACGGTATTTTTCAATATATATCATTTTTAGTTTGCGTGTCAACCGGCAACATTCCCACGCTGGCACACAGGAAATAAAGGGCAGGGGGAGGAAGAGCGGAGAGTCTCATAGCAAGAGGTAGAGCACAGGTAGAAAGAGAAAGCAACATGGCAGAGAACCCAAAGAAGAAGAAGTTACGCACTATAGCTTTAAGTTGGCGACAGTTTCGTAGTATCGTCCTGCAACATAGAAAGGCTAAAACGCCACCTAGTGGCCCTTCTTGGTAGACTGTCAGCTAAGAACTAGTGTTTTCAATAGAAATGTTAAGAACAGGACAGACACCAATAAAATCTGAGATACATTTAATATCTAAAAAGTAATTTGACCATTTTCTCAAACCCTTTTCCTCAGCCTCACTTCCTCTGTAGGATAATTACTGCTCTTTGCATTTAAACCTCCTGCACAGCATGTGTTTCCTATCTGATATTTCCTGCCTTTATACCTTAACTTACCTGAATTAATGGATACTTTTGTGCTAATGTAAAAGTAAAACTTGTCTTTAAGTGCCCTGCATGATGATTTATTACAAATTCAAGTAGTGTGAAAATAATTGCAGCCTGCTGAGATGCGACCTGTCGTAGCATTTTGCACCCTTTTCATATTTTCAAAGATTACATGTGCGCTGCCTCTGAAGCTTGAATTTAAAGTTAATGGAAGGTCAAAGCGTTCTAAGGAAAAGCATATAAACAATATTACAGGGACGTGACATCCTGGTGCTTAGTAGGTGTTCTCCAATTCCCTCCCTGTGTTGGTGGAGGACCCTGTTTCGTTCAGAAGACAGCCTGTAATTTTTGCTTGTAATTTCTTCCTCCTTACCACAAGAGAGGACAAACCAGTTATTTGACCCCTGCTTTGAACCTTTAAAATGGAACATCTCAGCTTTTAAATTGTGGTAGTGTTGTGGTGGTTCTGTGTGCTTTCCTAGACCTTTCGCTGACTTTGCCTTATTTGTACAAACTTTTGTTAGATTTTCAAAGTCACACAAGGAAATAGCACGTACAACTCCTTTTATCGCCTTTAATTGACAGCTTGTTGGCCTTCTCTCCGACCTCGGACATCCACTGGCCTTTAAAAACCAGCACTGGAAAAGTACTTTAGATAGAACTGTCCCTGCTCAAAATATCCTGCTCTTTAAGATCTTGGCTCAAAAGTGTGATCCTACAGAAAAACATAGCTGCTGTATCCTGGTTAACCAGAGTCACAGATAACCTTTCAAAACACCTTAGCAAATTATCTGTGTGTTTAGGTTCATCAGTTTTTGCCACAGGCATCTGCGATGCTAGACGGCCACAGTGGCATTTTTCCCCCTTTGAGATCTGAATATCCGCATTAATAAGAAATGTTCATAGCAAGCAGTCTTGATCTAAAGATATATGTGCGCTCTCTTCCTATTCAACCTTCATCTCAATGCCAATGCAGCCTCATTGGAGCTGACACTCTGTCCGCTTTCAAAGCCGGGTTTTCAAAGCCTGCCTCTATCGCTGCGAAATCCAGGAAATGCTGCACCCGAGGAATTGATGTCTTTGTAGGTGAAATTCATCTGGAGTAACAATCTCAGTGAAATGGCAGCAATGCTCCCCAGACCACTGTCTGAGAGATGACATTTTGTTGAACAGTATTTCATTCCTCATTATCTTCTCATGTTCAATCCATCATCTCTCCCTTTTCTCTCTGTGATGCACCTCTTTGCTCTTCTCCCCTTCTTTCTGCCCAAAATAACTTCCTCGCCTCGCATCAGTCCTTTTTTTTCTTTTTCATTTAGTCCCACATGTGATTCCATTCCACGTGATTACCTCTGCCTCTGTGAAATGTGCTGTCTATACAGGCTCCTCTGGGTATGTTGAATCTACATCAGTACATGTTCAAGACATGTTTCTCTTTTGATATAAATGAGTGCTCGCCCTCAATACTATATCTGCTGAGCCTTTTATGCCCGTATATATGTATTGTTACATCACCATGAGTTATGATTAGTTGCTTTGGTTCAAAACTCCATATGGTATATCCAGATTAAAAAAAAAAAAAAACTGCAGAAAAAAAATGGGGGATTTAGTTCTGAATCCAGAGATGCTGAAAAGGGAAGCAGGTAAATGTCAGCTGTGTGTGGTCAAGATCTCATCAAAGAGTGTGAATGCGTCATATTCAGAATCCACATGACATGAAATGCAAATGAAGGTCAAGAGCATGTTACGAGTGTTTGAAAAGACCTGTTGCGTAAATTAATTGTTTTAAAGGGACTCAAATAAGATAAAGGTTACAGCCCCATTTGTTAAAAAGAAGTAAGAAACGGGATCTTTTGGCAAATTGGCACACAAAATACATTTGGGTTTACATTTTGTGTTCCTCTGTCACGCTTTTTCTTATTTCTGATGGTTTGGATACAGCAGTAATAAGAAATCCTTTGATCAGCCATGCACAGCTTGGCAGTGCATGAGCTGGAACAACACAAATGTACTGTGGAGTTTGTTCAGTCAGTGCTAGACCCGCATCATGATAGACCTGTGTAGGATGTTTACCGTACTCATGCTCAGTGCATGCTGGGATTGGTTCAAGCACCCATGTGACCATGAACAGGAGAAGTGGAAAGCCAATGTAATGTTTCTGAAATTATCATTTCAAATAAGGGTGGGAAAACCACCACTTTGAATTCCAGGAACGCTGTGTATTTGACATTCTGGGCACGAATGCCACTGCTTCCCAACCGAGCAGCACGTCCATTACCGAGGGTAAATATCCCATGTTATGATACCATTAACGTCATGCAGGCAGCTTAGCAGGTTTTTTGTTTATCTAAAAAGAAAAAAAACATCCAGACAGTGCAGCTTTTGCAAACTTAAGTCACATATATGCCCTTTGTCCACGCAGGCGATAGCTGTAGCTGGACGTATTATGTTTTTGGGTTGCCTGTCCGTATGTTCGTCTGTTCATCCCAGGCTTGTGAACATGATATCTAAAAATGCCTTAAGAGAATTCCTTTAAATTTGGCATAAAATGTCCACCTGGACTCAACAATGGACTGTTCAGAATTTTGGATCAAAGGTCGAGGTCTCTGTGGCCTTAACTACTTCCTGTGAACACAAAATCTTGAAGAAGGCCTTGAAGGATTTATTTTTTTTTTAAATTGGGCATAAATGCTCACATGGACTCAACAATAACTGATAATATTTTGGTGATCAGCGTTCAAGGTCATTGTGACCTTGTCCACCACATTTCCGTGAACACAGTATCACACCTTGAGAGATTTTTTTTTTTTTTTTTTTTTTTTTTATTTGGCACAAGTAACTACTTGAATTCAAGGATGAACAGATTAGAATTTGGTGGTCAGAGGTCAGGATCAGTTTGACCTTGTGTCCATCTCATTTTGTGAAAGCAATATCTCAAGAGGGCTCTGAAGGAATTTTCTCAAATTTGGCACAAACATCCACTTGGATTCAAGAATGAACTGATTAGAATTTGGTGACTAAAGGCCAAAGTCTATCAAAACTGTCTATCTTTGTCTATCTCAAAACTGTGCTTATTGTATAGATATTTTGTACTGCAGAAAACCTGTGTAGGCTTTATTTTTTCCACAAAGAACATCAATATGGGCATTGATAAAAATAAAATAAAAAATCTGCAATAGGCAGAATCAATAATGGCATTGGTATCAATGCTCATATTTTAGGCTACACGCAACACAACATTTGAAAAGAGTCCAAAGACTTTTGCCGATGAGAAATGAAAATGTAAACTGATGCAGATGGAATCAGAAAGCTCAGTTTTTGTAGTAGGTGAGTAGCCTTGAATCTTGACCCAAAGAAGTTAATTAATGCACCACAGCTCCCACAACTAGAGCTACCATGCAGTCGTACCTTCTCATTCATTACGTAAGAGTTAATTGTGAGATTATGTAGACTAATATTACAGCTGCAGTTCAACAGTGGCTTCTCTTTTGTGCTATTTACTATACACAAGCAATAAATCCTTCAATAGTATAACCAACACAACATTGGCTACTGTCAACATATACACTGCTGTGTCATGTAGCATAAAATGTTTTATGCAGAATATTATGATGTCACAGTGAAGCTGACCTTTGACCTTTTGATATAAAATGTCATCACTTCATCATTTTATCCAATTCGACTTTTGTGTGAACTCTTGTTATAATTAGGGTATGAACTCTTGAGTTATGGCCACAAACATGATTTGTGAGGCCACATTGAGCTTGACCTTTGACCTTAGACCACCAAACTCGAATCGGTTTATTCTTCAGTCCAAGTGGACGTTTGTGAAATTCCCTCAAGACGTTCTGGAGATATCACGTTCATAACAATGGGATGGACAGATGGACGGACAACCTGAAAACGAAATGCCTCTGGCTACGGTCATCGCTGGCGCAGAGGCATAAAAATAAATACGAACCTTACCTCTCCAGTCAGTATTGTAACAGATAAACCAAAGTGCACACTGACTGTGGCTCTACCACTCGCCTCATTGTGAACATGTTGTTAATCGTTCCTGCTTCAGCTTCCAGACCAGCTGAGCGTAAGGCAGTGTGTGTGCTTGTGAAGCCTGCGGGGTCAGGTGTTTCTGACCCGGGTGTGTTTTTTTGTTTTGTTTTGTTTATTTGGTTTATTGATTTGAAAGTTGTGGGTTTTTTCTAACCCTTTGCGACGTTATTTTTAATGTGATTAATCCTTCAAGCCATACATTACAGATTTCCCTGTAGTTTAACCCTATGGGCCCAAACGACGCATAGTGCGTCCAAATTCACACCTGTTCTTCTCTGTGGATTTTCTCTGCAACCGATCCTCATAGTGAAACAGCGGAACCGCAGCTTTCCGACAAGACCAAGCACTTGTCAGCAGTCCAATGTTTTAACAGCGAAAAAAAAAAGATAAAGTTACACTAAAATTATGTATAACAGAGCTTTCATACAGCTTTGCACACACATTACTCTTGGATGGATTACTCACAAATGCAGGGTTGCACAGAAATGCCACACATATCACATGAAAGCGCAGGACCGGAGCTTTCTGATGATACCAAACACATCATTGTGCTGTCATCCCATCACACTCAGTTCAGTTGTCTACAAAATAAAAACCTGACGAATTTCTTCACAATCATTTACACAGATTTTGTAATCAGTCACTTCATATAGTGAGGAATAATATCATTACTATTTTTCTATTATCTTAGATGTAAATATTGCATGTTTCTTCCAGATAAAACACATTTTTGACTTGTGAATGAGTCAATGGAATTTCTTGCAATAATGAAAAAATACTGGCAATCATGTCCGCCTGGCACAAACCACATGTTCTGGACAGCTGTGAAGTGACAGAGTGTCCCAGCATCATGGTTCTTATATTGCCAGATTCCAGAGAGTCTCCCCTCTTCATATATGGCAGAATATGTCAACTTCCAACTTGCTATGGTGAGATACATGTAAAAATGTAAGAATTTAGCAACACAGATTTTTTTTTTTTCATTGATAAAAATTAATATAAAATACAGGCACATAGAAGGACATGGAATGATGGCAAATCTGGGTAGCACAGATTGCCTTGAAAAAAACAAGATATAGCATGTGTATGTAGCCTTTATAATGACTGTGATGTGTGCTTAAAAGTAAAGGCAGGGAAAATACTCCAAAAAAGGCCTAGGGCCCATTAAAGTAGTGATATATAACATTTTGTGCTTGTGAGCCTTTAATAGGAAGCAACCCACTTGCATTGTTTTCCATTAGCCCTTACAATTTTAAAAACTGTGAAGATAAATGACAACATTTCACATGTCAAGCAAACAATTAAGATTTTCTAATAAAATAGTAATGTAAATGGCAAATCATTTGAGAGCAAAATAGTTGCAGCCCTAAAGTGAAGTGAAATGAGATGAGCTGTGATTTCTTTCTGTCTTTTTGTGAAAGACAGAGTCTTCAGCAAAGTTTTGTCACGTGATCCTCATAAGAACAGTTTGTTTAGTGGCAGTAACACCTGTGATTCATGAACAGGATCTGAGCTCAGCTGCTGTGTGTGTTTGTGCTGGTGAATTTATGATGAGCAGCATCTGAAATTCCAGATATTTTACAATTAACATGTGTGATTATTAACTTGTGTTTTATCAAACATCTTGAAATACAGAACTAACTGATATCAGTCAGCGAACAAAATATGGTAGACAACTCTCCATTTCATTAAATCCCACAGATTTAACAACTTAGATAGCGTGAGTCAAACCAAGAAACGAAACAAAGAGATTTAAAATGTGATAAGCCACAATGATAAACTCAATTATTCATCAAACGTTTGATTAGCCTATCTGAAAGCTATTTTGGGTTGTTGAGCAAAGGCGGATCATAAGACTAAAACTGATGGGAGATCAGTCAACTGGAAGAGCACCAACACCAATAAATGGCGCTATCAGGGACATAGAACGATTCCGCTGATATGTAGCGTGATACTGCCATTAGCTGCATCATCTAGCTTCTCATTTTCATGCACAAATGATCAGCTGTCCACATCTCACTCTGTATGTCTGTGTCAAAGCATGACTTATGCATGGACTACCTAACTGCAGCATGTGGGTAGGAGCACCATAAAAGGAACGGAGGCAACGAATTGTACTCTACTGAACCATAAGTCTGACACGTGCAACAATACAGTGTTGACATATCCATGATAATTACCACATGCTGTGAGCGATGTTTGATGTGAGACAATGCTTTAAATGCTGCCGGTGCGGGAACACAACTCGAGGATTGAAAATGTGCGCGGGCTCAGTCAAAGCTCATCAACACATCAAAACTATGGAGCAGATAACAAGATTTTAAAACCACCGAGTGTCAGCACTGATCCAAGCCACTCTTTGTACTGCGCGCCTGATCTGTAAGCAGATGATGTTGAGGAAATGATTGCTCTGTGGTATTGTTTTCACCTTCCCCTCTGTCTCTCTTATGCCTCTGTTCTCTGCGGCACTTGCATGTTTCTCTCTTTCCTCTTTCAGTCACATCAAAAGCAGCCTTTTCCGCTTAATGGGCCATTAGCTCTGCTCTGAGTCTCTGTCAAAAATCTCCTCAGGCCTCTCATCATGCCATTTCACTCATATGTTTTAAGGGCAACAAAATAAAAAAAGATAGAGTTGTGTTTCCTTTGTAGGCGAGAGGAAATAAAAGTGCCTCCATTACTGCTGAAGATCATATGGAAATCTTTAAAGAAGGCCCTATAGCACAAGTACAAGCCAGACAATTTGTAGGTTGATCTCAGCCTGAGAAAGCAGTGGTGTTCTTGTTGCTACATAAGATCTTAGCAGGGGACAAAGTGTTTCTATTTTCAATTTCATTCCCAAGCATATGACTTTAACTCAGGTTTCCATGGACTAGACCAAACCAAACATATTAGAGCTGACGAAAACATCAGATCCGTGTGGAGCGATGAGGAGACATTTCTCCAATTAACTGTGTTATCCACGTAATTTATGTTTGTTTAAGTTTTGACAGGGGCTTTAATTACATCTTCTCACTGCATCTTCTTAATATTAGCAGTGCACATAAGAGTTGTGGATAGAAAGATGCATTAATCAGTATTTTCGTTTGCTAATTTCCTGGAAATTCAGTTAAAGTTAAGATAGATTTGGATGGAAACTTAAATACTTTAGTTTTATATTATTCTTATTAGCCTTTTTGTACCTTTGTTTGTCCCACTGAGGCCAAAGATCTCTTTTTCAAGTGAGACCTGGCCAGGAATAGCAGCAGCACAGAGATTCAACAACAAATGAAATTCTCATGAAAGCACAGAGATTTGAGTGACAGAATAATCAGATAAAACAGTTGCAAGCAGACAGCCTGGACTCAATAGATTTCACCATAGTTTAAACCCATTCAAGGTTACCAAGTTTTGACGCCTTGCAGATTGTTCCATGCCGTAGGTGCAGAGAACCTTTTTCTTTTCTTCTGACTTTGGACACAATAAGATGCAAAAAGCCGTGGGAATGTAGCTTATATCTTCCATATAAGTCACTCGTGGGGCAACATTTCATCCACCACATATCCAGCCACAAGCTTCATGTCTTCTTTGTAGCTGCAGCTATCCACAATTAAAATCCAGTTTTGGTCGTTAAGCCAGTGTAGCACTACAGCCGACATCTGTGGCTGAGGAGGGCTCACCTTTGGTGTGGTGTATTTCCTGGAGCTTCACGTTGTTGTTGTACTGTCATTCAGACTGGAGTTGTTTTAAGATACGGTGGAAGAAGTACAGATCTGTCAGCAAAAGTAGTAACTTTGCGTGGTCATCTGTTGACGAGCTGCAGCGTGACGCAACCAGTGTGTGCTCGGGGCAGCACTTGACACGTGTCACATGACATGCCTTGCTGCAGCGGCGTCAGTGTGTTTTCAACACTATGTAAATCGACTCACTAGATTACACGTTCTTTCTACATGTTGAATGGTGGTAATAAAAATATCTGTAAGGACAGCCGGATCACAGCCTCTTCGGCCTCGGTGCCTGGGTTCAGCAGGGGCAGCAGGTGGTGGAGCCACGAAGGAGCACGCACCAGCTGAAAGAATTATTTGAGACAACACAGGTTTTTTTGTTTGGTTTTTTTGGTGGCTTTTTTATCATTTGAATGAATAAATCTGTTTTGAAAAATGTTTAATTTACGTTGTATCAAACAGAGCTTCAGGCTATTAAGATTCAAATAATTTGAAGACGATGCATACAATCTGCTGCAGGCTATAATGTTATCCCATATGTTAAACTAAATGTTAAATAGCTCTACATTCCGACAGCCATCACTGATTTAGAGTTTAACCATTACGCACAAAACATCTCTGGTTTCCCGTTCCCACTTCATTCAAAACCCCACAAATTAATCTTCTCTTTGTTTGGTGACTGCTGTATTTTTTTTGTGTGTGCTTATGCGTTTCTTGCCTCCAGTTTCATATCAAACCATTTACCTCTGACATGGTTCTTTAACAAAATCTGTTACCTCCCTCCAGGCCTTCGCAATGCCTGTCCCTGTCACACCACTACTAACTGAAGAAAATAAAATGTTTTTTCTTAAGTCCACTTCACCCAAAATTATTTCGATCACTGCTTCGGAAAAAATCTTTCTTCTTTCTCTCTCTTTCTTTCTTTGCGCCATGACTGACAGGTCCTTATATGGTGGTCAATGGCTATTCATGGGCAGGGAGTTATGCTAATTGCTGATTACCGGGAGCGCGCTGTCACTTTACCATGGATTGGCATTCATGATCATACACACGTGTTTATGATCAAATCTGAGTTTCCTGCAGCGTTCCTGAATCTGGAGTAGGTTTATAGTAGAGTAGGCTTTTATTTGCAAATCTACACACAGATTTATGAACTTTTCATGAATAAGATCCAATGTGTGTGATTCCACCGGCTACGGCTGTGCTCTGCTCCGGCTCCGTCTCAGCTCCGGCACTCCGGAGCCCTCCGCAACAGATACGCAGGACTTCTGTTTTTGCCGGATGCCGGAGCGCAGCGCAGTAATTCAGCACAGCAATTTGAGCTCCAACCGGCCGCATCGTTTCTTTGTTTCGTATTCTTGAATCAGGTCTGTTTACATGTGCATATTGGTATAATTCCACTGTGTCTACTGTTGTTTGTACTGATACTGTACATATTGGTATAATTTACTGTGAGTTGTTTGTACTGGTACTGTGCATTCTGGTATAATTATTTGCATTACTATTTGTTTTTACTAATTGTTACTCGGTGTCTTTATTCATTTGTTTAGTAGAGTGTCCACACACCTTCTCATTCTACATATACATAGAGGTATACTGGTGGCTCTACAGCCTACATTTTATTTAATTTAGAGTCTAATAGAGTCATATTATTGAGTCAATTTGGTCGTTGCGACAGTGCGACGCAACACCACTGACGCTAGGTGGCGCCAAGCTAAAAAAAAAACCGAATCCTATCTGTTGCCTCTTTACGTCTCAGTGTAAATGTTAAGTAGACTGCATTTATGAAGTGCTTTTCTAGTCTTAATGATCACAGACAGTACTTTACAACACAAGCACCGCCCACCCATTCACACATGTATACGAGGTGCCACCTGCTCATCTGGAGCGATAACCATTCATTGCCGACACTTTGACACCTAGACTGCGAGGACCAGAGATCAGACCACTTCCGTCTGATGAGTACAAGATGGCTTCACCTCCTGAGCCACAGACAAGTGTGAAGCCACCTCAGATTTTCCCATCTCTCGAGGTAGCTCGACATGTTCACAATGTGCCATGTGTGGTAAAGGGTGTGACATCATGACCCATATGTTGAGTCCATGATTCATGTGTTGCAGAGTGAAAGAGTCTTACACCTCCGCAGGCATTGTGCTGTGTCAGTTAAAGACACATGACTTAAAGGTTTAATAATAACCTTGACGTGGGCAGTTCTGCTCATGGACCCTTCTGCATGTCGCATTTGCTTTCCCCCACCTCCTTTATGTCAACGCCCAGCCACAACTTGTTGTTTGAAGGCAGTTTTATTTTCGTTGTACCAGTTAATTCTTTGATAACCTTGAGATTTTTTCATTTGATGTGCTGTGCTGTGTTATATTTGTTAGAAAAGCACTGTAACAAATAAAGTTAGCTGCTGTTGAATAACTGTAATTGTGTGAAAAAGGTCATCAAGCAGCTCTTCTCCCCGGTGTGATAACGCCACATCCAGATGATCAGGAGACTTCTCCTCCTCATATATTATAAGCACTGAATATCATAAGTGACTCAGCCATTGATCCCGTCCGTGACTACATTATCATGCGCAGACACTCCACCCTTGTCTAGGTACACACTGTCAGTGTCAGGTATAAACCGGTGATGCACGGACGAGCGAGCCATTTCATGCATGGATACACCGCAGGAATTATCAGCTGAACTGATGACTAGCTCAGATGCCCCCTATTTGATTCCAAGTGACACAGATTTCTCTGCTCTGATATAAAGTTATAGGAGTCAAGTTGCAGTTCTGGCACAGCTTCACTGTCTAGAAGAAGAGAGGCAGCCTTGAAAATATAAACTCCAGCAACAATTGTTGTACTTTGAAAACCAATATTTATTTTAAACTGAGTACATTTTAGCCTTAAGTCTTTATAAGGGTTTAACAAAGAGCATGTGCAGATATGCTGTATACAGACATCTGAGCAGGAGAAACAGGGAATGATAGGGTAAGTGTTATGGTATATGTGGTCACACTGAAATCACATTTGAAAGAATCAAATAACCACACTGGCATTAAAGTGAGGAGGTGTTAGTACTACACTAAATATGGTCCACAATCAAGTGTAGTACTAACACATTGTCACTCCGACCTCGTCACGTATCAACGTTTGGTCATGGACTTTCCGTGTCCAGATACGACGTGCAAGGTACCCTGTCACATGCATTGTCTTCTTTCAAAATACACTTCTGTTTTCACAGGAAATTTAACGTGTACAGACAGTCTCTTTCAAAATAAACGCACAATGTCGGTACAACACTGAGAATTTACTTTCACTTTCCTTCAGTAATTCACGCGCATGGTTGGGTTTCGGCAACAAAAGCATGTGTAGGTTTAGGGAAAAAGAACAGGGTTTGGCGTTCTAGTCTTACAGGACGTGAACACTGCTCTCCCACTTGAAGGTTGGTGTTTGTTGGACCCATCCACCACCCATCCTGCCCACCCCCCTCTGACTTTCACCACCTTTACTTTCACTCTTGTGCCACCGTGTTTCCCCCTGACACCGCCGATAATGCCACACCGGCATCAAAGGATGTCTTTTTTCTTCAAAGAAAGTCGATGTAGTTGCTATATGTAAATTTTATTTGGAAAGCTCTTTCAAAACAGGTACAAAGTGCCTTAAAGGTCAAGATTATATTGTAAAACACAGTCAAGATAGAGCTATAGAACATAAGAACTGATAAAACAGAGTGTCAGACAAACAAGAGATTTACTGAAAAAAGAAGCCATCCTGTAAAATATGTTTTGAGGATTGATTTAAAAGATGGCTCTGAGTTTGCTCAGGGACGGAGTTAATGCCTCCATGGATGCTGTAATATGTCCTGGAAAAGAAAAGATATTTATTTTCCTTTTCCTTAAAAACAATGTACAGCAGCACAATTAGAGATGGCTAAACATCAGCAAACCCCCATAGTAATGTCATTTATGCAACAATAGCCAGCTAAAATTAACCAACATCAGCTAATATTAGCCAGTGGTCATGTGAACCAAGAAAGAAGGAAGTAAAACCAACTGAGAATAGGTGCATTTTGGTTTAAATTAAATTGGTATGAGACAGAGTGTGTTATGTCTGCATGCATAAGTTACATCAAACAATCATTTATTTCTCACATGGAATTATACAAAGTACAACTCCTGTGAAATATAATCCCATCAGCTCCGGTAACTCGTGTGCTGTAATTGAATTAATGGAAATAAAATTAGCATCAGTAAATCTCCACTGTTGCTCTCCAGACATCTCTCAAGCGTTTTGCATCAGTGGCTGTTTGAGCCAGACTTTACCTGTAGGCGATGTAATGTAATTACTGACCCTCCATTTTCTACCTACACATGCACCAATCATCAAACTGACATACTTTGAACATATTCAAAGACGTGTAATGCCCTATAGAATAAACATCTAGAATTTTCTAACCCCAGCAATCAATATAGGTATCACAGTGTTATATAGCTGAACATGTAGAGAACGTGTTGTGCTCGTTAGCATCCTCAGCAGCAGGAGTGAAGACCCCTTCAGGCAGCCTATCTATTCACCCTGACATCGTTATTTATAAACACAACAGACTCTTCCTCTGATAAACAGTTCACTTCAACAGAAACAGCTAATTGGTATTAATCACGTTTGGGTTTACTTTCTATTTTTTTTTTTTTTATTAATCTTGCTCACCATAATCTTCCATCTTGCCTTAGCCGTCAGCCTCAACATCTGGACGCTGACAAGTGCTGTCTGTTTTATTCATAGCCACAGTGACAAGACAAGCGCAGCAAGTGCGTGCACTGAACAGTGTGACATGCTTAGAGCAGACGTATCTGTGCAAGCAGAACATGTGGTGGAACTATTTTCAGTGTTTGAGTCATGATTGACAAGAAGAAGATCAAACCCAGTGCTGCAAAAAAAAAATTAAATTATACAAGAATTGATTTGGGAAAGACCTTACCAGACAAACTGTATAACTAATGTTTCTTTACATTGAAGAAATTAGAATTCAGGGTGATAATTTTGAATGTTTGTTACATGTTTGCTAAAGGTTTAATGTGTAGGATTCACTGCCAACTAGTGGTGAGGTTGCAGATTGCAACTACTGCAATTAAGCAACCAATGAAATCCTGCCGACTAATGACCTTTCTGGTCCACTAACGTTTGTTCGACTATTAGGGAGCGGCCCTACTGTGGTGACATTCCCGGGACAAATCACAAGGGGACTCACTCACACACCAAAACACACATTTGTGCACATGCACAAACGCGCACAATGTGGTTATGCTGTGGTAACCCTTTAATTTTGCCACTTGCAGGACTCATAAAACAGGTTTCAAGCCTCAGTCTGCCAACAACCACACTGCAATTCCAGCTTATCGCCATAGGTGCTGCCAAAGAGAAGGAAACAGAGATCTTCGAGATTGTCATTTCAAAAGACGTTACTGAATAATATGACTGAACAACAGATTGAGACAGAGAGTATGTCCCTTTATTTTAAAAGACTTTTATCAGTTTTTACTTTGAAGTCAACTTCAGAAAACTTTAAAGGTTATCTATATTTAGGAATCAGAAATGTCAGCCCGCATTTACTGAGATAATAAATATATTTAAAAGTGGCATAATATGGAGCAGTGACCTCCATGTAGGTTTCTACGTATAATCAGTCAAACTTTATTTCTGCGGCACCTTTCAAACAAACCAAAATGCTTGAAGTGTTGAGAAAGTGACATAAAGGACGATAGAAAAGTAAAATGTTAAAATGATAAAATAGAATAAAATAAATCACAAAGATCAAACATAAGATATTAATAAAAAAAAGTAAAATGAATAAGGATGATAATAATAAAATGAAAAAATAGTGAAAACATAAAATCATAATTTTATACACAGGGTATTATTGGTTCTCAGGTGTAGTGCAGAGGTGTAAATGTGTCGTCGATCAATTGTGAGGAGAGTGTATTTATCTAATAGTCTGCTTAGTGATGGGATAGTTTGGGATTGGTGGTTGGACTAGACAAGCATGTTGCTGCTTTCAACAATGTGAATTTATATTTCTTAATGTAAGTCTGTTAATGATTTCTGGTTTATCTCTGTTTTGTAGTTTTTTGTGTTTAATCTATTATTATTATTATTATCATCATCATTTTTAAATGTTCTAAATAAATAAATAAAGTAAAATTAAATTAAAACACCACATAAAAGACAAATTTAACATATGGGTCTTTAGTTTATGTTTAAAAATACACTAAATTAGTGTTCTCTTTGCTACTGTATAAATCAATACTTTTACATTTAGAATACATTCTCAATGTAATTGTAAGACCTATTCAAAGTCTTAAGATCTCCACCCCCAAAAACCACAATCCTCTTTCTGTTGTTATACCAAAACAAGACAGAGTGGTGTTTCTGCTTGTGTAATCTGTCTTTTACAGACTGCACAGACACCAGCCTGCAACACACTTTTACCAGGAAGCTTGTTAGGTCACGTTTCTTAGGTCACATTGTGTTATCACGATGGCGTTATCTGATCGAACCTTGTATTTCCATGCTTTTAGATCAGAGTTACTGCTGTTAATACAGAGATCTCAATATACAGACAGTCATTTTAGACAAAATGTTTTAAACTGAGCCACTGCATCACATATTACAGCCCACGTCTGTTTAAAATTTGTTTTCATCGAGTAGAGAATTAACAGCCTTGTAACCTTGCTCTGCTCTATCATGCAATTACAGTTTCCCAGGTTTGTTGCTGATTGATGCTTCGCGGACCTCAATAAGCATTTTGATAAAGTAATTGAGTTTAAAGGTGAGTATGCTCCCTAAGACAGCGACACAGAAACCATCGCTGCTCCAGCCTTGTATCCTTTCAGTTTGCTGCTGATTAATGTTGTGTAAGACCGTGGAATACAAACAAACGCTCACTGCGGCAAAAAGGAAAGTGTCATTAAAATATGCTCCCGTGTACAGACCCACTACTGGAGGGGAGTAACACAAACATATCCTTTGTCATTAACGGCGAGATGAGAGCTGAATGTTAATTTGCTCCAAATCTATTCATCGATCGATAAAAAGACTCAAAGGTCAATCAAATTAGCTTGCTTGCTTGAAGCTGTTTCATTCCTCAAAAGGGTATAAACGTACAGAATCTACATAGCTTAGCTAACTTACACGACTGCTATTTAATTAGGAGAAATGCCCCTGCATGCTACCATCAATATTTGTCGAGACGGTGGATTCGATGCATGAGGCAGTGACACCAAAGAAAATTAGATCTCACCTTGAATGAAATATTTTATGCTGTAATGCCTAAAGCTTTATGACTCCAGAAAAAAATCTGTAGGCAGTTTGCATCCATTAACACATTTTATTGGAGGGCTGTGCATGTGTATTGTGGAATGTGACTGGATTTAAGTCTGGCACACTCAGATGACTGCTGCACAACTTCTGGCATCATTTATGTAGCATGGCGAGGACTCATGAATGATTCATGAAGCTTGATCAAGCCTTTGAAGTTATAATATGATTTGTGTATCTCTGAAGGTCATTCTTCACAACTATTGATACTGCGTAGATGCTTTACTTGTTACGTTAGAGAAGTCTTTAGCATATTCTGTGCTTTTAAGGAGGAGTTTCTCTTATACTGCACAACAGAAGGAAGCAGAAGTCTTACACTGCTGCTGTTTAAAGATAAATGAGTATACTGAGGCTGAGTGTTTGGGACTTTTTTATGTGTACGTGAAGGCAGTCAGCATTTAGTTTAAAGCATGATGTGAGATGTCTTTATAGAGCGTTTGTTGAGCTCTTCGAAAGGTTTTAAGTGTCAGAACTTTGAGAGAGGAAAGAAATCAAATACATTATGTTACAACAGCTAATAAAAGACATATTCCAGAGAAGGAACAAGAGCACAAGCAGCTCCCTTTTAAAGATACTGTAGAGAACTGACGCTCTTGTACAAACCGTCAAGCTGATTTACAGCTCTGAGCTGCTCTGCTGAGGGGAGGACTAACTTTCTGGAGTTGTGCAATGTTTGTCAGACATTTTACATGCAAATGAGTTCCATTATGCATGAGCCTGATCAGTTTGACCCAGTAAATGCTACTCTGCACATCCCCAGACCAGGTGTACAGTCACTCTTTACATATTTTGCAGATAGAGCAGTACAGTGTCAAATTATAAAACTGTCAATGTGTGAACAACCCGTTCTCATTCCCTGGTTGTCAAATACCGACACTTTGTCACGTCCCTTGGCATCTCATAGCGATGCACACGGCAGCCTTCAGCATCTGTATGTGATGCAGAGCTGAAACATATTGTAACACGTGGTTAATGTTGTAGAGCCCTCATGGTGAGGTTTAGGCAACAAAAGTCCAACAAAAAAATCATGTTTTGACTTGAAATAAGTATGTTTGTTATGTAGCAACAATGTAACATGATATAAATGCATCACTAACTTGGGCTGCCCTCGACCAAGAATTTTCCTAGTCGACCAACAGTCATCATTTAGGACCAATGAACCTTCATTAATATAGGCCTATATTTTATCTACAGGTGCACGTCACACACTGAGCGAGCCGCCTGTTAATGACGCTGTGGGCTAATGGGCATGTAGCTACTTCCATGTTTCAGATGATACGTCATGTTTGTAGTCGACCAATGAAGATGAGTTTACATATCACCTTGGGTTCGTCCTTCACCTTCTCAAAATGATCCCACACTTTGGATTTCCTGCCCAACATGTTATTAACTAGCCTGTGGAATAACCGCAGGTACCAGCCCTGGAAATTAGAGGACGTGCACCTGCTGCGTCTTTAACCACCTGGAAAACATGAGGTTGGGCTCTTGGTGCTACTCTTGTGCCTTTTCTGTGTCAGCTTTCAAGAGCATGGCAGTAGGTTGCATCTCTAACAAGCATCATAGAGCTTATTTACCTGAAATCCTGAGTGCAGAGCTGATCTTCTTCCAGGAGCTGTTTATGTGTGTGGGCCTGTCGTCTGTGGGACAGATGTAAAGCTCTGGGTAGCCCTGCACTAACATGATCAACCTTTCTGTGTTTATCAGACTGAATGTGAACTAATGTGACTCCTGTCTGTCTGCCTCTTCCTGTATCTGCCCTTTCAAATCAAATTACCACATTGTTCAGTCATATAGGTTTTGATTTATTTTGACAAGGCACAGCTTCTAATAGAGTTTCACATTTTGTTTTTTTTGCTTTTTCTGCGACTACACGACCGATAAAATCTTGCTGACTAATGACCTTTATGGTCGACTAACGTTTGGTCGACCTTTAGGGGGCAGCCCTAGTGACAACCACATGTACAACTACATGATGTTATGTTACAGCAGAACCTTTGGTTTCTCACAGGATGTAGGTAAGTAACAGGTGTAGTGATACATTGATATGATTTGGCCAGTGGCGGCTGCTAGTCTTCCAAACAGGGGAAGCTTATTTTAAGTTTACATCATAAAATTTGTCATATTGTAGCGAGGCAGTGAACATTTAATTATGCCATAGAACCACAGCAAAACACACCTCAAAGATTTTCAGATTGGTTTAAACACCTGAACTGTGTCTAAAACGGTGAAAATGAGCTATATGTCTTATGCAAATAAGGACCTCCGGACGACACTCTGTCAGAAGACTCCACTCGCAAATATCTGCATGGGACTGAGCTCGAAATGTGAAGCGCTGTCAATCACATCAGGGTTCAGCCTTTTAGACAGTTCCTCCAATCATCATGCAGACACCGAGCGTCCTCTCCTGCCCACCGCTCCGTTAGGTCCCAGGGAAGCTGAACCTCCCTGGAAGTGACGATCTTGTCGCATTTATCCAATGGCCGTCTCGCTTTGCTGCATGAAAAAAACCTGCTCAGCGCTGTCTCATAGGAATGCTTGAAGGCTCTGCGTCCACCGTGCTGACACAAGAATGTATGACAGGAAGGTCGCATTTGAAAACTGGTGATAAACAGTTTGAACATCAGTCATGATGTTAAACGCATCCTAATGCAATGTAAATTCTTATTTTAATGTAAATTCAATAGTGCGTATTTGACCATTTCTTCTATGAAATTTTAGGGGAAGTTCAGCCTCCCTCGTTGTCTCAGAGCAATCGCCCCTGGATTCGGGATATTAATTTCTTGAATGACAGTATAGTATTATCAGAGCACAGTGAAAACAGCCATACACATTGTCATCTTTAAGATCCGCTTTTATTTTGAAATTCACATAGAACATCTTTGTCACCATTTCTATCCAAGCACACCTCCTTTCTAAACATTCAAACAATGCTAGTGGACCTAGCACCACACAGACAATGGTCAGCAGCCAAGAAAATAATGACGATATTTACAGATATCATCTCAGGCGCCTGAATTAAATGGAATCATAATCATATCATGGCAGTCTTTGTGATATCAGCAGATATCATGTTGTTGTTGTCATGTGATGCAACTTGTAATTAACACCCCTTGTACGTAAGTTATGTAACATTACATTTGAACACCACTGAGTTTTTGGTTTCAAATTGCACATGAACAGCGGTCTCCTGGGTGAATGTCATGTTTAACTTATCCATCTCCATCTCTCCTGCCCTGCGGCGACTTTCTTGCTCTCTATAAATCATCAGCTGTTTTCAGCGTCAAGTATTGCCACAGATTGGTTTACATAGAAGTAAGCTGAAAGCCCAGTGTGTCTCATAAAGATGCCAAGGCGTGCCTTTGGCATCACTATGATCCTAAGGGGCCTGACAAAGCATTGGGATTTAATGACATGGGGATAAGAATGGGCTGGTGTGAAACTCAATTTTATGTCTATGATAGAAAGTAGCTCATTTATACAAATGCCAAAACTTCCTAGAATATGAATAGGACAGTGTGGATGCGTGTTCTGTCTATCCAGTTCTGGCAGTCAGTTGTTTGTCCATGTTTTATTCACTGTATATCAAATACCACAGATCCATTTTTGCTTTGGGTGAATTTCATTTCTGGTTTAGCATGAAGAAACATCAGTTCATACTGGTAAAGCCTGGCCAGCTCACTGGCAACCACACACAGCACAAACTTTTTGGGTCATTGCCTTTTTTTTTAATCTTTAAGGGCTGTTACTCAAATATAATGATACAAAATGATCGGAAATCATTTTCATTAGCAGTTATTCTGCCCATTATGTTCTCATTTTATAAAGTGTAGTCAAAACCTCCCATCGCTATTTCCTAAAGTCATTTAAATTGCTTCTTTTTTTACTTGGAAAAATACTTAATTACTAAAATCATCCCCAATTTATTTTCTGTTCAATTAACTGATAATTGTTTCAGTTCTAGCTGAGCTATTTCTGCCAATAGCTACATTAGCTAGTCAACTCATTACTTCTTTAACAAGTATGAAGTCAAAATGAAATGAAAAATGCCCTTTTAACCCTTTTAGATCATAAACAGCCATGTTATGCACCCGTTTGCAAATATACGCGAAAAATAGCAGTTTCTCCCATATTCTTATTATATTCTTACTAAAGCTAGTACCATCCAGTTTCTATCAATGACATCATGATGTACACCCATCAATCAATATGCCACTTTTTGACGCACAGTACTAAGGTCAAGTTAGCTAGCTAGCAGCAGCATGCTACTTCGGTGTGTCTTTGTTTCCCCAAAACGCCCTGGTCACGGCCTACTGGCTAGAATTTATTCAGTTTGAGGAAAGTGGTATCAGTGACAGCTCCAGATGACGTTATAGACAGTTTTATTTTCACATGAAGCATATGATGGACTTTGTCTTTCTTTGCCTGATGGATACTACTATCCCGTCTGTGTACTCCGTCAGGGCCTCACTTTTATGACACGGCATCTTTTAAACAATCAAATTAAATTCCTCCCAATGTAATTATCCCTGTCATGTTTTACCTTGAAATATGCCACAATATTGAAGCTAGATACTCTTGAAATACCCTTTCATCTGGACTTTGAGTGGAGATTCAAGATTTTAGCATGTGAACATCAGTGTACGCTACATGGAGAGGTGCCCCTAATATATAGCCTACCCTCATGATATAAATAAGGTGGACAAAATTGCGTAAACACATTTAAGTGTAATGCAAAAAAAAAAAGCATCAGCACCACAAACTACAGCTACATTGTTTGTTAGTTTGTTTGTCACCACTCCAAAAAGCGAAATAAAATCTCCATTTTGTTAATTAAAGCTGTGGTTACGACCGGAAACTACAAAGTAAATGATCAACGTAAACATAAAGATGGCTAATAGGTAAGGGTGACAATTGCAGCCTTATATACCGTTAAGTAAAAGCAGAGGCAGTGATGCATGTAATAAGAATCTTTTTCTAAAGAGACCAAGAGTGTGTCTCTATAATGTTCCCATAGTGGCAGCATCCGTTTTAGACATAAAAGCAAAGAGCTGACATGCTGTGCCTTACATTAGCCACTTTTGGTAAATTTAAAAGGTCTGCAGAAGAGGTGAAAAGCACAGTGTGAGATATAAAGGAGCAGATACTCTGATATACCAGGTCCTCTGACCCATAACCATCAATTCAAAGTTTTTAAAAGCAGTAATATAATACCACAGGTCTTGAAGGCCATGGGTTTTTTCACTGATTTCAAAAAGTGGTGACCGCATCATTCATAAAAGTGGCATCCATTTTGACTTTACTTGAAAGCTGAAGCTGTGTCTAAAGAATCAGTGAATGAGCCACACATGCCAAATGATCCTGCAGTATTTCAGCAGAGCCGATAAAATCATTGGACACCTTAGACACATGCTGCTCTGCCAGCACTTTATGAACTTTTACTTTGGCTGTTTGATTTTGCGCAGCAAAGTTCATTATGGAAAAAGTAGTTTGACAAAAACAAAACAAGCCAAATTTAACAAGTAGCTGGCAATATGTTTCTCAGGAGTTGGTGGAAATCATAAACAGAGCTTAAAAGCAGTGAATATTGTTCTTGAGTTTGCCCTTTGGCCAGAAGCACAGCTCCAAATGAGTCTGCTGAATGTGGCAACATTCAAACAGGCAACTATCTGCCAACATGTTCATTATATCAGTTTATTTAATTATCAGTTATTTAAAGGTCCAGTGTGGTGGATGACAAAAATACTACATATAGAGGTTTTCTTCTGTGTACAATCACTAGAAATTAGGATTTGTTGTGAGGCTGTTTCCTTAAAAAGTGTCATTTACATCTTCACAGGAAGCAGGCATAGATGTACTAAGAGACCTGGATACTGCGTTGAAGGCGGTACCTTGTTCATTCCTGTGAAAGTTGCTCAGTGGCACATGTAGCGAAAAAAAAATAAAATATTTTGATGGTATGGAATTCATCGGTGCTTTTTCTGTATTATTGGACCCATAGAGCAGGCTAGAGACGAGACTAGAGACGCTCTCTCTCGCAAAATCCATGACACTGCTCCTGCAGCAATATCGAACTCAAGGCCCCTCTGTTTTACTGAATATCAGCATGGCTGTGATTTGCATGGAGTAACAGTTACAGTTTGTTCAGCTGCCCACGAGAGGCCAAAAATTAGTTAATGCAGGTTTAATCGTAGATCCACCTATTAGCAATTTTCAACAGCATCTTGTGATCTTCATCAGACAATGGATTTTGCTTAGTTGTCAGGGATTTTGATTATATATAACCACTTGATTTCCATGACCAATGATCCATGCTTCAGTCACATGATGGCAACTGAGCAAACTCCATCCATGGTGCAGTTAAAATGCGATTAGGAACTCCAGACAAAAGAGCTAGTAAGTGGACTTTGATTCTTTTGTGGCCCATTAACTTTATTGTACCAATAGTTTTTGGTTAGCTGATTTTACAGCATTACCTTGCAAATATCCAGACTACTGAAAGCTTTTCAGGAAGTCATTACTTTCCAATCGTTCAAGTTTATAGTGACTTTTTGTATTCCAAAATGCACTCACAGCAGCTTTCCCTGAAGCAACAAGCTGCATTTTTATTTTGTTTTCTTTTTGACACTTGTGACACAGCATGGCAAGTCATCACCGCTGGACCGAAAAGACATTTGTAACTTTTGGCTTGTTATGGCTGAACGAGATCAGAGAAAACAAATGAAGAAGCTGCGGTTTGTCGAATGCTGCTATGCTGCAAGACAATTCAGGTGACAGACGAGATATGAGAGAGCTTCACACTGTGTCAGCTGGACTTTGGAGACGACTGCGGATTTATAACAGCAGCTGTTCGGAGAAAACCTCTTAAGGGGAGAAATACAGAGACATTTGCATGTGCTTTCCTTTTAACTGATTGACTGATTGATGATTCTCTTCCTGGCGCTAAGATTTCTGCCTTTGAGAATCCTGTTCCCAACCTGCTGCGATGAAAAACCTTTTCCCCAAAGGAGTTTCATTGACACCTCTACCTCACATCTTGACCTGTTTGCTCCCACTTTTCACCTAACACCTTTTCTTTTAATGCAAGTTCATTTATCCTTGAATTCAAAGGGTGTTCTGTCTTTGCAACTGGACCTATGAATAGATTCCTTGATCCTTATCACAGAGAACATTTGTTCCCACATGCATTTGCTTCCAAGTAGTCTCAGTGCATAGGAGGAGCTGTGGCATCATGCAGGGGATGAAAGGGGAAAACTCTCGCTCTGAAATGTAATTCATTCAGTACTTCCTGTCAGTACTCTGCCAGGCTCTCTGCGTCAGCTCCAAATGAATGTGTAAAAAATTTAAAAATTGAGTTCCTCAACCTTGAGGGGAGAGTTGTGATGGCGTGCACATTTGCTGCAGGCTGACAAAATGGGAGCTGAGTAAAGTTTTCACGTCGCATTTGGCTTTCCAGCAGACTGTTCTCACATGCAAGGCTTTCACGGCATCATGCATAATCATGATGTGTATTGCATCTGTTTTACTTTCCTGTGCAGTAAATTGGGAAACATAAAAGCCCGGTCGCATAACAGATTTCCTCTCTCATGGTGATTTCTTCCTGGTTCCATGGAATCTGCTTAGCCCCCGACGCTGAGCGAAATGGCACATCATCAAATACATAAGGGTCTAATAGCAAATGAGACACACTGGCTAGTCTTTAAGTACTCAGTCTCCCACCTCTTTTAGAATTGTCTCTCTTCAGCAGAGATTTCCTGTTTTATTCATTCTTCTGCAGCTCAGAGAAACAGCTTCAACAGATTCACTTTCTGGAGGATAAAAATTCATTGCAGGCAAGATCCAGCCCACGGGCCTTAAGATTGGCATGCGATACACAAGTGTAGTTTATAGAGTACATTCCAACTTGGAAAATGAACTGCTGATGGGTTTTTTTAGATTGTTTTCCTGACTAAAAAGGAGGAAAAACTGAGGGGCTTTTTGTTACTTTGAGGATGCACCTCAGGATGGCATGCTGCTGCTTATGCCTTGTGCTTAGTTTAGAAATCTTTAGTGCATCATAACTGATAAAAAACACAATAAATACAACCCACTTGTCAGAAAAATTGTCAGCACTGTACGTTTCTGCAAACCATGGAACATTTGCGCATAATTATGTAGCACTTATGTATGTTTCAACAATGCTGGGGGTAAGGTGTGATTAGTTTAGTCACAAAAAACAGTTATAGTCCAGAAAAGTTGTTTTGGCTTACAATATCCACTTTTGGAGAAAAAGCAGCTATGTCTCAATAAAAAACAACTGCTTTTTATGGCACTATCCTTGGTAGAAAAACAGCAACGGGACCCTAAAAAATGACTGTGTTTGGAGGCTAAAAAGCTGCTGGAAACAAATCACTGATATGCTAAAAAGAAAAAAAAAATTCTGGTCTCGAACAGTGGTCTGCATCTTGGCAGTAGGGCTGTGCCATATCATCTTGTTCACGATAATACCAGTATAATTTTTAATATCAAATGAAAAATGAATATGCTGATATTCGCGATATTTCGACTTGTTGACATATTGACGTTATACTCATACTCACGGCAAGAGTATGGCTGAAAGCAAAATAATTAGCGACTAGTGTGGAATAAACTGTGGCGTCCTGAATGTTTTATGAACAGCCTTGGATTTCTCAGACTCTTAGTGAGTTACAGCTCAGAGGGAATTCATTCAGCGGCTCCTCCGGAAGCAGCACAGCGTCTCTCCCTCTCTACTCTCGCCGTGGACACACTGGAGTTAGTGTGAATAAACTTGCGAACCAGTAGATTTTAATATATTTAACAGGATATGTAAAAACTTGAACCTGCTGATGAAGGTAGACGGAAAGTCAGGGGTTCCTCAAAGTCTGTAGGATTCATCCTCTTGGGACCATGAATGTATGTAGAAAAAAATGTCAAGGCAATCCATCCACCATTTTTTAAATTAAAATATTTTAGTCTAGCCATCCACTGAGCTATTTGAAACAGCTATAAACACTTCTGTCTTTATACATGTTTGGAGGACCCTTTGCACTTCGTTTTAAGCATGCCCCAACCGTTCATAAAACAAACTTTTCTGTAAACTTAAATTAATTTACACTTGCTACCTGCAGAACCCCACATACATAAAGTGTGGTGAAATAAGCAGGCAGTTTGCTCAAGAGGACATCTAACACTCTCCGCAGGTAGACAGCGTTGCAGTCGAAGCACACACTGCAGTAATTGCAGGGGAGGGGAACTCTGTGAGAGGCCCTTTAGGTATTAATTGGTGTGCAGGGTTTTTCTGTTTTTCTTCACGCAGCCATTTCGGCACAATACTGCATCAGGGGGACAGATGAAGGCCAGCGCCATGTGGCTCGATGAGATTGCAACAGGAGTGTGAGACAAATATCTTTCATTCAAAGGACACTTCAAAGCTATGCAAAGGCTGTGATGTTGATATCCATGAGCTGTTTTTTTTGACAATGTCTGAGTTCGTATACCTCCTCCCTCTCCCAGCGAATATTGCTTGGAAGAATGTTTGATATATGTATATATCATGCCTGAGGGGTGTGTGTACAGAGTTGACACATCTGAATGATTGATACGACTTCATCGCGTGCATCTCGGATTGGAAAAATAAATGAGAGAAGAGGGAGTCAGAGTTGGTAATGAATGGATTTTGCCTGGGGTGTTGACATGTGTGTTCCATGTGGACAAAACATTTCACCGCAAGTGTTTTATTTAAAACACATTTTTGAATACAGGGACGCCTTCACTATGTTGAGGAAGCATTTAAAAAAGCTGCATTAAAACCCAGACAATAGCTTTATTAATCTAAGAGACCTTGCACAAATGACATTAGTGTTTGTTAACCTTGTGATAAGACTAGCAAAATAATACATAGAAGGGTTTCACTGTTAGTTTATGAAAAAAAAGATACTGAAAACATATTTGATTGCTGCTAGTGCGTGCGTCTAATACTGGTTTGTATGGAAAGATCACTTGACTATAGGACACATTCATGACCAGGTTAATCTGGTGGGAGGCACAGAGGAAAAAGCATTTGCTCTTGGGCCCCTGTTGACCCCCCACCTACCGCCCTCTGTGTATTATGTATGTTCCCTGTAACCTTCAAGTTCCTATTAAGCACAGCATAGACAGTACACTTCACATGGCAGCTTCTGTACATGACCCAGAAACCAACCAGTACTCTTGTGCTCACCTCATAATGCGTTATGAAAGTTGCATAACGCTAACTGGCCCAGGTTTACTTTGTGTCAGTTTATTGAAAGGACATTTTTGTATTAAAGTACCAGTGTGTAGGATTTAGGGGGAGATATTGGCAAAAGTGGAGTATAAAATGAGTGTGTTTCCTTTACTGTACTGAAAATAATAATATAATATCCTTTATCAATACATGGATAAACCAACACATTTCGACAAGAGAGTCTTCATCAGGGTGTAAAATGCACTTGAAACAGGTGTGTAATTTTAGAGGTAATGTAGGGGTCATGTGACACAGGTCACATGATATAATGGTGTAGTCCTACTAGAGAACAAACACATTGGAAGAAAGTGCAAATCAAAATGAAGTAAGTGTATACTATGAGTAATTCACATATCTAGTAACAAATCCCAAATAAAATCCCAAATTAAAAGACAGAAAAACATCAGTGAAATAAAGTATGAATTGTTATTAACTGTTTGGCTTTAAAATGAACCAATGAATCAGAAACGACCAACATGCTTTTTGTTATTTTGCACGATGAATAAATATTACATACACTGAACAGTGTATTTCATGTCTGGGCCAACACGATAAGAGTATATATGTATAATATGATGTCAGTTCCACTACAGAAGAGACTTGATGATCATTAAGTGGGAAAAAAGTGGATTTATCATTATCAGCATCAGTTATCGGTCAAATAAGTTATTACATGTTGGCATTCCAGATACTGGCATCCAATATCATACTTTCCTAACTAGGTCCATTTGTTCCAGAGAATAAGAGACCTCTGCAGATAATTCAGCTCCTGGCAGAAACCTCCTGAACATTTGGATCTTAAGTTATCAGGGAAAGAAGGTGAGCACACATTAGCAAGTTCTGGGCCAGCGGTCCGTCTCTGACAGGCCAAGCAGCATCAGAGAAACACTGATTTGTAACTCGAAAGTGCTTTTTTCAGAGTTTTTACCGGTTTTAATCACCTGATCCGTTTGGAGAGCAGCAGACCTCTGCAGATAACTCAGCTCCTGTTAAAAACCTCCTTAACAATGAACACTGAAGGAATTCAGCTGGGTGCAATCTGCAGTTCTCACTTCTTTACGCCACAAAATTCCCTTAAATCTTACACAGTGTTTCTTTAAACCCAACTTTACTGATGCGCCATCTGAGCACAGTGTATGGCCATGATGGTGCCACGAGGTTAGGTATTAGCAGATGTTCAGACAGAAAGTGTTGTGTTAAAACAATACAAGGGCTTTCATTGTTTTAGGTAGGGGTAAGACATGAATTACAATCCATGAAGGCCGGTGTGAGTAATAGATCCATGAGTTTAATGGTTTATCAGACACCAGCAGCCTGCAGAGAGCTTTATAGAGAGACAGGATTTTACTACTCTGGACAGTTATTACAGCAGCAGTAATTTCATTGTGATGTAAACATTGACAAATACAATGTTCGTTTTAAAAAGTAATCTACCAGGAACATGTGCTTGCACCTGTTTGATTGGCCCAATATTGTGGCGCAAATTTCCTGACAAATGTGTCGTTAATCTAATCACCAAAACCACTACCGAGGACCTCTGGGGCCCTTGGATCTGGGGGCCCTGGGGCAGTTGCCTGCTTTGCTCAGCTGGTAATCCATCTTTGGACACACACTGTGAAATTTCTCACTGGGATTAATACAATGCTGCCTGACCGACTGACAAGGCTCTACACGCCCACACAGATGTTTTTACTTTTCATACTTGATTTGCTTGATTTATCATTCTTTAATTTTAACTTATCAGAGCAGGGAAAGCACGGGTGTAATTGATTACATTGAAAATGTGATGCCCTCCATTTAGATGAGCTCTTTCCAGGGTCCTGGTATTGTGTATGCTGGTTCCCTGGCATGACCGAGGGTGGGCGTGTCCAAAGTCTGGCCCCGAGGCTAATTGTGGCCTGTGGACCATTTGCTGCAGGCCACAATTAGCCTGATTAGCTTGTCATTCAAAATATACTATGTGTGTCTGGCCACACAGTATGAGTTAATCAAGCAAGACCTTCAGACAGTTTGAGACATGCACCAAGTGGGAACTTCACAAGTAAAACTAATGTGTTTTCATAAACAGGTGGTAAACAAGCAAACGAACGGTTCCCTAACAACAGATGTTTGCTGCCAGGTAGCGGATATGGCCACAGCAAAGAAGCGCACAAGTTGAACAGGTAGAAAGTTGTATACTTTTTCACTAAAAGATAAAACAGTTACATTTGTCTCATCAGTTTTTGATTTTTTAAAGAACCCACATGATGAAGAAACAGCTGGTCCACGGGTATTTTTACACTTTGTAATCTGGCTTCAATTCAAAAAAGTTTGGACACCCCTGGCTCACAGGGAGAATTGATGGAACTGAGCCATCGTTAACAAAATTTATTTCACCTGAGCTTTTCCTACAATGACAAGTTAAAATGTCCTCTGTGAAAAAGGCCCATTTATCTCTGAGCAGAGGTCTAATCAGCCAACACAAGTGAATACACCTGTGTGTGTGTGTGTGTGTGTGTGTGCAGGGCTTAGATTACTTACTTGTGGAATTGTGGGAAAAAAATAATAGTATTGATGTAACCTTGCTATATATACATTTTCAGTGATACTCTGTTCATGTAACTATATGTTCAATACAAAAAGGCACGGACAAACAAACACTCCAAAGTTCTCCAGGCTGTTGCCAAAACGCTATTGAGGTTGTTACATGTTATAGTGTTACAAGGCTGTTTAAAGGACCTTTACGTATGCCGGTCGATGTCTGTGATACATCATCTAAGCCTAGTGACGGCAGAAGATTCAGGGCTACCATTGTAGCCAACAGCACAACTGATTTCTAGCCTGAAGAGAGCGTTTGCTGGATTCTGGGGAGAATTTGAGTCAGGAAAAGACAATAAAAAATAGATTAAAATTTGAATACTGTGTTTGAAGTTAGATTTATAGAAAGACCTCAGGTTAAAATTGGAAAATCTGAAATCCCCCTTTTTATGTCAGGATAAAATTAATCAAGAAATTCTCATAATTTTAATTTCACATAACCTCAATAAAACCTCCTCAATATCTGAACATTGTGCTCTTTTATAGTGCAATATTAATTGTCACATTGATTGATAAACTTTCATTTAGTATTTTATTTACACAACCATCTTTTGCAAATCTGGGAAAACCAGAATGATATGTTCTTGTAGTGATCAGGGAGAAAGTCATCAGTCTTTAGTCTAAAGACTGACTTGTGAGTCTACAAACACAACTCTATATCCGAAAGAAATATACCGCAATTTCCGCATACTCCATCTGCGCCACGCAGCGCAGGGGATCTGGAGCGACCTATGGCGCATACCCTCGCCTACTGGACGTGTTTCTGGAGCGCCACATAGCGGATCTGCAAGCTCACGCGGGGACTGCGAAATCACACGATAAAAAGCACCATTCACTCCCAAAACTTCTGCAGTTTCACACCACGTCTTCTCATTTTGGTTTGTTTCCTTGCAGAAAGCATGTGTGGTGTCATAGAAAATACTGTGGTTCCACTTCAACTATGATTTTATCCTCGTCCATCTTTCCTAGGACCCTTGCACTGACTTGTGCGACAGGATGTGACGTGATTTTTGAAAAATTGAGAGTTTACAATTCGTCGTCCGCGCATTGTATTGTATTTTGAAATTTACCGGATGCTGTGTGCGTTCCGTTTACGGTTTGGTGTGATCTGAGCTGACGTGGCTTGATGTGCTATGGATACGCAGTCGCTAAAAAACAGACCTGGCGTGCATCTCCAACAAAGCGGCGCGCGCTGTGGAAATGATGCTATTCACTAGAATGGGAGCTTATCGGCTACACAGTGCGCAGCGCAGATGGAGTATGTGGAAATTGGGGGTAAGTTTTACTTAGTTTGTGCTGAACCGGTTTTCCAGGAAAATTCACCTCAGAGTGGACGTCTCCTCCTGTTTCTCAAGAATGTTTAGTCCTACACTGGCCACATGCCGACATGGTGACGTCATGATGACAATATTGTAGCAAGAGAAGACATGTCTTGACTCTTTCCTATTAAATGTATCAGCAAAATGTTCACCGAAAACACATTTTATATGCAGTCTTTAAATACACTATCCACCTGTAGCAATTTTTATATTGAAGTTTAACCAACATCACAGTCTTTCCTTTACCTTAGCCAAAGTGCTTTTGTTGCCTAAACATCACCAGACAGGTGTGTAGATGTAAAGCCTGGATTGTGTTGTCACAGTCGTGCATTTTTTATGTCCACTTTATACGACCACCTCCCTGTGATTCCAGCACAGCACATGAACGTAGCATTTAATTAACTCAAAGAATTGCTGTCACTGAACATAATTATCTCACCAACCCAACGTAATTCTGAAAACAATGTAGTTATATGCAAACGTAATTTCTAGCAGACGGTGAGTCGTGCCGTCACACCATGAGCCTGAAGTGTTTAGATTTAGATCAGAAAAAAAACTTTTAGATACATGTGTGCACACCATATATCACAGGCACGCTGTATATATTGCACAGCAATGTCTGTTGAGCATAATTAGTATCAGTTGTGACAGTTCATATGGTGTATCGCTACAGTATGTTGGTTTTAAAGCAGTGGATTACATAGAAATTCCAGAGCCATGGTGGTAATGAGTGTTTAACTGGAACATCATTTCTCTCTCACACATGGAGCTATTGCTTATTTTTGCGACTTAAGTATTTCTTATACTCTCAAATTAGTCTAATATGTCAGAGCCATGAAAGTCCAAATAAACTGGGGGAACAGGCTGCTTATTTTGCAGTTAGAGACTAACAGAGTGTGCTTTAGATCTCAATATCTTGTGATTTGTCATTTTTTGTTTCTGTGCACAGATTGCATCATTTGCATATTTTATCATACATATTTTCTTTCTTTTGTGTTGGTCTTCTGCGGCTCTGTTCTCCTGCTGTTATTTGCTGTATCTTATAATGTTGTGGCTCATATCTTCCACTACTTTGCAGTCAAAACTATCCACTGAATCTTTTCTCTTGACTAATAGCTGATGGCATTAATCCCTGCAACACAGACACACACACAAATACATATGCAGTGCAGTACGTACCACAAAGCCCCTTGTGACTGTATATACCAGTAATGTGTATACTGCAGTGCACATATACAGGCTGTATATATCACCAATTATAACCAATGATATCAAAGTTGATTCACTGCTCAGTTGGTCGTTCTAGCATCAAAAAAAACCCCACATCTCTATTAAAGGTCCACTTGTTTACTTGTTCTGGTGCTTTTGACCATATCACAGGGTCTTCATTAGCAGATGAAGTTTGTTCATAAGGTCTGAGCAAACGTCATCTGGTCTTGAACACTGTGCGATACTGTTGAAAGCTCCAGAACAAGTGAGTAAGTGGACCTTGAGTGGAGATTGTTTCATTGACAAAGGCCCTGTTTACACCTGCTATTAACATGCACCCTGGGTGACTGGATCATAAGTGGGCAGCTCTAAGACTCTGACCAACTGCGCAGAGCTCATACTCTGACTGTACGTTCAAACCAACAGCGACCAGAGCTTCCAAAATGGCGGAAGTCATTAGTTTTCAATGAGAGCCCGGTGACTTGGGCGACCTGGTCGTCAGCCGCATATCTTGGGCGACCAAAGCAACTGGAGCGGGTCCGGAGGGGAGTTAAAACTCGTTTAACTTTATGGTATGCTTCGATGAAGTGGGTCCCAGAGAACAAGCCATGTAACTTTGGTTCCTACAGCACACTTGTGTCGACAATGGATATCGAGAAGTTTATGACTTGCGTTCGCGCCCACTCAGTCCTTTATAATGTGTCGCTGTTTGGTTACAGAGACCAAAATAAAAAGAATGAGGCTTGGGACCATGTCGTGGAGGTAGTTGGTTGGTCGGATGAGTTTTAAAGTGTGTAATGTTAGTAATAGAGGAGAGAATTGCAGGCTAATGTTGCAACAAAGCATGCAAGTCTTCCTGGATTGGTTTGAATGGGATGACATACGTTTTGTGTTTACATTGACCAAACATAACTTTGTGTAGGCCAACTATGAGCTTTTTGACTGGACAACAACAAGCAGCAACCACTCTACTTTCAAGCCAGTAGTCTGCTTTGTGGCTCCTTTAAATTGACAAGCACGATCGAACGTTGAACATAGAGTGAGAGAGGTCCGAGGAGGGCTGACCAATCAGTGTGCTGTGTGCCCTTTAGTGAGGTAAGATCTCATCTATTTTAAGTACTAAACGGTTGTAGAAGTGTGTATAGCCAGACAAACCTGTTGCCAGTTTAAAACAACAACAACAATGCATGTGGTCTTTACAAACAGAAATGATTCCCCTGGTTATTTGTATGTTGAGCGGATGCAAATAACCAGGGGAATCATTTCTGTGAGATCAGATCACAAGACTCATTTGAGACTCACTCTCATGCCAGGTGTAAACCATAGACTGTATGTAGAGATGGACAACGCATCTCCACCTCCTCCCACTGTGCTAAAATAAAACCATACTGTGTGTTTCAATAGCAATAATACAAACTATGTAGTATTCCAGAAAAAGATTTAGTGTGTCTGGATACAATATGCATCCAGTTGCATTTTGCAGTATGCAAGTCAGCATGTTTTCTGGCTATTCTCGCCCACAATCCTCTGCGTATCGGAAGATGTGTCACATCAACTAAGCTGCAAACAGTTGACAGCTTGACAGCTCATTTTGACAGACGTCAGAAGCCACGATGATGAATGACAGCACATTAGAGTGACTGATGAGCAGTCAGTAATGATACGCAGTAATATCAATTGTTAAATGAGCAAAATAATTGAAAAAATTATAAACAACAAAAAATTGAGATAACAACAACAAGGAATGTAATTTTATTGTTGTGAATATACGTATGTTAGAGTCTACAAAGTTTGCAGTTATTACTTAAAAATTTAAAACTACATTGCAAACTAACAACAACAGAGCTCTCTGGGTTGACTTCCATCTCTAGTGAGCTCTGCGCATGGTGTTTTGTTTGATCTCAAAGGTAACAGGTATATGAACAAGAGGGTCAAAGTTTAGAGCGCAATGTTATGATGAAACAGTATGACCCTATTGTCGCACACTGCATGCAACAAGAGGTACTTTGTAAGTGCAGCTGCAGTGTCTACTAGAAGTAAAATAAAAGGAATGGGATTGGGAACGCAGCCCAATTATCTTGGAAATGGTGGCTGCTATCTTGTTCTGGTATCAAGTTCCTGCCCGTACACCCATCCAACCAAACACAGACACACCCCACACAGCTGTCAATCATGACCTTATTTTTATCATACTGTATGATAGAGATGGACAACACAACAGTCCCCAAATGTAAAGTTAAAACATAATGATCACCCCAAGATCATAAAGCCAACCCTCACCATGTTAGCATATGGGTTATTTGATGCTATAAAAAGGGGGTTTGACGTCATGATTGACACATGTGAGCCAACTGGTGTGCTCTCAATCAATGGTCCTGCTCACAAGTGTTTGGACAGGTGTATGGGCAGGAACGCAAAAACGCGGAGATCATAACTGCGCAGACTCTGGGTCCAAATGACATCACCAGGGCAAGATGACAGCAGTTTGTCACGGTGGGAGGAAGAGAAGACGCCATGGGTTCGACAGACAGATTTAAAGCTCTCCACTTTTGATCAGGTCACCCGTGACACATGTCAACACCAGGTCCGAAGTGTTCTACAGGTATGAGAGAATGAACACAGAATTTTATACCCATGTTTATACAAAACGGCAGTAGCGGCAGTAGCTCAGTCCATAGGGACTTGGTTTGGGAACCGGAGGGTCGCCTGTTCAAGTTCCCGTCCGGTCCAAATATGTAGCGTGGACTGGTGGCTGGAGAGGTGCCACCTCACCTCCTTAATAAAGTATATGAAATTTAAAAAAAACTATATGAGTAAAGGCAGCCAATAGGAAAACAAATCACAGGAAACAAATAACCTAAATGATAAGTACAGATGATGAGTAATTCTGGCGTCTCTGTGGCACCCGGCTCCACAGCCAAGGCCCCATCACCTCTATTCTTAGTAATAAACTTAAACTCTAAAGCATTTATGCTAATGAAATTAGGGTTAGGAGTGGGGACACACTAGAGAATTATCAGACTGATTTCCATCGTGGCAATCAGAGGGGAGAACTTGAACAAAGCCTTGGTAAGTTAGTGGTCAGCTGTAATAATGATGTAATGTGGAAAGTGGGGGGGTCTGATATTAACAGAAATGAGTCATCAGAAAATGATTAAGCATCTGTTCTCATTGCCTTTCTGTTGTTTCTGACAAAGCCCACTCAAACCTCGCTACTCAAAACAAGAGCACATTGATGCCATCTTCACTTACCACACATCTTTCTATCATGTTTTTAAATTTCACAAGAAAACAAACTGTAGGTGTGATCCCTCCCACAGTACTCTGAGGGATTCAGCCCACTATAATCATGTGGAATCACTCCGCTCCCCACTGGGCTGACAGCAAATGTGTGACGAGGAGGGCTGTTGCTGAGAGACGAGCTGCACCTCAATAAATGATAACTGGCTGCCGATCAGCCAGAGAGAGCAACACACATCTGAGCGGATCCACACAGCTCTGGACTGACATTATAAGAAGAGACTGACACGAAATGTCCACACACAGGGCAGAATACTGTAGCTGCTAAATACTGTCCACACCAGAGTGCAACCAGGGAATAACACCACTGCTGCTGCTGCTGCTCTGCCATTTTTATCTGCCAGTGCTGGATTAATCCTGCAGTGCTGTGCTGAAAATGAAAGACTTTGCTCTGCTATACTGTGAATTGATTAAGATTACAGCTGTTAGGTTAAAGACTTTTTAGGCCAAGTCACGACCAGAGGTGAAAACTACACTCAAGTAAAAGTGCTGATACTTTATAACCACCGGCTCAAAAAGTCAAATATTCTTTCTAAGATGAGAACATTTAGATTCTGGCCCAAGTATAAACTTCTTGGCATAAACATAGTGTCTGTGGACAGACTGGCGGATCTCTCTCAGATCACTGTCAACGCGGTGCTCTCATGCACTGACCTCAGACCAGCCTTCACAGCCAGAGCTGGCTGTTGTCTGAGCTGTGCATGATCTTCTCGCTCCTGTTTAAAAGCCGTGCTCCGACAGAGAAAAACAGAAAGATCGAGGTCAGGGATGCTGTGTCCGGTCTGACTTTCCAGCTATAGCCTCATCCATTATTCTACTGTGAACATGGGGAAACAGAGAGACACAGCAGACTTAGGATCAGCAGACCACCGGAAAATCCAAGCATAAAGAAGGTAAATAAAAGTAGCACAAGGAGTGTTTTAAAATGAGTAGAAGTACAGATGTTTCATGAGTAAAAGTTGTGCTACAAAAAACACAGAGGGCCTTTTCACACCTGAATGTCTGAACAAAAGTTCGAACCAAGGTTGGCATTTGTGTTACATTGTGAACACTTGATTTGGTCCGTTTTGGTTTTATATTGCAGTTATGCAAGAGGGCATGACAAACCAACATTTCGTCGTCATCACCTATGTGAGCTAGCCTGGAAATCCAGACCCCAATCTAGAAAGATTTAGGGTCTGGCTATGAGTAATGCAAATGGCCCAATTTGAGGGGTGGCACCAAGCATGCATTTGAAAATATCACTGCACGCAATTGGATAATATTACGACCAATCAGAACAATACACAGGGTGACGTATCCAGAGCGCAACCAGCGGAGCTAACTGGTAGATTAGACTCTCGCCGTATTCGGTCGGCAAAACAGCAAAAATGTCCTTCCTGCAAAGGAAAGACTCGAGCGCCGTCTTCTGTTCCTCTTTTAGGAATCGTCATCACAGTGCTGTCGTCATCTGTTTAGCTCGCCTCTGGCCCGCCTATATCGGATACACCGATGTGATTGGTGCAGCTCGGCTCCAAGAGCATGGGTAATGAGCGTCATTACTGATTGCCAGAGTGAGTCGCTGAGCAAATTCAAATTGTGCTCTCACGAGAACTCTGAATTTCCAGGGTATACGTCAGCTGCATCTTTAAGCACATTGAATGCTTTGTTCACACGCTCTGCTGCCTGGTATCTCGTCGTCCCCTCCTCTCCCCATGTGCTTCCGCGGTTCATCTTGTTATGTTGTAATGTTCGTGAACAAATTAAAACCTACACTATACATTTACTATCAATGTACAGCTTTACTGTTAATTTCTCCTCTGCTCCAGTCGTACACATCCGTCTGTTCGAACGAGCCAAAAAAAAGTTTTGACACCAGAAATCAAACCAAACCATGGTTCAGTTTGATCTGGATTGAGACCATCTCTTTTTGTCCAACCCGGTCTTACTCCGAAGTCATTGATATCTGGCTCTTGGGCAGTGACTTCTGGTGTCAGACACTGACAAAAAAGCTGTCCATCCAAGTCAACATGACCATTGGTCGTGAGTAAAGGCAACGAAAGTCTGAGTACAGTGCGTGGAGGGGTGGTGGATTGACTTTCAACCAGGAGGGTGCTTTTGTTGCCTAAAACCAACCGTGTGTGTGTTGGCAAAACGTAACCACGGGTTTGTTGTTAAAGCAAAAAAACATCAATTTGCACTGTTATACCGACATAGTATGTTTATTTTGAAAGAGACAATGTGTAAACATTAAATTTCCTGTGAAAACAGAACTGTATTTTGAAAATAGACGATGCATGTAACGTCAACGTCAGAACGTCAACAATCAGTGCATCCGGAGTGCCTTTCATGTCATATGTCGACATGCAAAGTCCATGACCAAACATCGTATAGGTGACGAGGTCACTTATCGACGTGAATGTGTTGTTCTATCAGACCAAGGTTCAGCTGTTTGGTCCAGGGAAGGTTTCGCAAGCATGATTTAACTAAGAAGCTAAAAAGTCTGGCTCAATTGAGGCAGGTGTGAAATGGTCCTCACTTTAAAGTAAACTGTGTTGCAATGCTTGGCTACTGTTTATGAACAGTATCACTAATGAAACTGAAAGCCAATCTCAGCTATGTTGTTTTGACGCGCTGTATTTACCTTTTACCTGCGCTGCCATTTTGATAACTTCGCCTTGAATGCATGGTGCTTACGGGCCGGCACCTGTTTGACCAGCTTTTTATAAAGTCCTCACTGTGCCCAGGAACATCCCGAACACAGCAAAATAAGAACACCTGAAAAATACAATCAGCAGAGTGCAGGTTTACACCACACAGGACGAACTCGTAATTGTCAGCAGATGTGCTGCAACACGTTTCAGAATGCCTTGTCTATTTTTAACAGAGCTGTGGCATGTTTCACAGAGCAGATCCACTTCTCCTGCTGCCAGATATTGTATGTGAGATACAGATACAACATGATTATATGGATGAGTGTAAACAGACAGAAATGGACACTGGACATTGTAGGGAGTTAACTTTGTCGGTAAGCTACAGCACGACAAAGTAGGAAATAACAAAAAAAAACTAGAATCAACAAAAAAAGAAAACATTTAACTGCCAACTTACTCACTTATGGTAAGAGCGCAAATATTGAAGAAAACTGAGTTCAAGTCTAGAAAACTTGGCAGGCAAAGCGCTCTGCTTCTGAAACCCTCCCGCTTTGGTATCACGCCATGTGGAGAACAGAGCAAATCCAAGTCGCAGCTGGACCGCAGAGCACTGCCTTGTCCGTCACGGCTCCCTTACAGTTAAGATGGCAGCAAAGGTAACAAAACAATCAACTTATTCATCTCACATCATACTTAACTTCAGAGGATTGTAATGTGTCAGGTGTGGAATTAATCTGCAGATGCTGGAGTTCAAAATAAGACCAAACTTTTCATGCATGTTTCAGAGCTTGTTGTTTTTAGCTGAGACGATTTCCAAGAAAACTTTCGGCCCCTATGAAGTGAAGAGAAATGAGGAGTCAGCACTCAATGAAGGTTTAAAACAATTAATAAAACAGGTTTCTCAGCAATTATGAATCACCACAACCATGAGAGGTCCTTGAGTGTACAGTCTGTCATGTTCACACAGAGTGAGGCTGATTGGTCCGGTGGTTTGAGAGATTAGCAGCAGACAGACGGATATACACACTCACACACACTCACAGCACACAACCAAACACATGATCCCCTCCAGGCTTACGTCTGGCAGAGATTATCAGAAAATACAGGCAGAGGGCAGAGTCTCTGCAGATAAATACACCACCACACACTTCTAGTGATCAGAGGTACTTATTAAAGGGATTAGTCTATACATTGTTTTTGTTTTGTTTATTAAAATCCTGCATGGTATACTTTGAAAAGGTGATTTGGGACTTGTTAAAGTATAAATGTAAACTGTTGCTACCCACCTATAGTCAAGACCAAGTGATGCACCGAGGAAGTATGGCTGTTGTACACATCCCCCCACGCATGCTTTTACACAACACCTCTTATCAGCTTAGTTTTTAATATTTTTCTTCCCTGCCCACCAGCCTCAGCTGTGAGATCACATTTTACAGAAAGCCATTGGTAATTTTTCTTCACTTTTGGGTGTTTTTTCTGTAATGGCACATGAGTGCAGACAAAAGCTGAAAGAGGCCCCCAAGGGCCAATAAAAACAGCCTCTTCCAGTATGGCCTGTGACTGAATTACCACCCACCTCCCCAAAGCCGGCTCCCTCGGCCCCAGCAGCCGGGCCTCTAATGCATTTACCAGCAGTGACGAGGAAAGGCACACTGACAGGAGGGAATCAGCTTTCTCAGAGATGGTAATGGGGGGAAAAGGAGCCTCCAGCCCAGTTCCAAATCCTAATGTGGAGGGCAGGGCTGCCAGAAAGGAGGCAGTCATGGTGAGAGGCTGTGGGATTGGTGGGATTATAATGGCTTTTGGAGAGGATAAGAGGTGCAGATGGGCTGTGAGAGGAAACCGGGTCCAAACCCAGTGCCGACGGTGGACGTCATTTGTGGAGATGGCGGCGTTTCGCTCAGCAGTGCATCATAAATCCAATTAAGCGCTCCAATCCAAATAAACACATGCATAAACATGCACAGAGGCACACACAGACAGTGGGGCCATACTGCAAGTACAGAATATGTGTTGTGAGATGAAAAGAAATTCATCAACTAAAAGTGGCATCTGTATTTCTCAAGTAGTAAAAATCCGAGTGCCAACAATGTTTTCCTCTGTTTGCGTGGCCTCCTCACAAGAAGGACAGGGTTGTTGCTCTTCATAAAGTCAAAACAAACTGCACTTCTAAATCATAGAGATGCTCAGACAGGCACAAGCCTTCAGACAGAGACTTGTTAAAGTTTTCTTTCCAGCTCAAACAGTCTAACCTCAACAGTTTCATATCATCAGAGATCATAAACTCCACAAATCGATACTTGACATTTTTACATCGCTGACCTAACTGCTGCAATTTCATATGTTAGCTGCCAAGAATCAGTCTCCAGGGAAAGTCAGAAGAAGTCAGCGACGAGTTGCAAGTGATGAAGTTTTCTCGTTTACTTATATGGATGTAAAGATTGTTTATGGAGCTGCCGTGCTGGTGCTGGATGTCTGTGTGAGTTCTGTGGATCATCCTAAGTGGCCACAGCTTGTTTCTGTCTGGAGAATTTTTTAAATGTACTTTTTTCAATGCTTTGAGCTTCACAAACAAACCGTCTTTGTACTGGGAAGTGTTATTGCTGAGAATGTGGTTACAATGCAGAAGACAATCAGACAGGAAGACAGACAGTAAACAAACCTTCAAGTTAGCCAAAATGATCTGTAAGAGAAACCAAAGTGGAGAGAAAATTATATATTTTCAGCCAAACAGTCTGTGGTAAACATTTATCATGGTTTATAGACTAGTTTTTTGTTTGTGATTTACCACACTGACTTGTGGCTGAGTGCCCTGAGTGGCTTCAACAATGCTACGGTTAACACACGGTGAGGTTTAGGCACAAAAACCACTTCGTTATAGTCAGAAAAGATTGTGTTTTGGCTTACAAGACCTGTTTTTTGTTCCACTATTCCAGCTGGAAACGTAACAGTGTTTGGGTGAAAAACATCCACTTTTGTGGCACCATCTCTGGTGGAATCACAGCAACAGGTTGCTAATAAAACAACAGGTTTTATTGTTCGTTGGTCTCAAACAGTAGTCTGCAGCGTGGCAGACATCTTTCCTAGGTGTCAGGCCATCCATCATTCCCTAAACTTCCTGATGACAAACTCATATTCTCATATTAAACTCATATTTATGTAACAGTAATTGTTATAATTTTTTTTGTAAGGCAAAGACAATTGGTGTTATATACATCATACATTTGCACTGGTTTATACTTGTAAGTAACAGATAATTGGTCATTTACATCATATACTAAGATAGGCTTTTGAAAGATCGATACATGTTACTTACTATTATTTGCATTGACGGGTTGTTTTTGTATGACAAAGTTAAAAGATAATAACAATGGCATATTTAGAGGTCTTTAGAAAAGGTTTATCTACATAAGGAAGCTGTCAGTGAAGAAGAGGTGGATATAATAAGTTCATACTTCCTCCCACTCCTTTTCGAATGTGTAAATCAAACTAACTACATCGACAGTTGCTTTTCATTATTTGTAAATACTTCTCTCCGTCTATCTGCTTGTTTGTAGGTTTGTGTCTTTTTTTTTTTACACGTTCATAATAAATATCAATATAGCTCATGTACATGTAATCAGAACCTCTTCACTTTAAGAACATTATTGTTCATAAGAAACGTACAAATGTAATGAATCTGTGGTTTTGCAGAAACGGCTGCATTCCCCATCTGTCTTCATCTTCATTTCCTGGCATCTCACTACTGTCAGCTGTGAAAATAATGGCCAAACTTGTCATTATCCATAACCGCTTACAGTAGTCTGGGTCACAGGGGGGCTTGATCGATCCCACTGACACTGGGCGAGAGGCAGGGTTCACCCTGGACAGGTCACCAGACTATCACAGGGCTGACACATAGAGACAGACAACCATTCACACTCACATTCACACCTACGGACAATTTAGAGTCACCAGTTAATCTGCATGTCTTTGGACTGTGGGAAGAAACTGGAGCACCTGGAGGAAACCCACGCTGACACAGGGAGAACATGCAAACTCCGCACAGAAGGGCCTCAACCCTTGGATTTGACCCTGAAACCCTCTTGCTGTGAGGCAGAATTTTGAAAAGATGATCCAGCTAAACTAAACTTAAAATAACTGATAGAAATGATGTCCAACTTTACTCCAAAAATAAGACACAAATTGAGATAAACCAAATTTATCCTGCAACACCAAGATGTAATGACTGGTGATAGCATCACGTACTGCTTTACCACCGGTCAGAGAGTGTGTTCTAACAGCAGCAGCTAATGTGGCCTGCATCACAGGCAAGGAGAGGGTTACAGAGGTCTGGTAAACTCACTTCTTTCCAACCTCTGTATTATATATGTTTTTCTTTCAAACATGTAGTCCTCAGCTTCAGCCAAGTCTGACTCAAGTGACATCACTTGGATTTCCCTTTTAAAAGTGATGTTATTACTGACCTGAAAAAACAGTGACCGTACAACAACCGAAATAAATTACTGAAATCAAAAGATGATATATGATTTTGTAACTCTGTTTGATAAATAAAACTTATCTTACTGGCTGGACACCATGAGTGCTCTCCTAAAGCAGAATTTGTGTGTAAAAATATGCAAATATTGAAAAAATAACACCAAATTGTGTCAAGATATAAGATTTTGCAAAGATTGGGGATCTTGCAGGTTCACTTTTTGCAAGACTGCAACCAGATTCCTTTAAAATTATATTCCATCCTGCTCCTGGTGGAAAATATTAACCCTGAGAAATGTGACATATTAACAATTACTTACTGTAGGTGTCTGCAAAATACATAACTCTATAAACACAAGATTAAAGGCTTCATATGTGGACAGTATTATTGTAAATTAGTCATCAATATAATCCATAAACATAAACTGTTGCCCTGTGATGGTCTGGCGACCTGTCCAGGGTGCACCCTGTATGTCATCTGTAGGTGAAATACCTTTTTGAGAATGTTTGCACTCGTAATAAAGTTTGGGGCACCACCCTCCTAATGAGGGAGGCGACTAATCAAATTAATAACTCTGTAAACCAATTATTCGTTCGTCAGCACGCTTATCAATAATGAATCAATCTCAGTGTCTGGGTTATAAATTCTCCGTACAGTGATCTTAATTCCTGCTCAAAAGAAATGTCCACAGACAACGACTTGGCGATAAATGAACATTTATTTAAGCTAAAAAGTTAACGACTGAGTAAATAAATGAAGATAATATGAAATAACACAAAATCAGCAGTATGTATAAATGGATTAAAACAAGACACTCGTGTGGGTTATTTAATTCGGCGATAGTGAGAGAGTAGGCCTATGTGAAGATAAATCGGGAACACAGCAATGCGCAAATAATTTATCTAAGGAATCGTAAATTAAGATTTAAAAGTTAGAGTTAAATTAAAAGTCCAGAGAGGCTGTTCCTCTACATCATCCAATGTCAGCTGGGATAGGCTCCAACCCCCCGGCGAACTCTAACTGGATAAGTGGTTAAGGAAAATGAATGAATGAATAAAACGTGTTTGTATACAAACTTTACATTTTCGATTTTGTTGCCTCACCTTGCGACAACCCTCCATTGGTTAGCTGCACTATCAGTTTCAAAAATTAACATTTCTCACTAAAATAAGCGCTGGATGGTGGGTCACATACATGCCGGTAAACACCGACTCCCTCCACTCCGACTTCACTCCATAACTACACCAATTTCTAGAACCAAGACTTGATCACATTCCTGCGCCCTGGAGTCCCCTCCGTGTTTACTGTTTACAAGGTTTGCTGCTTCCAGTTTGGTGCTAGAGAGAGCACAGCTATTGGTTGTTGACAGTGTTCATGCCACTGAGCTTCAGTATTTGCATCAACCAAGACTGAAAACTTAAGTTTTATGACCATGTTACACCAAACAAACGAGATAAACTCTCATGTCTTTGTTATGACATTGGAAATGTGTCTGCAACAGTGAAAGCGCTTGAAAAGTCTTTATGTGTAAGGCCGGCAGTACAGTCTACAGATGCTGATTCAAATGTCGCTCACCATTTTAACATTATGGATTGTATTACAGTAAACAAAATTATACATTCAACATCACCACCACTGAATTTTGGATAGTAAGAGTTCTCTGAAGTCTCCAAACAGGCATCTGAACAATTTGTCCGAGCTTTTAAAAGGCTGGAATATAAGTTTAAAAAAGTATAAATCTGTTTAAATCTAAATCAGAAAAGCATAAGCAATGTTGCATCTCATTTTCCCATACATTATTTTTTCAGGAATTGTACTGCTCTCCCTTACATTGATGGTAATTGGTTTGATAAGTGATGACAAATGGTGCAGTATTTGTTGAAAACAATTGAACATCCTGCTAAATCGCAGGGAGGAAAAGCAGCTCAGATCTTTACAGCCAGCAGCCAGCTATTCTCCCATCTCTCACATGTCTGTCAGATTCACTCTATGGGATGTTGGTGTGCCAGGAAAAGTACCCAGCTTTATTGCCTTTCCAACATCAATTTAATGTCTCACAGAGAAAAAAAATGGCAGGCAGGCATAGCAGGCTGAAAAATCACCTCAATGCAAAATGCAAAATACATTCATGTTTAATCCCCCTGCCTCCTCTCGGGTGTTTTAGAACATCCAGTCCTGATGTTGGAGAAGGTGTTTTGCATTTTCAAACCCAAAAAAAGGTGTTCTGTCTGTGTTACAGAATTGGGTAGATTGATTGTACATATAGGGATAATGCATTGTTAGGTAAACAACTACTCTGTCTGATGCCTCGCCAGCACTGCAATTTAATCACACCGAGGGTAAATATATGAATTCCTGCTCCTGAACACTCATTAAGGATGCTCACCATACGGCTCCTTCCTGGAATGAGGCATTTGCAGCTTCGGTAGTGAGAGTAATGACCATCATTCATACTGCCAGCTTTCATTGCCTGGTGGCGTGTTTAGCTACACATACTTGAGATTTGGAGGAAGGAAAGGCAATTGTATTTAATCATCCCCGGGGAGAGATTTGCCTTGAAAATCACGTTCAAGTGATCAATGGCTCATGCAGACAAGTAAAACGCTCCATCCGGACATTATTCTCCTTACATCTTTGTCCAGCACTTCTGACACCTGATTCATGTGACTGTGGGATGAAGTAACTGTGCAGGAAAAAAAATACTTTGAAACCTTCGTGTGATGAAATTTACCTCTTGTAGTTAAAAAAAAACAACATAATTACAAATCACAATAAATAAGACTTATACTTAGTCATGATGATAGCATATCATCATAATATATGTATCTGCAGCTCCAATGACTCAGCAATTAATGACCGTAATTAAACACTTTACTCCCCTCTTCCTCATTCAGAAGTGTGATGTACGACCTCTTCACTAAAAGTTTCTGTCAGATGACTCCTTTAATTCCTCCTCCCAGTGACAGAGGTTCATAAAGACTGGCTGATGTCATTGAGGGTACTCTGAATCCGTGACTGTAAGCGGGTCAAAAAATTGATCAGTTCAGAGAGTTTCGATTATGACTAAATGTAGAATTTTGCATTTCATCGCATGAAGAATATACAAGACCCTCAATAAAATTATTTTTTTATATATCAGCCTGTGACATGTTGGAAATATCTAAACTAATATGGCTGAAATTCTCTCTGAGGTCCACAGCCAGTGTTGGGCTTGTTGCTCTAAAGATATTAATAATTACTTATTAATCGCACTCTTTTAAAAGTAATTATATTACTGTACGTATAACTCCCAGCAAGGAGTAATTCATCAGATTACACATTGTATTAGTTTTCCGTCACACCCCATAAAATTGGTAATTGCGTATCTTCCCAAAGACAGGGTAAATTGTAAGTGTAGCTAAGGCTAGAAAGTAGGGCTGGGCCATAATGGCAAAAATTCATATCTTGGTATTTGCAGGCTGACTGGCGAGACACGATATCTATATATATCACTATTTTCTACAAAATGGGCTCCATGTTTTCAGTTGCAAGTCAAAGCCACATTTCAGATGTCATAAGCACTTTTAGACTGTGATCAAAATAAAATGTGAGGACACAGATTTTATTCTCCTGTTTGAAAATATACAGCTGCACAACATGTGAAAGAAAATTATATCAAAGTTTAGTTGGTTCAAAACACACATTAAACATGGCTTAATAGAGAACATTTCAAACACAAGTACACAAATTGGCTTCACTATAATTCACTGACAAACACATTTTCCCCACAAATACAACATGCTAATGTTATTAGCACAAGCCTATGGCATTTTACATTGTATAAATTAGCCTAGCACCTAGCGATCTTTTCCTCTTCTCATATAAAACCAGGGACAACAGCAACATTTAACAAAGGTAACGGTACAAAATTCAGCTCCATAGACCATTTACACACATTTTTTGACCAGTAATAAGTAAACGACGTGTACAGCGCTTTCCTCTCTCTGTTGTGACACCTAATATCCTATGGAAAATGGCGGAAGCAAGGAACAAGTTTGAAGCTAGCAGTTGTAAGGATCCCTTTTCTCCATTTACTTGTTAGCTAGCTCTCAAACACCTGTCCATCAAGTCCATTTGATACTATGATGACACACACACAAACACGAACGTAATGAGAGAAAGTGTTAGCTGATGTTAGCATTCGGCTAATGTTATTGGAAGACTTTCACTTGAACAACCATAAACACAACAAACTGATGCCATATTGCTTCATTCAAAAGAGACTATGATGCTTTAATAAGGTCGTCTATATCCTCTAATACTTACACTATACATAAACTAGATCTTATAGTAGATTCGCTAATGATTTGTTATTCTAGCTAACAGCTCAATAACAGTTAACCTGATATCTCTTTACTTACCTTGATAATTGTGGACGAATTCTTTGTGGAAGAATTTATATCCTTTATCCAGTTTGTTCCCTTTCGTGCTACAGTTATGCTCGACAGCTCTTACCACATCTAAAAAAAGTGATTTTTGGTAAAACCATTAAGCTTGTTGAGGAAACTCTCTCCGTCTCCATGTCTTTCAATATGTGTTTACGACTGACAGGAAGTCACATTATTCGTCGTCTACGTATTTTGCGGTTAGTGTGCAAATGATCTATTACCACTCAAGGTTCACTGACAAAACAACTGACCTGGGGACCACATGTGATTCCGACATTGCCTCCCATGTCTTTGTTTGCAAGTCTGTGTTGTACTTAAATTTCCTGACATTATCCCTCGGGTATGATGTGTACACACAGCCATTTATAACTTCACTCTACACAAAACAGAAATGTACAGAGGTAACCTACTGCTTTTCGCTTAAATGTTGATTAAACAAACAGAACCGATTGCACCACACACACTGTCACGTTATCTATATTATCATTTTTTAAGATGTCGCTCATCTGATTGATTTGAGCTTGCAGGTCTCCATGCTGCGTAGCGAGATGAGCCTCCTGCACCCAAAAATGCTGTCAAAACTTTGATTAACGATTACCAACGTAGCCTCTGAGGCAGAAATGAGATGCGGAGAAAACATAAAACCTACATACGACCCAGATGTCAATTCACACAGGACGGATATTATCACACAACCTGTTTGTTTGGTGAAATATGGTAGGTAAATGGGTGGTGGATTTTGTAGTTGACAAGTAACCGACATAGCAGATTTACACAGGATTAAAATCACAGATTACCTCTGCAGTTATTACAAATTACAAATTAGAGGTCCCCAGGTAAATGTTTCTGCATCGGCTTCCATAGTTCTCCTATACGCGTGGTACACAAGCGAAGTTGCAGTCTGCAACCTCATCACTCTTAATCCCACACACTAGAGCTTTAAAGGAGCAGTAGACACACATAAATCATCTTAATAGGATAATCATCCCAACCAAAATATGCTTCTTCTTTTTTTAATTTGAGACACTCCTCATGAAGAGGGAAGTGTTTATTGAGTGTTACCTCACCTGAATGTGAGCGATGGTGAGAACGGACATGGGAGAATTACGTTAGTTTAACAAAACAAACGGTTTTAGTAGAAAATAGCAGTTGATTGAAAACAATATTTACAGTTCATACTGCCTATTTTTCTCCCTTTAATGGAGGGGACCCAAGCTTAAAGCACAAGTCAGGCCAAAGATTCACAAAGATGACAGGCAAGCACTGTTCTGCAACGTTCTAAAACCCTACTGGTTCACACCAATGCTTCTAGATGAGATGGTGTATCATCTCTATGCAACAACTCTCTGTACTTCCGTTGTGATCTCAGATTTTCAGGCTTATTTTTTGGCTGAATATGTTTTGTATCTTCTTAAAATATGAATGATGATAGTGATAGTGAGATACTGGCTACAGTCCCATTTGTAGTAGTGATGAAACAGTGAAAAAAACACAGGAACAAAACCAGCATCAGATGGACTGTATTCATAATAAATAGGCCACAATAATATAAATAACCAACACCAATTATTCAGTCAAGAATGTGTGTGTGTGAGGGGGTATAAGCAAAGATACTGGATTACTACAAGATGGCCCACCTACAATATACTCCCATTGTATGAAATAGTATACATTTCCAGTCTCCTAAGTAGGCGTTGTCCCCCGTACCCCAATCAAAGATGATGGAGAACCGCCAATCAAAGACGAGTATCCCCAACCTCGCTTCTGTCAACATGTGTGTACCCTTAAGCCTGATTTATGGTCGTGCGTTGAATCGATGACGTCGCTACGTTGTAGGGTACGGGGCTACGCAGAAGGCTCGCCGTAGCCCCCGGCGTAGCCTGACGTGCACCTCCCCAAAAATGTAACTACGCGTGGAGGCGACGCAGACCCAGCGCAGACCGGCACGGCTGTGATTGGTTTGCTTAGCAACGCATTTCCGGTTCCGTATTTCCACCGCCATCCCCGCCGTCTTTAAACATCTTCTATTGCCATGTAGATGTTGTTAAGGCTCATTATATATATGCCATTATGCACAACGTTCAATACGGATACGGCTGGGGCCGTCTGTCCGTGCTCTGCGTTCATTTCTCTGTGACCGAAAAAGCCGGAAGCTAAACAAAGAATCAACTAGAGACGGCGATAACCACTCAGGAAAGGAATGAAGCCTCCTACCGCTCTGGCGGTGAATTGCACCGCGACGAAACGGAGTGACGGAGAAGTTCGAAGGGTTCACGACGGCGTCAGGGCAACCACGTAGTGACGTCGTCGATTCAACGCACGACCATAATTCAGGCTTTACTGGCCGTAAGCTAAATAAATAAACGGTCCATGAAAAAAAAAATCCAGCAGATGTCTTAGTTACAACATGATTGAGCTAACTGGAGTAGTTTCATGTCGTATCCGACAACTGGAGGCTTTTAACGGATGACGTCCTGATGTTAGCTTTGCTGCTGCTGTTAGCTGTCCCTGTCAGCTGCAGCCACTGCTCTCTAGACATTGTGATTTCCCAAAACTGAATAAATACCACACATAGCAACACAAATCTGCTTTGCTAGCTCAATCATGTTGTAACAAAGATATCTGCTGGAAAAAGTATTTTTTAAATCCAGTATCCTTGGTGAAACTGCACTGATTTCAGCACCAGAGAGGAGATATCTGTTGCCAGATCTCGCGAGAGTGTGTTGTTGAGACAGAGACAGGTCTTGAACAATGTAAATTTTCTCCCGATTTGGCCGTCTGAAATTTACCATTTTGGTGTCGGAATGTTCTGAAGATATGTGGCTTGTGATAAATGGGTCCAATGTTTGCTTCCTTGACTATGGGGTGAAAGAATCGGCCATAATCTGTAATCACGTTCATTTCTCCCACTGAAGTCAATGGACTCAGGACCTGCTGTTAGTCTCCTAAAGGGGCGTGGTGCTCGCGAACCCCACGTGACACTGATACAGGAAACTGACTCGCAGTGGACCGTCTTGATTTATCCACCATCTTTGGTATAAGTACATATAGCGAGCAGCACCAGTGACCCACCATATGACACTGGCACACCGTGGGGACGGAAACAGAAGGCTCAGCAGGTACAGAGCACCTGCTGCAGAAAGCTAACGTTCCGTCTGTGTTCATTTTGACTTGCAGCAGACTTCACGACAAGCCGATTGGATAAAGAAACAGGTGATGAGCTTTACATTCTAAAACCAGCTGCAGGTGATTTGACCAGCTGAGTTGCAGGTGACATCATCAGCCGGCTTGAGTCGAGCTCAGATCTTTTCCCTGCAAAGTTCGCAAATGGTTTCGTCTCATCGTGAATCTGTGGTCTGAACTGGGCTTAATGACCCCACCTCTAACCCTATGATGAATTAGTAATGTCAGTACTATCCTTCTTCAACAAAATCATTTTCAGACAGTCCCTTTATTCATGTTTTATGAATATTAAGATCAATAATAGTAATTTAAAAGGGTTGCAAAACAGCTAGTTCTAGTGGCACTGCAGGAATACACGTTTGTGAGGTTCACTAATAGCTACTGCACCATGTTATCTCCTGGTTGTACTCCCTCTGCAACTCTGGCAGAATTTCATTCAGAGGCCCTGGTGTTTCATGATGGCAGGAGGTCAGGAGGAGGAAAAAGGCTTTCATGGAAAACTGATTTGGTGATAACAAAACAGCAGCTGATATGAGAGTTGATTCAACTTGCTTTTTTCTTTGTCAGAGAGCCAGTCACAGTAAGTATGTGTGCTGTGGCGTCGCTGTGGGTACACTGCACTGTGGAATGGTAAAAGATGTACTTAAAGGTAGCTGAAATGATGCCAAATTGTTTTTATAGAATTTATGGCTCTGATGCTGCTTTTGTAAAAACAGTGGCTGTATTGTTTGTGCTTATTATAGCTGTACCTGTACATACACAGAGCCATCACAAGAACTGTATTATGCATAACCACGGCGATTTAAAAAGAAATCCAATTATTATTTTTTGCATTTGTTATTGCAGAAGTGATTCCTAGGGGTGTCCTGATAGCTAAAAGTTTATGATGCACACTACAAAACTGCAATCTTCTTGTTTGATTCCAGCTGGGGCCCATTGTTACATTTTATACCCCTCTGTCTCTCCACTTATTTCCTGTCCACTCCTACACTTTCTGCTATCTGATAAAGGTCAGCTTGGAAAAAGAATTTGATTAGTTAAGAACATTGTTTCCTGAGTTGAGCTCATCCTGAGACAAAAGCCAGTGAATGAGAACGTGACTCAGTGGAGACTGTCTTCCCCTCAAAAATGACATCATAGGTTCTTTAAAACAGCTTATTACAACCCATATGTACATTTATTTCAGTCAGGACCACTTTAGTCAAAGAAAATTTTATTTTATTGGCAGTATGACTCTGTTCTGGGGCAAACCTCCCTGCCCTTACATGCGCCTACATGGAAAGTCTAAGGAGAGCAGCAGCAAAACCCTCCCTGGGAACAAAACAGAGCAGCATAAATGACAAACAGAAGAGGTCGGGGTGGATGTGTCAAACAAACACAGGACTTTGACCCAGGAGGTCGCTGTTTGTGTCCCTTTTGAAATCAAATGTCACCGTTGAGTTATTTCAACTTGTGTACGTAACATGACAGACTGTAATGTACTTACATTAACTTATGTACTTAACTTAAGTTGTGGAAACATTTGTTCTTATTTTAAACCAAACCATGATCTTTTCCTAATCCTAATAGTCCATGGGCCAGGCCATATATCGGTACCATCTTAGAGGGCAAAACCTTACTTATACCAATTTTACATCGGGGTCAATATAAGTAATTGAACATATGATAGTCTTTCCACAGGAGCAGCTTCTGTTTGTATCGGATATTTTGTTATTTTCCATTTATAGTTCCTTTGCCTTGTTTCCAAAAGGCACACAAACAGACAAAATCATAACAACCTTTCCGTTCCTGACTCAAATTTGACCTGATTTAAATGTTTTTATATCAGGAAAACAGGTTTCTTTCATCTGATAGCCCCAAAATAACATGGGTAGTTACATACTACCATCTTGGCATCTTCAAAGCTACAGCTGAGTGAAACTGTTGTTAGCACACCTTTGATGTGCCTTTACCAAAACGGGGACAAGACAACAACAATAGCTGAAAAACTGTTACATTTTTGTCTATGGCAGCACAATGAAGAGACTCTATACTGTATCACAGACTCTTGCATTAATTTCGCACCCTGTTGAGGAAGTAAGAGACCAGGAGGAACCGGCAGAAGTAGACATGTCAGAGGAAGAGGACACCACTACACATGATCACGTTCATGCTTCAGCAGATGAGGAGGAAGAATGAAATGATGAGGAAGATAAACCTGCTGAGATGGAAGATAGTTTCCTATCAATATGCTGTGATTGTCCATCAGTGACAGATGATGCACGTTGGGAGCAGAGACAGAGAAGTGCCCCCAGGTTCCAGTGAGATGTGTGGTGTCTTGTGTTGAAGGCAAAGTCCAATTTTGAGCTGTGTCTGCCAGAGAAATTTGATAGGATGGTGACAAACCAGGAGGGACGGTGTGTTTGCAGCAACAAGTGGAGGGAAGTGTACCAAATAGACCTACAGGCAAACATTCCTGTGGGTTGTGTTAGAGGGTAGGAAAAAACGACCTATGTGGTTGTTTGGGTTGGAGGATTTCCCCGAGGTACATCTCATCTCATTTCTGAAACGCAGTCATGCGTTACAGTCATTTTGAGTACTGCTTTTTGAGCAGGGCTGTTTTTCCATATATGCAGTGGACCCCCTAACCACCAGGGGGCCCCCGTGCAGTAGTGTTTTGCCCTTGTTTTGTTGTTTATTTTAGGGGTATATGTTTTGTAAGGGAAAAACTCAACTCTAGTCCAGTCATGCTGGCGCCTGGAGGCACAGCATCCCGAGGAATTAGAGTCATGTTTTATGCAGCTTTATGCGTTTATGCAGAACACAATTTACGTTCAGTACCAACGCACAGCAACGGAAAGTACTGGTGTGGTTCTTGGGGAATGTACACTGCCTGTCACCATCCACAAATGTATGTTTTGGTTTGTTTATTTGTTTTTCTATCACCAGTAAAATCACTCATTTTAATCACATAACCAGATCTTGTAGTTAATAACTGTAGTGGCCATGCATGGATGTAAGTCTTCTTTAGTGCATGGAAATAATACAGCCTAAGGTAGGTGTGTATCAAGCAGTTGTGTCTGTGTGTAATTCTGCCGTGCAGTCTGATTATATAGCACTGTAGCATTAGGCCATGAAACTGCACTGGGTTTTATGCCCCTGCATGTCAGTGATCAGCATCCCACACATCATGTTGGCACACATTATGTCTCTTTTCAAACCCAAATCCCCTCTTTCTGTACAATATACTTACATTATACTGTATGTTTTATTGAAGGATTGGTGCCATACAGGTTACATAATACATTACAATGTCCTCTGTTTTTGTGTTGTTTTCTAAAATTGATTGATAAGGTGATTACTGCTAGGCCTGAGGCCTCGTGCCAATGACCAAATCACAGCCGTACTCATATTCATTACAACAGCGCTTCCTCTCGTGTGAAATGGCTTAATTACATTTTGGTGCGGGGAATAAGTCATGATGAGGCTTCAACCCTTAGCTGGTGAGCCTTAAGCCAGCTTGCTTTGACAGCATATTTATAATAAAGACCACATGTCCCTAGTTGTTCTGATTGGTTTGTAGATAGAAGATCAAAATTTGTTTACAAATCAGCCCAGTTTTTATAAAGTTCAGCAGTGGGTGACTCAGAGTATTGCTTCTTTAGATCCGAATGGATTGTGATAAAACTTAGGTAGGCTCCTATAGTAAAAGGTACAATATTCTCAAAGAATGCATCTCTGTTAGTTGACACAAAACTGATAAAATTCTTATTGTAAAGCAGAGGGTAGTTAAGTGTCCTAAGAGGTGGTTCATATGTACCAGGGGCGATTGCGCTGAGACAAGGGAGGCTGAACTTCCCCTAAAATTTCATAGAAGAAATGGTCAAATATGCACTATTGAATTTACATTAAAATAAGAATTTACAATGCATTAAACGTGCGCTAGGATGCGTTTAACATCATGACTATGATGTTCAAACATCAGCTGTTTATCACCAGTTTTCAAACGCGACCTCCCTGTCATACATTCTCGTGTCAGCACGGTGGACACGGAGCCTTCAAGCATTCCTATGAGACGGCGCTGAGCAGGTTTTTTTCATGCAGCAAAGCGAGACGGTCATTGGATAAATGCGACAAGTGAGGCTCAGCTTCCCTGGGACCTAACGGAGCGGTAGGCAGGAGAGGACGCTCGGTGTCTGCATGATGATTGGAAGAACTGTCTAAAAGGCTGAACCCCTGTGTGACTGACAGCGCTTTGGAAATACACGCCGGCATCGTCGAGTGGAGTCTTCTGACAGAGAAGCGATATAGCTCATTTTCACCGTTTGTACAGCACAGTTCAGGTGTTTAAACCCATCTGAAAATCTTTGAGGTGTGTTTTGCTGTGGTTCTATGGCATGAGTGTGGTTGAGAAACGGCATCAATTAAATGTTCCTTTTATGAGTTACTGCCTCACTATAATATGACAAATTTTATGATGTAAACTTAAAGTGAGCTTCCCCTGTGACTATGACAGCCAAAAACAAATAATGTAGTCTGGAAAAGAAATGGTGAACATTAAAGAAAAGAGAACTACAAATAGGTTCAGAAATCTCCAAGGGTCCATTTAAAAGTTTTATTCCACTGACAGTGGAAAGGTCTTTGTCTCACCAGAAAATGATCCCTAAGAACTAGACCTATCAAACAGTGGATCAACAGCAGAGTTCAGAACTCCTGATGATTGATTAGGAGCATGAACATTTACTAAGATGACAGGTTTCATAAAAACAACGGCCAGTGGAGTCACTGATGACATCAGATGTTGTAAACTGTATTCTCCTGGTGATTAGTTTGTTACACTCCTGGACATGCAAGTAAACGTGCAGTGAAAGATTTGACGAACCTATATTTTATGAGTCTAGGATGGTCTTCCAGTTTTAAACATCTTGTAGAAATAATACATCTGACTCATTCAAAGTTAAAAACCTCACTAGATGACTCCCATCAACATCACATATGTTAGCGATATTAAAAGACATACAGGGCCCTTAATTCATGGGGGCAAGCTACATGGATAACACACATTTAAAAAAATAAAAAAGAAGGGATAACTCCCCAAAACATTCTGTCTATCCCACATAAGAATAAGAAAACACAAAGGCTTTCCCTACATAACCAAAACGTTGTCTCCAAATGAGGGTGGCTCCTTTCTTCAGAACTTGTATGTTCACTTGTTCTGCCTTCAAGAATTATAGGCTAAAGATAACAGATCGAGCAAAGCATTTAGAAGAACCCAACGATGCAGATTTTAGACATTAACATTTTGCTGTTTGAAAGTTCCTGTTAATCAGAATCAGCAGCATGATAGTTCAACTTGGTCGAGTTCCACAAAATAGATTAGAAATGAACCAAGATGTGGGTGAAAGCTAGCAGTTTATCTCCACAGGAGGCCGCGTCAATGCTGCATGAATAACTTATCTTTTTTAAAAGTCACTGCTCTACATCTTCTCCGCAGTACAAGTGGTTCAACTCTTTGGCAAACTCTGGTGTAATGAAATAATAATTTTACCTTCAGTGGTGACCTGAAGATGGGCAGGATACAAGAGGCCGAAGCGACTTCCTTCTCAAAGAGCAGGGATTTTACCTCTTTGAATGCTGCTTGTTTTCCCCTTAGCACCATGTTAAAGTCCTTATGGAAAGACACTCAATCACAGGATTGAGGATATTACTTTAGACTGATGTCACACAAAGTGTTTTGTTGTGTATTTGTTGTCACTTTGTGCTGTGTGGTTAAACCACCCGATGATGATTTTGTCCCTCTGTGTTTACGCATGGGAATGGGATTGGTTGTGGAGAAACGACCACTCCCTACTTAAGATGGCTTCTCATGAACATAAAACTGTTTGCCTGATGAAGGTCTAGTACTAAGCGTCGCAAATAAATGATTTATTGCAAGTTGGACAGTGTGCGGGAGTCCTTTTGCTACTTTTTGGTCTTTTTTCTCCAACGCACCTGTCTTGTTTTTATAGATGTGCAAAGTGCTTCCTTAGTTACAATTTACAGAAGTGTGTTTACGAAAGAGAAAACTTCATTCTTGTGCACATTTTTTTTAATCTTTTGTTAATGGTAACTGTAATATTTCTGTATCTAAAATCAACGTACCTTAAACAATTAAGCTCCAAGTATATTTTTCCTGCATTTAAAGTCGTTGAAATGGTGCGATCTTGTTCATAATCTTTTCAATAAATGAAGACAGCAAATGCTTTATCTTAATCTTTAAAAAAAAGTCTCTGGCAGCCTTGATAGAGATGTGAGTGTCTTTTTTAGACTGACGGCAAAACAAATAAATCTGCTTCTTTGAGAAAATTAAATCCAATCAGGCATGCATTAGCTTTAATTCTGTTAACAGGTGTTGCCTCTCTCCTACTACTGTAAATAACCAGCATGGTGTGTGTGTGTGTGTGTGTGTGTGTGTGTGTGTGTGTGTGTGTGTGTGTGTGTGTGTGTGTGTTTAACTTATTGGCCATTTAGGTCAGCAAAAATGGCATGAAAAAGAAGAACCGACATCTGATAATTTTTCAGTGCACCTAAATGCCAAGTAAGTAGAGAGACCCTGAATATGAAAGGCAATTTAATGAAATCTTTAAAAAAAGTCCTGGGGTGCTTACGGAAATGTTTCATAACGGTGTCATTAGGCAAAGGAAGCATAGAGAAAAAGACAGGCACAGAGAGGCAGAGACAGTCAGACAGGGTCACAGAGTCTCAGGTAAGTCTGATAAGCTTGTGTTTATTACTGTTACGAAAAAAGTACCCCATTTATATTTATATAGAGGTGCATTTTCTTGGTCATTTTGATATCAAGCAGTGTCCCAAGTTGTGCACAGTGTTGAGTAATGAATTGGAAAAAAAAAATAAAAAAATTCACGGACCGTTTATTGAGTTATTGAGTTATTACAGACACCGCTAACGGCTAACAGCTAACGGTTAGCCCAGCTAATCTACGATAACCATGTTATTAATTACAAAATGTGCACACAGAAATAGTAATGTTTGTTCAGTCATTTGTGTTTAGACTCTACAAACATCAGATTGGTCTAAATGGTGATATAGTGACATGAAAAATATGATATATATGCATATATATATCTATATCTATATATAGCTAAGCTCAACAAGGTAAACAGCAAGCCGATTCCCATTTACACAGTGGTCAAGAGTGCTGGACCGGAAGTGTCGCACAAAAAAACGGAAGCTGGGTGTGTTCTGTTTTGCCTCCGTGTTTCCATGAAAAATAAGGTGAATACACCAAATTTACGAGGTGGTGATGGAGGAGGTCGTACATGATGGCAGCAAGAAAGAACTACAGCAGAGAAAGAACCATATTTAATGTGAGGAGCAACAAGATGATAGGCTGATAGGCAGGAGTGAAAGAAACTTACAGTCTGAGCATGAAAAGTACTGTCTTCCAAAAGGAAAAGTCTCAGAGAAAAGTAGAGAATTGTATGTGTGTGGACAGGTTTGCTTTCACTGCAAGCGCTGCACAGTTAGAGTACCAAATATTCATAAATAGCCCACTGCAGAGGAGCCACATTGAGGTAACACATAACAGTGACTGCTCATTTAGACCTTTATTCATGATGGGATGTATTACCTTCATCCAAGGCTCAAATATGTTTTGCAGCAGCAGTCCAGGCAGATTTCATTATTATTATTTTGCTACAAATGTCACATTTGAAAGTAAAGGTTGCCGACCTTGACTTAGCTAAACAACAGCATAAGTGTCATGCTGGAGGGATAAACTCCGGTGAAAGAGATTTCTCACAACCAGACAATCCAAGGTTGTTCACATGAATGAGTCATGACTGCTTTGGTGATTAATTATTTGGTTATTTAATTATTGACAAAAAAATAACTAAAATTAAATTCACAGGTTCCAGTTTCTAACATTTGAATATTTGCTGCTTTTCTTCACTTTTGTGAAGTGAATATCTTTTGGTTTTGTGCCGACCAAGGGATCAGTCCAAATGAATCTACAAAAAAAAAAAATAAATAAATAAAATCATTCGTTTCAGCCCTAATAATGTGAGATCAGTGAGTCATTACAAACAATCATGAGCTGGAGACAAAGCAGAGAAGCAGGTAGCTGCTCACTCATTTTGTAATGAAGCATGTGTGTGTAAGTGTGTGTGTAAGTGTGTGTGTGTTTGTTCCCCGAACTCAGCCCTTGACCTGAGCTGGTATCCACTTTAACTGGGACACAGTATGTGGAGGCGAAGGCTCTAATGCCTCCATGAAGAAGTAAACACGGCAGCTTTTCTCAACACAGTGTACCACTGCACCTGGTCAAACAGCACCTGAGGGCTGTTTTCATCTTGTGCTGCCGAGTCTTCCCTCACTTCACAAAGTTGTTTATCTCTTACTGAAAATCTGTTTTTTTGTTTCCTTTCCTATGTGAAACCACACAGGTAGCATTTTTCAACCCTGCTGTGAATAGCTTAAACCCGCCTGAGCTCTCTTGTACACATGATCCAAAAAATACAGACCTGGTTTCGCTCTTTCTGATTTTTATGCTGCAGGTTTTTGTCATCAGGCAGTTGAAATCTGTATTATTCTGCTTGTTTTTCTCAGGTATACTTAATTGTTGCTGATTGATCTATTAAAAAAGAGCACTCTTTATTCTTTTTGTGTTTGCTGCCTCTGATGGAAGAAGAGCTGCAGGAGCGCCCTTCATATTCTGGCCCGCATTGACACAGTCTCACAAAGCTCCCGGAGCATCAACAATCCAGTGGCAGACGATCAAAATGCCTCCCCCGGTGCTTCCCCCCCAGCGAGCTCTCGTCAGAGAAAGTGGGTGTTTGTGAATGAAACAAATGTGTTTCACAAAGCTACCTGAGAGCTCCGAGCACAGCTCTTTAAAGTCTTCTCCGCGGGTCCTTGAAACTTTTTGTTGTGGAAGGGTGCTTTGTGCGCAAGACAGAAAAGATGGGGCAGTGTGAGGCCACCCACGCTCTGCGGTGGTACAGTTCATCTCAGGGAGGTCACAAGGGTTAAGATCACCAATCAGACAATGGTGATTGAGCTCGTGGGATGAGAAACAGGGTTAGCCTCTGACGATCCAATCAAGAGTCTACAGGCAGGATACAAAGTGTGTGCTTTAGCTAACTCTTTCACATTGGGATTCAATCAGGTGCTTTGTGGGGAGATGGGGAGCCCTCTCATGTCAAGGTTAGAGATATTGGAAGAGAGAGAGATGGATGCATTAGAGGGGCTCTTTAAAGGTGTTAACGCCGGCGAAACAAGGAGCGGCTGAATCTTCCTTTTGAGCGGCATCCAAATTGGCTGGCATGTTATCCCAGAGTAAAGTCGCATCAAAGTTTGTCCCTGGGCTGATTGACTGGAGAGAGCTGCATTTGAAAATTGTCAACGTGTCACTTTTCTCCCTCCCTCCCTCCCCTCTGTCCCATCTCTTTCAGGCACTCTGCTAAGCTGGACAGATTGGCGCACCCTTAATTCCCATTATTCGATGCATTTTCAAACAGCCACACAGATACTGACGGTGAATTTCAACCACGGCCACAGCCATCGGACGCAGCACGGCTATGCCTGCTGCCTGCCGCTCGTATTGATTTCCAAATTCTTTGCTTTGTTGTGGACTGAGGCAAGGAGCATCAAGGGCAACCAAAAACATGTTAAGGGTTTCCATGACAACGAGGGCTAGGCTGGAATTTTTTCTGCCAGTTGTATAAGGGAAAGGGCAGATAGGTAAATCCCTGTGGTGTCAGGATGATTGTTGTCCAAACTTATCTGTATTGTCTTAGATCACACGCATACACACACGAGCGCACGGCAGCAAACAGGTGTACATAGACAGAGAATATATAAAGGCTAGACATACATGAAACTGCATTTTATAACAAAACTCTGCTCAATAATATTTATAATAGTCCTTTAAAATATATAATTCCTGTCTCATCTATTGATCCGTTCATCTGTCAGCTGATTAAACAAGCTAATGCAATAATATCTGGCTGACTTTTTCCTCAAGTGTCAGGCAAGACTCTTGTAGCCAGTTAGAAATTTGGCCATCACTGATGTTAATTTGACGGCCACTTTATGTCTGTCTTTCCAATATCATCAATGACAGTTATCTGCATGTATTTAGGTTTCGACCTCAGGGCATACAAGTGGCAGGTCGTTAACATATGAGCTAAAAAAACGAGGTCCTAAAATTGAGCCTTGCAGGACATAAAAAAAAAGCATTCAACAAACACTGAGGTCTGATTTGCAACTCTGCTGGATTTTTTTTCTTTTTGTCAGATGAGACTCCATCATTAAGATGCATTACCACATAAATTAAAAATTTCGAGAGGAAAACATTGTGATTTACTGCATCAAATGCTTTTCACAAGCCAAAAGATACAGCCCCCACAGCACTCGTATTGTCTACTTTAATTTATCTTTTAAATGACATTGTAGTTAGCCATATCAGTTGAATGATTTATTTTTCAAACCGAATTGCATGAGATGGAGCGAGGCCTGTCTTGAGTTTAAGAAGTCAGTTAGTTTCTGATAACGGCCATTTAATGGAATGATAACGCCCCCTAAAGTTACTAGTAGGTGTACGGGCCCCTTCTAACCCATATCTATGAGGCTAATAACTACTGATAATGGCCTTTTTCATTAAGTGATAACATTCAAAATGGGTTGAATGTAAGTCTAATCTCTGCTCCACTGTGTTCACCGTTTGGTGCAGAGCAGGTAGTGTACAGTAGGTCCTGTCAGAGCTTTTTCCTGTGAAACCAGGTTGATGAGAGCGATAACACTGAACCCAAACAAGTTATGTCCAGTAAAATCTAAATAATAAGCCAAAAGAGCTGAAAATGTTCTGTAGACCAGAGAGGAAATGGAGCGAGGGATGACAGTTCTCTGTGGGTTTGTCACAATGAGTGATAAAGGTGGGCAATATGGCCCAAAAAATAATATCAGGATATTTCAGGGCTTCAAGAAGTGACTAAAAATGTTAGTAAAAAAAACATATATTCATTTAAGAACATAGAATTGCAACACAATAAGTGATCTAGTTTTACAGCTTGACTTTAAATATTCAGTAAAAAATAAACAAAAATTATCTCTCATTTCTTTAGTTTGTGAACAACAACAGTAACTCAGAGTGAGATTCAGATTCTGTTACAGTATTAATAGCTCAACAAAATAAAATACACCACATTTAAACAGCTCCCAAATACACAAAATGTCCTCTGGGATCTATATATCAATCATCTGTTATGATACCAAAACTATCGCACATTCACATATACGTAATTTTTTGTTGAGCCACAAGCATCACGTAAGTTTACATTGCCAAAGCTTTATGACATAATCACTTGACGACACCGACCTGTGTGCGTACGGTGAGTACGCACACTGAATGAGTTCCTTCTGAGCGGTAAGTCGCTAAAAGAGTCTGAGAAGTCCGGGGCTGTTCATGAAACATTCAGGACGCCACAGTTTATACCACACTGCTGAAGCTGCTCCTCTTTTTGGAATCACAGCGGAGTCGGTAATAATTTCACTTTCAGCCATGCTTGTTGTTGCCGTGGGTAACAGTATAAAGCCAATGTCAACAAATCGAAATATCATGTTATGAATGTTTTATGTTAAAATTATACCGGTATTATTGTGAACAAGAAAACCCCTAAAGAGCCATAAGTTTTACATTACACAAAGTTCTTTAAATTGTTGTTAATATAAAAATATTGAATAGTGCAGCTTTATGTATTCAGTTGTGGTTTGATATCATCACTAAGTTTAACAATAATCATATGGTTGAATTTATTAAAGGCTGTTCCTTTCGTCTTACAAAATCAGGAGGATGAATCCTAACATTGTGCTTACCTCATAACCTCAAACCTTCCTTGTTCCACCATCAGGCCGAACACACACACTCAAATATAGGAAATATTGAAATAAAACGTTTTGGGTACATTCCTTCTCCCCAGAGGAATGCCTCCTTCCATTGTGGGCACTCCTGAAGTGACAAAACGTGCCCTTGGGAAACAAGATGTCTCATATTATAATGGACAGTTTTGACCATTAGCTAGGAATCAATATGCAGAATTGGACAACAGCATTTAATGTATTCTTTTCTAGCCCTTAAAATGAGCCTTTTGACCATTCCTCATAAAGGATGCAGAAATAAATCTTGGGTTTGACAGTGTGACCCTGAGAAACTTGAGTTATGCTTTAGGAAACCTTTTTTGAGGCAGATTTTATTTGCCAAGTTCGGGAGTGAAGGCAAAGTATTTTAAGACAGAGCTGTAAAACAACCTGTAATTCTGCAACGAAATGAAACATTGCAACTGTACTCTTGGTGTCTAATAAGCCCTTGAGGCTAGGGCACTTGGTGTGCGCAAGACAAAAATAAAGAAAATCAAATCAATCCTGCCTGCAGTAATTAAAGTTATTTTTCCGCCTATAATAATGACTTGTGACACTCTAAAGGAAAGAGGCCTCTGGGGTGTGAGACAATCGAAAAGGAAAGTTTGTGTTTCAGTCTTGTCTCATTAGTTGGAAAAGGACATGGCAACAGTCTTTTTCAGAAAAAGAACTGAAAGACTGGAAGAAAAACCACAGGAAGAGAAAGGACATTTTTCACCTCCAGGTAATCCTCTCTTTGCACTGCAACAATTATTCAGCCTGATGAGGTTATGGACAGAGTAGAGGACACATCCAAAACCCGCCTTCAGCATTTTGGAAGTACAGAGGAAGCTTTTCCGTGCTGTACAGCCTGGAGAATGAGCTTTTGTTCCAGTGCTTGTTGTTTATTCCGTCGGACGCCTCTGAACTCCCTTGAACACTTATTACGAAAACATTAATATTTGCTGGAATTGACTGAAAAGAGATTTGAGGTGAATAAAAGCTTTGCCATCCAGTCTAATCGTACACCTTAGCGCAAAGTAAACAGCAAATAACACACGGAGGGATAAAAGTGATGAAGGTGTTTCTCACAGCGGAATAACTCCTGTTAGTTTATCCAGTAGATGAATTAGCACGGATGTGCAAGATAACGCAGCTCAGTGCGGTACGGGGGGAAATGAGGTGTCTCATTCACAGTGTAAACATTCACAAGCTTCACAAGTATTTATTATTATTATTACCATCACACTTTGATTTAAGGGCTAGTGTATTCGATTACTTTATTTTGTGTGATGTTTGTTGTAATTGTGCCGGCCCCTAGATGCTGATATTTCACAAAGAGACACAGGGAGATAGAAAATTGAGGTTTCAGAGACCACAGGGAGTAGGGTTTGTGTAATGTGTGTATTCAAAGAACAAGCACAATATTTTTAGATACCACATGACTTTACACTCTTGTTGAAAATAGCAAAGAACATCCACTTTATTTTTACAATGAAAGAAAATCTAGTCATTATCTTGGGTGTAATTTATCACAAATCAAAATAATCTCGTCAGAGGCTGCAGTCTGCAGTGTACTTTCACAGATAAATCAATGGCACAGAATTAATTTACACAGTTATCAAGTAAAGTTAAACTTTTGTCGGCATGCTGTCATGCTCTTTCTTATAGTTGGTGTTTCATAATTAAAGCATGTTTGTGTGTTTAAACAATGCGTTTGTTGGGTGTACCGTAGTGAGACAGTGAGATCCGATACAGGACACAGTGCCATGCCTAACATGTTCAGTGCTCTGGGCAAGCTGTCCCTGCCCCCTAACCCCTACCCCCAGGAAAAAACTACAACATGAGCTTAGGAGAAATCAACACAAATAATTTAGCTAAGAAACAATAATTTTGTTCTGGGCCCGGAGTGGCTTTTGCCTCTCATTTTCTCTGGCTATAGTGCTCCCACTGTGATGATCACTCATTGATGAACCCATTAAGGGCTCATTTATTCTCCCTTTACATACAAAAATAGATACATCCATTTCAAACATTGTTTATGTCACTGCCCACATACACATACACATCCATTATGATAGTATAGATACAGCCAATAGATGACAATGAAGGGCATGTCAAGTTTCATACATTCATCTTTTAACAGAGGCAGCGTTATAGATAGTGGCAGACTGTGAGGCCGTTAGATATGTCGCAACATGGAGTGAGAATACTTTTCACTGTTAACATTTCTTTCCATTCTGCAATTTTTTAAAAAAGTCTTTGTTGTCTCCTACGGTCGTATCTTGCTACAACGCTACACAGCCCCCATGATCACTGGTGGTACTGTTTCATCTGTATCCATCAGCTCTCAGAAAAAGTGCACAAATTGGACAAAACGAACACAGAGTACAAACAGGAGGCTCTGTCTGTGTGTGCATAGGTACAGCATCTAAGGTTGAGCACAAAGGAACCCTAAGATGAACTGCATTGCAAGGACTAGAGGTGGTAACCCTCCCACAGACTTACTGTTAGCATGAGATCTATGGATCATTTTTCCTTTTGTTTGATTTTTTTTGAATGACCAAAAACATTAAGAAATAAAAAAAAAAAAATCTGGGCACAATTTTTGCACTCACCTCTAGTTCCATCCATCCATTTTCCATCTGCTTCACACCCCAGACGTCCCTCTCCCCAGCAACGCTTTCCAGCTCCTCCTGGTGGACCCTGAGGCGTTCCCAGGCCAGATGAGATATGTAATCCCTCCAGTGTGGGTTTGGGTCTGGGTCTGCCCCGGGGCCTCCAACCAGTGGGACTTCTACTGAGGTCTGACATTCCCTTAAAATAACCACGCTATCTGACTGCTTTGAGGAAAACAAATGAAGCTCATGTCTTAGTTACATGTACCATTACTACTCCCCAGTACTGCTTATTTTATTTTTCCCCATGTATTCACACATGTTAGAAAATAATGTACCGTTTGTTTTTAAGCACATGCTGATGGTTTTTGGGATATTATTACCTTTTAAACAGTACATAAAATATGGCATGACTTCATCAGTGGCGAAAAGTACATTTACTCAAGTACTGGATTTATGTACAATTTTAAGGTACGTGCTCTTACCTGAGTACTTTCAGTTTATGTGACTTTATATTTCTGCTCTACTTCAGTTATTTAACAGCTACAGTTACTTTTCACATTAAGATTCTACATTGAAAACAAAGGATCAGTTCAAATAATGGTATGCATTGTTGCAAATTACATGGCCTATTGGTACATGAAGTAGTTTGAAATTAGAGGCATCTTGACCAAATATAACATCAGATTATAGATTATTTAATATATCCATACATTAGTAAAAGAAAATTGACAATACTGACTGATACTGACAGACACTAACAGATTATTTTATAGCGTGATGTTGCTTCTTTGATTTTGATTAACTGATGCTTCTTCTTCTACTGCACCTCCCAACAAAAGCCTGGTGGGTACAGATACTTTGAGAGAGGCCCTAGGATATTGTTTCATTGCTTGGTGTATGTGCGTTAGGAATTGTCAGATATGATGACCTCGGAGGATCACACAGGAAATGAGTGAAAACCTTTGGCTCAGTGAAGCATCAGACTCTACCAGTGGATGGTTTCATCAAAAAGGGAAAAAAAATCCATGAAACATCAAGTGCTGATAAAGCCAGTCAGACAAGTTTGGATGACTTCACATTGGCTTATTTTAGGTAGATGCATTTGAGATCACCATTACTGGTGCCATCGACATCATCTTTATGATGGGAGACAATGATGCTATAAGTTAAACTACAGTTCCCTGAGATACAACTTGAGCCCAGTATTTTGACCCTATAGTTGTTCAGTTGGACAAGTTACTCGCAAAATGTAATAAATTACATACTACTAGTTGCCTTCATGTTAAAGTAATAAGTTGCTTGACAATATTACTTTCTTTGAAGAGTAATAAGTTACTTATTTGACCTCAGACTTACTAAGTTCATTTCAGATCCAGTGCTGTAGGTCTGACCCATTCATGCTTTCACACACAGTGGTTACTAGCCTGGAAATCCAGACCCAAATCTAGAAAGATTTAGGGTCTGGCCATGAGTAATGCAAATGGCCCAACTCGAGGGGCGGCACCAAGCATGCATTTGGAAATATCACTGCACGCAATTGAATAACACCACGGCCAATCAAAACAATACCCAGGGTGACGTATCCAGAGCTTAGCTACCAGCGGAGCTAACTGGTAGATTAGAGTCTTGCCATATCCGGTCAGCAAAACAGCAAAAACGTCCTTGTTGCAAAGGAAAGATTCGAGCGCCATCTTCTGTTCCTCTTTCAGAGAAAAAGCCAAGTCTAACTCGTTCATTGTAGCGGCCAAAGCCGTTTCAAACAACTGGTGTTCATCCGTAGCCATCTTGCAATGTTTACTGACTGATTCCGGACTTCGTCGTCGCAGCGCTGTCGTCATCTGTTTAGCTCGCCTCTGGCCCGCCTATATCAGATACACCGATGTGATTGGTGCAGCTCGGCTCCAGCGGCATGGGTAATGAGCATCATTACTGATTGCCAGAGTGACTCGCTGAGTAAATTCAAATTATGTTCTCCTGAGAACTCTGGATTTCCAGGGTAAGTGGTTAGCACTTTGTATTAAAATCCCCTGTTTATATTAATAATAGTGTGATGATATAGATAAAGATATTTTACGTATATATGTCTATTACAAGGACAAGGAAAAAACAAACCGGGGAACAGCTCCTTATCCCCGCTGCTTACAGACAGCCCTAGGGTGCAATAGCAGAACAGGATTTGTCGTATGTATATGAATTGAAATGCACTGTACATGATAACACACACGATCACTGGCACCCTTTTTTAAGGTGGCTTTAATGACATGACAACACACAAAGCAACAGCCTCTGAAGCTGAAAACTGCAGTTCCTTGAATGGCCACTTGGGGCTGGCTCTAACAGTAATTGAATCCCCAAAGACCCTTATGTTAAAATGCCCAACTTTAGAGTTGCATTAAACATATTTACAGCCTGGTACAAAAACAGTTTTGGTCTCTGAATCTTACACAACTCGCCTGATTAAAAGTTATTAGGGCTTAAAGTTACAAATAATTGCGGACGTGGCCACTTTGAGTGACAGGCTGTGTGTGTGGTGTCACTAGAGTCCTGTACCTCTTGCCTCAGCTCCACCCTCTTGTCTAAATATGGTCACTTCCGGCTCCTGAAATCCAAGATGGCGTCTACCAAAATGTCAAACTCAAGGTTTCAAAACAGTGGTCCACAAACCAATGGGTAATGTCATGGTGGCTACAGTGGCATCTTCTATAGATGATAGTCTGTACCCATGTATGCACTGACAACTATCATTAGTTACGACTCTGAGAAGAAGCAAGATTTTTGACACAAATGGCAGCAATCAGGCACTAAGGGTTTTAAAGTGCCTTAACAGCATCCGTGAGCTGTGTGTCACAGCCACTACTGCTGCTCTAAGTGGGCCAAAATAACTAACTAACTTCCTGTTGTTTTATATAACACCGTCATCCACCTGTCCTTTTCACCTCACACAGCTCGCTGTCTGAGTGGAGGTTGATATAGGACTGATGTTGCGGTAAATGCATATGAACTGTAACCCTTCCTAAGGAGATAATAAAGGATTACTTGGCAGCTCTGAGGGAAAACAGGCAGAGGTGCAACTTTCCATCATCGCTAAGCAGCAGAATGTTTCTTTCTTAGCTCCACATAAAATTCACTGCATGGTATTTGAAGTGGTGTCAGGACCAAGTGGCACAACAGAAAGCCGTGCTGCAGCAGAGGCAACATATTATCATTTTGTCAGCGTACGAGCACTCTAGGAACTCGTTTGTCTCTGGGCCGGGAGCCGTCATCTTCCAGCAGACGAGTCGTGTAAAGCTGATACTAACTCAAGTGATAGTCTCCCTACAAGCTCTGACAAGTTCATTTGGGTATAATTACTTGCCCCGCTCAGGTATTCTGTCGACATTTGTCACCGAGACACCCGCATTACCCGATGAGATTAATTTGTCATATTTCTTGTGTTAAATATTTTTCCTTCCTGTAAGTGATCTAATCCTCGCAGCTCAGCAGAGGATGGCAGCGCAGGGGCCTTTCTTTCACCTGCAGAGCTGGAGTGCTTTGTGCCGAGTGGACCACCTCCAGGCTTATTTATGTGAGTGGTCCCTGCACCCATAGATAACGTCATTTAGCAGGACCCCAGAGAGCGGCCCCTCCACTCCTGTTCAGAGCTGACACCGAGCAGACGGATTTAGCTCCTCTGCCCTGACTCTGCACCACTTAAACTATGGGCCATTCCAGTCTCCATTAAGAGAATCGCTTCCTAATGAACCCTCTTCCTCGGGAGGAAGTGATTAATAGGAGTGGCCATCCAGGATTGCATTACCCAGCAACACTCCTCTCTGCAATATGGGGCGCACACAGGAATACAAAGAGAGGAGGGCGCTAGCATGCTAACAATCATCCTAATGTTGTGAGGGAAGCAGGGGCGGTTTTAGCTAGAGCAAGTGTGTGTCTGCAGACTCTATCACAGCTCTGGATGTCCTATTTCTGCTTTGCACAAAATGGCGAGTTATCTGGCAGTAGCTATTTACTAATCCTTTGATTCATAGTGTGTGTTTGAAGTCTAAAGCCACACACATCTCAATAGCAATCACATGAGACTTACTTCAAGCACAGTGGAGATAAAGGGATTATGTTGGAAAGGATCATTAGGTCCTTTTAATCAGTTTCACTTTCACTAAAGATGCTGCCAGGCCTTAAAACAAACCAGTGCCGCATCCTTTGGAGTCTGGTGTTGTACAGTGAAACTCTACAACAACGGAAGCCATCAGACGAAGCCACAGGAGCCATATGTTGGTGACAACAGGACACTATCTCCACTGCCACCTCCCTCCCTAGGGCTCAAATCATGGCAAACTCAGCAGCGTGTTGCCTACGTTTTGCTTTAACATATGGCAAAGCAACGGCTGTAGAAGATCGTGTGTTGCACAGGGGAGAGTTTTGACAGTCGCACAGCTCCATTGGCTCTGAGGGGCTTTCATTTGCTGGCAGTGACACAGATGAGGATCAGGCAAAGTCACCCAAGGGATCAACACCACACTGTGGAGAAAAGCTGTTTTCTACAGTATTAATCTAGTGATCTATGACTTGAACACAAGCCCAGTAAACTCTGTTAGGCCAAAAGGCTGTAAGAAAAGTTCTATAGCGTTGCGAGGCCTGCTAACAGATGATGCGGCTCGCTGGTAAACTCTGAGTACCCTTAATGGCGTGAACTCCCAGAGTCATGCAGGAAATGAGTGAAAACCTTTGCACTGGAGAGGCATAGTATCTGCCACCTGTACACGTCAGTGGATGGTTTCATCACAAAAAAAAAAAAAAAAGTGAGAGGATATAGACAGCCTGGACCCTTGACACCCTTGATGAGATAGTAAGAAAAGCAGCAACGAGTACTCAAAAGAGGCTCCAGAGGACAGCTGAGACTGATTACAGCGACAGCAGGGGCTTTTAAAGCTCATCTGAGTGCGCTGGCCGCAGCCACACACTCCTCGACACGGCTCTGGCACAATAGAGTGCAACGTGAAAAACCTGTCGCTGCACTCTAATTCATCAGCGACCTTTAGCCTGCATGCATGAACAAAGCGGAGCCTGTGATAGAAGTCGCAGACGACACACCGACCTGTTGGTGGTCTCCGAGCGCAAGTCAGGAGGGTCACATTGGCTGAAGCTCTGAAAGACATGCTCGCCACAGGAATGGACTCCATTGTTCGCGCCTCATTTTCTGGTCAGTTGGCATTTGCTCTCTGATTAGCTCGTGATGGTATTCAGTGAGCGGCAGGCAGCGCAGCCAGCCGACATGATGGAGTGTACCGGGCCATCAAAAAATAGCTGCTATCACAGATGTGTGTGACAGACATTCTCAGGCATTAGCACCCAGTTAATCAACTACAAATGATGATGACGCTGATGACGGTAATTAGACCCATTTCATTCATACATGTTTGCCCGCAGAGAGGAACAAGCAAATGATCTGTTGAGCCCCGGAGGAAATGCCTCTCTGACAAGGGGAGTGACTTGTAACAGAGAATCTGTAACAGAGGTTTATGGGGTTTGTTGGAATTACTGCATGACTGCATGCTGTATTAATAAACACCTCCCCACCTCAACCCCTCACCACGGGACGCACAAGCTCTCATTAGCTTTAGTGAAGTATAAATTCACACACCACAACTCTGTCATTCTGTGAAGTCATCTGCTTGCCTCAAAGGAAACATTAAGTAATTGTCAATTCAGAGTAAGGCTTGCGGTGCTCGGCCGTCTTAACAACATCATTTTCTGCTTTTCAATTTGGAAGCAGCATTTTATGACCACAGAAAACTGTCAAGGAAAGCCATAAAGAGCGCCTCATTGTACTGAATGTTTTGTTTTAGCACCTTATGTCCACACTGAAACCCAAATGAGCTTGAACCAGATATGAGGACTTGAGTTGCAACTTGGACTCGAGTCACACTTGATTTGCACCCTTTAGACTTGACTTGAGACTTTAAATTAAATTATTGTTATAATCATTAAGGGATTGTCTGGTGTGCCAAGCCACAGGTGACTATTAGCTGCAGCAACAGCACCATGGCGAGCACACTTGTAGCTGCTGTCATTTGTCATAACCAGAATAACTTCACACAGGGCCCAAATAAAATAATCGCTAAATGCAACTTCTCCGGTTCCAAAATAAAGCATGCTGGATCAACCATATCAAACTTACTCAGGCACCTGAAAACGCATCCAGACAGGTGAGTCACTTGGACGGTTAACAAATGTGTAGCTCAGCGTCAGCTATCTAACGTTAGCTTGAGACTGCTTAAGGGAGATTAACTTGATCACACTTATGTTTGCAGAATATTTTGAAAAGATAAGAGTGTTTTCTTACTGCCACGATCCTCAAAATGGTCGGGTAACTTGACATTCGTCATCCACATGCTGGTCCCAACATCTGCTGGTTAACGTTAAACAGACAGAAAGTCCAGTTTAAGTATTAACTTGCCATAGGCAGGTTACAGGTTTATTGTTGACCATATCATTAAAGGCTTACAATAACTACTGTGCAGAAAATCCTTGCGTCACACACATAAAGTTAAATGGTGCTAAGCTAAAAAATCATTATCAGTTTAAGTGTCGCTATATTTAAGCCCTGTTTCCGCTAAACATTTTTGGTGTGGTATTTCTGGAACCAAATGTAACCCTTCAGACATGGTACCTGGACCCGAGGTTCATTTAGCGTTTCTGTCGCAAACAGTCCTCTTAAATGTGGGCGGGGTTGTTGTCACTCACTGCTCCCTCCAACACTTGCCGTATTTCCTCATCAGCGCTGACACAGATGGAATTCTGCACCTCGTTTATCGTCCACAGAACGATAAACATTTTCAGATCCAAATAGAACAGGCTGCAGTGACAGTCTGTCTCGATTTGATGTTTAAAAATGGCTCAGGCAAGCTCGGGGGTTAAGTGTTGCCGTAGCTCACAGGAACAACGCTCCACAACACTTTTAACAGTACGGAATGGTCCCATTGGTACCACCCACAACGTTTCACAGCGGTAACGGAGAAAATGTGTACCAAACTAAACTGAACCGTACTGTACTGCTTGATGGAAATGGGTCAGTTGTTGATCTGCTGCCTCAATTTGTTAGTAAAGGATAAAGAGGAAAAGATATCCCAAATATATTGTACATTTAAACTGATATTGAATGTGTAGGTGGCTAAATTTGCTGCGAGCCCCATCCACAGCAGTAGGTGACATTGCATAGCTTCTGTGCCAGTTTATCAAAGACGCGAGCAAAGCAACACAGCATATGAAATACAGTGAGTGCAGCAGAAACATCAGACAGGTCTGACCACCGTGTTTAACTATATATCTTTACCCTATGGGCCTGAACGATGCATAGTGCGTCCAAATTCACACCTGTTCTTCTCTATGGATTTTCCGTGCTTCATAGCGAAAAGCCTCGCATATCACGTGAAACAGTGGAACCGTAGCTTTCCGACAAGACCAAGCACTTGTCGGCAGTCCAATGTTTTCACAGCGGAAAAATGATGATGATAAAGTTACACTAAAGTTATGTATAACAAAGCTTTCATACAGCTTTGCACACACATTACTCTTGGATTGATTACTCACGAATGCAGGGTCGCACAGAAATGCCACACATATCACATGAAAGCGCAGGAACAGAGCTTTCCAGTGATACCACACACATCATTGTGCTGTCATCCGATTATGCTATAAATACAGATCAAATGTCTACAAAATAAAAACCTGACAAATTTCTTTACAATCATTTATACAGATTTTGTAATCAGTCACTTCATATAGTGAGGAATAATATCATTACTATTTTTCTATTATCTTAGATGTAAATATTGCATGTTTCTTTCAAATAAAACACATTTTTGATTTGTGAATGGAATTTCTTGCAATAATGAAAAAATACCGGCAATCATGTCCGCCTGGCACAAACCACATGTTCTGGACAGCTGTGAAGTGACAGAATGTCCCAGCATCATGGTTCTCATATTGCCAGATTCCAGAGAGTCTCCCCTCTTCATATATGGCAGAATATGTCAACTTCCAACTTGCTATGGTGAGATACATGTGAAAATGTAAGAATTTAGTCACATTTAGTCAAACGGATTTGTTTTTTTCATTGATATAAAAATTAATATAAAATACAGGCACATAGGAGGACATGAAATGATGGCAAATTTGGATAGCCCAGATTGCCCTGAAAAAACAAGATATAGCATGTGTATGTAGCCTTTATAATGACTGTGATATGAGCTTAAAAGTAAAGGCAGGAAAAATACTCCAAAAAGGCCTAGGGCCCAAAGTGTTAAATGCAGCACTTAGGGTTGAAAGTGACAACAGAAATAAATAGTTTGCCAGTTTCACACACTCCCGCAACTGAAAATAATTGCCAGTCGTCTACCTGGCAGTGATTGTTGTTGTTAGCGTGACGTAAGTGTGAGTCAGTCTGATGGGTTGCCATTACAATGGGTTTGAGAGGCTTGAAGGATATGTTACTTTACAGTAGATTATAGTAAGCTGTCTCAGCTGGAGACTCATTGTAATTATACAACACACATGTACTGGCGCAACTGTTACTGAAAAAAGATTACAGTTATTATTGCATGAGTAATAATGTTAACATCATTTCCTGTTATCCTGAGTAGCGTTAGTCTGTATCTGTTTACTGGGGCAAAACACAGTTATTAACTTTAAGGGGAAGCTTTTACTGTGTTGCTTTGTATATGTTGCATTCCACTTTCCTGTTCAAAGAGATGACACACCAAACAACTTGGCAGTGCTGATACTGTATGTTAATAGATGAAGGAGTGACGATAACATAAAACATGCTTTGAATTCCTTAGATAAAGCTGTGCAGTGTTATAAGCAGGCTGCACTGAGTGCTTCAGTCGATAGAATGCTCATTACAACCATAAGAGACTTGAGACTTGACTTTGACTTGCCGAACAATGACTCGTGAGCATCGTTGGAGTGAAAACAGACCCAGAAACATCAATTAATTGTGGGTGTCAATCAAATGCCGTCAATCCATATGTGATTGATTGCTGCTGTACAAGAGCTGCGGGGAGAGTGTAGACTAGTCAAAACAGCAGATCTGTCCTTGGACATTGTGTGGGCAGAATGACTGATTTCAGTTTGACCTCCAGTGTTTCTGGCGGTGGGAATGTGCTCTCCTTTGTCACGAGCACAGCCCAGAGTCGTCAAAAAAGGTAGGATATTTTCCCTTTGACACTTCACCGAGAGCTTAGCAGTGGAAATATAGATATCCCTCCGCAAATCCTTAAATGACAGTTACTCCTCCTCTCCAAAGTGAAGTTAATCCCCTCCTCTCGGCCCACTGGTCGCTGTCTGGTACACATTAGCACTGCCTGATCACCAGCACAGGTGTCTGCTGCTGCTGCTGCTGCTGCTGCTGCTTCAGAATCTGAATAAAAATCCGCTTTTATTCACCAAGTAGGTTACATAAACTGAGAAGCTACTCTTCAAAGACAGAATTTGTTTTTGGATGTATTCAGGATTTTGGTGATGATAATGTGAGAAAAACAAGTTGTGTTCAGAGGAATACATAATAGCTACCCACTTGAACATATGAGTTTGTTCATGAAACCAAATCACGTTTGGCAGATACTGGACTTTTAAAGAAAAAATCTGATAACAGATGAGAAACATGTCTAACAATGAATAATGGAATAATGGAATGAGTTGAGCTGTTTCAAAGACTGTGAGCCTCTTTTTTTTCCTATGAAAATCCTGTTGTTCATTCTCTTGACGCCGTATGTTCAGTCCCTTGATATGATACGGTTTGTTTGATTACACATTTATTATAATCACCCTCGTGGTTGTCACTGAAAACACTTGACTAGAAGTGATTGCCCAGATACATTTTAATGAGATTCCACATGAACATTCATATGTTTATTATTAGTAAGAGCAGAAGTGGTAGCAGTCGTAGTATTCTGGGTTTAATGATAATAGAGTTTCAGGGTAATTCTTGGAATTTTTTAGCTGCAACCAGAAGCTCTACAGCTCTCTCTGTCGGTTCATCAGTCGGTTGGTCGGTCCGCAAAAATCCCCCACCCTTTGACGGCCACATTTTTCACCTTAGAAGACTGAAAGTTGGCAAAGATGTCACGTTAAGCAGAGCCGGACTTACCCAGAGAGACCACAGTTTGTCATGTGTGAAACCAAAAGTCAGTGTTGCTTTAACGTAACGTTACATAACTTTCATTCAACTTTTATTTTAACTCAGAAACACATTGTGGTAGAGACCTCATTTACAATGTAGCTGAGTAAAACAATATAGAATAAAAGCACAGAAAAGAGAGCAAAGATAAATGTACATAAAAGTGGCAACAACAAGTAAATTGTTCTGCATGTTGTTCCATGTTGCTGGTGCACAATATGAACAGCAGACAACAGACAGTACAATACAATACAAGTTTTGATTTGTAGAAAAGGTCGGTTTGTTTTTAGGTACTGAATATGTCATGAGAGTTACGCTGGGGTTTTTTGCGGTGCAAAGGTCATGATATCAATTAAGAAAATACGTTTCTGCTCCCTCACAGGCTGCATTAAAATGAATTTGCCATTGAAGCTTAAATTAATGACCAAGGTGAGCCCTTGCTTGTCACACTATGCCCCCTGATAAATGTTTTTGTTATCATTTATTATACAGCAAATTCTGCTGCCTGTCTTCATTATCTGGCAGTGCAGAAGACGTTGATTCTTGACTCTTGTTTCCTTGGCAGTGACAGATGTTTCGGGAATGATGGCAAGCTTTGATTGGTCAGGGACGAACAAGTAGTTGTCATGTCTCGAGAATTTCTGACACTGTAATTCCTAATCCAGTGACTGGTGGGCCTCAGAGCGCAAACAGGTGCGTAAAATTTTAATGACCAGTTACATATGAATGTTGAAACATTATCAGGTAGAGACCTTCTCTCTCGGATGCAGCAACACAAAATGGATCCATCTTTGAAACAAAAACATGATGTGGGAGGCAACCCTGCACCAGTAAAATCTCTGAAATCACACTGAATAGACGTTTAATTGCTATTCTGTTGCATTGGGCAACACTTCAACAGGAAACACAAGGGAGCCCATTACAATATTTATGGTGTCAAGTGTGAAAAGGTGTATGCATTGAATGTGGAGTCATAATGGCAGGATGTAATGCAGGTGTGTTGAATGAAATCTCGTCAAATGAGGTGCTAAAAGCATTGAGGTCTGGACGCACTTAAACACAAATCACAGAGATGTGTTGAGAAAATAAAAGAGTGTTGCCTTAGGAGAAGAGATGAGCTGCAGGCACAAGAGATAAAGACGTCACATAACAACTCAGTCAAAAGCCACTTTGAAAGCTAGCTATGTGATCGCCACTTGTTGTACTAAAAGATACTGGACTCATATTTTGATAGGAAATATATATTTTTATTGTGTCACAAGATATGTTTCCATCCAAAACTGATTCGAATCATTGGGAAATGCATATTAAAAGAAATACGAATCCTGTGTGTTTCCATTAAATGTACGGACTTTGGTGAAAACTACAAAATCGCGCGAGCTTTCCGCAGAACCGGAACAAAACAAGTCTTGCATTCTTCTTCTTCTTCTACGTTTTCTGGCGGTTGGCAACCAGCTTGTAAATGCATTACTGCCTGCCCGACCCGGGAGTGTGGATATCACCATGGAGAGAGGTGCGCTACGTCAGACTTAATTCGAACATAACTGTTTCCATCCCCTGTTTTGTGAATCAACATTTTTTCGAATCAACCAAAACCTGGCTAAAGCGAGCGTATTTTAGTTTGTGCGAATCAGGGGATTTTAATTCGAATTTTGGTGTTTCCATCATAATTTTCCGTTGCGATACTTCTAGATGCGCATCTAAACAGGCTGATGGAAACGTGGCAACAGAGAGAACACACGTCTTTTATTTTAAGTGAACATACTTCTAAGTGATAAACAAACATTTCAGCAATCTTAAATTCAACTATTGGAATGGCATCATATCTTTCTATTTGAAATATGCCAATACTTGCTTTTTGAGGTTGGTACAATGCAGCCTGTTTCTGCAGAATCTATTTTGTTGGCTGCCCAGCAGCAGTTTGCAAAAAAATCGTATTGCATCAGATCAATAACTCAAACGTTGTCAAATATACGGCACTCGGGCCAGAACCACTAGATGACTTTGCACACCTAATATTGATGCACTTGTGAAGTCAGAGAGTTGCCAGGTTTTCAGTCCGGACCAGAATACAGGTCAGGAATTCATTCATGTTTTCAGGGGTAGATCATTGCCATGCTTAACAGATTACTATAAGGCTGCACAATTAAGATCTCTAGCATGCTGCTGTAACACAGAATATATAGCAAGGTGGAAAGACAGTTAGACATACCTTTACAGTCTGTATTGGGAAGCAAATGTTTATATGAGCAGTACTCAGATAGGTTAAACCAATGGACTAAAGTCCCTCTTAAGATCTGGTTTAAGGAATGCAAATCACATCACTTGAAAGACGGTCTAGACTGCTGAGATGGGTAGCTTTTGACCCTGACTTCAAGCCAGAGGTTTAAGCAGTGGTACGGGGGGGCATTACCTCTTTCTGTTCAATTACCTCAAAAGGTGAATTGGATAGCTTTCAAAAAATCTCAGATACTTATGGTCTAGAAAAAAGTGATTTTTTTTTAGGTAGCATTTTTGGTGATGTAATTGACTGTTCTTTTTCCACAATAGAATTGGCCAATATTGCACCTCATCTATTGGCACGAGACAAATATGTATTGAAGATATTATTAGCAACCAGTAAGAGAGCTGTAACGCGAAGGTGGCTGCAGCCGAGCCTCCAACAAAGACCAACTGGGTGGGCATTATGACAGTAGTCCAAACAATGGAGAGTATAACCTTTTCACTGAATCAACAGACTGACAATTCTTGAAATTTTGGGAAAAGTGGATTGTGTATATAGTCGGATCGTTGATCCCGTAATAGACCTGTATTCCCATCAGTGTCTTGCCTATGAAATTACATAGATGACCAACCTTTGGTTCCATGTTGTAATGTATAAAGTACAAAAAAAAGCATTCATGTTTTCAGAGTGTACGTCTTCACACTAAAAAAAGGGGAGAAAATGGAGATGTTGTTATTTATAGGTTATTATGCAGCGTTTTTTTTTAGGTTCCAGTTTAATTGAGATCACATTGGGCTTTATGTGGCCCATGAATTAAAACGAGTTTGACACAATCAAAATCAAACACAGCTCTATTAGGAATATGCACCAAGCGATCACTGTATAAGTTAGAATAATAAGCTAGTTTTTTTTTCTCTCAGATACGCTAACACAATTACAGTGAATCTAATTTTCAAAACCAACCTGCGTTTTTTGGGGTTCCCACGGGTCCAAGGCCCAGGAGCAGTCTTTTGTTTAATAATTCAGCCTTAGGTTAGACCTAACATGGTGGCCTAAGGTGGCCCTTGCTCTTATTCAGACATATAGGCGTCACATCACATTTATGTAGCAATATGCCTGTTGGAAAGGGTTTCATGGGTTGCAGCCTCTTTGTCTTTGTGTCACTATACTGTTGATGCCATAGTGACTACCACAAGGGGCCACCAAAGTGAAACACATTTCCCATTCTACACCCAGGGGCTGTCAATGCAACCCATCTGCTTTCGGTCAGACGACAATAAGCCTCGGGGGGAAAGGGCCAATGTTACAGGAATTCCAGGAGAGCCGGCAGATATTCGGGCCACAACCTCTTCTTCCAAGTGCCGGTAATTTTAGCTAATCTCTATAAACCGTAACCCCACATGAATGCAGATATATTCATAAGAAAAGCTAATTAAAAGCTTCATTGTTTTCAGACGATAGCCGATTCGTTCCGGCATTGCATTTCGGCCAGTGCTTCCGCTTTTTTTGCTCTCCACTATTTACCCCCCAGTTAGGCCCATACTATTTGGCATACAGGCATAAACCAGGGGTCTCATTTATAAACATTGCTTATGCACAAAATGAGGCCTGAAGGAGGCGTACGCCACTTCCCACGCAGAAGTTGTGATCTATAAAAACAGACTTGATGGGAGAAAGTTTGACCCCTGGTTACGAACATTTTGACGACACAGATGGTGAGGTGGAAGCCTGATTGTAGACACCGCTGAATACGTTTTGGCTCATGCCATTCCTGGCTTTTGTTAGTACATATATTTTTAGTATGGATCCTACGCGTTGTTTTATAAATGAGATCCCAGAACACTACTGATACCAAAATCTTGTACCGCTGCCTACAGATTCTCCACACATACTATGCAGCTATCTCTTTATAAAGATTAAGGGCCTGTAGACGTATGCAGAACCTTGTACCTACAATCTGAGTGCTGCTCGGTATGCTGTCTGAAATACAAACAGTAAAAGAGGCGAGAACAGAGGGATGGATCTAACATTTTATCAGTGCACACAGTGCAGTGTAGTGCATTCATCTTAGGGCAGTGACAGCACCTAGCTCAGTGACCCCTATCCCCCTCTCTACTCTCAAACAGTAAATTATTACTGTCCATTGCATAATTACAAGGCTAAGTGCAAGTTATTCCAGCATGCATGCACTTATCCAGCAGACAGCGCTGTCAAAGTCGGGTTATGCAGAGTGTGTATGCGGTCTTATTTCTGGGGAGAGAAGATGTCTGCTTAAGAGTAACATTGTGTAGGATGGTGGGATCAGATTTCCTAATCAGGCAGCAGCCAGGGAGCATCGTGTGGTGAAACGAAAAAAGGGGACAGAGAGGAGAGGGAAAATGGGAGGATTAAAAGAATAAGCTGAAATGTGATCAAATGTAAGGAAAGAGATGAGATGGAATGGGAGCACAGAGATGAGGAGAAACAGAGGCTTGTATTTGTGACGACTTTCTGACAGCAGCTCTTATAGGATAGGGTAATAAATCAGAAGTCACCCTGCAAGTCTCCTCTATCAGTAGACTTTTCTACATGGGCAACTTTGCATTGATGGGGGAGCCAAGCATGGAGCAGAGCTGAGAGTCTCATGATGGGATGGCAGGGCTGTGGTTGTGAGATGACTGATAGGATGAGCTCCCTGAAGCACTCATGTTACACCTCAGTGGGTGGTGTTGACTAGCTGGCGGAGGCAGCGCCACACTGCTGTACAGCTCGGTGCAAAGGTATACTCACCAACGGACGAAACAGACACACAGTTCAGCACATATACAGATTTTCTAGTGTGCTATAACTTTTTATTTATGTCCCCCACACCACAAAGGAGGCAGGAAGATTAAAGAGATAAGCATAGCCATTGGGAAGCATTGGTGACAAAAGTCAGAGAGCATCAAAAAAGCTGTGCTGGAAGAGCAAAGGCACAAAGACAGCTGAGGGACTGTGAGGATTCAGACGGTAGTTTGATCGGTCACAAAGTTGCAGAAATCCTCTAACAAGCTCAGCAAGCTGAGCCTGCGGACCATTCATTTTGAACGAGCACATCACTGGATGTTAGCGTACAGATGGAAACAAAAGGCGATGAACTGGAAAAAGGAATGGAGATGCTTTTCTACGAGCCAACACAACAATTTGTGCTCTTTTTTTTTCAACCAGTTGCAGATGGTCACCAGTGGATACTGGTGTGTGAAGAATTAGATTATTTCACTCAGTGAGCCTTTCTCACAGCAGAGCATGGAGCCAATATGGCACTTTTTTTGTTCCCTAAAAAACCTGCTGAATTTGTTTCTACAACAGCTCCACTCTTGTCTATGACAGCACATTCAAAGCACAGCTCCCATGGTGCTTTGCAATGAATGATTTAATCACCAAATCAGTGGTTCTTTCAGTGCTTGAGAGGTCTCTAGTGGGACCCCCAGCTCAATGACGCATCTTTTGAGTGTAATTCAATTCACAAGACATGATCCCAAGCAACAGTCTGGAAGAATGACTACAGCATCCCTAATCATAGTTCTCACCCTAGTCACTATTATCTCCCTGCAGTTGTACAATCCTTTAAAAGGCTAACTACATCAGTCACTCACAAGAATCTTCTTATACGGATGTCAGACAGTGGTGATGACACTAATGGCTTTATGTGTCTGTGACATGGAAACAAGTAAGAGCAGTCGCAGCAAACAAGGAGCAAAATAACTAGTTTGCGGTGGATATTAATGTGCTGTGATTGAATCATGGGATCTCATCTTACCTTCAGATGAGAAGGCTTTGACTGCTGCAGTTGGAGAGTGTTGGAGATATAAAACAGGGCTCAGCTGTGTAACCATGTCCAACTACTGCCCCCTGCAGCAAGTAATGGGAATCTCTGGCATTGTGACGGCATGTCTCTCGCTGTGCTTCATCATTTGTCTTAGTGTTTAAAATAGAAAGAGGAACTGCCTCATGGGATTACATAGGGCTGAAACTATATTTTGCTGGTATTAAATACCATTCTGTCCTATAAATCATCTCCTCTACAACATGTCAAAAATAGTGACAAATGCACATCTCAGTCCAAAGTGATTTCATCCAAAAAAGTCCCAAACCCCCAAAAGTAATCATTTACACTGATATGAAAGTGTGAAAATTCTCACACCTGAAATGCTTCTGCTAATTATGTATTGATTTCTAAGAAATTCTCAAATCTTGTTGACCACCCCAACCACCTTAAACTTCTCCCTCTGCAGACTCATAATTTGTAACGCCACTAAAGGGCTTTGCTACCTGAATAAAACAGATCTTCTGGGGCAATTACTGAGGCACACTAAGAACCAGTACCAGTGCAATTCATCCATTTTGGCTTGTGACTCCTTAAAATGAAATTATGTGTTGTACGTACTTTGTTGAAGGTACATATGCTGTCAGTTTTCCTGGACGGACAGTCTGTATGCGAGATGGAAGTCAAATGAAACATTATAAATTCAGCTCTAGATTTTTCTGTCAAGATGTCTCTCCCATAACACCGCGAAATGGAAAGTACATTTCAGAAGTTCTAATCTTGCGTTCCTGTGTTAATCGTTTTTTCATCTCGTATCTCACTGTAAATGTGTGTCATTATTTTTTAGGACAAAATCCCTCTCTCGTCCAGTGAAATTAAAAAGAAAAAGAAATCAGTAACTTATCTTGAACTTGGGAGCAGTTACATAAATCTATCCAGTGTGATTTGGGATGACAAGCTGACCTGCCTAGCAAATAAAACTGCACTTGACCGTTAGCTAGTGAGTAGCTTGCAGAGCAATTTCATAGTATGAGGTGTTTGAATTTCAGTCGGTGAAACTTTGTTTGCATTTCTAAATAATTTTATTGAGGTCTAATTAATTCATTCATAACTTCTGTTTCATTGTAACTTTAAGCTCTCAGTATTCAAAGTAGTTATTTTGAAGTATCGTCCAAACGTGTCTAAAGGCAAATCTATGGTTATCTGTTCTGAAAGAACATAGTTGAAGTAAGTGTCGAACATCATAAGGAGGTGCAAGGTGTGAATCCATCGATTGTTATAAATGATGGACGTCACCCATTGGTTTGTGGACTGTTTTGAAGCCTTGAGTTTTGCATTTTGGCTGTCGCCATCTTGGATTTTTGGAGCCAAAGGTGACCAAATTTAAAGGAGAGGGTTGTAACCCTAATGCTAGCTGCTAGCTTTGTTAGCATGGTGCATTTACAGATATGGTAAACTGTGAAAATGCAAATGCTAATTGTTGCTAGCAAAAACCAAGTGTAAAACCATTAAAATAAAATGTATTTAGTGGAAAAATTTAATTCAACTTTTATGAATTGAAAACAAACTGAAATAACAATGTTTACGAGTGTACATTAACTAACCAACATTGTCAGATGGACGTAGCTTTCATGACGTCACCCACTAGTTTATGGACTCCTGTTTTGAAGCCTTGAATTTTGCAGTCGGCCACTGCCATCTTGGATTTTTGGAGCCACATGTAAGCATATTTGGGCATGATGGTGGACAACCTGTCAATCAAAGTGGCCACACCCTTAATTACGCATAACTTTAGGCCGTAATAAAAGGTGAAGGGGTGAGTTATCAACATGTTTATTTCTGCTGTACAGTTTGGCATTTTAAGAGTCTGAGGATCGACTCGCTTACGTAGCCAGCCTCAAGTGGCCATTTGAGGAACTGCAGTTTTTAGCACGACTGCATTGGCTTCACTTTTCAGACCAGGAGGTTGCCACATAGATTAATCATATGAAAAGGAGTAACACCTTCGTCCTGTCTGTCCCTGAAGACAGTCATGGTGTTGCTTTTGGTTGTACACATGGAAAGCGATAGAAGTAATATGGCTGAAAAAAAGAGTTTGAAGGAGTACTTCAAATCTTGCCCATTGCAGGATTGAATGTGACTCTCTAGTTCTGCCCTTGAAAAAGTCATGAGAGAAGAGTGTTTCAGACACTATTAGACAATCTGACAAGTACTTTGTTGAAAACACCCTTGTTAGATTTTTCAGACTATTTAATAAGATGGTGCAATAGATGTGCTGTATTTACACACTGCTCATGTAATCCATTATCAGGTGGTGTTAATTTGTTTCCCTGGTTAAAAGAGACCCTTGGTACTTTTCCATAGACGTCTCTGCAGCTTCATAGACATTTCACACCTTGTTACGTGTATGTGAACAGATGACTTCTGCTTGAAATGGCAGCTCTTTCACGGGCTGTGAATCTTGAGATTATGGCCACAGTTGATGCATTTCACAATAGGTAAGTAAAATATCCCTGCTGAGACCTCGAAATCCCTCTGTGTGTAGATCCATTCTGGAGTAGAATTCCCGGGGGAATATTTTCTTCGACACCTTGAATTTTAATCATATACTATTGCATTGGGGGATATTTTCCTGGTACAGTATGCCGAAATGTAATATATTCTAACCATGAAATGCTTTCCCTGAGGTGTCCCTCCCTCTGGGGAGGCAGAAGTTGGCACTGTGAGAAAAACTTTTAGGTAGTAAGAATGTTAAATGACCAGTGCAGGGTGATCTCAATCCAATCAAAATGCTGCAATTTCATTCCCATAAGAAGCCAGCATCAGAGTACGCTGGCACAGAAAGGAAAATAAAATAAGGGAGCGTTAGGTTTGAAGTGCAGTGGTGATTTTTGTCTTGATTTGCTTGTGGCCACCTGAGTCAGCATTCGTCACAGCGCATTTCGTTACAGACTCAGTCGAATTTATCTTGCCAGTAATCTAATTTAAATGCCGTAGGAGGAGAGAGCGGGCCCTGTGGCGCATACTATCATGGCCTGAGTGCCAAAAAGTTGATATTCAGACCCAGCTAAAGGGACAAAGATAGAACACTGGCATTAATATTTCATGAGGGAATGCCATTTTCTTTGTATAATCAAAAGTGTTCTTATTTTGCAGTGGCATTTGATAAAGTGCTATCAAAACTGTAGCTGCCATGCATAAAAAGATACGTCTCTGGTGTGCATCTTAATTGCTGTGTGAATAAATTACGCCGCTGCTCTTAGAAGTATTCAGTGGATGGATTATGATCCTAACCCCCCCAAAAATGTCCTTGCATGGTCAGAGGCTTCACTGCTCCTCTGAGAGAAAGATTTAACGCTCAGATGGATTATTCATTCACATAATAAATTCATCTATTGATTTAACTGTGAAAGGCCTCTATAGATGCCGGATGGCAGGATCTTTTTTTTCAAATCCCCGAAGAAAGTCAGCCTTAACTTTCGGTCACGTCGACAGCTCAGCAACAATGTCAAAAAACAGTTTAACTTGCTGATTGCAACATTTATAATGTTACCTGTTTATAGCCTCTGCCTCTGCCTCTGCCGAAAACTTTATTCCAGAAGTTTGATTTATGACATCTTTGTTGTTTAAGTGTTGCGTAGGTGTGTGACTGCGGTGCATATTGCTTCTAGTTGCTGGGGATATGGGGGGAAGGAGGGGGTCAGGTAGTTTATTGGCTCATCACTGGTAGTGCAACAGTAATACATTCCTTTTTGCATTCTAATTTTGTACAAATCCAGTGCTTGTTCAATGGGCCTTAGTGAGATGGATGCACAGGTTTATAATAAACAGGGGACATCATTATGCAAATGAAGGAAATATTACACCCAGGAGTCGTAAAAACGTCTGTGATGTGTGTGGTGGGTGGCGGAGTCTCGAAAAAGCGTGGCACAACACTGTTCATTGCCTTACGCAAATGTCATTATAGTCAGATTAGAAGGCGAGGGGGACCGAGGGTAGTGAAGCAGTCCGTGGCTTGGATGGCAGACTGATAGGTTTGGCATGGGAGTCTGTCTGTAGTACAGCATCAGGCGCTGATTGCACAGAAGATGTACATGGCTTTTAATAATCAGATTTACTGAGCACAAAGCAGCTCTAATTGGTTTTAAATTTTTGCTAATTGGCATTTATGGAGAGCTGCTCAGCAGGAAAGAGGGATGGCGAGGAGAGGCGGGTTCGTGAGTGAGCGGCCTCGGCGGAGTTGCTCGCTCGTAGAGGCTGCCTGTCAGCTCGGTGACTCTCATACATTAACTCCTCTGTGGTGAAATAAATAAATAAGAATAGCCAAACACACTGTGGGAGAGACACAGTGGTACTTAGTAAAGAGCCCCTTGTTAGTATTCAAAGAGAATAGTGTCCATTAAGGTTAATTTTTAGTCTCTCCCAAGAGCTAGCTTAATGGACAGGCGCTCTAGCAGCGGCTGGCTCAGAGTCCCAGACTGAACTGAGCTCTGACACAAACACACGGCTGTGTCGGGAACTTCATCTGCATCACACAGTGGGCACTAAAGCAGAGTGAAGGAGCCTCCTAAGACTTTGTACCCTGGGGAGGGCACAGAGCTGCTTTTAGTGGCTTTACAGTACATCACATTATTGTCACACTTCATGACAATAAACGCGCTAAGCTAACCTCCACGCAGGCTGCTTATTCACTGCTCGTATTAAAACTATCACTCATGTTGTCACTGTTTTCTTTTAACGCATTCATCTTCATGGTCACAGTTGAATTGGGTTGTATTAGTCTTTATCTTAGTCCACCGTGTTCATGTTGTATTCATACATCTCTTTATAAGCAGTGCAGCGGGGGCCTGAGGCCTGCGTGCTCGGTGGCACGGATGTGATGAATGGCTGCCAGCGGCTGGCACCGCCTGCTGATGGATAGGGGGGGGGAAATGCTAATGGCCTATTGTTTTAAGGCCTTCGCCTGCCGTAACTTATAGCATTGTGAAAGCCTTTCGCCGCAACCCCATCAATTTGTCACAACGCAAAAGTTCAGAGTCAGAAAATAAAAAGGGAACAGGGAGAGGGGCTGCTGGGTGATTTAAAGTCAAATGTGCAGAAAGAGAGCCCAGAGAGTGAAGTAGAAGGTGCTGGAAAGCCTGACGCACCATATGTTTCATGGCATGTGTTAGCATAACATACAGCTTGCCCTTGTAAAGTGAATAATTTTCTTTATAGTGTGAAGAGTGTCTAAGTGATGAAGCATCTGTGCTGGTGGGTGTGTAAGACAGCTCAGTGGATATACTGTAGCATCAGAAAAAAACAGTTCAGATGATATTCTCTCTGGAGTCACACTATGATTGTACAGTATGTACCTGTGCAGAATGTCACACGGTGTATGAGTTGCAGCTTGTACATGTGCCTCAGAGGGAGAGTGGTAGACTGTGGATTCGAAGCTGTCGAGTTAACACGTCTTAATTTCAGGTGTCAGAGTTGTACCTGCGAGGAAGTGGGAACATTCCCAAGAGATCAAGTCTCTCTGTCCTTGGCAGACCTCCCTGCAACATTTACAGTATAAGTGGCAGTACATCTATCTCACCTGTTCGGGAGCTCTCATTACCAGAGACATTTAGCAGCTTTGCACAGACTGTAAAAACCACAGTGGAAAGTTTGGAGGGGGATGTTTGAAGCATGGATTTGCCTCACCTCAGGAAGTCATTTAATGCACCTCGCTAAAAATAACACAACATATCTGCAATAAATCCTACTTCCATCAAAGTTTGTGGTGCTGTTGAACTGTATTGCATTATACAGAGAGGTGTTTCTGTTATTTAGCCCTCACATATTGAAATAATGGGCTGTACAAAACAATAGGAACACAAGTACAATCCACCAGCACCACAAACTGCATCCTCCAAATTGACCATAGAGCAGAATCGACACCTCTCCAAAGCAGTTTCAACAGAATCTGAATATTCATGGAGGGAAGACTTCCTGCAAAACTGCCGCATTAGTTTTAGCCAGATGAACCTAATACGCCCAACTGAGGGCGTTAAAGTTGATATAACTGATGTGTCAGCAAACATTTCCAATCGATACAGTTCTAGCATTCATTTAGATTTATGTGTCTGGAAACATTTCGGATGTAGGTTGAGTATAGCTGAAAACACACCAGCACTGCCACAGCGCAGTGTATCATGTGACGCGTGTTAAGTGCCACCCCGAGCTTACACTGGACATGTCGCGCTACAGCTCGTCAACAGGTGACCTCACAAAGTTATTGCTACTTTTACTCCATAGTAAACTCCATAATAAGTATGCTCAATCAATGGGATGCTGGCAAATTATCTGTGCGTGTGATGGAAGAGTGTGCTGCTGAGTGCAATGCATGGTTACAATTCAGTTCAATTAAGTTGGAAAACTCTCACCAAAACATTTTACGAGATCTAGCGTTATTGCCTTTTATGTGGGTTTCCCCCCTTGAATAAGTTCACTATGAAAAGGTATGGTGTATAAATTGAAATTGTGCTAATATCTCCCAAATTCCTGAGCTAAAAGTGGCTCTAAATGAAACACAGAGCGTATGGTTTGTCTGGACGTGGTTCTCAACATGGAGTTGGCTGTGCTGGTGGCTTGCAGCTAACGTTGATAACTCCATGAACAGCATTAATCAACAGCAACAGTGCTGACAGAGCTACAGTGTTAACTAGGGGGTACCAGAAAGTGGGTGATACACTTCTGTGACAACGCCATCCCAACTACAGCAGTAGGGTCAACCCCAAAGTGCAAAGCAGTGGCAGACACCCATGCATTACCTTTAACATTTAACTTTGGTAACACTTCATAAGACAGCCCGTGTTTTAGAGTGTACCTCTCACCCACTTTCCCGGGAGTTAGCGTATAACTCCCGGGAACTTACATGTACTTTCCCGGGAGTTAGAGCATAATTCCTCCCAGTCACTTACCACATACTTTCCTAGGGATGCACTGAAATGAAAATTGTGGCCGAAGCCGAATAAAATTAAACGCTTGGCCGAATACCAAGTACCAAATACCGAATGCTGTTGTTTAGTTTTTCATTAGTTTTTGCAGATGAACACCCTCCAGATTAGTGTTGTCACGGTACCAAAATTGGGACCCACGGTACGATACCAGTGAAAGTATCACAGTTCTGAGTAGTATTACGATACCACAGCGAAAATGAGGCAGATGTGCCTTTTGTCATTTATAAAAAGATAAATCACTTCTCTATAATACACCAATGATATTTCAGTGGAATAAATTACTTATTGACTTATTCATACTTCAAAAACAGCATCAATAAGTGATTAACATAGGGGGGATCAAAATAAAATAAATAAATAAAATAAAAATCAACCAGCCACCCTCCTCCCCTGACAAGTAAAGAACAGTCCCTAAAGTGCGGTGAGGTTTGTGGACCGTTACCTGCCACAAAGAGAGAAATGTGAACGGCTCGTTTCTCCTCTGACACGTCACATACCTGTGTGTCGCCATGGCTCAGTTGTCCAGGTACTACTGGGCCGTCATGACACCAACGAGAGAGGACATTATTGGAGCCAGACTTCTCCATCGCCGATAAGCCTATGGCCTCCGTATTTGACAGGAATACATTCCTGTCTGTGTCTGTGACCCCCGTTCAACCCACAACCGGCGGGATTTGCCTTTTGCTTCTGCTGCTGGTTGAAATCTGTACTCACACAGCCTGCTGAATGATTTATTTTGCTCGAACAAAACTATTTTTAGTCGCAAATGCGAGTGCGGTGACGGACAGAGTAAAATATCGCCACACTGCCGACATTTTACTCCATCTATCACTGCACGCTGTTTGATTGTGTCATCAAAACGCGCCGCTATTATTCGGCCTTGCTTTTCACTTATTCCACCGAATACTGAATGTGTCTTTTTTTCCGCAATATTCGGCCAAATATATTCGGTTACCGAACATTCAGTGCATCGCTATACTTTCCCGGGAGTTAGAGTATAACTCGCAGGGAAGTATATGCTAAGTGACCGCGAGGAATTATGCTCTAGCGTAATTCTTAAATCCTGTCCAATCATTTCACTGCCTGTTTTCCTTATTACCTATATGAATGTCACCTACAAACTACAAAACTACAGAGTTGTAGTAAATCAGAAACATTCTTTCATTAGTCTTACTGAGCTGTCCTTGTTGTCAATAGGTATTGCACCGGCCAGCTCTCACATCTCTCCCTTTTCAACAGCTAATCCTAAAATTAGCATCTCTGGTAGCTATGGTGCCACCTGACTGTTCCTTGTCAGTATGAGGAAAAGATGTGTGGCAGGTTCGGGAGCTTTATCTCCATATGACATGTCTGGACTGAAGTTCCACTTCCTAGGTCTTACAAAATTGGAATGGCTGTCTGAGCAACCTATCTTGTTATACACGGCACAGCATGTGCCGGCCCATTCAGCTGATCATGCCATACTTGGTGATCTGTGACATCTTAACTCCGTTTTCAATTTCCAACACTTTCTAAAAAAAAAGTGAGAACAGATAGAGTATATATAAAAATATCTGCTTCCACCAATTTATCCCTGTGGAGCTGTGTTATACAAGGTATCAGTGACTAACCGGGAGCATATCCAGGAGGAGTGGAAATCATTTCAGTGGTAAATTGTGGAGCATTTCACAGCATTCCATTTTGTGAGAAAATATGCTGCCTTATTTCCCCTAAATTTATCCCCTCCTCCATCTCTCACTTTCACACCTCCTTCCCTTTTTATTTATTTATTTTCTCCTTAATCTTTCTCATTTTATGTATTCACTGCAGACATCCAGATCCGGGCAGATAAATTCTGCTCATTGTGTTCCTAACAAGGGACTATTTGCATAACAAGGAACATGATATGTGACATCAAAGACATTAATTGACTGAAGTGCTTCGTGATGAAAACACACACTCTCCCTCTCCCCCCTGCTGCTGATTCTGTGTCCGTTATGGGATTTAAGACCTTGAATCTCGACAAGAGTGAATGCAAACAGATAATAACCTGGGAAATCCATTCAGTGGAGCAGCTGTGACCTTTGATTTTCTCTCAGACCCTGCAGTAATCTCTTCCCAGAGGACAGAGCTGACATGATATGATGTGCATACCCTCCCTGTGTGCAAAGTGTTCAAAATAACTGCTGATGTAATTTGGTAATGTAGGCATGAGTCTGTATATCATTCTGCATTTTTTGGACAGCACCACAGATAAGCTTTTTCTCTCTGTTGGTCAAATAACCTTGAATATATTATCTCCGAGGACAGTCACATGGGAGTCTTTGGGGTTTATTGGATTGCCAACAAAGTGGCACAGCAAAGTTCACCCACACGTCCTTGTGTGAAAGAACAGTCAGCGTTTATGTCGCATTCTGATATTTGTATTGAAGTAAACTGTTCTTTCACATCCAAGGTTTGTTTTGTGCTGGAGAGGATCCCTCTGCTTGGCGAGAAAAGAGACAGATAAAGTAGCAGAGCTGAGCTGTTGGATGCAGTGTGTTGCTTTTCTGATTCAATTGTTGAGTAAATGCAACAGTCGTCTGCAGCTGGAGTTAAAGCTTAGTGCACCAAGCTAGACAACACTGTTAGCACTCAGTACCTGCAGGTAAACAATCGCCAGCCGTCACTGATATAAAGAAAACTGGATACAGGTCCTGTTGCTCATTGGCGCATGAAGCCAGAAAAGTTGCCACATATATGTTACCTCGATGATCGGCACTGCTTCCACACTGGAGCAGGCGCACTAGAGACCTCCGCCAGCCGAGCCTGCTACTTTTGCTATAGGGCTCCGCCATTCTCAGAACACATCAGCTGTATATGGCGTCTGACTTCCAGCAGACAGCGATACAGCCTCTGGGGGCAGACCCCAGATTTTTTTGCATTCCGGTTTGATTTGGGCAGAGGAGGCGAATTTCCGTTTCCGACTTCCATTTATATATAAGTAAATATGCTGAACCATTGCAATGGATTCAGAGTTTGCAGTAACGCCAATTATGTTCCGCCTCGTTAGTTAACCGCACGGACCGTTTAACCTGGCAACAACTGCAGCCGGCTCAAACGTGATTGGTCAATATATTGATATCTTTTTCGTCCTTCAAGTCTATGGAAACAAGTCTTTTTGGGTCACATGGCATCACATGACGGATGTAATTCCTCTGTTTGGCCGCTACAAAAATTGGCTTCAAAGCCTCGCGCACTGCCTGTTGGCCTGGCAACACAACAAAGCTATGATAGCTTCCTTTCTTTTGGACTCAAAGGTTAGACTGAAGACAGTTTGCCATTGGTCAACTGCACGTCACTGTTCACCAAATTTTGACGCAGCATAGAAATTTAGCAGTAAACAAACACAGATTTAATTAGCACAGATTTACCTCAGCCATGTGAGCGATTCTGCTGATTTCAGTGATTCAACTAAAACAAACTAAATAACCCTGAGACATTTTTGAGACATTTTAACTGCTGATATGACCAGACCATAACGCACTAGCCAACATCTTAACTCTCTAACTTTTGAACACAAGAACTATCAAAATGAGTGACCTTTAGAACTAGCAAAAACTTTACTGAGCACATTTATTCTCCCCAGATTATGCACTGTTTCACTTTGAATCAGACTCAGGGTCAGATCCAATATTGGCAGGTCTCTACGGTAAGAATAACAAAAAGTCGAAAACAAGTGTTTGAATTTGAATGAAAAATTTCCAGAAGCTTTTTGGCTCCACTTTATATTATTAACCTACAGAGACAAGAGGGAAAGGTAGAGAAACTACACATATAGTTGGTAAGAAGAACTCATGAATTCACTTTGCATGCACCATTTGGACATAACAGTGGTTTCCTGCCTGCACTGTACACCCCAATCCGTCCATGACACAAAATTTTAATGTTAAGTCCGCACAAATGCCCCGGATTGTCAAAAAGGCAAAAAAAACTTTATCTTCACGTGACACAGAAACTCATCCCTTCGTCACCTTGACGTAATTGTTTTTATGATTATTCAACAATTTTGGAATTTTGAGTTAATTTGACAAAAATCTATTAAGCCAATGTTGCCTTATTAGACACTATCAGGTTGCTTGATACATTTGAGGGGACATCAGATAAGGGGGAGAGCAAAAACACACAATTCTACATCCACCAGTTCTACAAACTCTCAAGCCGTGACATGCCCACAGTGACAAGTGAGAAGGGGTGGAGGTGATGTTGAGCAATTTATTCACTTCAAGTAGGTGACTCAGCCCAGTTGCCAGAGGATAATGTTTTAATAATTTTTTTAAGATTATTTTTTGGATTTTTTTTTTTTTGCCTCTATTAGGCAGCGTAGTCTCAAGCATGAAAGGGGGAGAGAGAGGGGATGGCATGCAGCAAAGGCCCGCAGTCTGGAATCAAGCCCACAGCAACTGCGGCAAGGACAGTGCCTTTGTACATGGGATGCCCGCTCTAACCACTGAGCCACTGAGTGCCCCATATCAACATTTCTAAAGTGACATAGTATATGAGCTGGAGGTGGAGGGGATGGTGGATGGCATGACATGTGCAAGATGCCTGCCAGTCTGCAGAGCATTGCACACTACTGCAGACCACTGTTTGAGACCAACAAACAACAAAACTGTTTATGTTTTAGCGACCCATTGCTGCTTCTTTAAAGGCACCAAATGCGGCTGTTTTTTAGCGACGTGTCAATGTTTACACTGGGGATAATGCCATAAAGAGTGGTTGTTTTATACTGAGATCTGGCTGTGGAAAGTGGGTGTTTTGAGCCAAAACATGATCTTTTCCTTACTATAACCAATGGGTTTATTTTGCCTTAACCCAACCACATGTAGGTATATGTATATACATAGACCACTGTAGATCACTGTTTGAGTCACTAGACGTGGGTCTCGTACAGCGATCTATTGCTGTTTTACCACCAGGGACAGTGCCACAAAAGTGGTTGTCTTTTACTGAGACATTGCTGCATTTCCTGCGAAGATAGTGCCACAAAAGTTTGTGGATTGGGTTGTGTCTTTACATTTAAGGGCTTTGTCTCACTAGCATTTATACTAACTGTGATATTCTAGACTGAAATTAAGTCGTTTCATAGGACTCACCGTGATCAGTTGATTCACTTGTGGAGACAAATGAAATTTGTGCAACGCTCATGTTCAACTTTTGATTAAAATTTGCACCCCTGACTGCTGTCTCAACAGATCTTTGATGGTACAGAGTTTGAAGAAGCTCTATTTTCGCTGTGTTGCACCAGCCAGTTTCAAAAACTCTTCTCTTAATAGAACTTTACTTATGATCATTTTGCCAAAAATGAAACTTGCCACAACAAACGGCAGCCACAACACAAGTAATTAGTACACCACCAAGCCTCTGGGACCAATTTTTCATGGACATGCAAATAAATCTTGCTGTTCCACTTTCTGGTGTGACTGACCACAAATACATTTTCTCACTGACCATTGTAGCCTGTAAACACTGGAGCATTTGACCTTTTCTGAGAGACCAAGGACTTTCTAGCCACCAATGTTTGGAACTGGCTGTGAAAAACTCTCGACTGCATGTTGTTCAAAAATGACGTGGGACAAAAAAATCACCAACAGACACTTTTTTATGAAGTGAATTAAATTTAGATGTAGCTGAGTCACCCTGAGCCTCCATCCTGCTGCTCTGTTCACTTGGAGACTAAAATTGTTGACTAAAAACTTCAAACTGTGTAGTGCAAGACACGGTCCAGCTGGAACACTCACACCTCCTCATAAATTAAACTGCATTTACTGTATCGCAACATGTCACAAGAACAGTGTCCAAAAAGTACGACTGCAGACTGAAAGTAAGGATCTCACTTCCGGATGGTAATTGGAATCACATTTACTTTTTCATATTTCCTCAGATAAATCTTTATCTAAAGCTTGCAGATGTAGCCTCAGTGTATTTGGATACACAAATATTCATCCGAGCAAGCTGTGCTTGATGTAATTAGGCATTCTTCCAGTTTAATCAAGTAACCAGACACACACATACTCACTTCCTCACTGTTTGAAAGCAACTCATTTTAGAGGCAAAAACATCAAGCAATGTTTCTGCCTGTAAAGTTCCTCTTCCCATTCACATTTCTGTTTATCTCCTCTTCATTACAGACTTCCTCTATCATCGCCGCTCAGAGTTGCTTCGACTTGACACCGCTTTCAGGAGCGTGCTTCACCTCTTAGAGAAACAGCTGCACATCCACCAGTCGGGATTTAGTTGACTTTTCCGTAGAGATTTTGCATAAATCAACTTTGGAAGCGATCCCTGAAGGGGGGTTCATCACGGGGGCTGAATCGCAATAAAACCCAACAATCAGTTATTATTCTTCACAATAGTGGGAGCAAATAGCAGCAGTGGCATGCTGTGCCTGAAAAGTGGGTGAGATTTTAGCTGCTTAACTGCGGGTCATCTCCTATAAGTACTGAGGCATTTGGATTAGCTACTCCTACACTGCTGTACTGCGGGACTGCTACATGGGAAAAATATGCGTACACACACACAAACAGGCACACACACACACACACACACTGTAGGCCTCTTTGGATACACAGTGCTGTTGATCAATATGTGTGATGCAGCTTCAAGTGAAGAGATGCTTGGCTTGCTGACACCTACACAAAAACCAATGCTTACAGAAATGTGACACTAAAACATCCTCCTCCGCTTGACATCACTTATTTAACATTTATATCAACACTTTACCAAGTGGCTCTGATGGAGCGTGCGCGGCATGGATGACCTGAGAGGCTTTCTCAGGGTTCAAGTGTACTGGTTTGCAAATATTTTCAGACTGATATATTTTTTATTGTATTTTATTGCAGGGTATGACTGGGTTGTTAGACGTTTGGGTACATTTAACTTCAGGTAACCATAGCAACGTTCCTGAAGCTTTACGCCTAATTTCCTGAGAAGTCATGGGTTAAAGTGACTACAGACACATTTGAAAGGGTCACTTTCCAAAAAACTGTTTTTCTCACTTACCACAAGTGTTGGTGCAGATAGTTTGGGCTTTAAGTGCAGAGGAGTTGAGAGCAATTTCCAAACATGTATAGCATGGCCGTAGCTGCCATTTAGCTCCTATGAGATTAGCAGAATCAACTGTATTTGTATTAATATTGGGTCTCATTCATGAAACGTGAGCAGAAGGAATTTGTGTGTAAACTGTTCGCAGACAGAAATTTACGTGCATGTCCGCATTCATCAATATTTTAGTAGCTCCGATCTTTTCGTAGCTACTAACAAAATCTACTCCTGCTCCTGACCACTCATAGTGCTTGTGTAAATGTAGTAAAGCACATAAATATTGCTTTTCGCTATTGGAAATTACAATTTCAACTCGTATTGCGCTCTGTTATGTACACAATACACAGATGCCTTTGAAACACGTAATCTAAACATGACAAAATATTAACAATATAACACATTTAGTTAAATTAGTTGGCAATTAGCAGATTTAAGATCCAGATTAGGTTCATGATTGTGAATTATCTATGTAAATCGAATCAATAGATTACACGTTCTGTCTACATGTTGAATGATGATAATAAAAATGTAGGCTAATTAATAAAATCCCAAAAAGGTTGTAAACCGTCTGGCCATTACCATATCTGGGTCACTCGGGTGGTGTCAGTTCTAATTAAACCTCCCACAATATAAAAGGCCTTCAGTCTTAGTTAATGGTAACAATGGCTGAACTTGCACTTTTGCATGATTTGGTGCAAGGTGCCATTTGGCGAGAAAGGCATTTCAGGGATAGGGCAGATATGTTGGCTGAGAGTGATGAATGGTTGATTAGTCGTTTCCGACTACGGAGACCAATTCTGTTGCATTTGTGCAACATTTTGGAGCCTAATCTGACAAGGCCAACAAAACGAAGCCATGCCATCCCTGCACATGTACAGTTGCTCTCTGTTCTTGGTTTTCTAGCCACAGGGACCTTCCAACAGGAGATTGGCGACAGGTCCGGCATTTCCCTGCCATCTATGAGCCGCATCCTCCTTGCAGTGCTCAAAGGTATTATCTCACTAATGCCAGAGTACATACAATTTCCCTATGGCGCACAGCGGCAGGTAGAGGTGATGCAGGGATTCAGGGAGATTGAAACATGCCAGATGTCATCGGTGCCATAGACTGCACACACGTACGCATCGAGGCTCCATCTGGTGATGCATTTGCTTACGTAAACCGGAAAAACTTTCATTCCTTGAATGTGCAATTGATCTGTGATGCTAAGTGTGTGCTGTTAAACGTTGTGGCACGGTGGCCTGGTGGGACGCATGACAGCTACCCAACCCGCAGACACCACAGGAGCTGGCATACAATGAGGCGCACGCTGCTACTCGGGCCATTGTGGAGCGCACCAACGGGGTCTTGAAGGCACGATGGATGTGTTTGGACCTCCGGAACCAGCTGTTGAACCTCGGAATGTAGCTGCTATACGGACCTGCCAGCTACTTATAGAGCGATTTTAAAGGTACGTGTTGCTTAGACTGAATAACCTATTAACATTTTAGGCCGACATTCTTTGCAAGAAGTTATTTTCATTTGTTTTGTTTTATATTTATAACCAACATCCTGTTTCAATAGGCTACATTCATACGTTAGCCAGTTAGCATGCTAACATTTGCTATTAGAACTTAAGTATAGCTGAGGAATGAATGTACGTGTATGTAAATGTATGATGTAAGTCTATGGGAAAAAGTCTTTCTGGGCCCAGTGGCATCCAAGATGGATTTGGAAGTTGTAATTCCACTGTTTGGCCACTAATAAAATTGGCGCACTTCTTGGGGGCCTGAGCTAAGGCTTACGGGAGTGTCAATATTTTTGCTATATTAGATCATAATTGAAGTTTTGGACAAATCAGAATTTATCCTGATGATGGTGCTTGTTGAAAAGGTCAAGGATCACCAAAATTATCACCAGTCATCTTCAGGGGAGCTTAAGTGTCTGAACCAAATTTTTCAAGACCATGCATCAGATGTTCAGATATTTCAGTGGATACGTTTAACCTTTGACCTGCTGGTTGCGCTACGGGAAAAGTCAGCAAATCACTAATGACACATGGGATTATCTTCTCGGCACAAAGCATATCTGTACCACATTTCATGACTATTCATATGAACATTTTAAAAGGTATTTCAGTGTGGACCAACTGACTGCAATTTACCACAAGTGGCATCAGTCTTTGCAGATAGTTTCTTTTCATGCGCTGGGATTCTGCCTCTGGACTATGGGAAGATGCCACAGTACAATAAAGGAACTCTTCTTTAGTGCAGCACTAAAATAAAGCATTTATAAAACTAAAAACTAACATTTCCTCTCAGAATATATGTCCTGATTTCTTTGGGTATTCCACAAATCACACTGTGGACAGTTTTATTAGGCTTTATTTCACTGGCACAAAGTCATCCCAATTAATCAGTTGTTTTCAGCACATTCCAAACACTTATCCCTTTGCCAATAAATCGCCAGCAATTCGTGTAACTTCTGGCAGTCCACCGAGCTATAAGGAGACCAGGGCCGTAGCCAAAATTTTAACAAATATGTAGATGCTTGCTTGTGTTTTGACTCTTAACAACTGCTTTGACTTTTCAATGCAGGGCTGCAAAACCAATTTAACACTAAATTTAATAGAAAACCTGCTGCTGTCATGCTCTGTATGTGCCAAAAAATGTTCAAACATCTTGAATCTGTGGCCACACCTCAACTAGTCATATGCCAGCAGGTGCTTTGGCCTTGGCAACTGTTTTAAAGTGCTTGCTGTGGCATTGCTGATTGGGGTGGGGCCAAGAGTGCAACATGTCTGAGAATTTCAGCCCACAGAGAGCAGAGCAGCAGCCCTTTGTGGTTTAGTCCTATTTTACCCATTAAGGGCAGTTAACATTGTCTAAGGAATTCCATTAGCCTGGCTGTCAGTGGAGACATCAGACATTGCTTTAAAGGCTTTTGAGTCCTGTTATAGAAGAACGTTGAAGGAAAAATACTGAATACTTGAAGCTTTTGACATGAAAATAGTCAGATTCAAAGATGTTTTGCAGAAAAATACTATAGAACTTAAGTTAACCCTTTGCACTTGGGCCTTTACTGTTTTTTTCCTTTGGATTTTTTTTTGTCATTGATTTATTTTTTCTACAGTTTGGTGACTGTTTAATGTGAGAGGCACTAATCCATGTTTTGTTAGTGCATAAAAACAAGGTCAGACTCTGGTTCAAATTATAAATTAATTCTGCATTTTCTTAAGTGCAGGGACAACATTCAGATAGTTCAGCGATTGCCTTTACAAAACCAATAAAAGCTGAACTATTACCCTCTTTAAATGAATAGCTGCAGTCACCTTTAATGTCAGGTGTTAGTTAGTGAATGGTGACAGTGAATACTGGCTATTTTGAACTTGGTAGCCCTGATGCTTCTTTATGAAAAGCTTGGTGAATTAGTGGTCTTCTGTTAAACCAAAACTTAGGGTTTGAAAGCTTTAATGTCGCCTTTGTGTTCTTTGTCAAGGTTTTCTTGTTTGGGTCTTTGTCTCATTCTAGTGCACGCAAAAGGTGAATAAGGACACAAGGACAAGGAGCAGTAATGAGACCTTTCCACGCTCTCTGTTATTCTCACTTTAACTTAAGACTTTTTTTCTGTTGGTCCATATCAAAAAAGCTACAATAAATCCACTTTGATTCAATGTAAAATAATAAACATGAAAGATTAGATTGGTTTTAAGTTGGAGTTCAGTAGTGAGTTGAGTTTTCAAGCAATGTCACGCAAGAGGAAGTGCCGTTGTACCAACTATACTGCTGTGATTTTGTGCTCGGTGTGTTAAACGCCCTGTTTCCACCAAGAGGTCCAGTATGGTTGAGTTCAGTTCGGTACGCTTTTATTCTGTTTCCACTGTGAAAAGTTGTGGATGGTGCCAATGGAACGTTCCGTACTGTCCCCATGTTTGGTCCCCCCTCTGTTGGGGTACCTAGCACACAGATGTGGTACTAAAAGGTGGAGCTGTGAACACTGCAGTCTGATTGGTCAGTAGAGGACGGTCACTCTGCTCAGGGCTGAGTTGTGTCTGGTTTTGAGGCTCATGTAACCACTGTTCATACTGTGGAGAGTTTTATTAGTAAACTGTAACTATAAAAAGAAAGGATGTTTTGCTGCCTCTCACAGCAGCTGGAGTCTGAGAAAAAATAACTTCATTCACTGGGCCGACTGTCTGGTGACTTTTAAGGTGGAACATTAACTGGTAATGTTACTCAATGCATGAGCTGACGTGAATCCATCAGCACACCTTAAATTTCACTGTGACAACTTTGACCATCACCTTAGTTTTTATATGACACACACTTTTAGTAATGAGTGGATCTTCAAGCGTTTATATATTCATTTCGAGTGGGTTATGTGAATTGCATATATTCTAATCAGCATAGTGGGTGTCGTTCCTGTGGGCTACAGCAACACTAAACCCCTGAGCTTGCCTGAGAAGGACTAAGTGCATAAACCTGCTATTTTTGAATACCCCATGGAGACAGACTCTCACTGCAGCCTGTTTTATTTCGTTCTGAAAATGCCTCTGTGCCGGTAAAATTGATATGGTTCTTCAAAATGTAATAATTCTAAATGATTAATAGGTTGTAGGTCTGGGTCCAGATAGGATAGTGTCTGGGTCCAGACCCTGGAAACAGTCATTGATGGAAGGTTGACAAGAGAGACATATTTTGGTCATTTTGCTAATGAGAGGAATGGCGTCCCCTTGTGTCCCCTCTCACATCACCTACTGCTGAGAGCAAATAAACTCCAGGGAAACAAGATATTTCTAGAAAATGACAGAAGAAAACATCAGTTATTGGCAGCTACAAATTTTCTGCTCTGTATCAGAATCTGCCTTAAAAACCCATCGTTGGTGGAGCCCCGGCTGATATCACTGAACATTATCAGCATGTTCAACCACCTGCTACTTTTTTTATTAACAGCATCTCTTTGCTACATTAAAAGCTCAGTCGGCCCTGTAATAGTATTTTCACATGCGAGATCATCATTCCTCCTCCTGTTCCTCCCCGTCCCGGCTTTATCTCACTCTTACTCATCATCTCTGTCGATCTGTGTTTCCCAGCCTTAATGTGCCTTGTACACCGCCTCCACTGACCCTGCTCAGCTCCGCTCGCCTTATCCCTCCCTGCCTCAGCCTATCTGCACACCGTCTACTCCTCCTAGAGTCCTAGCCTTAGCCTGCCCCTATTTGTTGTTTCCCTACAGACATTTTCATTAAGATGATGTCAGGATAGACACAACTCATTCTGCATTATGTTTACTCTAGGAGATACAGTCTGCAACGTCTTTCGTCTTTGTTGAGATCCCACTGGGGGGAAAAAATCAAATGCAGCAAGATAAAATGAGAATGTGGCAGAGAAATGATTGTCAAGCCCTGTACATTATGGATTTGTAAGGATGTTGTGTTTAAAATGCAGAATTCTAACATAAGATAGTGACACAAATGTCTATTTGACAAGAGTAACATGGGAGCAAGGTAAATCCGATAGATCACAGGATGATTAAAGTAATGGCTAGAGAAATAAATATCTTTATTCTCACAGAAACTCTTATAGTCACGTTGATATCTTTGGCAATTATATTATTGATAATGAATGCTCAGCATCCAGTGCCGTGATTGGATAGACAGTCAGCCAAAAGCTTGCACGCATCACACTGATGGTACAGGTCAAATAGCATTCTAGCAACTGTTGGTTGTGCAACATTTTAAGGGTGTTGGTGTTGACAACTTCATCTTGAGTTATTTTACAATGCTCCCTCAGAACCACGGAAGACCAGATCTAAGACCAAGTCATTGTTTTGCAAGTCTCAAGTCTTTGCAGTCAAGTCACAGGTTGAGATCCAGTTCAAGGGTTCATCAATGCCAAAGTCCTAAACTTTGGGTTTCAAGTCCATTCAAGTCACAATGCGTTCTTCACCAAATCTAATGCCATTTTAACAACAAAAAGTTGATGTATTAAATTAACAAAAATCATGAATGCTTTTTAGATTTTGTATTTATTTGTGAAAACAAGTTTGTTCAAACTTGTCGGTGAAGATTCTCAGTCATCCAGTTCATGGTAATCGTAAGTGCTAATATCGTAGACAACTGGACTTGCTTGTGTTTCTTAAAGACGTTTCGCCTCTCATCCAAGAAGCTTCTTCAGTTCTAAAAGACTGGTACGAAGTTACAGGCTTTAAACCCTGTGTGTGTGGGAACCCTTGCAGAGTCGTAGGGGTCACGTGAGCTCTTAGTTTCAGAGTCGTTAAGGTCACCATGTGAGTCATTAGGGTCAGGTGGGACCAGGGGTGAATGGGTGTGAAAGCGTCTGGGGAGGGATCCCAAGACTGCATTGTAGGTGGGGGATAAGTGGTTTTGTTAGCCATCCCCTCTGTTTAACAATGGTTGTTCCAGCTTGACGTAGATGGCTTCTTTTACTCCTCTTTCAAACCATCTTTCCTCCCTGGCCAAGATGTGCACATTGCTGTGCTCAAAGGAGTGTCCCTTCTCCTGTAGGTGTAAGTGGACAGCCGAGTCTTGACCCAAGGAGCTGGCTCTCCTGTGTTGTGCCATGCGCTTGTGGAGTGCTTGTTTTGTCTCCCCAGTGTATAAATCTGTGCATTCCTGGCTGCACTGAACTGCATACAGTTACACATACACAGTTTGTTTGAAGTTAGTGTGTCTCCGTTTGTAATTTTCAACCTGCATGTTTTGCACACGGCAGTTTTGATTTGGTTGACCAGCTGCAGTTCATGCACACAAGCGTCTCCTCCAGCTTGATTGGATGCTGTCAGATTGGTCAGAACAAAGTGGATCATCTGGGGATGTAATAGTAGATTTGCTGGAAACAAAAAGCATTAATGTTAGCCGATTCAGGAAATGGACACTTTTTAAATACGTTTCATATTTTCAAGTCAAACGGCTCAGGTCCAAGTATAGTCACAAGTATTTGGTGTTATAGTCCAAGTCGAATTGCAATTCTTTTTTGATTTTGTCAAGTCCAATGTCAACAGATTTTTGAGTTGGTCCACACTTCTGCAGCGGACAGCTAAACATGTCTTGTAAGCATTAAAGGGATAGTTTATATATATTTTAAATGGGATTTTATGGGGTAATCGTCTATACTGATCCATAGTTTAGAGAAGCAGGCTGGAGTCCCACACAGAAACTAATCACTGTACTGCTATGGATGGGGGTCAGCAACAAAACTAATTCTAGCCACCTAAAAAAGTCTTACGTAAAAAAAATCACTATCAGTTTAAGTGTACGCTATATTGAGAGTATTTTAAGTGTTTGGATTTTCTGTTAGACAGAATGTTCCAACGAGGAAGCCTATTCTCTCATTAAAGCCACCAGACGCCACTGACAAACAGTCATTTTAACTTTTGTTGTCTGTTATTGTGTAACTTTAGTTTGTTTGTGTTATTGTGTGACTTTAATAAATCTAGACCAAACCTTTTAAATCCCAGGGTCACGCAACAATACGAACAAAATAACTATTTAAATGCAATGTTAAATCATTGTTTTACCCCAGCCTGCTTCTCTGAACTGTGGGCTTGCTGTCTGACATCTTGTTCATGTAATACACTATGTATGGATAAGTACCTCATAAAACCCCTTTTTAAAACTGAGCTATTTCTTGTAGTGTAAAATAACTGCAGAGCCCCTGTAAGAGGCATCACAAGCCCAAAACAATGGGAAACACTGCGTAAAAGCAAGCCACAATGAGGACTCTGCTTCAGAGAGTGAATTGCTCTGTATTTTCTTTCAAGATAAGCACAGCGAAGTATAACAAGGATTGACTGAAGTAAATGTGTGTGATTAGTACTCTACAGGCAGTGCACTAGTAAGAAATGAGTCATGATGAGCGCCTATACTGTCAATACACTGCTCAGCTGAGTAAAATCATTCAGAGTGTAGACCTGCAGTGTCATGCCAGCTAGTTAAACATCAAACTATGTGGCGTTAACGTTGTGCGTGTTTAACATTTAGTCTTTTCATGCTGTGTGTATCAATAATGATCGGAGCCCTGATGCATCCAGAGCATTATTGAGGTGTAATGTCGTGGGTCACTCCTGCTGTTGTAACATCACAGAGGGTTATTACAGGTTATTTGGACTATGGTGTGGGCTCTGTTCTTCCCGGGGGCTGGAGCCTATCCCAGCTGACACTGGGCGAGAGGCAGGGTACACCCTCAGGTCACCAGACTATCACAGGGCTGACACATAGAGACAGACAACCATTCTCACTCACATTCACACCTATGGACAATTTAGAGTCACCAATTAACCTGCATGTCTTTGGACTGTGGGAGGAAGCTGGAGCACTTGAGAGAACATACAGCATCTTTCGAGTGATTTCACTATTTATGTTGATAACAGCAACAACTATTTAGATACAAAACAATTCATCAGCTTACTAGAGTTATTTGATATCTAGCGATATGTCACTTGGTCTAGTCTCACAAAGGGACTAGACCAAATCCCTTGGTTATTCAGGGCATGTCCAACCGGGAGGAGACCGCGTGTCCTGGGGCGGCCCCGAGGTCTCCTCCCGGTTGGACATGCCCTGAATACTTCCGAAGGGAGGCGCCCGGAAGACATCCTTACCAGATGCCCGAACCAACTCAGTTGGCTCCTCTCGATGTGGAGGAGCAGCGGCTCTACTCCGAGTCCCTCCGGGATGTCTGAGCTCCTCACCCTATCTCTAAGGCTGAGCCCAGTCACCCTACGGAGGAAAATCATTTCGTCAGCTTGTACTTGCGATCTCGTTCTTTCGGTCACTACCCAGAGCTCGTGACCATAGGTGAGGGTTGGAACGTAGATCGACCGGTAAAATCGAGAGCCTAGCTTTCTGGCTAAGCTCCCTTTTCACCACAATGGACCTGTTAAGCACCTGCATCACTGCTGACGCCGCCCCAATCCGCCTGTCAATCTCCTGCTCCATCCTACCCTCACTCATGAACAAGATCCCGAGATACTTAAACTCCTCCACCTGAGGAAGGACCTCCCACCCGACCTGGAGTGGGCAATCCACCCTTTTCCGGCTGAGGAAAGGCTGAGGCTGAGGACCATGGCCTCAGGCTTCAAATCAGCACCTCCAAACTACAAGTTGAATTTGAAATCTATTGAAATGTGATCCACTGTTAAAACAAGGATATGAAATCTGCCAGACCGTGCTACATGTCTCAGATGATAACAAAGATCTGAATATTGCCTCATTCCTGTTCTCTTGAGAAACTGATTAATCCCTCAAAATCTTCCCCTCATGAATGTCTTTCTACAACCAAATACGCTGATTTTTTGTTTATTTGTTTTTAGGAAATAATGCTTCATATCAGAAATTATATATGAATTTCTTGCTGTCGTGAGCTCAGAGTCTACTTTCTCATCTGTCAGTTGCATTTGTTCTCTTCATTCCATCCATTGTTCAAATCTTTCTTTCTGCTCCCTGCACAGCCCAATGGCCAGAAGAAAATGCTGCCTTTCTGCAAACCAAGGATATGTTACATCAATATGTTCTATACATATCAAATCAACATCTCTAAAGTAAGCTGACTTTGTCACTGGGAGGTGGAGGGTATGATGGATGGTGTGACATCTAGGCCAGACAACCGCCGAGCAGCAGACCAATGCAGACCTGTGTTAGAGACTAAAACAGTAAAACCAGTTGTTTTTTAGCAAACGCTCCATTTCCAGGGGGGATTGTGTCACCCAAACTGAGTATTTTAAACCAAAACATGATCTTTTTCCAACAATAACCAAGTGTTTTTTGTGCCTTAGCATAACCACATTAACCACAGCATTGCCAAAACTTCAGTCATACTGTAATCTCAACTCTGTTTAAGAAAAACAATCTAGATTCTTTTATAATTGGTGATTACAGACCAATTTTTAATCTTCCTTGCCAAAGCAAAATACGGAACACATAGCAGTTAGGTTTCAGAGCCAGTCAACAGCTCTCACAAAAGTAACCGATGACCTTAAGAGCAACAGTGACCCAAAGAGAACTTCAGTTTTAGTGTTGCTCGGTTTCACTGCTGCCTTTGACGCTGTCGATCATGACATCATAATTCAAAGGCTCCATGTTGCAGCTGGTTTAGCGGGTCCTGTTATTAACTGGTTTTCATCCCACTTAAAAGACAGAAGCTTCTATGTTTTTAAATGGTAGATTTAAATCTGCGCAAACAAAAATTTACTCTGGGGTTCCACAGGACTCAGTCCTTGGGACACTGCTCTTCAATCCATAAGTGCTCCGGCTTGGTGTTATCATAAAGAAACTGTTTCATGCATTCATCTCAAGCAGGTTAGACTACTGTTAAGATCTTATCTGCATCAGATGGACGGCTAGCTCAATCTAATAGCAGTAGTAAGTCGTTAGAGCCGTGACACACCAAACTGACGGTCAGCTGATGGTCAATATCGGCCCTAGTTGGCTTTTTCTCTGGCTGATTCAGCATGATGAACCGGTGTCAGACCCAGCAGAGCCTGGTGGTCAGTAAAATTACACTGACTGGCAGTTTAGCTCAGTGTGTGAGAAGTAGGAAGTGAGGAAGGCAAACAAAGGACTAAATTCAAGAGGGCGTGAGATCGAAACATTAACCATTGAGCTCCTTAGCAGGAACTGTTCATAATCGTTTGTTTTATTGATCACTAGCACACAGTATCATTTGTTTTGGGGGGTTTTTCAACATCAGGTTATGTTGTTAATGTGCTAACTGGCTAACTAGCATCTTAAATCTGTCCCGTTGGTCTCCCAGTTTTCCTTTTTCGAATGATGAGTACAGACGACCACCACCTGATGGTATGGAGAGTAATTTCCTCTCCCACAGATGCAAAAAGCATGTGCTAGTTGGCTGAAGTCTCTGTGGTGGGTTCAACTTTTTGGCCGTGACAAAGCCAACGTGAGGTGACACAGCAGTTGGCCTTTTTTGACCTGAGTTCTTTGATGTCGGTCTGGTGTGTCTGGGCCTTTACATGTACGTGAAAGTTAGAACATATTACCCCAATACTGAAATCACGGCCCGGTACAATACAGAAAGTCCTTCAAAATCCTGCTAATAGTCTTTAATAATGCACTTATATGCTTGACTCAGTACAATTCTGACTTTCTCACTGATTATAGGTTGTTCAGGCCTCTGACGTCGTCAAGCAGAGGTTTTCTGTCCAACCCAGATTCTGGCTCTAGTAGGGGTGTCTTCAGTTGCTGTGGTTCTGCTCTCTTGGACAAACTGCCTGCTGACTCGAGGTCCATTACAACCATGTCAAAATTCATTCAGACTGTGTTGATGTTTTTTGTGTTCTCTTTCGTTTCTCATATTTATATATACATTTTTATATTTTCTTTTAATGTAAAGCACTTTGAGTTTCCGTGTAATGAAATGTGTTATATAAATAAATTTGCCTTGCCTCGCCTTCTGTGCAAGAACAGCAGAGCAAATCCAGCATGGAAAATGAGTTCTCCGACAAGGACTTTAACAACCGTGATATTTCCTTTGTCACTCTTTTTTTTTTTGTCTCAGAATAGTCGTTGCAAATTCCAGACAAGTGCCAAACTTCACGGTGACACCCTGATTGTCGCCTGCATTACACACAGCATATGTTCAGCCAGGTATGCTCAGTGACGTGCCAAGTGCGGGGCTCTTATATGGCTTATGAGGTTTGACAGGAGTTCTGCAGGATTTAAATTGTATTTTACAGTTAATAAGTAAGCTGAGACAGCAGCTCCCAAACTGGGACTCCAAGTGGTCCTTGATGGTGTTTTAGGGGTTTATGGATCTAGTGAGGAATTGTTTATTTCTATTTTCCACTCTCAGGTTATTATATCACCACATTGGTGGAAAGGAACAAGTGAAGTCACTTAGGTACAATTTAAAGTACCTGAACATGAGCATTTTATTGACGTTATACTTTTACTTGACTGCTGTTCAGACAAAAATCTTAAGCCTTTTACTGCTCTAGATTTAATTCTCAGCTGTAATTACATACTAGTGCAATTCTAGTGATGGCAGTGTTGGTAAGATGGCTGTTCTCATGCACCACAATTCGTATTTAACCCCTGTAATCATGAGTCAGTAATTCCTGGATTATCCACTTGACTGGAGTAAAGAGGGAAGTAGTATACAGAGCGAAAGTCGATGCAAGGCAGGTTGGGAAAAGACACAGGACCATTCCCTATCGGCATCTGGCAATCCAGGCTGTGTGAAAACAAGCAAATCTGAGTTTTTTTAAGTTACGTCGTCACTGTGCTTCCTTACCTCAATCTATGTAACTTTATGACGCCCATCCAAGTTTCTTTTCCTAAACCTAACCTATGTAACTTTATGTTGAGCACTTAACTCTACATGAAGTACTGAACATGGTGACACTATTCATGGGGTGCTAATTTGTTAGATATTTTATGAACCATTGTATGTGCATTTTCAGAATATATCACACAAATTGTTGGATGAGGATACGTTGTAGTAACTCAGTCGTTGACCACTTTGGTCCAGACTGAGAATATCTCAGAAATTACCAGACAGATTGAGATGATAGTCTTTACAAATATCCATGGTCCCAAGATGATGAATCCTCCTAAGTTTTCACTTGATTTTTGAAATTGATTTTTTGGGATTCCGGTTTGATTTGGGCGGAGGAGGCGAATTTCCGTTTCCGACTTCTGTTTATATATAAGTAAATGAACCACGCTGAACCATTGCGATGGATTCAGAGTTTGCAGTGACGCTAATTATTTTCCGCCTTGTTAGTTCACCGCATGGACTGTTTAACCTGCCAACAACTGCAGCCGGCTCAAACGTGATTGGTCAATATCACGCAGACTACACACAGCCTACAACTGGAAACCAGGGCTCTTCCGCTCTTCGGGGTTCGCCCACAGACTCTACAGTCACTGAATGTAGAGTCTGTATATAGACACTAGCATGTAGCTGAAAGCACCACTGTACACAAGTACAGCCTCACAGAGCCACTACCATGCTTGAAGACTATCATAGTTATAAATTTAACTTCCCAACAATATATGAATGACCTAAAACTAGGCATGCACATCTATTCTTAACTTTGGAAACAGTACATGCAAAAAAATAGATAAACTTAAAGGGATAGTGCACCCAAAAATAAAAATTCAGCCATTATCTACTCACCCATATGCCGAGGGAGGCTCAGGTGAAGTTTTAGAGTCCTCACAACACTTCCGGAGATCCAAGGGGATCTTGCCTTACTCTCCTTACCCGCATTTTTCTGGAATTTCAACTGCATTTTAAGGTCTGCCTCTGTATATTAAATTTGCCCAGTTGTGTTTGTGTTGTCTAAATACCTGCTACACAAAGTAAGGAACTAGTCATGTGTTGACAGATGAGCAGTTTCCGTGACAACTGAGAACAACTCCCCTGAAGAAAACTGTTAGACTCGGTTGAAAGGCCCAGAGAAAAACAAATAATTCTCCCACCACACTCAGCATGTTGTATAGACATACAGTTCAGTACTTAATCAACAACTTCAGTTTTTCCATGTGGGTTAGTGGAAGTAGCCTGTATGCAACGAGGTTATGTGACCCTAATGTTTGAGAAACCCATAGTCAATTATTCATATAAAGTTTGTGGGTGATGCAACTGAATAGTACTGATTACAGTAAAGCAGGGTGCTTGGAAAAGTTCCTGGCACAATCTGCAAAAGTAGGTAAAAAAAGAAAGAGATGGATTTAATCCAAGATTTTAAATGTAGGCATGTTTATTATGATGGATATTTGAAGAGGCAAAGAGAGGAAGCAAAGAACAACATTGCCCTCTACTGGTCACTTACACTGATTACGAGAATACAGCATCAGATTTCAGTTCCTGCAGTGAAAGCAGATCTTTGAGGTGTGACATGAGAATAAAAAGCAGCCCCCCCCCCCCTTGTGTGTTGCCAATTATAATTGAAGACAGTGAATCCATTGTAGTCTGGTCAGAGAGTGAATCAAAATCTTGGAGTTTACATTTCATTTTTGTAGAGAACTTTGTTGTGAAGTCTTCATATAAATGTTGCTCTGTCTCCACCTGTCTCTGAGGACACAGCTGACACAGCCTGTCTTCTCTCAGCAGCCAGGTCTGCCTGTGTCTGCCAGTCTCTGTGTCCAGGCTGTGATCACTGAGACTGCACATAGTCAGTGTCTTTCTCAGTTTCTGATCTGTCACCGCCGTCAGATAGTTTGCCATCGTGTACTATGTGTTTAGAGCCAAATAGCATGGAAGTTTGTTTTGGGTTTTTGTGGTAGATGTCCAGTAGTTGATTCATTTTATTTTTCTTTAGCGTCTTTCTATCAAATACACCCACCAACCGCGTTACCATGCAGAAGGAGGAGTGCATCCACTAATGAACAGTGTTCTCCTTCACTTAGCCTTAACATTAGCTAGCTCAGTGGTACCAGGTGAGCTACCAGTAGATCCACGCTTCCTTTTGAACAGCAATACGGCTGGTGGGTGTAGTGTGGTAGAAAGAAACAGAAAGAAAATCCTGAATAACTGAGTCATGATTTATGGAAATAGACTTTTTTTGCATGGCAGAAGGAAGAGTGCATCTACTCATGGACGAGAGGCTTGTTTATCTTGTTGTAACCTGAAACGTTTCATGACCTCTGGAAAGAGATATTGCTGTTGAGTTTTTAAAATGCTTTTTTTTTTTACACTTTGAGCACCACAAGCTGAGAGCCATCTAGTTCCAATATATTTGAGAGAAGGCAGACATCTCTATGGCTGACATCTCCAACACTCTGCGACTCACACCAAAACAATCTAGACTGATAAATATGCAAGAGGGAAAAATGTATTTTCAATTGGCGGGTGAACTGTCCCTTTAGGTATATTTTTGAGGTTCATATACTTGAGTATTTCCATGTTTTCGCTACTTTATACTTTTTTTTACTCCTAAGCAGTTATTTAACATCTATTGTTACTTGCTGTCAGATTAAAACTTAAAACAAAAAACATATAGTTCATTATGATGCATTGTTATAGAATTAGAGTTAGCTCCACCTTTACCAACTACACCATTAAATTACTGATTACATATTAATGCATTAATAACAGTGTATTTTTACATTTTGAGTACATTTACCGATAATATTTATGCCTTGCCTTGGAGAATTTTTACTGTGGTATTGCTACTTTTACTTCAGAATTAAATAATCAGAATATTTCTTCTCTCCTTCAATATGGTGCCCATCAGAGGGGCGGCTTTCATTAGTGGCTTTTTTTCCCACAAGTTTGTGTATCAATACTTTTTATCTCAACATCTGTTGAACTGCATTTGTTTCTGTTTTTTTTTCCCTCAGGTTTAAGGTTTATATATATACTTGCAGATACAAAGAGTATTGTGGGTTTACAGCAGTTAAACAGCACGATTTAAGACCTTCTTTCCTCATTATCCATTTTTAAACAGTGTGTACACTTTAAAGTTCTCTTTAACTATTTCACATTGTGAAAAGGGTGACAAAGGTATACATGATCAAAAAGAGACACTTTCCAGTACATTATTTTTATGTTAGTTTGGAGACCAGGCGTTCTTTACGGGATCAATTACTTTGTCAATTCCAAAAGATGTGGCCGTGACCGTCGCACGTATGGGATCCAATTTGAACATAACTCTGTAAATTTATTCATCTGTAGGCGAAGTAAGAAGGTACATTTTTCCATTATGTATATTACATTCACTGTATCTGTCCATTCTTCTATTGTGGGAGGGTCAGAAAGCAGTCAGTGTCTTGTGATGGTTTTCTGACCAGCCGATATCAAAACACTGATTAAGTATTCCTTAAAATGTCAGGTTAAAAGTCAGCTTTTGCTAAAAGTATTAAATAGTAAAGGTATTTTAATGTAAAAAAATGCCTTCCAGTATTTTGTGGATCTCAGACCAAAACTTTTTAATGACACGGCACTCCCAAAATATAAGTCAGTGATTTGCATCCTGGCTCCGGCACAATCTGTCCTGTAGATGCCTCTCCTGTAGCGTGTGCTCTCTGCTTCAGGGTAATGAATTATCTATTTAGACATGTCCAACCAAATTCTCTACATGTCTATTAATTAGTGCACTTCCATTGAAAGCTGCAATAACCATTCCTCCTTTGTAATCTCAGAATAACCTTAATTTTCCCATTTGTTTTTAAGGTGCTCTATGGAAAGGGATTTCTTTGACATAAACCTTTCTATAGTCTGGATATAATACCTTTGTTTAATTCTGATATGCAGGATCCTGAAACTACTTTCAGCTCTGGGTCATCCAGATCTGACAGGTGACTTTTGACATGGTGATTGAAATAGTGCTGCAGTTGCAGATACCTTATTAATAAAAAATCTTGCTTTTCTGAAGTATATTTTCTTTTTAAAGTCTGAAAATCTTTTAACCTTCCCTTGTCTGTTAGAGAGTGCGGTACAGACGAACTTTTTGCACAAAATATTAGTTACTTTTACACACTTCAGTTGTCAAAATCAGGATTTTTACTAAAGGTCTTCCAAATTACATACAGTACGTGTGCATAACTTTGATGTTCAACTTCTTTTGAGTTCATAGATTTAGAAAAAAAAATAGTCCAATGTTCTTTCTAGTTTCTGAGAAGCAGCCTTTTTCTATCATACATGGGACTTAAGGTTTTTCCTGAGATATATTCTTATTTTTTTTATAAGATATAAGAATATATAGGAAAGGAAACAGTAGTCCCGTGTCCCCAAAGACTCGGTATAGTATGATTTTTTTTTCTTTTTAAGCTCAACAGTTTGACTGATTTTGAACATTTAAAGCTCAGGCAAGCCCAGAGAAATTAAAAATTCCATGCTCACTCCAGCAGAGGGAGACAAAGACTGCAGTTTTACAGGAAGCTGGACCACAGAATGGGCTGGTTGTGATGTCACTGATACACATCTACAGTGAGTTGTCTCTTTCAAAATGCTGGACTTTGTAGTTCTTCTTCATTAAGTGTTAATTCTCTGCATCTGTGATGATCTACTATTTTACTTTTACGTTGCAGTTACAGAACATGATTATTGTTAGCAGGGCCTTTCTTTCCATCTTTCCTCCAGCAGGGAGCAATATACATCTGAGCATCCTTACATAAGTCTCTACTGTCCTAAGTGACACAGTTATGTTTAGTAATCAATATAGAAGTCACTCTACAGGGCGACATCAGTATCCAGAGGATGGACATTTTGGTTGTCCATCCATCAAAGATAAAGCTCATGTGCAAACTCAGTGTTCTGCATGTGTAAAGACATGAAAATTTTACATCTTAATAAATAATGATCTGCTCGTTGACTGCACGTGTTGTTACACAACCTGCCACAGTAGAACTCTCTCGTGGTATGAAACACTTTCAACAAGCAAAACAGTGTGTTTACATTTTTTTTATTTGTTTTAGTACAACAGTTCAAGTCAACTAGCCACTGTATCTATTGAGATGCCAAAGTGTATTGCTCGTTTGCACTCCATGTGTAGACCCCCTGTTCACTGATGTTCAAGATGGCATCCACCTCCACGTCTGGCATGTTAATTCACAGCTATACAGCAAGAAGTTATGTGCTTTGAAGACAACCCCATATTTTTACAAAAGCGAAGAATCAGCAGTGGCACAAAAACATGATCTGCAGGAGCAAACTAGCAGAATCTAAAGCTGCACTAAACACCATGTATAACAGCCGACGCCTTGATCAAACCTTGTGCTACTTTTTTTTTTTTTCTTTTGTTTTTAATACAGTAAGTGCAGAGAACAGGTGTGGTTCACAGGGACATTTCCTCAAAATGCACTATGAAATAGGCAGGGATAAAAGACCTATGCATAGAAACATGCGTCCTCAAAAAGGATAAGTACACACTGCTAATTTTCAAAAAGGGCAGAAGCTGCACTGACAAGCTACATATCAAATGGAACAGACTCAACAAGTGGGGGACATGATCCACATGTTATAACCAGCGCAAGTACACTTATAGCGGGAGAGTTGAAAAATTCACAAAGTGGAACTCGGATTCATTTCAAAAAGGTGGGTAGTGAACACAACAAAAATACTGGCCGAACAAAAAATAAATCAATCTTTGGATACGTAAAAAACCCTGTACAATCCCCCAATTGCAACTCTCAGTCTTCAGTGCCCTCTTTGGTTTCCTTGTTCTTTCGCACCTCTTCCAACTTCTTGTCCTGTTAAAGAGCAGGTAAAACAAAGGGTTAAGCTCCAACATCCCAGCTGAAGAACATGAGCGTGCTCACACATGTAACATGAACGCAAACACTGACCTTCTCCTTGAATTTCTCATTCATCGCTGCCATAAGTGCTGTGCGGTTCTCTTTGTTGGCCTCCATCTTCTGATTGAGCTTCTCCTCTGCCATCTTACTGAAGTTGTTGTTCTCCTCCATAGCTTTCTGTAGCACCTCCTTTTCATGCTCACGCTTCTCAGCTAAGTGCTTCAGAACCTCGGCTTCATGATTCTGAAAAACAATTAAAAAAAAGAAGATGTTGGCATCACAACATCCAACACATGCACTTAAATGCTGAGGAACTAAATGTGTAAGAGGCTTTCTGATTTTATGAAATGAGTATACACAATGAATGTTTGTACCTTGCGTCTCTCCTCTGCAGCATCCAGCTTCCTCTGAATTTCCTCCAGCGACACATCCTTCTTCTTGGGGGCAGACAGGGGGAAGTCGCCCTTGGCATCTGGGGCGGGAGCAGCCAAGATGACCTCAAAGGCCTGGCCAGAGGCCCGCTTGTCGAGCTCCTTGACCTGGATATCTGAGCACACAAAAAAAAGGTAAAAACAAGGCATTGAGGCACCACGAACCATTATGGAGCAATAATGTACGTGAAAATCTTAAGATATAATTCACCTTCAGAGGCTGCCATGTTAAGAGTGCGCTGCAGGTCAATTTACCTAAAGGGGAAATATAAGAAGGTCAGATTGACGTGATTGTGATTCATGTCAGCAGATGGCTTTAAACTTAGTGACCTCTAGTGGATGTCTTACACCACTCCCAATGCAACCACCCAACATACAACCAAGGCACAGTGGCACCACCCTGTGGCCGTCTTCACCACTGCAAGCAACCACCGCCCATCAACCACACAAATGGTAACATGTTACACACACACACACACACACACACACACCATTGTTTATCTTGTAACTTGTGGCAGCAGCAGCGACAATCCGATTAAATGTGTGCGCAGTCGACTCGCTCCATCACCCCACAGGAGACAGGAGGGCTTTTCAAACGCCAGCCCACCGCCGCGTTAATTCTTACTCAACGACACAAGTCACATTTTGTTGAAACAAAAGGCCGTGAGCAGGGTGGGTACGGCTGGCAGTGCCAGGTGCAGACAGGCCTGCAGTCGGTCTGCTCAGCAGCCAATATGCACCATCTGAAATGAGATTATTGAGCCATGAGCATATCCAGGGGGAAAAATGATCATCAGGGGCACCTGTTCCTTGCACCATGTGTCTGAGCCGCAGGAGGGGGGTGCACAACAGCAAGACTACACACACAAGGCGAGCTCCAGTAGATGCATGCTGGTGATATCATTTGAAATATAAAATGTGAAGAATCGTCTGCAGCTGTCATGGCATTTGGTCAAATGGTTAGTGAGACATTGATCACTGAGATCAAATGGTGTTGAGTGGAAAGACCCCTCCCCTGTTTGCTCTACCAACTAGCTAGTGTAGCTTTTGTGTGAGGGCTGCTTTGCACCTCATAGTAAAACTGCAGAAATCTAAATTTTTAACTTGAGTACAACGAGGTTAGGTTGGTGCACACTTTACACAGGTGGCGCTTTACATTTTAGTTGACTGCACACTGGCTGTAACAATGTCCTCGCTGACAATAACCCCATCTTCTTCATTTGGACTGTGTTTTCTGGGAGCTTTGTGCTGTCATTAGCTCAGGCATAACAAGCAGCATCAAACAAAGGCGCGTTTGACGAGCAGCTGCAAACAAAGACCATCTGACGGCAGGTTGTTTCCACACACACACACACACACACAATGTCGAATAAAAAGCTTTACGCACACACTGGTGCAGCTCACGGGTAAGGTTTGATAAGAGATGACAATGTGACTGCTGCCCACTATTTGACAGACATGAAAGAAGTCCTCAAAGTCCACCCCCGTCTGTGTCTCCGTCGGTGCCAACTGTGCCAGCGTCTCCTGCCATACAATAGGCTCACAGCCCGCCAAGCAGCCCACAGAAAGTGAACAAACAACCGCCGCTTCTGTCTCGTTTTTCCGCTGAAATGACCCCAAACTGATCAAAAAATACCACGCGAGGTCGAAAATATCTAAAACATCCACCAGCAGCGCGCGTGTCTGTCACCTTAGAGGCCTCACGTGCGAACAAAAGCGACACACACCATTCACAACAAAAAAATAAACTCTGTCCATAAACACGACCCCCATTAAAATATTAAATTCGTCTCAGCTGTGTGTCGTTACAACGTTACAACATGGACGACACCAAATTACTCCCTGTGTAGCTGCTGTAAAGATGCTGTCTGTCACACCCACCTTCACCAAGCTCTGGATGCTGTGCTCCTCTCTCAACAGTTTACCGCGAGCCCTCTGCTCGAGCGCACCGAGCGCACACATAAATGGACCAAAGCGAGTGCCGTCACCGAGATGGCGGCCGGTGATTGGTTCTCTGCGCGCTCCCAGCTGCGTGTGGGAGTTGTAGTTTGTGGGTGATTTTGCGTTCAAACAATAAAATTCAGAATCGATTAATAGTGTTTATTAATACAACTGACAGCAAACTGGGTGAGGCTGCGCTCCGTGGTTATACACTGAAAAGCAGTTTACAGGAAAAACTCAAAGTACGGCAACGTTTAGGGCCATCTTTCAGTGGGTTCAGTCACTGCTCCACCCATTGCCCCAAATAGTGGATTTTGGAAGTTTCACTATCACAAATTGTTTTATTTTTAGCATTTAGATAACTAAAAATGATCCTGCCTGACCACATATTAAAATGCATCAGATTTTGTAGTTCTTCTTCTAGCTTATATTTGTGCTGATTTGTGCAATGAACCTTAATGGTGTAGTTGCTTGAGAAGATAGCCTGCATAGAAATCTAATTACTCCTCCAATTTCTGTTTAATGCTTTTTAATAATTTAGCACGCTGTCTTAATATCTTGGAAATCTCATTCTACATTAGTACAGTATGAACTGTAAGAGCCGAGGCCGATCTGGTCCAGTGTGACCAACATCGCTCCTGTGATTCTGTGTTGAGAAATCCTTAATGCTATATCGCAGGCAGCTGGACTTGCTTGAGTTTCTTGAAGATGTTTCACCTCTCATCAAAGAGGCTCCTTCAGAACCAAAGGATTACCACGACCAGAGTATCGTACTATGAAGGATTTGGAGCTAGCGAGCTAGCTGTTACCAAGAATAAAGTATATAAAGAATAAAGTTTATTTCAGTCCGCAGTGATAGTGTTGCATTTTTACACTCTGATTCCATCACTGCAGCTCAAACAAGACACCTGTGTGATGAGAATTAGGATAAAACAGTTAACATTTTATTAGTAAATAATCCACACACTGTTAGTTGGCTCCTGCTATTATAAAAGCAACATTTGGGTCAGCTAGACCTCATCAGTCCTTAACTAGGCTACTTTTTCACCCGGTAGCAGAAATAGTCTGGCATCCCTTCAGAGTATTCAGAATAGTTTCATCACTTTCCAGCTACATATCATAAAATACTCTATAGTAATGCCAAATATAGCCTAGTGACTCCTACACGTGATCGACACCTCGACCAGTGGTTTATTTTTGGATAGTGTTATAAGTGTTTCTACATTTTCCGCTATAAGATAAGGTATTTGTGAAATGTCACGCCCCTGACATTTTGCTGTCTTGCAGTCACATTTCTAGTATTGTTTCATCTCATATGATATGAAGCAGCCTACTTCATTCATGGTTCTGATGATGTCACTCGTAATTAACACCCCCGCCTCTTTCACATAACTTTCAGTCTTTCGATAATTGATAATTGGGAACTTTTATTTAAAATGTTGGGGGTGGAGATTTGGTGATTTTGGATATCATATATAATATCATAAATACATTTAAAGCTGCTCAGATTTTTAAAATTAATTTTAATAAACAATTTTTTAACCAAATTTTTGTGGGGAAAAACATATCAAATTATCTTCAAAGCTGAGCTCTTTGTCTAGAGGAGATCTTAAAAGAAACATGGCAGCAAGAAAAAGTTAATTTCAGGCTAACAGGAGAAAACATCACTTTGAGACAGACATATTTCACAATGAAATGAAATCAAGTCATAAAAAAAATATCCCATGAGCTTTTGAGATCTGAGTAAAATATATACACATGGTTTTCCATCTCAAAAAGGTGCTTCAAAAAGTTCCCAACTTCCAAATAGACTCATGAAATTTTGTCTCCACCACCCAGTCTTTTAAATTTATTTTCCAACTCTGTGGAATAATTCTGTAAACTGCAACCATAGTCGCTCTGACAACTCAAATATACATATTTTGATATCTGATATCTGACATCTTTCCCCTAGTAAATAATCCAGTGGTTTCAGACGTTCGAGCAGTCACTGACAACTGACAGCAAGTGGAGTTCAAGACTGGAAGAGACAGACAACGCAGGTTCAAGCCCCGAATAAGCATCCACCATAGTAATGTGTCTCTGATCAATTTCAATAGTGAAAATATAGTCAGATAAATGTTATCTTACAAGGCAAGAGGCAATAGGTGGAAAAAGTAGGAAGGGGACCAACAACGTCACCTGGGGTAATTACACCCCAGGAAGTACGTTTTCAAAATGAAAATTAGGAATAGGGCACACAGGCTCGTTACTGACACAATGTCAGACGGAGACATGCAGACAGCAGAAAGCCCTTCTACGCTGAGGGATCTATTGGGAGAAATCTGCAGCAGCCCACTGTTTCTATTCTGCTGATATATGCCAGTGACATCAGCACACGCAGCCTTTACTGTGGAACTTCACAAAGCTGATTTAGCAATAACAACTGGTGCATGATTTAAGGGCAGTGCTGCCGCATGTGGAGGACCGACACGCTGGACACATCAGTGTTAGAGACGCTGTGCAACCCAACCTGTCACAGGCATTTCACCTCGAATGCTTAAAGTGAGAAGGTCAGAGTTACAAGACGTCAGGGGGTGAAGGGGCCGCATGACAGTCAAAAATTGCATCCTTGGGGGAAAAGGCCGAATGTCATTTTCAAGTGAGATGACAGTCGCCGTTTCAAGGACTGGCAGGATGTGGGAGCAAGGCTAATATTGAATTTGTGACAGTGAGAGAGCAAATTCACCTTTGAATTTCTGCTTTTTCACCTCGACAATCTAAACATTAACGCCTCAAAATACCAGATAACAAAGCAACGGCTGAAACAAATTGGCTACACCAGTGCTTCAGAGAAGGAATCATATTTCGCACTCCAGTTTTGAAGCCTCGAGTTTGGCGTGGTGGCTGTCACTATCTTGGATTTGGGAGCCAGAAGTGACCATATTTGGACAGAAGGGTTGAGCTAACCCTAATGCTAGCTGCTAGCTTGGTAAGCCTTTACAGCTATGGTTCACTGTGATAATCCAAATGGTAATATCCGCTCACAAAAAACAGAATTAAAACCATTAAAACAAAGTGTTCTTACCAAAAAACTGAACATATTGATGCCTCAGAGGGTCTTTTAGTACAACCAAACTCTAAACGAGACTCCTTTTTTAACGTTACAATTAATTTTCATGAGCTGAAAACACCCTAAAGTAGTCACATGTACAGCTATGAGGTAGAGGAGGTAGAATTGGTTGTCCAGTAATCAGACGATCTGCGGTTGGATCCCCATCTCCTCCAGTCTGCATGCTGAAGTATCCTTAGGCAAGATACTGAACCCCATATTGCTCTCGATGGCTGTTCCATCGGTGTGCGAGTGTGTTAAAGCTGTGTAGCAGGTGGCACTTTGTACGGTAACCTCGGCCATCAGTGTGTGAATGTGTCTGTGAATGGGCGAATGTGACTCGTAGTGTAGAGTAAAAAGTGCTTTGAGTGGTCAGACGACTAGAGAGGTGCTATACAAGTGCAAGACCATTTACCATCTGTGCTCATAGGCTTCTCTGTGAATTTGGTGTTACACCATGCTTACATTACCTAGAGTTTAGCATTTTAACACAGAGGTCCATGGCGATTGACCATGAATGTATCAAGAGAAGGGGATACAGGCGTGGTCCCTTTTATCCCTATAAAAGGGACCAGTGAAGCCAAAGAAGTCTGACTTCCTGGTAGGGCTGCACGATTAATCATAATAAAATTGTGATCTCAATTCATTCACTAACCTAGATGGAGATAAAATGAGTTAAACATGCAGCTGTTCTGACTTTTGAAATGTTAAGTTACCGAATGGATCGTGGCAGGAGTCATTTTGCAGGGGTTGTGGTCGTTAAAGAAAAATGTATCAACTGATTTAGAGTTGTCTCTTTCCCAGTGTCAGTCTATGAGAAAAAAGTATTTGTGGGCCCAATATCAACACGACGGACCTGTAAATTGTCATCACATGGTTTGGCCATTATGTCAAATTGGCTTTCAAATCTAGTGCCCTTCCTGAAGGTCTGGGATCGACTCGTGTTGGAGCCAGCGTCAAGTGGCCATTCGAGGAACTGCAGTTTTTGGCACGTTAGCTTCATTTTGTAGCCATGCAGGTTGCCACTTGGATAAAATGTTGTGTTTCTTTTAATGTAATTAATTATCAAAAAACCTCATGTACCGCTGCTGTTTTCTTAATGTATTTAGGGTCACATCCAATCTAGCGTTAAACAGTGGTTTTAAGTGATATCTCAGCATCTCTTTGGCTCCTGGTCCATGATTTCATGTGGTTCTCCAATAGCCAGGCGTTATGTAAATGGAAATACTTGGACTGAATTCAACTTCAATCGACCCAGCTCAGACTATTTGATTTCAGACTATTTTTAGCTCATCATTATTCTGACAACAGGAGGAGCAGATCGGCGTTTGTTCAGTGACAGAGATGCTGAGCTGAAAATATTTGTAACCACAGGGCCGGTTAGATCTATTTTTACTGTTGCCATGTGGATGTCATTTCATCTTGTGATTTAGGCCACCGATTTATATTTTTGTTGAAGGCAGAGTTTCAGTGCAGAGAGTGAGAGAGATCAGTCCATGCTGCACACTGGAGGCATGTGTAGCATCCTCTCCTCCATCAGGTCACTGAGGTTAGCTCTGGCTGGACTGATCAGATGGTTGCAGACAGACTGATTCAGTCTCACTTTACAGTAGCAGAGTCACCAACATGGCCGCATGGTTTCACAGTCTGAGAGGAAACATAATTACTCACATCAACACTCAGATGTGATACTTCATTCCCCAAAGGTCACTGGCACAAATCCCCAGGGTCTGGGCTAGAAAACTGAAAGAATAACACACTCTCACAGATAAGAGGCAAGGTGCCTTTGAGCCCAGACAGCACTGTTAATGCAGTGGCTACTGCTGCAGTGGTCAACAATATCAGAGTGCAGTTGTTTACCAGGCAAATTCTTGTGAGACTGTATTGACTTTTGTTGGGATTCACAGGACCACAGATTTATCATTTGATAAAATCCTCACTGGACAATTTAAAGGCTTTTTCCTCTGCATGCTCTTTGTCTTCAAACAAAGAGAGCTAAGTGGCACCCATCTCCACAGCAGGTCTCACCTCACACCTCAGTGAGACTCAAGTCCCAAAACTTGATTGGACAAGACCTTTTACAGTGACATGTGACTCTGTGATGTCACAAGTTGTACAAAATCTGCTCCCTTCCACAGAACTTTCTCTCTTTCTCTCTCTTGCTTCAGCTGTTAAACAGCTAAGACCTTTTTTTCCGGTTGGGCCTGGAACAGTCCAGAGGCCTAAACTCTGGCTCCATAGCCCAAACCACTAAACGGAGGGCAACTGATCACAGACTCTCTTGCAAACACAAGGTTTGCAACCAGCTTTACAGCAACAAGGAACTAAGTGAGTTAGCACCCAGCGTCTAACTCTTTAAGGGCCCCGAGCGACCACAAAGACTGCAGCTGAAACCACACCTTCCCACCCAAACAGGCATTTCAAAGTTCCCGCTTCTTTTCCTTTGTCTTTGTCCTGACCACACAGTCAGACAGACACCTCCCCCTGAAGCTAGCCTTGATTTGGCCATTTTGGTAGTTCTCCGTTGTCAGCCATTTTGTTTTGTAGGACAGACAGAAAAAGAGGTGGGTATACCCTGTATACCTGCGTATATCCTCCACTACACCACTGATTATTACAGTTTAATGTTCATATTGAAGAGTAACATGTACTTATACATGATAAGATACAACAAAATAAAAGTTTTGCACAAAAAAACTTAGCTAGCTTAGCTATCTCTGGGTTGTATAGCTAACTTCCCCGTTCAACTGTAACTGTACAGGGTTGAATTTTTATATAATTCACCTGTTAACAAGATTTAAAGTTAGGCACAATTAAGGGCGTGGCCACTTTAAAGGCGCCGTATGTAAGGATGTGGCCAAAAATGGTTACTGCACTCAAATTCAAAATACTGCCGTGAGTCGTGTCCGCCCCCCCTCCCCTACAGATTAGAGATTGCTGGTCAGCGGTTGCGGCTCCACCGTTCAAAAGCATCTCCTATATAGACCCTCGCTTTGCCTCGAGTGTTGTCTTGGCGTTTTTGGGAATCAAAACGAGGTCGTTTGGGTTTAGTCGCACCATCAGACGTTGAATCTCAGTCATAACTGTAACTGATGCTGAGACTCTTCTGACTGCGTGACTGTAGACAGCGTTGGGTGGCACAACAGGCCAAAACACAAATTCAAAACATAAACATGATTTGTAGATCGGAAAAAAAAAAATTAAATGTGAATATTCTGGCTGTACTATTGTTGTTGATGAGATCAGTATGTTATATGAACATTATTATTCATTATTGACATATTAGGATGATTTTACAACTATTTGCTTTAGATTTCTTACATATAGCTCCTTTAAGTTACAGGTGGTACAGTCCATCGACAAGATGGAGATTGCCAAAATGACAAACTCAAGGCCACACACCAGTGGGTGACATCACAGTAGCTACGTTCATTATTTCATTCAGTCGAGAGGTTTTCTCTTGTTTCATCTTTATGCTAAGCTACTATAACTGTCTCCTGGCTGTAGCCTTATATTAACAGTACATGAGACACTTGGCAAAAAAGCAAATAAGAACAATATGCGAAAACGTCATTCCTGTTCCATTCTTACAGTACCTTGCTCCACTCAGCCATATCTGACACTGCTGTCATGCACAATTATTCACAACAGAGAGCTAGGTGTCGTGTAGTATTTTACACCTATCATTAGAAGCGTGTAGCATCCTGTGGGTTCAGTCCCAGTCAGCTCAGTGTGGCTGAGCTGCTCTGGCCTGGTGAAGAGGAGCAGATGGTGTTCACGGCCTGCCAGCATCAGTCTTCCCCACTAACTGGATCTGTGGTGCTTCACAGGACAAAGAGGGACGAATGAGAGCCCAAGACGGGGAGCCGGGGAGGGCAGGGGGAGGCACCGGGGGGCTGTCTGTCAGCATGGTCCAGTGTCAGCACTGGCCAAAATTTGCAGATGTGCGTATTTGTGTGTGTGGAGGAGGATTTGGGTCTCAGTAAAGAATCATCTGTGTCTGGGGGAGAGAGGTTCGAGACATTGTGTGTGTGTGTGTGTGTGTGTGTGTGTGTTTGTGCTGCTGATTATCTTTTCATACATTCAGCCTTGTGGCGAAGATTGAAGAAGTCACTTTTAGTATTCAGGTCATTGCTTTGATTTAGCACATTTGTTTACCCATTAGCATTTTCAATGAGTTTCCAACAAAACATCTTCTACCCTCACTTTTACCAAAACAGCCTTTCAGAAATGATTCATGGTCCAGTGTGATCACTGGGGAGTAAAATCTGCTTGCTCATAGGTTGTGTTTTTTCCTTCAAATATTTAGATCTAGTTTATTTGTTTGTAAGAAGTTTGGGTTCGATTTATTCCTGCTGTCCCCTCCGGTAATTAGTCTCCTGCATTGTGAAAGTATTGGACAACATTTCCACACCGAAGATGGATGCAGTTCGATGAACAGTGCACGGGGTTAACCGCATGGTGATTTCAAAGCTTTGTGATAAAAGAGAGGACAAGTGGTTGCATGATGGGAAACACGGGGGGTTATTACTAATCTATGCCTCTCCTACAGGGCTGCCACTGTGTCTCACACACACACCGGCAGCTGATCCGCAGGAAGCATTCCTCCTTAGACGGCATAGGAGTGGGACCCTCCTTTCAGAGGCACTCAGCCATGCTGGTGTGTGCTGTGGCTGTGACTGGAAGCCTGACCCATTTTTATTCCACACAAACACAGTGCGGCCCACCTCCCTGCATCCCTGTCCACAGAGGCAGTGGGATCTAATAGTGTGCAGATCAGGGATTGGGGGGGGGTGTCGGCCATGTTTTCAGGCTGCGCCTCGATCAGTTTGTGCTGTAATTGTCCCGATCGAAAGCTTGGCAGGCGTAATGTTTCATGTGCAAGTAGCCACAGCACAGCAACAACACATATCCCATTGAGGTTTAAGCGTGGATCAAGAAAAACAGTGACATTTGCTGCTTGTGATCAACACTGATAAGGCGCAGAATCCTCTGAGTAATCGAACGCTGACTCACAAGAAACGCAAAAGCCCCTCTTGTAAATATTACATGCAAGACGACGCCGTATGTCCCCTGTTACCATGACGCTAAATCTATGGGGCAGGCATGTTTAAGTGTAGTGATAACTTTTATGTAACTGCGGGTTACATAATCACCAACTCAGCTGCTCTCCTCTCTGGGAGGCTGCAGGCTGTCTAGAAGTGGTTTCAGCATCCCTGCCCCCACCCCCCATTTGTTCTGCATGTTTGTGTGTGTGCATAAATGTGTGTGTATGTCGGAGTAATGTCTCCTCACGTACAGAATGTGCAGTAGATATGTGTTGTTGACTCTAAACAGTTGTGATCTTTGTCTGAAATAGGAATGCAAAACTCACTGAAAACATAATACTGGGAAACATCTGGGATCTTTTTCTTAAATATAGCCAAACGTGGCTGCGTGATAAGGACAGTGAACACATGGCAATGCTACTTTACGTTTAGGAAGTAATTAGTGATAATATGAGTGGGATCAGGCGTGCAGTAGGGTTGTGGTCTTCCATAATAACCATTGATTGGATATTAGACCTTGAGGCATCCTGTGGAACTCTTTTCCAATTCAGAGGATCTGGACTATGCGTTGCTCTTGGCGAAACATGACCATCTCTGAGAAAAACAGACTGTAGTTGTGACAGGATAAAGATAAACGCCTCTCATGTGGCTCCTCATGCTGGATATGTTGGATATCAGTCCAACAGATGAGCTGTCAACATCTGTATTGGTGAGGTCACGCTCTCACAGCGCACTGGAGTCATTAAGATGGACTCCACTTGGGAAAAGTCAAACTGAGGCAGGAGGACAATAACAAGTGATGAATCTTTTCTTAAGGTAAAGCCCAGTTGCCCAGAGCAGGAACACGTGAGTCAAGTGATAATCATACTTGTATGACGTTCATAGATGTCTAGTGTTGTCTGTGTTGTGTTGATATGTAGAGGCCCAGACCGTGGATATCTTTGGAGGCAATCTCCCAATTTATTCCTGTCAACTCTGACAGCAAGAGGTAAAAACAAAATCCTCTGTCAGTTCTGATCTCATAACTTGAGCCCCTCTCCCATTGAGTACAACAGCAAAAGGGCGGCCATGTTACATTCAGTTCAGTGCAGTAAAACAAAGAAAACCTACCTGACAGCAGGAGGTAGCTCAAATCCCTACACAAATGAAGTGACACAGGAGTATGTTAGCATGTTAAACAATAGGTTTAGGCTGAAAAATAAGCAGAGTCGTTTTCCAGAATGTCGAAGTGATTTTTTTAAGCTGGAGTAATCATTGACTCTGATATTACGCCAGGTCTTAGAGCATGCTCTAGGTATTTTTCGGCCTACCCTGTTTCCTGAGGGTGTGACCTATCCATTTACATTTTCGTCTTTGGATTGTGGTAGCTATGATTTCCGGATCGGTAATCGTCCACATTCGTGGTTTTAATGGGCCACCACAGCTTAAGGATGTAGTGTAGGCATTTGTTGGCAGTTTTCCATTTTGCAGAACCTTTAAAGCAGGACAGTCCTCATGCTGGTATAAGATATATGTCGCTTGGTGTTGCTGGAGAGCTGACTTAGCCGTAGTATCTTGAATGCCTGCTGTGCTTTATCGCTGCGTCGCTCTAAGTCCTTATCTGCTCCTCCATTCCTGCTGATGTTGCTCCCTAAGTATGTGAAATGTTCCGCATCCTCTTTGGCCTCCGTATATTCCTGCTTAATATCAGGGAAAGGCAAGCCAGGCTCTCCTGAATCCTGCCACCTGCCACATTCTGGCATCATCCAGCATATCAACAGCTGACCACGAGTGTCAGTGGCATACAGCCTGACCCTCTCCTCTGCACTCTGCGGGTGGGGAATGTAATGGTAAGACAGTGCTGAAATACTGAGTGGAATTAGATTTGAGATTTGGCTTACACTTTTTTCATTTAAAATGTGCTTATAGAATAGTTACGGCTCACTAATATAGGCAAAACTATGGGTCCGAGTTTTGGTACATATGTGTACATTCTCCCATCAATTTAGTTTTTGTAGATTGCAGCTCTTGCTCGCAGCTCTTTCAGGCCACACTGTGTGCATATGCAACAATTATAAATGAAGCCCCAGATCTCCAACCTCAGCTACCACTCATTCTTCAGTGGCTGCAGTAAAGCTGCTCCATTAGCTAATACATTGGTCTCTGAATTACTCCTCTTGCAATGCCCGCCCAGCCCCACCCACCCCTCCACCTCGGTGTTGACCCCCCGCTGGCCTGTCGCCTTAGCCCGCACACAATAGCCCTGTTTTGGGTTTTCTCCCTAATGAGGCCCAACAGATGGGACTCACACCCGCTTAAAGAGCTGACACGGACAGAATTTAGAGTGATAACCGCTTCTGTTGCACCAGCCTACAGAGAAGTGCATGTCACTGTACAGTGGTGTGTGCAGCTATGGTGAGACACAAGGAACAAAACATCCAGGAGTGGTTGATGTTAGCTTTAAATGACTGGATTAATAATGCATGTACGCAGCATGGAGTACAACAGCTTTGCTTCATCAGCAGTTTTTGAAAGTTGGCATTCAAGTCTTAGTATAACAGCCCGGCCTTAAGACGGCTATCGATTGTTACTCCCTATGAGTTACTAAGTCTAGTCAAAGTTTTAGTAAATATATACACTTAGCTTCCAGGTATACACCTAGCGAAAAGCAATGCAGTCTCATACAACAGCGCTGCAATAAATTCTACCTTCACACAGGTCATAAAGTTCAGTTTGTGCTCAAACTTTAAGGTTGATTCAACTTTATGGTCGTTTTGGAGGCTGCAGTTTATATTGTTGCTGAACTGCACTGCGCCCTCCTCTCCTCGACTCTGAGAGCTGTTTCTGATATTTAATCTGACTGTCAGAAAACACAACTGACTGTATATCAAGGAAGCACAATATCATACTATGCATTATATTAAATATATTTTAATCAGGAGAGACTAGATTAGACCCCTTAGAGATTGTATGATTTAAGGAGGGTAATGAATCGAGTAGGAAACCCAGGTGTTTTAGACGCTGCTGGTGGTAGAGGTGATGAAGATGAGATGAGAGGAAGATACTGATGATCTTGAGTAATAGAAGAGTGAGCCTTTGTTGAGCTTGTCCTGAACTCTGGATACAATGGCTGGAGGTGAACGGAGTGGAGGAGGGCACAAAGATTCTGCCTGAAAGCAGAGAGAGAGAGCAGATTTAAAATTCTGCAGTGGCATCCTGATTGGCTGAGAGAGATTGTGGCAAAGTTTGAGTGGACAACTAGAAGAGTGAACGCCCATAGTCAGCTGATTAGAGGAAGCAGTGGGAGTGGGATGGAGAGAGTTGTGAAAGGATGAGCACAAAGAAAGTCTAACTGATTAAACTGCTGAGCATCATTAAATTGTAAGACCAACCCATTTAAAGCAACACTTACCTCTCTGGAAATTTTATGTTTTTTTTGTTTAGGTTAAAATGCTATTAATAAGCTGATGGCACACTAAAATGTAAGTGAATTCCACCAGAGATGAAAACTCATAATTGTACCATTCTCATATGGTTCTAAGAAAACTCCGACCAATCAATGCAATGATTGGCCAAGCGTCCTGTCTGTCTTCCCCATGTGGATGCGTCTGAGTGACATAAGCGCTCGCGTTACGTTAACCACTAACATACACTGCTATAACGTTATATATGACAACACAGCATCCAGTTGCTAATGGCTAACGTTAGCCTACTGTAGCGTAGCCTCTGAAACATTAACGTTATCTTCCTTGTACATTTTCACTTCCTAGTAACGTTAACGCTACTATCTAATGTTAGCACTGTAACCTTATTCTAAAACTCATCAGTCATCACTGACTCCGGCTGAGTTTTAAAACTTCGGGGTTGCGTTTGACTGTCTTGGTCGTAACGTTACACTCTAATCTAACGTCTCTTATCTAACGTTACCATGCGAACGCCTACGTCTATCATAGACGTAATGAGGACGTAATGGAGCAGAGGGGAGTAGGCCTTTGGAGGGAGGTGGGAGTTGTGGATGTGTGTGAAATGCAAGAAAGGTAAGAGTAACTTTAATTTAACTTAATTAATTAAGTTAATTAAAAATGACAGTAATAAAGAAACACAATGCAGTAGTTCTACACTTTGTAGCCTCCTATTAATATCTTTATCCTTAATTGTTTTATACTTAAAAACTCACGACACAGAGATGATTCATAATTCATCAGAGCATTAAGATTATTTAAAAATAGTTTAGACTTTGTGTTTGAATATATTGAGTATTTTTACACCCCAATTCAACCACAGTGAATGAGTACATTATTAAAATATATATGTATATATTTAACAATAAAAGTATTAAGGCAGTATTATAGGAAAGTGTTCCTCACTTTTCTTTATCTTTATTTGTTGTTCTTATTGTTTGCATTGTGTCACATTAAAGGAATATTTCCGTATTGCTGCAAGAAGTCTTTCCTGGCCGGTGTGGAGGATCCTTCCTGACGGTGCTTTTAAGCAGCATTTTTAAAAATTCAACTCAAGTCGTCAGACATTTCTTTGCTGCGAGTGAGACCCAAATGCTCTGACTTGAAAATGGGAAGCAATGTAGTCTAAAAAGAAGGTGAAATGTAGAAGGTAATACTTTGATGTCATCCTCCATATTTATGCTTTAGATAAATATTTCATTTTGGTGTTTCCCATTAATGTGCTGTAGCTGTCCCAGGCACAGCCTATGGTGAAATAAGAGCTCTGCCCACTTGGGAGAGCTTGTTTTCAGCACGGTAAAAGCAGTCTGAGCCCGGGAGCCTGCTTAAGGCTGGAGGGGTGGGGTGATGGGAGGATTGTGCGTGTGGTAGGGAGGAGGGTTAGGAGGACAAAAAGAATGATGGGGAGAGGGATGTAACTGCTGCCTGAGAAGTGATGCAGGGTGGGGGCATAGATGGGACTACTTGGTGCTGAATCAGGGCTTGTTACCATCACAGGGCTCCTCTGGGACTGTGATGTCAGCCCCGGGACAGAGAGAGGAGAGGAGGCAAACAAAGGGATGAGAAGGACCAGAGGGAGGCGGAGGTAGAGAGGGCAAACCACAAAGGGATTGACAAAGAAGACCTACAGAGATGATCTACAGATGGCTGCTGAAAGCTGCAGGCAAACACTGGATGTCAGTGGAGATGTATTAGAGGCTGTAAATCTGATTTTGTCCCAGTGATGAAATTAGTTTCATGGCTATAATAAGTGTTATTGATTTCTTCTGATTGACACTGATTGGCTTAATGACATTTATTGACATCTTACCGATTGGCCCGAACTGGAACTGCCTCATCCTTGGAGACTTGTGTCTTTAGATTAGTCCTGAAGTTTGGAGGGAATTCTGCTTGTGTCCTGGCGAGTGATAATCATAATCCCAATATGGGCGATTAGTGTTATCCTGATACTATCATACCAACATCCACTCATACAAGCCAGATGTCTGCATGTGAGGCTCGGTATTATCTCAGACTGTCCGAGCCTTTTGGTCACCCGTAGCTCTCAGCTCTGAAACATGACACTGATCTCTTTAGCCATGTTGTGAGATTCCACACAGCCGTCTGTAACTGATGTAAGAAGTGAAATAAAGGTTTGGGAAGAGGAACCATGTTGTTATGTACCTGATCTGTTGAAACTTAGGCACAAAAAACACTTGGTTATAGTCAGGAAAAGATCATGTTTTGGGTTGAAATAGGCTACCTGCTTTTTTTTGGCACTATCCTGGCAGGACACGCAGCAATGTCTCGGTAAAAGACCACTTTTGCGGCAAAACATCAATGGATCGCTATAAAAAACGAACATTTAGGGACCAAACAGCCAACGGAAAAACAGCAGCAGGTCACTAAAACACAACTGGAGTTGTTTGTTGGTCTCTAACAGTGCTCTGCAGCTTGGCAGGTGTCTCTGTCTCTCAGACAACTCGAGAATGAGGTCGTGCCAGGCGAGGCAGTTTAACATGGTGGTCTACAAGGATTCACTCACTTTTGGAGCCAGCCTCTAGTGGCCATTCGAGAAACTTCCACGCTGGCTCTATTTTTCAGCCCCGCAGGTTGCCACAGGTCCATACTGAAAAATCTCAGCAGCTGTTTGATGTATTACCAGGAAATTGACACAGGCATTCATGGTCCCCAGCGGATGAATCCTTTTAACATCTGTGATCCCCTGACCCTTCGTGTCGCACCACCATGAGGTTCACATTAGTGGTCTTGTGTGAATGCTGAGTGAGTATTAGATGAGATGCAAACTTAACAGTGAGCATGTTAGCATGGCTGTTGGAAGAAATGTACCTTTAGGGCTTTCTGCTGGAGAGGGATTTCTTCTCCCATGTGCGTTTAATGCTGATGTTAGCATTTAGCTCGAGCTGCGAGCATGGTTACAGCCTTTTTACGGTGCCAGTATACTCTGCTAAAACTGCTTGTTGGATGGTTGATAGCATCGAAAACCCCACACTTTACTGACATCAGATTTGCAAGGACTGTGTCTGACCATTTCTGTAACTCTCAGACAATCATGCCCACTTCATATTGTTCTTCACATACCTCTTTGCATGAGAATAACAGAGTGCAACGCTTTGAATGTCCTCAAGGTTGGACCGTCTGAAAGTGTGTGCTGTCACCCTTGTATTTAGTGTGACGAAACACTTCTGCCTTCCTGTATGGTTGAAAAACACGTCATACCAGCACAACCCCGCCCTCAGTCTCGTTCTTATTGTGGTAGATAACAAGTCAAAGTGTGGGCAAGACGTATTTCGAGTGCTGTTACAATGAAGCTTGATTGCATTACCTCACTTCAGAGGTGGGAGCAGGATGCAGCGACTCATCCAAGTCCCATCTGACATGCACAGACATGCTCCAGACAGCTGTCTGGGCCTTGAAAAGCATTATGGGAAATGTGGGCACTTATTCACTTAAGAAGGTGTAGGATAGGCAAGTCAAAGGAAATCTGAATTCGAACATCCCAGAATAGCTCCTGGAGTATGCTAGACATCACAGATTTTTGATGCCCTGTGCAGCGTTTGTTGTTGCGTTGAGAGGGCACTGTAGCCACGTCTTGAACAGTTAGAGGACATAAAATACAACAATAAGTGCTGGTGTTTCAAAGTGCTCTGCCACTAAAGTCTATAAAAGGCATCTCACAGAGTATAGCTAACAGCGAATCCACTGACCTATTACTGTGCACAGAGAATATTGATGAGATGGAACAGGGACAGGGGCTGTCCTCCCTCAGACGCCGCTGTTGAAGATAACCAATTAAGAGCAGACTTCAGCAGAAAGATAAAGGAGAGGTCGGGATTTGGGGGTGGGGAAAGTCTGCCCCTTTTATCTGAGTGTATTTTTATCAAGAGGAGGAAGAGGGGATATTAGAGGGGACACACGTGCTAGATCGCAGAGATAGCGCCACATAATGTTTGTGCAAAGTGATTTGGTCTCTGTGAGAACGGGGTCAGACTAATGCTCGTTTCATCTTATTGGGAGAGAGTGATGCCAAGCTGAGCTGTCTGACAGAGAGCTTATGGAGGGAGAGGAGTTGTGCTTTCCCACTGCGAGTGTGTGTGTGTATGATGCCCGGCTTACGCTGCCAGTCTCCGCCCCGTCACTGCTTGGATGATGTCATATGTCTGTGTGTGAGCATGAGCCTTGTGATCCATCACTGGACAAAGAATGAAGCCAGTGCCAAGCTTGGATGCAGTGAAAGGAAGAAAGGAAGGAAGAGAGGAGGCAAATTTAGGAAAAGAGTCTGACGGATGGGGAAATCAACAAATTGACCTAATTTTTAGCACATTAGGTTTGATCAGTTTCAACCCCCCTTGTTTCTTGACTCATCTTGGTATGCTCCATACAATGAGGACAGAGGATTATAATGATGTTTTGGTTACACTTACTTAACTTGATTGATGCTTAACTGCTGTTCAGCAGCCTGTTCACAGATTACAAAGCAAGAAAGGTCTAATTAATGACTCTCAGTCTGCTTAATAGGCACCAAATGCTTTGAGTTGATTGTTTGTCACCTTACCGTTCATGTTTGTCATAGAATCAGTCGGCTGTTATTATCTCCGCCAGGTGTAAATCTGCAGGGGAGCATGTGTTTGGTTGTAAGGGTGTGTATAAGTCTGTCTGCAAACTACTGGACCAATCAGCCCAATAAAAGGACAATAACTCTAGTTCTGGCTGTGACACAGTTCATACCAAACCAGGAGCATTTAAGAAGTGTCATTGTTGGTATTTCCTTCTTTGTTGTGCTGTGGCCTACAGACAAAGTAAATACTGTTTAAAGTCCGGTTATGAACAACATGGATCAAAGATTTCTGGTTTTAAAAAGATGCATCTATGCTCATAATTATACTATATCCATATTTCACATACAGTGCCTGTTAGCAGGAAAACTCAACTTGCTCTGTGCAACACACGGTAGCTCTGTCAAAAGTACAAAAGTAGAAAAGGCGTGTATTTGTATTAGCTTGTAGGACGTTTCAGGAACATACTACGGCCTGTCTGCTGGAATTACAAGAGTTGTTGTGGCTTTGATCAGCTCAGGTTGTCTCGTCTTATTGTTTTATCGTCATGAAACCCACTGTCAGCGGCGTTCAGTCCAAAGATCATTGAGTCATGATGAAGACGGCAATCTTTAAAAGCTAGTTTCATTTATTTTTCATTTATTTATTTTTTACTTGTTGCTGTAGATAAGCATGGCAGGCCACAGATCAAAGCCGAGCTAGCCTCAACTTATTTCAGTCCTCCAATGATGCGGTAAAGCATAAGCCAATCATGTTTTTGTTTCTATCTGTTGTACTGGGTTATTTAGCTCAGTTAGTTGATGCTATGCTAGCTTTGTGTGCATTGTGGTGGGATGCGATGGGGCGGTGAAATGTGATGTTAAAATGGATCAAAAGGATAGATAATTTCATGATCAAATACCAACTTTGGATGACATTCAGTTGACTTGCTTTAACACACACAAGCCCATGACAATGTAACTACTCTAACGAGCACTTAATCAACACTTCAGCGGCGACTCAGCGATAATGCAGCCGGTCATGCTGTCCCTCAGAGTGTGAACACAGGACAAAATAGTGCATTTGTCCGGGACTATTTTCTGCAGTAGATCAATGCACAATTGTGAGAGCACAGTGTACTGGCTCCAAATGAACTACAGTGTGTTTGTGTTTATGGTGATGAAGTAACATGTCAGCCAGTGCATCAGCGTGGCTCACTGATGTGTTTTTAATAGCTTTTGGACAACAATTGAGCTCTATGGCACAGAGGAGTCATATCAGGCTTTGAATAGACAGATAATACTTGTTCATGGATACACACTCAATTAGCTGACACACAGAGAATATCATCAGTCACTTGATCTGAGTATGAGAGGGTGTTCAGCTCCTTAGTCTCTGAGCTGTGATCTGTGACTTTAACAGAAACAAACATTCACTCGTCATGATGAATCGAATACATCCGCAGGAATCCATTTGTTTTGCATCACTTTATGCATATTTTACTTGTCTTTTGTTTCCCTCTGCATCATTTAAGGGGCCGGTATACTTCATCAGAACTGCTTGTGAGGTGGTTTAAGCTTTTGATCATTAGGAGGCAGCCTTAGCAGTAGGTTAATGAAAATGTTATACAGTTTTTACGTACAAATAAAAAAAAAAACACGTTTGCCTATGTACAGCTTGTAGAGCCATTTTATAGCCTTAAAGGGATAATGCACCCAAAAATGAAAATTCAGCCATTATCTACTAACCCATATGCCGAGGGAGGCTCAGGTGAAGTTTTAGAGTCCTCACAACACTTGTGGAGATCCAAGGGGAGAGGGGGTAGCAACACAGCTCCACCTAATGGAGGCTTACGGTGCCCCAGATTCAAACGTCCACATAATTGAAACAACAAAATATCTCCATACTGCTCGTCCGTAGTGATCCAAGTGTCTAAAGCCCCGACATAAAATGTTGTTTGGAAAAATGTCATTTGAACTTTGTTTTTAGTCTCATTGTATCCTGCAACTCTAACTGCCGTTTTGTGGTTTCAATTATGTGTTTTTGGACGTTTCTCTTCTTGGATCTCCGCAAGTGCCTCCCTCAGCATATGGGTGAGTAGATTTTGGGTGCACCATCCCTTTAACAGCTACTGTCTGTGCAGCCAAAGCTTGAACTATGTCTCATTCCTTTGTGCCATAGACCTCAATTGTTGTTTAAACCAAGACGCAACTTCCAGGACTGAAAAGTGAAGTCAATGCAGAAGTGCCAAAAGTGCAGTTCCCTGAATGACCACTTGAGACTGGCTCTTAGAGCGAGCAACCTCCGTGTTAAAATATCCAACTTCACAGCAGAAATAAACCAGTTTACAGCCTGGTACAAAAACAGTTTTGGTCTCTATAGCTAATTTCCCTGTTCATGACAGCTGTACAGGGGTGAATTTTTATATTACTCACCCATTTATATTTTATCAAGGCTTAAATGATGCATATTGAAGGGCGGGGACGTTTAGAGTGAGGGCAGTCTGTGTCATCACAGTCTATGAGTCAGATCCACCCCCCACTCCTCCACAGCTCCACCCTCTCATCCATGGTTGGTGAATGCTGGCTTCAAAATTCCAAGATGGTGACGGCCTAAATGATGACTTTAAGGCTTCAAAACCAAGTCCACAAACCAATTGGTGACATCATGGTAGTTTCATCCAATATTTTATATGTTAAAACCCCATAAAACACATAAACCAACCATGATAAACACGTACACTTGTACACACAGAAAAACACACTAGTGCACCAAATGTGTATTAATCCACAGATGAAAGTAGTCCCTGACAAATGCACCATTTATTCCTACTTTAGAAACGTTTGCTAAAAACTACAGTGCCCAGCTGTTTTAAAGGCAACTAATGAGCCTTTTAAAAATGTAACTTATATGTTTTTGACCTGCGGGCTTTAGGCTCAGTGCACCAGACAGGATAAGGAAATCAAAACTTATTAAGCTTCTTATGTTTCCCTTTTTCCCTCTGTCTTTCTTTGCCTCTTGCTCTCTTGCATCTTTCCCTCTTCTCTCCATGTTTCCTCCTGAGGCTGCTGTGTGTCGGAAATGGCACGTTGACTTCCACGTGAAGGCTTTTCTATTCGCTGGGCTGCCTGCCTGCCTGCCTGCCTGCCTGCCTGGCATCCTCTCTGTGACCCACGTCTGCACGGACTCAGTGGCAGTCTTATCATCCACCCTCCCTCCCGTCCTCTGTCCCTATCGCCTCTCTACCACTGGTTGTCTCCTCCACAACAGCTGGATCACACACTCTCAAGAGGGGTGAAAGACAGAAGGAGATTGAAAAGGAGCGGGTGGCGGAGTACCTAAAGGCTGCTGCTGCTGCTGCTGCTTATTTACTTAGCTTCGATTGATAACAGAGCGTTTGGCTATAACCTGCCTGTGAGAGGAACCACAGTGCATTTTCTGTGAGGCAATTACACATCAATTTCCTTGAGGAGAGCCAATAGCTAACCGCTTGTACCATGCTATTCAATTATGTAAGAAGACAGAGAGCGTTCCCCTCTGCTGCTTGTCTTCTGTGGAATCAGAAACTTGCAGTCGTGTTATTTTAGATCTGTAAAAATGTGCACAGTCAGCTTCACAGTTTAAGAGAGAGCAAGTTGCTACACCCAAAGCTATTTTTAACTACTCCTAAATTGACTTCTCGTCATTTTGGTTTCTTTTTCTATATTTTATAACAATAATTAAAAACTTGAGGCTAACAGGGCTGCACACCTTGCCATGCCCAGCTGACATCATGCATATGCCCCCTGTCCTCATTGCAGCCAAAGCCGTCAAATCAATTCTTCACCTTCCCTCGTGTTCTGAAAAAGCATGACTGCATACAATGCAACAAGGCCCATGCTTCTCCCAAGGATAGGTTACCCTAGCAACAAGTTACGTAGAAGCAGTCTGGGCGAAGGCGCTACCTCAGAGGACAGGAGGCTGCCCAAGAATGGAGGTGGAGACTACCAGGGATACTTTAGCAAAAACAATAGGTCCTAAATGGATTACACATTTCTGTTTCACTTGAATAACAAGCACACAAATGCAGCACATGCAGCGGAGCCACTGTATTTAATAAATAATGTTTCAGTTACATAATGTACGGACGGCAGCATCAGCTAACGAACATAATGCCTCACACGCACAAGTGCTTTACTGTTGTGTCTGCAGAGAGACAAAGAGCCGTTGGCTGCATGCATGGTCTCATCTCCTGTCAGCAGGGATGCTGGGATGCAGCCAGACAACCAGCCTGCATGATCACAAAGGTTCACTCATTGCTTCCAAACACACTCTGTACACACACACACACCCGTCATTATCAACCTCCTCCTCCACAGGTAAGGCGCAGTATTTCAGGGGATTAAAACAAAACTCATTCAAAGACGATCCATTTTTTCAAATCACTCCCTCCTGCCACACGAGCATCGAGACACTGGGTGTGTCCAAGTCGATCTCCTTACTGGGTTAAAAGCTGAAAGATGTGTGCAGGAGTGTGAACCCAGAACCTTAAAACCACAATAACAACCTTCATATTTGTGTAAATTATGATATTTATATAAAAATTGTTGGAAAAAATTGTGTTTCAGCCATTTTCTTTGTACCAGACATAACAAAGAAATTCCCCATCGGCTTGGGAGCGTGATGTGGGGTGAATGATAATTTAGTAAATGTCTCCATCTGCTGCACACAACCAGGAACTGCTGCGTTATGTAACAGGAGCGCACGGCTGTTTTGGAAGGAGCAGTAAGCATGCATGTCTCTCTTCATGCTCCCTTCAAGTGCTGCTTATACACTTTCACTCTACACCTCAGAAGATGAGGAAAATGATTGCCGCCATATCAAGTGCCTTTCAACAGAGATGGTGCAATCAAATGGAATAGATTATGTAGCACAGCACCTGGCAGAGGGAGGATATATAGAAAAGTGTACACTTAGTTATTCAATTTGATAAAAGCTCTACACAGCACTGCACAACCACCACTATTGTATAGCTATATAAGCTACAACTTGAGAAAATCTCCTCTTGTATGCATTGATTTATTTGCTTGAGTTATTCCTGTGTCATCAAACTGTATATTTGCAGTTTTTAACAAGTATAAAATTAAACAGCAGAACCATTCAAACCTTTTCAGCTCGCTAAATGTTTTTTTAAAGAAAGCTAAAAACGAATCTGTTCACTTTAGCCGTTGACTAGCTCTGACTTGATGACACAGGTCTGAAACTCTTAACGCTTCACGCTGCTGCAACTCTTTCTAAACTTAATTTTATGATTTGTAGTTTTACAGTTGACCCTTTGCTAAGTCCCAGAGAGAGGCCACTGATGAACCGAAAGCCTGTTCAGACCTGGTATTGCCATGCTTGCTGGAGATCCGAACACAAGTGGACAGCTGAGACACATCACTGTTCACACCTGTGTTTATTACGCGTCTCCAGCTGACCACTTCTTTTCAGATTCCATTACTGCCCACGTCACTTACCTTAGAAGGTCAGAGGGCCAAGAGCACAGTTATTACGTCCACACCCTCAACAGCGAGCTCACTAGTCACGTGAGCAGTTGTGTTGGCCAATACTCACACTGCAATTAACACACGGGGGCTTTTAGTTTTGAATGATGTGTCTAATGTAGAGAAGTGTGTTTGGTGCGTATAGTGTGGGCTGATGTTTTGATCCTTGTGTGTGGTGTGTGCGTTTTCTGACACAGTACACAGTAAATTTGTACATAAAACATGAGCAACAGTTAACACAACAATATAACAATATAAAAGTGATAACTGATTTCTAGTTCTTGGCCTTCTTTAAGATCTTTTCCAGCCATCTTTCGTTTTCTGGAACGATCTTCATCCACAGTTTTACGCAGTCTTTGTGGCGGGCTAGTTCCAAGAGGACTATTTGTCCGTGGTGCCTGTGGAGGAATACGTTTCTCATTTAGCTCAGTGTTTACAAAAATCGAATTACAACAGTGGAAACACTCAATGAAGAAACAAGACTTGCAAGATCACAAGATTGTATAAAACTACTATAAAACTAAACACTATGTTTATCAAACATGTCAAACTAGTTGCAGCATGACTGACTTGTGCAACAGACTGCTCTCAGTGGACAGATGAACCAAGATGTTTTTGTGAAGTGTGTTTTACAATTTTTATTTAAATGGAGTTTGGCGAGTTTGGCGAAAGCGATTTCAGGGCTGTTTCTGGTTAAGCAAAAAGCAACGTAATTTCTGAAGGGTCCACTCCACCACGTTGTCAGACTCTTATAAAAACAACCTGAGCCTTTCAGTGGCAAAAACAAGCACTTTTAGTGGACGTAAATTGATGGTACACAGCCGCCTATTGACCTTACATTGAACCATTCAGAGGGATTTTACTTCCGTACTGGTTTTTATTGTTTTAATGATTAGAAGCATGTTTGAAATAAGAAAATTGTTGCCATAATCAACCATAGCATCCTTTCACACTGTTCAGGAAAGTTACTTTACTGTTGTAAAGTTTCAAGGCCTCTTATGAAAAGCAGGGTCATGCATCCTTGGATTTGTTCCCGTAAACTGTAAACTAATCAAGGCAGATAAGAAAATGACTCTATTGCTTATTACAAGCAAAACACACCATAGCCAGATTCTGGAGATCCACTATCAGACCAAGTTTACAAGCCTGGTGAAATGGACTGTCACACGCCGTTGTCCTACACCCCCCCCCCGGGGGGGACGAGGCGGGACGAGGAGCAGGAGCAGAGTCGAAATGGAGCGAGGGGATTGGATGGAGGGTAAGAGAGAGAGAGAGCGCAAATTTGAGCAAGGAGTAAGTCCCACGCCTGCAGCTGCCAGAGAGAATGGATTTTTTTGGTTCCTTTTGCTCTTCACATTGTGTAGCTAGCACTATCGGGCCATAACCACCATCTAAATAATGTTATGATCAATCTTTATAAACGTAGGCCATAGCTTTAATATCTTGAATGCAACATTATTATGTGCATTTGTTTTCCTCTTTCTTTCCTTTAGACTGTCGATACTTTTAAAGGTAGCATTTCTGATTACTTATTTTCAACCATCAGAGTGATGTTCGTCACAAAGGAGGAAACCATCATTGTGTATAATTCTGGTTTTGAGGAGGCCATTGTGTAGACTGTGGCCTGTGTAGCAAAGAAAGATAAATGAAGTAGCATGATGTTAACTTTTTATTCTCTCAAGAGGGAGACATCACCGCGGCAACTGTACACTGAACACAAGGGGTCAAAGTCAGGACTTGCACCACGAGTACACACTGTAGAGTCGGTCAGCTTCGGGTTTGATGTTGAGTTCAATAAGCTGGTGGTTTCATTTAATATTAACCATAGAAATCCTTTTTGTACTAATATTTCTGAACTGAGTGCAACAGGCGTCTTATGTGAAAATCAAATTCAACAAGTCGTCTTGGAGAGAAAAAAACTCATACAAAACAAACAAAAAACATCTTGTGGTCTAACGAGCATCACTGTCAAGACGCTGATTTTAAAGATGTTGTTTACAGAGTTAGTGCACCATCATATATTGTGTATTGTATCTTTAGTGCCTTAGTTGGAAACATCTGCCTCCAGTTTCAACTGTTCTGCCCTCTGGCTTTAATCCGATCTTGAGACTACTCGTCTTTACCTCAGACTGTGGTGCTATTTTGTTTCCTGTAGTTACCACACGCCTGTTTAAACCTTTTAGTTTGGCAGTTTGAGAATATGTGCTACCTGTACTATCAATAAAAAAGAGGAAATGCCCCAAAATCTTTTTTTTGGTGCGTATCACCCCCAGAATGTCTGAGAAAACAGTAAGTCTGAAGCTCCAGCCGCTGACTTACAAATAAGAGAATTAGAACAAAGACATGACAGCATGTATAAGAAGTTGTGAAAGTACTTTTTAAAAAGAAAATCATCAATATCTGAAAAGAAAAGTTATTAACTCACCTTTCCAGATCAACAGTGCTCAGCTGGTCCATCCCATCCACCTCAACATAAACAGGTTGAGATTTTAGATGTGAATTTAGACTCTCCTCACAAAGTGTCAAGGCCGCATCATATTTAAGGGCAGCACGTCTATCACCTTATTTTGGAGTTCATCTGCCCCCTAGTGGTCAGAACATCAGATATGTTTGCCTTTTGAAGTGTTTACACAACAGACAAACAGCCCTTCTACCAATTGAAGAGAAATGATTCAGACAGTACCCTGAGTTGTAGAAGTCTGTGCTTGCAGAAGCTTGCTCCACCAGTGTAGCAAACCTGTTCTCAGAGACAAATGACGGGCATCTTCCAAATGTTAAACTTGACCCTGTAGACGCAGAGTCGCAGTTGATGGAGAAACTGTGAGTGAGTGAGTGGGGCGGAGCTGTGCGGAGAGTGTGAGACAGGAGAGATGAACACTGGTTTGCATCATGTGGCGCAACTTGACCCATATCTATATGAACGTTGTCTAAAGTCAAAGTTTTTCATACATATTGGGTCCTATTGGTCGCAAATAGCTAGGAGAAATTAAAAATGGAGGATATGTCCGTCTCTTGCTGCTTGTTGGGCTTGAGTTTTCCATGGGATGCTTCCAGCATTTTTTTTATTTTTTTTTTGAGCATGCACTACCTTTGAGGTTATTCTCGAGAATCTTCTGGACAGTATTTGTCACTGTTTTGGATTGTTGTAATAATAATAAACATACATTTGCATAAAGCAAGCATATTTGTTCATTCCCATGTTGATAAGAGTATTAAAAACCTGAAAAATATCCCTACATGTACATTACAGGTACATTTAGGGCAGTTGTGCAATTAGTCGTGATTGAATATTTTAATCAATGGACAGCCCTAATATCTGTATAAATATTCATGGAAATCCATTCAGTTGCTGACCTTGCCCTCCACTGAGCTCTGCTAAATACACTGAAATTATATTATAATCATTTAAATATTACCCTTAGCCTATTTCATATAGCATAGCTTATGCGTGACAAAATGTAAAAGTCAAGCACTGGCACAGAGGGCCTTGCATATTGCATAGAAATGACACTATCCAACACACAGTTGTATATGTAAAGCTTGTGGGTTTAATATGGCAATTTTCACCACTAGATAGAATCAACACATGGGATTCAATCCAGCTAAGTAAAATATATGCACCACTTAGAGATCAGGACACTACAAAATACACCTCTGATTCATCAACCCCCATTAAAAGTGCTGATCGTACAGTTTGTGTAGACCACAAAGACTTTCTCATCAGCTTCAGTAGAAGTACAGCATCAGAGACAGAGGCTGGGCAGCGGCACACCAGGCTTTCCTTGTTGCATTTGTGAAACACATCCACATAAAGACACAGCCACCGGCAAAACATCTTCAAATAGAGACAATTACAAAACACCATTTCTTTGTGGGTACAGTATGTGAATAAAGTCTGGTAATCATACAGGCAGCATGTATGACACATGGGTTATACTACAATACAGTATATATACAGTCGCAGTGAGTGGAGAGATGACAAATGTGGACTCGCTTCTTCTCGCTCCCCCTCTTGCATCCTATTCACAGCTCTGCTTATGTGTTGATGAGTGTGAACAGACTTTTCTCCGTGCGGAGAGGCAGAAGGCGAGTGTGCAGCCGTTTTCGGCACTGGAAACACATTGTGGCGGTAGTGTTGCTTGATGCCTGCCCAGTCAGCGGGCATATGCTGCTGTCGCTGTAAGAAGCACGTGCGAGGAGCCCGAGAAGCCCTGCTGAAGTTGACGCAAAACTCGACGCTCTTCCTGACAAAGTGTAGGATCTGCAGACGCGTTCCTGCAGAATGTTACAAAAGTGTTTTGTCTTTTGTTTTACAGTTCAAGCAGTAAAGATGTGTTAAGATACCTCCTATTAAAACTGAGGAAATATCAGTAGCCCAAAAGAGTGGATAACAGTACTTCACAGAGAAAGAACACAACACACGATTTGGGTTGTGAACTGCCACTAGGCACATTTTAAAGAGGTTTGGAAAGTGACTTTTAAAAGCAGCCTTGAGCAAAAACTAAAAAGAAATCTCCAACTTTTCTCAGTGTTATAATGAAGCAGTGTATACATTGCTGGCAGTGGGTCACTATTCTCTAAAGGAATGTCTCAAGATATGGACGGTTCTTCTATGTTATCATCTCGCACCATATGGACACCTTAAAAAAAAAATGGATCAAATCCCTGGTCGTTGTTGCTAGGATCAAAACAGTCTGTGATGAGGGGTAAAAACTGTACATTTACAATGTAGATATACTGTACAACAGCCTCACATCTGGAAACATACAGTACACATTTAGTGTAAAAGCAGAAGACGACACAAAAAGCTCCCAGTACTCTTAAATCTACTGTTTTCTTATGTCACGTACCATTTTGCATCCAGCTGGATTAAAAAGCTTCGATCGACTACAGGCTGCTACCAGAGTCCCTCCCACTATTGTTCATGTAAAGTAACACACATCACTAAAAAACAAAAATCAGCAGGAAATGCAAGGGAATGGTTCATTTTACAGTTATGGGTTCCTGTTTTTCTTTAAATAAATCATACAAAAATAGTAGTGTACAGTATACAATCTGTCATGGTCCTTTTGATTCTCAGTGTCCGCGGTGAGTGTATAACTCACCTACACACACACACACTCACTGGTTCATGACTAAGTGATGTCTGACGTTTCTCAGATAGTGCCAGTGCCTGGCTCCAGTCTTTGGGGAGACGGTCCGTCACTCGTCCTCCGTGGCTCAGCTGCTTCACAAACAGACTGACTCTCCAGTCCGATAATCATTCCTCCCACAGGTCTCCCTCCAACTCGCTCCTCATCCCGTCTCTCAGGTTATCTTTGCAGGTCTCCAGGGAGGTAAATAAACGAGCCCCTATGATCCCTCTTTCCCCTCTGAGCTCTCCGGCGGCGCTGGAGGCCCCTCCGCCGTGGGGGACTGGGCTCCTCCAGGACCATCTGCGCACAAACCCAAAAAAGACACAATAAAAAATATGTTGCCAGATCCAATGTCGTGGGTAACAGTATGACGTCACATGTCAACAAGTCAAAAAATTGCTAGTTTCACAATATGAATGTTTCATATATTAAAAATGATACTGTTATTATTGTAAAGGAGATAAAATGGCACACCCCTAATACATTCCCACAGTTTCAAGGTGTACACCCAAGATTAGAGTCACCAATCTGACCAAATGTCTCTCCTTCTGTTCCTGAGTTATGACATTACCTTATGGCCAGAAAACTGATTTTGCAGAACATTATAATGTTACAATGTGAAACTGACCTTTGACCTTTGGGATCTAAAATGTAATCACTTCAACACCATTCATCCTGTTAGATATTTGTGTTAAATTTTATTGTAATTAGCGCATTGAATTCTCGAGATCGCGAGTGCAAGCGCCCGAAATGAGTTTCCTCCACAGGGTGTCTGGGCTCAGCCTTAGAGATAGGGTGAGGAGCTCAGACATCCGGGAGGGACTCGGAGTAGAGCCGCTGCTCCTCCACATCGAGAGGAGCCAGTTGAGGTTGTTCGGGCATCTGGGAAGGATGCCTTCCGGGCGCCTCCCTTGGGAAGTGTTTCGGGCATGTCCAACGGGGAGGAGACACGCTGGAGGGCACGCTGGAGGGATTACATCGCCCGGCTGGCCTGGGAAAGCCTCAGGGGTTCCCTCGGAAGAGCTGACGGAAGTGGTTGGGGAGAGGACTGTCTGGGCTTCTTTGCTGAGGCTGCTGCCCCCACAACCCAGACCCAGATAAGCGGAGGATGACGAGGAAGAGGACGAGGACGAGGACAAGGACGAATTCTTGAGTTACAGCCAAAAATGTGTCTTGTGAGGTCACAGAGACCTTGACCTTTGAATTAGTTCATCGTTGAGTCCAAGTGGATGTTTGTGCCAAATTTGAGGAAATTCCCTCAAGGGAAGTTGATGGGGCTCGTTTATGCTTAACTTTAGAGAGTGAGACGGAGATGGTTGGAGCCTGCTGTCTGTGCTCTGTGTCCATTTCATTAGTATTTGTGCATGTTTTCTGAAAGCTCATGAAACAGAGCAGATCAGGGGGGCGGTGTAGCCTAGTCCAAGTGAGAAACGACAATAGGAGACCACAAATAGAATTTAAATGATGGCGGATCGGAATAAATCGGCAATATAATGAAAAGAATTCTCCGTCCACATGTCAGGATGTAGTTCATGGCCTCACAGTGTGTTTATCATACATATGGGACTAACCTGAGGCATATACATGGTGAAATACATGGTGTCCAGAACTCCAGGATCATGGGGCAACAAGCAGCAGTAGTGCTTACTTTAGCTAGTTTGCACCTGCATGCGCTCAGGTGAGACAATGAAACACTGAGAGTGCACAGAGATAGACTTGTTAGGATATGAAGAGCGAGAAATACCATAATTATGATTTTTTGGTGAATGCAAGACAAATTGAGTCATTATATGTGATTTAGCAGCATGCTCATGTCCTTGCTCCCCATGCAGTCAAAAATACTCTGCACAACAGTGATCTAAATTTGGCACGCCTGGTAGTCACACTCTTGCCAGAGTCGTGATGAACAACTTAGGATGATTATGGTATGAAATTGGCCTCTTATCGCTAATTCCCAAGTTGCAATCCGCACCCAAAGATGGCCCGAATGCTTCTAACTGCAGCTGATCAATCTAAAGTCTTCAGCCACAAATTTTTGGCATGTCTGGCAGCCGTATATGGACGAGGGCCAGGCCGGAAGGACTGGGTGTCTCAGCTACACAGGAAGCTAGCAGTGTCAGGCTTGGATTGAGTTAAATTAGAAGTGATGCGTCATCTGTTTACCAGTGATACCCATCATCTTTTCTTTATCTTAAAGACTTTAAATATAACCTGTACCAACAATTAGATATGATCCATTAAAGCTAGATATAATTTCATGCCAGGCAACCTTTCAGATTAAATTACTCAGTGCATGATGTCAGAACTTTGACTACAAAGTCATCCTACAGATTGAATTGGCCTTGCGCTCAATATTGTAATGATTATAAAGAAGACATTGTGTACTTTACCTTTGAGGGACAGCTCAGCCAGCTTTAGGGGCAGGTCGCCGGGGTTTACACCTGCTGGTGAGCCCAGGATGTCAGGCAGGGCATTTCTCCTCCCCGAGCGCCCCGAGGAGGCAAAGTCCAACACTGGCTCTACTTCCGTCATCTCAGGACCCCTCTATGATAAAAACAGGGACAGTGTAATGCTTAAGTGTTGCCTACCCTTGATCACAACAAGAAAGAACGAGTACTCTGTGGTTATCTTAGTAGTTTTCGACAACGTTTCGATCTTCTTGGATCTCCTACGGGTCAGAATGTTTGGAAAGTTAAACCACGCCTATAGTTATACATAATGCACAGCATGGTGTCGTCGACAAACATCTAAACCACTCAAGTTGGTAAAACATCCGACAATTGACAATTCAATCAATTACATAGAAAAAATACATGAGGAATTTCTGTAAACTGACGTTATCTTTTTAGTTACAGTGTAGAGAATTTGAATATAGCTCACACTGTGTGGTGGCCATCTTGGACGCCATCTTGTGAGATACGCGCTATGTTACCAAAGTGTATGCACTCCAATCCAAAAACTAGATAGTTTACAGTGTGCGGGTATATGACCATCAGGGTCTGTCATCCAGCCGCTGGTGTTGCTTTCATAGGGCCGTGAAAACACACAGCTGGGAGTTCTAGAGCGCTTTGGAGGATGAGGTTTCCTTTTTTCAGACGAGAGGCTTTGGTAGCTATGATACGTAATACACGAATAAGTAAAAATGTAGGCATGAGGTAGAGTACTGGTTGTGGTCCTTGCTCTGGAGGAAGAGAGGTTGACGCACATACGGAGAGAGGAAGGACCTGTTGGTTTTATCAGCAGTTTTGATTTCTCCTCCATTGTTGTTGTTGTTCAGCGCCCAGCACCTCGTCACGCTGCTGGTGTTTGTAGTATAGTGTAAATATGTGGCAAAGAATTTGAAGAATGCACCAACTTGAGGAATAAAAACTCTTGTTGGACACACAATGCTATTTAATTAATGTAGAAATAATGTGCAGATTATTTTCCCCCATCGATCAATGTGTTGCAGAGTAAAATTTCAGTTGGCCACTGTTCTTTTGCCTTGTTAGCATGTACTGCATATGGAAACCATCTGTGCAGTACAGTAACTGAGTCCGACTCTAAGTACATTTCCAATGATCTAGTTAGCCTGGTATTTCCCCCAAAGCTGACGTTTACTGGTCGTTTTAATGACATTGCTTTTGACTTATATGTTACATTTTGAGCGATACAGAGCAAAGCAGTGACCACTTATCTTGACATATCTCAGGAAACAAAATGTACCCCCTCTGTTTAGTGACTTGAGCATCAAGAGAAAAGATTTATTATTGAAGCGGAGGATGTGTCTGTCTGGTCTCATGGCAACCAGCAGCTGGGGAGTCAGCTCTAGGCTACACTGGTGACAGGCAGAATTACATCCCTCGTCACACGCACACAAGCACAGCACACAGTGAGCACACACACACACACACACATACACACACACAGACACAAATACAGCAGGCCGCTGTTGCCATGGCAACTATATAGAAAAAGCACCACTGGCAGGTAAACATATGACTCAAATCCATTCTCTCACTATCTCACTTTCTCTTCCCCGTCTCCCTCTTTTGTTGTGTTGCCTCGCTTTAAATAGCCATACCATTTTGTGGAGCAAAATCCCATTTCCCATCCCTCTCTCTCAACAAAGGAATGACATGTGAGTTAATGCGCACTTGCAGCTATAAACTCACACACATACAGACTCGCGCACACACACACACACACACAATCTAGATCTCCAGGAAAAGGGCCACAGGTTGGCCATCTGTTAGCCTTAAGCACTATTGTAGCTCCGCCATTGAGCTCATTGGAGCCACAGGAATAAATTGTGGCCTATTTTTAAAATCATTCCATGAGCATAAACATATTTCCTCCAACACTATCACATAATCACACATTGACCACCACACCTGCGACTCTACACGTCCAGGGAGGAATGTACAGGGTGAACACAATGACATCATAACCATTGCCTGGCTTTGTTTGATTACAGGTGACACATAGCATTTTTGAACTTCAATATACAATCATCAAATTAACTGCGCTACCTACAATGAGCATAAATGATCGATAGCCTTTATTTAACAGGAAAAATAATGTTTTGAAATCTATAATTTCATGTCCGCCCTCCCACCATGGCGCCCTTGGCTTTACTGTACTGGATAAACATACAGTAAGATACTATAATTAATGCATTCATGATTCATATATGTTAAATGCTGTTGCACATTTCACATTGCGCCCTGTCAAGCACCTTTATAGTAGTCAAATCAGGGCCGCAGCCAGTATTTAAAGGTCAGGTGTCCAGCGCATCCCCTCACCCCCACCACCTTTACATTCAATGTATGCATTTGTAATAACCTCACCTGGTGGGGTTTCGCTGGCGCTAGGGCTGTTGCTCGAACTACAGGCTGTACTTTCGCATTTTCGTGTTGCCCGCCACCCATACCGCCACGGACACAAAGAGCATAGACGCAGATCAAGACACAGACCCTCACCTCTCTCTTCCTCCTTCAATCTCTAACTAAAAACCCATCAAATGGTAAAACTAGGCAGCACTGACTGAATATAAATCAAGATTATCTCTGATTAAATATAAACTACGATCCTGTTACCACATTGCTTATGTCTTGTCTCAGATGTTTTTAGAAGCACGTGTTAGCTTCCTGTTTAACTGTTACAAGAGACTGTTTCCTGCCAGCCAGCCGCCACTGTCTCAAACCAACGTGTTTGCATTATGGCGATGTGCAATCTGGTAGTCGTCAGTTTTCTCCCTCTTGAGCAAAAGCGTCCCTTTTCTCTGTTCTCTCTGGTTCTGTAGCACCAGTTTCAAAAGTATTTGTGTTTTCTACTGCATAGACATCCTACTTTTAATAAAAGGCTTTCTTTCCAGCAGTGAAATAGTCCTTTAATTAAGGATCATAAACTTTTATTTGCTAAGGAGTTTATTTTCTACAGCTATCAAAATCCAATGGAAAAATCTCAACTTTTTAACTTTTTAACAAGGAGAAAAAAATAAGTTGTTGTCACATTAAAGCCCTGTTATATTTATCTTTACATTAAAAACTTAACTTGTAGGCGATGCGCTCAATGTCAGTTCTTCCCTGTATCGAAAGTAGTATTTAATATTGGTATTTTTGATGGTATTGTATCCAAATTAGAAATCACAGTATCTTGAAATCACCATTAGCAAAGAGAACATTTGCCCAGCAACTCGGGAGTACAAAGCACAGTCTGTACTTTGAATTCAACAGATGATAACAGATAATATATATGTATTTATATAATATAAAAGTGACAGCCATAATCCAGAATGTTACTGAAGTCCACTCATGAGCATAAAAACACTGAGTAAATGGACTCTAATTTCAGGTCTTTGAATTGAAGTGCTCTCTTGTGAACCGTTCTGGGGCTGCAGCACTAAACTTGACCTTTCAGTTGGATCTTACTGTAGGCGTCCTGGGAGGCTAGAACATTGTTCCAGTTTTCCTTCTGTGGCCTCACGTGTCAAAGCTCGTCTTTGTCCAGGGGTTCAGAGGCCACAGTTAAACTGAAAGTCCAACAGTAGGAGTGTAATCAGGGCCAAGAAGCAGGAAGGACACTTCACACATCTCATCTGTCCTTCCTGCTTCAGTCTATCTGACAGGCTCGTCAAGCCGAACGACTGATTGTCACTGAAAAGCTCGGATTTATCTGTTAATCTGGATAATTAAGGCTTGGGCTGAAATATTGACTTGCTGTAATGTCACATCTTTACTGACCTTCTGTTTAATACCAGATACTGGCCACAATCTCTCACAGCTAATGTGACAGCTTTTCAGTGCAGTGTGGGAGGATTTTCCTCAGCAGCTGCAGGGGTTTTAATCTTTAAAACCTGGATGCCTCAGTCCACCTTCAGAAGCTGTTTACTCAGCTAATACAGGCTGTTAGCTTTGTTTTAGTACGCAGTAATGTAGGACTGGGCTATATATCAATTCTATAATGATATGGTGATATGAGACTAGATATCATCCTCGATTTTGGAGAGTGTAATTCAATTCAATTCAATAGAACATTATTTATCCTTGTGACAGAGAATGCTTCAAATTACAGTAACACTAGGTACAGTAACCACAATTTAACGTTCACAACCAGTGGGTGTGCCGGGTCAGGGTTACTCACTGGGCCCAGAGTATCAAATATCTGGCAAAACATACAAATAAACAAGAGAGAAGTGTTTTCAAGGAGCAGAAGCAAAAACAAGTGCCTAATAGAGTTACAATAGGAGTACGATATGTACAAGGGTTACTAAAAATGAACTAAAATGGTGGAAAAAACTAAAATGGTGGACAAAAAGAGACAGACAATGCTATACTGACTATGATATAACAATGAGAGGCAGTATTGCAAATGACTGACAAGATGATATCGCATTGACAAGTGAACATGATATTGAAGAATAATTTTGCACATGATGGCACAGCAAGAGGGTTCCTGGTTCGAACCCAGGGTGTGGGAGCCCCTCTGTGTGGATGTATGTTCTCCCCGTGTAAGCATAGTTTTCCTCCGGGTGCTCCAGCTTCCTCCCACAGTCCAAAGACATGCAGGTTAATTGGTGACTCTAAATTGTCTGTAGGTGTGAATGGTTGTCTCTCTTTGTGCTAATTTGCAGGAAAGCCCAATCAGTCTTTTTTCAGCATTGGCAGTATGAAAACAAAATCGGGGAGTGCAGCAAAATGCCGCCTGCCTACTTTTGTTTATCCAGAATGCGCCTTTTTCGGGGCAATGGGGGGCGTGAGCAAGTAACAAAATGTGTAGCTTAATTAAATATCATGATATTTAATTTAAATATTAAATCTAGAGGTTTTTCCCTCTTTGTAATTGTATGGATAAATATGAACAACTTGGGTGCAAAGCATTGGCTTTCAGTAGCTAAACTATCAGTGTCGATAACAGCCTCCAGTCCTGATAATGACATCTGTTTGGTAACTTTCATTAAGCCGTTGGATTAAACATTGAACAGGCAGTGACCCGTCAATTGAACAGGTTTATTTTAGCTGATAATCCAACAACAGTTTAGATGGGATTATCTTGTCAGGAAAGTTGACCTAGATACTAAGATGTCAGCCCCGGCACAGTCAGACACAGGAACAAGCCGCAGGTATGTTATGCAACAAGGTGGAGTGGTGAAAGCCTTTTGATTGAAGAACTGTCAGAGGTTAACGGCTGTTTACGCAGAGGGGAACAAAGATGCAGAGGACAAAAGGGCTTTCTTTTCTTCTTTAAAACTGCAAACAGCTATTCGATTAAATAAGAGCTCATTAATGCTGCAAATTGCTACCTGGGCTTTTTCTAAACACACTGACCTCTATAATTTAGCGACAAATTATACAGTGCTTGAAACATCCTCCATATCACAGGGCCGCTGTGTGTAAATAATCATGCTGCCAAACCTATTCTTTCATATCTTGTCAGTATGACATGTGCAAATGAAAAAAAGCCCCAATGTCTTCCTCTGTGTGTTTAACAGAGCAGGTCTGTTGCATCTCTGCACTTGAACCGCCCATTACATTCAACGCTGAAAGGTAATTCTGGCCACAACAGCACATGCTATTGTCTCGATCAAACCTCACCGTGCTCTCAACGCCGCTGAGAGTGGCTCTATTCAGAAGAAGCCTTGCTGGCTTTGTGAGAGAGCGCCTGCTTTTTTTAAATGGAAATACAAGTCCAAGGACCCTGAGAAAGAAAAACCTGTTTCAACAGACATTTTCTCGGATGGTGAATGGAAGCTTTCAGCACCACGGACAGAGCAAGAAAGTGAAAGAGATGCTGAGAGCTTGATAGACTGCATCCAGGCAACCAGCACCGACATATATCACATATTGTCTCTTCTGCTGTGTTAAGAAAATGTCAAAACCAATTTCTATTCAAGAACCTGCCAGGTAAATGTTCCCTTGGTATCAACAAATGCGACAAATCCTGTATGACATGACTGAAAACTTCCAGAATCCCAACATCCCTTAACCTGTAACTAACTGCTTAATTTTTAAGGACAAACCCCCCCATCCCCCAAATTCATTCATTCGTTCATTTTCCGTAACGGCTTATCCCATTAGGGGTCATGTAGGGCTGGAGCCTATCAGAGGCCGGGTTCACCCTGGACCGGTCACCAGACTATCACAGGGCTGACACATAGAGACAGACAAACATTCACACTCACATTCACACCTACGGACAATTTAGAGTCACCAATTAACCTGCGTGTCTTTGGACTGTAGGAGGAAGCTGGAGCACCTGGAGGAAACCCACGCTGACATGGGGAGAACATGCAAACTCTGCACAGAAGGGCTCTGTGCAGGGTTCAAACCCCTGACCCCGGGTTTGAAACAGGGACCATCTTGCTGTGAGGCGATAATGCTAACCACTAACTGATTAAAGGTTAACTGTTGACAACCCTATTCAGGATTCCACTAATACCCCAAGATGCTTTTATAACCCTTAAGCCATTGGGTCATCATTCTATTAAACCTCTGCTGCTAAAACACATTATGTAGAGCAGCAGCAATGCACTTAAATTCAACAGTAGCTCTCAATCGTTTCTAAAACACCAAAGTGAGTGCAATTTGTAAAATGTCAAAGACATGTTAATATGGTGGCCAAAATACAGACAACGATACAATACATGGTGTAAGTGTTGTTAGATTGTTCATGATAACTGACAGTTGATTCATGTTTGACGTCATGCAATAACTAAATAAATAATTATTGATGTAAGGTTAAAAGTAAAATCTGATGTGACACATAGAAAATTTACATCAGTTCATTGTTGATATTTTATGTTCGGGGCTGAGTCACTGCTGATGGTACCACCACGACAGAATTTTTGATGGGCTCGCTCATTGAATCCATTCTCAGCTTCAGCATTTATTCGTGGTACAACTCACTCACCACCAAAACAAAAACATAACTCTCCCGTATAACTAATCAGGCAAACAAAATAATCAGCTCACCCCAAACTCCTTGCCATCTCACAGTCCCAAATCCATCATTCCCTCTGCAAGAACTGCCCTGAACAATCTAAAATAGACACTTATCTATCTATACAACATAATCAGACCTTAGCAAGCTCCGCTGTAGTGCATTCAGGATTGTAGTTGTTAAGGCAAGGCAAACAGTAAAAGAGACTTTCAAGGACTCTACCTCTTTTCATGATGAGCAGGCAGCGAGGTATTTGTTTAATCTGTTTGTCTTTTGTTTCCCATTCACCATTCTTGTATTTCGCCACTCTTGTATTTTCATTTGATTTGTGATATGTTTATTCACAGTGTCTGTTTTGTTTATTCATATTATTCATACTTCTCACGGCATGTCATGAATGCATCAGAGAAGCAGCGTGGCCAAGCAATAAACACGCATTGAAAAAGGAGCCGACCTGTGTCTGCGCTGTCATGAAAAGGTTTACGCACGAGATTTAGTTCCAATACTTTTGATTTTGTTTGGACAAAAGTCACCATGGTTCTCATATGTTAATTAAGGCAGTAAGTCTGCCTGATATAAAGCCCTTATTGTAATTATTTGTAACATGATGTTATCTATACTATAATACTAAATTATAGTGAGTCAGTTTTAGGTGCATTTTGGTAATAATTATCATTATAATTATTTATTTTTATTTTTTTTAGTCACCTGAAGGCAGCACAACAAGCTCTTAGCAAACACTATATCGTTTACAAATCCAGCTGACACAGAGCAACATAAGTTTTGATATTTAACTATATATATATATATATAATTTATATATTTGGAGTGGTGTTTCTGTCCACCTAATCAATATTAGTCCAATATCTCCTTTTACCTCTGTTTTGGTCTCCACCAGCTAAAATCTGTAGTAGTCGCTAGTCGATAGTCGCTAACTGTGTCTGTCTGCTGTTTAAATTCTGAGCAGGTGGTGTTCAGAGGGTTTATAAAGTTAAAGTTAACGTCCCACTGATTGTCACACACCTGAGCGTGTGAAATTTGTTCTCCGCATTTGACCCATCCCCTGAGGGAGCGGTGAGCAGCAGTGGTGAGCAGCAGTGGTGCCACGCTTGGGAATCATGTGGTGATCTAACTGCCCAATTCCAACCCTGCAACCCTGATGCAGAGTGCCAAGCAGGGAGGCAATGGGTCCAATTTTTAGTTAGTTAGTTTTAGAGTTGGTCAAGCTTTCTCTTTAAGCTGTGGCTGAAAACAAAACCAAAGACAACAATAAAGCGAACTAAAAATGTGGAGTAGTTTAAGATGTAAAACAAAACAACGAGCTAAAAGAGGCTAAACCGCTCTGTAAAGCTGAGGGAAACTGCAGCTGGGCGATAATTCTTTGTGGGTTTGTCACTATGAGCAATCACTCTCACAGTGCTCCCAGTCATTTGATCAACTATTAACAGAACAATATTGATGAGAGCAGCTTTAACATTCTGTTATCAGGCGCAGCAGCTGGTTTCACTTGATTATAAAGCTGATTTTAGCCAAATCCATTTTGAGAATTCTGGTCCGCTTATTGGTTTCATGCTTGAAAAACACCATCAGCAGTCAGGTACAATATCAAAACCATAATTCAATATGTGGGTCATTTTTGACACGTGGATGGCTGAGTTACGTAAAAGAAGCTTTTAAGGATCAGCGTGTTGTGCAACAGATGCATGAAGGTATTTGAAAATGTCACATCCATTACAGTCAGTGGTTATGCCAGGATAAATGTGTCATATTTTCTGCATTCTCATCTCCTTGAGTGATTTCAGACACTTGGAAACGGTGTTGTTTAGCAATAAACCAGGATGAAGCGCTGAGAAAGCCTTTCTCTAAATGGGTCAGGAAAACTCCGTCTGATTCTCCGTCTGAAATTATATCTTTTATAAGGCTGAACACTGCAATGACTTGAAAATGGCCTTCTTCGTCAAATAGGACTTGTTTAATTTCCCTTGTGAGAACACCTGCAGGCTGAAATTCTGTGCTTTTGTGACTTGATGACAAAAAGTAAAAAGTAAACCTCTAATATCATTTCACATTTTTGTTCTTTTGGCTGATCTGCTGTGAACGACAGCCTGCCTGATACTGAGCTTTGGAGGCTGATGCAGATATATGGGTGTTAAAAACGTTGGATAACTGTGTTTTTTTAACATCAACACATAACATAAAGAATCCTGATACAGATCTCTGACACTTTTTCTGTTTGGTATGTAACCAAGATGAGGTGGACATTTAACAGTGTAAAAATCAAATTGTAATGTGGACAGTGTTTCTAAACATACAGTACATTGGTATTTATGTGCTGCAATTTCTTCTTATCTTTCAACATAGCTATTATCTACCAATATGTCAGCCTGGCCAGTTTATCGTCAAACCTGACTGAGCACTGAGTGAAAGACTCTCCAGGCTACACTAACGTATTGTTCACACTGATATGTCAATTATCGTGTGAACAGTCGCCTGGTTGCTAACACCAGCAGGACATTTCTCCTGATCTGCTCCTCTGCTCTTTTCTAGTCACTCATAGAGCTGTTTTTGTCTGCTTGTGTGTGTCCAGTCTTTTTGGAGAAATGAAAGAGTGATTCCAGAGAGAAGCAGACAGAGGGCTCTACAGTCTGTGTTTGAAGGATATATCCAGGATGTCAAACTGACTCAGCAGCAACAACAGGTTCAAAAGACAAAGATAGTTAGAAGCTAAAGCCGAACTATAGGCTACAGATCACAGTGTAAAAGTGAACCACCACATCACTGCTGATCGCCACACAAGACAGTGAATATAAAGGGAAACTTTGCTGATATTGAACCAGCTGTGTGGCATCACAGTGTGTGCAGATGAACCGTGTTTGGCTTCACCCTCGTGCCGCTGCCAGCACCTGGACCTCGGGGATCTCCGGGGGAAGTCAAACAAAGTTCATCTGTGCACAATGTGATGACACACAGCTGGTTGAATATCAGCAGAGTTTCCCAGTTTTATCAAACTGTCTTGAATAAGGGAAAATCACTGCCTCAAGCCAGACATCACACTACAAAACCTTAAATAGAAACAGTAGAAACAACACAGTAAAGACATTATTCATGTATCTTCCCCCGTGATTAGGATCCACTCCATAATTTAATGGGTTCTTGCTTAGCCCATGCTTTACCCTCCCACTGTGTTTCATAAAAATCAGGCCAGTGGATTTTCCAAAATCCTTCGCAGAAGTAATTAATTCAAAGTGTACCACATGAACATGTCTCTATCAAAAAATTATTAAGATATTACCAAGGCTGGTAAACAGTCGACTAAACGTTAGTTGACAAGATATTAGTCAGCAAGATTTCATTGGTCACTTCGTTGCAAAAACAAAACAAAAAAACGTGAAACTCTATAAGGAGCTGTGCCTTGTCAAAATAAATCAAAACCTATATGACTGGACCATGTGGGAATTTAATTCGAAAGGACAGGCACAGGAAGTGTCCACGCTCAGCAGTCAGACAGGAGTCAGCTTAATTTCCAGGGCTGGTACCTGCGGTTATTCCACAGGCTAGTTAATAACATGTCGGGCAGGAAATCCAAAGTGTGGGATCATTTTGAGAAGGTGAAGGACGAACCCAAGGTGATATGTAAACTCATCTTCATTGGTCGACTACAAACATGACGTATCATCTGAAACATGGAAGTAGCTACATGCCCATTAGCCCACAGCGTCATTAACAGGCGGCTCGCTCAGTGTGTGACGTGCACTTGGAGATAAAATATAGGCCTATATTAATGAAGGTTCATTAGTACGGTTTTGTATTTCTCTGTAATGTAGCACAGTGTTAACAATGTTACTGATACTATTCTTTCTCACAGCTTTGACTCAAACCATTGTGTTGCCCCGCCCAAAATATATAATTTAATACTTAATAATATCATAAACATGCAGACGACTAGTCGACCGATGGCTCTAAAAGACAACTATTGGTTGACTAGGAAAATTATTAGTCGGGGGCCCTAGAAATTATGGACCCATACATTTTAGTGTTTCAGAGGCTATAAAAATGAAACAGTGTTTTCACTTTTCCAAATTTATTTTAGGCATTAAACTGGTCATAAACTGTTAATGCATGTAAAGTAGCAGGACAAAACGTAAGCTATAGGCAGCTTCGGGTGCCGGCCTTTGAAAAGCCATATCAGTCAAAGCTTTCTTCTCTCCAAACAAGAGACAATGATAGATATCAGCTCTGCGAGCCAAGCTGCCTGGCCCTGCCTGCTGCCTGAGGCTGACCTCTATTCTGCTTCTCATCAGTCTAACACACTCACAGTGTGACAGCCACAGTCACTGCACACACTGCAGCTCCACTGTCGCCTATACATTACAAATCAGTGCATGTCACACGTGAACTGGCAGTGATACCATTCATTATGACCGCACTATCATCTGGAGAGGTGTTTAATTACAAATGTCACTGTGGATGTTAGTTTTGTTCTCATGTCACTCTCTATGATGCAGTCTTGTTCTGACGCTTCATCTAATATTCAGGAAGTGGGAATAGATAGATAGCTTGCAATAATCCAGACAGCCTCATCAGAGCAAATCCAGCTCCTGTATGTCCACCCAGGCTGTGTTGTCTTTGTGTTGCCATGTTTTCTCCTATAGCCATGGCATTAGTCAGTGAGTAAGACTGTGGGGGTTTAGGTCAGAAAACGGCTCGCCCGCCTGACGAGGAACTGCAGAAGAAATGATGTTTACACAGCCGGCACAGACACGAGACGTTTTAGATGAATAAATAATGCCTGGGATTAAGTCCCTCGCTATTTTTAGTCCCTCATACCCTGTGATTATTCCCTGTCCTTCTCCCCACTTTTTTCACTGTTATCCTAAAGCTTAACATGCTCGAGCTGCCATGGAAACTGCACCATTGCTATAAAGGCAGCTATACAGTGGAGGAGGAGAGCCAAGAAAGAAGCAGACTATCTTTATACTGCATTGTTTTTTTTTCTGCTCACAGAGAGGTCTTTTGTTATAACATCAGATTTTATGCTAACTGGGATTTTTTCTGCAGATGTAAGCTCTGAAAATATTACATAAAAATAAAAATGAATCCACGTGAAAACTGACTGAATAGAAAAAGAACGAAAAATGCACCATTCTTGCTGCGGAAATATAATGAGATGCAATACATGCAGTGCAAAAACTATCAGGTTATAAGCCAAATACAGCAACTGTGAAGGAATGTTGAGAAAAGCAATAGGCTTGCATTAACAGGTGCACAGAAGGTCACACATATGCACAAAAGCTAGAAGGTGAAGTGTGCCTCTGATATCTGCAGTTGATTTTCAGAAAAGCTGTGTTTTTCTTTTCCTGAGCAGCAGTAGCAGCATTAGAGAGAGGGAGAGAGGAGCAGAGAGCTGAGACTGATCTAATGAGACAGCGTGATCACAGCCTCCCTTCAGATCTCGCAAACATCCCGGGCAGATCCTCCCGTCTTTTCCGCTGATCCGCGCAGCCCTTTTTCTCACTATGGCTGCCTGCTTTCATGTCTCAGAAGCCAGGGCTCACAGACAAAAAAACGCATCAGCGCAGGCTTTTGCTTTGTAGATAATTTGCTTTTGAGAGAGAAATCGTCAAGGTCCTGCGTTACAGGTCTGCGCGTGTACAGTTTGGCGAGCGAAATGTCTTGAAATGAAAGACTTTTCCAGGTCTTTTATCGGAAAACAAACAGTTAGTGTTGCCCATTTCTGAAATAATCTGATGGATGGATAAATCCTGATCATTATTATTACCAATGTTAATGCAGGAGTATTTTTCAGAGGATTTTCCTTAGGAGAAAAAATCTGGGGGAATCACTTAAAGGGACAGTTCATCCCAAAAACCAAAATACTGTGGCTAAAGAGGGAGAGCGAGTCGTTTACTTATCGGAAGATTAGCAGTTTGATCCCCGGCTCCTTTAGTGCCTTGTCGAAGTATCCTTGAGCAAGATACTGAACCCCTAATTACTCCCGACGGCTGTTCCATCGGTGTGTGAGAGTGTTAAAGTCGAAGTGTAAAAATCACTTTGAGTGGTTGGAAGACTAGAAAGATTCGATAAAAGTCCGTTTACCGAATCTTTTCTCTTACCTGTGGCGCTACTTATCGTCTCATGACGATATCGGCCGCAGAGATGTCTGCCGTCTCTCCAGTATAATGGAACTAGATGACACTCGGCTTGTGGGGCTCAAAAAATACAAAAAATACTTTTGAAAAACAGCAATGTCTCTTTCCAGAGATCATGACCTGGTTACTTAAGCTAATCCACCGACCTTGTTGTGAGCACTTTCATGTAGGAACTATTTTCTTTCTACCGAACTACATCCGCCAACTGTATCACTGCGCAGAAGGAAGCATGCATCTACTCACGGACTGGAGACTCATGCTCATCCTCGAGCTGTAACATTAGCTAGCACAGTGGTGCTAGGTGAGCTAGCAGTAGATGCACGCTTCCCTCTGCACTGTGATACGGCTGTAGTTCAGAAGAAGAAAATAGTTCCTACATGAAACTGCTCACAGCAAGGTCTGTGGATTATCTTGAGTAACCGGGTCATGATTTCTCGAAGGAAACATTGAAACAGTGCCATCTAGTTCCATTATATTGGACAGAAAGTAGACATATCTACAGCCAATGACACAGCATCCCACACCAAAACAATCCAGACTGATAAACAGCACTACGGGTCCGTTTTCTATGAGTGAGCTAATACAAACACTAAGGAGCTGAAATCAACTTAACCTTCAATAATTAGAACTCCTTCTTTTGCATGGCCGATTTATTGATATCCCACAGTTGTGGTCTTGAACGGTCTTGAAATACAATCCAGAGTCCTTTTGCAAGGACAAGACCAAGTAAAAAATAAAGTCGAGTCCGAGACGAGACCTTCAGAAAGCAGACTTGAGACCTTGAGACCAAGACCGATCTCGAGTACCACAACATCAGCACACAGATCCAAAGAGGACCTCCTGTCGCAGTCCTTCAAAAAGCATCTAAAAGCAAACTGCTCTCTTTGTAATTAACTGAGTTTAATGTGCAATAACAACAAGCCATTATACGAAATGAGGCCGACAAAGTGCCTTCCACGTTGCCAAATATGAGACAGATTGAGCGGGTTTCATAAGGGTCAATCACAACAACAGAGCACCCGGCTATTTACAGCAATTAGCACACTTGACAGAGAGCTGTAGAGAATGGAGTGCAGGCAGCGCTGGCAATGGCCTCAGGGATGATCTGAAGAACAGAACATGTCGAGCAAGAACAAACTATTTCGAAGGTTGTACGACTTTTACACTAAATGTTCTGATTCGGCTGCGGTTATCAATTAATCCTGAGCATTCACAAATGGCCCCCTAATTTGCTCTATTATAAAGGTCAAACATGAGAACATCACATCGCTCTGACCCCACAGAGTGGCCTATTTTGTGCCCGGTGGTGGCTGCACATGTGTCAACACTGTTGCCATTAATGTATCTCTACTTTCATTATAATCTGACTGAGTGAAAGTAAGCGTAGACTGGTGAAGTTCTTGCCCAGATTACTACTCCAACCTCCTCCAACCCCCAGTTTCATGCATTTCTGAACATGCTTTTTCACTGCATGCTGGCACTGAATCTTTTAGGGCTACTGGCCTACTTTCACCCCTGTCTTTACCTGTTTGGTTCAATCTCAGGACTTTACGCTGGAACTCCACCGATTTTACACATCAAAGCCAGGTTACTTGTCAATAGGAGTATTACTCTGGACTCTGCAGGAGCTGTCTGAGAAAATAACCCTGATAACAGCTCGGCTGCCTACCAGGAAGAGTGGGTCTAACAAAATGACCCTATTGAGCTGCATTATGGGTCCAGTGCTGTTGAAGCTTGATGCACACCAGCAACTAAAAGTCAGGATAACTTTGCCTTCGCTGCTTTTTTTGCTGCTCCTTTTTTAATCCGTCTTTTGTGGGCTCCCCATCTTAAAACTCTGCAGCGCTCTTAATACCAGATTAATGCCAACTATCAGTCATTTAGACTGCAACTTTAATTTCACAATGGATGGTTTATTAGTGAGATGAGACATAGCTGTAAGACTCAAACTAGAGGAATTAGTTACGCAATATGATGGTGTTTGTGCGTCACTACATGATCCCTCAGTTATCTTTATGGACACACTTAACCTACATCAACTGCACCTTTCTACCACAGTTCACACAAGAATGCATAAAGACCCTGTAACAAAACTATTAGGCATCACAGTAATAGAAGTAGGTGGCATCCCGCATTGGTCTTAGTGATGCACAGGGCACCCTTTAGCGTCTCTATGTGATGCACAACCGTTCGCGTGGTTAATGTTGTGAATGATAGTTAGGTTTAGGCAACAAAAGGTGTTGGTTAGGTTTTAAAGAGATCATATTTTGGGTTAATAACTGCACATTAATTGCATAACGTTACACTGAAACAACACTGACTTTTGTTTACACCCAAGACATGAACTGCCGTCTCCGAAATGAAAGTCCAGTTTTGTTTGATTCATCCAGCTCATCTCCCTCCCCACTCTAAGCAGACTTTTTCAGTCTTTATGCTGCAACAGCTGCTCTTAGTGTCAACCATTGGTGTGGATGGGTTTACGCTGGCATTAGGTCAGGTCAGGTGGGTCTCATAAAGCAGTGGTTCCCAACTGGTTCAGCCATGGGGGGCATCCAGATTTCTCTTTAGTACTTAGTTTAAGGTCCACACAGTTTAATACATTCAGCGTCATACTAGTTTGCTGTCTCTGTCAAGTAGCTGTCTGTTAGTTACTCACTCTATACCAGGAAACGGCACTTCAAAATAAAAGCTCTGCTGGAAATTCACTGTACTTCAGAATTAAGTGTGTTTTCTACAAACTTGACACGTTCATGAGTCAGTTGCTGTCCATTCAGAATGGACCTTTTTACATTGGTGCCAATTAGATACTGATTGAAATTGATACTTTTTCAAGTTATTATTTTTTGGGACAGCTGTTGAGCGTGACGGGAGAAGAGAGACGGGCTGCCATTCAGCAAAGGGCAGCAGGTTGGAATTGACCTTGTAGCAGCTGCGGTAAGGATGTTGCCTTTGTACATAAGACGCCTGCCAGTACTTTTTTCTATACAACAATTTTTCCATTAAAAAAGGAGTCAAATGTTAACTGGTGTCAAAACACTAGCAGCTGTACAAATCTGGCCAGACATTCAGTGCCAAGGTTCAATATTCGTCCCTCATACTGAAAGTGCCTTTCAAAATTATTTAAGAGACCGAGGTGACATCTTCACAGTGTTAGCTGTCAGGCCAACAAAGATCTTGATTTTACCTCGATATAAAACAGAGAAAAGCAGAAATATTCTCGATCAAAAAGCTGCAAGCGGAGAATCTTTGGCATTTGGCAAATGACATTAAAATGTATATTTCATCAAAGTTCTAACAAACAATCTTCTGTTCATAGACTACTTGTTTTTGCTCGTAGTCCATCCATCACTATAGTGTCAGCTTTCAGGATCCATACATCAGATGCACTCTAGTAGCTGCAGTAAGGCCAGGAGTATAAATCTACACATGTCCAATACGTGTGACACCGGGAGGACAGTGTGTGCTGCCGTCACATCAATATTTCAACACAAAGCCTGTTGTTCGGTGGAATGTAACCGAGGCCGTCCTCCACCCCGGGCGATCTCCGAACTAGACCATCGTGGCAAGAGCGATGCGGCCTGGGTGGCTGCGGCTGCACGTGCTGCTCCTGCACGCTGGCTACCACCAATGGGCCTCTAGCACTCTCTGACAACAACCCTGGCAAATGAGGCATCGGCTGAGAGACACACACACACACACACACAGAAAACACACATACACACACGCACAAACAAAAAATGCTACAGAGCCAACACACACACTGCCACCCTGCATCAGCACAAGTGTCAACCTCTTGTGTTGTGTTAGTGTTTGTGATTAAAGCTGCACTCGTCAGTGGGGATAAAAGAGGAGCTGCAACAGAAGGGGATTTCATCTCCAGCAGGAGAAACCTTGGGATTTCCACTCATCTGTCCATATTCAAACATTGATACAGGTCCAAAGTTAACAGAGAATGACGAACATCTTGTTCCCCAAACACTTCCCACAGCTCCTCCTGGGAAATCCCAAAGTATTCCCACTTTGTCTTATTGCCCCACCTGCGTTCTCTGGGACTAAAAGATCGTCAGTATTTAAATTCATCAAACCCCATCATTTTCGATGTGGATTACACCAACCATTAGTTCTTATTTGATTTATAAATTGGCACGATTTCATGATTCAAGATGGTGGCATTAGATTACTGGTTTTGTCCAAACAACACACAAGACTTAAATGGATAGTTCGGATTTTTTTTTTGAAGTGGTGTTGTATGAATTATTCCTTCATAGTCAATGTAACACCTACAGTAGATTGTAGTTGGTGTGCCCCATAACGGAAACTAAGCAATGTACTGCTGTGGATGGGGGGCAGCAGCAAAATGCATTTTAGCCAACTCACAAAACTCCCACTTAAAAAAAAAAAAATCAATCAAGTGGACGCCGCTTTACGTCACCATCAGACAGCCCTTTAGGGGCCGTACACATGCCGCGTTTTTTGCACCCTGAGATTCGTAGTCTTCAATGTAGACGTGCGGCAGGCGTGCTGAAAAGTCAGACTGACACCATCAGGGCACGCACACGTACCTAAGCGCCTATTTTTTAGGGTGCAACGGCTGTGCTCTGAGATAATCAAAGTTCAACTTTTGACAAGCAGCAGCGCGCACTGCACGTCATGTGACAAAGAACAACCAAACACAGCTGGCAGATATCTGTCTCTCCAACCGTAAAGATCAGTCTGTGATTAATATGGAGGAGACGTTGATCGTTTTAGTGCAGGGCTACTCAGAGCTTTACATCTGTCTCAGGGACAATGTTTTTGGTCCAATATATACTTACAAAACAGCGTCAGAAAGAAGATCAGCTCTGCACTCTGGATTTCTGATAAGTAGGCTGTGATAAGGTGCTGGTTATGGTCGCTTGGCAACCTCAGATGCAACCTGCCTCCGCGTCCTTGACAGGTGGGCATGAGAGTAGTGCCCAGCGCCCGACCTTGCGTTTGCCAGGTGGTTAAAGACACGGCATGTGCACAGCCCCTGACTGTGGCACTACATTTCCACAGTCATAGAAATTCCATGTTCCTACGCATAAGTGCAACTGCGCCGTGCACTGTATTACGCTGCAGATCAACTGTTTGTGCAGACTTTTAGTGGTTTGTGAAGGAGACAACAAACACAAAAAATTAAAAAAAAATTTGCAGAGGCAAACTGAACAGGCCGAAAGAGAGGCGTAGAAATTTGGAAGCTCTACGTTTGTCTCTGGGCTTGTCATTACGCACACAGTAATTTAGCCATCAGCGCTCTTCTCAGACAACCCTACAGTCAATCTGTCTTGGAAGGAGAATGTTTTGTTTCTAGCTGATACTTAAAATGTTCAAACATCTCTCTCTTGTTGCCATTTGAAGATGCAAATGTTTCCGGGTGCAGCTGTAAAGAGGTATCTTCAATGAAAACCACATTTGAAGGTGCCCATTGAAACATTATTCAAAACAGCAGTTGCCCCTCTCACCCTCTTACGGCCCCTCCATTAGCCGATCAACAGAATGAGCTCTTCAGATGGTCGTCTGACAAAACGTTTTGAGATGCCGTGCCTGTTTCTAGGGCAGACGGAATTCCGTGCGGTAATTACGGGGGAAAACGAAGCAGCTGATTCCATTGTGTGGTCTGATACACTGAAAAGGTCACTGATCTGTGGACTGAATGGATGCCTTGGGAATTACAATAACCCCTTTGTCTCCACAGAGGAACCATCCCATCTCACCTACTGTTCCCTTTCCATCTAATCAGTATGGAGAGGCTGGGAGCAGGAGAGATGACATTGACGAACCACAGTCCTTTCCCATAGAGTCGGGGGAAGGCATGCTGGGGGAAGTGTATTGAGTTATGCTGCCACCCCCTGCTTCTCGTTGGGCTGGGCTGCTGGGAAAATAGGCACGGAGAGGTTGAGGTCAGAACAGTCTAACACAGCTTCGGAGGAAACAGGTCCCCTCTGTTCCTATTATCATCCTCCGTCCTCTACATCTCTGCAAAACATGTCTGGAGTCTTATATGTCCTCCGGACCCAGGAGGGGAAAGATATGACTGACATGTTTTAATGAAAGAAAGATAAAAGTAGCCGTAGCCAAATGGCGGCCAGCCATAGGTCACAGTAAAGGGCAATGGGCTTTAAAGAAGCACCGGCTTTGACTAAAGTCTTATAGGTCACCGGTCAATACATAGGAATAATAAATGACTAGAATTCAGCCTGGCAAATTACTGTTTCTATCCTCAGAGTGGAGAGAGCCGCAATCAATGGGAATTAAATTTGGTGCCCGTGGTAAATTTGTAAGTAACAGGCGACACTTGGCTGTGGTTTATCTTGCTGCAAGGAGACACATTTGAAAAGAGAAGCACACGTTTCTGTACTTCAGTAGCCATTATATAGCGGACCGCACATGTAAGAAGAACAGTATGTGTTCCTCCACTTTTAATTTTCAGTGCAAGTCTGCAGCAGGAGTAAAGAGGGCTGGGTATCATTCTAATTTTTTTATGCTAGTCTCTCCACAATGCCTGAATTTTGGTGCTGATACAAAAATGCTGCATTTTCTATACCTTACTGGTTTTCAACGAACCCTTTTTTCATCAAACAAAAGACAAACTTTGAGCTGCTGTACAAGAACTTCACTGAAACAAATCAGAGTCTTAAAGTTGCAAAACTGTGGCCTGATTATCAGACCGAACTGCCGTTTCTACAGTGTTGATTTTTAATATTTTCCACGTTCATGGGTTGTTATTTGCCCAAACCACCTGCTGTCAGTTGCCCAGCGGTTTGATTGAATGAAAAACTCCAATTTAAGATTGACTATCTCTGTTAAATTGATTTGCAGCAACCTGTGGAGCAGCCTCAATCTCATTCAGGCATGTTCTCATTCTTGTGTCTATTTTTCTGAAAAGGGTCCAGCTGAGGACACATCACACTTCATTGCCCTCCCCACTCCTCATGTGCATGTACTATAATAACAGTGCTGTCGTGGTTTGCTAATATCAGCTGAGATGCTAGTGTTACGTTGTTGTTTTTTACCAGGAAGGCTAAGGTATGACCCGCCCTACTCTGCTTTATTGTTCTTACCCTGACATGTTTACGCTAACCCTAATCAATCTCACCTTCTGGCCTAAAATTATCCAATCCAGTCTGAGCTATCATGAACTGAGATGCTAGCAGACATGCTATGTGTTAAAAGCTGAGTGTGTTAAACTGAAGCCGACAGTGCTAATGTTACCTGAGATACTAGTGGAGGTAAGTTGGGGGAGGGCCGTTAGAGCTGAGTGGGAGGGCAATAAGGTGCAGCCGTAAGGGACCGCCGCCAGATATAGGGTGCGTTTCAAATCGCGTACTTTCCTCTCTTTCTCTGGCATTGTTGCTTGATACTTATGCCCTTTTATTGTTGATTATATTTATGTTTATTTTATTCAATTAAATAATTAATATCCCTATTATTACTAATGAATTGGTCATCAGTCACTTGAATGTGCTATCATCCATCACTGCAAATTCCTACACACTGTGGCTTTAAAGCCTTCCACAGGTCCAGAAATATCTGTATCACACAAATGGCCAAGTCTATTTCTGTGTCTTGGCTCTTTAATGAAGTAAAGTTTTAGACAGGGAATGAAGATAAGCGGCTCAGTAATGCACAGGCCTCTGGAGATTAAAGAGATTTTATAGGTAAAGCAGTTACCTGTTTACTGATTGCAGAGGCAGCCTTTGTTCCCTGTAAAAGATAAAGGTACAGCTGCCTGTGGCTGTTTAGGAGTTTTGCGATAAAGGCTGGCACCTCTGGGACGCCACAGTCAGAGTTGGTGGGTGAGCACACGCGGCGTGATGTCATCATCTGTCTGCCATCATCTGTGTTAACGCACAGTGACATGAAGCCTTATTTACAAGAAAGAGCAGGATGTGGAAGGAGAACAGATGATAGGAAGTCAGATGATTCACCCGGCGGTGACAGAACGGCGACGGCAGTGGGAGCAAAGTTCCTTCACTTCCTATGAAAAAAATATTAACTTGGGGAGTTTAAATCTGACTACAACTGACTGTAGTCCAATGAATAACACACTGCTGCGCCCCCTGCACCCACATCATATCTATACAGAAGTTTGCCAACCTCAGAGCGATTTACGTCACTGTTTGTCTAAAATTCTTATAGTTATTTATTGTAGGTCACTTTTTTTGTCGATCATGGATCAAGTTATTAAGTAATGTAAACAGCGATGCTCAGAGTGACATTATCACCCAACCCAACAGTTCCCTCTTTAGCCTCTTTTAGCTTGTTGTTTGGATTTACTCTCACTGCTCTCATTAGCCTCTCTTCCAACTGCAGCAGGAAGGTGCTTTCAGTGACATGTCCAGCACCAAGAAACAGGAAGTGTTATAATTTAGCTGCTCAAGAGCCAGCTATTTTTCACAGGGCTTAATGGAAACCAAAACAGGATTAAAGAAGAGACAACTATTCTTCAGGTGGCCAGAAACACATCGTCAAATGAATGCGAATGTTGCTCTGTGTCTGATGGACATGTGAATAAGCACCTGTTTGCTAGTATATTTGCCATAAAAGCTATAGAAAGGGATATTACAGCAGTATATATCAGTTAAAGACCACATAAAAGCTTTAACTTTCACCTGTCCAACAATTTTTCAAGTAGGAAAAATCACAGGAAGTGATGCGTTCTATGATCCCAGTTTTTCAGAGTGAACAGAAGAAGATCTCTATGGGTTTCCATCAGCAGTGAAAACCAGCATGGCCGACCTGAAATGATAGGCCACTAAACCAGGACACAAATTTCGGCAACACACAAAAAAGTAAAAGTCCTAGCATTGCTCACACTGTTTGACTGACAGGTGATCACTGCATAGCAGAGCAAAAGCACCCCGGCAGCCAACCGCTGAGCCGAGCCCAAGAAACGAGACTGCTTTCCAAAAATGACCTCATGGAAATGTAATTAACACAGGGTGAAATCATAAAATTAAAGGAAGTGCCATGGAGCTAAAGTGAATATTAAAAACAGGGAGGAGCTGCCGGTACGCCAGCAGGCCCAGACTTAATTAAAATGTGGTAGATGAACTCCTAAGCATAGGACATGAGGGGCTAAAATCACAAACACACACTTATATAGTTAGATTTTTTTAAATTTCAGTGTCAGTTTCTTTAAGAGCGGATGTAAGGGTAATGACAGTATGTTATATATGAGCTGTTAAGGTTATAAAATGTTAGTTTTCAGCACCTCACGGTGGTCTAAGTGGTGAATTATGTCCATTTTAAAGAAGGCAGAGAGGTCCCATTTAACATAGTGGCACAAAATACTGTCCACTCGGCTTTAGATTTGGCCTTCAAGGAGTGAGAACCAACTTTAAACTCCTTTAATCATATGAGTCAGAGTGAATTATTAAGCAAAAGTATGATTATCTGATGTTTTTAATAGATTCTTCTTCAATAATTTCGTCATAATAGTAAAAATGTTAGTTTTCGACTGTTTTTTTTAACCTCTCATATTCTGATCCTCATCTGAAGGTCACAGTTTAAGCACCTCGTCTTAAGGCAAATCTGCCACAGAGCTCTCTGTTGGGTTTTTTATGTGAACAGCTGATACACACAATGCTCAGAGCCCATATGGATGTGACAGGTAGGCTGCTGGAGTTGACTGCAGCCTGCTGCTTTCAACATCCACTGTTACCTGTGGTTACATTTTAACACATAGGCTATAATTAATGTTGGCAGATAAGTTGGTCACGTGATGATTTGCTCTTTCAGTTCCTTTTATTTAGATATTTTTCAGAGCACATAATGTCTCAAGCCTCACTGATTCCTCCCTGCACGCGTATAATCTAGTGTAACAAGCAGCTTCTCCTCCAGCTCTCGTTCCTCAGCCTGCAGGCAGCAGAGACCGGCCTGATGTCCTACCTGTGGAGCAGAACAGGTGACAGTGTATGTGCGCAACGACGGACACTCACCAAGTGATTTCAGTGCGCTTCGCCGAGGAAAAAAACCACGGAGTCCGAAGTTGGAGCTAGCCGCCAGCCACCATCTTCTGCAGGGACGAAGAAGAGTGCGTGCGGAGTGTCAGAGGGTCCGTGTGGTGCGACACATTACACTGCCTCATCACAGCTGACACCGCTGGACCCGCCGCGGAGTGGACACACCGCGCTCACAGCACACGGACCGCCGAGCGCTTCACTGTGCGCTCATTCCCAGCAGCAACAGGGAGGCGCGTCAGGTGCGCGCACTGAGGCCGGAGCGTACCGGAAGAGAAGGGATTTGGCCTTCAAAGTAAAAGCAGAGCAGCCGTCGAGATAGAGGAGAAGGGGAAAAACTGTTTTGATTATTTCCATGAGGAAAATGGAACAAATGGCGTCAGGATATGCACAGAAATAAAAAATAAATAATTTAAGTATTAATCCACAAATGTAGCCTAACATTTACGGCAAAACAAAACAACAAAAAGCTATATGTACTTATATATATTTTCATGATATTATAAATATTTTGTGAGTGATAATAATATGTTGCTCAGACCGACGATAATTATTTCCATGAGGAAAATGCAACCTTCTAGACAAAAACATATGGCATCGTGATATGCACAGAAATAAAATGTAAATACATTTTAAGTATTATTCCAAAAATATAGCCTAACATTTATGCCTAAAAAACAAACATTTACAGCTATATTAAAAATATTTTTATTATATTGTAAATATTTTGTGAGTGATGATAATATGTTCAGACCCACAGAGCTACACAGAATATATTGATTTCAAAATACATTCACTACAATATATGAATTCCTACTCTTTATGTCTAAAGGTAGCTTCTCTGTCTGACCTGAACCTCTCATTGTGTAGTATTAATAAAATTAAGCTTCACAGCTAAATAGCACATCATGATTCCTGCTTTTTCAGCTAAAAAAAAATCACCATGATACAGTGTAAAGCTTCAAGAATAGTATTTTAATAATGTTTTAGGTTCACTTATTCAGCTCAGTATAGATTTTGAGATTTATTTGTAGCCTATTGAATCGTACAAATATTATTTTTGTTATTATTATTGTTATGTACAAATAGAGGGTGGTGGTGCAGGAATTATACAGTTTTAAACAATTATTTAATAATGTAATAGTAATGATTTTAAAATATGTTAGATAGATTTTTAAAATATTTTTTTAATGCTACTATTTTTTTAATATTTTGTTTTATTTTGAAGTCACATTGGTACCGTTTCCTGTGTAACTCTGGCTCCTTTATCTTGCCGCTGCTGCTCAGAGGTTTGTACCATTGTTTTGTCTCAGTCAGGGGCGCGCTGGTCACACTCCAGTGTTAACAAATGGAATCGCCTCTTCACCTGTCGTTTGATAGAATTCGATCACAAGTTAATTTCTCCTCAATTCTAAATTATACGGATAATTTATTTTATCTTTCATCTCCATTCTTTCTTTCATTCTTATTGCAGAGACAATAAAACGCACTGGCACATGTGATGTGGATACTGCCACCTTAAATAGAAGCAGAAAAACAGTGGTGCACTAAAAACACAGGCTGTCATGGTTTCAGTCAACAGGCCTTTTTACATTCTCATAAGTAAATGATGACAGCTACAGTTGCCGCCCAGCATTAACCCACTGACACACCTGCACAATCACACAATAACCTCACAATCTGGCACAGAGAGCTCCAGGACATTCAGATGAAATACATCATACTGATAACTATTCAGCCTAAGCAGACACATTGGGTCCTGGGATTATTATTAAAATATCAAACATATCAAAGATAAAGATGACAGCAGTGGTCACTTTAACCAATGTCAGTCCCTCGAGGAATGTTGGCATAACATTCTGGTTTCTTTCTTCTGAGGATGTTCAAAGCCTCTCTCTGCTCTTTAGACGGCAGCAAAAAGAAGACATGGAGAAGCTTTATCTTTGCTCCAGGTGAGCGCCTTCACAGTGTCTCTGAAGGTCAGACACAAACAGATGGAGGTTTGCCCCCCTGTTGCTTTAAACTCAGTGTCTGACCTTTGCTGCCACGCCTGTTTACTCACTGGTTGCTACTTCTGGCGACATTTAATTAGTAATTTTTCTATTTGCTTCAATCTGGCTGTATAATTGGGCCGTAGTGACTTTGCAATGGTCGTGGTGTGCATGTGGGCGATTAATGCTTTCCCCCATGATTTCACTTATACTATTAAAGATATAAATATTCACTAATGCATCGTACATATTACTATTAGGGTCTTATTGTTGAGCTATTATATGTGTATGCTATTCCTCTGTGTGTAACATTAGTTGATTTAATTCTCTTCATATAGTGTACATTTAAAATTTGCACACCTATGATACTGTCAGTCTACTTTCTAACTATATCAGTCAGTTAAAATGAAGCGTAGATCACATTTTGTCATTTTGAATGATATTTCCCCCTCTTCTTTCTTACTCAGTGGTTATTAGAGATGTGCGTTGCTTCCACTGTGACTCTGCGCCTTTAGCACTCTGATATGTTCCTCTGTAAGTATCCACAGAAAGGATCTTGTGGCCCTTTAGAGGATGAGCAGTGTGTGTGGATCACTGAGTGTGAATATTTATTGCAACGGAAATGGAAACAACATGATCGTAATGTTCTTGTAATGATTTACTGGCTCAGAAACTACAGAATAATGCACAGACCTCATTGTCTCAGTGTGGTTATTATAGAATATAAGTTACCAAGTAATACTATTTTCTGAAACAGCCTGCACATATATCAATATATAGATATAATATAACAGTAAAATACTTTTCAATTTGATTGCAATTAATGTTGATAACAGTGGATATGCCATACAGTGTACATACAGTGTAAGAGAGCATATTGCTTTATTGCAAAAAACACTGGCAATAAATAAAACCATTTGTTAATTGATTAAAGATTAATTGATTTTGCTCCCTGTCAGCAGGTGACACACACCTGGCCAGTTTAGTGAGGGATGTGTGTGAGGTGGTAAAAGACTTGACTATAACATATATATATATATATTAATATTAAATATAATATAATCTTTGGAGTGACGACTATGTAAATCAACAGCACAATAACAGCAACGCCCTGAAGTGAAGTCATAGATGTTTTAATATTATAATTTCCAAGTTTACCCAGTAAATACCGGAAGTAGAGTAAATACGCTGTTAAAATAAAACTGAGAACGTCAATGTTGACGGTCTCTTCTGCAACGACAGCTTTCACAACCCCCCACGGGTACGTTGCGATTCATTTCGACATATTCCCTCAAAATGTGCAAAGAAACAAAGTGAAATAATGTCTTAATATCCACACTATATAAGATATCTACGTGTATGTATAAAACAAAGCTTTTATTTTGAAGGGAATACACGGACTTCCGCCTACTCATTTTAATATACTTGACGACGCCATCTTGAGTCGGGACAGTTTCTTCGTGAACTTTTAAAGCTTTTACAACTTCAGCCGACATCGTGAAATAAACCAACATGGGAGCGTGTTTGGCCGTGGGTTCCCTGGCCAGTTGTGTAAGTAAACATTTACCGGTTGTTGTGTCGCTTTTTAACAAATGTACACTTTGTAGTTTTAACATTGTTGTGGCTAATTTGGCTGCGCGTTGTTGAGCTAAGAAAACACTGCGTTGTGATGTCGACGCAACGTAAAGTGAAACTAGCGATTAAAAGCTGATGTTTTACCGCAGACGTAACTTTGTGTGTGATGTGACAATACATTTACTTTAAATAGTTTAACACTAGTTACTGTTTTAATGGTGCATACATATTAAAGCAAGATAAACTTTGTTACATCAATTTGAAATGCGTCTTCCCCTGTGAGGAAGTAGTAAAAATAAGCAACCCAAATATTTAAAGTTTTGTGAACGTTATATTCAACTTAAACTGACTTTTAAACCGGCTAAATGTATTTAAATATATATATAAGATGTTTAAAATGTTAATTTTAATAATGCTCATACCAGATATGTGAATATAGGTTGGTGTGAGAGCAGCAGGGCGGTCTGTGCTGTCATATCACTTAATGTACAGTAACGATAAACTTTCAGGCCAATTTCCACCGTCAGTATTTTCACATGACTGCAGTCAGATAGTAATATGAACATAATGTCACGCTGTCTGTTAGATATACAAGGTGTTTTGTAGAGAGGCGCATTTCCGGGTTTTACCCAGGCTCTGAGGCCGTCCCATTTGGAGTAACGTTAGGGCGTCACTGTTTGGTTTCTCTGTCCTTGTGCTCATCTTAATCTGTCTTGTCTTGGTTTAAATTTGATCCTCTTGTTATTTATTTACCACGTTTTATATTTTACAACATATAATTGCAGTTCGTATATCTGATGTCTCTGACACTGATGAAAGACAAGCTTTTGCAGACTGTGAAAAGTCAAGTGATCAAGTGATTGTAGGTCAAACAAACCCATATCCAGAAGATCCAGCTGCTGCTTCGTCAACTTATAATCATCAGCTGCATAATAACAATAAAGGAAGATTCCAAATACATCAAAAACAAGGTTATAACCATCTACCAAACAGGGGAAGGATACAATTTCCAAGACAGTGAGTATTCCTCGTTACACCAAAGTGCAAGCCAAAATCTCAAGGCACCCCTGTAACTGTATTCAAGAATCCATTTTAAATGTTTTACGATTACACCAAAGCACCAATAACGCATCCATTTAAATGTGAAATAATGTAATATAATACAAGATAATATGATGTGTCACACACTTATAGTTCCCTCACATGAATGGCAACAAATAGGTTCCCTGTGAAGGCTTTTAAATTAAAATAAATCAAATTACATTTTTTTAATCAGGAAATGGGTGTGTACAACACACTGATACAGTCAGTTAAAAATTCATTCACACATTTTGTATAGGTGCAGTTGAGTACTGCAATAATAACGTGCGGTCATCAGAGAATCCCAAGGCACATCTGAATTTGCATCATGGCACCATTTGAGAACCACCGCAGTAGGTCACTAATAAAAGATGCAAGGATGTGTGGCACAGCTGTAAGTTTGATCACAGGTAGACAGATCAAATTTAAAACAATATCTAGAGGGTTTTTTTTTATCTATATTATCATATTTTCAATGTATTCCCTTCACTTTTTCTGTGATTCAGTGTTGGGCCTGGACATCAGTAGCAATTTTTAATAGGATTGCCATATGTTTCAGTATTGAAAACAAGACAATTTAAAGATAAACTTCTCAAATGTTAAAGGCTCAGTGTGAAGGATTAAAGGCAATATATTTGAAAGAATGGAATACGGTATAATAAGTGTGCTTTCTGTGGTGTATTATTACCTGAAAATAAGAGTTGTCATGTCGTCACCTTATGATGAGCCGTTTATATCTGCATAGGAATAATTCAGTTCTCAGTAGAAACTTCCTGACTGTGTGGATCTTAAGTAATCAGAGAAAAAAGGTGAGCACATATAAGCAGGTGCTGAGCCATCAACCTGTCTGAAACCAGCCACACACCATAGCAGAAACACTGATTTGTGACGTGAAACTGCTTTATTTAGTGTTTTAACCAGTTGTTATCACCTGGTCTGTTTGTTTTGGAGTAGAGGAGGCCTTTGTGGATAATTTGGCTCCTGTTAAAAACCTTCTGATCAATTAACACTGAAGAGTTGACACACAGCACATTGGAGAAGTTTCAGCTGGTTGCAAACTGCAGTCCTCACAGCTAGATGCTACTAAATCTTACATACTGCTCTTTTAAATTGTCAAAAAGCAAGCAGCCATACCTAAAATTATTATTGCACAAATTAATATACAGAATTCTGATACTCTTAAATCGGCAAACATTAGATGCCAGCTGTCAGTCCCTGACTGTTTCTGATACTGGATGCTGCAAACAATTTGTTGTGCAAGAGACGTATTGTTGTTTGATTCGCAGACCTTTTTTTTTAGTCTTACAAAATAAGACATGTAAATGGCACCTTGTATTTGTGATTTAATTTTTAATATCCTTTGTTACCACCATGAGTGAACTTGAAGTTGTGATTTGTGTAGTTTTTGTCTTGGCTGTATTTATTAGAGTTATTTTTAAGAGTTGGTTGTTGCCAAGGCAGTAATGCTTTGGCAAGTGTGAACCATGGCAACTGTATTCTTCTCGTCACGGTCACAGTGTTTACACCAAAGGCCTGTGTACTCTGGTGCATATTTAGGGATGGATGGCTGATCTCAGCTACAGTGCCTCAGTGCTTCAAACATCTCTCAGCAGTCTGTGTCTGAATCATGCAGGAATCCTCAGTGATCCTGTCCACGGCGCTGGATGAGAAACAGAGAGGGAGAGCAAGCCTGATTACTGCTGCTGTAAATCATCATTTGTCTTTGCTTTTCTGGAAGCGTGTAAAAGAAGGAGAAAGATGGTTGCCCTGACAGCAGACACACTGTTATTTGTTTTGTTTTTTCCACCCACCGCAGTTGTTGCAAGCCATGCATGCATTACCCTGATTATCCCGCCCTTGTCCTTGAGTTTAATAAAACATATGAATCTGTACGAATGCCCAGGCTAATCATCTCCCTCGTCTGTTCTCTAGGCGTCCTGTTTGTGCGGCTCGGCCTCCTGCCTCCTGTCGTCATGCTGCCCGTCAACGTACAGCTCCACCATCAGCCGGCTGGCCTTCTCCTTCCTGCTGCTGCTCGGGACCATGGTGTCTGTCATTATGATTCTCCCAGGCATGGAGGAACATCTTAAAAAGGTACATCAAATGAGACTAGATTAGATCAAATTTAATGGGCCACACTGGGCTGTTACATAAGACACCTTTAATCGTTTCATAAGACCCAAGTATCTTTGAATTTTCTCAGCCCACATGTCATTTCCAATTCGAGACGAAATAGGAAAATAATTCAAATTAGTTTCATAAGGCTGTAACCCAGCAACAGTGACACTGTAGAGCGGCTGGACAGGATGCTCGGATTATGTGTTTATTCTTCTACCAGCAGTCTCTCTTTTTTAAAGATCATCCAAATTCAAAAAGCTTTCCCCTTGACCCAGTTTAATCCTTAGTTCATTGACCCATTATCTCCTTTGTGTGCTTCACACTGTCAGATTCCAGGTTTCTGTCTTGGTGGCTTGTCCATACCTGGCATAGAGAACAAGGTGAACTGTGACATCATTGTGGGCTACAAGTCAGTGTACCGCATGTGCTTTGCCATGGCCTGCTTCTTCTTCCTCTTCTCCATCATCATGATCCGAGTGCGCAGCAGCAAGGACCCCAGAGCCGCCATCCAAAATGGGTTCGTTCGTATTGTGCACCACAGCCTCAGCACCACAGTCGTATACGATGAAGGCATACTGAACTCTGCTGGCCAAACGCGGGGGCTGCACCTGTAAGACTGTAGTATCCTTGTTCTGTACTTCTGTACTTACATTAACCTTTTCTCCTCTCAGATTCTGGTTCTTCAAGTTCCTGATGCTGCTTGGCATAACTATAGGCGCTTTCTTCATTCCAGAGGGCATGTTTACTACAGGTATGAAGCCCAGAGCTGTTATCAGAGTCTTTATTTATCAGTTACTTTATTGCCAGGTTTCTATTTATTTAAACCGAGCATACAAGTACGCTCTGATTTAAGGTTAGACTGAAAGCAGCATAGATGTAGGTGTAAGTGTGTTGAAATCTTTTCTACCACCAAACTGTCAAGAACCGAAAGCTTCTCTTTTCTTAATTGTGATCAGAAAGTCTGTGATTTAAATGTCGACTTTCAAATTTGATCATTTTCTTTCGGCAGTATGACTGCTTCTGTTTATATAGCTTGTACATTTTTAGAGCTGATTTTGAGAAGGTAGGTGGCGGACGTTGTCACTATGTTGGCTTATCGTCAGTTTGGGTTCATGGTAAACAACTACTTGTAATCATCAAATAAAACTGCACTTCATGTTGTAGAAGAAATGTTGAACTTTCAGTCGTCTCTTCTGATCTTGTTCTTGTATGAGCTAAAAATCAGTTCATATATAATATAATGACCAGAACTGATCATGTTGACCTACAATGACACATCCTGTAGTGATAGTTCTGCTTTATGGTTTGGTGTTGTCAATGAATGCCTCTGTCACTGCACAGCCGAGTAACCCTCTAAACCCAAATCCATTTCTGTCTGCTCTCAGTGTGGTATTACTTTGGCGCCGTGGGCTCTTTCATCTTCATCATCATCCAGCTCATCCTGCTGGTGGACTTCGCCCATTCCTGGAACCAGGTCTGGCTGGAGAAGGCAGAGAATGGAAACCCAAAGTGCTGGTTTGCAGGTAGAACGACAGCACACTCCCTCATTTACCCCAGTAAACCTTTAAGTGCAAGTTTAGAAGTTAGTGTTTGTCCGATTTGAAAGGCAGTGCCTGTATTCTAGGTTTCAGAGCGCAGCATTGCTGTACTTTGTAGTTCTGCTGTGGAGGATTTCAGGGATCTGGAGGAAATGTATTTGACCAGCATATCAGACAAACAGTCAGGAGCAAGTCCATTACAAGGTTTAAAAACTAAAAGCAAATGAGTAATGACATTTGTTTTTCTCCCAGGTCTACTTTTCTTCACCATCATCTTCTATGCCCTGGCCTTCACTGCTCTTGTGCTCTTCTACGTGTTTTATACCCAACCTGACGACTGCACTGAGCACAAGATCTTTATCAGCCTCAACTTCATATTCTGCATCTTTGTGTCCATCGTGGCCATTCTGCCCAAAGTTCAGGTAATAGAAGACGGACGTTGATGACTATTTTCAGACTGAAGCTACTAAATGTTCATATTTTGTGCCCTAATCCTTCACGTATAATATGCCACCAATTATGTGTGTATATCAGCAATTAATGAGCATAATTGCTGTTTGATGCTGAATCTCAAAGACAAGCTTATATGGAATTAACATTAGTCCTAGCTGTGACCTTTTGTTATCTCTGCACGCAAGGACAAAATCACTTGACCGCTGAGGAGAGTTTTGTTCTACAGGCACAATGATTTATTTTCTGACTCAACCCCATACCATTATCTCTACAGGAGGTTCAGCCCAGCTCAGGCCTGCTCCAGGCCTCCATCATCACCCTCTACACCATGTATGTCACCTGGTCAGCCATGACCAACAACCCCAGTAAGTCCGATGAATCTGAGTCGCAACACGACTGACAAAAGAAACAAAGAAAACAAACCCCTGTAGCTGCAATAATTACTACTTTTCAACTTTTTTTAAACGTCATATTCATGTTTTTTCGAACTCAGACCGCAAGTGTAACCCCAGTCTGTTGAGTTTGGTCCAGCCCAGCAGTCCAACTCCAGCACCAGGGCCTGCTCCTCCTACCCCAGCCCCTGGAAACACCCAGTGGTGGGATGCACAGGGCATCGTGGGACTGATCATTTTCTTGTTCTGTACTCTTTACGCCAGGTATGTTTCTTATATTGCTGGTGTTTTTAGGCTTCATGTTGTCGTGATGAGTTGCCTGTATAAGAATACACTTTTAGAAATAGTCATGTGAGATGACCGAAACAAAAAGCTTATTTGGAAATAGTTAAGTTTACTTTTGCAACACATAGTACTATAATATAAGCTAAGGGAGGGCAACAACAACCCAAAACAGGAGGCAAAAGACGACAATAACCCGACAGTCAGATAATTGAAAGAGTCAGAGAGGAAGTTACGAAATGAAAAGTGATTTATTTACAAATGTAACACAAGGTTCTCCAAATGTGACAAAGTGGTTGTGCCAAATAAAAAAAGCCAAGATAACAAACTACTAACCTCTACCTCTTAAACAAAACACAAACTAATAACCTAACTCTCTTATCCTAAAAAAAAGAGCTTCACCAAACAAATACAAGGACGGCAGCAACCTAGTGTTTCTAACCACAAAATAACTACGTGAAGGAGATGTCTAAGGTACCCGCTCACCTACTGTCCTCAAACTCCTGCCACATACGTTTAATTTCTAACAACTTAATTAAATCGGACGGCCGTTGCCCGTCTGCTAATCAGAAGATCAGCGGTTCGATCCCAGGCTCCTCCAGTCGAAGTCAAAGTATCCTTGAGCAACACACTGAACCCCAAATTGCTCCTGATGGCTGTTCCATTGGTGTGTGAGTGTGTCAAAAAACTGAGTAGGCAGGACGCTATGCTGGCTCTATGCATGCTTAAATGACTGTTTATTTAAATGGAGTCTTGTGGCCGTGGCAATAGCAATTTGGAGGCTGTTGCTAATTTAACAAACAGGACCTTACTCTATAGCAAAAAGATCTATTTCTGTAGGGATCCTTTTCATAATGTATTGTTGTCAGACACTTCCAATAACAAGCCGAGCCTGTCAGTGGCAAATACAACCACTTAGTAGTGACTCATTACATTGCAGCCTGTTTGCCTCTGCCAGCTGCAGCCCTGCCGCTCCATAGTAGATCAATTTCAAAAAACTAAACCTGCTACAGCATAAAGAAAGACTGAGTTGACACAAACCTCCAGGATCAAGTTCAACCTGGAAACATGGAGATCTTTATTAAGAAGAAATTATCAGCATGCAGAATTAGAAAGAGATGGTCGTTAACTTTGGTCCTGCCATTTGCTCTCGCTCGCCGTAGTATCCGCTCCTCCAACAACACCCAGGTGAACAAGCTGATGCAAACTGAGGAGGGCCAGGGTCTGACCGCCGACATGGTGGTAGAGGAGGACGGAGTCCGACGGGCGGTGGACAACGAAGAGGACGGCGTCACCTACAGCTACTCCTTCTTCCACTTCAGCCTCTTCCTGGCCTCCCTCTACATCATGATGACCCTCACCAACTGGTACAAGTGAGTATCTGTTTTTTGTTGTCCTCTGCAAACCCTTTCAGACTTTCTGCAAAACTGACTTCTCTCTGGTTTTGCTTTGGCTCACTAGGCCAAACACCGACTACGACACTATGCAGAGCACCATGCCGGCCGTGTGGGTGAAGATCTGCTCCAGCTGGCTCGGCCTGGGGATCTACCTCTGGACCCTGGTGGCCCCGCTGGTTCTCCCTGACAGAGACTTCAGCTAAAAACGATGAAGTCTGACAACATGTGGCCACTCGCCTCTTGCTATTTGCACCTTGGAGAAAGATAGCTTTAGCCTCAAATTGATTGATTTGCTTCCAACTCCACTTGGAGAATGTAAAAGTTAATACGCTTAAATGTTGATTGTTGTAGCTCAAGTTGAAACGAGCAGTTGTGCAGGAACGTAAAGTTGTTTGAGCTGAGCTTTAATCACACATTCCAGTTTTTCCACCTCAGGTTGTTTTTTTTATATTTTTTTCTTCCACTGTTACAAATATTTTAACAGAGAGCACTACCTGCCTTTTACAGGACAAGACCAATCTAACTGTTCGGGGAACATTTTGATATTTTAGCTTTGGTTCACTACATGTATGTTAGCTGTTCCTACTGAGCTTTCACTTTGATTTTAAGGAAAGGTATCCACATTTTTTTAGATGAACTCTTTCCTACTTATGAATTTTATATGACACAGCTTTGTTCTGTTGCCTGATTTTATAACAAGAGTGCCTTATTATATTTTTCACACAAGCTATTCAGGAGGACGTTTTTGATATCTTTTAAAGGGATGTTCTGTCTTCACTGTTAAGTTACTTCCTCAATATAATGTATGTTCACTTTTCATTATAATCAATAAAGTTGACATTGTTTAATGTCTTTAATCCGACTGTATGCAACATTTCTGTCCTGTAGGTGGGGCTGTTGTCCATCAAGTTAGACTCCCTATGTAGGATAGGTCTCATTATGCAGAGTGCATTTGTACATGTGTGTTGTAACCTGTTCTTTTTATACATTCGACTTTGTGAGTCGGCCCGTGTTTTCTTTAGAGGAGGCAAACACAATGTCATCAAGTCTGCAGCAGGGATTTCCAAATGCTTCACTGCCTTCCCTCCATTAATCACATGATCCTGCTAAAGTGTGATTTATTGTGCTCCTTCGATGCAGGATCCCCATACACACACACACACACGCACACACACACGCATTTGGCAAGTAATGCAGAGGGAATGTGTTTTCCCCTATCACAAGATCAGCATGAGCAGGGGGGCTGAACACAACACTTCATTTTCCTTCACAATATTCATTCAAGACTTGTGTTGGGGAGGAACAACAAATGACCGGCCTGTGACGTCGTGCTTGGACATCCAGAAACATTACTGTGTACATTTCTACCCAGATAGTCAGAATCTATTTTCTTAAACATGAGATACTCTTTATGATGTCCGCTGCTTGTTTCTGTTTTCTAATCTGTTCCTTTTAAATTACACATAAAATCAGTTTACATGCATTATGAGCCATCACACGACAACCAGATTTTAGTCTCACTAAAAATATGTAACAACAGAATATCACAGAAGACAAAAAATATAACTAAATATACGATACAAATATAAACATGCAGAGCAAAGTTGAGGAGGAGCAGCCATCTTGGTTGTATGCTGCAGATTCTGTACGTGCAGCAGATGTGACAACTTCTGGTAATGTCAGTTTGATTACTCTCAAGTTGTCATAATCAAGACAACCCAAACAATGTCAACTTGTCATTACAAAAACCGAATGACACTTAATGACAGCAGTCATAAACGTTTATGACATGTACATAATGTTTGTGACAGGTTCATGACAGTGTCATGTCACCCTTATGTAGATACCTTCATGTAAAGTGTTACCCAATAAGGTTCTGGTGGTTTTTACTGGAAGTGTCAAATATCAACAGAGGTCTCCTCTCTGAAACAGGTGATAAAAAACACTGAATAAAGCAGCTTCACATTACAAATCATTGGTTTTCCTACACTGTTGAGCATGTCAGAGACGGTCATAAGCCTGGCACCTGCTGATGTGTGACCACCTTTTTTCTCTGATTACTTAAGATCCAGATGTTCAGGAAGTAAGAGATCACTTCCTCTTCAAAACGCCTGACCTGCTGATTTAAAACAATAGAAACACTGAGTAAAACAGTTTCACATTGAATGCTTTGATCACAGAGGGGCGGCCAACGCTGGTGCCCGACATGAGAACACAAATGGCCCTATCCAGAGCCAGTGTTTGGTTTGTCTGTTCTGAGCTACTGTAGAAACATGGCAGTGCAGCATGGCGACCTCTGTGGACGAGGACCCGCTCCTTATGTAGACATAAACGCCTCATTCTAAGATAATAAAAATATGATTCTTCTTTTCAGGTGATACACTAAATTAAACCTTTTTTCTGCCAATATAACCCCATAATTCCTACACTCTTGACCTTCAAGTTTCACCCCATAAAAGATGAAGCCCAGAGGTAACATCAGGGAACAGTCAGTCCCTCTGAGCTGATCTTGACATACCGAACACCAAGCAGGCTAATTTGGCACAGTGACTGCTTATGAGTAATCTCTCTCTTGGCCCAATTTCTTTCTCCAGAAATCCAGCCTGCTCACACAGGTAGCATTTAATGGTTAGTGACGTGCAGGTACACCCCTGTTATACCTTGGCACGTGAGCCAAGTTGTGATCTGGCCCACATTGTTCCGGCTGACGGTGACAGTGGTAGTCCCCGGCCCAGCTGTGAGCAGCGAGCTGACCTAATGCTGTTACATAAAGCTGAATTAGGCTCTGATCAGTTGCATAAGCCAGTTATAGGATCACACTCTCATTGGGAGCTCATTATGCTCCTTTGCCTTGGGGGACCTTCGCCATCACCATCATCAACAGCAACCGCACCCCTCCTCCTTGGAGGGCAGGAAACACCTGGCAGCCAGGTAGAAAAACAAGCCAAATGGAGCCCTGACACAGGGAGGTTTGTATGGGCAGCCAGCCCCAGTAGTCTTCATTAGACAGCTGCATGATGTTTATGTCTCACTTGTTATCACAGGTTTAATAATAGCGGACATCACACACATTCACACAATGTGATGAGGGTGTGATTAGATATTAGATAGGAATATTTAACAATTCATTTTGTTTATTTGTGTGTGTTTAATTATACATTTTTGTCTCCTTGTATGTTAAATGCAGTTTAAGAGACTTTCACACACTGACAGTCAAAAATATTTCTAAGAAATAAAAGTGGACTTAATAGTAGGACATGTAATAATATTAATAATATTAATAATGACGACATGAAGCTTTTCTTAATATTTGTGTTTCTAACGTTACCGTAAGGGGGCGGGGTCTCGCGGTAGTGCGCGTGGGTTTCAGGCAGCCACGTGCAGCTGTGGCGGGATGTTGGTAGTGTCAAGCTAACCGGAATTACACGCATACAACCCGGAAGTCAGGCGACTTTATCTTCAGAATAACTGCGGAGAAATTTGACAACGGACAGGTTTGGTGACTTTCTATGAACACAGCAGCCTTGATTATTCTCGTGTGACTCGTGACGCATTATATGTAACGTTAATAACTATTAGCCCGCGTTTCGTAGCTGTATCTCTCTTGTGTACATACGCTTGTATTAAGTTAATGGCGTTGTATTATTTTCACGTTTGAATGTTAGCGTTGCGTTTTTGTGTTCCCAGGCTTTTGTGGGAAAAGTTGTGCCCGGAAACGCTGTGTTTCCCGTCAGCCACACATTGACATGATGATGCTAGCGCGGTGGCAAATTGCAGCATCAACTTTCAAGAGGATTCATTCCGTCCCGCTGCCACCACAGCATCTGGACCGGACCCCTCACAGCGTTAGCCGGTATCAGCTAGCCAAGCTAAGCTAAGCTAAGCTAAGCTAAAACACGATATGAACAAGTACAGCAGAAGTGTACTGAGAGAGCAGGGAGCCAGGTGTCAGCAGCTGGAGGTGTTATGGTGAATTAGCATAATTACAGTTGACTGAGGTGTTGCTGAAGATGCCAGTAGCATTGTGTCAAGCTAGCTGAGGTGAAACAAGGCGTTTCCGGTTGAGAATGTAGCCGTTAGCTATGGAGACACGACGCACTCAGTGAAGCTACGACCGAAAACAGTTGAATGTAGTTAGCAGTTAACGCTACATAAAAGTTAAATAGCCGACTCACACACAGGAAGAGCGTATGTTGCTTCAGTCTTCGAGCCCCGCTTACCGTCACGCCCCAAGCCTTGTCTTTTCCCTGCTTTTACTCTGAAGGCCATCTCTGGACATTTCCTGCCTGGTCTTGACGAACCTGCGCTGCCTTGACGCAGCTGGTGGAGCCGTGGCCGCACCGCAGAGAAGTGAAGTTGAGCATCCTGCAGGTAACGTAAGCTCACACATGCTGTCAGTGAGGCGATGATGGGAATATCAGCATTTATTCTGCAGCTTTATTTCATTGTGATATGTTACAGTGCGTGGCGGGACGGGTGATATCATTCAGCATGTTTTTCTTGTCGCTATCTGCTCGGAATGGTGAGATAATGGTAGCTAGCGTTGGGATGGACAGCGTGACCGGAGCTCAGAGGGAGTGATGTCCCGTGTCTGTGATGTGTCTTCGGCTAACGTGTTTGAAGGGTGTCCAGCTACCTGAGCTCATCCTGGGCTTGTCCATCCCCAAAACTGGCTTCATTCATTGTTTGAGAGGGAGGAGGAGGTGGAGAGCTGCGGCAAGCCAGCCATACTTTTACCCAGCGAGACAGGAAGTGGAGAGATTTCGTGTTCAAAATAAACGTCTTGATTTTGCTTCTTTTAATAAAATGGGCTCCGGGCGCAGTTGGGCGTTTAGGTCAGCTGAGATGATGTTGAAATACTCGTGTTACAATACAGAGCAGGTCCTGATATCAAACACTAGCATGGGGAGAGATGCTTGGTGTTGTGATGCAGCTTCATTTTGAAAGCAGGTTATTTGGATGCTGTGATGTTCCTGTGAGCTTGACGCTGATTGTAGTAGCAGAGCTGCATGGCTCTGTCTGTGGTACGATGTAAAACACAGAGTAGTCTGACTCCACGGTTGCTCAAATGTTGGCTCAATCAATATTGGCCAGTAGTGACGCTGCTGCTGCTTTATAACCCAGGGGTGCAGGTGTTATGTGTCTCAAATATGTGCAGCTGTCGCCTGTCACCCGGTTACACCATGATAACATCTTAAAAAGAGACTGTTACACACAGGTGTGTATCATATATATATATATATATATATATATATATATATATATATATATATATATATATATATATATATAGTAGTAATGGCTTTGGGCTATTGAGCAGTTGTGTTGCAGTGGGCTACATCACCGCTATGCGCCCCGTTTGTAGCAAACCAGCCTCCATTCAAAAAATTGGCACTTTAATATATTTTATTAATTCGGCTGTGAGCGCGCATGCCCGCTCTGAACATGACGTTTTATAAACTATAGGTGCTTTTTTAGCAAATAAATCACCCACCAACTAGCACTAATTTCACCCCTGTTTTTATGTCGTCCAGCCATTTCTGTGCACTTATTTTGCACTGTGAGAACCAGCACCAAATGTCCATATTTACTGTGTTTATGAATGCCGAATGAACAAATAGACCCTCGATGTATATAAAATACTAATATGTATGTTTTTTTTATACATGCATTTTGTTGAGAAGCACATTTAGGCTAAAATGCGTGATTCGTTTAACGGACTTTGGCAACAGAAAACGAAACCTGTGGGCTCCAGCACTGCCTGCATAATGCCTTCCTGCTGCTCGGACATTTCTGCCTAACCTGCTTGCAAGGAATCCAACATGACATCATGCGTGAGAAACAGTAGGCTACCGTTCAGGGCGGATTTTGTGTGTGTGTGTGTGTGTGTCTGCAGGATCAAATCGCCTATAACATTACATAATCACAACTGAGCTTAAATTGGTGGGCTGATTTGGATGTCAGTGTTGTGGCCAAGTGGATAAGCTTTACCCATGTTTCTGTGGATTTTGGCAACCCTGGTGGTTTTACTATTTGTATTCCCGGTTGAACTCAAAACAAATATGCATGATGATGATGATGGTGGTGATGATGGTGTGCCTACAAAGAGCAAGAGAATGACCTACTGTACGGATCAACGCTGCAGCCCCAAAACACTCCTCATTGCAATGATGTCTGCTGGATTAGAGGGCATCTGAGGACAGCTGTGGCTGGCAACATTGCTCTGTTACAAAAACACTTGATACAACAAGGCTTTTTTATATTCATTTCCTCCATGTGAACTTGATTGGTTTATCATAAGATTTAGAGTAAGATTATTTTCCAACGGATCAGAACTATATCTGAATGGGTGTACTGTATTTGATCAATATGATGCATTGTTTGTATCATACTGCCAGCATGGGAGGGCGGGAGCATTGTCTGCAGATGATGATTATTTTCATTGATGAATCTATTAATCATTCTTTTTTATTATTCTATTTAAAAAAAAAAAAGACAGAATAAAGCAAATCCTGACATTAAGGAAGTCGGAGCCTGCAAATATTTCACATTTTTTCCTCGATAAATGATTAAAAATCAGTTATCCAAATTGTTTTGATTAATTTTTCTGTTGATTAATTATTAGATTAACTGACTTGATATTAGTTTCGAATGATCATTTTAAATCTTGTAATACAAGAAAGATTTCTTGTTAAAATAAAAAAGAAACAGGGCAAATATTTTGTTGTCATGATGGCAGCAATGCACCGCTGTACATCACAGATAGTCAGATGCTTAGAGTACAGTGATTTCTCTATCATTGCACTGTTACAATAAAGTCTTAGTGCTTGCAGTGCATGTGCTCTCATCCCTTAACTTGAACTTTAGGCTTCCCGTCAGTCCATCATGTCGTCCTGCTGTCACACTCCGTCGTGATGGGTTCAGATTTTTGCCGTTCTTTTGTCAGACTGAGAATTTCTATCCTCACACCAAGGCTCCATGGAAAAGCCAGTGGCTGTGACTGTGGTTGTTTATGATCATTTTTCTTCCCCTGACGTTGTCCTTCACCTCAGGAAGGATGCACAGGGACACAACACTCCACAACTCTGTGTTCCAGCAGTCAGGTTTGATGCTGTGTCCCTGCATCAATCACTCACCCAGATGATGAACAGGAGGCAGCTCCTGTCGTTTGTTGTTGTAGACGGACTGGTCAGGGAAACACTGACCTCGTGCATCTTTTCAAATCACAGAATATATTCTTCATGTCAGAAATCTGTCTGGAGTACGATGAATATACATATTTAAAGGAGCACGCAGCTGATTTTAGACATTACGATCAGTTTAGTCACCATGAGATGTACCACTAAGCCTGAACAAACTGTTGTATAATGTCGTCTGTGGCTCTGATGGAAGATTTTCAAGGTCTGGAAAAATAAACCAGATGATGTCACCAGTGAGGGTCTGACAAAGGATGCTATTGAGTTGTAGTACGGGAATTGTAGAATTGCTGCTTGCATGAACTCCCCATTCTGACACCTATTTAATGGCCTCAGACGGAAAATATAAAATGCATAACTTCCTATATGCTAGAGTGTACTTCCATTTCCCATTAGTGTGAATCTCGTGATCAGGGTACGGGTTGAGTCATTATTGTTTTATATAAATAAGTGATGAAAAGTGAGTATTTACTTGACAAAAAATATTGATGGCACTGGCCGTAATGTGTTTTTCCAGTACTTTTCTCCAGAACAACTTACCAAGCTCTTGATGTGTCATCCAGTGTATCAAGCATAAACAAAACCATCATCACCGCCATTATCGACGTTCCTGTTTGTTTGTTATGGATCCCTGTAGGTTAGAGTTGCCTCTATCAATCGGGATGTTTCATGGGGGCTAAAGTGGGAGCATAATGGCCTTCTTGTGGCACTGATAGGCCCCGAGCCCAAATGGCTTTCACTGTGTTTTCCACTGGAGCCAGAATGGTGTGTGTGGTTTTTTTGACACTGGACATGAGCAGCGCGGCTCAAAGGGCAACCAGTCTCGGAGTTAACCCTGCCCGGCTCATAACACATACAGTGGTGGTATGGTAAACATTTATGCGGTGTGCGGAGTCTCAGAGCGTGTCCTGAAGTCCCACGGCGTGCTTTTGCATTATGAAACGGCATACACTCTGGGTTTTTGCTACGGCCCTGTCAAAGGTCCCTCTGTTCAGCCAAGGGCAGCAGAGCTGGTGAGGACAACATTGATATTCATGCAGCTCGTTCTTATGGAGTCACCAGCGGGCGCCTCATCCCTCAAATGTCAGTCATTACAGTGTCCTTGGTAGCAGGTGAAATGTGAGGGTACTTGTATCTCTAGAGCTTCACTGATGTTGTCTGTATTACTCTTCCAGGCACTTAGTGCAGGGAGAACATGCCAAGCAGACATACAAGCTGAACTGATTGAATCATAAACAATCTTCTCGTTGGGAGAGTAGAAATGTATTTACCCAGGAGAAAATGTGGAATCGTCCTTCGTGATCATGCCTGTCTTAACCCTGTGAGGACAAAGTGAATGTATTTATGACAGCAAATACTATATTATTAACCATGTAGGTATTATCTGACTCTCCTTAATTAAAATATGTATGTTACTTGAGTTAATATGTAATTGAATTACACTGCAGTACCAAAAAATTTTCTTTTTTTGCAATACCTTAAGGGGTCAGTGCTCTTCAAAGAAAGTCACTCTGTCAGTTTTTGTAAATCGTGTGCAACAGCACAAGTGGCTACAAGAAAAGGCTATCAGAAAGTGTGCACGGTTATGCTCGTATTTAAACTCATATATAACTCAATTATGATTATCACCTGACGTCAAGCTTTTCATTCTGCCTTCGAGTGTGGCTGTTGAGAAGACTTTCCTTCAGACACGGTCAGTCAACATGTCGTTACGAACTCATTTGTGTCAAGCACGTGACAACTAGGGCTGCAACTAACTATTATTTTCATTGTCGACTAATCTGTCGATTATTTCTTTGTTTAGTCGACTAATCATTTTATCGAAAAATGTGTTAAAATGTTGAAAAATGTCTGTCTGTCTCTCCCAAACCCCAAAATTATGTCATCTATTGAAAGGCTGCAGCTAACAAATATTTTCATTATCAATTTATCTGCCAGTAAATTTCTCAATTATCTGATTAATGGTTTTGAAGTTTTGAAATAAATGCAGTTTACTGTTGTAGATAACACCTGAAAATATTCATATTTGATAATCTGGAAACTTGTTTTAATAGAATTTGATGTAGATTATTTTAATGGACTAATCAGTTCAGCTCTCCTCTATGGACACACATGGTCTGTTGGTACCACATAAGTATTGAGGTTCAATGTGCAGTCTAAACAGTTTAAACATAAAATCATGTAAGTAAACAAATTAAATCTGTGTCCAAACATCCTCTGAGTCATAAGAAGCCAGCTCAGGACACCACAACATTAATTCTTACTATCTAGTACAGTTTAAACAGGAAGTAGGAAATGATCATTCACAGTTCCCTACAGTGGATACTGTACATAATGCTGAACTAGCATTGCTCTTATTGGAACAAATCTCTTCCTGATGTAATATATCATCAAACCCCAAGCTCTTGCCTTCCAACCTGGAAAATACAATTTTTTTTAAACTCTAAGCGACTACAGCAGTAATAAATCATAGATTCCTGCAGAACCTTGTGTTCATGATTTAAGATGTGTCATGTAACCAGCACTCACATGCAAGTTAGGATGTGTTAGTGCACACACACACACACACACACACACACACACACATCCATGCGTAGATAAGGGTGACAACATTCCAGCTAGTCATGCAGCAGGGGACCTTAGGGTGGCCCTTGTCATCAATCTTTAGGACTTCCCCCAGCAGCAGAGACACAAGCTTTAAATGTCAAAACTGCCGTCAGCGAACAGATTTCCTCCCCACCGGCAACCGGCCTAAGACGACGGGAGCGGAAATTGACTCTCATCCTTGTTAATGAAAGGACACACTCGCTTGTGTGTGTTTGTGTGTGTGTGTGTGTTTACATCCTCGCCTACGCATTCACTTGCCCATGTGCTTGTGCACAGGGAAACGTGTTGGCAGAAAAGCTTGCACGTGTGCTTTGTGGACGCCGTATGCTCGGGTGTTAAGTGTTGTGTTTACATGCAGTGCGTGTTTGTGTGTGCGTGTAGAGGTGCATGGGAATCGAAGCATGTGTGCACTCGCAGCGAGTTGTTAGGCCGTTGGCTGAGCCGCAGCCCTCTGCTGGAAGGGGTTGGATGCCGTCAGTGACCCTGGAGGCGAGCGTATGGGCCCAGCTTGGGTTGCTCTGCGAGGTGGAAGGGCCTCTGGTTTCTGTGACCCCCGTAGAGAGAGCAGCCTGTTAGGCAGAAGGCCTGTCAGCTGCAGTTCTCATTCACAAATCACCTAGTGTACGCACACACACACACACACACGCACTCATAAACCACAAAGTGTACCACATTCTTGTCCTACGCTGCCCCTGCTCTCTTGAAACATGTCACTCACACAATGTACACATAATAATTGTATATCATTATTGCATTATGACAAAGTCAGATTGGATACAAATATGCACAAGGGCTTTATTAATGCTCTAACATGTTCTTCTTGTAGTTAGTTATATCATAGTTTAACTTAGCATTAATACTGACTGGATTCCATAGAGCTGAATGTGTATATAAAGATGGACGACATGACAGCCCCCAAAAAGTGAAGCCAAAACAAGAAATTGAGTGACCTGGAATATGTGCTATATGGCATCTAATGATTATTAATCTTTCAGTTGTTTCCCTAAGTGTTTAGTTATTTTGTCTATAAAATGTCATAAAGTGGTGAAAAGTTTTGGTCAGAGTTTCCCAAAGCCAAAGACGATGTCCACAACCCAAAGATATTCAGTTTACTGTTATAAAGGAGTAAATAAAACAGAAAATATTCATTATCAACCTGGAATCAGAGAATTCATACAGTGGTTTTTTCTCTCACAAAATAACTCAAACCAATTAGTCAATTCTCAAATTCAATTCTCAGTTTGCCTTAATTTAATTAAGAAGAAATGGAGTGTCCAGACTTTACCATGGCCAAAACAGCCTCCCAGTGGCTGGATGCTGCAAAGGTCATAATGTTATGTTAGCGGATCAGACATGGACCAAACTAAAACTTTGTTGTACACGTTAAAGTTTCCCCAAAGATAGTTTCAGCTATTTTAGGTAGTTCTTATCAGGCTTATGTTTGTTCAAGTGTTCATTTTTCTGATACGTTTGGTTTAAATTAGTTATCAGGTGCTATAAATGGGGCTTTGATGTCATGATTGTCAGCTATGTGTGCCAGTCAGTGTGCTCGTGATCAATGGTCCTGCTCACGATTGATTGGACGACGGGTGTATGAGCGGGAACTTGGAAGCCTTGTATGTCCCAAAATGTTACTTAAAGCGTTCACTGTGTTTTAAAAGTAACTGAACACTGCGCCATCAAAGTTTTTATGGCGTCTTGCTTGTGTTATATGTCATAAATATTTTATCAAAATCAATCTCATATAGAGTTACAAGGTTTTTGACCAGTGAATGACAAGACACTTGTTTTGGAACAGCTGCATTTTAGGCATTAAGTTTATTGTTCAAATAAACACAAGAAATTTGTGCTCTAGATAAAGGATCAGCGCTCAGTGAATAACATCCTAAGCCCTATGATAAGCTATTATGGCAAGGCTTAACTATACAGACCAGTGAGCAGTGATAACTAGCACGTAGTGTTCAGTTTTTTCTGCTGGTGAATACATCTGGCCAAAATCTCTCTTGAAAAATCTCTTGAATTCAGCCAGTGCAAACCCCAGCACCGGGGATCACGGTGTCTGGTGGCAATTAGTGACATTAGCCTTCATAGAGTGGTTTTTGAGAAAAGAAAATGTACAAACATCCCCTTCTTTATGTAAAATCAGATAAAATCGCTGTGTCACTGTTTGACTTCAACTTCACTGTGTGTGGCACCAAAGATGCTCAATTACAGCACTTCATTCAGCGCAGGTGGGGTGGAGCTACGAGGATCTGCCGACAGTTTGAGGATCCAATGGAGTTATGAAATTTAATCACAAGCTCTTTTTAATACTTTTCATTGGATGATATTTGTAAAAACAAACACATACAGACATAAAGGGAGACTAATTGCATTGATTTATGAAACAACAACAAAAAGGCCAAATATGGAGATACAGGGTTTCTGGTCAACAGCGATGATATACAGTCTATGGGAAAGATGCTGAAAAGCTCTTTGGAGCTGAGAGGAAGGGTAGAGTTAGGTGATAAATCAATGGTTTGTCACGAAGAGTGACACACACACAGATGACACAGTGTTTGTATGAAAATATTGATCATAGCAGCTTTATTGTAGCGTGGACACATGCAGCATTTATAGTACTCTCTAAGGAGAGAGTATTTCAGAGCCCAGGGAAACTGACCGGAGTGCATCACAATGACGTGCGCACCACTCTGCGTGTCCCCTACTATCCTCTGCTTACTCCTGTTGACATTGTCATCGTCAATCAAGGTCGTATTTTCTGCGAGCACAGAGGACTGTGTGGCACTAGACCGCAGGCTTTTTTTCTTATGTAACAGCAGTTGTGTCTATTTTTCTGGATTTGTCCAACAGTAGGTCTTTTGTCCGTGATCCTCCCGTGATAGAGACTGCAGCGCTGGTAGATAGCCTGGCTTCACGCAGAGCTGCTGCTGACTCAGCTGGTACCTACAGGTAGACCTCGGTGTCATTGGCAGCCACGTCCCAATTATTGCTTTGCATCGTGAGTGTATGTCAAAATATTACGTCTGCCTACAGTAACACTAGCCGCTCCTTGTCTCTCTGTGTGGAAGATATAGATTCTTGGACAGGCAGCCTCTTTGGCAGATTGCCTCACCCCTGTCTGTTGATTCACTGTTGGTGAAATAAGAGAACATATGGCTGCTCTCTGCCTGCATTACATCACCTTGAGATCCAAGCAGATTGGTTTGCATTTACAGCCCGGCTCAAGGAAAAAAAAAAAAAAGAGGCTCATTGTATTCGGATGGTTTTATCCGAGCTGTGTTTGCCACAAAAGTTGGCATGCTTTTTTTTGTTGCTTGAAATAAAAGCAGGTTGGGATGTACTGTTTTGTACTCTGTATCCTGCTTAACCCAGCGCACAGCCCAGCCAGATGCATCAGGCTCAACAGTGTTAGTATTGATCCATCTGAGTTATATCACATCATGCAGAGTTACTGCCCGCTGAACACGTTCAAGCTCCTGTGAAGACTTTGCATGTGGTTGTTATCAGCTATTCACTGGTTTCCATTAGCTTCCTGATTTCACTTTTCTCCCTGGCTCTTTTCATGCACCGATGCACTCTCACTGCTCTGATATTGGTAGTGATTTGGTTTGAAGCCTCTTTATGGAACCCCGACCTAAACCACTGCCTCTTCTTCCCAAAGCCATAACACTGTCATTATATGTTCAGTCTGAAATGTAGGCGCGCTTTATTCTTCAACCAGATCGGTACCAATTTAAATCATAGAAAGGTTTTTGTGTTTTGACTTGTCGCCACTTAAAAGCGACTTCCTGAGGTGTCATCCAGCACCTCACAGCCTTCATCAGCAGATGGAGTTTGCTCAGTTGTTGTGGAGATGGATGTGCTGACGTGGCAACTTGGCAGCATTCTTATCCATGCTGGCTAAAAGTTAAGCCCGGAAGTTCATCCTTGACCTAGAAAATAGTTGGGCAAAACACTCACAGCTCAAGGTCCACTTATTAACTTCTTTCCAGAGCTTTCATCAGGGGCGAGGAATCCTAAAGATGCTTTTTATGAAATCACAGCTGCGTGTTTCAGTGTAGGAAATCATATTTAATATGCATATTTTTTAGGCACCAATTTCTCTTTGGCATTTGCACTTTTCATCTTTCATCTTCTCTCATTTTGTCACACTTCACCCCTTCAGCCATTAAGAGTAGCACGGCAGCCCTGGTCGAATGAAATGATAAAGAAAAGCAGCGAATACCCACGTTAAAAGCTGGAACTAATAAATGTGGTGATTAGCAAAATAGTTGCTGATGAATTTTTAATTAATTGACTCATTGATTAATCCACTAATTGCAGCAGCTTCGTCATAGCTGCGATACACCCATGTTTGATTGTTGTTCCAGTCATTCCTAAAGTAAAATCAATATCTCTTACATTGTAAAGTGGATTAACAAACAAAGTGTTTGCTATTATGATTGTCAAGTACACAACTAGGGAAATGTAATAGATACTTGGAGAAATTTTTGCTTTTGAATGAATCACATGGAGGTTTATTTTTTTTTTAGTTTAGAAAATGTAGGCAGGTGCAATTCCTCATGCGAGCAGGTCATGTGAATCTTGTTTTCCTTCTGTCTCCAGAGATATTGATTCACACAGTTGTACGTGATGCTGGCTATTCATTTGACTGCAGGTGTAACCTTTAGAAAAACATCTTTGTCATCATGATGGTGATGAGTGTATGCAAACAGTGTCACAGTTTCAGTCAGCGGCCTTACCAAAACCCACACGCACTCCCTGAAACCACAAACACTCGCCTAACTTAGATGTGGGGACAAATATAGTAAGTGGCCGGTCATTTGTCCTATATTTAGCATTTCCTCCAAATATTTTTAACTTGCTTACTCTTTGCTCACACAATGCCTCCCATTCTATGGCTCTTTGTGCCTCTTTCCTTGTTCCTGATTTGGCTGCTGCTGCTGCTCTAAATATACGTGTTCCCTACGTTTCTGTAAATGAACCTGCTGTCAGTGAGTCTGTAAATATCAATTTAACACTATTTTTACTGTTTTCACTATTTTGGATTTTTTAAGAGGGGTTGTGTAGGGTAATTATCCATACTTAGAGTATTACATACAGTCGGCACGCCCATAGTTTGGAGAAGCAGGCTGAAGTATGATACAAAAGCTAATCCATCTACTGCTGTGGAGGGGGTCAGCAACAAATCTAATTTTAGCCTCCTTAAAACAATTCTCACCCTAAAAGATCTATATCAGTTTAAAGCCCTCTGTAAATAGGAGTTGTGCAAATTTGCAGGAAAGCCCAATCAGTCCTCTTCCAGCATTGGCAGTATAAAAACAAAATCAGGGAGTGCAGCAAAATGCCGCCTACCTACTTTTGTTTATACAGAATGCGCCTTTTTCGTGGCAATGGGGTGTGTGAGCAAGTAACAAAACGTGTAGCACAGTGACGTACTCCGAGGGAAGCCGTGGCTGGTCAGTCCTTCGGCGATTCTCTCGTAAGTCGGCCGTTCTTCACTGTCGTCATCATTTGACGGTTAATGGCCTCTTTGTTTGCGAGGACAAGGAGGGCGCGCAATTCCTTGTCTCCCCAGTTGCTCATCTTTACAGTGTCTGTCAGGTTTGCGTTTCCCTCTTGCTACTAGCTGCTCGCTAATTCCTGCTATCAGCTGTTTCCTGTTTATCCACCGCCAGTGGCTCGCACGTGCGGCGTCATCAACAGCTCCTACCACAAGTCATCAACAGCCCCTCCTGTGGCGGAAGGCCGCCTCGTTCTCTTCAAACCAAAAAGGTTCCACCAATATGTCTACCCCTATGCGGCAGAAAATTGGGCACCTCAGATCAACTCGCCAATCCGGCTCTGTGTGTCTAAACGCTCATAGCTTGCCTGCAAAACAGCTCAACATTCGCGGAAAATCTGGTAATGTAAAAGGGGCTTAAGTGTGCGATATATTTAGAGTATTTTTACTGCTTTGCATCTTCGTCAGACAGCCTGTTCTGATGGGGAAGCTGTTGATGACTTAAGTTCCCCATCTATGCTCTTGTCAAAGCAACCAGACTTCATTGACAAAAACAAGACTAACCCTTTTAAATGCCAAAGTCACACAACAGCAGAAACAGAAGAATAGCTCAAGGCAGCAGTAGACCAGCAGCTCCTGTGTTCAGCAATGTTAAATCACTGTTTTTCTCAATGGAGTCTGGCGTTATGAGTGATTTAACTGCTTCATTTTAATGTTGGAAATCACTGTCTGACAGCACTGGAAGCACTGGAAATTGTCTAAATAAAGCGTACACTTAACAGACATCGATTTTTTTTTTATTACGTGGCTCTAATATGTTTTGTTGCTAACCCCTTCATAGCAGTAGATTGTGTGGCTTCCATCTTAGACTTCAGTCTGCTTCTCCAAACTCCAATACTGTCTATGGATGAGTAGTACAACCCCACTTCAAAAAATCTGAACTATCCTTTAAATAGCAGAAAAGGAGTTTCCAGTATTTAGATACACTCGCTTTAATAGCAATTTTACGATGATCATCGTAAACTGTGTCCCTATTTGGTCACAGGTACAGTATGTTTCGTGATTCAAATCATTTCCCCTGCTGTATAATTTAAGGCCATGAAGTATCGACTTTTATCGGCCTGCGATGCTGACCAAGGGACTGCAGGAACATCAGCCAGTGTCTGGCACAGCTTCCCGCGGCCTGTAAGCAGGGTTTTTCCTGGCTCAAAATAGGGCTTTGGTGGTGGACCACCCGTGCAGATCAGTATGCGGAGCATGATTGACTGAAACTGTAAAGAGAATGCTCAACGCTTTGGTGGTCCATGCTGCACATCTGTCCGTGCACATGAGCTTCCTGTAAATGTTGACAAGGATAATGGAGCATTTATCAGTGCTTATTACTGACACTAAGGCGTGGTTTAAAATAAAATACGTCCAGCAAAAATTAAATGCACATTATTGTTAGAACTCTGAGTCACATCAGACAACTGGTCACAGATTCACTGGCAGACGATTAGTTTGCAGTTCTCAGACTTTGCTTTGTTTACAAATTATGATGCAATGGCAGTGCTGCTTATGTGTCACCAACACTCAGATGATCTAATATAAACGAAGGTCAAACTTGATGAAATAACTGCCACATATGCTGAAACAGCAATTAAGAGGTGATAATTACACGTTTATGCTTTAACACCCACTTTAGCAAAAAGTTCCTGCACAAGTGAGCAGAAAACAAACGTCTTGACATTCACATTGGAATATATGAGCTATTCTTAGTTGATTGTGTAGACAGCTCTCAGTGTCCACTTTGGCTGTTAATGTTTCACAGTTTGACAGGGCAAACCGCTGCTCAGCCCTGAAACAAAAACAAACAACATAATGAAGATACTGAGCAAACTTTTAAATGCAACACTTTTGTTTCTGCTCCCATATTTCACAAATGGCTAAAGATTGATGACTTTTTTATGCACTCAAAAAACTAATTTCTCTTAAATTTTGGTCGCAAACTTGTTAAAATCCAATCCAATCATTTCTACACAGGTGTGTCTTGGGATGGTCACAATAAAAGGCCACTTTCAAATTTTCAGTTTTATCTTAGTTGGTGCTACAGAAATGCATTTTTGATCACAGATACCCCAAAGAATCTGTCATTATCTGGTGTGACCACTATTGGTCTCATGCAGTGCGTCACATCTCCTCCTCATAGAGTTGATCAGGTTGTCGATTGACACCTGGATCTTCCACCTCGTAGATCCCTAGAACAAGCACTAGAGACTTACCACAACTGAGCAAACTTCCGTTGGCTGGGTGGCTAACTTGCGTTTTAGCTATGTGCTCTTTTGAATTGGGATAAAAGGATTTATTTGTGTATTTGCTCATGTAGACTATAGAAATCTGATCGGACTGAATGGATTAAATTGGAAGTGAAGTCATTTCCCAGGACAGTGAAGTCATTTCCCAGGACAGTGAAGTCATTTCCCAGGACTTGTGATGCCTAAAAAAATGTATCCACTGAATTATAGACTTCTCTTTTACCATTTAAGTCAATGTGAAAATGTTTTTTTGGGTCTCACGGCATCATGTGAAAGATGCAGACATTGAAATTCCACATTGGGCCACTATGTAAAATTTCTACGGGCTTGCTTAGAACCCAGCAGTCTGGCAGAAACTTGTTTTGCGGGCAAGGACCAAGATTTCGTGAGATTTAGTGTAGCAAGTGGATTTTGTGGCCACGAGTTTGTCTTCCCTGTGCTAATCTCTATAAACAGATATCTGTATATAAATGCACATACCTTTAATAAAAGCTAATCTAAAGCTAAATTGCCATCATGACAATAGCCAATTGGTTCAAAGACTACATTTCGGCCAATGCATTTTGTCTCTCCACACATACTGTTTACTTTCTGCTGAAACTTGACTGGTCAAACCACTTGGACTACAAACGGAAACCAGAATGCTTTCAGTGACTACGTGTTGTCCTGTTGTCTACAGATTGAGCATAAATATGCAGATATTTGTTAAGAGAGATTAGCCTGGCTCTGTCTAAAGGCGTACCAGCACTCAGTAGACTTGCCAATAAACACGATAAATTCTGTCTGTTTAATCTGGGGGGTAATGTACCAGACTATTTCTTCAATGGGAACAGTGATACCTAAAGTGCTGTCATCACCAATCCAGGTCTAGCCATTTCCTGTTTCAGGTCACTGTCACATAGGGCTGTCAAAAGCGCCATGAAATTGAGTTAGAATATTTTCGAATTTATTTACTAGAGTTCGAATACTATTCAAAGTTATTACTATTATTATTATTATTTCTTATTTTATTTATTTTTTTTACCAAAAAAAAAAAGCTGCTTACTGCTGGCGTAATATGAACGTGACACTCGCTTAATAGAGGACATTCTTGAACTTTGTTACAAGGTAAGCGAGGCCCAAAAGGGTAGGCAGGGAGGCAGCAGGTGCAACACTCTCTGTATGTCTCCCCGAACAGGTCACACATCGCGAACAGCGCAGTGGGTGGCGTTGGCGCAGCGGGCTCCTCCGTTGACGCCTCTCCCTCCGTCTCTGCGTCCCTCTCTGGCCCGGCTTGTGCGCGAGCCATCTCCGCCCGAACATTACTGTAGACAATCTGCTTCTCGTCATCACACAGATGCACTAGTTTGTGAAAGCAAGGGTGCTTTGCGAAGCTTGCATTTAACATGGCTTTTATCTGCTTTGCCATTGACAGACATGAATCCAAAGAAATCCCACACAGAACTTCTGCTGCTCGCTAATGGGATCGACTCCTCCTCCCCCTCAACTGTCGCTATTTTCACCGTTCCTACTAATATATAATAATGAATGTTTTTGGTTTGATCCCCCAACGTTGGCGCGCTTGATTGATGTAGGCCTATAGGAGCTGGAAATGAACGTTTTGTGTATGAGCATGATTCGCCATGATATACAACATTATTAATAGTATTAATTAATTATTAATGATATTCAAATTATAAAATTTAGGTTTGAACTTATTAAAAAAAAAAAATTTTGAATATATTTTGAACTTGTTTTGACAGCCCTACTGTCACGTTGGCGTATACTTAAGGGTTTCATTTTCCATTTCATTAGGACCATAAATAAAATCCTGGCTGTGACGAGAAAAAAATCAAGAAAACAGAAACCTAATAAATGACTTGACAAATGAAAATGTATTTTGAAGCATGGTATGTAAAATTGGGAGTGTGTTAAAGGGCAGTGGGCCGGTTACGGTGCACAGTAAAAATCTTAATTATCACGCCTTGTACACACACAGGCCTCTTTGGTCCATAAAGGTACATTTGTACATACATGGAATTAGTATGTTATTGGAACATTTGGTAGTAGGGTTTGAACCAGCACCGCCCCACCACAGCGGAGCTCTGCACAACATCTGTCAACATGGTCTACTGTTGGATAGTCGGCTCGTCCAGCAAGCAGAGCCTCTTTTTTTCCAGATACTTTTTAGAGCTCAGATGGCTATTTCTCTCTGTGGACTCTTTAAATTGCGGCAGCACAGCCTACCATGTGTTGGTCACACTGCTGTTTTCTGTGGCTATCAGGGCAGCTTGAGGTTGAGACGGGTATCTATTCCGCTCTGGCTGCATGGTGGAGGGGGGGTCTCTGGTCTGTCTGTGGCTGGGCGTCTGAAGGGAGGCAAGGGGACCTGTGGTTCTGGTTATTTGTTGGGAGTTATTGGCTGGGTTTCCACACATATTATGCACACACACATACTCAACCCTCTAGATCCAGACACTGTTATTTTTATAGCCAGGTACACACACGATACATAAAAGGCTCCCTTCTGCTTTGCTGTCTATACCCTGAACCTACAGTCTGCACTCCTATGGATGTATTCGACATCACACATGCAGCTCCAACTTTTCAACAGACAGTGATAATGCATTTCAGAGGTCATTAAGCACTACAGGCTGAGTTGGTAAAGACCACCCTGTACTGTGCGAGGCAGCGGCGGTGACAGATTTGGCTGTCTCTGTGGTGTTTAAGGGCCATACGTGAAGCCCTGGACAGCTGGGAAGCTGAGGAGGACACTGCCTGTGTTTTCTCTCCTCTGACAGGTGGCTGAGTGCCCAGAAACTCCCTCTGTGACACAGCAGGATGGAGCCAGCACTGTCCCCCTCCACCATACAACCAGAACGGAAGCTTGGATGCTGCTGCTGAAACTCCACCACAAACCAACCAGGGTCGGAGAGATGTATGTGTTTGCCAATATTGGCCTTTTAGTTCAAATCAGATAATGACCAGTCACTGCTCTCCTCCTGCAGTTTGATGGAGGTTACCCCTGGCTACAAGTTAGTTAGGAGTTAATCAAAGATCAGTCGGCACAAAGGAAGTGCGTCAACCTCCAGAAATAGGAAGAGGATAACACTTTTGCTTTCAGTGGTAACTTAATTTGTTGTTGTGACTACCACAGAAAGCACAGCTCTCAAATCATCTGTTTGGACAATGGAAAAATAGCGGAGATGATGTGGGGCGCTCTTCTGAAGTTTTTTCAACTTGAGTTCAGAACGCTCCGGCAATAATGGCAGGTATCTAAAGGGCCAAAATGTGGACGTGTGGCAGCGCAAAAACCAAGAGCAAAAAACTTCATTCTCATTAAAAACAATTACAAAAAGCCACCTCCACCTTTCTGTATGATCTGGGCCTTAAGCGCCAGTTTATTTGACTTATGGATCAATAAATCTCTGTAAAAAGACATGTCGGATGTTTTCCATGTTGTCTTGATGAAGTGTGCAAATTTTTGTTTTGACAACTTGACGCTACCTGCCTGTTAATACATGTGCAGCTGTCACCTTTATATTCCACACTGGTGAGGTAGCTCAACTTGACAACAACTTGTTATTGATGCCCGAAGTCTGAGTTCAAGTCCTGGGAGGCGCAGATTAAACATCCTTATACCTCCTCAGACATTCACTACAAGCCCTTCTTGATCATATCACAGCCATGCATGAGTAGAACAAACAGCACATGGGCATGTATTTAGTGTTTCTCCATCCAGCCAGAGGCATTAACAGCCTGATTTGCCTCCAGGCTTTTACTTGAATCCTACGCTCTGTTAGTCTGAAGGTTATCTGTCGCTGCCTTGTCCTGCTTAAGTCTGGTGTAAAGTAGATCACTATTAGAGATTATGTGATTGATGAGATGGACGATGCAAAATGAAAACACAAGGCTTTACTTTAAAGCACTGTGTTGAGAGAGGTAGGGTGCTTGACCTGCTTTAAGTGTGACCAACCATAAATGATTTTTCTTTCTTTCTTCTTTTTTTTTTTACATAAACACATGCCTTTGTCATGTTGCAATTTCACAGTATACAAAAACCTTTTCAATTTCAGCAGAGCATTAGTGTGTGCTTTTTCCCTTGAAAGACCCTTTCTTCTCCACCACAGGTTTATGTCTGCTTTAGAAGCAGAATAAATGCTATTCTGCAAATAAAATGGTGGCTGAAGTGAAATTAGGCAGATTTACCCTCTGCATCTGCATCTTTAAAAATAGCCCATCATTTTTATTCAGCCACTGCTAAATGTTAATGTATTGTATAGCTTGAGGTTCAAAATGAATTCACAGTGTGCGGTTTGGGAAAGAGTAGACATTGTTGTGAGACCTTATCTTTTTGTTTCCATCCCTTCACCGCCCTACATTCCAAACAAAAAGAGATATTCCTGTTGAGGAAACGTGTTTGGTAGCATGATGTTCACACTGTGACAAGGCCATCCAGACGAGCCCCAGCTGCACCGAGGCAAACCCACCCTGTGAAAGAGCTCAACACTGGCAGCTCTGTCACCTCCAGAAAGGCTGACAAGTGGAGTAAGGCGGATTTACTGAGCCAATATTAGTCCTCATGTCATAGTCAAATAATATGACAACAAACTAAAATATGTTGAAAGCAAAAACCACTTTTATTTTCAGAAGATTTAGGCCTCAATAAACAGTAATCTATCATAACAGCAAGGTGTGTATGATGTTATTTATAAAAAATATCCCTTAGAATAACGATTGCAGGTTTAATATACATGCGTGTTGATGTGTTCACAAGGACATACATAGACAGACGTGCAGTCAGCCCAAAAAAACAGTGATTCTCAGGATTCTCAGAATATGTTTTATATATTAAAGGGATAACCAGCTTTGTTTCACAACAAACGAACTGTGGTGAAGTCCCCTCCTTTTTTCCAGAGGATTATTTGGCAGCTTGAGTTCGCAAATGCACCATCCGAATGATTTTTGCTGGCTCTAAATGTACTTCCTAATTTTTAAACGCCTGCCACCACGGACACAGAGTATAGAAGTATAACTGTAATTAACTGTAATACAAGATAATTTGTTACCAGCCCTCCACCATATTGTTTTTTGGACTAGCTGTTCAAATCAACTCACATTACCACCCACCAGTGGGAACATTTAATGCTCTGGTGTGGTGAAGTGCCTTCTGGTTGAGCAAAGTGAATGCTAGTGTCCTTGTCCTCTAGTTTTGTAGCACCCATTTCAAAAGTATTTGCATCTTCTTCTGCACAGACAGCCCCGTTTTATGAAAAGACCACCTTCCCAGCAGTGAAATACTTCTTACAGAACAAGTTCAAATACAGTTTTCAGTACCTAACCCTACCTCTGATATGATGGGTATTTCTCTCTCGTCCCAGCTCTTAACCATGTTTATTTTTGTTCTTATATCAAATGTAAGAACAGACAGTCAAATCCAATGTGGGAGGATTTTACCACCCACGGTGGGAAGTAGAGTTGCCAGGTGTTGCCAAATACCAAATAATTCCACATTCCAGTATAATCATATTTTTGGGGGGGCAAATTATTGTACACTAATGCAAATTCTGGCCACCCAGAACTGAGTTTGTAATGTATATGAATTTCTACCACAGCACTGTCAACTGTTCTTCAATTGTTTCAAGCAAAAATGAAAACGACTGTCAGGTTTCCAGCTTCTCATTTATGAGGATTTGCTGGGCAAATCCTAAACTGGTCAGGCAGTCTTAACCTGACAGAATCTGTTGCTGGAAACTATTTGGAAAAGGGCAGGCACATAAAAAATACTTGGCAGGTGACTGGATGACCCAACTCTCTGTCACTGTCGTCATCACTGAGGAGCGTCAACACCTTTTCCAATAAAGAATACTTCACCTATCTTTCAGTCAGAGCCGGACTAATATGGGCCTATCAAAGATGTATTCGTATTGGCATATGTAGTTGTCTGCAATACGTGCAAAGCAAAGATAAGCCAGGTCTCTAGCAAACTCAGCCATTTGTTCATTTGCTCTCTAATAAAGTTAGTATGAACGTAGCCTTCTGAGAACTTTTGCATGGTCATATTAGTGAACAATCCACAGGAAAAGATCTGTTGTAACTCCAGCTCAACAATATAATATATATTACTGCCATATCAACTATCGGTGAATTTTTCCCCTCTAAATTTGGTCTAGCATCTATGCTATAGAGCCATCATTGTTGTTTTGAATGAACAGTCACTTTTCTGTCATCACACACACCTTAACCGTGCTGTAGCTGCCAGTTGCTCCTCACAGCACGTTAATAAGCAGTCAGACACTACTCGAAGTCCATCAAGACGGATTTTCGTGTGATCTCGATATCTGTGATTCTTGAGTAATATTGCGAGAATAGCTGCCATGCAAAGTGACCTATATTTTGATTTTGGACAACTGGTTGGACAAAACAGCATTTGAAGATGTCACTGCTGGCTTCAGGAAATATGTATGGATATTTTTCAAATGATTGATTAATTGCGACAAAGACAATTAATCAATAATTAAAAAACACCAGTTACAGCCCCAGACTGAAACAAACAAAACTGCCCCAGTGAGTAAGCGGTTTAATTTTGGGCCAAAAAATGCCTTCAGCATTGTTAGCTACTGTTAGTTCTGTTAGTGCTGTTAGCGGTGTCAGCACAGCTAGTGGTGCTAACAGAGTTAACCACACTAAAGGGGTTTTGCAGCTCAAAACGAAGCCACTTATTCACCAAGGCTATATGGGAGGAGTCTGGAGCGTGGGCACAGTATTTCTATAACAGCGTTACTAACGGAAACGGCCGAATGAGCGCCACCGCTAGCGTGCCCCCACCAGACCATTTCCCCACCTCTAAATGGATAGCGCTTTAAAATGTAGCACTAAAGCCAGTTGAGTCAGTGCAGCACTGTACTTAAAGGAAAGGCCTTGTGTATTTCACATTAATTTGCTTTTTTCTTCTTAAAAAGTAACCGATTAGCTACTGGCTAATGGTGTCGGGCTATTGAGAGCAAACATTAGCCAAAACTGACATCCCCACTATGGGAATATGACAGCAACGACCACTGTGTGCAGGGCTGTAGTTGTCGCTGGAACATTTCCATGGTTTCATCAGTGGTATGCAGTCTCCACCCTCGCAGACTTTATGTGATGACAGTGAACACGTCACAGTCCAACTGAAGTCCATGGGGGCTAAGTATGCCATCTGTCCACAAGTCTGAAGGGTGGACATTTGAATTCAGCCTCTACCTGTCCACTCGCTTACTGACTTTTCCATATGTCTTAGTCACCTGACTCTCACGTCCAGCCTTTCCCGCCATTCCCATTATCTGACCTTTCCCACCCACCTGCTCACCTGTTCCTACTTTCCCTCATCAGCTCTGCAGAACATAAACAACCCCTGTTTTCCCCACTCACTGTCCAGATTGTCTGGGCTGTGTGTAAGATGGTTGGCAGCACATTTAGTTTTGGGTGTGTTTGAAAGAAAAAGTCAAATCAGATTGTCCGTCAGCAGCCTTAATCCAGACATGTCAGTATGGGAGCTAGCCGTCATGTACCATTTTCAAATTTGGAGCCCTTCTCACAAGGACTCTCTGTTGCCTGGTGCAGGATGGACACCCTGGGCTCTCTTCCATTCCCCTCTTAGCTTCCCCTTTTCCAGATGAGCGGCTGACCGCCTGCCTTTATCCCACCGGCTGGTATTCCCTCAATGCTCCACATGTCTGCAAGCTTTCAGCCTGCTGAAAAAAGTCAGTTGGCGGAGGGGGGGAAAACCCATGGCATAAAAGAGCGGAGAGTGATGTCAGAGCTGCCTGGACTCGTTTCAGCCGGACCCCTGGCAGGAGCATGAACGCCGTGCTGTGGTGTGTGGACATTCTCCAGAGCTGCTCTTAAAAACTGTATCCCTGTGCAGCGTTTTTTTTTTCCTCCCCCCATTCAGGTCCTTATATGTTTTCAAATTTTCCAGGGTTTTCTCAAAATGCAGCAGCAATAGCTGTCCACCTATGCTGGAAAGTGAGACCTGAATGGGGAAACTGTGTTTTAAAAATATGAAGTAACCCCCTCCGCCCCCTTTTCCCGGTCAAATTAAAACACCAACCACTCACCCTGCCCCTCTACCTCTCACCGCTCTGCCAGCTGTGCAGCCCGAGACCGCTGCCAAAAGAAACACAAGCTTACGTCAACTTCCAAATAAGGAGCTGCTACTTCACTTTGACCTGAAAGAGAGACACTAAGGGGGGGTGTATGAAAGAGGTGGAGATAGACAAGGAGAAAGTGTCCCCTCCTCCTCATTCATACGCATAATATACTCAGCTACCTGTTTGTCAGCCCAGTGCACGTAGAGCGGAGACTCGATTACCCCTCTCTCTTCACCGTCACTCTCATTCATCCTTTCTCGCTCTCTCTCTCCTTCCCTTCACCTCCCTGTGGCTCTCTCCGCTCTCCTCGTTTCCAGTCATTCACAATCGGAGGACAACACCACCACCTGCTACCAGGTAAAAAAGCCATTCATATGCTTTCTGTCATCTGCAGTGATTTTGACGCGTTTGTAGTGGTGTGAGTGACATGACGTGAGGGCTGGGGGATTTTCTCCATTCAGGTCTTTGTTATTGCAAAAGGCTGTTCCATCAATGAGCCAGTGAGAGGTGTGGAAAAGCAAGAATCATTTGTGGAATCAGAGCAAACAGAGACATTTGAGATGAGCTGAATATTTTGCCGTTTTAAACATATGCAGACAGTGCAGCTTCTGCAGTGAGGGTGTTTGCATGTGTGTTTGTGTGCGTGTGTGTGTGTGTGTGTGTGTGTGTGTGTGTCTGTGTGTGAATGAAGGAGAGGGAGAGTGCATATAGTGAGTGGTCCGTGGGCTGTGCATGTATTAAAGCTCACAGCTCAGACTGGGAGTGAATGAGCTCCCTGTGTTGTGCATCCAACCTCCTATGCTTGGCATGTCCCCCTGTGGACTGGGGAGCACTCTCGAGGTGCACGTACACACACACGCACACAGAGAAACGGCTGTGTGTGCACTGGATCCCTGAGGGCTCTCCTCCGTCCCTGGAGAGCGCCGCTATCAGGCTGCTGATGAAGCTGCGCCTTCTGACTCGACGGCATTGCTAAAGCTCAGCTGACATCGTGTTGGAAACAACAACAGATGAGGGCATGTGTTGCTTGAGTCTGCGAGATGAAGTTCATGTTGGCTTATGTTTGCGTTGCGTTTCATCATAATATTGTCAATGAAATTCCTAATTTTTCCCTCAACATCCGGATGCTTTGAGGCTGATTTTTTTTATTTTTTTTATTGGAACCTAATTTTAGAAACCACTTATTAAAGGTCCAGTTTGTAGGATTTTAGACCATCTTTTGGCAGAAATTGTATATAATATTCATAACTATGTTTTCCTTAGTCTGAAATCATGAAAATAAGAATTGTTGGGTTTTCATTACCTTAGTATGAGCTGTTTATATCTACATACGGAGTGGCTCCTCTTCCACAGAGTACACCATGCTGTTTTAGAGTAGCCCACATGGTGAAACCGAACACTGGCTTTAGATAGTCCTGTTAGCATTGTTACGTTTGCACGTCACCAACACTTTGCACGCAGAAATTTCAGTTCTACAATCTGTAATTCCTATGAAATCATACACACCAGACCTTTGAGTGACCTATAATTAACCCAGTATTTTCCACAGTTACTTAAGTTGTTTCACCATCTGCCATTTTCACTTTCATGACTGATACTGTGTGGTAAATGAGAATAGCCACTGATTGCCAATGCGGAAAACAAAAGTGCTGTCCTCGTCCTGTTTTAGTTTCACAGTGGTTTCTTTGTGCCAGGGCTGCACCGGTTATCAAAATCGCAATACCGAAATATGTCACAACATATAATTATGTTGATTTTCTGGCCGACAAATCATATTCCATGCGCAAAGGATCGTGCTTGTTTGGTACAGACATCAGCAAAAATCACATCGTCGTCACTTTTATATTTTTTTTTATTGACGATTACATTCCGGTACAATTACCACTAAAATCGCGATACATATCAATTACACAATAGCAATATCTTTTTATGTTTTTGCATATTGTGCAGCCCTACTTTGTGCCGCAAATCGAGTCTTCATTTCCCAGAAGATCGTACGTGGTGGCAGACAGAATTGCATATTAAAATCAAGGCTAATAGGAAACCAGTCTTAACAAAGATGGTGTCATTATTCTGTAGCCATTACATTATGCAATCAACATGTACGTCATAATAATAAGTTAAAGCACAAAACTAGTCTATTTCCACTGTATTCCACAAGATGTTGCCTTTTTAGGTAAAGCTTAACAATGGAAATGTTTAAAATTGTATTTGGTTCAGTTGTTTGAAATAATGTAGCTTATTTTTTCATGGATACCGGTCCAGTGGTCTTTGTCATCCCCCGTGTGTGCATTTCCCTTTCTGGTTCCTCCTGACAGAATGGAGGAGTATCAGTGTAGTACGGATTTAAGACTCCCAAAGTATTGATTTTTTTTCCTCCAAAAAGACCGTAGCTTCGAGGAGGGAGGCACCTTCGCCTGCCTCGCTCTCTCCCTCTCTCTGTAGTCAGTGAGGATGCTGGAAGATAAATTTAGCCCTCCAGCTCTCCTTCCATCTGCTACCACATGGTTTAGGGCCGTTACCATAGGAACCACCGCTGGGTGCCCATTAGTGTGAGAGGAGGAAATTGACAAGATTTTTAAAAAGCCATTTATACAATATTTTCTTTCTGTGTGGTGTGTGAATGGATGCAGCATTTCACAAATTTATATAAGAGTTTTTTTTTTAACCCAGCTTCAGGTGTTGTGTTTCAGTACCTGCAGATTTTTAGCTCACTCTGCAGATTGTAACTGTAACTGCATCCCAACACTGTAAATACATCAGAAAATTACTTTTAGATTGTGTAGGTCGTACAGATTTTTGGGATATGCATTAATTTATATTGCACATATTACTTATATCACTGTTTAATGCCTTATGGAGAACCAATCAACTTTCCCCTCACTGTACGCTCTATAGGCTGTGATGGGCTGTTGTTCATGGCAGACATTTGCAGGAAAAGCCCAGGCATGATTAGTAGCAGTAATGATGGCTGCATTACATTGAGGGGTGCCAGTTTCGTGAACCTGGTATTGTTCACACTGACTCATTGGTGTGACTTACTGGAACACATGAACAACACAAAGCCATGAACTGTTTAAGCTATGTCAGGATGTCTGCTGAGAAAAGACCTATTGTTTTTTTTGGAAAGGATGTCGTGCTCCACCCATTTGGCTTTGCACTCTTAGATAGATATCGTCTTTTTATTTCATGCATTCTTCATTCTTGCCCAAACCTGGTGCCTACATTATCCACAATGCAGCTTGACTGCCTACAGTGGGGGCAAAGATTTGGGTGGGTTATGCTAGTTGTAGCTAATGTAATGTAGCTTTGAGCTGCTGGTCTCAAGCACAAATGAGCAGACTATGGAGGTTTGGTAAGCTCACGTCTTTCTAACGCCACACCCCAATTTTTGAATTTTCGATCTTTTAATCCTCAGACCCAACTGACGCTTACTCGAGTGTCTCATTTTACAGCTTGAGAGGCAAGTTATCACATTTTGTGCAACTCCTTCGAGAACCACAAAGGACTTGACACGACTTTTTTTTTCATGTGCAGCTTAGGGATGTTATTTTGCTTTCGATAGCTGGACACCTATAAAAAGGTAACTAGCTGGTTAATTTTTAAGAAAAACAAAATACAAAATAACGTACAATACAACAGGCCTTTCCTTTAAATCCAGCACCCCATTAACCCACTGAGCTCTAGTACTGCATCTTGAAGTGCCACCGGCGGGCAGTGAGCATTACTGGTTAGCTACTTTAGCCTTGGCCGTTCTACACTTCGCATCACCTGGGTTGGGTAGGAGCTAGCTAATGATACCACTCATTCAGTGATTACCACTGTTAACAGCGTGTCCTGGTGGCAGGATGCCGTTGTTGCGGAAATCTGTTGGCCACCCTTTGGTTTTTCCCCATGTAATACTGTTGAGTAAGCAATGTCATTTTGAGCCACTTAAACCCCTTTAGCATTGTTAACTATGTTAGCACCACTAGCCACACTGACACTGCAAACTGTAATAACACAGCTAACAGTAGCTATGTTTCCAAAAGTGATTCTAATCATTGGGAAATGTGCATTAAAAGAAATACGAATCCTGTGTGTTTCCATTAAATGTACGGACTTTGGTGAAAACTACAAACTCATGCGAGTTGCTTACATAGCCACACTGTTGGATCCAGACGACATTAGCAGCGCCGAATGAGCTATGTCGCTAGCTTGCTCCCCCAAGACCAGGTTGATGTGCTGTGCACTGAACTGAACAATAGCAAAATGAACCTTTAGACAAATATGTGTAACCACTCAAAAATACTGGTGGTTAAACGAATTTCTATTTTAAGGTGTGAAGTTCAGGCTGAATGAGTTGTCTGGACACAGTTCTCAACATGGAGGTGGCTGAGCTGGCGGCTAGCAGCTAATGGTGCTAACTCCATAAACAATACCACCACAATAACGCTGTTAATCAGGAGCAAACTGCAAAGAATGCTACTCTTCTGCGACAATGATGTCCCACTATCAACGGTAACTGCCATATGAACGCAGTATAAAGTGGTGGCAATTACCCAGCCTGAGGGATCCACATATGCGCTAAAATTAACAACTAGTCCGGCTTACCACAACAAACCACAGAGAAGATAGGATTACAACACACACAGGGATAGCATGACTTCATTTTCTGCTTAGGATGCCATTACTTCACTATATCTTTCCAGAGCAAATAGTGGTTTGCTGCTATATTAATGCGCTACATGTGGCATACGGAAGCTTTAAGAAGAGGTATATTGTTTTTGATGGACTGTTGTGATAGAAGGATGTTGGTTTTCAGTTCTTAGTAAATATATAGCATTTTGCCCTAACAAACATCTGTCTGACTTAGGCTCTGAAAACATTACATCCAGATGTGTGTTTTCTAGCAGAGCCTTGCAATAGTTCACCTAGAGAGAGTCACTGAGGCTGACAGCCAAAGAGAGGGGAAAACAGAATCCGTGTGGAGAGAAGGGTTGAAGAGAAAAAACTGCCCGCTAGGTTCATTAACACCATGAGAGGTGCAAATGAACAGTCTTAAATTGACTGAAGAACAAGTACGACACCTGCAAGTGTAAATGAGCAGATGCATTGCGTGATTTTAAAAATGTCAGTCGGTTTAAGGTGCTAGTTCTGTACTGCAAGTGCTCCATCTGAAATTTATTTCACTCCAGTCATTGTCACCCTCATGCAGAGTGTGCGGGGGCTCTGAACGTCTCACAGTCTGAACTCTGAGGCGTTATTTTCAGTGAGACGACTGAGTCTCTGACTCTCCTCCAAAAGCTCTTAGTCCGGTTACACTACCTGTCTGACCTACATTTAGCACTTCCTAGTCTAATTTCAAGACATTTAGGCATCTCAATGGTCCTCTGCAAAGTACAGAGATAATATACCTTTATAATAAACCTGTTTTTGATGTGCAGAAAAGTAATGTTGGTTTTATAGTCATCCAAGACTGGCATGTATACTCTTCCCACAAGTTAAACCAAAGATGGTTATCAACCTGTTATCAGTAATTTGGACGGAATCCAGCAGCTTTGCCGTCTTCCACCAGAACGTGGGTGTAGAAACCAGCTGGTCAGTGCGTGGGATGCCTTGTTTACTGTTTCAGTATGCTGGCACAAAAAACATTGGGAGTTCTCTTCAGTACCTCCACTGAGTCACCTTGTGTATGTACTCACAGCTAACAGCCATCATTCCTCCATTCGGCTTGGCTTTTTTTTTTTTTTTAAGTATTTAAAATCACAGCTAAAACGACCCATGCGCTGTAAAGTAATGAAGCAACCATCCACTTAATAATTTAATGTGGCAGCACTGTGCTGCAGCACTGTCTGACGATCATCATTTTGAAGGAAGTGTGGTCTGATATGTGAGGACACAACATGTCAAACATGTGGCATTAATTAGAGCATTTTGAGACACTGCCAGGTTCACATGCCAGTCTTTCACTTGATTCCAGTGTAATTAATTATGGAAAGAAAATTTAATGCAAAGCAATTTCATTAAGACCAAAAAAGAATAAGGTGCTTTTATGACAACAATTTTTAATGTGAGTAACTCCCCTCTTCCGTGTGTCTCCTTCTGAAAATGACAAACTCTTTGTGGGGCATGTTTTTTTTCTTGCTTTGACTCATTTTACTAGAGTGGGTGGGATATCTGAGGCAGCCCAACAGAAAAATATTGTGGTCCACGGCTCTGAAATAACAATGCACGGTTGATTAAAAATCATTGAACACCTCGACAATTTCCGATTATGCTGTCATTGAAATGTTCCTGTCACAGTCATTGGACATAGTGCCGCTCTCTGGGAATGTTAGCAGAATCATCGTTTCTGTGTGCTGCATGCTGATATATTTTTATACAAAAATATTACATAAACCATTCTAATTCAACAGCTTTCAGCAGCCGCGGGAAAGTGAAAGCTGAATGTTATGACACATACAGCGATTATGTAACACATGAAACATAAATATCTATATTTGGCAAGTGGAGGGTCGGAGGGTCATCTGTGTTGAATTGTATGCACTATTTTATATAATGAGTTGTTTGTCTTCACAGATCTTCATGCTGAGAAGACAGAAGAATCATATACTGAGCTGAGTCAACTGAGCGTCAGACTGTGTGGCAGCAAGGCTGGCTGAGTGCTTCATGATGGGATACTTTAGGTCAGCGTGGCACAGGACTTCCTCCACAGCACATGACATATCACAGCTGAATTCTTTGATGCCACCGTTTGACATTTGATGGCATCATTTTGCTTTCAAGCAATAAAGTTTAAGCAAAACAAGTGAAAATGATGAAGTCAACTAAAGTGGATATAATTTGATAGAGTTCACTTACATTAAACCCTTTATTCAGTTAATGATTTGGCTTGAACTCTGTAGCCTGGCACAGGCAGACGCATCCCACGTGTCTACCTGAGGCTGTCCTTCCATTTTATGGAGGCCTTGCATAGTCGCCTGACGACTGGGGAGCAGTCCGGAGGTCAAGAACATTGTCAACCAGAGTCGCCTCACCGAGGCCCACAGCCTAAGTCTCCCTCCCAGCCCCGTCGGCAACAGCAAACTGGCTCACCGAAGCCCCATGGCACACAACAGCAACCCAAACAGTCCAGAAGACAGCATCCTGAACGTAAACGTCTCAGGCACCAGCGGCAGAGCATTGACTCGGATACAGTGCTCGAACAGAAACATGAAACCGCTACCACAGTTTCCAGTTTGTCACCAGGAGCCCCACCTTCCTCAGCAGGTGGCCCCGCCCAGTCTAAACCAGAAACCCAGGAGGGCACCCCAAAACAGAAACGGGAGCGTAAGCCTCAGAGACCGGGCAAATATGTCTGCACTTACTGTGGCCGCGCCTGTGCAAAGCCCAGTGTCCTGCAGAAACATATTCGCTCCCACACAGGTGAAAGACCTTATCCCTGCGCCCCATGTGGCTTCTCTTTTAAGACCAAGAGTAACTTGTACAAACACCGCAAATCGCACACCCACAGGGTGAAGGCAGGTCTGGCTTTAGGAGAGCCGAGATCTTTAGAGGAGCAAGTCACTGAGTCAGAAGATGAAACCAGACAGCTATCATCAGCATCTTCCCTTACAGAAAGACAAGGCAGTGTAGCCTTAATCAAGAGTCACGAAACTGACAGGGCCAAAGACTGCACTGGAGGAAACGATGACTCCTACGCAGTTAAAAAGAGACTGGCCTTGCGTCTGAGTCGAGGAAAACATGGTCCTCGAGACTTGTCTGATGAAAAGACCTCATCTCTAATTTTAGGGAGTAAAGGCAGTACAGAATCAGGCTATTTCTCTCGCTCTGAAAGTACAGAGCAGTCACAGGACAGCCCCCCGAACACAAGTGCCAAAAGCTACGCAGAGATCATCCTCGGCAAGTATGGGCGTCTCGGACACCTACAGAGGATGTCTCGGCACCATAACCAGCAGCCCTCTGGTCAGGAGGACAAAAGCATCCCATTCACAGTCCCCAAGAAGCAGGTCATAGACCATATCACCAAACTTATCACTATCAATGAAGCAGTGGTGGACACCAGTAAAATTGACAGTGTAAAGCCGAGGAGATTCTCACTCTCCAGGAAAAATAGTTCAGAGTCTCAAAAGAGTTCATCTATGAAAGAAACACTTATTCACAGCCCCAAAGCCGGAGATCTGGGCTACAAAAACAGTGGCTCCATCACCATGGGAGTTCCATGTGAAAAATTTCACCATCCATCCTTAAATGTGGAGCAGCCAGCTGGCCAAACATCCACTGCCCCTTTGGTGAGAAGTCACTCAATGCCGTCTGCAGCTAGTTCATTTGACACGTCCAGTGGCGGCCTCAGTAAGTTTCGCTTAACTCAGTCCTTTGATGAACGAAAGCCTTCTGAAACGCAGGCCCGTCGTTTTGGGATGCTAAGACGGCAGCCAGCTATTGAAATCCCACTTGGTGCCGAACTCACAGAAGAGGAACATGAGGGTTCCCATTCACTTTACCCTGACAGCGTTACCACCGTGCCTGACCCCAAACAAAGCCAACCACAGCCATATGAGTGTGAGGCATGTGGCACTGGATGCAAAGATTGGGAAGGTTATAAGAAACACAAGCAAAGCCTGTGCCTAGCACATCATCCCAGAAATGAGGTGGTAATTAGTCAAACGGGGTGCTCACAGCTAATTAACCACGCAGTCAGAGCAGGAGCTTCAGCAATGCGCAAAAGAAGGAAAGAAGAGAGTTTTGAATTTGATGACCCCTCTTCTCCTTCATTACCCTCTCCTGCCCTCTTATCAGGACAGTGTAAAGATGAAAGCAATGTCGTTTATGAGGGCCCCAGAAGACCGACACTACAGACCTGTTCAGTAATTCAACATACTAGTTCATTTGAAAAACAAGAATCTTTGTGCAATGAGAGTCAAGGCACTGAGGCGACAAAAACCTCTCCACCTCATGAAGAATATCAACTAGTGCCTCAGAAACAACCCCAACAGTCGACAAAACTAACAACTCGAAAGCTGGTCCGTCAACACAGCGTGCAGGTTCCAGAAATACTGGTCACAGAGGACTCCAACATGAGCACGACAACCTCAATAGAGTCAATATCCACCGCCAAACATTCAGAGAAACCTGATGAGTTTCAGTGGCCACAGAGAAGCCCTTCTCTGGCCCAACTCCCCATTGAAAAGCTTCCTCCAAAGAAGAAGCGCCTGCGTCTAGCCGAGGTAGCCCAGTCCTCTGGGGAATCCAGTTTTGATTCTATATCCCTGCCCCGCAGCCCTAGTCAGGACAGTAGCGCATCTTATGCATCCAGTCGTTCCACATCCTTTGAAGAGTCCAACAGACCAGACATGGAGATAGCAGGATCAACACCACTGAGGAGATCAAGAGCTCCTCACATGTTGACGGTGCCTGGGGTGCATCAGCACAGAGAGATGAGGCGCTCAGCATCTGAACAGGCGCCTCATGACCCACAACCAAGCGTCCTATTGGCTGAGACCCGCAGTAAGTCTTTTGACTACAGTTGCCTGTCCCCAGAGCGCACTGCAGTTGGCTGGAGGGAAAGAAGAAAATGTCTCCTTATGAGACACACCGCTATAAAAGATCCAGATGAAGAGGAAGAGGAGCGACAGTGTACCATACCGAGACGCAGTCCCGAACATGTCAGCTCCACCACATCTTCTCAAGCAAGCCCGACTTCTGTGTACTGCAGCAGGTCCCCTGCTTCTCCTTCATCAGGTGACATGGTCTTGCGTAATCCAGTGAGATTACAGTGCAAAGAGATCTTTTCTCAGTGGAAACTCAGTCAAAATATTCAGTTAACAGGCAGCACAGAGGCCACATCCGTAGATCCTGTGAAAGAGGAGGCCTCACATACAGAGCAGCCGCCTTCTCAGGCACCACAGCCCTATCCTACACACGGACCATCAGGGGCAGCCAGAGCTCACTACCTCCCCATGTCTACAGGGCTGAAGCTAGAGATTCCCTTACTGCATGATGAATATCCAGAGGTTCGAGTGAGTCACTCCCACATCCAGCACTCTGTCCCTCACATCACTTCCAGTCTGGAATTACTGAGGCCAGCTACATCTCCAGCAGTAGCAGTGCGCCTCCAAACAGACACCCTCACCCTAGCATGTGCCATATACACCACATTCTCCCAGTCCACCTCCCCCAGGCCCCAGGAGGCAGTCGATGCTGTGTCACACAATATAAGTATCCCCACAGCTGATTACAGAAACCATAGGAACATGGGTCCAGACTATCAGTCGTGGTCTGACGATGGCCTGAGGATATCAGGCTCAGGGGGCAACAAGCGCATGCTCTCCCCTTCAAACAGCATAGAGCTCCCGTCTGAGTCACAGCAGCAGCAGAAACGAGTCAAAGAGGAGGGGGAGAGGGAGGTGGGATGTGTTGACAAAGCATCAGTGGACCCATGCAATCAGGAACTCAAAAGGGAGACTCAGTCATGTCTACCCAGTGTTTGTTCTCCCATCACACATGTTGGACCATCATACCCCAGTCTGCTGCCCAGCACCTGTAATAGCTGGTGCTATTTGAACTACATTAAACCAAACCCTTCTACTCTGGATGAACAGAAGCCCTCAGTGTATTCATCGTGGTCCACGAGCGGCTATGACCCCAACCCACCTGGCCTCTCAAGCAAGACGGCTCTCTCTCTGCTGCACTGCAAGCAGAGGCTCAGTCCCTCCATCTACACTATATCCCCCATGTCAGTCAGGACAACTGAGTCGATGGAGCACGAGGACGACAAAAGACCATGCTCCGCTGAGGTAATTACAGCACCACTAATTACAATTCAATCTATATAACAATGTACCAACACAAGAGAATTTCCGGGAATTTCACAATTATTATACCGATCAAAATGTAGACGGATGTGGACATCTGAAAGAGGGTAGATGATGTGCAGTAAAGGATGACAGGCACATTTGAACCAAGATACAGCATTTGGATGATTGGTGTTCAAGGTTAAGTTATTCTATAGACGCTGAGGCTGGGTTCCACCAAAAAGGATTGGTTTAATTTAAGATTAGTTGTAATCAGAGTTTAACAAAACTAGATTTGAAATTGTGTAAATCCAGGTTTCCAGTCAGCATCACAATGTTTGTTTACAATAACTTTCGAGTAGAAAATCCCAGAGTCACCAGTGTTACGGAGTAACATGAAATGAAATGAGGTAATTAAATTACAAAATAAATTTAATTGTAATCAGTTACAGTTACTTCATCGAGCAGGAATCTCGTCCTTTGGCATGTTTAGGACAACGCAGATCAGCAAAGCCATTTGACCAAATTTGAGTGCTTTTGCATTGATGTTGCTAGAGCTTTTCACATTCATTGCCCAATTTAAAACATTTGTTTTAAAAGTATTCAAAAACTAATCACGTTTCATTACTTTGAAGTAATTAAAATAGTATATTATTCCATTTTTAACAGAGTACTACTAATCTGTAACCTCCTGATGGGGAGCTAAAGCTGTTATCTCGAAGACACCAGACTTCATTAAGGTTTAAGGTGCGAGGTAATGTGGAGAAAATATTCTAAGTATAGCATGCACTTAAACAGATATTGATTTGTTCTTAGGTGGGGTTTTTTAGGTGGCCATCACAGATGTTGGCAAAGCAACATAGCACCTAAAATAAGCACAGCAGAAACGTCAGCAGGTCGGACAACCATGTTTAACTATATATCTGTAAATGCTAAAATGAACACTTTAGCCAATGTCACATATCTCACATATCACAGTGATTCGGTCTGTTCAAAAACAGTTAACATTAGGCTGTATTCCTTAACAGAATGTTACGTTGTTTGCCAGCTAGCTAAAAAGTCAGTTAGCTTGCCTAACGTTACTCATGATGGCTCAACAGAGAGGCTCTAATTTCTTCTCCTGTGCGAAAAATTTAATGGCCAAATGATAGAAGATTTTTAAAAAATGGATAACAGCACAGCAAAGAAAAAGAGTCTGCCTGGCGGCAACTGGCAGACAGTATTAACATTCCTGTCCTTCACTGCCATGTTGAACAGTTGGTCCACTCTTCCTGTTCAGCTCCGCAACAGTTTCCTTGCTGAACTGGAATCTTGAGAGGAATTCAGCAGCATTATAAAACTCAGTTGGGTTGAGTCGATTTCTTAGCTTCCCTTATGGAACTTGATTGTTTTGCTTAATCTGTGACCAAAAAGCAGCCATTTTAGAGGTAAACCTCCTCAAGTGTAGGTTTAATGTTCATACTTGATCACATTTTGAATTGGAGGTTAAAGTTTTGGTGCAACAGAATTAAATTTGATCTAGGTTTCGAGTAAAAACTTATCTGATCTATAAGGAGAGGTTTAAATTGGATCCATCTTTATTGTAAGATAGTTCCAAACATTATTTAAGTTAAGCTATTATTTAATTAGGCTTAAAAATTAATCCTCATTGGTGCCACCCAGCCTAAATTCAAGGTACACAGTTTCAGTGGTATCCTTGGCATGGTTTACATAGTTGGTAGGTTAGCATAGCAAGCCTCTTTGCTTTTTCCTCTGGTGAATATAGACAGTGCAGCAAACTGGGGTTTAGCATTGCAAGACTGTATCTCATAGCCTCAGTCCCCAAAAAGGCAGGGAAGATACTTTGCTGACTCTTCTCAGCACTAAATTCATGTTGATGACACGAGTACAACAATCTTTACAGTGATGACACCAAAAGGCAAACAGTATATGTGCTTTAACAAATGCTATCGAACACAACGTTCAATGAGACTTCCCAACTTTTGTCTCCCTGGGCATGCTGGAGCAGAGTTGGTGAATTTGCCCATGTCTCTTTCGGGTGTAGGTCTACAACAGCCAGTCGTACTGCAGAGACCACGAGGGAACGAGGAAGGGACAGCAGTCAGCAGACGACAACGGGTCAGACAGAAAAGAGGAGACGGAGGAAGAGAAGAAGAATGAGGAGGAAGCGCAGTCGTGCTCCAGGAATAAGCACCCTCCTGAAGTTTGGATCTCTGAGAGAGGGTGAGTATGAACTAGTGACAGCTCAGCATTATGCAAGATGCAAAATTAAATGACATCAGGGTTACTGATGACATGCTGTCTATATTTACAGTGCTAAGTCAATCATTACTAACAGTGTTGAGGGCTTGCGTCACATATTGTGGTATGTTGTGGAAACCGTTGGTCTGTCCACCATGTTGGAGGGGCCAAGGGTTGGCCGTCTGCACCAACAGAGCCCGTCTGTTGAGGGGCCGAAGCCAGGAAACTACCTAGCTTCCTTTGCGCCTGCGGAGATTCATTTACACAGACCGTCACAGCCACTCACATGGAGCAGCAGCAAGTTCATACTCACACTGACACTAATGGAATGAGCGGAAGATATACTATACATACGTGTACATACATAACATCGGTCATTTAAAGGGAGCCATACTGAATGGGACTGGGTAGATGCAGACAAGCTGTGTAAAAGAAAGATGATGATGTAACTGAACACTGTCCGTCACTGTAAATGGGCAAAAAGTCTTATTTTTTCTTCCACTGCTATAGAAAATACTTTCCTCTGATTGGCTGGCTGTATCTTTTAAATCTGTTTAACAGAACACCTCTAATAAACACCCAACCTACAGTTTAACCACCGCTCTAAATCAGTTTGCAGTACAGCACATTTAATGGTATCTTAAAACGCAAGTAACCATAGCAACCATACTTCTGCTTAATGCTGTATTGCCAGATAATAACTCTCACTGAAATGGACCTAACAATGTGTTCAAACTAACTATGGCCAACACAGCCTGCTCTACTATGTGCTTTTTGCCCCAGACTCACAGTTCAGGACCCCTCGCTGTATGTCTCTCGCCTCTTTTGTTATTCGAGCAAATGTAATTCAATGGCCGACCCTCAAGTTAAGTAAAAGGCAGTATGCAAACATGTATGGTGTGAATTCATGTGGACCCAGTTCTGTTATTGCTTTGTCTGCACACGTTTTCTCAAATTAATTTGCACCGAGGTCAAACCAGACACGCTCAGTACTTCTGATACCCATCAGAAATAAACACTGCTGCGATGCAGGCGAGTGCAGAGAGGTGCCATCTGTGTGTCTCTTTTTGGTTTGGGAGTGTGTCTGTGAACAAATCCCTGTTGTGACTCATGTTGACGCTCCTCACAGCCTTCCTAAAAGAGTGAGTCATCCTCACGCCTGCTCGCTTTCTCCCTCGCTGTCTGTTCAGTCTGTCTGAGGGACAAAAAGACCAAACTGAGGCTGCGAGCTAGTCGAACATTGCCTTTTTTTTGTTGTTGTTGCAGAGGGGGAAGGCAAGGACACCTAGACTTAAATCTTGGGTGTGAATAGGTGTTGCATGAAAAGCCTGTGAATATAGCTGATTTATAGTGTAGTATATGAGGTATAGTGTCGTAGCATGACGGAAAAACTGTTTCTCTTTCATTAACTTGAAAGTTTTCAGGACTAAAAACCACCGTTTATGATACCTGCCGAGTTTATCCAGCCGTGAAGCCTGTAGTGAAAATAGAAAAAAGAGCCGATTATAATCAGAATGATTGTTTGTCGTAGGAATGTGTTTTCACTTTCTGTGTTTTTTCATGCTTATTTGGAGCAGCAGCTGGTCTGGGCCAGGGTTTCCCTCCCTCTCCAGCCTGTTTTTATTGGCCCGAGTGCAGCAGGCCCCGGACCTTGGGCCACATCGTAGGCTCCCCCTTGTTTGGACTCGGTGGTGGTGTGAGCTGTGATGGGGTTACGAGGCAGTGGGAGGGTGGGGGTCTGGTTTTGGCTTATGAAAGCTGCTTTCATGAAGCTGAAGTGGGTGCCTCGCTGAGGGACCCTCAGTGTACATGGAGGGGTGGACCCCTGGCCCAGCTGCCACAGTGTGAGTTCACTGTGTAGTTAAGGCCAAACAGATAGCGTACTTACGCTGGATAAACACAGGCACTAAAAAGCTGCTTACAGGTGCTAAAGGGCCTGCAGCCTGTCTGTCAGCTCCAGTTACACTCATATTGATTGTGACTATCATCCCGAGAGGAGCAGCATCAATAGACACCTGACAGGGGAAAGCTCTGAGGACGAAACTGAAACCTCTTGCTTTCTTCACACCTACAGATCAAACGGGAAGTATGCTATCACGCATGGTGGAGGTGGAGGGAAGTGCCAATGTGAGGACTGTGGATTCCACCCAAAGAATACCAGTGCACTGCAGAAATGCACCCGTCACATCACAGAGCCCCCACCATATAACTGCAAACAGTGTAACCTTTCTCTTAAAGCCAAAGGTAAGGAGAGGATTTTGTTTGTTTGTTTGTTTGTGAGTTTATGAGGTCTGTCTTAACTCTGCATCCATTATGAGCTCAGCCTTTGTTTCATATTTTATAGGAAGCCTCATCGAACACCTGAGATCTGAGGCACATGGAAAAGACACCTGTTGTTACCCAGATGGCACAGAGGAGGGTATGTTATGTTATTTATTTTTACGAGGTTGTTTTTAATGCAGCTAAAAGCGCCAGTGCTGATGGGTTTCTTTGCAACCCAGTCGCCAGAATAACTGTTGGTATGGTGCATTTCTGCAAAGCAACGATATGTTACATTTGTACGTTATGTAGATAATAGATTGAAACTTTACTTTTCAATAACATGTTAGGTTTAGGCACAAAAACAACTTGGCTAGGGTTTAGACAGGATCATGTTATGGCTTAAAATGCCCTCCTTTGGTAGCACAGTCCACAGCTATGTCTGTAAAAACGTGGCACTATCCCCGCTGGTATCACAGTGAAAATACACCCATGTTTGGTGGATAAAAACTGCTGGAAACGCAGCAATGACTCTCTAAGAAACAACCAGTTGTGTCATTTGTTGGCCTCAAACAGTGGTCTGCAGCTTGGCAGGCATTTCACCGGGGTGGCACACCATCCGCCATTCCCTCCACCTCCAGGTGACAAAGTCAGCCCATATACTACATCACTTTAGAAGCGTTAATATGATATATATGAAACATAAAAATGTAGAGTGTCCGTGTTTTGCAGAAATCTACAAAGCCAACATTTTCTCCTTGTGACTGGGCTGTGTTTTTGGATTGGATGTACTATTATTCTTTTTTTTTCTCTGCCACTGCTCGCTTTGAAAACTAAAAACTTTACTTCAGGGGTTTTATGCAAAATTTAGAGCGTATAAGCTGTCTGAGCCGGATGCTAACAGCTAACAGTGCTAACTCCATAAACAGCAGGTTACTGGGGGGAAACCAGGGTGTGGGTGCTTCCCTTCCGCGATGATGCTGTCCTGATATTGGCAGTAACCAACATATAAGTGCAGTGCGGATCGATGGCGATGATCTAACATGAATGTGTGGCCGGACCAGCTTACCACAACAAACCACAGAGAAGCTCAGAGTACAACACAGGAGAGTGACTTAAAGTTTGCTTAGGATGTCATTACTCCACTGTATCTGTATCTGTACCTCCGAATGCCGCAAACAGAACATTTAATTATCCTTTTTCTAGAGCTGGGACTGTGTTTACTTATTCATTGGTTGCAGGATCACAAGCAGTCCTTTTACTGGTGCCCACTCACAGTGATATTCACTGCTGTAACTTGAGCCACGTGAATTTTCTTGACTTTGAGTTGATTAATAGCCTCAAATGGTGCAGTAATTCTGTTGGCTTACATACTTTGTCACGTTGAATGACCTTAAACATTTCACATTTGTTTGAAGAGAAATGTAAATATTGGTCAGCGGCATATCAAGATCTTAGGCGTCCAAGATTGAAGATATGTGGGAGAAGGGTTGCCATGAGAAACATGGGAGAGGCTCTTATACGTTACACCCAGGATAAAAATGTACTCGGCTGGTAGTAATTGGACACAACCCAGCACACTTACACCTATATAGTTTCATGTCTACACATTGGTGCAGTGAGGAAAGACTTAAATTTATCAGTGTGCCTAATGTTAAATATTGACATAGTTTTCAACTAGCCTTTAAACTTAAACAGCACGATAGAATTTCTGAAATCCAACCATGGCTTTGGTTTTTGTTTGTCACCTCAAGATGCCTCAGATTTCTGGGGGTGCCACTGACACGACAAAGCAAAATAAAACAAAAGGCAGAGGAGTAGGAAAAGAAGACGGAGATAATGGGTCCAGAATAAATTGAAATTTCTCTGCCTTGCTTTGTTGTGTATACCTAATCCTTTCAAGATGCAAGCAACTCATTAAATCCCTCATCCAGTTTATACAAAAGGCAGTAAAGTGGACCTCCAGCCTATGAGAATCATCCATTTGGCGATCATGGTGGAGAAGACCAAGGCATCTTTGTGGGAGTTAGAAGCCAAGGAGAGCAATGAGTGGGGAGGGGTCAGAGTTAAAAAAACTGACTTCCAGGAGGTAATTAATGTGGCACAAGCCCAAAACGTGTTTCAGTGCAGCTGGATCCTTCTTGCATCTATCTCATCGGAGGCCGACGTCAGGTTTGATTTCAGACAGCCATGGTCCAGTGTATTCAGTGAATGGGCTTAGCTGAATAAGTCTGTTACGGGTGCAGATGGAGGAGGAGTGGATTCTGTCGAAAACTTCATCCCACTCATCATCCTGTCTAAATCAGTCTCCCACTGCTGTCTTACTCATAGATCTTGAGAATATGTGGGGTTTGATATTGACATTTTTTTAGCTAAAGAATGGAGTTGGTTAGAAACTGTGTTGAAAAGAGATTTCTTTCTGTCCTAGGAGTCTGTGAAGAACGTCCAGTTCCCCCAGATAAACAAAAAGATCTTCAGTACTCAGATCTCAGACAAGACGAGGATGACAATGTAAGGGACAAAGATGGCAGACGTGTTGAGGACAACAGGTCCGAGGTGGCTAAAAGCTCTCACACTGCCACTTCTGATAGTGAGGAACCTCATCCAGGAGGCCTGCCGATGGAACCTGAACCCAGCCGATCCGTCCAGCTTCCCCCCAAGGACTCTACCCAGAGGAGCTCAGCCAGCGTCAGGAGGGCTCTGTTCGCCCGCAGACGCTTCGACGCTTCATCATCGGCGTCCTCCCGAGTCTGCCATTCTCCAAGTACTCAACCCCTGATTCCACAGAGGGAGCCGTCCCCAGCTCACAGCCCGTCACCCAGGCCTTGCCAGTCCCCTGCTCCCCCGTCCTCCCCCTCCCCATCTAGTTGTCACGTCTCCACCTCTGCTCTGAGACCAGTCTCCCCTGTTAGAGGTCTTTCTCCTGTAATAGTCCAGTCCCATGGATCAGAGTCCTCTGGGCCTCCAGGATCCCTGGCAGACACCTCTGCTCATTGTCAAGCCTGTTTTCACCCAAGAGACCGACCGACTGCTGCTAGACGGGTGAGTCACTTCAGCTTTTCTCTCAAAACAACATTGTGACATAACATCTTCATTAGTTTTCTACACGGAGCGTAACCCAACCATTGTTGTTTTTCCATATTCTGAACCTGTCATGATGCTCTCTTTTTGTCGTGTGTATAATTATCGCTGGTCAAACCATGGCTTTTGTTCAAACCGCAGTCTTCACTCACCTGTGACTTGATCCATCTCTGTTAGTTTAGCCGGCAGTTTTAAATAAATCAGCTTTTGGCTCACAAAGCTAATCTTGTGTGGCTCGGTTAAATCCCAGTAAGTCAACATCTAGAACAAATATAGATAGGCTGGTACATATGAGGTTATTTTAAAGTCGCACATTTATTGGAAAAGGAAGGAAAGGCATCTCTCTTGTTTTATATCACTCAAACCGATGCCTGCAGCTCCGGACCTTAAAATAATGCAGGAGAGCTCCCAAATAGACACAACATGTTTTCCCTGGGCAGCCGCTGATAAAACGAGAAGCTGGTCAATCGTTAAATACCAGAGATTGGAACCACATGTCGACGACGAAAACACCTCGGGTGAATATCTCAGTTCACCCTCATCAAATAAAAAAAACATGTCGACTCCAAACCTGTGGTTATGTTATGGTGTAACCTCACCACTTCCTCCTCACACTTATAGGGCTCATAGGAGTAGATTCTCCACAGGGTTGTTTTTCACATCTGCACACATAGACATTTCTGTTTACATGTCAGCTACACCTGCAAACTGGCTGTATTTGGTAAGGGGAGCCATTTTTATATACCTAAATATTTGATTGGTACATATACTATATGAATGTATATTTTTAGTAATTTGATTGCTTCAATATTATTTTGCAGCATTATAAACCCACGTTTTCACCAAGCAGTACAATTCAGTCCAGTTCGGTTCAGTGCGCATTTTTTCTGTTTCCACCGTGAAAAGTTGTGGATGGTACCAACCGTCCCCATGTTTGGTCCTGTGAACACTGCAGTCTGATTGGTCAGTAGAGGACGGTCACTCTGCTCAGGGCTGAGTTGTGTCTGGTTTTGAGGCTCATGTAACTGTTCATACCATGTCAAGTTTAACATATATGAATGAACTATATATAACTTTAAAAGTAAAGGATGTTGTGCTGCCTCTCAAATAATTTAGTGGGCCGACTGCCGGCGACTTTTAAGGTGGAACGTGTTCTTCTAACGTTACTCAATGAATGAGTTGACGACGTGAATCCATCAAAACATCTTAAATTTCATTGTGACAACTTTGACCATCACTTTAGTTTTTATTGTTTCGCTTGTATGACAAACACTTTTAGTAACAAGTGGAGGAAAAAAAAACATCATGGACCTTTGTTCCTGTGGGCTACAGCAACACTAAACCCCTGAGCTTGCCTGAGAAGGACTAAATGCACAAAGCTGCTATTTTTAAATATCCCATGGAGAGAGACTCTCACTGCGGCCTGTTTTATTTTGTTCTGAAAATGTCGGTGTGCAGCCTCGTTCTGTGGACGATAAACCAGGTGCAGACTTCCATCTGTTTCGCCGCTGATGAGGAAATACAGCGAGTGCTGACACACAGGCAGGGAGCTCCAGGAGATGGCGGCACGGGGCGTCTAAATTCCGTTGATAGACCACAGTCTAGTCAGATCTTTGAATCCACCCACTCCACTGAGTTCAAGTTGACTGATTCATCACACATTGTGACATGAAACAGTTTCTTGGTTGAAATTAAAAAACACAGATGAGAGCTGTGGTGGGACTCAGGTAGCCAATCAGCATCACAGGCAGGACTAAGGCTGTTTTCAAGCTGTTGAGTTGAGCAGTGAGGAGTAAGAAAAAGTTGCTCTCGAGGCTGTTTTAAATCGACATATCCTCTCAATATTGCCTGACATCATAGTTTGTTTTTACTTTGCTCCGCTCCACCCTTTAAGACCCTTCAGAATCTGGTCTGTTTGTTATTGTTATTTTGTTAAATCAAGTCTCGTTAAAGGAGAAGTCTCGTTCAAACACCTTGCAGACTTTTTCTCTACAAATCAGCTAAATATTCTGCCATGATACTAAAAATCTTTTAGGTAAGAGTAAGATACGCTATCTGTGCTCCAACACAACAGACTATTAGCAGCGCTTCTTTCTCCAACTCTCACTAACAATTCCACCGTTGCAGCAAGTCACCTCTCGTGAGATTTCAGAACATCTTGTTAGCAAGACTTAGATACAAAACAGACCAGAACAAGTGAAAAGAACAGAAACATTTAATTTCTCTGTAGGGTCCTTTCTGTAATGTTGTAAGACACTTCTATCAATAATCTGAGCCTGCCAGTGGCAAAAACAAACACTTTTAATGGACGTAAATAGACGGTGCAGGGATGAAGTTGCAGCCTGTTTCGTCCCTGCTGGCTGCAGCCTTCTCTCTCAATACTGGACCAGTTTCAAAACTTGTTGTCTCACATGGGGGCATAGGGTCCAGGTTGAAAGATAATAAAGATGCTAGATCTTCGCTAATTACTCCCAAAGAAATATCAAGTCACAATTTAACTCATTGGCTAAACTTCTTGAGATGTGCATGTATTGCTTAGGAACAAGGCTTTTTAATCCTCCAGAGATGACATGTCTGGTCGCTAACTCGCAGCACCTCGCCAGAACTCTGCTTTTAAAAGTTGTTTTCTCAGCACAAGGCCAAGTAACCGTTGAGTCACTGCTATTGATCGACAACATCAACAGTTATGGTCGTTGTTTGCTACAGCACTTTAAATCTGCCTCATTGACCTTCTGTCTTGTCTTTACTGTATTCTATTCATTTTGCTGCTGTAGTGACCTAATTTCTCCAGCAGAACCATTCAACTTTCATTTCATCTGTTTTCTTGCAGTCTGTGGATGAGGTTGGTCTGACCCACATCAGCCCACATCCCACACGCCCTCGGGGAGCCCACAACCTCCTAAGTCACCTCCCGCTGCACTCCCAGCAGCCAGGCAGGGCCCCGAATCTCCTGATTCCCATCGGGGGGATTCACATGATTCAGCCCAGGTCCACCCTCCCCGTGTACAGCCTGGTGAGCAGCCCCATCGCAGCCACATCTAGCCCTGCAGGGACATCCTGGAGACTGAGTGACGCTCCAAAGGGGAGGTTTCCTCTGCTGCAGCGCCAGGATACTCTCAAAGAGACGTCGCCCGGCAGTCGAGCCAGCCCACAGGAGCCCGAGGCATCAGAGGCAGCGTCCGGGAGCAGCCGATCGGATGCTTTATCACACAGAAACACTCGAGGACGCTTCCAGTCGAGTCCCGGGACAGAGACGAGGCATCCGGAGGTCGACACAGACGCACATGTTACGGAGAGGTGTGTTTATCCCGAGACCACCCAAGGCCAAAAAAAGGCTCCTTCCTCCCAGACACAACTCTGATAGGAGGGAGAGCCTGAAGGGACAGTGCAAAAGACTGAAACCAGAGTGCTGTTAAAACAGCGCTGGTTCGGAGATGGAGGACGAAAGGCAAGAGCACTTGAGCACCGCTTCTGAATGACGCTATTATGTAATTATATGAACAATATATATATAGACACTATGTTAGATATGCAGTATGTTTTGTAAATCTTTTTTTACCCTCTTGTTTGATGTCATCGGTGTTAATTTATTTATGTGCTATTATGCAAATTCTGTACTATATGCAAAAGCAGCTGGAATGAAAATAGACAAAGTTTTAATCAGTTTCCCTATTAACCCTTCGACAGCTCTAATATACTATTGCTGTGTTAATGTACTGTATTACCAAAATGGATATAGAAAGGTACTACAAATATTTATTCACCCCGACCAGTATTTTGAAGTGCAATTTTATGTCAAGATTGTGGTTTGAAATGTCATTCTTCTTAAAGGCTGTGATTATTATTATTATTATTATTATTATTATTATTATTATGATTTGTCAGGTTGTTTTTGTTGTTGTTGTTGTTGTCGTCTTTGTTTGTGTTCAAAGAAGCAGGGTTACGATCACCTCCTTTTCTAATGTCTTCAGGAAAAGAAGTTTCAGATCAAGACATTTGGAGTGCACTGACAAATAATTTGATATCCAGAGGAAACCTGTTTCACGTACATGGTAGCTACGGTACAGTTTTTTTTCATAAACAGATACATGTATTTTTGTGTTGTTGCTTTTATAAATGATACAATCACTCTGTCATTTTCATGTTTACCATTAAACTTCTCATTTTTACAGATTTATATTAAAACTGTGTTCTGTGTGTGGTTTGTGAGTTAATCACTGTTCTTCTTTGCCAGTGAAGTGGAGGCTGAAAGTACGAGGATCACGGTCCGCACAGATACAGGTACTTTATCCTTTTCGTTCTCGTCCATAAAAAACATCTCCGTTCAAATTAAAACGGAATTGAAGTATTGTCAAGAGCATGCTAAACCAGCAGGTGGCGATATAACCATAACTGAAAGAAGAAGACAACATGGACCAATCAGTCTACCCGGAGCAGTGACCTCTGCAGTGCATTGACAGTGACACCTCTGCTCTTCAAAGTAGTGGAAGAAAAACTGTAAGTGTAGGTGTGCACTAGCTTCATCGTAATACTGGAGTTTCTAAATGCGATACAATACCTTGAAAAATATTGATATGTAATACCAGTACAGCGTCCCCACGTTCAGGAGCATCCTCACCTGTCTCTGAGCAATGCAACAAGCATCTCAGAAAAATACAGAACATCCAGAACCTGTTCCTGCCTTTCACACATTTATTTTGTTTAACGAATAAAATACAGATCGTTTCAAATGCTGCAAATGCTGTGGGTGTCATACCGCTTCGACCAAAGGGGGCGCTATAATCAACAAAACCATAAAGTTCTGCACAGCTGCTTTAAGCTACAATGTGCATCATACGTCTGACCTGGCGCCTAAATTTTGCCATACATAATTTCTACCAAAGAAAGTGTCTAAAAACTTTGCACAGTGTGTTGTGTGGATTAAAAACAATGAGATGTTGCTGTTGAATTTCTTTTAAATGTCATTTTCAATGCTTTGAGCAGCACAAAATGTTAGTACTTGGGTTCGCCCTGATGAAGGTCTGATACAGTGTCGGCAACCTTTAACATTAAAAGAGCTATTTTTCTCTTCATGATTATTTGCTACTTTAACTTTGCAGTGTTGGGCAGGGAAAGCAAACAAATTCTCTGTTTTCTTTTTATGGATCCGTAATCCATAGTTAGCCTCACTATGGAGACTGAAGACGAGCCAGGGCGTAGACGCATCTCGCACATTTAAATTGTAGAAATGCTAAAAGGTTTTTTATATGATGTATAGACTACACACTTTTACAGTTGGAGAATGTAAAATGACTTAGAACAATGATGTATGAAGAATAAAGATGTTAAAAAATTACATTTAATTCCTTTTTGTTGACAAACTCTTGGGGACATGTGGCTCCTGAGCTGCAGGTTGCTCAGGAATAAAGTAAAACACTGCATAGATGTAAGTGTGGAAATCTTTTCTACAAGTTGGTGAATAAAACCAAACTTCCAACATGCTAAAAAAAAAATTCCCATAGATTTGACACTTTAAAGAGAATTTTTTTTTTAGCATTTAGTAAGAGCTCCCTGTTTAGTTGGACATATTCACTGCACCTACAGGATTAACATTATTATTATTTCTTTTAGGGTTGTTTACAGAATTGCATTTTTGTCTTCTTTTTTTCTGCTCTTTACAATTTAATTTCAGGCAGATAAAAGAATACAGAAAGAGAGCTTCCAGACACTGTGGTGATGAACGGCACCACCCTGTGGCTGTAGTAAGACGACTTCATGTTGAAATTCCACTTCCCAGAATGGAGATTTTATTTTAAAAATCTGTTTCATTGCCTTTATTTATTTATTTATCTATTTATTTTCATCGTGTTGTGCAGGACATTTCTCTTCCCCCTCTCCCCGGTGCTGTTTGGTGCACAGGCAGCTTGTCTTTGTTTCCCAGACCTGAAGGTGTCACATGTGACCACTGGGTGGCAGCACGAAGCAGCTTTATGTCCACATTGGCTCTCGCTGCCTGTTTACTGAAAGGGATGACGTCACACACTGAAGGTATTGGAGCATGTACTGAAACCTCTCCTGGAATAAATCATCCAGGAGGACATGACACACATACAGCAGGGATCATCAGATAAAGGGCTCTTTCACATAGTCTCAAAGCCAGCAGATACAAACCAAGATAAACAGAGATTGTTTTATATCCACACCTATGATTCACTTATTGTTGTATGATTACTCCTCTTTACAACACTCTGCAGACAATTGTCTATCTGTGTGTTGGATCAGGCTCCACAGCAACAAGAATAACAGCCAAAGACTCCCACAGCGATGTGATAACTGCCAATTATTAACTAAATGTTATGACGTATTTCCAGAGGAGAAGGGCTGCGATAAGGTTCACCAGAAGAGAAGATCTTAGGGAAATTTCATCCTTTTGGCGTAAAAGGAAACAAACATCAATGAATAGAGGATTCCAGTCTCCTGTGGGAACCAGACGGGATTTGGAAAAGCAGGATGACCCGACAGTGTCATGGCAACACTTGAACAGGTCACTGACAACATCTCAACAAAGTTGGTTAAATTTGAAAAAGAAACGGATCACTTTCAGTTTCTCTTCTTGTTCCTGAAATATTCTTATGAAATCACAACTAAATTATGCATCACTTTCATTTTCTCCAGCATGTTCCTCCATTTATATGAAAACCACAGTGGCAATTTCAACACGATGTGAGTCAGCAGAAGTTCAGGGGCATATTAAAGCTTTGTCGATGGGGGTAAACGAAAAATGAGTGTCTCCTTTATTTATGCATGGGATCCTGTTTTTATATTTTACAGACGAATTTCTCCATGATCAGATTATTTATTTATTTAACCTTTATTTAACCAGGAAGTCCCATTAGGATTGAAAATATCTTTTACAAGAGAGACCTGGCTGAGGTAGCAACAAATACAACATGTAGTACAGAAAAACAAGAATGTCTCTGTCACCACGTTCTTTATGATGCCCTTAAATTCATCAATGGATATTAGTGTTTCTAATTTTAGATCTTTTTGGAGATTGTCCAAGGTGCACAGTAGGAGAACGCAGTTTTCCCCAGATCAGTTAAAACCAGGGGTCATTACAAAGCAACCACCTGGAGGAGCGTAGTCAATAACTACCAGAGCTAACACACAGGAGGGTGCAGAGGGAGGCCCAACATTTCGTACAAATGTTTTACATTACAGACAGTACTAACTCACCCTCATGCTGACAGGACGTCCAGTGTAGTTTTTAATCCACAAAATTTGTTCAAGGTATCAGAGGATAACAGGATAACGTAATTTATTCCACTTTCATAGCATCATTTCTCAAAATGCGCGAGACTAGCTGATGGCTAGTGGTGGTACTAGTTATTTAGTCTCGCGCGAGTTGCCATGTAAACACAGCAAGGCTGCAGGCTAACTGACCACGGTGAGAAATGATGCTATAAAAGTGGAGTAAATTACGTCTTTTCAAGTCAGTTTTGCATGCCGCGTCTTCAGGGCACTTGGATTACGATGGACGAGCCGTTCTGACGTTTTTGAAATGCATTAGCTGAGTTTTATTACATTTTCAAAATGTGGCTTCCATGCACTTCAAGTGTAGCTGTTATCCCCTGATAGTTTTGTGGATTAAAAAACTACACTGGACTTTATGTCGGCATGAGGGTCAGTGAGTACTGTCTGTATTTTCATTATAAAGTAGCCATGTCCAATCAGGCCCCACCCACTTTCTATTAAAACTCCACCCACTCTCAGATTGTTGAGACAGCAGGGGCCACTGAACATCTTGGGGTGGCACCAAAACTAAAAGCCATCACTGAATTTCAGGAATTTGATTACGCTGTTCAAGTATATATGCTAGATTCAAAGTATGTCAATAGGAATGTGAAGGAATGTGCACTGATATACTGCTTTGATCAGTTATCTGATGTGCACAAACTAACACCGGTATGTTTAAGGTTTTGAGTTCCGATAGGTGATTCAGCGATCTTCAGATGTGCTGGTTGTCCTTTTCCTTTAAAGACAAATACACGCTGTATGACGCTGGACGAGCACACGTCATTTAAAGAGACTGTCAGCGTTCAAAGTTAAACCATGAGGCAATTTAGGATTTCATACTTACACACAACTCTGTCATTCATGTGTGTGTGTGTCCTGTGTGTGACGATGCCTCTGGTGTTTGGGGTGTCCAAGAACGTCCAAGTTACAACACAATGCATTATAAAACGATTGGATCCTTCCTGGGTGTCCATACATTTACTACACTCCGGCCATTAGTGGAGATACGGGATGGGAACCTCCAAACATCAGGAGACTAGGAGTGAAATGTTTCGCATGTTTGCTGCTGACTTATTGTCTCATAAAGAACAGCTGCAGTGTGGAACCTGTGTGCAGAGGCTGGAGGGTGTAACGTCGCCTCAGAGGAGGACAGAACTTGTTTGTTGTGTAATTTAGGTGAAGCTGAGAATGAGGTTCACTTCCTGTTGTACTGTCCCGTATATGACGACTTAAGGAATGTACTTTTCAGTTAAATGATCTCTATCTGCGTTGATTTATTTTGGTTGGATGATCATGAAGAATTTCAGTTTTGTTTCAGAAAGGGAAACTTTTTTGTAGCTGAATTTCTTCGCCAGGTCTGAGATAGAAGACGGAGTATTTTGTTTCTGGACTGAGTAGTTAAATAACATGTACTTCTGATCCGTACTGCAACATCATTGTAATGTTGTCGTGTAAACCGTTGAGGGTTGGGTACGTGTGTGTGTATTTGGGGCCTGTGTGTACTTGATAACATAGTGAAAAAATTTGATCTTCTTCTTCTTCTAGTGTTGGTTGGATTAATATAGAACACGGATGTTTCAGTTCAACACTTTTCTTAATCATCATATCACTGAACAAACTCATCACATGACTCAGAGTTTCCATCAGCTATGTTTATTTAATTGGTCTGACTGGTATCAGAAGGTGACCGCTCGCTGCAGACGCCCTCAATTCCACTGAAACTGTCTCAGTGTATTTAGTTTGGTAGTTTCTGTCTGATGCTGCTATCAAAGCCTCCATCAGGGGTTTGGCACATATTAACCGCCCTCACTCATATAGGGGTCGTGTGTGTGTGTGAGACAGTCACTGTTCCCCGCCCTTCTCTTACCTCACACTCCACCCAGCAGTTGCCAACTTTGCTTCCTGTCTTCCACACATTTTTTCTTTACCCGTAAGGAAGAAGGATGACATGTTTGCATTTTTGTCTGATGTGGTGTCACATGCCTGACGGTGGTAATGATTAAAGGAGAGCCAAGATGAATGAATCCTGCTGATCTCATACACTGTAGAAAATGTGTTGTTATATTTCCCCCCGCAGGAAAAACAAACACAAACCTGTTTGGATGCTCAGCTAATTTATTTACCTACATAGGCTACAGCGGGGTAGGCAACCTGTTTCTCCAGAGCCACATGCAGCTCTTTTGCCCGTCTCCAGTGGTGCCCTGTGTCTAAATGTGCATCATACAGCCGGCCGCCTTTTCCTTTTTTTGTTTTTTTGCCCAAACCTCATGGCTCAAAACCAGCCGCCACTGCCCGTCAACAAAAACAAAGACAGCTATGGTTAAATGCGACAAGATGAAAGGATGAGACGGAGGCCATCATCAAAAATGCGCACACTTCATATCAGGTTAGGGAAAAAGTACTTCCTGTTGTAGGGATGAATAACGTTATGTGAATTAACGTGTCATGTCCACCTCATCAGAAACTGGCGAGGGATTAAGAGGAATATTGGATTTCTCTGTAATTGCTAGGTTTTTAGCGCATTAGCTAACATTAGCTTTGACAGCAAAACAAACTGGAGGAAGCAGTTCAAGTATCGTCCCCCATTGTAAGACTGACTTCCTGTGACATCATCCATCCACTGAGTGAGAGCATGCGGGTCGGCCAGTCTGGTCCCGTTGGTCAAATAATACTCGCGGTCCTGGAGAGTGAGTGACCTGACATGGTGCGTTGGTAAAGTCAGTCTGATGCTCTACACTAAAATGAGAGGCCTGTTGGTGGAAGAAACGGAGCAATATATTTCTACATCAATCAATTCAATCAATTTTATTTATAAAGCCCAATATCACAAATCATTTGCCTCACAGGGCTTTACAGCATACGACAGCCCTCTGTCCTTTGGACTGGATTAGTAAGTTTGATGGGTGAATTCAGACCCGAGTTACCTTCATTATGAGGCTCAATTATGTTTTGCAGATCATGTGAGAGCTTTTTTGGCCAAAGGTAGGTCTGAAGGTAGTACGCTAGTTAGCCAGACATGCTATGTGGCTAACATTAGCAAAGATAAACTGATCTTTGCTGCACTGTCACCAGATATTTTGCCGCTTAATGACATCATTTCTGCATTTCTAACCTCACAATGGCCTTAGCATGCACATTTTGAACCCGTCCACTGTGTCCTGAATGTGTTTGTGTGTTATTGTGTCACAGCTCCTGCGTTTAATCTCATCCTAGAGGAATTTCAAAGGATTCTGCAATCATGGTTCTGCTGTTTATTTATCATCGTGCTGCCGCACATTCCTCCGTCGCCCTCAGCAGCAGCCGGAGGTGAGAAATAGATAAGGGCACATTTTTTACACTGCGACTGCAGAGTCACTGTGTTCGTCCGCTGCCTTGTCTGCAGAGAGCAGCAGGGGAAGGGGTTCCTTTAGATGGAGCCCATTCCTCCAGTCTGCACCGCTGCACAAATATTTGCTCTAGATGAGTTTTTTTTTTCCATCACTGTAACAAATAGTTGGTCAAATGCCAGTCTTTCTGCATTGTGACATCCTTTTGGCATTTCCCCCGACCACTTAACCCCTATAATCCGTGACCACACACACGTATGTGTCAGCAGTGTTGTTTTCCTGTCTGTGGCGGTGATTCTCTCTGTCCTCTGAGTTCCTGCTGAAGCTCTGATGTGGAATTCCTTAATATTTGATGTTTCCTTTCTTCAGTTGAAAGGCCTTTAAAACTCCTTCCTGTTTTTTAGCGCCTTTTTTGGTCTGGTTTCTGTTATTGGTTGGATTTAAAACCATTTATGGTAGGGAGTGTGTCACACTAATCCATTTCTTTATACTAAAAATTGACTCATAGAAAATCCATAGAAACTCCTGAACTTCCAGAGGATTTTATTTTTTCAACTGAACTGACTTTTCTACAGAGCACAATGTTTTTTACTCTGAATACTGATTGTTGTGCACTACAGGGAGAACAATAAGGAAAGTTTTCCTCATCAGTGTCATGGGTCATTTTACCAGATGAGCAAACACAGTAACTTTACTCACAGAATTTAAAGGGTTTGGATTCTAGCGGTGCTTAAAGGTCCAGTGTGTAGAGTTCAGTGCAGCAACCTTTAATAATCAAAAATGCCCAAAAAAAGCTCTTAAATAATCTGCCTGGAGCCACAAAACACACCTGAGCACATTAACATTACTGTTAGGTCTAAATGAGCCTTTACTGATATGTTTCACCACAATGCAGTGGACTGTTTATGATGGTGTTCTGATGTTCTGTTGAGATGTTTCAGCTGGTTGCAATCTGCAATCCTCACTGCTAGATGCCAATAAACCTCCCTAAATCTCACACACTGGACCTTTAATACAAGTAATACTAAAGTGAAAATTTGAAAAAAGGGACTTTTAACAGTCAGTATAAATAACAGATGAGGAATGATGAGTTATATTTAGATGCCATTGTTAAATTTTCAAGAGAAAAGTGGGAAATTCCATAAAAAGGAAGTTATGGAGTATGAAACAGAAACAGATTCATTTTGTTTTGTCTCCGGACTGATTGCCCTGATATGAAGTCTTTCAACATGTCTGCTGGGTTGCCTGTATTGTGACATAACATGTGGCTGTCAGGTTTGCTCTTTGCATCGACCGTGTCTTTGTCTGAGTCTCATTCCAAGTTCATCCTAATCCATCCATTCTTCCCCGTGGTATGCAGTTATCAGACGCACATACTTCATTAGCTCCTTATGATTGTGCATACCTGTGGATTTGGATTATATAACCTATCCTATAGCTGATAGCAGAGAATACCTGAGGGTGTTTGCATGACACACTGTAACCGTTTTTGCAGCCAAGCTGTGGTCAAATCCCTGCTGTCTGTTTTTGTCTCTGGTAAGAGATAGGCAGCGTAAACTGACAGATACAGTGTGACTGTGTGTGTCATCGCACTATACGCATGGTGGTGTGTGTGTAGCTAACGGAAAGCTGATGTGGCAGGCGGCTGCGTATCTCTTTACGAAGGTCAAAACACATTACGTGCTGGGATGTTGTTTGTGTGACAGTATAGGGGCGTGAGGGACGATTGTGCCATGACCTCACTTTTCCTGCGTGGGGTGCTGACAGCTCTCCTCGACTTCATCATCCCCGTATCAGCCGTGCGGCACATGCAAGCCCTCCGTCTGTTTCTACTGCCACTGCTCATCTCTTCCTCTGCCGCCTCCAGCCTCATCCGCCGCTGGGAAAGAAAAGAAGGAAAACACAAGGCATGTCATGGCCTCACATAACCTCCTGCCTCTGTGACAATCATCTGCTGCCACTCTGTACTTATTACTCTGCATGTCAGGCCGCCTTTTCATCAAGATAAATGAAAAGTGATTTTTTTGATTTCCTGTTTAAAATGTATGAGATAAAGACAGTGAATGAATAACAAATACAGTAGGATGTAGCTGCAAGCAGATAAAGATAAGTGTTCTTTAATGTATTTGTCAGTAGTTATAATTTCTTGACGCTCCTGCTGGTGAATAAAGGAAGGAAGAATGTCGTCATTTTAAATACGTATTCTTAACATTTCATGAATTCTTTAAATCGCAGATTTGTTGCAGAATAAATATTGGCATTTTACATTTCTGGAAACCATGAATACCTTACGTATGTACATCATTATGTAACAGATATGCTGAAACTTGACATTTCTTTATGTCAACATGTTGGCTCGCAGAGGTGACAGGCCATCCACCATCCACCATCCACCATCCACCTCCACCATCCACCTCCAAATTTTCTTTTGGCGATGAAGTCAATGAGATGCAGCTGAAAGCTCAAGAATAAAACATTCACACCAGACATGTCGTCATAAGTTTTGAACACATTTATAAACAGTGATAAAAACATGTCAATACACAAACAGTTAATCATTGTTTTTACACACTGTATGGGTTCATTCAGCTGTATGTGTGTGAGTTATTTTACTCAGCTGTCTTCTGAGTCACAGGAGAGAGAACCGTTAAGACATGATGAACGTCTGAGTAAAATATGTGGTTAAAGAAACTCGGTGATGTCATGTCTTCTCACACTGTATTGTTGGTATCACTATAGATGGAGAGCTGGTGTTTCATTTCTTCTTTCTTTTTTCTGTTACCTAATTTTTTGCCACTTTTTGTCTCACAATCTTTTGTTTTTGTCTGCCTACAAACAGGCAGACAAAAACATGCTCACACAAAACCCAACTTGGACATCATAATACTTATATAACCACTGCACTCAATTTTTGTCTATGTCCTAATCAGTGGTGACACAGTGAGTACATGTACTCAAGCAATGTACTTTAAGCACAGTTTCAAGGTGCTTGTACTTGTACTGAAATATTTTTACTTTATACACCTGAATACTTCTACTCCACTACATTTAGGAAGCTGATATCATACTTTTTTACTTCACTACTTTTATTTGACAATATCAGTCACTAGTTCCTTTGCAGATTCAGATTCTAAATCCAAAATATGAATGCAGGATGTATTTAATGACATACAATACTATGACGTTTTTTCATGATTTTGAACGACATACTATACTATGACTTTTTTTCATGATTTTGAACGACATACTATACTATGACGTTTTTTAATGATTTTGGACGACATACTATACTATGACGGGCGGCACGGTGGTGTGGTGATTAGCACCGTCGCCTCACAGCAAGAGGGTTGCCGGTTCGATCCCGGGTGTGGGAGCCCTTCTGTGTGGAGTTTGCATGTTCTCCCCGTGTCAGCGTGGGTTCTCTCCGGGTACTCCGGCTTCCTCCCACAGTCCAAAGACATGCGATTTGGGGACTAGGTTAATTGATTACTCTAAATTGTCCGTAGGTGTGAAGGTGAGTGTGAATGGTTGTCTGTCTCTATGTGTCAGCCCTGCGATGGTCTGGCGAACTGTTCAGGGTGAACCCTGCCTCTCGCCCGATGTCAGCTGGGATAGGCTCCAACCCCCCCGCGACCCTCACGAGGATGAAGCGGTTAGAAGATGAATGAGTGAATGAACTATACTATGACTTTTTTTTCATAATTTTTGACGACATACTATACTATGACTTTTTCATGATTTTTGACGACATACTATACTATGACTTTTTTCATGAATTTGGACAACATACTATACTATGACTTTTTTTTCATGATTTTGGACGACATGCTATACTATGACTTTTTTCATGATTTTGGACGACATACTATACTATGACTTTTTTCATGATTTTGAACGACATACTATACTATGACTTTTTTCATGATTTTGAACGACATACTATACTATGACTTTTTCATAATTTTTGACGACATACTATACTATGACTTTTTCAAGGTTTTGGACGACATACTATACTATGACGTTTTTTCATGATTTTGGACCACATACTATACTATGAGTCATAGTATAGCATGTCATCCAAAATCATGAAAAAAAGTCATAGTATAGTATGTCGTTTAGATTTATGAAAAAAGTCATAGTATAGTATGTCGTTCAGAATCATGAAAAAAGTCATAGTATAGTATGTCGTTTAGATTTATGAAAAAAGTCATAGTATAGTATGTCGTTTAGATTTATGAAAAAAGTCATAGTATAGTATGTCGTTCAAAATTATGAAAAAAAGTCATAGTATAGTATGTCGTTTAGATTTATGAAAAAAGTCATAGTATAGTATGTCGTTCAAAATCATGAAAAAAGTCATAGTATAGTATGTCGTTTAGATTTATGAAAAAAGTCATAGTATAGTATGTCGTTCAAAATCATGAAAAAAGTCATAGTATAGTATGTCGTTCAAAATCATGAAAAAAGTCATAGTATAGTATGTCGTTTAGATTTATGAAAAAAGTCATAGTATAGTATGTCGTTCAGAATCATGAAAAAAGTCATAGTATAGTATGTCGTTTAGATTTATGAAAAAAGTCATATTATAGTATGTCGTTCAAAATTATGAAAAAAAGTCATAGTATAGTATGTCGTTCAAAATCATGAAAAAAGTCATAGTATAGTATAGTATGTCGTTTAGATTTATGAAAAAAGTCATAGTATAGTATGTCGTTCAAAATCATGAAAAAAGTCATAGTATAGTATGTCGTTCAAAATCATGAAAAAAGTCATAGTATAGTATGTCGTTCAGAATCATGAAAAAAAGTCATAGTATAGTATGTCGTTCAAAATCATGAAAAAAGTCATAGTGTAGTATGTCTTTCAAAATCATGAAAAAAAGTCATAGTATAGTATGTCGTTAAAAATCATGAAAAAAGTCATAGTGTAGTATGTCGTTCAGAATCATGAAAAAAAAGTCATAGTATAGTATGTCGTTAAAAATCATGAAAAAAAAGTCATAGTATAGTATGTCGTTCAAAATCATGAAAAAAGTCATAGTGTAGTATGTCGTTCAGAATCATGAAAAAAGTCATAGTGTAGTATGTCGTTTAGATTTATGAAAAAAGTCATAGTATAGTATGTCGTTCAGAATCATGAAAAAAGTCATAGTGTAGTATGTCGTTCAGAATCATGAAAAAAGTCATAGTGTAGTATGTCGTTTAGATTTATGAAAAAAGTCATAGTATAGTATGTCGTTCAAAATCATGAAAAAAGTCATAGTATAGTATGTCGTTCAAAATCATGAAAAAAGTCATAGTATAGTATGTCGTTCAAAATCATGAAAAAAGTCATAGTATAGTATGTCGTTCAAAATCATGAAAAAAGTCATAGTGTAGTATGTCGTTCAGAATCATGAAAAAAGTCAGTGTAGTATGTCGTTCAAAATCATGAAAAAAGTCATAGTGTAGTATGTCGTTCAGAATCATGAAAAAAGTCATAGTGTAGTATGTCGTTCAAAATCATGAAAAAAGTCATAGTGTAGTATGTTGTTCAAAATCATGAAAAAAGTCATAGTGTAGTATGTCGTTTAGATTTATGAAAAAAGTCATAGTATAGTATGTCGTTCAGAATCATGAAAAAAGTCATAGTGTAGTATGTCGTTTAGATTTATGAAAAAAGTCATAGTATAGTATGTCGTTCAGAATCATGAAAAAAGTCATAGTATAGTATGTCGTTCAAAATCATGAAAAAAGTCATAGTGTAGTATGTCGTTCAGAATCATGAAAAAAGTCATAGTGTAGTATGTCGTTCAAAATCATGAAAAAAGTCATAGTGTAGTATGTCGTTCAGAATCATGAAAAAAGTCATAGTATAGTATGTCGTTCAGAATCATGAAAAAAGTCATAGTATAGTATGTCGTTCAGAATCATGAAAAAAGTCATAGTATAGTATGTCGTTCAGAATCATGAAAAAAGTCATAGTGTAGTATGTCGTTTAGATTTATGAAAAAAGTCATAGTATAGTATGTCGTTCAAAATCATGAAAAAAGTCATAGTGTAGTATGTCGTTTAGATTTATGAAAAAAGTCATAGTATAGTATGTCGTTCAGAATCATGAAAAAAGTCATAGTGTAGTATGTCGTTAAGATTTATGAAAAAAGTCATAGTGTAGTATGTCGTTCAAAATCATGAAAAAAAGTCATAGTATAGTATGTCGTTAAAAATCATGAAAAACGTCATATTGTAGTTCAATCAGAAGAGACACGTTTTTATAGTAAATCGAACATTTATTAACGTGTGCACATCAGAATGCAAACTATAAAATATCTTTGGCGATTAGACTCTGTGGAGATGATATGATTTAAGGAGGGTGATAAATCCATAGCTGAATCTGGAACACCCCCCCCCCAGGGTCAAGACGCTGTAGAGGTGGTGAAGATGAGATGAGAAGAAGATGGAGAAGTGCTGATCATCTGGATGAGTAGAGGAATGAGCCTTTGTTGAGCTTGTCCTGGACTCTGCATACAATGCCTGGAGGTCAACGGAGTTGAGGAGGGCACAACGATTCTGCCTAAAATGATGACTGACAGCAGCAGAAGAGAGCGCAGATTTAACATTTCGCAGAAGCAAAAAACGTCATAGTATAGTGTGTCGCCCAAAATCATGAAAAAAAAGTCATGTCGTTCAAAATCATAAAAAGTATGTTGTTCAGAATCATGAAGAAAGTCATAGTATAGTATGTCGTTCAGAATTAATAAAAAAGCCATAGTATAGCATGTCGTCCAAAATCATGAAAAAGTCATAGTATAGTATGTCGTTCAGAATCATGAAAAAAGTCATAGTATAGTATGTCGTTCAAAATCATGAAAAAAGTCATAGTATAGTATGTCGTTCAAAATCATGAAAAAAGTCATAGTATAGTATGTCGTTCAGAATCATGAAAAAAAGTCATAGTATAGTATGTCGTTCAAAATCATGAAAAAAGTCATAGTATATAGTATGTCGTTCAAAATCATGAAAAAAGTCACAGTATAGTATGTCGTTCAAAATCATGAAAAAAGTCATAGTATAGTATGTCGTTCAAAATCATGAAAAAAGTCATAGTATAGCATGTCGTTAAAAATCATGAAAAAAAAGTCATAGTACAGTATGTCGTCCAAAATCATGAAAAACGTCATATTGTAGTTCAATCAGGAGAGACACGTTTTTATAGTAAATCGAACATTTATTAACGTGTGCACATCAGAATGCAAACTGTAAAATGTCTTTGGCGATTAGACTCTGTGGAGATGATATGATTTAAGGAGGGTGATAAATCCATAGCTGAATCTGGAACCCCCCCCCCCCCCAGGGTCAAGACGCTGTAGAGGTGGTGAAGATGAGATGAGAAGAAGATGGAGAAGTGCTGATCATCTGGATGAGTAGAGGAATGAGCCTTTGTTGAGCTTGTCCTGGACTCTGCATACAATGCCTGGAGGTCAACGGAGTTGAGGAGGGCACGACGATTCTGCCTAAAATGATGACTGACAGCAGCAGAAGAGAGAGCAGATTTAACATTTCGCAGAAGCAAAAAACGTCATAGTATAGTGTGTCGCCCAAAATCATGAAAAAAAAGTCATGTCGTTCAAAATCATGAAAAGTATGTTGTTCAGAATCATGAAGAAAGTCATAGTATAGTATGTTGTTCAAAATCATGAAAAAATGTCATAGTATAGTATGTCGTTTAGATTCATGAAAAAAGTCATAGTATAGCATGTCGTTCAAAATCATGAAAAAAAGTCATAGTATAGCATGTCGTTCAAAATCATGAAAAAAGTCATAGTATATAGTATGTCGTTCAAAATCATGAAAAAAGTCACAGTATAGTATGTCGTTCAGAATCATGAAAAAAGTCATAGTATAGTATGTCGTCCAAAATCATGAAAAAAGTCATAGTATAGTATGTCGTTCAAAATCATGAAAAAGTCATAGTATAGTATGTCGTTCAGAATCATGAAAAAAGTCATAGTATAGTATGTCGTTCAAAATCATGAAAAAAGTCATAGTATAGTATGTCGTTCAGAATCATGAAAAAAAGTCATAGTATAGTATGTCGTTCAAAATCATGAAAAAAGTCATAGTATATAGTATGTCGTTCAAAATCATGAAAAAAGTCACAGTATAGTATGTCGTTCAAAATCATGAAAAAAGTCATAGTATAGTATGTCGTTCAAAATCATGAAAAAAGTCATAGTATAGTATGTCATTCAAAATCATGAAAAAAGTCATAGTATAGCATGTCGTTAAAAATCATGAAAAAAAAGTCATAGTATAGTATGTCGTCCAAAATCATGAAAAAACGTCATAGTACAGTATGTCGTCCAAAATCATGAAAAACGTCATATTGTAGTTCAATCAGGAGAGACACGTTTTTATAGTAAATCGAACATTTATTAACGTGTGCACATCAGAATGCAAACTGTAAAATGTCTTTGGCGATTAGACTCTGTGGAGATGATATGATTTAAGGAGGGTGATAAATCCATAGCTGAATCTGGAACCCCCCCCCCCCAGGGTCAAGACGCTGTAGAGGTGGTGAAGATGAGATGAGAAGAAGATGGAGAAGTGCTGATCATCTGGATGAGTAGAGGAATGAGCCTTTGTTGAGCTTGTCCTGGACTCTGCATACAATGCCTGGAGGTCAACGGAGTTGAGGAGGGCACAACGATTCTGCCTAAAATGATGACTGACAGCAGCAGAAGAGAGCGCAGATTTAACATTTCGCAGAAGCAAAAAACGTCATAGTATAGTGTGACGCCCAAAATCATGAAAAAAAAGTCATGTCGTTCAAAATCATAAAAAGTATGTTGTTCAGAATCATGAAGAAAGTCATAGTATAGTATGTCGTTCAGAATTAATAAAAAAGCCATAGTATAGCATGTCGTCCAAAATCATGAAAAAGTCATAGTATAGTATGTCGTTCAGAATCATGAAAAAAGTCATAGTATAGTATGTCGTTCAAAATCATGAAAAAAGTCATAGTATAGTATGTCGTCCAAAATCATGAAAAAGTCATAGTATAGTATGTCGTTCAAAATCATGAAAAAAGTCATAGTATAGTATGTCGTCCAAAATCATGAAAAAGTCATAGTATAGTATGTCGTTCAGAATCATGAAAAAAGTCATAGTATAGTATGTCGTTCAAAATCATGAAAAAAGTCATAGTATAGTATGTCGTTCAGAATCATGAAAAAAGTCATAGTATAGTATGTCGTTCAAAATCATGAAAAAAGTCATAGTACAGTATGTCGTTCAGAATCATGAAAAAACGTCTTAGTATAGTATGTCGTTCAAAATCATGAAAAACGTCATAGTATGTCGTTCAAAATCATGAAAAAAAGTCATAGTATAGTATGTCGTTCAAAATCATGAAAAACGTCATAGTATAGCATGTCGTTCAAAATCATGAAAAAACGTCATAGCATGTTGTACAGAATCATCAAAAAAGTCATAGTATAGCATGTCGTTCAAAATCATGAAAAAAAGTCATAGTATAGTATGTCGTTCAAAATCATGAAAAACGTCATAGTATGTCGTTCAAAATCATGAAAAAAAAGTCATAGTATAGTATGTCGTTCAGAATCATGAAAAAACGTCTTAGTATAGTATGTCGTTCAAAATCATGAAAAAAGTCATAGTATAGTATGTCATCCAAAATCATGAAAAAAAGTCATAGTATAGCATGTCGTTCAAAATCATCAAAAAAGTCATAGTATAGTATGTCATCCAAAATCATGAAAAAAAGTCATAGTATAGCATGTCGTTCAAAATCATAAAAAAATGTCACATCGTTCAAAATCATCAAAAAAGTCATAGTATAGTATGTCATCCAAAATCATGAAAAAAAGTCATAGTATAGCATGTCGTTCAAAATCATGAAAAAAGTCATAGTATAGCATGTCGTTCAAAATCATAAAAAAATGTCACATCGTTCAAAATCATCAAAAAAGTCACAGTATAGTATGTCGTCCAAAATCATGAAAAAATGTCACATCGTTCAAAATCATGAAATAAAGTCATAGTATAGTATGTCGTCCAAAATCATGAAAAAAAGTCATAGTATAGTATGTCGTCCAAAATCATGAAAAAATGTCACATCGTTCAAAATCATGAAATAAAGTCATAGTATAGTATGTTGTTCAAAATCATGAAAAAACGTCATAGTAGAGTATGTCGTTCAAAATCATGAAAAAAGTCATAGTACAGTATGTCGTCCAAAATCATGAAAAACGTCATATTGTAGTTCAATCAGGAGAGACACGTTTTTATAGTAAATCGAACATTTATTAACGTGTGCACATCTGAATGCAAACTGTAATATATCTTTGGCGACTAGACTCTGTGGAGATGATATGATTTAAAGAGGGTGATAAATCCATAGCTGAATCTGGAACCGCCCCCCCCCCCCCCCCCCCCCCCCCCCCCCCCCCAGGGTCAAGACGCTGTAGAGGTGGCGAAGATGAGATGAGAGGAAGATGGAGAAGTGCTGATCATCTGGATGAGTAGAGGAATGAGCCTTTGTTGAGCTTGTCCTGGACTCTGCATACAATGCCTGGAGGTCAACGGAGTTGAGGAGGGCACGACGATTCTGCCTAAAATGATGACTGACAGCAGCAGAAGAGAGCGCAGATTTAACATTTCGCAGAAGCAAAAAACGTCATAGTATAGTGTGTCGCCCAAAATCATGAAAAAACGTCATAGTATGGCATGTCGTTCAGAATGAATAAAAACGTCGTAGTATAGCATGTCGTCCAAAATCATGAAAAACGTCATAGTATGGCATGTCATTCAGAATGAATAAAAACGTCATAGTATAGTATGTCGTCCAAAATCATGAAAAAACGTCACAGAATTGTATGTCGTCGAAAATCATGACAAAAAGTCATAGTAGTTGATGTCTTTCCATGACGACATTGTCGTTCAGAATCATGAAAAAAGTAATGTTACTTAATATATATTTTTCATGATTTCGCACAACATGCTGTAAACTGTGATGTTTTTTCATGATTTCAGACAACATCCTATACTATGACTTTTTTCCATGATTGTGGATGACATACTGTGCCATGATGTCTTTCCATGACGACATTCTGTAATTACTTTTACTTTTGTTACTTAATGTATATTTGTAAGTACGATTGTAAATGCAGGATTTTACACTGTACTGTTGATTTTTAGTTTGTAATTTTGCTATTTTTTCTTATTATTTCCTCTTTAATTTTACCTTCATTTTCCCAGAAATTTCCACTGATATAAAAAAAATCTCTGTTACGAGTAAGAGATCTATGTACTTCTTTCAGGACTTACTTTCAGGACATTGAATGAAAACCACATAGTACTTCTAGTTTGATATGTCAGTGTCAGTCTTAGTACAGTACATTCTTAGTTCAGGTTTAATGTCTCGTGATGATCCCTGTGCGTTTTAGGGACATCTGACAAATGAACCTCTAAAGGACAAACACTAAATACTATTGTTTTAGGTATGAAACTTCCACTGAAATATACTGAATACCAGCAAAATACAAAGTCCTTTAGGGGAAATACCACAACCTGTAAAACTCTCAGCATTTGATCCCTGACATGTTCTCCCTGCATTTCTTGGCCTGTTGGGGGCGCTGACAGCACTGCATGTTTAGGTCACTTCTGGAATGTGAGGAGGGCAAGTGGAGTATGTGCGTATTGTGTAACAACACTGTTGTGACGAGTACACAGAGGTAGGAGGGGCCATCATGATATCACTCACGGGGAGTATAAGTAGATGTCCTGGCAGGAACGTGAACACAAAGCACCTGTTGCTTGTCTCCAGCCTCAACTGACACATCTGTAAAGACTCAGCTGCACCTCTTGAAGTGTGTCAACTGACTGCTGCTGCTTTTACACATCAGGACATCAGGCGCTGTATGATGATGGCTTCCTTCATGTGCAAGACACTGGCTTTTTTCGTCATCTGCATGGCTCTGCAAGAGGGTGAGTAACAATTTTTGGGTTTCTTGGAATTTTATTATTTAATTTAAATACTTTTGCAGATTTTTGTGGGTGAGAGCTTGTAAAAATGCATTAATTTGATTTCATAATATATTCTTTTTGGCTCTGCATTTAATGAATTAAGAGTTTCTTCTTGGCTGGTTTCTAGGTGTAGATAAACATTTAGAACATTTAGAACATGTAAATTTGTCTCCCCTGATAAAAACATTAAAGTAGCAGAGGACTTTTATTTTGGCAGAATTGATGACAACTACAACATCAATTGATGCAGAAAAGGGACAAATTGCAGCAAAAAAATTCACCACAGTGCAAGAAATTCTTTGATGCTCAAAATTTACTGGTGGAGGAACCCCAAACCCCCTGTTTGATGTGTGATCTCCCTGCCAATGATGACAATCTGGCTGGTTTGGATAAAGGTTTACCAAAATAAGCAATGTTACAATATAGTAAAACAGCACAAATTAGTTGAGGAAAAGAGGAAGATGCTGGTATGAAGCCAGCAGCAGCCTTTGACTTTCTGCCAGTCACCACAGAAAGAACAATACAAGAGCTGGGTTCACCCTTCTAAGGAATATTTCCCTTTGATAAGTCACCCACCTTAATTGAAAAGTAATCACATTGATATCGCAGCATTATTGATACAAGCACTTACAGCATGACTGTTTGACTTGGATTGAGTCCCTAGATGTATAATATAATGAATACTGTCTAACATTAATCACAATCTTATTTTCATAACCGCACAAGTAGGTGTTAACCCGCCAACTAGATCTCTATGTGTTTACATGTGATAGTCATGAACTGCACAGTCACACTGCAAAGCATTAGTTGGCGCTTTTTAATCTCGGGATCCTTTGTGTTTTTCTAGGTTGTGGACTCCCCTTATCAGAGCAGGCTGAGCTGCCAGCTCAGGCTCCACATCCACACAGAGTCAGGACCAAACGCTGCTCCTGTAACAACTGGGATGATAAAGAGTGCATCTACTTCTGCCACCTGGATATTATCTGGGTCAACACACCAAGGTGAGGCTGCAGAGCACTTTGGACACACTTAGAGAACTGCATTTGCTATTAGACCAAGGGACTGAGTAAAACCTAACCCCTAACCACCTGATCCTAACTAACTCCATTATGACTGTCCTAAAATGTTTCGTTTTTCCTTTACAGTAAACTCCTCCCTTACGGCCTTGGAAGTCCCCTGGCTCGCCGTCGCCGTTCCGCTGAACGCTGTGAATGCCTCAACCCAGCCGATAAAACCTGCTCCGGCTTCTGCCACAAAAGGTGAGTGCCCCTACCTTCCTTCTTCCTTCTACCTTGATCTACAGCAAAGCAAGGCTGTCCCATCACGTACCCTACTTTGCCAGATAGTATCAAAGAATTTTCTGTGTCTTCTTCCACTGTCAGCCATGTGTGACGAGCCTCAACAGTCGGGTGATGCTGAGTCAGAGAGCGGGCAAAATGATTCAGTGTGCGATAATGTTACAACAGTATAGGGGTAGTAGTCAGAGTGCAAAGAATGGCCCGCATTTCCCTATCGGCCTTAAGAGAAATCACAAAGGTTTATTAGCAGTGCAGATATTTTTGGAAAGTTTAGATTTCTGCTTTTGCTCGAGGGAACTTTTGTTGTGTCTTTGACTTATTGCAGTCATGAAAACACCTGTATGGTTTAGTTACCATCTCTAGATGTTATCCTTGGTGGTGTTAAGAAAAGGCACGCCCTACATTTCTGCCCATCAGGCATCTAAAGATATATTAGTCTTGAATTCCAAAGAAATTGCTTAGTTGACCCTGAACTACTTTTGCTTCAATGGCCATAATAATGCCAGACAAAATTCTCCATTTGTAGAGGTTTGACTCCTGAGGCATTGAAAGGGTTATGTCCTTCTTTTAATGCTGTTGTTGTTTCACTCCACAGCTCAGAGATTCCAAGTTCAACTGCTGTGGGCCCATCAGTAGAATCTGCAAGCACAAACAGCAACAAATTGCTGGCCTCTCTCAGGTACATGGAGATTAATTTAACCTTTAAATGCATATTGTGCAGGTTGATGGTCATTTCTCAGACATGGAGCATCTCTTACCCGTTTTCTTTTGTTCTCTCTGCAGATCTGTGGTCAAGTCCAACACTGCAATTGCACAGGAGATTCTGTCAACACATGAGAAATTGAGTGGAGTAAACTGGCTGAGGAGCTTAACAAGGAGGTAGAGGACTAAGTGAACGCCAGAAGTGGTTCAACCTCAGTGGATTCAACCTCCATGGGTTGCTGACTCCTCCAGCTACCTTCAATGCCAGGTGAAAGGTTGGAAGGCAGAAGAGGCAGTCGGTCAAGCATTTGATCAACAAAGCATCAGAGGACCGGCAGCTCACCAAGCCAGAAGCCCTAAAGCAGGAACAATGTTTGGTGGAGACATTTAAAGTCATTTCTTGAACTCTCTTTGAACTAATCAGATACCAAGGAAGGATCAACTGTAGCCAAGAACATGGAAACTTTTATCCATCCTTTTTTGGGCCAAAATCAAGAAAGTTTACAATGACCGGTCTCTGAACTGCCAGTCTTGGTTTCTGTGGACATAACTCTTACGACTCGTCTGAATGGACAGTTTTAAACCCACAACTCACCTTTACTGAGGATTATAGGATCATCACATATTCCACAGTCACATCAACTCTGTATTTAGATGGAAATTGTTTGTCAATGTTTACTCAAATGTCCTTGAAACTATTGTGTCATTGTAGACCTTTGGTTCAGTTTAATATTCCTCTGTATCAGAGCTAGAATCTGCCGTCCTGCCTAGTGTTTAGGACAAAGAAGCAAATTGCTTTTTAATGATCAGGCAGTACTTGAAAATGGCAGCTCGATCACGCTTGGCCCACACAGCCTTAGTGTAATGAAGGTCATCTCTTTGGGATTCATCCCACAAACAATTAGCTTTATACAAGGTCCACTGCGCACACACACACACACACACACACACACACACACAGTCAACTCGCTCCATGCATAACAACAACAGTAGGCCTATTGTGTTGGCAGGAGTGTTTATTGCATAGCTCCTGTTTAATGTTTTGATTGAAGATAAGCCAGAAGGTTTCAATGATGTGCAGCTTGCCAAAAGAAATGCAACAATTCTTTTTCTCCCCTGACAAATGTTCTCTTAAGTCTTCTGTAATTAGCCACTAGGACACGACAACCCTCGACTTGTGTTATGCAGCTATTTGCAATCTATTTATCTGTGGCCTGCACTTTTTTCTTCTTCCTTTCACTCCATCTGCCGTATTTCAGAAAATATTCACCCTCAAATATATCAGTGCTGTAAACGATGGATAGTTTACTGGCTTAGAAGTTTACTGTTAAATGCTGAATTGTAAATAGAACAATTTATTTATTCTCTAACTTATTCAGAGATATATTTATATTTTTTTGATGCACTGAATTTTGTGTGAGAAAATAAAAATGCAAGAAAATATTATGTAACAGAATGATGATGTCATTATTTGAGTTATAACTAATTGCTGTCACTCACTGGAGTCATAATCACAATCACACTCACCTACAAATTGCTTACTCACCATCTGTCTACGTTCTTTTGTTTGATGGCCCTGTTTGTTAGGAACTTAAGGCTTGCCAGACTTAAACAAAAGAATAACTTGTTAACTGATAAGTATCTGGGTGTGACACCACTTTAATCAAATGTAAGACATGACAATACAAGAGGAAACTGATTGGAATGGGAAAAGGCCCAATATTGATCTGCAGTGAGGATTTGAGTCTATAAATTATATCCTAAACTTCTCTTCTTGTTTTATCAGGTAGGAAATTGAAAATGAAGAAAATTGCTTTTCAAACTGTCTATTGACAACCTATCAACATGACCAGTGCAGAAAATCTGACAGTGAAATCAGAGATCTTTCAGCAAAGCCAGTAAATCATTTGGAGAAAAAAAAAAGCTATTTTCCATTTTTCAAGAGCTGGTTAATAGTTGTCTACCTTTATTTAATATTGGTTGAGGTTTCATTCACTTTCCTTGAGATCATTCTTCAAAGTATATATAAACTATGGAATTATTTATGAACAGGTCTCCTGATGCTCACCAAAAAGCCTCACAGTATGGACAACAAATCTGTCTGGTTTCTCTGGAGCAGATCAAACAACACCACCAAGAGCTCTTGAAAAGACTGGTCTTGGTTTGTTTGTGGTCTTAAAACAAACGGGCCGACCACAGGATTTTGTGACAGTTTAAATTTGATTTTGACATGATTTCAAAAGCTGAACTATTTTAAAATCTACTTTCTGAACTATTCAGGAAATGATCTCATATAAGCAATCTGTACAAACCATTTAACCTATAGTCATGCAGATAATTTGGTAACCATTGAAATAAATCTGCACATCAGCACATGAAAGACACTTTAAACTGCAGTGTGTTGGACTTGTGTCCTACTCTGTGTACTTTGACAGCTAATTAAGTCCATTAAAAAGAGCATGATACACCAACCCCATGGTATAACAAATCCTTATAAAATGTTTTGTGTGATATTCTACAAATTAGCCCCCCACAAATCAGTAAATTATGAATTTAACTTTAAATTACATAGATTAGGTTTAGAAAAAGAAACATGGTTAGGTGTCATCAGTTACGTACTTAACGTAAAGTTACATAGGTTAGTTTTACTAAAGTAAAACAATGTAGTTTAGGATTAGGAAAAGAAATGTGGCTGGTATTGTCACGTTACGTACTGAATGTAAAGATACATGGGTTAGATTTAGGTGGTTGGGTGTTGTCACGTTATGTATTTAACATAAAGGACATGTTACATACTTAATGTAAATTTACATGGGTTAGGTTTAGGAAAAGAAATGTGGTTGGCGTTTAAGCAAAGTTACAAAGGTTAGGATCGGGCACGTAAAATTCCGTTGGTTAGGTTTAGAAAAAGAGACATGGTTGGGCATTGTCATGTTATGTATGTAATGTAATCCATTTAACATAACGTGATGACGTACCGTAAAATAACTTCACTTGCTTTCACATGAGACACAAACACTGATCTCCTGGTGAAGGTCCTGTGTTGCCTCCTAACATGAACTTTTGCACTTTATACTACAGCTTTCCAGATTACATGGGTAACATGCAAATTCTGGTGCATTACTTTTTGTAGGGTTATGTATGAACACTGCATGGCAACAACCTGTACAGTAATAACCCTCTGCAATGCTGCTGTACAGTGGTAGTCTGGGGTGGATAAAGACAAACAGCAGTCAGATTCTCCCAAATTACCAGAATTGAAAATGTGCCTTGCTACAGTATCTGCCTGAACACACCTTTAAAGTGCTGCATGACATGGTGCCTGTCACCAGAATCTGACGTCCCCACAGTGATCCTGATCTTTTGATCATGAAGGACGACAGTAGCCTGAGTTACATTTCAGTCCGTGCGACTTCATGTTTACAGCTGGTTCTTTGTAAAAAGTCACTGTGAACCAACCTACAGGTGTGAAACTGCTCTTGGTAAATTCCCCCAGTGTGTCAACAAGTCCCAAGGGGGCAGCTTCTCTCCTTCCTTGATTTCCAAGGACTTGCATTACATGATGTCCTGGAGCTACGTTTCTGTGGACAGTTGCATGATGCTGCTGGAAAAGACAACAGGGATATAAAACGGGTTCAAAGAGAAACCCATCTAAGCATTTAGGCATAGCTGAACTCAATATAAAAAGCATCCTGCCAAACCGCCATAAGTGTACCTTTAGTATGAACTGCGGTACTATACAGAATTAAATCAGTGGATTGACAGTATAACTCTCTCTATATCAAGATCAAATTAAAGAAGATTGAAATGGTCACAGCCTCCTGATGCATGTTGCTGTCAGTAAATGACTTGAACTCTTTAAAGCGTTCACTTTAGCCCGACTGTGCAGAAGAAAAATGAGGTGTGTCTGTGACACAGTAAAGCTGATGAAGTATGTAGTCATTACACATAGCATATCTTTGTCCATAATGGAACGTGAGGTGATTATCATGTTGAGTCTGTGCTCTCGTCGCTCCATACAATGATGTTTACTTTAGATTGGCTGTTCTGAAAGGGGGACGTGAGCTCAGATTGTGTTTATTATAGAGGATGTTGGAGACTTTCAATTATCTACAGGACATCCCAGGTTGTAGGTCAAGTGTTAAAGGAATGGCAGATAGCAATAAGTCTTGCATTAGCACCATTCAGAGTCAATCACAGGTTAGTATGTTTTTTGTTTGTGTTTTTTGTGCAGTGAAATCGGCTTGTGTTTGTGTGGGAGAGGAAGTATTGCAGGATGCAAAAGCAAACTAGGGCATGTGGTAATAATGTGCACCTGTGTTTCAGTACCCTGTGTAGTGACATCCTGGTTATTTACCCTGACGTCAGTTAAGAACTCGCGGACCCCCCCAGCGTATGCCACAGAGTGTGAATAGCTGACTAAGAGTGTGGAATGAAAACAGGATGCTTTTTCTGCATTCCTCCCAAATTCCTTAAGCACAGGGGAGAACCGGGAGAGGAAAAGAAACAAAAGGAAAAACAGGAGCATGACTGCTGTTTGCTCAGGGAACTGATATGAGCTCAATGTGGAATTGAGATTGCAACCTTAATCACCTTGTTGTCATAACACTAGCTGCATTGTTGTGCTTTGTTTTAGTCCTTATTCCACGTTGTTGCCCTCATTTTTCTTCTCCCCGACATGCTGGCCGATGGTAAATCATGATTATGTGATTATAATGTTTGTCTAAGTCTCACTGGGCTCCTGCCTGTTGTTTATACGCTTATACATTTAGGTTAGGGCATTGTGCTTGCTGTGCATTTAGAGATAAAATGTCTTATAGGGGTTGTATGAAAGTTACTGGGATAATGAGTGTTTGTAAATCTTTTGTTTTGAAAACTCACTGTCAATGAAATCTCTCTTTTAAGAAAGACCTGAGAACAAGAAACCATCATAATCAGACAGCCCCACGTCCAGACAACCACAAAGAAAACATCAGATAATAAAGCTTTAAAAACACCAAGAGAAATGAATGAATGTCGCTGCAGGACAGTCTGTAATTCATTCCATTTAAAAGTTGTGAACTACCTGAAACTACTTTCGCCAAAATGAGTGCGTACACATGGAAAATCTGAGGTTATCAAATTATTGGATTATAGTTACAAGGTTTTATAAAAGAAGAGATGTGAGGTATTTTGAAAGCTTTGACATTGAAAATACATATAGATTTTATTAGATCAGATTTTCCTCGTCAATAAAGAAGATAAAGAACTCCATTGAACTTCTGCTGCATTTCCACTGCATGGCAATTATAATCTGTATAATAATTACAGTAGAAAACATTCCCACCAATATTCAAATATGTTCAAGATGCCTCCCCAATATATTGACAAAAGTATGAAGAAGAAAGATGCTGTGCTACAACAGGACAGCAGGCAGCTGCACATTGCAGTCCAAAACAATCATTAGCAAATGGAATCAGAATCATAGACATAACACAGTGCCATTATGTAGGCTACTAGTACTAGTTGTTCTAGTATAACAATGTACTCATACACAGATTATGACACAATGGGTCCCTGTGACACGTAAAAGGCCCCCCTATCCCCCCTAGGGCAGGTACAACATGCTGTTGTTTGTCCTGACAGAGTTGAAGGGCCCAGAGAGAACTCAGCCCCTCTAAAGTCCTGTTGATAAACTGTGGGAATAGAACTCTGTGGCCTCTGTCATTGACATGATGACCGAGCCCTCTGACAAGAAATGCAAAGTTAGTAACAGTGGCTTCACAAAGAGACTCTGGCTTAGGGGTCCCCTGAGCATTTGGGCCCCTGGGCCTGGGCGGCCTGTTTGGTAATACACCCATAGCTTAACTGCAGCTCTGATTGTAGTTTGTCCAACTTACCATACCCCGACAAAAGCCATTGCTCAACTGTTGTGAGTAGGTAAAATCAAATACTGTCCTGTCTCTCCATTTCATTACTTTCAAATGTATTAAAAAGTGAAAAGATGGCTATGTAATGTCAGTGTTATGGTTTTAGGTCCACAGTTTAATAATTCAGCGTCATACTTTTGTTTGGACATGTCGTCAAGCTAGTTTGCTGTATCTGTCACGTAGCTGTCCATCAGTCACGCACTCTACAGCAGGAAACAGCATTTAAAAATGAAAGCTTTGTGCTTGACATTCACTGTACTTAAAAATAAAGTGTGTTTTGTTTTTTTTTACAAACTTGACATGCTTGACAAATCACTTGCGGACCATTCAGAATGACTTCAGACCCACCAGTTGGGAACCACTGATGTAGACTATATCACTGTTGACGGTAATGACTTAATAAAGTAATAGTATGCCATAAAACTCAGAAAAGTCACAGTATAGTATGTCATAACAAGTCATAAACATGTTTTTAAAAAGTCATACTGTAATATATCAGAAAAAATGTGTGCACTTTTTCTGTGCCGCCCTCAGTCATATGCTACCTACAATAGACTTACCTAAAATGGTACTCAGACGTGTACACCAGAAACATCGTTTTGTACTATTTGATTCATTTTTTATCACATCCTATAAGGGCATGCAGAGACATAACTTTGAGGTGTTAAAAATAAGACAAGAAGAGTCCCCTCCCCTCAGAAAACAGAGTTGGGGGGCTTGGATCACTGGCATCATCATTTTTTGTTGGATTTGATGTTAGAACTTGCGCTACTACAAATAAAACCAAAAGCATTTGACAATTTGTGTAATGACATTACTTGTACACTATAAAACGTTGCAACACATAAACTGTTTTTGTTTTTCACTTGCTTCTGTACTGTTCCTGTCTCAACTCGCTGTGATTACAGTAAAAGCCGGCGTCGGTACATTCCTAATCTTCCTGGTTTTGTTTGCTAGGACCAGAGCGGCTCGGGGACAGACTGGGGACAGACTGGCCTATCAGCACCGCCGGTCCGAACATGCCTGCTGATACCAAAACATGAAGTCTAGTCATAATCAAACAGCCAAGTCCTGCAGGAAGGAAGCAGGCTTGGTCAGGGAGAGAAGGAGACGCTGTTTCACTGCATAAATGGGTAACTCATTCTTTAGTGTCATGACTTCAAAGAACTGGCTCACAGTCCAGTGAATAAACAGTGACATAGCTGTTTTGAATACCAGGCATTCCTGGATGCTTCCTCACCAAGCTGAAAGGTGAGCCTCATTAAGCAGCAGCCATCTAATCACTCAGCGTTTAACAGTGTACACTATGTATATGTAACAGTCTGTGTGGTCAGTGTTTCTGCAGGGAAATGACCTGTCATTTTTCTAGCAGAAATGGCCCCAGACCACCAGACATACTTTCTCCAGACATTTTCTTCTTAATACAGCTCATCGGCATGCCTGTACTGGACGGCATTCTTCACATTATACTCTAGATTGTCATCGCATCTTCTTCTGTGTGCGGGCACACGTACACCAGATCCAGTGATAGCTGATCACATTTCAACAGTATACACAACGTATGCAACTCTGTAAACAGACAGTCGTCTGTGCGACACTGCTGATCCAAATCTTAATTGTCCATTCAGGCACCTCACGATGTCCATCTGCAATCAGACAGGTAACATGCAGCAGGTGAATACGTGATGGATTGTGGCAGATCGGTGTCAGCGAGGGCAGAGGGGCAGTGTTAATAAGCACTTCCACTGGGACACTACGGACAAAGGCTGTGTGTACTTGTTTGCATGAACTTAACATGACTGTAGTGAGCAAGCATACAGTAGTCATGTGCAAACTTTATCTATCAACACATCAGGACCAAAACAAGATACAGTTTGTTCATTTATTCATTTTCCATAACTGCTAATTTTGTTAGGGGTTAAGGGGTACACCCTGGAGAAGTCACCAGACTATCACAGGGCTGACACATAGAGACAGACAACCATTCACACTCACATTCACAGCTATGGGCAATTTAGAGTCACCAATTAACCTGCATGTCTTTGGACTGTGGGAGGAAGCTGGAGCACCTGGAGGAAACCCACGCTGGCACAGGGAGAACATGCAAACTCCACACAGATGGGCTCCAAGAAACAGTGCTGACAACTTATTCAGCATTAGATTATGTAGATATCTGTAAAATTAAATACAAGAGTGGTTAAGATTAGTTAATAAAATGAAAGGTTAAATCTTAAACAGAATTTAAGAAGTAAATCAATAAAAAAATAGATAAATAAATAAAAAAGTTTACATACAAAAAAAGGTAATTCATTTGTTGTCAGGTTTCTTAAAATATATTTCTATTTGGACAACTTATTGCTTTTAAGAGCAGAATAATTGATAGTTCTTCTCATTAAAGGATTTACACACCTGTTCAAGGGATAGTGCACCCAACATGAAAATTCACCCAATATCTACTCACCCATATGCGGATGGAGGATCAGGTGAAGTTTTAGAGTCCTCACAACACGTGCAGGGATCCAAGGGGAGAGGAGGTAGAAACAAAGCTCCACCTAATGGAGGCTTACGGCGCCCCAGATTCAAATGTGTCCTGAAGCCCCGAAATAAAAAGTTGTTTGGAAAAACATTATTTGAACACTGTTTTTAACCTCATTGGAGCCTGTAGCTCCAACTGCCTCTCTGGGCACCGTGCTCATGTGTGTGCGCTTGCACGAGACCGTGAGACATGGGCAACGCATTCATGTGTGTGTGCTTGCTTTCGCTGGTCTCGCGCTGGCTGGTTGGTGCAGCCTGGACCAAAATGTTTTTGTTGCCATTTGTGTAGCTTGGGCTCCCTTCAGAGACCGGACATTTTCACAGCATATTCAGGGGACATGTAGCTAACGGATCTTATTCTTATTTCTATTGTCTTATGTGATAACACACGTTATAGAAGCTGTTGTGCACGGATGTAAATACAGTTGTGCCTTCAGATTTCAGCTTGCCCTTTTGTGTGGGTGCTGAAAGTTTGAAACCCACTGGCCTAATACATTCATAGTTGAGACATGAAATTAATTAAATGCCAACTTGCATTGTTAAATTGTGAAGTTTTTGAGTATGAGCTAGACAGACACTGTCCAGACTGTATAATGGAGGCAAATCATAGTCTGTAAGGTCTGTAAAAAAATGTTTAAAACTTTTAAAAAAGGTGATAGGAGGCAATGTTGAAAATAAAGTGGAAACATCAGTCATGGTGAAATAACAGCACATTAATATCAACGGCCGAAGCTGAACACCCATTCCACCCATGACTGAATGCATGTGATTTTTGGAACGTTGTGACAGCTCACACTGATTTGCAGCTTCCACAGTCTTTATGAAAAAGTCAGTCAGGAAAAATCTGTGAAACAGCGACTGCTTTCTTTGAAAGACTTAAGAGAACATTGAAATTCACTCCAAGAAAACTCTCCGCTATCAGTCAGGACGACAGCTGTCTGATTAAAAGTTGTTTAAATAGAGCAAAGGTCAGGTGACTTTGGCATCATACACTGTTTCCCTGTTAAAAAGGGACCGTCCTGCATTCAGAGTTGTTTAATGTGTTTGGTATTCAAACCGAGAGGAAATTGACTCATAATTATGTCATCTGCACAGACAATCTCCAAAAATGGAATTGCAGATCTACCTGCACAGGCAGACATACACACGGAAGTCATGCAAGAAGAATTTCTACTCTCATTCTTCTCCACGTGGGGTATCCACTTGGTTGTTTATTAAGTGCTTCCTCACCTATTTCAACCATTATGTGGGCCATAAATCTTTTGCACCCTCCCACCACTTCCAGCGACAGGGACAGCGAGTGAGCACAGGATCAATATAATGCAGCGTATCTGCCCATTAATCATTCTGAAATGGGGCAACAGGCATGCAGTGCTTGTTGATTTGCTGGAGAAGCTCACACTCCTGCAGACCTAAACCTCCACAGACCTCGCCTCACACCTCATCTAACAAAGCAGCGTTTGTTTGCTCATTGGAAGAGATTAACCTTCTTACCATTCTTCAGAAGATATGCTCTTTGTCATCTGATACTAAAGTACAGAGCGTCATCGATCCTAAAAAGGTCAAACAGAAGTGACTGTCAAAAATAGAAGTGATGGTCATAGATTGTTTGACGGAAATAGTTTTTACTTCAAGTAAACTGTTTTGAATATTGATTCATATCATCCCAGCAGAGCCTCTTAAAGGTACAGTATGCAGGATTGTCAGTCACTGGTTGTAAACACAACATTCAAACTTGGCCCCTCCTGCCTACACTACTGGTGTGTACCAGGTTCTCAAGAAGTGTGCCGGACTCGGAAGCCAATTTTCGTAGTGGCCAAACAGTGGAATTACAACTCCCGTACCTGCTGCGTTATGCCATTGGGCCCAAAAAGACTTTATCTCATAGACTTACATTGGGAAAGAGATGTCTGTTAATCAGGATACATTTTTTGAGAGTCACAACCCCCCATAAAATGACTTGTTTCACAATTTGGATTTAATCTATTCATTCTGATAATGTTTGGAAAGTCTAGAAGGGCCACAAGATTAAGATATTTTATTCCCATTCAAATTAGTGGAGCACTAACTGAAAGTAGCCGCGTCAGCCTGCAGAAGTCCTTAGTGCGGTTGCTCTATGGGCCCAGTGATGCAGAGTTAAGTTGAGACATATCCTGGTCTGTAAAAAAACAAACTGAAGGAGGACATTTGCAAACACATTCGAAATCACAGAGGTTATTACAGGAATGAATGGACTCCTGCTTGACTCAGGCGTCACTCTTGTTTTGGGGCTTGACATCGTTATATTCACAATTTCCATAGGTTCCTCTTGGATGCATACTGCTTGCAGTCCTTGCTCACTACCTTTTTGTGAATCACCCAGGAATGTCTTAACACAACAAAATAAGAAGGAAATCAAAAATACAGGCAGAGGGCAGAAAAACACACTGCCACACACTTAAGAGGTGATTACGATGAATTACTTTCATCTATACATTGTTATTTAGGAAAATTGATACTATATCTTTTAGGTGTAACCAAGTAAATGCCTTTGCATACCAAGTCTGTATTTCCTTATTCATCTATTAATTTTCCGTAACCCCTTATCCTGTTAAGGGTCGCTGGGGGTCTGTTCTATACATGGCGAGAATTTGAATACGAGACAAAACAGAAAGACATGTCTTCTCTCTTGCTTCTATTCACTGAAGGTACCTCCCTGGCTGTTGTCATTCTCTGCCCACATCATGCATTTGACACCACAGCTACCTGAAGGGGCTGAGCTTTCATCCCTCTCTGTCTCCACAGACATGCTAGGCACCATGTTCTTCTCTTTTATTACGGATGTACAGTATATGTGTAGGTAACACCACATTTTCTAATCAGGTTCTTAGTCAAACAAATCTCTAGGCTTTTGACAGTTGTGAAAAATGTAGAAAATAGAATCGATTACAAAAACTGAAATGACAAACAAAAGTCAAAAGGACTGACGCAATGAGAGGTTGTATTTATCTTTAGAATTACGTCATTTCCGGACAAAAAATATGGACTTGGTGTGTAAAGGCCTTTATTTTCAAAGTTTGACAATCCTGCTTTTAATCAACTTATCAGCTCAATGTGCGAAAGTGCTGTTTTTAAAGGTATGAACCTGGATATCAGAGTGGCATCATTCCTGACAAATGAATATTCCATGATAGAGATATACTAATGAGCTAATAATATGAAGAAAGATTAGCTGGGTTAGAATATGTAAAGGACAAAGCAAGCTCTGTGGAGTTTTCCTCATTTGATTTCGACATAGTCTGAAAGTCCAGTATCCCAAAGGCTAAATTAAAATTTTAACACAAGCAGCGTCATTCTGTATAATTGCTATTATGCAGTATAATGTAGATAATGTATAAAGTATAGTGTCTCTCAAAACTTTCCCAATTCTCTACCCTGTCAGTCTGTCTCATGCCCACGGGTTTCTACTGACGACATGAACCTGTAAACATGGCTTACAATTATATTCTTTCGTTTTTAATAAAGGCTCAGTTATTTCCAAAAACAGCTTGGAACAAACAGGTGTAAGTGGCTTGTGCATTTGTTTGGGACTCTTTCAATGGTGTATTGATACACATTTGGTGTTCTAGTGAGTATTCATGTCAGCAGGATGGTGTTTGTGGGACTGAGTCAAATATATACTACAGTGTTCATGGTAAAGAAGGAACATGTCACCCAGAGAAACAGTGTAGCTCAGATTTTATTTATGACTAATGACAATGAACACGTATTGTCTACGATTGTAGACCTTTTTTGCAGCACACATTTTGACCTGCAATGAACATGGTTATGGCTCTGTTTCAGCATGTCCCCCAGCATGAAGTAGTTTCTTGGAACTGGCTTGCCTGAATGGAATGCAGCCATCATCAGTGTTATCAGTTACACCTGTGCGTTCCCTGCTTTGACATCTCAACATGTCTGCAGTGAAAAAGGTCTATTGTAGTCACAGTTTGTAGTGAGTTTTTTCCTTTCTCTTGATCCATATTTTGTATTTGTAAATGACCCATTAGAACACTTAAAAATTAACTTATTATGTAATGATTTACAAAGTTAATGTGTTATCACATTCTGTTTGTCATAACAATATCTAACTGTTGAACAAGGACTAAAGTGCATTCTGTGCAACTGCATCAGAACACTATCATCACTGTATCGGGTAAAACAAACAATTAACTTCTTGCCACTGTTTCATATTTACATTTTTGGGAGAGCGACGTGTTGAGACAAAGCATGAAGGCATGACATAATTTCTGTTTTCGTTTTCACTCTTAGTTGCAAACTAGTCAAGTCAACTGCCAAACTTGGCAAAAAATAAAAAAAATTTTAAAAAAAGATTTACTGTAACTCCAGTCTGGTCTCACTTCCAGGACATCAAAAAAAAGCTGTGTGGGCAGTGATGCTGAGGGCATACTTTAGTGTCTGTATGAGACGCACCAGGCTTGTAAACCCATCTGCATATTTAATAGACATTCAGACTGGTGGATGGGTCCAACAAGCGCAGGACTTTTTACCTATGAGATCTGTTTTCTGAAATTAAAAGTCAACATTAAATTATATTGTCACGTAAGTCGTTAGTCCTTTGTAAGTCAGTCATTAGTCCTGTGAGTCAGCTAGAGCCTGACTCAGTATTTCCAACACACTCTCACTCCAACCTTGTCACATATCAATGTTGGTCAATGTGGTCATGCATTTTCCACCTCCAGATACAACGTGAAAAGTACCCTTGGTGTGTTGGTTGTTGACGTTCTGGGATGCAGTGTCAAGTTCTGCCTGTTACATGCATTGTCTTCTTTCAAAATACACTTCTGTTTTCACAGGAAATTTAACCTTTACATACAGTCTCTTTCAAAATAAAGGTACTACATCAGTACAACAATGCAAATTGATGTTTTTTTCCTTCAACAACTAATGCATGTGGTTGGTTTTTGGCAACAAAAGCATGTGGTTAGGTTTAGAAAAAAAAAAGAACAGGGTTTAGCATTACTATCTTACGGGATGCGAACACCACTCTCCCGGATGAAGGTCGGTATGTGTTGGATCCATCCACCACCCCATCCTCCTGCCCTACTCAGACTTTCACTGCCTTAAGTTTTGTTCTTGTCCCGCCTTGTTTCCCCCTGACACCGCTGAGTGCCTTTAAACTATAACAGTGACTGGCCACGTATCATGCCAATATTAACGGATGGCTTCTTTCCATCAGTCTCTGATGCCGCAAGTCACTATGCTAGTGCCTGATTTTGATGACTTTGGAGAGAGCCAAGTTGGTATCTTGTTTGTTTAACCAGGTTGTTGCAATTTTAGAGGGAGCTCTGCTTTGGAGCTACAGTTAATTGCTATATTTCTATGCAGCGTTGCAGACTACAGCATGGGTTGCAGGAAAATACACAAATTACTTTTTTTAAGAAAAAGGTTAAAGAAAAGTACATACATGTTAATAATTTAGCTGTTCCCCCCTTTTTGCTAAGCTAGGCTAACCAAATCCTGACTTTAGCTCCTAACAAAAAGACATGATATCAATCTTTATTCGATTAAAGCACTGAAGACCCCTCTATGGTCCACTAAGCTGCACAGTCACTAAGCAGAGGACTGAAATCTGAAGTCGTCTTGTCTCGCAAAATCTTTAATCCAAGGCCTGTTTCTTCCTAAACCAGTGGGCACCACACCCGTGTTCTTTTTTTGCGGAACACAACACCTTGACCCACAACGCAACTCATCCAATCAAAGCTATTACCCCAGCCTAAGGCCCTCTGCTTGTCGTCAAGCTACCATGCTAATGCCCATTGATGATCAGACAAAGGGTGCAACTGCATGGCAATGACACACTTTATTTGTACTGCCCACTCAAACCACAGTAAAGACAATTACACAAATAATCTTTAATCATTAATAATGCCTTCAGGTAGCGTATGGGCTATGATCGTCAGCACACTATTATCTAATACTTTAATGTGTGTACTCAGCTTCCCTCCTTGTTGGATATTTTTTTTTCTTTTTCAGCTTTAACTTGTTAATCCAAAAGGGTGGGAGGTAAAACCATTACAACGACCTTGTTCGCAAAGGAATGTAAATTCCAACGGGTAAATTCCATCTCAGTCTGAGACACTAACATGCCATCATTGTACATGTGGGGGGAAAACGGATCTAATACCCTGCTGGGAATGTTTATCCTCTTATAAACATTACAGACACTGGCTCGAACCTCGATCTTATCAATCTATGCGCTCACAAATTCCATAACTTCAGACACCTTTGTTTTATTTTCTAGCCTAAATATATCTGACACTCTGCAGATCTTTGGGTAACTAATTATAGCCTGAGGAATCTCCCTTCAAAACAAAGACTCTTTCCTCGAGCAACTTTTTTTATCAAGTTTCCGTGATGCTCCAGCTCCTCTGGGTAAACTCCCATCCTCAGCTTTATCGTGCGGGGACACCCAGGATGATTATTTGTGTTGACAGGAGAGAGGTTTGCAGTGGATGACAATCACTGTGCCACACAATATGTTAGGTGTTAAGGCAGCAGAAAGTGGTACAGCAAAAGTAATGTGCAAAATATTGGTTTTAGAGTCATGGGGATGCAGTGACGCCAAATGATTGAAATGACTGCAATCTTTTATCACTGCATCACGTGGTGGTGCAACGTGATGTGTTAAAATGACACGGTGGCAGCGTGGTTGGGTTTAGGCACCAAAACTACTTGCTTAGGATTAGAAAAAGGTATTTTTTAAAAGTTCTGTATTTAGCCTTCCAATCCTTGATACTAGTGACTTGAGATGCAAATTTTGCGGATATATCCACGACATCAGCGGACATCCACAATCCGTGGGTGGGTTGGCCAATAAAAATTAACATTGTAATTAATTTCGGGTGGATTGCGGGTGATTTGACAGTTATATTCATATTTAAATATTTTTTTTATAATAATTTGAAATGTGACCAGACAGTCCTCTCCCCAGCCACTTCCATCAGCTCTTCCGCAGGAACCCCGAGGCGTTCCCAGGCCAGCCGGGCGATGTAGTCCCTCCAGCGTGTCCTGGGGCGGCCCCGAGGTCTCCTCCCGGTTGGACACGCCCGAAACACCTCCCAAGGGAGGCGTCCGGGTGGCATCCTTACTAGATGCCCGAACCACCTCAACTGGCTCCTCTCGATATGGAGGAGCAGCGGCTCTACTCCGAGTCCCTCCCGGATGTCCGAGCTCCTCACCCTATCTCTAAGGCTGAGCCCAGCCACCCTGCGGAGGAAACTCATTTCAGCCGCTTGCACTCGCGATCTCATTCTTTCGGTCACTACCCAGAGCTCGTGACCATAGGTGAGGATTGGAATGAAGATAGACCGGTAAATCGAGAGCTTCGCTTTTTGGCTAAGCTCCCTCTTCACCACAACGGACTGGTTCAGCGCCCGCATCACTGCTGACGCCGCCCCAATCCGCCTGTCCATCTCTCGCTCCATCCTACCCTCACTCGTGAACAAGACCCCGAGATACTTAAACTCCTCCACCTGAGGAAGGACCTCCCCCCCCCGACCTGGAAAGGGCAATCCACCCTTTTCCGGCTGAGGACCATGGCCTCAGACTTGGAGGTGCTGATTCTCATCCCAGCCGCTTCACACTCGGCTGCGAACCGTCCCAGCAAGAGCTGGAGGTCACTGTTCGATGGAGCTAGGAGGACCACGTCATCCGCAAAAAGCAGGGACGAGATCCTCCCGCTACCGAACCTGACACCCTCCACCACTCGGCTGCGCCTAGAAATCCTGTCCATAAAAGTTATGAACAGAACCGGTGACAAAGGGCAGCCCTGGCGGAGTCCAACCCTCACCGGGAACAGGTCCAACTTATTGCCGGCCACGCGAACCAGACTTGCGCTCCTTCGGTACAGGGACTGGATGGCCCCTAGCAGGGGGCCACCAACCCCATACTCCCGGAGCACGCCCCACAGGATGCCCCTGGGGACACGGTCGTAAGCCTTCTCCAAATCCACAAAACACATGTGGACCGGTTGGGCAAACTCCCATGCCCCCTCCAGCACCCTGGCGAGGGTAAAGAGCTGGTCCACGGTTCCGCGTCCGGAACGAAAACCACATTGCTCCTCCTCAATCTGAGGTTCAACTATCGACCGGACCCTCTTCTCCAGCACCCTGGAGTAGACCTTACCAGGTAGGCTGAGGAGTGTGATCCCCCTGTAGTTGGAACACACCCTCTGGTCCCCCTTCTTGAAAATGGGGACTACCACCCTGGTCTGCCACTCCAGAGGCACTGCCCCCGATGTCCACACAATGTTGTAGAGACGTGTCAACCAAGACAGCCCTACAACATCCAGAGCCATGAGATATCCAGGACGAATCTCATCCACCCCCGGGGCTCCGCTGCCTCTGAGTTGTTTCACTACCTCGGCAACTTCTGCCCCAGAAATTGGACGACCTGCCCCCGATACCCCCGTCTCTGTTTCCTCACTGGAATACATGCTGGTGGGATTGAGGAGCTCCTCAAAGTATTCCTTCCACCGCCCGACAATGTCCCCAGTTGACGTCAGCAGCTCCCCGCCCCCACTGTAAACAGTGTGAGCTAGTTGCCACCTTCCCCCCCTGAGGCGCCGGACGGTTTGCCAGAACCTTTTTGGAGCCGATTGATAGTCTTCCTCCATGGCCTCACCGAACTCCTCCCACGCCAGAGTTTTTGCCTCCGCGACCGCCGCCGCTGCACTCCGCTTGGCCCGCCGGTACCCGCCAGCTGCTTCCGGAGACCCACAGGCCAACCATGCCCTGTAGGCCTCCTTCTTCAGCCTGACGGCTGGCAGGATTACCGCCACGACTGGCACCAGCTGCCAGCGGCCACAGCTTGCAGCCGCCGCCTCGGCAATGGCAGAGCGGAACAAGGCCCATTCGGACTCAATGTCCCCCTCTGCCCTCGGGACACGGTTGAAGCTCTCCCGGAGGTGGGAATTGAAGATCATCTGGACAGGTTCTTCCACCAGGCGTTCCCAGCAGACCCTCACTGTTCGCTTGGGCCTGCCAGGTCTGCGCGGCGTCTTCCCCCACCATCTGATCCAACTCACCATCAGGTGGTGATCAGTTGACAGCTCTGCTCCTCTCTTCACCCGAGTGTCCAGAACATATGGTCGCAGGTCAAATGATACGACTAAAAAAGTCAATCACTGACCTGCGACCTAGGCTGTCCTGGTGCCCCGTGCACCGATGGACATCCTTATGTTTGAACATGGTGTTAGTTATGGCCAAGTGAAAAGCGAATGAGCATGAACAGCTGGACATTTAAATGTAAATACAATAACTTAATGTTTGGCGCGGGTTAGGTGCAGGTGCGAGTCTCTAAATTTCAGAAAATAATTCTGTCAGGTGGGTGGCGGGTGGATGATTGATGAGTGCACGAGGATTCTGGTGCGCTCAAACGCCATCGACACATCTCTACTAGTGACACCTCTCTCTGAGGCCTTTAAATTAACTGCAGTCAGCATCCTCTGCACACCTGCATCGACAACAACAGTGACTAACTGACTGTGATTGACCAGCATCATGTTGATAAAATAGGAGAAAATAATTACAACCACATTAAGTGTAGGAGCCTAAATGGGCTACAGTCTCTGTACCATCTTTGAGTTTAGAACTGTTAAAGTATTCTGTTAAACTTATCGAGTGATCCGGTAAGTTTTCTGCATGTGTGCAAGACAAAGCACATCCTGATTTTGTTAAGTGGTTGTCCTGAGAACAACATTTTGTATGACAGCCTTGGGACAACTGCCTCAACCAATCAGCATTTCTGATGTTGAGCTAGCTAGCTGGCATGCTAGCTATCTGTTATGTGATGCTGTCTTCAGACCATCATATGGATGTTGTGCATTGATAACACAATATTGTAGCTAGCCATATTTTTTGTTCATGCTTTCTATTTATCGATTTCTTGATCATTTTAGTTAATAACTTCCCCTGCTGCTCATTTAAAAAGGCCAACACATAAATAGGTTAGTTTATCATGTGCTTTAGATTGGTTCCCCATAATCACTTTCATTATACACAACACTTTCTGTCACTGGGCACAATCCTGGAAAAAAATTAAGCATACAGTTGGCGAGCTAGTGTGCTAACGCTACATGACACACTATACGGTGATCCACACCAATCAACCCGGTCATCTTTCACGACGTGCGTGATGTCATTGGGTTATTCTTGTCCTAATTTTATTACTTTTACTATTATTTCAGTCACTGTGTCTGTTCATAGGCCAGTCGAAATGTTGTTGTAGTAATTTAAAAAAGCGCCAGCAGATGGCAGGAGCTACATTTGAAGCACCGTATGTAAACATACAAGTCACTGAATCCTCCACAAGTCCCTGCAAATTTTTCACAATAATAGCCTATTTAGAAAATGAAGGGATTCTCTAAACTGACGTTATAAGGGGCTTTTGATTTGAAACAGATAGAGAGTTTGAAATTACGGCGTGATGCATTAACTTTATCAAACTGAAGCATAAGTAAAAATATAAAAATACAGAGGGAATAATAAATAATGGCCCGTTTATAATGTTGTATGTTTCAAATGAAGCTGGTAGCTTTTCTTTGGGGATCCTTGCAGATTCTGTCTATTTAATCATTAGTGCAGGGTCTCTATTGTTTTGTTAACACTCTGGCATTTTGTTCACCATTGTGCACTATTTTTATTAAATAAAAAGTTATTGAAGGGGGAAAATGAAGCTTTTGGACCTAGCACAGCAAGTTCACACAGTTCAAAAGAGACATTATAATGCCAACTTCTGTCTCATAACTATGCAAAGCATACCTCTTTTGTGGAGCAGTTAATACTCAGAGAGGACTGTTAAATAAAAGTGAATGTTCTATCTGGCATCACAATCGCAAACACTATTACTTGAATATTGTGATGAGACAGTGTGCCACTGTAATGCTCCCTGTGACTGATGTTGGAATGCATAAACCTTTTTCCACCTGTCTACCCATCATAAAACTGTTTGTTCTGTACAGTCACATTACTGCCTTGCTGGTCTGTGAGTCCATGAACAGACGATGTGTCATCACTGACAGACAGACTTTGTTGAGTCCTGGCAGAAAACCTTGTCTGTGAGATGTGACCTTTCTGTTAAATTTGTTCAGATAACGCTGTTGTACTTTTCCAAAACCCTTTTTACAAGTAGTGAAAACTTTCCTGAAAACTTTGTTCTCACTCACTTTGTAACTTTCCGTATTGTCCTCTGTTTGAGCTGTCAGGTCATAAAAAGCCTGAAAAACTTGGTTTCAAGGCTGTTGTTTTTTACTGTAAAACCCTGAAACCAAGTTTTTACAGTTGCTGTAATGGGACTGTTTTAACATATGCGATACATTTTCAACTGACAGGAAGTGACTTTTCCAGAACTTAACTTTTGATGCAATGCACTGTGGTCCTATCTTTGTATCAAACATTGCTTTTGTTTCCAAATGATCCTGTCAGCCACCACATTATCAGTTGCTGTAAAGCAACAATAAAAAAAAGCAGCAGCACCTATCTTCTGCAACAGCAAAAATCAAGACCATCCATAAAACTGACAAGTAAAGTAACCATTTGGGTGAAATTGCATCATGTGAGGTTTGCATCATTCTTTTGATCCCTTAAAGACTGTAATATCAGCCTCCAAGTTTACACACGATCACAGATTGTCTCCGTCTCCCTGTCATTTCAAATATCCCTTTGTGAGCATATCTTAACTGGGCTCATTCCTCACTTCTTTTGAAATGTTTGGTATTATTACCTGAACTAGCCACTGGAGTGTCTGGTTCCAAGAAAGGTTCAGCGTAAGGTTGCAAAGACAACTGCAGTGACCTTATCCAACAATAGCATCCACATTATTTCCACTTGTATGAAGGAATGTTTTATCCCCCAGACACCAGCTAGCACCTCTGTGCTTCATTCTGTGACAAAGCCAAATGATGTGTTTATGCCACAAACATGGGAACATGATCAGGATTTGCAAATGACGTGTTGAAACCAGATATAATACTTTGTTTTTGTTGAACTGAATCTGAGAAGATTAGGTGTCACAGACATATTTTCACCAAAGAACATCTACAACCCACTCATTGTCACATATCCTTCTCTTTTCATTTGAAGGTGTTCTTTATACTTTATATTCAACAGTATATTTGTTGCAGCTTATTTTTTATCTCTTGTTATATTGTCATATCGCACATTTTCCTTCATAGTTTTTTTTCCGAGCACGCTGTTGTTGTGCACACCTTCACAAGTCACCCGTGTCTTTGATTTGAAATACAGGCCTGGACACATTATTATATTACATTCATGTAGAGGTGGAGGAGGTATTCAAATCCTTTAGGTTAGTAGAATGTCATACTCCAATAACACTTCATTAGATCTTACATTTAAAGTACAACTATAAGCTGTCATGATCAACATTAATATTTCAACAGTTGATCAAATGACCAAATGTCTATATGAGACGTGCTGTAATTGATTTATATGCAGTCAACACTGTAGACGTGCATAATATTTTACCAGATAATCCAACCCCATCGCCAGAATAAAGGTTTGTATTGTACGTTTCTGCATTATACGGATACATTACATATGTACGTTACTATGCAGCAGTGGATTGCCCTCTCTGGGTTGGGAGTGAGTCACTGCCTCAAGCGAGGGAATCCAAGTATTTTGAGGTCTTGCTCATGAGTGAAGGTAGAATGGAGCAGGATATGGAGCGGTGGTTCAGTGCGGCATCTGCCCTGATACAGGTGCTGTGCTGGACCATGGTGGTGAAGAGGGAGCTGAGCTGGTAGGCAAAGCTTTCGATTTACTGGTCCAGCCTCCTGTTGGACGTGTTCTGGGCATGTCCCATTGGTAGGAGGCCCTGGGTAGACCCATAACACGCTGGGGGGACTATATATCTTGTCTGGCCTGGGAACGCCTTTGGGTCCCCCAGGAGGAGCTGGAAAGTGTTGCTGGGGAGAGACTTCTGGGGTGATTTGCTTGGCCTGCTTCCCCCACAACCCTGCCTCTGTTATGCGTATGAAAATGGATCAATGGATATCCCAGCAGGAAATGCAGTGATGTCAGCCACTTTCTGGGGCACTATCCACTGTGGAAACACAGCAATAGAACACTAAAAACACCCACAGTTTGTGGCTAAAAAGACACTGAAACACAGTGATGACTCACTAAAACACAGCTGGTTTTGTTTCTGCAACTTTGCAGGCCTAGGTGACATTCCATCAGTCATCCCCTCTACCTCCTGATGACAAAGTCAGCGTATGTCTCAAAGTTCAATATCTTTATTGTCTCATAAGGAAATTGGTTTTCAGCCAGGATTAATACAAAACACATTAATACTGTTGGACACCAGCACCAACAGGATATAGTTTACACAGTATTTCAATAGGAGTTTCAACAGCGCTTGCGACAAAAATACAAGGAAACAATGTGAACAATCTGTGCAGATTAGCAATCTGCAGGTAGCAGTTAAATACTAACTACAGTTTAACACGTAGATGGCATCAAGATATTATAATATCGCTTGGTCCTCACAACAGGAACTTTGAACCAACGACTTGAGGGTAACAAAATTCAATTCTCTGACCAAAGAGGGTTACCCTGATGTGATATAAATAGTATAAATGTAATCAATCCATGGTTTGCAGAAATGTACAATGACAACACTTTTCCTTTTTGTGACTGGCTGGATCATCATACAATGTGCATTTCTGCTGCAACAACCCAAGTATGCTGTATCAAGCTTTCTCTAATCTTCTTAATTTCCACTCCACTTGACACAACACTTGCTGGTGTTATGGCTTTATAGGTATCTGATATAACATCCCATTCAGGCAGTAACCTTTAGAGAACATTTTCGGGCCAAATTTGCATTGAAATGATCAACAAATCTGCAGTTTGCTATACTGGATAATAGCATAATTAGTTTGTTTGGTACAACTTGTAATGAGCCTGTGTGGTGATGGATAGGGAAGTGGTTTTAAATGCCGCTGAAAGCTGTCATGGATTGATGTTGCCATGCTGGTTTCGAAAAGGTCAGTAATGAGGGTTATAATCATGAGTCACCCACAATCTGTTTTTCAGGATTGCTTGGCAATGGGCTTATCTACTGTTTGAGTGAAACCATGATACGGCAGAGTATAATCAGCCTCTGTGTCCACAGTGATGAGCTTACCGTTTTCCTGTCTGTTTCCTGCAGGGTGACAAAAGGAAAGTGTAGGCGGTTCTATTATCAGGACAGTGGTTTCCCCCTTGCTACCAAAAATATCCCACATTTTTTGTTTTTTGCCGTTTCACTTTTTCCATCTTCATGTTATGAATGGTTTGTTTTTCTCTAGAGAGTAAGGATGAAGGATGTCTAACCTCAGTCTATTGCTATACACAAGAATATAAACTACATCACCATCGTTTTGGCTATAAATAACACCACCGTAATTTATTATAATATGTACTGTATTACTGGTGGCCAGTTTTTATATTACATTATGAAAATAAGCTGCAAGTACATGAATGCGTCTATTATCATTCTGCAGGATTATGGAAATATTCCCATGACTGGTCCGAAAAGTAAAACTTCTAATGTGAATTAATTCTGAGACAGTTCTACACTTTGCAAGCAGGGGGTGCAAAGTCTTTCAACAGAGTATTTTAGCATTTACCTGACCTAACGTGTAAGCATACTACTGTGCCACATAGAAAAAATACTGCAAGATTATGAAAACATTCTACAGCTGAGCATCACTAAACAAAACCAGAAAATATTAGTTTAGACACAATAAATACAGCTTAACTACATTTACAAGGACATTAACTCAAGTTCTATGCTTTAGTACAACTTTATATTTATAGTCTGTATGAGGCTGCTCTGCATAATTAGCACTTTTATTATACTAACTTTAAGAAGGGGTGATGGGGGGCAATTATAACATCTCAAAACGCGCCAGTCAGGAACAAGACAGAACCATGAACATTTGCAAATGCTCTGTCAAACAGTCCATATGACATCTTACGCAAATGTACACAGAACCGTTTGTTTGACTTACAAATCAGCTTCCCACAAATGATGTTACGTACCCAACATAAAGTTATAAGTTACAAAGTGATGACATACTTTAAAATGACTCAAAGTTCACAAGGTTCTAGGAGAAAGTCCTGGGGATAGTAGGGGTGGGCGATATGGCTGAAAAGTATATCACGACAAAGCTGGTTCATATTGATGGATAACAATAATTATTAATATATTTTTTTAATAATTTAAAACAAGGACCAGGAGAAAATAAATTAATTTTAACACATTTATTTTAAACTCAATAGCCTTCTTCTGATTTCAATCACAGTCATCAGTCAAGGCACACAAAGAAAATGTAATGTTAACACAACCATGAGAAAACACTCAAATAAATGAGCACACACAAGATGGTATAAAAACTAAAATACAAAAATGAACAGTTTTCCCTTATCAAGTAAAGCTAAAGCTAAATGCTTTCAGGCAAACATATCTGTAAAGATGAGCAGCTGAGCAGAAGACTATGTACAGATGAATAAGTGATTCACATAGTGAGGAAAGTGCTATGTAGAATTTAGTGCAAACCTGAGATAGACTCGTAGTGACATGTAACAGCTCTGCACACTACCTTTGAATCGCCCCCCCCCCCCGAAGTCTAATCTTCTAATCCTCTCTCTGTCGACAAATCTTTATTGTATTCTTTCCATATTTTACCCACTTGTTAGAGAAATAGTTAAAGAACCTCCATTAATCGCGCATTTTAAATGTGAAAAGTCTCATTGACTGACCGTCACCTGTGTGTATGCGGAGAAGGAGAGGGGCAGAGGGAGCAGAGCTGTGGAAACATCCTACAGTCCGACGTACTATCATACATTGAAATAACTTATTAGATGGATATATATATATATATAAAGAAAGGCGACGTTAAGAGAGCAAGCTTTCAGACAATACTGACTGGTGGCATAGAGAGTGATTCTGGAGTGGGGCCTCAAGGGTCAACAACTTGGACGTGGAAATCGAGTTGCACTGCCCAGATGTGTGGTGTGGGCCATCAGAGACACGTTCCCTCCCCCACTGGACAGTATGTAGGATTCACAGCGAGGGAGATGGAGGATTTATTCTGACCTCTAAACTGAACAACAAACTTCATTTCAACAAAAGCTGTTCTTATCTTTTCAGTGTTTTATAAATAAAATGCACAACACACTGTGTAAAACTAATTTCACTAATTTCTGAGTTTGTAACTGTGCGGATGCTTAGGTTTTCAAGTATGGGTGGGGCTGGGAATCTTGTTTGATGCTTTATTACTTCTTCCCGTTTGTAGGCTGCTAATTATGCGGTACACACATTCCACTAGGTGGTTGGTGAAGTACTGACTTGTAGGCTCATAGATTTTCTTTGCCACCCATTCCTTGCTTTGTTTAGTGAATGGCAAACTGAATCTTGGAGTCCCTGTAAACAGAGAACATTAGTTATTTATTATTACATAAAAAGAATTGGAGAAGGTATTAAAGGTCCACTTTTACAATCTCTCACAATACATTGTGAAGTCACTGCCTGCTCTCTGCCTACATTGTGGTTGTTGTCCAGGATGGCTAGTTGTGTTCGGGCTGCCATGGTATCCTAACCGAAATGCAGTTGTTTAGGCAAATACTTAAACATAACATTGTGGTACACCTCCACAGAACCTGCAAATGAACGTCATTTATTAAATAGTGAGAGCTATTCCCGAGGTGAACAAAGCCCTGCAACAATAGAATTTCTAACATGCTTGTGTGATTATGCTTCATAAGGCTATGTACCAGTATGTTTAAAGTGAGTCATCTGGTCAAGGTCTTTCAGAAGTCTTTTATCTTTGACAATTGACAGTAGACTTTTCACCGCTTGGGAATCTGGGTGGAGCCATTGCTTATTCCTTTCCTTATCTGGGATTAGGGCAGGGTGAGGGCATGCCCACATTTCTGTCTTGCTTCCATGTATGCTCCCCACATATATGGTGTAGGAGTGAGGTCCACCGTTGTTTCAGTTCCTACAGAAAAGATTATATTAGATTACTTGTAAGACTATCAGATTGTCTTGTGACTGCATTTTGATGTTTTTATGTTATCTATGCATATCTTCCATGCCGTCAATATATTGGGGAAATTACCTCTGCACTCCCACCGCAAGAGGAGCAAGTGAACCAAAAATGATTGAGGATCGAGCGAAGCCGGCCCTGCAGGTCCTGCTTGTCCCTTTTGTTGGCGAGTGTTACATGTTTCTTTTTAATGCCTGTGTACAATCAGAACGAAACACAGAAATAGGTTGAAGAAATGCAAGTGTGTGTTTGGCAAATATAAAGGCTCTCCTTCCCAGTGCAACGTGCTGTCCTAATATACAGAAGTTTTAGCACAGGTCGACAAAACATTTACAGAAAAGTGATGTTTTTAATCTTGATTTGAGAATGGTAATTGTGTCAACCACAATACAAACTGATTTGATAAAACTAATTACCTTTTGAAACATGCCACGGACCTAATTCGTGGTGGATATTTTGGAATTCCTCCCTGATTTTTCTTTCTGATGGGGCCCAATCTGTGGTGATGAGGTCTATGTCTAGTCCTTCAGTAAAGACGAGCTTGTTCAGACCCCTCCTAAAATCTTGGGACTCCATGATGACTGAACTGCTAGCTTCAGTGACCTACACATTGAAAAGAGAGAAGAATAAGGAATGAGCAAAAGATTTCTGTATCACTTGATGTTCAACCCAATCCTCTTTGATCCTACAAGGTATGGGAAAACAAATTCTGGATAATATTTTTCCATCTACTTCAACCAGTATGGTCTTATAACTAAAACAAAAATATTTTAGGCCTACGTGTAACAATTCAAAATGTATGACCTCTTCAATAGAGTCAAGCTGAAATTACCATGAAACACAAAAACACTCACCTGGTGAGTCAGACCTGGCATCCCCACATAGCTTAATTGACTTGCCTTCAGCCTTTTCTTTCAAATGCCGCCTCATGAGGTTTTATTTATGATTCCTTGTATGCAGAGTGTATTACAGGAATGAGGTAGACTGACTGAACGGAATAGTATTGCGATCTCTCGATGAGTTGTAGGTTTAGCAGTCTGGTCCACTCATGTACTTCTGTAATGTCGTTTCAGTGAAAAGTGTTGCAGCAGGTACGAGCAGGCTATTCTGACACATTCCTCTTGCATCAGGACATGATGCCCACTTGTCATGATGATTGTTCATACATGTCCATTCCACCTTTATTCGGCTGCCAGATGTTGTGACTCTTTTGTCAGAGATGGGTACACCGCACTTACAACAGGTTCTGAATAGTCTCATGAAGCTGGACTCGTTCACAATCCATTTTCTTTCATCCCACTCCCTTGGAGTCTCTGAGGCACTTGACACTGAACTGGAGGTGATACTTGACGTTGACTGCTGACTGAGGCTAAAGCTCATGTCTTTTGGGTTCTCCATGACTGAAGGCATGCTGGCATCCATTTCAGACATCTCAGTTGGATAATTGTCTTAGTAGTTGAAAAGTGAAGCAAAGGAACATTTGAATGTAACAACAACAGCAACAACATTAACTAGAAATGCATTTCCTGTAGAAAATGCATGTGGATGCTGAATGCTGAAATGAAAGAAAATGCTGAAAATACAAAAAAATCAAACATATTGACAAAACCCTCTGTAAATTCTTACAGAGCTGAATGTTTTGACATTTGAATGGTTTATGTCATGTGTGTAGCAGTAGTAAGTAATCAAAAACTGTAGAAGACTACTAGTAGAAGTAGCAATTTGTTTGATATGCAAACACATCCTGACATCATTGGAGGAGGAAGGCCTGTCCTTGACAGGAGCTGACTGGAGCTTTGAAAATAGAAGGTTCTGCCCCACCGACAGCCTGTAACACAATTAAGTCACAAAATTTTAATATCTCATCAATATCACTGATCAACTGGTGTTGTTGGTAATGAAAGTCTATGTGCAATGTTGCTAAATCTATAGTTCATAAATCAAATGACAATGACAGTGCCAACTGAACATTGAATAAGGCTACTGAAACATTATTGTTGTTACACTTTTCCTGGGTGATTTGACAGGGAATTATGTCAGTTATGTTAGTCCTTAAATCAATAGTTCAATAGGCTATCAATAATTAATAACACAAAAAGCCTTTCTTGCACATCTGTAAAGGCACAGCACTCTGACATGAATTATGAAACATGAAATAAGCAACTCAGAGAAAAATAAATTGTGAATATTCTACCATTATTATTATTGTTGTTATTAACGTTATTGTCTCACAATAAAATCAATTATAATACAATAATAAGAATATTTACAATTTAATTTAGAAGTGTATGCAGTAGCCTCCTTTAACATAACTATCCCATAACTTACACAGGTCTACAATAAGCTCAAATATGTAGCAAACAGCAGTTCAAAGTTCAATTTTAGAAGTGCCAAAAGTGCACTGTACTGTTACCTGAAATATCAACACGAAATATGAAACCTTCAGTTATCAACAAAAACAATATAAACACGTCATTGATCTCACATCTCATAGGGGCTCATCAATAACACAGCAAATATTTCTCAACAAGACAGGCAACTCACCGGGACTAATGAGTTGGGTGATACTGGGATCTTAACTGCAGCAAACATGTCAGGTCTGGTTTGAGAGCGGTGGTTGTGATGTGTAAAATATCACGCAGGTGGGAATCCGTTAATCTGGACCTCAAGCGGTTCTTGTTCAGGTTCATAACAGAGAGGGCCTGTTCACACATGTACTTTGACCCAAACAAGCTCAGCATTTTATTGTCAAGTTTCCATATTTCGGGGAACCTGTCCTTATCCAGCTGCTGATAAAAGTTAACAAGCGAGAGCTGCTGGTGTCGGGTGTGCAGCTCATCATGACACCGCATCTCCATACTCTGCCTCCATGTCCAGGAGAAGGTGGCGATGGTTCAGCGTTTTAGCGCAAATGAAGTTTATAGTTTTCATTACTGGTTTCACAACATGTTCAAATTTAAGACATTTAGCACACAGGACCTGCTGGCGAATTATACGGTGGAGTTTAATGGCATTACCCCGTGCTCACCGACTTTGTTGCATATCAGCGAGGCTAATCCACTTCGTTCACCCACCATTGCGGGAGCGCCATCCTTTGCTATCCCGCTCAGTTTTCTCCAAGGCAGTTTCATGTCATCAACAACTGAAGTAAATCCACTCCTCTGGTCTGGCATTTAAGACTCTGGAGATCAAGCAGTTCTTTAGTAATGTTCATATTGTCATCAATTCCTCGCAAAAAAAAAAGCAACTGAGCCATGGCAGTGATGTCGCAGGCAAGGCAGAAAAAGTCAAAATTCGAACCTCTGCTGCTGACTTGTCTCTTGATGTCTGAGGACATTTCTTCAATTCTCCGTGCCATCGTGTTGCGAGCAAGGCACACATTTTTAAACTCCTGCTTCTTTTCAGGGCAAATGTTATCCACCATCTTCAGCAAAATCTTTCACAAAATCACCTTAAGTAAAAGGCTTTCCATGTTTTGCAATAAGCATCGCCACTTCATAACTGGCCCTGGTGGTGTTTTCCTTTGACTCCTTGGCCCAAGTAAAAAGCTGCTGCTGGGAGGCTAGGCTAGCTTTGAGCTGCTTCACTGTCTCCTCCCGTTCGCTGGTGGACAGCTGCCAGTATGAATTATGCTTAGTCTCGAAATGTCTCTTCACACTGAACTCCTTCATGACAGCAACAGTCTCTTGGTAGATGAGACAAACAACTGTTTTGGCTTTCAGTGAAGAAGTATTCGAGTTTCCACCGCTCCTTAAAGCAGCGACCCTCGCTGTCAACTTTTCGCTTCTTTGCAGTGGTCATGTCTGCTAGGTCTGCTACCAAAGATGCTCTGACCTTGTTTACCGTTTGTTTACATATGAAAACATTAGTTCCGCCTGCATGGTTTCTACCTGATGTCCTACTTTGCATGTCTACAAACCACAAACTGTGTGACAGTGCTGCCATCGTGAGGTGAACAGAAAAATTACAAACTGAATTTGTTTGATTAACCACGTGGAGGGCCACAAATAGTATTTTTTTAGCGACAAGCCACGCGCCATTTAAAATCGGTTGAAGGGCTGCATTTGGCCCGCGGGCTGGACTATGGACACCCCTGCCATAGGCAGCATATTAAGACAGGCTGGGGAAAGCCAAATTCTCAGAAAAGCAATGGTCACAATTTTGGTCTTAACCACTCTATTTCATCATAAAAACCCAGAAATGAGGCTCAAAGTGCAAAATACCGGACTTCTCCTTTAAACCTTTTTCTCTAGTGCACATGTGAGCATCAGTGGACTCAGCTAAAATAAGTGCAGAGGGAGCTTCACTCGCAGAGAAAATATTGATTATATCTTCAACTGATTCAGTCATGGTTGGTGCAGTTGTGACTTCCTCAGCCGTTGCTGTACCATTGCCAGCTGACATTGCATTAAACAGGTCAGTCGTTGCAGAGGCGGTTGAAGCTTCAATACAGGTGGGAGTGACTGCAGCTTCATCATTGTCTGCCTTTGAACCACCACCATCTCAGTCTACACCAGCAGGTAAGCTGTCAAACCTCACCCTGTCCTTAAACGTTCTCCAAACAGGGGGCGTCGGTGGCTTGGTGGGTGAAGCGGGGCCCCATGAACAGTGGCTCGGTCTTTGCTGCTTCAGTCTGTGGCCCTTTCCTGCATGTCGCTCCCTATCTTTCGCTCCCCCCTTCACGCTACACACCGCCTTATCATTGAAGGCAAGAAAAGCCCCAAAAAATATCTCAAAAAAAAAAAAAAAAAAGTTCTCCAAGCAGTGTTCAGAGTAATACACCATAGTACTGGGCTAATTCTTTACTTGTGACACAAGTTTGTCCGTCTGGATGACCTATCGTCACCAGGACATCCAGACAGACAAACTTGGTTGAGCAATACCTCATACAACAGTTAGCACATCGTCCTATGAATAAGCACCTCATGAATGATGTTACATACTTAACTTTAAGTTAAGTACCTAACGATAAGTTACGGAGGTTAGGTTTGAAGCAAGTTACTGTAGTTAGGTTTAGGAAGAGAAATATGGTGACAATTACAAACACCAGTTCCCTGGGGAAAGCCCCAGGGGACAGTCTTGTGTTTTATGACCCATCCACCACCCCAAAGTCCCTCCTTATGTTACAGCTTCCTTCTTTCCTCCTGTCAGCACACTGCACATGACTGCAGCCTTCCCAAATACATGGGGTTGTACACAATGATGATTATTTGGGATATATTTCAGTGCATTACTCTATGCAGGAGAATGTTTGAACAGTGCATGAGCACAGCCTGGGTAGAGCTGCCTCTGTGTTTTTGGGATGGGAATGCAGTCACAGCTTTGTACTGATCAGTCATCTTAAACAGTAGTGAATATATTGAAGATGCTTTTTATCAAACAGCTGTGGCTAAGTCTACGACACACATCTGCTCTGCTTGATGCAGTGCAAGATGGAGTTACATACCTTGCACCTCCATGTTGTCTTTGTGGAGTCCTGGTTGGGGCTGAAATCGAGCAGGATGTGGATCCTGTCATTTATGAGCTGGTCCTCATCAGACAGCAGCCAAAAACTTCACATCTATTTGGGTTTCCAAATAGTATGTGCAGCTATTTCCCAGATCTGCTGTAAGTTGGGATGTGAGGCAACAGGGTATCTGAGCAAACAATGTGCAAACTTTTATCATTCACAGTAAAATCAGAAGTGCTTTATCTGACTCACAACTTTGTGTGGAGAGCAGCATAAACCTATCAGATATCTATTAATCAGTAATGTTCTGAGGTCGCTGAGCAGATAAAAAATTAGCACTTTTTCCTTCTCTTCCATAGAATTTAGTCAGATCCAATTTGACACAGGAAATAAGCGCTAAAAAGAGACAACAAAAACTTTATATAATTCTGCTAACTAATTATAGATTCGAAGACGTGGGTGTAGCTAATCAAACAGCACATGCATTGTGCAGATTCTATTCACTGTGAAAGGTCCAGACTATCTAGCATATTTATAGTTAGCCTTTTCAGGGTTCAGTGACGCCGGTTTCCTCTGTTTGTTCACTGTTTCTAAGTTTAATAGGAGGGTGTTGCACGCAAGATCACAACGCTGACTGGCAAATTATTCATTTAAGAGGAAACATGATGAGATGAAATCTGTCTTGTGGAAATATACTAGAATAAGGGGGACACGTACACAACATGGTCAAGAACAACATGTTTCTGTTACTACTATATCTACTGGGGATTATTCCTGAAGGCTAGTCAGAAGGATGTGTTGGGACTTCTTAATTAACACTGTAAGTCTGTTTTCATAGTCTGGGTCCAGCTCAGTCTATTTTAAAGGTGCTTGGATGGATTCCTTGAACCTTAGTTGAGTAGGAGTGTTTATCTAAAGACAAAGTTAAATGTTGTTGAGAAGTGATAAGACATTCCCAGAGAAAAATGGGACTGGAGCACATTGATTGATTTGCAGTCTTTGACCTATTTAATCCCATTGGTCACAACAGTGACCGGACGGACCAACGGACGGACAGACGGTCCTCAGCATGATTTAAATTAATATGTAATTTATCTGGAGTAATGTCTCCACCTGAGTTTTTATCATACAAGCGTGAAAAAAATATTGACAGAAACTTTATAATTTACACCTTCCAATGTGTCCACTGCCACAAGATTTTTGAAATAACGTGATTTAGATAAAAAATAAGATTTAAATTAATCATTCACAGCAGAAAAGGTGCACTTAGTGTCCCCTACACCCACCATTCACATGATAACCACATGATAATTGCCCTCATTCTGTCAGCTTCAACAGGAGTATTTTTGGGGGAATTGCGGTGATAATGGCCAGAGTAGACACATTAGAATATCCTGCAGGTCAAAGCATCACTCATTTGTTCTGAGGTAAACATATTTCAGAGGATTATGCGGTCAGCTGTTTCAGAGCAGCTCAGCTCATCAGATCAGATCTGCTATTCATATTATTGTAGCAGTGTGTGGTGACACACACAGAAAATATGGATCACTTTGAAATGACAGAGTGATTCTGTGTGTGACTCTGTTGAATAAATGATCATTTAGAACCTTTTCAGCTGTTGTTTACTTCATTACTCCACTTACTCTTAAGCATGATCCAGAAATATATTCTCCTTAAAAGTCACGTGATTCTGACAATATTGATACATTTGACTAAAAATGTACAACAACATTAGAGTGTCAAAATTATCACAGTAACTGAAAGCCCTGCAGTCTGCTGAGGGTTAATGATGATCACGTGGGGACACTTGTTTGCCTGTTCCAATGTGTGTTCACTGAATGCTAGGGAGGACTCTTGCCTTGCCTCTGCAAGATCCTACCGAAGGATCCTTGACTTTGAGAAACACCCTAAGCGCTGCGACTGATTGACTTATCTGGCAACAGGTGTGCCTGATAGCAGGCAGGAGGGACTCAGGGTTTCAGAGACAAAGGACAGACAAAAGAAAGTGGGTGTTTCACTGACCGGGAGAGTTATGTACCTTCAATATTTTTTTATGTATTTACCTTATGTGTGTTTGCAGTTGGAAAAACTCTGTGTGTAAATTGCAGTGCCTCCAGTAGAGGGTGACAGCTGCCACGTTCATTGGTGTGCCTTTAGTCAGAAGTCTGGTCCTGTTTTGAACTGTTTACGGTGAATAATTGTGGAAGCCTTTTGTTGGGTGCATTGTGGGTGGTAGGGGTTCCCTGTTGCAGTCGTTCGCCCAATTTTATGAATTGCGTCATTTTCAATTATGTTATAATTCCTCATTGTATTTTATAAAAACGGCATCCTGTCGTTATCTGACGCCTCGGACCTGGTGGCAGTGAACTCCTGCCACACATTATGAAACCCTATAATTATCGTAATAAGAAACATTTATAAGTGACCTACGTCCAAAGTTCATTGAATACTGTTTAAGATATTTAAAAAATGACACAATTACACAAAAACCTCCACATTTCACACACTGCGTTCAGTTTTAACAGCGCACACGTATGAACTTAATACATTACAACTACACATAATTACCTTGTGAGCAGCAGCCATGAATGTAGCATTTAGCTTAGCTTCAAGCATCTAGGCTGCAATTAGGCCAACAATGTGGGCAGCTCAGTTATATTGGTCACAGTACACACATAACTTAATTTCACACATAATATCCTCACTGTTTCTTGCTCTATACATCATGAAATAAAATGGCATCACACTGACATGTTAAACAAAGGAAATGTTCCCGAGCTAATGAGCTGATGAGCTAACTCACCAGGATATCCGCGTTAATTGGAGACCACACCCAACGCACCTTTTCACGGTTAAAACCTCTTCCACGCGGTAACAGCACTCAGTAGCGCTGTCACTGGCAACTCTGCCGACTCTTCTCAAACTCACTGCCATTTTCGTTGAGTTATCTCACCTCTCCAGGTCTAATTACGCTTTTCTTAGACACCTGCTCAGCTGTATGTTCCGCCGCCGCCATTTTGCGCAGCCAAGGGTGTCTACCGGAAACTGGCTCGCGATGCATTCAAGGGCAAATCGAAATTACGTAAACTCTATAACTACTTAAAATAATCTGTGTTACATTAATATAAAGGTAGGAGAGTGATTTTGGTACACATTATCTTTGAGGTGTCTAGTATTGATATGTGCATTTGCAAATACTCATTCATTCAGTGTGGTCACAGAATTAGTAAACATATTGACGGCAACAACAGTAATACAAACATCTTTGTTATTCCACCTAACTTTCTACTCTACTTTTAATTTTTTAGGTTCATTTTAAGTGAAGTTTTGGATATGTGGACTCTAGGTCACAGCCCAGGCAATGCATACAGCCATACAGTTGTCCGTCAAAATTTAAAAAAAAAAAAAAAGAAAAAAGATTCTGTCTTCATTGATTGTGATAGCGATGGGTGAGATATACACTATGAGGGATAGACAGGCCATTTGCCAGGCAGGCTTTCTAATATATATGCTGAACTTATGCAAACAGATCATGATAGGAACATCTTTATCACTGATTATGACCTCCCCCTTCAGGGTGTTCTTATTCTGAAGGCGTAGAATACGTCACTCTGTGGTTTGCTGGTAACCATGTAATAAGGAGCAGGAAAGTGTGTAAAGGGTGGGTGAGTGGGGCAGCGGATGGGTCCAACAAAGCCAGGACTTTCACCCGGGAGCCAAGTCTTTGCTTCCCAAATGCCAAACCAAGATGTGTTTTTTCCAAACCTAACCACGTGCTATTGTTGCCTAAACTCAACCATTTGCTTTTGTTGACGTCCTGGAGTTGGTAGCGTGTCCTGGAACATCTACAGAAAAACGCAGAAGGATACCTGGCACATAATATGTGAATGTCAAAAGCCACTGACATAGCAGCAGTATGTGAGAGCTTGGGATGAGAATGTGTTGCCCCCTCACCACCCCTTCTCTTCCATCATCTAACGAATTTTGATGACTACATAGGAGATGCAGTCATCAAAAGACGATGTTAATTGAGTCAATACAACAAATTATCCCACCGGTCACAATCATGACCATATGCACCTAAGCTAGCTACTGTATAATCTTAATGTCACATGATCATACAGAGACTTGACCCTAAACACCAACATACATATCACCTAGAAGGCATCATTGCGTATGTGTATAGGACAAAAATACTGTTATTTAATTATTTAATTGAACAGTTTGTTATACCTTATGTATAGTTTATGTAGAATAAGCATTTATTTTATATTTCATTACATATTTTGTTATGAATCGCTACAGGCTATTTTAAAAAAAGAAAAAGAAAAACCATGATGGAGATGAGTTTGCCTTTTCAGAGACATACAGCACATGGCACCATCAAATTAATTTTTTTCTTTGAACACAGGCATATTTCCAAGTTGGCAATTTGACTGACTCACAAGGGCCCATTTTCTGCCTGACATACAGCTGGAGGGCCCACTCTCTGTGGGCCCCCTCACCCCTGAGCCCCAGTGCAACTGCCCTGCCTGTACTGCCTATATCTCCACCACATTACAGTCATAAAACCACAAAAACATTTAGGAAATGATGCAACCGTGCAAAATAAATAAATAAATACACATACATAAGGTTAAAAGGGCTGGAATTATGTGACATTTAGACATAGAAACAGAATTTGCAAGTATAATGAGTGGGTCCTTTGCAGAGCTTTGTCTCCCTTTTAAACAAGTGGAATCAAACAAGAATATTTAATGGGTGATTTGGGTGCACTCTGGCATATAAAAAACCAACACTGAATGCTTTTTAAGTGATGAGCAGAGTGTTAAAATCAGCTCTGAATTATTCTGTAAAACAACGTATATGATAGAGGTTATGTATTGTTTGAAATGCATTGCTGGGGCCTGATACGTTCATTAGATGTGATCAACATTTGCCAATTAAATGCAACAATTTAACAATGTAGGCCTGTGTATCTTCAGTATGTTGCTGTCACAGCCACAGTATCTCTTCTTTTCCCTGAATCTTAAAGGGTAACTTATTTAAATATTTCAACCTGGAAACTTATTCTTCCATGTTTTTGACACCAAGTGGCTAATGGAGACAGCAGTCTTTTAAACTGGTCCAGTATTGTGTGAGACTGGGTGAACATAATCTAGGGACCAATATCTAAAGTTCCCTCTTGGCAAAAGTTGGAAAACTTACTCAAACTGAGCTTCTATAAGGCAATGACTTTAACTATCTGCCTTTCAACGTGCTACTATCTAACTAACTAACTATCCCACTGTTGGCAATGGTACTACTGTACTTTCAATAAAGCAGTCACACTATCAAATCCACTAAAAACTCTGTCTGAATACATTGCTCTTCTTAATGGGTTCAGTTGACTATTTAATCTGCAATTTCCTATGACCTGTATCCCAAACACACACCATGTGAAACTGTACGTGGGCAACTGTGCACTCAATCGGTATGAACTAGTAAATGCAAATTTAAGCTTGTATAGAGCGAGCACATTTTTAAATCTAATTTTGTGAATTAAGTTCAAGTTCAAGTTGGTGCTTGTGGAAACAGTGGAAAGATGAACGAGGAATTGCTTTTGTGGGTATTATATTGTTTCTGTCGAGCTTAAATGCAGTGGATTCTACAATGATAAGATTACTGTTTTGTTTTTTTTAAATGGAGTCTGCTCAGTTTGGTGAAAAACATTTCAGGGCTGATTCTAGTTAAACAAAGGATCTTACCATTTAACACAAAGGTCTATCTCTTTAGGATCCTTTACATGATGTCGTCAAACACATTAAATAACAATCTGAGCCTGTTAGTGGCAAAAACAAGCACTTTTACTGGATGTAAATTGACGGTGCACAAATGCCCATTAACGTTACATTGCAGCCTGTATTGGTGCTGCTTGCTGCAACGCTCTCGTTCAATACTGGACCAGTTCCAAAAACTGTTGCATCTATTGGTGACTTAGACACAAAAACATGGGAACAATGCGTCCATACTTTAATATCTCAACACTCTAATAATAAGAGATCCCTCCCAGTGTCATAAATGGGATCAAATCATGAAAGAGTTACTATAATTAAACACAGTGCAAGGGGCCAAGCCCTGTCTGGGGCAGTTAGACTAAACTGGGTCCACCTAAAGGTCAATGGCAGGCTTGCTTTTGTATGACTTTTCCTTCATAGACCACATTCCTCTCTCAGAGAGCTGTTCAGCAGAGTATTCAGCAGAAAAACAACTTCATACTGGGAATGGCTGTGGCAGCTATTCTCACAGCAGGCAGCGCTGCATGTATGCTGTGTTTACTTCCTTATACCAGGCAAACAAAGGGCACATAAATTTTAGCTGGCTAACATGAATTGAACTGCTGCAGTATCAGCTCTGGCATCAACGCCTTGTTCTTGGATTACTGCAAACAGTAGAGAAGTGTCTGTAAAAGGATCTGAAATAAGTTTTTTGTTTGTTTGATTAATACATTTGAATGTCACAGGAAATAGATAAATACACATAAATACATAAAACAATAACTTTGGTTGTAATTAGTCCTGGGATAATGTGAGAAACAACATTCAGATGATTCTTGGATTGAGTTTTTGTTTCCAGACTTGTTCAGAAACTTTATGGCTACACTCAGTGACAGGGGTTTTACCAGCCCAGCAGATGGCAGGCAAATCTCTGTCTCTGATCTATAGTGTGCGGTCTACAAACACAGCCACTGTGCTCACAGCATGTAGTTCATCAAATGACCAGGAGAGATCACAGTATTCAAACTTTTGATTGCTGTGACTTGTCCAGACAGGACGATGCATGACTCAAGCTTCAGAGTTGTTTTAGACTCAAAATGTACAGAGGAGTGCATTTAAACAGCAAACATAACAATTGAGAAGACAAAATCTTCGCCCACATGAATCAGTAATTCTCACCTTTCAGCCAAAATCTCAGTTACACTGATAGTTCTAACACATCTAACTTTTTCATCAGAGGAACATTGCCAAAAATAGACCATTTTAAACTCATAACGATGCTGAAATGCTGATGCCTGCTTTTTCACAAGATGCTTATATTACTGCAATTCTCCTTTTCCCTGGCCTCTCTCTAAAAAGTTACAGCTAAGTCAGAAAGCTGCAGCCAGAATTTTGATCAGTACAAAAAATCGCAGAGATCACATTGCGCCTCTGATCGCATCCCTGCACTCATGGGTGGATTGTGAGACTGTGGGCCCCTGGTCACAGACATGAAGTTGGCCCCACCACCTCCTACATCGGAGTCAGACACACAAACTTTGTAGATGTTGAGCCTTTTTTGTTGTTTTGCATCTCTTTTTGTCTCTTGTTTTGCTCCTTTATGCGAGATTCTGAAGTTATTTTTTGTCTCTTTGTGGTTGCTTTGTATCTTTTTGTAGTCAAACTCATTTTTTGTGGTCATTTCGTGTCTCTTTGTGGTTGCTTTGCTCCTTTTTTAGTTGTAGTTAGTGTCTTTGCAGCTGCTTTGCACATCTTTGTGGTTGTTTTGTGTCTCTTTGTGGTTGTTTTGCCCCTTGCAGTTGTTGTAAGGCTCTTTCTGTCACTATGCAGCTGCCTTGCATCTCTGTAGCTTTTTTGTGTCTCTTTGTGGTTGCTTTGTGTTTTTTTTTTTATTATTTCTTGTGGTAATTTTGTGTTGTGTTGTAGTAAGTCTTTATGATGCGAAGCCTGCGGAGCTAGTTCAGGCAGACAACTCAAGTGCGCCAATCCTGATCAGCTGATCAGCCACATGCTCTCCTCAGCTGATAGGGCGGGCTATTTAAGCTTCTCAAATCCCACCACCTCCACAGCATCCACCTGTGGGCTCTGTTTCTAGGATCCCCAGCTGGGTGTCTGCTATTCATTCCCTGTAATGTCTGTCATGCAGATCATTTTCAGGGAATGAATAAATTGAGATAAAGCCTGACGCCAATCTTGCTTCAGCCATGCTAAAACTATTCATGCTCTGCTTCAGTATGCAATATTTATGCTCAATAAAAATGCTAAATTCAATCCAGAGTTGTCTGACTGAACTGCCTCTATGCAGCTGCCTTGCATCTCTGTAGTTTTATGTCTCTTTATGGTTGCTTTGCGGTTGTTGTTTTTTTTATTTCTTGTAGTCATTTTGTGCCTTTTTGTGGTTGTTTTGCTGCTTTTCATAGTTGTAGGTGTCTTTACAGCTGCTTTGCATCCCATTACGTGCCTCTTTGGGGTAATCCTCTGCCACTTCCTGGTTGCTTTGCATCTTTTTGTAGTCATTTTCTTTTTTTTGTGTAGTCATTTTGTGTCACTTTGTGGTTCTTTTGCTCCTTTTTGTAGCTGTTGTAAGTCTCTTTGTGTCTCTTTGCAGCTGCCTTGCATGTCTTTGTAGTTTTTGTCTCACTTTGTGGTAATTTTGTGTCTCCTTGTGGTTGTTTTGCTACATCTCGTAGTTGTTGTAAGTCTCTTTGTGTCTCTCCGCAGCTGCACTGCATCTCTATGTAGTTTTGTTGTGTCTTTTTGTGGTCATTTTCAATATCTTTTGGTAATTTTGTGCCTCTTTGTGGTTGTTCTGCTTTTTGTAGTTGTAATAAGTCTCTTTGCAGCTGCATTGCATCTCTTTGTGGTTGTTTTGTGTCTCTTTGTGGTTGTTCTGCTTTTTGTAGTTGTAATCAGTCTCTCTGCAGCTGCTGTGTATCTCTGTAGTTGTTTTGTGACTCTTTGTGGTTGTTTTGCCCCTTTTTGCAGTTATAGTAAGTCCCTTTGCAGCTGTTTGCATGTCTGTTGTTAATTTGTGTCTCTTTGTGGTTGTTTTGCCCCTTGTAGTTGTAAGTCCCTTTCTGTCTTTATGCAGCTGCCTTGCATCTCTGTAGTTTTTTTGTGTCTCTTTGTGGTTGTTTTGCTCCTTTTCGTAGCTGTTGTAAGTCTCTTTGTGTCTCTTTGCAGCTGCTTTGCATCTCTTTGTGCTTGCTTTGCCCCTTTCTGAGTCTTTTTGTGACCCTTTCACAGCTGTTTTGCATCTATTTGTAGTTATATTTTGTCTCTTTGTGGTTATTTTGGGTCTCTTCCTTGTAGCACGTGTTATCTTGAGTGCACATTTTGGAGGTGAAGGCCAGGGGGGCTCTGACTTTGTCCCCCTTGGTCTGTGAGTGTTAGGCTCCTCCATTAATCCATCCAGCACTGGCTACCTGTGCCTTTAATCACTGATTTGAAACTATTTCTACCTGTCTACAAAGCCTTGCAAAATCTAGCACCCTCATATAACAGCAGCTGCCTTTCATTTTATGTCCCGACAAGACCTCTCAGATCCTCCACTACTATTCCCACAATTCCCAATTAAGTATCCCACAAGGACTCTGGTGCAGCTGCTTTCTGTTTTTATGGCCCTAATTGTGGAGCTCCCTCCCCTCAGATCTTAGAACAGCAATCTCCCTTTGAATTGTTAAGAAAGAAATTAAAGACCTATCTTTTTCATTTGGCTTTTAATATGGGTTGGTTTTTACCAGTATCATCAAGTGTTTTTTTTTTATTGTGACAACACTGTTGTTGCTTGTTTTTATGTTTGTTTTTCTCTCTCTTGTTGTTATAGTTATTATTTATATTTCTTTTTTAGTGTCATTGTTTATTTTCATCTTACCTTGTCTTGTTAAACACCTTGGGCTGCATCTTTGCATGAAATTTGCTGTATAAATAAAGCTATTTTTATTATTAGTATTACTAACATTCCAAGAGGTTTTGCTATCAGATGCACTTAAACTGAACCCAAGATTTTTTCCAGAAATTTTAGAAAGAGACAAATTAAATGTGATTTTAATAATAGTGACATTTTGTATGAATATTGATGTGCAAGGATTCAAGCATTTTATTTGATTTTATACCGAATATTTGTATTTGTGATTTTTGTCTGGTCATTTTATTTTATTTTTTACTTTTATTGTATAGTACAGAATTGTTTGATTTCATGATCTATGGATACATTGCTGCTTGTTTTTTTTTAATTGTGTCTTGTAAGGTGTCTCTGAATGCTCTGACAGGTGCCTTTAAATAAAATGCATAATAATAGTAATTACTATTACATATACACATATTATGTGTCATCAATTATGTGTGTTATGGCAGACGTGAAAAATCTTCAGAAAAAAAAAGAAACTTATATTATTCATTCATTTATTTATTATTTGTAACAGCCTATCCTCTTAAGCATTGCAGAAGGCTGAAGCCTATCCCAGCTGACATTAGGTGAAAGGTGGGGTACAACCTGGACTGATAACCAGCTTATCACAGCGCTGACGCATGAGACAAACATCCTTTCACACTCACATTCCTATGAGCAATTTAGAGTCTAGTCTATATTATGTTTACTTTAAATTTATTCAATTAACTTTATAATGATTATTTGGTGTTTCAAATCTCTGTTTAAGAGCATGATGACCCCAGGTGAGAGGGGACATGGCTTATGGAACCTGTGCCTTCCTCTAACCAAGGGCTGTGGTTGCCAAACTTACACAATACCTTAACCTTTTTTTTGTTAATGCCAAAGCCACAGTCTTTACCAACACTCACCAAAGAGAAGTCATCTGTTGGGGCACTGAGAGATCTCAGTTGGTCACGTGGTCGCAGTGGTTTGTGGCGTGTGGTTCAGATTTTACTCTCGAGGTGGGGGAGCAGCAGCCACTCTGCTACGCATGCGCAACAGTTTCTAATCTTCCTACCGAGTTAACGTGCAACACCTTTTGACAGCAGAGTGTTAAACATTTAGCTTCAGCATTTAACGGCTCCTTCGCACTTTTGTTTCATACCCAGGCGATGTTTGGATGCTTCACTTTTTCCCGCCCGCTCCTGAAAGTTACTTTTGTGACTTTGTTTGGATCAGAAGGTAGTTATTGAAGCTAGTTCCGCCTTGGTTTCTGTCTGTGATGGACAGCAGCGACAAGTGTCAAAAGTAATCAGGGAGTTATCAACGACACACAGGACAAAACACGTCTCCTGCCTTTTGGATACACTTCCACTCAAGTCAACCGGCTACAAGGAAAGGTGAGCAGCCTCTGTGTACCATAATACACGGGTCTTTTTTATGCTAAAGTGACAAGTTCGAGCTAATTTACGTGAGCTAACAATGCTAATGCTAAAGGGGCAGGAGCTACCTGTTGCTGGCTCTGACTCAGTGGAGCTAGCAGCAGCCAAGGATTAGCATTATGGCAGTGCTCTTTGTAATGCGTTTCTATCTTTAGCTCTAGTCTCAGTTGGTGAAATAAGAAAGGGAAATACACAAGGAGACCGGGAAACACTGGAAAAGACTGTATTCAGACTGTTGCAGTGTGTCTTACCTTTACCCAATCAGCATCTGTTATGCGCCACCTGTACCTGCCTGTTAGCTTATGTGTGTACATGTAACACTAGCTAGGGCTTTATTGTGGCCTTTAGTTGGCTGCCTGTTGTTTTCAAGACAATTAAACACTGTAAATATTAAAATCTAGATTCTTTACATTTGTATTCTTATGTAAGTAAAGTCTTCTAACTAATTTTAGGTGTCACTGAGCCCCCAGAGCTTTGCATGGCTGCTCCTGCATTAACTTTACATCATTTTAAGATCATTATAAAGGTTAAAGGGAGGCTTCAGGTGTCAACAGTTTGACTTCCAGGGTAGAAACTTGCCTCTCTGTGCAGCATTCCCTCTGCATTCCATTCACAGGCCCGTCTACTTGTTCTGACAAGCACCCAGTGCTTTTACCACAGCCCGAAAGCAGTAATACGCCCAACAGGACATCACACAGTCTCTCAAAAAGAGGCAAGACAAAGGGAGCTGCAGCTTTATTGTATTTGTTCTAGATAGACAGCATTGTAATCAGGTCAGTCATGTTATTGTGCTCTGTATACACATAGTGGATTGTTTCATCTGACGGGGATTACACCTCGCTTCATCAGCAGAAGAGGTGTTGGTAAATTTCATCTCAGACTAGACACAAAGGTGGGTAGCATTTTGGAATGAGGCTGATAAATTGATGGGGATACGGCGCAGAGGAATGGCATTGATTTGGATTCAAATGGTGGGAATTAGATGGCGACTGTGACTCGTAACTGTAATCTCGTTCACAATAACACCTTCTGTGGCAGCTTTCCAACTGTTTTCCTGAGCTGCAGAGGTAATGCTTTTGGCTCAGTTGATCTTAAAGTGAGCAGAAGTCTATGAGTATGAAAACTTTTTAAATTAAATTCGTGGGAAAGGTAGGCACTTTGCCCAGAAACAAATTTTGGTGTATATCCAGGAATGATTTCTTAAAATTGTAAGATTGGAATCATTGTGCCCGTTTTACCTTGTACTGCTGCACATCACGAAAAAAAAAATGGCACATATGATCCTAGATACTCCTTCTTAAATGATAACTTACAGCATTGTTCAGCCTTTTTAAAGGTATAATCCGATTTCTGAATAATTAGAGATTGGAAACAAACTGTTGAAGTGGCTGAATTTGTTAAAACAAGCTACTATAAAACAGAGTTCAGATGAAGTTGTTCAAGCATATGAACATCATGGGTCTGTGTGGGACTTACATAATCATATGTGTGCGCCATTATCAGCGAGCTGTTGACAGTGGCTTATTGAGATCCCTGCCGCTCGCTCCCAAACAAAGTGCAGCTTGATTCTTCATTCAGCGATTGCCAAGTCTGCAGAATGAACTTGGCCCAATGGCGGTTTGTACTCCTCTCAGCCCTGCAGAGTTCTGCCCTATTATCCAATGAACAGGGAGTTCTCAATGAGCTAATTGGGAGCTTACAGTGAACAAACAGGATTGTGCAAAATTTATGAACTTGCAGTGCAGTGCAAACAGAGCAAAGCTGATTTTAAACATTGACTTTTCAAAGGAATAATGTCAGTGAGAGTATGAAATATTTCTGACACCTCCTGAAGTGTTTCATTCATCATTTAGCAGTCTCAGGAGGAGTTATTATTGCTTTGCTTTGGCATTGGCAACACAAATCGGTTATAATAAAACTTTGGTTCCATTGCAACTGAGTAAAATCTACATAAACAAGGTTTGTTTACAGTTTGGTTTGCTTATATTATTACAGAGGACAGTGTCTTGGACTTGGCTCTGAATTCATGTGAATAAGCACTGTGAATTGAGAGGCTTTGATGAGCTGTTGCAGTCATAGATGAGGTGCATTATTTGTGTTTTATTGAGATGACAAGCAGCAAGCGTGGCAGTGAGCTTAAGCAGTTCGTATGATGCCAGTTGACATTGCTGGTTTGCAAACCTCTCTGTGGCTTCCCTGAGAACACTTTTATTCTTTTATTCATGAGAGTGAATTACACCCCTGATACCAATGCTTTAGTTCCTAATGAGTTGTTTTTCAAAGCATCGTTTGAAGAAATATGCTGTTTCTTTGAAACATTATAAAGAAAAGAAGCATCAGATTATTGCTGAGTGAAAAATCAGTCACTATTGTGGAAAGTAAGCACGATGGAGGTTAAGGTGAATTCAAACGCAGAAAAATTATAATTTTATTTAGAAAATAAAATCAAGCAATATGCCTGAGAGGCAGTGGTTTACAGTGATTTTGGATTAAGCTAAGGGGTGCTGTTGGGCAAGACCGTAGACTCTGGACTATATAAGGATGGACAGTGCATCTAGACTTACTCTGTACAAAAATGAAGCCAAAATATCCCAGATTCGGCCGGCATCCTCTTGTTCAGATGATGTCATTTGGAGCCACTCTGCACAGTAGCTATTGCCGCAGTATTTCCACCCATACAGCTGCCCAACAGATTGCAACCAGTGCCACTCATGTCATGGCCTTTTAAATTGGCTCTTAGGGATAAATAAAGTGAATTGAATTGAATTGAATGATTGGCACAAATAGCTGCCAGTCATGACATCAGACTTCCTTTTTATAGCATTATTAATAATTAATTAGAGATTGGAAACAATCATTATTATTATTAAGATTGGAATTATCTAGAAATTAACACTGGAAAGAATTCAAACCATCTTTGGAATTTTTATTTTTATTTTTAAATGTACTTTAAACTTTTAATTTGGCCCATCTGACAACATGGAGAGGGCAGGCTTTACACATGTGTGCAATCGAGATGAAATCAAAACATAAATCCCTGAGTGCTTTCTTTGTTTCTTTTGCACCATCTTTTTTGGGCATCCATTGCATGCCGGTGTTGCGTACTTCTGTCTGTTCTCACCTTTGGCAGATGATAAATAATTTGGGCATCAGTTGGCAGTTGCCCTCTTGAGCTCTGTGCCCCATATGGCAATAGGTGACTAACTGGTGCAGTGATACTGAAATAGTAATACGGTCACACCTGTGTGTTCATAGTGTTTTACTAGTGCTTGGAATGCAGCTCAGCCAACCTTGATCAAGAACTGGAACTGAATCAGATTTATAGTGATCGTCAAAAAAATGTGTGAATAGGAATTTTGTTTTAAGCTGGGCCAAGACTTGGTAACTACAAAAAATAACTTATTTTGAAGAGGCAATTTGAGGTAAAATAGAAAAAGCACAGCACCTGCTCTTATTTAGATTGTCTTGCTTCTTGTATAATTACTAAACATGCACATTCATGTAAAACAGTGTTTTACATGAATGTGCATTTAGTAGTCTGCGTGTGTTGTGCTGTCATACATGTACATTTGACATACTGCCTTGTATTGACATGTTTGCAGATTTTTTTCACGCTTCATACAACTTGAAAACTGTCCTTGATAGTTGGTGATTCAAAGCTTTAATGTGAAATGCTCACCCCCATGAAAAATACAAAAGGGTGTACACTTGCACTCATGTGAAAGTACTGAAATACCGCTGTTATATCCTGTTACCAAACCAGAAAATCTGGCTGCCATTTTGCCTACTGTTCTTTAAATTCTACTCAGTGTTGTTTACTGCTGAGACATTTCCTGTGGACATGCTTCAAAGAGACGACAGCAGTGACTTCAAACCGGACGTAAGGTAATCACAGGCCAGGCTCCTCAACCTTTGGATGCTGGGTGAAATAACGACAGGACTGGGTGTGAACATGTGTGTGTTTGTACATGTTCACGTGGTGTCCTGAGGGCTCCAGCGGAACAATGCGGGGACTGAGTCTCCTGGCTCAGCTGCTCTAGTTTACTGGCTTGTATGCTCACAAAGCGGTGCACATTAACTCACCTCTGTGTTTGCTTTGCTGTCAGCCTGCACCAGCTAGTTGTTGCCTTTTAGAGCTGGAGTTCACCTGGGCCCAACGCACCAGGAGGATATTTGAGAACAGAATTGGGTTGCAGCCGTGCTGAACTTTATCTAGTAAATTATTTGTGAGTTTACGTGCGTATCAACTTCTCTCTCTGTGGGCAGGTTTGAAGCAATAAATCATAAATGGATTAAGGGTTTTTTTTAAATGGTAAGAAAATAAACAAAATAAAATAGGGCCATCATTAGTGTATATGTGTGGGTGTGTTCTGTCTGTCAGCGTCCTATCTTGCAAACTACTGGAACAATCAGCCTCATATTTTGTGTGCACATTTCTGACTGTATGATCAAAAACCTCTCGTGGTTGTGATGATTCACACTTGAAAAAATAAATATTTTATACCGTTATTGACTGCTGATTCCTCAATCCTCTTAACTAGCTGATAGAGGCTGCAGGTTTTCTGAAAATCAGCTCGGCTACGAACAGCAAGCCTTGCTATCTGTTGCAGGCTTTGTCATGTCTCAAAAACTGTAATCCATGTTAAAGTTTGGTCTTATTTTAAACTGGATTGTCTGAAGATTGATTCCATACCCAATATGTCATGATCCACTAAAGTTAGGCACAGTATGAGGAGTAATATTCCCTGTTTTTGTTATCCTCACTGCTATTGTGACTGCAAGGGAGCCGGGAGTGACAACCCGACTAGGCACAGCAAAGGTTTTGTTTCGTCCTCTGCACGATGTTGCACCACACCGGGATTATTTCAGAAGCAAAGCGTTTTGCTTGCCCAAGTTTATAGACTTGTTAAATGGTTTCTTTTTTGTCTAGTTTATTTGTTTATTGTTGTTATTTTCTACTTTTTTATGGTGTGGTCTTCAGACAACGTTAAAACCATTAAAAGTCCAGTTATGAATGACACGCATCAAAGATTTTTAGCTGTTGTAGTCACTAAAAACGCACTCATCCGTATAATTATACTGTATCTATATTTCACATACAATACCTCTTTGCAGGAAAACTTGATCATGGCATGGATCTGTCAGAAATAGACAAGGTGTACATTTTTCTTAGCATCTGGGACCCTTCTGAAACATGCTGTGACGTGTCTGCTGGGGTTAAAAAAATTGTTGAGAGTGGCTGTGGTTAGCCCGAGCAGCCGCCCTGCAGAGCTCTGCCCTCAAGTGCGTGTTGTTTGTTTGTATTGGAGTCATACATGCTAATCCATACAAAATAATACGAACAGCAGTAATTGTGTACAGCATGTACAAACTGTAGTTCCATCAGCTTTTCTGTTGTCTGTGTAGTGGGCAAAAAAATTAGTAATTCCAGTCCCAGTTGAAACCACTAAATGAATGATAATTGGTTGATTTAACTTTATTTTTAATGTGCCAGGTGGAGCTCAGTTTCCTGATACATGACACACTACAGATTTAAGCGCATTTTAATAAAACATTTCCTGCTGTCAGCAGTTACATTATTTACATACTATAAAGTAAGTCAGTCTTGTAGGCACTGCTCTAAATCATCCGCACTGTAGACGACTGTTCCTTTTGACATTCTATGGACAGCATGAGGGTGACATGTGGCAGTGACACACACACTACAGTAGTGGGCATAAGCCTTTTAAATGCATCATTTGAAGTGGTGAACTGTACAGGCATGTTGTGCGGCTTGCAGCTGTCGAGCATGTGTTGTGTGTACATTGCAGCCCAGGACTTGTCAAACCAGTTGGACTGAACCAAAGCTGACCAGGCAGATGGTTGTCTGCTGTTTTAACTAGCTGATTTCAAAGTTCAAGGCAGAATTGCGTCATTAATTTGCATGTGAGGAAATGAACTTACAGGTTTTAACTCTGTGCTACATTTCAAGAAAACGGCATCCAATATATTCAATAAACTGAGCATACTCGGCATTAAAACTAACTAACTAAATAAATGAATAAATAAAGCCGAGCACCAAGAATGAAGTTGACTGTTTGCCCTCCTGATTTATGCTTTTGTCTGTCTTTTACAGGAGCTCTGAAATCACTTTGCTGCTAAGTTGTCCCACTGGAACCATCCGTCACAGCCAAACTGCAAGGACAGTGTTTCTTGGGAAGACGATCAATGATCTTCAGTGGAAGTAAGTTTGTGTGACGAGACAGCATCTTATCGTTAAATAAAGTCACTGCATTTGGCTTGTTGCACTTTTCCTTCCTCACAACTACATTTTAAAGCAAAATCCCCTGAGAAGCTGTGCATTAGCAACACATAAGAACTTAGCCTCGTCTACCTGATAAGAAGGTCAAATGCTTGGCTGCAGGGCTACGCTTTCCCTTTATGCTGCAGTGTACACATTGTGTCACTTATTCAGTCACACAAGCTGAGTTTTACCAGTTTGTTGTCAAGGGACTTTTGACATTCCAAAGTGCAGCCTGATACTGCTGGGAGGAGCCTCCCCTGTGAGCGTCACGATGTAGCTGCACCTACTGATTTTAACCAATTACAGGCAGGACTGTCATTTGAAAGTTTCTGCGAAGCTGACTGGGAGAGATGCCACAAATTGTCGTTATGTTTTTTTTCAATGTGAGTTGCTTATCTGTGCTTGTGATTCTGATCTTGACATTAAGAGCATTTTCCCTGCCAAGCTGCTCCATCTGACAGCTACAGGACAGGATTTTGAATTTATAATTAAATAATGTCACTTCCTTGAAAGTAATTTAATTGCTACCTGCTTATCGTCTTTATTTCTGGAACTGTTGTGAAACATATCATCACAGACGTCAGAGTCTACTGCTCTCCAGTGTGTGCCAACCCAGATGTGGGACTGACAGGTAATTAGTCAGCTAGTTGAGTTGTGACATCGCTGTACAATGCAAAGACTATCACAGGAGAAACCTGACTGCTTTTGCTTTTTGAGGTAAACATTACTATTGTAATAATATGATGTTATTATAGAAATTAAATACATAACAAAAATAGAAAAAAACCTGAACCAGGATTAAACTGTTTCATAAAGCCATCTCAGAGCTAATGAGGTCAGACTTAGGTCACAGCCACATTAATCTGTTTTCATTTTAAAACACAAAGACATTCCTAATACACACAAGCGTTTTATTATTGTCTCAGAAATGATCTCCATCTATACCAACAAACCTGAGAACACATATCACATGACCATTCCTGTACACTGGGCATGCTGGTGCAGATTTAAACAGGAAGCAGATTGTCTAGTCTGTGATTGATTGCGTAGTTATAGAAACTATCATGGAGATGGCAGAAAATAAGACCAGAGATTTATTTGCTTTGACCGAAGACGAGGTGGAACTGTTACTGAAAGTAACGCTTGAGGATAAGGGCTTGTTTATGGTCAACGTTAGATGTGCAGATGGAGACAAATGAAGCCTTCTTGTCCATGTTTTCTGAAAGTTCACGGATAAGACCTAAACATAGCTGTACCACTGAAGATCATGGGGGTAGTGTAGTGTAGTTCAAGCAAGATGCAACCAAAGGGGACACCGAAGAAATTTAGGTAATGGCAGAATGGGAGAAAACTGGTAATACAGTGAAAAGAATTCTCAGTCCACATGTAGTGATGCATTTCATGGACTCAAATACCCCTTCATATACAACGCTGCATCCCTTAAAAGATACAGTATTACGGCTTCCTCCACCGTCGTCGTGTTTGTTGTGTAAAACTTTTGACTCTGCCTTCTAGTGTGGGCATATCTCATGCCCCGTATGTCGTAGAGACATGACACTTTGCACAGAGATGCCTCTCCTCATGAGGAACAAATTTGCCCCAAGAACCCATAACTTCTGGTTATATACATTTTCCGCCATTTTGAATTTTTTTGAAAAAACTCTTAAAATTGATCTCTTCCTAGGAAGTTTGAGCGATCTGCATGAAACTGGGTGAACATAATCTAGGGACCAATATCTAAAGTTCCCTCTTGGCAAAAGTTGGAAAACTTACTAAAACTGAGCTTCTATAAGGCAATAAATATTGCGGAGGGCGTGGCTCATCACATAAAGGTGTATAACATCTCAAGGGTTTCAGGTTTTTTTGCCTGTATTTGACAGGACAGTGAAGCAACAACAAGGGCTAGCTGCACCTTTCCCATGTGAACTACCAGTGCGCCCCACTTTTAAGTCAATACAACATAACACTTTAACTATCTGCCTTTCAATGCGCTACCTCAACTACTAATGTACAGTTTTAGCTCACTAACTATCCCACTATTGGCAATGATACTACTGTACTTTCAATAAAGCAATCGTACCATCAAATTCACAAAAACTCTGTTTGAATACACTGCTCTTCTTAATGGGTTCAGTTGACTATTTAATCTGCAATTTCCTATGACCTGCATCCCAAACACACACCATGTGAAACTGTATGTGAGCAACTGTGCACTCAATGGTTATGGACTAGTCTATGTTAACATAGAGGATGCATGGCAGTATGAGGGCAGTGAAGTCTACAACATTTGACACAGACATAGTTTTTTTTGGTAATGGCATCAGAAAAACAGATTGGGAATCATTGCAAAGCAAATATGCCGACATATCAGAGCAGAAGGATCGTTATCCATTGCCAGAGGACGCCATGGCAATGGGAACGAAGTACCAACACAAGAAGGATGAAATATCAAAAAATATGTAGGCCTTGCTGTAATGTTTTGTGTTGACATGTTGTGACTGATAAGACCCAGTCAAGAAGCGGCCGTGGGTGTCCAAAGGTCTAAGTTTTCACCCATCCATACTAAAACACAACACCAGACTTCTTTAAAATGGAGTCTGCAGCAGTTTTAAAGGTCTCCATTTTTGGGGTTCAAAACTGTTGAAGTAGCGTGGACACTAGGTGTAAATGAAGCAGTACTAACCTTAACGAAAATGTGTGTGTGTGAATGCAGCCTTAGTCAAGTCCGGTGAAGTGCTCGTTATTGACTTTGAAACTCAGATTTAATACATTAAGCACTGATATGTTTCAATGGTTAATTACAATAGGGCCTATTTATACCTCCTTCAGCCTGTTGTATTAAATTAGCAGCTCTCCCCACCTGTCTCTGCTTCAAACACAGACACACACTCACCTTAAATACTGAGTCTGTTTTGCCATTCATTGAATTGTTACGTTGAATCGATTTGCTGCAGGTTAATGTGAAGTCAGTGTCATTTCTCTGCAGAGTTGAAAGTCCTTCAGTGTTCAGCTCAAACAAATCTTTTTGGGTTGTTTACATAATGCTCTGCTGCATCTGTAATTAAATTCTTAAATTCCATTGTACCTTTATTGCTGTGTGATGTGACTGTGTGACTTCTTGAGGTCTTTTGCATTATTTACAACACCTAATAAAAGCACAATCATTGCATGCTCATGTATCACTATATTTTGTTTGTGATTTGTTTAAACCAAAGGGAGTAAGACTTTTCAGTAATACAGGACAAAAGTCTGTATTTATTTTGCTTTTACAACTTCTCTGGGATAGAATGTATTCCCATTCTCCTCGTCACTGCAGCACCACTCTGTTATTCACACTGATAAGATGTGTGTTTTTAAATACGATGGTGTAATTGGGTGATAATTTCTTAATTTGCACAGTTGTTCTTTTTGAATTAGACTTGTTAATTTGCCTTTTAGTCTAGCAGGAATCAGAATGGATTTCCAGATGGTGTGCAAGCTAATTAATGCACTGTTTTGTCTTGGCCAACACAACAGAGCTTTGCCGAGCTTCAGTCTGCCCCCCATTAGCTGCAGGGAACATCCAATCTAAGTGCCCTGAGAACCATTTATTGATTTACTGAATATTAATGGAAGTCTTTAGTGTCTGGAATAACTTTTGTAAGTTTCTGTAAAGTTAAACTTTGGTAGTGGCTGTTCTGGGACGCCTCGGTCCTGCAACCCTTCAGCTTTTAGCTTCGTTGGAAATATCTTTTTTCCAATGACATGTTGTTTTGTATTAGCTGTTAGATTGTGATGACAAGAGAGAGGAATTCATGAAATGAAATTTTTTTTGTACTGTCAAAAAATTGTTGAAATTATTCTTATAAATTTCATAATAATCCCATTTATTCATTTGTTTCAGGAGCTGCTGACTGCTGAGTTTTGGACACTGTGATGGAAAAACCTGGTAAGAAAAACTGATTTATTTGAAGTGGAAGTGCTCATCCATAGACAGTATATTACCTACAGTCGATGTCAGTCAGCACACCCCCAGTTTGGAGAAGCTGCAGGAGTGCTGACATTGAAGCAGAGCAATCTATTGCTGTGAATAGCTGACAGTAGCAAAACAAACTTTAGCCACCTCAAAGAAATCCCACCTAAAAAAAGCTATAATAGTTTAAGTGTACACTATATTGAGAATGTTTCTACTGTTCTACATTTTTGTCAGCCAGCCCGTTCAGACAGGGAAGCAGTTGACTTCTTCAGTTCCTCATTTACGCTCTCATCAAAGCCACTAGACTCCATTGACAAAAACAGTGATTTTGGCTTGCTGAACACAGAAGCTACTGGTTTGCCAAAGACTTGATCAGTCAGTTTGTGTTATTGTGTGACTGTGGTAAATTTGAACAATAAAAAAATCACTTCCACACAGGGGTAGACTATCAGGGCCTGTGTTTAACAATGTTAAATCACTGTTTTTTTCATTGGAGTCTGGCTTTGAAGAGAGGGATTAATGGCTTCGTTCCGCTTTGGAAACAGCTGTCTGACATTAAGGTAGAGCAGTGGAAATATTCTAATATTCTGGGGATGAACAGACTGACATCTACTGTATGTAACACACTGACTATGGATAAGTACCTCATAAAACCCCACCCCAAATATTTTAGCAGATTAAAACAATCATCAAAATATAATCAATCCTGAACCAAAGCAGTTGTCTTGTTTTTGTTTTTATACCTGGTAAAAGTTTAAAACAAACTTTTAGAAAAGTCTGTATAATTCTAGGTCCCATCTGATTTACATGTTTTAATTTAGCCTATGTGTCGGCTGTAGTGAGACTGGTGTTATCTAAACTGTAGTATCGTGATGGCAGAAAGTGGTGAGTCAACAAAGTGTTAGATTATGAAGCTGTCCATTAAGGGGTTGGCCCCCGTGACGCACTGTGCTGTTGACACTGCAGCTATCTGATTGGCCCTCACCCAGAGGACACACCTGTAGGTTAGCAGAGCTGCCGGTTTCTCTCACTGTCACTCGTGGCCTTGTGTCTATTTCACCACTGTCCTCGATCACTGACAGACCTCAACGCAGCACGTGTACATTCCCATAGCTCAGAGGATCTCAAGTTTTTTTAGTGTATTTGCGACATCTGTGGGAAAATACCTGGGATGGCTGTTCAGTCTGAGTATATACGTGAGTAAACCTGCTTTCTGTTATTGGATGCTAAATGTTTAATACTTCCATTGCACTTCCTTAAAACTATAGTTCTCTTTATTTCTTTCTGAACTAGCTTCTATTAAAAATATTAGTTTAAGTACAACAGGATAGCGCATGGCTCCATGGTCACTTTATAGGCAACTTGACCATGGCAGAAACAAATTAAGGAAGCTTGATCTGCTCATTCCGGCCTGCTCCTGTGGCCAAGCGGTAAAAATAAACTGGACTTCCTCTCTGGATGTTTGCTCAAAGTGTTTTGGACAAAAAGATGAGAAAGCAGACAACTAGAGAGCTTTATATGTCTCTGTATTTAGATGTGAAAGGGCAAAGTCATCTAGCATGTTGACTTGTGTTATGTCTAACTTGTATTTGAATGTTTAGGGGTTGTTATGATGACACAGTGGGATAGTATCTGTGTGAGTCATGTTTTTGTTTAGCCGGGTGTCATGTTCTCATGGTTAGACTGCATTGTTGATGGGCTTGAAAAAATGCGTTTGTCTCCACCTGCTGCCGTTCTTTGGAAAGAGCGAAAAGGATCTCAGTGTCATGACGAGTAATAAGTTAGTTATTGTAGGATCATGTGATCCGTCTCTGTTTACCAGTGATTTCCTGGATTATTATCCTAAATTGACATCCTTTTATCAGAGGGCTGGCCTGCGGTCCTGCATTCCACACATTCCTGTGTCAGAGTTTTGTTCTCATGCTGTAGCTTTAATTAGGCTGCAGAGGGAGTAACAGTGATGTAGTATGTTATGAAGTCAGCTTCTTAGGATAGGTTGAATGTCCTGAAAATACAGGTATAGCTCACTCTCTTGCTACTTACCAAACCTCTTCTTAGTTTGTCTGTCTTTAACAAGAAAATTTCAAATTATTTCATCATAATTTGGGCTGCAGCTATCGATTATTTAGAGTAATCGGATAAGAAATACTTTTGCTGTATGAAACAGGGATAGTAAATACATTAAGGGGAAATAAGGTGTCCTGCGTGTGTGTGTGTGTGTGTGTGTGTGTGTGTGTGTGTGTGTGTGTGTGTGTGTGTGCGCGCGCGCATGATGCTATCATAATACTTCTGGCTGCCAGTGCAAACCCGAGCATCAGGGGGCTTCATCTCAACGAGCATAGTGATTTACATTAAACGCTAACATTAATGTAACCATGTTTCGGGTACACTCGTTGGACTGAATGCGTAGACTGGATGCTTTCTGTTCAGATGCTGAAACATTGACGACGTTGTCATATTGTTGAAGGCTAATTCAGTTTCACAAATAGACTCACTGTGCGGAGTTTTAATTCTGTTTTAGCTTGAAATGATCCCAAACATCGGACACTTTCTGTCATTTTCTTCGGCCTGTCTCTTCTCTTTGTGCCTCGCTGTTTTACTCTATCTCCATTTTGCAATTTCACGCCATCAAATCACATCACCCGCCCACTGTGTAAGTGTGTTGCGTGACAGTAACAATCATCCATGCGAAACACAGTTCTCTGTATGTAGTTACATGAATTAAATTAATGAAGTGTTTTAATAATCAAGTTACTCAGTTTTCTTGATGGGTTTTCTAATCCTAATGGAGCAGCAGAGGCATACTTTTTGTTGAGACTACATTTTATGTGAAGATATTGATCCTATTACCCTGTCCCCCCAGGAGATAAAAAGTCATCAACAGGTTATTACGTTGCACGGTCTTGTCCTTGGATCACTTTCTATAAACCAGATTCTGCCTGAGTAGCAGTAGAATAGCAGACAAAAATCCTTATTCCTACTCTCTATTTTTATCTCTAAAATGCAAGGAGGAGCTCCTCTAACTCCCCCACACTGATTACACAAAACCTAATCACACAGTTCCCCCAATAGAAATGTTATGACATAGACTGCCTGGCTGCCCTGGTGCTGTCCTACATAGGGGATGTATCTGAGATTAAGGCCTCAAGACAAGTTTTGTTTTTCTGCCTGCTCAGTTTTAATGTGTATATTTCTAAAACCAATGGCAATTAGGTCGTAATAAAAACATTCATACTCATATAGTCAACGAATCAGGTGTGAAACAGAGATGCTGATATCTAAGGTGTGATTAGCACATGCATTTCATAGTTTAAAAGGGACAAACCCTGCAGAGTCATTGGACACCGTCACCGTGTCACTTCCTCCTCTCTGGCTTTGAGCTCCACCTTGGCCTGGCTCACCTTCCACTTCTCGAATTACCTCACCCTGCAGAGCCCGCCCCTCGCCCTTCAGGGAGTAGTGTTTTGCCAGTCTGTGAAATGGTGCTAACAGGGGGGCCCACTGCATCGCAAATCCCTCAAGGCTTGATGGCTGGTCCGGTCAAACCTCAAAGCTCGCCTGCTGTGAACTTTGCCCCTGAAAAATGTGCTCTAAGGAATGAAAGGCATCTGCTGGATTACCTTATTGGCGTACCTTATTTATGAAGTCAGAGCTCCAAGAAGGGAGGGACCTAGGAACTTAGTCAGTGAGCATGTTTGTGTTTTAAAGTGAAAGAAGGAGGGAGAAGGGAGGGAGAGACCAAATCACACAGGCTGAAGGGAGGGGGAGGGCAAGACCGTAGAGACAAGAGAAACTAAACGACGCAAGTGAGCAGTCAAGACAGTCTTGAGTTACATGAGCTCTATGTCTGGTTGGAGAAGAGCGAGGTGGCTTTAGGTTTTCCTCTCCTGCAGCGGGCCTCAGGAGAGGCAGGGCCCGGCAGGCCAGCGGGAACAGGAGCCGTACCATGGGACAAACTGCTAGCAGTGAGACAGTGGCCCAGCAACCTGCCGAACACAACACGGGTGAGTCCGAGACCAGAGGCTCAGCACTAAATGGTTCCAGTGAACAGGTTGACTGGTTTTAAAGGAAAGCAACCTGGCTGGCATGTTTGCATTTGTGCAGAATGGAAAGCCAGCAAGTGGATACAGTATGCAGGTGTTCTTAAAACAGAGAGAACCTCGAAGGCGGCAGGCACAGGCAGGTGTAGAAGAATGCATGCAGATGGAATGTGGTGATTGTGAAATGTACAAACCACACAAACTTCTCTCTGTCTACACTCAGAGCTACATCTCCCTGTGGAGGCTTTTCTGAGAAACAAGATTTGGGGGTACAAGGCACCAACTGACACCAGCTGTCCTCATGTGGATCTGTTTGCTTTTTTTTTTTTTTCAACAACTTGGTTTTTCAAGCCAGAGGCCCTGTTTACACCTGGTATTAACATGCATCCTGGGTGATTGGATCACAAGTGGATAGCTCTCTGTGAATGCCTCCAGTGCATCGAGATCTGATTGCATAGACCACATTTGGAGGTGGTCTGGACCGCGTGTGGCCACATTCTTTCGGAGGTGTGGATGCCAATGTGTCATGGGCAACATTGGGGGGCTGCCTGCTCAGTTGACGTCCTTGCTTATCCCATTCACTTGGTCAGTTGCTGCTGTAGCACAGGTCAGATGCAGTGCTGAAGGACCGTTTCTGGAGATGCTCTCCTCCCGGGCTGGCAAAAAATTTGTTCAATGTCTGCCTGGTTAGCATGAGCTAGCTCAGCAGCAGCTGTTAAATGCTCCAACAGTCGTATGCCAACACCAGAATGACTCGACTTGTTGGTAACCGTTTGGTAATGTTAGTTGCGTGTGGGTCTAAAAACAACAACGCATTTGGTCTCTACAAACAGAAATGCTGTACGTGTTTATTTCTATATAGAGTTTGGGAGTGAGATCCGATCACAAGTGGTAACTAGAGATGCATACTAATGTCAGATGTGAACGGACACACATTAACACCAGGTGTATCTAGGCTCATTTTGTATTCCACATATGTAAAGTGAGCCCTAAAGCCCCTGTCTCTCTGTGGTTAAGCTAATAACAGTTCAAACCTTTCAGAACCTGTTTTGCTGTCAAAAGGAGGATCCTGTCCCAAGCTCTATTTGCACGCTTACGATTCCTCCTAATAATACAGCTCGCAGCTATTTGGAATTCAGCATCTACGTAACACAGGCCACCTCCTGCCTGTCACCGCTTTCCTGCAGCTTTAATTTGCTAACGTTGAGGTGTCGGTCATGACCTGCTGTTGGTTAGAAGGAACCTATGGCTTGTTGACTTGTCATTTATTGGATCAATATTTGCTTTATATTTTACTGTAGGGCTTCTGTTCTAACACATTTCAACACTGTGAATGAAACAAGTAACTTGAGAACATCCTCTTCGTCACATATTCGCTCACCGTGCAAAATGTATTTTTGCCTCTGGTGTGGTACTCTGTGTAGTTGGTGTCAAAATGTCATGTGATTGGCATGAGTCATATGGACAGCTTCGCCATAGGGCTGCTGGGTGTTAGTGCAGGGGGGTTAAGGCAGGTCTCATGCTTTTAGGTGTCCTTTGAGTTTGACTGGTTGAATATTTACAGAAGCCTATGTTGTTACTACTGTCTCAGGTTATGTTGAAACTAGCTCGCCTGTGTAGAGTCACTTTATAAATGCATACCTGAGGCCTGGGTGTTTGTGCTCAGTCTGAGCATTGTAAGATTTTTCTGCTCTTCTCTATTTTCACCTCCTCTGTCAGGGGTCGGTGCTTTTAATTCTCCAGTGGCTCTGTGACAAACAGCCATCTCACATTGTCATGCTCAACTGTACAAGGTCCCCACAGTACGCTCTGCTTTTGAGCGCATCAGTGTTCTCTCAGTTCACTGCCACCCAACCCTCCCAGTTAAACACCCACCCACATGTGTCAGGAATAGCTGTAAGGGCCAGTGCACTGCACAAAGTTCACAGACCTCTGTATGCCTGCATTTCAGCATGGGATTTCACACATTCATGCAGCAGCTTGCTTTACTTTATACAGTGGCTAGATCCAAGATAGTTTTTAATATTTTATGGTGAAGGACTTTTCAGGGAAGAACATTGTTGCAACAGAGGTTCATCTAAGGTTTCACGCCAGTTACCCAGTACTTAGATATGTTTGTTTTAACTGTGATTAAACTGTCGATCAATGAAACAGCTAAACTACTTAATATGTCTTGCTGAACAGTCCAAACTCATTAACACATATATGTATGCCAAACAGACATTATACACAGAGAAAGGGGAAAAAAGCAAAATCCTGTTGGCACACAGCCTGATCTGACCTGCCTTTCCGAATCTTTGACAATTTATCAGCTCCTAGTAGTGTGCAGACAAAGAACAAATTAAAAAGGAGGTCAAGGCTGAAAAGAACACATCGTTCTGTCCTGCCATGACATACATTGCTTAATAAAAATCTAAAACATATGAACTTGTCAAAGAAAAGTTTCTTCCAGGAAACAGAGTGTGTTTACATGGACATGAATAAACCATTCATGGGGCCTGTCCCTGATATTATCATATTCAGTATATGGTGTTTGGAAGCACAGAGAAATCCAGCTACTCATATCACAGGTATTCATGAAAAATACCAGTAACCCAGTTACCGAATACAGCTGTCTGTTTGCATGTGCTGGGGATGTTTACAAAAACAAACTGACATTTTGAGATGAGAGTGACAGGAAGTATTAAACGCTACTCTGTACATTTACTACCACTTTACAACTGTTAATTTCGTCTCTGCTCTGATCGTCAACAGCTGTGTGCTTTGAGCGCAGACCACCCTCTGTTTCGCTTTTAACTGCACAAATGTTACTCCTGAAAACAGATACTCTATTCCTATCACACTGTCCTCCACACTGTCATTGTCACTGTGTCAAGGATAGGGGATCATTAGATGAAGATGCACCTCCTTCAATAACGAAAGACAAAACTCTGTTTCTTCATCCCTCCAAAAGTGAGACGCGGTCGCTGCTGCCATTGTTTGTATTTCTGTTTCATCACTCGGCAGCTCTAAGGTAGTCGGCAGCCCTTAATAAAAGGGATACATGCATGTATACATGCAACAGTATCCCTGTTTCTTTTGTAATGCTCCACCCAGCACAAACAGGGTTCTCATAAATGGGATACGGTCTGGTGTTTACATGCTCAAATACATCAATGGGAAACTCCAAAAACCCAATATTAAACAGGTTATTCATGCCCATGTAAACACACTCAGACAGTACCCTGCCCAGCACTTTTAACGTCCTGCCCAAGGGTACAGTCTATAAACATGAAAAACTAAACATCAAAACAACCTGATAATTTATCAATGAAAAGGCTTGCAGCCCATAAATATCTGGTCAAGTTAAACTAATCTTTTAACAATGGACTTAAATCTTACCATTATCTGTTTAATCTATGCACTTCAGCATATCTTGGTGGAAAAGGTCGCATTGTAACTTGGTCTTGATTAAAATTTGGCAGTTCAGTTTTGTGAGAATGAAGAAGTGGTAGCAGAAGTAGTAGCTGCAGGACAGGGGCCTCCTGCAGTCTGGGTGAGCTCACTCCGTCCCATTTGACATAATTTATCATAGTGTCTATAGTATGCAATCCTATTGTGGTTACCCACTGAACGTTCGGCATGTTTATCTGAACTGTATGGAAATTTTTCCTCCACTGACTAAACCCACATGGGTAGAACCAGTCTCTGGAGATCAGCACTGTCAGCTGTTGTATCCCTGATTTGTCAAATTCTAGTAAGTTATTAATAAATCATGCATTAATCAATAACGCCTCTATTCAAGATACAAAAATACGATTTATTTCCCCAAAGGATTCTGATGTTCTTTCCTTTCTGGCTCATGATACTGGCGACATTTATGTTAGACCCTGAAAGTCATCCGCAGGGTACAGGCTTTTATTGTGATTGTAAACGCTAACGATCCACTTTTAATCCCCCAGTGTAACGTGCGTGTGACAAACCCGAAACATAGAATATCAGTCAGTGTTTGGTAAGACAGGTGACCCCCTCCTCTGTTGCTGGAAGGAAACCAGGGATCCACTCTTCCCCATTATTTTGCCTTGTTTCTCATGTCTTGCCTCCAAGTCAAGTTTGCCACAGCTGTTTATGTTGGTTGTCCCCATTAATTTAATTTTTGTCATTTTTAAGACATTCCCTTCAACCACAAGTTACATGGACTGTGATCAGTGTCGCAATGTGAGAGTAATGAACTGACTGATAACTGGTTTGATACTTTAATTATGTGGCGTCAGATAGCTGATATTAAATACTTTAATTATGTTGATTGTATTGTAAAAGAAGTAATTTGGCTCTGTTTAGTCTTCTTTAAATGACAATTGTAAAAGGAATTAAAAGAGGAATGTATTTGAGCTGCTAAACACACACTTACCAGGGTGTCTGTGGGGCTTTAAAAAGTCATAAAATGTCTCACTTTTAGTTTTATTGGGGTCCAAGGGCCAATAGTCCTGATGGTGGCGCTACAGCAAGCGTCTAAATTCATAACAAATCAACCATATGTGCTACAACTTCACAACTTTCATCAAACTGTAGCCCCAATACTGAAGTAACTTTTGTACATTTAAACCTATTAAAATTATGAAGTTCATCACTCTGTTTTTTTTTGTTGTTTTTTTTTCAAAAACTGTAAAACATCTTAAACCTATCTCCTCCCACAATTTTTGCTCAATTGACACCAGATGCTACAGAGCATCTTCAGACTGTCCTACAAAAACTACGTTTCTCAGATTTTTGATTTATCAAAAATTGAGCCAACAGTGCATCAAAATGTTTGACTGTAAACCGTACTGTAAACATATACATGTAGATTCTTGCTAAATATATGCTATAATTAATATTAGATCTTAAAAGTCATTAGTTTTAAATTTGAATTTGTGAGGTCTTAACTGCCACGAACATTTGATCGGATTTCATTTATCCATCTTTTTATTTCTTTATGTCAAAATAAGTCAAGCTTTTCTGTGTAAAAGTTTACATCTTTGAGCCTACCGCTTTACTTTATGCTTGCTCTTACCTGTGGCTAAAATGTTAATTAACCTAACCCTTATTAATTAAAACTGATATTGACAAAGTTTTACTTCAGGGACATTGATTTACAGTCGGAAAAAAGTAATGAATTACAATATATTGCAATAAACTTTGTCGCAATACTTGGCAATAATATTGTATCATGACTTAAATATTGTGATAATATCATCGTGGATCCTCTAGTGATTCCCACCCCTAGTATTTTCATTTTTACCTTTTTGATTGTCCTTCTAAAATGGACAGATTTGTGTTATATAACCTTGAGTATGCTTATACTATGTTGCAGACCACCATATTATTTTTTGCATTTTTTACATTCCTCTTTCACAACAGGATGTGAGTCTCCTCATTACGCATGCCACTGTCACACTGTAATATAATACAACTATAACTATTTCAATAAGAAAATGAGCTCACTTGTCTTCCTGCACTTAAACCGTAGGCCTGCTGTGGCGCTCTGCCATGTTGCACAGTGTTTTGTAACTGCCATACGACTCATCACCTAGGAATTATAATGGCGGATTCACACCCAGTTATTGCTGTCTTAGGATTTGCAATTGAATTTTGAGTCCTAGTTTAGTCACAGCTGGGTGCTTATTTTAGGACTGTACCTGACTCAGAATTTTGTCAGTTGAATTGGATTTGGCCGTTGATTATTGGTCCCTTTTATTTCATATAGACAACACCTTTTCGAACTGCCAGATTTTTGAACAAGGTTCGGCAAGACATTCAGTTAGCCCTCCAAGCTAATGCCTGCTAACTACCCTAATGAGGGATCGGAAATGTGCAACAACATTTTATGTGGACATTAGATATCAAACAAAAGCCAGGGACTATTGCTGTGAGCTGTAAATTCACCACTTTTAAGCAGATGGCAGAAGATAACATTGTCTCGGAGCTGCCTCTGTCTCACTCAGACTCACCCTGGGTCCAGGTCCTCAGTTGCTTGTACCTGTCTCAGGCATCTACATTGAGTAGACAGGATGACTTGCCGCATAGTAATAATTTTACCCTGGGGACTTTTCCGTCCCCAGAAGTAGCTGCATACTGAACTACAAATGCCTCCTCAGCTTGAAGAATCTCAGTCGACTGAGGGGTCTTCGGCTGATAATTTGAGTCTTCTGTGTTCAGGGGCAGCCCTTCCTTATTTGTTCAGATTTTACATCGTTTCATAATTTCTCGTCTAAAACAAAGATATTGAAACTTTTGGTTTTGACAGTCAACTTGACAAATGTAGGGGATATTCTCTGATCCTATACCCATCACTGCTACGGCAAAAATCACATAAATTCACTCTACTCTGAAAGTAATACAATAAGAAGCAGGGTCCATATTTCACTGTCTGGCTCTCAAACAACAGCTTGGACAGTGATGGCAGTGAGAGTGGAATTTGGACCAGCCTTGTATTGAGGTTTGGTCATTTATCATGACAGATAATTGAACTTCGAGCTTAGAGCTGGAGTCTTGCCCTCTGTCTGGACCTGCATACCTGATCAGGAATCTAAGCTTGTTGACTGTTGCTGTTGTTGAATGTCTGGGGATTCTCAAATTATTATTTGATGTTGGCCTGTATATCAGCCAGTCATGATGGCATCATATCTCAATGATGTGTTTGATATAATGCTATTTGGTTATATCCTAATTAATACATGCTCAGTTTGTAGTCTTTAGAAATCCCTTGAAAGAATATGGTTGTCAACTTTGAACTTATTGCCTTATTTACCTTTTTTTTGCTATCATCACAGTTAGTGTTCAAAACTTTGCCAGTGACTCCACACTGAAGCAGAGGATTTCTGAACTGTAGTGTTTGCTGTTGTCACAGGCCACTAGCAGTTGTCATCCGGATGTGGGCGTTTAAAAGACTTAAGATAAAATTCCACTGGGCCCAATTTACGATAGAGGCTTGCCAAGAATTCTGTGATAAGTCTAAATAATATCTGGGTTTGTCAATACAACACATTCACATGACTACAATGAACTGCTCTGTTCTGTTAGAGAAAATATATGTATATCAGATGTATGATCAGCGGTAAATTCTGAAGTGTCATCATAATGAAAGGTTGTTGATCTTTGTTACATTAAAGGATGCACCGATTGTAAAATTTTGGACTGCTACTGATGTTTATTAAACACTTTAGGTACCATTGTTTGTTTTTTTTGTTTGTTTTAGTTGTTATTTATTCCCCCTTTTGTGCCAGGGAAATTAAAAAGTCTTTATCATAAAAACACAACTGTTTAAAAGTAATTCAGCCTTCATTATACTGTCTTCGAAAGAGCACAAAGTCAAGCACCCAAATTTATGAAACAACCTTTAATATAACCTTTAAAACTTAAACATGTTTAAAAAACTGCCGCAAAAGCCTTTCTCTAATATAGTTGTTTTTTTATTGCTGTGAAAACATTAACAAATTTCTCCTGATAATAATTTAATTTAACATTATCAGGGAAGCAAAAGGGTGCGTCTTCTGACAATCGATATAGAGTTTACTGCGTCCTTTCGTCCTGAAGGCGTCCCAATCTCTGTTCATTCCAAACTGTTGGGGTATCTAGGGGACAATGTTAGTCTAGTCTAGAGCCCTTTTTTAAGCCTTTGTAAAATTAATTTGACACAACATTAAAACATTTGTCACTGCCATTGGGGAATGTCATCTAATTTGCTGATAGGTTGATGAGAGTCAAGGAGGCAAATGTCAGCCAATACTGATGCACACATATATCTGCCATTGTTTTCATTAATGGCTAGTGAAATCCAACTTTGAATTAATGTTCATATGTGAAACCTTTGAGTCATCTGTTGTTTGCCACTGTCATGTTCACGCAGATGATGAGGTTGACCTGCAACAGAGCACAACAGGGGGTGAGGAGGGAAACTCTGGTGGAGGAACACCTCCAACCAAACGCAAAGGCAAGCTCTCCAAAATGGGAAGGATCTTCAAGCCCTGGAAATGGAGAAAGAAGAAGCCAAGTGAGAAGTTCACTGAAACGTCGATAGGTATGCTGGGTGCAAAGCCTTATTATCCTCACCTGTTGTGTGGTTTACTTCATGCTTGATTTTATTCATATATTCTGTTTCTTTTTTCAGCCTTGGAAAGAAGGATTTCTGTCAGAAAAAGTCGCCAAGAGCTGATTGCCAGAGGGGTTTTAAAGGATATCCCAGAGAATGGTGAGTTGGGCTTTAGTTGTTTTTGTCAAAGAGTATTCCATGGATGAATTGGCTTCATATCTTATTACACTAACTGTATTTCACTGCCTGTGTCTTCATGGGACAGAGAGCAACGATGTTAACCACTCCAAAGCTCCACCAATGAAAAATGGGCACCCTGTGCCAATGGATGTGGACAGGATGTCAGAACCAGGGGTGCGAGTGTCTCGAGGGGAATCTGACCTTAAGGGGAATGCCCTTAGGCCGCCCCAAGTAGATGAACGTCGAAGCAGAGCACCATCCGATGCCTCCCGAAGTAACCGGGCACCTCTGGATGTGGACTCTCATGCACGGCTTTCTGCGGACGTAGACAGACGAAGCCGTCTGCCGTCAGATGTTGATAAGAGAGGAGGATCATTACCCCGAGGACCTCCACCAGATGATAGATACCGCAGGGAAGAGAGGAGAGATGGCAAGGATGACAGGGAGGACAGAGGAAGAAGGGACTGGCGAGAGGAAAAGGAGAGGGATGGGGGAGCCGACCGGAGAGAAAGGCGAGAATGGAGGGATGACAGAGAGAGGAGAGATGATAGAGAGAGGAGAGACGACAGAACAGAGAGAGACAATAAGGAAAGGAGAGATTATGAAGAGAGAGAACGCAGGGATCGGGATGAGAGAGAACGGAGAGATCGGGATGAGAGAGAAAGGAGGGATCGGGATGAGAAAGAACGCAGAGATCGGGATGAGAGAGAAAGGAGGGATCGGGATGAGAAAGAGCGAAGAGATCGGGATGAGAAAGAACGCAGAGATCGGGATGAGAAAGAACGGAGAGATCGGGATGAGAGAGAACGCAGAGACAGGGAGCGTGATGATAGAGAAAGAAGGGATGACAGGGACAAAGAAAGGGATCAGCGGCTTGAGAGGGAAAGGAGAGAAAACAGAGATGAGAGAGAACGAGAAGACAGGGAGAGAAAAGACATGCGAGGAGAAAGAGATGATAGGGATAGGAGAGATGACCGAGACAGGCGAGATGACAGGGAGAGGAGAGAGGATAGGGACAAACGGGACGACTGGGCCAAGAAGAATGAACGAGAGCGACGAGATGAGCGGGAAAAGAGGGAGGAGAAGGACCCGCGGCCTATAGTCAGGCCTGTCTCTGAGATGGATTTGCGGCCTCCTCTACAGAAGAGCTCCTCAGAGGACAACAAGAGGACTCGCCCAGCTTCAGAGTCTGACAAGAGGACTACCCTGCCCAGATACACACCGGCTGCAGAGTTCAGAGAACGCTCAGGTAAGATCACTCTGTTGTGATGAATTATATAATTTACATAATTGGCGTCACTGAAAGACACAAACAGCTCAACTCATTGTTTAAACCGTTAATAACTGAACTCGCACTAACCTTATCCCTGTAGCGGAGGTCACACTCCCACAGCTGTAGTCTAGCGATGAACAGAGAGGAGAGGGACAGCGGGGCAAGGAGTCGCTATGCGAAGCAATACACTTGAGTACTCAAGTACTCATGCTTTTGTTATGTCAGGTTAACATGTGAGCTAACATGCAGATGTCCTGTGTCTTTCCATTTCCTAGTAATTACTCAGTCAATGAATGCTTTGCTATGATGAAATACCCACGTGTGTAAACCAAAGTCTCCTGACGCTGCTGTGAAGGCGGTTTGGGTAAATGATTGAAGTGTAATTCTGAAAGCTGAAAGCCTCAACAAATTGAAAGAGCATCTATCAAGCTTTGATACATGGATTTAGGTGAACAGGAGAAGAGGGAAGAACAAAGCAATGTGCGTCTTTGATGTCTCTCCATCTCTGCTGTGTGTGAACTTGAGATACCTCTCATCCTCTAATAAGTGTTGAACCTTGATCAGAGTTGCCCTCAGGGTAAGCTCTGGAACGTGGGCTTATTGTACAACGTTCACTAACACCTCAGCTTTTACTCCTGTGTTTTACTGTGTGTGATGACCCTTCTGTGTTTTCCATCGAGTCAAGCAACAGTAGAAACCTTTTTATGTTCTTTCCTTTAATGTCTGTGTGTGTGTGTATGTGTGTGTGCCCCCTCTGTAGAGTCCGCTGCTGTCCGCTTCGCCCCTGACCCTCGTCCTGCACCAGACCCCCAGCAGGAACCTCCCCCACCCAAACAGGCTCTGCTCCCCCCTAAGTTTCTCACTGCACCCTCTGCTGAGTCCGGCAGGAGTCCGACCCCCTCCTCCTCTTCTTCATCCTCCTCCTCTTCCTCCTCCTCCTCCTCTTCCTCCTCCTCTGCTCCTGTAGCTGTGGCCAAGCCACCGAGGACAGTCTCCCTATTAGTTGAAGACCCACCTCGACTGCAACCCGCTGCTCCTTCCTCAGCTGACTCTGACACGCCGCCCCCTGTCCCTCCCCATGCAAAGCAGCCTCCCATCCCTCCACCTAAACCCACCAACCGCAACAGCAACCCCGCACTGCTTGGTAAGTTTGTTGGCATCTGCTTCTGCAGTTTTATAGATAAGCCTCTGTCTTTAAACAGCTGGTCTTTGTTTGTCTTTCTTGAACTTTTAGTCAAACAACCAAAGCTCCAGTTAGCTTTGGAGGATTTTAATAAGGCCCAGGGAAACTGTGTATTCAATCTTTGAGAAACTGTGATATCTGATTGCTTGATAAATGCTTTATATAAACAACCACCTCCGCAGAGGACTGTAGACCACTTGCCCATTCCAGACACATCCCAAAATTCTGTTGAAGTGTTTGCCATAACTTGAAAAATGTAGTAGTGGTGTGAGACTTGAGAGTTAGCAGCGTGTTGCACCAGAAATTCAAGCATACTATAGTTTAAATGTAGTGGAGGAGTTAACTTTTAAGTTGGTAAAAACAGGTTGCACCACACAAGTTAGTTACAAAGCACTGTCAACACAAAACTTAAAATGCAAACCTTCCCCGGTCAGGCGTGATGTCATTCCTTATTTACCGTTGTCGTAGTTAGACAAGTGTATGAGACAAATTATAGAGGAGCCAGACAAAGTTTTTCTCCAATATTTACACTGGGAGCACAATGCCTGCGACAGACTAAGTTTCTTTACGTTCACGATGACACAGACATGCACGCTGACGTAAAAGTACACCCATGTGAAGATAAACAAACCAGTGATACAAACAAATGCTTGAGAAATAAGCAATAATGGTTCATGTTTTTTCTTAAAAACAATATTTAGTATTGTGCAATGATGTATTTTACAATTTAAATGCTCACACTGCAGCTCATTAGTACACATCTGTTGTTTTATCTATTTAATCCAAAGGCCTGTACTAACAAAAACGACTCAACAATTTGATTCATTTATTGATTAATTTTGGAATCTTAAATTTATTCAGGCTGTCGGACACGACAACAGAGAAAAGGCCCAAGAAAGACTCATCATAACTGCTATATAAAAACACTGTTGTCCTGAGAGCCGTATTCATTTTCATTGATAGTTCAGCAGCAGTTTGAAGTTCACCGTATTTGAACCAATAACCATCACTGACAAGATGTGCACACACAAACACACCTGTCACTGTATCAACCTCACTTCCTCACGTGCCAATTTTGTCTGAAGGAATAGCTCAGGGCGTAGCAAGCGTGTGCTGGTTGAGCGAGCAAGACAGGGTGACGGCGACAGTGGATGCACTCAGTACAGACAGCTGCTGGTGATCAGAGCAGGGGGGAAATTATCAGTTGTCAAGTGGGAGTAAATGTGCAGTAGGTTTCTGTTTGTCTGTGAATAAGTACTGGAGCTTCTCAAGACCGAAATGAAGTCTTGAGTCCAAACACATGTGGCTGCATCCATGTATGTGCCTGCAGCTTACAAGTACTTCATTCAAAATGTTACTCAAGTAAAAGAACATACGTATACTTAAAGTATCAAAAGGAAAAGTGCTCGTCATGCAGAATGGATCATTTTAGAATATAATATGTTATATCATCAGGTTATTTTGGAGCTGAAATGTTATCCCTTCATTTAGATTTTTATTTTAGATTTCAAAAGTGGCACAGAAAATCTCCGACAGTTGACTTTTACTTAAACTTCAGATCAGACTTTTGCAAGTGCATCACAGCAGTGCATTTCTGATCGAGGAGGTCAGTTTTCTTCAGCCTGAAATATTCTTGTTTGCTTTTTCAAACAGCTGTGAGGTGCCAGTTAAAGTTGGGATTTAGATGGCATGTTGGGTGTGTAAGCTTTGTGCCCACACCTATCTCAAAGATGCACATGTTACTTTTTGTGTGTCATGGTGTGGCTGTTGTGATTTTTGATAGACTTAATAATCTATGCTTAGTGCGAATTGAAGAAGGGAGGAAGACATTGTAGGTGGTGGAACAAGATATTCATTCAAAGTTAAGTATGTTTTAGTATGTGCCCAACTTCTCGCTTAGCAGCTATATGTCTTGGAGTTTCAGAAGTATTGACCGTAATTACCTCGATTTAGTCTCAAAGTAAAGCCCTGGCTTCTTGCTGTGTAGGTGTTTTCCAATGTGTTGCTAGCATGCGGTTTCTGTGTGCACAGCCACCACTCTCTGCAGAGAGGACATGCAGTGGCTTGTCTTTGCACGGTTTCTGCAGTGCCAGCACTTCCCTGGAGACTAGATGAAAAACTGATTGGCTTTTAGCGTCTCATATCCTTCGGCGCAGCATGCCACAGCTGCTCTTGTTTATAGCCCATCCCAGTACTGTCTCTTTGAAACAGTGTCTGTAGCAGTGACACATTCCACCTCCATTTGTTAGGCGAAGTTTCCATACATGTGTTACTACATTTCATTTCACAGTGTCACACTCACAGTCTGCACAGAGTAGCTAGCATTACTTGCTGGCTGAGATTACATTGGTAATGGACTCGGGTGTGTGTGTCAGTGTGCGTCTTTGTTCATCTGTGCACACTCAAGCCTCATGGCCTTAATGATATTGACATTTATGACTGATAATGATATATCAGCTTATAGTAACAATCATGATAAGGATCAAGTGTTTCCCCTATATGCAATTAGCAGCTATGCAGCGCTGATTAGTGCCACTGCTGTATAAATATCCCGCCATATGCGGTTACCTCATTATCTTTGAGGACTAGCAAGGATTAGAAATCAAACACCCCCAGATAAGACTGCTCTGATCGATTGTCCGCTGATTATTGGCAGATATTTGTTCTAAGTAGTCTAAAGATCGAGCAGAAGAGCCGATCAGATGACACAAAACATGCAAGGTTTCTCTAGAATACTATAGCTCACACCGCATGCACTCTGCAGACACACAGTCTCTCTCCTCACTTGCCTCACACACCGCACTGAATACATTAGGCTGCGATACACTGCTGTTTTCTGACAGTGTTTTTATTTAATATTGTTTTGTCCTGTATTGTGCCCACATAACCGACACTTTGTTTGCCAGCTATTCCTCGTCTGCATCTCACCAGGATTTGAGTCTTTGGTCTCGGCAACTGGACACTCAGGGTTGCTCACGGGAGACCGGGAGAGTCCTTTGACGTCATTACTCCAAAACCTCTTGAACTATTTGCATACTTTTTTTTATGTCGGTGACTTGCACCTGTGTTCTGTTTATAACAGTTATCAATTGTTTTTACAAGCAACGTTAGAGCGACAACATCGATTGAAACACTAGATGTCAGATGTTACATTTGAACGTACGTACAGGAGCGAGGAAGCATTTTATTAACGTAATTTGACATTTAGAAGTGTGTATAAATATGTGTCTGAAGCTCTTTTCGTGTCAGCAGACACACTAAATATCTTCTTGCAGCATAAAAATAAAACTCTGGGAACACTGGGATCCCTTACCCTTGTTATTTGCGTACATTTTAAAGTTGCAAAATTAATTTGTCAGTCCTCTCTGGTGTAGAAACTCTGTAAACTCTGTGTATTGAAATTATGTCCGACTGAGTTTCTGCACTGCAGTTTTTTGGCCGACGTATACACCGATAAAAATATCTGCAGTGAGCTGTATAGGCTGATGTATCTGTTTAGCTTTAATAGAGGTGAGAAAGCTGACACAAGGAAAAATGGAGTTTCGTTGTGATTAATTCCCCGAGAGAGATCTGTGTAACCGTAATGAAAGAGTGGAAATGTTAGCATAACAAAACTATGTGTCAATGGGAAAAATCACACTGCAGTAGTACTTTTATTCAACCAGGATAACCAAGAAAAGTATTTCTGAGATGAAGCTGTTGTTTCTCCACAGAGGTTGTTAGACATATAGGGCTGGATGTATACTCTGCTTCTGGACAGTGTCAAATCTTGACACATTATCCGAAACAACCCTCTTGTACTGTATTTCTCTCCCACTCTGGAATGTAAACCATCCCCTCTCCCTGTCATCTCCACTCATTTTTGCCAGCTTCCTCATTGAACAGGGCCTCTAAGGTCAGACAGCCCTGTCACTGGACCAGCTGGACACGCCAGAGTGAGCTTGGCCTCTACCTTTCTTTACCTGTGTACCTGCGGCACAGAGCTGGCCAGACCTGTTCAGGTACCCTGCGGGGCGCCAGATAGATGTTAATCCATCCTAACAGAGCCTGCAGACTGCATCAATTCACCCCATCATAGCACAGGGAACACCTCACCTCTGTTTTAACACCAGTGCTGCATTGTGCATGTGTATTGCAGCCAGCAGAGCTGTTGTCAGCTCAACTAACCAAACTCTAAATGCTGCCAAGACGTGGCATGGCATGGAGAACTGGATGAACATCTAGTGTGTGCTTTGTTGATCCAAATGGATGTTGATAGCAGATGTTGATACAGTTTTATTATAATAATTGTGTGTGACCCTTCACTGACTCAGAAACGAGCTCGGCAGTAACAGGAACGCCTCCTTTTCTCCCCAGTTAAAGTTGTGATTGACATACTTGCTTCTTTGATAATAGAACTAACTTCACCCTGCTTCAGATAAATGTGCATCATGTTCTGACTGCACCTTATGTTTGTGAGCATCACTCTGTGAGACAAGTATTGATTACTGTTGTTGTTTGTTTGACAGCTGAGCTTTCACAGCCTGGCAGCGGTGTCATCATAGTGCCAGCACCCACTAAGCGCTCGCCGCCAACACCACCAAAGAGGATGACCCCTGTCACCAAGCGCCATTCAGTGGACCCCTCTCCTCCCAGTCAGGTCCCAGAGTCTCCCACCACTGAGCCAGCCTCAGCCCCTGCACTGATGCCCCCTGCTGTCCTTAAAGGAGATAACAACGAGGACAAGACAAACACAGCAGCTCCTCAGTCCCCCACCGAGCCTATGCCTTCACCGCCGTCCCACATTCCTCCATCTCCTCCTAGGGTTCAGTCACTGCAGCCACCCAGCACCTCCTCCTCTGGTCCTGTGCCCACTGTGCAAGCTGATCCTCCCAGCCCAACCACTGAGCCTCCCAGCCAGCCTCCTGCCATCCCCCTACACATCCTCATCCAGAGAGCTCTGGCCAGCCCCGGCCCAGCTCAGCCCAACCCAGGCAGCTCCCAGAGGGCCCACTCACTGCTGTTTGAGTCTCCTCCAGAGTTCCTCACGGAGGTGGGGGATAACCCACGGCACTCTCTTCCCATCACCATCGAACCTCTCAGGCTGTAAGTGTCCCACATAATGTACATTACATTGTTTGTAGCAGGATGAGTCTTCTTTAACTTAAATCATTGTTGGAAAGTTTATATTTGATTTAGTTAAATTCATACAGCCTGATTTGGTGGCATCATTTTCAATTTATGCTTTAACAAAAGTAACCAGAGGTCCCCTGTGGGTTTTTTACGCTCTGAGTCTATTTCTGTCACATTTATTGCCGTGCAATTTGCACAGATGGCTGTTTTAAATCTCACAAATATCCCACTGTACATGTGTTTTTAACTTAGTAAGCATGAACTGATTGATGAGCTTTCAGTCTGTCTGTGAGCGGCAAATTCCCCTCACTTGCTGCAGCGGGCTGGGAAATAAAATCAATGAAGCAGCAGAAACAGACGCTGTTTGTTTCTTCCAGTGGAGCTGACCAAAAAAAAAAAAAAAATCTACTGTCAGTCAGCCTGGTTAAGGCAGTTTGGCAGGCCGCTGTCTACTCAGCTACGCAGCAGGCAGAAAGCTGCTTCTGCGGACAGAGACACTGAATGTAGAAGTTAGTTAATCTGCCTTTTTTCAAACACGAATGGCAAAAATTCACTGTTTATTTAGTCTTTGTTTTTCTTTGCCTCCCATAACAATATACTAATTATTATTGGGTTTTACTGCGTGCATTTGACAAAAGATAGTTGATGACGATCCTTGTGTTTTGGAAAATTGCAATTTTATTTTATTAATACACAATAGCCAACTGAAATCAACTCAGGCAGGGTTTAAATGTTATTTGACTGAAATTTGTAAGACACAGACCTTGAAGCAAACATTTGACACTGAGTTTTGTTGTTATTGTAAAGTCTCAGGTTTGCTGTGCCTAATTTTAAGGACATATTCCTAATTAAAAGGACCCACACTTTGTTTCCTTGGCTGTTGACCTGATGACCGCCTGTTAAGGCTGCCAGCAGGAGAGCAACACTCTTTAGTCAGCCAAAAAAAGAATCATCACAACTGTGCCTGGTTAATCTGTTCAGCAAACAGTAGTGCTTTATCCTCTCACCGGGCTGTGACTGCGCCCAGTGGCACTCTGCCGTGTACTGTACCAGATCAGAACATCAGAACATTTAGTAATGCAGTTTATTCTCACACTAAGACATAAGAGAAAAACTAAACCCAAGCGTCTGAGCTCCTTCAGTTCTCTCACAGCTGTACTCGTTTACAGGCCAGACGACGATGACTTTGACATGGAGGAGGAGCTGCGGAAGCTTCATCCTCAGAGGGCTCCTCGCCAGCCGGAGCTGGAGCCCCGCAGCAGGAGGGGCATGGTTGGAGACCTCAGAGGGAGTGTGATTCCCGAGGGCGGAGGGGACAGCGAGGGGGAGTCTGACTCTGACGGCCCCATCCTGTACAGAGACGACGACGATGATGACGACGACGAGGAAGGCCCTCCAAGTAAGTTGGTCTTTCTTACACTGCTACATAAAGGTCATGTTGGAGAAACGCTGGTACAAGTGCCCTGATAAAAATTCCACTTAACTTTTCAGAGCATGAAAAATACTTGAGAAGTTTTGAAGTGGTTCAAGTAGTTGAATATCCTGTATCTTTTATTTCTGGTTATACTTGAGAGTGCCTGAAGACCTTTTTGTTTCCTACATGCAGATTATGTAAGAAAAAAAAATACTTTCAGTCTTTGTAGAGCTTAAAGTGTAACCTTCAAAAAAGTTTGAATGCAGCTGTTTCGTAAGCCGGTTAATCTTTCAGTTCAGACAACTTTATTCATCTCAAAAGGGAAATCATATCATCCATACAACATTCAAACACTCAAAAGACTCACAGATAAGGCAGTTATATGTCTGAGACAGATGTCAACACAGGCCTCATAGACCAGTACCACGTAACAATGAGGTTTTCCCAAAGGCATCTTAAGGCGAAGAGGATCGTAACATCCATTTCCCAACCTTCTTAAAAGGTCCAGTGTGTAGGCTTTAGGGACATTTATCAGCGGAAATTGAATATATAACAAATTATATATATAGTATAGTAAGTATGTTTTCTTAAGTGTATAATCGCCTGAAAATGAGAATCATGTTTTCGTAACCTTAGAATCAGCATCCTCATCTATGTTGCATGTTGCACCGCCATGTTTCTACAGTGGCCCAGAACAGACAAACCAAACACTGGCTCTAGATGGGGCCATTCACATTTTTTGCGTTTACACATTTCCGTGTCGACCACCACAGTTAACAGCCGCTCTGCAACAACAGCAAAACAGTTTGTTTTGGAGCAGAAGAGATCTCTGGGGTTCATTTGGCTCCTGGTAAAAACCTCCTAAACGTCTGGATTGTAAGTTATCAGAGAAAGGTAAATTACTGGGTCCTTTTTATTTTTTTTTTATTTTTACGTTTGAGAGGAAGAGACCTCTGCGGATAATTCGGCCCATGGTTAAAACTTCCTGAACAGTAAACACTAAAGTAGTTTTAGCTGGTTGCAGGAGAAGTTTTAGCTGGTTGCTATCTGTAATCCTCACCACAAGACGCCACTAAATCTACCCTAAACCCTAAGAGTGGTTTCCAAAAAACTTCATAACTAAAGACACTCTTAGAAATAATGGCAGATTTATGAGGGTCTGTTACCCAATTAAAAGGAGGCAAAGAGCGTCTTCTGAAGGTCCAGAACAATTTTCACTTTTCCCTGAACACTGTGTTGCATGTGTTTAAATTAGAAAATTTGCACTGGTATGTATGTATAAATGAATAAAAATATGCGTTGTATGTGTAACAGGTGGACTGGCGAGTCGTGTGAAGAGGAAGGACACATTAGCCCTGAAGCTGGAGAGACAGGAGAGACAGGAGAGAGACGACAGGGAGGCCCAGGAGAACCAAGACAACATGAGCTGGCACAACAGGGAGCAGTGGGTGGCAGTGAGGAATAAGATCGGCACCGCACTGACACGGTAGAGAACTCGCATCAATTCAGTTAACTGATGAACACGATGATGACGTACATCCTTATTGTAAAATTGGATGCGGCAAGTAAGCTTCATCCATCTCTGATATAGCAGCTGATGCAGTTTGACAGATTCCATACATTATTTATGGTGTAATTCGTATAGTTTGACAGGCTCTCTACACTCCCTCCTCAAGACAAAATATGTTCCTTTTAAATGATCCATATCAACTTTTAAAAATGAGTAGTCAACAGTGTTTTGTGTCCTCAGGCGGCTGAGTCAGAGGCCAACAGCAGACGAGCTGGAGCAGAGGAACATCCTTCAAGGTAAGACTACCTCCATCTATCGCCCCCTCCACCCTTAACTCTTCATTCAGGTGTGTTTATTTGCATTCAATTCCTCTGCACCACAAGGTCAGAAAGCACATGGTTCATTTTCCTCATCTCCGCCGAAATCAGTTGTTGGTATTAGTCATTCAGCCCCTGGCTAATGTGTTTTTTTTTGTTCCTGCCTCAGGCATATTGAAAGTCACTAAACACAAAGCAGTTTATGCAATACTGGAAGTGATGTTGCTTTATTGAGATGTTATCCTGGATTTGAATGATAGTGTTCCAAAGACCAGATGTATAAACCATTCAACCCCCCATGCGTATTTAACTTGTATTTATAAAGCAATATGTGCAGTCAGAATGTCGTGCATACTTCACACCACACTTGCACATGCTTTTCTTCATGTGATATGGTAATGTGGAAGATGGAAAAGTAAAGTGAGAGACTGAATCAAATATGCATCTAATCTTCTTTTGGCTGTTTGTATGCAGTATGCACATCAATCAGTTTATATTATGGTTGCACATTGTAATGACTCGTGTGTCATTTGTTATGCATTTGGTATTTCCCTCATTTCGTTTCATCACCCAGCATCTGTGACCTTTTCAGTTTATACTACGTGAAGCGGTTTGAAAGGTCAGTGTGGTGCACCCCTAATTGATTCGCAAATAGCTGGTAGAGTTCCTGCTTCTGACTATGTCAAACATGGCTTCAGCCTTGTCCACTCCACCCCTCTCTACAGTAGACCCATTATTGTCTGGAGGAGATAGCAGGTCAACAGTATATGCCGCAAAGAATCACACAATCAACATCTGAAAGCAGGTAACCAGGGCCCAGTCGAAAGTACTATCTAGGATCAGCTAACTCGTCTACCTTTGTGTCGTTTTATCAAAGCAACATTAGATTGGATCGCACCGATCCAGATTCAAACATCTCAAAGTTACCAAATCCACCTAACCAGTGCTCTAAATGGAACAACAAATGTAAGCTACTAGATTTTTAAAGAACATCAGGTAGAATAGCCGGCGGAAAAACAGCACTTTTGACTGTGTTATTGTAATCAGTATAAAGTCAAGTTAAATTATGTAGTTTTTGTTTGATATTGAAAGCTATTGCTAGCTATCACTGATGTGTGCACACATACATATGTACATATGACTCTGCAAAGAATTATTATTTTAATAGCCGTACTGTATTTAGTGCTAAATTTGAGCACTGGACCACTGGTGAGTTAATTAAAATAATCAAAAATCCCTCCAAAAGTCCACAGAAGAAAACCATAGAAAAACTGATGCTGTGATTTTGTTTTTAAAAAAAAACTTTCAGAGTTTTTTGCAAGAATTTAATTTTTCAGTGATTGGATGGCGAGCACTTCTGTTCTGGAATTACTGCTGGGAAATCGTCAGCAATTGTCAGTATACCCACGAAAGCCAACCTTGGGTTGGTCTCTAGGTTTGGGTTGGAAAGTTTCCTGAGGCTGTCATTATTTTAGAGGTCACTACAGGCCATTTTATACACTGATGTCAAGTTTTTAAAAAAAATGGTCTCGCTACCATGGGGGCTAACGTCATGATCACACATCAATACAGTTGGGTTCATTCAATCAGCTCTCCAGTCATACTCAAGTTATGAAACTCCAAGACTTATTTAGGGACCCCAGTTTGCAGAAATATTCAGATACTGCAATTTTACAATAGATGATAATACATTTATACTGCATGCAAAAAAACAGCATGGGGCGTGCATGAAATGGCCATGTCTGTAAAGGAGAGACTCATGGGTACCCATAGAAATCATTTTCGTTTAGACCTCTCAAGATTACAATTGAAGGGACCCCTGAAATTAAATGAAAATGACCATGCTGCTTTTTCCCTCACCAAAATTGAGCCCAATTTTAGAGCATCATTTAATCGTCTTCACCACAAGGGTTAGGGTTAGGACAGATCCCTCAAGTGTTCTGCTTTCATATGAGAGCAGCATCTTCACCCTGGCTTTAAAACTCAACCCACTGAGTGAGTTCTACGCTGAATCCACACAGTGTTTTAAGCATCTGGCTCCAGGTGTACACAGTAAAACCCCCTCTCTGATGTATTGTTAAAACAACATGAACATTATGAGCAGAGGTGCATCAGCAGACTGAGTGTGGTGAAAAATCAGCAGACCGTGTTGAAACATCAGCGCAGCAGCATTTTGATGCCAAGTTGGATTCTAAAACTAAGTTTTAACATAATGCGTCTCAGAATCTGTCAACACGTTTTGATCCAGGATTCATACCACCACACTGTGTCTCGCCTATCCTCAAACGACTCGGCCAAGACGACGCTTCGCAGCCACACTGACACAATGCAGCGCCTTGTGCAGAGCACGGCGGTGATTAAAGATTCCCGTTACCGGGGCATGCCGAAGGCAGCTCGGGTGAAATCTATCTGACTGGCTGCAGTGTTTCCCTCTCTCATGGAATGTCTTTTCTCCCCGCAGCCAAGAACGAAACAGATCGACGATTAGAGAGATGCGAGATCAAACGGAGGCTCACGAGAAAGGTCAGGATGCAACGAAGTAACTGTATCATATGCTCGCCAGTTATTATTATAAAGTAGAAACTGACCTCCCTGACACCTGAAACAGATCTAACCTGATCTCACTCTGCCACCAGCTGTCCCAGAGACCCACAGTGGCTGAGCTCCAGGCCCGGAAGATCCTGCGCTTCCATGAGTACGTCGAGAGCACCCACGCGCACGACTACGACCGGCGAGCAGATAAGCCGTGGACCAAGCTCACTCCTGCTGACAAAGTGAGACTCAACACAAACGCACACTCCACACTTCTCTTTATGCTAACAGGGATCTTGTGGCTTAGCAAGAGAGAGCTTAAGCCCTGTACGTTTTCTAACAGCAATGTATTTTACTGTGGTCAACTCGGAGAGGATTTGCATTCCAAGCAGATTCAGTATCGAGGAGGAATCCCAGGAATGCAATACAGCCGCTGTTTAATGGCTAAACTGAGTTTTACAGAGAAAATTATCTGGTCCAGTGAAGCTCAGAAAATATGTAGGAACAGGAATTATACGTATGTTGGAAGTGTCATATTTTAAGTGTTTAATTTGTGCTAAAAGTGAGAACATAGGGGTTTTAGGCTCAGTCGAAAATAACCCAAGTAGCTTTGATCACAAACTTCCCTTCTTCTCTTGTGCCTTGGTATTAATGGAAACCTCTCCGGCTGTGTCTGTCACGTCTTTTCTCAGGCTGCAATCCGCAAAGAGCTCAATGAATTCAAGAGCTCGGAGATGGCGGTCCACGAAAAAAGCAGGATCTATACCCGGTGAGGCTCGTATACAGCTGCCATCAATAATTCACATCCGCTGTTCTCTAGGTTCATCCAACAGAGTCATCAATACTTTATTAGTTCTGTTTTTTCTCTTTTGAAGATTTTCTGAAGACGTTTGCAGCGATGAATGATCCTGAATAACCTCTGAACCTTTTCCCTCTCTGTCTGCCAGGTTCCATCGGCCTTAGTTGTGCATGCTGACCAGTAAAGCACTTAGACTCGGGGTATTGAGGAGTCCGTCTCCTCTCTGCGGACTGAACACGTGGCCCATTTGGTCCATTTTTACTGACTGCCTGCTAACCTGTTTCAGCTGAGGACACTACTGTCGCTGATAACTGGAACCAAAGCGAAAGAAGCCACAAATCAGCTCAACCCACGGCTGACTGTCAGACATACTGCAGTTCTAAGACTGCAGAGGAGTTTGTTGGTGCGTCCATGATGGAGGTACCTGGTGCCAACACTGAGCGAGTGAGAGTCCCCCCCCTTCCCCCTCTGCTGGGGGTTCAGAAACAGTCAGATTGAACTGAAAGGACCACTGTTGGAGTGTTACCACACTGTCTCCCTCGGGGGAAACCACTCTCCCCATGCCTTTACCTGCCTTCACTTTCTATTATCTCCCTTCCCTGCAGACTGTGCACATAAAGAGATCACTGTAGTTTCCATTAACACCCAACTGACCTGTTTAAACTTGTTAATGTGTACGTGTTAGGTTCTGCAAATGTGTACCCAGAGGTGCCACACACAGGCCTTACTCCTCACATGATCTCACACTGTCAGACTAAATGTGAAAGACTTCGTACAGCAGCGTGTTTCGAATCTAAAACTCAGTCGTAACTCTGTTTGAATCAAGTTTGAGGTCTGTGTCGACCCTCAGAGCATTGATTCCAACCTAATATCTGAAAGTGTGCATTTTACTGTAATTTGCTGATTATTAAATGACTCTCACGGAGCACATATCACTAGATTATTTTCTAATAAGGCACCTTATGTTCCTTAATCGGGTGTGTAGAAAATTTACAAAGTTCGGAGCCTCTAATTCTATGTTTATAAATGAATTATTCAAGCTGGAAAATGTACATATTTTTATTTTCCTGGCTGTTTTATGGTACTTTATATATGCACGTCCATAGCTGGCTGCAACTGTATAGATCAATTATGTAGATTTGATTGACTTTATATTGTACATCCACAGTAATGCTGACATGTTTTAATTGTAAAGTATTTCCCAAATGTTATTTCAAAGTAGTGATGGTACTTTTTTTTTGATACAGAGAACTTTAAAAGGTTTTTTGCAAAGCACACTGTATAAATGAACAATCCACTCAGAAATTAAAATAACCTGTGATTTTCATTTCAATATGGTGTGATTATTCCAGTCTGCCGAGTCTTCATCCTTGTAATCCCTCCATCCACCAGGTAAATAAATACTCTCAGTGAATGATAAGTATATGGCCCCTTCAAGTGACCAGGTGAGGGCAGTGTTTTTTAAAATGTGTAAATGTGTGACTCACAGACCAGTCGTCACAATCTCTGTGCCAAAATCCAATAATGTGCTCCAGGCCAAAATAAACCCCTGTTTGTAAGAGTCAGTTCTTCCCTCGCAGAGCTGTGGATCTGTGTGGTGAGTGCAGCTGACATGTACCTCTTTTTGACAGGCATGGGCTGGATCAGCTTGGTTTGGTTTGGTTTGGGCTGTCAGCCTCGAACAGCAGGGATTTGCATTTCCATTACAACAGGGCTACCTTAAACTGATGACAGCTTGTTGTGAGTGATGACATTTAAAAGCAGAATGCTGATCCATGGCTGGAGTCCCCTGCATGTGTTTTTCCACAGCAGGGCAGGTAAAAGAAGTTAACTGTTGGAGGTGGGCTGTTTGCAGAGGTGCAGGAAGAGCCTGTTGTCTGCAGCTCTTCATCAACATCTCACTGTGGCTGTTTCTGCTTTCACTTTCCTCCCTGCCGTATTAGTAGACTTGCCTTTATTGAAGAAAAGCTGCTAATTAAGGTCTGCTAATCCAGTGATAACACATTTAATTTCCTATAGATTCTTCTCAATAAAAATCTCCTGTATAAACTTTTATTGTGAAGCAGGACAATAAGGAAATGTTGAGTTTTCGAGCAGCAACTTCACACAACGATAGCATCCATGAATCAGTAAAATAAAGCACGTATCTAAAGTCTCTCTGGTCTCCTGCAGACAGAGAAGAAAAGATTCTCACGACACATGCTTGTTTGGTGAGTAGAAGCAGAGTCGTCAGGGGTTGGCTGCGGTCTGCAGACGTCACTGCTACCCACTTGAGGGCGGGCGGCCTGGCTTTTGGATCTACTCCTGAGAAGGTGAATCTCAAAAATTGGCCAGCATAGCTTTACTTGCCGTGGCCAAAAGTGACAATGGAAAAAGGGTAATCCAGTAGTGTTTGTCTCTTTAGCCCTATAGCACACTCTCAGGTATAGAAAGTACACTGTTAATCAGATTTCGTGACAAGTAAACAATAGATACGCTTTTACCTGAGGCCACCTATGCTTTTTAGAGGAATATGAAAAGCAATGTGAGCGAATTCCAGAGAGAATTTAATGTGACATCCTCAACCCTGAAATGCAACGACTGTATGAAGACCTATTACTCATGCAGCCCACACTGAGCCACAGCCTGAGCTATAAAAATGACATTTATTGTCTACTTTTCATGACATTGAATAACTGATAATAAATCATATTTATTTTTCAGTCATATCTTTCAACCTAGTCTTTCTTAGCTTTCTCTCTTTCACCCCCTCTCTCTCACACACACACGCACGCGCATAACCTTTAGTCAAATTACAAATTGACTAATTAGTCGGCATAGCAACAAAGAATCAGTCACTGTCTTCCGGTCACTGCAAAAACGTGCAGCAATCGATTGTTTCAAGTCCTCTGAGGCAGAACTGTCATACTTCACTTCTAAATCAATGTCACACTCTCTGAAAGAGGAAATAGGTGAGTGGACTACTGCCTTTATATTTGCAGTTAAGAGTAGAGCAGCTCATTCTGTCAAACAGGAAATGTCTATCACAAAGTGCTCCTGCCTCTATAAATATGGTTATAAGTATCGGCTTGTTCTCTGGAGAACATTTTTTACCTCCTAAATGCACTGCAAATGCAGACATTGGGTCTCATTTATGAAATGCGGTAAATCTGTGAGTAGATTTGCACATAAAAATCCTTGGTACTAAAAACCTACGACAGATTCATGAACGCTGTGGGAAGATTTGATCGCAGGCACGCGTGTATATTCATGATTGTGAATCAATCGTAAATTCACAGCTCATTCCTGCCAGTCAGCACTTAGCATACATCCTGCCCATGACACCATATAGGGAGGTGATAATTACTCTGGACAGGAGCATCCTGTGGACCTGCCAACGTGGTGCAAACAAAGAGAGAGACTGAGACTGAAGTTATTTATCAGGTGAAGTGGGGTTGAGCAAAAGATTTTATTTTCTTCAGGTGTGACAGGGACAGGTGCATCAAAGGCTTGGAAGGACATAATGGATGCTGTTAACTCTGTGTCGTGTGTAGTAACAACCATCCAAGAAGTTCAATGAAAATAATCTGATATAAAACTCATAAGCACACACAAAAAGCACAACAGCTGCAGGAGGAGGCTCCTCCCATTCACAGCTGCAGACCTGGAGAGGCCTTCCTGCGACATGCCTCCACTGGAGCAGTCAACAGCAAACTCAGGCGATACAGTGATGTACGTGTTATATTAAGTGTTAAATCGCTCTACATTCTGACAGCCATCACTGATGGATGACTACTGTCAGGCTGCTTATGTTTGGTCAGTAGCGTGTGTCTCAGTCTCACCACTCAAACAGAAGATAAATTTGTGACGTTCTCTCTCCTAAATTGAATCAAATGGGAACGTGAGGCTAGAAATGTAGAAAACACATGTAGCTATGAAGTCGAAGCTCTGAAGAAGATCTGAAGCTTAAATCTGCCAATGTAATTAGATTATATGATATAATCTGTGCAATATCTTATTTACACAACACTACGAGCAGTCAGAAGCAGGTTGTGTTAGTGCCTACGGACACTTTTGATACTTGACATTGACACTATTAGGATGGAGGTCTAAATGTTGTCACTTTTAATCGTGGACTTTTACAGCTGAAAGTTGAGTTTCAGAGTCATTTTGTGACATCGGGAGCTGCATGTGATAAAACAGTTTCACCTTAAGGTCCATAAGGTAACTGTTCAGGAGCTTCTGGTCACATCAAACAAACATTACCAAATTTGATCCTGTGAAGAATGAACTTTTAATTTTAATTTCAGATTTTATCTAGTAAAACTCATTTTCCGCTCCAAAACAAATGGACCCAGTGATTTAAACTGGTAAAAACGAAGCAAACTTGGAAAACACACGGCTATCTTTGTAGACGAGGACCTGCTCACCGTGTAGATATACACAGCTCATTCTAAGGTAACAAACACGTATTAGTTGTAGCTGATTATGCGTTAAAGAAAGCATGATACTACATTATATTCCATTTCTGCCAGTATACCCCTCTAAATCCTACCCACTGGACCTTTAATTATAATGACTTCCATCTTGAACTTTAATGCCATAAAGTCAGATATCACTCTCTTTACAGCTATCGGCAGCTTGACTCAGAGAAAGGAACACTTCAGTGATTGAGAGCGGAGGTGCCGGCTTGATAAATCATGTCATCTAGCAGCACACTGTCGGCAATCATTAGTAATATTGTCAGTGATGATAGAATGCAAATCCATAAGGCCCCATTTAATCCATTTCCTTCCTCTTAAACAGCCGTCATTTCCATCTGAAGGCTTGGAGCGTTTTCATTTTGAAGGCTGCAGCTTGAACGATAGACATTATCTCGGACCACGTGGAGTCATCAGTGACTCGCGGCTCTGTGTGCCTGACTTAAAGCAAGCCACGCCAGGTACAACCTGTAGGTTTGATGAGGTGTATGCGGCCCTTCACAGGCTGGGCCTTTGAAGGCATTGTATCCTTTAATTATATTAACTCTTAACATCTGGGGACCCTTATCATCCGGTTGTCAGAAGATTTCTCCTCTAATTTGGTTAGCTTGTTATCACACAATCACATCGTTTGCACAGTGGAGCTAATTAAGAGCTGCTGACATGTTGGCCAGTCGCCTAAATGCAGCCAGAGAGGAAGAGCAGCTGTCCACATCATTGTGCTTTCAGCCACACTTTGGTGACCTTCTGTCAGCAGGTTGACTCTGACATGTCTTCACAAAGTGCAGGGGTAGAAACCTGCGGCTCTGAAGCCACATGTGGCTCTTTAGCTCCTCTGCAGTGGCTCTCTGTGGCAAAAAAAAAATATGGAAATGAAGAATTATTTTTTAAAACCTTTTTAATTTTCATTCATCTGATGAAATACTTGCAAATCTCCAATTGTAAAACTGTGTCGCCTATAAACTGACAGAAAGGTTTAACATTTTGTCAACTGAAATGTGCGGCACACGTCTACTAATGTCTACGGCCTGGTGACTCTGACTCTGGCTAACTATGGATTCCAAATCCAAAAAAGAGGGAAGCCAAAAAGAAAAAAGTCTCAGAGCAAAATAAAGATGTAAACGGTGTATGGACACGTTTATTTGTTTTGTTTGCTGCAAAGTTAAAGACACTCGAGTGCGTCTTCTGAAGGAGCGAAAATGAAAGTCAAGCTACAGCGAAGTCACAGACTCACGCCTTTAGCACAGTGACATACACGACCCCCCTCGCCGGATAACGAGCCGATGTCCAGCATCTGACTCTTGTTTGCAGCAAAATCAGTAGCACAAAGCAGGTGTGCCCCCGAACCAGGAAACAAGAGTTGCTGCATAGCGATAGCATTTCGTTCAGCAGCTAAAGGCTCTGACACACCAAGCTGACGGTCGGCCGTCAACCAAAGTTGAGCGTCTGTCGGCCTAGTGTTTGCAGTGTGTCTCGCACCATCGGCCCTTGGGCATCGGCGGCTTTTCAGCCGATTGAGCATGTTGAAATGGCGGCGGAGCTTGTCGGTGAGAGAGATCACTCTGATTGGCTGTTCAGGTTTTATTTCCTCGCCCCTGTAGCGAGTGAATCTGCACGTAGTGAAACTGGGGCTAACCGGTGCTTCCTCCTCAGGCTCCACTTCACTCAGCTGCCCGACAGACCCGCTGCTTCTTCCCACTAGTCCGTGTAGTGTGTTCAAATGCAGCTGACACAGGGCGACATGAGGCGACGTAGACGACGCAACAGTTGGCTTTCGTCGCTGCTAGTTCTTTGATGTCGGTTTGGTGTGTCCGCATAATCCTGAACAGCGCCCTGCAGAGTAGGGCATAGCCTATTGATAAATTATCATTTATTTGTCACATGGAAATAATACATGGTACATCTGCAGTGAAATGTTAACCCATCAGCTCCTTTAAAATGTACACTGGGTTTTATTATTGAATGTTATTACATTGCCGGCTGCAGATTTATAATGAATGTACTCCATAGTTTCTGGTTGTGGAGTGATTTATCTGTCCACACATCCCGACCTTGACAGGACGATCTGCAGGGTCGCTCTTCCTGAACACGACGGTGCTGCACTGCAGTCGCCTCTGCAGGGTGAAATGTTAAAGCAGTTATCCACAGTGTATAGACCTATTAGTAATGTTGATTGGGCCTAATGGGCCGTGGTACCTTCAGTGTAATGCTCAAGTACATTTTACTGCATATTATTTTATTATTATTGGTCATAAATGGCTCTTTTGGTGGTAAAGGTTGCCGACCCCTGGTCTAAGGTAATGGAAACACAATGATTCTTATTCTTGGGTGATTATACACTTAAGAGAACACAGTTATGAATCTAATAATCCATTTCTGCCCATTTATACACCTACATCCTACAAACTGGGCCTTGAAAAAGATGCAGCTATGAAGTCTGTATCGTACTCCATATGTAGGAGAGGTGGCGGGACCTTTTGCATATCTGTGCGCAGAGGCTCATTGTCTCATACTCCACCTGTGCAGACATCAGAAAACTCTCCAGGAAGTAGTGTATATGTACAATAGGTCCAGAGAGAGTGGGACGCCCACACAGTTTACTGTCATTGAGGACAATTAGGTCAGAGCAGTGTGCACTTTGCTGAGATTGTGTTTCCTGATTTCTGGGTAATGAAGTAATTTGACCTTTCAAATACGCAAAGCAATAACATCAGCTATCATGTTACCCTCCAGAGTTGATCACTTCCTGCTCTTTTCTCCTTGGTTTGCTTTAAAAGTCAAATGTCTCAGCACCACATTGAGCTAATTGGCAGGTCTAATGTTACTGGTGAAAGTACGCTGCAGATCACTTTGGGTCATTATTCACTGCAGTAAAATCTGCGTAGTTTGATCACAGAGGAAGTTGTTAATGGTGCCATGTAGAATCCAGTGCAGTTCTTTCATCCTGACCTTCCTGCAAATTACATCCCAGGGAGCTGCGGAGGAGAACCGCAAAGCCAACAGTGAACCCCTGCTGGGGAAGACATGTTTTAAATTGCTGTGGTTTGATGTTCACTCTCGGTGTTCACCTGTCTTCCTTCATCTACTCTCACAACAAAGCGCTTCATCATCTGGCAGAACACATTTCACTGATCTAAGGCCGCGCAGCATCTGCATCCTTGAGCATTACGGACGGACTCACCACCGTGGCGACGGAGAGTGGCAGCAGGCTTTGTTATATTCACAAAATGTAATCACATTCCTGCTTCCCTCCAGCACTCCCCTGACGAGCAGCTGTTTGGAGACTCCCAGGGTTCTCTAATGACTCCATGATGACCCTGCTCCCAGCTTCTTTTACAATCCTTTCCTCCAGGCTGCTGTCGTTACAGCAACGTCTTCATTTGTGCTTCGCCAGCAGTGACAGAAGGTGGTCAGGGTGAAGCATTTGGTTCAGCTACAATAACCTGTGATTTGATTATTATAACTCCATGTTTAAAATCCCACATCTTGCACTGCAACATAAACAAAATAATCTTGACTATCTGAGAGTGAAGCTTCAGTGTGGTGTCGTACTGTTGTTAGATTATGAATTGCGTCTAATGGAGGTTTGTTATCTAAATGTAGCTGCCTGCCACCAACACTCAATGCATCGATTAGTTCCCAGAAGGACATAAAACTTTCATTGCCCCAGTGCCGTCATAAATATTCAGCACTCATATCCGAGATGAAGTCGAGTTCAGCTCACTGTTTCTTTTTCTGGAGGAACATCATAACTCACCAGTAAACACAGAGGCTGTCAACATTTGGAATTCATAGCTAATTACACATTGATGCTTTCTGAGAACACCAGCACTCTCTGATTGTGTTTTTCTTGCTGGGTAACAAATTGTGTTTTACTGATGCAGATGGAAGTAGAATTATTCAGCTTTTATTTTGTGTCACATTGCCGTGATGTTCCTGCAAAAATACTGTATAAAGTTGTAAGGTTGACTTAGCCCCCTGATGTAAAATTCAGGATGTAAATCATATTCACTGTCAAAAGCGATGTTTCTTATTTATGAATTCATACGGCTTCAGAAGAACTTTGGTGTATTTAAAAGAGAGACAACATCATCTTGACGGGGACATTAATGTGTGAACCAGATCTCACTGTGATCCACCAAGCGGCAACCTCTGGGGCTGAAAAATGAAACCAGTGCAGCTCCTTGCATTGCAACCTGAGGCTGGCTCCAAAAGTGAGACATCCTCTGTGACCAGGGGTCAGTCAGCAGCCTTTACTACCACAAGAGCCATTTTTGACCAAAAATAATAATAAAAAAAATCTGTCTAGGTCCACAAAGTGTACCTGGGTCTCATAATGATGGCATCACAGACCATTAAGTCAAAATTAGCCTATCAATTTTACTAATAGGTCTCAATGTGCCGTTTATATCTACATTGAGGGGGTCCTCTTTCACAGAGTCCACCATGTTGTTTCTACAGAAGCCCAGAATGGACAAACCAAACACTGTTTTCAGTTGGTGGCTATTTGCAACCTCACAGCAACATGGCACTAAATCCTACAGGGTTGGGTACGATTGGATCACATGTAATTACTCGACTTTGTGGAGGAACTGGCAAGAAAAAAAAAGGGTTGAGTCAAGATGCATTTTATTTGCAATAAAAAAAAGTGTTAAGATATTTAAAGAGAAGAAATATATTTATTTGTTGAACTAAATTTTTTTGTGGCTGCACCTGTTATCTTTTATCTTAAGGTGTAATATTTTTTATGCTTGATTTTAAAGTAATCCAGAAGTATTCACATTATGTTGCTTTGTTTTTGTAATAAGGCCTCAAAAGTCTAGAAAAACTGCACCAGTGAATCATTTTATTCCCTTTCAATTTAGCAGAGTGCTAAACTAGAGTTTGTCTGAGTTCGTCTGCTCTATGAGCTGCACAATGCGGACGCAGTGCCAGTCCAGGAAATTTCATAAACAGCCATTGAACCATTTTGACTTCATGCGCCCCTGAGCAACTTTTATAGGAATGAACGAAGCCTGCCTCCAATACTGTATCCAAGTCATACATCCATGATCACAACATGTTCTCCCGCCCCCAAGTGGCCAAAAATTAGAATACAAAAAAAAAACTTAGGTAAATGTAAACTGTCAGTGTCATATTGTTGTATTTTATTGTTGTGTCATCTAAGCAGCATTTTTAATACTGCAGCTAGTTGAGGTGGAGCAAAATATTTTATGTACTGCTGGGTATTGGTGTCATAGTGGGGGGGACTGAGCAGGGCACAGTCAAAGGTTGCCCTCGAAAAACCTAGAATGAAAAGGTTGGTTTTATTTGCATTTTTTTCATGTTTAAATGCCATACCTACATGAAAATCGGCTAGATAGACTGGTTGAGAGAGTGAGCCTTGTATAAACAAACATGGTGGAGGCCCCTCTCAAAAAGCAGAGATGACGAAAAACGTCGGCATGATACCTGGCCGGTCGCCATTACAGTTTAATGGCGCTCAGCAGCATCACGGGCAAACGTGGCGGGACAAGGACAAAAGTTAAGGTGGGGAAAGTCCAAGTAGGGTGGGAGGGTCTGACAAACACTGACTGTCACCTGAGAGAGCAGTGTTTGCCTGTAAGATTGCCTGTTTTCCTGTAAGATTATAAAGCCAAACCCTGTTCTTTTTTCCTAAACCTAACCACGTGCAGTATTGTATTGATATAGCGCATTTATTTTGAAAGAGACTGTATGTAAACTGTAAATTTCATGTGCAAACAGAAGTGTATTTTGAAATAACACAATGCACGTGACAGGCAGAACTTGACACGGGGTCCAAGAATGTCAACAACCAACGTACCCAGGGTACCTTGCATGTTGTATCTGGATGTGGAAAGTCCATGACCAAAATGTTGATATGTAACAACGTCGCAGTGAGAATGTGTTGTCAATCTGCTGATGATAGGCAGGTATAATGTTTACCTGTTAGATAACTGATGGGAACGTCGTAAGTATAACCCACCAACTGACACGGCCAACACTAAAGCAACCTGATCTCACAGAGACAGGAAACAATTCCACTGGAAATCATTTAGAATAAAACCTAATAAGGTCTTCTTAGATCCTCACAATATGCTAGCTTTTTTAAATGTCATTAAAAATGAGATATAAAGTTGTATCAGTTAACTGAACGGTGGTGAGCCCACGTGTCATGAATATGAATGTCATCTCCTTGGATGACAGAATTTTATCTCAGTCATTGACTTTGATTCATTATCTTTATAATTCTGCTCACGGTTACATAGGACATTACACATTAAACTCAAATGATTGGGGGAATTAAGCCAATCAATAAAAATATCCTTTGCTTCTAATAAAAAATGAAATTACCCCCAGGCTCAGAATCAGACCTGTCAGTGCTGGAAGCTTTTTATTTTCTCTGCAGCCAGTCTGAAACCATATCTCCTATCATGCATGGCGTCTCCCGAGAGGCTTCCATTTGCCTCAGCTTTCATCTGGCTGCTTGAGACGTACCTCCATCCTGCATCAGGCACTTTGCAGTAAAAGCCCTCGAGAAAAATGATTGTGCTAGAAAAAGGAGTGGAGGCTACATGGACAAAGAGAAAAGCAATGGGGGTCAGAAAGAGGGAACATAGCAAGGGAAGCCAGAAATGAAGCAGTGCGATGTGGACTGGAGCACTGAAAGCCTGAGTGTTTATACGCTCTTTACGTGAGGGCTGTGCTGCATCCAAACAAAATGGATCTCCAATGACAACCTATCAGCTCTGTTATTAGACGAGGAACAATTTGTTGCCCCAAAGCACAAATTGAATGCATTTCACAGAGGTGCACAAAACAATTCATTCCATCTGCGTCATTCCAGCCAAGCTTTTTACAATGCCGCCTTCAATTTTATGCTTATATTTTTTTGACTACCTTTCTTTCCTAAAAGTCTTTACCCACGAGCCTGTGTGTGTTAACCGCCTGCATTTTAGTGTCGTTGATGGGTCCCCCTGTCCCTACTTCGAAACTCCAGGGGAGCTGCAGGAAGGAGCTGAGCTCTGCTCCAACAAGCGCGATGCTAACTGTGGTGTAATTAGAGGAATGCCATCGCATGCCTGGCAATCTAGACTAATTAGCAAAGCTTTGCTGAGCTTTCAATCCGCAAGGACCACACATGAAACAAACACAGAATACGCTAAACTCACTGAGGGGTAAACTGATGTACAAATATTGTTGATTCAATATCTGCCTTGTGACTGAGACTTTAAGGTTCCTCTGGAGAGAAGAAGCTGAAACAACACAGCACTCTGCACCAAAGGAGAGGTTCCTTTAGCAGCAGCAAACACATTCTGCAACACTGTGTGACATAACAGAGCATAAGTGAAGCATTAAAGTACCACAGCAGTGTAATGTGGCAATGTAATGTGCCACAGGGGGAAATAAAGCTGCATAATGTCAGACCATAACGGGTTCAGTAACACATATCATGGTTGGCCCTCCTTCGGTCCAGAGGGAGCCATAAGCAGCTTACATGTATGAATAAAACTGACACAGTAGAAATGGAATCAAACATTTTCTAAAAATCAGATTTTGCACTCGAGCCCTCTGCTGACTGAAATTATTTAGATTCTGGAAACACAAACAGACCCTGAGGAGTTCAATGTAACGCCCACACTGAGTGTGTGTGTTTAAAGGTGAAAGTGGTTTGGGCAAACCATCCTGAGAAATGTGCACTTGGTGTTTTGATGAATGCATGAAGCACAAACAGGGTCCCTTTCATGCTGATTGTATTCAAAGGGTTGTGAAGAGCCATCCATCTGCTGGCTCACCTAAGCAGGCAGTATCACTGATGACGCCGCCCTAATCACTAGGTGACACTTGACGACCCCTGTCGGAGTCCCACCAAATACTGCGTTAATACTAATAAGAGCTTCCCCTCAACACAGATTTCCTGACTGTAGCTTTAAGGGTATAATTAGCATATTGAAGCTGCTTAAATGATTACCCTTCAGATTAGGCTGTGTATAATAAGCAAGCTCATTTCCATTAATCAGTTTTCTTCTGTCTAAAGGATGCATCAGAGAACCTTCAATGTGTGGGCTTTTGTAGTCTATTTGGAGTAAGTTTTTAAAGGTTTTCCACACAGATACATTTGGTGCTCACGGTGCAAAAACTGAGCATAGCGTGTGTCACAGTTCGGTACATTTCCGATGAAATGTCCTTGATTTTTAGAATTTTAAATGCATGAAAAGTGACATAACTTCAGGTCATCAGGTCTAGGAGCTACTCTTAATGGCGTTACTAACCATACTGCAACAAGCTGGGACACACACTGGATTAGAATGACTGGATGCCAAGATGGCGCCTAGTCATTCCAGTGGAGTTGCTCGTTAGGTGCATATGCCAAAAAAGTTTTCTAGCCTGCGGGCAGATCTGATTGGGAGGGGGATGCAGTTCCACAGTTTGGGGGCAGACACAGCAAAGACATGATCTCCCCTGAGCTTAAGTCTGGAGTGTGGGACAGCCAGGAGCCCCAGGTCGGCTGACCTGAGGGACTTCTGCAGTATGCGACCCACTGAATATGCGCAGTCATGTTTCTCCCGCTGGCCCCACCCGCGAGTTCCTGCTTGCCTCATAGACTTCACATTGTGAAGAGGTCATGCATTTTTAAATCACTTTTCTAGACTTGAGGAAAGTTTTATGAATATAAAACCACCAAGGCTCCAAAATTCAGAATAGAAATATTCATAGTTGACCTTGTTTGCAGTTCAAGTTTTCGTGTCAACAGTTTTGCAGACGTGTCTTTTACAGTGGTGGCCTATTGGGAAAATGCTCTCTGAGCTGCAGGGGATTTTTTTGCTGCAATTCTGCGAATGGCCATCGGTAGAAATTTGCTGCAAGACTGAGCGGCTTTGCTGAGGGCCTGGGGGGCTTTCAGGCTGCCTTGTTGAGAGCCGTGGTGCAGAGAACATTATATGAGACACAGCTTAAGATGTACATTTTATTTTCCAAATGAAATAGGACACGTTTGGTTTGTAATGTGTACTGAACTAAAAGCCTCATACTGAACGATTCATTACGAATAAGTGTGCTGTTACATCCTTGGTAATTAAGATAACTTGCTAATCTGGAGGATCAACATCACTGAAAATAAGAGCTCAGTGGGGCAAGAAACACAAGTAACCATACAATCATACAGGTTTTAAAAAACTATCTTTTAAGATGCAGCTGTTACTGAGTGAAAGTAAAAGTCACATGGAAAAAGTCCTGATTTGAGAATGGAATAGAAGAAAGGAGAATATCAGCAGCCTCAGCAGAGAAGAGACTGCTGGTGTATGAGTGGCTGCAGCAGGGCAGAGCTCCAGAGGAGACACTCTGCTGACATGATGCGCATTCTAAATGTCTACGTTCACTGGCTGAGTGTCAGGGGACGTGAGGAGCGTAGAGCTGCAGTCGCACCAGGGCCGGGGCCAGCAGTTACTAACAGGACAAAAAATGCAAAACAATGCAATGAATTATGGATCCTGTCCATATGGGGAATGGTTAGCATTCTTGTACGTGGGCGTAGTTAGAAAAAAGGTCTACTTTAATTTATCACCAATGTAATGCACCACCCGAAGTGGCATCAAACACACACACACACACACACACACACACACACACACACACACACACACACACACACACACACACACACACACACACACACGATGTTCATGACCTTTGAAATAGGGGCACACTGGGTCTGGATTAAACACTAAGTGCACATGTTGGATCCTCCACCTCTGTATTCCTGGAGGAACAAATGCCTTCAACTCAAAGCCGCTGGATGGTGAGAGCTCTGGAGAAGGCCAAACACTGTCTATGTGCACACACTGTGATGCCACACACTGGTCCAATATCTTCAAGGTTTCCCTGTTTGCCTTCAGTTGTATTCAGGATTATAATCAGTCAGTACCTGTCATGAAGGATATTAACTGCAGACACTATGCAAGACATCAATCTGTGCTACTACTGCCTGTGACCACTTGTTAGTTACTTTAGCTCGTATCAAACAACCTTTTAATCAACATTAAGTAGTTGCAAAGTCAACTTCTTTGATAAGTAGTTGTGTACTGATTTGCTCAGTTAATAATCAGCCGGATGTGATCCTGACAGCTCAAGCTCATTTAGCGCTAATGATAGGCCTCATTATCACTGAGTTAGTGAGGTGCACAGACTCTCTGTCTTTCAGAAACTTTCCAAACAGTGATATTAGAAAAAGTACTGGGTTGATAAAAACAATGATAACAGCGTGATAGAGCAGTAATCAGAGGACAATTTCCTGTTGTAAAAAGACGCTGGCACTGCTTCCTTTCACACTGTCTTGAAATGCCCAGTTTTTCTTTCTGTATCTTCATCCCTTATGGTTATGCTCTGTCAGGTTGCATCATGTACCGGGCAGTTTGTGAAGTCCCCTGAAGACTCGACACTTTCTGTAGTCTTTTAGACTCGACAAAAAATCTAATTGGCAGCAGTTATAAGAGTGACTGCTTTGGGAGTGTTGCCGAGAGGACACAAGTTCTTCCCTCCATATCTTCTTTACCCTGGGACACAGATAATCATTTCAGGAAAAGGGAGAAGTTATTGTAACTCTACTATTCCTTCCCTCAGCACTTAAAGAAGAATGTATGAGTTTATCGATGTTGCATGATGTCAAAATGCTCTGTGAATTCAGTCACGTTCTCCTGGTACTGTTGGGTGTTTTGTTATTCATTAGCCCTTTTTAAATAGGAATAGTGCAAATTTGCAGGAAAGCCCAGTCAGTCTTTTTTCAGCATTGGCAGTATAAAAACAAAAATCAGGGAGTGCAGGGAAATGCTGCGGCTTTTTCGGGGCGATGGGGGCGTGAGCAAGTAACAAAACGTGTAGCTCAGCGTGTGACGTAAACAGTGACGTGGGAGGGAAGCCGTGGCTGGTCAGTCCTTCGGTGATTCTCTCGAAAATCGGCCCGTCCTTCACCGTCCCCGTCATCTGACGGTTAATGGCCTCTTCATTTGCGAGGGCAAGGAGGGCGCACAATTCCTTGTCTCCCCAGTTGCTCATCTTTACAGTGTCTGTCAGGTTTGTGTTTCCCTCTTGCTACTAGCTGCTCGCTAATTCCTGCTATCAGCTGTTTCCTGTTTATCCAGCGCCAGTGGCTCGCACGTGCGGCGTCATCAACAGCTCCTCCCGTGGCAGAAGGCCGCCTTGGTCTGTTTAAACCAAAAAGGTTCCGCCAATATGTCTACCCTACGAGGCGGAAAATTGGGCACCTCAGATCATCTCGCCAATCCGGCTCTGTGTGTCTAAACGCTCGCAGCTTGCCGGCAAAACGGCCCAACATTCTCCGAAAATCTGGCCCATCAGCTCAAAGTATTCAGCGTCTTAGTCTTCTTTTTTCATCATCTTGTGTCTTTTACCACTTCATCTACTCTATTCCTTTGTTAGTCTGTTCAATGATACACGCTCAGCAGAAAGCATAAAAGCTTTAAGCATGTTGTTGATTCCTTCCCCGATCCAGTCTATGCAGATAAAATGCCTGCTGAGCGTTTTTCATTTAGTATCTCATATTTGAAAACATTAGCTTCTATCGCTTTTGCCCTGGATGTCACAGACATTGAAATTATCAACAGAGTAATCTACAATGTGACAATAACATTCAGCAGCCTCGTACACTTCACCTGGACTTGTTCTTTTGCCGCAATAGCAGAGAGCAAAGTGGAATTACTGTTTGTGGCAATACTATTTGTAAAACTGAGAGATGTCATCTAGAAATTGATGTAGTGGAAAAGTGCTTTTTATCTGGTATGGGAACATACTTCAGAGCCCTGTTGTTTCGCTCACATCAATCTTCTTTATTTCTCTTTGTTATTTTTCTCTGCTTAAAGTGTTTGTGCAGCAAACCATAAGACAGACATTCACCAAAATTGGCGGGTGGGTTACAAATTCCACCCACTACTCATGACATGCACATAAAGTGATACTCATTGACCTCAAGGTGGCGCTCTAACAATCCATTTTATAGGTATGCAATTATCTCAAAAACCGCCCTACTTAGAGTCAGTATTCTCTCATCATCTGCTGCTCTAAAAAATGTCAAATTAGCAACTTTTCTCTCAATTTGCTCCCGATTCTATTTTTTTTATAAGCCTATATTATATTATAAGTCTGTTATACTGTAGTTTTCAAAATGTGCAAAAATGATGGATACGTGATATCAAGTGTTTCAAATCCAGTTACTTACTGTAATTTACTGTAATTACTACTGTTGGCACAGTTTTTTTTTCTTCACCAAATGTTTGATCAAACTTCAAAGTATTTGAAGACACACACACACTGACATTATCTCAAGTTGTAGGAAGGTGTAGAGAATACCACATTGCTCCAGTGGTGCCGTCAGTAAGTCTCCTCCTGCTGGGTTTAAATCCCAAGGTGGCCAACTCCAATTAAATAAGAAACAAGCGTACAAATGCTTGTAATCTGCACGGACCCAAGTCAGCGCTGCTTGCGGTTATGTTATAATTGGTCTCTGGAAAAATGGAAACGACTATCTTTTACACTTCAATTTCACATTGTATTCCGTGGTATCATTGAACCAAAGAGGCCTTAAATGCAAAATTGTCATTGTTAATTTTACCCTCTGCAGTGGGAGTCGTCATTGCACCAACAGTATTTTCCTTTAATAAAACAGACTAATTTTCCCCTGGAGGAGCCCACAGATCTCCCTACATGCACATGTATGAGAAATGGCTGGTGACCCTTTAAAATATGTGGGCTGGGAATTCAATGTAAATTGCCGTAGTAATTAGCCCAGAATGCTTCTTATGATGTGATTTTTGAATGCCCGAAGATGAGGAAGTCCCATGTAAAGAAGACACATGAGATGTTCTGCTTCACAGAGGAAAATATATTCGATGGAAAGTCAAAATTATGAGATGTTAAATCAGAATAACAAAAGAGCAGCCTTGGATCCACCTCCAGCTTCTTCACCTGCAACATTGCCTCAGACAGCTGATGCAACACTTGGTTTCCACACCAAAAAGTTATCATAACCGACTCGAGTGGACATGTGCTCAGTTTTAAAGGTGTCGGGTTCTCTTCACAGATGAATCCCTGTTTACACTGTGCCAGGCAGATGGTACTGGCTGTGGCTCAGGAGGTAGAGTGGTCATCTACCAATTAGAGGGTCAGTGGTTTGATCCCTGGGTTTTACAGTCTACATGTTGAAGTGCCCTTTGGCAAGATATTGAGCCCTAAATTGTGTGAGTGCATGTAAATATTTATCTGATGAGCAGGTGGCACCTCAGTCACCAGGGTATAGATCGTTTCACACACGCACTGCAAACTGGACTTACGTTCCCATTACCTGAGGAGCTGTATGCGAGGACGCAAATGTCTAAAGCAGTTGGATCAGACATTAAACAGCCTTCGCCCTGTCAGCTCCCCAGTCTGTGTAACGTCTGAGTAAGGCCATGTGGAACCGAGCTGGTAATAGCTGAGAGAATTCACAACGAGCCAGAGGGCTTGTTGACAACTTTTCTGTCATGCAGTTTGAGCAAAACTGGAAGCAAACAAACTTCTGTGGGTGAAGATGAAAGGTAATTTACACAAAGACAGCCAAGAGAAGTGTGGAATTGGAGAGAGACAAAATCAAACACAAATTCAAGAAGGATGAACGACTTGGTTGTTTATGACTAAATTTTGAACCAGCTGCATGACCGTGGTGTCATCCATATCATGTCCTGCCTCTAGTGACGGCCTCATGAAGCCTCATGACACATTGTCTTCATTTTCTTAGCCCACTAGATGGCACTCTAGGTTTAAAGAGAGAGGCTCGAAGAATGGCAATTCAGTGTTGTTGAACAGAAAGTGCCATCTAGTGGGCTCAGAAGATAAAGAAAATGCTTCACGAGGCTTCGTTTGGCCATCACTATCTGCTTCCTGCATGCTCTACCCAGGCAGAAATAAACATGTTTACAGCCTGGTACAACAACTGTTTTGGCCTCTATAGCTAACTTACACCTTCATGACAACTGTATGGAGGGTGAATTGTCATGTAACTCACCTGTTTATATTTTATAGAGGCTTAAATTTATTCATAATTAAGGGCAGGCTGCTTTGAGTAACAGGCTGTCTGCAGATAGTCTGCAGCTTCTCAGTCAGATTCACCCTTTGCTCCTCCCCAGCTCCAGCCCCTCACCCAAACACGGTCATTTCTGGTCCCAAAAACCAAGATGGCAATGGCAAGTATGCTGAACTCGAAGCTCCAGAACAGGAGTCCACAATTAATGGGGGATTTTTATAGTCAAAGGTACCCACTAACAAGGATTTACAAAAAGCTGTGAACAAAATTTGAGAGAGAAAAGCCTCTTGTGTACATAGAAAAAAAATCTTTGATCAGTGTAGAACATGTTGTTTGTGTGGTAGCTGATCTAGATTTGATATCGATTTGCCTTATGAACATACCATTAATCAAGTATTAAAGTTAAAGGGGGCTCTGAGTTGCTCACCTGGTGGAGCAGGTGCAAAGACTGTCCTTGCTGCCTTTCACTCTTAACATTGTCCCATCAAATGAAGGCTAAAAGGCCCAAAATATAACGTGAAACAAATTGTCGATGTTAATCTATAATATCTAACATTACATGACATTTAACCCCCAGCACTTGCTATTGTCTTCATGTATCCTGAGTGTGTGCTTTGCTCTTTCTTCCTCATTAACTTCCAGCTAAAATGTGTTTTATGTAAAACTGTGGCAAGTGAGAGAAAAAATGAGACCATTCAGGAGCACTCGGGCATTAAAAGAAAGAGGCTTGCAGATTTACCAATTACCTATTAGAAAATTAGTTTCCCAGAAAAATGTCCATGCCTTGCCACATAGTGATTAATGTAATTTCATTCAACTCTTAAATATGAAAGCCCTCAAAGCAGCACATTTATGGTGGGTTTTTGTAACTCTGTGCAGAAGCTCAGAAGTTGCCTCTTTAATGGTTTTAGTCTTTCATTTTAGTGGGAAATGAGATAAATTCACAGTCCCAGTCTGTAAGTAATTGTGCTTAAAAAAGTAAACTGACAACTACTTGGTCATTTGAAGTAGTGGGTCTTACATTGGTTATACTATCTACAGTGTGCAGCACTGTATTTAAATTTGAACTCACTTATTGTGGAAAAAAGCCTCCAGTACAGTAAATGACACATAAGAAATTAATAAACCTGAAATACTTAAGTTCATAACAAAATCAGAAAGTAAAGGCTCTGCATCCTGAAGCTGTGCTTAAAGATTTATAAACAATACCTTTAAAAAATAAAACACTACGTTGCCAAAACTATGGAGACATCTTTTGTGCACTTTCGCCTGGGGCTGATTTTCATGGTTTGGATGAGGTACCTTCGTTTCAGTGACAGGAAGTGCCAACGCTACACATATAGTGAGACTACATACGACATTGTTGTCACTGTTTGGGGAAAGCTGTTTCCTTTTTCAACACGATACTGTCACTGTGCACAAAACTCCGTCCATGCAGATTGGGATGAACTTAAACACTGACTCACCCAGTGTCAGTGTTGGACCGCACCAATGTTCTTGTGATTATTCAAAGGGCATAAACTTTATAACCTTGACTCAAAATTTCAGTTTATTGATCATTTAAATCACTTTGAACTTTGATTTAATAAAAATAACAATAAGGGTCGTCTTGGGAAAAAAAAGACACATGACCTGTTAAAACCAGTAAGGAGAGATGCTATCAAGTTGCATTATGGGAAATACAGGATGCCGCATTTTTAGAGCTCGATGCATAAAACGACCCACAAATCAGGATATCTTGGTTATATCTGCTGCTCTAATTTTTTACCACTCTTTTTTTTAATCTATCTCTCACAAGTCCCCCAACGCTATGACATTATGAAGTGTCCTTTGAGCCTCATCCTATCAATATATTTTGGATATTGATAGGATGAGGATAGATTTTGACTACTGACTATTATAAAAAGGAAAAGCATGATGCAGATGGGTTTGCCTTTTTGAGGATATATAAAACCAAATACACCACTTTTAAATTGATAATATTCTAGTCTAGTTTCAACTAAAACTCCATAGGTGTTATAACTGGTGAACCAGGAGAGAATGGACTCAAATGCATGACTCAGGAGGCAGTTCAGGTAAGTAAATGAGTCTTTAATGGTCAAAAGAATGATTCGGTACACACAGGACGATCAGTAGAGGCAAACAAATCCAAAGAGACTTGGCAGAGTCCAAAAAAGCAATAAAGAGGCACAGGGAAACAAAAGGCTGGAACGTTAGACACAAGGAGCTGAGACGAACTGGCACTGAGAGAAAACAAGACACACACTAAATGCTCTGGTGAGGGGAAGGATAACGAGACACAGGTGAGGCTGATCAGGGCGGGGCAGACAATCAGACACAGGTGGAGTCGTCAAAATGGAAGGATGTGTGAGTTTCAAATTAAAACAGGAAACAACATGAATGAATGAATGAATGAATGAATGAATGAATGAATGAATGAATGAATGAAAACACAACCTAAGAAACTTGAGCTGTGACAATAAGTCACTCATTCCTACTTCAGGAGGCCTCAGTGATCAGTATTGTTACCTCATAGGGAGGAGCAATGAAAAAACGAGACCACTAACAGTCACAGGAACAATTACTTCAACTTGAATCACTGTATCTGAGGTGAGCTGTGTGTTCTTGTGTCAGGCTGCCCTGCCCAAACAATTTCAGATCTGCTCACTACCATCTCCTCTTATTTGCTCTCAAAGACATAAAATACGAGACAACAGATGCCAGAAAGATATTCCAAATGCAACTCTAGGTAGCAAATAACTCTTATTCAATTACTCATAAATGCAGCATTTTCCCCCACTGGGAATTCGTCCTCGTCTGCTTGTATCTGCAGTGTGCAGCCGGTGCAGCTGGAGCTCCAGACAGAGACAGACTGTTGTGAAGCAGCATGACGTTAGTGGGGGCTGAGAGGCAGGAGACTGACGCAGCCAGGGACGAGATTGGTGCTACTTGCTGTCTCCTCACAGCTGAGTGTCATCATAGCTGATGATGAATCACTCTACCGCTGTGCTCTGACTGTAAGGAAGCTGTCTGATGTCCCTCTGGTGCTCTTTTATCTGCTTGCATACTGTTGTCATCAGTGACCCCAGAAGTAATTCATTCCAAGAAGACGCAGGAGGAGAAACTTCTCTGCTCTGCTCTTCAACAGAGCTGCTACTACGGGAGCTGGGAAGTATAAAATAGGCTTTTCTTTGAAAAAGAAGCGCTTTTTCAAGGGTGGCGACACTGGAAAATAGGACAATAGCGAGAAGTGCTGCGGCACGTCACATCGACAAGCGCTGACACGCAGCCGGTGTGGCTTTTTAAATAGAGAATAATGGAGGCGTCTGTTTTGACACGCGTCACACAGCACCGGTGTGTTTTGGCCTTAAAGGCGCTTGCACATGATTGCCGATTTGCAGACGTGGCGGTGCTCGCCGGCGGCTTGACCCAACACTGATCTCCCCTCCATCTTGCAGACGGATCTTAAAATTTTTCTGCGCCCCATCTCTGCCCCCGCCTGCGCTCTACTGTAAAATCATTGGCTCTACATGGAAAGGTCAGCGTCAAACGGGGTGGAAGTTCAACAAAATTGAACTTTCGGCGTCGTGTCAAAATGCCGGTGAAGCCCACAAAGTCGGGAAGTACTCCGACGTCAGCATTAACGCCAGCTTCCATAGAAAAACAATGGCACAGTGGGCATCAAGAGATTTTTAACCCTGGTCATGTGCAAGAGCCTTAAGGCTCAAGGTGTCGGCCACTACTGAGAACATATAAATGTGAATGCTATGAATCAGCAGTGTTGTCTCATTGAAATGAATGAGGTAGCTGCACATCCTGCTCATGTCTGTCTGAACACGGCCTAAAACTTTATAATGAACAACAAATGCTGTTATTTTCCTGTGAGGCTAGTCCCTGCTAGTCGTAGTAACAGTGATAATATCAGGTGGAAATAAATGTTGCAGAAAAGAACAAAACTGCAGCGTGCTGTCTGCACCTCCACATAACTTAAATACTTTAATAGTAGCTCTAATTCAGGCTGTCAGGCATGAGACTGTGTGGAAGAGCTTTTCACCTTCGCATTTGCCTTCGTGATTCTTTTATGCATCTGTCAGATGAGTCCAGGGGCAAAATGTTTTTCTCAGCCAGATTTGAATTTATTACATGGTAGCATATTATAAAGCAGTGGCGATTAGAGGTTTCCATTATACAGGCTTTTATTTTAATCAGGAGAGACTAATTGAACAAAGGACTGGGAAGTTTGTTTGGTGTTTGTTTTTATGAAATGAATATTTGTGACATGTTGCACAATATAGGAAAAGCTTAAAGATAAAATGAGCCTTTATCAAGAGTCTGAGGATCATTTGGCTGGAGAGAATGTGAAGTTGACGTCCTTGCATATTAATATTTTTTTTTGGACGAGGGCGTCGTTTTGTGAGGATCACGCCCACAACATAGATCCATATGACCATGGACGGCATGACAGCTCCCCAGAGGTAAGGCCAAAACATCCCAATCACCCCCTGGTGGCTGGCTGCAGTAAAGGTCACAAACCCAAAATGTGGCATGGGCCCAAACTTGTCAAACTATTTTTTCAGAAGATGGTTTCTGTCATTCTAGGCAGTTCTCATCATCCTGCTGAGTTCAAGTGTTTAAAGTAGTTATGTGATGCTATAAAACAGGGATTTTGGTTAATTATTGCTCAGAAAGCATGTCCACCAGTTACTGAGGTCCCAACCCCGTCTCACTTCCAACACCACCCTGAGTGGCGGTATTTTTTGATGCTGCAGGCAACTACCAAAGTATAAAGAGCAAGAACTCTGGACTTTCACCCTGCAGCCCCCTGTTTGTGTCCCATGTGAAGCCAAAAGTCAATCGAGTCTTTGTCATAACGACTTAGTGTGCTTGTATGTGTAGCATACAACTCTAAGGAACATACTCATTGTAAGCCAAAACATGATGTTGTTTTCTGAACCTACCATGTGCTTTTTGCCTAAAGCTAAGAAGATAAACCTAAAAACAAAGTTTAACGAGCAGAAACTGTACATTTTCTGTTAGAAGAGATGATGCATGTAACAAGTGTAAATTGACACACCATGCCTGAATGTCCTAAAATGATGCAGGAGGGGTATCTAGAGTGTCAGATCGGCACAATTTGACGAGACGGGACAAAGACAAATTGTTAGTATTTGATGCGTTGGGAAGGAAAATGTGTTTTTGGTATTTGTGTCCCCTATGACTTAGGTTCAAAATGCTTTGGTATGCCCATTCCCCACCATGAACTGAAGATAATCTACAAAAATTATGATGACTGGACAAATCGTTAATGAGTTACGTCTAATTTCTTGTTACGCCCATCTGCACTCTTTGCCTGATGGTGGCCAGGTTTAATTATCAGTTACAATCTTTTCTTTGACCACGTTCTGACCAAGAGGCTGTACCCATTGTCATTATAGTCACTCCAGAGGCATCTGCCCAAGTGTCAAAGTATTACAAGTAGGAATGAGATCACGTTGCAGCGTCAGAGCTGGGTCAGTCCCTCTAACTCTCTGCAAGAAGGCAAATAAGCCTTTTATGAAAGTATTTCTTTAAGCTTCTTTGTAATAATAATAAAATAATAATAATGAGCCCATTGTTGATAATAATGTGTTTCTACAATCAGTGATCAGAGACTTTGTTCTCCTGTTTCCAGCTCTGGGGGAAGCTGCTCATATATCTCTAGTATTTTGATCTTTTTCATACTATCCTGACTGTTACATAATAGATAGTAAGGCTGTTTCTGTGTCATGGATTAAAGAGTTCAGATTAATGATTTGCAAAGATGTTCTGTGGCTCTGATATTGAATTTCGTTTCTTTTCATCTGTGAGCCTTCAATGACGTGAGCTTGTGAGGAGTGGAATCCTTGATGTTATAATGCAGCATTATTAATTGCTGAGGGAGAAAAGTACAACCAGATTCCAAAAAAGTTGGACGCTGTGTTTGACCTCTATTCAATTAAATACAGCCCAAACACAAGACATCTAATGTTCAAACTCATTAACATTATTCATTTTTATTAATATACATTTAGTCTGATTTTGATGCCTGCAACATGCTCCAAAAAAGTTGGGAGAAAGACACGTTTACCACTGTGTTACATCACCTTTTCTTCTAACAACACCCAATAAGTGTAGTGGACCTCAGGACTCTAATTGTTGAAGTTTTGAAAGTGAAATTCTTTCCCCTTCTTGCCTGATACACAACTTCAGTTGCTCAACAGGCAGTGTAGTACCTGCACTCTTTTTCTATGAAGCCACGCTGATGTAACACGTGCAGAATGTGTCTCATTGTCTTGCTGGAGTACACAAGGACGTCCCTGTAAAAGGTGTTGTCTGGATGGCAGCATATGTTGCTCCAAAGTCTGTATGTACCTTTCAGCATTCATGGTGCCTTCACAGATGAACATGTGACCCATGATGCCGTGGGCACTAACAAACCCCACACAGATGCTGGCTTTTGAACCTTGAGCTGGGAACAATCTGGACGTTCCTGGATGATCCTCTCGTATCACGTCACAACATCCATGATATACGAAAACATGAAATGTGGACTCATCAGACCACAGCACACTTTTCCACTTTGGTTTCTGTCCATCTCAGATGAAGTCGGGCTCAAAGACATCTGCAGGATGTTGTTGATATTTAGCTTTGATTTTTGACAACATGCTATACTATGATGTTTGCTGACCATGGTTTTCCAATGTGTTCCTGAGTCCATGTTGTACTATCCTTTCTACAATCAAGTAAGTTTTTAATACAGTGCCCTCTGAAGGGTCAGAGGTCACATCCATTCAGTGTTGGTTTTCAGTCTTGTCTCTTACATTCAGAGAATTCTTTGGATTCTCCAAATCTTTTGATATTATAGATCATTGATGATGAAATCCCTAAATCCTTTGCAACTGTATGTTGAGAATAGTTGTTCTCAAACTGTTGGACTGTTTGCCCCTGCAGTTTTTCAAAAAGTGATCATCCTTGCTGGAGAACACGTGAGCCTTTTGAAGATGTCACTTTCATACCTATTACTGATACTATCATGTGTTACCAGTTTACCTAGCATTCAACAACTTTCCCAGTATTTTGTTCCTCTTATGCCAACTTTTTTGGAACGTGTTGCAGGCATAAATAAATATCTTGTCTTTGGACTGTATTCATTTGAGTCAAAAAGGATTTACAAATTCCTATTGTAGAAGGAAAGAGAACAATTGCAAAAGAGAAGCATAATAATACAAATTGAAATATGCATTTATCTGAGCCTTTTGTGATTTCGGAGTCTCTTTGAAGGGATGCATTAAATGGTAAGTTTGGGAATATAACAAAATAATCGGGCTGGCCGACAAAGAGCATGAATTGATTTCAGCAAATGACGAACTTTCAGGTAGAGAGCTTTGAAGTAAACTGACATCTATTAAGTGTTTAGTGTAGTGCATGTGTTATATCTCAAGTATTAATTGAACATAAACCAAGAGGAGGAACACAACAGAGGGAAAGAGTCAGTGAATTGATACTCTGTGATCATCAGCTCTACATATTCAGAGTTCAGCTTCTCATCCCTGCCCCTCTAAAGGAAATGTAACATCACAGGATCACAGTCTTCCAGCTCCTTTAGCACCTCACAAACTTCTTTGTATAGAACCAACACATTCTTTCAACACTTTAAATCCTTTATAACATGCTCTCACAGACTTCCTTTTCCCTCTTATCTTGGCCTTTTCATTGTTGCTCATTTCTATGGCGTTGCTACTTTTCCCATTGAGGCAAGCAGTGTATTGAAGCTAGTGTTAAAGTGCATTAGGCTGCCTTTAATGGACACTTGATGACTTCAGGACACATGGGAATTCATTCAAGTCAACAAGTCTGTCTCAAAATGCAAAAATCTGCAGTTTGTCTGCATTAAAAGCTCCATTTTCAATGTAATTATGATAATTTTAATAATACAGGTGAACAGAGATGGAGTGGGTGTTGCTGTGTGCTTTTTTGTGTCACTTTAAAGAGTAACTTCAAGGTTAAGTCGAGAGTTTTAATACTTTAATTCCAGAAAGTTTGGTAACTAGCGACCTCTTTCAAGCTGTCACTTTGTTTTCACATTCTCATTTGACAAATTTGATCATAAAATATTGATCTTTGTTGTTTAAACAGTTAACAAACTCAGGTTAGCTGAAGTGCTTCAGGAAATGTTGAAAGTTTTAGCTTTTTTAAAAGGGCTAAAATGCCCGATATTGCAGCAAAAATAAACTTGTTTATGGTACAAGTTTTGGTCTCTGTAGCTTATTTCAATTCATGATAACTGCACGGATGGTGAATTTTTATATAACAAACCCATTTAAATGTTATTAAGGCTTAAAATTGTGCATAATTAAGGGTGTTTGGGTTTTGAGTGACAGGTGGGTGCCGTCGGTTGACAAGTTCCTATTCCAGCAAAGACACTGGTTAGGTAACATAATCATGGTGTGACCATGGCTTAGCCATAGCTGTCGTTATCTCAGTGTTTTCAGTGCAGTAAAGTTAATTGTAATGTTTTGGACCCCTTAATAAATCTTGTTAAGAATTTTGTTGTACTGAAAGACCGTCTTGTAACAGGTGTGGCAGTGCACACTGTGACACCTCAATTTTTTTTCCATTGAGTAGTTTCAATGTTTTTAAGCCTGTTTTTTGCTAGTGAAAATTAGCGTTAGCATTATCAATATCATTATTACAGTTAATAAGCATAGCTGCAAATGCACTGTGCTAACTTAACTAGCAGCTAGCAATAGGGCTAGCTCCAAACTCTCGTCAAAATATGGTCACTCGTGGCTCTAACAATCCAGGATGGCCAAAATTCCAAACTTGAGGCGTCAGAATGGGAATCCAGAAATCAACCTTTGAAACCACAGTGCCTATGCTCATTATTTTCATCCAGCCTGTGTGTATTATGTTCAGATCCTCTATGACAAGAAAGAAACTGCTATATCAATGTTCTAAATGTTGTATATCGAACCTTTAAGCACAGCAGCTGCAAAAACATTATCTCCTGGCTCTGATTGGCTTCATTCAGGTGTGGTGGGTTCTTGCGAATGCCATTAGGAGCACTAGGAGGAGCCAGAAGAACCTGATTATACACAGATATATATCTGTCTCATGTATTACTGTCAGGAGCTATAAGAACAGCAACACATATGACAGTAATTCATTGCCTTAAACACAGGCTGGCAAACATCAGTATGTTCAGGTATGAATAAAATATGGTACAATATGAGTAGACAAATAAATCCATACATCCTGATTGATGTTTGGTTCTGCTGTGCAAATTAGCAGCTCTAATGAGACCCTCTGTCATATCTGTGTCATAGCAACACCGTCAAAACCATAATAACTCATTACTAAATTATTCACCTCTGCTTACATTAATCAGACGCTAATGTAACAGCCATCTGCATCCGTTGCTAACAGCGACACATCTTTTTATCAGTGACTATCGGCTGTTAGCACTAATCAGGGCTGCTGTGACATACATAATCTTTATGGGATCATCAGAGCTTGCTCTGCTTTTGCAGCCTGCTTTTAAGAACATTACATCTCTGGCCCGACCATTATTTATGTATTCTGAGCTGAAAATGGCTGTAATTATCTTGGTTGCACAAAACCTTGCTACCGTTGGTTACAAATTCAGAGCACAGGTACAGACAGTTGACTGCGCCAGGAATCAGACAGTGTTCAGTGCTTTATTTCAAGGCTGAGGTTCACCTGATGAATCCCGGCGAAGCTGCATATTTAGAGGGTCTATATAGGAGATGCTTTTGAACGGTGGAGACGGTTGAAAGCGGAGAAGAATTTGAAATCGGATGTCAAAGTGGCTACTCTTCTCCTCGACAGGTAAGCTTTGGCCAAAGGTGGCTAACTAGCATCATAGCTAGACGGGGGTGGACATTTCCAATACTTTCACCTGTTATTCATTTTCGATCATACATTGTAGCCCATGTGCAGGTGGGTCATCGACCCGGCTGATTTTTTTGAGAGACAAATGTTAGCAGCATGGCAGCAGCATTAGCAGTGTCCCGGTACATAGCATTAGCAGCCGGCTTCACAGCTGTATCCCGGCAGCAGCGTTAGCAGCAGAGAAGCCGGACTTGCACAAACGGTCTGCTGGAAAACCGAAGATCAAGGACACAACGACGTGGCCCTGCCACGGCAGCCGCCCGTGGGCAAACAAATCCGTCTCCAGCGTCTCACGGCAGTATTTTGAATTTGAGTGCAGTAACCGTTTTGGCCACTTTAAAAACCCTGCTACCTCCACTCTGTGCACAGTATTCCTATGCTGATATATTACATGACCCCCTCTGTGTGGTATATATACAGTAGTCTACACAGTAAAGTCCGTAGCAGATAAATAAATAAATAAATAAACAGGTACAAAGTAGTAGCAATCTGCTGCTGGTCGCTGCACGAGCATGCGCCCTACATGATTAGAAGGAATATGTCACCCTGTGCAACAGTGTGGCTAACTGATGGGTTTTTAATTAGTTTTGGACAAAAGTGGAGCTTTACGGCACAGAAGAAAAAGACATAAAAGGCTTTGGTTCATTATTGGTTTTGGTCTTCTCATGGGTAATGTGTCACTCTGTTGCACTGGTGACAAGTTTGTTCAAAGGAAGGAACTGACAGATAGATGAACACATGGCTGGTTTTGTCTTTTTATCTGCTTTATTGCCAATAAAAGAACATTGAACACTGGAAACCTTTAAAGCTGGAGTTTAATATAAGGACTCTTCAAGACAGAGTCTCAAGATCACATATTGCCACTTCATGGCTCTTATGATGTCGGCTGATATTGTGCTTTAGCAGTGCATATTCCCCTATTCCCAAACAAAGTTACGATTAATTAAAATACCCCAAACCAAGTAGCGCACAGTGAGACTTTAGTGGACCCTTGGTGCAGTTGCCTGCTTGGATGGCAATCCAGCCAAGGTAATTATGCAAAATGATGATGAGTCGTAAGTGTCAGAAATCTTAATTTATTACTCACTAAATAGGAAGCTATTGAGTGTTTATTATGGGGAGAAGAGGGAATGAGTCATTGAGGGAGCAGAAATTGCCTCGACAACTTATACGCTACTGCAGACACAAACAAAACAATTAAAGTCATATTACGTTGATTACTCCTGTGTGTCTTAAGTAACCAAACTTAACTAGATCATCATCCTGGCAGCAAAACTTAGTGTCATGGAATATTTAAAAAAACAGCATTTTATTCACCGACACTGATGCTTTGAATATGCACAATTACAGCTTGGTTAATTCTAATTTACTGCTAATTAAGACTACTTTATCACCCAAAAAGAGAAGGCGCTGTATACTATATGGAAGATATTTGGATTTTTAACTACTGATGACATTGTAACAAGACTCTATATACTTTTCTTCTAATTAAAACCCTGTGTTATCAAAGTGTGAGACAACTTATGTTTTCTCTCTCTTACTGCTGCATCAATAACCATGAGCTGAGATTTCAGAGGGGCTTTTAAAATAAAAGGTAACAGTAAGTATAATAATTAGTTCCCTTCATTGGCAGTCAGTGTAAAGAAGCTCAAACTGTGTTAAATGGTTTTACTCATTCTGTGAGATCCTAACTACTGCATGCTGAACCAAACTTAGGAGCTTTGCCTGAGGCTCATGGAAAAGGTGTTACAATAATCCACGTGAGATAAAAACAAGTCGATGACCTTAGCTAAATCTACAGGTGATTAAAATCCTTTTGGCATTTCAATACTGAAATATCAACTTCATCACACAAGTACTGGCACAGGTGCCTCAATAGGGTTGAATTAGCTAATTAAGACAGTTATTTATAAATGCATTATGGCTAAAATGGTGGGACCATTTTGACAATAATTATCAGAGTGCATTATCCACAGTTTAAACTTTCTGCTGAGATAAATCCACAGTTTTCAAAGGCCTGCAAATCTCTTGCAAACACTTGTTAAATCATCTGAAGGTTTGTCTTTAAAAAAAAAAAGTATTCTCATACAAGTGTTTGTATGGTATCTTACAAAAAGTCATACATATAGGTTTATATGATATCTTGAGAAATACCTGCTGGTTAGGTTTGGTTTGGGAAAAGAATCACGTCATGTGTACAACAACACTGACTTCTGGTTTAATACGGGACACAAACTGTGGTCTCTTGAGTCAGAGTCCTGTGTTTGTTTGACCCATCCACCATCTCGTCTTTTATTTTGAAAGAGACTGCATCCAAACTTGACGAGTCAGAGTGAGAATGTGTTGTTTATGCGGACTTTCTTGCTCTTTCTACAACGTCTGACCTGACCTCCTCCTTTGCTTCCATCATTGGAGGGAGGACAGCCTTAGATCTGTCATGATAATTACACTATCGACACTATCATTGTGCTGACCTCAATACTGTCTGTTGTGTTTAGATGCTTTGTTTACATAAGAATGTCACCAATAATTTAGCCAACATGATGCCAGAATGAACAGCATGGTTTTCTAGGTCATTAAAACCTTTTTCTCTCCACCCTGCTTCGCCTACTTAGGAAAGTCTGAAGAAAAACGAAACAACACTTGCAAGACGACACATCGTAGGTTACCAGAAACCTGCAGCTGCACTTTAAGAGTAGGAGAGACACAGTCCTGATAGTTGGCAACAATAGTGGGCTTATTTGTAGTTTTACCCTCAGTTAACTTCATCCTCCACTCCATAACAACCTCTAGCAAACTGCTCGGTTTCAAGGCCGTCCATCACCAGCAGCAGCACATGGGCTGGATTACAGAGGTAACTTTAATGTTCCAGGTGCTTTGCTATCTTGTCCTATTAAACTGAAGATGAAATATTGAACAACATGACTGGTTTGTTTGATTTTTAACTTAGCCAGGACATGACACTGCAATTGACCCTTTGCCCCCAGTACAATACAATTTTGTCCATTATCATGATACAGTGATTCTGAGATACTCTATTCATCACAAAACAATTTGATCTATGATATATCATGTATGACAGGTGATGTTTGGCTGCTTGTTAGACTTTACAAAGCTCTGCAGCGGATATCTTGTCATCTTGAGGCGATGTAGCTTCTCAAAAAAAACAACTTTAGGGAAGAGGAACCTGCGGCTCGTCTGTTGCTTTTATGTTTCTCCATGCCAGCATGCCTTTCAATGGCCACATCACAACGACAAAGTGTACAATATGCATACAAGTCGTCTTTGCTACTTTTGCTGACAAATGTGTGCTCTTTTGACCATTCGGCATTGAACGAGGTCTGTCTTTTTGGCATGTTAACATTCTGTTTTCCCAGTCTTTTGTTAGACTGAAAGTCTGACAGCATTGGACGATATGCTGCGTTACGTTCAAGTGCAACTCCAAAAAGGACGACAAATAAGCATCTGGCTTGTGGCTGCGCCGGATGCCGGACAGGGCATTCAAATTCCGGACTGTCCAGCCTAAATCCAGATGTATGGCCACCCTACCTGCTGTACAGGAACCAGTGAAGGGAAGCAAGGAAACTTTGCTGATATTCAACCAGCTGTGTGTCAACGCATTGTGCGCAGATGAATGTTATTTGACTTCCTCTGCAGCTGCCAGTCTGGGTGCTGGGAGCAGCACGGGGGTGAAGCTACATATCAGTGGTGGCGGAGACGTGCAATGCAAACATTTCCCTCTGGTGTCTGGGCTGTTTGAGGAGGGAAAATGCAGTCAGCTCCGTTTGATGTTTGTACCTAATCCACCTGAAGTGAACAAGAAAATCAGTGTGACTTGAGAACCATAACTATTGAGCAGAGGCCTGAAAATCAAGCCAAGGCTGGATTATCCGTTCCCAGTTCTACATCCAGTGAGTCTGACTCTTGTGGGGCTTTTTTTTTTTTGTTTTTTGCAGTGCAGTGCTTTTTCTGATTTGTATGTTTGCATTTTAAAGGGAGGGCATAACTTTACCTCAAGTTAGATTTGATTAAATTAGATTCCTTTTTTTGGCCTTTTCAGCACAAATGTCACCGCATATAAATTTTGCAAACTGCTGGCTGCCCTGCATGTTTGTTTTGGTACAAGAACGAACACACACACACACACACACACACACACACACACACACACACACACACACACACACACACACACACACACACACACACACACACACACAAAAGATTGGTCTTCTTGCAGGGTAGTCTTCAACAACACCTCCAGTTATTTTGGAGCAGTGTGTTGTCTAGTGTATTTACTCAGTCATAAGGTATATGCTCCTTCCTGACTGTCAAACACTAAAAAATCTGCAAGGTAGTGGAAATAATTTGTATGTGTCAAGTGTTTGTAGCTTCCAGCTCGTCTCCAGGTTGGTCCCAAGCTTAAGCTGCAGAATAAAAAAGTTCTTTCTGTCGTAAAATGTTCTTAACTCAAGGTTAACTCTTTATCTTCTTCTGGAGCTTTGACTTTATCTTTTTTAGCACTGTGATTTAGGGGTTGTTGTGGAATAAAAAGACTCACAAAGGTTTAGTTGCAAGAAAGCCAAAGAATTGGTACGTCATGAGAATTTATAGTGTCCGGCAAACAAGCAGTATCCGTTGACACGCCTGCAAGCTTTATTAAACGGTGTTTCCTGTCACTTAAGCTGCTGTTTACTGTTATTTCTATAACCAGTTCTAGGAACAATTGCTTCTCCTCACCTACTCAAATTTTGTCAGAGTCAAATAACTGGCTCATGATGATGTGGGATATATACAAATTTTGGTGCATTCCTTTCCGTGGGGATACATATTAACAGTGCAGCCTTACACAAGGCCGCTACAGCTGGCGGCGCAATCAGGAGTTGAAGTGTCTGGCAGCTTTGCTGGAGAGTAGACTGAGGCGTCAGCGCCCTGCCTCCACAGTCCTCCCATCCTGTATCTTCAGAACAGTTCGTCCGTGAAGGAGAGAAGTAGCCAAAGACCTGCACACCAAACCCAGAGGCCGTGGGCGAGGCCTACGAGTGTAAGAGGCTTCGGTATGCTGAGCTGGCAGCTGACGCTGACCAACGGGGCTGGAAAGCCACGGTTCGCCCTGTTGAGGTTGGCTGCAGAGGCTTCGTGGGCAGGTCAGCTGCCAGTCTCCTCAAGGACACGGGAATCAGAGGCCAGGCCCAGCGTCAAGCCATCAAAGCCCTGTCCAGTGCTGCTGAAAGGGCGTCAGTGGCTCTGGATCAGGAGGGAAAAACAACATCTGGGCCCCGAAATGACACCTAAGGGCAAGTCAACATCAAGGGGTGTGATGAAGGAGCTAAAGCAGAGGGAATCACACCTGGGACGCTGGTTGTTGCTGTTGAATCCTCTGGAGGTGTTGTAGGGCCTATTCAATGACACACCTATGAAGGAGGACGCCAACCTGACGACCCCAAAGAAATCTTAGCTCCTTCAACCACCCATACCTGTGATGACATCATCATCCCCACCCACGCCATGCAGAGTCCGTGGGACTGTGGATGACAACATCATATCCTGTGTTTGTAAAACTGAGCATGAGAACGGCTCTCACATTATAAAAGGTCTTAGGTTCGTTATAAAGAAGAAAAGTGATCAGTTTATTTACCAAGTAAGTATTATGCACATATAGAGAATCTGTCATCTAACCCAATTTCCATTTTACCCATCCTAAATGTCACAAGCAATGAACTGTTATTGTGTGGGAGGTAACTGGAAAACCCAGTGATCCTTAATCACATTCTGTGACTGTCTTTTAAACTGATGGAAAAATAAAGTTTGTTTTTATGTCAAAAGTTTAAAAAGTCACATTTTTCAATTATTCCAGCTGGGTCTCGGGCAGGAGAGGAGATGAAGTCTGACACTCTTCTTCTTCTTACGAATGAAAACAGCTCTTCTGAGGAGGCGTCACTAATTCCAACAGTGAGGAGGATTAACAGCGGCAACGGGTGAAGCCCTCGTGGAGAGGAATGTGAAATGGAAAAAGCAGTCTCCCAGTGCACCTCCATACATAATTGGCAGTAGCAGGAGCAGGTAATGATTACTAATACGGATGCTCCAATCAGGTTAGAGCTGACCCCCAGAGCTTTTTTTTTTCAATCAGTCAGGAAATCAATGATGTACTCACCCACTGAGATGATACATTCTACCCAGACTCTGTGCTAATAACGATACATCATGAGAAAGTGCATGGTGAGCATATATTGTAAACTTTAATGTACTGTGGCCATAAAACACAGCTGCGTCTGAAAAATCTCTGCATGTGTAAATCAACACAGTGTTTGTGTGTGTGTGTGTCTGTGTGTGCGTTTTTGTGTGGCGACTGTGAAACTTCATCACCTTCAGTCAACATGTTTGCAGGAAAATTCGTTCAATTTGTCAGAAGCTGTCAGTGCCAGATGAAATGCTGCAATCTGACATGTTACGCTGACTGCTGCAAATGGATTTATGGTGTGTGTGTGTGTGTAAGTGAAGGAGAGAAACAGCTTTACAGACTTAATAATTCAAGTGTTTATGAACATTCATGCTGATCAAAAAGTTTAATGGCATTTCAGTCAGTCAATGGCAAATACTTTAAATTACAATCCCTGATTTCATTATGCGGTAACACCCCCCAAACTCCAAAACTGACACTGGATGATTGGAATCCACACAATGGACACATCTTAAAGGGATAGTACACCCAAAAATGTAAATTTACCCATTACATCACATCTCTTGCGTAATGGCTGACGGCGCCCCAGACTAACGTCCAAGAACACAAAATTGAAACCACAAAATTTCTCCAACATGCTCATCCGTAGTGATCCAAGTGTCCTGAAGCCCCGACATAAAAAGTTCGAAAAATGTCATTTGAGCTCTGTTTTTAGCCTCACTGTAGCCTGTAGCTCTGACTGCTTCTCTGTGCTCCGCGCTCACGTGACATATGTCACCCTATGAACATGTTTGGGATGCTCTGGATCGGCATGTACAACAGGGTGTTTCAGTGCTGCTAATAATCAATAACTTCACACAGCTACTAGAGGAGTGGGCCATCACTCTGCAATCCACAGTCAATAACCTGATCGACTCTATTAGAAGGAGATGTGTAGCACTGCATGAGGCAAATGGTGGTCACACCACATACTGACAGATTCTTTGGGGTATCTGTGACCAAATTTACATTTCTGTAGTGCCGTGTGGAATCCTAACAAATGTCTTTTTTTCAAGATAAGACTGCACATTATAAATAATAATAATTTTGTTGTGACAATCGCAAGGCGCACCTGTGTAGTAATGATGCTGTTTAATCAGCATCTTGATATCACACCTGTCACAGCTGTCAGGTGGATGGATGATCTTCATGCTCACATGAATTTTAACAAATCTCTTAGCAAAATTTGACAGAAATATATCTATTGAGTGCATATAAAACGTCTTAGATCTGTAACTTAAACCTCCGACAGCAACACAGCTGTGCTCCATTGACTCTAATGCAGTCTTACAGATTTCCTTCATTTTCAGGCTGGTTTTGTGGATTTGGAGCTAAATGTTGTGCTTCCCTGTTCCAAAACCAAAATCAGACCCTGAAAAGTGTAGGGTTAGCTAGCTACTGAAGATATAGCCTACTGAATGTGTACACATGCTGCTTTTGCTTTTTAATGATTATAACAGGGAAACAAAGAGCGACCCTGCTGTACAGGAACCAGTGAACCTTTGCGGATATTCAACCAGCTGTGTTTCATTGCATTGTGTCAGATGAACGTTGTTTGACTTTGCTGTTCATAGTTCACACTGGTCTTTACATGATCCCTTGCTAACATTCTTCCAGTGGATGATCCACTGTCCTGTGCAAAATTACATTCCTAAGTAACTTTGGAAAATATCCACTTTAGCATTAGAAAGGAATCTTTTAATGACATAATGAAGGGGAGGGTTAATGGAGGCTTTTTAATTCTCCATGTGGCCATTAGTAAAGGAAAAAATGGCTCCTTTTCAGTTTCTTTTTTTAAATCTTCTTCAGCATCATCCCTCCCTGTCTCCCTCCCACTCATCTACAGTGGACAATGGCATTGAGCTTAACTACAGCTTGTCTCTTGACATTCCCATTTCATTTTGCATCTAATGATTTCACTTGTGATATAAACGCTGAGTCTATTAGGGTGAATATGTGAACTGTGAGATGAGGCCAGTCAGGCCTCATGATGGTTGAGTCCACCGGGTTCAGAGAGGGATTCTTTCATTCTTTCTCTGGTCTTTGAGATAAACTGCCTGCAGACACGCTAAATGGATTTATTTCTAAACCATCCGATAGCCGATGGTTGTCAGTTACAAGTGTATGAATAAGAGCTTGTAGTTTGTGATAGTGTGGCGCTGTATCCAGTGTGGATGGCTGCCCAGAGATTAAAGTCTCCCGGAGGTGTTGAACATACAGTCCGGAGCAGTTATTTTATCTGTCACAGACAAGAGGTGCTATATTTTTTAATTTTCTCTGTAAGATAACTCCAGACAATATCCGCAGAGAACAGAGTGTCATGCAAAGAGAATTTCTTCCCTCACTTCTGTGAAATGTTACTGAATAGAAATAGTAACAAAACCAAGGATAATCAGATTTACCTGCGAGCTCTTACCCCCAGGTGTTGTTGGGTCTCATTTGATCCTCATTTTAGATGTTTCCTTCATTATTTCCCCAGAAATATTTTGTGTGTGTTTGAGGCAACATATTGTCACTTTGCTGGAAAGAAATATAAAGTTATTTTGTTCTAGTTTTGTACTTTGGTGATGGTACATCATTGTTAGCTGTTGTCCAAAGGGCTCTAGTTAAGCTGACGTTAACTTCTGGAGCTTAGCTTCATTAACTTATCTGTAATGGCAGAGATAACAAAGGTTGGCAAACGTTATGCTGAATGATTCAGTGTAAATACTGTAGCACCAAACTAACGCAGAGACACTCTTGGTAAAGATGGTAAAAAAGGCCGTTATCCTTTTCTCATATTCTGAGCCAAAAACCTTAACTTCAGTGGCACTTTAACTTGTTGTCTTTGATGGTGACGGCAGCGAGATGCGGTTCACAAGCGTACACTGTGACCTGTAAATGTTGGCTTGTAATTTAAGCTTTTCATCGACCTTCTCAACAATAAAATGATGAATATATCCCTCCAATGCGTCGTTTAGGCCCTTTTGGTTACTTCTCAATGACATCTGATCGTTATGTCTCCAAAAATCATCAATTGCCTCCTGTGAAATGCCGTGTACTGTGACACCTGCCATAGCGCCGCTCACTGAGTGTTGATAGTTTGTACAGTGAGTGGAGGGGGCGTGGCTTAGCCATAGGTCAATTGGCAAATTCAGGGCGCCCTATTCAAACTGCTCTGGCCTGCCTACTGTTGCTGCTTCCTCTGCAAGCTGCTTTGCAACCTGCCTCCACTCCAGCTCCTCCTTTTCATGTTGTATCTGACTCATCAATGTCATTTCTGTTTGTTGTTGATGCTGCTCTGTTCTGCTCCTAGGGGGGACTTTGCTGCTGCTCTTCCTGCCTTAGGCTTTCCTAAATTGTGAGGTGAGCTCTCCAGAACAGAGCCGCTAAATATAGTACTGCAAATGACAAAAAAGTTTTCTTTGACTTAAGTGTTCCTGAATGAAATTAAATAATACATTTCAGGTTGGGTTACAATGCAGTTTAACATTGCATTTCAGTGTTTTCTTTATTCCCATTATTCTGGAGGGAAGAAAGTTGTGGGTCATCGGGCACATCATGGAAGGATATGCCTAATCAGAGGCACATGATAGGCACAGTCATTACCATCCATAATTATTCAAAATATGAACAATTATATGATCTGAAATTATGCCTAAATGTTGTTATTGTTTGGTCATATTACTCATAACACTTCAACCACTACCATTCAAGTGTTGAAGGTTTTATCTCGTACAGAGAAAGATGGACAGCCCATGGTTGGCTAACTGGCAGTCAGGCCATTGGGGAGCTTGTCTTTTGTCTCAGCATCCACAGGGCCACTCATGTGGTCTGTCAAAGCTGCCTCTATCAGCATGGACAGCCACACACAGGCCAAAGTAAAACCCTGTGTAAGTGTGATAAGGTGGGCAGCTAAACGTAAGCTGCCGGGTAAGCCCCGTCATTGTATCCACATGCAGTCTACTGTAAACGATGAGGACTATCTGCTTTTGATTTCAATCCTCACAGAGGTTAGCTCCATGGATTAAAGCAATCTTTCGTCAGGCAGTCACGTACTGCTGGTTGAGGCCTGCAATGGATGTGAACTGGCAGGCACAGGCTTTCTGTAGTCATGACAACCTCGGTTGAGCCCATGGATAATGATGTGCAGCAGTTTAAATATCTAAATACGATATATACTAGCATAGACCATTTTCTTGAAGCACCTGAACCTAAATAGGATGCAGCATAGATTCATATACATATAATTTTTGGGACATCTTTGCATAATTCAAATGTGTTTAAGTGCAGCTGAGAGTGAATTGTATTTTTTTGTACATACAATATGACTGTCTTTTTAATGTTTCTGTTGTTTTACACGGAGACTTCCTGTAAGTTCTGACATTTTATGGGTATAGGCAAACCCACAAGCGAGTGATTACAGCGAGTTCAGGCATGTCTGTAACAACAGTAGGACAGAGAAGGCTGTGAGCAGAGTCGAGCTCTCTCGCACTAGGAAACGTTGGGAAAATGACATTAGAAGAAAGCAGACATTTTTCTTGGAATATGATAACCAGCCCCAACACATGTCTCCCTTTTCCAGTGAGACAGATGAAAGAAATATAAGTGAGCGATTCCTTTGAGTTAGAGAAGGCAGTGGAGCAGTGGCTAGCCTCGAGCTGATATCAGGACTCCGGGTCGCTGGGCTATTTAAAAGGCAGTAGCCATCATTATCTTTTGCTAATGGTTACCTAACCCTCCACAACCCAGCCAGCCTATTCTCATTCTCAGATGAGGCTCTTCCCTGTGAAACAGATGCCCAAGGCACCCTTTAGTGTCATTATGAGACGCAGGGGGCATTCAGTTGATTCAAACATAAACCCATCTGCAGGAATATTTAACGCTTTGTGCAACCGACGTAGTTCTAAAAGCAAGAAAGACTGTTCAGGGCGGGTGGGACTGCAGACTGTATGATGACGGCGCCTACTCAATTGCTATGACATACAATGCAATAACTTCCATAGTGAGTGTGCAAGGATGCTGCACGGGTTATTACCTCTCCAACTGTGAAGCACCACATCGAGGGTCACATATCAAATAACCTTATGTTTTGTGGGCACTATATACTGCGGTGTGTCTGTGTTTGCTAGCTGTAACAGCTATTTCCTTCCACGCTTCATCCTTATTTACGCAATCATAGTAAGAGCTGAAGGACACTTTATACAGGCAAGACTTGCTGGCTCAATCCCGGGTGGGGGAGCCCTTCTGTGCGGAGTTTGCATGTTCTCCCCGTGTCTGCGTGGGTTTCCTCCAGGTGCTCCAGCTTCCTCCCACAGTCCAAAGACATGCAGGTTAACTGGTGACTCTAAATTGTCCGTAGGTGTGAATGTGAGTGTGAATGGTTGTCTGTCTCTATGTGTCAGCCCGATGATAGTCTGGTCCCTGCCTCTTGCCCAATGTTCACATGTTGTTGTGTCTGTTAAAACTCTTCGTTCTTTCATTCAGTGACTAAAATATCAACAACAAATCTACAAACCACTTCTTCATTTCCATGTCTTCATTGCTTAGAATGAAGAGAAGTCAATAAAAAAAGAATGTCTTGGACTCATCACAGTCAACCTTGATACTGCAAGTATAATTAGTTTCTAATTAAAATACTCATACAGAAGGAACAGTGGAGCGAATGCACTGCAGTTGAAGCCGTCTCTCTCCCTCTGGCACAAGTATGAAAGCTCTCAAATTCAACCAGACTCCAAAACCATAAATGCTCGAGTTGAGACCAAAACTGGTCGAGTACACAACAAATGTTCCAAGTTTAATCAGTATAGATCTTATTTTGTCTCAATTACGTCGTGTTGACAAGCACTGACTGGTGTGATGGCTCACATGGCCCCACAGAGGGTTCAAGTGTTCAGTAAACTGTGAACTCAAAAGCATTGGCTTGCATGACATAGAAGTTTAAAGTAAAGGTTTAAGTATATGTGTTATAAAGCCTGACCCTGGGGCTTCACAAATCCATCATCGGGTCGCTCGTTCAGATGCAAGAGAAGTTCTTGTGAAAGTGCGCCAGTAACCTTGGGAGAGATTAATGGCTCATGTCAGTGGTTGTGATAAACAGTACAATAAGGATGAGGACATCACCAACACCAACCTTCACCAACCTTGCTGTATATCCAGCAACTCTTCCTACTTTTATCTCTGCAGAGTTCCCTGATATTATTCTTAATATATGCTGCTCTTGTTGTGTTGTAATTGCTACTCTCTTGATCTTACATCATATTAAAATGCACTGTATATATAGAAGGCTGGATGCATTTACCAGTTAATACGAGGAAGTCGCTGAGAGAATATGAAAACTGCTACAGAGACAGCCTGAATCTCTTTGTATACGCTCTACTGTATTATTATTCTTCACACATACATCGGGCATACATTATTCATTACTCTCTGCCTTTTTCTAATCCTAACACTACCCTTCTTTGCTAATACTCCTCTCTTCGCGCCCACACCGCTATTCTTTAAAAACTCTACACAGTGGAAAGAACATAAAGTCAGACAAACTGCATGTTACTGATCGCTTGTTTACAAGCTCTGGTGTGTGGTATTGTCCCTGAAGATCACACGTAAATACCTGTAGCTAATGACAGTCTCTAAAAGGCATTTAGACTCAGGGACCCGTTCTTCATCCACTTCCATTACCTCATTCTTCACCCTCTTCCAAACAATAATGTCTGTGTGCTGTCTCACAGCTCGAGCTGCTTAAAGCCAGCTCCGCAGCCACGTGTCCACAGATATCTGCTTCGGTCCGTGTGACAAAATGTGGTCATTCCTGAGGCAGACATCTGCTGCAGCCCAAAATTTATGACTGCCCTCAGAAGAATCACCACTTACTCGGCGAGGTGGCGATTGTTGTCAAAATTGAATTGAACAGATGGAAAGACAGATTTGTGTATTTTGCTCTTTTGGTGGAGTCTGCCTGGAGAGAAGTACAGTTAACCCAAGAGTGTTAAAAAGCAAACAAAATCAAGGAACTACACATCAAGCCAAATGTGGAGGTTATGGGGGAACACTTACAAAACAAACACACATCCAGTATTCATCCTGCAAAAAAGAGCAATTCGAATCATTAACAAAACCACATACAGAGAACCTACAAATTCACTTTTTATCAAATTAAAAACACTAAAATTCCAAGATCTAGTTGATTATAAAATTATTCAAGTCATGCACCAAGCAATAACTAATCAATTACCTGTCAGTGTCCAAGAGTTGTTCCAACTGAGAGAAAGTAAACATAATATCAGAGGAATCCACATATTCAAGAAACCACCAATCAGAACAACTGCAAAACTTCACTGTCTTACAACCAAGGGTATAAACTTATGGAACGGCAGTAACACAAAGATAAAAACATGTGAAACCTTAACTAAACTAAAAAAGTATTCAGAAATAAAGTATTGTGCAAATATGAGATGGAACAGTCATTTTTGTTTTGTTAATTGCGTTTTGTCTTGCTGGAGGGTTTGAAAATTCTGGTGTATTTGTCTGTTATTGTATATCTTGAAAATTGAACTTTAAGGGTTTTTTTTTTGTATTTTTTTTTTAACTTGAATTGCACACATAAAATATAAGGGGTTAGGACTAGAAAAGTTTTTTACTTCTTCTTACCACTTTTGAACATGACCAATATAACTTACGTTGTTTATTATTTGAGGCACGGTATGAGATCGCTGCTTGTTGTTGCGATATTTCGGCTGCGCTTTGGAAAGCAGAGCTAAATGGTAAACAAACATGGCACCACACCGGTAAGGTAAGACAACACGTTTACATGTCGTTTTCTATATGTTCTCTGACATTTCTCCTTACGATATGAGGCGGTCTTTGTGGAAAAAAAGCTTGTTTAGTGGACTAACTTTGCACTTGAAGTGTGCCCGCAGGCTAACGGCTAACATGCTAACTATTATTTTCATGTCACTAGTCACTTGAAACAAATGTAGGACAATAGGAGACAGGTTGAAATAAACTGAAATTTCCTTTTAATGGAGGACCAAATTAAAGAAGCTGCTAAACCGTGCACGACGACAGAGACATTTTAAACGGGCAATGCTCGCTTGATTTCGGCACCCCCAGGGCATGGATACTAATGACGTCAGATTCTGGGTGAGTCGTTGATCTCTACTGATTGGTTAGGGTAAAATCAAATTCCCTCCCCCTTGTAAATCGCCTTCAATGGAGGCGAAGTCAGACTGAAGGTTCTGGGAGCTTCAGTCTGACACTCAGGCTACTCTCCCAGGGAAGTTAACCTAATATACTACTTGCCAAACATGTGTTAAGGGAAACTGCTGCTTGTTCAGTGGCAATATTTTTTCAAGTGAGAGAAGTGCTGTGGTTTTGCTTTGTGATCAAGGTGTAAGGAGGCCATCAGGATGGACAGTGGGCTTAAAAAGCACAGGACTTTGACACCAGAGTCCAAGATATGGTTGGGTTTAAATAATACTCATCTCAAATATTCTTGTATTTGCAATTTTGTAGTGTATGCAATTCCTAGGACAGAGGATTATTCGTCAGGTCGAGTCATGACGATAGCAGCAGCAGCAGCAGCAGAGTATCCTGCATATCAGAATACATATTGAACTTTTCCTTGCATTTTAAAGTGGCCAGTTCCTGGTTATTCTACAGGGAGGCTTCTCCTCTGTTGTGGATAAAGCAATCAGGATAATTGATAAGTGGCTGCTAGGAAAGAGACCTCCGTAATTAAACTGAAACTCGTCATCTCTTTCTCCGGAGCACTCTGTGGCCATGGTGCTGCCAGTCTCCATGGCGACTGCAAGATGCTGGTCTGAATTTGCAGAGGAGATGCAGAGTTGGATGTTTAATTTTCTGATAGTGGTGGATAGCACACTCTGGGACTCTGAGCAGCCTTGGGCCATCTCGTGTGTGTTTATCTGAGCGCCAGTAGAAATGCACTTTGCAATCCAATGTCATGAAGGACTATTCTGAAGCATTCTCCGCCATATAAATTGAATCATGCAAGATGGATTATTCCATTATGAGCTCAATAATTTCCAAGAAAATATTACGCAATTGAATTTCCTTGTTTCAAGGACACAAAAACACCACTTTTCAGAAAAGGACCTTGTGCAGTTTTCTCTCAGCTTCATTTTATTTTATTTTTGCCAACAATTTTAGTTTGGCTTTAAACACAGCTGCTGCATTAGAAATAGCATGTACCACAGATTCACCAGAAGAAGCTTAAAAGATCATGTTTACACTGCAAAAGAACGCATTTTGAGTGAAGAATGATGAGCACAACTGCCTCACACACTGCACTGCAGTGAGGGGTTATACAACACAGTGGCATCTTACACAATATTCACACAGGCTTTTCAGTGTTTTGTTCACAGTGTTAAGCATTTTATCCCAAATTTAACAAAAAATGGCAAAATAACATTAATGCAAGGCAAATTACAAAGGTACAAAAATGAGACCTGAACAAAGAAGGAAGATTAAAGGGGCAATCAGTGATGTGAACGCTTCAGTAACAATGACTAAAAATCAATTGGAGCTCTGATCAGTAAACATGACAGCAGCCTGCGCTCTGCTGTCTCATCTCGCTTGTTAGGCTCTCCCACCTTTCCCTCCAATTTCCTTATATCCCTCACACCTTAGAAACTGTCTCACAGTGTCGTTTCACCAAACCACAGTTAATCAGCAGAACATGACAAACCTGCCAAACAGTGAAACACTTAGCTGCCGGAGATCACATTGAATGTTGATGAACTGTTCATTAAAAAACAAGACCTGCAGGGCGTCATGTCTTAGTGGTTACAGCAGGTGCCCCATGTGCAGAGGCTCAGCCCTTTGCTGCGTCATTCCCCAAAAAACAAAACCCGTGACAAACCATGACATCTTGGAACACATCTTTTTTACACGACACATTTTGGTGTAAAATCTCTTTAGAGTCCAAAAAAGCCCCAGAAAAGTGATACCGTCAAATCGATCTAAATGTTTGGTTAGTCTTAGTGATGCTGTGACCATTGGCGAGGGGAATAGTGGGTCAACTATAGTTACCATTATGCCAGCTCAACCTTTTAGCTTGTCTGTAAAGATTCTCAGTCATCCAGGTCGTGGTAATCATATGTGCTATATCGTAGGAAACTGGACTTGCTTGCTTTTCTTGAAGACATTCTAGCAGAGCTGAAGAAGCTTCTTGGATGAGAGGCGAAACGTCTTCAATAAACGCAAGCAAGTCCGGTTGCCTACGATATAGCACTTACGAACTTTTTAGCTTGTTAACTTTGCATGGTTGCAAGGGACAATACATTCATATTTTATTCAAAAGGTATGTACAGTTGACTCCTGTCTCGTAACTGCCAGGATTATTTAGTAGGCAACAAAAGCACTTTAAAGTTAGACAAAGATCGTGGCCCACAATATTTCTTGAAATTCAAGTAGGTTTTGAACGCACCAAACAGAAACAAGACAGAAAGTCATAATGCACATGGTTTGTGATGATGCCTTTCTGTCTGCCAAAGGACAAACTGATGTCTCATACTTGTCAAAGCTTTTCTGACATGACTCATTTTTTAGTATTTTGAGTATTTTTCCTCAAACTGTCTCAACATTCAATATTTATGAATTTAAATCTGTCTAGTTTTGATGACAATTGTGTTGTCTAGCATTTGTTATCTTTGTCAAATGTTTGCTTTGATGTTTCTAGCAGCCAGGGTGGCAAGTGCCATTGGTGGTTGAGTGGGGTTAATTGTAATGCTTTGTTACAGTTGATATTGATGTCATCAAAATTGTGTCCAGCTTAGCAACAAGAAAATACATTTTTTTCTAAGTGTTTTATGTTCAGTTCAAATGTCTATGTACAGTATACTCTATTTACTGTATACTTTGTGCTGTAGTCCAGTGGGTTCATCTTTTGCCTCTCAATCTGGGGGTTTCAGTTCCCTTAATAGTTGCCAAAATAAATGAACCCAACTTGTCAGTTTTGCAGATATGTTCAGTAAGAACTTTGTGGCTTGGCACATTTTATTGCAAACTTTTCCTCGTCATGATTAACAAATAGGACTGCAATTGGGACAGCATTATGTTTCTCTCTAAATGTATTTGCTGTTGCAAATTTGTAAACATGATTTATATACAGGGTTGACTGCTGAAGTTGGTGTTGCTTCTGACTGTCTATGGGTCCGTCCCAATACTCACACTACATACAAACCCTGCAAACAGATGACTAACCTTTCTGCGATAAAGGGGATTTTGCTTTACAGCTTTGCTTAATAAAGCTCATTGTGGTGGTAAAGAGTCAGCCTGGATTTATTCTTGGGGCACCAAGTGCATACGCTTTTTCAAACCCCTTGGCAAAACACTCTTTCTCCAACCTCGTCACATATCGACGTAAACGCACCATGTTGGAACAACACTGCAAATTGGCATTTTTTCCTTCAACAACAAGTGCACATGGTTATGTTTTGCCAACACACACACATGGTTGAGTTCAGGACAAAACAACAGGGCTTGGCTTTACTATCTTACAGGAAGCAAACACCGGCCGCCCAGGTGAAAGTCGGTGGTTGTTGGACCCATCTGCCACCCCTCCTGCCTGCCCTTCTTGGACTTGTGCTGTTTTAACTTCCGTTGTTGTCTTGCTGCATTTTCTCTTAAAGAACAAAGGCGACCAGCTGTGTATCATGCCGAAGTAAAAGGACAGTTTTTTTCGTAAGTGTCTGATGCTGGATGTCACAGACCAAGCGCCGGATTTTGACAACTTCCGAGTGAGACTGAGTTGCCCTTATCAACACCCTTTAGCCTTTTTATGAGACACACTGACATTTCAACTAACTCCAGTGTTAATCCATCCACAGCAATACTTGAGCTTGGCAGTAAATTATGTGATATAAAGAGCAAGAAAGTTTGCGTAGGATGAATGGGTCAAACAAAACAGGACTTTCATCCAGGAGACCACAGTTCATGTCTAGTGTAAAACCAGAAGTCATTGTGGTTTTAATTTTAACCTTACATCACTTATGTACGTCAGGCTGCTCTAATGCACTGTTCATATAATTTCCTGGGGAAAAGTAACGCACCAAAATTTGTACATGTAAGGAGGTAGGCTGGAGTGGCAGATCGGTCACAAAACACGAGACTTTCACCGAGAGACCAGTGTTTGGAAGCGTGTAGACTCTGGGTGAACTTTGTGTCACTCTAGGGTCAAACTGACTGCAGTACCTTTACTTGACTGCACCTAACCGCCATAATTTTGCACTAGGTACGAAAATGTACATTATGTAGGTAATATCATTCGTTGGGCTAATTCGTAGGATATCACACCAACCGTCGTGTGTGCATTTTTGTAGGCTATTATACCAGCCATTGTTTGAGGATACTATGTCCCATATGAAACCAAAAAGTTAGTGTTGTTTCGTAATGTAATGTCATGCAATTCACGTACTGGCATGTCGTATTTACATCATGTTACATTTTGTAACCATCATACTCATTTTTAAAGACTTCTGGGAATTTTTCATGCTTTTATTGATAGTGACAGAGAGCTATGGAAGGAGAGAGAGACATGCAGCAAAGGGGCTGGACTCTGGGCTGCTGCAGTAAATACTCAGCCTTGATTGTATACGCTCAACACTGTGAGCTACAGCGATGCCCAGTTAAATTTGTTTTAATCCAAATGTAAGATCTCTTTTTAAATTCTAACCAAGTAGTTTTGTTGCCTAAACCAAACATCTGTTTCACAACTTAACCTACTCGTTGAAATGCATTCGTGTGGCTTGTGTATCACTTTAAGACGCAGAGGGGCGTGACAATTTGTCAGTAATGGAGCTGCCAGAGAGAACCTGTTTTTGGCGATGATATTGGAAATATTACAGCTTGTTAACGTTTGTTCTTCCATATTTTATGATACAAAAGGTCAGAGGGCAATGCTGATTGGTAAAGCTTGTCATCTCCATCACCCTTGGGGCCACGTTCATTGACCGACATTGATCGGTAACACTTCGATACCCCCAACACCTTGTAATTGTCACTTTGTTTAGTGACGTCTTAAAATATTACTGATTGTTTCTTTTGGACACGACCATGCAGAGACAGTTACAGCAATGGCAACATGTTTAATGTCAAAATCCAACAATTGAAACCATTTGAATTCAAAACATCAGCTGGATTTCATTTACGACTTTGCTTATACATTGAGATGAAACATGACACAGGGAAACATTGTTTAAGTAATCATCCCAGTGTGATAATAAAGTGAAAATCATGCACACACAGCCACACACTTACCCTCATACCCTGAATGCACATTACATTTTTTAAAATCCATTAATTTATCAGAAGTCATTTGCTTTTCTTTATTTGTCAAAATACAATAACTTGTACACCGTTGTTATTCTTTTTTTGGAAAACTAATTCTATACATTTCTGTCACTGTAGCCCGATATAATTTGAATAAGCAAGTAATGGTGACTGAGCGATATCCTGCACACCCGACAAATGCAGCACTTGGTCAAAGCAAAGCAGGTATATACAGTACATATTAAATCACCACTGCAATTGTAAGAAAATATGCGGGAATATATGTGTCTCAAAAACGTCAACCTCCACTTCACACTGAATAGTCAGTATTTATTGTCTTTCTCCGCGTCTCTGTGGGAACCTTTATAGTCAACCCACAGCCAAATTGCTGAATCTGTAAACAGGGCAGAGAGCCGTTTCCAATATAATTTTTCCCCTTTCATTTGAGTCTCATGAGTCAAAAGCATTGTGGCAAAATATTAAGATTCAAAATGTGAAAAGAAAGCAGACAGAATCACAGGCACGCCTCAAAGTCATTTCAACTGTGGGTGAAGACAAAATGAGAAAGCTTTATATTATCTACAAATACACATTAATTGACTTTTTTACTTTCATTTCTTAACTCAACTTCTTTAAATTATGTTCAGTTTGGATGTTTTTTATCTGTTCCCTGTTTTCCACAGTGACTTAACATTTCAACATTCATTAAATATGGTGGTATACTTTGACATGTTTACATGTCAACACATATTTTGCCTTCAGTATATTTCCACATGAGAGCCTATTCTGATAAACTCTTCATCATTACCTTTGACAAGCCTCATTCGGTATGCAAAGTTGAAGTGATCATTAACCTCACGCCATCCATTGATTGACATCTCTAATTTGACTGGTGACAAGATCTGCTGGAGCAAATAAATCACTCAGAATAAATTGCCACTCAGTATGTCCCAAATGTGCAACAGATTTTCCATGTGGCAGATGACAGGCTTTATGTTCATTTAAAATGCAGATCAATAATTTCGCTTGTTTGTCGACATCAGGCGTCTCTATGTACCCTGTGATGAAGATGCTCTCAGTGCCAGTTTCAGGGAGTTCATCGACTTTACATTAATTTAACACATTGAAGCCATATGGAGTGTTGTGGCTGCCAACAATGTTCTTCAGTGGCAGGTTTGTCTTTCTTTAGTGATTCTGCTCGGAGGCTTTCTGCAAGCTTGACACCACTCATGAAAGTCAAGTAGGTGAGCAGAAAAAAAAACGTCAGTGGAATCCAAGCTTCAGTGGTTTGATGCCGTTCTGGATATTTCCATCTGAGCACAAAACCCCTGAAACGACTGTAGGCTTGATTATGATTTCATGTCCGTCATGACATTTTCAAATCCACGGGACACTAAGCCTAAATTATTCTTCCAACACAGTTGATGATGTCAGAGTCTAAAGAGGAAAGAAGAAGATCAAGTGTCTACTTTTGCTGTAAACCCCCCCACAAAAATCACACAAAATACCAAACAAGATTCTCCTACTTCTCCAAGAGTGGTTGTTGACCTTGTTGTGCAACAAACTATGTTATAATTCATCATCCAGCTGTCGGTGGGTATCAGTCGTGTGGTTCTGCTCTGTAAGGCTCATTTGTTTTGCAATGATGTTGAAGATAAAAATGTAAATGTTTTCTCTTTGATGTTAATTTGTCACCCTCAAATACTCCTTTATCACCAAATCTTTTGTTTCCATATATATTGGCAGGTGTTCCACAGAAGAAATGACGAAGTTTGAATGGAAAAGCCCAATGTGTCACACTCCTGTCCTTTGTTGCACAACATTCACCCTGTCAGTCTGTTTTATTACACTGCACTCTGATGGATGGTGTCTGAGCGATGCACTCTTTGATAAGATGAAAACCTGAAGGTGTTTCTTTATCCATTTTTGCATCATCAAAAAATCCTGTACTCTTGCGCTCTGATCCTTTTCGGTCCGGCAAATCATGGACTGGGGATGTTCTGTTTCATAATCTTGCTTGAACATTTGGACATACTCTTTGGGCTATCACCCCATCTACTGTCACTGCCTTTGTAAAGTGTCACATTTGAGAAAAGACAAAAGATTCCACTTTGTTATCAGAACTTTAATAGAAAAGTAAGATCAGATCCATTAACTTTAGCTTTTCCTTTGAATGTCCAGTCAGCCAAATTGGAGAGAGTAAGTGGCACGACTCAGTTCACTGAGATTTTTTTCGCTAAGATCTCTTAAAACTCTGTTGTGGAGATCTGAGTAACCTCCGATTGCAGATCTTGCTGGATCCTCCTTGAGCGAGAGCTGTGGGGGACCCAGTCCATGCCTAGTCATGCTGGCTTTTTCCCTGCCTCTGTTGGAGCGCAGACAGACACTGGCTCCCTGGTGGTGTTGCGTCCTCTGGTCAGACTGTGCTGCTCCACGCGGGTCCGACAGGGAAGGCAAAAATCCCTGAAGCACCGCTTAAAATTTTCATCCAAAAATGCATAGAGGACAGGATTGAGGCTGCTGTTGGTGTAGCCCAGGGCGATGCACAGATGCCAGCTCGCTATCACGAAGGGGTTCCTGCTGTCAATCTCCACCATAGTCTTCACAATGATGAAGATGTGGATGGGGGTCCAGCAGATGATGAAGGCAGCAACCACCACCAGGACCATGCGGGTGATTCTGCGCATGTTACGATCTTTCTCCTTGGAGCCTGAGAGCAGACGAACGCTCCGAAGACGCAGGATCATCAGGCCGTAACATATGGTGATGACCATCACAGGAACCACGAAAGCAAAGATGAAGACACAGATCTTTGTCACAGTGTCCCAGTACCAGTCAGGGTCAGGGAACTTCAGGGTGCACATGGTTTTACCTGGAAGGAGCAAAGGTAGAATTAGAAAGAATTTGTGAGTAGGCTTTGGCTGTGTGTGTGCTTTCATAGGTTCAAACCTTCATGACATTTTACATGAAGGTATTTGTTTAAAAAATATATGGATGTGTGCATGTATGAAATTGTCTTCCTTACAATACTGTGTGTGTCTAATCTGCAATTAGCCTAATTAGACAAGTCTTACCAGGTTTAAATACCCTATAGAATAATGAATAGATAGGAAATAAGCACCCTTCCTCCATAGATTCTTGCTGGAAGACTCGATGACACTTACACCGATACTGGTATACCAACAAACCAGTGGGCTGAGCAGAGATAATGTGTGACTGCACACAGTTGGCTGGGTCGACTTTATCATCGGAACTAAGCCTAAAATACTTCCAAACAGGGACAGAGACATTTTTCTTTTTTACTAGTCCTGTAACGTTATCCCCACCACTCGCAGTCGCCATCTTTCTCAGCTCAGCTGCATGATCCAACAGTAGAAATCAAAAGTGGGACAAAGTCACTGTTTTGCACTCAAGTCCCAAGTCAAGTCCCAAATCCTAAATTTTGAGTGTTTGAGTCCCAAACAAGTCAAAACGCGCTTTTCACCAAATGTATTGCCATTTTAAGAGCATTTTATAAACTCAGACTTAACACTCTTGGTGCAAGTTGGAAGTTGTTGCGTCTTCATCTGTAATTTTTTTTATTGACCACCATCAAGTTTTTGTATGCAAACAAACCGCTCCCCTGACTCCCTGTTCCTTCACAGATGGGGGAGCAGATTGAGCCCAATGTGTGCTTGTGGAGAGGAGCAAACCATGGAGCATATTATTGAAGCCTGCCCTCTCCAAAGACTAAAAGGAGGTCTAGTCTCCCTCCACAATATAGATCAAGAGGCTACTGAAAATTGACTTCAGGTATAATTTTTTCCAGCTGCTGCTCAGTAGCATAACATTAGTTCTTCTTGATTCTCTTCTACAACTTGATTGGATGCTTGATCGATTGGTTCAAACAAAGGAGAGTTGACTTGCTGGGAATAAATACTCTAAATGCTCTTCATGCTTTTCCACTTACTCTGAGAATTCACAGTGGATAATTCGGGGTCTTGGGTGGGACGGGATTCATAAGCACCAATTCCTTTGTGTGCCATGTAAGCTCTGATGAAGTTCTTAAGGACCAGAAGCTTGCCAGAATAAATGCCTATTAAACTGATCGAAGCTTGTTGAAGGTCTTTTCTCTCTGGCACTTCAGCAAAGATTCAGTTCTGGAAGACTTGTATGAATACTTTAAACACAGACAAAACACTGAAAGAAAATACCATCTCACCAGTATCCGTAACTTTGGTCACAGCCATGACCATAATGGGCACACCAATCGCAGAGGACAGGACCCAGATGAGCACATTGATCAACTTAGCCTTGACCGGTGTCCGAAACTCCAGCGCCCTGACTGGGTGGCACACGGCGATGTAGCGGTCCACGCTCATCATGGTGAGGGTGAAGATGCTTGTGAACATGTTGTAGTAGTCGATGGCAATAATGAGCTTGCAAAGGACTTCTCCAAACGGCCAGGTATTCATGAGGTATTTGGCGCTCTGAAAGGGCAACGTGCTGGTAGCCAAGGCGTCGGCGAGAGCCAAGTTGAAGATGTAGATGTTTGTGGCCGTCTTCATCTTGGTGTATCTGGTTGTGATCACAGAGAAGAGGAAAAGTGTTTGCAACAAGCAGCAGTGGTAATGAGAGGAAGCTGGGTGTGAAGGCTCTGTTCTGGGATCTGGGGATTTGGAAGTGATATTCAATGTGCAGCGTATTTTTATGGCTTAGATGAATTAATTCCCTCATGCTACAGATGTGCAGTGTAGAGCTGCGAACTCTAATGCAGCTTAGATTTCTTTTCTAAATGAGTGATTTAAGATAATGGTTACAATTGGCTCGTTGGCCTCTGATCAGGCAGCCTACTTGCATGGAAAGCACCAGGGAGTTGTGAAAAGAAAATACTACTGCTATCACTTTGGGGTTCATATATATTGTATGTGCTGGACCATGCTTTTAGCATGAGACTGTGCTTTTTTTCTTTGAGGTTATAAGATGAAGATATGTTTTCTCATGTACTGGAAGAAAAAAATAATGGTCATCAGCACTGAACTAATTTTATTTGGTTCAGCATTGGCTTATTGAGGTCAGAAATTTTCCTGTGGGGCATAAGGCTTATTTTCACAAAGGTTTCTCTCATAACAAAGCTTGCAGGATGCACTCATACTGTATATAAAGCTCAGCGGATTTAGCTTCCTAGGAGATTGGAGGGTTTGGAAATCCTTGCATCCAAATGCAATCCACCTAACATGCATAACAGGCCGCCCAAAGTCACAAAGAAGGGACCAGAAAACTACATTTTTCCAAAAGATATACTGTTTAATACATATTTTAATGCTGTAATAATACATTAAGATAAAGTTGAATGAATGAGGACATTTTAATGGACAAAAAGAGAAGAAAATGAGAAATAATATTCATGTTAGTGGTTCAATCATTGTTGCTGTGGTCCATTAGAATACACCCAGGCTGGATGTCTAAATGGATATGTGAATTGATTTTACTTGTGGTCATTCTTCACACAGCCTGTGTAGACAATAACCTAGGGGTGTTTGTGGTGGCAGTGATTAGAGAGAGCTGCTTATTTGCAGCAAGGTTTTCCATTTACCCAGCACACGAGCACAAATATTGAGTCCTGAGAATCACTTGTATCATTTAGAAATAATATGAGGAAATTGCATGATCCTCTTTCAGCGTTAACACTGAATTAAATGTCATGTTTTTATAAGTTGTTATCGCTCTGGGAAATAGACTCTCAGCTCATGTCATGCTTGTGTGTAGGAGTCCTTCTTCCAGATGCATTGCAAGAATATGCGAGCTGTTGAGTATCTAAGCTGGACATCAGATCATTGAGAATCAAACTGATAACACTTCTGAGAGTTGGCGCACTGATGACTGAACTCTGTTGGCTTCAGTTTGTTGTGTATTCTGGCATCAGCTGAATCAGAAACTAAAATTACAATGACTGCCGTCGAGGAGTCCCATCGGTTGTTTCATTATTTACAGCACTGTCGGCTCCAACATCAGTCTCTTGATGACATCATCACTACTGTCTGTGTCTGGAGAATCTGCCTAATAGTGATTCATATAATGTGCTGTACATTAAAGAAATAACATTTTATATTATATTCAAGTGAGGAGAATAGGCCCTTTGATTACATAGCTGTAAAAGCACAGATGTGATTGATTACATAATTAATGGCTGCATTCCATTCAGGTGTGACGGTTCCAGGAAGCTTCTTTTGTGCATGCTGGATCAAAGACATGGCTTACTTAAAACTCAATATGGATTTATTTCTCTTGAGGCGATGGGGTGATTTTAGGGTTACCTGTGTTGCTCAGTGATTTTAACCCCGTCTGTAACAAAGTCTCAAAGGTTTTTTTTTTGCCCATCGTTCTACTCACTTTCAGGATTTTTGCCAATGGATAGATGGATGGAAACTATACAATGTAAAGGCCTATTTAGGAAACAATATGGCTAGACCCTGTGTAAGATCATAAAATGTGCTGTTGTAATGTCAGCTGCAGGTAGGTAAGACGGTTAGTTCTTTTTTGGGCCTGTTTAAGCCAAATTTTCATTTTCATTTCCTCCAGGTACTCCAGCTTCCTCCCACAGTCCAAAGACATGCAGGTTAATTGGTGACTTTCCTGTAGGTGTGAATGTGAGTGTGAATGGTTGTCTGTCTCTATGTATCAGCCCTGTGATAGTCTGGTGACCCTGCCTCCTGCCTCTCGCCCAGTGTCAGCTGGGATAGGCTCCAGCCCCCCCGCAATCCACAATCCTACTGAGTTATGACTCTGAAATGTAGTATGATTTTTGACTTGTGGCTTCTTCCTTTGGTGTTGTTCTGCTGAATGTCTATCACGCAGTAATTACATTTTGTAACATAGATTAACATGTCAGAGGAGCCAAAGGACTGTTCAATTTGCCGCCTGCTCGCAGCAGCCGTTGCACTTCAACACTGCTCGGTGTGTTTTCAGCATTACAGATCATTTCCTGTAATCACTCAAAATTAAAATGTCATCTGGAATGATGAGTTGGGATCACTGGAGCTGTTGTCTTCATCGACAAGGACAATGTAATAAAATGTTATTCACCTTATGTGTATTTATGCTTATGCACTTTAGGTCATTGTAATGAACTAGCTTATTCTATTGATATATTGGAAGGAGCACAAAAAATAAATGCCCTGTCACCACTGAAAGGTTAGTCAGTTAGCCGCCCACTTCTTCATAACCCAGGCCAGGGAAGTAAGGAGCCCCAGCCAAAGCAGGTAGTGTGCAACCGAGACACCCTGCACACCACATTTCCTGGGTCATCAAGGAGCACGGAAACATGTTGGTGTATCATGCCCAGAGTCGTGTCGTTTCAGTGATCACAGACCCTGAAAAAAACATATGAAGGGACAGGGCGTCAACCAGAACACAGCCGTACCTATGTCCTTAAAACTCAGCTTGCCGAACAAGGCCATGGGACCAAAGTGGGAGGGTCCCTGCCTGCCTGCCTATAGGCTTAGGAGATGCACTCACAAAGCCATCCCGCAAGATGTTTCTCAAAAAGGGCCTTACCAGTCACACCATCCCCAAAGCACACAAATAGCTGCTCAGTTCATCTGATGGGGGCCGAGCTTTGAACATAACATGCTAAACATGGAAGACAAAAAGCATCTAACTGTATTACTATCGACCTGAACAAACTCGTTATGTTCTTGGGAACTAAGGAGGGGTATGGTCTTCACACTCTCTTCAACACAAGCTGCATAGCTGTCTTGAATGACAGTGCCTTCAGAGAAGAGTGCTCCAGAGGCTGAAAGGGATCCTTCACAAGGCGTCAAGCACCAAAGGCAGGTCCCATTGTAGGGGAGGTATGAAAGGGAGCGCTAGGAAGACATGAAACAGCTTTCTTGGCCAAGGATCGTGTGGAAATGTGGGTCATCCTGCAGCGCCACATAGGACCATAGCTGGCAGTGGGATTTTCGATAATGTATCATCAGGCGTTTCCCATGTTTAGAGCAAATAGAGATGGTAAAGGGGATATGACACCATTAACAGGCAACCAAATGATAGGCACCATGTCTTGAATGGAATTACAGATTTCTCTCGGTTTAAACATGGAAAAATTTGGGATAATGTATGAACACAACTTATCGAAATATGATGCATGATATGGGCAGGGCGGAGCAGGGTGTTTAACCTGCTACATACACACACAGGAAGCATCACTGTAAACTGGCACTGAATCAATGAAATGGATTGCTTAAACTACAGGATGCATCGATTTGATAGAGTTATTTTATGTGAAATGTGAAAGCACCCACAAGGTTGCTTGCATCACATTGGCTCTGTTACAAGGTATTTATTTTCATATTTTTTAAAGAAGACTGTGCTTGTTTTTCCACGTAGGTCTAGGTAGTTTTTTCCTGATAGACGTCCACACCAGCCGTGCAAAAACAGAGAGCTGCACAATGCCTGCATGGGTAGGTGTGGCTCCTGTGATCAGCGCAGCAGCTTCAGTTGAATATAATAAACGCACTCTGTTGAGGGCAGGCAGTGGCAGACATGTCATCCCTGCCCCGTGTATTTTGGCTGTAAAGCCTATCCTTTCATTGTCAAATTGAAACATGCCCACATGGAGCCTTGATGCTGTTATAATTCAGCCTTATTTTACTCCTTTTTTCCAGTCTAGACAAAAAAAAGACACAGTAACGTAAGCAGCAGATGGTTGCTTTTGAACATTCCTTTGTAAATTTGATCATCCTAATCTGATGCGTGTATAAAGTTCCACTTACAGAACAGGAGAACAGCGAGCTTTTGGTTGTTACACAAGTGCTGTCTGTCGAGCAAGTACAATATTAATGTCATGCTTTGCTTAGAGAATAAATAGGCAATGATGTAAAATGGGATGAGTCACAGATAGGAAAGGGAAAATCACCAGTTGGAGTTTCAGATCACAGCCATCTTATAAAACGAAATTAAAACTCTATTATAGTCTCGGAGTTAATAAACAGTTAACTGCTCTGTTTACTTTTGCATCTCAGTGTGTTTGAAGCCATTGATTAAGCAACTAAAGCCTGGCTTTTTGACACAGGGGGAGGATTATGTGTGAGTGTTTATCATCAGACGCATGTGATAATTGAACTGTGATTCCAAAGAAATCTCTTTCCCCCTTCCTAATCCAAACTGACATGAGAGGCCCGCACACAGTGCACCCTGCTTTGTGGCAAAACTGCCTCATCCTCCCTCCCTTCAGTAAACAAGCTCAGGAGTGACTCGGCTTAAAAGCTACATCAAGCAATTTTATGACCATGTGGAGATTTGAAATGAAGTGGTTGAAGGGGAGGTTAAATAATGCAAATCTGCAGCCTTTAACTGAGTCTGTTTGTATACAAAGTACTGCAAATTAGGGGTAAAAATAATCAGAGAAGTTAAAGGTAGGTGTAGCTTTGTCGGCCCAGAGATATTATGTCACAACCCTACTGACACATGCGAGCTTGGTTGTATTACTAAAGAACTGGTGTGGCAATATGTGGGCAGAAGTGGCTCGAGGGGAAGCTCTTTTATGCGGTAATGCAGGAATCTGGGCTACACAATGTGCCTCGATCCACTCAGCAGGTGACAAACACATGACAAGAATTTAATTTCAAACCAAGCAGTCACAGAAATGTGACAGAAACTTTCCCATTTCCATGTTTTTCCATTGCAGTCACATACAATAGCTTGTCCTGAGGTTATCGTAAATCACTCGGTTTATAATCAGATGGTTGGGAAAGCTTTTAAATACCAATCTTTTGCTGGCTTGGAGAAGCAGTTATGTGTCAAGAAATGTCATTGTTATACCCTTTTCCATGTGACAGTGAAGCACAAAGGAGCACTTTACACTGTGATACAACAGTGATACAGTAGCCGTGTTAGAAAATTAAGATGTATAAAAGGGGAAGGTAAACATAAGTTAGCTTCTTCCTTCTTCTTTTTTGAACATGTAGAGACCTTTAATTTATTTATTTTCTGTGAGAAATGTCATGTGAAAAATGCTTCCTTGTTGATTCACATGTTCAAAAATAAATTTCATTTCATTTCATTTCATTTCATACACAGATCTGTGGAGCTCTGACACGGACAAAAGGCAGTTGGCTATTGCACATGTAGAAAACATGACTGAATGCATCAATAAACAATACAATAATTCCCCTTGGCCTTGTCATTTATCTTTATCTTTTTTGCGACCCAAAAACAATATGCGCTGGTGTAAGTGATGACAACCCGAAATTTCGAAACTCCATTAGTCCCACTGGACCAAAAGTACATTTCTCTGACAGCCCGTTATTCCAAAACTACAGCAGTAAATGGTTTTTTGCTGTTACTTGCACTTGCTGCTGTAGTTATGCCTCGGCACGGGCGATAGTTGTGGCATGAGGCATTATGTTTTTGAATTGTCTGTCCATTCCATTTTTGTGAACGTGATATCTCAATAACGCCATGAAAATCATTTCTTTAAATTTGGCACAAACGTCCACTTGGAGTTAATGATGAACATTTAAGATTTTTGGTAGTCGCAGGATAAAGGACAAAGTCACTGTGACCTTGTTTGTCTCATCCTTGTATGTCTAAGGAGGTCATTGAAGGGATTTTTTTTTTTTAAATTTGGCACAAACTTCTACTTGACTCAAGGAACTGATAATATTTTGGTAGTCACAGGTTAAAGGTCAAAGTCACTGTGACCTCGTTTGTCTCATTCTTGTAAACACGATGTCTCAGGAATGTCTTGGAAGGTATTTTATTTTCTTCAAATGTGGCACAAACGTCCACTTGACTCAAGGATGAACTGATTGGATGGACAAATGTCAAGGTCACTGTGACCCCGCATCTGTGTCATTCTCGTGAATGCGACATCTCAAGAACAGCTTGAGGGAATTTCTTCCAATTTGGCACAAACATCCACTTTGAAACTCAAGACTCAAAAATGAACTGATTTGGTGGTTGGTGGTCAAAGGTCAAGGTTGCAGTGACCTCACAAAACATATTTGGCCATAATTCAGGAATTCATACACTAATTATGACAAAATTTCACACAAATGTCTACTAGGATAAAATGATGAATTAATGATATTTTATATCCAAAAGGTCAAAGATCAGCTTCACTGTGACATCATAATGTTCTGCAAAGACACTTTTCTGGCCATTGGGTGCCCACCTGATTGTATAGCTATTCTGTGCTGCCGGGAAGAAGGTGTGTGCAAAGCATCCACGTTTTCACAGACATGGATATAAACTGTAACTGCAATGGAAGCATACAACAACAAAACGGTAATTCTAGTACATTTGATTATTTCAATGAGTAACTTTACTGATATATTCTGACTCTTCTGATACCAGCTCAGGGGCCTAGCGGTAGAGTGTCCGCCCTGACACTGGGAGGTTGTGGGGTAGATCCCCGGTGTGTGACAATCAGTGGGACTTTAATTTAAGACTTTAACTTTTACTGCCTTTTGTCACTTCGGGAGCTTCTTACACACCCACCTTTAGCTACAGAGAATTAGCATGTGCATTTAAATCAGTCTTAATTCTTTATCTCTTGGCTAGTTGGGCGTTATTCCGCCAGGTGGGACTACATCAATCCTTTCTTTGTCAGACTCTCCTGTATTTCCAGGTCTGAAAGCCATACACACACTGCTCACACACACACGCTGATAAATATGCTGCTGGGTGAGACGGAAGACAAGCGGTGAGACATAGCGGCCATGTTGAAGGAGCCCAGGACATAAACAGATTTATACTTACACACACACAGACATGCTCCCACTGCCAACATGATATTTGCAGCCAATTTCCACTCCCAGTGTCCCTAAAGGAAACAAACTTCCTGAGGCTGTGTCATGCTGTAGCTTTATCTTTTGCCTTTACCAAAACATTACTGTACCAGAATAACAATATACAGTATGAGAGTGCTGTTCAAGATCGGCTTTCTTTATAAAAGCCCTCAAGAAGCAGCTCAGTTAGGAATTCACTCTCACACAAACTAATCCAGCCTTCCACTCACTGCACATCCAACTGATTTTAAATGGAGGCCACTTGGTAATAAATTGCCTGAGCACTGAGCCACCTCTTATCTAACAGGTGTGGCAGCAGCACCAGGAGCCGAGGTAGAGGAGGGGATAGATGGAAGATAAGAGGAGCCTATTGCTGCTGACCTGTCCTCCATGGACCATTTACAGGGGTGTCAGTGTCAGCCCCTCCATCAGCAATCAGACCAAGGGCTCTCAGAGGCCACAGGAGCCCAGTTCACACTGACGTGAGCATCCATGCAGACTGTGCTCTAAACGGAGTTTGTTCACATTGGCTGTTTGTATCCAGGAAACTAAGATAAGAATAAAATCTAAAATTTATGACGTTTGCTTCATTTATAAGCTGGAAGGCAAAACAAATCATAGAATGGATGCTTTAAACGTCTTGTAAAAACGTAACCACGTGGTTGTGTTGTTGAAGGGAAAAAACTGTCAATTTGTGGTGTTATACTGATATAGTGCTTTTATTTTGAAAGAGATTAGTAAATGATTACCACACAGTCAGTGTGTACCCACTCTTCTTATTACAGCACTATATTTATGTCTGTGTTTGAGTGTCTCCTCTAAGTCCGCTCCCTTCAGAGTTTACAGATGTTCCACAGGAGATAATATATTCGGTCCGGGATGGTTAATGCGCTCAGCTTCCCTTTGCTTCTGTCTCTAGGGGGTCTTGCATCAGTGATGAGTCTTTCTCACACAAACGCAAATGCCAGACGAATCGCTGCACAGAATTTGATTCACTGCCTTCTCTGTGTACTCATCCATCTCCTGTTTGTCTCCCTCTCACCTCCCTCCCTCACCCTTTTTTATTTGTCTTGTGCCTTGTTTTGCCCATTAATTTCCACTCCAGCTCCTGAATGGATATAATAAGCAGAGTTGTGAATATTTATGATGTTTTCTTGGTTCCATATCCACTGATTGCCATTTGCAGAAAATGCTTCGCTTGTGGCTTTTTCTGTATTCAACTCCATCGTTCTTTGTGTCTCTGCCTGCTTCTCTCTTCCAATGTATATATTAAAGTATTACCATGTTTATGTCTTGCTGTATCCACGACAGTCATGCCATGTTTGCGGGCTGAAAAAACAGCCACTGATCTCGATTGCTCCGCCTCAACCTGCCAGTTTTATCCTTCTCTGCTGCGACTGGGGCATCTCATATTAATTCTACCTGCTTGTTTAATTTGCTGCCCTGGCTGCAGTAATTAAAGCTTCAGGTGATATTGGGGGGAAACATGTGCAGGGAATGTTTGAGATTAGTAGGTAATTAACATGACGAGCGAGGACAAGCAGAGCTGCTGCAAGAGCTGTTTTATTCCTGACAAGCATACAGGTTAGTGCTGGGAGGCTCCTTGGGAAATGACAGGGGGATTTGTATCTTGTGACAAAGTGGGCGGAGGCTTTATTTTAACGCCTCCGGAGCTGAGGGGGAGACTGTGACCTCGGACTGACTATTATGATGCAAACATTCATTAATGAACGCAATCAAGCCCAAGTCTTCAGCTTTTAAATACCTCAGTTTTCATGATTTGAATGTTTGAAACCACTTTGTGTAATGGCTACATAACAGATGGGTTTATCACTCTCGTTTAGGTGCCACCAAGAAGGCAAACACAGCACATAAACTTTAATTTACAGACCAAATAAAGTGCAAACAGCATGTCTCTTACAATCCCATCAAACCTAGCATACAGGAGTGTACAGCTGCTGGTCCACAGATGTGTGTGAGCTCACGGAGGCTCTGTTTGAGCAGCCCTCCCTGCCCCAAGCGCAGACTGAAGACTGTCAGACTGAAGTGAGAGGACTGCGTCTGAGACGAGAGGCTCTACTGCTACCGACCCTCTTTGGGATAAAACCTGCACACGTTGGTGCTCCATGTTGAAATAATGAAAGAACAATGTCATGCTTGATGCAGCAAACCTCAGACCACTTGTTTGGGAGGTGTGTAGTTCACACACAAATGCAGTCAGGAGTGCACGCAGACACATAGCCCCCTCTCCTCATCTCATTATAGAGACTAATGTATGCAACCAGAAATAAGAGGGCTGTTTATGGGGCAGTAAACGGGGATCTAATTGGATCATTTTAAATAAAGACAACTCCTAACAAGGTCTATTCTGGATCACTTTATTATTTCGCACAGGTTTCTGCATAAAACCATAAACCTCATGTGTGTATAGACTCATTTTTAACAAGGGGTTGCAGGAAATCTCACTTTTTCATGGCATCACATCCTATTTGAGCATTTCGTGAATGAAAAGGAGGTACAAATAAAAACAAAAGCAGACTTTGTGAGGCAAAATTCAGCCGAAATGTGTTAAAATTATGAGAGCATCACTGAAAATCACCCAATGCTCTATTTCAAATACAGCACATGGGGCATTGTCAGGTCTCATGAGCACATAATGACAGTTTGTGTGCATGTGGGCGAGGGCGTAGGCTTTGAATCAACAGGGGTGAATTTTAAGTGCCAAATATTTAATTTTCTGCATTCTGGTTAATTTTTACGCATTGATTTTGTGCATTTACATCAAATAATGCTGCAAATATGTTCAGTTTTGTCAAAAGAAAAGTCCTTTACTACTTCTTTATTGCAGGTGAGGAGCAAATGCACATGCTCTAAATATTGAGGGAGTCATGTCCCCTGTGTCCTCCCCCAAATCTACATCTATGGTAATCTTAAATTTTAATCTATCTAATTAAGTTTTAGAATTTGTAAGACAAAATGCACCTAAAGTTGCCTCTATAACAATTTACACACACACACACACACACACACACACACACACACACACACACACACACACACACACACACAGAGTAGTAGAGTGTTAGACAGGTAAGACTCTACCTGACCACCCCGTACATGACGAGGATGTTGCCCAGGAGTCCCACCACGCAGATGACGGAGTACAGAGCCGTGATGGATATGGCAATGATTATCCCCGCGGCACTCCTCACCGGACCCTGCTGCTCGGTGTAGTTCTGCAGCCTGTCGCCCATGAAGCCGCTCTCCTCGTCCGGGAAGGTGACATTGAAAGGGATGACGGAGTAAAGGTCGGACAGGGAGAGCTGAGCTCCGGGGACCGTGTATGGCTCCATGCTTGCGTCCGCCGTGGCGCTGTCCACTCCAACCGTGGTGCTGAAAACTTGCCTGCACAAGTATCTGCAGCAACTCAAAGGTGTGGAAGAGGAGGAGGGAGAGCGGGTCCGACTAAAGGCAAGAAGTGGAAAAAGAGTAGAAGAGTTTCCAGAGAGAAAAGTGGAGAAGCAGAGAGGCTCTGCGTAAAAGAAGTGAGGTTGTTCCTCTGTTTTCTACCCAGATAGCAGAGGAGAAGGTGGCTCCTCATCAGCGGTCAGCTGTGTCTGTGCGCTCTGGCTGTGTGCACACCTCTTATACTCTCCAAGATCCCCACCTCATAGCCTGGGCGCTCTCATGTGTGCGGCGACGTCAGGGCTGCGCATTTATACTGTCATTGGCGTCGGAAAGGGAAAGGCAAGGTGATGGGTCAGCCATACCTGAGAGTCCTGATTTGATGATGTGGTTTTAATGTTTAAAACTGAGAGCAAAGATAAAGAAATAATCTCACTTTTAAAACACATAAATAAAAATAAAAGGCACGCCTGTCACATTTGATATGCTGTCAATCATGTGCTCTCCAGGCTCAGCTATGAAACAAGTGAACATTTATGATGCAAGATCCAATGTCTGTGCACACACAAGTTCAATTGCTGTGTCTGCTCTCAAGCTGTGAAAATAATCAACCCAGCTGCCAACAAACAAACAAGTCCAAAATCAATAAAGTTCACATTGAAGTAATTTAGGGATGTGCCTGACAGACAGAGAGCAGGGAAAAGGTTTACAATGTCTTGACTGCTATGGGATGAAAGACAAAACAAGTGGTCCCTCGTTACACAGACATACCAGACAATCCATGCCAGTCTAAAAATAACACACCAAATACTAAAAAAGAAAAGCTACTGAAGAATATTATAGTTCAGAAAACAGTCTAATGACAGTTTTAGTGTGAGCTTTATCCAGTTGTTGTGAAATTATAGACCCCTAAAATTTCCTTTTTTTCTGAGCACTTGACCAAGGTACTTATCACCCCTAACCTCCCCAGTTTGTTGCACTCTACCTGCTCTCTGGGGGAGATGGGCGAGTTTTCCGACATCAATGTGCAAGGGCCACCGCTAGCACTTAATGTAAAGTTACATTTTTAACGTTAAGTTCCATGTGTTCGGTTTAGGAACGTATAGTTATGTTGGTAAGGTTAAGGAAAAGAAGTTCAGTTAGTTTCACGTCGGACATGAACACTGGTCTCCTGGGGGAAAGTCCTGTGCTTCAAACTCTCAACAAGAGAGAGCAGGAAAACACTGTTGTTGTTGTTGTTGTTGTTTTTTAGCCTAGTGTTAAGTGAGCCACTCAGGGGGCAGTGGACACAACAAGTTTGTGATATCATTCTTCAGCTGATATGGTGAAACCCTGTTAGCAAGCTTATTTACACCTCCAGTTGTGACGTAACAACATTATGGACACACATGCAGCACCCAGAGGCAGGCAGACAGCTGGTAATGACCTTTATTTAAACACAGATCAAACAGAAACTTGAGCTGGTGAGGATATTCACTCTTCAGGTCTCAGAGCCAACACAGTCTCTGGGTGCAGGGGCCAGGGAGTGGACCGGGCTGAGCAGTTCACTTGGCTAGCAGTCAGTGGTAATAAAGAGGGGCTTACTGATGGTGCAGTTTGGCAAGGGGAGGGATCTGGAACCAGAGGAGCAGTCCAGTGAAACACAGCTGACAAGAGCAGCGGCGAAGTAGAAGGCTGAAACGTCGTAGCAGGTAAACACTACACAGCCACAGGCAGGCGGAAACCAGAGACGCTGAGGCAGAACTCGCGGTCAGGGACAGAAGGCTGGTGTTTCCCAGCATCCAGACGACATAGATGGGTCAGAGGCAGGCAGGGTCGGTAACCAGGAATCAAGCTGAGAGTGAATGCTGGAAAGTCTTGCAGAGAGTCAAAGAACAATCTGGCACTGAGGGAGAGGCAGCAGCTGCTTATATGCAGGAAGTGCTGATGAGGAGCAGCTGTGCGCACAGGTGAGTGGCGTTGTCTTGATGAGGGGGCGTGGCTGGCAGGTAGAGTGGAAAAACACAGGGAGAGCCGGGGGAGCAGAATGCAGGCTGTGACAATTTGAAGTTGTGTTACTGGCTACCTGGTCCTTGTTGCTCTGTTTTTGGTCTCCACCAACTGCTTACTTAAATATTTTGCCCATTAGATGCTAAATGCTACATTTTATTCATCAGATAGTCTCTAACTGTGTCTGTGTGCTGTTTGGTGTTGAGGACGTAGTGAACTACAGTTTTTTAAAACCTTTTTTTGGCTAAAAGCAGCTACCTGCTGAAATCAAATACTAGGACTAATGTGCTAGCAAGCCGGTAACGTGTTAGAAAGCCAGAAACCTGCCGTTACTAGTCAGTCACAATACCCTTCAAAGCTACTTCCTGTTTCCTCCATGCTGTTAACATCCCCCTGGCATTTTGTTCTCAAGATTGCACATCATTTCATCCAGTAATGAGTGACTGAAGAGAGGAAAGAAGCTCCCCAAGCAAGCAAACTTGCTTACTGTCAACAAAATTACATGTTTGCTAACAGGACAATTCACAAGGTTATCCAACAGACATCAGGAAACCGTTTTTCTTTTGTGGAGCAGTTTGTAAAGTTAAATAAACTGGATTGCGCCCTCCATTTCAGACTCTCCAGCTCTCTGTTCATTTTAAGTTCAGCAAGGTTAAGGCTGCTTGCTATTGTTGGTCAATGGTGCACATGTGCATGTCAGACATAAAAGGGGTTAAATTTGACATGAAAAATGTGTACAGATCTACTTTGCCCCTGTGAGCAAAACCATGATTTACTTGAAATAAGCTTGAAATTAAGCAAATGTGAAGGAGTAGTGTGTAAGATTTAAGGAGATTTAATGGCCTCTAGCATTAAGGATTGCAGATTGCAACCAGGAGGTCCACTCCACAGAGGTCCTCTCCACCAAAGATATCATATACAGTAGATACCTTGTTGACGGCTTCGGCCCGTATCAGCAATGCGTCAACGTCGCCGCCATCTTGGGGAGGTCACTGCCGGCTGGCAAGTACTGTTGTGTATGGAGCTAAGTCTTCAGCAAACTCGGCGTGCTCACTCAAAAGTCTCAAAGTGTAATTGGGTGCCGGTCCAAAAAATTATAGCAAAGCAGAAAAACCCGACAGCACTCTCTAATAAGTGTAATACTTTATGATATAGTGGATTGCACAGCAGCAGTCGAATAGATGCGTTTCAGCTCATAGTCGTCCTCAGCGTTAGGAAATGGCCACTTTAGAATGAAAATACAGACAGTACTTACTCACCCTCATGACGACAAGAAGTCCAGTGTAGTTTTTTAATAAACACTGAGGTTAAAATTTCTTTTATGCTTTCTTATGCTGCTCGTCACGGAAGGGGTTCTAACTATGGAGGCCGACAAACACAAAAATGCAAATGTCGCTTCTAGAGCCTGTGTTTAGTTTGTTGATTCTGGGCTACTGTAGTAACATGACGGTGCACCATGGTGATCTATAGACAAGGACCTGCTCCCTATGTAGACAGAAGCAACTCATTCTAAGATACTGAAAACACAACTGTTCTTATTTTTACACCAAAGAAAACATACACACATCCTACACACCGGACCTTTAAAGAACCTCGATCTTCAGTAACACCAATAAAATAATACTTACTGACGTCAATTTAAAGTCATTATTCGGTATTGCCTGTCCAACATGTTTCTCTTGGGGTCATTTAACACACAAAACAACTGATTTAAATGAACAAGAAAAAATCAAATTACATGGAAAAGACAGTATCTTTCACCTGCACATTTGCACAACCAACTGGAAAGAGCCTCTGTGGGCGAGTCTGTGCATTAGCTACTGTGTACATCATGACACAGACAGAGTGTCTTAACACATCACATGTCCTCTGCACTGTCCATCTGTGGGATTAATCAAAGTGAGCCAGAAGTTCAGGCAAACAGCAATTGCAGGGCTGTCTCGTGGGCGCACAAAGGCCAATCGATCCTGGACTCTTCCCATTTGCTCGTCAACACTTATCTGATGGCTCTGATGTCCCTCCTGGGAAATGAAATGCTTAGCAGATATACCTGTGCTTTAATTCACATGGGTCATTAGGGGCTTCAGATCCATCACTCACCTTAACCCATCCCACCTCTCCCCCCACATCCCATTCCTTTTGATCATCCTCACATTCAGCCTCCCTCTTGACCACGACACATAACCTTCTCTGCCTTTCCACAGCAATATGCATGTGTCTGAGTGTAATGTGCATCACTTAGTCCTCCACTCGTGACTCCTCTCCTGCCATCACAGCATAATTGAACTAGCTGTTTCTCTCTCTTTGGCATTTAATTAGCGTAGAGTTTTTCTCTCTGTAGTACAATTTTCATTTGTTTTATACTCAGTGTAGTTCCCAGAGTGCTGCCCCTTTGCGGAGATACCACCTCTATTCTTAATTACCTCTAGGAGAAAATTTCTTACGAACACTGATTAATTATGTTGTGCATTTTACCTTCTCTAGACACCTGCATTTCCTCTTTGTTATGTTAGACAAGCTGGTCTACACCACAGGCAAGTAATAGAGGAGACACTGAAGCAAAGGAGTATTCTCAATTCCACTTTTAGTGATGACTGAAAAGTGGACTGTGACTGAACAGTCATTAGCTCAAATCCCCAGGCAGCGTGGTCAAATTGTCTTGTAAAAATTGAAAATCAGAGGGAGGCGAAACACAGTTTACTTTGTGTGCAACTGACCTGTTGATGGACTCAATTTACTGTTTGCTAAAGCTCTCCATGGATTTCCCAAAACCAGAAAACACAAGAGCAAAACTCTAAAGAATTAATTACACTTTGTTTTATCAGCCATAACATAAGCTCAGGGCGACCAGGTATCTATGTTGTAGTGACAATAATAAGACATTTACATAAACATTTATCATGTTCTGTCCCATTCATCAGAAATATAAATGCGGCACACGTCTAAATTTGACACTGAATTGTGTGATGTGTGTGTCAATCAATCAATCAATGTGTCATGTTCAAGGTTGTCGCTGTGACGCTGACAGAAGCTGTCACTGTTAGCTGTCACGCTGAAGAGAAAGCTGCCTTATCTGAAGCGCTCCAGGATGCTTGCTGTGATTCATACATAAAAATAATCCCGGCACAACTGCTGTCAGACAAACAAACAATAAGGTCTACTTATCATACAGTGGTATCATACTCTTTTTATGAAGCGACCCGTTTATCTGTGTCACATGACATGGCAGACAGCTATGCTACACCCAGCGACAAACATGGTGTTGAAAGATGTGATCTGTAGGTGCACTACCAACTGGAATAATTGTCCCCTATCCCGATAAAAATGCCTATGGGTCGTGCATAAAAGCATACATGTGCATGTAAATGAGAGTGCGGTGCATTTACACGTCCACTGCTCGGGGGTTTGAATATATGGTCACCCTACGTGAGCTGCAACCGTAAATATGTCCAGCAAACAAGTTTACAACCGTTATTATTTAGCCAATGCCAGACGTTAAATGCTAGCAAGTCAATTTTAATTAATTTGATTTGTGCTGCTTTGTCATTAGATTTTAGATTTGATTTAGACACCAAACATTAATCTAATCTATCTAGAATAGAATAGAGTAGAATGTTTACTGGCTACTTAATTTCTGCGTCAGTATGTGCAGCATGAAGTTGCTGGAAAATAAGCTAAAAAACAACAACATTGAAATGAATGCACTCCAACACACACACTAGTGTTAAAGTTCAGTGTACCACAGTGCCTTTGTTGCCCCTGAAGGAGAGAGGCATCCTGTTAAACACAGCTATACCCTGCAGCAACAGGCAGGTGCTTGAAAACCAAACATTTCAACTTACAAATGTCACGGCAGCTCACCCTCATGGCATTTAGCGAGTCTTCACCCACACGTCGTTATCTTGTTTAGCTGAGGCCAATATTGGTGGGGTAACTGAGAAATGGGCACAGCTTATGTATTTCTAAGAGTGAGAGGTAGGTGCCTGCAACATGTTTTGAAAACATGTTGAAATAAATACAAGCTACTGTGTGTGCCACTGTTCCTGCTATGAAGGGTATACTAAGTCTCACTGATTCACTTTTGAAGCTGCAAAAGTTTTGTTCAATAATTTGTTTAATTTATTAGAGTACATCACAGTAAGTGGCTGGAACAGCAAAAAAGAAATCAGAAAGAATCTGATCACTGTTATTTCAGTTGCAATGAAATGCCAGTGTGTCACATTTGGTCACTGGCAGTAAAACACAAAGTGCTCAGAAAATCAAGTCTCTTAAAATGAGCCAGTGTGTCCTCCATCCAGAGATGTTAAGGATGGTTTGGTTGCAGCTGTCAAAAAAAGACTTTGGCACCTGGCACAAGGATGGTAATGGGTGTTGGATGGTCGGTTAGTCCATCTGTCTGTTTGTCACAACACATCTCAATAATCACTGACCAGAAGGGCATGGGGTTTTCTCTGAATCATGCTGATTCTAAAAAGATAATTACTCGTGAATTTTAGTGACCCAACAACCTTTCGCCATGTGCCTCCGGCAGGCTAATATTACCACACATGAAGTATCAAATTGAATGCACATATTTGTACCTTCATGCTTCCTGGAGAAGTAACCCTCTCTGTTTTGGCTACTCATGTCAGTTTAGCAGCTGCGTTTCCATTAAAATCACTTTAAATATTCATTGTTCAGGGGGATAAATCAGAATGTTTTTGGGTGAACCTTCCTCTCATAGTAAATATTTCCACTTTGCTAGTTTATTTTCATTTACACACAAGAAAAATCTATACGTGGACGTAGGTTTCCACAAATTCTATTCAAAAATCTGAAATTCATTTGATTTAAAATTTAAACGAACGCAAGTAATAAACTTGTTGATATCCATTGTTGGAACAAGTGTGCTGCAGGAACTAAATTTACATGGCTTGTTCTCTGGGACACGCTTCATCGAAGCACATCAGCATGCCGATTGGTTGTTGTCGAACCGCGTCAGAGCTTTTAACTCCCCTCAGGACCCTCTACGGTCGCTTTGGTCGCCCAAGATGCACAGCTGACGACTAGGTTGCCCAAGTCGCCCACTTCCCCAGGCTCTCATTGAAAATTAAAAGACTTCTGCCGTTTTGGAAGCTCTGGTCGCTGTTGGTTTGAACGTACAGTTGTCATGAATTGAGAAATTAGCTATAGAGACCAAAACCATCTTCTGGTCCAGACTGAGGATTGACTCACTCTTGAAGCCTCGAGTGGCCATTTTGGCATTTCTGCATTGGCTTCATTTTTTTAGCCCCAGAAGCTGCAGCTTTGATAGAAACTATTTTGGGGCATGCTCTAACTGAGGATTTAGCACCCTAATTTTGGAGGAAAACCACAACCCTCAAATCTCACATGGTCATAAATTTGGGAGCTAGCATTAGCAATTAGTTATTTATGGATAGTGATTATGGATATAAGAAAGTGGCTTAAAAGGAAATTCAACCGACATCAATAAAGACACATCCAAACTCGAACTGGAAGAAAGACAGGATGTGCAAAGAGGGGATGAATGAAGGTCAGGGTCCTCTGAGTTCCTGCGCTGAGACACATTGTGTGCAGCTCTTTGAAGGGCAGAAACATCATTACGATTGTGTCGATGGTAGTGTGGATAGGGGTAGGTACAGGGACTGGAATTTCAGAGACAAAATGGGAAAAAGGAAAAATGAGAAGACCCAAACTGAGATGTGCCCGCAGTTCGATGGAAAAAGTATTTAATGTAGTCTGAGTGAACAGTACCTCCTGTAGATCAAAAAGTACCAACATCAACTATACGCCATGTGACATCATCTGGAGTAACTTGAGGTGCTGTGAAGTTTTACTCTCTTGATAAACAAAGAAACAGGGTTTACTGTTGGCTACTTTATAAATTCAAATTAAATTGACTTTCATTCACACATAGTTGTTTGATTGAATTACAAACAGTGTTAAAGTCAAAACCTTATAAAATTCCTTTCAAGGGTTATTAAGCATGGCTGCTTTATTAGACTAATTAGAACTGTTCACATCAACACTTAAAGAAAGTGGGGAACCACATATTAGACATCTTAGCCGACCAGGGCAGTCCACAGGGAGTAGTTTGAGATCCTTTTGAATTCGGTCGATGGCACTGCTGGACCATATTATTAATTTGTGATGTTTTTAACGATTAAAAATTAAACTATCCTCTGCCACTTGAATTCCTCAAAGTGCGAAACTGCCTATAAAGTAGCTTTATCTTCAGGCTTCAGGGTTGCTGTTTTGCCAACAGAAACACATTAAAAACATCCGATCAGGCATCCTTTTTACTGGTGAGACGCTTTTATATCAGTGTGTTGGGATGCTTTTTACTGTGTTGTCATGCTGCCACGTTATGAGCACTGAATATAAGATAAATTATAGCCCATATTACAGTTTTGCTGCTGTGAGGCTGAGGTGTTGTTCTGTAACCGCTGATGGTGTTTGCTATATAGATCATGTTGATTTAGAGTGTGGGCAAACACAGAGCAGGCAGCTGCTAGAGCCACAGGATGGGAGATTTCAGGCACAGCCAATTAACTGTCTGGAGCCTCTGACTGTGTTTAACTCTTTGTAAATATATCCTAAGTGTGTGTGTGTTTGATAAGAAGGAGGTTCTTTATGCACTAGGTGGATTTGTAATACTTCTCTTTCCATGATATATCTACAAGCTTTGATCATTTTCCTCTTATTGGACTCGGGCAGGCGTTGAAACAGGTGATGTAGTGCTTCCCGTCATCTCCAGTGCTGTTTAACTGAAAATTGGGAGCTTTCTGGAATCCTCTTCATCAGCGGAGGAGCAGATGGAGGGGTGAGAGGCAAATGTCCAGACACATTAGCTCCAGCCTTGTTTCCCTTCACACTCAATGTTTGCGGCGCTGGATTTGTTACGAGGCTGCCGTAACATATGGTCAAAGCTGCTGGTCTCCTATTTTACGCCAGGACTTTCCAGTTGAGCAATTCTGACAAATGCAATCATGCAGTTTAAGTAATATTACCACTCAGCAATCAATTCATCTGCAAGTTTGCAGAATTGGTGTTTTCTTGAAGCTGTCAGGCTGAGTAAGTCTCCGTGGAGGGAAAAGATCACGTCTGCTGCAGCACTGGACATGTTCTGCTTCTCCGGGAGATCAAGTCAAAAGCTATTTTTATTGTAGCTGCTTGGCTTCTATCTGGGTTCAGAGAACTTGATGCAGCACCTCGTGTCGTCTTTTGCCAGCACATTTCACTCAATTTGTTGCTTTGTGCTATTTCTGTCGTGGCATGTCTTACTAAATGTAAATGGATAATCAGAGGTTTCATGGCCATTGGACTAACACTGAGGGTATTATGAGTAGCAGAGGAAATTATAACCATCTTTTTGCAAGATCATTAAGCAGCATCTATCAGTGGGCTGCAGCTGACACAATGGCTGCCCTGCTGTTCCCAGTTACAATGTCAGAGCATTGCTCTGGTTTTGCCCTTGTGGTTGGATCAGCACACAGCCTTTTGGCGTCCCTACTTTATTCATTATTGTAGTGCCAAACACACATCTGCTCTCAAAATTGTTTGGCATGTAAAATGATGCTGGGAAACCAAAGAACATGAAATTAGGCCTGTCGTTATTTTTCAGACTGCTCCACAGGAGTCATAAGCTTTAAATAACGGCCACATTAAGGGTGGAGTGGGCCACCTTTGGTTGCTGTTTGGAAATCATTGGAAAAATTTGCTAACTTCAAATCTTGGATCAGTAACATAGGTTGCTGTAATCTGCAAAGAGTGAACGGGAACTGCTTCAACAAATGGGATAAATGCTTGAAACACAAAGATGTAGATGATATTCAGAAAGGTTCATCCTTTACCATTCCCCACCAGATTGTTTTGCAGGGCAGAAAGAAGTGCTATTAATTTCACCTCATGATTCAGTCAGAGTGGCACCTTGGCAAGTAGACAGTAAAAAAGCTGACAGGAAACTAATGGAGTTTTGAAGCTAGGGATGGTCTCACAAGTGCATTTCTTAGAGACTTCAGACCAACATTATTTTCATCTGAGCCTCTTCCTATTATATATGCAACCTCCAGTTTTAAAGAGGCTATAATCAGTATTTTCAAATTAGCAATTACTCCCATGACTGCTTGAATGTGATGCGGGTCGCTCATAGTGATGAACAGACAGAGAATTATCCGCCAACTCTGCAGTTCCCCTCAGCTCGACAAAACTTTATAGTGTCTCATATAAGATAATTGTTTCGGTATTCCAGCTGGCAAACGTACTCCTTCAATTCAGTCTTGCTGGTCTTAAGCACTGTTTTTAGCACCAGCAGGCAGCTGCTTTAGTGACAAAGCTCTTGCAAACTCACTGTATATTACCTGCTTGGCAGCGAACAGCAGACAGATACAGTTTGAGACATGCTGGTGAGCACAGTGGTGCATTTAGGGGCTAAAGGGACGTATATTTCCCTCAGGCGTTAGAGAAGATTAAAGGGGGGCTAAAAGGAGTGTGAATGGTGGACACTCAGCAAATGAATGCTAATGTTGCTCCATGTCTGCTGGATGTGAAAATAGGACAAGTCAAGTCAGATTTATTTATAGAGCACAAAAAAAAAGGTGCCTGGTGGCATGCCACACGAGATAGACGCAGAGAGAGAGGACACAGTGTCGATTGAGACAGAGGCAGATTGGTTTTGTGAAGGAGGCAAACCACTTTAGTGAAAGTCCCTAAATGCCAACAGGTGACTGTTTACTATGTTTGCTATTGCTGGTTTAAATAAAAGGTCCTGTGTTGTTTGACCCATCCACCAACCCCTACTTGCCGGACTACTTCGCTTTTTACTCCTGTCAATGCATTGGTCACATGACCACAGCCTTCCTGATTACCTGGGTTACACGCGAATTCCATTCTCATGATTAGGTATACGTATGAACTAGGGATGCAACGGTTCTCGGTAAAATATTGAACCGTTCGGTCCGCCCTGCACGGATCAATACGGGTTTTCTGTTTTGAAATTAATTTTGCATTGATGCTTTATAGGCCACTGTGTGTGTGTGAATCTGTCCACAGTCCAGGTCCATGGATGTATAAAGAGAATGGCTGAGTAAGCCTGCTGCACAAAGCCCTCCCCACGAGTTAATGTCCAATCACTGTTGTGGCTCTGCACAATCACCCCCTCACACTGTTGTAACTCAAGCCAGGGAAAGTGACGCCCGTCTCACACAGAAAAGAAGTGGAAAAAAACAAACATAGAGAGCCATGGCAAGAGCAAGCGGAGGAGTTGAGAGACAGAAGAAGAAGAAGAAGAAGAAGAAGAAGAAGAAGAAGAAGATCAATTTGGTTTCACTGCTGAATACAACAACCAGGGAGTGAAAAAAGTTAACAGATATTTTGCTGTCTGCAAACGTTGCTTGAATCATGTCCCATATGTAAAAGGAAACACGAGCAATATGAGCAAGCATCTCCAGCGTAAGCACCCTGATGTAACACTTTCTGACAGTCGTGGACTCGAGAAGGTAACACCAACGAAAAAAGTTACAAGTTTGTTTACTGCGAAATGCAGTTTTTGCTGACAACCAAATTAAAGAGATAATTTTGGGGGAAAAAAATTCTCTTTGCGCACAAAACATGTACCGAAACCGAACAGAAACCGTGGCCCAAAAACCGAGGTACGGACCATAGCGTCGGCTACCTGTACCATTGCACCCTAGTATGAATGGTGTTTGAGATTTCAACCTGTGTAAAATGGTCGCGGTTAGGTTTAGGCAACAAAACTACTTGATCAGGTCTAGAAGAAGATCATATTTTGGGTTCAAATATGTAATGCAGCATAAATATGTCAGATGAGTGACATCAGTGCGCAACAACCGAACGTAAATTGCATTACATTAAAACAAAATTGACTTTTGGTTTCACACACACACACAACACAAACTTTCTGGTTTTAAGTCCAGGTTTGTCTGAACCACACCCCTGTGTAGTAAGTGTGCTTGGGTCTGAGACAAGCAGATTGCAAACAGAGATGAGGTGAAATGGAATATATAAGATATTTGAATCAACTATCTCCTCCAATGCAGCCACTCCACTGCTGAAGCTTGCGACGAGATAAGTTGGAGGCAGGGTGGAGGACAAAATGGAATATAAATCTAAAACACTCGAGTGCATGTTTAGTTGACAGGGACCATGTACAGAACATGTTGTGCCCGTGTTTTCATTTTCTTTCTATCAGTCTGTTGACCGCAGTAGATGTGATTGATGGTGTGGCCAGTTCAGAGAGGCTGCAATGGATACAAACACACACACACACACACACACACACACACACACACACACACACACACACACACACACACACACTGTGAATTTACACCTCCAGTACCGCTGTGTAGACACACCCTGACTCCTATCTATATCATTATATTCCAATCAAATGTCTGTCTATGTCCACTTCTCACCATGAGACCCTTCAAAGAGAATTTTACCAGGTAGAGAGAAATGCAATGCTGAGAAGAATTGGAAAGTTTGTGAAGCGACGTTTTTCACAACTTCAAAGTTCAATTCATCCCTGTTTCTCTCAAAGAAGAGCAGTTTTGGTTGAAAATAGTCCTTGGAATGACTCAGTCTGCTACTCAGTGTGTTAAATGGTTGACTGGGGAGAGGCCTTCCATTCGTTTGTACTGCAGCGTGTCCATTCACAGGTTGAATACAGCAATCACTCTGCAGCAACACTGAAATATTTGTGCTCCTGAAAGTGATGTGACTGCGGGTAACAGGAGTGCTTCAATGCGTGTTGGTTGTTGCAAGAGAAGAACAAAAGATTACATTTCTGTTACACCTGAAGGCAACATAAAGCTTTGATTTTTGTGTGGCGTTATATTATTTAGTTGGTGGAAGAGATGAAGGAAAACACAAAAGCACAGAGAACGAGAGAGAAGGCTGCGTGGGAGAATTGATTTAGCCAAATAAGCATCAATGATAAGCAGGTTGCTCTCTAATCATTAATAGAGCCAATTAGGCAGATGTCTTGGGTGGTTTGGTTTATGGGATAGTACATTATCAACCCCTAATAGCTTTTCTTAAGAAGTCCTAAGTGCCTGAGAGCAATTATGGTCTTGGAATAGGTTTAGTTTTGCATTTGCCTTCTTTTAAAGAAATAACAGAGAGGGAGAATGAAAGAAACAAAAGTGACTGAGAGGAAGATATAACCCCACAGTTGTGATATACTCGGTGTTTTCACCCCCTGGGGAAATCTGACTGCAAACACAGATGCTGGCCGGAGAAATGTACATTGTTGACTTCTCCCATTAGATTACTTACCATTTTAAAAGCACCACCTTTAAACCTATGGAAGCCAGCTGTTCCTCTTGCTGGTAAATAACAAGACTAAAGCTCGCATTTATCCTCGATGCAAGGCATAAACAGCAAGCAACTGCTTGTAGATACCTGTGGTGTAGCTTTTGATTTATAGTTTGTTGTCAGATTTCACCCACCAGTCACACCAGCGCAAAACTAGACAGATGTATTGTACGTGATCAGGCTGTCACATGCTTTAATTATATTCCCCACAGTGGTTTGCAGTATAAAGCGAGGGGTGCATAGTGCACACAATCACTTCTACTTAAGGTGGCAAAATGAAATCCACCTCTAACTCGCCTTGTCTCATTACTGAACAGGAGAAGACTGCTTTTTCAATTACTGTGGGTACGTTCATTGATGCAGTATGATAGTGAGCTGTCTTTGAAGGAGTTATACAAGCAGCCAGTCAAAGTTCTTGCTATCTAAAACAAAGTATCTCAGTACCTCTGACAATAAGGTACTTTCTTGATATGTTATAGCATGAGCACCGAACACAAAGTATAGCTAGAATCAAAGTCCTGGATAAATGAAGATTTTGACCAGGTGATAGTGCCACATGAAATAAAAACGGGGATCCCCGAAGATGTTTTAATTCATCCTAAAGGGATTATAATTGCTTTCACCAAATTTATTGGGAATCCGTCCAATATATGTTGAGACATTTTACTTGAAACCACAAGTGTGAACCTCATGTTGGCCAAGAGATCATCAAATTCAGTAGCTGTTATTCCTGGGCCCAGTTTTTCAGAAATAATCAGATTAGATTTCAGATTGGATCGATTGTTATGAATGGGTTGTTCAAAAGAAAGAAAAGACTTGGAATTGGATTTCATGTTGTAATCCAGTCTCGGTTGTGATCTGGATCAAACCTTCACTATGTGTTGATCAGAACTTTTAAGTAGGATTGCAATACATCCAATCCAAAAAATCTGGATTATCCTGATCCAGCAGCGGGACCTCCCAGAGGCAACACAGAGAGATGCCTAGGTCACATCCAGAGGGGTTGCCAAATTGCACCAAAAGATAACTTGGGGCAGTGGGAGCTTGTCCTAGGGCGCTGATTGTTTTCAGTCCTGTTCTGATCCAAATAGAGTGGTGGATTCGAGGTGGAATTCGGGAACAAAATGTTATAAAACTTGTAAACTTGTCAAATGTGTGTACATTTATTTTGTACTTGATTTTTTTAACCGTTGGGCTACCTATTGAGCTATTGAGATTTCGTAAAAAAAAATTCCCCAAATAGCTGTCAATTACAAACAAAAAATTTTTAATATCATCTTCCTTTGATCACTTTATATCAATTACAATGACCTAGTCAAAATTAGTATCCTAAAAATTGTATCCCTCCTGCTGTTTTCTTTCTCCTTAAATAAAAACACTTGAGGTATCCCCATGCTGGACTTTCTACCAGTTGTTCTTAACATTGCTAGTAGCCTACATTGTCATATGCAGAGCACTGGTTATCCAGATTTGATATCCTTGAAAGTTTGTATGTGGATCAGGGTGACCCGATCCAATGTTTGAAAAACCATCGGAGTAGTAAAATGGATGAGCTGATCCTCGGGAAAATGAACATCAAAAATGGTGCCAATCCATCTAGCAGTTGTTGAGACAGGATCATGAAGACTTTGACCTGCTATTGGCGCTAGATAAAAGTCTGTATAAAAAGGTCTGTATGAAATTTCATGGCTATCCATCTAATAGTTATTGAGGCATTACAGTCAAGTTCAAAGTAGAGGACCAACCCACTGCCAACCCTAGAACCATGCCATGACTGTGGCTAAAAAGTAAATCAACCGTGTGTACAGTGAATGTCTTTTTACAGAACAATAAAAATCTCTTTATCTGAAAAGCACTGACTATGTTGGAGTTTTCTTTCCTCTCCTCTTTCTTAATTTATGCTTGTTCCTTACAAAATGAACAACTCTGCTCGATTTCTTACTGTGTGTTTAAAATGTGAGTCAGCAGAGGGTCTTTTGAGCCTTGGCAGTGTGTCCAGCCCTCAGGCCACTGTCTTGGCGTGCCTGGATGCAGTCTGTCTCATCCCCCCACCTATGGGACAGCAGAAGACATGGAGACCTTTTTGGAACAGACCTCAAGTGCTGCAGGTGGCAGGGATGACCCAGGGCAAATCCAGCCTGTCAAGCTGGCATCTCTCGGGACCATAGATTTGCCTCTTGGATGCCCCAACCAGAATCCCACTGGAGGGAACAAAGGTGGCTTCAGCAGGAATATTAAATCACCAGAGCACACAAACTGCTGCACAACATTCAATGACAAAAATAAAGTTCTCTCTCAGTGATGAATAAAAGTGATATGAGGTTAGTCAAGTAACTCATCTGGTAGTGCCTGCAACACAAGCACCACTCTGTATGTAAGATAACAACTTCTTTCATGCCATTCTCTTGTCAGGCTTCATTTTATAATTAAACTGTCTCGATCTGGTGAAAGCAAAGTAATTGGTCTCCTTATTCCCTCCCTGGCTCCAAACCACACAAATCAAAGACACAATTAAAGTTTATCAGACTTAACTAAAACCATTTGCCATCATTGTCTTGCTTAATTGGACTTTTTCCTCAGATTACCCCTCATCTAACAGTCTCAGGGGACGATGCAGAGGGACCTTGTGCTGTTTCATAAACACTCCTCTTTTATAAACTCTTACAAACGGCCTCTTCACTGATTTTTTAAAAGTCTGTTTAGACTTGACACAACCTGTCATTCATCTGAGATCGGTTGGCTTACGCTGCTAAATGAAGCTACATGCTCATGTCCTGTCAGGGGAAACACAAATTTCTCTCCAATTCTGAATCAAATTCCAGCCGAAACATGTGCGATAGTGTGTTGCAGCTTTGATTGCTGATTTTTCACAGCAGAAGGTGCCACTATTCATTGCTAGAGCAAGTACACTGCTCATGAACATGCAGCTAAATGCTAACGTCAGGGAAATGTAATCTTTTGGTTACTGATGTTGATTTTTCCCTGATTTTGCGTAATATGTGGTTGTGTTTAGAAGCTTTAGTTGGTGATTTTCCAGGGTAAAAAGTGCAGTGATTCTCCATTACAGTTATTCTGTAATACTGCAATAGAGAAACGATGTGTCATACTCTGAAAACCCCATCCACCGGAAGGGAAAACTATCGGTACCACAATATGAGAGTAAGGAAGACCCAGAAATGTTCTTAAACATAATAGCATGTAAAGATGTTCTTGTAGAAACCGTAAGTACAAGTATGAATCTCATCTTTAATATTAATTGGTGTTGTGGTCACTGCAGTCTTTACTGAGACTGTACTGTGATAGAAATAAAATTGCTAGGGAACAGCCCAACCACACTGTCCACATCTGAGAGGAAGAAGAAGACACCACAGTAGAAAACTTACTGCACAAACACAGCTGCTCCCCTGAGCTTTTCTATAGAGCCATCAATGCCACTGTATGCCTTCATATATGCCCTTTACAGAGGCGAGAAATTGCAATCATGTCAAAAAAATCATTGTTGTGTCTGAAATAATAAGAAACCCAGGTAAATAGTGAAATTGACTATATTATCAGATTCAAATCCAGTTAGAATCCGTAGAGTTCTTAAACTGCATTCACATTCAGGCAGACAGCAAACAGAATAACAAACCAGACAGTAAAATTAGGGGAGGCCACAGTATTCCAGCAAGGGTAGATGGTGTTGCCGAAAGTTAAATTTCAACTTTTTGCCCTCTGCAATAGAACACCTGCTCACACAAGGAGAGAACATGGGCAATCTGGACAATAAGAAGGAAATTTTTGTCGCAGCAACACCCTGAATTATATGATCAGAGCTTTAAGTCCTAACATTAAATATTAACTATTTTAAACCCTATGTTACAGGTTTAGTAAGAACCCAATTGCAGCACCACAGGCAGACAGAAACGTTTGTATTGTCCTTAATATTCGGCTAGTGAAGCAGACAATGAGCAGGCAGGTGAAACAACAGTCAGTTTCTTGGCTCAGAACCTTCCAGGACGAGGGCTCAGTACAAAGCACTCAGCGGAACAGGTGAGTCCCTGGTGTCTCCTGGATGCTGACAAACAATTTTAAATGTGTGCAGTGGTATCATGAGGAAGCAGACGGGAGGTGATGTGAAATGAGCAGAGGGTCAGATACCAGCTGAACACACAAGGGAAGCCAGTACACCTGAAAGGAGTCGGCTGTAGGTAAGTTGGAACTGGCAAGGAGTCGAGAGACCAGGGGTCCAGATATAAACACTGTCTTGCTTGGGAATAACAAAGAGCAATCTGGCAATCTGTGAAGCTGGAGTATTCATAGTGTCAAGGAGTAATGAGACACAGGTGAGAGCAGCTGGCTTGATGAGGTGGGTGTGGTGGACCAGCAGGAGCGGGAGATGAGTGGACAGGTAATGGGCTGGCAGGTATGGTGAGGTTTGGTGAGTGGACTAGGTGAATTGAGAGAAAGAGAAGTACAGCACACTGTGACACTGTAGGACATAACCATAGCAACATATCGTCATTAGTAGTTCGTTTTGCCTTCCTGCCATTTTGTCAGACTGCTTGTTTGTTTTTCCTGTGCCATCAATTAAGTGCTGTCCATCTGCTGTCGGCAGCATTAGGCTGAAGCCTAAAGAGAAGCAACTTATGTGATTTGACTAACTAAGCGAACACGTTTTCTGACTGACCAATATAATAAAATCAAAAAATACTGCAAGAAACGTGACAGAATATTACGTGTTGTGCTTTAAATGAGGCATACTGATACTACTTTAAACTGGGACCAGGCATCTGTCTGCCTTCAGGCTCTGTTTAATGTCACCTTTCTTTCACAGCTCTAAGCTGCATATACAGGAAACTTATACACAGTACTTGTGTTCACTCTACAGATCACAGTTCATTCTGAAGGTCTTTTCCTTTTCAAGAAATTAACATTTTCCTCGCGGTATTAGTTATACACTCAGCAAATGACTTAAGCTGTGGCAGAGGGTGTTATTTAAGAGTCACCTTTAATTTTTACTGCACAGAGTAACAAACTCAACAAGCAGAAGCCAAATGACTTGTGGACGCCTTCTGCCCTGGGTTTTGGCTCCCAGGTGACATATATATATAGTTGTTAATGAAGCCTGAGAGAACTGCGAGCACTAACCACCTTCATCTCTGCATTATATCGGTTAAACTAAAAAAAAAGAAAGCTATAAACTATATATTTTATATTCTGTATACATACAATATATATACATATTTGTTCCATTTTACTATGTGTTTTTTTCTTGTGTGGCTTGAAGGGACTATGACTGCTTTTCGTGCTGTGAATTTATATAGACTGACAAATTGGTGATGGCTAACAAGCCAGACATCGTGTTGATCGACAAGTAACAGAAGAAGGCAGCGAGGATGGATGTAGCAATACCGAGCAACAGCAACATCAGGAAGAAGGAACACAAAAAAATCAAACAATACCAAGGTCTGAAAGAGGAGCTAGAAAAGATGTGGGGAGTGAAGGCAGCAGTGGTGCCAGTAGTGATTGGAGTACTCGGGGCTGCGACCCCCAAACTACGCAGAAACCTCAAACTCAAAAATGTTAACCTCTAACTGTTAACGAGGTTGGATAAATGAGATTTTGACGCAGGTGCTCTGATGTTTGGCCCTCCACAGTGAACTGTTAAGCTGAGTCATCAGCATGAAAGATCGATGTGGCCGCACTTTTCCAGAGATTGTTTTGTAAACTAAACCAAACACAACCTTGAGAATGAAATAACATTGAAAGCACCTATATGCATAAAACTCACATATTTCTAAACGGTAATAGAGGACCAGACTGAGGAAGTGTAGAGGATAACGATGTTGAGCCTGTTGACCTCACCTGTCTTAACTCCACCCCGACAGCACACTACAGCAAAGAAGAGCTGGCAACCATAGACTGGTAGAAGGTCTTGAGGAGCCCACAACAGATGCCAAGCGATCTGAGTCTCCTCAGGAAGAACAACCTGCTCTGTCCTTTCCTCATTTAGTTTTTTAAACAAGTGGTTTTCAGAGAGAAATTACAGATGAAATTTCATGTGTGCTCACCTTTGGTGCCCTTCAAATATATTAGCAGTGAAGCTACACCCTCACTCTTAGCAACTGTTGAGATGAAGCAAAGTCATAAAGGAAAGAACCAAAACTTTGTACCATGAATGAGTTGCACGTTGTTAAAAAAAAAATCCTCTGAGGCAATACATTGAAGAAACAGACATGAAAAGAGTTTATTTCTCTCGTATGTGCACTCTTGTAAGAGGTCGCCCAAGATTTAAGCTTTTCTCTGGAGATGAGTTGTACCAACACTCGCTCCCTCTGCTTTCACTCTCGACTCTCACACCCACTTGTGTTAATAAAATGGTGTGATGGCTTTAAAACAGTTGCCTCTTGCATCACTCATGGCATTACTATTTCAATCTTCCATTAGTTCTAATGCTAATCAAATCGAGGTTACTTTAAAAAGAATGAGATTGCCTCTGCATATTGAATGCGTGGCTATTTGCTGCTTTCTGTGCATACTATACAGTCACATGTCATCTTACAGCTTCCCCTCGCACTGAGTATGATTGGCTTGGACCTCATCACTTGCTCCCTCTCAGTGTTTTACTTCATGTGAGCCACACAGTGGCTGCTTATTTTTCACTGTGTCCTTGCAGGATTTCAGGGACTGTTATAGCATCATGTACTTCACTATGTGTGGGTGTTTCTCCCTGTAATGAGAGCACACCTCTGTCTTTGATTGGACACCCCTTCGGGCCAGCATGCAGTCAGGTTTGTGTTGATAGTATCTCATTCACACTCTGCTAATGAGTCTCCCCTGTGGCTGTACCGACCCTCCTTCCACCACTACCTCAATGAGTTTACCTGCTATGGTCTCATCGTATCAGGTACAGACACTGCTACATAAATTGGTCATTAGTTTGCTTCCAATTCACAGCCTCTCTCATTGGGGGTGGCAGACTTGAATCTTTAATATTCTGCTCTCCATTTTGGATATATAGTTGTCAAAAGAAAGAAAGCATCATTAAGCCATGGAGTTAGAGTCCAGACTTTCTCTGTGAATGTTCTGATGGAGGCAGTCGACATCTATGTGAAGAGGGCAAGGCTTTACAATAACCCCAGTCATTCCTCGGCTGCCATCTTGCTTGTAAAATAGTACCCTGGATGTCATTTTTAACGAGGAGGATGATAATTAATTACTGTTGGCTCATCCAGCCAGGAAGCACTGCTATGCACTATGTAGTGCCCTTAAAATTCACACAATGGAGTAAAAAAAAACAACTGTTGTCCCGTTGCGTTAACATTACTGTCTGCTAACAATCCCACAATTCATTCTGTTGCATTTTATACATGTGAAAATGACCATTGTGTTTTGTTCTAGTTTTGTACTTTGGTGATGGTACATCATTGTTAGCTGTTGTCCAAAGGGCTCTAGTTAAGTTGACGTTAACTTCTGGAGCTTAGCTTCATTAACTCATTAATCATAAATTGCCTCCTGTGAAATGTCGTGTACTGTGACACCTGCCATAGCGCCGCTCACTGAATGTTGATAGTTTGTCCGAGTGAGTGGAGGGGGCGGGGCTTAGCCATAGGTCAATTGTATTACACACGTACATTGTAAATTTTGTTCATTGTTTTTTTTTGTTGTTGTTTTTTTACAAAATAATTTGAACTGTTCTAGCTTTAATTAAGCAAACTAGATTTTTCCCGAGGGTATCTTTGCCGTGGTTCAACCTGTGGAAACCATTGTGAGCTAATGGTCTCGTTATAAGATATCAGCCTTTTAAAACACTACTTAGCTTCTTGAAACACTGAAAGTGACCCTTTTTTTCCTTTTGAAAGACCCTTTGCTTGCTTACAGCAGTCGTCATACTGTGAGCTTAATGGGCTGTAAAATGATTTCTGCAATCATCTGGTTAAACTGGACCCCTGCTGCAATGCTAAATGGTGGATCAACACTGAGCGCACTAAGACCAGCAAGTTCCAAGGACTTTGTCCCCTTTTACATGTCCAACATAAAGTGAGGGATTTACAGTAAGGGAATGTAGCTCTAGTTCATTTAACAAGTAATTACTGATGAAGAGTATGAGACAGTCTTTTTTATTGGCCTCTGTAGAACAAAGGGTTACTCCCAAGAGCCATGGTGGATAGGGTTAACTCAATCAACTTTGAAAAGAGTAATATGTTACAATACCAGCCGGTCATTATTCAGCAAACGGCGGTACAACATTCAAAAGTTTAGCATTTTGTACCATATGGTGATATGAGAGGAAACATGTAGAGCAAGTAAAACAGCCAAACTCTGATGAAAAGAACTGAAGTGTATAAATTACAGGCAGGGATTACAAATTACTTTGCTCTTTGGAGATGTTTCTTTCAGTTTGGTTCAGAGATTCAGAGACTCGTGGTCACTGACTATGTAATTGCAACTCTGTTTCTAACAACAGACGCAAGTCTCACTTGCTTTCATCAGAAAATCTATGTGGGGAGAGTCGAATGTGCAGTCTGCTTACTGTAACTTCTTAGTGATGGCACCATTTTAAAGTAATGGTACAGTAATCCCAACCTTATCCAAACTGAGCACAAGTCCAGCGACACAGCTGAAAGTGGTGTCCCACAGATGAATAACTACCAGCTGTGCACAACTGGGAGGCATCAGCTCATGGAACAGGAATTTACACTGTAACCTAACCCATTTTAATACGTGTTTGTTAACTGAAAAGGAGCAGGGAAAAGACTGACACATAACCTGAATTCAATACATTCAATAGACTAAATTGCCAAGACAATAATGCAGCTACATTATGTCTTAGTTAAAAGATTATAACTTACTTCTCCACAGGTTGATATGAATGTTGAATGAGCACTTGAATATGACATTTGCTGCTACACATACTGGCACACTTAATAATACTATTACATTTTAAATAACATACAGAAATACACACATGCTGTAATGCAGAGTCACATAATCTTGATACAACACTTGTGATAATGAGATAAATTAAAGAACTTTAGAATATTCTAGTCCCACCTTCACCTTTAAGCTGCTGTTGCAACAGGAGGCTACTGAGGATTTCTGCCGACTGTGAAAAGATCATAAACATTATTGGTACCTCTGTACTTGTCCTTGGCTCTGAGGATAATACTCAGCACAGCATTGCTTCTGGCAAATCTAGTATTTGCTTCACACTACAACTGTTTGAGTTTGGAGGCAGCCAGCGGTAATGTTCCTGGCAGCGAACTGTGTTTGATGAAAAACTTTTTGTCTTGATGCGCTACTTGGGTTGCTGTGCTGGTTCAGTGGCAGAGAACATGAGGTCCAAATCAAGTGACAACATCTCCTAGTCAGAATTGAGGGCTAGGGTTAGAGAGGAGGTCTCAAAGCTCAACTTACGAAAAAGCAAGTAGGATTACTATTCATGTCTTTGCTTTCTGGCTGCTGAGGCATGAGGCAGCCGCTGACCTTTGACTATTCATTCTCACACTTGACTGTGACAAGGTTAGAGATGAACATGAAAGGAAAGAGATGGTCCTTTTGAAGCAATACAGGATTGAATTAGCAGCTTTAACTGCTTTTTGTAGAGTCGCTCATATTCCATTTTGCCATTATTTCACACTGTCCTGCAAAAAGACTACCGATTATACCTGGAGTTCAGTTCAGCTGTAAGAAGTACTCAGACCCTTTACTGAAATAGAAGTACCAGCACACAGATAGAAAAATGCTCCACTACAAGTTAAAATTCAAAATCCTGCTTACATTAAAGTACGGACGTATTATTCTGTACAAGTGTATTAAAAGCACTCCTGTCCCTTGTTACTGATTTATAACTATATTTTGATATTTAGTAATATTACTGTGATGCATCAATGTGTAAGCTGGTGGAGGTAGAGATTGTTGTAATGCTTTTCTGACTGATATCAGGCTGATATAAGTCGACTCTGCTGGTTGATACACCAAGCTCCTGTCTCCACTCCCTCTCTTCCATTTCCAAACATTCATGTCCAACCTGGTCTCGCTCCAAAGTCGTCCAAATCCAGCGCTTGGGCAGTGACATGCGGCATCAGACAACATCGAAAAAAGCTGTCCTTTAAAGTTCACATGATACACAGAAGGTTGCTATTACAGTTTAACGGTGCTCAGCAGTGTCAGGAGAAAACGCAATGGGACAAGCACGAACGTTAAGGGGGCGACAGTCTGCGTGTGAGTCCAACAAGCACCGACTTTCACCCGGGAGAGCGGTGTTCACGCCTTGTAAGATTATAAAACCAATCCCTTCTCTGCGTGCTTTTGTTGCCTAAACCCAGCCACATGTGTTGTTGTTGGAGGACAAAAACGTCAATACGTGTTACTGTACAGACGTCTTGCGTTTACTTTGAAAGAGACTGTATATAAACACTCACACATGGATGGAACAGCCACTAGGAGCAAATTGGGGTTCAGCATCTTGCTCAAGGATGCTTCAGCTGATCTTCCGATTAGTTAGAAAACACAATCATTCCTAGTTGCAGGTGATTACATACTAATGAAAATATAGTGATGAATTTTATATTCCACTTGCCCCTGGACACACTGGACCTTCAACAGCAAGCCAACTCACTTGTCGGTTTTGCTTCTAAAACTGGCTGATGCCTTTTCTTGCTGAAGGTCTCCCTGCCAGCCATTTAAGATGCATAGAAAGTGTTCATCAGGCAAATGACACAATACAAGCACTTCCTATACTCTGCATCACGAACATGAGTGTGGAACATTATAAGAAGAGTGTTGGCGGCTCTGAACGGCACAAAGCACAAGTTGAAAATAGGGCTTTCTACAAAAGCAGCACAGCCTCAATCATCCATTCACTATAAAGCTGTTGTTTTTTAAATCCCCGGTCTTACTTCTTCAGTCACTGCAGCAACAGCCATTATTTTGTTCCTTACAGGAATATAAAGCTCAGCTCTGCTCCCTGAATCTCTTGATCTGTTTATCTGCCTGCAGACATCCAGTCTCTTTCTATAAGCGTGACTCTTCTAACAGTGAAAACTTATTTCTTAACCATGTTGTTTACGTGTCCAAAAGAAAAAAACAAGGTGTTTTTCAAAAAGACTCTGTGTGTTTCTCCTGCAGCATGAGGACACTGATGATCAGACATTGACCATGGAGTTTTTTGTGACTCATCCAAGCGAGGGCTGTCACAACACTGAAATTTCGGATGATGACTGTCAAATCATTGCTGAAAAAAACGTTTCACCTCTCGCTCTACTGCACGTAGATGTATTTTATACCTTCTTGTAAAGCTGTTGTGGAGGCTGCTGTGGCAAAAAGGTGGTTCAAGATATTTAATTTAACTGCTTAATTATATTTTCAAAAGTTAATATGCAACGGGGAAACACAAAGCAGGTGTTCACTTCAGGACCAAGGTCTGGAGGCACAGGGGAGACTCTGTTTTGCCTCCAGGGCCGAAGCTGATGCTCATTTCGGGGCTCCTTCACTTTACCCAGAAGTTGGGAAGGACTCGGGAACTTTACTCGGGCCTTGAGGAGCTGCAGTGTTTACTTATGTTGAAACCTACACTGTTTATTTCCCACCACTTGACAGCTTAACAACTGCAAATTTCTTCTCTGCTCCGATTGCCAACATCTGTCGGCTCTGAGCACATCCACCACCACTCTCACACACTCACTACGCCCGCTCTGCACTCTGACCGGTCCCTAAAGGACCCATGCTACTCTTTCAACACATGTTTCCATCCAAACATTTTAAAGTGAATTGTCCAATTAGAAGAGCTGGATTGAAGCAACAACTCCGGCATGACTTTCCCCTGAGATGTCAAACACATTGCAGCACCTGTTGGAGACACTCACCACTATATATCAGGAGAGCCATTATCGACACCTCTCTTTTATCATTTGCGTCGGAGGGCAAAAAATATGGTCTCATTTGAGCTGAAACAGAAGACGCTGCCCAACAGCAGTACGATCTAGACATCCAGGCTCCATTTACCATGTTTTTTTTTTTACTGAAATTGGAACCTTGTGCTCAGGTAGACGCTTTACTTGCTGATGAAAATGCACCTAATACAACAGCTTTACTTCCTCTGCTTCCTGTCTCCTTACTGGCAGGACTCCTGTCTAAAATATAACTGGTTACTCTGTTTTAGCAAAGTAAAGGTGTTTGCACACTGAGTCCTTTCTTTCAGATGCGTTTTTTAATCAGTCATTCCAGCAAAATTGTAACACAAAGAAACCTCGCACTCTAAGTCCGATGTGTTTTTGTTGTTCTATGTGTTGCTAAAATTTGCAATACGAGACAAAATAAAAAGACACGTTTCCCTCGCCACTGTCTTGCATTTTCTTCACTGATTCTTAGTCAACAACTCTCTAGTCTGAGTGGGCGGAAGTTCGCTGCATAGATCAGTCTCTCATTGGGCGGAACGTACCACCCGCTGAAGTCCCGCCCTACCAACTCCGGTTGTGTTTTCAACCATTTTCAACACATCCTTTACTAACTTTTGCGGTGTTTGATCTTGCGGGGATGTAGCCATTTTTCTGCCATGGTTCGCGTCCTGTAGGCGATATTTTTGAGGGCGTGTTACACCAAAACCTGTTTTCCCCCGGCAATATTTTTGCAAGTGCACCGTTGCTGTGGCACCGCCCAGAACGATTGTGATTGGTTGAAAGAAATACAAGCAGCTGAGACGTTTTTTCTCCAATCTTAAAGTGAGAGTCGGCCCAGCCAGACCTTTCTTTTCTTGAGAAAGGTCTGGTGAGCGAGACTAACAACTCTCTAAAGGCTCCTGATGGAGGCAAATAACACAGAAAATGAAACCTGTGGCAAAAACTTTAATGAGCGACAGAAGTTTCAGAGTCACTGTGCAATCATATTTATTTTAAGATGTGCGACAAAGGACAAATTGTGCAAAGGCCTTAAAGCTCATTGTGGGCTCAAAATCTGTGTGATCACTTATCCTAACATCATTTTTCTCATCCCAGTTTGTCAAATGGTGATGCTTCCTCCAGGGTATACAAGAGTATATATACCTGGCTATTGTAGCGAGGCAGTAACTTATAAAAGGAACATTTAATTGAAGCCGTTTTTCAACCACACTCTTGCCACTGAACCACAGCAAAACACACCTCAAAGATTTTCAGATGGGTTTAAGTGACCTGGAAGTGACGATTTTGTCGCATTTATCCAATGACCGTCTCGCTTTGCTGCATGAAAAAAACCTGCTCAGCGCTGTCTCATAGGAATGCTTGGAGGCTCTGCGTCTACCGTGCTGACACGAGAATGTATGACAGGGAGGTTGTGTTTGAAAACTGGTGATAAACAGCTGATGTTTGAACATCATAGTCGTGATGTTAAACGCATCCTAGCGCACGTTTAATGCAATGTAAATTCTAATTTTAATGTAAATTCAATAGTGCATATTTGACCATTTCTTCTATGAAATCTTAGGGGAAGTTCAGCCTCCCTTGTTCTGTCAGAGCAATCAAACAACACAATGGACTTTCTCACTCTTTATACTACGTCAGTCACACTGAGCATCAAATATTCCCACAAAGGGGTTCACATTTCAATTAGCTGTAAGCCCAGTGCCGCTCTTACAGATGCCAAATGGTGCCTTTGGTGTTGGTTGTTACAAAGCGTTGAGAACAGGCTGCTTGTTTTGGATCATTTGAATTATTATGTTTCAGTATATCTAGTCACATACTGTAGGTGTCAACAGAAACCAATTCAGAGCTTTGCTTTGAAAAGATGATCAAAAGTCAGAGATCAAAGCAGAAATTTTGAAAACAGACAGCTGAAAGCCACAGACTGAAACATCACAACAGTAAATTCAGTATTGTAGATCGCCTGGTTAATTCTGTGCAACAAGCACCAGGTGTTGTTAAACCACCACGGGTGTGTGTGCACATTAAACTCATCATTGTGATTAATTATTCTGCAGCTGCAAATCGACAGGTTTGTTGGAGACAGATGTTTTCAAAACAGTTCACACAGATCCTTGAAAAAAACACAAACTCAACTATCACCTCACCTTCCTGTTCTGTTGCAGGTCAGTTTGACCCTTTTTTAAGTTTGAAAATCGTGGAAAATAATGTTAAGTATTTTTTGTGTGAAACTTCTTCTGCTGGCCTTAATTGGTGTAAAGTGTCAAATTTAGACCATTTCTTAGCAAATGCGAGACATGAGATATTTCCTACTTCCTACCATATTTCACCCCAATTACACACATTCACATTTTCTGCTGCAATATGGATCCCAAATCCCCCCATCCCTTCTTTCTCTATTCTCCCTACCTTGCCTGCTGCGGCAGAGTGCAGATATCATAATGACTTTGACGGGAATGCTTTATTGTCCCACAGTAAAACCCTGCCCACACTTAGTGGCAAAATCGAAACACACAAAAGGGTTTCTTCATGGGAGTCCTACCAACATTACACTCTGAAGCTGCATTCAGTGTTCTCACTGTTAGAGACTGACTAAATGAGCAACAGAGGGAAGGATGACAGCAGCGGAGGCTCTGGAACACCACAGTGAAATGGAGGAGGATGTGTCTGAAGATGAGCACGACCTTGTGATCAGTTCTGACACTGTTATTCTTATTCCTCCAATCAAGACATTCATTTTTGCTGAACATAGGAGGGTTAACTTCTCACTCCTCTGATAACTCCCTCAGGACTGTCACATCCTGCTAGACCTCCCCTGGTGTCTCCATCCAAAACTCTGGGTAACCAGGGCAACCGCTGCACACGTCATGTTCTTTAAATGAGTCTGTACAAGTGTTGCCTGGAGCCCCACATTTTAAATTACAACACAGGTAGACGCGGGGCTGTGACGAGTGGCATTGTGCCATATAGGGTTAAATTTAACAGGGTCCATGCCTCCAAGTTCACAGGGTCCTGAGTAGCTGTCATATTGAAGCTGTCCTCAGCAGAAAAGCAACAGCATCAACCTTTTTTACACCAAACGTTTGCTGACAAGCGACTAAGAGGTTGAATAATGCCTTCTCTGTCGAGCAAAGGTAGACACAGAGGGATCTGGTCATAGCACCACGACACCTCCCAAACACAAAGCAAACGTTACAAGTACTGAATATAAAGATTGCGTGGTTGCAAAGTCCCACATTTTCCCACTGGCAGTACTGATGAAAGCAAATGTGTGTCCACGGGAGATAAACATGGTTCAAGTGTTGCAAAAACTTTGCACTGATCCAGAGGCAACTACAGAAAAATAGACAGGACTGGTTATTCTTGTGAGTTGACATGAACAAATACAGAGTCCTGCATGGATCTAATTTTCAAGACCACCTCCCAAACTGGGACTGTAATGTGCAATGCAGCACCCATCCCCGCACATATAACCAATTTGGTCTTTCTTTGTTCTTGCTCAATTTGATTCATCTAACAGTCTTGGTCCCACCTGCAAATACTTTGTCTATGTCCAAAATTGGCTTCACGTTCAGCATGTACAAACCTTTAAAAGGAAATTCAGTTTTGTTACAACTTGGGTTTTATTTTCAAAGCTTCAGAAATCATTTCTATAAGTTATGATAATGCACTCCTCAGAGATCTTGAAACTACAGGCGACAATGCTAAAAATGGGTTCACTTGGGACAACCACAGATAGTAAAGAACAGTTTGCCCATATTAACTAGTGTAAAGTCACTGCAATGAGTTCTCATCTCAGGTCATCAAATACTGATGCTTTGTGTGTGCCTTTGGCAATGGATACAGACGCTGAAGTTCGAGACACACCCTTTTCACATCTGTATGCTGCAGGCTGTCTCCTGGGTGAAACTATCACACTTAACCAAAAGAGACTCAAATGCAGACTCATTGCATGCAGACGATTAAGCATGCAGAATGTCCGAATTGGCTCACCAGCACTAAATGTTGATTACTTTTAAAGGTTCCAAATTTAACCACGACTACAACCATTCCCTGTCCGTAACTTCTTTTTGCCTAAAACTCACTGTAGGCAAGAAGGAGGAAACTGATCATGAATTGTTTCTGTAATGGTAATAAGGGTTGTTTTTGGTGGTAATGGCAAACAGCCTGTTTTGTCAGCATTATGAGGACTTGCTGGTCATAGCCAACTGAATTTGGTTGCTCAGTTAGTAACTGCCCTTTGATGGTGATCTTTTGTTCGGTGTCTTGAGGCTTCCATTTTTCAGCTTCTCATGCTGTCTTGATGGATAAGATGCATGTACATGTGTTGCAGTGGGCAACTCACAGGGGAACCTGTTATTGATTTTGCCGCACTGCCTCGTTTATTTGGACGAAGCTGAAGGCTGCAGTGGCAGAGATGCTGCTAGTGATGGATACTTGTGTTTGGAAGTCAAATTAATCTCATGGTACCAACATATCCAGGCTATAGATTTGATCAATCGATTAACCAGACAAAATAAAACCAACGGTTATAAGAACAGGAAACATACATCTCCTGTTTCAATCACGCAGCCGTTCGCTAATCCAGTTAGTCCATGCAGTCTCATTAAATTTCTCCAATACAGAGTCATCAATCTCTCTGCTTATAGTGTCTTTGTAAGCCTATGGCTATGTGTTATTTATATCCTCCACCCATAGACAAAATTTACTGTAGTCTGATCTGGCTAATTAAGATTCTAAATGTATTCGGACCTTTTTTCATTGCGTTTCATTTGTCTTGCTGTCAGAGAGAAAATGGTGAGACCTGATATCTTCTGATTTGAATAAGGCTCTGAGTACATGTACACAGATATTATAGAAAACAGATATTTTATTGTCCACTTACTTTGTAGCCGTGTGGATGTGTAAAACAAAGCATTTGGGGAAACAATGACATCATCTCCTCAATTCACACATGCCAATTGTTGCTTTGTGTATTGAACACCAGAAACAAAAACAACAATAGCAGAGTACTGGTTTGTTAACATATCTTTTGCTGTTCTTGTTCTAATGACTACTTTACACTGAAACTGAGTATTGCCGAACCACTTTAAGTATGAACGAAGGCATCTGCTGTACCCAGTGTTATTCGGTCCATCTCAGAGTCTGTGGTTGAAAGTCTGACGGACATAACGGTTTTGGATTACGCTTGGCCCAACCAGATGGCGGGACAATTTCGAAGGTGGGACTGTTAATGAGGAGTGGAAGGAAAACTTTTGCGGCATTTTGCTGCACTCCCCAATTTTGTTTTTATACTGCCAATGCTGAAAAAAGACTGATTGGGCTTTCCTGCAAATTTGCACACTTCCTATTTGAAAAGGTTTGCTAAGGTACAAATGTTAGCATGCTAACCCAGTAAACTAAGGGTGAATATTAAATCTACCGTCATCAGCATGTTAATGTTGTCAGTTTATAAAAGTGCAGTTTATGCTGACATTTAGCATTTAGCTCCATTCCTTAGTACAGACTCACAGAGCTGCTAGCATGGCTATACACATTTAGTCATGTTATAATGTGCAGCAAAATGCTTCTGTTGTGCCATTTATTTAATTGATGCTATGCCCAACTTAATATTTAATTTGGCAATCACTGAACATGGCTTGCAGGCATTGGGAGTAAAATCATAACATTAGAGGTGTGTGTTAGCTTGCTGTTAGTGCTGTTTTGGGACACACATAAAAACACAGACTCATTCAGAGGAAACACAATTAAACCTCTAAGACTGATTATTATTGGAGAACAGGGTATTTTATTGGTATGGAGTGAGCAAGATTTAAAGATTGTCTTCTAGCATATTTTTAGCTGACATTAATAAATGGTCATCCTGACCCCTGCCACTGCCCTCTGGTTTAGGTGAGTGTTGAGGCTGGGAGGACTGGAAATAAACAGGCCGAAGAGGCAGAAAGAAAGTAGATGTGTGACATCTGTCACACTCAGCTTGGAGTCCAATGCCGTTAAAGTAGATGCATCCTTGCAAAACAACATCCATATGGAGAGGCAGCGCTGCTTAAAACCTCCCCGGGGACACTATAACAAGCCTTATTAAAAACAGATTCTGTTGTGTGGGGGAGGCCTCTACTGGTGCTTCACGAATCTAATCATTTTATGGATGCTCCCTAGCTGGACCTGGATGCTGAATTTATAAATGAGCAATGAGTAGGGTGCTCATGGAAAATGTTCCTCCAGGGTCATCGTCACGGGCTAATGTGATACCTCTGCTTCTAGGCTAAAGTGGCAAATATATTTGTTTTTTTTGTCAGTTTTCCATCCAATCCAGAGCACAAGAGTAAACAGCCTAAGATCATGTCTTGAAGGCTGTAGAGAATCACCACAAGCACATCGTCAGACCAGCATGAGGGTACTTTGCCAAATGTCAAGGACGATCATATAGATGTCAATTCAATTTGACATGTTTAGATTATAGTTCTGACGCATCTGTATGCATTTATTTCTTGTTAAAGAAGATCTGCAGCACAAAGCAAGCCCACGCCAGTCACTGAAAAGATGTGGGGATTGAAAGATGCAATGCGAGCAGAGCAAATGTTCAGGTTTGTTCTGTTCTTCCCTCAGGGAGCTGGTAAACTTTTAAAAGACATTTTTTCTGCACAGATGCAATCTTGAGTAAATATGTTGAAAAATGCGGTAAAAATTGAAGAAACAGGATCCAGTGTCACTTTTAATAATTCCACTGTATATGTGATTTGTTTTGTTCAATAAGAAGTTGCAGGTTTTTGTTGATTACTGTGTTTGAAATGAATGAATGTGGAGTTTGGCAGCAAAAACGTGTATGTGTGTGTTGGGGTGAGGAGGCTTGAAAATATTCGTATCTAAAAAAAAAGGGGGGGCCCTGAAGAAAAAGCTTGGTATCCACTGTAGTAATCCATTTTATCCATCTTGCATCTTCACTTACCCTTGTTCAATTCAGTTACTGATTCAATTTGCGCTTTTCTTTTGGCTGTATTCCAGTGTACAATGCTGTTTCAGCTGGCAACACCCATGTCCCCCTGAATGTTATGTGTGTACATTCTTGTGTGTTTGCTCGTGCCTTTTTTACGTAGTTTCACTTGCTTTGCAACTAATGCCCCCCAGGGACAAAAATAAAGTTGAAATTGAAATGTTGCTAATTAACGCACCTTTAGTAACACAAAAAACATGTTCACTGACGTAATCCATTTGCTGTCTGCCAAAAAAGGCAATATTGCAATACACTATCCACTTGCATTGTCTACAGTATTATTCTTTTTACTATTATCTTTTTTACAGAAATCATGATTTCTACCTTACCTAAACCAAGTTGCTTTTATTGCCTAAACCTAACCAAGGACACAAACACAGGTTTCCAGTGTCACGGTCCTGCGCTTTGTATGTCCACCATCCACTCCAACCATGTCCCTGCAAAACCAGCAGTACACAGATGTTTCATTAACTCATAGAAATATTGTCTCTAAACATAATCTAGACAGTAGCCCCTTTTACACTGCCAGATTTTCGGCGAGTTGATCCGAGGTGCCCAATTTTCCGCCTCGTAGGGTAGACATATTGGCGGAACCTTTTTGGTTTAAAAAGAACGAGATGATGATGACGGTTAAAAAGTTACCTTTATGAAGCATTTATAAGTTGTAACTAATGGCTTTAATTATGGTTATTAAATAACTCTTAATAGATCAATTGTAAGCCATTATTGACAATAACTTTTGTGTTCTGGGGTTGTAAAACCAGCTTTGGCTGTTAACCCCCCTTTAGATAGACACTCTGTTTAATTAACTCTCATGTCGACTCCTCCAATGGACCGTTTGACCTCTAACCTTCTGGAAATGGGCTGCAGGACATTTACAAATTAAGACCTGATGGATTATTGTCAAAAGCCCTTTATTAATGACTTAGTAATACGTATGACTGTCTGCAGATGACATACTGAGTTTCGCTGACAGCTTATTATGAGAAAGTGAGGAACTCATGACCTTTTATTAATGACTGTGTTCACATGAATAACTGCAGAATCAATAGTGTGTTACCCTTTCACATTACATATTAATACTTTAAACAGCAGGTTCATGGAAAATGGTTTATCAATCATAAGAAAGATATCAGTTAAACCCTCATAAAGGCTAACATTAGCTGAGAAAATGGTGCCTATATCAGAATAATAATGTGTAGAAATAACTATCTAGTTCCTGAGGCATTTTAATTTAAGTCCATGATGCTTCAAGGAGAAAAATCTCATCCAGACTGCCTTTAAATAAGCAGTCGAGGCCAGATGGAGATAAATGACCTTGGTCAGAGACAAAATTTTGCCTCACACCTCCATGTTGGTTGGTTATCATTCACACCACGACCACATGTGAGTGGGTCATTATATGAAAATGTGCCATTTCCCATTCTTAATGTTTACTTTTCAAAGTACTGTTTTAAAAATATTTATGACCCTTTTTGGATTAAATAGATCCTTACCTATCAGAAATAGGTGCTGTGCCATCTCAGGCTATCTTATTTTTTCCCCACATTTAATCAACATGCATATGTGTGTTTTGTCAACCCTGTTACGATGCACTAATTAATGTTTGAAAATGTTTTAAATGCATATTTACAACAAATGTGATATACTTTGAAGGATAAATCTCCCCTTGTTACACGGAGTGTGTTTGTACAGTGGGAATATTGAGGTGTTTGTTTTATCCATGGATGAATATGCTCATTTGCAACTGACACTTTCACAGCATCTTTCTTTTTAAGAACAGAATATGGAAACAAAACAATAATACCCACATTTTGTTCTGTAGATTACTGGTTTCTTTTACTTAACATATAAAATGAGTTGATTTGACATTTGTCTTTTCATTTTTTTCTGAATTATACTAGAATATTATACAAGTAACAGGGCTGACACCTCAGTAACAGGGTTGACAACAGTTACCATACGGACAGTTTAAGCTGCAGCTTTGGGTGTAATGAAGATAATGGGACATTCATAAACCTTTAATTCAACATGATTAATCAAAGACTATTTTGGGGACATATTTATTGAGAGGTTTTAGCATTTTTCAAAACATGAAGGACATTGAAAGGACAAAAGTTGCATCACTTCCTGGGAGTGAAATCAGCTTCCTTTTGTGAACATGCTGGTGAAAAGACAAATAAGTGTCCTCTTCTTTTCATGATTTTTCTTAGAGTTATATAATGTTTGACAGAAGGGGGACAAGCTTATTGTTTCAGCTCTGTTTCCACAAAAGGACACGTTAAAAAGGTATTTGTTAGAAATTTCTAATGTACATAAATAACATGATATAAGCCTCTAATGAATGCACACCATGTGGTCTCATGACCTTCACCACGTGGCTAGTAATGGCTGCCAAGAACATTTTCCGTCAACCCTGTTACCATTCTAGCGTAACAAGGTTAACAAAAGTATGGTTTTGCGAATACATGAAAATATACTTTCCTTACCAATAGTATTTACATGATATACATGGTTTTACAAGTTTCATCACTAGCTGAGAGGGAAATTGAAAAAACTGTGCACTTGGTGACAAGTTTTTGAAATTTGGCATGGTGTAAGGTTTTCAAAAACCAAGTTGGGATAGCCACAAATTTCAATATGCTTTTTCTTTTTTTTTTTTTTTTTTGGTCCCTCCCAATTTGGATCTGCTCCAAATTGTAATGGGTTCCATGTTGGACCATGTTATACCTCTCCACCAACACCATGCCAAATTTTTTAAAAAATGTCATCAAGTGCACAATTTTTTCAATTTTCCTCTCAGCTAGCGATGAAACTTGTAAAACCATGTATAAATTGACGTTTTTTTTGTTGTTGTTTTTTTTTACAACATTTTACATATATTAAGAATAAAACCCATTCATGAGTAATGAAAGGACACTTGTGGCTTTATATACAAGTTTATGTTTTTATAATAGTTTGACTTTTTTGGGCCTGAATAACTAGTTAAAGTAAAACAATCATGTTGAGCGACAGGACATTTTTACAGCTTTTGAATGATGCTTCATACAAAAAGGTGTTTAAAACTCTATGAAAACAAAATAAATACAATTTTACATTGTTTTAATGTTACAAGAGATATGGAAAATACATTCTAAAATGATCATAGTGTATTTATTGTTTATTGACATTTATAGCACAGTTTTGTTCGAGAGAAACAAAATGGCATGTTTTCGTATAATGACCCGAGTACAGCCTTGCAAGCTCGATGATTCTTGCAATTTGATGACTCTGCTGGAATTGGTTGGGCCCCACTCGATGAGGGCGATTTCCCACAGGGGCTCTGTGCTATTTAATGCATATTTAATGCATTTTGTGTTCAAACCAATATGAGTGTTACATGACACAGGCACAGTGTGCTGCTGGGTCAAGCAATAAACAACATTAGCTAGCTTCAAGATATATCACACTTATAGGAGCTTTTCACATGGGAGCTATATACATATTTAGACAACATCATTTCCTCTACAGCCCCTTCAGACCAGCTTATTACAGTGTAGAGGGGAACATGTGCTGCCATTTATCACAGCAGGGGAATCCAGTCTGCAGAGTCATCAGTTTCTTAACCATGCCACACTGATCCCTGAATATACAGACATTTAATTTGAACTGTTTTATTTTTATCTGATTTTTTTGAGAAATACACTATATACAATGGTCAAAGTTAACACACTTACGTTGTGTTGATTGATTCATGTCATCAACTCATGCATTAAGTAACATTACAAGTTAATGTTCCACCTTAAAAGTCGCCGGCAGTCGGCCCAGTGAATGAAGTTATTGTTTCTCAGACTCCAGCTGCTGTGAGAGGCAGCAAAACATCCTTTCATTTTATAGTTACAGTTTACTAATAAAACTCTCCACAGTATGAACAGTGGTTACATGAGCCTCAAAACCAGACACAACTCAGCCCTGAGCAGAGTGACCGTCCTCTACTGACCAATCAGACTGCAGTGTTCACAGCTCCACCTTTTAGGACCACATCTGTGTGCTAGGTACCCCAACAGAGGGGGGACCAAACATGGGGACGGTACAGAACGGTGCCATTGGTACCATCCACAACAAAAAATGTGTACTGAACTGAACTGAACTGTAGTGCTTTGTGGAAACAGGGCTGAAAAGTCACAGACTGCTTAGTAGACCTTCAAAAGTGTTTGTATCCACCTTCGGAGATGAAATACATTTGTTCGTTTTCGTCCTCACATCTATCCGTAAAATGCCTCCTATTGATTTTGCCTGTTGCACAAATGGAACTATGTGAACCATAAAATGCATTTGTGTTTGACTTTAAAGCCTCTTATCGAAGGAAAATGGCCGTGTGTGTTTTTGAGTGGTAACACACCAAGCTGTGCTCCTGTGGCAGACTGTTGTCACAGTGCAAGCTGTGTGGATGCCAGAGCTCATTTCAGCAGGGTCATAATGTGGATGATTAGACACCCAACCAAGCCTAACTGTCAACAAATATTCCCATCCGCAGACACCACCAGTTAGACAAAGGTTAGTTGACGTTTTTGGATGTTGTTGGGTGTCGTCTGTTATTTAAGTCATGGCATTTTGACCTTCTACAACACATTTGCCCTTTATCTAAATAGATGGTAAAAGTCTTGACATTTTAATGGTGAAGTCAGAGAACTCCAGTTTATATCTGAAAGCTCCTTAAGAGCAGATAAGGCTAGATATTTAAAGCAGCACTAGTTAAATGTTTTATTAACAATGGTTGGGCTGTAACAGTATATATAGTACATATGCAAGTAATAGGAAAAACAACATCTCATATTGTGTAGTTTGTGCAGGCTACATTTAAGTGTGCAGATTAGCGAGTGTGTTCCATAGCTTCGGGGCATAACTGATAAAGGCTGCATCCCCGGGGAACCTCCAATAAACCAGCAGCCGATGATCGCAGTGCTCTTGGAGGCAAATAGTTAACAAGGGAGTTAGCAATGTAACTTGGTCCCAGCCCATGTAAGGCTTTGTATACAAGGAGCTTAAAATCAACTTTAAATGCAACAGGAAGTCAGTGCAGAGCAGCTCAGACTGGCCTGACGTGCTCTCTCTTCTTGGCTCTGGTTAATAGCCGAGCTGCAGAGTTTTGAATGAGCTGAAGTCTCTCAGCTGTGTTTTTGGGAGGCCAGTGAAAGGTGCGTTAAAGTAGTAAATCCTGCTTGAAATAAAGGCATGAATCATATATCTGCACCTGTTCATTTAGAAATGGTCGCACATTAGTTATGTTTCCGAGGTGGATAAATTATGTTTTCATCACCTTGTTAATTAGATCTGAATCTAGGATCTAGTGTTCCATTGAGAAGGTCCAGGATTTGAATCCTGCTGGGGTCGACGTCAGCAAAGGCATGCGGTCACAAGAGGTTCCCACCGCCGAATCAAACAGGATCAGATTCCTTAAGGAGGCTTCAGGATAAGAGAGTAACTCTGGAATCTGAGCCAAGTCCTCAACGAGGGCGCGTCTCAAGCTCGTTGTAGACGGGAGGTTCTAGACGTAAAAGCAGATTCTCTCTGGGATCAAACCAAGACTTGTCACCTCAGATCTAATCCAGGGAGTTAAATTATCCAGGTTATGTTGACATCATGTTGAGAGATTTTGGCTCCACTGGGCCAAAATGTTAGCATCCAAACACACCATTTGGTACCTGGTTCAGGTCAGTGCTGTTGTCTAAATTATGCATACCTACTGTGTCTGCCTCCGTAACTGGACACCCTACTCTACTGGGTGAGAAATGTGATCTTTTATACGATTCTTTACTTAAGCAGCAGGAGTCATTGCCTCACTTTCAGGCTACAACTAATCAGTCACGTCTGGACTGCTGAATGATCTCAGTAACAGACAGATCTTGATTGGACAGCATGAGAATCGCACTATTGCTTCTGACACTGCTGCTGCTTTCTGAGCCAACAAAGAAAGCACTTGTTTTGATTAGATTTTGGCAATCAGCTACAATCTGTTACTTTTTTTTGCACATGAAGCAGGTAAATTGTGTTTTCATTGGGCATTATCTCTGTAGCAAAAACAAAAACAAGTCAATAGCTAACCATATTTTGGAAATGAAGCAACAAATACCTCGTGTAATGTGTTTGATATGATTTCAGATTCTAACTGCATGAGATAGAAAGGGAGGTAAGTATTACTGATGCCAAGAGCAACAATGCTGACAGACTTTTACTCAGGACTGCTCTAAATAGACTCTGGTTGGCTGAATGTTGTTCCTGGCTAAAGACAAAATCATCCACACTGTATTGATTCCACTGCTGCAAGAGATGGACTTGGCCATCACAGTTGTTGTCTGCCATCAGTTCAGCCAGACCAGGCTAAAGCTGAAAGATTTCCATCCTTGACAGTGGGTTGTTGGTGTGCAGAGTGGAAGAGGGAATCCATGCCCAAGTGGAGGGCCAGATAAAGCAGCTTCTGTTACCAATTTAATTTTTGGTCTGGTATACAGGCTGTATATGTTTTACATAAATAATAATGAAGAAATACACATTTAATAAACTGACTTAATATTGCAATGAAATACAGTGCAAATAAAAACGACAGTAAAGATGTATTATATGTTGGAAGGCATACTTGATCATAAAAATAATGCATTTCTGAAAATAACTTTGTGTTTAAATGGAATTATGCACTCATAGCTAGAGTTAAAAATAAAGACATAGACAATGGAGCTAGAGGGAAATTTGGGATTTTGGGGTTTTACAAAATAAGAGCATATTTTTCAAGCCAGAATGATGAAACTCCTTTTAGACTAACAACTGTGTGCTTGATGCTTGATTTTAGGCATTAAAGTCTCAATTTTCTGCATGAATTTTTGCCTTTTTTTCCGTATCAGTTCAAAGGGACATTGTGTAACATTTTCAGTTGTTTATTGGCAAAAATCGATGTCTGCATTCATAAATATATCATCACTGGTGTACTATTACCTCCACCGATAATCTGACTTATTCTTGTAAAAGGAGAATTTCGGATTTGTTTGTACATTGTGCGGGTAAGTCGTCTGGGGGGTTCCATAACGTTTCACCATCTTGAGAATACATCCGCCAGCAAGGGGCATTTGCTATTTTTGTAGAGAGCCAGAAACAAGCTGTGAACCCAACATTAACATTACATGTTATCAGCTTTTAAACTGATATGGCAAACTTGTTAGCAGACAGTTGCTTATTTACACATCCAACAGTTACAGAATGACATTACACATCATACACCCTGTCTGCCGTTTGGTTTGGTGCATATACTAAGCGTTTATCAGAGCTTTTCACTGAGGACAGGTAAGTTAGATAAATATGGCAAACACAATGACTGCGTTTCCGGATAACTTCCTGTTATGTAGCCTGGTAGCAGAGAAAGGTGAGAGTCATGTCTTTGACCATGTTCTCTCCATTTACACAGGCTGAGGCTGGCCGTGCAGCTGTGGTGCCCCAGGGCCAGCAGGTGTTTATCCCTCCAGTTCTCTGAGAGACAGGGGCTGCAGCAGGTGATACAACTTACTGCAACGTGTTGCAGGAGCTGGAGGTCCTGTTTAAGTCAATTATGGGACTGTTTGGTCCATTGAGGAAACAGCTTTGAGTTTATGTGCCATAAAACATTACTGCTTGCATTTAGATACTAATCACGGAAATGAAGTGTCATAATTAGTTGACCTTAGCGTCTGTATCAAGGTACAGCACTGTTGTAAGTTTGCACATTTGCAATGCTGTGCTAATACTGTAATTTTATTTATTGGAGTTAGCACCATGCATCATGAAATATGTGCTATCAATTCTGTTTCCATTTTACTCCCTGGAGGCGCTGAGCTGCTGTGTCTGGGAACATGGCTTGGACTGAACTACTAACCGTGGAGATACCCAGCTTCATACAAAAACATCAGCAGTCAGATGATCAGTCAGGTTTTCAACAGGTTGGAAAAACTTCATTGGAGGGGAAAACAATGGCAATAGCAGATTAAAATATATATATATATATGTATATGTTGTTGGCTGTGTCCCAATTACTACATCTTAAGCAGGTTTTAATATGTCATGCACACAAGAAACAGACAGACAGAGATATCTTCCTCTCGTCCCTCTGTTCAGTCCACTTGTGTTTCGGCTACTTTTCCCTCTAAATTGGAAACTATTATGTTTTTGAATAGCTTTCTTTTTATGACCTCATACTCTTTGAAGCCATCAGCCGCCTCTTCACTGAGCCTCTGTTGTCATGGTTGCACTCTCACAGGGAGGTCAGCCCTATGTTCCCTCAGCCCCTTCATAACTGGGTTAAGGCCCAGACACACCAAACCACCTTCAAAAGAACTAGTGGCAGGCCGACTATTGCACCACCTCAACTAGCCAACTAGCCAACTAGCTATACGTTTTGCAACTACATGAGAGGAGATAACTCCCCATACCAGCAGGTGGCAGTAGTCTGTATTTCAATCAATGCAAAACACTGCTCAACTCAGGTCATTTCATCTTATCGAGGTATATGTAAAGCGACACACTTGTTCACTGCTGACACTTGCAGATTGTCTCAGAGGGTAATTCATTCACTCCTCTTCAAAACAGTTTGGCAGATCAATGACACAACAGATCAGTTACACAGTCTCGGAGAATACTGATCATATTCTGGGTAAGAACCTAACCACCGTACGAACCCCAAAAAGCTCCACCAAAATCCGTTATGTTTCGTTTTTTGATGTAGTCGGTGTTTCTTGCTAATATTAGGGCTTCTTGCACACACAGAAAATCACTGCATTAAAAATGCTCCAGTTTATGTCAATATAATACTCAAAGTTTTGTTTGACTCAGTGTAAGTGCTCTTTTTTTATGCCTTCACGACGGACATGGCTGGAAGCTTTATGTTTTTGGATTGTCCATCCATCCCGTTCTTGAGAGAGTCAAGAATGATTGTCCCTGGGTTTGAATCCTGTGCGGACTTTGCATGTTTTCTCCAGGCTTCAGGTTGTCCAACTTCCTTCCTCAGTCCAAGACATGCAGGTTAACTGGTGACCCTAAATTGTCTGTAGATGTGAATGTGCGAGTGAATGCTTCTCTGTCTCTATGTGTCAGCCCTGTGATAGTCTGGCAAACTGTCCAAGGTGTATCCTGTCACCCACTGTCAGCGGGGATGGGCTTCAGTCCCCCTCCAACCCTGTGCCAGGATAAGCCGTTATCCATAATGGATGAATAAAGGATTTGTATGCTAATTAGGACAAAATTCACTTCATGATGACACTTCATATCCAAAAAGTCCAAGGCCAGCTTCACTGTGACACCATAATGTTCTGCAAAACATTTACCCAATCTAAAATGTGAAATAACTATATGATACTAATATTAATTACACCAAACGTTTCATCTTTGGCCAAGTGTGACAATATTTTTTGCAATATTTTGACTTATTGTTTTCTAATTCCCAGCGTGTCTTTTCACTTTTTTTAATGAAAATGCCCAAAAAATAGATGGATGTAGGCACATTTATTGTTAGCTGTCCAAAAACAATGTGTGAGTATTATTCAAAAGTGCTAATTATTTCGAATCAGTAATAAAGTGTACATAATAATACATAATTGTTCAAAAAGAGATTGTAATATTTCACTTAACATCATATTTTAGTTTGGGTAAAAAGTCCAACAGGAAACACTGGGTCAACACCCTGAGGTAATTTTCTGCCTTATTGACCAATATATTTGACCCAGTGTCTTTTAGTGTGTATAAAGACACACCACCTGAAAGGCTGCTGTAATGTCGGCACTGTTCCGGTTGGCTGTTCACAGTCCTTTGTCTTCTCTCTGTAAAAGACAATGACATAACCAGATTCATCTGGTTCTTCAAAATGGGCAAGAGCTGTCCCTTTTCTCCATGTTCTGCTCTGTTCTGTCACACTGCCTGTGTCTCACACTTTGTTTAGCTCAGGGCCAACATTGCACTGGAGATAGGACACAGTATGTAGGACATGGCATGATTTGGTGTGAACAGGGTTTCTTATCTATGTTATCAGATAGTCCCATTGAGTTGACTGTTGTTCTCTCGTGCATGGTGCTTCTTACTCATGTAGATTATGCACAGTACATTGGGGCAGATTTGAGCTCTGCAGTCCTAATGATGTTTAATATAGAAAGTGTTTAAGTGTAAAGGCAGATTTATACTTGTGTGTCATCTCTATGCAGAGGATTTGCTGTACGATCTACTTGTGCGGTGGTGAGTCTGTGTCACTCTGCAGTTACATCTCCAAAATTTTAGACGTCAGGGTGGGGTTTCTGTGAAGTGCTGTAAAGTTGAGTTGATTCCATCCATCCATCCATTTTCATCCGCTTCTCCGGGGCTGGGTTGTGGAGGCAGCAGGCCAAGCAAAGCACCCTAGACATAAGGGTAAGGCTGAGCCCAGCCACCCTACGGAGGAAACTCCTTTCCGCCACTTGTATCCGCAATGTCATTCTTACGGTCACTACCCAGAGTTCATGACCATAGGTGAGGGTTGGGACGTAGATGGACCAGTAAATTGAAAGCTTTGCTTTCTGGCTCAGCTCCCTCTTCACCACGACAGACCAGGGCAGCGCCCGCATCACTGCAGAAGCCGCACTGACCCGCCGATCCATCTCACGCTCCATTCTACCCTCACTCGTGAACAAGACCCCAAGATACTTGAACTCCCTCACTTGAGGAAGTAACTCTCCCCCAACCTGGAGGCGTGCCGATCTCTGGCGTCGCGGACTGAGTCGATTCAAAACACACATTAAACATGGCTTTATAGCAACAATTTCAAACACAAATACACAAATCAGCTTCGTTATAACTTGCAGCACACATTGCACCGGACACATTTTCCCCACAAATACAACATGCTAACATTATTAGCACAAGCCTATGGCATTTTACATTGTATAAATTAGCCTAGCAGCTAGCTGAGATTTCCTCTGCTCATATGAAGCCAGGATAAATCACACAAGACATAAAATACTATTTGGTGGGAGCTTAATTGTCTTCACAATTTATTGTTTCTTATCTGTGGAAAAATCTGTGTTGCTGCAATGTGTCAGGCTACAGTGTTGATTCAGCGCAGAAGTATAAATTCCGCTTAGGACCACAATTCAAAGTTACAGATATTATTTCCAACACAGTACATTTTCCCTCTAGACTTGATTGTTTTCATAAATGGCTGATTCATCCAATGCAGTATGTACGTGACAGTAAATATAAACAGTCCCAGCTTGAATTGAGCCTCTCTTTTTGGAAAGCTCAGACATTTCAACACCCTCCTATAGGGCTGAAAGCTACTCTGCTTCCATTTACAATGAAATGTATATTCATCATATTTTGCTGATGATATGTGAAAACTCTTTCAATTCTGTTTACTATTCCACTGAGTTTTCCAACTGCGACGGATGCAGAGTCTTTATCTGGATGTAATTGCCTCTGCACACAGTGGAAATTTTTCGCTAACTTCCTATTTATGCTGTGAGGTTCACTTTTTATTTGCCAGGAAGCATCAGGCCCAACTCCCATACAATATCCGACTCTGGGATGCAGAGAGCCAGGCCCTGAGCCTTACTTATTGCATCTTTAATTCTTAGTGCTCTCTGAAATATATAGCCAGAGGGTCTCATTATCACATTCCTCTAGGTTTCCTTGTGATATAGTTGCTAATGTTAGCCAGCGTGAAGGAATAAATCCTCAATTGCACACAGGGTAAATCTCTGGAGTGAAACACTTCAGTAAAGTGAGGAAGTATTTAAAATTTTATATTATCTATTGTCACAGTTGTTGTAGAAAATCTCTCATGTTCTTCCAGCTCTGTCAGTCCTTCACAGTGCATGTTATATATTGAAACTCATGCTCAGATATTTCATAAAATCTAGGCGGGAGATGATCACAAGCAGCAGATGTCAATCTGCACACGGCTGGTGTAGACAGGAAGTTATAGCACATGTTAAGATATTGCCAGGCAGAAAAGCAGCTCACCTTTGCTTCCATTTTTTCCCAGTGACTACTCGCACTACTGCAGCAATAAAATCCCCTAAGGCCCAAAAGTATTCTCCCCATAGACCACCTTTGTAAAAGAGACATCTGAAACTGTTGACAGGACACCTGGAACTGCAAGCAAGGTCATTTATAAAGCTTTCTACTACTACTAAAACTTTCCTTGAGCTGAGAAAAGCGATTTTAAAATCTGTGACGTCATCAGTGTAAAGTCTATGAGCCAAGCTGAAACTTGCAGGCAGGGCCAGGAGGTACTGCCAGGAGCATGAGATGGACAACATGGCATCAGCAGTAATGCGGCGGTTGTGCTGGACCATCATGGTGAGAAGAGAGCTGAGCTGGAAGGCATAGCTTTGATTTACTAGTCCATTTACGTTCCAACCCTCACTTGTGGTCATGAGCTCTGGTTAGTGACCAAAAAAATGAGATCATGGATACAAATTAAATGAGTTTCCTCTGCAGGGTGGCCAGGTTCAGCCATAGAGACAGGGTGAGAAGCTCAGACATCTGGAGGGAGGTTGGAGTAGAGCCACGGCTCCTTTGTGTTGAAAGGGGCCAATTGAGGAGGTTCAGGCATCTAATCAGGATGCCTCCTGGGCACCCTCTATTTGAGTTCTTTTGGGTAGGTCCAACTGGTTGGAGATCTGGGGATAGGCCCTGAACACGCAGGGATTGTATATCGCATCTGGCCTGGGAACCAACACATTGTCATTCTGACCTTTTCACGTATCGACGTACTTGGTCATGGACCTTCCATGTCCAGATACGATGTGAAAGGTACCCGGGTGCATTGGTTGTTGACATTCTGGGATGCCGTGTCAAGTTCTGCCTGTAACATGTACTTTCTTCTTTCAAAAAAAAGAAAAATTGACGTTTAAATACAGTTTCTTTCAAAATAAAAGCACTACATCAGTACAACATACAAATTAATGTTTTTTCCTCCAACAACATCTCTCTCTTGGGTGAAGGTTGGTGTTTGTTGGACCCATCCACTGAACTCCCACCCACCCTACTCGGACTTTCGCCGCCTTAACTATCGTTCCTGTCCTGCCATGTTTCTCCCTGATGCTACCGAGCGCTGTTGAACTATAACTGCGAACAGCGGTGTATCAAGCTGACGTTAAAGGACGGCTTTATACGTCTGTGTCTGACGCCACAAGTCACTGCCCAAGCACTGGATTGCAAAGACTTTGGAATAAGACCAGGTTGTGGGAACACCTCAAGATCCCCCAAGAGGAGCTGGAAAATGTTGCTCAGGAGAGGGACATCTGGGGCACTTTGCTCATCTTGTTGCCCCTGTGACCCGACCCAAGGTAAGTGGATAAAAATGGGTGGATGGATGGATGGATAGATGGATGGATGGATCAACCAGCAAATGTTAGCTGCTGCTGTTAACGTGTCTTCACTGTAATGCTGAGTAATAAACCAATTCCCACGGTTGAAGTCCACATTTGTGCTACATGGTTGTTTTTTTTATTAAAGACCAAAATGTGTCAAAGTTAAAATTAAATAATCCACTGGTAAACATATAGATATGAAGAAAACATAGGGAGTGCTGCACTGGGTTAAAACACTGTGTGGTGAATTGTAAAAAATCAGGTGCACTTCAAGGATAGGGCAAATAGTCACATAAAGATTAAAACAAAGACTGGCAAGATTGCTCAGTGTAAAGTCCATAGTACAGGCTGTCCAAATGTCCATCCAAGGCACTCTGATTATAGTTAGAAATCATTTATGAGCAAATGCATGCACTGTCAATGCATTTTATACCCTGATGAAGACTATTGTTGAAATCAGTATGGTTCACATGATTATTCCCATACACACACTCACCTTGCCTTACTTTTTTCCAATCCATCATGAGATTTATACAACTGACAGCGTTTCATTTGACCGTCTCTCCTGCTGCTTTGTTAGGCTTGTACTGTGGACACGTTTCATTTCTGCTTCGACTGATTAGATTAGACTAAGCTGTAATGCTACCTATCCTTCATACTCTGACAGCAAACCCATTTCCAGACCACGAGACAACACAGTTTCATCAGCTGGAACTGACAGAGGCAGCCTGTTGAGACGTGACCCTTCCTGTAACTCAGGGCAGTGTTGGGATATACATCAGGACTATCTATAATTTACCCTTCATAGAAAAGTGTTTTCACACAGAGAGAAGTCGACAGGACAGCTCATAAAGTGGCTGCTAGAAGACTTATTCTTATTCAACACTAGAGTGACAAAATTTGACAAGCTCAGTATTGAGCTCTGATAGCCATGGTCAATGTCCCGGCCCCCCAGACGCACATGTGGTGTCTCTCTAGGTCAAAATGGGCCATGCTTTCTTCTGATTTGCTGCCAACGTCAGCCCTCAGCAACCGACCTCAATAATCACACATCAGGAAAGTAGAACATGGTCAGACTCCAATCCCAGACATTCACAGAAGACATCTTCCACGTCCAAAGATGAATAAAAGTCCTCTCTGTTAAGAGATGATTTTCTGTATCTACCTTAAATTTTTTGTGGCAGGTTGTAAAAAAGCTTTCCAATCTGGTGTTCACTGCTGGAACTGTTTATGGTTCACAAAACACTGCAGAAGAGAGTTGATGGAAGCAGGCATCACTGAGACTACATTATTTAAAGCTCAGTGCACCACTTTTCATGTTTTCTAATGGACTTCCTGAGTTGGCTATCTAAAGTAATGTCAAAATGGGCTCCACATATAAGCAAATTGTAATCATCAAAATCCACTAATGTGGATGCTAATGTCAGTTGCAGGGAAAATATTTCAGCAGGTAGAAAATTACAGGCTTTCAAAATAATTTCCCTTACTGCAAAAGCATTTCCCCATTTCTACTTTATCATCACTGTCACTCCTCTGACTTTAACGTGACTGACATACTCAGTGGTCAAAAAGCTTGGTTATTGGCTATCGCTTGGCGCTTGGGGCTTTTATTTTGGTTATTGAGCTGAATCCTTCTGTTGGTCAAGAGTGTAGTTGAACCTGGCATTGCTGCTTGTGATTATATTTTATTTTACTTATTTAAAAAATAATTTCCGCCATCTTAAACCCACCAGCACCAGGTGTCACAGCAAGCTGGTGGCCAGCAGCAGTTTTGGGTTTAATCTGTGTAATGGCAGCAACAGAAAGTTTGCTGATCAACAGCTTTATCGGACGTGAGCTGAACAGTTACTGTTGCATATAATATATATATTTTGATCTTTACAAAATCAGCCACACTTTTCTATAACAGGCTATCCAATATACTAACAGGCACTAAGTTTCCATGGGCAACTAACTGGACTATTGTCATTGTCTCAGTAGACAAGCATGGGAGGGAAATTGATTCATTGACCAAAGTATGTTTGATTCTGCTACGATAGGTGGCGATATGCCCCCTGTCAGCTTGTTAGTATTCAACCTTTTTTCTGGTTGACCTATTACGTCACAGACCAAATAATCGACAAGCAGCAAACTGATGCCACTTTACTGCTCTGTACATTTCATACATGCTGTATGCTTTACTTTTGTACAGATTAGATGCACACTGGATGTGGATTTCGCCATGTTATTACCGGCTTCTTCTTCTGTTAGGCATTTAATGCTATTCAGCTCGGAGTGGAAACTATGGAGCATGCGCAGCAGAGTAGACAATTGTTACTGTGTGAGCCTGGCAGGACGGAGCATTAGCTTTTCTGTTATCTGTTAAGTTTATTTGAGAATGTTTGTTTTATCTTGAACTTTATCCCTGTCAGAGAAAGTCATATTTAGTTTAAATTGACAGTTATGATTCTTTTCATTTGATTTTTTATTTTATGTTAATTACTGTTTGAGTGAGAGATTTATTTTATTAAAATAGTTTATTTTTTTCTTGCCCTGCAGGGTTGACGATTTTGTTGAGGATGTGATTCCAGCAGCCACTGTGATAGAGAGCAGCAGAGGTGTTACTGAGTATTCCTGTGAAATAAAACTGCAGTCAAGGTCTCCATCCCTAATCCTGCATCTGGTGCCTCCTCCTCTCTGCACGACACTCCATCACAACTATCCAAAAAAATCACAACGCAGAGTCCAGGGGAGTTTGTGCATGCAGAGGCAATGGGTTACATATTTATATGTTGTTGTGCCATTCCCATCAGTTGTGTTGTGGGGGATATACACAGCTCTTGTGGAGTATATAGGAGAGTATATCTACTTCCTCCTTGGTAACCGACCCTTCTACCCGGGAGTTCAGCCACCTTATCAACTACCACTACACCACTCATTCCAATGCACTGCAGGTCAGACACAAAGTCTGAAACCTAAAGCTGCCAATGTAATTGTAAATTCAGTAGCTTTCCTTAAAGTTTCTTTTTAAACAGATATCATTTGACTACATTTTAGGATTTGTAATGTTTGAGTCAACCAGCCTAAAAGTAAAAGGCTTTTTCTAAAGTCATTTATCATTTACTCCATTTGCAAGCAAAGCTGGGCACTCTGTTCAGTCCCACTCCATAACGAGTTTGGTCAATTAAGGCAGTGCATGCTACAAAATCCATTAATAATCAAATGTTATCGTTCCTGGCTGTGAGTTTGTTACTTTTGAGACAGTGAATAATTGCTGCCGCTGGCTGAGTCTGGTTTAGCCAGGCTGAGAGCACATGCTGAAGCAAAGTGTAGACATTTTCAAAGTCAGGTTACATCAGGTTTAAACTGCCAGAGTAGGCATGCTGAAAAATCATTAGTGTGACGCAAAATGGTGGCACATGTAGATGAAGCTGCCAGTAGCTCCCTCAAACTTAGCTTTATGTTCATGTCCATCGTTGTTTGTTCTTTTCTGGCCTTAAATACCAAAGCACATGCTACTTGGGACGAACTAACATCCATCACCATCGGCTTGGGAATCACAGAAAACCTGTTATAGACATTACATCTCCATCCAGGTAAAAGAAAAGCTCAGAAACGGCAGTATTTCTTAAGGAAACGTAGGAATGCCAGATTCCCGTGCCAAGTTCTTGTTAACTTTATGGAGTAGCGATAGAGGTCGCCCTGAATGTGCACAGCCCAGGACAAGAGTAGCGAGTGATTGAAACCATCCAGAACACAACTGGTACCCATCGACTAAGCATCAGTGATACTGGTGAGATGAGATGCCTGCACAGACCCCAAAGCATGCTAAAACGCCATGCTAAAACACCATCCCCCTCCCCAGCAACTGCCTGCTGCCATCTGGCAAGCGACTTATCTGCCGCTGTACCACCAGACTACAGAGCAGCTCCTCTCCTTAGGCTGTGAGACTCCTCAACTCCACCACATCCTCTGCACCACTGTAAATAAATGACTCTTCCCAGCTCTGCGTGTCAGACATGATTTTTATTGCGCACTGTTCTATTCACTACACTGCCTCTCTAAATATTACGTTGTTACAAATGTCAGTGGGACTTTTAAATGTGGGATTCTGTATGTACAACTTCAGCGTGAAACAAAACTAAATCCAGAGTTTGTGCTTGAAGAAGCCGTCAGTCAGTGGCGGACTTAGACGCTGGAAAAAGTGCTGTTGTTGCTTTGTGACTCTTTAATGTCACATCAGAGATCAGGGAGCCATTCCTTTCTTCAGTTTCAGGTCAGCGCCGTGTTTGCACTCTGTATTGCTCCTGCAAAGTTACAGGCAGCAGGCTGCTTGATAATGGCACTGCCTTCTTCCCACTTACTCACTGCAGGCCAACAGGGCTTTCAGAATACCTCCCATTCCTGTCTGCCTGAGCAGCTTGTTTCTGTCCAAAGTGAACGTTACGGTGGCCAAAAAGAACAACACTTAAACGTGAGGGTCTTTGTCTGTATAGTAAAGTAACCACTTATCATTCTGAAATGAACAGAATGGTTGGGGAGTGGTTATGAGAGAATGGAAATGGTAGTGGGGGGAAATTATATGGAGCACAATGGCTGAGCAAAACAAAGGTAGAACAGGTGTGCATAACAACAAAGAAGAACAAAGACACAAAAAAGGAGATGGGTAAAAAGCCTAAAGCATAAAATTGCCAGAGAGAATGGTGATCCCAAACATGCTGAGTGAAAAAAAGTGATTTCAAAAGAGAAACAAGAATCTCAAGAGTTATGGTGGCGGGTAAATACCTGAAGTAAACACCTTAAGGCAGCAGCCCTCGTGTTCTCAGTTCAATAAATCAGTCCTGTGAGACTTTGAAGAAGGAGACACTGTGGCAGCTCATTCACACCAATGTCTTCTCAGCCCATCATCTTGCTGTGGCTGCTATTACATTACGAAATAGGAGAAAGAGCCGGGGACATGTCACATGTTGTTGACAGTAGTTTCAGAATGTGAAGTCATTGTTGGTTTTGACGTTAACATCTATTTTTAGCTGCTTTATCTTTGGTTCACACTGAAGTATCTCAACAATTATTGGATGCACTGCATTCAAACTTTGTTTTTTGTTCTTCAGAGGATAAATCCTCCTACTTTGGTGATCCTCACATGTTTTATATATAGCTCCATCATATTTCAATTTGTCCAATTATTACCAGTTAGCATGGTAAATGCACAATTTGGCTGTTAAACTAAGTGAAACTAGGATTCCTCGCTTGTCCTCTCTCCATCAATAATATATCAAATGTTTTTTGCTGGTACAAATATGTGAAATGGACACAACCTATCAACACAACTGTGTTAACGTGGTGGAAAAGCTATTGACAGTTTCCACTACAATCTCTCCACATCATCACCAACTCCTCTTTGGAGCACCTCCATGTTTTATACCAGCCTGGTCTCATAGAAATACAGAAAATGGACGGGATTATTTTAACATGGAGAGGTGGGGTAAAGTAATTTTTACCAGGGATTTTAGTCCCGTCCGAATGCGCCATGTCTGTAATCATTACGGATAATGTCAGTAAAAATGATGGCGACTTTTACGCTCTGTAAAACGGTCCGGAGAAAATACCTCGGGTAATATTAATCCCGTGCGAACGCGATCCTCTGTAAAAATGTTTGTAAATATTTCGTCACGTCCTGTTTACCACTCGCATCTCTGGTGGAATTACGGAGATTTCTTGTCCCGTGTGAATCGGACATTTATATTACAGACATCCTGTGGTAAACTGACATTAGTCCACATCCTTATGTAAAACTAATCCCGTCTGAATAGTACTTAAGTCACATAGCTGTGATTGTAAGTAAAGATGTTGACTGTTATACAGTATTCATTTAACCACTGTCTGATACTGTGTGGCTACGAAGTAATATAAAACTCTTATTACATTCAGTATTCTGAAAGAAGAGTGGTTAATGTGATTCTTGGCGTCTTGCCTTCCCAGTAAAATGTAAAGACCACATGGAGACATGAGAAGCAGAGAAAGAAAGGACGTGCCAGTGTTCAAAAACCACCAACAACTTCAGATTCAGACATTAAGGTTTCACTCGTATTTATTTCAGCAGCAGGTAAAACTTCAAAGAACAGTCTAATGTGCCTGAGCCTGTGACGAAAAAATCAAACTAAATAGCAACACAATCTCCTTTAAAGAAAACAGTACACAGGGCATGTAAGTATTTTGCTGTTCCACCTCCACACTCCATGTCCAGGCTGCCGCTGCTATCAAATTATCACCCTCCTTCTATCGATCCTTTCATTTTCCTGCTCAGCTTCCCCAAACACTGTTTCCCTGCGTGTGGTCAGGCCTGCAGCAACTGCTGGAGGGTGGTTAATCGATCCCTTCAGACCCCTTCACACGACATTTCACCCACATCATCACTGTGACAGTGAAGATGCTTTCTCAGCGCCTGACTCTGGGACTTTTTAACTCCACTGAGCCTCCTGATTTGTGCAGTAAAACACTCCCAAATCCTGATTTATCGACTTCTCCACAACCCAATACTTCACTGAACAGTTGTTGATTATTTTTATGCAAACTCAGACCTGAAAAAGGGTCATAACTTAATTCATATACTGTCACAGTGATTACAACTTCTTAAAGATGAGAAAATCAGTAAAGGTGGAGATAGGCCTATACTGAATGGCTCACCTGTCAAGTGACAAGAGTCTTTAAAATGTGTGGCCTAACCTTTAACAGGTGCAGGTTTACACCATGTTACTAGAATATTGTTACTAGCCGCTAGAATTTTGTTATTACATGTATTGCTATCACCAGCAGACTGTTCACACTGAGGTATTCCAGCTGGCACACGACTGACCTTCAACACTGAAATGTGGTTGAAATTACGTCAGTTGTTGTTTCAACATTATACATCACTGAAACATTTCTCATGGCTGTAAAAATGTTAACAAAATTCTCATAAATCAACACTGAAATTTCAGAAAGATCTGTTTTAACAGCGAAACAATTTTGAAACAACTTTTGAAGTTTATGAAACAGCATTGTAACGAAATTGCAAAAGAAACATTGATTCATCTTTCAAACCTCTCGTGGCCCAATTGTTTAAAAAAAACGCATGCTAAAGTGCCCTCTTGGGAGCCAAAATGCGCGCTAAAGTGCCCTCCTGGTTGGCAAAACACATGAAACTGCCCTCTTGGGTGGAAAAAACCCCCACACTAAACTCCAGAAGACTAAAGGACCAAGAAATACTATGAAACATTACTGTTGCAATGACTTTTATGTTGGGCCCTTTTTTGATCTGTATTGAGCCAGAACAATATCTCACAGAATCAGTTTGGATTATCTGGTGCTAATATAGTGTTTAAATGCACTAGAATACAGGAAATGGCATCTACTTAATTGAAAATGTGTAGATCTGCTCAGATGTGCTGCATTACTTAGCACACCTGGCATGGAGGAGCTGGTTAAGAGCTCCTGTGCAGCAGCAAAGGAGAGGGGCTCTGGTGTGTGGACTGCTGGTCCTGCTGCCTCTCACTGTGGGATTTTGGTTGTCTTGTTGCTTGTTTTAATTCTAATAAATCCCATGGATTTGAGTGTTTTAAAGGTGTTTATGTGGTTATTATTGGGTCAGTGATGGAGTTTTGGTCCTCTCATAGGGCCACCTAAGGGTGGGGCGTAACACAAGCCAAAACATGATGTCTTCCTAACCATTACCAAATGGTGTTTGCAGCTAAACAGAACCATATTTGTTTTAGTGTTTGGGCTGGAGTACATCTTCTCTGCATCTCATGACTGTATCCATCACAGCGTTACCCATCAGAGCAGTGAAACTACCACTTTTTTAATATAAATTTTCTTCTTAACAGTTCCTTAGTGTCCTCGGTCCTGAGTAGCTCCTGCTTCACAGCTGCAGTGCACAATCCGAAGAGCTACAATGCATGTGGGGCCACTGAGTATGTCCAGTGAGCTCTAGTCTCATACACAGAAGTTCTTGGTAATCTAGTCGCTATACATTTGGCTATTGAGTATGTGAGAAGAACAAGAGGAAGGGCAGTGAGGATGAGGACAAACTGATGAGTTTGAGGAAAGCTTACAGCATCATGGTACCAAGTTGAGCTGGGGCTGCTGGAGTGTAAGCTTCCTAAATCCAATGCAGAGCAGAGTCACTAACATCAGCCTTAACTGTGATATAGTCATGGACAGATTATTAGACAATGGGCCACTTGCTACAGATATGCAAAGGACCCCTTTGTGTGATGGTTTCACATCTCTTTGTAGTCATAGTCGTTTGGGTCTCTGAGATATTTTGTGTCTCATTCAGGCAATTTAGTGTCTTTTAAGGGTAATTTTATGTCTATTTTGGTGGTTTTGTATCTGTTTTGTGTCTCTGTGTGTCTCTATGTGTCTCTATGTGGTCTTTTTGTGTCTCTTTGTGGTGGACATGTTCATTTGATTCATTTGATTGATCACATTTTGCAAGTGAAAGCCTTGGGCCTGGTAGGCCAGTTCAGTAAACCATCCATGGATATCGTGGTTTTGATAAAGTAGATGTGTTGGATGTTTTGTAAAGTAACCTGTAATCCCACACAATGATGTAGTTACACTCCTTGGCTTTGGAAGCAATGTTCTTACACATGCACTCTTGTGACTTTCATTTGTGAAGGCAATTAAAAAGCTACTGAGGAATGATTGGCCAATTGCTGTTAAGAGGAATTAATTGGTTTTACTATTATAAATCCTGATGTCACTGCAGCCTTAAGCCCTAACATAAAACAGCTGTAAGCAGCATAAAGGAAAAGTACTATATGGATAAACTGTATATATTGTATGTGAAGGAAACACGGATAAAGCACAAGCAGTCCGTCCAGCAGCTATACATCAAGTAAGTAATGTCTCTATTATAGCATGAATATACTGCCCTCATGGACATGGGTTAATCGAGTCTAATCCTTGTGTTGTACGGTGATCTATTCAATCCATTTTGTGTCTGACATATAAAAGGTTGTATTCCCATTTATTATCAACACACAAAGGTATTCTCAGAGGGGGCTAAGGCCAGGGATATACTTGCTTTACAACTGGCTGCATCATGACTGCAAATGTTCAGACCCCTAAACAAAGCATGTCAGGAAAATAATGGTAAATATGTATGTTACACTGCCACTATTGCTCATGTGCATATGGCATCTTGCATACAGGAAGTGTGGATTTCTGAGGACATATTGAGTAAATACTCGAGGCGCAGGATACGCGAGGCAGCCATTGTGGGCATGCAAATACATAGTGCAGTATATCTCCGACCTAATGGGACCAGACCTTATACTGCATAGCGTTGTGTTTGCCTGTGCATTATTAAGGCATTATTAAGTGTGTTAACCTGCAACATTTCCTTCATATGTTGAAACATAATTCACTCTTCATTACGTTTCCCTCAAAAATGTGAGTCCAACATTCACTGTCTTCTCCACAAGTTTGGTTTTTGGACCCCTGAGAGTTGTCTGTGTGCTTTGGTGCTGAGCAGGAAGTGCACAAATATTTCAGTTAAAGGCCAAGGCCAGAGCCCTGCGCCATTGTTTTCCCCTTGTTTTTTCCATTTCCCTGTGTCTTCTATGCGCCCCCATTCTGTCTCTCTGTACCTGTGTGTTTGTTCTCTCTGTCTATGCTGGTTCCTGTCTCTGCTTAACCTACTCGGCTGCTATCAATCTGCCCATCGCTTCTTACGGCTCCCTGCTTTTCCTGCAATCAGCTCATCATCTCTCCAACATATCGACCCCTGCTCCTCTCCCACTCAGTGCTGGATTATTATCTACCACCTGCTGGGGTTGGTAATCAATGGTGTCCTGACCATGTTGTATACTGGGACATATCTCGCTGGGCTGTCACATTGATGGGCCGGTGGACCATTGAGGAAAAAAGGAATAAAAAAAGTTTTTACCAGCCATCCAGCCCTGTTTGTCTCTTTACGCTGTCTTTGAAAAGCACTATTTACATAAATTTACTTAAGTTATATTGTTGCACTCCTGGTTCCCTTGTCTTAAAGTTAGTGGGTTGTTGGTTAGGTACCTGAAAGAAGGTCTGTAGTTAACATGAGCTTTTAATATTTTATTCCACAACATAAAATACATCAACAAATGTCCCTCTTGTGATTTTTATAGTCTTAAAGTGCAACTTGCAGGTTAAATATTTTTAAATATATAAACATAACCTTGTCTGAAAATTACCATATGAGAAGTTAATTCAGAATTTATTAAGGTTTGCACGACATAAGGGCACGCATTCAGAGGGAAAAGTGTCTCTTTTTAGCTCCTCTTCTAAACATCGCCTGATACTACGTCACAAGAGGGACTCTGCGTCCTTGACCCTGCCACTGTCCAATGTGCAGTAGTAGGTGATAGTGAGTCTGAGCAGTAGTAAACTTGTGAGTTAGTATTTTTTCGGTTGTTAAAAGTGCATTATTGTGAATTATTGTGTTTGTGTAGGTTGCACAAACTCGAGTCTGTCAGGACATCGAGTCCACCGTTTTCTGGCCTGCACCTGGGTGCGTTTTGTGCAGATGAAGATGTAAGATGTAAGTAGCATTAGTTATCTTATACTGGCAGAACTATTGGTAGCTTTGTTATAATCTAATACGTGATGGCAAACTTAATGTTGTGATGTGAACACAGCGTTAGACATCGTTAGCTGTCGTTAGCTAACGACTTTGCTGTAGTTAGTTAAGCTCAACTTTAGCTTTTTGCCTCTGGTGATTGCATTCACACTTAAAATCACAAGCGGTGTTTATTTTCAAAGATTATCTTGCTGAATCCAACGTGTAAATACCAAACTTTTGTTTGCCATTGAGTTTATATTCAGGAATAATCCAAATCTAATGATAACAATGATAACGAAATAAAAAAAGGTCATCCCTTACCAATTTGTGGCTGTATGAGAGTAGCCTCTGCAGTGTTTATACCAGTCCACCCTGATGATGACCTCTGCGGCAGCTGCCAGCTCTCTGCACTGTTGATGCAAAGCCTCAACATTGCTTCGCCCTTCGTATTGACCCCAGTTCAGACCAAAGATTCGTGATGTGACAAGTTGAAACGTGCAGCTACTTGCAATGCGCTGTTCTGCAACGTTCTAAAAACCTGTCGGTTCACACTAACGCAACTAGATGAGACAGTGGTTGATCTGTATGCAACAACTCTCTGTACTTTTGTTCTGATTTCAGCTTTTCAGGCTTATTTTTTGGCTGAATAATTTGTAGCTTCTTAAAATATGAATGAGGGTAGTGATAGTGAGACTCTGGCTAGAGTTGCATTTGTAGTAGTGATGAAAAAGCAAAAATAAAAACATAAAACCAGCATCACATGGACTGTATTCATAATAAATACGCCAGCGGACTTCACTACAAGTCGACTGGATGTAGAAAGAGGCAACGTGCCTTACGTTCTAAAACCAGCCACTAGCGTTTTGACAAGCTGAGTTGCAGGTGACACCACTGCAACTTTTCTCTGCAACGCTCTAGAACGGTTTCATCTCATTGTTAATCTTCAGTCTGAACTGGGCTTTATAGCAGATTGCAAGCATTGTTTTTTAGGTGGCAAACTGCCACTTAATTAACCTGAGGCATTGCTGCGTCTGCTGTCATGTTGCTGTCAAAACAAACAGTCATTTCTCATTAAGATTTGACCAGTTTTTGCAAACAAATATATGTAAAATGTGCAGGGCAGGGGATCCCTGACAACGGAATATGAAACACAGTTGTGGGTCAGTAATTAACCTGCGGGCTTGACAGGCAGCTCCTTTATGAACACCAGGACCTAGTGATTACCATTAAGATTTTTCACTCCCCTGCAGAGTGATGGAAAACTTTGACATTGTTAAGACAGACTGATTTTTGTGCTGTGGAGCAATGGTTATTTTTCCCACACTAATTTAAATTAGGGTTTAAAGCATTTTCTTCTTTAAATGAAGCTGCTTGTGCTGCAATAGATTTTGAAATTGGCTTTTAATTGTGCTTATTTACCGCTTAAATTTGATCACTGAAAATGTATTTAAGGCAACATGATTTTACGATTGAGACTAGATTACTTTTTTTTTTTTTTTACAGAATAATAACCTTAATTTAAGTTCCAACATCACAGACAGATTTGATCTTTATCAAGTAATGTTGAATCTTTTATTATTATATGCAGTGGCCAATGGTAACTGAAAGTAGAATCCAAGTGTGGCAAATTCAGAGGAACAGGCAGCACATAGAGGAATATTATAGGGCATTAGTGCAGTGTGTGCCTGGGAGTTTTAATGGGCATACTGTAGTATCTGTAGCGGGAAAAAGAAAAAATGTTATAAAGATTGGAGGGCGTGAAGCGACAGCCAAGGTTGCTTCTTGCAAGGCTTTGAGGCACAGCAAAATAAATTCGGAAAATGTGGAGAAGAGACTGCTGGGGTGCAGCAGCAGGATTAGATTCATACAGGTACAACACAAGATGTGCTTCCATTCTAGTAATCCTGAGGAACATAATGCACTGTGCTCACAAATTAAAGTATTTCATTTTATTTCTGTGACTGTAAGAAAGTTCTGGAAGCAGGGCCGTAGCTGCCGCAAAGAACATTGGGGTCAAGTCCTGGGTATTTTGCAAAATGGAAAGATTCAAAGTGGTATGGCTGAAATTCTGTCTGTGGTTAAAGCTACCAGCACACTTACCATGCAGCTAAATGGAAAAAAAAATCACATATCATACAAGTACATTTTGAAATTTTATTAAAAAGTTGTTTTCCCCATGTTTTTGAGTATCAGGGTGGATATATTATGCTTGGCAGAAGATTTTCAAGGGAAAATATTGGATCCTAGAGGCTAGGCAAGACTGCTTTCTAGCACTCAGTGAACAGACTTTGAAAGAGGCTACCGATTGCCCGAATGTGCACATTGAAAAGGTCTCACCCTCAATTCCGGCAAATCAAGTGCAAAGAATTGTAGATACTTGATGCCCACTGAGGAGGTACACATGCGTCCTTGAGAATTCTTTGGAGGAAGGACCCGGTCCTCGGTAGCTTTTGATGGATCCTCGATATTTGAACAGTCCTGTGAATGTGATGATGGAGCCCTTTAAGGGTCCTTCCTTAACTTTACGATAACAGTAGATAGCAGATTCGCCCTTCACCTCTAATATCGTCAGTATAAACCTACCAGTTAGTATTAGTTAGTCATATCTTTTTTAAACCAAACAAAGAAACAATCACTCCTGAACTCATCAGCTATTTGAGACTAGTGGCCTTACTTTTGAAGATTGTTGCTATAGAACCTAAAAGCTTCAAGCTTCCCAGGTTGATTGGCCAGACTGTGTCATTTACCCACTTCAGGACAGGTGGAGAAAGTTTGAGAGAAAAACTCAGGAGGTATAGGACTTCTTTACATTAGTCATTCCCTGTGTGTTTTCATCAGCTGTTCACTATGTATTGCACAGTATGTTGCCAGCCTGTGCAGTGAGCAGTGAGGTGATGTAAATTCATGATGAATTTCCACCTGTCATGCAAATGTATGAATTTGAATCCATAATTATAAATGATGGATGCAGTAAAGCATTTTTCGGAGTTGCTAATGAGGAGGACACAGCAGCTGAAGAGCAGTTAGCTCAAAGCAGAGGACTGTGAAGGTTAAATACTGTGGGACAGTCAGGGCAGCGTAGTGTACGATGGGCCATTTGACAGCATAATGATGGCAGCTTAAAAATATGACAACATAATCTTAACTAAACGTCCATTTACTAGAGTTTTTCATAAGTTGTTATCAGCAGCTGTCATGTAGTTGGCTCAGTTTTCATCATGTGACTTAAGTGGCGATCACTGAATAAACGTTTAAAATGCAGCACTTTTGTTTGTGCTCCCATTTTTCACAGGTTTAAGTGAAAGATTTAAGACTTATTTCTCTAAAATTTGGGTCGTAAATGTGTTAAAATTTGTGTTAGATAGCAGCTCTCCTTTTTCAAGATAACCCACCTACCTGACAAATCAAGATGCTGATTAAACAGCATCATTGTGTCTTGGGGTGGTCACAATAAAAGGCCACTTTAAAGCAACTCTTACCTTTCTTGCATGTCACACAACAGATCCACAACTCCCACCTCCCTCCAAAGGCCTACTCCCCCCTCCTCCATTACGTCCTCATTACATCTATGATAAACGTAGGAGGTGGCAAGGTAACGTTAGATAAACGGAAGAGGAGAGCGAACTAAACAAACTAACAAACTACTACGCTACAGTAGGCTAACCATTAGCAGTAGGTTAGCCATTAGCAACTGGATGCTGTGTTTAAACATAACGTTACATGCCCTGCAGAAAGTTCCCTTTTTTAGCTCAGGATGAAGCTGCATCAGTCTTCGCCATCGCTCGAAAGTAGAGCTGATGTTGACCCGAGTTTTGGCTCTTGCACCAGCGAGTTCTCTCTTACTGTTTATGAATATAGCTTTTTCTGCTATATTTTTTCTTTTGCCAACTGATTTGCCTGTTGGAGCAGATGGAGGTAGAAGCGGTGGTCCGCATTTGTCTACCATTGTTATGGAAGGTTTTAATCCACAAGCGTTCCTGTTGCTAGCCTATTTGTCGTCTCACAGACGAGAGATGTTACGTGAGTGGTTACGTCAGTTGGAGGCCTCCACGTGGGGAGGACAGACAGGACGCTTGGCCATTGGTCGGCGTTTTCTTAGAACCATATGAAAATGGTATAATTATGAGTTTTCATCTCTGGTGGAATTCACTTACATTTTAGTTTGCCATCAGCTTATTAATAGCGTTTTAACTTAAACAAAGAAAAGTGTAAAATTTTGCTTTAAAATGTGCAGTTTTTTCTTGGAAAAAGACATTTATTAGGATTTCATATGACTCGTGACACAGAAATGCGTTTCAGTCAGTATTTTTGATTGCAGAATTTAAGTATTTGCCTTTTGCCTTTATTTGATCGGACAGCTTCAGGATGAGGGGGGAGAGAGGGGATGGCATGCAGCAAGGAGCTGTGGGCAGAAATTGAGCCAAGGCTCCTTGCTGCGGCAGGAATGGAGCCTGTGTGCATGGGGCACCTGCTCTATCAGTTGAGCTACTGGGTGCCTAAAGTATCTGCTTCTTTTTAATGAAAAATGTTCCCTTTCAGAACTGTAATATAACACAGTATATGATGTTTTTGAAATAATATTACTGTTGCATTAATATGTATGCTGCATTTTACTGTTGTAAATGTTTAAGGTTGTGCTCATTTTAACTTCTTTATATACTGTTGGGTAGTTAAATCTGCAGCAGTGCATCATATAAAACACATTTAAAGGCCACATGTACAACACATCTGTCTCTATCACCAGTAAGATCTTCACACCAGCCTACAACTTAGTGGTTTGCCTCGCTCTCACAGTGCTGTTTTCTGTCACTATTCACAGCTCAGAGAGGACCCAAATGCAGCACATGAGGCAGGCAGTGTGACTGAACAGAAAGCAAGATTTATTACAAGCTGTTTCCAGATAACAAAAACAGGCAGGCAACAAAATCTGAAGGGAAAGGCTCAACAAAATCCAAATACAAGGCAAAAATACAAAAACTAAACTAGAATGACACGAGGGACAAAGGGCAGCAGCAGAATAAACAAGGGAAGGAGTGGATTAACGAGGGACAGGTGGCAGCTGGGCTAATGAGCGACAGGTGAAACAAATCAGGGCAGACAATCTCAAAGGTGAGAAAACAAAGGAAGGCAGAGAGTAAAACAAGAAATGAAGTGTGAGGAGCAACCCTCAAAATACAACAGGACACAAACTACAACAAAACCCCTTGGACCATGACAGTTTTGACAGCAGCAGGTCAAAAACCCACTGGTTGGTGAACATACAGGAACACTATACTTAGCAATAAATGATTGCTACAAGTAGAAATACAGGGTGATTAGTAAGCTAAGGTGTAGATGTTTTTATTAAAAGCATTTACACTCCTTTAAAACAAGATTTCCCTCTTGCTACTAGCTGCTCGCTAATTCCTGCTATCAGCTGTTTCCTGTTTATCCACTGCCAGTGGGTCACACGTGCGGCGTCATCAACAGCTCCTCCCACAAGTCATCAACAGCCCCTCCAAACCAAAAAGGTTCTGCCAATATGATTACCCTACGAGGCGGAAAATTGGACACCTCAGATCAACTCGTCAATTCGGCTCTGTGTGTCTAAATGCCCGCAGCTTGCCGGCAGAATGGCCCAACATTCGCTGAAGATCTGGCAGTGTAAAAGGGGCTAGAATGAAACATGCAAATGTAATGTATCCGTGGTTTGCCCACATTTTCTTCTGGTGGCTGGGCTGCAGATTAGCAGGGTCAAGATTGTAAAATTATTATTTTGGTCCTCTTTCTCAGCCTGTACCCATCAATCATATGAACAGTACTAGAGAATCTTAACTGTGCAGTAAAGATCACAGAGTTAATGCTCTTGGAAAGGACACTCGTGGCCCTGCTGGGTAGAAACGTTAGATACGGTTGTATTTCTCACCTCATTAGTCACAAGCAGACAAAACACTGTAAGATCCTCTTTTTGCACATATCCTGAGTCTCTTTAATCCTCTGGTGTCATCATTAAATAAGGCCAAGGACAAAGCTTTCACTCTTTTATACTGTATGTAAAGGTGAAAAGGACACTCAAACATCCCCAACAGCACTGTTAAAACATTTCAAAAAGTCATGTAAAGTGAGCACTCCTGGGAAATACAGAAACTCTGAAAGAATTAATGAACAGAAGCTTTTGATAGGGGTTTTATGCAAGATGTCTGCCTTCCAATTAATATAAATTCACCTTATCCACATAATATCCATATAGTACAAGGTCATAGGTATGGATGTCTTTTTACTTAAATTTAGCAGCATTAACAAAAAAAAAGGGAGAGATTATATTCAACACTATTAATGAGAACTGTGTTATAAGAATGGAAGGAAGGTTTTTAAGGCCTGCAAATTAATTTAATTTGAATAATTAAAAAACAGCAAGCTGAAGAAACAGAGAGGCAGATGTCCCTGTAAACAACAAGCCCACGTAAAATACCAGCAGCATACATTTATAACCAAGATGACATCTTTGTAAATGTACTGCCCTCCAGCCTTCTTATGTGTTTCTTCACTAACAACATATGGTGAAAAAGCACTTATTGGAAAATGTGGTAAAAACACCGAAGGTCCTATGTTCTCAAGGTCCCAAGTTCTCCTCTGTTCCCCAGTTGTTGTCAAAGTTTTATCTTAACCTGATCTTTGACCTCTTACCAGTTAAGAAATGAGAATTAAACCTGGCCCTACAACACTTTTCTAACCTTTAGTAAGTCCCTTTTTCATTTTCATTCATTTTCTAAAAGTTTTTTCTTTTTTTCCGAGCTGCAAATGATTTTGAAAATGTTCACTCAACAGAAAGAACAACTATAGCCATGTTTCCATCAGCCTGTTTAGATCTAGAAGTATCGCGTCACAAAATTATGATGGAAACGCCAAAATTCAAATTAAAATCCCCTGATTCGCACAAACTAAAATACGCTCGCAGGGTTTTGATTGATTCGAAAAAATGTTGATTCACAAAACGGGGTACGGAAACAGTTAAGTGCGAATTAAGTCTGACATAGCGCACCTCTCTCCATGGTGATCTCTACACTCTGGGTCGGGAAGGCGGTAATGCATTTACAAGCTGGTTGCCAACCGCCAGAAAACGTAGAAGAAGAAGAATGCGAGACTTGTTTTGTTCCGATTCTGCAGAAAACTCGTGCGAGTTCGTAGTTTTCACCAAAGTCCGTACATTTAATGGAAACACACAGGATTCGTATTTCTTTTAATGCACATTTCCCAACGGGATTATTTGGATCCCACCTCAGAGGTGGATTTGACAAAGTCTCAGCTCCACTTCTCCTAGATATTGTTACTCAAAATGTTCATTACACTTAAATCTAAATCTGTTATAGTTCTAAGTAATTTCAAGCATAGAAAAATATTGTTTGGCCATATTTCCTGAAACTGCTGTAAGTAATAGTAACAAATACAGACCTATTTCTCAACGTCTAGTTTCACCTAACATTGTAACTTGTTTGTACCAAAACATCCAACATATGTTTGCGGTCAGACAAAGGCAAGGAAATGCAATGCAAAGCAAATTTATTTACATAGCACATTTTCGTTACATAGAGTGCAAGAAACACAGGGATTAACAGAAGCACATGGCAATTCAAACAAAGTACTAAAAAAGCAATTAGAAACAAAATGTAAATCAAAATAGTGCCACAGAACCTAAAGATTGCTCACAGGTCTGAGCTGAGCTGCTTTTCCAGAAGTTTAATTTTTAATTCTGTCTCTTTCTGCTGAAGCAGCGTCAGCTTGAGCTGCTCGTCAGCCAGTTGAATCTGTCTCACTGCCCTCTCAGTCTCCATTCTCAGGAGCTTTTCATAGACATCCTCCGTCCCAGCATGCCTCTTCCTCCTCCTTCTCTCTGGCTCACGCACCTCCTGTGGTGCATGGGGTGGGGCAGTGCTGGTGCCTGCAGATGGCTCAACCTCTGAGGGATCAGCCTCCACAGGTGTGAGGAGCATGTGATCTGATGAGAGATTGAGTGGCTCGTCAACTGGCTCCCCAACACATGCAGGCACAATCCCATGCAGGGCCTGGGAACTCTCCCCTCCAAGGGCTTGTTCCCAGTTTGGGGGTTCTTTGCCTCTGAGTGGTCCTTGGTGGCCTTCTGTTTCAGGTTCTTCCACCGCAGTTTCACCTGTTCAACAGACCGGAATTGACCACTGCCAGTAGCATTAACCTGTGCTGTAATGTCGGCCCAAATCTCGCTCTTCATTCTTGCTGACAACATTGCTCTGGCCTGGGGTACTGAAAGTACCAAACAAACATTCATAGTTTGTGCGAACCCCATCCAATAATGCATGTGTTTCAGCAGTTGTAAAGTTCAACCCCTTACTCCTTTGGCCTTCCATGTTGTCTGGAGGTAAGTGCACAGGTAACCCTTTGATACCAAGCCAGCAAAACTACATTCAGGTGTGACAGTAGCACAGGTTAATTGGGAGGTGCTTCAATAGGGTTCCCTGAGCAAGAATGGTTCTCTAACAAGCAGAAGATGGCAGAAATGCAACACTATGGATGCGAACTGCCGTAAAACACTGAAGAAGAAGAATAAGAAGAGGAAGAGGAGGAGGAGGAGGAGTTCCTTTTGCATGAGAAGAAGGAGGAACAATGGCTGGAGTTGTACACCGATACAGACAACAAAGAAGAAGGCACAATCCAAGGCAATATGCTCAACGCCCCAACCTGCTCGAGCAATACTCCAGTGATGAGCTTTATGCACGATACAGATTTGGGCAAGAGGATATTGCTCTCATCTGCAATATTCTTCGTCCTCACCTTGAACGTGCTACTCTGAGGAGCCATGCCTTGACTGTGGAGGAGCAGGTACTGATGGCTCTGCGTTATTATGCATGTGGTTCCTTCTTTGAGGTGATTGGGGATGGACTGGGGGTGACAAAAGCAACAGTGGGCCATGTGGTGCATTCGGTGTCATCTGCCCTTACTGGTCCTCTGGGTCAATATGTGAAATGGCCTGAAAATGAAGAGGAGATAGCAAGAACAAAGAGGAATTTTTTTCTCATTGGGGGGGATACCAAACACTATTGGTGTGATTGACTGCACCCATGTGCATATTCAGGCACCACATACCAGGGAATGGGAGTATGTGAACAGGAAGGGCTGGCACAGCATTAACATCCAGCTTGTGGGGAATGCTGACCTCGTTATCACAAACTGTGTTGTGAGATGGCCTGGGTCTGTACATGATGCCCGTATTTTGAGGGAGAGCCACCTCTACCAGAAGCTCCAACAGACGGCCCCAGATGGCATCCTCTTGGGTGACAGCGGTTACCCCCTTCTACCCTGGCTGATGACCCCTTTTGCTACCGTCACCAATGACTCCCAGCAGAGGTACAACAACATCCATGCCACAACAAGAGGGACAATTGAGCGCCTGAATGGCGTGATAAAACGCAGATTTGCCTGCCGGAACTATCTCCGCGTGGAGCCACAGAAAGCCTGTCACATCATTTGTGCCTGCATTGTGCTACATAACCTAGCACAAACAAGGAGAGTGCCACTACAGGAACCTCTCATCGATGGACCTCCTCCCTGCGCAGAAGGCCTTGACACTGCAGCCTGATGGTCCTGCTGGAAGAGCCGTGCAGAATGCCATGGTTAATCTTATCTGTGATAGCTCAATTTGAATCACATTTAAGCACTTTCAATATCTATTTTCATGCCTCTGATTTAATGAAGACACATTTTACTTAATTCAGATAAGCTTGAAAATCCACCTTTTGAAATGCCTGGGAAGTGCTTGACTGTGATTTTATAACATGCAGCAATGTATTTCAGGAAGTGTTTGTGTGTACTGATTATTTTACTTCATCAAATCAGATGCTATAGTGCTATACGTGTAGTGGGAGCCTTCTACGAAAGGTGATACATGTCCAGGGATTTCCAGCACTCGACCTGTTGTCTTCATGAGCAGGGGCATTGCTGAGCGGTCCATGGGTGTGAGTGTACTCTGAAAGTAGACGTAGAGTGTGTATGAGCATATCTTTATCATTATCAGGAATCCACAATACTCAGAGAAATTGTTCAAGTAACGTTACGGAAAAGCATATCATCAGCATTACTGTAGCATACCCAAACTCAATCCTCTAACACTTGTGAATGAACCGCAAAACTCATATTAGTACTGTGTATTTTTCCTACACTGAAGCAGTCTGCTCTGCATACATGTAAAACAAAAATAAAAAAAAGTCTGCTGTGTTGGCAATAATATAACGCAAAACTCTGAACAGGTTGGTGTTTAAAGAGTTCCTGTATGACGTACTTCAGATTTATTCCCTTTTAACTTAAACCATAGGCCGCAAAATAAATCAACACAGCCAGCTACCTCACTAGCCTGCTAGCTACTTAACGTTAACACGTTAGGATGACCGTGGCTCAATTAGAGATCGGTACGCCCACGTTTTAAGTAGGTGACAACATAAATAGCTGGCTCACAGCAGATGGTGAGTGGCCTTCGTATGGTCTTAAAAACGCTACACATTAGATAACGGTATACTTACATTTTGATGTGAAACCTGGGCTACTAGCTGCTCCTTCCGTGGAGTGTCCCGCCGTGGACACAGAGCACAGCGAGTCATAATCTGAAAGCCACGCCCCCAAAGGTGAAACGTTTCAGATCTGGGGGCGGAGTCATGAGATTTGGAAATCCGTATCCAGTCAGATTGGGATCAAAGTGATGCATCCTGCCAATGTTTTGAAATACCCGGATAAAGTCAGCAGGATCACCTTGATCCCTGACTGAGAAAAGGAGGATTTCATTATCCGGATTATTCTGATCCGGATTACAAGTTTTGAAATACTGGGCCCAGGGCATCAAAATTGGCCTGTTGAGTGGCACTTGGCTTTTGTTGTGAACGCACAAGGCACCCTACAGCATCTGTATGAGACAAACTGGGGCTTCAGTCACCTCCAATGTAGTCGCGTTCGCAACAAAATCCGAAGAGGATGAGAATGCACATCAGACTGTCACACAAAAGACTTGTGTTCATGTCCCACGTGAAACTAAAGGTCAACTTAAGTTTCTTTCAACCAGTTACTGTCATAGCTCAAGAGGAGTTACTGTGACAAACATAGTTATTTCAAACCAGACCTTACATAGTTTTGGTGGCAAAAACTTTGTTTGTGGTTCAAGGTAATCTTGAATGACGCTGTAGCATGCAACAAGTGAAACCGAAAATGGACACGTCCAAAACTGACGCTGCAGAGGAACCTCTAGAGGGTCATAGTTTGAACAGGTGTCTTTTATGCAGGGCCACTGACCAAGCTGCTGTGTTTGACGAGTTGGGATTGAGAGTGCGTTGCCAACACACCCTTAAGCTGACAGAGATGCACCCGGCAGCTCCTGACTGAGTACATTAAAAGTGGTTAACAGAATCAGAACTATGTCAGATGCACTGCCTCCAGTCTGTTTGAAGTTTTTGCCACTGTTACCTCATGCAGCTCCAAACCAAGCTGGAAACCTTTGATGCAAAAGGAACTGTCTTTTAACTGATGAATTAAAAATGCTCCTTGCCTTACAAGATTCTGGAAACAAAACTATGTAACTTTTGCTAAACTGAGGCCACTGTGGTCACCTGTGACTATGTAAGGACAATAATGATGAGCGCTACAGTTTTGTGTAACAGTTACAATAACCGCAACCCCAATTATTATCATTTAAAAATATGTCAAATAGTGAAATGTAAAGAAATGTATTTCCATCTGCACTGCTGGCCGTTTCGTTTGCATCTGTAACTTTTTTGTTTGCAAGTTTTTCTGGGTGGCAGTTACAGTGCTCTGGGATTGAACCCACTGATCGGCTGAGGGAGCCTTAAAGAGACACCAAACAACCACAAGGAAACACAAACCACAACAAGATGCGTAACGATTACAAAGAGATGCAAAACCACCTTGGAGTTTGTGTGTCTTGCTCCTACGTAGGAGAGGTGGTGGGGCCCTTTGCATACCTACGTCCGGGGGCCCACTGTCTTATAGACCGCCCATATCCTTAAACTGCAATACATCATCAGGAAAGTTTGTGGGTCTATGTTATTTGTTTAGAGTTGGTACATTTATTTTAGTAACATACCATTATATTAGACATATATGTATAACATATATAGCTACAAGCTAATCAATCCATTTCTGTCAACGTATTATTGCTGTTCCAACATCTGGCTCGGAGAACTGGCCTGGTTGTTTTTTATGTTGCTTGTGTTGGTGTTTTGTCAGTGTGACAGCTGGGTGACAGCTCCGATGCACAAACCTGCCAAATAAAACTTGGAGACCTGCAATATAATCCCTCATTAAGCCTCCTCATTCAACAGCAGTTTGGTGGCGATGTTTTGAGCCGTTCCATCGTTTGCACTCAGTATTTCCAGAACATGTCCCGTCTGTCTGCACAGACTCTGCCGCGTATGGCTGGGTCTGTTTTGATCAGGATAGATGAATCATGGATGGTGCCATAATTGCAGCTTGAGGTGTTGGTAGTCTGTGCGTGAGTGCATTGCATTGGAACAGACAATGGCTTTAGGCTTCCTTCTCCTGTTTGCATAGACATGATGCTCAATCTGCCAGCACCTTGTGGATTTCAACCAGTTGAAAATATTTTGACTAAATGTGGAAAACTCATCAGTTTGTTGGCAGAAACCAACAATATTTATCCCAGCTGAATTGTGAGTGTACGCGATGTCAGGGCTGCAGGGTCTCAGTGTCTTGGTGTCACTGCATGTTACCACTTGATATCCATATTTTACAACAGACAGAATAGGAACAAGCAAAATAATCTGTCACGGTTCAACTCATGAGCAACTACAAAAAATGGGAGAGATTTGAGCTCAAAGAAGAACAATGTCTACTTGTGTTTCCAGAATGGATTCAAACACAGGGTACAAGAGGAGCATTGCGGGGGCGTGATCTGGGCCAGGTGATCAGATGACTTTGCTGCAAAAACCCATGACATTTGTAAACTAACACGTAGACAGCCTTTTGGCTTTCACTCTGCTGCTCTGCTGGAGACAGGCCCATGATGTAAAGAGACATCTGCTGCAACAAGATCAGGGACTGTCCTTGATAAGACTTGAGTAATCAAATGATTTAACACTAATTTGATCATTAATTATTGCTGAGCTGAGCTGAAAGCATAATACTTTATACCATGGTCACTGGAAAGTCCGGATTGTGACTGACTGAAAGGTGAGGATTAACTTTAAGTGAGTATTTGTGATGCAGCTGTAAGGGAAATTTTAAAAACATAACACGCATAAAGATAATGCAAGTGAAACATGTACTTTATTTGTTTTCCTAAACCTAACCTCTGTAACTTTACATGAAGTACGTAACGTCACTTGTGGGGCGCTAATTTGGGGTCTATGTCATTGGTCCGACAGCCCATTAGTTCGACATCCCGTTAGTCCAACTGTCCGCGGTGCTGAACGGCTCGTGGCGGGCATATGGTGCGCCGTGACCGGCTCTGGGTCAGCTGGGAAAGGCTTGAGGCGGAGCAGGCTCAGGGCTTATGTGTTTGTCACTTTCTTTTTCATTTTAACCCACACCATGATCTTTTCCTGACCCTAACCAAGTGGTTTTTGTGCCTAAACCTAACCAGACCTTAACCACAGGGCATCATGATGATGTATCCCAAGAGCAGTTTTTGAATATATGTAAAAAAAACAACAAAAACACTCACAACACGACAAACAGCAAAGAAAACAATGACAAAAGTGATGCTCTCACAGTTTTCTCAGCTTCCACCTATTGTGATATATCCATTATTATTAGAAATGACAAGGGCTGCCACTACTATCACTACTAATATCACCTTGGGTTCGTCCTTCACCTTCTCAAAATGATCCCACACTTTGGATTTCCTGCCTGACATGCCCATAGGAAAAATGTGTTGCTCATCTGTGGTTCAATCTCATCTCTTGAGATCAATTCAGATGAGCAACACATTTTTCCTATGGGTAACTAGCCTGTGGAATAACCGCAGGTACCAGCCCTGGAAATTAGAGGACGTATATGCTGCGTCTTTAACCGCCTGGAAAACACAAAGTTGGGCGCTGGGCGTTACTCTTGTGCCTTTTCTGTGCCAGCTTTCAAGAGCACGGTGGGCGGTTGCATCTGAGGTTGCTAAGCAACCGTATAGCCTATTTCCCTTGAACTCCTGAGTGCAGAGCTGATCTTCTTCCAGGAGCTGTTTATGTGTGTGGGCCTATCGTCTGTGGGACAGATGTAAAGCTCTGGGTAGCCCTGCACTAACAGGATCAACCTTTCCGTATTTATCAGACTGAATATTTACAGAGGAAGAAGGGAAAGATAAATGTCGGCTGTGATTGGTTTGTAACCTGACTCCTGTCTGACTGCTGAGCGTGGCCACTTCCTGTGTCTGTCCTTTCAAATTAAATTCCCACATGGTCCGGTCATATTTATTTTGACAAGGCGCAGCTCCTAAGAGTTTCACATTTGTTTTTTTGTTTGTTTGTTTGTTGTTGTTTTCTGCGACTAAGCGACCAATGAAATCTTGCAGACTAATGACCTTTCTGGGCGACTAACGTCCACTTCAAACTCAACTTTACACCTCTGTCCAGCAGCTGTTCTGTTTCCACTGTTGTGACTCTCTGCAGTAGAAGCTTATGTTTTCAAATCAATGATTTATTTCCTGATATAAGTGATGCAACATTAATACGCACCAAAAGGGATATCTGGAAGTAAAATAAATAATAAAGTGTTTCTATTATTTCTACATTAGCATGCTTACTCCAGGGGGACCTTATGCAAGAAAAGGTATAACTTAGAAATCATCATTAATGGTATTGAACCCGTAAGAAACATATTAAAAAGGTCTCCAGTAATAATGGATTCATAAAGAAGTGTTGGTTGTTTGTTCTTCTTAAAGTGGAGTTCAACCCTAAGAGCAGTAAGATCCAGTTACATGTCACTGTATTGGATTATTTTGTGTCTCATATTTTGTCCCAATATACTTATGTAATGTGAGTCCCTTTTAAAGCTGTTTCATTATGCATGCCTTTTGTAGACACTGACAGAGACTCATATTTCCCAACAGGCACTGACCTTTTCATCATGAATGAGCAAGGAAGCTTCAGAGAGTGGGCCGCTTAAATGGGACCAAGCCTGTCTAATCAAATGCTAACATTTAGTGCCTTTAAATGTGCTAATTATTTTGGCATTTACTTCACTCTCAGCCTTTCCTTTATCTTTATTTCTTATCGTCTTTGTGCTTCCTTACGTTGTGGCAAGTAGAGAAAAAACTTTTTTTTCACAATAAAACTCAAAAAAGCAGAACTCTGAATGTGGTTCCTTTGCTGAAAATCACATCAAAGAAGAAGTTTGGGTTTGAAGTTGGCCTGAATTCATCCAATCCACTGGCAGCAAAATTTTGCTGGTGTAGTAACCAGTGTTTTGCAACTTCATAAAAACAATTTAATTTGATACAGTTAATGGTTACTTTTCTCAAAAGACAAGACAACTGTCAAATGTATCGATGATTGTACACATTATTACTAAGATGAAAAGTAAGTAGAAGAAGAATGAAACACTGTGGATATGATTTGATAGGCCTATTCATTGTAGCTTCGACCTGCCTCCAAATCAAACAGCTACTGTACCTACTCACACTTTGGAGATAACGGTGCAGCACTATCATCCCTTTAAATTGTATTTCAACCCACCTGACGTCCAGTACGCTTCTTCTTCATTCACGAGTTGCTAACTTTGTCTAACTTCTGTTTGGTGCAGGGTAGTGTAAGACCTATGTTCCAGCTGATTATCCGGGATGGATCATGGAGTGCAACAGGGCAGCAGAGCAGCCAACCTTTTTCTCCAATTTCTTCCAAGTTTCCCAAACACATTCAGGGCATCTGGGAAATCTAACCTCTTCAGCCTGAACCATTTCATCTTTACACTAAGGTCCTCGATGATTGCTGAGCTCCTCACTCCATCACAGCTCCACTGTGCTCCGGAGACTGTTTGTAACAGTGTCAGAATGAGGATCAGTACATGTAGGTCTGAGGCAATAGTCTGCAGTTGCCAATGAGGCCTGGCTGCCAACTTTGGCCATCCAGTAGCTAATTATCAGCTGGTTATTTCGAGACATTTTCCCTTTAAAACTGCAGTCTGATCTTTGCAGAATCACTCCAACTGAACAGAGCCTTGTGTGATTGTGGCATGACATGCATGCATGTGTTTGTTTATCCAGAGTGACAGGTGAGAGAGCAGCCACAGACTCCATCTGCAGAGGTACAGAACCATAACACTGAAATGGAATAATGCAGGTATGTGCTTAGTGACAGATTAATATCAAACCAACACAGAGGCAGATGGCTGAAAGATGTGAAAAGGCCAAACTTGCTGTTGTTATTTAATAGAAAGTAGTTATTAGTATAAGTTGATACAGGTTGATCAGAAGTTGCTATATTTAGTATTTAAATATACAGAATAACAGAACAATCTCAGAATTGAGATACAGACATTAAGAGCTTTTAATCCTCCTGGGGGGCCCCTAGGCGTTCCCAAGCCAGATGAGATATGTAATCCCTCCAGCATGCTCTGAGTCTGCCCCGGGGCCTCCTACCAGTGGCCTGGGACACCTCTAACAGGAGGCGCCAGGAGGCATCCTGATTAGATGCCCGAACCACCTCATCTGACCCCTTTCGACGCAAAGGAGCAGCGGCTCTACTCCAAACTCCCTCTGGTTATCTGAGCCCCTCCCCCTATCTCTAAGGCTGAGCCCAGCCACCCCACAGAGGAAACTCATTTCGGCCGCTTGTGTCCAGGATCTCATTCTTTCGGTCACTACCCAGAGCTCAACCCGCATAGGTGAGGGTTGGGACGCAGATGGGCCACTAAATCAAAAGCTTCACCTTCTGGCTCAGCTCCCTCTTCACCACGATGGTCCGGTGCAGTTCCTGCATCACTGCAGAAGCGGCACCAAACCGCTGATCCATGTCATGCTCCATTTTACCCTCACTTGTCTATATTTACAGTTATCCCCATATATGACCTACAATGCAATGGCATGTCAAGGTGACACTACTTGATGATGTGCGAACTGGAATTGCTTTCTGGCTCCTCGTTACAGCAAATCCTGATAAACGAATGCTGAAATAACGCTGACTTAAGCCTCCATGCACTGTTTCTGAGTTAGATCCCGTAACAAGAAGTTATGGCCACGGTGATTTATAATCATCAGCGTCAGCCACAATTTTCCAATCTGTGCAGCCCCACACAGCGCAGCATAGATGGAGAATGTAACCATTAGAGTGTTTTAGAAAGCACCAGATTGGGTGCCTGTGTAAAAAGTACTGAGCACTTCGCCGGCTACTTTTTTTCAATTACCTGGCTACAAAAGTTATTGAGAACATTACATGTCTGATCCTCAGGACAAAGGTAGCCTGAAGGGTTGAACAGCTGGCCCATTTCAGTTCAGGCACTCCTGGACTCTCCAATTAACTTTGTTGATAATGGAGCTGAGGTGAATTGGTAATAACTCTAAAAGCCAAAGCACAATGATTCGTTCAGTCTGTTCATATAGAGTGAAAAATAGCTTCAGACAGAGAAGCCAACAAAGAGAAAAAAATCAGTAGCTGAAGGATAGTAGTGCTCTTGAACACTATGGTTACCTCTTTCGTGTAATAGAGCTTTTTCTGATAAATCAGACTGCTATATATGACATTTTAAAAGCATGTTCCAAAGGAGCAAATTGTGTTGTTCTCCAAACACATTCAAGATGTTTTTTTCTGTTTGGCATGCAAATTTTCATGTTACACTGAGTGCTCACTCCACAGTTAAGCATGAAAAGATGAGCATGATTACATCCACCTGTCCCTCTTCCACAGATGTCCATATGTGATTACACACTCAAATAGAGGTACAGGAGCAAAACCATTACAGATGCGCCATAGCAGCCACATAATAAGTGCTCACCTTTTTAAGGAACAAAGTAGTTGCTGATGTAAGGGTAGGCAGCACGGTGGTGCAGTTGTTAGCACTGTCGCCTCACAGCAAGAGGGTTTCAAGTTTGAACCCCAGGCTGGGGGGCCCCTCTGTGTGGAGTTTGCATGTTCTCCCTGTGTCAGCATGGGGTTTTTCCTGGTACTACGGCTTCCTCCCACAGTCCAAAGACATGCAGGCTAGATTAATTGGTGACTTTAAAATTGAGCGTGAATGGTTGTCTGTCTCTATGTGTCAGCCCTGTGATAGTCTGGTGACCTGGACAAGGTGCATCCCACCTCTTGCCCATTGTCAGCTGGGATTGGCTTTAGTCCCCTGTGACTAATTTAGTGTAAGCTAAAGGTGCAGTAGTTTTGTTTGTCCATTGCAAATAGTTGTCTATAAATCTGCTTAGAAATCATAGAAAAAAGTTGCTCCTTTGAACTTCTCTTAGAACCTTCATGTGTCTAAGTTTTCTTCAGAGTAATCCAGATAGTCTTCTGTGCATTCATGGGTACACTGCATCTATCCATCCATCCCTTAATATTTACCCACTTAGACAAGGCCAGATTTTAAAGGCAGCAGGCTGAACTGATTTCTGACATCCATGCATATACATGTACATATAACCCCTCAATGTGTTCTTAGTCATCCAACTAAGTCGGGTTGTTAGTGAGCATCTGTGGCCCTCATCAGTGCGGTGTGTCCTGCCCTATTGGCCCTCGTGGTGTTAGTTTGCTTTTATTCCCACTGATTTAGCATGTTGAATCAGTGTTGGCAACTGGCGATGAAATCAATCTGATTGGCATTTCAGCTCAGCCCACGAGAAGAGAAACAGAAATGAGGAAAGTAAACAAAGAGCTAAAATCAAGAGGGAGTGAAACCAAAACAAACTTGTTGTGTGAGGTAAGATTGTTTTTTCTTTGGCCCCAAGCTCTTTAGCAGAAACATTTCATGATGGTTTGTGTTATTGCTCAGTGACTCATGGTAAATATGCTTTCTTCTTTCAGGTTAGGGTGTAACAAATTGATAGGAGTCTGATAACATTTTAATTATCGACATCAGATCTGACAGGATGTGAGTGTTTCTGTGACTTCCTGTACAGACTGAAGGCTGCTGAAAACTGTTCGACTTCACCGCAGCTTTTTGTCACTGCCTCCTGCTGCAGCTGTCTGCTCTCATCCACTTTCCAAGTGAAGCTCAGATCATCTTGAATGAGCATATTCTCGTGCTTTGTATCCTAATCATATTTGATTGGTTGGCCTCATTGTTAATCATGCAGGGTGCACCACGTCCTCAGAGGAGTATTACTTTTCTACTGTTTGTGTTCCATGAATTTAAAATGTCATCTATCTCATATGACCCTGTCGGGGGAAATGTATTTAGAGTATGCTCATTTTTTCTAACTTAAAAGTGTCTTTGAGGTCACTCCATCCAGTCCCAGTGAAACATTTGGTTTTTGAGGTATGCAGCATGAGGTATGACCCACAGTTATGCACCATGGCACGCTGTATTTTCTTTTTACTTTTAATTGAATTCTGGCAACCTAATCAGAAGCATTCTGCAGGAAGAGCAGCAAGAAGCCAGCCATCTTTTCTTCTGACAAATCTTCTTTGTCAATAATTCTGAATAAATTGTCTCTGCCGGTAAACTGAAAACCGTCAGTGTATTAGCGTCATTTGCATACGTCTATAGTACCGAGTGTGCTCAAACGTTCATGTATGAGTCAAATTCAGTGTCTTACTAATACTCACTGTATCTGAATATCAAGACGTGCCAGTGAGCAGACTACAATACTCAGTGTGCTTTCTCAGCCCTGTCTTATCAAAGTGAATGTTTGCTCACTGAGAACAAAGCTTCATACTGTAGGAACTTTGAGAAAATGTCTGCATGTGCACGTCTTGCATGATGCCACTGTTCAAAGCCAACAGAAATCTTGGTGGTTTTGTGGAAGTTTGTTTGATTTTTCTAAATTAATATTTAAGATCTGCTCGTCTTTTCACTCTTTCACACCTCAGCATACTGTATGTTGAAAGCTGTTTTCTAAGCCCGGACATCAAACTTGTCTAAATCCATTATGGTGTAGCTTCTGTGCAAACATAGCATTACTCAACACTGCAGATTCTTTGTAGTCTTGTCTTCATAGGATAAGTAACAAGGGCCCTATTTCAATGAATTCTTTTTTTTTCTGATCTGGCAGTCTCCTTCAAGAGAGACCTGAGAACAAGACACAAGACCACAATCACCAAAACAGAAAACAACAACAACACAAGAACACAGGAAACGTCAGCACATCCTGCTTTTTTTTTTTTTTTAACTTTTTTATTAACCCAGATCCACCCACATTCTTTCCCCACACTGATAGGTATTTTGGTCTAGACCAATTCATCTGGATCCCAATTTTTGCCTCCTATTAGTTAAGGTAAGTTTTTTCTGCAGCTGTCTGGAAAGACCGCCACCCAGCTTTTCAAAGTGAGCTTACTGGTTCAGTCACTTGTGATCGTCAGTGCTGTGGATTGCGCTGTGTGGCTGCACACACTGCCTTTGTGTGTGCGCCACGGATTCAAAGTTTAATTTCTGCTGTCAAGCTCTCCCCTGTCCACGCCTGGCTTCGCTTCAAAGAGACCGTTTTCTCAGTGAGTACTTCTGGTTTCGGAACCTCAGCTCTTCTGACATCACTCTCTGCCTGCCCCCTCCCGTTACTATTGCACACAATTGAACTGTCTGCTGTGTGTGCGACCAGCACACGCCGGCACCTCGCCCGTGTGCTGCTTCAGCATTCCGTGTGGAGAGCCATGGACAGATCCTGTTCCCCTAGCGACTCTGAAACTGAACATTGAGTCTCTCTGTTGCTTCACCAGTCTGCACTCACTGTATTTGTTGGAGTGGTGCATTAAAGCTCAGTATAAACTGTTGTGCCTGACCCTGGTGTTGCTTTTGGTTCAAAACTCCACCTGTTATATTAACTGGCTGTTCAGTTGTCACTCCTGCTAAGGTGAGAGCCTACCTGTGGCTAGCCATTCCATCAGTGGGCTTTTGGTGAGTAATGCAAACTCTGCAATCATCAAGATGTTGAATGACTGTTTGTTACATTCCCCCATACGTTAACTGTATGCTAATCAATGGATGGATGGACCCTGGACCAAATGGATTTACTCTCTTGGATCACATTAAGGTCTAGTGTCAGGTATGCAGTACTGCTCTACAGGAAATGAGAATTTAAAAATCACGACCATATGTTGTGTGAAGTCAACTGGCATTACCTTGCAGGAAATCCACTTGTCGAAGTTTAAGACCTTTGAGACTCTGCAATGTTTGTTAAAGTCCATGCATTCCCACTTACCTTACCCCTCTGCTGAGCTACCAACCACTTCTTGACTATCTATTGATGGAGTGTTATTTTGTTTGTGTGTCTGAATTTCAGGGTAAAGCTTTACATAAGCTCTGACTATGACCTCGTTCTCCAGCACGGAGTCCTTGCAACTGAAAAGCACTTAGGACTGAGTGGAAAGGCAAATGGCAGCACCCACCATTTGTCTCCACAGCACAGCCTTGATTTTGCAAACGAAGGGATTAGGGGCTTGAGTACAACATCCCTGAGCAATATGAGTCATACGGTTTATTTAAAAGGGTTGGCTGCTGTCTTGTAAGGGAGAATTGGTAGGCAAGAACATTGTGTTCATTGAGATTACTTTGAAAATATTTCCTCTTGAGTGGTAAATAAAGTAAGAAAACCCAAGCTCATCACTTGGCCATAATTTAGCCCTGGACAGTTATATGTTTTAACAACTTTATTACAATGTCCAGGTGAAATAATGTGTGTTCCCTGATATCAATTCCATTCAACACTTCTGTATAGAACTCATATGAATCACTACCTGCTGTTTTGCACTCGTACAATAGTGCAAAACAGCAGGTAGTGTTCCTGGATACAGACGTTCTGTGTTCATTGCCTGTATGGCATAAGGAATAAAGGACTTCTTGTATATGTTTCGAATGGTTCTTGTGACCCTAAATCGATGCTTAGACAGGAGCAGCTCAAACTCTGAGTGTAATGGATGTGAGGCATCTGCAATTATATGTTTGGCCTTCCTGCATACAGCATTGTCAGATATATTGCTGAGTTGTTTCTGTCACTTGCAAATCACATTCCCTGCAATGTTGACAATCCTTGAGAGTTCATTTTTGCTCTTTGCATTCAAGTTGCTGTACAATGCTTTAAAGTTAAGTGATGAAATGCTTTTAACCATGCCTCTATATGCTATTTCAAGCACGTCTAACACTGAACCTCTTCAGGCACTGATTGGCTCTCTGAGTTTCCATTAAAAGAGTACTTAAATTTTTCTTCTTGAATTGTTCTACTTTTTCTACAGGCTGGTACTTAAGTATGACTGGCTGTATTTGGTATTGTTTGTGTTATAAGTTTGGATTGACTCGCTTTTGGGGCCAGCCTCAAGAGGCTATCAGAGGAACTGCAGTTTTTGGCACTTGTGCGTTGGTTTCATTTTTCAGCTATGGAGGTTGCCATTTGGGCTCTACAGGCTCTGCCACAAAATGCTTTGGCAAAGTAGACCTCCCCCTTTTCAAAAAGTTACTGAGAAGCCATTAAATGTCATTTAGGAGAAAAGCTGAACCATTGTCTTGAGTGATTTAGGATTCCTTGTGTAACATGGTTCATTCAAAGATGACAACAATAGCTCCACACTGATCGACAGTGTTGCTCTGTGGTTGTTTCCTATTTCCATGCAGATTATTGCCACACTGAAACTGCAGAGGAATTATTGATGTGTGCCTCATGGAGATATGAGATAACTGATGACCCCTGAGTAAGTGACATTTTTTATGGATGTCATTTTCATATTCAATGCATAAAACTAACAGTACTGAACTACTAATGAGCTGTACAATTCACCCAAATAGTGAACAACTACAGGAAGTCTGTGTAAAACTAGCAATGTGGATGAATTCTGAGCAGATTGTTTCCTTTGAACACTGCATCAGAGGTGAGTTTTCTTGATATTTTAGGAACCTATTATACAATTCTCTAACTTAATAAGTTTCTTTTTTTCTTTTCCCTGATGCTTAGCCATCGCTCTATTTGCTGTTCAGTTGTTTTAACTGCATACTTTTCTTTAATAATCTTAAATTTTACAAGGTTTCTTTCATCCCCTAAAATCAAGAGGGCCTTGTATCCCTCTATGATGCTTTGATGATCCCTAGAGGGGGTCGAGACCCTCCAGGTGGGAACCAGTGATCTAAAATAATTTTTCCATTGACTCGAACCTTCCCCCCTTTTGGATTCTGGTCCACCTGAATTTAAACATATAGACACCTTATTATTAGACTCTATCGGGACATGTCTGGATCAGTGGCGGCTGCTGGTTCAGCCTCCCTTGTTGTCTCAGAGCAGTCGCCCCTGGTCTGGATGTATTTAGAAGCTTTCATGGTAGTTTTGTTTACAGTAAGAAGTGCAGCTATCCTCCCATACAGTCATTCCCCCAGCTGCAATGATGGTACAGACATGCTGAGATATGGAGCTATATAGATATATAAGCCAACCAATCTGAGCAGACTGGGTTTTTCCTTAAGGAGACAGGCGTTAATGGAGCGCCTGTGACGGGTGAGGGTGTACAGGTGTTCCAGCACCGACAGTAAAAGGAATTTAAAGCTTTTTTTTGACCATTAAAGCATGTAACATGTTTTAGTGGAAACTTTAAATACAAATATGAACCAAGACATTAGTATAATAAGTCCTCTTTAAGTTTACATCCAGCACCAACATAAAGGTTTGTTTTTTTCCAGTGCTTTATTACTTAATATCCATTAAGCTAACGACACTTCCATTTTCCCTAGCTGTACAAATGACATGTTCTTATTTATTCAACTTTTCAAAGTATTAGCTGGATTTGAAGTTCTACACAACAAAAACCCCAGGCGGAACAGTGGATGGTGGAGGTTAATGGATTATGTGCATAATTAAATAAGGTTGTGCTTCCTTCAGAAGGCTGTGGGTTATCTGCTGAGGACATACTTAACACTGAGATCTCGCCAAACCTCTGTAATAAAGCTGGTATTCAGTAATAATCACTCCCGCTGGAGGAAATGTTCTATCTTTAGCAGAGCCCACACTGAGGTCAGAGGTCGGGGTAGCAGGTCCAGCAGCTCTGGAGCCGGTGGGAAAAGCAGGATCTTCTTCTCAACTGTAGCAGCAGCTCCATGGATTTATGTGAGAAATGAAATATACAGTGCTGCACACCTTGTGAAGATGAATCTTGTAGTGGTGTTTCAATATTTAATGCCAGACAAAGAAAACATGTGGGACAAAAGACAATCTCTCAGTCTGTTGTCTCCTCAAACAGGCAGAGTTGCTGTGATCAAACTACATCAGCGCATTGAAATTCAGCCCAGCTACCAGCTGAGAGGTATGGACATGGAGGTGTGCTCAGTATTCAAAGCTGTGTTTAATTGGTGCCCTCCCTTTACCAAAAAAAAATTGCACAGATATATATCTAGCGCACAGCTGCAGTGTGTTTTGTGGGTTGTCGCTGATTGCCTGGAGCCGACAGTTGAGATGCATACAGCACAGTGTGAAGCCCATTTTGAAAGGCGAAATACAAATCCTACACGAGACAAGCTGAGGCAACAAGATGAGTCTTGTTGGATAGTTTTCCTCAAAGGTTTGGCTTACATCTGACTGATAAGCTGATAAAAGGCACAAGTGACACAACAAACAGATTTCCTCTCAATCCTTCTGTTACTCTTCACTTTGTTTTCATCAGCATTACAAAACAGTTGCAAGAAACTGCCACAGTATGGAAAATATTTTCTTACTGCAATGGCTGAGGATTATAAATGTCACTGGCTGCCAGCCTTTAGGTTTTTAGTTACTCCAAGCAGTGGAATTACTCACCAAAACAAAGACAAACAGTGTCTGTTGGTGCTGTCACTGCCAACAGTGTTGAGTGAGCAGCAGATATAAAACACAGCTTGTGTCTGCAACTTATCAGCTGCTGCCATGAATTGCTCTCGCTATCTGCAAATACACAAACTAAACATAAATCTAGTAATGAGCCATCGCCAGTAGTGTTTGGAATAACAGACGCTTACATGTGTAAGCATTGTTCTCTGAGTCAATAGACAACCTGTTAATCTCCACTGCTCTGCATTCCAGTCGAGGTTAACAAGAATGTTTGGTGTTTTAATAACCACGTGTTTTCCCTCTGTTTTTGTAGTCTGACTTTGACTTTACTGACTTGTATCGGTGCAAAGTTTGTCACTAGACAGGTGTTTTCACATTCCTCTACTGAGGAGGGTGATGTCTGTGCGAGTGGGAAACACCTGTTGATGGGGGAACAAACTTCCACTCACAAAACCAAGCCTGAAACATAGTGGTGCACAATTTTTCCAAAGACCCCATCATAGTACATATTTCAGTTAGGGCTGCCCTCGACTAAGAATTTTACCAGACAAACCAATAGTCATCATTTAGGGCCATTAGTCGACTAGTCGCCCACTGGCGGGGCAACACAATGGTTTGAGTTGAAGGTGTGAGAAAGAATAGTATCAGTAACATTGTTAACACTGTGCTACATTACAGAGAAATACAAAACCGTACTAATGAACCTTCATTAATATAGGCCTATATTTTATCTACAAGTGCACGTCACACACTGAGCGAGCCGCCTGTTAATGACGCTGTGGGCTAATGGGCATGTAGCTACTTCCATGTTTCACATGATACGTCATGTTTGTAGTCGACCAATGAAGATGAGTTTACATATCACCTTGGGTTCGTCCTTCACCTTCTCAAAATGATCCCACACTTTGGATTTCCTGCCCGACATGTTATTAACTAGCCTGTGGAATAACCGCAGGTACCAGCCCTGGAAATTAGGGGCCGTACACATGCTGCGTCTTTAAACGCCTGGAAAGCTTTCCGTATTTATCAGACTGAATATTTACAGAAGAAGGGAAAGATATCTGTCGGCTGTGATTGGTTTGTAACCTGACTCCTGTCTGACTGCTGAGCGTGGCCACTTCCTGTGTCTGTCCTTTCAAATTAAATTCCCAAGTGTGCTAGTCGCTGATTTGGTGCACAACGGACTCCTCATCTGAATCTGGGTCTGACTGAGGCTCTAACATGTATCACTGGATCCCTACAATGTCTCCTCTCACGCTAGCCATCTTGATGTGTCACCAAAATGCATGTTAATACCAGGTCTAAACCACTGGTCTAAACAGGCTTTTACACAATACTACTGTACCTGTACTTAAAATCAAAAGTTTTATAATAGTCAGTACAGGTCAGTGTGCTTCGTTTTTCAGTCGTCTTCATGTGTGTTTGATGGAAGTATATAGACTAACTGCCTAACTGCTCATATTTTACTCCCCCTTTATGTGGAAAGCTGTCAGCAAAAGCAAATTTTCTGTCTTCAGTATCATCTGCGTAACTCTTGTGATTGTGTTTTGGACTCTGTGACCTCCACAGCAGTGTCAAGGCAGATTCACTGGAGCTGCTGCTGTGCTACAGATGTGCTGCTTTCACTAAACCGGCCGTGTAGACATTGTGTGAAAGATGATAATGAAACAGGTTCACAGTGTTAGGCTTACAGTCTGCAGCGGTTTCTTGTCTATTTTTTGTGGTGCTTAAAATGGAACCTTAGGGCATTCAGGTAGTTTATGTGAGCATTTTCTGTTTGGTAGCATCAGTGTAAGCATTTCACTCCTGTAGCCTGCTGGTCTGTTCCACAGAGACAGCCAGAGATTAAGAGAATACAGACATTTGTTCCCAAACTCTGAGCCCAGAGCAGTGCGAGGTGTCATTACTCTACAACTTTCTGACAAGATGTTCGCCAGCATCCGCTTTGGGTGAATGTGTGGCCTTTGTTTGGTCGAGCCCCATGTGATACAGAGACAGATTCAGACACAAGAACATACATTTTCTAATTGATTTTGCTTTTAACTTTGAGTGACAATGTTTCTTAAAATTGTTCTTTCTACCATATTGCCCATGGCAGCTGCAGGACAGGGGCTGAGGCTGTCGCTCAGGAGGTGTCGGAGAACGTGTCGTCCACTAATTGGAGGATCAGTGGATCAATCCCCAGCTCCTCCAGTCCACATAACCCCTAATTGCTCCCAATGGCTGTGCCATCAATTTGCATGTCGTCCACATGACAACTTGGGTTTTCTCCAGATACTTCAGCTTCCTCTCACAGTCCAAAGACGTGCAGGTTAATTGGTGACTCTATGTATCAGCCCTGGGGTGTACCCCGTCGCTCGCCAAGCGCTCCACCCAAGGTGGCAAATCCTAGTTTAGTATTATGACAAACTCTTTATATCTAGATGATATTTCAACATAATAACCCTTCACAAGTGGCAACTTAGTCACAGTCAATAACCTTCAATGACACCAACAGTTAAAGCAAAGGTTGGAAAAAACCAAAGCATGTTTCAACTTTGGTCTTTTTCAAGGTTCTATATATCGGTATTGGTTGATAGCGGTATCGTAAATTAAGAGTTGGACAATATCGGTATATCGGATATCGGTAAAAAAGCCAATATCGAACATCCCTACTCTTAATATGTTATTTGGATGTCCCAAACTCGAACTCTTAAGGCAGTGTTCATAAATCCATTAGCATCATACAAAATAACACAACTGAATTCCTTGGGATTTTAAAAAAGGCAAAGCAGGCAGGAAAAAAATTCATTGGAGACATGTGTGTGGATAATAACCAGTGCAGCTGAACCAGGTGAAGCCTGTGAGAAAATCCTGTACCCTGGAGGGGAAACGAGTTAAATGAACCACAGTGAGAAGTCCACCCATTTACAGGGTCTCTGCCTCTTCTCAGTTGTGCAGCCTTAAAATTAGTGGGCAAGCCCAGCTGCCCTGTTTTGTCCTTATTCTCCTCATTTCACACGCCGCTAATTATCACAAGTCCAAATAAAACGATGACAAGATTTTTATTTCAAGTCTCACTGAAATCGGATAAAGCAATAGCAACCGAACGAAACAGCCAGGGACCTGGATAGTCAACATGAGATTTCCAATTATGTCCCACGGATCTGTAAAAAATAGCATCCAGGCCTCAGCTGCTCTACTTGCTGTGGAAAAACATATTCTTGGACTACCTGCTGCAGGAAAGTGAAGAAGGCTGCTGAGAGGGAAAAATAAGATTTCTAATTGTATCTTCTAAATTGCTTTTCCCTTCAGTCATGGATGACTGTGTCTGGTTGGCTCATGGGCTCTGCTTTTCACCATGTGGAGAATTTCTGTCTCGTATATTTAGCATCTTTTCAGTATTCATGTTTATTGATTTGTTGAGTTTCTGAAATTTGAGCACTAAGGACACGTTTCTATCACTTACCTTGGCTTCATGCCAGTGGCGGACCGTGCATTTTACACCTAGGCCTTCAGTGATGTCCTTCACAGACCTGAATCAATCCACCTCCTCTTAATATCATCATTATGATGCCCTGGCTCTAGAAACCACAATTCAGAAACACACTAACCCAGTATAACAGGGCGTTGCATCACCTTAACATAGTCGAGTACAACAGACTTATATTAATAGGCTGTTTCCGGAGCATTTTAAAATCAGTAGCCTACACCTGCATTAACAATTACGAGTAGTAAACTACCAGCTCACTTGCATACTGTCAAAACGTATCGTTCGTAGTTTCCGATTTGAAAGTGGCGGACAAACCCTTTACCCGCCTGGGACAGGGTAGCTAGGAGGTGAATAGCTAGGGCCTGCTAGACATGAATATACAACACTGGAAGCAACGCAACCAAGAGGAAAGTTATGAAAGGAAGATAATAGACGATGGGGAATGATTTAATACATATTTATGAAATAAAAAAAAAAATGTATTAAAGAAAGTGACATTTATTTTCTGGCGATGTTTAGGCCAGCAGAGAAGGCTTTGCTGACCCTACGGCCCACCACTGCTTCATGCAAGAAGGATGTGAGAAGATTTCATTGACAGAGCACAAATAAATCTCACATATCTCATATATATCATGGCATTTAAGCGCTAACTCCCATTTAAGGTGGCATTTGTGTTTTAGAAAGATGGATTTATTGCGGCTGATCCACACGTACACCCTGTAGGGATAATGAATGGATGTTTCTAAATGCCATGATTGTAAAGCTGCGATGATTAGTCAATTAAACAATTAGCCAATCAAAAATTAATTGGCAACTATTGTGATAATGTCTTCATTGTAATTTTCAGCATAAAATGACAAACATTTGGTAGTTCCAGTTTTTCAAATATGATGATTTGCTGCTTGTATATGTATTCAGTTTTCTTTGTTTTGGATAAAAAAAGGAATTCAAGGACTTCGTCTTGGGAGGCTGTCATGAGCTTTTCCCATTCTGAATCATTTCAGATCACTTTATTGCTTTATTTTGATGGTGTGAGAGAGACAAAAGGGCAGGGGAGAGAGAGGATGACATGCAGCAACGGGCCTGAGTCGGACTCATCCTTAATGGTAAGCCCTCTACCCTGTGAACTACCAAGGTGCCCACTGATTGCAACAAATTTGTTCTTAGTTGATTGCATCACCATATAAATTATGTATTACTCATCACACAACTGAACTATGACATTCAAGACAAAAAGTAAAACATAAGAGCAGCCATCACAACAATATATCAGGATGTGATTGGATTACAGATGTGCCAGCAGAAAGAGTGGATATCAGCAGAAACACTACAGATAATAGGAGAAAAGAGAAAGAAGAGATTAATAAATATCTTACAAGGGCAAGCAAAGCAAAAGCCTGACAAGAATACACAGAGATCAACAGAAAGGTAAAGAAACGCACCAAGGACAAGAGGAACTTCACTGACAGTCTGGCTTAACAAGCAGAAGAGGCAGCAGTAAAAGAAAACATGAAAGAACTGTACAGCGTCACGAAGAAGCTGTCCAGCAAGATCAGTCAGCCAGAACGACCTATGAAAGACAAGGTACGGAAAACAATAAGAGGATTATAACAAAGCAGAAGAGATGGGCAGAACTCCTGAACAGACACCACCTAACCCCTCGGACATTAAATCTGCCAGGACGAACTTGTTAATCAACAATGTGGCAGCAGGACCAGACAACATTCCAGCAGAGGTACTGCAGGCAGACATGGACACCTCTGTACAGATGCCACAGCCACTATTTGAGAAGATCTGCAGACTGGAGGGAAGGGTACTTGGTCAAGCTCCTAGACCTCTGCAAATACCCTATGCACAGAGGAACCATGCTTCTCTTAATGCCAGGAAAGATCTTCAACAGAATCCCTTGAGAACAGGAGTTGTGGACTCACAGCTAAGAGACTAGCAATCAGGTTTATGGCAAAATATACAATGTGTGGACGAGATTGCAATTCTATGTTTGATAGCTGAGCAGTCATTGGAATGGAGTTCTCCGCTGCATCCCATAAAAATTGGTCAGCATGATCAGGAACTCTTATGAAGGGATAACCTGCAGCTTCCAAGTGAATACTGGCATCAGACAAGGCTGTTTACTTTCCCCTTCCCTCTTCCTCCTGGCTATCAATTGAATAATGATCACAGCAGCACAGAGCAGAGACTGTGCCCAGTGGACAATCACAACAGCTATATAACCTAGACATTTCCATTGACCTTGCTTTGCAGTTTTATAGTCAATAGCAAATGCAGAGGAGGATAAAAGTATCGGCAGACACCTCATCACAAGTAGGCCTCCAAATCCATAGAGATAAAACTTAAGTCCTTTTGGCCATAACAACCCATGAAGACCCAGTGACCCTGGAAGGAATAATTCATGAGGGAGAAGAAGCCTTCCTTTACTGAGGCAGTAACTATGTCTCCATCCAAAAGTGATTTGAATCATTGGGAAATGCGCATTAAAAGAAATACGAATCCTGTGTGTTTCCATTAAATGTACGGACTTGTGCGAGCTTTCTGCAGAACCAGAAACAAAACAAGTCTTGCATTCTTCTTCTTCTTCTTCTACGTTTTCTGGCGGTTGGCAACCAGCTTGTAAATGCATTACCGCTTTCCCGACCTGGAGTGTGGATATCACCATGGAGAGAGGTGCGCTACGTCAGACTTAATTCAAGCATAACTGTTTCCATCCCCTGTTTGGCGAATCAACTTTTTTTTGAATCAACCAAAACCCGGCTAAAGCGAGTGTATTTTAGTTTGTGCGAATCAGGGGATTTTAATTCGAATTTTGGCGTTTCCATCATAATTTTCCGATGCAATACTTCTAGATGTGCATCTAAACAGGCTGATGGAAACGTGGCTAGTGTCACTGACAAGCAGGATGACACGGACGTAGACACCAAGTCAATGAGCTACCAAGGCGCCCCCGTCACTGCAACAAATTTGTTCTTAGTTGATTGCACCACTGTTAGCATGTATTTTTACATCTCCACCCCTGGGGATCATATTCCGTTATGACAGATGTCATGGTGTCAGAAGTGCTAGGCTTACTGATGAATGGACAAGTTAGACTAATTTTAGTTGGCCCAAGGTCAAGGCACCATTTTAGGTAATTGTATACATGCCACCATCCTGTATAAGCTGTGTCTCTCTCTGTTCACAATCATCACATAGCTTCTGCATGTAGCCATGTTGATCCAAGCTCGTAATTAAACGTGCATTAAGAAAGAACTCCGTGATCGGCCTCATCCTTGAATTTTCGGCAGGTGTGAACACAGCAATTGCTCTAGGGTGTGCACCAAAACAACCAGACTGAGACCTTCTTGAAGAGGTGGTCTCAGTTTGGTTACAAACGAACTCTGGTGCGGTTCATTTGTGGTGAGAAGGTGTTCCGACCTGGATCTGAACCAACTGCAGTCACATGACACATTGTTTGGGTTAAACATGAGCATGTTACAGTCCTGGAGGATTATTAATGTGCACCTCCTCCTGTACTGCCTTAATATGCACATTCAGCACATCCAATGCATCAAAACATTGTTTTCTAGTTGGAGCCGTGCCTCGTTTTCAAACTGTATGGTTTGACTAAAATGAACAATGACAGCAATATAGTCCACGATGAGCAGCGCTAAAATCAACCTGCGTAGTTGTCCCTCCATTGTGACATTAGAAAGTGTCACATTTATCTTGCAAGTGTACTCTTCTTCAACGTTTGCTTTACTTCCTGGATTTTTCCCGCATGGAAATTCTGACCAATCAAGAGCAGCTTTCTCACACAAGGCATTTGATCCGGTCCTCTTGTAAATGCTGCCGTGAGAACACGAACCAACTCTAGGCAATTATACAACTTTGTGACAAAATTAGTCCCTGATTCAGACCAAAGCAAGACAGCTCTAGGTGTTAAAGCTTTCTCAGAGTCTTCCACACACACAGAGCATGACTTCATTCTTTGCTCAGAAGCCATTACTCTGTTATATCTTTAAATAGCAAATAGCGCTTTTCTGCTATATGAGTTCTTTAAATGTTGCATGCAGTGATATTTACGATCCTACAAAGGCTTCACATTCCTCTAAACAGCCAACAGCCACAGAAATGTGTAACAACCATATAGAAATATAACGTTTATGAGGTTCTTTAGTACAGGAATGTCAAACAGGACTTTACAGATCAGAAAAAAAAAATAGCAAAAGATTCAACGCAGTATTTTGAGACACTGGATGTACAAGGTCACCCTCAGCAGAATAACAGTGGTGTTGTTTGTTCACAACACCAATGCGTCTCATCCTCACAACTCTCCCCTGTGTCTTACGAAGGCAGAGTAAAGACGTAAGCAACAGACGCAAGTGAGGAAAACGTGGATGCAAGATCAGGTATTGGGATGAACCCCATGACTGCAGTCCTTCACTAATCTTAACCAAGTTTTGTTACCTATACTTATCTTAACCATTGAAGTCAAATACACTTGTCTGAATCATTTTTGTGAAGTCATAAAGGTTGTTTTGAAAGGCACTGACAAACGACATATTGTCATTTAGGTTTGAGGTTTGGTGACGTACAAATGTAAGCAATAATTAAACGTCACTCTCGGTGTGATTTGGAAATGAAATCTCTTTCATGGAGGTAAATGTACCTGCCTGCCACTCTAATCACTCTCTCTTTCTGGTCTGATGAAGCTGCCGTTTGTTTCTGAATTATGAAATAATAGCAGTTCCAGACAGGACTGATGAGTTTTATTGCTTTCTCACATCTCACGTCCTTGGAAAAGAGGCTCTGTGTCTTTTTCAATGTTTGTGTGAGTGATTGAAAGGCATGAAAAACGGACAAAATGTACCGCACACCAAGTCTCAGCTCCCATTGAAGGCTTTTTTTATCTGCACTGTGACGTTTCGAGTGCAAGCTCTTTCTCAAACTGCTGTTACATCAGCCAGACCATCCAATCACCCTCCAGTCACCTCCAGGTTCTATCAATATATCATAACAGAAAGCTGAAAAAAGCAGAGCTTGAAACACACGTTATATTACTTTTGTATGATCCATCAAGGCTCTTTCCTGATCATGAATTATGTATGCTTTTACAGATCTTTGAGAGTTTATATTATTACATGTGCATATTCATTAAGCTCACAAAAGAAATAAAAGAATATTGAAATAGCATTAATAAAAGATTATCACTGAATCTGACATTCAAGGGATATTATTTGAAAGTTCTGATAGAGAGGAGGAAAGACAAACTCTGACTGTAACAATACCCACTGCACGCCCAGTGCTTTGGCTATAATATGTGGGGCTGCAACTGCTTCGAGTATTAACACTTGATATGGCGGCACGGTGGAGCAATGGTTTGCATTGTTGCCTCTACACAATACAGCAAGAGGGTTCGAACCCAGGGTGACTCCTAAGTAGGGATGTCACGATTATTTGATTTCACTATTAACCGCAATTTTAAACGCCACGGTTAATTATTCGTAAAGATTCCTCAACACCGTCACTCTCCAAAGATTATGCCGGGACGTGGAACCATATATAGTGGCTCAGCGCAGCAAAATTACGAAATTACATGTTAGCGTGTCATTTGCAATTAATGGCGTAGTGGTATGATACGAGCTGGGCTTACAGTGCAACGTGACAAGCTAAGGCACGTCTCGAAAACTTTTTTGATGGATAGTTTTGCAGTTTGTGTTCACACAGTGTTGGTTGTAATGGTTTTGGGTCCGTAGCTCTTTGGAGTGAGACGACAGGCAGAAACTCACGTCCACACGAGTGCGGGATTTCACAAATGCTCGTTGTTTATTTTTACATCAACTTAAAAACACTCCAAGCTTACCAAGCCTGGTTGTACAGCTACTACATTTTAATACATGAACAAAATAGTCTCCACACGTATTTAAAACCATCACTGTTGTGTTGAGAGATAAAAGAAAAAGCAGGAGCACATAAGTACGTCTGACCAGCGTTGGGTGCACTCAACAGACTCAATTCATAACAGGCGCTGCTTGATGACGTTGCTGCTAGGCGACACAGTATACACCATGATAAAGGCACATTTCATATATTCGACTGTTACAAGTTCAAATCCTTTTTGTAGTCGTCAGACTGTTTCAGTGTCAGTGTGCAATGTGGAAGATATACGTAATGTCTTGTCAAGGTCCTCAGTCAGTGAACATTTAGCATTAGTAGTACCTCCTTTTGCTTCCTCCCATCTGTGTTGAGTAAATGTTGGACTTGTCCTTCCAGCACAAAGTCTGTTTCATTTATTATTAACACTACACGAGATATGCTCTCAATTTATTTGTGTAATTGTAATTTAAAGAGAACAAAAAGACACGCACATGCTAGAAAAAACTGCTGGATCACAAAGAGGCATGTAGTAAAAGTAGTCTGCACACTACTTTTTGGTTACTTTTCTTTGTTGCTATATGATTTTTGTTATATTGGCATGGAAATAAATGAAACTTAAAGATCTATAGGGAGTGTTCATGTGATATTACACATTTATGGTGTGAAATTAATTAATGCATAATAATCGTGATAATCATAAAACCGTGATTATTTCTCTGACAATAATCGTACCAAGAAAATCTATAATCATAACATCCCTACTCCTAAGGTGCGTTTAGGTTACCAATATTCCACAGGAGATCAGGAACAGCTTCACCATATAACTCAGCCAACACATCCATTTGAGTCCACTGCCTGGCCATAATCACAGCAATGGCCATAGCTACAGCCACAGCTGTGTGTAGCCACAGCCTGTCACAATCACACATTCTCAACCCAGTGATACATACAGATGAACTTAGCAAACGTTAACCAGTAAAACTAACGCTCCTTACCACATTAATATCAGAACTATCAAGAAATGTGGCGATATCTTTGGTCGTGGCTCTGAAACAGTGGTCCTACATCGCACAGTGAGAGAGGTTCAAGGATGGCAGTTGTCACGGTCTTGCAATCAGCCTGACAGCCTGGGATAAAATTCTGACAGTGTTAGAAATCTGGGACGACGATCTCACTGTGTGACTGCTGTTGTGACCTACATCTAATAGAAATGCAGCATGAAATGATGCACTGGTGCAAAATCCAAACAGACAGATAGCAGCTCGCCATGGAGGCAAAACTTCCACATAGATGGCCGTTGGTGGTTTAGTGGTTAGAGCAGGTGCCCCATGTACAGAGACTCCATTCGTGCTGCAGCAGCCCGGGTTCAATTCCCGGCTTGCGGCTGCTTTGCTGCGTGTCTCTCTCTCTCTCCCTTCACTCCATTAAAGGCATAAAAGTCCAAAAATAATCTCAAAAAACAACAACTTGATCATAGAAGTGTGTGGGATTCCAGCAAAGAGGAAAACCTTGTGACGTTGTGGCAGCAGAAGCCTTTCCTGTATGATGTGTCCTCCAGCTCTGACCATGATCTCGTAAAGAAGGAAGAAAGAGCAGCGGAGTTGCAGCTGTCAGGTGAGCAACCTAGCAGCTAGCAAACACACCGCAGTATATAGTGCCCACAAAACCTTTAGGTTATGTAATAATATGACCCTTTATGTTTTGCTTCACAGTTGGAGAAGTAATAAACAACCTTGCACACTCAGTATGGGAAGTTGTTGCATCGTAGACATCAAACCTGATGTCGAACCCAAGTTTATCAAATCCATGTGGCACCGTGTAGCTGCACTATAAGATGGCGTAAGGTACACATAAAATACTTTTAACATTAGGCAGCAAAATGTTGCAAAACTTTTGCATGGTCCACACACTATCTGCTTCAATTAGTTTGAGAGCCCATCGGCTGTGGTCACAGCAGGTGGCTATGACAACGTCCAGACAGTAGAAATGATCGACAGACACCGAATGAACCCTGAGGTTGAAGCCAGCTCATGCATTGAAAATCACTCTTCACTACACAGCCTTATGTATAATGAAACAAACAACCGAGATGAACAACCATTAAATGTCAGCTTCAAATGTCACTGAAATGTCCCTTCTTTTTCTTGAGCGACCCTGCACACTTCTTTCACTCGTCCTCAGTGTGTTATAAGAACCTTTAAAAGCAAAGGCAGCTGAACGCAGCCGACACCAGTGAGTGACAGCCCTGGGAAGTGCTTCATCATTTACCAGCAGGGACCATATTATCATCAGGGGGTCGCCTCTTACATCCACAGTGTCAGTGGAACAAAGCAGCGACCTGCCAGTTAAATGACAGTTAATCACATAGACTATGGCGGCTGTCAGGGATCCTGCCTGGTTGCCTGCTTTCAACTGTTTCAACGCAGGACATGAACAATTTACAGTTCTATCTGTGCTGCAGGATGCTTGGGAGGGTCCAGACTGGACTGCTGAGTAATTAAGAAGAGAACCACAGGAATCAGTCATGGCCTAAGAACCACTGTATGCTTCAATTACCAAAATTAATTGATTTCAAACAAAAGCACAATGTGTCAGTAGCAGAAGGGGACACCATGTGTCTGATGGTCTCCAGTCAGCTAATCAACATTGATTAATTAAACTCTGGCTGCCCTATCATCATGTCGGACTGGCTCTCAAATGCAGGTACAAATAAATGTAAAAATAAAGTATGGGTGTTAATATGAAACATCTTGAAGGAGAGAGCAGCAGTCAGGCTTTGCATCCCGGAGGACCAGTAGGATCAATAAGGCATCTAACACCAGTGAATCCTAGTGGAACCTGGCTGGTCAGTTCTGTTGTGGAGCAACGGAGAAAATGCTGCTGAGCTGAAGACCTTCCAAATCCCTCTGAGCTCTGCATTGTTGCCTTTTGTTTCCCCAGAGCCCATAAGTCATCTCTCTGAGTCGCCAAGCATACACCCTGATCCCTTTTCTCTCATTCCCATCCCTTATCCAATCTGTACTTACTGACTTTGAAGTGGAGCCTGAAAATCCTGGAGGGACTATTGTTTGTCACTCTGGAGAGTCATTTGCCTTCTTCTTTTTCAAGGTTTTCAAAATGCACTGCATCTCCTGACGTCTCCCTATTAAATCGCTTCCCTTCTACTTCCTTTATTACCGCAGAAGCAACAAAAGCTATTTTATTTCTGTTCAAATTCTCTCTAGCATTAAAGGATAAGGCTGCTGATATTCTATATTTTCAGTATTGTTGATAAATCTCATGAAAAGCCCAAACCAAGACTGAATATATTGGTCATGGGATTTGTTGACGATAACAGAAATATAGAACATCAGCCTTGTTGTGAGACCAGACTGTAATATATATATATATATATATATATATATATATATATATATATAGTGCTTCCACATTAGGCACCAGGCATTCCTCATAGCTGATGAGAGCTTGTATTATTTCTGTGAAGACCTTTTAATATTTACTGTGGCTTGTATTTGAATTGTATGGGCACAGTTGAAACTGGATGTAATATGGTAAAGAGATATGAAATCATGGAATGACAAAAACTTACATCCAATTAATACTTTTATTTATTGTTTTACTTATTATATTATATTATATAGAATTTATCTGTTGTTGTGTTTATTTCAAACACAGGCACGCTGCGCGGAGCACAGAGAAGCAGTCAGAGCTACAGGCTACAGTGAGGATAAAAACAGAGTTCGTATGACGTTTTTTGAAACAACTTTTTATGTCGGGGCTGCAGCACACTTGGATCACTACGGATGAGCAGTATGTATGTATGAGCAGCAGTTCATATTTTTGGGTGCACTATCCCTTTAAGCCATTACAGTTAATTTTAGCTTCCAACTTTAAAAGTGTTGGGTTTAGCTTCCAGCTTTTCTAGTAATGTATTTCAGCTCTTGCCTTCTTTACGTAAAGCAGTTCTGCCAGATTTTTAGATCTCTCGGGCAGTTTGTTTTATTTCTGCATTTTCATCAATGCTTTTGAACTCATTTCAGCTGCCAGCATTCACATGCATTTTCTGCAGGAAAAGCATTTTCTAGTTGCTATTGATATCCCATGGATCCCTAAATGAGGCCAATGAAACGCCCTGTCCTCAAACAGCATTGCTTCAGTCTCTATTTCCCTCACAGAACTTTAAACTTTAAACATCTCTTGTTCGGATAAGTCAGGAGTTTGATCACAAATAGCTTTGTTGCCAATATAATGAACACACTATTATCCTTGACACTTCTGCTTGGTCCTCCTCTCCACACTTTTAAAGCCTCACAGACGGCTGCTGCTACATGGATGTGAAGTTGGTCGACAGAATTTGAACAGTTTTTTTTCCCCCTCTGGGGTATTTTATATGCTAGACCCGAGAGAGATTCACCTTCCACCACAATGTCACTGCCCTTCTTCGAAAAACCGACTGCAGTCCCTGACATGATATCAAAGACGTCTTTGGCTCCCCAGTCTGCCAACTAAAACCCTTCATTTTCAAGCCAGTGGCTGACATGAAAAGCAGCGAACAGTCTCTAGTTTCAGTTGAAGAAGAAGAGAAGAAGCATGTGCTGCACATGAAGATCAAGAGCCTCTAAGCATAGTGGGCCAGAAGAAAAAAAAAGGCTGGAATAACTGCATGTTTTTCTATTAACTTCCTATCAGATTATGTCATTTAGAGCACAGTAATGATTGTTGTACTCTCAGAGCTTTTAAAGATGAAGTTTCCCCCCCTACATTTCATGCTCCAGTTGTGAAGCAATTCCCCTGTCAACTCATCTTCGCCTTGCCTACTTCTGCTCCTCCTCTCAGTCGTATAATTTTCCCTTTAAATTCCATACATGCTGATGAAATGTCTTTTTTTGCAAGGCCACACGTGGTGACCATGAGCTAATTGGCAATAACTTTTCAAAGAGTGACTTAGCAACTGCTGCCTTGGCCTCTGAGGATTGCTACCAAGCAGCTTTGTAATAGCTTCGCTTTCATTATGTACGCCATGATAGACAGTGTGGGAGATGCCTGTGGGAGTTGCTTACAGACTATAAAATGACTGGAAGTGCAATGGAGGATACAGTATTTCAACAAGCTGCATCTCAGGGGAAGAGTTTGCAGAGTAGTAGCAGGAAATCTGAGAGAAAGTGCACATTATTTTTAACGATAATCATATCCAGTAGGCAATTTGTTAATTTTTAACAGGGGGGATCCTCCCACGTCTGATGTCCAACTGCTGTTCTGATTCAGTGATTTAGTGCCATGTTGAATATTTTAATTTCTGTGCTTGCATTTCTGAATTGAGTGGGCATGTTTGCTCAAAAGATGCTCTGTGCTCTGCGCCCCACATTGCCGCTTTTAATAATCGCAGCATGAAACACGCCGTGGGAAATTACTTTTCTCAGACTCACTTATTTTTCCAGCTCTTATCTCCCGTCTCATCTCTCCCCTGTGTGTGGACACTCGATTCGCAATGCTTGTTGGAATGTACAGATCGGATTGGCTGAAACAGCATCAGGTGAGGTGGTTTGATGCAAGCAGTTGGTCTCTGAGTTTCCTTGTTGGCTGAACCGGTGCTAAAAGTTGGTTTTAAAAGAAATGATCCATCAATATTTAATAATGGCCAATAATCCATCTGTTGTAGGTCTGGGTCCTGATAGCACACAGAGAGGGGATGGAAAGGGGCTGGAGGTTAGCAAGAAGAATGCAATTTGGTCATTCTGCAAATTAAACCACATACTGATTATGTGCATCATCATTATTATGGTATCCTTGGGAGTCAGTGGTTGAAAGAATTGTCCATGATTGCAGATTGCTAGGGCGCAGCAGCTTGGCTATTTTCTAAACACACTGATCAAAGCTCACACATGACCTTTTTCCATCATAATGGAAGTGGCTTTGGAAGTTGTGCTGTTGAAAGTGGCAGTGGATGTTGAACCAGTCTCTGTTTCCTCCTGTATTAGGCTGTTTTGGGACCAATAAGAATTAGAGGATTCTCAAAAAACGCAGTCTGTGAAAATGCTCTGTGAGGGAACAGTGGCCCTTTAAGCTAAATGCTAACTTCAGCTTTCCAATATTCTCACAATGATATCGCTAACATTGGACATTGCTAGAGTCACTCCATTAAAGTGACAAAAACTCATGCTGGCTTAATTTTCGCCACATCTAACATCATCTGACAAGACATCGACAAATCAAAAACCTGCAAGCACATGCTGCACTTACTTACAATAACAAGCGTAGTTGTCGTTAACTAGAGTAATCTTGAAGTTATATTCCCCTCATCTGCCTCTGCCTCTCTGCTGTTGAGTTTGTGTGTCTGTGTGTGTGTCTGTGTGTGCGCGCGCGCTATGACGGGTGACATGCAGAGAGCAGGAGAGAGGCTGCAGAATGATGATGAAACCGAAACTTTAAAAAGCAACGCTGATAATTATTACTATTACTACTATAGTCTTGATTAAACTTGCCTTGGGTTGTTTAATACCGGGTCACGGTGCCGATCCCTGCCCGGGTGTTTGATGAAGTCTCCTGGTAAGCCGGTGATAGACTGGTGTCAAACTGTCGTTATGGCTTGTCCAAGCGGTTCATGCCAGGCTTGATCAAACCCCCCCACTGGTGATGTATGCATCGTCTCATTTGATGTTGCCCAATAAGAATCCAGACTGTCTTCGCATTATTGGAGCAGTGCCGGGTCTAACCTGTGTAAAGGCAGCAACAGAAAGTTTTGAGTCAGGGCTGTTTGGTCCCCTGTAGCTGGGGTTCTGGTGGCTGCAGCTGCTGGGGGTTTGTCACCAGAACTTCTAAGCCTGATAACAAAGCCAATAGGAGGCGCAGACGTCTAGCATATCAATCCACTTGAATTACAGTATGCTCAAACTTAATTGTGGGATTTTTGCCCGAGTATAACACTACAAAGGGCTGTGTGGGTGTTGTAATGCTGCTGCTAAATACCAAGACTGCAGAGTCTATCCTTTACTCCTTCGACCCTCGATTATACTCTGTACAAAAAATTACTGCAACAATATTTAGATGAAGTAAGCAGCAGATAAGCAGACACATCATCTACCTTGTATGGTCACACTAATTGGTTATTGCAGTTTGTTGCTCGCTGGATTGGCCACATCTTGCATTTAGTCTCACATTGGATGTAAAGCCAAAAACAGTTGTTTTTCTGCTGCACTATAACACTTTTTTATCTAGATTTATAAAGTCTAGCTCTCTCACTGGTATGAGTGATGCCTGTGTTTTTGCTGCAGGCTATTGTTGATGTGAACAGCCCCTTAGAAGTTGGCATGTTGTTTGGATTTACCAAAAGTAATCACTGTGTTGGCTCAACATGAAATAGTGTGATAATATTTCAGAATCTCTGCAATGTTAACTGTATCATTGCAACATTTGCCCCAGTGTATTTTCTTTTTTATGTCTTTGGCATCTGACAAACTGAGGCAAAATTTAAACTTAGTTGACCTGACGATGAGTCACCAAACCTCTTCATGAAGAGACTGTTAGCATCCCTCATTGGAAAACAAATCAAAATACCTTGAAAAAGATGCAAAATAACTACAAAGAGACACAAAACACCAAAAAGAGATTCGGACTACAAAAAGGAAAACATCAATTAGGAGAACCAACACAACTACAAAGAGACATAAAAGAAATACAAAGGGACACAGCAAGACTACAAAGAGACACAAAACAACTACAAAAAAGGCAAAACAAAGAGATCCAACACAGTTACTGAGAAACATCTGCAAAGATTCACTAAAGCACTGAAGAGATGCAAAATGACCATAAAAGCATACACATTAACCACAAAGACCAGAAAAAGACTACAAATGGCCACAACAAGACTACAAAGAGATGCAAAACAACTACAAAGACACACCACAGCACTGCAAAGACAAAAAAAACAACTACAACAATCATATATAGCCCACTGTAAGAGGGATTTGGAGTTTCAAATTATAGCGTTACTTTTTAAAGTTTCGGTTTCATCATCATTCTGCAGCCTCTCTCCTGCTCTCTGCATGTCACCCCTCACAGCGCACACACAAACTCAACAGCAGAGAGGCCGCGGTGCAGATGAAGGGAATATAATTTCAAGATGACTCTAGTTAACGACAGCTACACTTGTTACTGTGAGTAAGTGCAATAAAACCTCTGCCAGCCAAGCCAATACTTTATCAATACATGTGATCAGCATGTAGAATATTTCAACCCGCTCTGTCCACAGTCTCTCATTCTCCGCTATTATGATTTATGATCGCAGTCGACACAAGCACATCGTGCTCGAGAGGCTAACAGCAAAGTGTTAAAGACAAACTGAATGAAACTGTCTGTGTGTAGGTTAACACTTTATCTGAACATGTACCTGAGGCAGCCGACCTGCAGACAGCGAGTGTCCTCAGTAGAGGAGGGACAGAGAGCAGGATGAATGACTGATACTGATGTTTGTCTTCATGCTGAGATAACATGACTTTCTTCACTCAGTATTGTGATGTCAGGAGGAATATTTATATTCCAGTGAGATATTATTGGGTTTTCAATAGTGACTTTGTTGTTGTAAACATGACTGTTGCTGCCATGGACTGTAAAAAAACTATATCCTGTGTAACTGACCTATAAGGAAAGCATCAGGAGGTGAGGTGTGTGCATGTGTGTGTGGAGGAGAGAAGAGAGGGAGATGCTGGTTCTTTGTGAACCTGGTTGTTCTATATTTAAAACACATTGGGTTTATTAGTGCTATTAAATAAATCACATTATTACTTATTTTACTCATTATTATTACTTGAGCTTGTTTTATTTATTCATTCACAGATAGTTATACATCCTTAGTCCTTAAATTAAATTCATTATGGACGTGGGCTTAAAATCATTGTTTTATTTTATGGCCTTGCTGCTCTGGCTTTTGGCCTTTGTGCCCTCAAAAAATTGACAACACAAAAGGCCAAGTGGCCTTGCCCCTAAAATGACCAAATTCCAGGCCTGGCACCAAGAACCCAAGCTTTAAATTTGCAAACTTTTTTTCTATCCCATGTAGATCAGACTCTCAGCGTGGCATCCTGCAGCTTGTGTGTCTAGACAAACATAAGCTTACACAAACTCAGTGCATTTGCTTAACTTTGCTTGTCTTTGTACTGCAGGTTTTCTCTGATAAACAAACTTCACCAAGACATAAAAATGACAAATAACAGGCCTACGTGTCATCAGGATTTCTCTCTCAGCAGCACCAAAGCTCCTGTCAGGTGAGGACACTGTGCACACATTAAACAGTGTTGGTGTTTGTGGCTCTGTAATGGTGCACTGACAGTCGAGTGTAGGGCCCAAATGAGACGAATAGCAACATCAAGGATGCTAATTAGATAGCTTGTTTTGGCTGTAGAGTCTGGAAATGAGACTGCTGACGGGGGGTCTCCTGGGTCCAGAGTCAGCACTGCTTTGACAAAACTGTGCCCTGCAACCTGCTGGGAGCTTATCAGTCTCCCCTCAGCATTATGTTGCTAGAAAGTCAGGATGGCAGAAGACAGCTAGAGTTTTGATATAAATTATTCAGTTATGTTTGTATTCTTCATCTAGATATGGAGTCAAAACTGAAAAGGCTTTAAATAATTAGAGAGGATTTCATGGTACAAGGATATGCTGTACTGTAAGGTTTCCTACGAAAACAAAACAGTCCTCTGTGCACTCCTGAAGTAAATACAGAGGCATGCAAAAGTGTGAGCATCCATGGTCAAAATTTACTTTACTGTGAATAGCTAAGTACGTAGAAGATGAACAGATCTCCAAAAGGCATGACATCAAAGATGACACACTTCTTCAATATTTTAAGCAAGATTACTTTTTCATTTCAATCTCTGACATTTTCAAAATAACAAAAATGAAAAAGGGCCTGAAGGAATCATTTGGACGTCCTGCATGGCTGGTGCTTAGTAGCACCCCCTTTGGCAAGTTTCAAAGCTTCTAAATGCTTTTTGTAGTCAGCCTTTCAGTTCTTGTTTGGAGGATTTTCACCCACTTTTCACTGCAAAAAGCTTCTGTGAGATTCTTGGGTCAGCTTCATGCACTGCTCTGATGAACCTTCAGCTTGTGCCTCCTGTGGTCCATTGTGGATTTTGATGTGTGTTTGGGTTCACTGTCCTGTTTTAGATTCCATCCTCTCTCTTTTTTGAAAGCCTGCACCCTTTATTCTCCAAACATACCTTTGCTCATTGAATCAGACTTGTTTCGATGTTCCTTTGCAAACTTCTGACGCTGAATTTTGTGGTGAGGATGCAGGACAGGTTTAGTCTGATGACTCTCTCCATGACGGTCATATTTGTGCAGGTCTGATAAGTCTTCCTGCAGGTCTTTTCCAGTCAAACAGGGGTTTTGATTCGCCTTTCTAACAATCCTAAGAGCAGCTCTCTGGGGAAGGTGTCTTGGTCTTCCAGGCGACTGAGGAAACTGTTACCTGAAAAACACTTTGCTGTCTTCCTAAAACCTTCTCTGTCTGTGTTGGCATCGGCTATTTTAGTTTTCAGAGTGCTTTAAAAGAGCTGCTGATTGCTGAGATGAGGTTTCAGTTAGAATATTCATAAAGCTTTGAAATTTGCATTAACTGGCCTTTCCTAACGATGACTGTGAACAGGCCATAGCCCTAACAAGCTATTCAAGGTCTGACCTCCTGTAAACGTTGTGTGAGAGCTCAAACTTTTGCATGGTGATGTTTTCTTTTTTCACTCTAAAATCGTACAAAACAAAAATGACACACTAATGTTGCTTAAAGGGATAGTTCACCCAAAAATGAAAATTCAGCCATTATCTACTCACCCATATGCCGATGGAGGCCCAGGTGAAGTTTTAGAGTCCTCACAACACGCGGAGATCCAAGGGGAGAGGAGGTAGCAACACAACTCCACCTAATGGAGATTCAAACATCCAAAAACACATGATTGAAACCACAAAATATCTCCATACTGCTCGTCCGTAGTGTGAGGACGAACAGTATGGAGACATTTTGTGGTTTCAATTATGTGTTTTTGGACGTTTGAATGCACTATCCCTTTAAAATGTTGAAAAGCATGTGTCATCTTTAATTAAACTTTGACCAGGTGTGCCCAAACCCTCGCATGCCGCTGCATTGTTTGAATTAGCCGGCAAATCTGTTGAGTCATGGTTCAAAAATGAGTCTAGGGGAAAGAAAATCACCAGGCTGTTGCTTTGTGAATTTAGTCCAATTAGATTTTCCTTCCACGCATCTATCCGCTGCTCTCACACGAGGTCGCAAGGTTACATTTGAATGTATGAATCTGAGGGACACGAGTCTCATCTCGGGCTCAGGTCTCATCTCCCACTCACTTCGCAATCCAGAAACACACTTATCAAGCCCGTCACTTCAGTAATTGAAATGCATGATCAGTTTCATTGCCTGTATCTATAATCTTTTTTCATTAGAGCAAATCGCTTTTTGATGGAATGGGCAATTTCATAATACAGGACCTTTCCCATGTGGGGAAAAGTTAAAGGTGTGAGTGGGAGGACGTCATCACAACGAATGCTGTATGAATACATCGTAAAGTTATTGGAAATGTGGTCATGCAGCCTTTTGACATGTAATAAATAAAGTCCAGAGGGACAGACATGAAGCTAGAGATGGGTTATGTATTTCAAGCGTGTAAAAAAATATTGTTCATCATCAGATACAGTCATGCTGTGTGCTGACTGCTCTCCTTTTTTAGTGTTTGAGGAAATTAATCGCACGGTCAGGCTGATAGCTTTTCAAACAAGCCATCAACAGAAAATGTCACTCATAACTTGATATTGACTGGAAGCACAGTGTGATTTATATGTATGGCTGTTTGGGCTCAGGGACAAACAGCAAATCTTCCCTGTCACAGCCACATTCGTTACAGAAAGACTGAGAGGTGGTTCTTGGGCTTTCACTGAGCCTATCATGGACAGTTGTGTGCTTTTAACCCAGAGGCACATAAGTCTCTGGGGATAATGTCTAAGTCATTCATCCATTAGACAAGATAAAGACATGCATGTTGTTTATGAGCTGCCAATTTGAATGAACACGGCATTGCTGCCACCTAGTGGCTCCTAAACATATCCCACTTCCATCTGTCAACATTTTGCTTGACTGCATGGATGAGGAAAAAACCATGTCCATCCATCATCCTTGGTGCAGAGACATAAAATCCTACATTGAATAAAGTAGAGCATCATAAAGCAACACACATGACACAGAACTTAAAGGCACATCAGGAATACAAGTTCACAGTGAGCCTCTTGTCTCTTTGAATCATTTTCAAGCAACAAAATAAAGACAAGTGGAAGAAACAAAAAGGAAACGATACAATTAAAGGCAGGTGGAGCAAACAATAATGACAAAAAAAAAAACATTTCTGTGCAGCACCAGCAGGGGCCAGTGATGTCACATCATAGACTATAAGGCTGGCCCAGACACCAGGAGGATGAGGGGGATGGAAAACTCACATATAGTCACATTTCCTCTTCCCTGCTTTAGTCAGTTCTTAGGTGTAGATCTCATTTATTTTACTGCTCCTCAGAAAAGAGAAGGATCCTGTGGAATGTGAAAACGAAGGCTGGATCACACTTATTATGCCTCGGAGGTAAATCCAGGACAGAAAAAAGTTCCATCCCCTCCTGGACTTTCTTATTTAACAAGCCTTAGCGACAGATGGTTTCTGTAACCTGCAGCCAGAAGAGAACAAGAATTTCTTCTTATATCTTTCAAGAACGTATTCAGTCATCTCAGGCAGATGTCTCTTGTTACGTGGGATTGAAAATAACCTTTTGTACTGGTCAAAATCGGAAGACATGAAGAAGAATAGTTAGGGTCAATACTTAATCCTGAGCTGGGATTGGATTAACAAGCTCAGGGTGAAAAAAAGGCCCCTATTGACACCCTGCACAACTACCACCGTCACGTAAACCAAACTAAACTTTTTGGTTGGAAACTCTAATCTTAATTTCAGTTGACTAGTGATTTAGTGGTGCATATTCCCAAACAAACTGGAAGTCAACCAAATAACCATACAGACAGTGGACCTAGAACTTCTGGGGCTCCTGAGGGTCAAATGCCTCGTTTGTTTTCTGTCTGTGTTGAAACACCAACACAAAATGACAGAAAAGTTAATTCTCTGTGTTTTTGCCATCCAGTCTTGTGAAATATGGAGACAGTGCACATGGAGCAGTGGAGAGATCTTAAACTGTGATGATCTTGTCACAGTAGCCCCTTTCACACTGCCAGATTTTCGCCGAATGTTGGGCCGTTTTGCTGGCAAGCTGCGAGCGTTTAGACACACAGAGCCGGATTGGCGAGTTGATCCGAGGTGCCCAATTTTCCGCCTCGTAGGGTAGACATATTGGAGGAACCTTTTTGGTTTAAACAGAACGAGGCACCCTTCCACCATGGGAGGAGCTGTTGATGACACCGCACATGCGAGCCACTGGTGGTGGATAAACAGGAAACAGCTGATAGCAGGAATTAGCGAGCAGCAAGAGGGAAACACAAACCTGACAGACACTGTAAAGATGAGCAACTGGGGAGACAAGGAATTGTGCGCCCTCCTTGTCCTCACAAACAAAGAGGCCATTAACCGTCAGATGACGGGGACGGTGAAGGACAGGCCGAAGGACTGACCAGCTCACACCTCCCATTGCCCTGAAAAAGGCGCATTCTGTATGAACAAAAGTAGGTAGGCGGCATTTTGCTGCACTCTCCGATTTTGTTTTTATACTGCCAATGCTGAAAAAAGACTGATTGGGGTTTCCTGCAAATTTGCACAATTCCTGTTTAAAAAGGGCTTTAGTCTCACAGGCGTCAAGGTGGCAGACCATGGGCTCAAAATGTGCTACTGTTTAAGCATTAATTGGGAATTACAAAGAAAAACTGCTTCATAAACATTCCAATGCAGCAGTGTTATTTGTGTTTGTGCCAGTGAGCCTTAACCTTTCCATAAGCGCCATTTTGCAAAAGATATCTCTCCCTAAATCTCAACTAAAATCCTGCCCAGTATTTCATCAGCGCTGTGTCACCATCACATTCCCCACCACCGGAGCACAGAGGAGAGGGTCGGGCAGACTGTATGCTGCTGACACTCATGATCAGCTGTGGAGAGCACCGTGCGCAGCTCAACGATGCCAGGCTGTGGATACAGGATACAGGATAGTTTGGCTTTTCTCTACCCAATAATAAGTATTAATATACTGAGTCATTTCACCTCAATCATATTAACCAGGTTTTAGATGCTTTTTTGTGTGTGGATGACTTGTTTATGTGTATTAGTCTTTTGTTTATCCAAGGAGCGGCTTTGCTCATGTCGGAGGATAATGATGCATGTTTTGATATATAATATAAATTATATATGTTTGCTCTTGATGTTTCGTCTTGGCTGCAGACTACACTTGTTACACTTGTTGTTTTTGTTGTGGCTGGCGTCAGTGCTCTCTGTGGGCTGACAGCTGATGTGCTGCAGTGACACTGGAGTGACAGGCCTGGTCCAGGGTCAGCAGCCGGCCAGTCATCTGGGTCTCTAAAAGACTCCTGACCTCTGGGGTCTCTCTCTGTCAGCGACGTGTCACACGCTCTGCATTTCATAACCTTGAAATGTGTTTCTCCTCTGTGTTTGTGAGGTCTTGTAGACTCCATTACAGACGTGTATTTATCAGGACAGCTACGAGATGTTAAACAGAAGGCGTTGTGGCTCTTAATGACCTGTTGCAAAATGTTGCGGCAAGCCATATTGTGTTTTATTAGAGCACCCCTGTGGATATTTGAGTGAGTAATTGTAGGCAATAATATTAAGTAATTCTCTCTGAAGAAGGTCCAACTTCTAAATACAATGTGCCATTCAATACTCACCCATCCAAATTCAGCCACTTCAGCAGCTCTTCACTATGGACTCACACTGCGCATTTTTTTCTCGAGTGCTTTAATTGGTGTCTTCTGATCACATAGTAAGAGCATTGTAGGGCAGAAACACGAGACAATAACTCCTCATGACTGAATTACTTACCCTCATTGCATCTTAAACATGATCTCCAAATCTCATGTTTCTTTCAACAGGCAGTCTCCAGGGCTGAAAAATGAAGCTATCGCAGAAGTGCCATAAAGTGCAAAGCCTTGAAAGGCCACTTGAAGCCGGCTCTCAGAGCGAATCAATTCCCATAGACCCCCACGTTGAAGGAGGGTTGCAGTGGTATACCATGCCATGACACTGACAGATATCATACAGTGTACATTGCTTATACAGTACTGAAAAATAGGCAGCTGGATGGATGATCTCATCTTTTTTTTAAATGTATTATCAGAAGGTACTTTTCACACATAGTCCCATAAATAATGGCGTCATGTTTCAATTAGTTAGTTCGATCCCAGGAGGGAGCTCTTCTGTGCAGAGTCTGCATGTTCTCCCCGTGTCAGCCTGGGTTTTCTACAGGTCCTCCCACAGTCCAAAGACATGCAGTTTAGGGATGGATTAACTCTTGACTCTAAATTGTCCATAAGTGTGAATGTGAGTGTGAATGACCTGTCTGGGGTGTACCTGCCTCTCACCCAATGTCAGCTGGGATAGGTTCCAGCTATATATATATATATATATATATATATATATATATATATATATATATATATATATATATATATATATATTAATATAGATATATTAACTACAGCTATTTTTTAACATTTCAATTTTAATTTTTCATTGGTGTAGGCCTTGAGTGATTCTAACATTCTCCATTGTAACAATATGTAGCCTATACACTGAATAAAATGTTTTAATATTTCATTGACTAAATGTGCGTCATACAGCCTATCGCCTTATACTTAATATAAGATATAAGATTAACATAATAATAACATGAACCTCAATAGCGATGGCTTGTCTAAACAAGCAATGGATTTGAGATTGAAAAAAAGCCACCTTGTGGTAAACATATCAATAAAGGCGACTCATTTAGACCTATTTATAATGAAAATGGGCGAATTTAGACTTACTGTTACCTTAAATATAAGGCTCAAATATGTTTTGCGGCTCCAGGCAGATTATTTAAGAGCTTTTATGGCCAAAAATGGCTCTTAAGGGAGTGAATGCTGCTCACCCCTGCTGTAGGCATAGCAGTAGCTGTTGCTATCTCAGGTAATTATTATGTTTTGGTCACCTAAAAAAAACTTGTTCAGCATTTGGTTGTATTAAAAGACCCTCTAAAAGAACTAAATGTTGAATATTAGCATCAAAAATGAAACGTATTACACATATTAAAGCTATAAAAGTAAGTTCTCAGAACAAGTAATTTTCCCCAAACCCTTAATAGGTTCCTGAATGAGTTTGACCTGCACAGGAAAAAAAGGAATTCATATCTGCTGGCATGATTTTAGGAGTTGTATTTTGAAAGAAGTCCAAATGATCAGTCAGGTCATCGGTTCCACCAAGTGCAAACAGAAAAACTGACTTAAAGGATGCCATATGTTTCTCCATCTTTTCTGCCATCAGCTCCACAGAAGTCGGTGAGGCACCAACACAGAGCACAGCGGGGCTGATTATAGGGCAGTCATTTCAATGGTGGAGATGACATCAGCAACCAGAAATTGGCTGACTTTATTTGGTCTCGTGGGGATGGCAGTGAGAAAGGCCTGGCCCGGGGCACAATGACAGACTGTGAAATGACCATTGTACCAGGGTAAACTGGGCTCAGAGAAGTTTCGGTGATATCAGATATCATTTCAAACAGAGCAAAAGTGCCTTAAATGAAAGGATGAATAAACAAAGTATGCACTGGATAATTTGGAAGTATTAGAGTCTGTGAATCTCTTTTCATGGATATAAAAACTTCAGTTGTACTTTGACAGAAGAGGAGAGTTTTGTTTATCTCACTGTTGTGGCCAGAGCTCTATTGTAGTATATTTCTATACTGCTCAACTTGAAATTATATACGCTTCCTTCCCATGGCATGAACTCTTCACCTCAGCTCTGTTTGTGGCTGAAATACATCATCCTCTCCTCCTCTTCTTTGTCCTGTCTCTCCTCCGCATCCAGCTCCATCCCCCTGCGTCCCCACAACTCTGTCCTCCTCTCTTCTTTCTCGCCAAAACCACAAGCCTGTACTAGAGCGGCAGACAAAGACACAAACACAACCTCTGGGTCAAGCCCGCATGATAGAGACAGTCTCAGTGGCTGGAGGCAGGAATTCAAGAAAACGGACAAATACAGTTTTATTGCTACCTACCTAAAACAGTTAATTACATATGGTCGCTGATGTGGAATCTTTTCTGTAGGCTGTCTGTGAACAAACTCTGTGGTTCTTTGCAAGCTGCCTATTTGACCTTCTCTGTGCATTTCCCTCACACTGGTAGCGCTACATTGACACGTGCTGCGAGCTGAGGATATTCTCAGGCGAAGGGACAAGGAGCTTCCAGTTTAAGGCAACAAAAGACTCCTTGATCGTATTCACTACAGCCCCCTCAAACATTTAGTGTCAAAGGCTGGTGAAGAGCACCACTCTTCTGGACAACATGCATGGCCCTCTTGTGCTCCTGCCTCACTTCCTTATTGCAAGAACCGGTGCCAAACTAAAAATACGGTGTGTTTACAGTTCCACTATATGTGGTGTCAAAACAGAGAGCTGCACATAGGATCCATGTGTTTGCTGTTAAGGCACAAGACAACTCTACTGTGTGTGAGAGGAGCAGTGTGTAAATGGACTAAAGAGTGCATCTACGTAAACACCACACTCACATATGCGCATGCAAGCAGATACAAGACAGCACTATGAGGCTGCTCTTAGACATTGTGGTTCTTAGAAATCAATACAAATGTCAACATTGCTAACAAGCGTTTAAATAAAATGCCAACATGCTGATGTTCAGCAGGTCTGTGGCTCTATCTTGCATCCAACACAAAGTCGCACACAACTGTAATCAATAGTTTCAGACCGATGCAGTTTTCCAGCGCCCACATTGTCTGAGCAGCACATGTCATCAGTGACAAACAAAAACCTAGTCTAAAGTCAGCAGCCCAGTATTTTCCTGTTATTTAAAGGGCTCATTATTCAGATAGTAAGATGCACCTACGTAAGTGGGTACACAACGTGCATCCAGTCTCCATGTTAGACAAACAGGGATGCTTGGATGGGTTGTGGGTGGGTGAAATAATGCATCATTAATGAGGAAAATATTAATTACATTCTCTAAAATATGAACATAGCAGAGATCAGAGCAGAGCTGTCTGACTCCTCATTAAATATTAGTAAGCAGCTAATTATGCTACATCAGGTTAAAATGTAGTTTATCATTGTTTTTATCACTAGCGCCAAGAGGAAAACAAATCACTGTGTATGCGCAGAACGTTCTTCTATGGTGCTTGACATATGGTGTATCGCCACCTACTGCCCTGGCATGCTTATTGCAGCAAAAAGCTGCCATTTTTGCGTTTTCGTGTAAACAGGGATATCGTTTTCACAGCTGATCGTGTAAACCCGGATTTTTTTTATACGGGATAATTAACACAGCATCCGTGTAAACAAGGCCTTAATCTCAGCAGACAACCGCTCCCTTCACCTGACTTCTAAAGAAATATTCACTGCTGGAAAGATGGTCACTTCCTAAAACTATGCTGTCTATGCATAAAACAATGCAAATACTTTTGAAATTTGTGCTACATTTTATTTTGTTTATTTAAAAGGGACAGTGTGGAGCTACATAGCTGCACCAGGGTTAGCTTTAAACTAATCTTCATCTGTTGTCCCTGGGCAGGAAACAGAGAATAATGTATCTGCTAAAATAGAACATATTAATGACACAACAATAACAATAGCAAGACAAAACAACATCAAGTCATCACAACAATAACAACAGCAACAACAATACAACGACAACAATAAAACTGCAACATTAAAATGTGATAAAATTTCATATGACCACAGAAGACAAAAAAGGAGTGTGGCATTCACTTTTGCTCAAGAGGTGGAGAACCTACAACTACCAGAATGGAGTGCGCTGGACCAGACCAATAAACGTTCCCGCTGGTGGGTGACATAATGTGAGCTCATCCATTTAACACGATGCCCGCCAGCTGGCAGCAAACAGTCTCGTATTACAGTTAGACGGTAAGCTGAAACATGTTTCATGAAAAAATCTGAGGTGAGAATATGCACTTTCACTGCAGGTAACAGTATGCTGCCCACTTCCTGTTGGCAAACGCTTACTGTTATAACTAAACAGGGCACTAAAAATGTACAATTATTGACCTAAAAAATGACTCAACGAAAAGTTCTCACGTCACTGACAGTTCCTCCTGATGGGTGGGACAGTGGGACAGTCGGGTGAGTGAGACCTGATATGGTTTTATGTTCTCTATGTGTCTATATGTGCTCAGAATGGATCTAAACTCTATTGTTTTTGGACATTTTGATGGAGCACAGAGTTTGTGTTCGGTGACTAATCTCTAGAAATGAGAAGCATCTTTTTTTGCTCTGCCGGGAAATTGTTTGTGAACAGCCTTTGTTTTCATGTCAAAGCTGAGTATCCTTTACCCCTACAAAGAACAGAGAGGCTGTTTACTGGATACAAAACGCTTCAGGCAGCTGAGGTGCCTTCAGCTCCAGTTTAGGATTGTCTGGGTATCGATTTGCACTTGTATTGGGAATCTCTTATTTGGAGAGGTACACCAAACTAACACTCCCTCATGCATACTTGAAAAACACTCACAACTGAAGTGATTTGTTGTTGCTGAAATGATACTTCAGTTCATGGGCAAACAGGAAAACATGATACTGACTCTCACATCTAGACACAGATCCATTATTGTCATTTTCTACAACCGGCAATATTCCAAGAACGCTGCTGTTCAAAATCTGTAGTTTACAAAGGGGATGGAAACCAGTCAGATTATTGTTTGAAAGTGATTTGCATGTCATGAATCTATTGCATGTTAAATTCATAACTTCTCTAGATAGTACTGTGTGTACACAGAGCAGCTGTGGTAAGGGACAATTACATTTCACTGAGAGCAATTTTCCTGGAAAATGAAATGGATAAAAAATAAGGACGATGAGAAAGTTCAATGGAAAGAGATTTGATGAATAAATCAACTGCTGTGTGAGAGTGGTTTACTCTAATACCACCTGCTGTTATAAAGCTACGCTCTGCGCCATTCAGTTGTTGTGGACCATTTCAAGGTACAACCACCACAACAGGTTCAGTAAATGCTTCTGTCAGACAAATAACAAACAATCAGTATCTTATCATAATCCACAGAGTGATAATATTTCAACAAAAGTGCTGCTCATACACTCCCAAAGGTCCAGACAATGTAAATCCAGTGTAGTTTTATTACATTCAGAGATATCCATGAACTGCTGTTGCATCATTTCAAAGGTTCATATTTCTCCACTAAATATGCCAACAGCTTGGTGTCAAAGTGGTGGCTGCATTTTTAAAACATTTGTGCTTTTATATACACAGTATGTATATACATATATATATACATATATATAAAAAAGATATTCTTTTATTCAGTGTGTTGAAACTTCTCTTACTTTCATGAGAGAAGCACTTACAGTTTTTCTGACTGTAGAGGAAAAACCTTTGAAATGAGACTATGCATGCACATGTACTAAAATAGAACAAGAACAGCTTTCAGTTTTTGTAAGGTAAGCTTTTAAGGTAAATTTAGGTCAATCTTACAGGAATGGTAATAATGTCAACCTTAACAGTTAGCTAGCATTGGACCATTTGATGTTAACAGTAATGTTGCAATGAGCATTAATGAGTCAGCAGCCCACATTTGCATCTACAGTGAGTAGTAAAGGTAACGTTATGTTAACCATGAGGAGTCAGATCATCTCGTTAACATTAACTTAATACTAACTTACTAACTACATCTCATCCCTGATGGGTGTAAGGCTGCAGTGAGATCTCTCCATCGTATTTTGTCCTTGGCAACATGCTGCGCCTCCTCCGATGACAGTCGTATCACATCTAGCAGGGCTGCTTCTAGCTTTTTGTGGGCCCTGTGCTAAACATCGTTCAGTCACGCACCAAACCTGCATCATATTCCATATGCATGTGAGACCAAATGCTACTTTTACCACATATAAACTTGCTGTGCTGAGTTGGTTATGGTCACCAGTCACTAGCCCTTTTTAGATAGGAGTTGTGCAAATTTGCACGAAAGCCCAATCAGTCTTTTTTCAGCATTGGCAGTATAAAAGCAAAGTCGGGGAGTGCAGCAAAATGCCGCCTGCCTACTTTTGTTTATGCAGAATGTGCCTTTTTCGGGTCAATGGGGGGCGTGAGCAAGTAACAAAACGTGTAGCTCAGCGCGTGACGTAAACAGTGACATGGGAAGGAAGATGATTAACCGTCATCTGACGGTTAATGGCCTCTTTGTTTTGCGAGGACAAGGAGGGCGCGCAATTCGTTGTCTCCCCAGTTGCATCTTTACAGTGTCTGTCAGGTTTGCTACTAGCTGCTCGCTAATTCCTGCTAACAGCTGTTTCCTGTTTATCCACCGCCAGTGGGTCGCATGTGTGGCGTCATCAACAGCCCCTCCCGTTGCGGTCTGTTCAAACTAAATATGTTTACCCCTACGAGGCGGAAAATTGGGCACCTTGGATCAACTCGCCAGTCCGGCTCTGTGTGTCTAAACGCTCGCAGCTTGCCGGCAAAACGGCCCAACATTCACAGAAAATCTGGCCGTGTAAAAGGGGCTACTGTTTCTTCCCTCTGCTCTTGAAGGTGTGAAGGGAGTGCAGTGGCTGATTCAGAACACCTGGGCCAGTGCTTTGGGGGAATTAAAGCCCAGCTCTTGTGTTGCTGGGTGTCTCTCTCCAGTTGGACTCATCCCGTCCAGTGTCGGCACGTTTGGTTTTGCTTTTGCTTTGCAACATCTTACACTACACTGTTTTCACTCACTCACATCTCCATCAATGACTTACTTATAGGCCACACTCTATATTTAGTTATTTTTCAGTCGTTGACTTTGTTACAATAAATACCTTTTAATGTAACACCATGCACTGTGTCCCTTCCAGTATTTGTCATCTCCTAGGAGTTGCTTGTCCTTTTCCAATTTGTGCTACAACATCTAGGTAAGATCTGCAGTTTTGTATGCTTTGGACGTTTCTTACCTTGTCATGTGTTTTAATATTTATTTGTTTGGGAACATTTGGGTCACTTAAAAAGTTAAAAACTGTTTAAACAACTGTGTGGAATTTAGGACGCCTGTGTGTAACTTGTTTGACACGCTCACAGCGCACCTGGTCCTCTTGTTCTTTTGTTTACTCTTGCCGCCACATCAATAAGTTATCGTCTGCTCGTACCTGTGTGAGCAACAGTTTGAGGGACAGATGCATTTGGGATGACTTTTAGGGTTAGGAGTTTTGTATGGTTTTGGTTTTGTAATTGACATACAGTTATATAAGGTGGAATGACTCAGCCAATCACAGTGTATGAGCAGGAGGAAGTCTTAAAAAGAGTTTTCCTGTTTTTGCAGCGCCACTGTAATAAATCATCTTGTAGACAGAAGCTAGAAGGTAATACGATGACGCAACCTCAACAATATCACGTTTCACTTTCCTGTGGCATTAAAGCCTCTCAGTTATCACAGTGCATTTCAAACTTATCAAGGAAGCTCCAGCCAGTGTTTCAAGTAAGCCAGGGGAGAGGGGGTGGAGCTGTGTCACTGTGCTAATACCTACTTGTGCTCATTTCCCAAGACAACTAATCTTGCCAAGGGGGGAAACGGACCCTGATCCACTTAGCGGGCTGAGAGGAATCTTGTTTTGTCTCATCTCTACTTGTCATCACTTTCTCCCTCCAGCTCAGACTTGTCTGCCTCTTTGTTGTTAATTAATCTGAGAGAACATGACTTTATACTGTTGCATCCCCGGTTTTGATCATTTACTGATAAGAAGAAAATCAGTTCTTGAGAGTGAATCAGTATTGTTTCACACAGATATCCATATTTCATTAATCTATTCTTCATGGATTTGGGCAGCCTGGAGCAACCTGACACGGTGACACAGCAGTGAAAACTGATACAGATTAGGTTAAAGATCACCATTTCCCTGGAATGCAGGCCAATAATGTCTCTGCCTCTGGCTGCTGTATGAATGAGTGAGACATGCAGCTTAGAGTTGGGATAAAGTCCGAGAGAGTCCAGTCATGACATCCAGGAAGAAGCTGTCAAAAAACTGCAGCAATGAGGATTCTGCTGTTAGAACTAATCGCTGCAATGATAGAAAAGAAAAAACATCTTTGTTAAATCAAGATCACACAAGGACAAGGTTGGGTGATGAAGGAGCAAGAGTCTTTGATATGATTAATCAGCAGAGTAATCATGGGAAGTGTCATGTTACAATGGCCGCACTTTACACCTAATATGATCGGATGTGATGAGTCAGCTGGTAGCCACACAGTTCCGGAAAAAGTAGGGCTGGGTGATGAATTGGATTTTATTTTTAAGAACAATTTTGTCTTCCCTCTATTTTTAAGATTCCAAGATTATTCAGATAAACCAAGCACATCCCTTCCCGGTGGATGTGCTTGGCCCCTGACCCCAAACAGTGTTTTTCAGACCTTTTAAGCAACTTTATTTCTAAAAAGCATTGTATTCAAATATATAATATTGTATTTCATTTCCATGCATGCTGCACAGAATAATCACAGTCCACGGCTCTACTGATGAGCCTCAAGCCCAACACACACTGCCGCCGGCGCGGTGCTGTGACCGTCAAGTGCCGCCCCCCAACACACATTGGCAGAGGCACGCAGCGGCACCATCGACACTGAAGCCCACATGCAGCAAAGAGTGGTGATAGTCAGCAGAATGAAGTGTCTAGATAAAATCTCAGGGCGACTGCTTAACCTCATGAGAAGGCCACGTTTACTGTGTTCTGAACATCTCTCTATCCTTCTTTTGGCGGAGTGGTCCGGACTGCTAGAAGCTAGTTAACTAATAACGAGCCAAGCTAAACTGATGCTAATAAGCCACGTGTTCCCAACTATGGTTCAGAGCCGGTAAGCTGTCACTGAGAGAGGTAACAACACATAGTAACAAGGGATATCTGTGTTTCTGTGATGGAGATGAACTGAACCTTTTTAACTTTGTTAGTCAAGTGTCCAGAATACTTTAAAAGAAAAAAGTGCATTTTATCTAAGTGGCTCTTTGCTCTTTTATCTTTGACACATCTTACCAATTGTTTAAATGTAACAAGTCCCTTTTAACATGTGCACAAATAATGGATTAAATCCAAAAGCACAACTGAGTTATTTGTATTGTTTCACTTGGCTGTTGCAGTTTTATGACATTAACATTAAAAGCTTTGGCAAAACTCAATAGAAGCAACCACTACCCAAAAAAGCATCATAGATATTTTGGTTATATAAAGTACAAACATGCAGCTAATGGTGTCATAAATCCACGCCATAAACTTCTGCTTTTGTGAATGTGAACACAGATCCTATCCCATCATGCATGGCGCTTTTTACTTTGTCTCTTTAGTCATGGTGGTTCATTGCTCATGCTAACTGAATGAAGTTTAAATATAAAACACATTGTGCACTGTGCATTTTCCAAGAGCAAGACGTACCAGACAGTTAAGAGGTTTGAACTGTTCAGCCATACCAAGTAGCAGCACGACTCTTTATGTCCTTAATAATCCAGAAATGTATCATACATCATGTTTTGAAAGAAAAAAAGTACAACAAGCAGACACTTTATGCTTACAACAGCAAGTCCATGTGCCAGCTATAGGTTGAATCACTGTTATGTTATGTCAATCATCTTTTTTTTATATTTCAAAATACTGCCAATTACCACACGAAGTAGCTTAATCATAGCCTTGTGTTGGCAGGCGTGACGCCGCTTAAAGTCACAACCACTGGGACAGCCAGTGAAAGCAAAAACCCCTTTCATGAGCGTATCATGCTGTTTCTGTACTCTGATTCAACACCAGCGACTGAATTCCCCTTTTCATTTTCACGTAAATGCCCAAATCGAAGCTGACACTTTATATTTGGTCCGTATTAATCCAGGAAACCAGGACCAGGAATTTTCCACCATAATATATCCCATGTCCCTGTCGTGCGTTGCCAGAGCAGTAAATAAAAGGACTCAGACTGCAAGCGTGTCTTTTGTGGGCATCCGTGCGCTGGCATAAGTGTGCTGTGTGATTTCATGCTTGTGTGTAAAATGAAGCTGAAAGTAACTTTAAAAGATGCAGAAGACTATGTGGCATAAGTTGAATAGTTTCATCATCCATGTTTCTGTCAGCGCGTATTCGCTCTCCTTTCTTATTTCTTTCTTTCTTTCTTTCTCCCTACTGTTGAGAAAGAGATACTTGTATATCATACTGTGCCTATCAGCATCTATACGGTCTCTGGCTCAGCATGCCACCATTTTGGCTCATTCTCAGCAAGCTGTGCCTAATCAAGGAAAATACAAGGAAAGCCTCTCAGCTAACCCGCCTCACGAGAAGTGTGAGAAAAACATCCGCCAGGCTTATCCTCATGGCACAGTGTAACATGAGATGAATTGTGATCTGTGATTTTCCTGAATGCACTGAAGCAGAAAGTGTAAATGTGCTCTCTGGGCCAGATTCAAGGGGAATAAACAGATGTATCAAATGAAACCACCTTGGCTTTTACGTCTCATTTAATGCAGCCACAAACTGAGGACAGAGTGACATTGGGGGGCTCTGGTGATTTGGCACAAAATGTAATAAGTCATATGGTGCATAATATCTGTAGAAAGTTATCTCATATATACATATATATATATTAAAAAAACATAACTGTCACTGTTTCACTGTGATGCACATATACTTACATAACCATTCTTTAAATGTGTTTTTAATCATTCTGATTGGCTGAGATGCTGTGCTGGGCTTGTAGTAATCAATTGAAAGTTTGGCTCAAGCAAGTTAATGATAATAATGTTTTAAAGATAATATAATGAGCTTAAAATGGCTTTAAAACTGCACTAATCAATATTTCTGTCTCAACAATGGATCAGATGACTATATTTATAATAACAGGGTCCCTCATGCTCGACCCAAAGAAAATTAAGAGCAACAGCTGCAGTTCCCTTCATGTCTACAAAACCCTTTTGTACTCGTTATGTTGTTTTTTCTCAAGGACCCTCATGCAGAGGCAGCACTCCAACATCAAAAACGATTTAGTCAGATTGAGTAAACTGAATTCTGTGCATTAATTGCATCTACATATCACATGATTTGCCAATTAGTTGCTTCAGATAGCCTATTAAAAACAGCCAACTCACAAAAGTTATGTATGGAAGCCCTGAAAGGCAGGGGAAGGTTTATCTCCTACATACGGGGTGTTATCTTCTATGCAGATGATATTATCTACATACCGACTGAATTCCTTTTGTACAAAACTCACGCTCAACAAAGATGGGGCCCTACCCTAACCCTAACCCTAGTATAAATATCACTTGTATAAATATAAGGGTATTGAATAACATATCAATTAAAATTCATTCATTTGATCTGGCTCCGACAGACAGAGCATCTCAGCCAACCTCGTGCTCTGAGAGAGTTACGATGCTGGTTTTATGGCGACTGAGGATTCCAGCACCCAGCTGACACAAAACCTGTCTTCATGATGGTAAAACAATATTAACAACTTGGATTAATTTTTATGAAAAACTGTTTTGATTGTTTTGATTAATGAACCCTTATGGACTAAAGGAATATAAATAACCAAGGACTGGACACATATTCATGTGATTGGCCAGCATATTCTAGTTTATGCGCACAGGAACAGCCTGCCCAAAACATCTAGGCTCCCACACATGCACAGTCTACTTAGCAGGCAAGTGAGTGAGCAAGAGAAAGAGATTTATTCATGTTTTTTTTTGCTAAGGTAACATCCCATATGTAGGAGATAAACGTCGGCCAACATTGCCCACACTAAAAATTGTTTCACCTTGCCTCTCAGGGCTCCACAGAGAAGTATTATGTGCTCCTAACCCGTGCTTTACACTGAGCAGCAACACTGAGACCATTGATTTGGCCAATGCAGAATGTGCAACCAGAAATTTTCACAGTATGTAATCAAAGCAACAATGTCAGGTATGCACTGTAAACTCAATAAACTGCCCTTATTACTTTCTTGTGTGTCACTTATATTGCAAAATAAAAATAAAGAAGAGAGAATCTCTCGCACGCCTTGTGGTATCTTGCAGATCATATTTCATGGGTAAGAAAAAGCTATCTGTACGACAGTGTTGGAGATGAATGGAATTTTGTTTGCGGTGTTGGAAAAAAAACGGAAAAATGTTATTTGGAAAACTCAACAGCAATCTGTGTTTCCAGAAACTGTCTTGGTTTTCACAAGATAATCCACAGACCCCCTGATAGATTTCATTTGGACTTCCCTTATCCGAACAGAGTGTCCAAGAGCAGAGGATGTCATGTATTTTGTACTGATTGAAAATCCCTTTGAGGCAAATTTGTCTTTTTGGCCATTATTAATAAAATGTACTTAACCATTTACTTTTGACAGTACAGTGTTGAGGTCTGTGGATTGTTCTGTGAAACCAAAACTTTTCCAGTGTTTCCAAAGCTTTGAGCGCTGCAAAAAAAATTCCATTCACCTCCAGAATTGGGGCGGTGCCAGAAATCTTTGTTGCCTATATCTGAAAACCTGGCTGAGCAATCTACACAATAAGAAGAAGATATATGTGTGTTTGTGATTTAGATAAACTGACGCTTTAAAGTCTGTCAGTCATTTCACCTTGCAATAGTTAGCAGACTGGCAGAGGGGAGCAATAAATGATAACACACGGTGCATATTTGTGCAACGTGACTGGCGCAGTCCTTCTCTGCCAGAGACTGTTATAAATCATGTCATCAGACCAGCTCTACAGCTGTGAGAGAGGGAGATACATTTAAGAGTCTCTACAGATCTGCAGCTCTACCTTAGTCATTTTCCTCGTTATGGACATGGAGTGTGATAATGCCACTATTGCCACTGTTTCCACAGCCATGACACAATATCCCCTTTACATGTGGTCACATCTGTGGAGCAGTCCTTCCCCACCTGCTATACCTCAGAGTGGAGCTCTGTAATGGGAGGGGGCACAGACGTATGTGATATAGTGCAGAGAGAAGACATGAATGGAAATAAAACAGTGCTAAGTGGCGAGAAGTGGAGGACCATATTCACCTTAGGAAATCACGTCTGCTGCGCTCTCCTTATGTCAGCCATATGAGTGTGTTTCTCTTCAGCCCGAATGAACGCTTCCAACTTTGGCTCACGTCAAAAAATCCAAGGAATGTTAATGAAAGGGCTGCTGAATGAAGGCGAAGGGGGAAATGCAAAAATGACGGAAACAGTGAGACGCTGAAGTCAGGGCAAGTGCATTTTTGAGAGGTCACTGACGAACCCTGTGCCATGATTTTTATTTCCTTTCTTTTTTTTCCTAGCTCAGCATGTCCCTGTACAGTAAAGGGCCACTTCTGCATTACCTGTCTCGATGATTGACGGCAAGAATATTAAAAGATTATTAAAGATCTAAACAGATGGAGATATTTCCTCATCTTCACACAGCCATAAACGCTGTGCAGGCTCTGACCTGCAGTGCTATTATATTAGATCTATGCATACTTTAGCAATTATTATTTTACTACTTTTCACTTACAAAGCCATGGCAGTAAAAGCATTAATATGTCAAAGTAAAAACAGTTTGGCAAACTTTAAATGCCCAATAATGTGGACTAAAACCAGTTACTTAGATTACACTGATTAATAGGAGGCCTGCTTGGATGGTGTGACTAACAGACTAGTGTGTGTATGAATGACAGAGAAGGAGGGCTAAGTGTGTATCCACGGATGAATTATGTCAGAAGACACATGAGACTTGGATGAGATTATGAAGGCAAACATCACAGTAAATCCAGTATTGAGGTTTTCCTGCACAGTGTTCAAGCTAAAATCTACAAACTGTATCTGACTTAAGTAATATCTATATGTACATTTTCACCGTGTATACTTGATGTAAAGGCTGCCAGCAGCCTTGCACGTTTCACCTTTTCCTCAGGACAGCTACACCCCCACCTCCACAGGTACGGCAGGTTAACCACGTTAACACGGATTACACTGAATGTATATGTCTAACGAAGAGATGTACCTACATGCAGGAGCTGTGAGCACTGCAGGGCTAATCTGTTCTGTACCATGGTCTACTACTAATGCGCTACTTATACACATAAGAGCATTTAAGAGAGGAGCCTTGCAGTAACCAGCAACCCCAGCAAGACGACCAGTGGCTAATGGCTAACGAGCTAATTAACAAGAATAACAAGAACTAGTCCATACCCACTGAGTGCACAGTTGCCCACATACAGTTTCACATGGTGTGTGTTTGGGATACAGGTCATAGGAAATTGCAGATTAAATAAAGAGCAATGTATTCAGACAGAGTTTTTGTGAATTTGATAGTGGGATAGTTAGTGGGCTAAAACTGTACATTAGTAGCTGAGGTAGCGCGTTGAAAGGCAGATAGTTTAAGTGTTTATATATTGTATTGACTTAAAAGTGGGGCACACTGCTAGTCCCTTGTTGCAGCAGCATACCATCCCATGACTTAGTCATACCAAAAATTAGAAAAAAAAACAAACATCGGTCCACAGGGGGAGCCACAGCGATCGGTCGCATTTTAGCCATTTTGAAGCATTTTTCTGTTGTTATAGTGCCACCCAGTTGCCAATTAGAGTTAAATTTCTCCAGTCACCTTGAGGCGTCCTGTTCTACATATCTACCAAGTTTAGTAAAAATCAATATGGCGGTTAGGCCTAGATAAGAAATTAGCTCTCTAGCGCCCCCATTTTGTTTGATGGGGTCAATAATGGAGGGGTCCCCTCAGATTATGTGTGGTCATATGCCTACAAAGTTGCGTGGTGATGGGTGAAACCCTTGAGATGTTATACACCTTTATGTGATGAGCCACGCCCTCCGCAATATTCATTGCCTTATAGAAGCTCAGTTTTAGTAAGTTTTCCAATTTTTGCCAAGAGGGAACTTTAGATATTGGTCCCTAGATTATGTTCACCCAGTTTCATGCAGATCGCTCAAACTTCCTAGGAAGAGATCCATTTGAAGTGTTTTCAAAAAATTCAAAGTGGCGGAAAATCTATATAACTGGAAGTTATGGGTTCTTGAGGCAAATGTGTTCCTCATGAGGAGAGGCATCTCTGTGCAAAGTTTCATGTCTCTACCACATACGGGGCATGAGATATGCCCATTCAAAGTTTGCTGTTTCAGTCTGTCTCTATAGCGCCCCCCTTTGGCCAATTGATGTAATATTGCTGCATTCACATCCTCCCATGACCCTCTACCACTGTGCCAAATTTCACATGGATTGACTGAGTCAGTGAGGAGAAAAACGTGGAACACACACACAGACAGACGAGTTTTCGACATTATATAGTAAGATATGGAGACGGTTAAATTGAGGGAGTTTGAAGAGAAATGTCTGTAAATTTAACTGAGGTTCCCTGTTTTTTAGAACAGAAGTTATGGTACTGATCATGGTATGGTTATGGTCGTCTCTTCAATAGCATGTAAATACAATCTTTTGCAGCACAGTACAGGTTAAACAAACAAGATAAAATATGTTACCACAGAGAGCTTTAGAAGTGCTGGTGGGTGGATCATTTAATTTCAGAAAGGCGAGCTATTTCCACTTACTTCCAGTCTTAAGATAAGCTAGGCTTAAGCCCCTATCACACATAAAGGGTTTTTTTTAATTTAAATGGAACGCCACTAGTAAAAAAAAAGTGCTTGCTGCACCTTTTTATTGTTGCCAGGCAACCACACCATCACCTCCTTTCCCATGTAATTGATCTGCTGTTTATTTATTTATTATTCATTTGACAGTAATTAGTGTCTAGTTTCTAAAATGTTGAGGCAGAGGGTACTTGCTGTAGCTCTGGCTGATAGTGAGAGGCTGTCAGCACATAGTTTGTCAGGCAGGGAAACAGAGATCTGGCACACGAGACCCTAAAAAAGAGGGTGGATCATGGGAAGTAACTGTTAAGTAAATGTTTTACTGTGAAACAAAAAAGCCATAAACAGTTTTATTGATCATCAAATTTTGGATTTCTTCTAATTTGTACTTTCGCCCACATTACACCTGGAAACAAGAAGTTGTGCAGCTTCAATTTGTCACAAGAAGAACTATTGAATTCAACGCCAGCACCACATTTGTCTTCTCCTTGCCTGGCTGCAAGAACTGTTTCACTTCCCCTCACAATGGATTCTGTGTTTCTCATTTTCCAAAAGGATATTTATCATAGTTTCTGAAGGCCAAAGCAATTGCTCCATTAGAGTGTGTTTTAGACCAGAGTGGTTATTTTCTCAGTACAAAGCTCTGCTTTGCTCTGCACAATTATGAAAAATAGGAATCAATATTTGAATAAGGTCTGGGTTGAATTCCTGGCCCAGCTTTGAAGACGAGGATGGTGAATAGGAATGAGTCACACTCACCCTTGCTCTTGAGCAAGTTTACATCAATGCTACGACTTTGTTGAAGCTGCTCAGAGGCCAGCAGAAGAATTCTGGGGGAAAAAGTATCTGTACTGAACTGTATGCCACCACCTAATGTCCTTTGCTGTAAATAAGTTGCATGTTCTCAAAGATTATCAGCATGAAAAGATCAAAGTTGTGTCTTGAGGCAGAGTGATGTTGTTCGGTTGGTCAGTCGATCCATCACTTTTGCCTAGATTGGAATATCTCAACTACGGGATGGATTGGCGCTACATTTTATGCGTTGACATTTATTGTTCCCCAAAGATGAATCCTAAAACCTTTGATGATGCTATGACTTGTTCTCTTTGCACAATGAGCAGCTGCACCATGAGGTTCACATTTGCAGTTTTGAGGGAAATAGCTTGTGTCTTTTATGGACTGCCATGAAATTTGGTACACACATTTGTGTTCCCCTCAGGTTGAATCACTTTTGTGTTCCCTCGCCATCATCAGATCAATCTGTCCAATACTTCAATTTTCCACCAAATAATGTACCTGCACAGCTGGTGACATTTCAGCATTTAATAGTGCCAACAGATGACAACATCTAACGCGTAAGGACAATCAAGAACAGGTGTACAATTGTCAGTGGATAATTGGTTGAACCATCTATCAGATGATGGATCCAGCAGTGGGAGTTGCCACAGCTAATGTCCGAGTACCACAGCCCATTATTACATCAGAAACAAAACAATGGAGGTTAGAGTTACAAAGATTGAATTGTTCCTTGAGAACTACATACCCTCAAGGGCTTTTTTTCTGTTTGCATTCGCACCACCAATAGGAACCTTGAAGTGACGCACCGTAGGTTGGTTAGAGGTTGGTACACCAACCAACAGTTAAAATTGCATAGTATGTCCTGTAACATATATGCTCAGGACAGCCTGGACTCGGCCCATTTGTCTGTGATTTCTTCCATTTTTTTCCTGTTATGAGCAGTTGTTTGGGTTTTGTGTTGTCTGACATGGCTAACAGGGACCAGTTGCAAAAAACATCCTGTTTTCTCCTTAAGTTTGACACTTAAGGCTTAGGCCCAATCCCAATTTCTCTGCTTTGGTTGTTAAGGTCTTTTGTGCAACAGTCTAGGGACTCCTGAAGACCAAGGCAAGGAGAAATCCATAAATTCTTCAGTATTTTGGCAGTTGCCAGTGCTGCATTGGCTGTTTTCCACCAGTCAACATGCACTTGTGCTGCTCATGGTTCCTCTTGTGTTGGGAGAGTACCTACTCTGAAATGAGAGCTAAAAAAAAAAATCCCTTAAAACGGCGATCGAGGGAACAACAATCGTACGTGGCTCTTGCGGTGCAGACACAACAACAAAAAGGTTCTTAGAACTATGAAAAGTTCCTCCAGTCCAGAGATGCCTCGAGTTTTGTGTGCGTGTTTCAGCTAAGAGGTTCGGATATGTGAATTTTCAAAGTTTTTTTAGTTTGTCAAACAAAGAGCAAACCACAGAGTCATTTTCAGCATGTAGACAACATGTGTGGTCAGCAGCTGCTTTTTTTTTTCTTTTTTTTTACCAGTATGTGGATGTGTAAAGTATTTTATATCTGACAAGTTAGAACATTGTAAACAGTAGCCACAGCTAAAAAAAAAAAAAAAAGCCTGTAAGTGGATTAGACAGTTAAGGGACAGTGTAAGGTGGTTTTCTGGTGTCAGGATGAACCAGTCTATCGGAGACTGCGGGAATGTTTAAGCATGATCAAGGGAGGCACTGAGCTGGATGCTCAGATGCTAGACACTGTGGACATTATACCTGCTTGACAGCAACATATTAACATTGCAAGCATAGCTAAAGGATGCTTGAAAGCCCCAGGGCAAGACCTTCCCTTATGCTCTGTATGGCACCCACAGCTCGCCTGCAGACAAAACCTCAGAGCCTCCCCCGAACTGCACCCTCCTGTGTCTGCCTCCTTTGTTCTAAAGTCCAGAAAGCCCCAATATGAAAATGTATGGTTTCTGTAAGTTATAATATGCAATGCTTAAGGATAACAGCTATATGTCACCACCCACCAGTGGTCTGGCCAGACGTTCTATGAAATATTCCATCACTCCTAACTCATTTCATTTTTCCACTCCTCTCTGGCTTCCCAGACCTATGACACTGTAAATAGTAATCCGTGAGGCTTCCGTCAGCCTGAAGATTGTGATTCCTGGAGCTTTCCTCTCTGTTTCCGAGCATTCCTCCTTTTGATGGTCGCATTGGCGTTCACGAGCACGGAAAGTTCCTTCCTAATTAGGGGTGCGATGGGGAAAAGACTTTGGGAAAGTGCAGGCCCGTCCACATCTCAAGAGCGGCCGGTGCACCGCAGGACGAGAGAAAAAAAATGGACATTTTCTTGCAAGTCGTTGATCCGTATCATGGCTGTACAAACCTGACTGAGTGACTGGTGGATGGCTCTGTGTCATTTTCTCAAGGGGCCTTTACAACGTGCCAGCTCAATATGAGGGGGATTCAGAAGATGACCTCAGATGGGGGAGTGCCAGCCAGACATCTCCGCCACTTTAGATCCCTTTGTCCCCACCAAAAGGCCAGAGACATTTAATAATGTGTGTGTTGTACCAACAAACACTCCCTCTCAGTTGAGACCGGCTCCCAAAGTCATTGATAAAGTGAAAATGCCTCCGACCAAGACTTTATTAGTCATCGCCTATGTACAAAGACCCGGCTGCCCTGAATGGAAATGATTAACTCAGCTGGCCCCAGGTGATGTTCACCCATGCATCCAGTCTCATTAGCCGGCACCACCTTCCTGTCAGACCCTCACAGCCGCAGCTCGGGATGCAGAACGAGCTGTTGCTGGGAAACAGTAACCCTGTTAAAGACCTACAGTACAAATTAGGGATCAGCAGAGAGCAGAAGAACAAACAGCTCTGTGGAGGTGATGAAGTGTCCAGAGATCGACAAAGAACATGGAGTATGAGACAGTATGATGAGTAGTGTAATAGATTACTTCCTCTATTCTACTGAAAATATCAGTTTCCTATGTAAAATCCCATTTTGATCACAGACATAAGTGGTATTACTCTTTGAGACAGGATTGCCCAGTTGAAGATAAAATATGATGATGATAATGGAAGGTGTCAGTTGAGGTGGTTCGGGCATCTGATCAGGATCCTCCTGGGCGCCTCCAGTTAAAGGTGTTTCGGGCACGTCCCACTGACAGGAGGCCCCGGGGCAGACCCAGAACACAGTGGAGAGATTAGATGTTTCATCTGGCCTGGGAACACCTCAAGGTCCCCCAGGAGGAGCTGGAGAGAGGTGTCTGGAGAGAGGTGTCTGGAGAGCTCTCTAGTTTAAATTTCTGGTGAAAACATCACAGGAACACTCAATCCCACTTTAACCCATGACGGAGCCCAGGTGCAATATAGAGCCTCAAAATTAGGTAACAATGTCCGATCCATCTTAAAACCCTTATTACTTCAGTTTATGATCTGCTTTAATGCGACATATTCCCAGATTCACAATCAATAAAATTTCCACACACTAAATGCCATTGGAGTCTGTGTTGCCTAGTTCACAGTCCGGCCTTGGAGACACTAAATCTGGAAAGAGACGTTTTTCAATTCTGTGAGTGCCACAAGAAAAATGCCACTAGCTGCAGGTGTATTTGAGTGGAGGAAGAGGGGATATTTGTATATATGTCCATCAGAGTCACATTAATACAGACCTGTAGTTGTTTTTCACCATGGAAACCAGCTACCTACACTACAGCACCGCTGGTGTGAATGTGTGCCTACACGTGTGCTGAGGTGAGCGTTGGGTCACGTGTGAAACTGCTGTAGCTGCTGTGTGATTAATGAATCAGAAAGGTAAACAGCTGCAAATCTCAGGGATGGTATTGAACAGGAGGGATGTTGTTCCACAGATCTGCCCGTGGATCACGGCCGCTGCTGGAGGAATTTAACACCGTGGTGATGTCCCTTCTTTGAGGAAAAAGAAAGTCACAATTAATCTTCTCTTTCCTTCTAGAAGTTGTCGAGCCTGCTCACGATCTCTGGTCTTAAATTCCTTCCTTTTTTTTTATCTGAGATCACATTGCCTCAGCGTGCAGAGTCGAAAGTCATGGTTCTCTTTTATGATACATGACTGATGTGGCTGCAGGGGATAGAGCGGAGGTGTTAAGAGATGGATGGGGTTTGATGGGGCACTCACATGCAGGGTCATAGCCAGGTTTTAGAAATTAGTGAGGGGCATATTTACTGCATTTATGGAGGAGCTAAAGTTTTGGAATGTTTCCCAAATTTTTTGAAAAAGGTTTTAGAGATGTCAGGTATTCAGAAATGAAGCTATTTTAAGGTACAAATATGGAACTTTTACTTTGAGGTATCTCTAAACTGATAGTGTAAAAATGCTTGATTGTGTGTCTGTATGTAGTCAGAGATGTCCTTAACTCAAATGTATGGCTCATTGTCTGGAATTATTTATTCAAAATGTTCACAGCAATCTAAAAATCAAAGAATAAAGTCATTTTTTCTTTTAATTTAGAAGCTACACAGGTAACTTGTTTAATATTTCGTGTGAATATTTTCCAATCAATCTTATAGCCAAAGCAGCAGCTATTCTTCCTGAGGTCCACTGGTCCACACTGTCAACACCTTACTGTTGAAAACCAGATGTATTCACACATGTATCCTTCCAGTAACTTCGCCAAGTCTGTCGCCAGCTCTTCCCGTCAGCTCAGTCTGGGCCATTTTAATGCAACCAATGATGTGATGTTAGTATATGGTTGCACTATAGTTATGGCGTCGGCTTACTTGACCAAGAAGATGCGATTGGCGGCTGACATGACCGCAGTTATTTTTAAAACAGTCCCTGAGGGCGACTCATTGGCTCCCTGCAGGCCACCAGCCACTCGCAGGCACCATGATGGCTACTCCTGGGTTAGGGTGCAAGAGGTAGGGTCAGAGCCAATCAGAGGCAGAGAAAGAAGGCGCACTGGGTGTGCATGTCCAACAAGGGCATTTACTCTCTCCTGCAAAGAAAGCTGTCCTAGGCCTGGTGTCCATCAAAGCATTTTTTCTTAGCTGAAATCGCCGGGCAATGCGTATGAGATGCCCAGCTGGGAGCGTTTGAGAGCACTTTGGAGCGTTTTTCAGCGGAGACGGTCGCTATATGGAATATCTGCAGAAATAAACATGTCAGTGCGCTGGATGGGGAAGACTGAGCAGGCAGGGAGAAAGGACGGTCTGTGTGGGTTCATGTGGGGAAACATAATATCTATACAGTATATTAACAGATTTCTCCTCCTTTGTTGTTCAGCACGTGCACATATAGGACGTGACAGTTTGCCCTCATGGTACATGTCCCTCCTGCACTGTAATTTCACGGTTGAAGAGACAGTGACGAGCGCAAGTTGAACATTTTTCAACTCAAAAAATTCCCAGCTGCCTTGTTGCACTTCTGGTGTTTGTAGTGCAGTTGCAAAGCATGAAAAATGTACTGGCCTCAGGAAAAAAAGCACTTTGGCTCCTTATTGATAGCCGTCAGTTTCAAGAGGTTTCACGCTATCAGTTGCACAGGTTGGGTTTTTGGTAATAAACTACCGAGGTCCACACCTTGATGACCTCACAGCTGGCTACGGCCATACTCACATGTACACTGCTATCAAAGTGCAAAGCATCAATCAAAGTCTAAAGAAAGTTTAAAACACCTGCAGCTACACTTACTCAACACTGCTGCCAGTATGTGTCAGTGATGTTGTTTTTACCTGCTAACTGTTACCGTTCACTTCACAACATGGCCACTTTTATTCTCTTACAGGTTATTCCACTGTAAAGACATGAATGTAGATCACTGCAGGGCACAGTGCCAGTTCACTGACCCTGCATGTTACTGTTTTAAATAAGGAAAATGAACACAGGAGAGTATTGGCAGGCGATGGTTACAGTTTCCACTGTTTGACAGCACAAATTAATCTCCTATCAAGATGATTATTATTTTTGTAGTTTTGGCCTTCATAGTAACATTGTTCTCACCAAATTACTGAGATTTTGGAACATGACTTCATTACTACAACAAAACCAGATTATCGGAGAGGTTGCAAACAAGCCAACAGTTTTGGTGAAACTGAAAGTGAGTGCACCCAAAATGCTGGTAACAATCTCTCATTGCAAAGGAAAAGTGTGTGTGTTAACCAAGTAAGGTCTGTCACAGTAGAAGCAGGTGTTTATGCAAATTGTTAATCCAAAAGTTCAGTGTTTCTTTGACCCATACACCACCCGACCTCCTTCCTACATGGACTGTCTTGCTCCTTATACATGTACTACCTTTGGTGTTGTAACATTAAACACCACACATTCCATGATGTTGTTGAACCAGGGAATTCATGTGTCCACTATGACAAAGGATCATAATCAGCTTTCCACGAGTATTATTTCTGGGTTCTGGCATGTTATTTCAACCACCATTTTATGAAGTGTAACAGGGCAGGGTTTTTTCACGTGTCTCTGTGAGATCAGGCTGTAGCAGCATAGCCCCTGAGTCTACTGAAGCAGGCTGTTCTCATGCACTGTTTGTACATTCATTCATTCATTTTCCATAACTGCTTGTCCTGTTAGGGGTTGCGGGGGGTCTGGAGCCTACCAGCTGACACTGGGCGAGAGGGATGATACATGGGCACAGACAACCATTCACACTAACATTCACACCTACAGCCACTTAAGCATCACAAATGAACTTATCCCCGACCTGCATGTCTTTGGACTGTGGGAGGAAGCTGGAGTACCCAGAGAAAACCCACACTGACATGGGGAGAGCATGCAAACTCCACACAGAAGGGCTCCCCCTCTTTCTGCGAGGCAACAATGCTAACCACTGCACCACTTTACTGCCCTCTTACTAAAAGTACTGCTCCATACTGCGTCAAGGTATTTTGGAAGGCTGCAATTACGTGACCAATGCGCTGCCAGGAGTAAAGAAGGAATATGTCTGGTAAGGTTGGGAGTTGGGTGGTGGATAGGTTACAAAGCACAGGTCTTTCCCCTGTGAACTTTGAGTCATTTTATGTTACATCATCACCATGTTTCTTTTCTGAAATCTAACCTCCGTAACTCTCACTCTTCAGGTGAGTAACTTTAAGTACGTAACGTTATTCTTGTAGCGCTAATTTGTGGATTATCATATGAACTGCTGTGTTAGAAAAGATCAAAGATTGAATTGTTTCCTCTCTTAGAAAACACACAGTCCATCTTATTTTAAACTTTGCCTTTTAGATCAAACCATGATATTGTTTGTTTCATCACTCATGATGAGATATGTTTTTGCTTAGAAAAGAAATGCCAAGTTTTGGTCAAACCAGATACTTTTAATGTGATTTATGGCTCTGAATATTATATCTGTGGATGCAGCTATGGTCTTGGAAATAGAACAACAATAAGGCAGTGAAAGGATAAAAGTGAGGAGAAAGAAATACAAAGAGACAGAGAAGGAAAACAGAGAAGATCATCAGGGTCTCATCACTCTCAACTGCAAAGACTGACATGTGTGAGCTATTAGACTCTGGTTTCCTTGACAGGAAAAGTGTTGCTCAAGTGGTTTGGAGGGAGGGCTCACCACCACCACCACCACCACCACCACACCAACTGCAGCAGACCAGGCCGCACACATTGCCCAGACATCCTCCATAACAGAAGGGGAAGTTGGCCGATTCTCCCCCAAGGCCACGATCGATGCTTCAGCCCGTCAGATTTTAAAATCTCCAAAATCAGTCACCAAAGGAATGTTTCCCGATTGATAGCCTGCAGCAAAACACTTAACGCAGCCCGATCCTGTGCTGCAAATCATCCACAGAATATGAGTCCTGAAATCACAGGGTCACCATGAGGTAATTTTTTTCTTTTATTAAGGGATATAAATCACAAGGTGGAAAACAGGGATGAGAAGGAATGACAACTGTTCTGTTAAAAATACAGATTTTGTCCAACAAAATGAATGTCACGAAAAACTCTGTGACCCTTAATGTTCCTGGCGTTGCCTTTCCTCTGCACGAGGAAGTGATTGTAAGAGAAATGAGTTTAATAAAAAATTTGTTTGCTAATTCATTCCCTGCTGTCATTGAGGAATCAAAAGACACTTGGGTTTTAAGATGATCACGGAAGGCTACAGGGTTATGCTTATGTCACTTCTTTGTTAAGCCAGAAAATGTAATCAAGGTGTGTAAACCAAGGTTAAGACACCCTGCTAAAATGAGAATACTCAAATTTTCAGCATTTCATGGTAATTTGCAGTGACGCAGTAATAATATTACACTTTCCAGTAAAGAGCAGTGTAAGTAATTGCTAACAACATTTCAGTGATAATGTTACAGTTACCCTAAAACCAAAGAAGTCGTTACAACGTTACTTTGGTTATCACATCACTACTGACATGAAATACAACAATCACATCAGCGCACTCATTTTTGTAATCATCGTGCTTTTGCAGGCACGTCACAAAGCAGATAGAAGATGGAAACACTTACCATAGCAGCCGGAAATATTTTGTGGGTAGATGACAAGAACACTGTTGCAGCAAGTAGTTGTGCTAAAACTATTTCCAGTGCGAAAAACACAGCCTCAAACCTCAGGTCATCTACTATGACTGACAGCACAAAACCATGAAGCTCCAGGAAATACACCCCACCAAAGATGAGCATCCTGCGCCCTCCTGGGTCACGGAGGTTGGCTGTACTAGCTAAACGACCAAACTCGTGGACAACTGCAGCTACAAAGAAGTAATGAAGCTTATGTTGCCCCACAAGTGACTCTCTGTCTTTCAGGCATATTCAGAGTCTTTGGAAAATACTGGTCACAGGTTACTGAAAGGTAAAAGGTAAAAAAAATAAAATAAAAAATGTTTAAATTGTTAAACACAAAAGGTTAAAAAATATAAATAAATAAAATAGGTTTAAAAAGGTTAAAAAAGTTTAAAAAAAATGTCAAAATGTAAAAACAGAAAAGAAAAGAAAAAAGTTTAAACAAAATAGGTTAAAAAGGGTAAAAAAAAGAAAAAAAACATTAAATAAAACATTAAAAAAGAAAAGAAAAAAGAAGGTTATACAAAAAAAGTTGAAAAAAGGTTAAACGAAAGAGGTCAAAAAAGATAAAAAAAGAAAAAAGTTAAAAAATGTAAATGTAAAAATCAGCATGCCATAGCCTTTTTTTGTTGTTTCAGACAACAGCAGCATATGTAATGTCCAGACATAAAACATGGTATCCAATACCTGAGCAGGACTTAGATAATTCCAGGTCAATTGTTTTGAGGAATGCCCAGTTGACTCTTTTATATGTTACTTTGTTTAAATTTTAAGAGATTATTTCCATTTTTGACAGCACAAGCCTTGCCCCCACTTATGTCTGATTACCTGAAGCTGTAAAGTGTGTCTGTCAGCATCAAAATTGACAAGCACACATATTTTTCTTACATGAACCTCGGCAGCAGTCTTGAGTAGCAGCCCTGTCAAAAATAAATCCTCTCACTGTCCTCTGCTGTTTTTATGCCTTGAGGACAGCGATATTAAAACCTCTTGTTGGAGTAAGCGCTCTGAGCAGAAACTATTTTCCAGTGTAAACACCACCTCCCAAAATCCTGGCTGTGAGGCAAGAAGATAAGCAGCAGTAATGATAAAATGTCCTAAAGCTCTTTGTTCTTGCTGGGAATGCAAGCGCACAGGTCACAGCATGGAATTTACACAAGGCTCGCTCTTAATGAGAAAAAAAGACTTGTTGTAAATCCTTTGGCAAACTTAGTCATGAAACAGATTAGGGTGTTAATCAGCCATTATCACTATAAAGACAGATTATTAAGCTCCAACAAAAATCACCAAAGGCTCTTATGGCGTTAATGACACTTGGAACAAACTGGTTATTGTTTCATATTTAGCAAGCTGCAGCTTTTAAGTGTAAAATGAGGGGGTATATTCTGAATGTACACTTCAAAAGCACAGCACAGCGTGCAGGACACGCTCACTCAACACTTTTTAAATTAAACTTCAGATAAAGTGACTATTAAGCACCATTACCCAAAGGTACTGGGTAATTACCACTTTCACTTCCCCCTTCAGGCCTCCTACAACTTGTCCCACCTGTGGCCCCTTGCTCTGCTTTGAAGAGAAAAAAAGAGATGACATACAGCTGGATCCACAGCTGTACGTCCCCTCCCCTTCAGTTTCTATAGCGGGGCCGCAGTGCTTGGTTTCCCCCAGAGCCTTCCGTCCCTGACCCCAGTAGGGAGCTTACGCACTGCTGGTAGGATTGGGCATGAAGGGGGATTTAACAGCCACAGGCCTGGAAGGCACAGAGGTGTTTCATATAAAATCGTCCCACATGGCCGTTATAACATCTCCCCCCCTGTGAGTGCTGGGAACTCAGGGGAGCTGTCAGCCTGGCAGGGAGGCCCAAAAAGTGCGTGCGGACAAAATTCACTCCTCCACAAAAGCTCCCAATGTTTGCTCAGACTGGAAGCTACAGTATATCGCATGGCTTATACGAACAACAGGGGGCGGGGGGTGATTGAAATTTTACAAAGAAGCCTACTGTACTGTATTTAGTGGACCTGGTGCCATGCAGCTCCTACACGTGCTCTATACAGACATGAGCACACTTCCTCCATGCGTCAATAACAAACCATCCAGCTAAATGAGAGCCTGGTACTTTCCCCCAAGATCTATTGACATTTTCCACGATTAAAGCCCCTAAGTCTCTGTAATGTAATCACATTACTGCCCAAAGGTCTGTACTTGATTGCACTGAACATTTTCCCAAACATACTAATGTCAGCTGGCTATTCTTCCGCTCCTGAGCTTCTCAGAATTGCGGCTGCTTTACACAGAAATGCTTTGCCCACTAAGTGCTGGACCTTTAAGAGAAGTCCTCCGGTATTTCAAATGATCAAATTACCTTTTCTCTCTGAGCTCATACATACTGAAGGTAAAGTGGTGATCCACTATATATTGAATCATTCCCATCAGTCTAGATGTGTGCAAACGTCTCTTGTAAAGCAGCGTACTCCATCTATACTCACTCAAAGCTTAAAGGAGGGTTTAAACTTTGTCCAGTCACTTAAAGGATAACTTTGGTATTTTTCAACCTGGGCCCTATTTCCCCATGTGTATGTGTGCGTATGATTCAAAGGTACAACTCGTTTTAAAATTGGTTCAGTATTGAGGGAGGCGGATGCAGCCGGGAGCCACAAAACAAGCTAAAACGGTAACGGGGGCAAATGCGTCCCGTATAAGTTTGCGCATTAAAAGTGCTTTTTTCACCACTGACCAGCTCAGATCGCCAGTGCTATCTCTGTAAATAGCAGAGATAACACTGGCGATCTGAACCAGTCAGTGGCGAAAATAAGCACTTTTAATGCACAAACTTATACGGGATGCATTTGCCCCCATATTTACCTCGCGGCTGCCGGCTGCATCCGCCTCCCTCAATACTAGAAAAAAACTAGTTGTACCTATGAATCATACGCACACATACACATGGGAAATAGGGCCCAGGTTGAAAAATACCAAAGTTATCCTTTAAGGTGATGAATTCCTCCACTGTGATAATTCTTTCAATGCTCTCAGACATGTGTTATCCATACCCTGCTGTCAGCACCTGTCTGCCCTTCTTTTTCACCAAATCCAGCCCGCCGTGATGGCATACGGAAACACCTTCTTCGCTCTGACGTCTACTGTTATTTCACATGGAGCCCGAAATGTGTTCGGAAAAACAAAAAAAAGCTAGGAAGAAATGGAGGCAGCGTCACAAAGGCCTCATTGTTTGAGCAGTGTAACTGTCTTCTCAAGTATTGCCACGGTGAATCTCAGAGACGGATGGCTCACCTGTTCTTTCCATTCAAGCGCTCCTTTGGATCTTCCCGGAGACACCGCATCCTACAGCAGCTCCACTGGGTGGGTTAAGGACATGGAAAGAGAAAATCCAGGAAGGTCACTCGGTTTTTTAACCGTTCCACACTTCACTATTTAAAACTTTTAGATTTTTGCATTCGTCAGTCAAACATGAACGGATCCTCGAGCTGTGAGAAAAATAACTTTATTGAAGATGCTTCAATACTTTTGAATAAAAAATACTGAGAATACACTCATACATTGTCATGAATGCCAAAACACACACATACACACACACGCACACAAATTCCACTAAGTGAAGTTATGGTTTTCCAATAAGGAATTGAATTCTATGGAAACATAACTCAAAATCAACCTTTGCTGATCCCCTGACTTTTTAAAAAGACAGGTTCACATTTTTTCAACTTAAAACAACACTCACATGTGTAAAAAAGTTCAAGTGTGTTTCTTCCTTCTTCTTTTTAGGTACAAAATCACTTCTTGAGTTTCCACTGACAGCTCGATGTAAAAAGATATTATTATGTACACAAGGCTGTAACTCTGAAAGATACTAATCTCATTTGTCTAACTTGGATTGCTTCAACTCTTTGAATGTGATGTTTTTAAAACCAAACTCTCCTTGCAGTTAATCTCCTTGAGTGTCAGTTACAGAACAAGAGAAAGACAATCCTGCGATGGGATCATTCAGCTATGATACAGCAATCCACACTTTAAAACAAATGGGGACCAGGGGAGTAAAGTGGGTTTGCATCCTTGACTTTCTTACTCTCAGCTCAGTGGCCCCTTCTCTGCTTCCCAGTCCCGTACTTCTACCTTCATTGCTTCACACTCCTTCCACCTCATTTTGATGTCAACTACACACCTGAATCGTTTTGTGACTGCATCTTGCAGCGTTGTGACGCTATCGCTTTGACTAAATCTTTCCACAGAAAGACACACAGACAGCCAGACAGACGTATAAACACCTGGCAAAATACTTTAAACAGCTTCTGTGGTAGTTTCCGCTACAGTCGGTGTCACCACGACCACATTTTACCATAAAGACACACACACAGACTCATGAGGTGAAAACAATACCAGTCATTGCGACGTGTGTCCCAGCTGGTAATTAATGCAGTCTCATTTGGCAGAGGATCTGAAGTGCACAAAATGCTTTGTTAAAAGGGATCCACAGCTATTGTGCAGATGGGAGGACTAAAGCTCAGCCTGTGAGAACAGCTGTATGAGGTGTTTTGTGGCTCTGCAGGAGCTTCAGCAAGTCTGTGAAAATAACCCTGATGATGTCATCATGCTAGCTACTATGATTTGAATAATAACTCAACATATTTTTTACAGGTTTAAAGCCTGTGACCCCTTTGTTACTATTTTACCTTCATGATACCTTCAAATACACAGCATGAATCTTTTTTTATGAGTATAATTACTATACTATATATGACATATTCTATTATTGAGACAGTGACAGTAAAGCGATCTGATTCTCCTCAATATTAAAGTGCCTAACAAAGTATTACTGTCTGTCTTAGAGACAATGCAGCAAAACACATGACCAGGGTAGTTTTCTAAATAATATCCATATTGGACTTTTAATCTAAAGCAGCATAGGACAATGACATTTTGACTGTTAATCCCAGAGGAAATTAAATTGGGACACACTTCCTTTGGACTGCTACAACTGAAGTGGTTTTTATTTTTTTATAATAGTTGTTCATTTTTCTTATCAAACTTGTTAAAACTTTCCATAACTCCCGTTAGCGATGTGCTCTTGACGTTCCCACAGAGCGGCTGACACGAGACAGGGAAAAATGATTAAGAGTGTGCGAGGCAAATGACGACTTCAGTTCCAAGACTGGAGGGCCTTCCAACTATCTTTAAAAGAGTAACAACAATCACAGTTATAATTTGGTAGAGATGGAAGCGGTTTGACGCTGGGCTCCAGTCTTAATCTGTAATGCTGTTTAAATGTTTGGTTTATTCTTTTTAAAAGAAAGTTCAATAGCCTTTGGTACTGAAAAATAAACCAAAAAGAATGGCTGCTGATCACTGCCTCATCAGTTTCCTTCAAAGCATTAAGCACGTGGAGTACATTGCAATTTGATGGTATGTGAGTAAAAGTCCTTTGCACACCAAGAACGTATTTTTTATCTGACATTGTCTTGCGCTTAAAAAAAAAATCCAACCTCATGTTATGTCAATCACATTTATACACAAGTCCGAAACTGGAGATCAGAGTCCTGTAACGGGTAAAAATATGTGTATATAAATTCATGGGTATGCGCACAGGTAAAACTGACTTATTGACATTTGGTCATGGACTTTCCACGTCCAGATACAACGCAGGTGTGTTGGTTGTTGAGGTTCTGGGACGCCGTGTCAACTTCAGCCTGTTAATTGTATTCTTTTAAAAAACAGTTCCGTTTTCACAGGAAATTTACGTTTAGATACAGTCTCTTCCAAAATAAATGCACTACATTGGTACAACACCATGACTTGACACAAGGTTGGGTTTAGGAAAAAAGACCTGGGTTTGGCTTTATAATCTTACGGGACGTGAACACCACTCTCCTGGGTAAGTTGGTGTTTGTTGGACTTATGCACCACCCCTCTCAACTGCCCCAATCGGACATTCAGCCCCCTAACTCTTGTTTTTGTCCAACCACGTCTCCCCCTGATGCAGCTGGGTGCTGCGTATCATGTCACTGTTAAAGGGCGGCTTTATTCCTTATTAGCCCCTTTTACACTGCCAGACTTTCGGAGAATGTTGGGCCGTTTTGCCGGCAAGCTGTGAGCGTTTAGACACACAGAGGCAGATTGGCGAGTTGATTTAAGGTGCCCAATTTTTCGCCTCGTAGGGGATGACGCCGCACGTGCGAGCCACTGGTGGTGGATAAACAGGAAACAGCTGATAGCAGGAATTAGCGAGCAGCTAGTAGCAAGAGGGAAACACAAACCTGACAGACACTGTAAAGATGAGCAACTGGGGAGACAAGGAATTGCGCGCCCTCCTTGTCCTCACAAACGAAGAGGCCATTAACCGTCAGATGACGGGGACGGTGAAGGACGGGACGACTTACGAGACAATCTCTGAAGGACTGACCAGCCGCGGCTTCCCTCCCACGTCACTGTTTACGTCACACGCTGAGCCACACATTTTGTTACTTGCTCACGCCCCCCATTCCCCCGAAAAAGGCACATTCTGTATAAACAAAAGTAGGCAGGCGGCATTTTGCCGCACTCCCTGATTTTGTTTTTATACTGCCAATGCTGAAAAAAGACTGACTGGGCTTTCCTGCAAATTTGCACAACTCCTGTTTAAAAAGATCTTGTGTCTGATGCTGCAAGAGACCAGGCTGTGCGGGCGGGTGCGTCTTTGATTTAGACGTAATGATGGTAAATGGGTCAGTTCTGGTACTGAGCTTTATGTGCATGGGCAATTGCAGGTTTTCAAAAGTGGAGTTCTCTCCAGAGAGAACCAGAGGAAATGTTAATTTCCTTTTTTTCTCGTCTTGGGAACTTTGGAAGGTAGTGAAAGACTGTCTAACACATTATCGCTGATGGGCTTTTCATCTGATCTCTAGTCAATGATAATAAAAAAATAATGTCAGTTATCCTTTAATGTTCTATAAGGGTCAGGTTACCTCAGCTGAGTTCTGGTTGGTGTGATGGCTGAGGCGCACCTGTAATGTAACAGGAGTAAACCCTACAGATTGCTTCCAGAGATTTCTTGATAATCCTTGAAATTTGCTTCCTTTTGATTAAATCTTATTCAAAATTAAAAAGTTCCTTTTGAACTTAGGCACTTAGATTTAAAGTGTGGAACAGTGGAACCACTCAAACTGGTTTTCTGCTCTCTATATTTGTAACCTGTACTCTACAGACTGCCAAGGAATGTACCAGTATCAACATGTTTAAATTCCACTAAAGATTCCACCTAAATGGCCCATTCACAAACAAATCCAGCCTGTCCTGGCCTGATGTGAGCCTCCACCCCGGCGCTGGAGCTAATGCAGCGGCAGGCTGTGTCACCGTTACGCTGCACCCTGGACTCAGGTGGCCTTACACCTTGTTTGGTAACTGTATCTACTTGGCGGCTGGTATTGCGCCTTGTGGTGTCCTGTGAGCCACGGTGCCATAAAGGAGCTTGTTTCTCAGTAGCACTCTGACTGAGTGGGACAATGGAGAAGCCTGGGAACTGAAACACAGTAGGCAGCCACTAGTGGAAACCCTAGAGCTGCGATTTGCTCCCGAGTCACTGCCTTGTGTTTGTCATTATAGTACCCTATAATGTAGATGAGCGTTCCCACTTAGAGTTCTGTATGATCTAGCTGTGCCTGTGGAGGGTAGAAGCAGGACACAGCGTTTTCTCAGTGGTTTGCTTGGACACGACCGACTGACTACAAACTGACTGACAATATGCAGCTTCACGGAGGTGCAGGCCAGAGTTTAGATATGTAAAAGTGTTTATTCTTTTGCCAGAAAGAGATAAAGCGTAGTTTTATTTTAGCAGATTTAACAGAGAGGTTTTTTCTTTTTTAGTTGTCAGTTCAAAGGCGCTTCAACTGGAGCATGCCTGTTTCCATGTGTGTTCACTTATACAGGTCTCCCCTCATCGAAAACAACTCAAGGGAATCAACCCCACACAGCAGATAGTCTGAGCTCACCATGCAGCCTAACAATGAGTTCATAGTGTTTCAAGATTTGTCATTTTAAAGTATAATTCTGCTTTTTATTTACAACTAAGGTCCTTTTGTTTTAGTTCTATTATGTTAACCGGCCTGGGGAATGAGGGGAGGAATGAACAAGATAACAGTCCCAAAGAACATCTGTCTTTTTGTCTGTATCAGGACTTTAGGTGTTTGTTGATGCTGCTTAGCGATGTTAGCCAGTTACAATACGATACGATATGATACAATGTGATGCGGTATTGATGTGCAATACAGTAGGCTAGCATGTTTAGCATGTTGCTAGCTTGTTTACAACATCTGATCATCTGACTGCTTGTGTTTCTTGCCCAATCCAAGCTTTGTCACAGGGATGTCACTGTGCTCCCAGATCTCAGCAGTCATTTTGTTGTCATAACCGGTTGAAGTGATGGCTAAACTATTAAATAAGTTATAATAAATCAGTTACCCTTTAATAATATCTTCATTAGAAATAATACCTAGTCTTTATTGATAAAAACCTAATTTATTCCAGTCTGTTCTCTTTCCCAGTTTGTCAGATACAGATGCATGGTCAGGCCCTTGGTGTGTGACATCGATACCACTCTTTAGCGTCTTTCTGAGACACACAGGGTTTTCACTTATCTCCAACGTAAACCCATCCTTGACAATATTCGACGCTGAGAGCAACTGACGAAGTTTGCGAAGGGCGAAAGGGAGCAGAATGGATGGAGCTCAGTCCTTAGCGACTTGGCTTGGGAACCGCAGGGTGGCAAGCTCTTGAGCAAGGCACTGAACCCCCAACTGCTCGGAGCACCTGTCCAAGGCAGCACCTTCGCTCTGTCATCTCTCCATTTAATGCATGTACAGGTCCTGTTTGTGCATGTGTGTGCATTACGGGCCAGTGTGCAGATGACGACGGAGTGGAAAAAGTGGACTTCCCCTCAGGGATTAATAAAGTATAGCTTCTTCTTCTGCTTCTTAAAGACTTTCACCCAGGAGACTGTGCGTGTGATGCCAAAAGTCAGTGTTGTTTTAAGGCTTTGTCATTTATGTACGGTTGCTGTGGGGTGCCCTGTGCGTCAGTGTCAGATGCCGAGGTGTTGATATTTGACAACCTAGGAATGCCAAAAGATTGTTTATTCTTTCAACTTTACAAACCATCCATGAGCAAAAATAATACTTTTTTTTTTGTAAATATTTGCCGGGATGACAGGGCCTACCCGGTGCTCTGGTCCTCATCATGCAGCTGCTGCACAGAGAGGAATCCCTGGTATGATACAGTGACACTCGTGTTTGGCCGTGCAACTCTCCATCTCTCCAAGCTGTCTGTCATCTGTGATATTACTGATTTTGGCATGAGAAAAAACAGTTGCTCATACCGCTGTGAACCAGACTTTCCTCAAGTGTAAATTACTCTGGTTGACTTGTCCGAGGATAACAAACACACACACATACACATGCACATATATGCATGAAAAAGACATAGAGGAGCTGGGTGATTGAGGATCTGGGGCTGAGACCGGGGTATTTCCTGAGCCTGTGATGGAGGAGTGGCCTGGCGTGTCACTGCTTGGCAGCTCCCTGTCCGTTTGTCTCAGTCCATCTGCTAAACCATCATCAGCACTTCTCTTTTCTATGGCCCATGACACCTTTCCAAAATGACAGAGAATAGATCTCTGGGGAGATTAAGCCCAAATGCCTCATGCATTAGCATTTCTCTTCTTTGTTGATTCTCAATGTCAGTCTTGGCTTTCTTTCCTTCCCATCACCACCACCTCTCTGTCTCTTTTTCTCTCTCACTGTCTGTCTTTCGGCTCCATCTGAACGAGTGCCACACTCCCACACAGTGAATGCTGTGAGCCACACATACCCTGTGACCCCGCCCGGCCACTGTGCTATAAAAAGCCAGTCAGTTTTCATCCAAACCCATGGAAATCAGTAGCAGCGCCAGCCGCCACCCTTACTTAACCCTCCAGTCTACTTCCTGCCAAAGACCTGCCATTTGTGCCACTGTGCGAGCTCTACAGAGTACAGAGTGTTGTGAAACTTCAACTTGTGAAGCATCTATTATGATTTTATGCAGTGTTGTTTTTAGCCAAGGCTGTACTCTAGATAGCTGTGCAAACAGTCTATGTAGTCATTTTTTTCTTGCAAAGTAAACAGGCCACAGTCTTCATTGAGCCATGGTTACTTCTGTTGTTTAAAGGAATCCATTATGTAAAAACAGATCAGATTGTGTACCTTTCCTTTCTCTTTTTGTTCTTTAGTATGTGTACAGTCCATCAGCTCTGGACAGCTTGATGTCATGTTGAGTATTTGCAGAAATTATTTGCAGATTTTTTTTTCCAGTGGTGAAGGAAGCTCTCATATTTGTTTCATTGGTAAAAGTAGCATTACCACTCAGTAAAAATACTAAGCTTCAAAAGTAAAAGTAGCTACTCAGTGGAAGAAAGGTCCCTTTCAGAGTGTTGTATCATCATATGATATTAGAATAGGATTGCATAATTGTGGAAAAAATAGATTTTGGAAAATACGTTTGTTCTCTGTGGCACTACAACAAAAAATAAATGTTTAATTTCTGCAAACCGCAGCGATGTAACATTAGTATTTTTTTGTAGTGAACAGGTTGAAACTTAAAGGCACCGTATGTAAGAATGTGGCCAAAATGGTTACTGCACTCAAATTCAAAATACTGCCGCGAGTCGTGTCCACGCCCCATTCGAGCAAGTCCAGCTTCTCTGCTGCTAACGCTGCTGCCGGGATACAGTGAAGGAGGAGCCGGCTGCTAATGCTATGTACTGGGACACTGCTAATGCTGCTGCCGTGCTGCTAACGTTTGTCTCTCAAAAAAATCAGTCGGGTCGATGACCCACCTGCACATGGGCTACAATGTATGATCGAAAATGAATAACAGTTGAAAGTATTCGAAATGTCCATCCCCGTCCAGCTATGATGCTAGTTAGCCAACTTTGGCTAAAGCTTACCTGTCAAGGAGAAGAGTAGCCACTTTGACATCTGATTTCAAATTCTTCTCTGCTTTCAACCGTCTCCACCGTTCAAAAGCATCTCCTATATAGACCCTCGCTTTGCCTTGAGTGTTGTCTTGGCATTTTTGGGAATCAAAACGAGGTCGTTTTGGTTTAGTTGCTCCGTCAGCCATTGTAGCTCAGTCGTGACTGTAACTGATGCTGAGACTCTTCTGACTGCGTGACTGGTAGACGCGGTGGGTGGCGCAACAGGCCAAAACACAAATTCAAAACATAAACCTGATTTGCAGACCGCAAAATTTGGGTAGGGTGGTTACCCATCTACAAAGGCAATGTTCTTGCTGCAGCAGCAGCTGCAAGCTTGATTCCAGCTCAACGGGAGCGGGCAGGACCTGGAATCATAATAACAATAGTCAAGTTTTTATACACAAATATGCAATTCCACAATGAATAAAAGTGAAAAGTGAAAGTGAAGGAAAATGATCCGCGCATCACCCAGACAGAGCTTTCAGGCAAGTCTGGAGTACTAAAGAATTTTTCAAGACTCAGAGTGACAGCATTAAATCTTTGTATGCTGCTTGTAAGACGTGTAAAATTCACACGGGAGCGGGATGGGACAGGACTGAAAATCCACTCCCGTGTGCTGTGTAACAGGTAAAAGCATGTACATATATATACAGTATATATATATTCAAATTCACAGGTACGGGAACGGGTAAAAATGAACTACATGCAGGTGAGAACAAAAATATTTTTTTTTATTTTTCAGAATAAAACACATGAAACAGATGTGTGGTATATGTGTAATATTTTAACATCCTAATCACTGTCACCAAGCCACAATTCTTTTTACTTTGAAAGGCAAAAACACAAGTTGAACCTTTGACCTTGTCGTCACATTCGTCACCAAAGTAGTGAACTCCAGTGATGAAACTCTGCAACCTGAGGATGAGGTGGCAGTTCAAGACAGCCGAGGAGGATCCTGTAGAGGTTTAATGATGGTGGAAGGAGCATGCTAAAATGTTTCCTAACCTGGCAGAGATTGCACAGAATGTTTTCGCCATTCTGCTATCGAGCGCAGCCAGTGACTTTCCCTCCGCTGGATTTGTAATTCAAGGACGGAGAACCCGGCTTAATGTGTGCGACTGTAGCCTGTGTGTGTTTAATCACGGTGACAGTGAGCTTTACAGGTAAGGCCGGGTGTAGGTTTTCAAAAAGGGATTCGTGCAGGACTCTGCATTGCTTTATTGCTGCACAATGCTAAAACCACAACTAGTGGTTCTGATAGTCGACTACTCTGTGAAACCGCCACTTTCCACTACTGCTTTTTTCTTAAGCCTTTTACAGAGTTTAATAATCACAGGAGAAAGACATACTAATTTTTCCACCACCAGGAGTTTCAATCATCCAGAATATACTGCAGCCATAAAACAGTAAGTGTTGTGTCTAAAATTATTTTGAAGACGAATGTACGAAGTCACAGACTGAAGTAGACGAGACATGAGGAGAGACAGGAGGAAAACCAGAGAGGTAAAATAGACATCATCGCAAAATAACTCCTGGAATTCAGCGATGATATATGAAACAGTGTCAGAGCTGGCGCTTTCTTTCATATGCACGACTGCAGGAGGACAGTTATTGTTGGCTGCTCCTCCTGAGAGAAAACCCAAGAGCTCTGGATGTTTCTGCACTGCAGAGGCCTGGTTTGCCCTCTAGGGGACACATGCTTGAGGCTAAACTACAGCATTACGACCCAGCTGTCCATGGGGAAAAGGAGGCGACATAAAACCAGATGGATTTGGTGAAATTAAGTTATTTATTGCTTGAATTGGTCGTAAGTAACTTAGATTTACAAGTTACAAGAAAGGGAGGCAAACTACAAAGGAAAAGTCACTGAGGAAGCTGCTTGAGTACAATAAATAAATTCAACTAACTCAGTTTAATCAGCTTATCTGAGCTCCCTGACTCTGAAACCCTGATAGGATATGGACAGATCTTGAGACACGGCAACAACTTGGCTGAGAATGTACAGTTTCTCTGCTGAAATTGCATGTTCTAAGTTGGAGAGCTGGACCGGGTACCTCTCCAGTCAGGTTCTTCAGGACAGCAGCCAGAAAGTAAGATGGGCGGGGTCTCTGCATCTGGACCAATCTCACGCAGACATGCGAACGGATTAGTCAGAAGGGGCGGGCGCCGGCCAGGGCCGTAACACAGCAGCTAATTAAAGTTTGCAAGGCGAAAATAAATGTTGCTCATATGTCACTGCTGGGGAAATGAGATTTGGGCTGTGATGTGGGCAGTCTGTGAGAGGGTCAAGCTTTGAACAGGAGGGAAGATGGATGGAGTGGTGGAGGCGGCGGGCGTGGAGGTCGTGAAATGGAGCGGTGAACCAAAAGCCTGAGTCAAGAGTGTTTATCCTCCCTTTCCTTTCATTAGGGACATTGGTTGGCCATAACTAAAGCATAGGTATACAGTAATTCACATAGAATAATACACATTTGACCATAATCAGCCGACTCCTAAAATATTTTATGTCGTGTGTGTGTGTAACAACAAAACCCTCTCTTCTCTGACTGACAGGATCTACTTTTTCTTGTAGCTTTAGTACAAACTGTGATTCTATCAATGAGTGATGCACATAGAGTTAAAAGTGTCTCTTCATTCAGCTGATGAGACAATCTGTTCTTTCTTGAGGCCAAACACATGGAGGAATGTTCTCCTCTTCCCCTCTGCTGGCATGTGAACATCTCATCCAACTTCGCTAAGTATCACTTTTGAGTGTAATGACAGCGTTTCTGAGCAAACTGTGTGCATTTTATATCGCAGCGGAAAGACTCCATACTGTGAGATGCAGCGTCTAGAACACGAGATGTAGCCTTGCGTCTGTGCCAGAGAAAATGTCGGGTCACGCTTTCTGCATTTAGTTACTCTCTTTGTTAATGTGTGGACAGGTTTATTCAGAGAGGACTACATTTATGGAGGGATTCGTGCTAAAGACTCCAGTAAATGTCAGAAAAATTTTCTTTTACATGTAAAGGGATGTGTCGAGACATTAAAGGGAAAACGAGTTGTTTTTTTGACAGACTGGGTCTTGTTTCCATAGTTTTCACATAGTGGATTGGGACAGTTTTACTATAGAGCCCGAGGGTGCGACTTCAGGCAATATTTAAGATATTGAAAATATTGTTATTTTTTCCTCTCTGCAAATGAGATGAAAAGTTTGCCCTGCAGTCTCATGTTTGTGCAGTAAGTATGAGGATGGAGGGCGGATATGTTTAGTCTAGCTTAGCATAAAGACTGGAGGCAGGAGAAGCTAACGCGGCTCCAAGAATATGCCTCTGAAGCTGACTGACATGTCATTTTGTTTGTAAAGCAACTATGTTTAATTTAAGTAAAAATTTCTCATCGAACAACAGCTGAGTGCAACATCCCAAAGTCTTGTTGCAGTGAGGTTGCCAGTTTTGGAACAGCAAAAGCCTTTTACCATCAACCAAATCTGGCAACTTGCAGAACTGTTAAAAGAAGTAGCTCCACTTTAACACTGCATTAATGTTTTCACAGTTTTGTTTATGAAAAGTGTTTATGTTGCATACTGGGACAAAGCCAGCTGTTTTGCACTGCCGTGAGTCTTTATGCTAAGCTAGGCTACACAAGCCTCAACCCTAGCTCCATACTTAAGCCCTATTCGGACAGAATTAGTTTAACGTGAAGACGTTGGGTAAAATAATTTTAACCAGGGATTTTAGTCCTGTCCGAATGCATCATGTCTGTAATCATTACGGATAATGTCAGTAAAAATTACGACGACTTTTACGTTCTGTAAAACAGTCTGGAGAAAATACCTCGGGTAATATTAATCCCGTGCGAACGCAATCCTCTTTAAAAATGTATGTAAATATTTCGTCATGTCCTGCTTACAACCATTTTTTCGATGATGGAGGCGCTTGCAGAAGCTTTGGTGTTGTCGGCAGTCGTGATAGTGGACATTCTTCTAATGATCGCATAGCCCTACTGTACGTGGGAGACCACGAGAAAGGTCAAGAAGAAAGCACTTTTCAAAGCCACGAGACTTCTGGTTGTGTTTGGTAGGCCTAATATAAATCCATATTGCTAATTGTTGAATCGTTAGTGACACATACAGGAAGCAGCGTAGCACGCACATGCCGACAGGGAGGTGACGCCAGCATGCAAACCGAGTTACCACTTCCATCTCTGGTGGAATTTCGGAGATTTCTTGTCCCGTGCAAATCGGACATTTATATTTCAGACATACTGTGGTGAACTAGCACACACGCTAAACATTGTGTATGCATACGTCTCCTACAGCAACATGATTTTTACATGAATCTTTTCAAGTGACACCAAACCAAAACAACAACGCTGTGGGCCATGACACCAAAACAACTAGTAGGCAGCAAAGTTACTTTTGTGATTTCACAAAGTGAACCCAGACAGTGTTGATGCTGATCGTGTTTCCTTTCCGAGTAGAACCAGAGCCGCCATTAGTGAAGAAAGCTTTCTCTCGTCTCACATGACATGTCTAAAGCTATCCAGGAAAGCCAGCCAGGTGGCCTCTCTGACCTCATGAGATGAATTCAGTGATTTATTTCTCATGTTTAATTATTGCCAAGAGAAAACAACTGTAGCTCTTTTGTTTTGGTTCAAGTATGTCTTCTTATTTAATCTGATAAATGATACTAGAGCTAAAACTTTTTGTAAAAAACAACAACTTGCCGTAGTTTGAGAGAATTCGAGTTGTGTGATCAGTTTATTTCTGACTTGTTTGAAGTGGAATCATTCCCCCGTCGGGCTCAACTTGACAGATCTCAGAATTGAAAATGAGATTAGATAAAAAATATGTTGTTGTGATTGTGTTCAGCTGAAATGTTGATGAAAGCTGGGATCACAGATAAAAAGAAGTTATCTGCTTGTTAGTAGGAACTTTCTCACAGGACAGTACAGGATCTTGGTCGGAGGAGGAAGGAATGGGATTTCACCCTGAGGATCTCCTCTGGCATGTGTAGACACACAGAAAGCAGAATTTCACAAGAAGCTGAGAACAGCCCAGGAAGAATTGATGAAAGTGTCCGCCTGTTAGATACTTGTTTCCTTGTAAAGTTTTCCAGGACATTATCACCTTTTCTTGAGCTTTTGATGCACTAAAATTAATCTGACAAACCAAATGGGTTTTGGATCCCGCCACACTTCTCCACTTGGCCCCTTGATGCCTGCATTTATCACACTTTGATGAAATGTTCTGTCAATCCTGCACTACTGTAACTTGCTGATATTGGACCATGTTTTGTTGTTTACCAAGCTGGAAGGAACATTAATGCACAATCTTGTGGGATTTAAAAAAAAAAAATAACTCTGTATGAAAATACCTTTTCCACCTGATACCACTTGTACCTCACAACGTCTCCGTGGTGTTTAATAAATAACTACTCACCTATTTCTGCTTTTCAACATCCCCAGATTTACAATCCCTGCTCTGGTGACTTTTGGAGTGTGTTTCATATCCCCTCTGACCCCTCAGCTCTTATTACATTTGCAGTGCGCAGTGGCTAAGTTGTTAAATGGACACGCAGTCACGCACAGCTCCGGCCGTGGCTGGATGAATCAGAGCCGCAGGGACGGCGGGGTCCGCACGCCTCGCTGATCATGATTTTGCATATGGCAAAACTGTTTAAGTCTTAAATGATCATCCCTGTTCTGTGTTCACTGAAGCAAATGAAGATGATAATATGCATTTTGCACCAACATCCTAGACCCCATGAGGAACTAAAACATGTGCTCTGAGCCGATGAGCAGCTGGTTATTGCACTGTACTTCTTTAATATAGGGTACAAAACTAGATTTAAATAATTGTTAAAAATAGAAATTATGGAAATTAACCTCTATCAGCACATGGGCAGCAGGGTTTTAAACTCTAAATGGATGTTTGTTAGAAATGCTGGGTTCAATATTAATATTTTATGCATGCATCCGTATATAGCTTTCTGTTTTTTCATTTCTATAACTGTGAATGAGCCACTAGGGATGTGGGACTGGGTCAGGAAATACCGATGTGGAAGGCAGTGGCTCTCCCTAGGATTCCTCTGGCTGGGAGGCCCTCTCTGACTGGCTGCACTGGAATCTGCAGGAAAGAGGAAACAGGTCGGCTAATGCACCTAGTGATCCCTCTCATCAGACTGCTGCAACCTTTCAAAGGCAGAGAGGGAGACAGAGAGAGAGAGAGACAGAGAACCAAATACCATTTCTTCCCAGAGAGGAACTAGGGCTCAGCATTCCTGGCATTGCCACTTGCCTCCAAACAATCCATACTCTATCCTGTGTGTGCTGGGACAGTGAATGGCCACAGTGTGTGAGGCTCACAGGCCCAGTTTGCCCGGCGAAGGGAGACCAGCCAACGTTGCCGATGCACTCAGAGCCCCGGACCCGGCCCAGCCTCCGTCCCCAGCCGCTAAGCCAAACACTGACATGTCTGAGACGGCACTGTTGAGCCACCGCACAGGCCCGACCACTGCTGAAAACACACTCCAGAAAATAAACAGTCCGGGGCCCAAGAAGAGCAAATATTTGATCAATCTGAGAAAGGCCAGCAAGAGGATGAATGTGCAGAGGTGGTGGAGGAGAGCGAGGAGAGGAGGGCAGCAGGGATGGCTGGAGATGAAAGGAGCCACCATTGTATGAATCACACTTTTTAAGGTAAAATGCAACTTAAGGGACTGTGAGTGACTTAAACTTAATGCAGCTGATAATGAAGCACAAAAACACCAAACTGTGAATATCAGTGATGTGTTTGACCGCAAAGAAGGACGACAGAATGAACAGTTTCAATAAAATAGCTCTAGAGAATGCAAGGAAAGAAATTAACAAAACACGTGTGAGGTGACGTATTAAGTGAGACTTACACTAAGGACAAGAATTCAGGTAAAAAAAAGTGACCTGGGAGTCCAGTTTTTGTTAGGCTGCCTCATGTAGAGCATGAACGTTTTTTCTCAACCTTGGAAATAACTTAAGAAAAGAAGGTTTCTACTCAAAGTCCTCTTACTGCATTTTTTCAGATTTTCTGCAGCTTTCAGCAGCATCTTATGGCCTTCATCAACAGATGGAGTTTCCTCAGTTGCCATAGAAATGGCTAAGCGGTCATGCCATCATACTTAGGTCATGTGATGTGGTCATGAGATGTGGTTAAATCATGCACTGTATAAAATAATGGATATAGCCACCATGATGTTACCCATTGGTTTGTGGACTCTCAGGAGCCAATCCTAACGCTAGCTGCTAGCTTGGTTAGCACGGTGCATTTGCACCTACGGTTAACTGTGATAATGCTAATGCTAATTCTCACAAGCGAAAAACAGGTTTAAACCACTTAAAACAAAAATTGCCTACCGGAAAAAAATCTGAATCCTTAGAGGGTCTTTTAGAACAATCAAATGCTCAGCAAGACATTTCATGAAACTTTAATTTACTGAAAACACGCTGAAATAGTGACAACTACCTAGGCTATACTCTGAATCTATATGTACGTGAAACTGGGGTTACATGATGGATAAATTACCTTACCAACATTGTCACTGTGGTAGCAACTTGTCAATCACTCAAAGCTGCAACAGCCTTAATTATGATTATGTAACTAGAACCTTTAATGTATATATATATATATAAACATGTACCAGGCTGTAAATGTATTTAATTCTGCTTTTAAGTTAAGTATGTTAACTTTGGGCTCTGTGAGACTGACTTGCTTTTGGAGCCAGCCTCAAGTGGCCATTAGATGAACTGCAGGTTTTGGCAACTTTATTTAAGATGTATTTTCCTTTTTGTCAAACTACTATACTCCAGGATCAAAAATAAACCCATGCACTCAACTGATAAAGGCTGTGAGCGACGGCTGAAACAGGCCAGAAAAAGCTAGTAATTGAACTTTCAGGGGTTTGTTGTCGTTTTGTTTTTTGTTCAAGTTCCTAGTAACTTCTGAATTAAAATCCTGTGAATCTTTTCTCTCTGAACAATCTGGTCTAACTCCAAAGTTGTCAAAATCCTGAGTCAAATACTGATGAAAAAAGCAGTCCTTTAACATCGGTATGATACGCAAACGGTCAGTATTATACTTTAACAGTGGCCAGCGACATTGTTGAAGGAAAGAAATGTCAATATGCAGTGTTGTATCGATCGACTACATTTATTTTGGAAGGGACTGTATATAAACAGTGAATTTATACTGGAGTACAGACTGCTGTGGACACACCTCAGTGACATCTAATAACATAAACAGTACAAGGTATGACAAAGTAAATAAATGATTTGTTTGTGTTTGTGTTTGTCACACAATAAATAGGTCAGTTGTGTTACATAGAGCGCAGTAATTATGACTCAGCTAATCTGGATGAGTCACTGTGTGGGAGCTGACGCACAGGGATATGTTACACCTACCCATATTCTCTAACATGCTTCTTTTGTTCGCCAAACACATCCGTCTGCATGCCAAGTAGTTCAAACGCTGACTAACTTATCACTATGACCCTGGGCTGTTAGATCTGTAGAACGAGCATGATACCTGTAAAGGAGGCCAAACATCCTTTGTGCATACGAATTCAGAAAATTTTCCCACCTTGAAAACAGAACTTGAAGTAGGCACAAGAGACAATCAGCAATTTGATCATAAACAATTACTTTATCATGATTTTCTTTCTTTCATGTCTGTGTGTGTTTAAGGAGTACGTCACCCCCAAAAGGAACATGTGTGTATCACTCACTCAAGAAAGGTTTATTAAAACGATCTACTCTCTCTTCAAAGCCAGAGTCCACTGACAAAAACAGTAATTTTACCTCTCTGAACACGGGAGCTGCTGGTCTTTTGCTATCTCCATCGGTAGTTTGTGTTATTGTGTGAATTTAAACTAACCCTTTAAAACACCAAAGTCAAGTCACCCAGTCAGACCAGTTTTTGTCAATGGAGTCTGGCGTTGGAGAGAGAATCAGTAGGTTTCACTTTCTATTCAGTTCCCCATTGGAAAGTACAATGCGACTGAATAAATGAGACTTGTATATTACTGCTCAAGTCCTGTGAGAGTTTGTAAGTGGATGTTTAAATATAGTTTTGCTGATGTTGAACATGGACCCCTTTGACTTCAATTCATCGAGAATTTTCTGTTTCTGGATTCCTCGCTCATTGGTGGCCTGCAAGAAAAACTATGTTTCTTCACAATTCAACATAACACAGGGTGACTGATTGATATATAAAATGGCTATTTGGGGTGAAGTATTTAAAGAGCTGGAGCTAGACTCGCTTAGCATAAAGACTTGAGGCAGGAGAAAACAGCTGACCAAGCTTTCCCCAAAGTTTTAAGATTTGCCTTCCAGCACTTCTAAAAATCAATACATGTTAAATCCTCAGTTAATTGTTACCTAATGGAAAGTCACTACACCTATTATTTGCTTTTGGACTTTGTCTTTGTTGATTTTGTTGGACTGTTTTGTCGATATGTCTTCAAAGAAATAGTCTTGAGCAAGCCAGCCATTAAGAAATACAGGCAGGGGGAAGTGGTGTCCAACACTTAAAACCCGCCCTAGATTCCAAGGGAACCCTGACCCACACTTTCAACGAAGTGGAAGATGAAATTTCCCAGAACGCCTTGCGAAGTCAGCAACTTCAGCAAGTTTTGGAAAACAGTTTGTTACTGTACGATCGGAATGTAGGCTACAAACAACAGATGGTTGGACTAGCGTAAACTCATCAGCAACTGAACACAGCGTCAAAATATTTAAACAGCATTTCTTCTCTGTTGATTCATCAGACGGAGAAGAATAAACATAGCACACGCCACAACACAAGTTGGCATTTTCAAACCTGAATGACTACCGATGTCTTGCGTCGCTACTACGCGTGACGTATGCCTCCACATCAGCCACGCCAATTTGCAAAGTGGTGTCTCATTTCTTTGGGAAAGATCTCTACCCTGATATTTCTCACTTCCCTCATTAAGGGTTATTTCGCAAACGAGGGCACTCAATACCAAGTGGAAGATTTAAGGGGTAGAAATGGAATTGGGCCTTAACCTTGGGCTGGGGTCATCTGTACCTTTTGACCGCTCCCCTGACGGCGGGCTTGGTCTTGAGAAATATGTTTATTTGCTTTCTTGCCACGAGTTAAATGACAAGATCGACACCAATCTCATGTCTGTGGTCAAGTCTGCACAAACAGCCAGGGGACGAACTCATCTAACACTCAATCACAAAATAATCACATTCTGTCTAACAGCTTAGGTTTAATTCCACAAAAAACTAGAAATGCAAAAATTGCAGTTTCACCATTTGTTTTATGCTGGAACAATCTATTGGTGAACAGCAGCAGCTGGGCACAGCGGCCTTCTGGAGTCAGTATAGGAGTAATATATTTGACAAAATGTGAAGGTGGTACTTTACAGGCTGATTTTATTGGATATCCCATTAAATTTGGGTTCTTATGCAGGACAAAATCACTCTTGATTGATCTTTGTTGCTCAGTGCACTTCCCAGAAATCACTTGTCAATCAGGATGACACAGCGAGGCTTTGTTTTCAGCCATGGACGTCTAATGTATGAAGAAAAGCAAATAGAAATTCTTCCATGACCTGTTGCTTCTGTATATTTCAGCCCTAGAGAGAGCAGTGATTTCGTCCACATGGAAATGCTTCAGTGTGTTTCTGGGAGCACAGCTGATTGCATAATTGGCTGTTGACCTTACGATCATCACTAACTGGAGTTTATTGTTCCCTCTCTGTTCATTTATGATTTTATTCCTGGCTGTGATGTGTTGTAGGAGTCCACTGTGGCTGTATCAGTGAGGTAAGTGTGTCTGATAAAGTACTTACCCTTCAGTTCATGACACTCATGAAGCTAACAATCGGCTGCAGCGACACAGCTGACCTGAAGATTATCAGACATGTGACCAGAAGGGTTAAGATGTGATTTACCCCTTCCCCCCGGGCAGATCCAGAACCCGCAGAAGTTTTGATGAAAACAGAAGCAGGCCTGTCTTTCCCCCACCTGGGCAGATCGGATGTCATCCCCTCGTGCTTACAGCAACTCAAACTGAAGCCCCTGCCTTGTGGCTTATCCATCACCCTCCTTTCCTCCTCCTCGGCATGGAGCCGTGATGCCATTGCCTGCTGAGCCATATTTCATGAGGAAACATCAACACTGCCAGCGAAATGTTGCTTCTCTTTTCGAGTCTTGATATACACTGTGTGACTCTGGGAAATCCAGTTGAGAGGAAAATGAGCCCTGGGGCTGGCAGGCGGGAGGCATATGCAGTATGCTTAAAATAATACAGTTTTAGACCTGATGTTTTATGGGAGTCGACGCACACATCCTATATCTTCCAAACTCCGTCAGGATCCTTTGAAGCAAAAGCTGTAATGTGAAATCTTACTTGCCTGGATGCTTTTCTTTTTGGGTTTCAGAGGGAGCGTATTTCATGTTCAGGAGCGCCAAGTCATGAAAGGCAGGGATTTTTTTTTTTGAAATCCGAATAATTCCAGATCAAGCAAACATGGCTCTAAATTTTTCCCAATTTTGATCCCTGATTTGCAGACTCATGGTTGTCTTGGGCCAAAGCAAAGCGTCTTTTTGCCCGTCCTGGCTGCTGTCTGCATATCACTTGGAATCAGCGGACAACCAGATGTGTCGAGGCTTTTTATGTAGTTATTTATTTTGAAAGGGGAGATGGTTTGTGAGTAATATGGAGGTGGACATCATGGGGAAGCATGGTATACCTCGTCTGTGTGGCTCTGATCATTATATAACACTGTTATATAAGCTGTCTGAAACACAACTGATAAACAAGACCCACTGTAGAGTATTGGCCCAGCTGGGTGCATTGAAGGGTTGGAGTGCCTGGACGGTAATCAATCATTTCGGGAGAATTTACAGCCGTTAATTATTCAAGTGGAGAGCTGATGTGGTTGGCAGTGAAACTGTCTGCTAACTCTGATTTAACTTTCGGAGCCAAAGCGAGCGCCAGGAAGCCACGAGGGATCAGAGCTCCTGTCACTTTGGGCTAAGAAGATCCATATGGCAGGAGCAGGGGGCCAGATTTTTCCAGGTTCCCCTCTCTGTTTTCCCATGGCCCCACATTGGAGGAGCCTCTCACGGCGTTAAAAGAAACAGCCCTTCCTCCACACCCCTTGTTAACAGTCAGTGGCCCCATTTTGGTACAGTTGCCATTAATATTTATGAGAGGAGAGCTCCTCGCAGGGGCCCAAGGGTGACAAACAGTGTGACCTTTCAGAGGGCCAGTGTTTACTATGGCTGTCAGGAAGCCGGTGGGATAAGGGAAGAGAGCACCCCCGCCCATCTTCCTCTAAACCAAATGAAAGCAGGCTGGTGTTTGGCCTGAGCAGATGTTGGTACGATACCATTAGGTTTGAAGCCCTGACATCGGCTCCAGCAGCTGTGTGGAAGCCCTGTGAGCTGAAATCCTCCTCTGTGCCATTTCAAGACGTGACATTTCCATTCAGCAAATCTTTCCCGAAATTGTGTCGTGCGCTCACACGGTGTCTCTTTTTGTTTATAGTCTACACCCTCAGTGGTCTGGGACTCTCTCTTAAAAATACAGTTCATTATTTTCAGTGTGGGAGTGACTCAACAGAATTCTCCGCTCAGCCGTCTGTGTTCCAGCCCTTATTTGTCATGAAAACAGAGACGAGGCCTCTCTTCAGTGTCTGTGATGTTGTCTGTAAATTATAGGTTACTCACTAATTTGTTCAAATAAAGCGGTGAGAGCAGTGGATTCATATGAGAACGGTTCTGTTCTGCTTGTTTTGGAAAAATAAATTCAGCTACTGGAGGAATTACACAGTCTGTGTCAGCCCAGGAAAATTATGACTTGCCCGACTTTGTTGATTGATTCATCACTGAGCTGGCCTTTATGGGGAGCTTGGTGAGATTTTATTTCTGTCATTATTTCCGTCCAATTCACCTCAAATTTCAAATTAAAAAAGACTTGCAGTATATTGGTTTCTCTGTAGTTTTATTGAGTGCGAAGAAGAATGACGTTTTATTTCTCTATGAAAGTAGAATATACGTTCTTTCACATTATGTTCTAGTATTGTAAGGTCAAACGGGCCGTATGCTTAAAATGTCTCTCAAGTCTAAAATATACTTGCTTTTAACTGTGTGTTAATGTGCACATGATGGCTGCCTCGCATTTCCGTCTGCATGGAGTATTGGTCGTGCCAGCGTGTTCTTATTCTAAAGTTATTGAATACCGTCACTTTGTCAGTGTTATGATACACAGATGGTCAGTGTCAGTTCAAAACATGGCCAGAAAGCACCTGTTGCAGCAGTATGATACGCTGCTGGATGGCATCAGGTTGAACTGCTGCTCATAGGCGGCATTTTGCCGCACTCCCTGATTTTGTTTTTATACTGCCAATGCTGAAAGAAGACTGATTGGGCTTAACTCCTATCTAAAAGGGGCTATACAGTGCACCTAAACTGATTCTGACTTTTTAGGTAGCTAAAACACGTTTTGCTGCGATCCCATCTACAGCAGGACATTGCTCAGCTTCCGACAGACACTAGAGCAGCACAGTACAAAAAATAAGTACAGCACACACATCCATTAGGTCGAACCACTGTGTTTAACTAAATGTCTTTAGGTATTACAGAAATAAACAAGTTTGCCTTTCTCACTTTTCTGCAATTGAAATCAACTGCCAGTTGTCTACCAGGAAGTGACAGTTGTCAGCCTGAAAAAAAAAAATTTTGTCCATATCGCCCTGCCCTATTGTTGACTTTTCACAATATCACGGAGAGAAGAAATTTAATTTGCTAATGAAGCTGTGATTGATTGAAGCTGTGTAACAGCTGTTACTGTACCCTGCTGCTGCTGTTTCCAAGGCCAAGAATAAACTGTCAACCCTTTTACTACTTAAAGTCTAGAATGAGTCACATGACATGCTTTGCTAATAGGAACATCAAGCCCATGTGAGCAGAAAGGCAGTGAATACATATGCTAAACAGATTTTTTTTTACACTTTCACATAAATGTCATGAATTTTCACTCTTTTGAACAGAATTTCCCCAATAAACCTGTTTTGAACTCATTTTGCGGCACAGAAAAGATGGATGCATAGTTTTTATGGCCTGCTGTATTGTACAGGCCGTCTCTTTGCATTTCATGACAACAAATAAACTTTACCATGGTGACACCGCTCTGAATATCCTCAGATCCTACAAATAGAAATCCTGCGAGTTCCTGGGAATCGTTTGCTAACGACATGATGATGGATGGAGCGATGCCACCCAGTCCTATAAAACAGCTTTATGAGAAAAACTTCAGCACCACTTCCTTCATTCTTCAGCTGTAAAGACTGAAATTAGTATCAATCTGATTCAATCGTTCTTGAATAAAAGAATTTTATTTGTTTTTATTATATCTCAATCGTGGATTTTTTTTGTACATGCGGTACTTTTACAGAACTTCATTTGGATGGTGGCAGCTGAAACTGGGAAAGCATAGTTTTTTTGATATAATACAGTATACGTCTTTTGAGTTGTTGTCATCCTCTTTAATTTCCCCTAAACTCCACCTCCCATGATGAATACTCCCTTTAAAGTTCACTGCATTCATCTTTGTCTGAGAGGATTCAGCCGCCCATGTAGCATCTCATCTGAGGATGAATTTGTTTTTCTATTACAATCTCCCCAGGCAGCCAGACGGGGAGCTGAGAGTCTACAGAGGTGAACAGTCTGTTACACTGGAGACCACTCTTAACTCCACGCTGATCCTGACCCTTCCCGTCATCCCCCAGGTGGTATGTGTCCCCACTAAAGAAGACATTCCCATAATCTAATCAGCCAGCGTGCAAACCTACCGCATCCCTGAACAGCAGGCACGCTGCAATTGTCAGACAGAGATTACTCTTCACAGCAGACTGACACAGAATGGAGGGAAAAAGTGATACGGGCCCTTTTGGGCTCCGGTGTCTGTGGTGGGAGTCAAACCCAGGAGGGCCCACCCACATAGACTGCGGAGGACGGGGGTGAGAAGGCCAAGCTGCTGAGAGCTGGTGTGCGCTGTGGAACAGTATGAACCACAGTGCTTACCACAGTGTCAGATTTATCTGAGGTATTTGTCCAGGAAAAACAAAACTGTGGCAACCTTGCTTTAAAACTAAGGTGCATGACTTAGAAAACCCCTCAGCTGCTCTTGGAGGAACCGTGTTGATGTAGAAAAAAATGAACCGTTATGGCATAAAGCCTACGTCAAGGTTTTTGCTGTACAACCACAAACTTTCAAAATATCAGAATTTTTCCACGATAAATTAACTTTTTGTTATTTTTATGTAAGAAAAAGACGAAGGGTCTCCAGCCACACGAGCTGCTCAGCTAACTGCACTGTGGCTCAGGAGGTAGAGCGGCCGTTGTGGTCCATTCTGTGGCCTTTGCAGTCTACATGTTGAAGTGTCCTTGGGCAAGATACTGAACCCTTAATTGCTCCTGATGGCTGTGCCATTAGTGTGGGAGTGCGTGTTAATCTGATGAGCAAGTGGCACCTTTGCATCCGTGCTCCTGCTCCTAGACAGTTTCAACTACGGGATCAATGTAGGCCTATCGCTCAATGTAACAGGTTAGGTTAGTAAAAGGTTGTAACAACGTTAGCGGACAAATGTCTATGGGCATGATTTCAGTTGCCTTACCCTTATTGATCCCGTAGCTGAAATTGTGAAGGAGCACATAATACATCCATGAGCAAGAGTCATCATGGATGCAGGGGTCACTTGCAGGTGCCAGATGGGAGCTTCTCGCGAGATTTTGAAGTATCTCGTCTCCTCATTCAGTAAAAGAATTACCACAAAAAAACCCCAGAAAAAATACCTCGAAAAACAGAAAAAATTACCCTGAAAAACAGAAAAAATTACCCTGAAAAACAGAAAAAAATACCACAAAAAACCCCAGAAAAAAATACCCTGAAAAACAGAAAAAATGACCACAAAAACAGAAAAAATACCCCGAAAAACAGAAAAAAAATACCTTGAAAATCAGAAAATTATTCTATTATAATATTAAATTCTATTATGAGGAGCCCGACCCGTCCGAGCCCGAAGATAGTGGCGGAAAATTACGGCCCGACCTGGCCCACGAACCGAGTTGAGTTCGGGCTCGGGCAGAGAATCTAAACTCTAGTAGGAGGCTCGGTTATCTGCGTGTAGCTGAGCTGTAAGTAAACAATCTGAACTCAGATCAGTTTTCTCTGACAAAGATGAAAGTTAGGTTTTAATTACTAAATCTGTGAGAGGACACGAGTTTAAACCTCCAGACTAACATGTTGCACATGAAGAAAGAATTCAGAAACTAATGAAGTTATTTCTCTGCTTCTTAACAGTCTGATGGATGAATCAGAGTTTACAATGAATCTGCGGGCAAATCCTAGTTGAAGTTTTTGATAGCATAAATAGAGAGATGTCAAGCTTTTCAAATGATGATCAGTGAGCGTGTGCTTGTAAATCAGCCCTTAAACCTGTCAAACACTGCTGGAGAGATGCAGGTTTCCAAATGGTTTTCTGGATGAAATGTTGATTCTAATTTTTAATATATGGATTAGCATCACTAGATTAGTTTAAAGATTAAGAGAATGAATAAATAATAATTACTAAAAGTTGAATATCATGAATGTTCGTTGGCTAAATAAGCATTTTCGTCTGTGGCTGTGGCTAAGGGGAGACTCATGGGTACCCATAGATCCCATTTTCATTCAGATATCTTGAAGTGAGAGTTCAAGGGACCTCTTTGAAAATCACCATACCAGTTGCTCCTAAAATTTTGCCTTACTTTGGAGCATTATTTAGCTCCCTTCCTACCAAGCTATGTCGACATGGCTAGTAATGGATGCTTCATCTAGTTTCACAAGATACCTTTACCTTCAAGCTTCATTTTTTAAGCTATGTAGCAACCATAGCTTAAAAAATAAGTGCTCCACAGCCTCTTAAAAACAGTAATTGTATCAGGGTAGCCATGCCATTCTCCTCCCCTTCCACCATCTGCTTGCTAGTCTTTGAGAAGAGCACTGTCACTGAATCCTGGGCTCAGACGATTATGATTGGTTTAGAGAAATACAAACAACCCATGATTTTTGCCCCCCTGTAGCAGCATGATAATGGTGCCTCCACACCTTTCTCTAGCTCTGACACAGTGCTGCGGAGATGAGTCAGATTAGTCGTCTACACGTTAACAACTTGCTGTAGTTTTTGCTAATATTACACAGAAATGTTCCTCACAGCTCTCCGGTTGACTCTTGAGGTCTGGCCACCAGACACAGAAATCACTGGGTTGTTGAAGGAACAATAAGCTCTATCTCAGTTGTGACTTCAGTGCGTGTTGTCTCCAGGGGTGTCCTGTGTTTCCTCGAGTGTTTCTGTAGCAGTTTGGAGACAAGTCTGACAGCTAGCCCAGAGAGAGAAATGTCCCTTGTCGCATTTACCCCCCCAATTACTCTGACAGACACTCTCCTTCCAAATGAACTTAAATAAAGAAATCAGTGAGCGCTTCACTCAGGCTCGTAGCTTTGGAAGTGCTCTGTCAGAGGCAATAGCGAGCAGGTGTGTCCCAGCTACATGCCATTTCATGCTCTACTAAATCTCAAGAAGTTTTCCCCCATGCAAAAGTAATTAGGATGAAATGTTGTTGCGGGAGAAATGTTGGTCTAAGTGAGGAAGAACTGTTTTGATCATCCAGGAAGTGAAGTGCTGGAATGCATCATTACATTTGCCGAAAAGCCAGCAGTCCCATTTCACCACCTGGTCCTCAGCTGCCCCCTCAGAGCGCAACTCATCCAAGACAAGCAACAGCCACCCCCCCTCCCACCTCCTGTTCTGAATGAGGCCAAGGAAACCCCTTGTTGGATGCACAAGTGGAAGGAAATGGCTAATGTATAGGCTGTGGCTCAGGGGAATCCGTTTCAGTGGGGGTGGGGGGGTGAACAGAGCTTGAACAAGTAAGTGTTTGTGTTGGGCTGACGGAGCACAGACAACACACTGAGGAGTTTGTGATTGAGACAGATAGTCAAAAGATAGACGGAGGGAGATCTTTAGAAACTGAGACAGTGAGATACAGAGAATGGAGATAGAGAATGCATTCATGACGCACATCCCCACACTAATTTGAGTCAACTGGAGCATATTAGAACAGCGTGTCCTTATCTTACCTCGCAGAACTTTTTTAAAAAGTGTAAAGAAAGACCACCAATGTACCACATTTTTTCCATTTTTGACGTTTTTTTAATGATTTTAAAAACAAATACCCTGACCCTGGATATAGAAATGCAAAGTAACCTGGGTGAAAAAGTTCCAAAAACAATTCTTACAGAGCAAATACTATAAAGACAGTTGGTCAGCTTCAGGCACTTGGATCCACATACAGTCTCAGTTTGTCATGCTACACAAGAAAGTATTTCTTTGGTCCTTTTATCTCCCAATAAGGTCAGCTGAAACCACAGACAGAACAAAAAACAGCTTTCTGGTTTCATACAAACTATTTACATTTCATTAAAGACCCAATGCAAGCCTCCATCAGACAAGAAACAGACCTGGCAAAGTTCCACCGTCACGCATCAACCCTTTATATATTTTTTTTTTTCCATATTGGTTATGAAATGACAACAGAATAAAAAGGTATAATTATAATGGCTCGAATTAGATTTTTTTTTCTTTTTACAGCAGTATTAATCAATATAACTTAGTGGAATGGTTTTGATATAATTTGGCAAAAAAAAAGATTAATTCTTTTTTGTCCACGGTGGGCCCCAAACCAACAAAAGCCACATGCTACAGAAGTACCAAGCACTTCAATGAACGCTCAGCTTACATCAATGTAAAGTTAAAACCAAAAGCTCTCCACGTGTCCTAAAAGTCATCGCTCAACTGCAAGGCAGCCACGTTTGATAAGAGTTACTGCATGTATGCATGGGCGGCTGAACTTGTGCCACATAATAATTGCTGAAGTTGACGTCTCTGACATAGGGAGCGGGCTGGTAGTAGCAGGTGATGTTGGCCAGAGCAGGGATAGCGTTCTGTTCGGCCATTACGCGCAACGCCAGCGCGGAAATAAGTGCCAGCGTCTGTCTGCGCTCGTGGCCCATCAGGCACACAGTGCTCTCGTCCACCACTCGCCTCAGCGTCACCAGGCACTCGTAGCGCTTGTGCTCCATGCCCACAAAGTGGTTCTGCAGATACGCTTCCAGTTTCCTCTGCTGCACAGTTATGTCGGGGAAATCGATGAAGAAGCGCGAGCACATGTAGCGCTGCATTTGTTTCATTTCAGTCTCAGAGGACGGCCGGAAGCCGCGCACCAGCAGGTGGCAGTACTTGAGCAGCCCGCCGCCCCGGATCTCTTCTGGGCTACGGGTGGCAATAGTCCTGGTGCGAAGGTGCTCAAGAGCTTCCTCAAAGTCTCCGTACATGCTCTCCCCCTGCACCGTAGGGTGGAAGGTCTCTGACATGGCCGTCTCCGAGCAGCGGTCAAACAGCAGCAGCGAGTCCAGAGTGATCTGGAAGGAGTCAACACTGAACTCAAATTGCCTTCTCAGAGAATCCACAAACTTCAGCTCCACGTTCTTGCCGGTGTTGTTGGACAGCGAGATGAGACTCCAGCGGTCCGTGTCATTGCAAACTTTCACCAGTTTCTGCACGTACGCTTCCTTCAGGGCGAGGGCTGTGATCCGCTCCCTGCACACCCCTTCAGGCAAAAAGTCCACCAGGCAGTCCAGCACCACGTCCTTCACCAGCCGGAAGGTTTTGTCATCAGTCTGACTTAAGCCGAAGATCAGGTCCAGGTCTTTGTAGCCGAGGCCATTGTCCTCGTGAAGCACGTGGCTGGCTGCTGAGCCATTCAGCTTGACGTCGCAAACCACCACGCCACGCTCCTCCAGTCGAGCCCTGACCACCTAGAAAAGATACAGAAAGGGAGAAAAAGAAAATATAAGTATGTACACGTTAAAAGGGAGAAAATTAAGTCTAAAACACCAAATTAAAAGTAAAAGGAAAACCATAAAATTAAAAGTCTAAAAAAACAAAAAAAACAAATTAATAAATGTAAGTACTTAGTCACACATCTTTACTTCTTGATTTCATATAAAGAACCAGTTTCCCGCAAGAACACTGCAGGATTTAAGAATTGCAGGTAAATACAGCAGCTACATGCAGAGTCAGGGAAAGCCGGTGGCAGATTCCTGCAGCAGGCAGGTTTTTAGTATCTGGCTTAAAGACACTTTGACATCAAAGCGGCTGCATACGAGCTGTGATTCTTCATTAACCATAGCTGATCCTCTTGCCTGAGGGTAACACACATCACACTGCACAGTAGCCTGCAATGGTAGAGTTGCACACCTGATTTCGCACGCTTATCTCTTCACTGATGAACTAAAAGCAACATCAGCGCAACATAGATAAGCTGTGGAAAATGACAAGTCGGTGCTTGTCTGCTATAAGAGACTCTAAGACGAAAAATAACAGTGCTGCCGTGAACTTTTAAACTTGTGTCCTTTGACCACACTGAGAAAACGCGATCCCTTAGCTGTCACATAAGCACTCGCTGGCAAAGGTTTCTCTGGTTGTTGGAGCACATACCATGCTGCACTGCTCTGATGCATGGGAAAACTTCTGAGCTACAGACAGCTGAGATGTTTATGCTTCCTGTCTGTTGCATCACTCAAATGACACTAAGAGGAGAAAAACATCCAAACGAGGCCAGTTCTGAAGAAATCCAAATCACAGCTGCCTGGTAGAAGCTCTGCTGCTGTCCTGTCAGTCGATGCAGACGGTTATCTATACAGCCAGGCACTCCTATCAAAACTTATTGGGAAACTTAATCCAATAAATCACTTTTAACAATGCACTGTACAAAAAGCATGTTCTCATTTGTTTAAGTTTGTTCATTTGTAACTTCTGCATACAGAGAATATAAAAACTACGAGAATGTTGAGAGTGAGTGATTGTCTCCATTTAATTGTAAAGGCCCTAAAGTGAAGGGAACTCAACCTTTTGGGAAATACTTCTATTCAATTTCATTCCAAAAAATGTGAAGACAAGACAGTTTTCCAAGGGGAAACAAATACCTACAAGCATCTCCAAAGCTAACGTTAACACTATCTGGTTGAATCAGTACACAAGCAGAGATATGGATGTAGAGTTACGAATATGCTGCAAAGAAAACAACACCTGTGCTCAGCGCCTGCTAGTAATTTAGCTGGAGATACTGCACAGAAATAGTTCTTAAATATGGCACACAACTCCACCTAAAATCACTAATTGACATTTCAGCACTTCTGCTTGTGTATGGTGTTATGTGCAGCAGCCTGTTCCCTCTCTCTCTCTCTCTCTCTGTCAGCCTGGTCTCTCTCCTCCCTCTGCCTGCTGCACACCTGAGTGCAATCTGCAATAAGGTAGATAGAGGAGGAGGAGGTGATAAGAGGGACAGGGAGTGTAGAGAAAGGAAGGCATTGGCACATGGCACAGCACATAGTGAGGGGTCTTTTTCTTCCTCCATTGTTCTGTCCTCTCCCCGAGCAGGTTCTTTTCCCCCCATGCTCATTTAGGTGCTGGGGTTTTGTTGTTTTAGTTTGTTGTGTTAGTTTGAGCTGGAGATTGCTTGTAGTCACGTTATTCGTGTCTTGTTTTCTTTAGGTTTAATACATGTTTTAGGTAGTTTAGGGGGAGACGCTGGGAGCGACGGCCCATTGCGTGATTGGCCCAGCGTCTTCCCTTTAGTTTCTCTTTAGTTTGTTTGTGCCTTTGTGTCATGTTTTGGGGGTACACAATAAAGCTGGTGGGTAAAAGTTACCATTGGTGTGGCGTCTTCCTTTTATATGTTGCAGCCTCCTGCCCCTATTGAGCCGGGTTTTGTTTCTGTTTGTATGGAGGCCGTAAGGGATGGATTAAACAAATGCTTTGCAATGTGTAAATAAGAAGATAAAAATGTCTACAACACCTGCATTTAACATAAACAGCCATGCTACCTGCTTCCCCCGAGAAAAGTCATGTTCAAGTTTAGCTTGGACAACAAACCAAGCCCCTGAGAAGTGGAAGTTGGAAGTGGACAAAGAAATTACAACAACCAGGTAATTCACATGATGCCATTGGGCCCAAAAAGACTTTTTCCCATAGACTTACATTGTGAATGAGATGTCTATTAATCAGTATACAAATTTATTTGAGCAAAATGACTCATTTCACCATCAGGATTTGATCCATTTGAAGCGATAATGTTTGGAAAGTCTGGTGGAGTCGCACAGTCGAATAATTCAATTCACGTTCAAGTTAGCGGAGCACTAAACGGGATGTTACCCGGTGGCCGCTCTGCCGTGCTTGAGTGTTTCCCGTAAGTCTCTACTGCTGTTGCTCTACAGGCCCCACAGTGTGGAAGATCTGGGTAATTTCATACCATGGAAATGGAGCATTTTGGCTTCATGCGCCACTGAGCAACTTTCATGGGAACATATAAGGCCCCGCCTCCAACACTGTATCCAGGTCTCTTTATACATCCATGTAACAAACCCAATTCCAGTCCTGCACGCAAGTTTATTTTTCCTAGGATGGGGACGGCATGACTCGCCCTAATCTAAACAAAGGCAACGAGTACTAGCCAATCAGATGAGGAGAAGGGCGGGTCATACCTTTGCCATCCTGGGGAAAAAGAAAAAGTGCGCCCAGAATTTTAAAATAATTCTTTAAAACTCAAGGTTTTGTTGAAGCAACATATTTATCTGCTCGATTTCTCAAAACACTTAAAGGATATTAAACAAAGCAAAGACACCATGTGACTCCACATTCCAGTGAGAAAAGGTCAGACGCTTTGCAGAGTGAAATTACACAGGGCACTGGACAACACTGCACAGAAGTGGATGTTTTCTCTAACTATCCAGCAAGGGAAACCTACAGCAGTATTTGCTCTGACCTCACACTTTAACAGTTGGTCCCAGTTAACAGCACGCCATAATCTGCCTGTCTGGGGGTCCTGAAAAGGAGCGTATGAGGAAACACAGCTCTGGCACCCCCTCCATCCCGTCCTTCAGCACTCATAAAACGGGCCAGTACATTTCCCACATGACGCACCAGCACCTGGTGAGCCGAGCGAAGGGAGACACTTCCGTCGACGTTCGAGCTAAAAAGCCTCGTAAAAAGAGCCGCAAACACGCCCAAATGTCTGGTGTTGACAACGCCTTGGCGACACATAGCATAATCTCTCCACTCTCAATAGTTTCCTTGAGTATTTCATTTAAGCTGTGGCCTGAATGTGTTTTTATTATGGCAGTTTGAAATGACCCAGCCATTTACCAGCCCGTAGTCCCCTGGACACCAATGAGAGCTCTGGGCAGTGAGTCAGATGAACCAGCTGCCAAGGATATGGCGACAGCGAATGAGGAGTTACGAGTCCCTGACCTTCACATTGACTCCAAAACTAAACAGCCAGTCAGTCATACAGTAGCTTGGCAGGCAGCTGGGGATGATGATGGTTTTTCCTCCTATTTGAAACGCTTCCTTGAATTTCCTATGCACGGGTGGTTATTTCACCTGTAGGCTCAGACCAGAGTGAGGCTGAAACGTGACGCTATTGCTCCTATGAGATGGATGGTTTCAATGACGGTTCTGCTTCAAGGGTTCACAGACATTTTAATGCCTTTAGATTAGCCAGAATCAGCCATGTAAGATAAAACAGGTCGCAGGAGCCTTCTAAATGAGGCACCTCACACTATGTCATACGTTACACAGTACAGCGTTGAATTCAGCATTGAGATTGTATCTTTTGTATTCATCAATTTTTTTAAATGGGCTTCTTATTATAGCTATTTAACTGTACAAAATCTACCAGCAAACACGGCTCATGAGGTCACGAGGGCTAAATCCCACCGAATATACCCGGCTGCTGTAATGCAGTGTTCATGTTTTCCTACGAAAAGTGATGCACCAAAATTCATACATATCCCATAAAATGATGAGCCAGTAATGCGTGCATAACCCATGTCTACTGGCAGGCTGCAATCACATGACCAGTGTGCTGACAGGAGTAAAGAAGGAGCCTGTCCTGCGTGGCCCAGTTCGGTCACAAAAAACAGGACTTTCCCCAGGAGACCAGTGTTCAGATCTGTGTGAGCTTTCAGTGAGCTTTGAGTCATTTTAAGATACGTCTTCATTATGTTTGTTTTTTTTAACCTAAACCTAACCACAGTAACTTTACTTGCTGAACCGTAACTTTATATGACTTACGTAATTTTACATTCAGGATGTAACGTCATTTGTAGGGCATTAATTTGTAGGATACCAGAAGAACTTTTTTTAATCTGGATTTTCCATATTTTATTTATTCAGTTACCAGTTCATTTTTTTAAATTGTATTTACCAAAATGAAAGTCTAAATAATATTTCAAACAAAGGCACTAATATTTCAACATTGGCAAGAAAACATTTAATCTCCTGAATTCTGATGAATTTTTGCAGCAATTTGTGGGTTTTCTGCATCAGTTTATGGTGTAAATATCTCTAATTTTGTCAAAATGAAAGTCCTCTGCTACTTTCATGATTTTATTGGTGGGACAAATGTGTTATAAATACTGAGGGGGACGTGTCCCCTGATATCTACACCTCAAAGGAGGATACTGAGTCATTTATTGCTACATTCACTTTGGTTGGTATAGATGCAATTGTATTTAAAGAATATAGATCAGTGGACCATAAAAAAAAAAAAAGCACTTTATTTTGAAGTACAGTTTATTTCCAGTGCAGAGCTTTTATTTTTTAGTGCCGTTTCCTGCTGTAGAGTGAGTGACTAATGGACAGCTACTCAACAGCAAACCAACTCGATGACATGTTCAAACGCAAGAGTGACACTGAATATTTCAAACTGTGCAGACCTTGAACTGATGACCGAAGACAAATCTGGACTCCGAGGTTGGACCAGTTGGGAACCACTGATAAGAGAAATACCCACTGTCTGCAGTAATGAGTAAACTCACCCTCAGTTGCTAAAACCATAGAAATCTGAGAGAAGGGGTGCCCAGTAGCTTACACTTGCAGGGGCAGTGTCCTTGCTGCAGTGGCCACAGGTTCGTACCTGCCCCTCTGTCTCCCCCTTTCATGCTTCAAACTGTCCTGTCATTAAAGGCAAAAAAAAGGTCCCCCTAAAAAATCTTAAGAAATACCTGTCAGCTTCATCAATGGAAAAAAACAACCAAAGAGATGCTATCAGCGCCACCCACACGGTTTGATCCGTGAGGCGCACAGAGACGTTCATAATGATCAGTTGAAAACTGAAAGCAAGCTGCCAAACAGAAATCATTACCAAACAGTCCAAACTGAATGATACCGCCTCCAGGGAGCACTGGGAGCATGTGGTGTCTTCATGTTGCTCACTCTCAACAATAGCCCAGTGAGGAGTTGGTTTACAGTCTGGCGAGGGCCACAGTGGAGTCAGTCCACCGGTCTTCACTTACCACAGTGATACATTGTCAAGCCTGACCCACAAGCCCAGTGTTATTACAGGCACTCATCCACTGCTCAAATTCTGCTTCAAATTCAGGCTACTCTCTACCGTCCCGGGAAGTGAAGTACTACTTCCAGTAGTTAAAACAATTTAGTTTAAATGGGATAGCCTGCAGAGCTGGAAAAAGAGACAACCATCTTGGTTGCCAACAAAAACACACTGGGCTCCATAGCTCCACCCCCACATACAAACCCACTCAACAAATGACGCAACATATGACACACACATCAGGTATCTGTGTTTATCATCATGTGGTGTGATGGTATGTACATACAGTAGGGCCTGCTGTACCAAATATTCTGACTGTGGGCCGACGTCGACGTTAAATGGAGACTACAGAGGTGTCAGTAACAGTAAAAGTCTTCCTTCGCTGCTCCCATGGCGCGCTCACAACCAGACCACAAACAGATGTTATTCAAATGTGGCCCTCAGACAAACCCACCATTGAGAGGGGCTCCTCTAGCTCTTTGGGAGTGTGATGCCTTGGTCACCTTACCCGGTGTGTGACGACAGGAGCTGTCTCAGGTAGACAACTCCGTCTGGTGCGTAGGCTAAAAATAAATGACATTAAAGGAGCAGACTGGCGGTTTCGCATGTTTAAGCCCATTTACCATGAATCAGGAATACCTCACATTACTGTCAACCATTTTCCAAAACATATTATAGTGGTTTAGATCACTGAGTGTGTTTTTCCTTCCTTCCAGGCAGCCCTTGGTTTCCCTTCATGGCCATATGGTATGAAAATCAACTTGCAGACACTTGAAACCGGCTTGACATATTCCATGACAGCGAACATTATGGCTGCTTTTATGTTTGTCAAAATAATTGTATTGCTGTGAGTTGACACAGTGCAGACTTTTCACACCCGTCTGTACTAGCAGGCGCAGTGTGCTAACAAAATCCACAACTGGTACATATTATTTGCCAGGCATGAATAGCAGTGCAGGAGCGCAGGTAGTGTCAGAGATTTCACACACGTTTAACGTATGGTCGCACATGAGCGAATGCAGTCAACTGACCATCGCCTGCTGAAGCGAAAATGTGGGCAGTGAAAGCTGGATTTCTAGCTGATAATTTTCTTACATTCCATGCCCGTCTCCAAACTCACTGCCAGCCAGTCAGTATCTCACACGTGGGGCAGTTTGTTGCTCTGTCTAAGCAGCCAATATCGTATGATTTTGGCTCTGAAAAATCACAATCAGTGTCTCCTTCAAACATACTTCTCTGCCGACTCTGCCCTGGACTACACACTTGGTTTGTTCTCTCCCTCTCTCTACAAGGCTGTAAGCCTCCTCTCCTGCATCTCTTGCATATTCACACAGATAATGTGAATTTAAAGGCATGTAAGCATGATGGACCGCTTTTGGAGCCCCTAAGGACTGACGCAATGGCCGTAGTAGGCACTAGGCCAGGGGTAGGCAACCTGCAGCTCTGGAGCCACATGCGGCTCTTGATTTTCTCCAGTGGCTCCCTGTGGCTTTGACAAAAAGACAAAAAATCAAACGGAAATCAACAACGGTTATTTTTAACATTTTTATTTTCATTTATCAGTGTGTTAGGCTTAAAGTGATTCTGACATTCTCTTATTGTAAAAATACACTGAATTAAAAAACATTTTGGGAACTAGAATACGCGTCAGTCGTCTTCCGCCTGGCGCCTTTTCCACTACATTTTGTCAAAGAAGTCTTGAGTTTCCCTAGCTTGGCTTGTTATGGATTCCAAATCAACAATTGAACATAATTTAATTGTGTGGCAAGAGATTTGTTTGCTTTTACTGCCAACTATTGCAAAGTTAAAGTTCAAATAATCAGAAATATCCCAATGCAGTGCCACCTGGTGGTAAGATATATGAATGAATGCTCATTTAGACGTATTTGTGATGTTGACAGGCTAATTTAGATTTTATAGGCTGTGTTACCTTCATTATGAGGCTTGATATGTTTTGCCACTCCGGACAGATTTTTTTTTTTAAATATTTGAAGTCAAAAATGGCTCATTTGCTGGTACAGGTTGCCGATCCCTGCACAGTTCTGGTTGAATTAAACCCTTAATTCACTGAGTTATATGTAAAAACAAACAAACAAACAAACAAAAAAACGGGCCTACAGCTACAGTAACGTTACAGTATGTATCACCAAACATAGAATTCATGGCAACAAACAAAACAGGATAACAGTTTTGCTAATATTTTAAAAATCATAGACTGCTTATTTAAAAACTTCGCTGCACATCTGGTCGTTAGCCTACTGTAAAACCTCACCTCAGTGAGTTTGCGACCATCATACGCAGTTTGTAAGGAAGTTAAGCCACTACAACGGTTGCAATTTCAACAGTCCACATAAAAATGGCCGCCACTCTATTCTCATTCTATTTCTATAAGGTTGCCACTCAGATGGCATATTTCATACATCGGGGAAAATGACTAGAAAGATCCCCCACCCCCACCCAAAAGTGTATAAAATCAAGAGAAAAATGAATTTCAGGCACTGCTTTGTACTAAACGCGCTACAACATCAGAGAACAGTAGTGATGGTCCTCTGCCATGTTTTATCATTAGCCCAGGCACCTGAGCTGACGACCTGAGACATAATATTTTAATCACTGGCAGCAAACATTATGCTAAAACTGCCTCTAGGTTTGAATAAACAGAATACACATACTTAGATCCCACATTCTACTTTTTTTCCCAACTTTTTAAACATATCTTCTATTGTTTTCATAGGATGCTTTTGCACGGCTATTTTGAATTTCACCTACAAAAAACTAAGATTCTCGAGGCTGTATTCATAAACAAACTCTGGATTACTGAAATGTGTATTTTTGTACTTAAATTAATGCCACATCCAAACATGTTAGCTCTCAAACAGGCCCGACACTGGAAACAGAGAGAAAGCTGTACTCTGGCTCAGGGTCCTGTTATCTGCAGGAGTGTGTGATGAAGGAAAGACATTAGTGGGAACGCTGAGTGTAGATGTAGCGTCCTGTGATTATAGAGGGCCTTAAAATGTTTTTTTATGTGAGGGTCTTTCTTCCACCACAGGATCACCACAGAAAATATGAGTCACTCAAGTGAAATATGAACCTGGATTACAGGCAGAGACATTTCAGTAATGTGCAGGGAAACTGCAACTTAGGCAATTCCCCATACGTTTAATTCCCGGTGAATACACTGCAGCTCAGTCATTATCTCTCACTCAGCTTCACGAGTGTGAAAAAACTAATGTCAGGAGCAGAAGCATTAGTGAGCTAGTGGAAAACTGCAGTCACAGTGTTAGATCATCCCGACTCTTATGTCTGAGTTAAACACGAGAGAGATCAAATGTGTTTTTAAGTGTAATCAGCTCAAATCCTTACCATGCACTTACAAGCAGTAGCAGTATATGGTGTCAGTCAGGTGTGCATATGCCGGGTTTGGGTTATTTATATCCACACTGTTAAAGCAACAAGTGGATGTACTTTATTTTTCTGACATCCACTGAAATGCATCCATCTTAGCTGGTGTGTCTTGTATTAAGATGTCACTAATTGCCCCAGGTCAGAGATGTGACTTCAAAGAATTTTCAATCAGTCCAGAAAAATCAGTCAACAGAGCTACAACACATGTAATCAGTGTCAGCTCATTGTTAATCTGTTGAATGTTATCAGAAACACACCTTTACACTGTTACAATCAGCTTGTCATTTTGTGCAGTGCTGGGCTGTCAGTGTGTTTTTGTCTTTGTGTGTGTGTGTGTGTGTGTGTGTGTGTGTGTGTGTGTGTGTGTGTGTGTGTGTGTGTGTGTGTGTGCATGTGTGTGTGTTGGGGGTAAGGGGTTAGACACAGATCTCCAACCTGGTCACCTCTCATAATACTGTAAAGACTTTTATTAACATTATTGACAACTTTTTTAAAACTGAAATGACGCTCATGATTTGCAGGTATAGAGCCCCCACAGTGTATTAACATGTGTCCCACCCAGCTAGGTAGCCTATTAAAGAAATTACGCACGAAGTAAAAACTCCACAGTAAATTAAAGTTACATTATTGCTTGCAAAGAAATAAAAACAGTGGAGATCAAATAGTTCATCCAAGTTTTCACTCCCCTATATTCCAGACTTTACAGTTGATCAAAAGACAGTTGGATAGACCGTGGTCTCACCTGGACGATCTGCCGGGGCTGCACGGACAGCGTGGGGAAGTTTCCGCGGCCGTGGATCGGGACGCTCTCTCCCAGGATGGAGTCCAAACGCCGCACCTGATCCCAAGACAGCACGCTGACCCGCCGATTCCGCTCCGAGGTATCACCGGAGGACATGACGACCGGACTGAACGGGATGTCCGCAGAGTGAGGAGTCTATAACGAGAACAGCAGCGCGGCGCAATCCTCTCCAGAAGAGCCGATGATGTTCGGGTATCTGTGGATGAAGTGGGAAGACGCACACAGCGGGTCTCTCCTCTTCGGGGTTTCACAAACCTCCAAAATGCAACAAAGTGGGGGGAAAGTTTAGAGGAATATCGGGCATCTCCAAAACAGAAAGTTCCAGTCCCTCTCTGCCTCTGTGCGCCTCGCTGTGTGTCTGCGCTGACTCTCTCTTCAGATTAGAGCCGCCTCTGCGCTCACACCGGTTTTTACCGAGCTGGGATTAACAGGAGCCTCCCCATTGGCTGGGCGGAGATTTATGAATGCTCCAACATACAGAAGACAGAAGACTACAATCTGCCTACACACACACACACACACACACACACACACACACACACACACACACACACACACACACACACACCTAGGCTATCTCCCATGCGCCAGATGACAGGTTCGATGACAGTAGGAAATATGGTAATTACTAGTTAAATCAAGCGCTAAGGATCTAAAATTGTGTCCTGGTTTTTGTTGTTTTGAGTTTGTTGTATACACGGAGAAAACTGCAAAGAAAGTATGTTTTAAAAAAACATTTGTTTAGGCTACAAGTAGTCCATGCACCAGGCAACAAGTTGGCAACCTTTACTGTTAAAAGAGCCATTTTGGCCCCAAAAAAAAGTTTATACTTCCTGCAAATGTAATCCAATCAATCATATTTCCACATGCATTTTGTATCTACTCTGTGTTAACCTTATTTTCTTATTTTAAAAGCAGATGTAGTCACATGCCTGTTCTGGGCCAAGAAATACCCTCCAATGAATGATTAGAGAAAAGTAAAATCAAACATTGATTTAGGAAATTACTGCAAGGTGTTAAATCAAAAGATCAAATCAGGAGTAAACATGATTCTTCATTTCTGCATTCAGTCTTGAGGCTACTTTAATTAAAAAGTCTGCAGAACTAAAACAGCGTAAAAAGCATATGGCTGTCAGCTCTTCCAAGACTGTTTAGGGCCCCCAGTATGCAGAAATATTCAAATACAATACTATGAAAAAAGGCAATTTTCGTTTTTCCCTCTCCAGTACTTAGTGTAAATCTGGAGCATTATTTGCCCCCCTTTCCGACAAGATAGCATAACATGGTTAGTAGCAATGGACGCCTTAGGTCAGGGGTGTCCAGACTTTTTTGAATGGGGGCCAGATAAAACAACGTGAAAATACCCAGGGGCCAACTGTTTCTCCCATCAAGAGTAAAAAAAAAACCCTTTAATGAACTATTACTGCTTGATGCCTGTCTACAAACTGTGTGACAGTCCTATCACTGTGAGGTGAAGGGTGAAAATGCAAAGTGATCATGCTCCATTAACCATTATTGTGTAAAGGGCCACATGTGGTATATTTTGAAAGTCAAGCCGAGGGCCAGACTTTGGACATGTCTGCCTTAGGTCCTTCAGTTTAACATGATACTCGTTTCTTGACTGTAGCTTTAAAACTGAGCCGAGACAGCAGGTATTTGTTTGCATAACATTACTCTGCCTCATTTCTCACCTTCAGCTCCACCTGTCACACAGATACGATCACCTCTTCCAGCAGTCAGCAAAGGAGAAATTCAGGTGACATTGTTATAGAGTGACAAAGTCTATTTGGTGGTCAACAAAACACTGGACTTTAACACAGGAGACCACTGTTAGTTTCCTGTTCCGTACCAGTCATCATTGACCTAACTCCTAAGTCATATTTGTGGCTAAAACCAAACCATCACCACAGTGTTGTCACATCTTAACAGGGTTTTGCAACAATTTAACATAAGTGTTACACACACAAGAAGGAAGACACACACAATTACATTATGTTGTGCCAATAGGAGCCTCACATATGAAAAATTTCTGTCATGATACAGTACGGGGCACGGACAGATGAAGCATTTTGTTGCATAAGTTGGAGCCTAGTGGTGGCACTAGGATCCATTCTCTGGGGATCATGAATGTCTGTACAACATTTCATGATAGACTGACAGTGCAGTGCCTGGAGCAATGCCACGGGTGCTTTTGACCAAGTAATCAGCCGTCCGTCATCATTCCCATCGCCAGAAATGAGTCTGACATCTGTTTTGATATAACATCAAACCTCACTGATTTGGAAAGTTTTTCGCATGTGATTGGTAAAGTACAAAATCTTTCCATCCAACCATCCAGGGAATTATGTATTAGGTGTTTTTCCATAAAGGGATCAATCGCCTCCATCTACTAAATCTAAATTACAATACAAAATCACAGGAGAAATGGAAAGAGCCTTTGAAGGCCTGATTAGTTATAGGCAAATCTTTTTTTTTTCGCTGTAGTGTTCATCTGAAGAGGAAAATGAAGCAATGATACTGTAACGTACAACAAAAGGTCAAAATGGAGACTCACTCATTCCTGGATGTTGTGGTGTACCTGTTTTACGGAGATGTCCCAACATCCAAGATCATTTTTGACCGCTGTGGAATGAGACTGAATCATATGTCAGGCCGATCACATGACGCCTCATTGGAATCAATCAATCGGTCATTATTTGGCACATGAAATCACACACCTCCAGTGAAATGCAATCCCTTCAGCTCTTTCAACTTGTGCATTGAAATTCAGCCCTTTTTCCCTTTGTTTACATTGTAGGCTGCTGCTTTGTAACTTTCTGTGTCATTGGTTGAAGACGAATTTGTGTTCATTATAAAGTCAGTGGAAGAAATGTAAAAGCAACCCTTAAGAGCAGGATAACATGCAAAACATGTTTGTATGTCACTCAGCAGTGACTCATGTGTCACCCCTGACTGACAGTGTGCTAAAAATAACCCAATGTAACTAAGGACTAGAGGGCATTTCCTGTGTCACACACTTCTCAAAAGGAGTTTAACATTCCAACCGCAGACAAAGCGTGTGACGTATTATGGCAATTTCTTTTATGAGTTACCCAGCGTGTAAAGATACATATCACATCATAACAGCATTGTTGTGGAACTGTATCAGTATTAGTCTATTGTGGAGCCCAGGAGATGCCATGGAGAGAAACATTACGTGGTTTCACTCTGCTAATGCGTGTCCTGGAGATCGTTTGATTCATTCCCTCATTTTGGTTAATGTGTGCGCTTAAGATATCAGTTGTTCCCTTATTTTGGTTCATTTGTGCGCTCGAGATATAAGTCGTTCCCTCCGTTTTGGTTGGGAGCTCAAGATATAAGTCGTTCCGTCGTTTTGGTTCAATTCTGTGCTCGAGATATCAGTTGTTCCCTCATTTTGGTTCATTTGTGTACTCGAGATATAAGTCGTTCCCTCGTTTTGGTTCATTTGTGTACTCGAGATATAAGTCGTTCCCTCGTTTTGGTTCATTTGTGTACTCGAGATATAAGTCGTTCCCTCGTTTTGGTTCATTTGTGTACTCGAGATATAAGTCGTTCCCTTGTTTTGGTTCATTTGTGTACTCGAGATATAAGTCGTTCCCTCGTTTTGGTTCATTTGTGTACTCGAGATATAAGTCGTTCCCTCGTTTTGGTTCATTTGTGTACTCGAGATATAAGTCGTTCCCTCGTTTTAGTTCATTCATGCGCTTGAGATATAAGTCGTTCCCTCGTTTTGGTTCATTTGTGCGCTTGAGATATAAGTCGTTCCCTTGTTTTGGTTCATTTAGTCAGCTCAAAATAATCAAAATGATGAGGCGGTTAAGAGCGCAACAATCTAAATGTCTGTCGAATACATGTGTGACTAAAGGCATAGTTAGGGAAAGTCCTAAAAGTGCAATCCAACCCATTTCAATATTCAATACGGGTTTTTTTTGTTTTCAAGGTAGAAATCTCAAACCACTGCCATTACATTGACAGCCCGTCAACATCTCACATTGTTTGATGTTGTGATGTCAGTAGTAGCTCATTCATGAATATATTTACTGGAAAACCACCTCTGATGTGTCTTTGACATTGCCTCACAACTTTCACAGCTGTTGTGAGATGAGACTGTAAAACTGTCCTTTGCAAATCCTTCAGCATCGTTACCAATGACCTGTTGCTCTGACTGACCTATACTCACCCCTTGCTCTGTAAGTAGGCAACAAACGAAGTGGCTCGGACCGTCGTTGGTGCTTGTGCACAGGAGACGGGAAAGGCTGGGAATAAAGAGAAAGGCAGTAGGAGAGACAGGAACAGTAAATCTCAGCACATGCTGAGGTGCTGAAATTCACAGTGCATTATCAAGAACTAGAGATGGCCAAGAAACAGCCGCAGAGGAGAAGGCCAGAGGAACAAAAAGTAAAAAGGATATGATCAGGCTAGGGCACGGAGCCATCTTAACAGTAGTGAGACTTTTCAACTGTGGAGAGACCTCTGAGAGTTAAAAGGCACAGGGAGGTTGCAACATCACTTGTTCTGTTGCTGTTCATTCTGTGTGAACGTTTGCAAAGGACTCAAAGGAGTTTTTTGGATTGATGCAGGTAATGTTACCTTCCTTGTTCCTGTTTCATCCGAGCAGCTCCAGAGACCTCAGCACCGACAGACACACCACAAAACTGAGCCAAAAATTAGAAAATAGGTGTGGTGCCATCTTTGATAAGAAAAAGATTAGTGGCATTGTAAGAAACAGGATCATCACTATATTGTTACATGATATGTGTAGTATAGTGTATGAAACCAGAGGTAATGGCTGTGAGAGCAACCTGTTGAACAATGACAGGTGTACACATACAGAGGGGGATTAATGTATTGAATTCTGTTGTGTAAATTCTGCGCTTCAACAGCTTAACGACAGCAACAATAGAGTCAGCATGCCTACAGAGGCAGGCACGTCACTCTTATGTAACTCCATAGGGTCTGGTCTCGTCTTTTCCACATGCAACTACGGTGACTTTCCTCCCTGGAAGGAAAGAATGTGTTAACGTCTCGAGCACACACACACACACACACACACACACACACACACACTAGTAGGATAATGGTGTTGACAGGTTAAACAGTGACATTTCAAGCTAGCCTTTTGTTAAATGTGATGAATGCAAATTGCAACAGATCTACTTATCTTGTCAGTCTGACTCCAGCTAATAGCACCTTGGCATTCAGTTAGATTTCCCACATAACATTTATATTAGCAGTTCCATTTCCACTGCCCTGCCAATCATAATTCAGCCCTATGGACCAAATAACCATCATAAGGAGTCCATTACCAGAATAAGACAGAACAAATTAAGCCATAGTTTCCCTCTTATTCAGAGAGTGCACACCAACCAGTGCATGACTGGCCTTCATGATATAATGAAGCGTTGAAGAGACGACTTTTCACTGAGCGTCACAGCCATTCCTGAGTCACTCATGTGTGTCACTCTGTGTCACTCAACTGACCCTCTGTTATTTACACTCACTCCCTCTCTTACATAACAGCCTGCGTGTTTATGTCAGCACAGAAACTATAGGACAGCCCTACAGATATGATCAGCTTCGTAAACAATACATTTACTCCTGCTGCTGTTCCGGGAAAGTGAGCTGCATGTAGATTTGTGACCTGTTACCCCGTACTTTGTGGCTATACAGCAGCACTAAATCGGCCTCATGCCATAACACTGACGGAGATGATTACAAGGAGGGCTGTTGTCCTTCAAGCATGATGGGAAACATTACAGCCTGGAAACATATATGCTCTCTGTCTCCTTATGTCCTTAGGCGGGATTATGGAGACCAAAAACTGAGTTGAAAGAGAGGGAATATTGGAATCATATTCCTCCAAATAAATGCTAATGTTGCTCCGCGCTAACAAGTTCACAATATCAATTAATAAATAACTGCATTTAAATGGCGTCTTAACACACAATTTCACGTGAGGACATGTCATTGTTGCTCCTGTGTGGCCACAAAGTCACTGCAGGTTTAAAGAACTCAGAAATCCCCATATGTAGCCCCTTTTACACTGCCAGATTTTCAGCGAATGTTGGGCCGTTTTGCCGGCAAGCTGCGAGTGTTTAGACACACAGAGCCGGATTGGCGAGTTGATCCGAGGTGCCCAATTTTCCACCTCGTAGGGTAGACATATTGGCAGAACCCTTTTAGTTTAAACAGAACGAGGCGGCCTTCTGCCACAGGAGGGGCTGTTGATGACTTGTGGGAGGAGCACAAACGAAGAGACCATTAACTGTCAGATGACAGTGACGATGTATGACGGGCCGATTTACGAGAGAATCACCAAAGGACTGACCAGCTGCGGCTTCCCTCCCACGTCACTGTTTACGTCACACGCTGAGCTACACGTTTTGTTACTTGCTCACGCCCCCCATCGCCCCGAAAAAGGCGCATTCTGTATAAACAAAAGTAGGTAGGCGGCATTTTGCTGCACTCCCTGATTTTGTTTTTATACTGCCAATGCTGAAAGAAGACTGATTGGGCTTTCCTGCAAATTTGCACAACTCCTATCTAAAAAGGGCTAATGACATCCCTGCATCTCTCATTTCAGAGCATCCCTAAACACACCATCAAGCTCAAAACATAAGCTGTATAAAATAATAAATGTAACCACCGCATTAGTTTGTGGACTCCGTCCTAGCTGCTATGGTTAGCACAGTGCTTTAAAAGCTTTAGTTAACTGTGATAATGTTAATTTTTGCCAGCAGAAAAAGGCTTAAAACCATTAAAATAAAATGTACTTACCGGAAAAAACGAAAATTCAATTCCTTAGAGGCTCTATTAGTGTCTACAATAAAACACTAAACAAGACTTTTTCAGGCAGCAAAATCATCACAATTAACCTTCATGACCTGAAAACTCACTAAAATAACAGCAGCTATGGCTACAACTATATTCTGTGAATCTGGGGTTTCACTATGGTTATGCTACCTAACCAATGTGGTTGCCATGGTCGCAACTTGTCAGCTGATGGCACCCACATGTTATACAAAATGGCCACATCTTTAATTTGCATTTTGAGGGTGAATCATATATAAAAAGTTGTCATGAATGGGGAAATTAGCTACAGAGACCAAAGCTGTTTTTGCACCAGGCTGTAAACATGATTATTTCTGCTGTAGAGTAGGTCATTTTAACATGGAGGTCTGTGGGGATTGGCTCACCTCTGGAGCCAGCCTCAAGTCAGAGAACTGCAGTTTTTGGCACCTCTGCATTTAATTAATTTTTCAGCCCCAGAGGATTGTCCCTGCTTGTTATATTTTGCAGCTATAAAACATTCAGAAGTAATAAAGGCAGTATTTGTGACTGGTTATCAACATAAGATACACATGTCAAGTCACTGTAAGTTGATTTTTATGCACCTTAAGGAATGAATGGAAAGCAGTGGCTGCCTGGATGACGTGTAATCAAACTGAAAACATGTGCTTTGCTTCAAAAAACGATTAGCAGTAATCTGGAGTATATGCAATTTGTGGTTAATGGACTAAAACATGCAAAACCAGCAGTGTATTTCTGTAACATGAACCAACTGTAACACCTCAGAACTGCTACAAGTCATTCATTTTTTAAATACTTTTTAAATTACAGCTACTACTCTACTAAAAGGTACCAAGCTTTAAAAAGAAAAACAAAAAGTCGGAATAGTCCTTCAGTTAGTGATGTTAAATGAGAAGGACGATATGCAACATTGAATCTGGAGGGAGCTTAATGAGGAAACCGAATGGCTACCATGCCCCATTACTGTGTTAAATCATGTGTTTTTACAGGCTGTTTAACATGTCTGAAATCATACCACAACCAAGTACGATGTTCTTCCATTATTTCAAAGTGAGTAAGAAATTCTTTGTATGTGACAAAAGGGAAAATCTCTCCATCAGCGAGTCTGACAGCAATGTTACAACCAAACAGATACCTCATTTTGTCCTGGGTAGGTTTCTGTGTCATTTAATCTATTATGATCTCACAGAAGAACCACATGAACTAGTAAATGTCTTCATCATTACAAGGGAAAGCTTCCAAGTGTTGCCTCACTGTGACCAAGTCTACAAGCCATTATTGTCAAAGCAGCTGAACACTGAAAATCTAGTCTGTAGGATTAGTTAGCTGTAGGCTCATTGTCAGTCTGACACCTAATGTTGTTGTTGCCCCAACTAAGAGATAGAAACTAACTGCTAGTCACATTCCAGTAAGCGGAAGCAAGTCATATATACATCAGGCTCCAGGAAACTGCTCCATGTTACTGTAACAAACAATAGCCCTGGTGCCTTTTCCTTGTGCAACTGTATTGAACACCTGTTTCATTTGATTGGAACAATGGCAGCCTCTATCAGTTCGTCTCTGAGGTTTTGCACAGGTTTTATCCCAAAGCTCAAATGTGTTCCTTGTTTTCTTTACGCCTTTTGTGGCAAACTTGCTTGGCAGTGGTGGCCTTATAAAAATCCGGACACAAGAGAGACAAAGAGTCCATTTCTGGAGCCAATTTCTGATCTCTGGCAGCATTTTTCTTTTTCTTTATTTCTACTCCCATTGTTTCGTTCTGCTTCTTCCCTGTCTGTCAACACACGGCAAAATCAAGAAGGCCTGATATGTAAACAGCAGAATACGTTTAAAATGTGGTTTATTCCTTTATCATGTCATGAATGTATATATCAAACATTGTTGTACCAAACCACATGCACCACTAACCTTGAATTAGCTTTTCTCTGAATGTATTACCTCATTACCTCTGAGCAACTGGGGAGACAAGGAATTGCGCGCCGTCCTTGTCCTCACAAACAAAGAGGCCATTAACCGTCAGATGACGGGGACGGTGAAGGACGGGCCAACTTATGAGAGAATCGCCGAAGGACTGACCAGCTGCGGCTTCCCTCCCACGTCACTGTTTACGTCACACGCTGAGCTACACGTTTTGTTACTCACGCCCCCCATTGCCCCGAAAAAGGCGCATTCTGTATAAACAAAATTATGTAGGTGGCATTTCCCTGCACTCCCTGATTTTGTTTTTATACTGCCAATGCTGGAAGAAGACTGATTGGGCTTTCCTGCAAATTTGCACAATTCCTGTTTAAAAAGGGCTATTGAGTCATTTATATTTACATACAGAGCAGGTCCTCTTTTACAAAGTCCGCCAAGTTGTTCTACAGTAGCCCAGGATGGACAAACCAAACACTGGCTCTGGATAGGGCTGTTCATGTCTTCACATCGGCCACCGAAGTTCAGCTACATGCTTGACACACAGGAGAAGTTGCAGTTGGTTACAATCTGCAACCTCACCACTAGATGCCACCATATCCGGCACACCATGGCTCAACAATAAGAATTGCCAGGGGCAAGTTAAATGCTAAGTTGGGCAACTCACTTGCCCAATCTGGCAAGTGGTGAAAAAGAATTAAACATGTATTTTTTCAGATGATGTAAGAAGCTAAAGAGTTAGGCATCTTGCTTCCTTCTTATCTCATGTTGCATATGCACAATACCAATCGTGCACTCGCAAAAAAATTAGGCAGCAGGTACAGATGATTTAAATATCCTGGAAACAGGAGTTTAGATGGGTGGCATTAGAGGATGTGGCGAAACTCCACCCATATACAACTATAACTATACAATTTTCTGTACATTTGAGAACAAGGCACTCATGATACTCAACTTCAGCCTTTGTTGTTATTTCATAACCACTAATACATAAACACTTTGTACAGGGTGAAGTAAAAACTGACTTTGGGCAAGAGGATTTCAGACCTTCTTGCCCAACGGAGCAAGAAAAAAAAACCCAAACCTTCACGCTGAACCCTGAATACTAGACCTATAAGGAAGTTTAATAAATGTCAGGGGAAGCTCCAGGAAGCAAAGAAACTGCAGCCATGTGCTTGCCAAATAGGAAGAATGTTTTGCAGGGGAAGTCAACTGGAATCCCTCTCCTGAATCACTAATTATTCACAGTTGTATGTCCTCATACAACCTTTCTTATGAAATCTTTTGAAAATGCACATATAACAGTCTGTATGGTATTTAATGAATTGGCACCGCATGAATGGCATTATCACACCATTTAACATAAAGTTACGTACTTAATGTACCTTAAAATGACTCAACTTTCACTTGGTTTCACACAGTCCCGAACACCACTCTCCTGGGGGAAAGTGCTATGTTTGTTTGACCCATCCACCAGTCTCATCAGTGCATTGGTCACATGATCACAGCCTTCCCAATTACATGGGTTATACATGCATTGTGGTGCATAACTATGTACTTATAAGTATGAACAGTGCATGAGAGCAGCCTCAATTATTTGTGGTGTTCCCTCAGGTTCTATTCTAGGCCCGTTTAGCCTTTTTCCAGGCCTGTGAATAATTGGCCACATTTTAGATTTCTTCAGCAATTCAAATACGTCTGGTGTTGTGCCCACTGACAGCTGTTTCCCCAACACATTATCACCTCAGTCTCATCACATATTGACATGTGGTCATGGATTTTCTACATCCAGATATGCAAGGTACCCTGGGTGCATTGGTTGTTGACACGTTGGGATGCTGTGTCAACTTCAGCCTGTTACCATTTACCATTTATGTACAGTCTCATACACCTCAACACCCTCCCACCCTACTCGGATTTTCGCTGCCTCAACTTTCGTTCTTGTCCCACAGCATTTCCCCCTGACGCCGTCAGCTGCCGTTAAACTATAACAGCGACCAGCAGCGTATAATGCCGTATAATGTATAAGTGAGACTTTGCTACACAGATGACCCAGAGCTATACCTGTCATTTAAAGCCTCTGACAAGTGTAAATTAGCTTCATTACATAACTGCCTATATGACATGAAAAGCTGGAAATACCAAAACTTGCTAAAATTTAACTCTGACAAGTCTGAAGTTCTCATCCTTGGCCCTGAGCACATCTCAAAAAAAGAAAGCCACTCCTCAGCCCCCTCACTCCCAATATGAAGTCAGTCGCAAAACATCTGGGTGTTATTCTGGATTGTAAATTGAGCCTGTAACAACAAATAAAGTTATCAGTCAAGTTTTTATCAGTTGAGGAATATCTCCCAAATTAGATCAGTTCTGTCTTTCAATAACAGAGAGAATTAGACATGCTCTTATATCATTCTAGCACTAGTATAAACAATCCAGCCACAGAGAAGATCCAGATTGTTCAAAATTCAGCAGCTAGACTTTTGACAAAGCAATCTGATTTCAGATTATATACCAATTACAAATATATTGTTGGCTTATTAGAATCTCATCACACAAATGTCACAAGTTGCATTTAATTTGATATAAACTAACATTTAGAATACAAAGTCGAGTATAAAATATGTTTTAACTGAAAAAGGACCAGCACACATCGTATTCCTTACTTGAGCTTCACACCACATGATGAGCAGGGATCAAAACATGCTTTACGAGGTGTTATGGCAGTAAAAACTAATGAACGCACCATTAGGGGTAAAGCCATTTTCTCTATGGCATCAAACCAACAGGTCTAGTTAAACCTATCGCAGCTCCACCTCCACCTCCACCCTAGTGTTGAGCAGTTGATGCTGGAGGCAGATCCGTACACACCTGCCTGAGCCTTTGAAGCAGTAGAGGCACTGCTTCTGGTCCATCTCTGGGGGATGTAATGTGGCTTGTGTAGGGATTTCCACCCTATTACTAAAACACCTCCCAGGGTTTGATATTGTATCCACCTGTGGGGTTTGGATTATTGCAACTCCCCAGCTACTGGCTTTGTGGACTTCCTATCAGCTTACGGTCCTATTCAGGTGGGATTAGTTTTATAGCGGCATGAAGAGCAATGTAATCATTACCAGAGTATGGAGCAGTTCTAGTGCTGTCAAAATCTTCCCCATCACTCAGTACACCCAGGCTAGTAAAAGCCCAGCTTCTTTATCTGGTACAGCTTTCAGTGCGGTGGCTGACGAGACATTGTAATATTCAAATTGGCAATTAACATTAAAATGTAGTTTTAAGAGTTACTTTTCTAATTGTCCCTTCTGCCCATAGGAAATCATCGACACAGTGGGTGAAGAGGATTCCTTTCATCCTCTCTGGGTGTATCATTGTAAGCACTGGTGTCATCCTTCAGCGTTGAGGGAAGCAAGCTGTCAAGACATATTCAAGACTGCTTCATTCTAACAGTGCCCGAGGGTAGAGATGAACTTTTAATAATGGAAGTAAAGACTTGACAGCAAGGTCCTGATTTGGCCACAATACTGAATATGTTTCAACAGACTACACTACTGATGCTAATGCAAAACCAAATTATAATAGACATGAACCAGTTGGTCTGATTTTCTGTATCTGAATTATTGGTGGAAGTGGAGCAAGCTTTTCGCAACATAATCACCACATAAAATGGTTGCGGCTAACATGTTAGCAAACAAGTGCAGGCAGCGTCAGAAATCAACAAAGCAAAGGGCAAAAATGCCCCAGGAAATTTCATGATGCCCCTAAAAGCTTGATCAAGGCGCACAAATTGCCCCCGAAAAGTTTACAAGTTAAGGCCTAAAGACAGGTAAGAATTAATTCAGCTCGCCATCACCAAACAAGTTAAGTATGTTACGTAACATTAATGCCAACACTAGAGACTTTAAAAGATGTGTGGAGTGGCTGAATCACAACTTTGTGTCATTTCTACATTCTTTTATTCGACGAAAATCTCAAGAATCCCTCTAAACAGCCCTCTCCAGTTTGTTTCTAAATGAGCTGAAGGTCTTTGCACTGTTCTTGACTGAAAAAGACAAGCTTTCAACATTTTTTTTAGAGTCATGCATCATTCACTAAGTTTCTCTAAGTGGTTCCTTTGAAAAGGACACAGTGCTGATTCAGAGTCCTTCACCATCCAGGCCGCGGACGAACAACCACCAAAGTGCTATCGTCCCATTAGTGAAAAGGTGTTGCAGGGCATCTTAGCTTTTTATAAGCAGCTGCATTCAGAAGTTGGTCACTGCATGTGAGATCCTCTGGTATGGGTGGAAGACATATCACAAACACCACATGAAAAGGGCCTCCAGTCGGAAATATCTAAGGTCGTAATTACCTTAGAGCAGCCAGACAAACAAACCAAAATAAGTTATCTTTAGAATTCAGACGTAGACGCCACTGAATCTTACCACTTACATATCTGTACAGAAAATATATAATAAAGCTACAGCCAGAGGGAGACACTTTTTACACAAAGTGTAAAAAATGACAAGTTTACAGAAGGTAATGTGCAGAACTATTTCTTGGCCTGGACCTTTTACATCAAAATCAAGATACCGTCTTTCAGTATTGTCTCAATTTTGCCTAAATCTCACCAATTTCATTTCACAGCATTAAGCATGTGTTACCATGTGTTTCAGCTGTGTTAGAAGGATAAGCTAAAGGTTACCCTGTGTGTCACTATGAGATGCTGAAGGGCAATCGCAACCACTATGGCTTAATGGCCACCATTTTCACAAGTTTGGTCCCTTCCCTTCTGCTACATGGCCGAGATGGGGACCATTGAGGGTGAGAAGTGTCCAGCTTTTTGGCTTTCATGAGTACACCATCCTGGGACACCAAAGACTAAGATGTGCTGTGAATAATCTGGCTGTGAGATCTCTCTATGGTAGGTGCAAGACACAAGGTGGACCTATTGACCCTGACCTTGTACATGCTACAGCTTGACCACAAACAGTAAGTCAGACTCAGCTTTTATCCGTGGGAGATTCCAAAGCTTTGGTCAGAGTCGAGCCCTGATGATCCAGCCACATGGTTTAAAGGCCGCCAATAAGACCCCCAGTTCAGGAGCAGAGCGTTATTCTCCACAGCCCTCCGCTAATGTTTTCCATCAGCTACACGGCACACACACAGGCTTACCTGAGCTTCAGGCCCCCTACCTGGCTCCATCTCTCCTCGAGGAGAGAACAAAGGCCCTGTGATCCTCATTACACGCCACGGTGAAGATTGAGCACAGATGTGAGGCCGTTTACGCTCAGCCCAAAACCCTCTTTTACAGGCACATAAATTCATCAGAGTCCATTCGTTTGATGTTAGTAGAGCGCACTATACGTCACGGGATTGACAAAGTATAGGTCTTTGAAGTTTTGCAGTTATAATCCAGGTATTTTAAAAGGTTATTGGATGAAATCATTGCTACCACACCTAGATCATATCTCCTACAAGTCCGTGCAGAGAAAAATGTCCTTGCTGTCCAACACATTTAGCTTGTTTTAATTCATTTTACCAAGTAGGAAATGTTGCATCCTAACACTCATACTTTACGGCTGAAGTTTCCATCAGTGCAACTAAAACGTACCCCACATGTGCAATGGGTGTAATCAACTGTGGAAAATTCATTAGCCCTGAAAATACAGTAGATGTGATAAATGTGTTCAATCAGGGAATCCGGGGCGAGTATTAATCGTTGTGATTATACAGTTCATCGTGTGATTCGCTGGAACAATACACCTTTGTGTGGCTTTACATACGGAAAGTGACTTAATGGCGTAGTGGGGTCTTTCAGGGGTGGTCTGCCTTCATTAGAGCTCCATACAGATTTAGTACGCTCTCGCAAAGTTGTGGGCAGATGATATGGGCCACGGCACCACACTGTGCTCACAGTAGCATAGCATGGAAAAAAGTGTGATAAATGTGTAATAAGACTTTCCCAAGTGGCTGTAGCTGGGGGTTCTTCTTACAGAGCCTGGTATCCCTACTTTTGAATTACCTTATTTGTGCACACAAGTCAGTTTGGGAGAGAATTAGCAGCAGGCTAGCAGCTGTTACCATGTGTGCAGGCATTGTGTTTATTCCCATATAGTCAGTGTTGGGCAAGTTACTCTTAAAATGTAATATATTACGTATTAGTAGCTACCTTCATTTAATAATAACAACTTACTCTACAATAATACGCTCTGTGTAGAGTAATAAGTTACATTACTTTTGCGTTTCTTTCACCAACATCACCTCAGAAGAACTAATGTTTATTTGAAATGGATGAAGGTTAATTTGTTTCACAGGAGCTCCAGTTTATTACAGTTTGGTACGCAGGTTTGGCCGAGTCATGCATTCACATACAGTGGATGGTTTGCACGCGGACAAACAGCCTACAACCGGAAACCAGATTGATTACAATTTCATTCAGTCAATCTAATACAATTTGAAAAGTCATATTAGTCCCTTTTTTCCCAAGGTGGGAGGTGCAAGTGCACAATCTGTGGAGCAAAATAGAGGATGCGTGGATTTTTTTTTCTTCAAGAAAAAACTTGCAGCGTTTGCTTGCACCACCCAGCTGGTGGAAACAACAGCCAGCTACTAAACCGTACCTTACCTACCTTTTCAAATCAACCATGTAACCCTGAAGCTGCGAGTTAATTTATTTAATCCATTAACCATGCATATTCATATTTTCATTATAATTTGTCCTTGACTCTCAACACTTTGTTTTAATGACGTTACATTGTGCGTTGTTTCAGCGGTGCTCGCCTCTTCAGCTCAGGAGCACAAATTAGCGTACTAATTAATGTGCAAACATTTTCCGGGCATGACGCCTGTCAGGCTTGTTTTGGCCTGCGTCTGTGATTTATGGAACATGGCACAAAGCCACATACGCATAGATGTGCGAGAGCGGTGACCCACTTTGGGTAATTTCATGTCGCAGGTGTATCCAGGATGGAGACAGGACTAATCTATTAGCATGTGTTAGGGTTAGGGTTAGCATGTTGAACGCCAGGCACCCGGAACGCAGACACGTGAGGCGCGTCACATTCTCATTTAAAACAATTACAAAAAGGTTCCTCCAGCTGCTGAAAAGTTTTCTGCGTGACCGGGGCCTTAGATTACTTATTCAGTCTCTCTTTCAAACTTGGTCGATGTTTGAGCTGCTTCGGTAGAGACAAACAGTATTTTTTAGGGCATTTACCTGTTTTTTAATTTCCACCATTGCTGATACATAAATACGAGTATTTTCTGCACAGTCATTTGACCCTGGTGTGAATGCCAGTTATAACCTTTCCTATTACACACAAAAGCCAGATGTTAGCAGGTGTTGGTGTTGGTTTTTTGTGCAGTGGGAAAAGGGCTTTAGAGTGGTACATAGAAAAACAATTACCTGGCCGAAGGGTGCTGTCTGGTGCACCGAGATTCAGCCAAGTTTTGGTAAAACCAGATTATTAACCAATGTCTGTATAATGTCCAGCACAGATAAGATCCATATATGAAGCAGGTGTTTAATTCCAAGCTTGCCTATACAGAGATGGATGCAGAGAACAGAAAAATTGAAAGAACTGAAATAAATATGTCTCTAATGACATAAAAATTATATCCAGTCAAACTATCCTGTGAAAATGAAACAACAATAATAAATTAAATAATAATTATTTCACAAATGATAGTTTAATTCCATTTTTTGCTAAATGTCATCTTATTTGACATTTCTTTTATATTGAACACTGTGGGGCCCAAAGTGGAATGCCTGTTTTTGACATTAAAATCAAAGTTCAAGAGTTAAGTATAATAACTCTAGCTAAGGCTTGGGTTAAGGTTGGGTAACTAAAACAACTATATTTATGGCCCGGGCGAGGCTATGGTTATGCTTAGGCAACTAAAACAAGTTTGGCTAAGGTTAGGGAGAGGCTTTGGTTATGGTGAAACAACAAAACCTTTAGGTAGAAATTAAAACTTAAAACACTCACAGTGTGTTCTCGGTAAAAGTCATGAATTAAAGGCCAATGTATCTGCCCATCCACCACCTCCACCACAACACCCATACTGTACTTTCTGTCCTGCTATTTCAGTGCTGGACTGCTTCCTGTGTTTTGACCCAACTCCTACACATTGTCCCTCTATGAGGAAACTTGATTTCTCTCATCATGTGTGAGAATGAATTTGCAGTTTGTGTTTTGGTTAATTCGTTGTTGTTTTTTCATTATAACTGCTATTATTAATATTATTATGCACTGTGGCCAGTTCTGCCTACTTTTCTTCAGCCGTCAGCATGGCTTAAAACAAATCCCTGCCGTATGTCAACTGTGTTCCTGAGCCACTCTCTCTTAATAGTATTGTGAACACTGTGGGAAATCCAACGCTTTCCTCTTGCAGTTGCTTTATTTTGACTTGAATGGAGTCAAATGTGGATAAGTAGTGGTGAGCCCTTTGATTATATTTTCCCACTGGATTATTTTTACTCGAACAACACGGCTCATTGACAGAATTGCAGTCCTTTGCTCTATTTTCTGACTCTTATTTTCTGCTTCTTGGTTGGGCTTGCACGGCAGGCCCGACCAAAGCTCAGGTCCATTTGTAGCCTTCATGGCCGGCAACTTTCCCAACAACCTCCCAAGGTCAGAAAACAAGCTCAGCAGTGTGTCCTCCTTCTTCACAGTGCATCCAAAAACACCTCTTTCAGTTTTCAGCAGCGGACAGGACATTTTGTTGATCATGTAGGCTGTTCTTCATATGTTGTGGTTACCTCGATACTCTTCAGTGACTCAGTGAAATGTTGTGCTTTATATAAATTGTGTATTTATATCAGTGTGTGAGAATTCCCTCCAAATCAGGAAAAGGCAACAGAATAAAGATAATTCTTTTTGCATTTTACCATCATTAAAAGAGGCAGTCTTGTAGACGGCAGAGGTCCGTGCAGCCATTATATACATCCCAACGTGGCACTGCTCTGTTTTGTCCATATCCGTAACCTTTTAGAAAACATGCACAAATACAGACGAAATGAATGCAGAGTGCAGACAGAGGGCACCGTATGTCTCCGTCTCTGTGTCTAACGTTGAGCAAAAATTTGCCCTTAGGTTCTAACCTGACTGAATGTAAGGAAACATCAAGCAGCAACACCCAGAGCTGAAAAATGAAGCCAAGGTGGAAAGGCAGTCCCTCGAATGAGCACTTGTGGCTGGCTCCAGCAGCTAATCTCCATGGTTAAAATACCCAAATTTACAGCAGAAATGAACATGTTAACACCCCGGTACACAAAAAAAAATTGACCTTTTTTGCTGATTTCCCCGTCCATGACAACTGTACTGGGGTGAATTTTTATATGATGAACCAGTTTACATTTTATTCAGGCTTAAAGATAAGCATAATTCAGGGTGTGGTTGCTTTGAGTGAAAGGTGCTACATTCTACGAGTCACATCCATCCTTCGTTCCTCCACAGCTCCACCATCTTGTCCAAATACAGTCACTTCTGGCACCAAAAAACCATTGTGATGGCCGAAATGTTGAACTTGAGGCTTCAAAATGAGAGTCCACAAACCAATGGGGGACAGCACAGCGAGTCAGTCCTCATACGCATGTTAAAACTTTACAGCAGAAATGTTTACAGCCTGGTACCAAAACAAAGAAAAAAAAAAGGTTTTGGTCTCTAAAGTTAATTTCAACAAACCATAGTGAGTATAGCTGTAGCTGTCGCTATATCAGTGTTTTTTCAGTTGATATAAATTAATTGTAATGTTTTGTTTGGAGTTTGATTGTATTAAAAGACCCTTTAAAGGAGTCTGATATTCCGTTTCTCCATTAAGTACATTGTGTTTTAATAGTTTTAAGCCCGTTATTTGCTCGCAAAAATGAGCATTATTATTGGTATTATCACAGTTAACCATAGCTGCAAATGCATTGTGCTAAGCTAGCAGCTAGCCTAAGGGGTATCTTCACCCTCTCGTACAAATATGGTCACACGGTTCTCACTTCCTACCTATCCTCTATAAATCCTACCCTATAAATATAATCCTCCTTCGTCTATTCACACACACACACACACACACACACACACACACTGAGCACAAAAAAGAATAAAATGTACATAACGTACACCGTTAACACTATTTTGGCTGGGTGCACGGATCGCTGCACATATGAGTATATTTTTCCATGGATATGTGCCACATGATTTATTTGTGTAAAAAAATGCTGTATGAACATCTTGCCACCTCCTGCATTGTCACTGTGTGAAGATGTATAAATCACACTCTTGCATGTTAGTTGCATATGAACATTATCTGTGCAAGACATTCCTCAGTTCATGTGGTGGCCAGTGATTGGCAGTTGCCCTTTCTCCCAGCATGTCAGCAGTTAAAGCAGCACCATTGCTATTAAATCAGTAACATCAGTATTAAAACATCACATTCTGTTAAGGCCTGAGAATTACGGCTGCCTCACTTAGAAACATAAATAGTGGTCGTAATATAAGTACTGATGTTTTACTATAAACATATATTATTTTCAGCTTCAGAGCTTCAGCGGGTTTTTTTTCATGGTTCTGGGAATCCGTACAAGCAATCTCTCCCATCTCGCCTGCAACGCAAAATCAATTATTTGCTGCACAAGTCAAGCGGATGCATGTGATTTCTCACAAAGCACCTTTTCACCTGCACCTCTCCATTTATTCAGCAGGGTGTCACGCTGGCGGACCCCACACAGCGTTAGAAGCTGAAGTGAACAGTTTGTGGCGAGGAGGGTGAGGCAGTGCCAGCCCACACTGTAAAAACTGCCCACAGTTTATGCTAATTGTACCACAAAAAACCTGACATGGTGATTCTGTCGCAGTGTATGGGAGGAGGCAGGGATGTGAAAGCTGAGGACGAAGGAAAGTAAGGTCATCCAGTAGCGTTTTGACCTGAAATCAAAATTGAGAAAGCAGTTTTTTTCCCTTCACATTTATCCCTCAGCAGTCGTAGGTTCTTCAACAGAAACTCTTTCCAGCTCCGATCCAGTCAACACGTGGCCTCCAGGTGCTCCATCATAATTTCCATCTGCCAGCTGTCAGACAGCCTCTGAATATCAACCAGTGCAGAAAAAAAATTGACAGCGAGTCCAAACACTTATCTGTTTTCTGATTCACAGATTAAAGAAACAAAAGTCTGTGTGTCATGGGATTAAGGAAACAGTGTCTTTTTGAACTGAAAGCGCTAATATTAACGGCGCATCTCAAAGCAGTTGAAGCTCTCCAGCATCTGTCTTGATGCTCTGGACATGTGACAAATCAACTATTTCCTTCTGAGGAAGACAGAGCTGACTGGAGGAATTTCAGAATTGGACTGAACCTGTCTAAATCACAACACACCATAATAAACACGTACAGTGGAATATAAAAAACAGAACTTGCGGAAGCATCTGCTAGAGGTGTTGACAAAAAGACCCACTAATCAGTGCTTTTATGCTCGGTTGAAATGATCATAGTTTAAACACCTGACCAAACAGGAGGTGCAACTGGCTCTGCTAACACAGAGCAGACATGAAGTGTCTGGCTACTGAATGGATAACACTCGCTGACAGGAAGGAGCCTGCTAACACCAGCTACCTCAGAACCAGTGAGGCACCTGGAGACCTTTGGTCCCATCTCTTTAGCTTTTTCCTTATTGTGCCCCATCAAAGACATGATTTTCATTATGACTCTCTAAACTCTTCTTTCAATTAGTCTTTTCTGATGGAAATGGAAAAACATAATAGATAGAAATCTGGCAGGTCAGTCTGACAGGTCACATTTTCCTATCCTATCCATTGTACTGCTTTCCACTGCCTTTCCAGCAGTACTTCAATGCTGACAACAAACCACACTGTAAAACATTTTTGCCAACTTGATTGCCTCTTTTATCATCATAATGGCAAGATGTCCTTTGGAATATATCGTTTTTGTATATTTAGCCAAATCAGAACACACAATTAAGGCAAGGAAACCCTGGGGTCACAAAGGGGCAGTGTACACTTGTTACATATCGAAAAAGCCAACAGTGACCTGAGGCGTGAGAGAAGAATGAGAGTCTAAAGTGTCAGTCTTGTGGTTTGTGCACCAAAACAAAAGTAAATGTCCTCCAGAAAACAAAGCAAATTAGTTGCATATGATTGTAATTTGTACTGTAGGAGACCGTGTTGGGCCTCCACACAGAAATACGCTGAGTCCGTTCCCACATGGCACAATCAACATGGATGGATCAAGCATTTTCACCATGGGTGGCAGCACAAGTAGACAACAACAGCAACTTGGAAAATGAAGACACCACAGAAGAAGATTCTGAGTTATCCCACACTTAGACGGATTTTTCCATTCCATTTTGTTCTTTCTTCTTTTACAGTTTTGCGTCATGGTGGCAGCAGGCAGCCCAGACGTCTTGCCCCCCTGGCACTTCTTCCAGCACTTCCTGGGGAATCCTGAGGCCAGATGGGATGTAAAACTTGGGTTTGAGGGATGTGCTTGTGAATGTGCCCAAACTACCTCCTCGAGGAGGCATCCAGTTGGCAACCTAATCAAATTCTTTAACCACCTCATCTGGATACTTTCCACACAAAGGAGCAGCACTCCAAGCTTCACCTTCATCCTAACAGTAAGCCTTGGCACCCTGTGAAGGAAATTCATTTGAAGCTGCTTGTATCCACAGTCTCATTTTTTTGGTCACTACCCAAACCTGCAAACCATAGGCTGGAACATAAATCTCTTTTTTTTTTTTTTTTTGGTCATACAGCCATGGCCTACTTGGAGGATTTAATATTATCATATAACTTTATAGTAGCCACATTGCTCTCATATCTCATTTAAGAGTTTGAGTCTCTGAAAGAACAAAAAGACAGCTCCGTTTTTAAGCCTTGAGTATGGTGGTTTGGCTGTCGCCATTTTGGATTTTTGGAGCCAGAGGTGGGAGCCAGTTCTGTTCACTTTATATCTGCTTCCCTTAGGTAACATTATTAGAAATCAGTCTGTAAACTGCTATTGTTATGCAGATGATATACAATTCTATCTATCCATCAAGCCAGAAGAAACGAATCAGTTAATTAAACGTCAGACATGTCCTAAAGACATAAAAACCTAGAGTTCCAAAATCCTTGTGTTAAATTCAGACAAAACTTAGTTAAGTTAAGTTAAGTTAAGTTATTGTTCTGGCCCCCAAACAACTCAGAAACAATATATCTATCTTAAGATATAGTTTCTCTAGATGGTATTGCTCTGGCCTCTAGCACAACTGTAAAAAAAAAAAAAAAAAAAAATTAAAAAAAACTCAGAGTAATATTTGATCAAGATTTGTCTTTTAACTCTCATATAAAACAAATTTCAAGGACTGTGTTCTTTCATTTGTGCAGTATTGCAAAAGTTAGGCATATCCTGTCTCCAAAAGATGCAGAAAAATTGGTCCACTCGTTTGTTAGCATAAAACTAATTAGCACAAAATGTACTTACTGGAATAACTGAATATCCAACCCTGACCAAAACCTTAGAGTTAATCTTCATGAGCTCAAAACATAAATTTGGGATTACATCATGATTACAAAATCAACACTGTTGCCATGGTAGCAACTTGTCAATGGACCACACCCACCTGTCACTCAAAGTACTCTTAAATATGCATAACTTTAGACTGTAATAGTATTTAAACCAGCCCCCAGGAAGTGTGCCATGCTTTCAAGACAATTTCCATAGTGGCCAAACAGTGGAATTACAACTCCCGAGTCCCTCACATGTTGCCATTAGGCCCAAAAAGACTTTTTCACATTGACTTACACTGGGAAAGAGAATCAGTGGATACATTTTTTTGAGTGTCATAACCACTGTAAAGAGACTTGTTTCACCATCGGGATTTGATCCTTCAGTCCGATAACATTTGGAAAGTCTAGAAGAACCACAGACTAGATCATTTTGTCCCCATTCAAGTTAGCGTGGCACTTTACTGGCTCAGCTGGTGGAAGTAGCGCACTTCAATGATGTATCCAGGTCTTTTAATACATCCATGATTTAAGGAGTTGCGTTGTAAAAAAAAAAAAAAATCCACTCCCCCTTCCTTACAGTTGCCATGAAGAGGCAGATTAGCTGAAGAGACCAGAACTGTTTTATGATTATTTCTGCTGTAAAGTTTGACGTTTTAACATTGAGGTCTATGGGAACTGAGATGTCCCAGTGTACGAACACATCCTGGAGAACACTTCTACCTCACTGCAGCAAGGTGAGAAGTTCAACCACTGGAGGTCAGAAAAACTGGATTTTTAGATGATCTTAATTTGCTCCTCAAGCAACTTTTATTCCCTCAAAGAACCTATTCTGGTGAACGCATCACATATATACGTAAAATTTAAGTATAAAGTAAAACACTGATTATAGACTTTCAACAGTCAGCCCTTAAAAACCATGTCAGTTGAACTTTAGCTGAAGCCAGTAATGATGAAGTGATTAAGTTCTGGAAATGTTCCCATTCCTGCCCTTGATCTTGACTTTGGATGCTGCAGGAGGCCTACGCTTCTACATGAGGGTTGGTCCTGGCGTCTGATGACATGTTATCGGTGCCAAGAAGTGAATGCATAGTAAAGGGTGATGAAAATTTTTTAACCTGAGGCCTAAGGCGCACACAAAGACCCCACTCATTAAGCAGAGAGGGAGGATCTCCTTGGCAACTGTGCTGTGTTTTCATGACACAGCCATACACAGCAGACAAGGGGGAGATCGGCGATGTTGAGCGGCGGTTCTCCATAAACATTTATTTGTTCTTCCGAGGAACTCATTAAACATGGCAGACTCTTTTGGCCCAGGGCAACCTAATTTGTCTTGACATTCCTGAGAGCACATGGCGAGAGGGGAGCCCCGCTTCCCTCGTAAGCTGCGCACATGTAAGACAGACAGGTAAACTACCAGTTAGACAGCTGGGAAAAAAAACTTGTTAAGATATTATACTGCTGATGTGCAGTGTTTCATACGGTTTGGGCAAGAGTTTCCAGAATTCTAAAAGCTTTAGTCACGGGCTGTTTAGACAAACAAAGCATAATACATGACATCATATGAGGTCAATGTTTTAAGCTGTAAACACAGGGATACATCATGGAGGCCTAAACTGTGTGTTTGTTTTAATGAGGGATTATGAGCCATTGACCAATATGAGGATGATTACAAAAACAGCAGAGCCTCTCTAATGGTTAAAACACGTGTTCACCAGTGTCACATGTCACGTTTCATATTAATGACTACATTTTTTAAACTTCTTGCCAGAGTCAGACACAGACTTTATCAGAGGTCAAAGGTCAGTTAATTAGTGTCAGAAAAAAGCACATTAAATCGGCAGCACTGTACATGCTAGTGTTAGCCAGGAGGCAAATTTTCAAATGTCGTCCCTTGGCCATTAGAAAAATAGACAGCGGCCATTTAAAGTGGCATTAAATAATTTCTGGGCCACATGGAAGGCAGCAGAACAAGCTTCAATCATAACATCTGGTGGACTATCATCATAAAGTTGTTCCAGCTAGATGTTGTCATCCACTTACCTTTGTGAATATCTGACAAATATGCAAAGCTCTCTATTTACTGGTCCATCTACATCCCAACGCTCACCTATGGTCATGAGCTTTGGGTGGTGACCGAGAGAATGAGGTTGTGGATGCAAGCAGCCAAACAGGCTCAGCCTTAGAGATAGGGTGAGGAGCTCGGACATCCGGAGGGAGCTCGGAGTAGAGCAGCTGCTCCTTCACGTCGAAAGGAGTCAGTTGAGGTGATTCGGGCATCTGATCAGGATGTCTCCTGGCACCTCCTGTTGGAGGTGTTCTGGGCATGTCCCACTGGTAGGAGGCCCCAGGGATGACCCAGAACACGCTGGAGGGATTACATATCTCATGGGAATGCCTCGGGGTCGGGGCTTTCATTTCACAGATAAGAAACAATAAATTGTCAAGACTCCACAAAATAGCATTTTAAGTCTTGTGTGTGATTTATCCTTTGTGGATTCATACCTCAGGATTTATCCTGGCTTCATATGAGCTGAGGAAATCTCTACTCATCACTAAGCTATTTTACACAATGCAAAATGCCATCGGCTTGTGCTAATAACGTTAGCATGATGTGTTTGTGGGGAAAATGCATTCAGCAAAGGACAAATGTTTTGTCTGTGCGAGATATAGTGAAGCAGATTTGTGTACTTGTGTTTGAAATGATCGCTATTAAGCCATGTTTAATGTGTGTTTAATGTGTGTTTTGGAGGTGTAACTGCAGAGTGACACAGACTGGTAAGTGCAGCTTTAAAGCTATGCCACAAAAATATTCTCACTCAACATTATTCCAGATCACTGCGCACATGCGAGATACAACTCAAGGAAGACTGATGTGGAAGACTGGAGAGCTTCTGGTCGTAGTCTGTGCAGCAGAAATGGAGAAAATTGGAGATAAAGCTTTTGTGATATCAAAGAGAGAAATTTCGGGGCATTTAAGAACAATGATAGTATTTTAAAAAGCAAGAAGTAAACTGCTTCACTGACAAAGCAACAATGTGACTTAGCATTACAAACACAGTGTTGCTTCAAGCAGTAACGTTACACTGATAATGGCAACACCTCTTTAGGCTACCTCTGTGATGCTGATGATTGGGACAACATGTGTTTACCCCTACAGCAGAAGCATTTTATTCTCAGGTTGTGAATAGCACACACAGCCCTGAAACACAATTATATAATTTTTTTTTAATCAACAGTCAACCCGCCAGGAAACCTGAAGGACAGGCGGGTTGTTTAACCCTGCCATGCCTCATTCTTTCTGTGGAGTCAAAATGCAAATCGAGAAAAAAAGCAATGACATACATGAGTAGGTCACCGTCTTTACACGCAGCCACACAATGAGTGACATAATGACATGAACCATACAATATGCACTGAGCAATTACAGGGTGTGTGCTATAATCAAAGCATTAAGAACATTCAGCACTTTACATTGACATATGTTCAACTTTACCTGAAGCGTCATGTACTACTAATACTAGCACGTGAATAGGTCATGAAACATTGGCTGGTTTCATCTCTTTCAATCTGGGGGGGGGGGGGGGGGGGGGGGGGGGGGGGGTGTTGCTGTTTTTATTATGAATATAAAATATTGATTAACTAATAAATTATGACGTATCATAAAAGGTTAAGTTACTCAGCAGTAAAATAATAAAGATGAGCTGAGCTCCATCTTTACCAGCTGCAATATTAAAGTGATGTATCACTCAATATGATCCAATTATATAAAATATATTCTGAAATTGGAACAGTAATGTAAATTAATGAATGAAAATAAGCAACAGTGTGCTGACGGCTTTCCTCCTCAACAGCTCAAAGCCTTTTTATAATCATGATCTCAAAACATTCGTTCACGAATTGTTTTACAAGACGCAGCTTCTTCTTAATGATGTTAGCTAAGTGGTCTGCAGCATGTGTGTCAGTGAAGGGTGGCAACATCAAGGGTGTTGCATCAATATACTGCGTGTCTAGAAAAACTGTCAGTGGATAAAACTCTCATATTTACAAGAGGTGGGGTAATGTAGAATCTTAGAATTTCAAATATTGTAAAAAATACATTTATTTCAAATTTAAAAAAAAAAATCAAATCAGTCCTTTGATATTTAGATTTTCACTAATAATGATGTCTCCCACCACTGAAGTCTGGAGGCCACACACAACAAATAAGAACGAAGCAGGTCTTGGGAGGAGGTCAATAAATTTGGCTCATGATACAGATCACGAAGAGGTGAGCCTTAAAGAAAAGTTTCCCTGTATATTCATTGTCTTGTGTGGCGATCAGCAGTGATGTGGTGGTTCACTTTCACACTGTGATCTGTAGCCTATAGTTCGTCTTTAGCTTCTAACTATCTTTGTCTTTTGAACCTGTTGTTGCTGCTGAGTCAGTTTGACATCCTGGATATATCCTTCAAACACAGACTGTAGACCCCTCTGTCTGCTTCTCTCTGGAATCACTCTTTCATTTCTCCAAAAATATGATAATATTTCTTCAGGGAGTGCAGTTAGTTACAGTGTGGGCTCCATCACAAAGGGGCGGGGCTTAGCAAAGGCAGCGTTAGAATCAGACTGAGAATCTGATGACAGCCTCAACAATGGATTGCATTTTATTATTTATAATTTTGCATTAAAGCTGTAGTGGGTTACTTTTGTTTAAAAAAAAAGGTTTGTCATATTTGCTGAAACTGTCACTTTATTCCCACTGCACTAAATAAGACAGATAATCTGTGAAAACAATCATAATCTTCTACACTCTCTGTTGCCCTGTTGCGCTCCTATAGCCTTACCACATGTGAACGAAAACTACCAATCAGAGCCGAGGAATCTCTAACGCAGCTGTCAATCACTGCTCATGAACTATGGTCAAACTGTCAAATATGAATCAAGATTCTGTTAAATGGGAAATTTGGCTGGACTGTCGGATGGTGCTTTGTACTTTGGTGGACTATTTCCAACACGGCGGCCAGGTTGCAGATGTTCTCATTTTCCAGCTAAACAGTACACTAACATATGGTTCTTAAAACATCCAAGGTGAGACATAGGCAATGCAGTAACAGAATCTTGATTCATGAGATGTGATCGAGATGATTGCATAGCCGCATTAGAGACTCCTCGGCTCTGATTGGTTGTTTTCGGTGCACCGAAAGCATATAGTGACAGCTTTAACAAATAGTTATTTTCATAAAAGTTTACAACTGTAGCTGTAATGTGTTTTTTTATCGTTTATTATCGTTGTATTTCTTGTTTTTATTATTATAGACATAAAACAACACACACAGTTCTCATGAAGAAGATTAGTTAGGTGTTTTTTTCTCATTTATATTCTTATTTTTTCCACTGTTTTGAAGGGGAGAAGTGATTTCAAACACTTTATTTTTCAGGTGCTTTTACAATAACAAGAAACTGCTCTACACTACAACTGAATTCTGTAACTTACTTATTAAAGTCATTAAAAAGGAGAGGAGACAAGGAGAAGTGAAGTACGTGAGGCTGAGCTGGAGAGGGAAAGGAAAGTGCTAAAAATGCCTGCAACTCAATTTGTACACAGTAGTTACAACATTGGATTATCTGACTGCAGCGCCGTGTTTATACTGTAGGCCATCACTGTCATCTAGTGGTCGACTGCAGCACCTCAGTGGCATAAAAACAAACTGAGCCTCTTTATTTCACTGAACTTTATTTTCCTTTTCCATCATCTGAAATAACCTCACAGTTTGTACAAATACAATGTTTTCCTCCTCAGAAGAGCGTAACTTGCAGTCACTCTAATCGACATCCAGAAGGTGTTGGGATGACTTTTGACACGGTGAATACTGAACAGGAAGTGATGATGCTCTACTCAGTGTTAACACGCTTTAGGTGGGCTACAGACAGTGTGTGTGTGTGTGTGTGTGTGTGTGTGTGTGTGTGTGTGTGTGTGTGTGTGTGTGTGTGTGTGTGTGTGTGTGTGTGTGTGTGTGCGCATGCCTACGTTTTAGTGCATGGATTGTTTGGATCGTTGCATTTCGGTGCAGCTATTGCCATCAGGTTACAATGTGGATAAACATGATATATGTCACATGGAACTTGCATATTGGACACCTTACCCCTACAGATTTCCACCTGAGAACAAATCAACACACTCAGTGTTCATGTAGATCTTCCTAGATTTGTCAAAGTGCACAAAGTAAAACTGTTTGAAGGAGGAGAGCACAGGTATTGCTGCTGCAGGTACAAAGTTAGTGAGCAGAAAGTGGAAGCTTTAAATCGCTGTGTGATATTAATGACAGCACAAGCAGGAGGCAGTGCAGCACGGGTGATGAGCGGCGCTGCTTAAGCTCAGGAACACAACTACAGTATGTTCAGGAGTCCAAATCACAGCTGTCCTACAAGAGTGGTACAGGATCTCTCAGATGTATAAAGTGATGTTTGAATGGATGTGAATAAACAAAAAAATAGGTCTTTAGTCAAAATCATGCAGTTGCATTCACTGCCATTTATACAGCACGAAAATCTGAACAACAGTACACACTGATACAACTGATACACACTGTGCTGTTTGTGCAAAGTTAAAGGGAAAATCCATCAAAAGAGAACTCACATGTGCAGTTTTGAAATACTGGATGGTAAAGAAAACAAAGGAAGCTGTGACATCACATGAGCATTTTCAGGGTTGGCTTGATGGACTCGTATACATTTGTTTGAGCTATTACCGATACTGGACAAAGGAAAACGTGAATGCAGAGGCTACACTGACCTACAAAGGCAGACAGCATACACTACAGAAGTATATAGGAGTGTTTCATACGGATTAAATGTAAAGACTAATATACAGCTTTAATTTGAAGGAGTGCATTGATTGTAAGGAAGAAAACATTTACTGGGAACGAGCCTAACGAACTTATTGTCCCATAGAGCCAATTTTCATTCCGATATCTTGAGGTGAGAGTTCAAGGGACTCCTTTGAAAATGGTCATGCCAGTTGTTCCCTCGCCAAACTTAAGCTTAAATTTGGAGCATTAGATAGCCCCTTTTCCAACAAGCTATGCCAACATGGTTGGTAGCAATGGATGCTTAGGTTGTCTAGTTTCACAAGATAGTAATATCAGCCTCCAATTAATTTTGCCCGGGGGTGGTTCCCCTTGAACCCCCTTGGGCGCACCACTGCCGATATATCCCCTTAAATCCTACACACTGGACCTTTAGGCTAGTTAGTTATAGTTTATAGTTTAACTGTATGTGAAGGTGGATGTCAAAAAGTAGGACTCCAGTCCCAGCTCAGATTCTACCCAATAGCTTATGTAATTACATTTTTGCTTTGGAGGGCACTGTGGCCCTCACAGTTACTGGATCTCTTACTGGAGCTTGTTAGACAGTGCTCACCACCAGGCGCCAGATTAACCTGCTAAAGAGGCCCAGCTGCATGAGCTTTAATTTGTCACCCATCTGTACATCCAAAGCAGCTTGATTTGAACACAGAGCTTTTAGCTATGAATGGCAAAATGTCCTCATAGCCTAAAAAACACTCCACGACTGCTGTCAGAGTCCCGTGACCGCCAACATGTCTCAAGATGACATCACCAGTACAAACTGTCTCTCTGCTGTTCATCTTAAGGGGAAATTGGCTCAAATTCACACTAGAGCCAGAGCTGCATGATGTTATAGAAATAACATATGTGAATTCTATGTTTGGGATGGACTTTCCCTTTAAGACCATACGAAGCTGTTCAAGCTTCCAGACTTCGTCCACCTGATACATCAAAGCCACTATTTCACAATATCCGATGGATCTGACATGCTGGTAAAATCATGTTTTACATGAGAATCATCAGAAAGGCATACGGCGCTGTCAGCACATCAGGTTCTCTATCTGACAAATAACATCTCTTCATGTGCTTTTCATTCTACAACAAAGGCTGCGTCCTTTACAGTGAGGATGCACCACATCTGCTCTAGTGTTCCTATTTCCACCACAAACTGAACAAATACACATCTTTGTGATTGTCGTCCTCACACACACACCGAGCTTCCAGACAACCGACAAATAATAAAGATTTTGAAGTCATACCACTTGTATCTGACTGTGTTACAGCATGCAAGCTTCAAACAATGTGTGTTTTCACTTGAGAAAGCTGTCATTTCAGTCAGCGCAAAGGGGTGAAGCTGGCACTTTTGTGGCCCCTGGCTTTGGAGCTGGGGCCAGCGTCCGGAGAGGTAGGGGAAAGAGGGACATCAAAGGAAGGGTTGGTAATATGCAAAGCCACTCGTTTGCTTTTCTTTGATCGAGTCTTGGTATGACGTGGTGGAGAGGTATCGCCTTGGGAGCTAGCCGTGTGGCGCGCCCCGCAGCTTGTGGAGAGCTCCGGTGAGGGGTCAGGGTTCACCACGGGGCTGCTGTCTGGGCAGGTATGAGCTGTCTGGGGTTTCCCCTGAGGACACGAGGTGGACAGGATCGGAGGGAGGGTGGCTGACTCCAGCAGACCTTTAGTTCCTTGTGTGCACTGGGGAGGCACGAGAGAGAGAAGAGAGACGAGACGTGATGAGATGAGCCGGTGAAGTTAGCAGGGTGAACAGCAGGGTGTTATAACACTTGAGTGAACGCAGCAACAGCTGTGCAAGATGAATCACAGGCAGGCTAGGAGTGCAAGCAGGCCACATGAGGGGTCGGAAGCAGGAGACTGCAAATGTTTCATGCCAGAGATCTGCATGGGGATGCACATTAGACCTAGGGAATCATATTTGCTAGGTGTTTGACTCAAAGAACATCTGAAAAACGAGTCATTGCAATCAGTTGAAAGTTTAAGCCTTGATTTAATAGAGCTGAGAGTTGTAATCTTGTCTCTTTCTAGCTTTGTTTGGACCTGTCATTGCTTAATGCTCCACTATGTTCACTAACTAGTCACCAACTTTGTTTTAGTGCCAGTCAGCTCTGGGTAGATAATGTACACAGCGGGTTTATCAGAGCTTTTTGACAGAAGACAACTGCCTGCTGTGAGTTGATGTGATGGCAGTAAGGATGTGGTCCATAAATCCAAAACAATCAACTAAAAGAGATTCCAATGCTGCATAGCGCTGAGGGGACCTGCAGAGTTGGTGATAATTCTCTACAGGTTTGTCACTATGAGCCTCGCAACGTTTTTTGTTTCATTGTTAACATAAAAATCATGATTACTGCCGCTTTAAACACCTACGTTTAAAATGTCCTCAGCCTTGAAGCCACAATAGACTCAGAGTGTGAATAATGGATTAACTTCGAGAGCAAAAAGCCTTGGGGGCATTTCTTATTCAAATTTAAAACATTAACTGTTAATCAAGGTTCACTATGCCCCGTGTAAAAAGCTCTGTAACACCTCACTTTAGAAGACAAAGAAGCTTTGATTCCAGGTCAGTCCAGGCGGGCTGTCAGCATGTCCCCAAAGATAAGGACACATTTCATCAGCACTTTCTAATTTATGCTTCCCCATATTACCTTATAAAGTGCTGCTTAAAATATAATGGTTTATTCCTCGCAGTTCAGTTCATCATCTTAGAGAAACAGTTCACCACAAAATCAAAAATGCACATTTTAATCTTATGTTGCGTTCACACCAGGCGCAAATAAAACAATTTGCATTACATGTAGTTGACGTAGAGAAATTAGCGAATGGGCACGACGTGAAGCGGCACAAATGAACCAAGTAGCGTGATTTCACATCATGCGCTTATTCGCACGACTTTGAAAAATCTAAACTTAACCAACTGATTCGCGCCAGTGACAAAGTTCATTCATTGATTCAGCAATTTCACGCCTATGAAGTGAGTCAAAACAAAATATTCAACACAAATGCAACACTAAAATTCCCATTACGTTTGGAGTGACAACATTATCTGTAGTGCTATTTATCGGTTTAGACTGTGAGTCGACGTCATGGCGCTCAAAAGCTCAGCAGTACATGCACGCTTCTGTTAGTGTTGTGTCGTTCATGAACGAATCTGAACGATTCTGTTGAGTGAACGTACTGAACTGAATCACTTCTGGAACTGATTTGTTCATTTCTCAGTTCAGTTGAGTTTAGCAGCGAGCGTGCAGGCCGGGAGTGGAACTGCCGATTCAGTCCGTGCGAACGATGAATTACTCGCAAGTCACCAGGCAGCCAGGGTGCAGCGAGGGACTGCCTACCGCGTAACAAATCACTCAGTGAACGAATCACTTGGTGAACAATGTAACCCTGATCCCTGAGTGATTCAAATCATTTCTTCTCAGCGATACACTTTCATAGGGACCGTTTTCCCCAAGCTAAAGGCTAATGTAGCCAGGAGTCAGAAAGAGACCGACTACGCAGTACAGTCAGGGCTCCTCCCGCCAAGCACTGAACAAATCTTTTGAACAAATCTTTTTAATGAACTGATTCTAGTGATTCAGTAACATCTAAATAACAGTTTTGCCCATCACTTGCTTCTGTCACCTACAGTTGGCGAGTGTAGTTTGGTCTAAAGAAAATAGTTCCTTGATGAAACTACTCACAAGAAGATCTGTGGATTATCTTCAGCAACCAGGTCATGATTTCTGCAAAGAGACATTGCTGTTGAGTTTTTAAATGTTTTTGGCACTTTGAGCTGAACGCCATTGAGTTCCATTATATTTTAGAGAAGGCAGACATCTCTACAGCCGATACCTCCAACACTCAGCAAATCAAAGCAAAATAATCTAGACTGATAAATGGCACTGCAAGTAAGACGATATATATAACCATCCCTTCAATAAAATACTAGTCAGGAGCGTCCTCTGAGTTAAAATATCCTTTTCATGTCCAACTGGAAAAAACTTAAGTGCCGTGCACCTTTGAGGATTTTTATTTCCTGGCAGTTCTGTGGCATGAAAAAGGTCAAAATAGATACTGCTGACACTATAGTGGCTCAAGTCGTACCTATGCATTGTGAATACATTTTACATACAGTACACCGTCTTGTGTTAAATTATGCACTCTGAATTGCATTCGTCATGGCATCGTATTACTAAAGCCATGCAGGAGTTCAGCAGCCAGCCGAAGAGCACATGCAGACAGCAGTGGGCTTGAATTCTGCGCTTGTTTTCCCTTCTCTAAACGGGCTTACCAAGCTCAAGCTTCACTTTTTTCCTGCACTAACTGTGGCTAATCAGCCAGTGCAGACCAGAGCAAAGTCCAGACATTTCTCCTCCTTGTGTTGGTGGCGGGACACAGGCACAGAGACAGACCACACAGAACACCAGGTTAGGACTGGATGAAGAGACACACGGGGAGCATACCGAGCATACCGTTTGCTGCGAGCTTTCCTTCCCTTGGGAAATACTCTTATACTCCAGTATGGAAATTGGGAGGGTGGACAAACGATACAATGAAAAATGAGAACACACAGATGATGAATTGCATGAACAAAAATGCATGTTTTATTATATTCACATTTAAAAATAGATGTAAAAAAACAGGATGAATAAATCAAAACATAAAGGCATGGAGGTAAACAATGTTGATGGGTTTGATGTGTCACAATTTGGCACTCTGACCTTTTATATGCAAACAAATATGACTGTAAATATGAGACGGGAGAAAGTGAACCAACACAGAATAAAACAACAACAAAGTGTTGGCGCAGAAAAAGCTTCCTCACAGCTTCGCCGGTCTATCAACTGAATTCAAAGGACTATTTTTAAACACTTATCAAACCCCATAACAAAATTCATTTCAGACTAGTTTGCTCCATACACAAATAAAAAAGGTTCACTTTGAGTCGATTCACTTGGTACAGTACAGATACTATTCATAGTACATGTGTTGTACCTTGTTCCTCTCCTTCAGCGAACAGAAGTTATAGTCATAACATTTTGTTTTATGGCTGTCCTGTTATTTTGGTGTAAACATAAAAGAGCTGTTTGTCTTCCAAAATGCCAAACAGCAGCTGCTCTGCCGCTCGATATGAGAGTACTGTGGTTCAGACTGCAACTCTATCTGAACCACTTCTTGTAAACAAAAGCTGCTGTATAACTTTCCAGGCTTCTTTTATAATGCTCGCTGTCAGAGAGAACAAGAAAGAAAGACGCTCTGGAAACAGCTCCTGCTCTCCTCGACCCTCAGTCAACATACTGCATGTGACAAACACTGAGGTGTAGGTTGTGATAAAAATAACAAACATATAGTAAACGGTATCCCTGTTGCTTATTTTAAAGCAACAAAGAATTCCATAAGGTTGACTTGTTCATTACCATGACATAAACATAACTGAGCTGTGCAGATGTGCATGAACCGCCCGCAGCAGGTGTCTACACTCATCAGACTAACAAAGCCAACAGCCAACCACACAATACTAATAGTATAGCTTTGTTTAAAACAAGCTTATAGGCTTTTTTTGCCCCCCTGTGAGATGAAAGAATTGATACCACTCTCATTTCTGCACCTTAATAAAGCTGTAGCCAGCAGCCAGTTAGCTTAGCCTACCATAAAGACTTGCGATAGGGAGCTATCCCGGCTCTGTCCGAAAGGAAAATGAAATCACAGGCAATAAAATGCACTCAAGCTCAATTCAGCACACTCAGAGGTTTTGCTGCTACAGCCTTACTTTGTCGAGTAAGACCAGGAGCCTGTGGAGGCTAATGTTAGCAGATCCTAAGGGATATTGCTGCAGTGTGTGTGAGTGTGCTGACTTTCTGCCTTCTCTATTTAAGCGACTGTTACACTGCTTTACTATTACAGCATATTAAAGCCATGCTCTCACTGGATGTGGAAGCACCCTGATATGTCACACGAGCAGTCACCCTAACTGTTCACACCAGACGCACATGTCTCTGCGCTGGTCAGAAACTATTCTGCTGCTCTGCTTTTTTCTAATCACACGTAGAGCTCTGTCTGCTCATGTGTGTGAATGTGTGTGTGTCTGCTCGTCTTTCTTGCTCTCTGATAAGAGGCAATTTACAAATGTGTGGAATTAGTAAGCATGGGAGACATATTCTCCAATTTATTATATCCTTGATATTGTTCATAAAAGATTGTCAGTGTTTTCTTTGCAGATTTGCTCGTGCTCACATTAAAAGTACACCAAGTGTCATAACTATTGCTGCAGATTGCAAGCAGGTCCCAGAGCTCAACACTGTGGCCAATGTGAACAGCCTAATTGGTAAACATGGGTCCCAAAAGAAAAATCGCCGCGCTCCGAGGCACTTCTGAGTCTAGTGTGAACCCTGCAGGCCCTATGGCTGCTGTTGAGCAAAAGTTGACAGACTAGCTTTAACAGAGAGACATGAGATTGATATTGATCCTCTCATCTCACTCTCTGAAAGGACGGAACGAAGAACTAATTCAAATGTTGCCAGCGTGCACCATAAATCTACGTCAACAAAAAAAACAAAAATCGCTTCTGTTTTCATTCCTTTGAGGTTCATTGTAACTGATAATCACTGTGTAAAAACTGTATACTGGGTTATTTTCTCAGACAGTTACAATAGAAATCTCATTCCCAACCCTTCCTCTGACTGCTGTGTAAATACAGTATAAGTAGAAATTAACCCATACATAACAGTCAACAACAGGCAGCAGACAGACGCTGGGTCGGAGCTACAGCAGGCAACAAGGCTTCTGTCAGGCAGAGGAAGAGTTTTGGTGGGAGAAGGGGAGGGCAGGCACAGGAGAGGGGGATTCCTGCAAGCCATAAGCCAGCTTGGAAGGTCCTCCTACCACGTTTATCTCGCTTTTAGTGGCCACAGTGGGCAGCTCTATGTCCGCACCGGCTGTCTGGGCAGATTCGTCCGCGGGCAGAAAACCTCGTCTGTCAATCAAGCTGAAAAAGACAGAAACAAGGAGGATTTGCGTCGTCAGGTGTGCATGTTCCTCTTCTATTTCATGTGTCCTTAATGATGAAATGTGATGGAAAAAAGGCATTTTGAACAATTTGAGAGGTTTTTGGTTAGTTTGTGTGATTTAAGACTAACCTGGGTGGCAATGGTCCACAGAGCACAGAACAACAGTTGATAAAGATGTTTCTATGACTGTACGGGTTGGTGACTCCTTCTCCACTCTTCCCCGACCAGGAGCCTTTAATCTGATACAGACAAGATATACATTTGTTTAGATTTTTGATTGAGAATTTCTGCAAGACGATCTGAGTTCAGACCAAAGATTCGTGATGAGACGAGCTGAAATAGGCAACTACATTCTGCAACTTGTTATACTTGCAAAGAAAAGCTGATCCATTATTACCTGACAGAGTTTTCATGTGCATTTCATGAAACAAATATTACAAATTGTCTTAATTCTGTCCCACAAGTCACAAAGCAAATCACTGTCACGGCTCTGCAATTGTAGTGTAACAAATTCCAGCACTCACATCTTCATTGGTGGTCAGGTTGGAAGCAACCAGGTATGTATGGAAGCCTGAGAGGCCCAAGATGGACCAGACTGAGAAGAAACATATCACCAGCTCCACTGCGGTGAAAGGTTGGGTCAAGGAGAGCGTCAGTATATTTTGCAGAGAGAGAAACAAAGCAGACTCACTGACAGAAGTCTTAAACACATTTGTGATTAAAGGATATCTGCCTGGACTCTCTTGTAGAGCAAACACCAGGCCTTTGCCACCCTGAGCCCCTGTAAGAGAGGTAAAAAACAACGCTGACACAAGGCCTTTAAAGAGAAGAAGTTCCTGTAGTAGTAACCTGCTCTAATGTGGTAAACCCCGCCCGTCTGGCGAGACAAAACAAACACTTAGAGTTTACTGACAGGTGCTGTTTGAGCCAGGTGTGTTGGCAGTTATTATCAGTAAGATCCTGACTGTTTTTCAACCATAAAACACCTGTGAACCAGAGCAAAAACACGTACTTAGTGCCAGATGTGTGGTCACACAGCCGAAGATGAACGCCGTCAGGAAGGAGAGCGACACGATGAAGGTGTAGAAGAAACGGTAGTTGCGTTTTCCCACACAGTTCCCCACCCAAGGGCAGTGATGGTCGAATCGCTCTGAGAGAGAAACACATAAATAAATGAGAGCGACATTTTGATTTAAATGTAATGTTAGGAATATTACAGTTTAGGAAGTACGCTGATATGTCATTCTAGTGAGTGCAGCCTGAGTGAGAGTAACGGGACCATGTTCACTGTGGCCCCATGAGGCCTCGATCCATTATTTATCATGTGTAAATGTCAGCGTGTCAGTGTGTGTCCACAGCTCACCCACACAGTTGTCACACAGGCTGCAGTGAGAGGTGCGCGGAGGCCGGAACATCTTGCAGGTGAAGCAGTATTTGAGCTTCACCACCTGCTGGTTGATGAGGACTTCCTTGGTGCGCGGTGGAGGCCGATAGCTGGTGTTTCCAGTGTTGTCTGCAGAGGAGCGGACAGTAAAGAGAAACAACAGCACAACATTAATCTGATTCACTGATCAATCAATCTCAGATGGAGTCTGGACTTTTGTTATGGTACATATTACTAACTTTTCCTGCTATGAAATGCCAAAATATCTGCTGTAAAAAGGGTTACACTGTGTAATAAGTCTTCCTACATACTAGCTGTGTGCAGAATCTAGATTGTTCTGGGTTGCCAAGAGATGCCGTAGAGATGTCTGTCTTTTTCTTTCTACCAAACTATCACTGCCAACTGTAACGACGCAGAAGGAAGAGTGCATCTACTGCTAGCTCACCTAGCACAAAAGAGCTAGCTAACGTTAAAGCTAAGCCTGGGAGGACCACATTAATGTTGCCATCCTTCATTGTCATAAGCACGAGCCTCTAGTCCGTAAGCAGATAAATGCTTCCTTCTGTATGGTTGGCGGGTGTAGTTTGGTAGAAAGAAAACAGTTCCTACATGAAACTGTTCACAACAAGGTCTGTGGATTATCTTGAATAAAGGGGTCATGATGTCTGGAAAGAGACATTGCTGTTGAGTAATTTAAATGTTTTTTAGACACAATTTTTGGCGCTTTGAGCTGAGGGCCAGCTAGTTCTATTATACTTGAGAGAGGGCAGACATCTGTACAGCCAAATCTCCAACACTAAACAACTCGCACCAAAATAATCTAGACTGATAAACAGCACTGAAGGTAAGGGGAAAAATATGTATATTTGATTTTGGGGTGAACTGTCCCTTTAAAGCAACAGGAAATTATAGGTGAACTGACACATGCACATGAAGCAGCTACTTTGTAATGTCCACATTGTGGAAGAAACTGAATCAGCAGCACATTCAAAGCTTTTTTGAACTATTTTTAGTTTTATTTATGCACTTTATTTTCTCACGTCTCCATTGTCAACATCATACGTACTCAACACCTGCTTCAAATTAGCATGAAATTGGGACACAGCTCTAGTTTATACTGCAGACTGATCAGTGATTACATTCAGCCGAACAATAAGAGAATACTGAGCATTTCCTAAAAGACGGGCTGATAGGTAAATAAATGTCAGAATCTCTGTTTCAAAAATAGCTGGAACAACAGCAGCACAGTTGGGTAATATGAACATCTTACATCATCACAGCTTAAACTTTGGTCATGAGTAGGAGTTAACTAGGTGCACATGAGCCAACTTTAGACACGGAGGTCATTATACTGAGGCATGCCATATGAACAGGAAAGATGCTGTTGGCAAGACTTAAAACTGTCAGTGAACATAACTGATGGACAGAACTGTGGTGGAAAAATGGACAGATTGAGAGAAAGCAAATCCTCCAGGCCAAACTTTAGAAGTCAACAGGACACATTATCCTACAAAAAATGGACTAATGGCTGCCAACGTGACACTCATTACACCGAGTCATGGCAACTGAGTCTTTTCAAGAAATCTTCTTAGGATTCGTCATCATTAAAATGATCTGGCAACAGAATGAGTGTTCGTTAGAACGTGCCTTATGTTTCAGAGTTAAATAGCTGACACTGGCAGAACAATGCCTTCAATTTGAGACGTGGATTGTGCTCTGATGCTAAACCATGTGTAAGCTAAAATAGGAATAAAATAAGAAAATACCGACAGGAGGCAGGGTTTCTGTAGATTAATACACCAAATGTGTCTAGTGGGTCATAAGAGACTTTTGTATGAGTGTATACATTGTTTTTTAAAGAAATTCTGTATAGTATACCTCTGAATCAAATCACATGATATTGGATATCAAAGTCAAAAGCACTTTATACAAACCATATAGTTCTGACTGAGTTGGCCCTTACCAATCTGTTTTTCAATGTCTGCTGCCTCATCTGGCGTCGCTCTGGGCAGAATGCCAGGGTCAGTGAAGCTGGTCTGGAGCAGGGTGATGAGCACGAACACAAAGAGGCCTCCTCCGATAACAGGTATGCAGCTGGTCAGGTGTTGGACCAGGAAGGGACAGCTGTGAAATGGGGCAGTGACAGAAAGAGAGTAAATTACTAAGACCAGATCAGAGGCTGCGAAAGGATAGAGACAAAGCCCTGTCTCATACACTGGGCCTACTTTTTCACCCGGCGGGGGACCTAGTTGTAATTAACATCCAGTGGCTTTAATCACCATCTGAAATCCACAGAGACAGAGCACACTTCTCACTGTAATGTGAGAAAGAGGGTCAGCTGCATATGAGGACTATCATGTCTCATTAACACCTGCAAAGACAAATGAAAATATACAGATGTTATTCACACATTGTAAGGCCAAAGTAAATGTAAACCCTTACCAGACTGCATTAAGAAATCTGCCATTTTTAATTTGAATTGCCTGAAAGTACCTACATTGCTAGTTTAAGGGAGGAGTAATGACATTTTAAGAATCATTACAGCCTGCTCCACTGTTCGGCGTATATCTATCACACCAGACAGGAGTTAATTCAATTAAGTGACTATTTATAGAGCTAGTTTATCTCATATTTCTGTGCTGTTGGGGAATCTGAGATGTACTGATGTTTGTCCTTTAGACGTCATAGATCGTGGACCTGATATGAAACATGAACTCACTCAAATATAAAGAATAATCCACTTGTGATGAGAATAAGGCCCAGGGTTAGGGGTAGGACCCCAGTCTGTCGGGCCGCTATGATCCGTCCATCGCAGTAGAAGCGATTCTTCCCGGGGAAAACTTCCCACTTCCTCCTGGGTCTCTTCGGCTCCTCTCTCCTGTCAGCGTCGTGTCCCTGGTGAGGCGGAGGGGTCGGGGTGGGCGTCGGAAGTGCCTGGGGGTCGATTTGTTGATACTCGCAGCTTTTCATGGTTTACGATGAAGTTTGGGTGCTCTGTCCCATTTGGCCAGCGGCGGACAGCATCACCGACGCCCGTGTTTGAGGCGGCTGGAGGATGCAAATGTCGTCAATCCACGGAGACAACAAGCTAATCCTACACCGTGGATGTCCTGTTGTAAATACCAGCCCGTGCTTGAAATCACACCCCTGTAACTCCCCATGCTTCTTCACTTATTCCTCTTTAAGTCTATTTCCAGAAAGTCTTCGCCCACTGGTCATCGTTAGCTTGTTAGCTGAGCCATTCACACGAGCCAACCGAGCCAGCTGCGGACTGTTTAACATCAGTAAACCCAAAATACCGTTACCGCTGCTAGCTTGTTAGCTCGCTCGTCTTCCACATGTTAGCATACCTTTTAGCGTATCTCCAACGCTGCTGTATGCGTAAATTAACAAGAGCGATAAAACTTCGTAGTTATTGAATGAATATTAATCTCATCACAAGAGTCCGCACACCTTCGTGACTAGTGTTAGTTAGCTACGCTGTCACACACCGAGTCGTCCGGTCAAACGGTTGTCAACGGTAACACAAAGGAAAGGTGCATTTCCGGTTAAAGTCCTTTCAAAATAAATATCGTATGAAAGCATTCAATTTTAGGCAGCCTGTGGTTAAGATAAAGGCAGTCATAAGAAAATGCATGGCCACATAAGTTATGGAAATATTCCACGCGCTTTCCTTGTTTAATTTTTCCTCATAAATGTCAAAAATTGCCAAAATAGACCTACTACATCCGGTAAATTGGCGGCCGTTTTGGCTGACTTGACTAATGTTAATCAAGCAAGGAAAAGCTGCGGAGTTTGTTTGGTGTTGTTTGATCGATTGGACGATTGAAGTCTGAAGAAACAAGACAATTTATTTATTTAACAAACAGGAGCCTCAGAAGCGTTTGCATGTAGTGGTTTTAGTGAAAATGCATGTCAGTGATTCATTTTTAACATTTCAGCATGTAAATACAAAATTAGATTTATAATTATTGTTATGACCTCCAGCATGACCTGTGTGAAGCAGTTGGGATGAGAGTCACCACCTCCAAATCTGAGGTCGTGGTTCTCTGCAGGAAACTTGTGGATTGCCTCCTCTAGGTTGGAAGAGAGTTGCTGCCTCAAGCGAGGGAGTTCAAGTATCTCGGGGTCTTGTTCACGAATGAGGGTAGAATGGAGCGTGAGATGGATCGATGGTTTGGTGCTGCTTCTGCAGTCATGGTGAAGAAGGAGCTGAGCTGGAAGGCAAAGCTTTTAATTTACTGGTCCATCTATATCCCAGCCCTCACCTATGGTCATGAGCTCTGGGTAGAGACTGGACATCCAGAGGGAGCTCGGAGTAGAGCCGCTGCTCCTTCGTGTCAAAAGGGGTCAGTTGAGGTGGTTCTTATTAATGCTTTTGTATTCTCGCACCTCGACTACTGTTATCAGTAAATCTTCAGTAGCTCGGCTTCAACTAGTACAGAATGCTGCATCTCGAGTTTTAACTGGGACAAATCGTAGGTCACATATCACCCCAATTCTATCCTCGCTCCACTGGCTGCTGCTTAACTTCAGAACTGATTCCAAGATTATTTTAATAACTTAAAGCTCAACATGGTTTAGCCCCCAGTTATGTAGCTGAGTTTCTGACGTCCTGTGCTCCAAGTCGTGACCTGAGATCCTCAAGCCTACCCTCACTAGTCACTAAAGGTGACCGGGCTATTGCCATCATAGCCTGAGACTCTGGAATTCTCTGCCTGAGTAGATTAGGCTAGAACATTACCCATTTTTAAATCATTGCTTTATTTATTTTTATAGGAAAGATTTCCCTTTTAATGCCTGATTTGTACTTTTGATTTGCAACTTTTGTGTTTTGTTCTATATTTGCCTCGTACACACTATTTTACTCTTTTCTCTTAAACTTTTTTTTTTAAGATATTGTAGTGTCGTCTTATTTTCATGCTCTTTGTGCAGCACTTTGTAACCTTGTTTATACAAAAAAATATTGTTTATTGTAGGCTCTATGTACAAAAACTAAACTAAACTAAATAATCCTCCACTCTGGACATTAAATACATAAGTTAGTATCATGGTTATGCAGTTTTTAAACAGTACTTTGCCTTAGACATCATCACAGTGTTTGATCTTCTTCATGCAGACAGAACTCGGCATTGCACCGGAAATGAGGCCAAAATAAAGGTCTGTAAATGTTAACCTTTGGTTTTAGGTGCAGGAGATTTATCTCGCCTTGTAAATGATGGTGACCCCCTTGATTGATTGCTACATGATTTTACATGCCTTTGCGGTTTAATTTCACCGCTGTAAATACGTAAAATACACATTTACACGGTAATATCGGAGGAACATTTAACTCGCTTTTTATTTTGTAAGCATTAACCGGAAGTCCAGCCTCTCGTCGTAGCTACCTGGAGCTTTTCCTCCACCTTGACGCTCAGGTACGGATTTAGTCGAAAACTTAATGAAACTGACATTTTCGAGCGGAGATAATATACGGGACGTTGAAAATGGATTAAAAACTGTCATGTTTAATGTGAGGGCACGAAGACAACATTAATTCTGAAGCAGGTTGGCGGACGCACCGTGTACACTGTGAGTAATGTTTACTAAGTCCTCTAATGGAGGAAAGAGCCGCGATGACAAGTCGCCATGAAAGTGAAAATATTTTGTATACACGACAGAACTTGTGGCTTCATGTGTGTCAAACGGCCGCCTGACATTAAAGTTAAGTCTAATTAATTGTAGATGAAATACATGTGTAAAAAAAACTGTAAAATATTGCTTTCAGTTCAGTTGTTTGTTCATTAGCTGTGGCTAATAACTGCATGATTACTGTAAACATCCGTCCCAACACATACGCCAAACTCTATTTGAGAATATGGCCATTTTAAGATTTTTATGCTCTGGATTAATATTTGTACCTGGTGAAAACATAACTGAAGTTAACTTAAGAGTCATATGAGATCTGTCTCCAATACGGCATGCGTGCGACCTTCAAACAGGTGCATGATCAGCCTGTATCAAAAAAGAAAGACAAAATGTGCAGGGCTGCTGTAATATAGTCAAGCAATCAAGGGTGACATTAAATCCCAAGATTTTCAAATTGAATTTGGTGTGCTTTGATTCAGATTCACAGTGTAAACACAGGAGTTAGTTTGCATACAGCAGTTTGCTGTTTTTATTATACATACATACATATATATATATATATATATATATATATATATATATATATATATACATACATATATATACATATGCATACATATGTATATATTTAACATTTTAGTGTAATATTTTTGTCCTCATTTAATAGTTGCAATGAATCAATTCAAATTAAAAACAACCACAGTTCAGTGAAAAGGATAAAACAGAAACCTTAAGGACAATCAAAGGCCTGAGAAAACATGTTCGTCATCAGCTTAGATTTAAACGTGTCCACAGAGTGGGAGCACTTTATTGAAAAGGGTCAACTGTTCCAAAGCTTTGGGGCGGCTGCTGCTAATGCACGACCGCCCTTCCGCCTTTACCTTTATACAGAGCATTACAGTAATCCAGACGAGAGGAAATCAGGGTATTCATGACTGTCTTCAGGTCATCAAACGGGAGGATCAGTTTGAGTTTGGGAATATGAAACATACAGGTTCAGTTTTAGAAATCCCCCATGACGTCATACAGTGAATAGTTAATTGTGTGTCTCCAGAGAACCAGTCGGGCTACTTTACCTGCCACCTGGGGATAGTAGTTTCACATTTGTTTTGGAGAAAAATGCCCTCAGGTGGCTTTAAGTTATTTTAGATTTGATAACTGGTTTTTAATGATGCCATTGTAACACCATCTTACCGTTTAGTTATACCTCATTTAACTGTATTTTCCTTCATGCTTGTTCAGACCTTGGAGGCAGGAAGTCATGTCCGCCGGCAGCACTGGCAGTCTGAGACACAGCTCAGGGAATGGCAGCAACCGGCATGCACCCAGCCGGAGCAGCAGCCAAAGGTCGTCATATGAGGAGCGCTGTGTGGACCCAGTGGAAGACAGGCTCCCGACCCCAGAGCCAAAACCAGTCCACAAAGCTAACCTGAAAGATGCTAATGGAAAGGAGTCTGAGACCATTGGCTTCATTCCTGGCTCAGCTGACCCTCCCTCTACGACACAGACCTGCAATCCCTGCACTCCTCCAAGCAGCTGTAGGACCTTTGTGTGCAGCGTGCTCACCTGTGGCCTGTACAGGGTCTGCCAGCGCTCCATCCTTGCCCCATGCCTGGCGCCAAACGAGAGCTCCCCAGACGAACCAGAGAAGGTGAGCCTCCAATCTGTGACCCCAGGAGACAACAAAGAAGAGGACGGCACAGACTGGCTCGGGGATGTGCGCATCGCTGGAGTCATAGTTGACAGTCCAAGGGAGTTTTTAGTTGCTGAACCCAAATCTACACCATATGTGCCCCCATCTGTGTCTCGAACACAGCCCAGCCATCCATCCCTGCATGAGTCTATGGGGTTTGATGACTGGGAGGATGGCGAGGAGGACGTGGACTCTCTGATCACTAAGAAGCTGCTGGAGCTCTACTCTGAATATCAGATTGAAGAGTTGGTCCGGTGCACCTCAGACTCTGTGTTCCTGAAGAAGAGCAAGGCCATTAACCAGCTCATCAACTCACTGGCAGAGGAGCACAAAATGGACGAGCAGGAAGCAGAGTGTCGGCTGGTGCGAGGCATCATCCGCATCAGCACTCGGAAGAGTACAAAGAAGAGGCCGCACGTCTCCAGGATGGACAGGACGCTGTCGGACAGCGGGAATGAGACGATGAGGGAGAGCGATACCTTTTCATTTAGCAACAACAGTAAGTTGTTTTTCTCATCTTAACTCCAAATATTTCGGCATTGCCTTTGATCCCAGAATTGCTTTTCAGCCAACAAGTAACCATCACTCTCTTTTGTTTCCTAAAGATGACTACAAATCAAATCCAAACATCCAAATATCAGAACTGACCCCCTCTGACAAGTGTGCCAGAGAGATGTGGAGGACCAATGGAGGTAAGAAATCTGTCTTTATTACTGGTACACTCATGTACTTCATACTTTTGATTGATTGAATAGTGTGTCATACACTTATTTTATTTCCAGTAGTTTTGTCAGTGACCTTGAACAAAGTTTTGTTTTCCGTAACCTTTGCTGTTACAGCAGGGGAAGTCTGACATGCGTGTGTGCCAACAGTGGCTGCCCACAAAGTACCGACCGAGCATTGTGTATCAGAATTTGACTTCCTGATAAATTCTGTTTCAGTTTTTAACATCCATTTATTTCTGCTGAGACAAAGATATATCAAACATATTTGTCCGATGTCGCAGTATAATAAACATGTTAGATAGCATGTCTCTTTATGCAGGTGCAGGGCTGTAGCCTGAATTTTAAAACCAATAATAAAGTAACGAGTCTTCCAAATGCACCCTGATGTCTAGATTTGTTTTTTTAGTTTGATATTTAATTTATTCAGTATATCACATACAATTCCCTTAAAACTCCATGACCCCAAACAAAGGTCTGAGTCAGTGGTGCTCAAACTTTTTCTTTCAAGCCAGAAAAGAAATAAAACTCTCTGCACATACATCAAATTAAACTGGCCCAAGCTGCTCACTATAGTGACTATAGGGAACATGAGAGAAGGATTGGCTTTTTCATATTTCAGGTATGACTGAAATCTTTGCTGGACATCCCCTCTTCTTCTTCCCTGTCAAACATTTGCATACCTGGTTTTTGATTGCCCGTTAAACATCAGAGTAACCTTGTATGGTGTTTGTAGCCTCAGGAATCAGTTGGTTTTTTTGCCACTTTTTTTTAATCCCTTAGTCATGCGTGCACTAGATGGTGGCTTGGACTGCATATTTCTGTCAGAACCCGAGCCCGAGGGAGTAGTAACCAGGCCTGGACCAAGTCTGACACACGTTCTACTTTTTAAGTTCAAACCATACCCAAGCCCGATGCAGTTAATGTGTTGTAATTGAAGCACTGAGTTTGTCCCTGTCACAATATTGTTATTACAATGTTTTCAGCTTGCCTGTATGCCTTAAATACCTATATTACCTAATATAGGTAGGTATATACCTAATATTACCTTAAGTATTGAGTCTTACTATTGCCGTGCCGGGCTGCAACTAACAATTATTTTCATTGTCGACTAATCTGTCGAGTATTTCTTCGATTAGTCGAGTAATCATTTTATCGAATAATGTGTTAAAATGTTGAAAAATGTCGGTCTGTCTCTCCCAAACCCAAAAATTATGTCATCTAATGTCTTGTTTCATACTCATACCAAATGGTTTTAGTTCGCTGTCATGGGAGAGTGTGTAAAGCTGCCAATATTTGAATATTTGAACGTAAAAGCTGCAATAAGAGTATTTTGGGGTATTTTATAGTACTTTTCTATGAAAAATGACTCAAACCGATTAATCGACTACTAGAATAGTCACAGATTATTTTAATAGTCAATTAGTCATCGATTAGTTGTTGCAGCCCTATTGCCGTGTGTCAAGTCTTCATCTCCACAGACTCTTCTTGAACTGTAAACGCTGTTAAAGGCGCTGTATGTAAGAATGTGGCCAAAACGGTTACTGCACTCAAATTCAAAATACTGCCACGAGTCGTGTCCGCGCCCCCTCCCCTACAGATTTGAGGTTGCTGGACAGCGGCACGCTGGAGACTGATTTGTTTGCCCATGGGCAGCTGCCGTGGCAGGGCCGCGTTGCCGCGTCCTTGATCTTTGGTTTTCCAGCAGACCGTTCGAGCAAGTCCGGCTTCTCTGCTGCTAACGCTGCTGCCGGGATACAGCTGAGGAGGAGCCAGCTGCTAATGCTATGTACCGGGACACTGCTGATGCTGCTTGCTGTGCTGCTGTAGCTCAGTCGTAACTGTAACTGATGCTGAGAATCTACTGACTGAGTGACTGGTAGACGGCGGTGGGTGGCGCAACAGGCCAAAAAACACATTCAAAACATAAACATGATTTGCAGACCATAAAGATGTTTTTTAAATGTGAACATTCTGGCTGTACTATTGTTGTCGGTGAGATCAGTATTATATTACTGCTGCTGCTGCTGCTAGCTGGAGAGGCCAGAATGTCCCGAGCAGGTACACCAAACTTCGGGTAACATTAGGTGATGAAATGTTTTGCTTTACCTCCTCCATTATTAGCTAGCTAACATTAACTTGCACGAATATTCACCAAAAACTGCAGTTCCTCAAATGGCCACTTGAGGCCGCCTCAAACAGCCAGTCAGTCACCACACACCATTGAAATTAGAATATCCTAGACATGAGAGCTTAATGATTTCTAGTTCTCTGGCACTGTAAATACGGTGAGCTGAATTAATGCTTAGTTCCCTCTCCAGATCAAAGCTGAGGAATGACCTTGTTTTTCCTTGTCTTTTTTTAAAGGTCACACTTCCAGTTCTCAGACAGCCTACTCGCCCTCTCACACAGAGACTAATTCTTCAGGTGTCCCACTGATTCGCACCTCTGTGAGAACATGAATCCTGCTCCACGCTGGTGATCTATGCTTGAATTATTTGTCATGCTGTGTCCACAAGGTCACATATGGGACGTTGAAAGGCGACACTACTTGCACAGGAGTCTCTGGCTGAGCCAAGCTCTTTGTAGAGACCATGGCTTTGCCGTGGAAAAAGAAAATGTGAAAATTCACATTGTCTGAAGGACTTCAGTGAACTCAGGGCTCTGTGTGTAGATATTTATGCTTGATGAATATTGTGTGTATATTGGAAGGATGGCTTGATGGAGAGCTTACCCTGCAGGCAGATATCAACAGCAGCTCTTTATGGCTCTTATTGTATCTCGATTAACCGTCCCCTCGTCCTTGAAGGAGAACTGAGTTGTGTTTGTGAAACCTGATTTATTTTGGCTGGTCAGGTGATTCTGCTGTTGTTATGCAAAGGATTCAGTTATGTTAGGTTTTTTTGGCACATTTCATAATGTCATTATCATAGATTTGATTTTAAACTGATTTGTGTGATTTGAAACTGTATTTAACACGTTCAATTCAGTGGTTATGTATCATCTTTACAGATTCTCGATGAATGATCAGAAATGTTGACATATGTCTCATTTATGTCAAAGAGGCATAGTGGCCTCAGTGTGAAAGGATGAAGTAACTATTTTTGGCTAGAAGAAAATCCTGAGTTTGTACATGTGCCTGGTAGTATACTAGAAATACTAACGAAGTCTGTCCAAAGAACAGTTTGACATTTTGTAATATTCGCTTATTTGCGGATAGTTAAACACTGCAACTCAGCATAAAGACTGGAAACACGAGGAAACAGCTAGCCTGTTCCTGTCACTAAGCGAAGCTCAACATGTTATGTTTTGTTTGTTTATTCCGCTCAGAAACCAAAGGGTGAAAACTACAAGCTGTGGGGTTTTTCAGAGTCATTCACTGGATTGTCTTTCGGACACAGTTTGTCAGTTTTATAGTTTGGTTTCTATCAGCAGAGGTGTGGACCCAAGTCACATAACTTGGACTCGAGCAAGACTTGAGTCACAAATTTCATTACTTTAGACTTGACTCGTGACTTGACTTGGTCTTGAGCCTCCTGACTTAAAAATACTCAAAGTAAAAATTGTTTAAACCAATATGACATCATCCAGAGAGTTGAGATGCAACTTGTTTAAACAAATAATTAATTCATTTTCTGCAACAGTTTATCCAGTAAGGGGTCGTGGGGGGGTGGAGCCTATCCCAGCTGACACTGGGCGAGAGGCAGAGTACACCCTGGACAGGTCACCAAACTATCACAGGGCTGACACAAACGGCCCTTTTACACTGCCAGATTTTCCGCAAATGTTGGGCTGTTTTGCCGGCAAGCTGCGAGCGTTTAGACACACAGAGCCGGATTGGCGAGTTGATCCGAGGTGCCAATTTTCCGCCTCGTAGGGTAGACATATTGGCAGAACCCTTTTAGTTTAAAAAGACCGAAGTGCCCTTCCACAACGGGAGGGGCTGTTGAAGACTTGTGGGAGGAGCTGTTGATGACGCAGCACGTGCGAGCCACTGGCGGTGGATAAACAGGAAACAGCTGAGCTAGCGAGCAGCTAGTAGCAAGAGGGAAACACAAACCTGACAGACACTGTAAAGATGAGCAACTGGGGAGACAAGGAATTGCGCGCCCTCCTTGTCCTCGCAAACAAAGAGGCCATTAACCGTCAGATGACGGGAACAGTGAAGAGCAGGCCGACTTATGAGTCCCTGGAGAAAACCCACGCTGACACGGGGAGAACATGCAAACTCCACACAGACTTGATCCTGGACTTGCCTGTCCTGACTTGGGACTTGAGTACTATGACTTGAGACTTACAAAACAACGACTTGGTCCCACCCTTGCTTGTTATAAATTCTATAATATGTTAATACATGAGCTTTGAAGGTCCTGATGGGAGTATGTTGTTACCTGTAGACAGGGTCATGCTGGCTGTTTCCAGTCTTTATGCTAAGCTAAGCTAAGCTAATTACCTGGTGGCAGTAGCTTCATATTTATCACACAGATATAAAAGTTGGGTTCTGGAAAATTATGGAAAAAGTAAATCTGTTTTGTTCCCCGAGAAAAGACAAGCAGAAAGCTACAGAAAACATAAGTGGATCTTGAGTTAAGATTTTTCTTGTGTCAAAATTTTATTATTGTTGTTTTTGTCTGTCGTGACGTTTGTGATGTTCCTACAGTGTGGAGTGTAATCTCACTTTTTCTTTGAAGCAGATAATTGTTAGTGTAACAACATGAAGCTGATATGAAGCAGAAAGCTTTGGTGTTTGATAGTTGCTGTTTGTGGCCGTTCTGTCTGCTACTCGCGCCTCAGATTGCGAGACGTTATGAGAGCTGGTGTGAAGCTAGTCATCAGGTTGTATCATGCACTATAACTGTTAATTTATTAGTGTCATTATCCAAAGCTGACGAATGAAGTGATTGTCTGTTTTCTAACCCCAACATGCAGGCTGTGTTTGCTCCTGGGTGCTGATGGGAATTTGATCAGCTGGTTTAGTCTGGTTTAACTGTCCAGAGTACAGTCTTGTCTCCCAGGATCTGTCCTGTTGTGCCTTATTTTAATTCTAAGTAGGTAAATGACGCAGTAGTGTGTAAGGAATCTTGCTGCAGCATCAGGTGGGTCTAATAAAATGGTGTGGAACTGGCTGCTGTGGTTTTAACTAAAAGGCAGAAGGTGCATCTAGACTATAAAGTGATTAATGTATCAGTGTCATTAAAACTGTACCTATCCTTTTATACTACTTATTTCACTAAACTGGTTTAATTGAATGCTGAAGCTATTGTTTTCATTTGCACATTAGATTTTCTCAGAAGGTTTCCTAAATTCCAAAGCGTGTGGTACTCTGCGATATGTTGGCAGGTTCTTATCTTGACCGCAACGCATCTTTAAGTTGATGTTTAATTGTAAAAGCAATAAATAAATGAAGTGAAACAAAAAGAAAGTGTCCGTTTGTTGTTTGCAATGTTTGGCCACACGAGGGAGTCAGAGTATGCATCTTCTTTAACACCTCCACCTCCAGAGTCAGGAAACAGACATAAATCCCTGTGCAAAAACCCTTTAACACCAAACACCCACTTTAACAGGATATATGGACCTTCTGATATGAATTTTTGTGGATTTTTGCAATAGAATTTTACTAACTATATAATGTTGTCCCCAGCTCAGCTACACTGTCAGCTGTCATTATCATGGCTTGTTGTTATGCCATGCCTTATTCTCCTCTGTTATACTTCTACTTGCTTTGATGTCCTTCCCTTTCTCTCTTCTCTTTCTCTCCCTGAACACCTACCTGCCAATGGGACAAGGGATGGAAATTACAATCTCTTACATATTTACATTGTTAATGTTCATTAATATGTCTGTCCCAGTTTTTAACAATAAACAAATAAAAAAAAAAACAGTAAAGTATATATTTTATAATTTAAATTAAAACTCTAAAGGTATCTGTCAAACGAGGTTCAAGCTCCATCTATCCATCTACCTTAATAAGCAGCCTGTTACATTTATCATTCTATATTTAGTCCAGCACTGTTGCTGTTGACACATATTTTGTGTATACAAATATGTACGTTTTTATAAACTGAGAAACATATATAATTAAATTACAGTTAATCATCAAAATGTTGGTGATTAAACAGGGGTTGCGTTCAAATATATTCTTTTAAGTAAAAAGTTTATATGTTAAATAAAACGTTTTAATATCCGGACATTTTTCAGCTTTATTGCCCAGTTAAATTTGTTAGAAAGAAAATTCGTTTGATGACATAATTTACCTGTAAAATAAGATACATTATATTTTTAGGGTAACTAATCTGTAATCTACACTCTAAGAATAATCCACTAGTTCACCTTAAAAAAAAATTAAGGTTATAATTTGCAGACATTTTTTTATTAGTTCCAAGTCTGGCATTACAGAGTAAATCTGACGTGTCTTTAAGAATGTGACAGTTGGTTTAGTTCAACCAACATGATTTGTTTTGAAAACTTCATTAAGTTGAATCAACTTAATGTTTATGCAAAATTTATGGCAATTTTTAGTGGTCAAACTCTTAACTTAAAGTAATTTAATTCCATTCTACTTGAAAATGTCAAAAATGTTTTGATTTTGACTTCTTAAAATAAGTTTTCAACTGACTAAAAACCTGAAAGAAAAGTAATTTTTAATGCTGAAAAACGTATTTTATTTTAGGCATTACCGAATAACCTCACGGAGCATTTTTAGAGTGTATTACATTTCAAAAGTAACCCTCCCAACCCATCTTTGCTAAAGACAGGTTCATTTGTGGGTGCTAATCAATTTGCCATCACTAATGTTAGCTATCATAGCTAAGTTACCTTCAGTTAATAAGCTACACATTGACATACCAACTATGCGCACAAGAATTCCAGTGGTCTTGCACACTTGTTCCTTTAACAGTGGTGCTCACAGGTGTATTCAACAAACGTTAATGTCTTCTACTATTTTGTTTGTCAGAGTAGAAGGGAACTCCCATCAGATTGTGTCCACCCCTATGTTGACTCTATGGCTACGACCTCGGCTGTATTCTGTGTATGTATTTCAAGAGTCATGCAAAGATCAGGCCATGCTGCTTTTATATCCCTCCTTCATTAGGACTCTTGGGAGTGATAAGATCATTTATCCACAAGTGCTGATAATGATGCTTTCACAGAAGTCATGCAGTTGCTGTTCTCAAAACCAGAACTTCACCAAGCTGAAGAGGACATCTAAAGGTTTATTTAATGTTTTAATGTGTATAAAACGTACAACACTCACTCATGCAACGCTTTCTCTTTGCATGTTCAGTGCACGAACAACATCTCTGTTAATAAATGTAACATATTTGTGTTGCCAATGACTGGTTTGAAGAAGAGCTCTGTGACCAGGCTGTGGCTGACAGTCTGAACGGTGGAGGCTGCTCGACGGACGAGGCTGAAGCGAGCAGTGTCCTCTGGGTGCAAGAGGTAGATGACTTCTTGAAGAGCTCTCTGAGCTTCCTGTTGGAGGCTGTCGACGAAAAACGAGGCGCTCAATCCCTGAACAGCTGAAGCAGATAAAGAGAAGTTTCTTTATAAGCTCATTTTACAGATCCAAAGAAACAATAAGACAATGAAATACAATGAAAGAAAAAGATTTTTACCTGGGTTAAACAACAAAGCGCCCTTCAGGTACGCATATTCCTTTGGTCTGAGGTCCAGATTCCAAAGCTGATGCAGGCACGCTCTCAACTTGTGGACTCCAGCTAAAGTTGGTTGGTCAGCCTCCTTTGCGGTGAGTCCTGGTCCGAGCAGAATCTGTCTAAGGATACTTGAATTTGGCACATCAGTCACTTCAAACACTATCTTTTCTTGGGCAAGCCCCAGAACAAATAAAGGAACCCAGCAGTGTCTTAACAGTGATGACTGATCTCCTGATGGAAGCTGACTGAAGGACGGTAAACTCCTCACAAAGCAGATGGTTTTGACCAGCACGCTGGAGGCCACTTGGCAGGTGGCCTTTGGGTCCTTCAGGCAAACTGTCCTCCTGTGCTCACAGGGGCAGCTGTATGCTGCCGTGCCAGGGTTCAGTTTGTTGTTGAGATAGCCACTCTCTCTCCCGCTCAAGATGTTATAAAGGATAGTGTGAGGATGCTGATCTCGGTGACCGGAGCATGTTTCTTCCAGAGGGAACATCACGAAGAAAAAAGTATCCACAAAATGGTTTTGTAAAGAAAAAACAGGCCTGTGAGCTGCAGCAAGCACAAACGTGTCACTCCAGTTCACTCCACAAGCTCAGGCCCTGCTGTATTCATCCAGGGTGTCACCTGCGTGCACCAAACTTAGCAATGACCCGCCTTTTTAAGACTCTGCATTTAAGAAGGAAAAAAAGTGACCCTGGACTTCCCATGCAGACGGATCTTGGTTCCTTCCACGTGGCGGCGATAAGGCTAGTTAAACTCAGCGGCTGCACAGGGAAAGGAAATATAAAGCAGGTGGGGTGAATGACATTTATCATGTTTACCTCAGTCATTAACTCAGCCAGTACCAGTCTATCAAGGACTGACGGGGTCAATGCACAGTCTGCCACCTGACCTGTGCTCCAGTTACACCTTGGAGCCACATCATGAAAGGATACAATGATTTTTTTATAGGTCTTTGCGTTTACAACTGTGCTGCTTCTTTTTTAAATGCCTGGATTTTCTTTGTCATTTAATTCAGTAGCACCTGTGGTTATCACTTTGTTGCTTATCACTGATCTATAGTAGCACTAAAGCTAACTGTAATTTACAGCACACTGTTAATAATACTGTAACTCATAATGTCTTCAGCCACTTCTTTAGATTTAATGTGGATTATGATGGATGTGTGTCAAATAAGGGAGTGATCACGAGCTCTGAAAACCCAAGATGACATTTTCAAATGTCTCGTTTTATCTGACCAAAAAACTCAAAGATATTAATTGAAATAATAATAACTGAATTATAAAACAGAGAAAGCAGCAAATCCTCATATATGTTTCACTTTTTTTGATTGAAAAAACACATTAATTTTGTAACCTATTATCAAAATTGTTGCAGGTTAATTTTCTGCCAGTGGACTAACTGATAAGCTTATCATTTCAGGTTTAAAATAGAATAGTTTGGTCTCCTTGGCTGCACACTGATTGACTTAATCAAAAACAAAAAAATACAACTCTGAATTATAAATTAACTTATTTTGAGCTTTTAAGATACAGTATGAGCTGAAATGTATCTGAACAGAAAAATAGACTGAGAAAACAAAAAACAGTGCCAGTACAGGAAAAAGGACAACAATAAAATTAAATTATAATTAAAATAAAGACGTGAGTGGATGTTACAGAAGGTTCATTTGAGAATTTTGAAGATATTGCATGCATTTATTGTTTTGACAGCTTTTTTATTTTGTGAGGGAGAAACTGTCAACAAAAATTGGTCCATCTCTTTATAAATACAAAAATTAATTAATTAAAATATATTAATTTCCTAAATTTACATTTGTGATTGTGAAATTTGGCGAAAAATAAAATTAGATTAATAAAGAAAAAAAACATTAATATATTTATTACAGTAATTATAGCACCAAGTACCTATGTAATATATTTTTATTGTATTGTGGGAATTGCACACGTTTTTGCTATGTTTTAAAATAATTATATAATAATTTAAGATGATATTTGCAATAAAATCAAACTTGTTTCGTTTCCTCTCCAGAAAATTCTTCCTGGGCGCCTCAGTTGGTCCCCGAGCGAAAGCTCTCAGCTAATTGGATATTTTAGCTGTCATTTAAAATCCGCTCATCCAATTGGTCAACTGTAGCGTGGGCGGGGTTTGTTTCCAGGAAGTGAGCAGCGTGACTACGGGCCTCACACTGTCGCTAACTGAACTTTTTGCTTGTCATTCTGTCAGCAAACATTTCACTCAGCCGTTTCTTAATCCATCGAAATGGGCGACGACGAGGAAAAGTATGACGGCATGTTGCTTGTGATGGCGCAGCAACACGAAGGAGGAATACAGGAGGTAAGTTAGTGTGTCGTTAACGTGTCTGAGCTACCGTGCTAAAGATGAAGCTAATGTAGCTAGCATGTGCGCTAGCAGGCGCACCTCGCTTACAAGCATTCGCAGTAAGATAAAGGAGGTGTTATAAATTATTGTACAGGTAATTATATAATGTTCAATAGGCTCTTTCACTATTCAGACCATAACCTTGCGTCTCCATTCAGTAGGTTACACGGTTGAAGGTGGTTTACATGGGTACAACATATTAAATAAATGTCATTTTTGTTTCTGCTAACCTCATTTTACAGGGTTTATTTTCCTTGAAGAGAACTAGGAATTATTCTTCCACCCTTTTTAATAAAAGTAGACAATTTGGATTATTAGAGGGTTTAGACAGATGAGAATGTGGAAGGATATAGATAGATCCAATGCAGTAGTTTGCCATATTACATTTAATCAGATGAGACAGTTATGCTAATAACAGGAAGTTACAGAGGATGGGCAGAAGAAATTGAGGATTTAATGTTCTGCAAGCTAGACATGAATCTGATAAATATAGAGGGACTGTGATATAGTCCAGTCATGCCAATAATGCCCAAGTCCAAATTGATTTGTTGGATGGAATTTGTGACAGCCTCTTTTTCTCTCAACAGTTAGTAAACACATTTTTCAGTTTCCTCCGCCGCAAAACTGATTTCTTCACTGGTGGCGAACCCGGCGCCGCAGAGAAGGTGAGCAATGCTGCTGCAGCTTCTGGGACATTTGGGTTTGTGCACCATTCTATGTTCTGAAAGAAATATACTTTCACTCATGACTCATTTCTGTCAATCTCTTTTTTCTTTCAGCTCGTCAAAGATGCTCTCGCCCACCACAGCCAGCTAGCGCTTAAGTCTCAGAACGAGAAGCTGAAGAAACAGGAGCGGGAAAAGAAAGAAAAAGCCGAACGAGCTGCCAAGCTAGCAGCAGAAGAAGAGAGGAAGAAGAAGATGGATGACGGCCCCAGAATTCAGGAGCTGACTGATGAAGAAGCAGAGAAACTTCAGTCTGAACTTGACAAGGTGGAATCTGGGAGCCTTGATACTCAGTCACATGTGAATCACTGCTGTTATGAATATGACTTGATTTATTTGTGTTGTCTGTTTTAGAAAAAGAAAGAAGAGGAGAGAAAGGAGAAAGCAGCCGCAAATGCAGAAAAGTCATCTGACAAAGTAGAAAAAGAGAAGGGGGTGAGTGAACAGTTGGATAGTTCTGGACTGAAATGTCGAGTCTAGAGTCTAATTTAATCTGGGTCTGACACTCCTCTTAATTTCTGTATCCCCAGTCTGACTCAGAAGGAGAGGAGGATGAGAAGGACAAAGATAAACTGAAGCCCAATGCAGGAAATGGAGCCGACCTGCCGAACTACAAGTGGACACAATCCCTGTCTGAAGTTGATGTAAGTGCCAAAGACCTAACACTTCTGTATAGTTTCCCCCAAGCCTCTAACGCCAGGGCCACAGTCCCGTGTCGCAGGACCTCCTGCTTTTTATTTCACACAGCCTGCATAAGGTCAGTGTCGGCTCATCTTTAGATTCAGAGTCTCGCCTGTTACATTGGCATCATTCCAGCAACATTAAACCTTTCACTACAGTGTCAACAGCATGAAAAAATATGAATGTTTATTTTTAACTCCTGTTTCTGTTTCAAATTAAAGCCCTCTAGTGTTTCTGTGGACCGAATCCCTTCACTTGTTAACACAAGGCTTTTAAATGAGGCAAACTCAATGTAAAGAGATAGGAGCCAGCAGCAGCAGTGCTGTCTGTGGGGACACCACATACATGGAAGCAAGGTGGCAATCAGGCTCAGGTCGAGGCAGGCGGTGGGACCCAAATAACATCAGTTCGAGGGGAGAGTGCTGACACGCATCCACAATTGAGAAAAGCAACCTTTTCTTTCATCCGCTCCACATCCTGACTGCTGAATCTCAATTACGTCTCCTGTCTGTGTGTCATGTTCAGTGTGTGCTAAGGGTGTGACATCAGTTGACTTGTGCTTTGGACTTTATTTATTGTGCAGAAAGTCCGCGACTAAAAGCTTCTGTCGCTGTCAAAATTCCCCCTCATGCCCATCCCCTAAACTTTTACAGGCTGAATTCACCTCAGTCAGTCTTTGTTACACTTGCAGCTTCTTTGTATTTGTGTCTATCAAACATTTTTACACATGACATCAACTTTGTGTCACTGTAGTAGTAGTAGTAATAAAACTGGATTTAAGTATACATTAAAACATCTTCCTACAGCTGGTAGTGCCTTTCGATGTAAAGTTCCGCATTAAGAGTAGAGATGTCGTGGTGGACCTCCAGCGGCGCTCCATAAAGGTGGGCCTGAAGGGACACCCTCCTGTTATTGATGGCCAGCTTTACAACGAGGTGAAGGTAGAAGAAAGCTCCTGGCTCATTGACGATGGCAAAGTTGTTACAGTCCACCTGGAAAAGGTAAGAACAGAGCTCCTGTCTCTACATCAGTGACAAAGCAAATGCTGAGTTGTTGAGCTGTAATGTATTCTCTAATTTTTTAGATTAATAAAATGGAGTGGTGGAGCAGGATCGTCACCACAGACCCAGAAATTAACACCAAGAAAGTCTGTCCAGAGAATTCAAAGGTAAAGGATGTCAAGCTTAAGGCTTTAGATTTGTTCTACATGTCATACATCTGCAGTACCAACTTCTGCTCCGTCCTAACTGTGTGTTCTTCCTGCTGAGCAGCTGTCGGACCTGGACGGGGAGACGCGTGGTATGGTAGAGAAGATGATGTATGACCAAAGGCAGAAATCAATGGGCCTGCCGACATCTGAAGAGCAGAAGAAACAGGACATTCTTAAAAAGTAAGTTTCCAGTGTTGCATCACTGCCAAATAATCCACCTGTTGATGTTAGCTCAGTTGTTATTATGAAGACCTTTTTGTTCTGTCAGCTGACACCTTTAGTGTTTTTACTGTCTCCAAAGCAGACACTGTACTCAGGGTCAGTTTAACAGAAGCTTTATGATGTATAAAGATTTTATAAGAAGTGAATTTGAAGGCTCCCTTTCTAGTTTTGCTCTCTGTGTTGCGTATTTCTGCTCAAGGCCAGGCTCGCCTGCTGTAACTGCAGGTAATAAAAGATAGTGTGGTGTTTGTACCAGCCTCTGCCATCCACAGACGTGACCCAGTTCAAGGAGACACATTGATCTGAGCAGAAATGAGTTGGAGTCTTTCACTCTACACCATTTGTGTTGCTGCCTCACAGCACAAGCAGTGCCGAAACCAGTTCTTTTCAAATCCTCGTTGTTATGGTGGTACTTGGTAACTCGAGTACGATACCTAATAGAAACCCCAGAGTAATACTTTTTAAGTGCACCAAAGCACTTTAAAAGTATTACTTTGCAGGTTTAGCCCTTAACTACAAACTGTGTAAATTACTCACAGCTATTTTTTTGCTTTGCTTAAAATTTGTGGTTGATGTTCCACCCTCACCCTTTCTGTTTGTTGTAGTGGTTTGAAAATCAAAAGATATCTGGAGGTGTGGTGTTGGAGAGCTTACCAAACCTCTGACCCACCGCTCATCTGTGCTTGAGGCTTCAATATTCTGCTGCTGCCGTAATGCACCTGAATTTCCGACTGAAAATATGATCAGTCGTGATCATTTCTTTTCTTTTTTTTTTAACTGTCGATTGTTCAAAAACGTTGTAGGGCTGCAGAGGTAAATTGGTGGAGTACTCTTTGAATTTGTTTCCATGGTTGAAAGGTGAGAGTTGTCTGACAGAGGGGTGAAGTTTTCATGCTACAAGAAATGTTTTGGATCAGGAAGTCGAAGGTTATTGGACTCCGGTTTATCAGTTAAATGTATAAAGTCTCTACTAACAGTCAGTACGATTACATGACATTAGAGAACACAGGGTTTTCCCTGCCTATCTAAGACAAAGGCGGGCCGCCTGAGTGGTTTTGGCCGCCGCTTTGGTTAAAGCGCGTGGACCGTATCATGCTCTGCGCATGCTCCACAGTGTCCGCCCTGGGCTTCCACCTGGAAGTTGAATGCATAAAATGCATAACAGAAGAAGAAGCTGGTAACAAAATCTACATTCAGAATCGCACATTTTTGGACTGACGAAATGTGCCAAGCTGTTAAGTTGTCCACCATAGTCCCAGTTTGCCGCTAGCTCACCGTAGCTAACTTGTTAGACCATTGTTTGGTCTGTGACGTAATCTGGTCACATCTCTCACAGTGTCCAGATGCAGTCTCACTTGCTCTTCCTCTCCTTGCAACTCTCTCACTCCTACAATTGAAGTTACATCCAGTAACTACTGTTACTATGGTGGAACATTACCAGCAGAAATATGTTTAGCACAATTTCAGTAATATCTGCTGCCTTGCATCTGACACATGGCTCCGCCCACTGACTGCAGCTGCTCCAATTTGCATTCATCTTTGCCATCAGAGGCACTGCTAGGCTATGACCTTTGATGAACCTATCAGTGGTGACTGCAGACAGAGACAGGCGGCTGCATCAGAGCCAAAGTAGAACATTTTTCAATTCATTATTTTATCTGCCTTCAGATTTCAAATAGTTAATAAATATACATATATAGACCACCAGTATGTGGCAGTAAATGTTGATACTGGGGGGAGCCACCTCAAATAATCATTGTATGGGCCACACTGCATCATGATGATTCAAACAGTAGCCGCCTCTGTCCACTGGGTCAGTGGTCCATCCATTATGTGCCGTATCATGTCAAATATTACACAGAGCACTAGTTAACTGAGATAAGAGGTGGATGTGGGCCAGAGTCGGAGCTGTGAGACCCATGTGAAGGACGCTCTCTTATCATTGTTGGCAGTGAATGACCCCTCTTCCTCCTCTGCTGCTCTCAGCGCAGACAAGAGGAGACATGTCTGCCGCTGCGATGACCTCCACTTCCTCTTTAAGCTCGTTAAAGCTGCCTCTAACGATCCTGTATAGTTTTATAAGGCTGAAACAATACAGTGGAGGTGACTGTAGTCGAGATAGCTGCTCTCAGAGGTTTTTTATTGAAACAAAGTTCACATCGGGTCTTACCAATCAAATGTGTTGCATTATGGTGTGATCTCAGAGGGGTATGTTCACGCATTTAAAAAACTCACTCCTTGGCCAGATGGACGTGCAAAGGAAAGAAAATGTTCCCCGTCTGTGCCCAGTGGGAAAAAATCAGCTATTCCGGACTATAGAGAAGAGAGTATAGAGTTGTGTCTGAGACGTAAAAATGAATAAACAAATGGAGACACAGGGAGAGAGAAATGCTATAGCATGTGATGTGTCATTTAGAAATTGTATATCTAAAAGCAGTTGGAAATGTGAATGAATAAAAGACTGACTGCATCTTGTTTCTCACTCCGACACCTTCTGTCTCTGCAGGTTCATGGCTCAGCACCCAGAGATGGATTTCTCTAAGGCCAAATTCAGCTGAGACTCACTGAATCCACATCACGATCCATGTGCATCATATCAGAGCCAACGTCAGGCACCAACCAACTCCCCACTCATCTCTTCTCTCCATACCGGAACTGTTTTTGTTGACTAACATGTTTTCAGTGCATAGGATCAAGTTTTGTTGTCATGACGACAAGCTTGACAACTGAAATGTTGTTCGCGTCGTCCCTTTGCATGTTGCGTCAATATTTAAAGACTTGTCTGGATTTTTTTTTAATAAATTGATTTAAAATCAGTGATGAACGAGTGGGTGTATTTTGGTAGTTCAGTATCAGCGGCTCAAGTTTAAGCTTTTCACCGCCTGTGTTTGTTTGTTCACAACCTTCAAGAGTTCAAGCCCAAGACGAGTGGATTAACCAACCGTCAGAGTCACTGAACTCAGCCGTGTGTTATGATTGGGGCACAGCCAAAGGCTACTGGCCTACAATGAGCTGTCACCATGCAGGTGGATTGCATAATACTGGAAGTCTGTTTAGTTGGCACAGATTTTTTTAGAGGTTTATATGTAACATCTATTACACACAAGCCTTTAAAATGGACACATATTGTAGAAATATTTGCTGTTATTTTACAGTGTGTGTGTATGAATCAATGGGAAAGGTAGAAATGCACCATGCACACATTGGAAAGTTTTTTAATTTGGACCACAAGGGGGCAGTGTTTTCCTGAAAGAAAGAGGAGTGCTTTTGATACCTGTTCATGTACAATCAGTAACCGCATGAATCCTGCAAATCTGGTTGATGGGAAATTGAAGGAGTGAATATTTATCCCATATTTTTAATAAGTGAGTAAGTTAAAGTCAGGGTAGCCTTTTCTCCTCTTGGTTTGTAAAAAAAAAAGTCTATAATGACGCAATAATGCTGAAGAGAGTTAATTCAGGAGTAAAAAAGGTTCCTAACTAAAAACTTACTTACATTTTCCCAGTGACGTGATTCTGCAGGATCATATGATGTTTGTTGCTCATTTTATTTGTGTGAATTCATTATCTCCAGTAAACTTTCCAATATTCTGTATACAGTGATGAAGCCACGGATTTTGGCAACAATGATGGGAAAACTAGAGCAGGGAGCAAAGTGCTGATTGTAGTGACACAATGACAAGTTAATATGTGTGGAAAGTCGATACCACAGGATTATTCTTGTTTGCACCCACTGCTGATCAAAGACATTGTGTAAATGTGGGTTTGAGCCGACAGCTTTAAGGAAACATACTTGGCGTCAGGGTAGGACTCATTAAGTATTTTGCAGTTACTCTAACGTGAAGCAAATGAGCCCTGGTCCGCTTCCACAGATAGTTTGGTTCGTTTGGTGGTGTGAGCGCTCATTGGAACTCTGGTGCGGACCAAACGAGTGAATCCTGGTCCTCTTGAAAACTGAGGGTGTCGGTTCACTTGCAAGTGAACCCTGGTGTGGTTCGCTTACAGTGGGAAATGCAAACGAACTATCCAGCGAACCAAAGGGAGGAAGTGACGTAGAGCGCAGTGCATTTTGGGTAGAAACCACAAACGAACAGTGCGAACAGGGAGAAACAGTTTTTAAATTGTTTAGCGAGAGGATCGCGGCACGTGGATTTAATCGGTTAGTGGATCAGTAATGCACCAAGGTACAAAAAAACAAACTGGGACAGCAATATATTAAGGTCCGTGACTGAAGGGATTTCCGTTTTCGGTCTTGGCCACTCCATGAGCCGGGTTTTCTTCTTCCTCGTGCTTTATTTCTTCCTGGTCAGTGGTCGTTTCAGGCAACACCGCCCCCAAACGAGCAGCTGTTGTAACTGCATGACATTGTCCAGGTGGTTTGGTTCGCTTTAAAAAGTGCAGTGTGAAAGTGAACCAAACCAAATGAAATTGTGAAATTTTTCGGCATTCCCCGCCCAATCGAACTGATTCCCCGGACTATCCTGGTGTGGATGTGCCCTCAGTGTCAGTCCCAACCAACACTGACTTAAGAGACATCACTGGAGGCAACTTATTAAACTTCACACAGCTCCCACGATATGAAAGTCTGTACACAACTTTTCCCACATATGTTGTTGTCCTCCTCAACACCTGTATACAGACTTTAATGTGTAATTTCCCTTTTAAGTTTGTGACTGAGAGTAAAATGTAAGAAATGTGACTGTTGTATTTAATCCAAACTGACAGAAAGGACTACTATGTGTGAACGCAGTGATCGACACGCTGTCTGAACCCCGGGGATAATCAGCACGCAGCTACCAATGAGTGAAAGACACGGTTTCTCACTCAGACCACACTGGATATCATGCACCTCTGCTAAGTGTTACTTCAGTGAGGACCAGTTTGCTTACAAGTCTTCCCTGCTTGTGTGACTGTCCACAGCTAACTGGACTGGCCTGTCAGGATGGTGAGAGGCTGTCACCATCACTGTGGTGACCGGAGGAAACATACATTAGCTTATGCTGGCTAGCAAGTCCTCCTAATGTGTGAAATTGCTCATGTAGTTCAAAAACACTTCTCAGACATCTGTCTCATCGGGACAATAGTGTTTTTGCAAATCTGACCTGCTGATCACAGAGCACCGGTCACTGTGTTTGAAATGTGATTAGGGTTTATCACAGGCCAGATGTGACGCTGTAAACTGAACAGACTCAAGGTTGATTTTATTCAAGAGCCAAGAAGGAGAACACCAGGCTTTATAGTTAAAGCAGTGGTGAGTGTTTGTCACCATTTACTTAAGTTCGTGGAGACATGCAATAAAAACAAAACACGACTTTAAAGTGACAGGCAGCTTGTTATAGACATACAAATGGTCATTTTGCAGGTGAAGTGTCCTTTTAACCTGGGATTGGCCAAATATGTTTACAAATACAAGGAATTTGTCTTAAATTTTCTGCATTCAGTCGACTTAGTACAAATTACACGATTTCCTAATCCGACCATTCATTAAATAATGTAGTGATATTTTAAATTCTTTAACCTGCAGCCTGCAAGAATTCTGCCAACCTTCTCTGAACACGCCAGGTCCCAAAAAGAATCAGGTTTCACGTCAGTTGTTGTGTTTGAGTTGAGGTGTTATTTGCAAATGTACGTTTCTCCGTTTCTCACTGACTGCGCCAGTCATTTGCATCTGTGGTTGTCATGTGTCAGAGGAGATTTGCAAAGTCCAGAGGGAGAGGAGAAGGGGCAGAATGAGACAGAGAGCTAATGTGTTGCGTTAATTGATAAAAAAAAAAAAAGGATGAAGTAAGTTTTGGGTTTTTAAAGTGTGAGTATACCTGTTCTCCAGCCTGTCTGTGACGTCACCTTTACACTTTTAGTGGGTTTACTGGTGTTTTAAAACCCTCGTGCACACGCTATTTTTTTGGGAAAATGGGTATCTTCGGCTTGCCCCTTTTTTACCACAATTAGCACGTGTACGAGAGTTTTTTTAAAACATGGGTAAACCCACTTAAAGTAAGCGTTAGACTACTTTCCCATTGCCAGTAGACCACAGCTGTGTGTATGGCTCTGCAGCAGATGAGTATGCCTTTCTGTGCAGGTGTGTTTTTCTTCCTTGGTGTGTAGTATCCAGTCCGCCTGGCTCTATGTTTGATGCCACTGCAGAACTCTAGTAAGAAAACAGTGGTAAAACATCCAAAATTCAAGGATTCTGCGACAGATTTGGGATCAGTGTAGCAGCCCCATGTCCAGTATCTCTACTAACTGCAAGGGAGGTGCAGCCAGAGGCCTGATGGGACTGTGGAAGGGTGGGGCGGCTGTGTGACTGCGCAGAGGTTGAGGGCACGGAGGAGGCAGAGTCTGCTCAGCTGAGAGCAATGTCTCACCAAGGTACCAGAATTTCTTCATTAACGAAGACACACAGACATCAGAGGGACGGGGTTGGGGTTTCGGGGCGGACGAGTGGGCGGTCTGCAAACACACCTCCCCTCCGCTGCGCTGACTCGCTGTTCCAGACTTGACAACTTGTTTTTTGGCAGCGGCCCCTCGTAAATCAACCGCAAGGCCCTGCACAATGTGACTCACCATCATAATCGTGGTGTTTGCGGAGGCCGCTTCGCCCTTCTGTCTTGTTCCGTAAGGCTGCTCGGTGGCTTATTCCTGGAAGTGGAGGAGGGATACGTGAGGGGACACCAGGACAGAGATGAGACAGGAGACTGGCATCTTTCTCATCTGTCAGGTTCAGATCAGTCCCATTGGATGAGTCTTACTTCAGTCCCTGTCGGTGTGCCCGTCCTTTCCTTAAACGACTGAAACACTCGTAGTTTCTGTAATTAATAACCTCCAATTTTTGTCAGATAGAAAATGTAGTTCTGGTGTGTTTGACCCAACACTACACCTCTGCTACAACAAAAACTAATACCTATAGTCACATAAGGCACCAGTGACCCAACATCTGTTGTTTAGAGTCCTCCATCCTCCACACCTGGGTGCTGGGCACACTCTGTAAAGCGTATTTGGAACACACACTTCCAGGGGTGGAGAGGAGGGCAGTGTGCAAAGTCAAGCTGTAATTGTCAATTAGTGAGGGCCAACACAGGCTGCAGGCTGCGGTGTACAGAGCAGATCAGCCATCTTGGAGAACAAAAGCTTCAGTGAGCTCAGGGCCCTCAGATCAACACACACACACACACACACTGCAAGTGAGCCAGCAGAGATGACTCTGGGCCCAGCAGGACCTGTTTATCGCTCCAGACTGAGCAAAGACCATCAGCAAACATCCTCCCCACTAAGTCTGGACAACTGCTCATAAACAGGCACTCATACTCACACACACACACACACACTGGAGATGAAACACAAGGGTTCAGTACTCTTATTTTTGGCTATTTATTCCACTTCCCAGCTCTCTATGAATAATAGCTATAATGAACAGGCTGAACTCACTGTACTATATCTGGTAGATTGTAGACACAGCAGTGTCACATACTAGTGATCGCCCAGCGTGATTCACAAATACTGGCTAATATCAAAATAATGTCAGCTGCTCATTGGTCTGGTGAATCAGATATTAATAATATGTCATGTGAGAAATGCACAGGGAGACATTAAATACAAATCAGTTAGAATAATGTGCAGAAACTGTATGTGAATGTAAAAATTTCAAAAACTAACTTTCCTCATTTTTTTTACAAAAATGTGTCGATCATTACACGATCACACAAATGAGGTAATACCACCCTGACCTTTGACCTCACCGCAACAGGATGCTTGTAACATTGATGATGCTCAGATTAAAAGCATCAGATGCATAAAATGTCAAAAGGGTTTTCCTCATAAGAGAACATTGTTGGACTCATGATGGAAAGTCAAAATCCAAAACTGATGCAGCAGAACCAGAGATGTCGTCCTTTTTATTCTCGTCAAAAACCTGGTGCCTACATTGCCCACAATGCAACTTGACTGCTAACAATTCAGTCAAAGATCCTGTTGTGTTCGCCTCTAGCTACTAGTGAGGGACCGGCTGTGTAACATGCTGACATGAAAGGACAGCTTTTTTGTCTGTGTCCGATGCTGGAAGTCACCGACCAAGTGCTGGTTTTCGATAACTTTGGAGTGAGACCAGGTTAACACCATTAGCTCATTCAGCACTGTTGCTGTTGTTTAGCGCTGTTTATGGAGTTAGCACCGTTAGCTGCTAGCGACCATCTCAACCACGTGGAAAACCGATTCCAGCCAATTGACGTACGAGCCTTTCAGTCACTTTGCAAATTAACGTTTTACATGTGAAACATATAATCAGCCTATAAAATATACATTAACTCATCAAGTAGGCATAGTGACTTCTGATACTTTTGATACTTTACTAAGATTTTGAACACAAGTAATTGTGCAGTCAGTGAAAGTGTCGTATTATAGTTTACAAAAACAACTTCTGTATTTCTTCCAAGCTAATGGATTTAAATTCCTACATTTTGAAGAGGCAGTAAAGTGAAGGTTTTCAGAGACGTCAGCGTTTCATGAGGGGACCTTTGCTCCGCTGCGATCGGCCCCGCCAGCTGCAGGTCACATTGCTGCTTCATTACTGTTTGCCCGTGGCCCCGTAACCCGCCTGCCTTCATTTGCACCTGGGTGAGGACCACTCCATCACTGCTCAGGGGCCGAGCCTCCGTGGGCCTGACACACACATCACACCACTGACATCATGAGAGCACGGCCATGCCACTGGCCGCAGGTATGAGCCGGGCCTGGAGCGGAGTCAACCAGAAGACTATTTTTGTTTGCTTGTTTGTTTTTGTTTTAGTTTCTTTTGCCTTGGTACTGCAAATTATGATTTGTATTTAATTTTATATTTTTAATAGTGTGTGGGGTTTTGCCTCCTTCTGTAATGCCAAATACATTTATAGGCCCCAAATACTTTACTTTATATGAATAATTTAAAAACCTTTTGTTTCCTGTAAAGATTCTTTCTACATTTAAATTATCTTCTTATAACTATGTGTTTGAGTTTAAGTTGTGCAAATAAAAAGGTTGATGACCCGCACTGCATTTGGTTTGGGTCCCCTCTGTTCCTTCTAATACTGCAAAGCTGACTTTGGAGCCACAGTTTGTCGTGTTGGCGTTTTGGGTCCATATTCTGTACCTTTGACTCTCCTCACATGCAGATCTGAATGTGTTAGCCGTATGTCGCACCATAACGCAGATTGTAACAAAAGGGTGCCAGTGATGGAAAAGTACCCCGATAGATTTCTTAAACTGGACACTTCTCCACCACCTCGTCATTTCAATTACACGTCCGAGACGCCGTGTTCACTTAGCGTAGCCGTGCGGACGCTGTTATTAAAAGAAAGCTCATACTGCGGGGCCAAAAGTTTGATGATTGTGGTTTGATGCACGAGGGCAGCTAGAGAGTTACACCTCGACTCGAAACTCGTGGGTTCAAAATGAGAATATTTAAATCCGTCTGCTGCGTGACCCTTGATGTTTTCCTGTTGATTAACCCACAGTGGCCCTTGTTTGCCCTTTGACCTCACAGATTACAGGACTGAAGTGTTAATATAGACAGTGTTGTGTGCTGAATTTTTCCTGCTGTATATTAAAAGCTTTGGGTTTCAGTACCTAAAGCAGAGACACAACACATTCCTGGGGTTAAAATCATTTGACCATGTACTAAACGCACACCACACACAAAATGAAACCCATGTTTGAGAAAACAATCTTTAATTTATTATTAAATGACATAAATAAAACTCACAGTGAGTTCAAATACAAATAGATAGTTATGTACACTTGTTTGTGCAGGAGGGGGGATGCAGAAGGCACGTGTGTGGAACATTTATTGCAATCAGAAAAGGCACATTTATATGGAAAACACTGGACGTTAATTTATTCTATTTACACACATATACACCTTTTTGTTAGCAGAATTCTTTCGTCTTATATATTTAGGAATAAAAACAAAAAGATCAGGGAGTGATCAGTTCATCGTGTGGAGCAAAGGGAGGTTTTAAAAGTGTGATAAACATGTCGACACCTCATGAACATAAATGTGTAACAGGCATTTTGGGAATTACTAAGAGCAGAGAAGAGTTCTGACCATGCAGCTATTCTAAGGCTTATTATTCTACTGTGGTAGAATCTCCGACATGGATGGAGATGATTGTCTTTCAAGTTCTGTCTTTACACACATCGAGTTTGTTCAGCGTGACTCCTGCCTAACTTTACACTTTTATTTAAATTAGAGACTCTGGAATGAAACATTTTTCAGAAACTGGAGCCAGAACAGATCCTCGTAGGTCTCGTCACGCTCCGTCTTCTTCGGGATCTTTTATATATGTCTTTATCGTGCTCCTAAAGCCTCCACAGATGCCTCCTGCTCAGTAGCTCTGAGCCACAGGCGCCCAGGATGCAGTCAGCCTGGCGATGGAGCTCTCAAACTGGGCCTCTCCGACCCCGACCTCGCTCAGGCTGGGGTCATACATGGAGGATGGCGAGGAGACGGGCAGCGAGGAGGTCAGGCCCGTGTAGGAGGAGCCCCTCAGGAACTGGGAGGTCAGACCTCCGGGTATGGAGCCTGAGGCTGAGCCTGAAGGGGTGAGGGTGGTGCCGGCTACTGACCATAGGCTGGGGTACTGACTGTGGACGAATGGGACAAGAGGATTTTATTAGCGTGACAGTGATCATTTGGTGTCACCCCAGCTCATCGCGTGTTTTTTTTTGTTTTGATGAACTTTAAATCAAACAAAGTGCACAAATATCTGCTTTCTGTATATGGTTAAGACACTTACCTGGAATTAGATGTGGAGTTGGTGGAGTGGGACAGGGTGCCCATGCCGGTGGAGTTGGGGATCTGAAGAGCAGACCAGCTGTCATGAGTGGGCAGAGTCCCCGAAGCGTTGTCCATGTAGTTGTCTGAAAATCAAGCATAGACCACAAATAAATGCCAGTTCTCAACATTTATCTGGATTCCTAACATGATCAGTGTGCTATATGTGTATGGTGTGAGGGTCTTACTCGTGCTGGAGGTGCGGTGGGGGTAGTGGCTGGGGTATGGGGCCGCTCTGTGGCTCCTCAGGCTGGAGTAGCGCTCGCAGTAGGAGCCAGAGGAGTGGCCTGCTGTGCCACTGAACTGAGGAGGGCTGCTGCTGGGGCAGATAGGACTCTGGCCTGGGAGGAACCAACCTCCAACTGAGGAGTCAAATAAACAAAATAAAGTCATATCACACACCACATAAAAATACTTAAATGTTACCATTATTTTAAAGCCATTATTCCATTTCAGAAATGTATTAAATTAATGAAACTCACGCTGAGAGTAGCCAGACTGTTGGCTGTCTGCGCCGTGATCAGGGACGTCTTTATGGTCGCTCCTGCAATCAAAAACAATATTATTTAACATCACACAGTGAGAACACTCACTTCATAATTTGAAGAATAACTTCAGGCTTAAGACTGTACCTTTCTTTGGCATCCAAGAAGGCTTTAGCAAAGGGATTGTGCTTTATCTTCAGAGCAGTGATCTGTGAGGAGGACGTGACAGCTGTGAGCATTTCATTCAATATTCAAGACAAGTGAGTGTTAATGAGGTTTCTTGCTCTCTGACCTCTTCGTTCTGGTAAGCGGTGACGGCGATGAACTGTGTTTCAGGGAAAGACTGGCTGCTGATCATCTTCTGGATGCCACCGACCTTCACAATGTGTATCCTTGGTTCGTATTTGTGCAAAGAATTCAGCATAATCTGTGAAAAAAATCCAGTTAACATTATTTTTTTTATCATTATATTAAAAAGCATGCCTGCTATTTGGATTTCGTGTTTCTTAGATGAAGTGAAGGAACAGCTCTAAAGTGATGTAATCCAGTGTTTCCTTAAGTGAAGGGTCTGTCTTATTTTGTCATGTATCACAGTACCTGAGAAATCCAACAGTTTCTAAAATACGTGAAAGGATTTTTGAAATTCAGTGTGCATTTGATATTCAAGTGGTTAAGTAAAAAATATTACTCACTCTCTTGGAGTGAATTAATTTGTGGGTCTCAGCAGAAGAAGAAGTATAGAAAGTGTCTGAATCTGTTTTCACATCACCATAACTGATGATAATCTTTACGCATCACTCTTCTCACCTGTCCGCCCCCGTTGAGTTTATTGGAGAGTTTGACTTTGCTGAAGGAGACGGGCGCTTTCATCCAGTGCGCTCCAAAGTTTGGGGAGTCCGGGTGGATGTAGACGCAGCTGGGGCTCTGGGGTTCCGGTTTCCCGCCGGGGACCCACTCTCCGTTCACGTATTTCCACCGGTTGTTGTCCGCGGCCACGAAATCCAGCAGCACCGAGTACATGGCGTTGGGGTCCAGGCCGCTGACGCTGGCCCGCAGCACCGGGAACATCCTCCTGGAAAACAACAAGGGTGGAATTTGTAAGAATTTGATTAAGGAGTTTGTGAGTGGAAAATACCGTTTTGTTTTAGAGCAATCACACAACCAGGTTTCTTTACCGTTATGAACCCAAGGGCCTCTGAGGCCTCATGAGCAGAACCTCTGACAGAGCACTTGTGTGGCCTGTTTGATGGCAAATAAAAACCAAACTAACATGTTCTCACACTGAAAACCCCGTGCGTAAAAGGCGCGTAAAATACGCCCGTCCTGTGCGCAAAAGCCACCAGCGCGGCTTCCACTGCTTCATTGGACCTACCTTCCAGTTTTGGTGACAATCATCTCGTTGGTTAACTCTTTGAACTTGTTCCATAAGTCTGCATCATCCAGCGTCAGTTTAATATCCCTCTCGGACGCGTCGCCCTTCTCGCTGCCCTTCTGGAACTCGCTCTCCACGGCGCTGAGGAGATGCTCCAGGCGCTGGTCAGTGTTGGAGGAAGACATATTTCCAAGTATTGTAGACAGGCCCAAATTCCAAGTCGTTTAGTGTAGGGGCTCGCTGACTGTGAGACTGACAGCGAGAGAAGGCCCGAGTGATACTGCTTTCTAAAATCCCGAGGCCTCATCATTTAAGGGCCCCCAGGGACCTCATGGGGATGTGGGGCGTGGTTTGCGTGCTCACATCTCGCATCTCTGACCGGGTTCAACGTCTCCAAACGCCGCCCCCACACCAGACTGCAACTCTTTCTGCAACACAACAGATTGATTTAAGAATTATAAAATCAAAATTGACCTTACTGAAATTTGCCTCCCTCAGTTAAACTCAGTTTTTTGAAGCTTCTTTAGATGCGCAAAGAATGACTAAACTACAAGAAAATGATGTCGGAGTGAAGTTTGGGATTTACACTTTGATACAAGTCTATTACAGTCCGTTGCAGCTGATGCCCGTCACATTCAAAGCTGCGTCTTCAAACAAAAGAAGGGAAGGAGGGCACTGAGCTGTGCCTTTGAACTCAGTTGTATATTTGCAAATAGTGCTAATCTTTTGTTGTCTCAAATCCACATGGGAGAGGGCTTGTGTTTACTGAGTATGGGCCATTAGGGCAGACTCTGTGTTCCTGTTGTGCCAAAGTGTGGACGGCCCACAAGTGATGCCTGGATTTACATAATGGGCCTGCGTGACTCCCTCTGAGACTCTGATATTTAATATTTCAGCCAGTTGGAGGCTGAGTGCTCGGCAGAGGCTGGCTCTAATATTCAAATGGTGGCTTTTACTGAACCAAAAGCTGTGGGAAGTTTCTCTGTATGAAATCAGTCACCAGCAAAACTTTAGAATCTGCTGCTGTTTAGTGGCTTCATCTCGGGACAGACAGAAGGCTGAGGCTGGTGAAATATAATTCAGAATGATACAATACAAGACACAGGTCCCTGAACATAAGCAGTGTGGTGGGAACATTGGCACGACATTTACTGTCCTTAGGTACAATTTGGAGCTTCTTCTTCTCAGTATTTTTTATACTTCCTCTGCTCCACATGTGAGTGAAATACTGGACTTTTAACAACTGTATTGTCCGTGAGAACAGTTCACATCTTCCTTTTATATTGGCCTTTTTACTTTAAAGTGATCAAAGGCAAAACCACAGACACATTATTTACAGAAAAAACTCCATATATTTGACAATTCAATTAAATAATGAGGGTAATACCATTTTATTTTGATAGCTAACCAGATGCACAGGAACATTATTGTTATTACACGATACAGTGGTACAGATTTAAGGATCAAGCAGTGTGTTAATGAGTTAAAATGAACATTAGCAGCTACTTTCAAATTAATGCTGAGGTATAATAACATTGAAAGAGGCCATTTTGCTGCATGATGAATGTTTAATGCGTTTGTTAAGTGAAGTTCATTTGTTTCTCATATTTCTACATATGTCAAATTAATTATGTTATGAGATAAATAAAAGGAAATGTAGGTGTAGATTTCAGAGGGTGGGGTTCCTCTCAGGATCGAGAACATATGCATTTCTCCCCTCAAAGCAATATGAAAGTAGCAGAGGACTTTTATTTTGACATGATTAAAGAAATTTAAACTATAAATTGATGCATAAAAATTCGGCAGAACGCAGAAAAGTCAGTGTTTGACCAAGCTATACAAACTATAAAACAACGTATCTCCAAATTGTCGCAGAAACTGTGTTACAGTGCAACTTTCAGATAATTTTCTCAAGACATAATCTAAAAATTTAATTCCTCAGATTATCTGAAAAATATAGATAGACGTACTTTCTTGATCCCAGACTGGAAGATAATTGTGTTTCACATTGACAGGTCATTCAGGCTTTTCACGGTAGCCATAAATATACAGTTAATAAACAAAGCTTTGCATAATCTATCAGTATGACATCTAGAATACACTACACATATACTAAGATACAACTACTCAAGCATAAAATATATGATAATAACAATGACAAACTTTATTTATAGAGCACTTTTCATACAAGGAATGCAGCTTAAGCACTGTATATTATACATATGGTAATATACTAATTAGACAAGTGTGCACATGAGTTGAAGTTTGAAGAATCAGTGAGGTAACGCAGGAGAATCAGATGTGCAAACTGTGTGATGTTATGAAAGGAGCACCACAGAGTTTATTTGGGACAGAAACTATAAAGCTGAGAGTTCTCTGTCAAACAAAGTATTAGTAAATTTTAACAGAGTATTTGTTACAAAGTGGTGTCGCTTTATTTTAAAGAAAACACCCGAGTCCCTCCTCCAGCTCCTGCAGGCCTCTGTGTGTATTAACAGTGAGCTCACACAGCCGTCACCTGACTTACAGTATTCACTCTAACGCTCACATTGTCCCCGCTGATCCTGAGAAAGGTTTTATGCTTCAGATGTGAGCCTCCTTCCCGCCGCCTCTGATTCCACTGTCTGTGATGTACTTGGAATTGAGTGAGGGCTCTGGAGCGTGACTCCACTTTACTACACCACTTCCTCCAGCTCTACAGAGGCCATAAATGTAAAGGGGTTCTCTCACACCTTTCCATCCAGTATCATTCAGCAGCCTCTTCCTTTTCCCCCCGTGTTTTTTTCTTTTTATAATTTTGGAGGCTGAGAGAAAGAGACAGAGTGTTAAGAAGTGGCTGCATACAGTAATAACCCCCACACACACCCTGGGCCTAGAGGCTCCGCTGACCCCCGACACCCGTCACACACTCAGCTGCCTAATAACTCCAAATTAAGATTGAATTAATCATCACGCCTGTTTGATAGTCGTCTGTAGCTGCAGCAACAAAACACTCTCTTGGCTGAACTTCAGCTGTGTGTTGTGGTCGTCATGTGTTGCCTGGTGAGAATAATTTAAGCCCCAAAACAACACAAAACATCCTCACAGTCTGACTGACGGGCGAACCGAGTACAGCAGGAACATCTCAATCCCACACGGTGAGCGAACGTCTGCTCTCAAATATGAAGTTTGCTTGAAAAGCCAGTGGAGTTTTCCCACAGCTTCTCTACTCATGCACTCGCTGCCGCCCGGCGAGCTGAGGGTTAACCAGCGCAGGCCCTATCCTGGCATCAGCACACACTCACCTAGGTGAGAAATATTGCAGAGGGCTGGTGCTTCACAAAGGGACAGTTATAACGATGCATATTTTCCAGAGGACTTTGCCGGCCTAAATAAGTAAACACAAGTAGGCGGATGAGTCAGCCCTGGGAAGAAAAAATACTTACACACACACACACACACACACGTACAAACACACTCACAAAGTCATTTTTCATGAATTATGACATAACTGGTCACTGGACAAAACAGCACAGTAACTGGAGCAGCAGGTAGACTGATAAAGATAATAACGTCTCAGAGGTGTGAGCAGCTGAAAGTGACACAGGCATCTAATGATGTGTGTGATATTAAAGCTGTGAGAGACAAACAGTTTGTTATGTGATTCTTATTGGCAGTTTGTTAGTGATCTTTGAGTCACACTGCTGTTTAATTTTGATCTTTTGACATATTACCTTCTATCCTGCATCTCTCTCTGTCTCTCTCTCTTTCTGTCTTATTGTGTCTGCAAATTTATTATGTTGATCTGTTCTGTACGACATCTATTGCACGTCTGTCCGTCCTGGAATAGGGATCCCTCCTCAGTTGCTCTTCCTGAGCTTTCTACCGTTTTTTCCCCGTTAAAGGGTTTTTTGGGGAGTTTTTCCTTATCCGCTGCGAGGGTCCAAAGGACAGAGGGTTGTCGTATGCTGTAAACAAAGCTTTAAGACAGGTTTAACAAAAAGTAAAGAACCAGAATGAAAAAACAAAGATGTGAATGTCAAAATAATGATAATAATAACAATATCCTCCTTTTCTGTCCCTTCAACTGTTATTTATTCAGTTAGAAAGCTTATTATCATTATTAATTCATATACAGTTGTTGGAGTAGCCTCATAGCCTTGTCAGATTCTCTATTGTTTGTATGAGAAGTTGTCTTAAATATTAAATTTAAATGAGCAAATGAGGCATTATCTAAATATATATGTGATTTTTGCATGTACAGGAATCAGAACTAGGCCTAAAATAAACTTCCACTAGTCTGAAATATAACATGTTAGGGAAGGAAAACAGCCCAAAATCTTGAAATTGACTAATGCATGAAAATGTCTTTACTCTTTACTGATCATATTATTTTATTCTATCTTTTTATTTATCTATTATTACTTCTAATTTTTATTTTTCTCTTTTCTCTTATTCTATTTAATGTCTGTTTGTTTTTGTCTTGTGTTGCTGTGATATTTGAATTTTCCCTCTTTGGGATCAATAAAGTGTATCTTATCTTATCAAATCCTGAACTCTGAGTTTGGCATCCTGAACAAGTCATAATGCACTTTTCAACAGATGTTATGCCACACTGACAAAAGAGTAATAATGTGGTAAATTTACCAAAAAAGGAAAAGTTACTCAGCTGGTCAGCTAACGTTAGCTTAGCATCAGCTCGCTAACTGCGTTAATATGAGTCTCAACTTAATTTTTTTGTGCAACTGCAAATGTTGAACAAGGTTGGAGGTTGTTGCATCTCCACCTGTAATTTTTGACCCACAGGTTTTGCATATGGAAACAAAATTGGCAGTGTTAGTGCTTCATGGTTCTCTCCTTCAACCTGACCAGATGCTGTCGCAGTGTTTTAAACACAATGTATCTTGGAATTAAGTTTCGACCTTTTGGGAGTGAACAGCTTTAACGTTAGATAATTCAGGAAATAAAAGTACATTAAATGAATCGTGGAACAATTTTTTAAGACTCAACAAGTTTGTGACTCGACTCCACATCGAAGAAGATTTCGTATTTTATTATATTAAAAGCGGCACAGTCTTGCTTTAAGTAAAGGTACTGATACCACAGTGTAAATGCACTCCATCATAAGTCCATTCAGAATCTCACTCTGGTACATTAGTAATAAAATAATAGCAAAACAAATAAAGTACCACTCCCTCTGAAATGTGGTGAAGTGGAAGTATAACGTGGAATAAACTGGAAATATTTAGAGTAAAGAACAAGCAGAGTACATTTACACTGAAGCTCAGAACTTAAGTAAATGTAAATGCGTCTGACCTTTGACCTTCAGATATTTAATACAGAGTAATGTTCACTCTGTGTTGTGTTTCATGTCACTCTGTTGTTATAGTTGTAGCATAGTGTGCATGGAAAGAACAGAAAGCAAGAGCAGCAAGAGAAACAGCCAGCAGCCACACACACACACACACACACACACACACACACACACACACACACACACACACACACACACACACACACACACACACACACAGAGCCCTCCCTGATGTGGATTGAGCCCCGAGCTTCGTCTGTCACTTTTGCGTTTCCACTTCAAGTTCAGGAAATCTAAACTTTCCTCTTCTAATCACCCGTCCCTTTGAAAGGGATAAAAAGAATTAGTGGGGACAGTAATTGCCCCCCCGCGGCCCCCACCAGCCCTCATCTAGGTGCCCTACAGTAGACCTTGGGACCTTTGGCATGCTAATGATAGGGGGGCTCAGCTTTGACACTACAGGGACCGACCCAGCCAGCTCTGGAGAGGGAGAGCTGCTGAGGAGCACAGTTTGTTAGGTCTGCATCAGGATGAGCCTGTTCATAAAACAGAAATACAGGCAGCTCCTGTGGGGACGCTGCTAAACTGTAAATGTGAAGCATGACATCGCTGATATAAACAAGTTAAGTTTGGAACATGTCAGAACTGTTACAGATACATGAGAGAGCTTTGTTTTATCATCATTCAAACAGTTTCTATTGGACGTAGAAGCAGTAAAAACAAATAGACACATCTAAACTCATGTCCTCTGTGATCACATCTGTCATAACTGAACATTATGACAAGTTTCATTGAAGTCTGTGACGCAGCACAAACACAGCAGTCTGTGCTGTTATCATGACTCTACACAGGTTAACACCACATAGAAATAACTGAGTGAGAAAGTTCATGTTCGACTCTTGGAGACAGTGAATGGAGGGTTTTTTTTAAACGGCAGCGGTGAATGAAGTAAAGTGATAATCCTAAATTACCAGTAGTGATAAAAGTCCAAAAACAACAAAGTAAAAGTACTCAGTTACACGTACTGACTGTTTCTTGAAAAACAGAATGTATAAGGCCGGTCGTGCTGCAGTGGGGTTGTGAAATAGGAAATTTGATTTCAGAAAATATGTGAAGTAAATTGATTTGCATTAAAACTGGAGTATTATTACTCCTCAAACAATAGCTGACTATTTATTTATTTATGTTATTAGAATTTTTTGATTAAAAAAAATATTTTTTACTACTCTATTATTATTATCATTATACATTTCAATAAATGTATTACAATTATGATTATTTATTTATTTAATTATTTATTTATTTTTTACTGTTCTTTTTTACTATCATTTGATTATTACTTATTTTCCAATAAATGTATTATGATTATTTATTGATTTTTATAAAATCATATTTTTACTACTCTATTATTATTATACATTTAAATAAATGTATTATGATTATTTATTTATTTATTTATCTATCTTTTTTTAGAAAAATTTTTTTTTTACTTCTCTTTTTACTATCTTCATCTGATTATTACATATTTTCCAATAAATGTATTATGATTATTCATTTATTTATTTTTATAAAATAATTTAAAAAAAATTTTTTGTTTTATTTTTCACTATTGTATTATCACCAGCTGATCATAACTTATTTTCCAATAAATGCATCATTATTATTATTAGTAGTAGTAGTAGTAGTAGTATGTATAATATATATACATATATATATATATATATATATATAGACTCCACTACGACTCACCATTTTCTCTCCCTTTGTTTGTGTCTATATATATATATATATATATATATATATATATATATAAACTCATGAATAAATGGTGAATAAATAAATATCTGTTTTGCTCCTGTAACATCAACACTGTTTTGATTTTGTGTTGAAAAAAGAAAACAAGAAAAAGGACGCTGGAGGACTCTTCCTGTCCTGATGGATTCTGTTTCACTTTAAGGGTTTAGATTTTAATCATAGATTTAATGAGGAAGGAGCTTTGTGCAGGAACAGTCGATCTTAATTTGAAAAGTGATCAAATGTTTTGTATGAAAATTCTGAATTAGTAAAGTAGCTCGTAACTACTGCTGTCAGATAGAAAAACACAGTTCAATATTAACTTCTGAGTCGTAGTGGAGTATGTAACAAATAATCTTATTAATCCTCTCATGTGTTTGAATCTTGTAATTAAAGCAGCAGATGAAACAGAAGAAAACTATCAGTATATATATGGTTTATACATTTTGATTCATTGTGATGAATTTACAGGTTTTCATCTGAGGAGACAGTGAGGCTGTATTTCATTTTCTTCCTGGCTGGTTTGTTTTTGCCTGTTTCCTCTTCTTCTCCACTGCGATGGTCGCTGTTGCCTGATGTAAATATGAGCAGCTGAGGTCAGCAGACACCAGTGTGTGAGAAAACACAGTTAAATCTTCTTACTGCAGTCCCCAGCTGTGTGCACATGCACCCACACACACACACACACACACATATAAACAGTAGACCCTGTGGAGTGAGATCACACTTCAGCCTATCTCCCTCTGACGTGAGGAGGGATCGACTCGGGGCTGTGCTGGGAAGCTGCGAAAGACATTAGCAAATATTAGCAGATATTAATCATAGCTTTTGGGTGGATCATCATAACCGGGCCCCGCTGTCTGCTCGGGAAGACTTTTTATAACCACCTCAGTCTGCAGGACTCTGAGCTGGGTGGGTGAGTCTTTTAGTGGGAGGGTTGAATGGGCAGGAGGGGGGAGATCAAAAGGAGCGAGGCCAGTTTCCACTGACAAACAGTAAGTGTTAAAGACAGAGGATTAATGATAGGTGCAGCCAGGAACATTATTTACCCAGAGTCAGAGGACGTGTGACTTCAGAGCTCATCACCCTCTTCCTCTGGCGGCACTTCCTCTCTCTATAAATGCACAATTAAAATGAGATGTTCACACAACACCGTGTCACCTTCCGATGCATGACCAATGAGCTCTCTGCAGCTCACTCATCACATTACCAAGCAGTAATATGGAGGACTAATAATAGCACCTTATATACAGTATGTATGTGGGCGACCTGGAAATAAACTGTTACTAACAAAGTACATTAGCATTTACTACAAGTGTTAGATGCACTTTGTTCTCTCATCACAGCTACAATCCACAAGGTTTATCTGAACCTGTGCTTGTCAACAAAGGTTGTTTTTTGTTATTTGGCTTTTCCTCTTGTGAATTACTGTCTGATTTTACATCTGCAGGCCTAAAAGAATGATCAAATTCAAATAAAACAAGGAATGAAATAATTATGATATCGGGTCAAGTAACATTTTTGTGCTTCATGCTCAAAACTGATCTAAAAAAAATGGTTTCAAATATTTTTCTTGTTACAAATAGATGCCACAACTTTGTAAATAATATAAAACACACACACATCTCCAGTTTCTAAAGATTTTAAAACATTATGCTGAAGTAGTTTCATGTCTCCTCCAGATGTTTTAAGACAGAAAATTTCTTAAAATTACGTCACATTACAAGGACAGCAACATATTACGTCACTCCAGTTTTAGCCTCCTTACACTGGCTCCCAGTTTGTTTTAGAATATTATTTACTTATTACTTTTAAGGCTCTTTATGGTCTTTCTCCGACCTCTTAGTGCCACACACACCAGGACGTACTTTGAGTTCCTTGGGTAGAGTGTTTGCTGTCAGGGCCCTGAGGCTCTGGAACAGTCTGCCTGAGGAAATCAGGTCGGCTGAGTCTTTAAGTCCCTTCTTAAAATGTACTTTTGTTGGAGAGCCTTATCAGTTCTTTTAAAAGTTGCTGTTTTCATGTCTTGTCTGTTTTAAATATCGACATGAAAAGCTCTTTGTAACTCTGTTCTGAAGAGCGCTATATAGATAAAGGTTATTATAAGGTAATACAGGCAGTATGCAATGCTTCAAATGTATGGAAAGTGGACAAAGAATGTAATATGAGTGTTATGGCTGCATAACTGTTGATTGTGACAGTTTTTGTAAATGACAACTTTCTGAGCATTTATCTTCTCATAACGCCAAATTCCTGACATTAGCTAGCTGGCACACGTTACACGCATTAGCTAGCAAACAGCCAATACATTCTGAGGATCTGTTAATAATCAGATATATCTGATGTTGATGGGTAACTTATTATTGTATTGTCACACCAATGATAACACGCAGCTCTGGCTGTTCTCATGCATTGTTCATACATTTTCCTACAAAACGTACCACACCAAAATTCGTATATCCCACGAAATCATGAGCCAGTGACTTGTGCATAACTTCTACGTGGAATTGACGCCATATCAACGGTGTAGGCTCTGCGTAGAGCTGAAGCACAAGTATAAATCTGCTGTTAGGGAAGGCTGCAATCACGTGACCAAAGCATTGACAGGAGTAGAGACAGAAGCGGGGCGCTGGATGGGTCACAAAGCACAGGACTTTCCCCACGAGACTGGTGCTCAAACCTGTGAGAGCTTTGAGTGAACTTAGCATGATTTTAAGTTGCATTCTCACCATGTTTCTTTTCCCAGACCTTACCACAGTAACTTTACTTACTTAAATCTAACCTCTGTAGCTTTACGTTAATGACCGAACTTTACGTTAGGAATGTATCGTCATTCGTGGGATGCTAATTTTCAGGATATCGCTAAGTGACATGTTGACCTCACGCTAGAACTGTTGTTATGGAAATAATAAATGCTCTCTGTGTTGACACTAGTTTATGGCATATGAGATATGTTCAGTCTTGAGGCCTAACAGACACACCGATGGACAGTTTGGTTTATGTGTTGAATAAACAGGTCCGTCCTCAGTGTATGTGTGATGGAAGTTCCAAGTTTCCACATAAGCTGCACACTGGACCATGACTGGCTTCCAAACTAATGATGTCATTAAATCCTGCAGTATGAGCACCTATTTAAATCAGATTTAAGGTGAAAGCAGATAAACATTCCCCTGTTAGATGATCGCGAGATGTGCATACATTATTGTGCACATAGAAGCTCAAACACTACAGTGAAATAACAAGAGGCAAAACACTTTTCCTGAGTGGAGAAATGTATGTAAGTTGTCTGTTACTGGGATTTGTTTTGCATTTGTCCATGCACAGACTGTTTATGGTCATTCTTCTGTATGGGTTCCTCTTAATGAGGAGACAACCTGTCCGTCAGAGATTTAATAAATATATAGAATGCAGGGTGCAACTGTGACTACCAGAAGGAAGTATGGTCGCCTGTGAGCCCTGTCATGCAGCTATACCTCTACGGGTGTCCAGTGGCCTCAGAGAGCAGCCAGCGTCTGCCTGCAGAGTCTGGAGGCCAGGCAGGACTATAGGAAGAGGGGAGCCCCCGCTGCACCGTAAACCGGAGGGGGGGTAAACAAAGGGGGCCGGGCAGATTTTACTGCCTTCCCACGCCAGGCAGCAGCAGCAGCTGACTGGAAAGTGTTACCTGGAATATGCCGAGTCGCCCCCTCCACCAGCAGACAGCCAATCTGAATGCAGGCGCAGTGACCCAGGTGTACAAACAGCAAACAGTGGGGCCACATCAAAGGGTCTCATTAAAAGACAATAGATGCAGCCCTCCTCCTCATCTCCCCTGCCTCCCCCCCTCCACCCCCATGTTCTGCCAGGGCTTTTACCACAACACACAGCCCTCCCAGCTGCACTGCATCCCCCCCGAGACCAGCACACTGCCCCCTGCTGTCCAGTGTGGTGGTGAGAGGGGAGCGTTACAGCTTGATCCAGGCTCCAGAAACTTTATGGTCATCTGAAATAAATATCAGTGCAAATGAAAAGAGAGCAAGAATATTTATTTATTAAAGGGTATTTTAAATTGTTGCTAAAGGTGAGGGTCTGTGTAGGTCAAAGACTGTTTGAAGTAAAGCCTCCATGACGTCACCCATTGGTTTGTGCACATTTGTTTTGAGGCCTTGAGTTTGGCATTTTCGTGGTCACCATCTTCGATTTTTTTTCGAGTGAAGTGAAGTGCTCATTTTTGGACCAGAGGGTGGAGATAACGCTAACCCTAACGCTAGCTGCTAGTTTGGTTAGCACAGTGCATTTGCAGCTCAGTTTACCTGGAACAATGTTTGTGCCAATTTCTGCTTGAGAAGGCTTAAAACCAAACCAGCCCTGGAGGATACAACTTAGGGCACATTCACACCAGGATAGTCCGGGGGACTCGGTTCAATTGGGCGGGGAATGCCGAAAAATTCCTCACCTTCATTTGGTTCAGTTCACTTTCACACTGCACTTTTTAAAGCGGACCAAACCGCCTGGACAACATCCTGCAGTTACAACAGCTGAGGAAAAAGAAAACCCGGCTCATCGATTGGCCAGGACCGAAAACGGAAACCAATCCCCTTCAGTCAATATATTACTGTCACAGTATGTTTTTTTTACCTTGATGTGATGCTGATCTGCCAACCGATTAAATCTGCGTGCCGCGATCCTCTCGCTAAACAATTTAAATACCGCTTCTCCTGGTTTGCGCTGTTGGCTCTCTACATCACTCCCACTATTTAGTTCACTTCCTCTCTTTGGTCCACTGGGTAGTCAGTTTGCATTTATCACTGTGAGCGAACTGCATCAGGGTTCACTTGCAAGTGAACGGAGGCCCCCAGTTTTGAAGTGGACCAGGGTTCGCTCGTCTGCACCAGAGTTCGAATGAGCTTCACACCACTCCAAACGAAATGAACTATCCATGGAAGTGGACCAAATAGCGCCAGAGTGAATTCATCCTAAGTTTCAGTTTGTAATCTGATTTTGTATAAGACCATTATCATCTATCCATCAACATCCCTGTACAATTATAATGGGACCAGGGGACCACTGTGAACCTTAAAGAATAAATCTGCTGATATCTATGACTGCAACCAACAATGTATCTGAGTTTCATATATGTAATTCCTCTGTGCCACACAGCTCACCCAGCAACATGCTCCTTCATTACCATGAACACGCACACAAGTTTATCTTGACTCAATCCCACACACGCCATCCTGCTGAGCCACATACTTACTAAAACGTAAAGTTCGTATTGTATTGGTGAAAACAGTCCCCAGCAAGTGCACTACTTCCTCCTGTTTGAGTTGTGTTTGCTCAAAACTACAGTGACCAGCTGGTTTATGTTTATTTTATATATTTTGGCTCTATACTCTATACTTTAAATCAAAGCTCATCATGCAACCCACACTACAATAACTGAAGTGCCTCTTTAACATCCATTGGTGTCTATCATTTCCATGAAATTGGCATGTAATCAATCACAGTGAATATAAAGTCTGCATTAATGTTTGTCGAGTTAATTTATTGAAATATTGCAGTGCTCTGTTCATTTCATGAGTCACCTAATGATCTACAAATCCCATAAAACTGAATGGAAACTAATGGCTGCCCAAATAAAAACCTCCAAAAAATCTAAAAGTGTATATCAGGCATTTCAAATGGTCAAAAAATATATAAAATCTACCTCAAATGAAGATAAAAGACGTTAAATTTCTTTCTCCCATATTTTAAAGCAATGTTATCCCATATTTTCCAAACGTGTGTTTTCATAAGTGTCTCTCAGATGTGCGATACACCTGTACTTTCTCCTCTGAAACATAAATGTTCTCCACAGGGAAACTACCTGCTTAAATGTAGAATAAACCTGAATATTGATACATCGAAGCTCGAGCTCTACCCTCTCATTTCATCTCTTATCATCACCATATCAACCTTATATGAGCTGAGCATCACTCCCAGCTGTCAGTGCAGAGGCCTGACAGATGTGCAGATGATGGTAATGATACGATACGAAGTTAACGCCTTTGCAATAAAGTCATTATTAGAATTTCTCTCTGAGCAGTCAGCGATCATTACATGAAAACAACTTCAAAAATCCATTACAGCACTATATCTGCCTCACGCCTCCCATCCTCATATCAGCGACATCACTGAGCGCCCACGTCTCTGATGTAAACTTTGAATTAGAGAGCTGGTCCCCAGAGTCACTAGGGATCACGTACGTAAGCATTTCTGCAGCAGTCAGAAGATGTGAGACGCAGGAAGACGTCATCACTCGTCCCGGCTAAAGGAAAACAACACAGAGGCATTTTAAAGCAGCACCCTAGAGGCCTGCGCTGCTGCGCCGTTAGATGTGAGCCAGCCTGGGAAAAGCCTATCTGGACTCCACAGACAGCAGCAGCCTGCAGCTTTGATGGGGAAGCCTCTTTGTAGTTGGCCTGGAGATGGCTTGTTAGTCAGTAAAAGTGAGCGCTAAATGGCTCCCTAACAGGAAGCAGTTTACACGGTGACGCTCAACCTGCCTGTGGCCCTCTATTGTCCCGAGCCCCATGTCCCACTTCATTACCATTTCCATAAGAAAGGAACAGTAATTGCCCCTTTTCTTCTGCTGCCCCTTCATCTTGGAGTGTTTCTTCTTCTTTTTTTACCCCCCTTCCTTCTTCTCTTGTTCAGTCCCTCTCTATCTAACTGTCCTCTGGTTCTGAGACGTCCGAGCAAACCGGCTGGAAAACACTTCATGTGATTTTATAAATAGGGATTGTATGTAGATTATGTTCTTCTTTTCTTTCAGTACATGTTTAAGACTTTAAAAGAAAAGGGTGAAAGTAAATCATTACTTTAAACAATGACATCGTTCTCATTGTCTCACCACCTCCAAAAAGTGCCCAAAAAGTCCAAAGAATCAGTGCAGTGTTTGTGCAGGAGGTCCTGAGACTCTCCTGACCTTTGACCTGACCTCAGATGGGGCACATGTGTGCTTGGACGACTGACTGATCAGTGCAGAGAATTAGGGTTTTACTGGTTTACATGGAAACACAGTACAAAGGTTCAGCAACTGGTGGTGGATCTTTTTCTGTTTTGTTTTCTGTAATCGAACTTAAGGGAAATGGTGGAGTGGTGGAGCACTTAATTCTTAAGTTCTTAATTTTTGTCGATGTCTCGTGAGCTCTTGTTTTTGATTTTCAACGGGACAACAATGCAAGTTAAGGGGCAGAAGTCCAAGGTGGGAGCGGTGGTGGATGGGCCCGGGAGGTGGCGTTCACTTCCTGTAAGATTGGAAAACCAAACCCTGTTCTTTTTTCTTAAACCCGAACCACGTGCTTTGTTGGCTTAACATAACCACATGTGTTTGTTATTGAAGGAAAAAACGTCTATTTGCGTTGTTGTACGGACACAGCCAGCCGCCATTATTGTGTAATGGCGCCCAGCAGCGTAAGGGGTAAACAAAATCAGGTAAGGAGGCGAAAGTCTGACTTGGGCAGGTTAGAGGGCTGGTGGGATGATTGGAGCGACGTAGTGCTTTTATTTTGAAAGAGACTATATATAAACTTTCATTTTCTGTGTAAACCAAAGTGTATTTTGAAAACACACAAAGCATGTAACAGGCTGAAGTTGACACGGCATCCCAGAACGTCAACAACCAACACACCAGGGTACCTTGCACGTCATATGTCGACATGGAAAATACTGTATATGACCAAATGTCGATATGTCACGAGATCGTAGTGAGAATGAGTTAAATGAATCGATAAAAATGAAAAAATATATACATAGTTTAAAAATAAAAATGTTAATTTAATTATTTACTTGATGTAAAATATTCAAAACAACCAAATTTATAGGAACGTGATTTTCTTTCTGTGTTTTTGTCTGTAAAGCGACGTATGAATAAAATATTTTATCGGACTGCTCTCCTGCTGATTATTATTGATTCTGAGTGCAATGACTCATGATGATCTGTATGTAAATCATCCAGTAAAATATAAGTAAACATTAGTGGTTAACTGGCTGCAGCCAATAGTTCAGCCGAGAAACGGAGACTATGAATAAGAATAAAACAAACTGGGGGTGAGAGCGCCTGGAATCAACACTTGGGCAACAGGTCAGAGAGGATACACACACACTCTCTCACACTCTCATCACGGGACTTCTTTGCCTCACTTTGAACTTCAGAAGGTGACAGGAGGTAAATGCAGCGACAACACGGTGAATCTATGCGGAGAGAACGACCAACAGCGTCTGAGTGTCAGTAATCCTATCAGCAGCAAAGTCAAACATGTTGTTTCACACGCACGCTTGGTGGGATACCTGGATCCCACTGACCCCCCACAGCAGAGGCCCCTGAACAGATCTGTAATCTGAAAGTTTGGAGCTGTATATGTAGGTATGATAGAATTTGTATATAACTTGCGTGGGTGTCAGTGGCTTTAGATGCTCTTCCCAAACGTCACAAACACTCCTGTCTCCCCAGTTTCCTGACTCCCTACATGTGAAGGCTGCAGGTAGTGCTGCTGTCAAGGGAGGGGGAGGGCCACCGGACCCCCTCGGTGACTTGAACTGTTTTAATCATGGCCCCATGTGGACCCCGACAAAAGAGCCAGGTCAGAATCACCGTCTGCTCCTTTGTTGCGGGGGGAGCCACCGAGGCTGGGAGCGGGCCGCGGGCTCACACGCTGCTCCCATCACCACAGCAGGCCTCCTGTTTATTTGCTTTGGAGAGTGTTTTATCCCAGGTGACAGTGAAGGTAGCAGGTTCCCGGCATGATATATTGCACTGGGATCATTTCTACCAGTCGTCCGGTCACGGCTGTCAGCGGGGCGGCTGTGGGAGACACATCTAACATGCTCCTTCTTCCATTACATACATACAGATTACAGTTATAATTATACATGAAGCAGTGATCTATACATAACTGAGCACACTGCTAATGACATTTATGAGCAATGTGTATTCAGATGTAATTTATCTCTCACAGTCTTCAGTCAACAGCATATGTTATGTTGGCGTACCCCCTATGTGTAATAATAAATAACAATGCCTCTTATGATTATTATTATGATTGTGATTATGGTTATTTATTTATTTATCTATTGATATACTGTTTTGTTTAGGCTCAGTTTAATTGCTTCTCCGTTGCTATTAACAATCTAAAACTTGAATCTGCAACAGCCTGAGATAAACACAGCTGAGTTAAATATAAATATGATCTAAAAATACATTAAAAGTGTCATTTTTAATAGTCTGAAACCACACGCAGTGTTTGATTAGTCGATTGACAGCAAACTGTCATCAATTTTGCTCATCAAAAACATGTTTCTTTCTGCCTTTAAATTGTGAATATTTGCTGTTTCAGGCACTTTTATTCAATATTTCAGGGTGTAATTGGACGAACCGTGCAGGCTGGAGACCTGACTGTCAGCTCTGATCTAACATTTAGGCTGATTGTTGTTTGGGGGTGTCAGAGACACATGACTCTGCTCTACATTCCCATTACCTTCTCTATTGTACCTGGTCTGATGAGCTCTCAGCAGGTGACGAGCGGTTGTTTATTCCAGAACTTTAATTGTTTCTGTCGTCATTTTTAATAAGAGATTCGTTATAAAACAGTGGGCATCAACCTTTTTCGTCAAGGGAACCCCTTTTCTGTCGTTGAGCAAAGTGACCAAGTGACGTTATGTAAAAATAACAGCACAGACCAACAGATAAACTGTACATTTAACCCAAATAGTGAAGCAATAAGTGCAGGAAGTGTGTATAAAATGAGCAATTAAGATGAATTTTGAGCAGATTATTTACTGAGAATATTACATCAGGGAGTTTTCATATGATTTTCTGTCTGTGTTGTGTTTTTAAAAACAATCATACATATTTAAAAGGCCTCTCCTTCTTCTCCCTGCTCAGTTTCATGCAGGACGAGGCTCTGTGAATACACCCTGTGCTCAGACCTCATCCTGCCAGACTCTTTTTAAGTTTAAATCTTAAATAGAGAACATTAAAAATGACATTACCTGTAGTTTACTTCACATAAGTAATCGAAATCCTGAGATACAGGCCTGCTGTATATATTTTTAAAAATGTTTTTTTACACCTCATGAAAAAAGAGACCAAGATGATCTGGTGACAGCCTCGTGAAGCTTTGCTGACCCCTAGTGGGGGTCAGGACCCCAGGTTGGGAACCAGGGTTACATTAAAGACTTAAATCTACGTTTTCAGGGAGTCTAAAGCTGAAGGCAGTAATTCTTAATCAAATAACTTTTTGTCATATTTTTTGACAAGGTCGAGGGTAGAGCTTGGTTTCAAGTCTCTACCACCTTTCTATCAAAAGTTATCCTTAAAAAATACCTTCCTGGTTTTGGACTCAACTCCTCGAGGGTCGAGTTCACCCTCGTCCCAACTTCTTAGAGGGTCAAGGGTGGGCTCTATCAGCATGTGGCACATGAGGCAATTAAACATTGTCACTATACCTCCATTAAAATAATTATTTTCACCACCGAAAGGCTCAGATTGTTCTAAGTGTCTGAAGAGTCTCTTTACCTTGCACTTGATCCGGTCTGTTTGTTATTGCCTCAACTGGCAGAAGTCTCCTCCTGAAATATCACGAGATGTCACTTGTTGCAAGAAAACAACAGTAGGAGTGTGTGTGAGTTCTGGAGAGAGTGTAATAACCACAGTAGTTCAGTGTTATCATTCATTGTCATGGATGATTATTTACCTGACTCCATCCAGGTGGAGCAAAGTGCACCCTGAAGATTTTTTAAACTATTATTTTAAAGATAAAGAATGACAGCTCATGCTCAGTTACTCAGCTATTTAAAACAGTTTATTAGAAAAATAAAAATAGTTCCTAGCCTTTCAGATTCCTTGTCTGGCTTCAAAGTTAGATAAACGTTTGACGCACTCTGTATCTCTTCCTGTCAACACTTTATTGGAGCTTTAATGAAATATTCAAGATGCCATGTTTTCTATATGACTGCCACGCTGGAGGAAATGGAAACATTTTTACTGGATTCCAAAAAGCTGCATTTGAACTGTGTAAAAGTCAGAGCAGTTTGCATCAGTACAAGACAAACGATGCCATTAGGATGAGCCTGCTGATTAATATTGATCACCGGGCTCTTATTAATGTGAGCACGCTCTCTTCTCTCTTGTCACTCTTCCGCTGCTTTTAAGACACACAACTGCCGACACTCTTTCAACGTTTGGTGACATTTTCATTGATCCTCGCAGTGATCTCCGGCTAAATGGCCCCCTGGTGTTTATTACAGAGGAGGACGGAGGGGGAAACATCTGTACAAATGAAAGCTTTGGATAGGAACGGTCTGCTCAGAGCTCAGATACAGCTGCAGGGAAAGTGTGTGAGGAGCTAAAGGGAGCTTTGGATAAGATATCCAATCAGATGTTGCTTTGGTGGCTGCTGCTTGTTGTCACATGATGCTAGTTTGTCTACCTACTGAGTTTTTGCTTTCCCATACACATTAGCCAGTCTTCAAACAATGCATGGTCACCCTCTGGTGGCCACTGTAGTCACCACTGTGTGGCTGTACTCTCCTGCACCAGCCCTCCACAGAACTCTTCACTATGCTTGGTACAATAATGTAATCCTCTCTGAATGTGAACTCCCAAACAATGTACAATGTTTTTCTCCCCAACAACATGCACGAGGCTGCTGCTACAAATCACATAGAGAGAATGCACGTCTCCACAGTTTCACTTTTCCAGGCCTGAATATTACACAAGAATCAAATTACAGGCACGGGCTTTGTGAATGATTGATATAATGCAACAGCATGCAGTAAAAATGACTCCGGGATGTTTTATTCATGAGGGGTTAAATAAACAATAAAATCTGGGCTGAAACGTGAACACCAACAGAACAATGGATTCATGAGAATAGCAAACACATTAGATTGTTGTATAATCGTTCATTCCCGGTGTTATCGCAGGAAAATATATAAATTTAGTCAGAATATAATTTGAATTCTGATGTCAGTGGCAGCAGAAGGCAAAATACTGCACTCCGCTTTGAAGATTTGGACTTCAGAGAGAAACACTTTTGAACACATCTCATCAGGCTTTATGGAATTTTTATAAGTGAGTTTGCATTCATGTTGGGACCTCTTTCTCCCTTTCCCGCTCTCTGAATTGGACACTTTCATTTGCACCAGTGTCTTTCACTCTCTCCAAACCATGACAAACAGATGCATTAGCTCCCTAATTGCTGAGATTACCAATGAGATGCCTTATGAGTTACCAGGGTTGCCTCCTAGAAATGAAAGCCCCGGCCAATTTGCATGGGAGGTAATTGAATCGCCTGCAGTGAGGGAGAGAGGGGACGTGCTACGCATTACAGCCCAATTGGCTTCTCGGAGAGTGTGGCATGAAAAGCCATTTTCAAGCGCTGAATGCCAAGGGTTTGCTCTCTCATTCATGTAGAGTCCACTTCTCGCAGCCTTTCCCATCCACTCCAGTGTTTCTCCGGACCGGTTGATGGCTGTTGAATGGGGGTTGCGTTCAGGGGCCCTCGCACTTATGGGGAAATGACCAATCACTCCTTCATCTGGAAATCCTGAGAACAGTCATGGAGGAGGGTTCGGGTGGGAGAAATGACAGTGTGTGGGAATGTGGAATAAGATTAACTATTGCTGTACAATCCTCCAAAGCGGGGGTGAGAAATGCATTGGGACAGCAGAGAGATGTACATGTCATATGTTATCTGCATGTGCAAACTGATTGTACTGATGAGATGAATACACAGCTACACAGCCACACACCCAGACACCGTGGACATTTGCATTCCCTGTTAATGCAAAAATAACACACTTTTTATGTAGGACTCCCTGTGTGCTGCTCCGAACGTCTCCTCTGAATGTTATTCATTGACACTCTGATGCATTGAAATCATTTTCTCACTTAATTCTTGCTGCAATATTTCACATTTCTTGCTTATTTGCATGTTTCGTATCGTCTTGTCTTTGCCTCATATCATCTTACGTTCACAATGCCTGTCTCATATGTTTTACTAAACCACTCTCAACCTTTTAGTACAGCATTCACTGATATTTGAAACAATAGTTTGCTTGCAAATTTGTGTAGCACTTTGGGAAAGGCCCCAAAAAAATGGTGAAAGAGACAGGCCTGCACAGATGCCTCGGTCCCATATCTATCAAACTTATAAGAAATTTAGCATAGCGTTAGTTTAGGCAGGGTACACTGTCAAGCTCAGGTCGCATCTTTGTTGCTGCTCTCCCTGCCTTAGGCTTTCCATGTAGGCGCATGGAAGGGCAGGGAGGTGTGCTCTCTCTGCCTTATGGCTTTCCTCATAGGTGCTTGAAAGAGGCTTTCTGCGTAGGCCAGAGGAAAGGCAGAGGGGCCCCAGAACAGAGCCATGCTGTCAAGTATAATACTGTGCCAAAGTTTTCTTTGACAAAAGTGTTGCTGACTGAATTACATTCAAGTACTTTGGAGTAAATATGTTCTTTGCCAGAAGTGAAGAATGAGATACATTCATCAAATGACTTACTCCGAGTCCTCAGCAGTCGCCAGAAGAAAATGTTGTATATGAGCTGACTTTGTCATCTGGAGGTCGAGGTGATGGCGGGTGGCGTGACACCTATGTGAAATGGCTGCCAAGCTGCTGTACTCGAGTACTCGATTTGGATGTCAGTGTTCATTCAACATATAATGTAATTGCTGCCCAACAATCAAAATGTGAACACACACTTTTATTTTTGTTTTTGCCTGCGATTTAACAATCTAACAATCATTAACAAGTTAAGCGACAAAGCTGTTATGGCGTTGGTGTGAGTTTGCTCATATGTTATCCTACAAAAATGCAAACACAACAGTTTGTGTATCCTACGAATTAGCACCACGCAAATGACGATATATAGTGGTTTGCTGCTCCAAGTCCAAAATGTCACTTTTAGCCATTTGAAAAATATAAACCCTGACCTTTGGGATGAGCGGATACACTGCCTATGAACCAGGTTCCTAAGTTTTGACTCACGCCCATGGTTGTGGAGGGTGTGTGTGTGCCTGCTTTTAGGCATATATTTTAACCACCATTAGCTGCAACCTCCCATTTTCCCTCAGTGGTCATTAAGTGTTATTTTATCTAATATACGTTACGTAGAGTCACTTACTGCATATGTTTATGAATATACAGTGCAACATGAAATAATTACAGCCCTTTATCTAGATGGCTTCACAACAATGAGTGTTGTGACAGTAAAAACAATATTAATTTCCTGTGCTCCTGATCCTGTCAGCGCGGACGGACAACATACAAAGGTCTGGATGCTTTTCCTCCGCTGCCTCTGCATCTCTTTTGTCATCAGACCGCAGAAAAGAGAAACACACACCCCGCGCTTATTTATTTTTAGTCCTGGCCTCAAATGGGAATGAGGCCGATTACACTTCCAAGATTGACAATTTTATGCTGCCAAATTAAAAGAACCCTCTGAATTAGCGAGATAATTGCATGCAATCTCCCTTTAATGGACCTGTCAGTGATTACTGGCTGCCTCCACCAACCCTATCAGTGGCAGGGGAGGGGAGTGTGCTGAAATGAAATGTCAATCATATTAGCATAAATGAGTAAATTAGTGCGAGTAGCTCATTGTCAGAGCAAATCAGTCCTAACGTGTCACCCTCCAACCCGCGGTGGGGACTGATACTGTGAGGAAGGACGGATGAAGAAGAAGAAAACAGAGAAGGAGAGGGAGAGAGGGAGGAGTAAGAGAGACAAAGAAATTACATGTGAGCACATGGAGCTGACAGCTTATGAGATGTACAATTATTATCTTCAACTGGTGAAGCACGGCGCGGTGGCAAAGAGCAGTCGACAATAATTTCTCTTCATCTGCTCGTGTGTTCATTCAGTCAGTGTCGTCTGCCGCCTGCTGCAGCGTTCAGTTTCACAACAGCATCACTGGAGAGGAAGACATTTAGGGAAGTTCTGAGGAGAGCTCACCAGTGCAGTTCCCCAATATTTGCTCAAGATTAGTCTCTTCTCGTACAGACCTCTCTTTGTTTCCCACAGAGGAATCTCTCAAACACGACTTTACCTTACAGATACAATGTTAACATGAATAAAAGAGGAGCTTTTCTCTCTCACCGCAACACAAAGAACTTTCTTGTGGGTATGGGCCATGATTTACCTAAATTATCAACTTCAAGTCTTTGATATTGATTTGAATATTTTAGCATAGCAGAGTGTATTTATCTCACTTCTGTTTTTGAGACGAAAGCAAAAAGAGAAGTAAAACGCATTTTAAAAATAACTTTATGTGATCAAGCATTGTCTAAAATCTTTGCATGACAGCTGCATTTGCACCATTTTGATAAAACAATCACACCTGACATATTCTAACCATATGTTGCGCTTGTGTCGTACCGTTCAGACTGTAACTGTGAACCACAGCCTCTGAGCTGTGATTTCAACAACTGTGATTTGAACTGCAGAGTTTTTTTTCTTTCCATCTTCATTATGTTTTACTTGAAAAGTGCTTATACATAAAAAAAAATTCTATTTTTCTTATTATTAATTTTATTATTATTATAATTATAAAGGGGTCTTCTTTAAAGGTCCAGTATGTAGGATTTAGGAACGTCTAATGGGGGAAATGGAACATAATATTAGTTTAGAATCACCTGAAAATAAGAATATTGTGTTCACACCAACCGCGATGCGACTTTTCTCGTCACAGTGCTCCTCAGCATCATACATCCCTGGATAGGATACCAATGCTGATTGGCTATCAGTCGCTCAGTTCAGATTTTTTAATTCTCGCAAAAAAGCATACAATGTGAAATCACGCTACTCACTTCATTCACGCCATTTAATTTGCGTCGTGTCCATCACACCACCCGGCAGGAATTTTGTGTCTAATTGCACTTTACATGTAACTCACTCGAGCAATTTGTTTTACCTCCGCCTGGTGTGAACATTAGTGTCTTTGTTACCTTAGAATAAGCCCTGTGTATCTACATACGGACCTATTCCTCTTCTACAGACTTTGTCATGTTGTTTCTATATTATTCCAAACAGACAAACCAAACAATGGATCTATGGATACGCCATTTCACATTTTCGCATCGGCCACTGTGGTTCTACATACTTGGCACACGGGAAAAGTGTCAGTTGTTTGCAATCTGCCCTCTCACCACTAGATGCCGCTATATCCTACACACTCAACCTGTTAATAGGGCTATACACGCCGTATGTCATAGTGTCGCTTGTTAAAAAACGTTTACAAATACGTAAAGCAATAAAAATAGTTAACTAACACTATTATTCTGGTCTGACCAGTGATTGTATTAAGAGAGTTGGATACAGCGCCACCACTCGGGCTTGCTGCTAATTTGTGCTAGTAGCTACTCCACAGTCAAAGTCAACTCAAAGTCAAGTGTTTGTACAAGTATTAAAACAAAGTTGTTGGGTTTTTGTTTTTTAAATAGGATTAAAAACCTAATTATTTAAAAATATTTACTAGTAGGCCTAAAGCTGAGAGTCGGGGGCGACAATGAGAGCGTACAGATGAAACAAAACCTAATGTGCACCTCTCTAGAAACGTACACGTCGCAGCGACGCAGACCACTGTCTATTTTTGTAAGCTGAAACCATCCCTCAGTGGAAACAAAGCTTTTATTTATTTTAATTTCACAGCCTTCACAAAAATAGCATTTTAAGTCTTGTGTGTGATTTATCCTGGCATCATGGAGCAGAGGAACTCTCCGCTGGTCGCTAGGTTAATTTTTACAATGTAAAATGCCATAGGCTTGTGCTAATAACATCAGCATGTTGTATTTGTTTGGAAAACGTGTTACGTATAAGACAGTTGTTTTGTCAGTGAACCTTGTGAGTTGTAATGGATCAAAATTATGTGCCGTTTCCTTTGTTGAATGTTGTTGTCCCTGGTTTTATATGAGAAGAGGAAAAGATCGCTAGCTGCTGGGCTAATTTTTACAATGTAAAATGCCATAGGCTTGTGCTAATAACATTAGCATGTTGTATTTGTGGGAAAATGTGTCCAGATAAAGACAAGTGTTTGTCTGTGAATGCTGCGAGTTATAGTGAAGCTGATTTTGTGTTTTGTGTTTGAAATTGTCTCTATTAAGCCATGTTTAATGTGTGTTTAATGTGTGTTTAATGTGTGTTTTGAATCAACAAAACTTTGCAGCACTTCACAGAAACCTCCACCGCCAACTAGTGTTTTGGAGGTGTAACTGCAGAGTGACAGCAAACACACCACCTACAAAAACTCGGTCAGCATTTAGTTGTATTAAAAGGCTCTCTAATGAGTCTGGTGGTCAGCTTCAAAATGGGTCTACGGTCACAACAAGTGACACCTATGACATCACATAGTCAGCTGATCCACTGTGAATATAAAATGGTGGTCAGGGCAGCTTCATGGAGACACAACTGGAAAGTTTGGGGACTAACAAGACTCTTTCTACCTGGTAAATGCCAACATCTTTTAAACTCCACACTCCCAGTTTGTTGTTGCTTCCTGTTATAAATGTATATATAATTTAATGACCTCATCAGGGTCATTTTCCCAGACTTGGGCCTCAGAGGACATGACGATACATCTGAGTCGCACTCCTCACCAGTCAGACTGACCTTCAGGTGTAAAGCTGGTGCAGTTTCCTTTTAAGACTTTTTAAAAAATAAAAGTTTTACAAAGACAACCCTTAACAGTATAAAAAGTTTTATATATATGTATACTTTCATCACTCTGCGTCTCTCTCTCTCTCACACACACACACACACACATATACAGTGCTTACACTCTCAGCCCCTTCTCTTAGGATTTCCCACAGGCACTGGGAACAGAGTGTAAATCAAGGCAAAATTCCTCCAGTTCGACAATTCATTTGTCCACAGGCTTGTTAGGCAGGAAGGAGGAGAAGAGGGAGCGCGTGTCAATAAATCATCTGACGCCTGGCTATATTTATGCCCACAGCAATGAGTTTAACAAGGAGAGCAGTCCTTGAAGCAATATCCTAAGTGGCACTTCATCCCTGTCTCCTTCTTCTACACCCCACCCCCCACTCCTCATCCCTCAGGAGGCTTCTGATTGTGAAGTGGCAGAAGATGCTTCAGCTATAGCGCGTAGACAGAGAGAAGACGGACTCGAGACACCCGCTGCCGTCTCTCGGCTAAAATTATCCCATGAGCCAGAGATTTGGAGAACTTCATTTCCTTGTTCATAATTAAACTCCTCAACCTTAATCTGACCCAGTCATTCTCCTGCTGGAGCCGAGCGGGGGCTTCCTGCAGCGCTTATTGAGCCCTGCTTATTACAGGGATCAGAATCCATCCCTCCACTTCAGCTGCCAAGTGTGGGTCACCCTATTCAATTATTTTTGCCATTCATAGTGTAAAGAGATGATAGATCCTGGAGATCCTGCCAGTCTGTGCTTTCACGTACTAGCAAGGAGCGAGCGCTGGGTTCAGGGAAGGTGACTGGGAGTTCTGTCTCAACTGAACACAGTATCATTGCACAATCCTGCTCAGTGCATACTCCAAGTACAGAAAAATCCATAAAACAAAGCCCCTTGGATGTCCTACTGTGCATTATGCTCGTCACACCACTAGGTGGCAATCCTGAACCAGCCCTCTTCCACCCTCTCTGCTTCTTTCCCACACTCTTCCACCCACTGCTGGTTTAATTACTGGCATGAAAGAGGGAGCTGTTTGTTCTGTTCGCTCGTCGCAGGCCATCATCGTTCCTCTGATTGAGATAGACACTCTTGTTTTGCTGTCAAAGCTGTTTCCAAATCAAGAATAGCCCGGCTAAATTATTTAAAAACAGAGCTTATTGCAGTAAAACCAACACTGAAAATAGCAGCTGCCCCTTTCCTGCTGACCTTCTTTGCCAATTATCTTTTCCTTCAAAGTGATCTTATTATGAAGAATGAAAGAAAATCAAACACATCTCCGCCGGTTTTCCCACTTGGATTCAACAGCTCTCGACTGGCTCACAGTTTCCACTCCAGGAGCAGGACGGCGCCTTCGTCCTTAGTTATTAATTTTGCAGGTAAACCAAAGGTGTCATAATCACCGGGCTGCTGCTGCACCTACTGACCCGTGTGAGCACTAGACAACATCTGAGACGAAAGGGAGCATGTAGGTTATCAGACACTTTCACCAGCTGTGACAGAGAGATAGCCTGGAAGTGTGTCTGACACCGTGGCAGTATTAGTAGATTTGTCAGTGTCAGACCTGCTCCAACGCCATCGGTTTAATATCACAGGGGGTGAGAGAAAAGGGGGTGCTCCGTCCAAGTTAACCCTACAACTGTGTGGGAAGGGAAACAACAAGCAGCCAGATGATAAGCTCTGTTTCCATTGTCGTCGCCCCCTTTATGAAGCTGATTTAGTGTGAGCCCAGAAGTGTGTCTTGCGCCCGGCTACATGATTTGAGCCGGGGTGGAGAATGGGATACAAGCACGGCTCCATACAAAAAGCCTCAGCGCTCGGGTCGCCGCGGTGAGCCTCTGACCTCTCCCTCTCAATGGGTATTGTGTGGCCCCGTGGATCGGAGGGTAAAACAATCCATATAGGTTTAACAGGCATGAAGTAGGACGGATAAAGCTGGGGGATGCTGGAAGGAGAGGTTGTCGTCCGAGCCAAAGGGCCTCGCCCTCAGTGTGCTGCGGGTCAAGGGCAGCGGGGTAATCTAGGGGGGCAAAGGTCACTGACATGTCGACAGGAGCTGGCTGAAGCTCACTCACCTGAATCAACTGTGTGCATCTTTTCACCTTGGCTCTAATTAGTCTTATTCCTTTGAGCGTGTTGTAATCCATCTCACTTTTATAGAGTCTCCTGCTCCTGAATAGCCATGTCTATATGAGTAGCAAGGCCAGCATTCAATGGGTAACAGCCCAGACAAGGGGATTAGTATGCTATGACCTGCTTTACAGTCAGCACAAACAATAGCTTCTCCTACGTTTTTCATTCTCAAAGTTACAAGCAAACCCACCTTTGTCCAAGTGTGTACGTGCAACAAATGAGTACAGTGAAGATGTGAGCGGGCATTTCTCTCATTCATATCAAGTCTCGCCATGTGCTCTTTGATGTAACCTACTTTTTTTTTTGTTCCTCTGGTCCAAAAAAATCTATCTACAGCTGAATTCCAGGATTAGCCCCTGTGTCAAATTAATTCAGTTTTACCGGGCTACGGAACAGATGGCTGTTTCATTCAGGACTCGGGGTAGTTTTGTTGCCTGGCAATCTCCAGCCAAACCAAATCAAAGACCATAAACTGTCACTTAGGGGGCAGTGGAATCTGGTTTTGCATGCAATCTGACTGCGAAAGCATCGGTCATCATACAACCACATCGCGGCCGGGGCAGAAATTAATTGATGGTTAAGATGCAGTGCTGATAAGGAGCTGCTTCTTTTGGGTAGCGCCCAAGAAAAATACTGCAAAAGTAAGGCTGTGACTAATACAGGGTCACACAGCAGCAAAAGTAGCTATAAACCCCATGTTATGGGAATATTTTGGTGACATGGGTGATAAAATGTAAGACAAAAGCACTACAGACCCACATTTGAGTGGCACAGATGTACTTTAAAGGCCCTTCAGGAGTATGATAGGAATATTATGGAGTGTCTTTTTATGAGAGAGCCTTCGCCCACCTACGATACTGAGGGGACCAAAATTGATCACATTAATCAGAAATGAAATAATTTTAGATTTAAATGTCAGTTCAAGAACATGAAATATGTTCTATTTCTACAATATTACATTATGTGTTATCCTTATATTGCTGTTAAAGGTTACATATCCATGTTAATAAATGTTTAGACATACTCCTATGTACAGTGCTCATTTGTTGTCTGTTAGGGACTGTTTGTTATTTATGAGAGGGAAGGGATTGTTTTTTCATGTTGACTCATGTTGAAAAACAGAAATAATTATTTGATTTTCGAATTTCTGACAGTCCTTGGACACATCATGTGCAATTAACGCTTCCATCAGAAAGAAAAACACATTTATTTTACATCTTATTTCTTTTATTTAACCTTTATTTAACCAGGAAAAACAGGAGCTGCAAACATAAATGCTCGCTTACCAAACTCCTTATGTGCCCTTGGTACAGCCAGTAAAAAAAAGTTCTGAGAACAAAAAGCATGAATATAAGCAAACATGACCGAATATGAGCTTCAAATACAGATATTTAATCAAATTTATTAAGGTTGGTTTGCACAAACTAACCAGCATGCATGGCAAGAGTGAAAAACTGAGACTTTTATCAACTCCGGGATTTAGTCTTCAACTTTTAAAAAGTGTTTTAAAAATCTAATTCATGGTCACTCAGGGAGACTCAAGGAAAAATATGTGTAGCTTTAGAGAGGGTCAGATAATAATAATAATGATAATAATAGTAGGGGAGGCACAACCTAATGCGGGGTAAACTGTAACATGGACTTTAATGTAGTTACGCAGGGTTATTCCTTTCGTGCTTCCGGCCAGTTGACCACAACACCGCCAAACAGTGACCTGCAAAATTCTACAGAGACTGGACATGTTTCAGCGGAGGTCAGTAACAAAGTGTTTTCAACCAACATAAGTGAATGTCTTTATCATACTTGTTTTTCGATTACTGAGCTGTCTATTCAGCCATATATCATCTGAACAACTGTCCTGTTGCCTAAAACATGGAACCATTTTGAACAATGGACCCAACTCCCAGCAAGTGTAGTTAGGCCTGATAATATTCCACCTGGCGGGGTTTGCTGTAACGTGGTGTTAGAGCTAAGCCTCCTATAGTTTTTGCACTTCAAACTTCTGTTCAGTTTGAACTAATGTCCTTAATAAATGAGATATACTCTGTATTTTTAATTTGTCAGGTGTCTTATTGACACAGTTTCACAGTCTTGTCAATATTCATACCTTGAATACTCATATTTTGACATTTACGCAGATCTAGGTTACCCATTCTCTATCGGTTTATCCGTTTATTGCTAGCTCGAATTCATAGTTTTCAATGAGGACGCGCAGCTCTTCTTCCGTAAATACCAGTCTGTGGTAAATATGTAAAAGTTGATCATTTTGGTGCAGGGCTGCCGGAGCTTCACATATTGTCCCACGGACGATAGGCCTACACACCTGGAAGAAGATCAGCTCTGCGCTCAGGATTTCAGGTAAACAGGCTACGATACAGTGCTTGTCACGGTTGCTTAGCAACATTAGACGCAACTTAACTGCGCACTCTTGACAGCTGGCTCCAAAAAGGCACAGGAGTAGCACCCAGTGCCCGAGCGGGGCACGTGTACGACCCCTAACAGATGGACGGATACCTCTACGGACATAATATATAGATAGAATTGAAATAAATAATCAATAAATGAAACTGGAAAATAATTTTGATAACATTCAGCCCAAACTAAAATGTAATAATAACAAACAAAGTGACACCGCAGACACGTCCCTCCCCTGATCAGTACAGAACAGTCCCTTAGCTCTTATATAGTGGACAGTGTGAGCTGTTATTTGTTATGCAGGCAGTTTTGTCGAGTAACTTGATATTTGTCCACTCTGATATGTGCGAGTCGTTATTTTATTACGCGATTACTGTGTTGATTACAGCCTGCAAACTTGATGCGTGGTCTAAAATGGAATATGAACTCCAGTGTGGGTGCTGTGGGCCTGCTTGTTTTATAGGGCTTTTCCACTCACTCTCTGCGCTCCGTGTCTGTGTCTCTCTGCCTCTCTCGCTCATTGAGTCAAGGCGGGAGTTTACAGGAACAGCAGGCAGGCAGGGCCTTGTCACACCGCGGAACAACACAGGAATGTATTGTATGCGTTAGAAAGACAGGACAGCTGGGGCAAAATAGTGCGCCAAGTTCCCCAAACCGGGCCTGCGGGCGTTGAAACGCATTATAATAACTAACCCGCGAAGAGACATTCAAAATGAACTATCGCAGTTGTTTTTGCGTGGCGTTGCGCGTGACAGCGCGTGTCGTTTTGTGCTGTGAAACAAGAGTCACATACACGCACACACAAGTGAGCCGCGGAGGAATCCTTAAGGTTGCCAGTGAGTGGTGCGGCGCTGAAAGCACACACAGTAAATTGAGGCTCCGGCTCGGTGGAAAACCCGGACTGGAGTTTGATGTTAATCTGAAGCAAAAACACATTTTAAAAGTGCAAAAACACAAGAGGTGAGTGCAGCAGTGCTTTACTCAGCCTGACAAATATATTTAATCAAATTCTGTTGGTAAAATCTTTAATATTTTAACACATTTTGGCTGTTTTTAGCTCGTATGTGCTAATGAACTGCCTGTGTGTTGGAGGGAGCGGTTGCTGTACTATGACCTCTATCTAGACTTGACAATCTCTGGCTCAACTGTGTGAGCGCCAGACACAAGCAGCACACAGAGTGGAACTGGTTACACTGGTGGACGGTAAACTGGGACACTCCAGTGTCAAGAATAGCCCGAAGGTCATTCAGCAGTCCACAAAATGTCCCACAGAAATAAAATGGGGAGATTTGTCAGGTCTGAATTAACCATGTCGTGCACCTCTGAAGCCTCTGCAGCAGGGCAGACATGTTGTAGTGTTGTGCAAAAGTTAGCACGGCATCAGCCTGTTTGCAGCCTGTACACTTCAAGACTAGTTTCTTATTAAAGATATGCTACACATGTACAGCATCAACAACATCTTCTTTTAGCTTACATTACTAAAGCTAGCCTACATAATGCATATATATCTCTAAATTCATAATTTGTAGTGCACGTGGTTTTCTTTAGACTAAATGAGTAAAAACTTGCAGAAACATCAGCATGATCCTTGAAATGTAACGCAGTTATTCCTAATGATAAAATACCCTATATTATTTCTTTTATATGACTTCTTTTCATCCCAACTTTTCAAATATCGCCATGTTGTCCGTTGACTTTCACGTCACAGGTATTCTCCTGTGTCTGATTTAGGCTTGTTTACACGCATTGTGTCTTTTCAAAATAAACTTGCGTCGGTAAAACACCTCATATTTCCAGTTAATTCCTTGTGCAACAGAAGCACGTGGTCAGGTGCAGAAAAAACATAATGGTTTGGCTCAGAATTCACAAAGAAAGCGAACAACGAACTCCAGGAGTTTGTTGGATCCATCCACCTCTCCTCCTGGCCACCTTACAGCCACTTATATTATGCGGTTGCTGATGGCGTTACAAACTGCTGCCTGCAAAAGGCGGCTTTGTGCATTGGTATTTTTTGCAGACCTCCTCTGACATAGCACCTGATTTCGTCAACTTTGCTTGATGGCCACTGCGTCAACAACTGCCACCACCCGGTGCGTATTATACCGCCACGAAAGGTGCCTTTGTGCATCGGTATCTTACACTCTTGACGAAGCTAAGTATTTTAACAAGTTCGGAGTTAGCATGGGCAAGTTTTTCTTACTTTGCCTTCACTCTAATATTTACCCTAGTATGTCAATATTGGCCTTAATTTGAATCATATTCTTTGTGCTCCATTATGCCGTTGCAGCAGCCCACTGTCATATCAACTATTTTATGGACAAACAGAAGTGTTGGTCATTCATTTTGCATGGTACAAACAAGTTTATATGCACGCCGAGCTGCTCAGGCTGTAATATAACAAACCCAGAGCCAGTTTGGCTAAAGAGCGTGTTGAAGGCCAGGTCTGTGTGACCACAGACATGTTTAGATCTACCATATCTAGACGGCGGCCCTCGTCCTGTACAATCTCTCCAGTCTGCCTGCCCTGGAATGCCGCCACTGACAGCGATTCTTCTCTGGAACAACAGGGAATTATTTGGAAAGGGTGGCAAAATCAACACACCGTCTGTCGATTATCCCCCTGCTATTCTGGGTCCTTTGGCTCCGCTGTGTGTTCGAAGCATCAAAGGCCCGTCGGAGATGTCGGCCTAAAGGGAGGCGATGCACAGTTTAATCAAACATTTGGGTGCCTCTGTGTTCAGTGTCATGTGCCACTGTTTCAAAGCAGTGACATATTAAGAAAAACCATGGGGAGAAATCACCCCCTTTGGAGCGAGGAGACTTCAAACCTATGCACATGTGACCGTTCCCACTTTTTTTTTTTTTTTTTGGAGACTCAGGAATCTGCATTGAGGTGCAATTGGTTGAAATGCAACCAAAAACATTTTTGGGTGAACTTGAAAGAGATGAAATCCTCTCATCCGTTTCTGCATCACAGAGAGCCATAATTCCTGTTACCCCGCGGGATGCATTGTGAAGCCAAAGCCAGGAAAATGTATGTATTTATGTTTATATTTTTGTCCCGATCGCAGTCACATGATTGGCTTCTAATGGGCCAGCACTTGTTATCAGATGTCACACAGTTACAGGATGTTACATGACATTTGATAAAAGATCAGGAGGAAATGTTAGTGTCGTGTCTGTGCTGCTGTTTTGATTTGGACTCCATCACTCAGTGCATTTGTTATTGGGGACTGTATGCCTCTGCCTGGCCTGATAATACCCTTTCTCTACCCAGGCCCTTTCTTGACTGTCACGTCTGGTTGACACAAAGTGCTGCCACACGGATGGGGGTTCACCCATCCCTTGAAAGCCCAGCTGTCAGTGGTTACATAATAGCAGAGCCTTGTTGGGCTCGCCGGACGGCTTTGTGCGCCTGTCACTGAATGTGATTGTGGGTGAGATTAAGCGGCGGGTGAGAAGCCACAGTTAAGGGGTTCCTACCTGGTCTCCAGCAGAGACGACAGTACAAACAGAATCAGAGGTTTTGGAAAGCGCTTTAATGTGGCTCCGCAAGAATCATATCCCCTTTTAACATCCCACATTGTGTTGATGAACAGTGTTTTTTGCTTACATGCTTAATGTTTTATGTATTGCCTTCGCACAGACCTCCAAGGGAGACGCTCGGCTGCATGGGGCGGCCGATGAGCTGAACATACCAGAAGTGAAACATTTGAACAAATTACATTAAACAAATGTTCTTTTTCACATGGATTTAAAGCTTTAATGCAATTCCTCTACACACACTTAAAAACCAAAAGCTGTGCTGAACTCCTGTAGCCCACAGCTACAATCAATAAGTGCTTATGAAATATCATGTAATGTAATGAATTCACCCAAAAGGGAAAAAAAGGCACATTTGAAATCTCAACCCAACAGTTATACAGCCGAGACAAGGGCATGCACGTGATTCCAGTAAACATGATTTAATAATAAATGTGTTATTGAGCTTGAAACCATAAAAATCATGAGTAGTGGGTGGTGGGTGGGGGTACAAGGGAGGGGTTAACAATTTATTGTAGAGAGACCTGATTTCCCCAGGGCTCGTGTTGTTAATTCAGTGTATTATAGCAGTGTTTATCCAAAGAGGGGGCAGAAGCTGCTTCAATAGGGGAACCTTTCTCTTGGAGAAGTGGCTCCCAGAGAGAGGGTCCGCTCTGCCCAGGGCCAGTGACTTCTACTGGACTGAATCCCATCGAAAGCACCCCTGAGTGCTCCATCTGCGGGGCTGACAGGCGTCCCTTAGGCCGCTTGATGAGCCTCTGCTTCCTCCTCCTCCTCTACTCTCCGTCTCCCTCTTCCTGCCAGTCCACACCAGCTTTTTCCTCTCTCCCCTGCTTATAACAGAGAGCCAAGCCTTACATTAAATCTGTGTTTCTGCATAACCGGCCTTGTATGTTTTTTTTTTTTCCTCTCAGTCTGCTGGGCCCTCTTCTGTCTCTCTCCTCTTTCTCTTGCAGTGGAAACAGGGCAAGCCAAGCCTCCCAGTGCCTCACTATCAGCGCTTTCTGCACAACCTGAATTCTTCCAACACAACAGCAAATAAACAGCGTTGCAACAAAAAAAGGGGGGGTGAGGGGGTACTGTGTAGTGCACGACAGTGCCATTTAAAACTGTGGCTATGGAAACCCCTCTGTCTTCCCCCTTAATATGTGTTTACGTTGCCGGGTTTGACTGACAGATAAAGGCACACTGGGGGAAGAGCCTCTTTTAAAATGCATTGTTTTCAGCACCTCCTCCCTCCGCTTTTATTTTCTCTTAAAATAGGCCTCTCTGGCAGGTTAAAATGAGGCAGAATAAATTACTTCAGCTATATTTTCCCCTTCTTTCCCCACTGTCTTGATTTGTACAGTTGCAGGACAGAAATTGCTCTCCTCGGTGCCTGAAATTAAACATTGCTGTTGTCCCTGACTATGTTCCTAGAGCCCTTTTTATTGTAACAGCCTCGGTGAGGATTGCGTATGTGGCGCCTGCTGCTATCAAACAAGGGATATCAAAATCTCTTGGAGAGGCTTTGAGACAAATCTTCCGGAAAGAAGGTTCACGGTTAAGACACTGTCAAGCTGGGTTCATAATTGAGGACACATTGTGTATTTAATTTAGTTTGCCCAGTGAGTATAGCCCAAATTATGATGTTTGTTTACAATAACTTCCAAGTAGAACCCCCGCGTCATGAAATGAAATGGTGCAGAGCAGACGCTGCCTCAATTGGTTAGTTTTTAGCCACCTTAAAAAGGCCCACCTAAAACAGTTTACTCTATTTAGAATATTTTTACCGCTTTACTTTGCCATCAGACAGTACTTTCCATCAGGGAACTGAAGCCACTAGACTCCATTGACAAAAACAATTTTACTTAGCATAAAAGGAGAGAGTCTGTTGTTGCCTTGATCACTTAGTGTGTAAGGTAAAGCTGAGAAAATATTACGAATACAGCTTCTGCTAAAATACGTTTTGCTGTGGCCCCCGGTCACAGTCATACATTGCTTTGCCACCATGCCAGTAGTGCAAAGAGGCTAGCAAAGCAACACAGAACATAAAATGGGCACAGCAGATATGCCAGATCTACGTATCCTCACACAACAGTTTGTAAGATATTCCATGAAAATGCACAAATATTAGTTTGTATGATAGTCTGTTAATCAGCGGCCAACAAATGACGTTACGTCCTTGAAGATGACTGAAACTAAAACTAAACAAGTTTGTTGATTTCACATATTTTCGCGTCTACATGACATTAGAGAAAATCGATTTATTGTGTTATTCCGATTAAAACCAAACGTTTAAAATTCATGTAAGCATGTTATTCCAATCATACTAAATGGAATTTCTCAATGTCAGGCTAACGCACCCAGATGATGTGATTGGGAGTTGAATTCCTCCTGCATGTATACAGTCAATCAAACCCAAACTGGCCGAGGCTCTCTGAGCATGCTCCACTGTGTCTGCCCCAGGCTTTGTCCTGGAAGCTGAAAACATTAAATGCGTAACAGAAGAAGAAGCTGGTCACAGTGTGGTGAAATCTACATCCTGAGTCATGTATTTTTGGACGAACAAAATGTGCAGAGCGGTAAAGTTGTCCACCATGGCACCAGTTTGCTGCTAGCTAACCATTGCTAACTTGTTTGTCGATTGTTTGGTCTGTGACGTAATAGGTAAACCGGAAGAAGGTCCAATACTAACAAGCTGAAGGAGGCGTATCTCCACCTATCGGCCAATTAAGTGACACTCTTCCCGTGCTTGTATACTTGGACAAGGACAGTGGTCCAATTAAATGGCCTAGTCGAGCTATCACCGTAGCTCGACTTAACTGTGCATGTAAATGTACACACTGTTGTTGTTAGTGTGACATCACTGTGATTTGGTCTATGTATAAGGTTAATAAACAATACAAGGTAACCCATTTTTTGTTAAGGCTATGATTCCTTATTGATTTTTTTCATTAAAATCCAAACAGACAGCTGAGGATAAAGGGGGCTACAAGACATGTGGAATTCGTCCACAATATTTTGCACCTTCCCAGTATGTTTTTAATTGATTCCCATTCTTGCGCCTCTCATCTCACTCAGAGACTGAGAGCTTTTTAATGAATCACTTTCAGTTTGTAATGCTTCTGTAACCTAATGCTAAGTTGTGTTTGGGCCAGTTGTCTGGAGGAGACAAGCCATACTACAGAGACACATGCCAAACAAAACCCTTGGTTGGCACTATGATGTGGGCATCATGCCTTTGCCAGCCTTCACTCTGTAGGGCCCGTGCCAACCTTTTATAAATGCCCTATTTGGCAAGAGCTGTGCCCAGCAGTGTCTCTTAAGGTTCTGGTTCAAATACCCTCTTCAAATGTGAACCTGATCCAAATCCTAAATGATCCAAATGATGCGTTCCAAATTGTAAGCTCTCATATCATATTCAGAGGAAACCGTGGATTATGTTTTATCAACTCGACTGGCAACAGATGGAGAAAAGCTGGAAAGTCATATGCACAGCCTCGTTTTACTTTATTGTCACACATTATAGTAGATTTTGTTCGTTAATCTCGGCATCCTCCTGCCTCTCCACGCATGGAGGAAAGAGGTGGCAGCTGCAGCACATCAGCGTTCACGGTTTGTTTTCTTGGTATTCAGCTTGGAGGTGTGTCACCCAGAATCGCAGCAAAAGAGCAATTACAGCTGAATGTCCTCTCTTTCATCAGCATTTCAATGCAAAGATTTAAGATCCGACCCCCGGCCAGCACCACTCCTATCTTCAACCTTGCCCCGCAGCCCTCAAGCCAATTATCAGCCCCAAAGAATAGTCTCTGCCCTCAAAAGCCTTGTAGTCCCCTATCTCGCAGCCTCCCTACAGAGTCAAGATAAAGTTTTGTTTTCACAGTTGACTGGTGGGTGGTGCTGGACCCCCTTCACCCCCCCCACCTGCTGTCCTAGCATAGATGCAAAAGGTCATGCCTGAAGTGTGCCGCCACACAAGGGGACAATTCCCAACGGAGGGGCCCTTAGGTCGTCATCATGGCCACATAGGTGCCTTCACTTGTTGGCCCTGTCTTCCCATCAAACCCAATCTACCCTGCTGTCACTTTACAAACAATTCGTTTTATATGCCAAAGTTTGTCCTCCTTCAACAGAACTCTCTTGCTGTTTCAACATCGACTCCGCCACCTATCTCGAATCAAACTGCTATGCTAATGTATTCCAATTTCTCTTCATCGCTGCCCTTTGTAAGTTAAGGCACTCATGCTTGAAACAGCATAAACATCAGCCCCCATAAGAGGGAAGAGTTCAGGCACAACAAAAGGCGCATCTGTAAACAATAGGCTAAAAGAGTGGGACAAGAAAATGATTCAGCTGGTAGCAGCTGAAATACATCCAATTTCAGTATATGAGAAGATTGGTCTCTTGAGCATCTCAGGGGCCCAGGGAGTGAATAACACCGGCCGTTTTTCAATATAATGCCTTGTATCAACATACTGATATTACACATAGAAAATGGTTTCTCCATAAAATGCTCCTTTGGTTTCTACACAGACTCTATTTTCCTTGCTGGGTAAGTACAGGTGCTTGTGATTCTTTTTTCCCCATATCCATTCATTCGCAGCCAATTCATCTTCTCAGCCTGCCACAGTACATATTGATATATGCTCAGGGGCTGTTCTGTAACAGGTAACTTAATCACTCCGTCTTCAACATGTCAATTTCGTCCATCTCTGCCAGCCCACTCTGCTGTTCATCATGTCTGTATTACAGTTAGCTATTTCAATTCAAAACAAACGCTGGTCCCCCGACTGCCACCATTGATTGCAAACCTATGGCTTCTGAATCGCTAATTCAAACACGGGTATTTGGTTCAATTATAGTTTTAAATATTCATAGCCCAGTCCATCTTTCTATCTTGAATCTACTGCATGAGCAGAATCTAAAGGCCCCATCTATCATCCACACATGGAGGGCAGCACCTTAACATTAAAACACAGCATCTTTAATTTTCACCTTATCATTCAAAAATAGATGAATGTATTCTCTAATGACCTGTGATGTGCAGCTGCAAAAGTTATTTCTGAAAGCATTTTGATGCTTCTATTGTTTGTGAACACTAGACAAAGAGAGATATAAAGTGTTCAAAATCTAATAAAGTGATAAACATCAAATAAATAATCACTTAAAACTCAGTTTACTATTATTAAATGTTGCAACGAAAGAAAATAGTTGTGAAATATGGGACATTAAGAGCGATAAAATAACATTCAAAATCAATTCAATTACGAACTCAGTGTCTGGTAAGCAAGAGAGCTAGCCGATCAACCTGTTCTCATTCCCAGGTCATCAAATACTGGCGTTTTGTCACAGCCCTTGCGTTTCAAAGCGACGCACAAGGAACCCTTAAGCGTCTCCTTTTCAAACAAAATTAGTGTTTGCAGCTTTTTTTAAACACAGGTAAACCCACTAAAAAAGGTTATAGACTCCTTTCCTATTGCCAGTAGACTGGAGCTGTGTCATGTTTGATATCAAGGACAGGTTAGTAAACAGTAGAGAGGAGCATAGAGGCAAGTGAGAACTTTATGGTGGTTACTTCTTTTATCTCTTATTTATTCAGTCTCTCTCTCAAACTAGACGCAGACTAATTTGAACTGATGCTTAAGTGCTGATTAAGATCGGATGTCATTGCATCATCATTGCTGCAGATCATGAGTTGCCTTAGGTGCTTGCTGCCGCGACGCGTCTAGTGTGAACAGCCTGATTGGTTAATTTGGTTCCCGAAAGCAAGCAGGCGGAGCTCCACGGAAAATTGGCGCACTTCGTGGTGCTTCCGTGTTGACTTTTGTTTTTTCGCAAGACACAAACTGAGGTGTCCTGGATCATCATCTTGTTTTGTTTTGTTTGACCCATCCGCCTCGTTTGCAGATTTCTTACTCTTCATACTGCATCAGTTGCTCTCAGTTTAAAGTATTGCCACAGATGGGTTACATTAGTGTTTGCTGGAAGCCTTGTGCATGCAGGAGTGCCTTGGCGTTGATATCACATGCCAAGGGGCGTGATAGAGCATCGGTATTTGACCATCTAGGGATAAGAACAGGTTGTGCTTACAGCTATCAAGCTAGCTATTTCAAAGTGCTTTTCCTTCCTTGATATCTCTTAATGCAAATACCGACAAAATATCAGGGAGAGTAAACGGAATAAAGAGAGAAAGAGAGATGCTGGGACTGGCTATTGCTAGCATGTTCCCATGTTGACTGTTAGCCAGCTAGCACCACTACTTTTGCAAAGATGTACAGAAGACTCTCCGTCTTTTTCTGGTGTGACTGGTCTGAAGGACTTCTACGGGAATGAAAAAGATATATTTACAGATATAAAGTGCTAAACTTGAGACTGCGAGTACATTTTTTAGAAGCCCTGGTTAAATTTTCCGCTGTAAGACCACTGAATGGTCTTTCTCTGCTCTTTATATTGGCCCTTCCTCGCAGCTGAAACGCTGACAAGATGCTCTGTGTGATTTGCAGGGATGGAACCGTTTGTCAGTCTAGGAGGAGCTCACATACTGGGCTCTGTGACCCACAATGGATCGGTTCCCAGTATGCTCGCAGTGATGAGTTCCCTTACGACAGAAATGATTCCCTGCACGGTTTCTTTTCATCCTCCCTGAAAAGAGAGTGAGCACTTCTCGGTCCTCGTAGGGTGGACACCGTAATTTTGACTGCTCTTAACCTTGCCTGGCTTTGTTGCGATCGGGGGTCCTTCCTTCACTTCACTTGAACACACTGCGAGAAAATAGAGTGTTTAGAATTCAGTGCTGGTGCCTGTGTGACTGTGCGGACTTCATGAATTCAGAGAATTTCGAAAAAATGCCCCCTAGCAAATTATCACCCCACACACACAAAAAAAAGGTAGATAAAAGTGCTCCAGTGTAACCTGAATATGTCCTATCAGCTTTGATTTGAAAGCCTGTCGTGGGGCACTGAGGTCCCCTGGTCTATTTTCACCTAAGGAGCACAGAGGATTTCACTGCTTTGGAGAGAATAATACAAGGAGAGAGGAGCAACTGATTGAATGTCTGCTAAGCAGTTCAGGGTGAGCTGCGGCTCTTAAAAAGTTTGATCCCATTTGATCAAATCATGTAAGAACAATGGCTGAAAGATTAAATTGAAATATGACCTTACAAGGCAGCGAAATAATTCCACAAGTGCTTTTTTAGATATCCTTTCCTCTGTCAGCGCTGTATGTTTGACTAAACGTATGCTGAGGCTCTGACGGCGGCGGTATGAAACTGATTGTCCACATTTATTAAGGAACCCTGGAGGAAACCACGTGGGGCTTTTTTTTATTGCACATTCCTTAATGCTACACTGTTTACAAAAAGGTGGGTGTGTGTTTGTCAGGTGTAAGTTTAAGCGGCAGGTTCCACGTGCACACACACACAGTGTCTGGGAACGAGCCGGATGCCCATTGCACTTCGCAAAGTGGCACTTCCTTCCTCTACACACTCCAGACTATGCGTTGAACTGCTGCCTGGCAACCATCTGGACAGGACCCAACTGTTGTGATTGTGTGTGTGTATGTGTGTGTATGTGCAGGGACAACGTCACTGTGGGATTACCGCTGATGTTTGGCGCAACTATGTGTTAATGACGGACTCTTGACGGCCATAAATTCTCAGTGTGTACATTATTGTCAGGTATGAGCTGTGTCTGGCTATAGCACACGAGGGTGTGCACCGTGCATCAGTGTGTGTGTGTGTGTCTGAATTCAACTCCACTCTTGTTAGGAAATTCCACGCCACATTATTGGGTTGTCTTGGTGATTGTATGGCTCCATTCCCAGACTGGATCCAAAGGGATTAAAATAAAGGAAAAAAAAAAAAACTCCTGAATGATCAGTCATCAGTTAACTCGCTCAACAAGAGTGACACTTTTACTGTTCAAAGCTGAGATTAATTGAAGAAAGTTACTACATTAAAAATGCATATTTAAGAATATCAAAGGCGTACATAAATTAACAGAAATAGAATATTTTGGCTTAGTTAAGTTGGTAAAATATTTATGGCCCTAGCCTGTCCACTGAAATTTGTGTTTTGCATTTATAACTAGATTTGATGACATGAATAATGAACTCCCTCTAACTCTTTGCATCTTTAAATGCAGCTTTTTTTCCACCACAGCTTCCATTGTTACTTTCCTCCCTCTAATCAACCTTTGATATCAATTTAATAATGATTACATGAGCAAGGATCGACTGGATGAAGTCCAAGCCGCTGCCTTGGTGACGAACGGGGGAAGCCGCAGCATCAGGCCGAAGGTGATGCATCACGGTCATCCTTGCAGGGGAGGCGGCGGTGGGGCACAAGTAAACACTCTTAAATCATCATCCTGGGACAGATGGGGGGTGTCACATGATCCCCCCCACCCACCCACCCCCATCCCGCTCTTTCTCTCTCTGCCTCTCAACACTATCAACTGTCAGAGCAAAGAGCCAAACGTGACAGAGTCCAGGCAGCTTTCTGTGCAACAATCTAAAAAAATAAATTCTTCCTTTTTGTTTGAAATATTTCTAACGAGACAAAAGACAGGCATGGGGCACGATACTACGAGGCCATGTGGGAAGTGTGAATCTCATGCTACATGAGCCAGACAGGATTATGACGGAGAGTTACAGTGAGAGCTTTTCATGGTAACACTTTTTCATCAAGTCATTAGGTGACTGGTGGGTGGAAGCAGTTATAGTGGTGACGACATATGAACAATCGTAGCATCAATTGTAAACTACTGGTGCCTGTTTTCTGATTCCGCGTCAGTATTTCAGAGTAAAAGTCTTTCCAAGTGATATCAGTTACAACAATAATAGTGTCTCTATTAATTCTGTGTTGAGGAAGTCCTCGTGCTTGTGTTGAGCTCGTCTGGACGTGCAGCATGGCGTTTCAAAGAACACCATATCCTTGTAAAACAAGAATCACATAAATAAATGCATGACACTCTTAGCTGCACAGGAGGTCTTTAGCATCATGTTGTTGCTCTCCCACTGAGATTTAACATACCATATGATCTCGGTGCTTTTAAGTTGCTCTGCAGCTGCACACAGACGGCTGAACAACAGATAAATATATTTCAAGGTGAGTGCTGAAAATACAGCACATTTTTGAAGCCATGTCTAAAATAAGACCGGGAAAAACAGAGCATAGAAAGCAGATTGTAGTGCTCTTTTTTAAAAATATGAAAGAGGGAAGAAGAGAGACTGCACCCCTTGATAATAAACAGCAAGTTTATGCTAAAAAGAAAAAAGAAGCTCCCTACCCCCTCCTCCCTTACAGCCTAGTCTCTGCGCTTTCTGCTAACACACACGCACGCACACACACACATGCACACACACTCCTCCCTTAGCCTATATAAGCAGACAGCAGCTGAGCTGACCCCCTCCACCCTGCATACTCTCCTTTATTAAACACACAAAAGCTGTCTTTGCAGCTTCAAAATACATGTGGATATTTTTTGTTGGCCTCTGAGTAAAACTTAAAGTAAAAGAGGATCTCTTTTTGCGCGGACAGAGTGAGCAATGTGAGCAGAAAGCCCCGCATTGTAGAGAGAAAGGGCTGAGCAGAGCAGAGAGCTGCTGCTTCCCATCCCCCACATTCACATAGCAAAGTTCTGCTGCTTTTGCAAGCGGTGATGGTGCCTTCACGTGCTCCACGCGAGGCTCGGGAACGCACAGTGTCGCAGCATTCTCGTGCTGTGTGGTTAGAAATAAAGCAATCTATACTCTTGTATGAGTCGGGATTTGTTTGCTTAGATTGTTGCTTATATGCTTTGTGTATCTCAGAGCCACTTTGCAAAAACACACGCATTTTATTTCTGATATTATTTCAAGGAAAAAGGAAAATAGGAGAGCTGATATACAAAAAAAAGCACACTACATCTTTCCATATGAACACATACAAACACTATTCTCCATGCCCTCTCATTTTGAATACCTGTGTGCATATTGGTGCGTTAACACAAAGGAAATGTAATACTTTATAAATAGTATTAGCCTATGTTTTCACATGATCTTGTGTTGAACTTTATATAAATGGCACCTTCAAAACAAAGCTACAAAATGCTTTAAATAAAAAGAATAATAAAGCTGTGACTGTGGCACTTTTTACATTCTTATTAAATGTTTGTATTGTAATCTATATTATTTATAATCCTAATCATTCCTGTATTGCGTGCTGCTGAGGTGGAAAATGTCCCAGATAGATAAATAGATATATACTTTATTAATCCTGATAGAAATGAACGCACCCACTACCTTGTTACACAACACAACACATGCAAAGACACATGCGTACATATGGATAGAGGATCTTTTATGTGTTTTGGTGTATATTGCAAAGCTGTCACACCCTGCAGCGACTTTAAAATACCAAACAGGCCACTAATGTAGGCTTTTGCATGATGTTTCATACTTTCCTTTCACATTCAGTCTCTTAGTTTTGCACTGTATGAGTCATTCGTTTCTGATTCGCGACAATTCCGACAGCCTGTGAAGGCAGCATGAAGGCTGCTGCTGCTAGGAGAGCGCGAGGCAGGCAGGCAGAGAGCACGAAGAAAGGGGGTGGGGAGGGAGAGAGTGGAGGAGAGGCACAGGGTGTCTATTCCTATTAATTGTATAGGACGATTTTGTGCTTTTCTCGCTCTCGTGCGTGTTGGCGTGAGATTTGAGTTTTAACAGACAGCATATGATGTGTTGGATCTCAGTGGCCTGATACACTGTCACTTTCCCACCACCACTGTTTCTCTTTTTGTATCTTCACTTCCTGCTCTGTGACTGGCTCAGTCCATCCCCCATCCTTCTTCCTTTTCTATCCTCTCTCTCACACTCACACACACACACACACACTGCACACACTGCACAGACTTGCACAGGTTGTGATTTCATGCTTTCCTCTACTCTCCTCCGCTGTCCTCTCCTCTGCTCCTGTGGACACATGGACGCAGTCACTTCCACCCATTAGCCCACTCTAACAGAAGATGACATTGTAGCCTATTTTGTTCCACTCCTTTAACGAGCTATTAAGATAAAGTGCACAAATGAACGTAACACAGATGAACACACACAGCTCACGCATGAAGCAATTTTTGTAATCAGAACGGTTGCATAGTTATGGCTGACTTCAAGGCAGAGTGGTACGGTGCAGGAAGGGACATTTTAATTGCTTTACTTTACACAAAGTCTGTGGCACTGAGCAGCAGCCTTGTATATAAAACCATAAGGTGATTTAAAAAAACATAGTTAAACTGAAGTTGAATATATCTCCAGACCTGTAATTCTGTTTTTGGTGGCACGTCCCCAGCAGAAAATGTCCCTGTGTTTAATGGCAGGGCTGCTAACTTTCAATTAACTGTCAGAATCACGCAATGCACACCTTCCACATGCTCTCACACCACACAACCACGGGCAGATTATGAGATAACGGGCCCCTGGGTGCAGATATGCAAAAGTCCTCACCGCCTCTCCTGCATGAGAGCAAGACACACTGAGACACAGATGGTTTAGCCTTAAAAATGCACAGTTATTTAACTTATCGTCACAGTATTTATGCATCTGTAATGGTGATTTTGTGTGTGATTTATTTTGGGTCATGTGGGGTTGTTTTGCCTGCTTTTGTAGTTAGTTTGAAGTCATTTTGAGTCTCTTCCTGGGTGTAGTTGTAGCCTCGTCCATGCTACACACACAATTTAATAATGTTTGAATAGGATTTAATATCAGAATAGAATAAAAATGCTGTAACATAGGCAGTAGAGTTGCACTGTAGGATGAAATAAAAGGAAATGTAGTATTTTTTCATAGATGATAACACTGAATATCTTATAATATTGACCACCAAACTCCAAAATTTCCAAAATTTGCTCACCTATTCTTAGTTTAATAGCAGCAGTGAGCACGCACGCATCAATTATAGACACTTATCATATGTGCATATGTCCTGTAAATAAAATACGCTTTGTAAAACGTGTATTCTTTCCAAATCTAAATCTCACTCACTTACTTTGTCAGCCAGAGCACTGCTGTGTATTTTCATTAGCATAAGCCTTTTCGCCGTTCAACACTTAATTAGTCTCACAATGACCAGTACTTTATGCTAACAAACAGGGCTTTCCGTACACGTCGACATTTTTATGCACGGGCTCAGTTTAAAGCGCATTAGACCCACAATAATGGCTCTTCTCGGGTATAAACAATGTTGTTATTAGACAGGGCAGTCCGGATCCACTTCTCGCCGCGGACTCCGCTCCGGGTTTTCATTTTCTCGCGACAGGTCGGTAAGATGGCTGTGTCTCGCGGAGCCTCGTGCTGGTTTGGTTGATTTCTAGCTCGCGCTCTCGTTCTGTAACAGAAGCCCCCCCTCCAACACACACACACACACACACTTGTGTCGGTGAAATTCATTTCCCTGGCTCTGTATTTATATATTCTTTCTTTCACAAACTTTCCCCTCTCTGTTTTAACTTTAAACGGAGTCGCGGTGGATTACCGGATACCGGTCCGGGCGGAGGGCAAAGGGGGGAATGAACCGGGACAACGGGTACGTTGTTATAAATATAATTGTATTTATATTCAATGGTTATTCGGAGTTTGATTGTGAGTGAGTCGCCGTGCTGAGAGAGAGGTAGAGAAAGAGTGGGGGAGAGAGAGAGAGAGGGATATCATGGCCGCTCAGGTTGCCAGCGTCGCCACTCTCAACACTAGCCCGCCATCCGAACTCAAAAAGCCGGATCGGGACCCACAGGAGGAGTCGGTACCGGGAGAGAAACAGCATGAAAATAAGGAACCGGGACCTGACGGCGGATCTCCTGGCCAGAAGGAGCTGCAGGACGGGACCGATGCTGGAAATGCTGGGGGAGGAGGGGATCCTGACATGAAGAACGGCAACGGGAATTTGCCCAGGGTAAATAATAATAGCAGTAATCAGAATGATTCAGGCGGGCCCGAAGGGAATAACCATCCCGGAATGGGACACCACCACCCGGGCCCCTTTCCTCCACCTCCTTACGGTTACAACCAGCACTACAGCCGGGCCCCTTTTCATCAACATGGCGGACAACAAAGCCCTGGCATGGCAGCTGCATCGGGGCCGGGCATGATGGACCCTTACCCCCCTAATTCACACGAACACGGCTACCCCAACCATTATAACAACTACAGCCCTTTCCAGAACAGGACTTCTTATCAGGGCCAAGGATACGGGGCCATGAATTCCCCGCGTAACAACCAGCCTCCGGCGGCTGGGGGGCAGCCAGGCAAGCAACAGCCAGCAGGAGGAACCACAGCTATGGCTGCCTCTTACAATAATCAGAGGTATAACATGGGAAACCAACAACCTACGTCTACGCCAACTTTAAATCAGCTTTTGACATCCCCTAGCTCTGCCAGGAGCTACCCGAATTACCCCCAAGGAGACTATAACAATCAGGAAGGGGCCAGCAAGGGGCCAGGAGATATGGGCAGCAGTCAGTATGGTGGGGTCCATCCGGGTTGGCAACAAAGGACCCACCATCCGCCTCCCATGAGCCCGGGAAACACTGGACAACCTCCCAACAGAAATCAGGTAAACTCCACTTACTGCACAGTACCACTTTGACTCAGTTAAAGTCACCCAGTAGCTCAGAAAAAGCACTGTAGAGTTGCATATTGCATTGGACCAGCCATTGTCTATGTAGCAAGAGCTCTAAAATGGCTGCCTCTCTCTCTTTCTCCCAATACCACCCCCTGCAATAGTGTTTAGACACAGAAAGAAGCCACATATTCTGTTGGAAACAACTTCCCGAGTTGTTGGTGTTAGTGTGTGTCCCTGCTGGGTACAGGGCAAGAGTTTGACTAAGTAGAGCAAGAGTTTGTCAGGAGAAAGTGTGTGTGTGTGCAGAGGGAGATAAGGCGATATTTCTTCGCAGTGCTCCTCCAGCCTCATTGTAGACAGAAGTGCTGTAACCACTGTTATTTCTGCGAGAATCCGCGGCGAGATAGCGTCTTTTAATGTGCTGTGCTCCCACCAGTGCTATCAAAGTTGTGTCAATGGCTGTCAAGGCAATAAACAAGATGCAAATGACAGCGATAGCCGTTAAATAACATTTGCATAATCATTAAGAAAAGACCCCTCTGTCGGTTAAAAAGCCTCCGCACGGTGAGGTGGAGATGTGTCTCACAGTCCAGTGAATGGCAACAATTGCATCCGCTAAGTGTTTACTCGGATCAAAGTGTGATTGTGACCGCGATTGATTCATCTTGACGGAGGGTTTCATTCATTGTGGCTCGGTTCGGCTCCGCTCTCCCTTTTTGCCCCTGCGCCTCTGCTCCATGTGCCGCCTTGTAAACACGGCCCCGCTGGTTAGAGTTGGCAAAGTGCAGATTGCCTTTGCTTTGGGATTTGAATTATGGAGGTAAAATCCTGCTGTCAGAGCCAGGAGACAGTTGGTCTTAGGTTGACATGCGAGCCGAGATCTGATTGGCTCCCCATCCCTCTGCTCTCGGCCATTTATAATTGCATCTAATGGAAGGCTGCAGAAAAACAGCCCCCTCTGCCCAGTTATGTGTTCCTCCACCGTGTCAAGACAACATAGTCCCTGTGTCTTTTATGTCATTATATTTATTTTGATCACTATTTTATTTATTTGTGCAGCCTTAAAACATACCTATATTTTTGTGCATATAAATGCTGTGAATGTTCTCTCACATCAACAGAAACATGCACCAAAAACCACAATATTAATTTCAGAATATTAACTTACTCCCTGGTTGTGTCTATTTAAAGCATTTTGAGAACACAGTTCCTCCCACTGCAGTAATTTGCATGATGACTGTACTCATGTGGATCCACCATTGTTTTTATTTGTATGATAAGCTCACTTGTGCCGAATCACATCTCTACTGTCATTTTCAGCTGCTGACCTCTGACATGCTCCTGAAGTTTTTTTGTTTTTTCTCTCTCGCCGTTGGGTACACTGTGTGCACTGCTTGTTGAAGTTGGCTGACTCTGGTACAGCACATAGAGTAGGTGTGGCCATGTAGCCCCATTGTACAAGTGTGTTTTCCACTGTTTCCAGATCAGAAGTTGAGGAGACTTGTGTGCTCCGGCGTCTCGCGGCCACGTGAGAGGGCTGGACTGGCTCCAGTTGTGTTTACAAGCAACTAAGGTGTCAGCCGAGTGTCACAGCTTTTTTTTTTTCCCCCAGCAGGTTACAATAGTCTAATTTGCTTCCACATGCAGAGAGTGTAACCATGTCAACAGCGCTCACCCACATCTCTCTCTCCAGTGATAACAGCCACATGTGTAGTGTTTTTACTCTACAATTAAGTGTCATGGGAGACATTTGTGCAGTGTGCACCCCCACCTTTACGGCACAGGACTGTTTTTGTCATTGAGATGCATGAGGATGATTCTGTTGTATACATACAGCATTGTTATTAAGGGCAGAGATGTGATTTCCAATTCACTTTGACCCAGGAAGGAAGATTTATTTAATTTTCTGTTTACAACATTTTGAATTTCTTTAAATATTCAAATTTGAGCATCACATGTTCATGCTTTTTCCTGTCAAACTTTGCTTGATGCATCTGTTAACCAAAGATGATAGACCCTTTACGACAAAGGTCGTGCTTTATGTGTGTTGATACATTGATTTATTCCTACAAGAAAGCAGACATGCTGTATTTATCACTTTATTTCCAGCAAAAGAGTCGTCTTCAAGGACAGACTGTTCAGCTATAGAAGTGATATCGCCACATGTTGCTTTAACTTCAAAGGTGCAAGCTATTCACACGTGTCGAATGCCACTTTGCTGCCTCACAACAAGGTCAATTGTGGACACTTAGAGCAACACGGTGCAACTTCGCACATTCACAGCGCTCTCTAAATGTCAGCGAAAGGATTTGGTTCCAATAGTTTTAACTCAAACGTCTAGATATTCTGCGATTCAACATCAGCAGCTGTAGACGGCATTGTCATATTCACTGGCTGTGATGATCTGTGGTTCTTTACCAAAGGGGTTAAGGAAAGTCAGGCTGATGTGTCTTACTGAAGTGCCGCTCACTGCTGTTTGGAAGAAAGTTTGGATTTCCCTTTTTCGTTCCAAGTGTCAGTGCCCAAGGCCAGCTTTCAACTTTGGTAAACAAATTGACAGCATCTTCGTGGACATTGAGACGGGCACTTGTTTTATAGTTGAGCTGCTGATTCTGCGGGGTGAACTTTTTTATATTATTTTATTTATTTTTCACATCAAATTAATTAATGTTAACCATCAGATACTTCTTTGAGATCATGTTTTCAGCTATGTCAGAGATGACCACGTGGGTTGTATTCATATTTATTGCATGGATCCTGTGGATCCTTCAAAAGACTTAAAGGACATTAAATCCGTTAATATTATAAGGCGTTAATTGGTATTAAAATGTCTTAAATCAATCTTTCAAAAGCCTTAAAAACGTTAAGACACGAAGTAGGATATTATGATCTTTTTAACTGACATATTGCATCTTAATATCTCGAAATAATTGATATCTATTAGATAAAAACTTAATTGAATGTGTCGTACATTAACATTGAACAGAACAGGATGGAGGAACCAGCAACGGTCATTTACCAAATACAAATGACAGATGAACGTGTTTTGTTCAAGGCAAACCAAATGGATAGTTTTATGTTTGTTTTTCTTATGTTCCACTGAAGAAAGTTTTACGTATTTTTCAGCATGTGAACTAGATTATCTAACTTTTTAACTAGACAAAAAAGTAATGTGTTATGTTACAGTAATTATTAGGCAAAATTGTCCCTAACCCAAAGGAGGTGATGTGGGTTTGTGTTTCGTTAAATTGGTTCTAGATTCCAGTCCGGGCAGCTTTAAAAATGTCTTAAAGTCTTAAGCTGCAGGAACCTTGTATTGACATTACATATTTATAGAATAGCCCAATGACTTTTATCAGTCACATTTAATTTTGATTATTATTTTTCATAAGTATCAGTGTTTCTAAATTACACTCATGTTTTTATTTTTCATTTCCTAGCTGCCAGTTCTGCATGTGGACTAGCCACAGTAACACTCATCTTACTGAATAAGTGCATTAGTTCTAGGTAGGTTAGTTTTATCTTTATTTGTGGTTGTGTTGTAGGCCGAGCGATATTTCAGGTGTCAGATTAGAGGTGTGAACTTGGAAGAAGTGTCTTATCTTTGCTGTGATGTCTGAATGTCTGAGAGTAGCATGCAAACAACTCTGCCGCCACTTTTCTTCAATTTATTGTTATAATGCCTGCTGTAGGCGACAGATTATGTTCATGGAGACACAGTATTACCAGTAATGTTTGTAAGCTTTGCTTGTGCTCATATCCTGAATGTGATATCCACTTGTTTTCTTAAAGGTCTGGTATGTCAGGTTTAGTGGCATCTAGAGGTGAGGTTGCAGATTGCAAACAACTGAAACTTCCCCATGTGCCTAGCGTGTAGGAGAAATTACAGTGGCCGGCTTGACGATGCGACTGGCCCTATTTAAAACCAGTGTTTGATGTGTCTGTTCTGGGCTGCCGTAGAAACAACATGGTGGACTCCGTGGAAAAGGTCCCGCTCCTTTGTTGATATAAACAGCTCATTCTAAGATAACAAAAACACAACAAGTCTTAGTTTCAGGTGATTGTACACTAATGAATATCGTATCTCATTTCTGATATACCACCTACATACTGGACATTAGTCTATCCCAACACTCTTAACACCTTTTCATCACTTGATTGTCAACCATGCCGGTTTTTTATATGAGCTACTGTGCTTTCATAGCAGTTCTTTGCTGAAGAAGCTCAATCTCATTCTTATTGTGCAAGTGGAAGAAGAGAGTCTGCTGGGAGGGAAATTGAACAGTTTGGTTGTTAAGCACAGTTAAAGGTAGCAGAAACTGTATTTTTGCAGGAGGCAGAAGGGTTTGTATCAAGATCTCATTAGTGTCACTGAATTGGGAAGAATTAGAATCACTTAAAACTGGAGCTTTTTTGCAGGAGTTTTTTGTCTTGGTGTCAGTGGTGCAGGTGCAGAGAACACATTACCTTAATGGATATAATCCCAACTGTGGTACCGGGAGGAAAAGACCACTGGCATGGGGCAAATGGACGGAGAGATGAAGTAAATAGTTTCCAGAGAGTTGTCAAATCATGACACAGCGATGTCACACGAGGCCACCACTACACACACATTATGCTCAGTCAAAGAACTTGTTATGTGTTTGATGTTTGACTGCAGCGATTGGAGAGTTTTTCACAGACTGTGCAGAAGAGCTGTCCACGATGAGTGCTGTTGGCTGTATTTTAGCAGAGTTGATTAAATGCTTCAACTCTCCATTCATCAACAGCGGCACGATTGGCCTTTTAATTGGCAGATGCATCGCCAGTAATGATTCGATGGATGATTTTTATGGAGCCATTCACCTGCCTTGGGCCACCTGCTAAAGATGAATTAATGTGTTAATTGAGTGGTGGGTGAGGGCTAATATTATGGGTTTTCATTATGCCTTGCACACAAACAAATACTCTGAAGTGGATTGTAGTGGGGTTGTTTTGGATGGTATAACGCCAGGTGTTTCCCTCCGCCTAACACATGGGAGTGAGCCATCAGGGATGCCCTCTCCGCTCTGAAAGGCTGACTTCCCAAATTGAGTTTGAATTAAATCATAATCCAAGACACTTTGGAAACATTTCACTGAGAAAGTCCCACAGTTGAAAACATAATGAAAAACACCAAACCAAGGGTGTTAAATTGCCTGCTGCTAATAGACGCTCAGCACTGCTGCTGCTGATGTACAAGGGAAGCCCCACTGCAAATTGGAAAGCAGTGCACAAATAAACAGTTTCATGACAGCTTTACGGTGTCAAAAACTCACAAGTAATGAAGATGGAATATATTTAATATTTCCCAGAGCAAACATTTTCCCCGTCTCTGCATTGTTATTCAAAAGTAAAATTAATTAAAGCATTAAACCGACCAGTATGCTCTTATTTAGCACACTAGAGCTGTTCTAAGTGTGTCATTTGTTTGAGGATGTAATGGAAATCGTATTGGAGATCATACTGGAAATGTGAAGTATACTGGGCGCTGAGTCCTTTACACTGAAGTGGGATTTAAAAATCATTAAATTTGTATTCAGATGAAATTTAAAGTCATTACAAAGAAAAAAGTTAATTAAATCCAAAAATAAAGTGCTGCAACTAGTGATTATATTCATAATCAATTATTCTGCCAATTATTTTTATAATTAATTGATGAATTATTTGATTTGTAAGTGTCAGAACACACTAAAATCCCACTTTGTCATAATTCCAGTTTCCTAAAGGGGCATTTTTTGAAAGTAATTGTTGCAGCCCTAATTAAAGTACACATTCACTCACAGTGTTTGTACTGGAGATGATACAAGAATAAAATAATGTCAGGTGTGGTGAAAATGGAAAAAGGTTGCAACTAGAGTCTGATTAGGTGATTGCAGAAAATGTATTCGCAGCTATTTTAATAATAGATTAATTGTTTAAATTATTATCTATTCATTGTTAAAGCTACAATGCCAAATATTTTCTGGCTCCATCTTGTCCAGTGTGACGATCTGGTGTTTCTCTCTCTTTATATCAATGTTAATTTAATATCTATCGACAAAACAAGACATTTGAAGACATTTGGCTCTGAGAAGTTGCGATGAGCCTTTTTTTGCTTATTTGTTTCACTTTTATTTTTATTTTTACAATTTTTTAAATTTCATATATTGGACATTTGATCAAGAAAATAATCCATAATGTAAATAATTGTAAGTTGCAGCCTTAATTGTAGATTGTAGTTGTAGGCATTTTTTAGTATTTGCTGACATTGTGAGGATCAAACTAGGGCTGGGCAATATATTGATATTATTAATATCATGAAATGAGACCAGATGTTTTCCTGGTTTTCAACACTGCATTTCAGTAAAGTGATATAATTTCCTGAAGACTGTTCTAACTGTTCTGTTACTGTATTTGATTTTACCCAGTCATTATATTCACAGTACTTATTATCAAAAATCTCATTGTGTAAATAATTTGAATATTGTCGCAATATTGTTATATTTGTCCAAAGATTTTGCGATATTTTATTTTCTCCATATTGCCCAGCCCTAGACCAAATTACTGGAAAAATAATCAGATTAATTGATCATGAAAGTAATAAATATTTTAAGTTATTATTTTTTAAGTTAAATTAGTCGTTAAGAAAAAAGTCCAGACATTTGCGTCCTCCTGCCTCTCAAGTGTGTGGATTGGCTGATTTTTCTGTCTGTATAATTGTTCACCAGATGTGGACTTTTTTTCCCAGACGAGTCACGGTATGAGAATTTCACAGTGCGATCTCATCTCAGAAAACATCGCAGTTTCACTGTCCAACAGAATGTATTTTATCATCAGTCAGAATGACACTGAAAGGAATAAAAACAAAAGGATTTTTTCATTTTACTAAGCATTTTATCACTATAATTAAGACTTGAAACCATTTTGTTAATGGAAGTATGTGTAAAAGGTCTCCGTCCAGTTGCATTTTTTTAAAATATCATAGATAAGCAAATGTACACAGTATTATAACCATCAGCTTTTATTTCACAGTATACATTGAAACCGGTATATCTATGCAACCCTGCAAATCAGGCGTTTTAATCATCAAGTCATCATCTGCTTTCACTTTTCACTATTTCCGTTCATTTTTAATAGACTAAAAGATAAATTGGTTTCTTAAACATGTGTCAATCAGTTATGAAATAATTGCCGGTTGCGACTGTCACTGGCACTTTCTGTACTTGAAATGATTTAAAAATAATTCTCATTTTAAACTATAATTTTTGGATGGATGAGTGTTGCGTCGCTGGATGTACACAATCACTAGAAAGTGAACCGCTGTTCTTTGACAGCCGGTGATACACTTTCTAAACTGTCCCTACTCATTCAACACGACACACATTTCCAAGAAAACGCACAGAACAACTTCCAGCTACTGTGGTGACTGTTTGGTGTGTTTGGTGGGGGGTTGGTGCTGTGGAAAAGAGGAAGCCCGAGCATTCAAAAAGGAAGTTCACTCTCGGCTCTTTAGTGTGCACTGCTGAGTAATGATTCTCCACAGGCCACATGGACAGCATGCTGCCTCCCGGCAACTGTGTGTGTGTGTGAGACTGGATGGTGAGTATGTGTGTGTGTGTGTATCAGGGAGAAACGGTGTCAGTGATACCCAGGGGAGGGGGGTTGGGTGTTTTGTGAATGATCTTCGTCTGCCCCTGACAGCTGTGTGTATTTGTGTATAAAGTGCGGCAGTTACTCGGTGGTCGTTGCGAGTGTGTGTATGTGTGTGACTGTGTGTGTGTGTGCGCGCCGCTGCCTCAGGAGCCTCTCTGACCTGCTCTTACTCCACGTGTCACCAGCCATCCGTCTTTCTTTGGTAACATCGCCTGTTTTCATCTCGCTGACAGCCACAGACAGTGTTGCATTTTTCCAACTCAGTCTTTTTCTTGAGTCAAGTGTTGGATTTGTGTCCACACGACCGTTTAATTACCCCCGTGAATTTTTGATACGGAGCACGTCGGAGACAACAACACAGTAAGAAGCTGTGATTGCTTGTAAAGTTGACTACGTCTGCAGGTGTATTGACTTCCACAAACTATCCCGCCAGTATCTGATGATGATAAAGAAGAATTTCTATTCCTGAAATTACGAAACTGAAAAATTATATTTCCAGTGTTGCACATTGAAAACACACCAAGGAAAAACAAGTTCCTCATGGACAAATGTCAAACTTGGGCTATTGCATCAGGGCACGCTGGAATGTAAAGGTAATTCATTTCTTTTGACATTTACCTTCTAAAATGCCCCAGATTAGCATAGTAATATCCTTCTCCGAGCCTGTGTGAGACTACAGACTTCATTTACATGACGTATGGTGTGTGTGTTTTTATGGAATAAAGTGGTTAACCTTTAAATTGGTGCAGTTGTTGATACTAGAAGGTAGAGAATGATGCTTCCTCCCAGCTCTCATACAGCTCTCACCTTTGCTCTCTGCAGGGAGAAAAAAGCCATTGGCTCATATATAAAGCGGAAAAGGGGAACATAAGCACATGTCTTTGTCTTCTGTGGAACTCAATCATGATATCTGTTGTTGTGGAGTGTGCCCTCTAGTCATAGCCTTGCTTTCTGTTTCTCCTAATGTGCTATTCAAGTCTAATGTTGTCACAATACCAGAATTTTAAACTTTGATGCAATACCGGTATAAAAAATTAGACCTGATGCCTCTTTCACAACCACGGCAGAAAGAAAAAGTCAATGGCACACAAATCAGTATTTTTTTACCGCCCATGACCGTCTTAAAAGTGGTGGTAGTTGTTATAGATCACCCACACCATCAGTTTGTTATTAGGAGAATATTCAAGCAGTGGAAATACTTACATCTGGGATGCATCTGGACTTTGGAGCAACGGCCAGCGACATAACTTTATTCAAGCAGCGCTATGTAAAGATCAGGGCTGCCACGATTAGTCGACTTATCAATGACTAATCAACTGTTAAAATAATTGGTGACTATTTTAGTTGTCGACTAATCGGTTTGAGTCATTTTTCATAGAAAAGTAGTATAAAAGTACCCCAAAATACAGAATTTTGGGGTTTGGGCGAGACAGACCGACATTTTTCAACATTTTAACACATTTTTCAATGAAATGATTAGTCGACTAATCGAAGAAATAATCGACAGATTAGTCGACAATCAAAATAGTCGTTACTGGCAGCCCTAGTAAAGATATAGTGGAGTAGTGCTGTCCTGAGAGGTGAATGAAGTCACGCTACCTATGTATGTGTTGCAACTGGAGCTTGTCTGAGCGTTATTGTTGTGATCCCCATTAGCGTGTCCCCCTGTATAGCTCATCACTGCCACTTTCCACTGCACTCATAAGGCGGTTACGATGATTTTGGGATGGCGTCATCATGACAGCAGAAACCCCACTCTCTCCAGTTCCCTGCCAAGTTAATATGGTTAGCTTTGTTAGCACTGTTGTTAGCACCATTAGCTGCTAGCTGTTGGGTCCGCCACCTCCATGTGAACTTCAGAATCATAGATGTGTTCTGATCATCATATTGAGCATCCTTAAGGCTAATAAAGCCAGCGCCGGAGCTGTGAGAAAGCCTGCACACACCGAAGTAATCTTAGCAAAGCAATGGAGGATCAATATTCAGATACTGTGCTACATCTTTGTACTATAAAGACAGGGAAGCGGTAACAAGTGCTGAAATAGTTAGAAAATTATGGATGTGTTGATAAGTTAATAAATGCATAACAGTGTTGAATAATAGTTAAGATCGTCTGCTCATTCCAGCTTCTTGAACGTGAGGATTTGGTGCATTCACTGTTTGATATCACTGTTTCTATCTGAAACAAATTGTCGATTCATTGATTGGTTGATTGACAGAAAAGCAGTCGGCAACTGCTTTGTTTATTGTTAAGTTGTTGGTTGAAAATAATGAGTCAGAGTCAAAATTCATCTGGGACAGTTATGGTAATTGTTTGCATCATTTTGTTTGAAAAAATACCCAAAAATTACTGCTCTGGGAACCTGTGATCGACATCTTTAACTATTTTTAAACAGGTAATTGACCAGGCAATTAATGAGTTAAGCATAAAATAATTGGGGAGTTCATCAGTAATGAAAATAATTGTTAACAGCAGCCCTCAATTGAATCACTTTTGATTTTTTTTTACATACTTTTCTGTAACATGAACTATAAGCAGAGAGACTCACTTTCATTGTACACTTCAAAATGAACTTTTCAGCTCTTTAAAAAGTATACATGGTGCCACTGTGCTTATTTTTAACTGGCCTAAATAATTAACGTACATTTTTCATAGAATTAGGCCAGTGTTTACACAAGTTTAAATGCCACCTCTTTGTGCACAGCAGTGTGCCAGGCGTCCAGTTAGCAGCCCGTTTGATACGGAGCCATTGTTTTGTTTTTGATTTGGTAGGCTCATGGTTAAAAAAGAGCAGCCGGTGGTCAGCAGGGACGAAGTTACACAGACAAAAGCGACAGCGAAAAGGCTGTTTAGTGTCATTGTTTCTCGCTGGTGTGGCAGGTGACAGTGATTTATGCACCAAAGACACATTTGAACAGTATTTGCTGCCTGGCTGATGCTAAGTGTGTTGTGATGCTTTAAAATGTGGTTGTGCTGTAGAGAAAGCAATAACTGTTGTGGGCATGATCCCCTGACCTGAAGATTTGCATGGCAGTGCCTGAGGGAGTGCAAATTAACAATCCAAACTGTCTGTCCAGAGCAGTTCAGTCTGTCAAGGCCTGAAACATGATGGAGACAGTCCTGCACGAGCCTTTCCCTTCCATGTTTTAGTGGAAATTAAAAGTGTACAGCTCTGCCGTAATGCACAAACGCCATATTCTGTCAAATTTACTGGTCTGTGATTCACATTATGACCAAGCATGTTTTCCTCTGGTCGAGTGTGTGTGTGCAGAGCAGTGTGTCTGACATCAGTGTCAGAGTTGTGACTCTAACCATGAGGCAGGCAGTGACCCAGCCAGGTCCTTAAGTGGCTTCGCCTCATTCAGTAGCCAGGGTATTTTTGGCATAGTAGTGAGTGACACACTTATCGTAATGGGTCGTCCAGGGTGCCAATGGTCAGCCTGAATAAGCATCCTTCTCAGCAGCACGAGCCGAGCCTCGGCAACGTGATGTAACCGATCACTGTCTTGCCTCCAATGCTGACGGAGGAGTCTCTGCCCGCTGAACGCACCAAGTGGCTTATCTCGGAGCAGGAGTGGAGAGCACAGACGGTTTTTTTCTTTTTCCCCGAACGCTCCTGGTGAAGTGCTCGTGTAACATGAGTGCCACAGCCATTCTTGTACTCACATTGTGGCCTTAAAAAGCCACACCACTGTTTATTATGGGATGTTAGGCGACCGTGACTGTAAACACTCTTTGCAAAGGTAGTGCATTTTAACAATGAGCTGTTAAGCGTTACAGTGTAACTGGATATTTGATTTCATTTGAAAAGGTTTAACACTGTAGGTTATAGGTGAAGAAGTGATTTCGTATGTGTCTTATAATGAAGAGGAAGTCAAACACAGAAACTGGTTGCTCATAGGGCAAAGTATGAGATGTGGGAATCACCCGAGGCCCCACGATACAATAATATTGCAAATATAGGTGTTTTCCGATATGCTGAGTATCACAATAACGTGTATATTAACAAATATTGCGATTACTTACCTTTTTTCTGCTGTAAAATATGTCCATAATATCTGTTTTGTCTAATTAAATAAAGTTTTAAGTGAAGTTTTTTTTGTTTCCGTACTGAAACAATACTTTTTTCAATTGATTGTTCATTGTTGTTTTTTCTTAAACAAAACCTTTCCCCCTTTTTTTTAAAAAATATCAACGTCAAAGTACTTAAACATCAAATGTTGCTTTAACACAACTGAACAATAACTTTTCCCCCTACCAAATAATGTCAAAAATATTGATTTATCGATACATATCAATTCGGATTTTTTTAATTATTTAATACTCATTTTTCGTAGTATCAATATCTGGTACCAGCTGCGCTTCCTTGTCGCTCTTATTATTGATATTTACTTCAGTCCTTCTGCTGTTCTCTGCTTTTTTGTATTTATTTTTCAATGAAAACTTAATTCATGTGCCCTAATTTTCAGTTTTTCCCCTTTGGTATCAAATAATATTTTTCAAGGTGCTGTGTCGTAGTTAGAGATGCCAATATTGTGACAACACTACCTCAAATAGTCTAAAATTGGTGATATTTTGACACAAATCTGCTATTATCTTATCCAAAAATAAGTAAATACTAGTCACAGTTTTTAATACTCTGCGCTACGGACGTATTTTGGTCGGTACCAAAAACGTGAAGGTTCCATTCCGTAGTTTTTCAGCAAAAGATTTTCTACCCTTCAAAATGGTCTTTGCTTTTATTTATCACCTTTTTAACCAAGTGTAGAAAATAAAACTTTCCAGTTCTTGTTGCGCCTGCAGGTGCCGTACAGATCACTCAGAGTTTACTATTACTCCTCTGTTAAACAGTGAACATCTGGTACGCCTTCCTCTGTTTCACACCACAACGTGAACCATTCCCACTGGCCCTGCTCTCAGCCCTCCTGAGCTCCCAGTCCACAAACGCCCGTCTCACTCCTGGGAATCAGCCACTGTCACCTGGAAATATAACTTTGGCCTGACAGGTTGACAGCCGGCAGTCAGGGCGGATGTTCACTCTCTTGTACTTCCAACCTGAACATCACAGTGACAGGCCAGGCAGCAGCAGGCAGCCCTTTCTCTCCTTTTTTTTTTATCAGGCAATAACTGGACGGTCTCAGCAAGCTGCTCTGATCTACCCAACGGGGGATTTTTTTCACAGAGCACACTGGGCCTGTCAGTGCTGGGAACCAGTTAACACCTTGCAGCTATGTTTTTGTTCAGTACATACTCACTCTCAGGTACTAATCACCGCTGTCAGATTGACACTAATCGATTGAGTTTCTCCTCAAGGAAGGATTGTGTTTACCTGATGTTTTATGGTGTTAAATGCACACTGGTCTAAAATACAGTTAATAGGTCTGCTTTCATCTTTTGACCATTATCACATTTGTTCAAGGCTGGTTCTTTTTAAATTTTGATAATTTTATCAAGTTTTCTGCATCTGGTAGATAATTATTAGAGATGTTCCAATACAATTTTTTCTTTAGCAATATGGATTCTGAAGCCTGAACTTGCGTATCGACCGATACCAAGTACAATCCGATATAATTTTGGTACAGATGTGAAATTATTGCTATCATTGTTGCATGGCATGGCTCATAAATACATACAAAGAATGAATGCCACAGAACTTTTTTATCCAGTGTGAAATACTGCCAAATTCCTGACATTATGCTAATGGCTAACATTACACTATTTACTGGCAATCAGTTCTTGTTCATTGCTCTAAAACAGAAGCTGCTGCACAGTGCAACTTGCTGTGTAGGCTTTTGTTTTGGGGAGGTGAAGAACAATTAACTTCAAGGAAAACTGCCTTTTTATCTGTTTGTGAAACTACTTTTGAGTATATTATTAAATTACATGGTATCAGATAGGTGCATAGACTTGCGTATTTGCCAAAACCCGCAGTTAGCTAGTATCTTAAGCTCTTCCAAAACTGATATTGGTATCGGAACTACTCTAATAATTTTACTTATTAAAATTATTGCAATGTGATTGCTTGGATCTGTTTCTGCTAAATGTATAACTTCACCCTTGAATTCTTATATTATTTCTATGTGCTGCTAATTACATTGTTGATGTTAAATTTACAGAGATAGTCCAGCATTTTAGCGTCAGACCTCCATTGAGTCTGGCAGGTATGATGTTTTTCTGTAGGTTGATGAGGATAAGCCTTCCACTGTCTCCATCGTCAAAAAGCCTGTGGGATTTGTCCATTGGATTTTGGAATTCCAAAATTAAGCCCTTTGGCAAACTAACGTTTATGATGCTAGCACCTTTTGTTCACCATTTTCACGGTTATTGATGCCTTAATGCCATCACCTGAAGTAAAAAGCAAATTGTTAGGCTACAAAGGAACTACATCAGTCACAAGGCTGTGATGCCGTGTTCGGTGCGGTAGAAGCTTCAAAGTTCATGAGTGGAGTATTTACTGATGTATTTCAAGACTGAAAACAAAGCGTAAAAGTCTCTTAAGCTTATGTTAACCACTGACCTTATTATAGGCATCTAATCAAAAACTACTGACTTTGAGACGAGGGAATCAGGAGTGGTAAAATGCTACCTCATTTCCGGGTTTTAGGACTCATTCCTGGTGGGCGCTATCAGGGCAATAGTTGATAGATACATTTCAAAACTCGGACACAAGTGGACTTTGAGTTAAGACTTTTCTTTTGGTCATTTACTGAGTTAACAGTGTAGATGTTGGTGTCTGTGCTGCCTTTGGGGTTTGTTTCTGCCTGTGTGAATGCTGAATGTCAGTGTATAATTGAAACTATTGACAGAAAAATGTTTATAGCATTAACATTTTAAAAATTGTGCTGTCTAACTGAATTTGAACAGATCAAAGAATATCTCTAATATATGTGACATCGACCTCTGCTTGTCTTTGGGAATAATGTGCTCAGAAATGCAACGGGCCAATTGAGCAGCAGTGTTTCCCATCTTTAAATCATGCAAGTGTTTTTTAACTCTCGTCTCTTTGTCGCTGTTGTTGTTTCTGTTCTTGTTCACCTCAAATAGCCTTGTTTTTTTCCCCTGATCTCTCAGAGATGTGAAAGTCGATTTTGTCATGCGAGCTCCCTTCTCCCTCTCCTCCCTGAACATCTTTTGGATTCCTTGGAACAGCTGGGTGAACATCTGGGCGAGTAGGGTGCCGCTGCCTCTGCTCGATGTGGATGATAGCACAAGCAGGCACAAGCCAGGTCCTCGGTGCTTTTATCCAGAGTCACGCAGCGGACAACTCAAAGTTGGAGCTTCTCAGGTTGATGCAGTGGGAAGGCAGGCTAATTGCTTAATTGAGAACATGGTTGTTTTTTTCCTCAAGCTTTTTGTTTACTCTATACTATTTGGTTACTTACAGTTGGATACTTTCCTCAAAAGCTCTTTTAATTAAGTTATTTTGAGACCTTGAATATTTAGAGTACCTCATTGCTGTTGCTGCTCAGATGCAGCTTTGTTATTGTGAGAATTTAATAAGGGTTTTCTGGTCTTTAAGTATTGTGAATTGAGTATTTTGGTTTTTTTTTCTTGGGCTGTTGGATGGACAAACAGTGTGTCCTGCTTTAACTTGTTGAATTCTACTCAGACATTGAGCGATAATACCCAGCTCTGCCGTCTGTTATCTCTGAGGAGTATCTACCTCAGTTTAAAGGTGTTAGTCTGGAGAAATGTTGTCAGCATGACTTCTCGTGAAACTGGGAAAATGTCAGTGGAGAAAGTGGCTGAGAAACAGTCGCCTGTCCTGGAGCAAAGCACTTACCTCCTCACTTCTGCAGTGGGAGTGTTCAGTGCTTAAACGGCGAGGACTGGTGATACTGGGCAGCTCCCACTGTGAATATGGATAACAGCATTAATGTGAAGTGAGCTGTTAAACGCAAAGTGCCTCACAAATCTTACCCCTGAAGTTGACATTGGTGCTAAAGGGTAGGATATCCTGTCCCTCTCTGTCATGTGATGTGTGTGTCTCCGCCACCATATGAGGGCGGCCTTAGCCGGCGTGTGTTATCGCTGGTGTATTGCGTGTTGAAGGGCTTTAACGCAGAACAATGGTGTGTGCGCCGAGCCGAGGCCATGTGGCCGTGTGGCGGATTAAATTAGCAGCAGTTGTTTATCGTCTGCCCCCCACCCCCCTCGGTCCATCTGCTCCACTCGGCCCCGTAGACTCCAGCTCCGCTCTCAGGCACTGCTCCAGACCCCCCCATCACCCTCCCCAACCCCTTACAAATCCCTATCCCCATGTCACACACACACACAGTTTTTGAATAGTTGCAATATCCACCAGCAGCCCAGTCATGACACAATATACTCAGTGCAACCTCTTCTGCCAAGAGTGCTCTGGCTTTCCTCTATGCAGATTAGCCACGTGCTAATTGTGGTTATTTATTTATTTTTTTATGGAAGAGAAAAAAGGGAGGGGAAGGAGTTTCCTCCAGAAATTGATTAGATGACTGAGCAGAAATAAAGAGACAGTGCTGTTAGCTGAGTTGCCATCCAGTGTGCATGTTTCAGACTTTGTTGCTGCATGTGGAAAGTTTGTCATAAACCTGTAATCTGTGTTGAGTAGGAAACATGTCAGCAATGTTTTGGTCTTTTACTGAAAATCAGATAGCAAAAGGTCAGTTATCCCTGAATTTTTATAGATGATTATGTTTAAAGTGCTATCCTTGAAATTAGAGTTTTAGTAACCTTGTCTGAAATGTGTTTCATAATTAAAATTCTTGAGGAAACACAGAGTACTTACAATATTTTTTATTTGTAATTTGCTTTTTTTGTACAAGTGGCTTAAATAAAAGGAAAATATCGGCTCAAAACACAGTATTGGTTTCTAACATTTTGTAATGCGAATGATCTTTTCATGTCATATCTATAAAATAATATGCCATTAACCTTTTGGAACAAATATCAGCCTTTCAGCCAGACAGTTTCAGAAACAAATGAGTGGGTTGCTGCAAATGTTTTTTATCACGTGGCTTTTGATCTGTGTCTGTCAGGGAATCTCCCTGCACATCATAACAGCAGACTTTTGTTAGTCACATGCATTTTATCATATATATATATCTATAGATATAGATATAGATATATAAAGTTGACATTCATAGTCTGGAAATGTTTAGATTCTGATTCAAGGCTGCATAATATTGAGGGCAATATATTCTTCCAATATATGTTGGAGAAATATTAGGTACGCCAATTTACTTGTGACATATGATTTACATTTATTTAGAAGATAAAAGAGTGCATGTTTTATTCCAAAGATGTCACAGTGGTGCTTGTTGGATAAAAAATTCAGATACTTGTTAGCTTGTTTTGTTAGCATGCTAATGTGATCAGTTGCTCTGTAAATGATTGTGAATTTCAGAAACTAAAAAGCTATAAATGTAGATTTCAGGGAGGATGCAGGCGACATGTCCCCCTCAATATTTAAAATGTGCATTCACTGAACTGAGCCAAGTTTTACCAGTAGTTGGGAGGTCATCAGGTGTCAGACCTCGATTGCAGTTATTTTAGTTAAAAAGCACAAGGACTCAGACTTCCACTGCGCTCTACTGTTGCATGCCTTATCGTCTTTCCACTGTGTCTGTCTTGCCCTCGCCACCTCCAGGCCCTGACATTTTTCTTTGACACATCACAAATGTACTGATTTGCAAATAACAAGTTCATCCATTTTGAAGGTTAACAAATGTGGGAGATCTTGCTGAATCTTTATATTTAATGTTGAAAGTTTTAATCTCAACACTATCATTAAAAAGTATAATTCCTTTAATTATATGTTACAGGTACAAACAACGATACATGTCGTGTTATTGGTTATGATTTAACTCCAAGTTCAGACTTGTGGAAAAACGTGGGAAAAAAATTTAGACACTCAAGGTCTTTACTCAACAGCACCAGTGCACCAGCTTTGGCGTCGCACTTCTAAAGAGCCACTCATTCTATCGCTAAGAGAAGGAGGAACAGAGCCTTCTATAGCAGTCCCTGACCTCTATACACAAGATGCAGTAGAAGAGGTTGTTCAGTGTGGTTAAAGCACACACACTCATAAATGCCTCAGCCAAAGCTCTCTGGGATCTCGGAGGATGCGTAACGTTGTGTCAGATGTGAACAATTTAAAATGCTGGTAAACAGATCAATGGAGGCCTGAGCAGGAGACTGGCCACAGCTCTATCCCAGCCTGCAGCACACAGATGTGTTAACATGATCGAATGAGGTTGAGGAGTAAAAAACAAGACCTCTTGAGCAGGTTTAACCAGGGCTGGGCGTTGAAGAATGATTCTGGTTTAAACTATTATTTATCTCAGAAGATGACAAATATTTGCCCAACAGCGTAAGAGTGACAAATCTGAGGTAGTTTCAAAACAGTTACTATCAAAAAAGTGTCTCTTAATTTGGTCAGCAACATGTCAAACCCTTTGTACAAATGGTTTAAAACATTTCGTAGAAATTTAAGCTAACAGTGTAAACTAAAGAAACAGACAAAACACAAATCTCCACCGTGGTCATTGTTTTCTGTTCATATTTTAAATGCGGTTTGTAATTTCTGCCATTTCTCAATCAATGGACTTTGATGTTGTAGCGGTGTTTAACAGTCATTGTTGCTGATGAAAATCTGAGGTGACTCAATCTAAAATAATGTTCACGGACAAGAAAATATAATAAAGTTTTAGTCACATGATGTTTAGTCACATTTATTCACATTAAAGCAATTCTTTCTAATGAAATAGCCGCTAACGCTGGTTAACATTATGTTACTTAGCATTAGCTGGGTCAACTAGCCATGGAGTCAGAGCTAAAAAACAATGACAGTAGTTTTGAAAAATAACTTCATGGTTGTGTTATATGTGGTTTTAACATTGTAACGCTACCGTACACATTAGCCTGGTGGCTGGTCACATCCTGTACTTCCTTTTTTTCTGTTTGATGGTGGGTGGCAACTAGTGTTTGAGGTGCATTAGCATTAGCACCCCATCCTGATGTATGGGTGGCTTAATTTAGGGCTATCTCGAATACCATTGCACTGGTGCTACGAAGCTTCGGTTATTATTATTATTACCCAAGAATATTCGTAGCTTCTAGGGACCTGGTGGAGCTAATTGTGATCAGTCATATTTATATACCCTGATCAGCCACCTTTAGAAGGACTTGGCGCTGCTGAATGTGTGTGACAGAAAGAGTGATGGAGAAAGGGAACAATGGGTGGAAGGTTGGCTATTGCTACTGTTGTTTCTGTACAGGCCTCATCACTGGATGCAAAGAGAACTGTCCCTGTCCGCGATTGCTCCACGTTGCTTGAAGCAGGGGTCGCTGACTGCTGGGAACACTGGCTCCTCCGCAAATTTTATTGGCAAAAAAACAAAACAAAAATCGAACCATTAGAATATTGATTTGGACGTCGATTACCACGGTAGAGATTGAAACTTAGAGACATTTGAATAAGCCCTGGTTTAATTTTATCAGACATTTCTTGAACACTTTAATATTTCTGTCAAGAAAAAATATTAATTAATTACTATTAATTAATTTTTGGATTCCTTGGATTTATACCAGGCTCATTGACTTATGTTATGAAAGTTCTTACATGATATTTAGCATTTGTTGTGCGCATATGTGTATTTTATTATTTGCTTCTTTATAAACTGTAATTATACTTCAAGGATCTGCTACCTTAAAAAAGAGTTTAATTAGTTGGAGTAGTAGTGTCTAAATCAAGTTTTTTTTCCCACCTGATCACCTCTTTAAATGACCACTATCTCCATCTTTAGAGTGGTTGTTAAATGAGACATGAGAGAGACGAGTGAGTTGTTTTGGGAGCGTCGGCACTGATTCTCCACGTGGCTCAGGGAGCTGGAAACCCTGATTGTAGTCGAGCTGTACTTTCCCCTTCTCTCCCTGCTGGGCCGAGGCCTGAGCTGTCAGGCTCCTTAATGAAAAAGCGGGCACACAGGCCGCTGTAGAAATATTCTCACCGCTGGCGAAATATCGACCGAAATTGGTGAGGAAAAAGGTTGATTGTTTTATGGCCCGGTCATCGCTGGGAGATTTTTGTCTAAATGAGAAATAGATTTTACCTTTAGTGTTGCTGTTCTGTAGTTTGTTAGCATACTAGTCATTTTTCATGTGGATTGGAGGACGTTAGCCGGTGATTCAGGCCTCGATGGCACACTTTATGGATGACACAAGAGGCTCTGCCTAACTGCTTAAGCAGCTCATTAGGAAAGAGCTATAGCACATTTCTATCCAGTGAGAGAAGTTGCTCCAGCTTTGTTTCTGGGAATGTGACGGCTTTTTGTTGTTTGCCATAATTGGACAAATACACCTGTCTGAAATGGATTAAAAACCACATCGAGGTTGCGGCTGCTTCACCAGTCATCTTTAGGCTGAGCCGTGTGCTGTGCGGACTCTGATCATGGCATGATGTCAGGTGGGGGTGGTGTCCTTCCTTTCAGACTGGGGTTAAAAGTGCATTAGAGGTCACAGGAGAGTGCCTACCGGGGCCTGTTACGTCTTCCCCCCAAGGTGCGGTCGGTAATGACCCTTGGGAACGTAGTAACACCCCCCCTCTCTTTCCCTCCTTCCCTCCACACACACAACATAACACACAACATAACACATACACATACTCCTGAACCTGGAGGAGCTCAGGAGAGTGTGGCCTGGGGGAGGCTACAGGGAAAACCTGGAGTGGAATATGTTATCTTGGATAAAGCTGGTTGACCGCCCTGACAGCCTGTTGATCCCCCCCCCACCCGACCACCACCAGCAACACCTACAGTCTCCCCCCAACACACACACACACACACATATATATTCACACACTCCTCTCTCCTGCTGAGCCACCCCCCATCCGACCTCCTCTCTCTCATTGCAGCACTGTCATTCATAGAGTGCCAAAGCCTGCTGCTTTATTAAAGCCCAGGAAGAGCAAGGCCTGGCCCAGGTTCAAACAGCAGTGCAGCTGGGACCTGTTACATTTTCGGCAGACTGCCCTCTCCGTCTCGCTGGCTATAAATAGCCCTGGTGGTTGTCTCCCTTAACCAAGGAAAAGAGGTTTTTGGGGGAGGAAAAAAAAACACACACACACAGATTAATAACCGTGGGAAGCAATGAAAGCTTTGTGTCTGCTGCCCGAGGTCAGCAGGCCAGGAGGTGTTGCTACTTCAAAGCCCCCATTGTGGCTCGCACTTTCAGATGCCGCTGCGGTGGGTTTGATGGGAACACACGGGTTGCCAGCGGTGTGATGAGTTGATGGCATCAGATTGTGCCAAGCAGGCAGACAATTTGACAGGCCCTGGCTTGAATTTTGTTCCTCTTTTTTTTTATTTCCAGGGAATGACCAATTCATTATAATTCAATGGAATTTTTTAAACTTTTATTTTTTTGTTACACTGGAGGGTTAATGTTGTGTTTGGGGGGATTCCACCAAGCTCATCTCTTATGTACACACACAGCATCAGACACTTTATGACCTTGGCTCCAGCTGTTGACAGGCGAGGCTGCCTCATTACGAACCCCGCCCCCCCCCTTCTCTCTTTCTCTGCTCTCTCCGTTTCCCTCCCTGGCTCTCCAGCCAGAAAGGCCGTCTGGCCTTTAACATTGCCTGCCCGGGCCATGTGGATCTCCCCGACTCCAAGCTGGCCAAGGTCAGCCCCCACCACCAACCCGGCCTCCGTCCTGACGTGGCTCCAGTTGAGGGGTGGGCCAGCTCCAGCCACCGCAGACACTTCCACTTCCTTAAGCTTATTTTCATAGAAACCCTCCCCGACGTCTCCGCTGTAACAGTATCCACCCACTGGCACAATGATCTCCTGGGCAGGGAAACACTCCTGGCGGATATAGTGGGCTCATTCATTCATTCATGGCCAATTTTTTCCCTTTCTAGTAGGAAAGTAAATCCACTACTGTTTTTTTCCCTCCCCCTTCTGCTTTTTGTTCTATATTTGCTTGATTATACTGTGACTGGTTTATGAGATGATGCTTACACGACACAGTGAAGAAACGGTGGAGTCATCATTTGTGTTCGTTGCTGAGTAATGTTTTTTTAAGAAACCCAACTAAAAGGGTCCCAAAATAAACATGGCTCTCCCATGTTTTCCTGTCACATCACCGGTCTCTGAACAATACTCTGTCAGTTGCATCATTATAGAGCTTGTTATAGGTTGTTAGGGTGTGTGACTGCACAGCCTAACAAGGGCTATAGACACACCAAAACCATCAACCTCAAAAGCAATGACAAACCAGTACCTCTAAAGTCAAACCTTTTCTACGGTGTTTTAAAGCTAGTTGCTACTCCATCCAGCCATCGGTTCTTAGCTTACTGAGACATTGCAAATTCTCTGTGTGTCCTCCAGCCTCCAAGCCCAATGGACCAGGTTGGGAAGATGCGTGGCCAGCCATATGGAGGACCCAACCCCTACTCCCAGCAGCAGCAAGGACCTCCCACAGGGCCAGGACCCCAGCAAGGAGGCTCTTACCCAGGGCAAGGCTACGGACCTCCTGGCCCTCAGAGGTATCCCATGGCGATGCAGAACCGGACTCCTGGCGCTATGGGCGGCATACAGTATGGACAGCAGGTCAGTTATTCTTCATATAGATGACCATCCCTGCATCCTCTCTGTAACCATACATAACCAATGTTCCTGTGTGGTGGAACGTCTTCCAGGTGATTTCAGTTTATCTTTCCTCCGCCTTTTACCATCTGGATAAATGAGATGAATCATGGAAGGTTTTTTAACCACATTGATGTGTTGGATCATAACTTTTTTTTTTTTCGACATTTCTGCAAAGGTTGACTGTTGATATAACAAGAACAACCTTTTTCCTTATCTTAAATAGAATTAATGTATAAGTTGATGCATTTATAATCAGAGTGATGAGGACGTGAACTCATAAGTATAGAACCACCATTGGAGTTTGGAGGGCAGCGTACTAAGAACAGTTTGAGGGATTTGTCCTGCCCGATACTGACAGGGTGGCACTGTTTTCCAAACCAACACCACACTCTATGGTGCTGCTGGGTGAGCTGAGGAATTGATGGGTAGAGTCTGGCATCACCAGACCCAAACCACATTGCTGTTGTCAGTAAAAAAAAGTCTGTTGAAATCAGGTGAAACCAATAAATTCTTATAAATGAAAGACTTCCTGCCTCAGGAGAGGATATTTAACAGGCCCATTTTGAGTGTGTGTGGTACTTAGTCATGATGCAGGGCATGGTTTGAAGTCCGGACCACAAGTTAATAATTTTTTTTACATTCCTGTTAGTTGAGGCAGTAGAGCGTTCATTTGGTCTGTGACTTACTGCTGCAGGAATGGTGGAAATGGTGGCGTTCGGATGATAGAGTGACTTTATGTAGCAAACTCATCTGACCTCAGGTGCGGGGAAGTTTGCAAGCCAGTTACTTATTCATAGTGACTAGTCATGATCAGGAAATGGTGGGGTAGTAATTACTTGAGCCTGCAAAGGTACAGCTGATTGTTTAAAGGCACACTATGCTTTTAGCTAAAGGTGGAGCTGATGGATGTAGCTGTACTTAAAGCAATAGTTGGACATTTGGGGAAATAAGCTTATTACTTTCTTGACAAGAGTTGGATGAAGACATTGATACAACTCTTGTTCCATTCAGTAAAGTCCCTTACCCACTGGACATAAAACCCACTAGCATCAACTAGCTTTTGTCTTTAGTGGGAAAGATTTCAACCTACAGTCGTTCCCAGGAGAAATATTGGCTCCAGCTCTAATGGGCTGCGATTGGAAGTGATCAAAATACAACACGCAAGTGTACGTGCTAATTGTCAGCTTTCTTGTGGTGCGATACAATGGCCCACTTTCATTAATTCCATCTATCTCCATCCAAGTAGAGCTCAGATATCATCTTAAATTAGTCTGCACTGAGTTTTTACGAGAGAATAAATAGCAGATATGAAAAAGATGTAACCTCCATGCTGCTTTCTCTTGTTTACTTACCCTAGAGATGGTTTGTTTAGCGTAGTATAAAGACTTCCAGCAGGGGTAAAAACTAACCTTGTTCTGTCCAAAGCTGTTGCTCCTGGCCAAGAAATAGTTGCGCATATATTCTTCCGTAGAACCACATATTTTTATCCAGATCAAACAAATGTGATATATTTTGTTTCATTTGTGTAGAGGCAGGCTAGCTTTTCCCTCTGAGTCGAGTCTGTATGATAAGCTAAGATAACCAGCTATTTGTTGTAATAGAGGTATTGATCTTCCCATGTAACTCCCGGCAAATTCCAAATTTGCGGTCTCAGTAGGGGAGAGACAGGAGAGCAACATGACACAGGGTTTATTGAATTGTGGTAGCTAAAGGGATAACTTTGTTTTTTCTAGGCTGCCACTGAAGTTGGCATTGCCCTGGTTCCCTCGTGACAAGACCTATGGGATAATTCCATTGGATTTCGGATTATTGCAGAGAATAAGCTCTGTGGCAAATTAACGTTATGATATGTATTTGATTGCGCAAGATGATCTTTACAAATAAACACCAATTTTTGATTTTTGAAGCGTAATGGCTTAAAAGCTAAAAAGTTAACACCAGGCTACTTCCCCAGGGTCATGTGACTTAATTTTGTCACCACAACAAGTCCATGTGTTCGGCGTGATGACGCTGCGTCTCATTTAGTCACTTGTTAGCAACCGCCTTATTAGGACACCTAAATGCTTCAAAAATGACAAGGGAGGGTGTTTACTGATGTGACTGTGTCTTAATCGAACAGTACATGAAATTCTTTTGAGCTTATGTGAACCACAGGCTAATTTCTAACCAAAAACCCACTGAAATAAACACTGACTTTGAGACAAGGGAACCCGGAGTGCTAAAATGCTAACTCATTTCAGGGTTTTACGACTCATTCCTGCACCTCTACATATAAATTTGGTCATTAGGGGTCAGAGGAAAAAAGCAGTTTGACATGAAATTGTGATTCTCACCCTCTATGATTCAGGATCAGTTATCAAATGCTACACATCGAGTTTATTACAGTTAATGAAGTTGTAATATTGACAAACTGCAAGAGCAAAGTGCAGCACCCGGACAACAATACACAGTGCGCACACACCTGAATTTTCTTGTAGTTTATCCTTGAAAATGTCAGAACTTAGTAATTAGCTTTTCATGACTAAAGTGAAGTGTTTTGTTAGCATAAGCCATGTACATATTGCGTTTCAGTGCCGTCAGAGCCTGAAAAAAGTGTACTACTTTCTTTTTCTCAATCAAGAATCAGTGTTGTGACTGATAATCGATTTTGAATCAATCGTGACACTAAGAATCAGAATCGAATCAAATCATAGGATTCGCAAAGGTTAACACCCCTATTGATCATGATGATTTAAACATCAGTGTTATCGGAGCCGAACAAAACCAAAATGTCGCATCTTTTCCACCTGGAATCAAAAATCAACTGAAGAAAAACCTATAAGAGGAACAGGCTCTAAGAGAGCAGGCCATCAATTTTTCACTGTCTGGTTTATTTTCATGCTCGAAAGCAAAAGTTGGGGAACATTCAGGCTGTGTGTACGGGCACAGTGGGCAGCACTTTCTGACTGCGTCGTCCAATTGAAAATAGCAAACATCCAGTTTGCTGAAGCTACTCACTCATAGCTAGGAATAAGACCCTTCTTGAACCCTCTCAGCCAGGCAGTCCGTCTTAACAGACAAATGCATGCAGGGAATCCCGTAGAGTGTAGCCTTTTCTTTTACGTCCGCTGTCTGTGGTCGTGTGCCCATTGTGTGGTGTGATTATCTCATACTGGCCTGCCTGGTGTCTGACCGTGGACTCGATAAGTGCCCTGCAGAGAAGAAAACGGCTTCCCTCCCTTTGTAAGACAGATACAATGCAACCACTTCACGTTGTTTTAAATGTGTGGCAATTCTTTACTATCTCTTATTCCCTTTGAATTCTTGAGGAGCTGAGAACCCTCCCAAAACAACACGTGGCTTTTTTTTCCTCCTCTTTTTTTTATTACTGTGTTTCCTCACAAGGTCAGCGCTTTCTCCTTCCATGCTCCTTGAGGGTAATGAAACGAAATCGCTGTATTGAAAGGCTTTCCGCGCTCTGGATCGGGTAGAATATGAAAAGCCTCATATTGAAGTTCAAGGAGATGAAGTCAAAACTCAATTTTTATTTCCCCAGCTGTAATTTAAAGCGATACACGGCTGAATTCCAACACTTAGATGGTTTTTCTTATGCGCTTTGACTGATCAGTTTATAGCGAGGAACACACTCTTCTCTCTCACAGACACACACACACAACGGTTGTCTTTCCCTTTTAATCTGTGAGTAAGATGAAGAGATGCTCTGATTACTCCGCTGAGAATGAATGGTAAAAATATCAAAGAGGTGACTTTGGATATTGGGTTATTTTTATGTATTTTTACAGCTTTAGAAAGGATCCTGTCAGTGCACAGACTGTATTCAGGCAGTGATTGATATTCCACAGAGGGGCTCAGGATAGTAAACCTGTAGTAAAACAGAAGAAAGCTGTTTGTGTTCACAGCCAATTCAACCGTGCTGGGTTTTATTTGCTCACATTTCTGTTCCTCCTCTTTTTAAGCTGAGCTATTGTTGATGACCAATCTTTCTGTTTTCACATCTAGATGTCAGCCTATGGGCAACAGGGGCCGGGTGGCTACAGCCAGCAGAGCCAGGGCTACTATGGTCAGCACGGCCCCCCACCTCACCCTGGCCAGCAGCAGCCCCCATATGCTGGTCAACCCCAGGGCAGCTCTGGACCTCCCTATTCCCAGCAGGGCCACCCTTCACAGCCTTCTGGCCAACATGGGCAGCCCGGACCCCCCTATCAACAATCCCAAGGTCCCCATGGTCCTTCTCCAGGTCAGCCTCCCTATAGCCAGCCCCCACAGTCTCAGCCAGGACAGCCACCCTATGTCCCTCCCCAGCAGCAGCAGCAGCCTCAGCAGCAACAGGGACCAGGTCCCCAAAGTCAGCAGGGCCCTCAGGGCCAGCCTGGCTACCAACAGCCCCCCGGACCAGGGCAGCCACCACAGCAGCAAACCCCACAGCAGCAGCAGCAGCAGCAGCCGCCACCGCAGCCGCAGCAGCAGCAAGGACCCCCACAACAACAGCAACAACAACAACAACAACAACAACAGCAACAACAACAACAACAACCAGGAGGTCCGCCTCCTCAAGCTCAGCAACCTCCAGGTCATGGCCAGCAGGGTCAACCATCACCTTACTCCCAGACGCCCCCTCTGCAACAGCAGCAGCAACAACAACAACAACAACAACAACAACAGCAACAACAACAACAACAACAACAACAGCAGCAGCAGCAGCAACAACAGTCACCATATCAGAGGTTCCCACCTCCTCCACAGGTAACAACACCTCACAGAACTCTGTTAGCACACTTTAGCTATGATGTGATGTGCCCTGTCGGACCTATCTGTGTTTCCATCTCTGTCTGCAGCATCAGATTCTTGAGCTGACGCATGCTCTTTATGTCCACTGTACTTTTTTAATGCTGCAGAGATGCAGTCTAACGTCCCTTACAGTGTTAATGCAAACGGTTTGTTGCTGCTTCTGAGTAAAAACCTTTCATTCCCTCTTTGTTTTGTGCCTTTTTGGTCATAATTGACTTAGTTGTGTAATTCACAGTTGAAATCATCACACCCTTAATTTTCCATAATACAAGTGGTCCAAAAATGGTGTACATATCTGAAGGGCTTGATGCACGGCGGGTCCATCTGTGTTCTTCTCCATGTTTTTCAAATTTGAACTCCTTCTCAACTGTTACCAAAAATCAGTGACGTAGGTAAAGCACTGACCCACGTTACTGTGGCTACGAAAGTCACCCAATAACACAAACTAACTAACCGATCAGGGGTAGTTGTGAGGAGTAACTTCCTGTGTTCTGCAAAGTAAAACTACTATTTCTTTTGAATGAGCAGCAGCTAAGTGTATTTAGCCTATTTAAAAGGACCACCTAAAAACATCAGCGGAAGTGTATGCTATATGTAGATTATTTTACCGGTTTAACTTGTTGCCAAAAGCTGTTTTCTTTGCTCTCCTCAAAGTCACAAGGCTATTTCCAGGAACAGTAATTTACCTCACAAAACACGGGAGTTGCTGCCTTGATTGTTTACTTTGTTTGTAATTGTGTGACTTTTGGAACCAAACTAACGTGGCGTCCGCAGCAGTACATCGGCTTATATGTAGCAAGATCGCACAGAAACCTATGCCAGGTCACATGCGAAAAAGCTTTCTAGAACTGCCCGAGAAAGAAACCTTTAGATTTGAACACATCAGGAACACTACTGGAAAGATACAGATATAAAAATCTCAACAAAAAATCAAAATGTAATGGAGTAACCCTTTAAATGAACAGCATCAACAGTAGGATTTAGAACACAATAACTCCCACTTTACATGAAAAAACAGATAGAAACATGACATAGCCACAACTGAGCTAAACAGGCAAACAGCTGTAAAGTAAGCAATTCCCTTTCCCTGTCTCCTCTATGGTGACACAGTCATGCCATACAGGAAGTATTCAAATCACAGTTGCGTGTGGCACGGCACACTACATTTATCCAGCCCAGTGGAGATCTGTCATTTGTTTAATGTTGCTGTACATTAGACAGAGCCAATACGCAGTAAAAACATTTTGGATTTTTTATTTTTTTTACATGTGTGGAATTCTCTTCTTCTTGTCCCCATAATCAGGAACTTTCCCAGGATTCCTTTAGCTCCCAGTCCAGTGCTCCTCCTTCCAACCAGCCCATGGCTTCCAACAAGAGCAGTCAAGAAGACAGCATGCAGGCCCGGCCATCCAGTCTGCCGGTAAGAGCTCCAACTGTTCACTTAACATCTGACTTGTGCTCGATGCTGGGGTTTCATCCGCTGGCCTCCGTAGTTTGCACTGCTGATATGTATTTTATAGCCTTAAGACAATGCCAGAAATCCTATTAAATCTACAACTAGAGATTTCTAAGTAGTTTTGGATCTTGACCAGTCCATCCTCTCCTTAAGGCAGGAAAGAAAAGACAATAATTAATAACATTCTTAATAGTGAATGGGGGACTTATCTTGAATTTATGCACCTATACATGTGTCAAAAATTGGACAAGAACTGCACTCGAAAATCATCCTACTCTTAGTGTCATTACAGCCGCCTCCTCTGCCCTGTGTCTGCAGATAGGAGGCACTGCTGTTTGACTAGAACAGATTTTAGACCAGATCTCATTCAGATGTTTTCTTGATCGGCACCCAAGTTCAATAAAACTGTTGATTTTGCTATGTATGTAAGCAAAGTGCTCATGGATTCAGACTTAAAGGAGCTGTGTGTGGGATTTACTGGCATCTAGCAGTGTCGACTGCAGATAGCAACCAGCTATAAACTATCCCAGTTAGATTTCTTTCAGTGTTCATTGTTCAGGAGGTTTTTACCAAGAGTCAAATTATCAACAGAGGTCTCCTCCTCTCCGAAACAAACAAACCAGGTGATTAAAATCAGTAACAACACTAAATAAAGCAGTTTAACCTCGGTAATCAGTGATTCCCTGATGCTGTTTGGCTTGCTGGAGACAGGCCGCTAGCCCACCAAATGCTAATGTGTGCTTACCTTTTTTTCTAATAACTTAAAATGCAGACAGTCAGGAGGTTTTTACGAGGAGAGGAGTTATCCACAGAGGTGTCTTCCTCTCAGAAACGAACGGAGCAGGTGATTAAAACTAGTAAAAACACTGAATAAAGCAGTTTCATGTTAAAATATAAGAGTTTGTCCTAGAAGGGCTGCTAACTACGGTGGCTGACGTAAAAATGCAAATGGTTGGGCCACCTTTAGAAACATGGTTGTGCAACATGGCGGACTCAACAACTATGTAGATTTAAGGAAACAAAAACACAATAATTCTTATTTTTAAGTTATTATAACTAAAGCAAGCATACTTATTATATTATATTCCATTTTTGCCAATATATACTCCTTTCTCCTTTAATTCTACGCACTGGACCTTTAACAACCAGTTTTTAGTGACTCACTATCATGCCATTTTTGGTGTCTTGATTAGATTTAAAATTGTGTCTTGATTTGAAACAGATTCTTGGTATATGTATATTAATTCATAATCATTTCTAGCCACCCGTAACACATAACACTAATTGTTTTCTCTTCCCAAGTTAGTTAATGAAGGTGGGTTTAAAGTTAAATAGAATAAATTCTTGTTTAAATTGAACTGTTGTTGTGCAGCGGATGTCACCAACCACCCCTGTACGCAAAACAATCACAATCAAACATCGACAGCAGAAAGAGTTGCCCCATAACAGTAAGCACAGTCACAGTGTGACCAAAGAAGAAAACACATATAAATGTGGGGTAAATATTGGATTTTTGGGCCCACGTTGCAAATGACTACCAAACACTTCAGTTCAGCTGCACTAACCTATTCAGAGCAACATGATGGACATTTTATGTTTCTAAGAGCCAGAACTACTGTGGGTATTGCGTGCTTTACTGGAGAAGGGTCAATATTCAGTACTTTGGACTCTGGCCACTGGTGGATTCCCAGCTTTGTTTACTGTTTCTGTTGACATGTCTGCTAAATCACTGACATGTTTGGGGACACTGAAGTCTACTCTGCATAAAATTCTAACATATCTTTCGAGAAATATTTTTCCTCAGTTGGCGCATACATATTTCCCTCCTAAAATCTGCACATTAATGGCAGTAATGACAAATTTAAGGTGTGAACGGATCTTTTAACTGTTCGAGGTAACAAGAGTAAGAATCTGCATCCCTACTGCTATCTTTTAAATTTAGCCCCGTCTCTCTGCTGCTTCTGAAGACAACATACTCACAGTACACAACAACAAGCTGATGCCAAGAGTGACTAAAGCATGTTCAAGCAGTGCAGGTTTCTACTGACTTGTTCGGAAAAAAAACCTGAGAGGGGGGAAAAAACATTTCTGCCAGGAAAAGGATTGTTGAAAGTGAAGTAAAGCTGGTGTGTGATAGCCCTCTGGCTAAGATAAAGGTGAGAGAACCCCCTTCCCTTCCCACCTCTCCCCCCCATCCTCCCTGTTAAAGAGGTGTCTCGCTGTAACACGTTGCAGTTTCCATGGCAGTGTTTATAGGTCAGACTGCGGAGCTAACCTCATTCTGGGCCTCAGGGAAGGAGAGTGAGAAATGAGATCATTAATGAGAGAGAATGAAAGTGAGAGAGCGGAGTCGGCGGCGAGGGGAGGGGGTGGAGGGGGGGTGAGGTGCGGGATTGAGGGAGTGCAAGCAAATAACTTCAAATAGTGTGAGTGATTGGTTGGAGTGGGAGATGCTGAGAGGGAGGGAGGGATGAGAGGCAGCGCTGTCTATGCCAGTAGGGGATGCCCTCAGGATGTGTTTCCCTCCTCTTTTATTTATTTCTCTTATTTATTTATACATCTCTCTGTGGGCTCAGCCATTGGCCGAGCAGGCCAGGCTCGGGATATTTTTATTTATTTCCCTCCAACTTCTCGGGGATTCCCTATTGGTGCTTTGTGATTGGCTGCGAGAACCATTAATCTGGCTAAGGTAGAGATGAACTGATCCCCTTCCCTCTCCTCCTCTCCGTCTTCCCTTCGCACCCCTGTGGAGTGCACATGGCACAGTGTGCAGATTAGACCATGCTAGCTGTGTATATAACCCCGACGGCCTCTGTCAAAACAGCTGAACCGACTCCTACAGGTGTTATGAGTAGATATGCACCAGTAGTATCTCTTGCACCTGAAAATCAATCTATTTTAATAACTGCATGTGAAATCTGCCATAATGCAGGAAATGTTTCTGATGCTGCTGTTAACTTAATTTATAAAAACGTGTAGTTAAGACGAGGATCTGTGACTGTTAAAGCTTCATTAAGCCAAACCCTGTTGAACATCTGAAGATGTACTCCGCATTAGCAGCAGGGCTCAGTGTCAGAGCTCCACACTTTCGTGGCACCAGCTGAAATTTGTCCAAAGCACTCAGTGCCAAACACTGTCAAGAATCCAAAGTTGGCATGGCATTATTGTCCACATGCTTACCCCCGGTTTGCAAGACTTGAGACGTCAGTGACGCAGAGGCGCTGTTGAGGCATCTTTTAAATACTTGCTTGATTCTTATCTTGCTTCACTAAGCAGTCCAAAAAACTGGAGTCAATGTGGAATGTTACTTTCATTAAAATGGACGTTTCCGTTCCATGATGGATGTTGAAAAGGCTCCAGAAATGCTTTAAAATGTGGCTAATTTGGATCGCCTTTTAGTTTTGTTAAAATGTTAAGGATAAAGGCATAAAAAAAAATCTGATAATTTTAGAAAGTTTAATGAGGCAGAGGTTTTGCTGGACATTTTTGTGTCAAAGTAAATTCAGGAAATTCAAAGGTTTTCGCTCATTTTGTTACAAAAAATGCTCATATGTCAAACTAGGGTATAATAAAGTGTCACATCAGACTTGTGCTGACACACAGATACCATATTGTCACTGGCATTAAAACGATTCAAACAGCACCCAGATGATGACACCCTGATAAGCAGTTTTATCCCCTTGCTTTACAAAAGAACACCTTATTATGCGGCTCATATTTTCTATATCACTTAATTTTTCGTTTTCCATTCAGTGGTGGATGCATAAAGAGTAAATGGACTTGCATTTGTATCGTGCCTCTCCAGTCGTCTGACCATTCAAAGCGCTTTAACATGACATGCCTCATTTGTCCATTCTCATACACTGGTGGCCGAGGTGCCACCTGCTACTCAGTTAAGCATTCATACACGCTTACACGTAAAAGCAAGTTGGGTGCATTGTCTTGTCCAAGGATACTTTTACATGTGCAGAGATTGCATCTATTGTCAGCGACTAGTACGAATATGTATTTGTGAACCTGTATTTAAAAAGGAAGTGCTGGGTATTCTAATCTTAAATTAACTAGTTTGTATCAAACTAATCAAAGAAGCATATTCTCCAAACTAAAATAACACCTGACAGGATGTGTGCGACAGATCTACAGGTTTAATTTGATGGGGAAGGGTGTTTATTTTGCAAGCACCTGCAGTGATTTGTACAGACGCATTTGTTTTAATCTACCTCAGAACATGTTTGAATCCCGATCCAACAGCGGCTGAGAGGTAAGCGCCATTTAGCTACTTTAGTAGCTTTTGCACAGAGCCAGCCAGACATCACCTCATCCAGAGCACAGATGGGTCTGTTTGAGCCAGGTGCTAAAAACCCAGCGTCTGTTAGGCCGCCGTTGAGGTGGGAATAAAGGAGTACAGGAGGCTCAGCGCCTGCTGGAAGGCGCAGGTAGGAAAGCAACAGTCAGCTTGAGAAAGGGACTGTGGATAAGAGGTGGAGGAGGGAGGGAGGGAGGGAGGGAGCAGGCAGCTATAGTGGAACTAGCTGAGCAGGTTGAGCTGGTTTCTGGCTCCAGGATACAAATGCACAGTTTAACTGTTGAGTATTTACCACACCGGCTCCACGGAGCTGTTGTTGTCTTCACTGAAGCCTGCTTACACTGTTAGTAGTCAGGTGTCTGATTCTTAACGTCTTACAGTGGGTAACAGCTGTAAAGTAGTTTGTGCAGTCTTAAAATATTCCTGTGACAACAATAATGCCATTTCTAGGAAAGGAAATAAACTAAGAGACAAGAGAAGGGACAGAAAGAAAAACATTATTTTGTACTTTTCTCCATCAAATGCGTCACATTATTGACTTACTCTATAATGAATAACCATAGTTGCTGATTAAAGGGGCACTCACTGGCTGAACAATTGTATAATGTCTTCTGCAGCTCTGGAGGGACCTTAAAAGGTTCGCACAAAATAAAGGCCTCTGCACACCAAGTCTGTATTTTCCATCCAAAATTGTCGCATGTTTAAGAATAAATATGACCTCACGCTGTGTCAACCACTTTTACACACTGACTCCAAAACTTTAGTCCAACGTTAAAGTTTTCAGAGCTGGTTCGATTTTCTACCTTGAGAGTTTTTTGACCAACAAGCAGTTAAGAAAATGTGGCTTAACAGCGGGAAATGGTATGCACGGTATTATTTCCCAGCTCAGATAGCCTGCTAAGATAGTGATATTCAGCTGGATGATGATGACGAGGAGGAGGAATTATTAGAAGATGAGAACCGCACACAGACAGAGAGAAAAGGCGACAGTGTGGAGACAGAGAGGGAGGACAGCTCAGCCCCTTCAGGTAGCTACGGTGCCAAATGCAAGATGTAGGCAGGAACTGGCGACAGGCGGGGAGGTAACTCCTCTGAGGAGAGAAAGTGAGCAAATGAGTCTTACCATTTTGTTTCATATACGAAATTTTGCCTGAATGCAGAGTGAAAGGTTTCTTTGCACAGTGATTTATATCAGATGATGGATTAAAAAAAATACAGATTTGGTGGGCGAAGTCCTGACCCTGATGATGTCAAAGTGATGTCACCAGGGTCATCTCAGTAAAGCTTAAGATTTAAAGTTTTAGTATAAAGCCTGTGTTTAAAAACTAGAGGTTTGGAGTTTGAAAAATGTGGGCATTTAAGAGGCAGGGAGGGTCTAATGAAAGATATGATGCAGTTGCAGTGTTGGAAATGTAGTTGTGTTTGGGGTTGCTAGCAGCACTACACCAGTGTTGCTCAGTCTACAAGGTAATAGTGAGTTAAGTGTCTTTATTTAGGGACGAGAGTTATAATATCTCGTATAGTATGAAAGCTCCTTGAAGCTGATACAACGTATCTCCTCCCTTTGTGGCTCCAGCAGAAGTTAAGCAGGCCTCAGCTTTCATGGTCCCTGGAAGTGACGCTTCCTCTCCATGTCAAGCCATGGGAAAGGGTATAGCAACCAGACCACCACCAACTTCCCCCCCTCCCACCATTCCCCTCCACTCTGTTTTCTCCCCTTTTTTTAATCTCCTTCTTGTCCTTCCTCAGGTCTTTTGTACACCCCTTTTCCACTATGGGGCTAATCCCACTCAGAACCGCCCACTAGTTGTGATGCTCCTCTTTTCTGATGTGTCTGAATGTGCTCCAGACTCAAGAGGAAGGTCACATGTTGGTCACACACTCATGCCGGAGTTTGTTTTTCTGTCCTCCACCCTCCCGTTCATCTTGCCTTTCCAAATAAGAGGCTTCGTCTGGAGTGGTTTCATCTTTAAGGAAGGGCCAAGGGTTCACGTTCTCTTCTTTATTTGTGCCAGGGATGCACTTTATTTGCCTATAAACAAGGGTGTAATGGAGTAGACTCAGTACTCAGTATTAAGCCCTATTTAAAACTAACAACTTCAGTATAATATGTGGGCGATAAGAAGCCTCTAAATGGAGTGGTGTAATGATGAAAGACGTGCATTCTTGCTTGTCACTCAGTTGACTTTTGATGCGTTGGAGGTCCTAGTCTTCTCACCTTTTAATTTATCACTGCATCACTGTCTATCAGGACCCCACCCTCTCTTGAATTCAGCCCTGAGTGCATTTGCAAAGCTCCGAGACCACCCACATCACAACAGCAGAGCCCCCACCCACCACCCTCCCACCCTAATGACCTTTAATGCTGTGTGCCAAGCCTTCTGATCTGGAACCAAGAGATCTTCCAGTCTTGGTGCTGATCAACTCTGAGTCCCCCCTCCTGCAATCCCCATTCCCTGCGCTCAGCCCAGCCCAGCTCTGCTCTCCTGCTGCAGCTAAGCTTGTTTTTGCGACATAGCTCTGGAGCAATCAGCCTGACAAGGCCGGCCCACTTTTTTCCTCTCCTACCCAGCCCAACCCCCTCTGTGCCTTTTTCAATATTACACTCTGTTTTTTGCTGCATCTCTCTCTTTCTTTCTGTTTTTATATATATATAAATATATATCTCACTCTCTGCCTCTCTCCCGTTCCTCTTTCTGTCCATATTCTCGTTTTCTCTTTGCCTTGCCTGCGCCCTCCTCCCCTCCTCCTCCTCCTCTTCCCTTCCTCGTTCTCTCTCTTCTCTCAGTAAATCAGCTTTCATAACGCTGTGCAGCGCAGCCTTGTTTTGCGAGGCTCTGGCGCTGACAGTATTCAGAGTCCGGGGCCAGTTTCCTGTTGCTATTCTGGGGCCCTTGCTTCCTGTGTGCACATGTCTTATTCAGATTCCAGGGCGCCTCTCACTCGCTCTCACCCCCCCCTCCTCCTCGCCTCCCTCCTCCCAGCTCGTCTGTTTCTCTCCCCTGCTCCCTCTCTGTCTCACCCCTTTTCTTTCCTCTATGTGATTTTTAATTAATGTACTTGAGAAAATTCAATCTGCTGACAAAGTGTGTTGTTTTTGCATTTGCTTCAGTGAATTGTTTCTCAGGCTGCTAAAACCCGAGCCCTGTTTTGCTCTTGTGAGCTCGCACACACACACACACACACACACACACACACACACACACACACACACACACACTCACACACAGAACACTCTCCCTCTCCCTTTTGCTCTCTCCGCTCACTCACACACTCTCACACTTGCACACACACTCTCCCATGCCCCTCCCCTCTGCCTCCATTTCTGCTGGGCTGAGCTAGTTTTGCAGCACAAAGACTGTGGCTGACTGCAGCACTGTCTGTCCTCTGCTCTCTCCTGCTCTCGCTGGAACAAGCTGCTGAGCCTGGATGGATGAAACCGGCCTCACAATGAAATTAACTCTCACTCTATGAAATAACCTCTATATAATATTTTCTCCCCTCTCCCCAGTTAATTCACTGGTGGTGTTGGTTGCTTTGGTAGCGCCCCCTAGACGTGCTGTGTGTGTGTGTGTGTGTGCGTGTGTGTGCGTGTGTGTGTGAGTGTGAGTGTGTGACAGTAGGAGGGGAGGGGCGTTGCTGCTCTGGAAAGCAGGCAGACTGGCTGTAGGGGTCTGGAGACTCCCCACCCACCAAAACCCCCCACCACACCCCAAGCCCCTCCAGCCCCCTCGTCCTCCGTATCCCAGCACCCCTCACCTCGGGCTGGGCAGCTGCCTGCCTCACTTGGGCATCTGTGCGCTGCCCTGGGACTCCCTGCTACTATTGTGATCTCTACAAAAGGCCCCCCACGCACACACCATCTCCCCATTATTCACAGCAATCAGACGCCCCCCCCCCTTCTCACCCTCCTCCCCTCTACCACCTCCCTTCATCTACTCTGTGTTAGCTCCACACACACTGCTGCAGTGTTTGTGTGCCTCGCACACCCCCTTTTTTTGTTACCCCCACAGAGAAGCTCAATTAGGCAAATGTGGAGCGTTTAAAAAAGAACTCCCTACGTATTGATTAAGATTCATAGTTGGCCTTTATTTTCTTTTTTGACTGCGAGCCTGCATCACACAGGAATGTTAAAGCAGAACAGTATTGATCAGTGTCAAATGAATTGTATTTTTTATGCCTTAGCAGTACGAGACTCTTTTTCTGAACAACGCCGCTTCACTCTTTCATCTTGGACTTTTTTTGTCTGTGTTATTATCCTTCCCACGTGGCTGCTGGTGATGAAGTAGCAGTGTAATGGTGATCTCTGGAGAGCTGGAGGTAGCTCATCAGTAGACATTGTGTCTGTGGCAGCGATACTCCAGACAAGATATGTAACCCCAGCAGGGTGCTCCAAGGCTCTGAGCGTTGTGCCACCCTACTGCCGTGTTCCTTATCCACGTGTGTTGTTTGCCTACATCTTGGAGAAATGAGATAACGAAACTCAGACGTGTTCATTTCATCCACTTAATACTTTCCGAGCCATCTGCTCAACGGCTCGTGTCTGTATCATCGTGCAGATAGGGTCAGAGTTGTGTGGTGCTCCTATAGGTCGCTCCAACTGTGTATAGAGAGTTTCTCGTCAGCTTGTGCCGTATGTGAAGCCCTGTAATGGCTGCTGCTGTTGTATGAGGCAGGGGCCTGCCTTGCTTCTCCTCCTTTCTCCAGTTCTTCCCTCATAGTGGGATGGGAGTGCCCCCTTATGGTTGAGCTCAGCCCTGCAAACCTGGAGCTGGGGCCGGAGCTGCCTCTCTACAAGCCATCTGTGGACTTCCCAGAAGCTCCTCATAGCTCGGCGCAGCCCCCGGATGCAGGTGGGAGCCTCTGGGCAGGTGGCTGAGGCGTCAGCACCACCCACCTGTCCGTCTTCTTGTTCACCACCTGAACATTTCCTGCTGTCACTCCATTGTGCTGCAGCACAGAGTCGTTACAGGTGGTCTCACAGACGAGTCAGCTTAGATTTTATTTTGTTGGTGCGCCTACAGTCTTTCTGTCATCTGTGTACGTGCAGATAGAAGCGCTCTGATAGAGGTTCTCTGATAAATGCTTCTGGGCTCAATTGAGTCAAGTCAGCATTTTCAGAGGCTGAGCTGGGAGAAAGGGAAGAGAAACCCCTTTAGAAACTGTGCAGAGAAAATTTCACTTGATCTTAGACATAAAAGGGAAGAGATGACTTTTCCCATGACCCTGTTCAGATATCAGAAGCCCACTGTGCCAGAATGAGCAGTGAATGTGCAGCGCTCCTACTGACAAGGTTTTCATCATGTAAACATAAACATGAGGGACTCAGGAAAGATGGCAAAAAAGTTTCACTGTTTTGTGTTTGTCCACTCTCCGTGCTACTATGTGCATGTGTCTCAGTCCTCAGTGCAAAAGGCCTGGAGGCTGAGTGTGTAATTAAAGCATTGGTGGAGCAGGAGCAGGAAGGGGGGGGGGGGGCACACAGCTTTGGTGCGTCTGCGTTTCCTGTAACAATGACGGGCTGCTTCTTTTGTAGTAGCTGACTGCACCGTGACCCTGCCAAGCACGCAGGGAGGCCGCCGCGCGAGAGAGAGACAGACAGAGGGATGGCAGCAACAGGGGGGAGGGACTGTGTCGGCTCTAATGTGTCAACCACGTGGATCTCAGTAACCATGGCAGCCCTTGAGATGCATCCATTTTTTTCCCTTCCTCTATCTCCCCAACCCCATCTCCCCTCCCCTTCTTACTCTCTCTTCCTCAGCTATCACCTCGCCACAGAGGATGTGTGAGTGTGTGTGCAAGCCAGTCTGGAGTGAGTGAGCTTTTTCTCTTTCTTTTTTTTCCCCCCGCTGTATATTGTGTTTAGCATCTGGAGGCCTGAGAATAAGGAAGCCTGCCAACCAGGCGGTTGGTGAAACCCTGAGGTCTGAGAATGACAGAGAAGAGTGGGTCAGGGAGAGTGTGTGACTGAGGGATGAACTCTGCCCCCCCATACCTCCTCTCCCCTCCTTACCACCACCACCACCAGATCTGGTTACGCTACTGGCCAGGGTCACACATTCCAGATACATTTCATTATCTCAGGGCTGCTACCTCTCTTCTCCCACTTTCTGTTCCTCATAACCTACAAAAAAAAGAAGAAAAAAAAGAAAAAGAAATCGGCTGGCTTGGCAGACTAATGGCTCTGGTTGGGCTTGATTGATTCAGTGAAGTAATCTGCAAATGGAATACATTAGGACGGCGGAGAGGAGAGCAGATGACTCAGAGACAGCACAGGCACACTCAGAGGAGCGGTGGAGAATATGGGAATAATGGCAATAGTGAAGACTTTCTGCCATTTTCCACATTCACAAGCAATAATTGCATTGGAAGGAATTTTTTTTAGGATTTCTGTGTTAAATTTTCAACACCACACTTTGTGTAAATCTGTCTTTTGCCTCCTTTAAACCCTCAAACATTAGGAAGACTGTTCTGCAGTTCTCAGCTCTGAAGTTCCATGTTAGGCAGTGCTGGGAAAAACACAAAATGGCTGCCATAGAGAGGAGCTTGAAGCTCCACAGAAAGAACTGCAGCTCTCTCCTTCTCTCCCCGACACAGCTCACATATCTTCCCCTTTTTCATGCTTGTATATAAATTCTGTGTTCTCCTTTATTCTCATATAATCAACTGTTATAATTGTCTCAGATGATAACTGCTGTAACCTTCCTCCGAGCTCATAAACCATCACACTCCAACTTAGACACCCCACCGTCCCTCAGCTCCTCCTCATGCCTGATCCACGTCCTCTTCATCATTTGCCTTCTAATAATGAGCGTGTTGAATAGCAGAGCCACACAGCATCAGTATCACCAAGCTCCCCTTCCCTCCCCCCTCCCCTCCGCTTCCTCTCCTCTCCTCTCGCTGTCCGGCTTGTGCAGTCAGCAGAACAGGCTGGTGCTGTGCAGTATTGAGCCGGGAAAAATCAATGACTGCAGAGTGGGAGTAGGTAGGAGCTTGTGTGTTTGAATGTATGTGTGTGTGTGCGATGCTTCTGCCTGTCCAGGCTGAGGGATCAGAGCTGTCAGTTGTCAGATATTTACAGAAAGGTAAAGAGCTCGGCCTCGATGCTGCATCGTGTGGCAGGTGTACATGTGAACGTTTCTGTAGATTTGCATTTCTTTTCTCTTTTTGTAATTATGCATCAGGGGGATAAAAGTTGAAGGGATTTTGTCAAAAGAAATCCAAGGGATATTTTTGAAAACCTTACTCCCTCACATATATTAATTTGACGAATATAAACATGCTTTTACTACAACCCTCCCCCCTTTTCCATTAAACTAAATAAACCAGACTTTTCAAATGTCAGAGAAACTTAAAGGAACAGTGTGAAGGATTGAGTGACATCTAGTGGTGAGGATAGCTGATACTTCTCCCGTGTGCCAAATGTGGACTCGCGGTCAGGTTTTCATTAGTGTTCATTGTTAAGGAGGATTATACTGGGAGAGGATTTATCCGCAAGTGTCTTCCTCTCCAAAACAAACAGGCCTGGTGATTTAAAAAGGTAAAAACGCAAAATAAAGCAGTTTTATGTTAAAACTCGTGTGTTTCCCGACGCTGTTAAGCTCTTTTCTAAAGGACTGCTAACCACGGTGGCTGCCGAGAATATACGAAAGGCCTTATCTGGAGGCAGTGTTTGGTTTGTCTGTCCTGGGCCACTGTAGAAACAAAATGGCAAACTCCATAGATGATAGATGTAGATATGGACGGCTCATTCTGAGGTAACAAAAACACAACCATTTTTATTTTCAGGTGATTATACACTAAAGAAAACATGATTATTATTTTACATTCCATTTCTGCAAATATATCCCCCCAAATCCTACACGCTGGACCTTTAATACTTAAGTTATTTATATGATCAGGCACTTTATTATACTGTCAGTTGATTCTGAATCTTGAGTCCAGCTCTGAAACTGCTTCTCTGATCCAAATCCTTTTCGAAAGACTCTACCCTGCTGATGTCGACAGTTGTGTTGATTAAAACTGAGAAACCTGGTTCTCCTAAATAAAAATCAATACAGTCAAAAATTGGTAAAACGATAGTTTAAATCACAAACTCTCTCATCCTAGAACAGGAAACAGGGTTACAAATTTGTTGAGTACTGAATGCCAGTGCCACTTGACAGCCTTTGATACTAGACAGTTGACCTCGGTGCCAAGAGTGTTCAATGCCCAGTCATGGTCTTCACTACATGAGGTAAAAAAGTGGCAGCAAGGACTGTTTTTTCTCCAATTTTGCTCATTTGTGGCAGATTTTTACTCACCTGATCCTAATTCTGCTCCAATGCCTCTAAGTACACCGAATTCCGCCTGCAAAAGTAAGCGTTTTTCTTGGTCTTGCTTTCTGTGACTGAAGTGACTGAAGTGTGTATGTCTTGTGCAGCCGTCCACAGTGACCTCTTGCTGAGGTGCAACTCCTGGGCATAACCCCAGGACCTGACCCCTGACCTGTTTGTCTTGTGGTCTGGGTCAGGGAGGGGTTGGTGAAGGGGGGGTTTGTCACGGAGACACAACTCAACTGTGCAGTGATCTTTGAAGCTTTCAGTATGGCAGCTGCTGAGGTGGTCATCGTGGCGGCCGGCCCAGGGCCTTCAGACAGAGTCCTCTGTCAGATGACCGGTCTTGTGATGTCTGAGTGGAGGTGGGGTGGTGCTAGTTGGGAAGAGGGGGGGATGTAGGTCATCTGACGATGCTGGCTGCTGGAAAAAGGATCCCGCCATGGTTGTTTAAGCAAGGAATGTCATGCTGTTTGATCTCTGCTTCTTACTCCAGAGCATTAAGATCTCGCTGCTCCCTGTCGTTCACATAGCACGGCGCTGCCTCATTCTGACCTGTTTTTTCACTTATGACCATTAATTGGGTATCAGCCAGTGAAACGCTTCAGCGTGTGATTCTCGTAAATAAAGCTCTCATGCTGAGTTTCACGTGGTTTTGTAGCTGCCACATCTCCTGTGCAGGTCATAAAGGCCTGGGTATGTGCAGTCACCGAAGTAAGAGAGAGAGAGGAAGAGATGGAGGGAGGGCAGAGGGAATAGGGTGGGGGTGGGTTGGAGTGGGGGGTGGATTCTGAATCAGCGTTCTCCTCCTGTCACTCCCTCTGGGGTTCCTCCATCAGGTCACGTCCCAAAAATAGCAACGGGCGCTGTTTCAAGTGCAAAACCGCCGGCTTCGGGGCTGCAGCCAGCCTGCGAGTGTGAGATTTCTATGGGAATAGTTGGCCACCTTCCAATGAGTGCTTTTTTTTCCCTCCTCCTCCCTCCCATTTTTTCCCTCCTCCGATGTGACTGGCAGATGAGCTTGCATTTCTGAGCGAGCACATGGGCTCCACGTGAGTGGCCAGTGTGTAAACATTCACCTTCCCACAAACATAATCATCGCCGGCTGCCTTCCTACCTTCTTTCCGGCCTGGCTGTCTTTGTGTCACAGCCAGCGAGGCTCAATAACAACACCACATGGCACCAGAGCCCGTGCCCAGCACCAATTATTTCAACTGCCTCCCGAGATGACTTGCTTCAAACATTTTTCCCCCCATTTTCTCTTTGCAAGCCACACAAACAGAGTTCTCCTCGCCAAGATGGATCATTATCAGCATTATAGGAGTGATGTGGAGTATTTTTAAAAAGGTGGGAAAAGAAGTCGTTGTACCTGAGTGTGTTCGCACCGTAACAGTGCTGGCAGCCTTGTATGTGAGAATAACAGACACACCCCAGTGGAGGCAAAGATTGCTGTAATGCAACAGTGGCCATTTGGATTTCCACTCACTTGATTTGACTTCACTTGACTTTGACATGACGCTCAAATAAAATGCTCTCGCCCTCCTCATTCAAGTATATGCAGGGAACGAAAGTTGAATATGATTCACATTTCCCAAATGCATCAGCTTTCTTCTCCTGCTTTAGAGTCTGAGCCAAACTGGGCTTTATTTACATCCCTGCTTACACACTCTGACACACACGCCTCTGATATCCTGTATCGCTTTTTCCACTTAATTTCCCTCTTACTCCATCATAATCGCAGCTTCCTCACAGCCACAGAGGACTGAGTCGTCTTTTGAGAGTTTTTGCCTTGGAAACGTTTATTCTTAGAAACCAATACCATTCAACCCATCCCAATACAATGAAATGAAATGGTGCATAAAATAACAATAGTTGCAATAAGCTGATTTGAAGTCAATGAATTAGATGGTAAAAAAACACAGAAGCCATTAAACAAAAACAAGACAGTATTTGGCTTCAGCTAATGTTAGCCGTATTTCATGGTAATATTCAAAGCTGCTAGCTTAGCCTTTAACGTTATCTGGATGTTATAATGTCCAATATGTTGTTTATTCACAACTTCAACTAAGGCTACATCCACACTAAAACATTTTTGTTTATAACTTATGTGAACGCCTAGCATCCACACCACTCCTGTATATGCATACCCCTAAAATGGAGACTTTTGAAAATGCAGCTGACGCCATTTTAATTTGGAAACTCCAGGGTTGCGTTTTAGTGCTATCAGCCAGAAACGGGGACTTTTGAAAACGCTGCTGACTGCTGTTAAAAACAAACATTAACCCATGTTGTTCCTCTTGTTGCAGGATCTGTCGGGCTCCATCGACGACCTGCCCACTGGTACAGAGGGGGCCCTGAGCCCGGGCGTCAGCACCTCAGGGGTATCCAGCAGTCAGGGCGAGCAAAGCAATCCCGCCCAGTCGCCCTTCTCTCCACACACTTCGCCCCACCTGCCAGGTATACGTGGGCCTTCGCCATCACCTGTGGGTTCCCCCGCCAGCGTCACCCCCTCCCGCACTGGCCCTCTGTCCCCTGCTGCTGTGCCAGGTAAAGACGCGATACTATGAGCACTGGCTGGTGTTTGAAATAGTCAAATTTTGAATGTTGTTTTTGCTCATGTTTGACAAATGTCTTTGCTGCATGTCTTAAAGGATTTCAGTTGTATCATAAGCACAATATTTCATTGTGCTGCATTGAAGTAGCATTAAATTGATCTTTTGAAATGTATTTCTGCTGCACAAATAACATAGAGCAAGGACAGTTATATTCATGCAGAACCAGGGTGACTTCTCAAACACAAAAATGTATTATATTGGAAACATTTATTGTATCGAGATGAAATAAAACTGAAAAAATGAACGTGAAGAGACCAGAATTACCGATACAGAACAAATGCAGATTATTTACAGATTATTTATCAAATCTGCTTAAAAAACAGGAATAATCCATTTTTCATGTATGGAGTTGGATGCTGTGTGAAACATCCAGTAAACGAACAGCAGACAGATTTAGAGTTTTAATTCACCACTTGCTCACTCACAAATACGATGGATCACATTTGTAATTCATGAAGTGACTTGCCAGATGGGAACATTTTCTCCTAACATGATGCTAGTAAACCATCCAGACGGCAGGGAAACAGAAGTTACGATGCCACCAACAACTCATTGTGGAGAGCAATTTAACAGGCAGCCAACAGGACACTGTCATAGTATTTCTTTGTTTTGATTTTCATTTCATTTGATTGGCTTTCGGTCATTTCATGGCCAATATTTTGAAGTTTAAGGCAAAGACAGGACAAAACAAAGACAATTGAATTTCTGATGTCTTTTTCGAGTTGCTGAGCATTTGTGTTGTCGCTGTCCTGCAGGTAATCAGATGCCTCCCCGGCCGCCCAGCGTCCAGTCAGAAAACATCATGCACTCTTCCATGAACCAGTCAGCCATGGGCCAGGACAGGGGTGAGTGTTGGTTCGAGATGTTTATCAGCAGGAATAGCTTCAAATCGCTTGTGAGGTGTCTTTAATAAAGCACCTAACCTTTCCTCTGCTCAGTGGCCATCAGGGCAAGAATGTGTGACACGTCCTCAGCAGCTTGTATGGTGTGATTGTTTGCATTTGTAAGCATTCTGTCCTCCTGTAAACACTCCCCCAGGCTCCATCTTTAAATAAGAATGTGCTTGTATTCTACTTGCCAGGTCAAATGAGGGTAGCGGCAGACCGACACGCTGTACCTCTGTGTGTTTGTGAGGAAGTAAAGAGTTCTTCACACAGGGACATGATGTGTTACACAGAGTTTTTTGTGTATCTAATCTCTCCCAATCCTCTCCAGTGTACATGCGCAACCCTCAGATGCCTCCTTACGGGTCCCCTGGACAACCTGGCTCCGCCTTATCTCCACGCCAGTCTTCAGGAGGCCAGATGCATGCTGGGATGGGACCATATCCCCAGAACAACTCCATGGGAAACTACGGGCCTCAGGGGGGCCAGTACGGTCCGCAAGGTAAGGCTCCAGGGAAGATGTGTAGGTGGTGCTGCTTTAAAAGGCCCACTTCAGTGGTTGACAGAATAGAAAGTGCAGTGTTGAATGGTGCAGTCAGCTCCGTCGTATCAAGCAGGCCTCTTTTTTTCAAATCCTAAAAATATTATGAATGAGTTTACAGTTGTCGTCTTGAGACCATCAGAGTTTCGTAGATAGCCCAGATTTTAAAAAAAGGCTTTGAAGTTTCCTCTCACTTCATATATTTATGAAATTATATCACTTCACTTTGAAGTCTCAGATGGTTTCTGTGGGCTTTGAAGAAGTTCTGCTATGAGTCATATCAGTGAAGGCCAGATAAAGCCTGCTTCATCAGGCTGCTTGTCAGAACAGGCAGCACCGAGGTAAATTTAGAGCTGGACTGCCGAAACTCTTTATCTCATCAGGGAGAGATGAGTAGAAGTCCTTACGTCTCTGTTTCAGACCAAAATACAGTTTCAAAACACAGCAGGATGCCATGAAAACCTCAAACCAACATCAGATGACTGTGGGTGCCAGTCTACATTTCTGTCTCTGTGATTGTTCCAGGTTACCCCAGGCAGCCTGGCTACACAGGGATGCCCAATGCCAACTACCCCACTGGTCCCGGCATGAGCGGCTCCATGAACCCCATGCCCGGTCAGGGCAGCGGGGCTCCGTATGGGAGCATCCCGCCTGGCAGAATAGGCCCGGGGCAGATGGGTGCTCGGCCCTTTGGTCCCGGGATGGCCTCAAACATGGCGGGCATGCCTCCGCAGGTGGCGTCTGGGATGTGTCCCCCTCCGGGCATGAACAGGAAGGACGGTGGCCCCACCATGCACCATGGACCCACAAACTCCATACACAACAGGTGGGTTGCTTTGTATTAAGACTCTCTAAAGATCCTGAAGGAGTTTTTTTTCCTCTTTGAGCTGAATGTGTGTGTCTTCGTATGTGTGTCCTTGCTCGTATGTGCCGGTTGTGTGACCATGAAAAATGATTGGTCCTTCCCACGTGCAAGCCGGTCTGCTGTGTGTTTTGGTGCCTGAGTGTGCCACAGAGTAGATGGCAGTAGACCAAACACTTATCTATGAGAGAAAAAGGAAAAAGTGGAGAGAGCGCGAGAGCAGGAGATGGTCTCTAAGATCAGTGAATCACATCTCTCCCCAGCCAGGATGCCAGCTCAGCCTACAGAGAGACACTCGCAGGCTTGGCAATTGCTGGAGTCATGTGACGTAAATTGATGTTTCCTACAGAATAAGCTAAACACAGCGAACACTAGATAAGAAAAAGGCATAGATTTGTCACAGCATCAAAGAGAAAGGCATGAAGGACAGGCTCTTGCATATTTATTTCTAGGAGTTTCTCTGTGTCAGCTAGTGTTCCTTCTAAACAAGCACTCTCTACTTTAGGCCACCTGGCTACCCTAACATGTCCCAGGGGATGATGGGAACAGGCTCTCCATACGGCCCTGGCATGAACAGCATGCACGGTATGATGAACCAGGGAGGGCCAGGGCCATATCCAATGGGAGCAAATATGGCCAACAACACTCCTGGTGAGTAAACACAACATTGAATCCCTTATCTAGTGGTGGTACTACTGTGTGTCCTTAGAAGGCTGGTAAACTTTTGTTTTTCACTGTCCTCCTATCACCTCTCAACACTCAGGAATGGCTCCTAGTTCGGAGTTTGGCATGGAAAAAATGAACCCCGCCCCGAAGATGAACAACAAAGTGGAGGGGACTCCCAAGCCCGAATCCAAAAAGGTACAAGTTCTAAACCCACATGATGAAATTCTTGTTGCTCAATCGGGTCTTTGTCCAATCTCATGATTTCCTCTCATCACCTGTGCTGCAGAAGTCGAGCTCTTCCACCATCACTAACGAGAAGATCACTCGTCTGTACGAGCTCGGCCCAGAGCCAGAGAGGAAGATGTGGGTGGATCGATACCTGGCCTTCGCTGAGGAGAAGGCCATGGGCATGAACAACCTGCCCGCAGTGGGACGCAAGCCTCTCGATCTCTTCAGACTCTACGTTTCCGTCAAAGAGATCGGCGGCCTTACCCAGGTATGCCTGGATTCCAAACAAAGTTGATGTCAATATCACAGATTTAAAAACAGACAGCATTGTAATTCCTGTAAGGCTGTTGTGTGCAGCTTTCTGAGCCTACTCCTTCCTCTATCGCCCACCAGGTGAACAAGAACAAGAAGTGGAGGGAGCTGGCCACCAACCTGAATGTGGGCACGTCGAGCAGCGCAGCCAGTTCGCTCAAGAAACAGTACATCCAGTGTTTGTACGCCTTCGAGTGCAAGATCGAGCGCGGCGAAGACCCGCCCCCGGACTTCTTTAACACGGACACCAAAAAGAACCAGCCGAAGATCCAGCCTCCCAGCCCAGGTGAGCGGCGGCATCCTCCCACACCTCATCGCCATTTGTCCCCCCCCCTGGAGTTAAATCACACTCGAATGAATGAAAGCTTATTTCATTTTTCCGTCTCTTCCTTGGTTGCAGTGTGGTTTCAGTGCAGTTCATCACATCCTCTTTGCTCTATTTGCCTCACATCATCTGCCCTATAAACTAGTGTATTTTATTGTATCCTATTAATTGCAGCGTTAAAAGCCGATCGCAGATCGTTTGTCATCCTCTGTACAGGGCTGCCATCCTCCATAAATCACTGCTATTTTGCCGTATATCTGAGGAGTTGTAAATGACGGCGGCGTAGCTGTAAGTCACAGAAGTCCGACGCATCCTCTGGACAGTTCTACACACACGTCTCTCGGGGGAATACTCGCTGGCATTTGCACAGGACATGACGAAAGACTTGTCCTTTCAGACTCCCCGGGTTGTTTTTTGTGCGAACAGTGATTCCACCAGCATGCCAAATCTTTCAATGAGCTCTGAATGTTGGGTAAAAGTCAGTGTGTAAACTGGCAGTCAGTCAGAGGTTAAGGGGGGGTGCAGTTTGGGATGGGGGGAGGGGGGTGGTGGTCACGGGACGATGTGTCGCCTGGAAGCTGTTTGTTTTGGAGGGACTACGGTTTTAGCTGCCAGGAGCAACCACACCAGGAACGACCACGTGCTGCTTCAGTCTGGCCGAGACCCATGCTGTCAGACACGGGGCACTGAGTCAGCGCCGGGGTGTTGTTACAGGAGACATCAGGGTGCTTGTCAGCTGGCATCAGCCCTCTAGTTAGTACGAAGGAAGAGCTGGGGAGGGGGGTGAGGGGAGCGGCGGCGTGGGGCGGGAGGTGATTTGGCGATAGCGATGCCCCGTCAGTGGCGTGTCCTCGCTGCCTGGTGCCTGGCTCAGGGCTACAGAGGCAAGGCAACACTCCCTGGAGATTAGTACTGAGCCAGAAATGATGAATGGGGGGAAGAGGCTTGGATGTGTGTGTATGTGTGTGCGTAAAAGTCATGCGATTCTCCCTCTCTCTCTCTGACTCTCTGTTTCTACCATGCTATTTTTTTCCATCCTCACGAGATCCTCCCCCTCCCCCCTCCCCTTTCCTCCCTTCATCTTTAGTAGAGGGAAATCCCTGCCCAGAGGGAGGAGGGGGAGGGGGAGCCGCTTAATGTGTGTGTATGTGTGAGAGCTAGAGAGGCGAGAGGGTGATGTGAGAAAATGTGAATAAATGTGACCTGCCAGTGACCCCGGTGTTGTGTGTGTGTATGTGTGTGTGTGTGCCAGTTTAATGAATGGGAACCTGTGAGTCATCAGACTGGCGTGCTAATAGTGAGAAGTCCTGAGCTGAAGTTAAGAACAAGCACTATGTCACACACAAACAAACAATCACTCACTCTCGTGCACACGAACACAACTTGCTGTCTCCTGTCTCTACAGGTCAGGCAGTAATCTGTCAGAGTCAAGGTTTAGATCATTGTTTCCTGGTGACTCCAACAGCCCGGCGGTGGCTGAGGAGGAGGGTGATGGAGGTGGAGGTGGGGGGGTGGGGTTGGCATGCTGTGATGAGCTGGAAGATTCAACGTTTTCGCTGGCTGTGCACTCAAAAGCCAGTCAGCTTGACACAAACTGTGTTCCTCTGTGCAGCGCTCAGGAATTTCTTAATGGGATTTAGGATTGCCAAAAGCAGCGTGTGTTCCTGAAAGCCCCCAGCAGTGCTCAGCCTATCCACAAGACCAGCCCGCCTCACTATCAACTATCTACTCTCGCCTTTATTCCTGGAGTGAGGAGAGGAGGAGGGGATGAATTCTCTGGAATCTTTGAATTTTTCAAACCAGAGCACTTTGGTCGTTTACAAGCACTCAGTGTGTGTGTCCTTGTTTTGCAGCTGGCTCTGGATCCCTGCAAGGACCCCAGACTCCGCAGTCCACAAGTAGTTCGATGGCAGAGGGGGGAGACCTGAAGCCCCCCACCCCAGCCTCCACCCCGCACACGCAAATGCCTCCGATGCCTGGCGTCAGGTACGAGTCCAAAGCCGCACTATCATGTTTCTGTGATGTTAACAAAATCTGGAGTCATCACAATAAAATGAAAGCGATCCCTGTGGCGAAATTGGACCATTGCAGCAGGAAATAAAAAATGATCTACAACAAACAGTAAAAAATTATGTAATTGTAGGTCAGGTTAAGATATGCACACACCAAAGCAGCTTGTTAAAGAGGAGTGTAATAATGGGGTATGTATTAAAACAATTGCTGAAATTATGTTTTGCAGTTTGGAAAATGACTGTAGTAAAACACATGAACTATATAAAATATATATACTATATAACTAAAGTAAGATGAATGTCCCCTAAAAAACTAGCATAGTTTTGAATGCCTTGAAAATATGGAAGAAAACCAAAACCTTTAAAACAAGAAATGAACAGTGCTTTTGAATACTGTGTATTTGAAGCACAAACTTCTATATTTCAATAACAAGCCTCCTGCCCTCCCACAGGAGTAGCGTTAATCTGCAGGACCCCTTTGCTGATGGCGGAGACCCAGCGTTTTCCAGAAGGAACGCCGTGACTCCCAACTCACAGGGCTACCAGCCTGGGATGGGTGGCCCAGAGATGATAGGTCGTATGGGTCCCTATGAGTCCAACAAGGACCCCTTCGGTGGCATGAGGAAAGGTGAGCGACAACCTGACCAGTAAATCAGATGCTTTAGTTTGATCAGAGCCGAAACTAACAATGTGTTTTGCTTTCTTTGTAGCTGGAGAGCAGTTCATGCAACCAGGCCCCAACAGTGGGATGGGAGAACAGTATAACAGAGGCCCACCAGGGCCTATGGGCAACATGCAGATGGGTCAGAGGCAACAGTACCCTTATGGATATGACAGAAGGTAAACATACTGCATTATTCTCTTGGTGGTCGACATGATGTTATACTTGCATACATCTTTAAAATATATAAGGTTCACAAAGAGCTTTAGCAAGATTGGGATCAGGCTTGTACGACTCCAGTGTCCTTTCGTATATTCAGTCAAGTCAGATCAGCTGATGAGTGTTGGGTTTACAGACAGGAGCCAGGCATGGGCCCTGACGGCAGTATGGGACCAGGAGCTCCTCAGCCCAACATGATGCCTTCTGGAGCTGACACAGGGATGTACTCGCCCAGCCGCCCTCCACCGCAGCAACGGTCAGTACCACTCACTGCTGAGATCGGTCTGTATTAAAGTAGAAATCTGGTTGTTTGAAGGCATTTTGCCAGTGTGATCATTTTTACAAGACTGGAGGATTTTCAGCATTTGAGTTTTATACTCAAACTGTCTGCGCCTTTACTGTGAAGAAGAACTATGAAATGTAATTGTGTGAACTTTTGTTATTGTTTTCAGGCATGAGTCCTATACCAATCAGTACCCTGGCCAAGGAGCTCCCCCTGGTGGCCCATACCCAAATCAACAGCCAGGAATGTATCCACAGCAGCAGCCGGTAAGAACATAATGTCCGGCATTCGTCTTAACTTGATTCCTCTTTTTTTATGTACACATGTGTTAAAGGTACACTTACCTATCTTTGCTGGCATCTGAATAACTAATGCAAATTATAATTATTTTATCACTCAGTTATTAATATAATGCCGATTGTTGTCTTCTACCAGAACTACAAGCGTTCTGTAGATGGAGGGTATGGTCCTCCAGCCAAGCGCCATGAGGGAGAAATGTACAACGTCCCTTACAGTGGTCAGCAGCAGCCAGGACCCCAGTCCACGGGACCCCAGGGCCAGCAGGACATGTATAACCAATATAATGCATACCCTGGAGGGGACCGCAGACCACCAGGCCCACAGAACCAGTTCCCCTTCCCCTTCAACCGGGATCGAGGACCGTCATCTGCAGGCCCCAACTCCCAGTCTCCAATGCCTCCCCAAATGATGGCAAGCCCCATGCCTTCGGGTCCTGACGGCCCCCAGGGCCCGATGTGGCAGGGTCGCAATGAGATGGGCTACCCCAACTATCCCAATCGACAGGGACCTCCTGTACCAGGCCAGGGGCCTGGCTACCACGGCATGAACCGCTCAGAGGAGATGATACCGTCAGACCAACGCATGAACCACGAGGGTCAGTGGCCCGGCCACGTCAACCAACGGCAGCCACCTTTTGGCCCCGGGGGATCTGGACCTCCCATGACCAGACCCCTGCCATCCACCTACCAGACTTCCCAGAATCACATTCCTCAGGTGTCCAGCCCAACACCCATGCCCCGGCCCATGGAAAGCAGGACGTCACCCAGCAAGTCCCCCTACATGCATCCTGGCATCAAGGTGCAGAAAGCTGGACCCCCAGTACCCGCTTCCCACATCGGCCAGGCCCCTGTGCAGCAACCCATGATCAGGCGAGATGTGGCCTTCCCTCCTGGGTCTGTGGAGGCCTCCCAACCCCACCTTAAGCCCCGCAGGCGGCTCACCATGAAAGACATTGGTACAAAACACTTACTTCGTAAATTGTTAATTGAATCGTTCAGCCGATAAAAGCTGCATGCTTGAAATATGTGACATAAGTAATTGTGAGTTAAATAAAAGCATTCAGTGAAATCTTTCCCGTCGTTCACAGCTGTAATAACTGATCTTGATCAAGTTGGCTCATTCAGGTTCTGTCTTTTCTTACAGGCACCCCTGAGGCTTGGAGAGTGATGATGTCACTAAAGTCAGGCTTACTAGCTGAAAGCACCTGGGCCTTGGACACCATTAACATTTTACTGTATGATGACAATAGCATTACTACTTTTAACTTATGCCAGGTAAGCAACACAAAGCCACGTGTCAAATGTACATTATCATATGGTGTTAATGTTTACAGGATTGTTTTGGTGACTTTCTGTCTTTGGTTTCTCAGCTGCCTGGATTCCTGGAGCTGGTGGTGGAGTACTTCAGACGCTGCCTCATCGAGATCTTTGGCATCTTAAAGGAGTACGAAGTGGGAGACCCAGGCCAGCGCACCCTCATAGATCCTAACGCTGCTGAGGACTCTGACGATGAAATCCCCATGCCTGAGGGAGAGGGTATGGACGTGGACGAAGAAGACGAAGAGGAGGAGGAGGTAGAGGAAACAAAGGCCAATCCCGACACCCCCTCACTGGTCCAGGTGAAGCAAGAGGAGGAGAGCTCACTCAAACACAAGTCTTCAGAGGACGAGGAAGAGGAGAAGGAAAGGGAGTCTTCTATCAAGGAACCCAATACCTCTACCTCAGGGTCCTCCCAGGACCCCAACCTCCACTTGGAAAAGCCCAAGCAGGCTAGCAAGTTTGATAAACTCCCAATCAAGGTGGTGCGGAAGAAGAATCCCTTCCTGGTGAACCACTCGTCCAAGCTTGGGCAGCGGCAGAGCTTTGATAGTGGCCTGATACACTGGAGCATTGGTGGCGGTGACACTACCGAGCACATCCAGACCCACTTTGAGAGCCGGATGGACCTCCTCAAGCAGCGGAAACGCAAGCCAACAGCCACTGAGAGCCGCAAGAAGGTCCAGGCGACTGAGACTGTGACAGAAAACCCTGACAAATCCAAGTCCAACGGGGAGGATAAGCCTCGGCAGCAGCAGCCCCAGTCCTCTGAACCTCAAAAATCTCCAGCGGAGAAGACCCCTCCTCCTCCTCTTCCCATTGGTCCACCAGTCACTGCCACCATCGATGATGTCCTATCCGCCCGCCCAGGGTCGGTCACAGAGGAGGTGGTCCGAGGAGGCGCAGACGAGCAGAAAGAGAACGGAAAGTATCTGTTCAGCATCAACCCTGAACTCCAGAGTCGACGCAACATCAAGATCCTGGAGGACGAGCCTCACAGCAAGGACGAAACGCCGCTCAGCACTCTGTCGGACTGGCAGGACTCGCTAGCTCGGCGCTGCATCTGCATTTCCAACATAGTGCGCAGCCTCTCCTTCGTTCCTGGGAATGACCAGGAGATGTCAAAACACCCAGGTCTCCTGCTGTTGTTGGGCCGCCTGGTGCTGCTCCACCACAGGCACCCCGAACGCAAACAGGCACCCGTCACCTATGAAAAGGAGGAAGAGGAAGATGAAGGCGTGAGCTGCGAGAGAGATGAGTGGTGGTGGGACTGCCTCGAGGTGTTAAGGGAGAACTGCCTCGTGACTCTGGCGAACATCTCAGGCCAGCTGGACCTTTCTATCTATCCAGAGAGTATATGCCTGCCGCTGCTGGATGGCCTGCTCCACTGGGCTGTCTGCCCCTCGGCAGAGGCCCTGGACCCCTTCCCCACGCTGGGGCCCCACGGCTCACTTTCCCCCCAGAGACTGGTCCTTGAGACCCTCAGCAAGCTCAGCATCCAGGACAACAACGTCGACCTCATTCTGGCAACGCCACCGTTCAGCCGCTTGGAGAAGCTGTACGGCTCGCTGGTGCGCCTGGTCGGTGAACGCAAGGTGGCCGTTTGCCGAGAAATGGCGGTCGTCCTGTTGGCTAATTTGGCCCAGGGTGACAGCCTAGCGGCGCGGGCTATTGCGGTGCAGAAAGGCAGCGTGGGTAACCTGTTGGGCTTCCTGGAGGACAGCCTAGCTGCCACGCAGTACCAGCAGAGCCAGAGCTCCCTGCTACAAATGCAGGGAGGACCTCAGTTTGAGCCCACCAGTGTGGACATGATGCGGCGGGCGGCCCGGGCCCTGCATGCCCTGGCTAAGGTGGAGGAAAACCACTCTGAGTTCACTTTGTACGAGTCGCGGCTACTGGACATCTCGGTGTCCCCACTTATGAACTCTCTGGTGTCCCAAGTGATCTGTGACGTACTCTTTCTGATTGGCCAGTCATGACAGCCGTGGGGAGGTTTCGGCTCTGCCTCTTTCCGTTCCCCCTCCCCCTCCCCTCTTTTTTTGTGTGTGCGTGTGTCTGTTGCGTGTGAGTGAAAAGAGCAAAACTGACTGTCCTTTTTTTATTTATGCAAAATCACCTCGGATTCCACTGTCTTTCTACCCCTGCTTCTCACTAAAGGAAGGAATACCATGAAGTAGCTGTGGATTTTAAACGTCTGAAATGGAAAGATACTGACAAAGAAGAGCAGACTGGGACCCAGGCATAGGACAGAGTGCGCTGCCCTGCGGAAAGGACTTGTTTTTTAATGAAACGAAAAATCTCCAGAAAAAAAAAAGAAGAAACTGTAACCAAAGTTGCTGTCTCGTTTACAGTGAGTTTGGGGGATACATGTGCTCGCTTTCTCCCTGGGGGGGTCGGCAGGGGGAAGAGGGCACGGACTAAACAATATTATGGTTCATGTTTGGAGGCTACATAGACTCACGGACTGTGGTGTGGTATAATTGCTGTAACTTTGGATGCTATATACTCAGCCCCACAGGAACCACATTATTGGCTGTGAACAGACATCTGTCATGGGAGGCCTGTGCAGTAGATTGTAGGACTTTTTTCTGTACTGTACACCTTAAAAACTGTAAACATACTGTAATAATACTGTTTCACACTGAGATACGCTGGCTTGGCAGCAAACTGTAGTTTTTAAAAACAGTTTTAGTTAATGTCGAGAGAGAAAACGGCTTTCCCCCCAAAGTATGGTGAACCTACAACACCCCGACCTCTTCTCTTTGTCCCTTGATTGTATGACTTGACCCTTATATTAAAAAGTCACCTCTTTAGGACTGGTCCTCAACTCTAGATGCAGTCCAAGCTGCAGTGTATATATGATGTTGTACATTACACTTCTCTCTCTTTCTCAACTTCTGTTGCTCTTCACCATTTTTAATCTTTGATGATTACAGTTTTTCCCCTGCATCAAGTATGCCATGTGATTACTTGACGCCCACCCTCTCCGTTTCCTTAGGCGCCTCACCCTGCTCGTATCGCGCTCCGGGGGTGTTTAGCTGCTGTCCAACGCCACCCCCCAACAAACACAACTTCAAGTTTCAGTTTGTCTCCGGTCTGGGTGTAGAGAATATAACAAAAATCATGTCTGCGGTTCCATTTGAGCTCCCTCATAAATGACAAACTAGACCTTGATGAAGAAACCATTTTAAATTTGTTTATTTTGTTTATTTTTTTTTTTCCAGTGATGCGGATTCTGCATATTTGTATTTCAGATGATGTAGCTAAAAACTTGATGTAAATTCCTCTTTTTTCCTTTTTTTTGGCTTAATGAATATCATTTATTCAGTATGAAATCTTTATACTATATGTTCCACGTGTTAAGAATAAATGTACATTAAATCTTCGTAAGACGTTTGCTGTGGATTTATTTATTATTCCTCTCGTATGTGATGGAGGCAGCAGTAAATAAAGTCCTGAATTTTTCATTTGGCTCGCACTTCATCTGCACGGAGACAATTTGATGTGTCTAAAGCAACATACAGTGTGTTCTGCTGATGGTTTTTATATTTACACATAGAAGCGGAGGCATAACACGCACACACACACCTCGCTCTGTGGAGTATGCTGCTCATCAAATGCACAGCCATGTTTTCCTATCTGTGCATTGATTGACATCTCACCCCGATGTTGCATTGATGTCTTTGTTCCTGGATCACGTGTGCTGATATTTACATATATATTTACAGTAACAGGGGGGTGTGACCAGGCAGAGTCTGCTTGATACATACAGATAACCCAGAGAAATTGTCTTTGAATTTCATTTGTGACATTTTGACAGAAGCTGCATTCATCAGTGGCAGAGATACCAGACTTACACCTGCATGTATCTCCAGTTTACGCCCGGTAAACCAAACCAAACATCTGACGTGCCGAAGCCCAGAGAAAAGCATCCATTTCAGTTTCACCACAGCACAGATAAAAAATAAAGTTTTCTCAATGGTGAAGCAAAATAGCATCCAAAAAACAAAACAGTCAGCGTGAGCCAAATGTGGCACCAACTAAATTTTGTAAAGACCACCACCATCTCTCAATGTGGTTTCACTTAGTTTAGCTTTGTTTATTCAGGAGGTTTCGCAGAGATCGAGATCTCTTTGGCTGAAGAGACGTGAAAACAACTTAATCCAAAGTCAAGTCCTCACTTCCTTCTCACAACATTGACTCTGACTTGGTTAAATGCATCAAGGCACACGGATCTCCTGACAGAAACCTGAGTGAGCTGATGAGACTCTCAGAGTGTAGTCATGAACTCGCAGTTATAAATATACTGTACATTTCTATACACCAGGGGTCGGCAGCCTTTACCACCAGAGGAGCCAGTTTGCGTCCAAAAATGCTACCTTTGCTAAGGACACTCACGACATGCCACCGCTGTTGATGAAAATTTAGAGATAAGGCGTGAGGCTGTAGACATCTCGACGACTCGTATTTTAGTTAATGAAATGTTAAAACATCTTTAAAAAAATGTCGTAGGCCTGCAGGCTACATATTTTTTTACAGTTGGATAATGTCAATCACTGTGCGCCTGTGATGATAAATGAAAACTTGGGGCCCATCCCAATACCCCCCATTAGCCCTACCCCTAGATTTGCGCATTCCCGCGAGGGGTAGCAGTATCCCAATTCCTAGGGAAAGATTTCAACCCCTACCCCTCGTTGCTTCATTTCGAGGGCTAAGGGGTATTGGGATTGGGCCAAAAATGTTCAGAAATAACCCTATTCCATTTCTCTGTAGTCTAATTTTTTGGTCAAAGCCACAGGGAGTCATTGGAGAGGGGCTCAAGAGCTCTACCCTTGCCTCTGCCTATCAGAAGATCATCCAGCTTACATGTCCAAGTATCCTTGAGTAAGATACTGAACCCCAACTTGCTCGAGGTGGCTGCTTCATCGGTGTGTGAAACTGAAAAAAACTTTCAGTAAGGAGTCTTAGCTTAGGGGTGATTTAGCAAAGCTCTAAGCAAGGAAGGGACAGACACTTTTACCTTAGTGAGGAGGTGTAGTTGACCCTGTTGCTAGGTGTGATGCTTTCTTTCAACAGATGTGATTGGTTGTCACAGACAGGCCCTTTTGTGAGCCTGCAAGGTGTGGACACCCAGTGGACATGAAATGAACTGCTGACTGTGAAAGTGTTAGTGTGATCACTCTGCTGATGGAAGGTTGAGACAGACCCAAGTCATCACTGCTGCACTGTTGCATTTTTCCATTTTTTCAAATATCATCATTGGTAATTTTATTTCTGGTGTTACAGTGTATTTTGTTAGGTGGGAAATGTGTGCATATCCCTGATAAGATCAACAACAAACATTATTCCTGCACGGTCTCATCTGCACCTCTTTGTGTTTCCACCATTTTCTCCTCTGATTAAGAGACTCTTTGGTCTCTTTAAAGTCCTCCTCCCTGCTCCTGACAGTTTCTCACGCAAATAAATATACTTCTTCTTACCTGTGGTGCTGTTTATTAATCCAGGTTGTTTTGGTGTGAGTTACCAAGTGTTGGAGACATCTGCTGTAGAGATGTCTGCCGTCTCTCCAGTATAATGAAACTAGATGGCACTCAGCTTGTGGTTCTCAAAGCGCCTCAAAAAGTACATGTGAAAAACTCAACAGCAATGTCTCTTTACAGAAATCATGACCTGGTTACTCAAGATAATCCACAGACCTTGTTGTGACAAGTTTAAAGTAGGAACTATTTTCTTTCTGCTTAGTGATTGGATTAGTGGGTGTAGTTAGGCAGAGGGAAAATAGTTCCTACGACAAACTTCTCACAATAAGGTCTATTCAATTCAGTTGTATTTATAAAACCCAATATCACAAATCACAGGTTGCCTCAGAGGCTTTAAAGCATACGACAGCCCTCTGTCCTTTTGACCCTCACTGCAGGTAAGGAATAACTCCCCAAATAATCCTTTAACAGGGAAAGAATGGAGGAGCAACTGAGCAGGGATCCCTCCTCCAGGACGGACACACGTGCAATAGATGTTGTGTGTGCAGAACAGATCGAGAAGTCAACAAGGTCTTTTTAACGACATACTATACTATGACTTTTTCATGATTTTGAACGACATGCTATGCTGTGACTTTTTTTTATGATTTTGAACGACATGCTATACTATGACTTTTTTCATGATTTTGAACGACATGCTATACTATGACTTTTTTTATGATTTTGAACGACATGCTATACTATGACTTTTTTCATGATTTTGAACGACATGCTATACTATGACTTTTTTTATGATTTTGAACGACATGCTATACTATGACTTTTTCATGATTTTGGACGACATGCTATACTATGACTTTTTTTATGACTTTGAACGACATGCTATACTATGACTTTTTTTATGATTTTGGACGACATGCTATACTGTGACTTTTTCATGATTTTGGACGACATGCTATACTATGACTTTTTTTATGATTTTGAACGACATGCTATACTATGACTTTTTCATGATTTTGGACGACATGCTATACTATGACTTTTTTTATGATTTTGAACGACATGCTATACTATGACTTTTTCATGATTTTGGACGACATGCTATACTATGACTTTTTTTATGACTTTGAACGACATGCTATACTATGACTTTTTTTATGATTTTGGACGACATGCTATACTGTGACTTTTTCATGATTTTGGACGACATGCTATACTATGACTTTTTTCATGATTTTGAACGACATGCTATACTATGACTTTTTTTATGATTTTGAACGACATACTATACTATGACTTTTTTTATGATTTTGAACGACATGCTATACTGTGACTTTTTTTTATGATTTTGAACGACATGCTATACTGTGACTTTTTCATGATTTTGGACGACATGCTATACTATGACTTTTTTCATGATTTTGAACGACATACTATACTATGACTTTTTTTATGATTTTGAACGACATGCTATACTATGACTTTTTCATGATTTTGAACGACATGCTATACTATGACTTTTTTTATGATTTTGAACGACATGCTATACTATGACTTTTTCATGATTTTGAACGACATGCTATACTATGACTTTTTTTATGATTTTGAACGACATGCTATACTATGACTTTTTCATGATTTTGGACGACATGCTATACTATGACTTTTTTTATGACTTTGAACGACATGCTATACTATGACTTTTTTTATGATTTTGGACGACATGCTATACTGTGACTTTTTCATGATTTTGGACGACATGCTATACTATGACTTTTTTCATGATTTTGAACGACATGCTATACTATGACTTTTTTTATGATTTTGAACGACATACTATACTATGACTTTTTTTATGATTTTGAACGACATGCTATACTGTGACTTTTTTTTATGATTTTGAACGACATGCTATACTGTGACTTTTTCATGATTTTGGACGACATGCTATACTATGACTTTTTCATGATTTTGAACGACATGCTATACTGTGACTTTTTCATGATTTTGAACGACATGCTATACTATGACTTTTTTCATGATTTTGAACGACATACTATACTATGACTTTTTTCATGATTTTGAACGACATACTATACTATGACTTTTTCATGATTTTGAACGACATGCTATACTGTGACTTTTTCATGATTTTGGACGACATGCTATACTATGACTTTTTTTATGATTTTGAACGACATGCTATACTGTGACTTTTTCATGATTTTGGACGACATGCTATACTATGACTTTTTTCATGATTTTGAACGACATACTATACTATGACTTTTTCATGATTTTGAACGACATGCTATACTGTGACTTTTTCATGATTTTGGACGACATGCTATACTATGACTTTTTTCATGATTTTGAACGACATACTATACTATGACTTTTTCATGATTTTGAACGACATGCTATACTGTGACTTTTTCATGATTTTGGACGACATGCTATACTATGACTTTTTTTATGATTTTGAACGACATGCTATACTATGACTTTTTTCATGATTTTGAACGACATGCTATACTATGACTTTTTCATGATTTTGAACGACATGCTATACTGTGACTTTTTCATGATTTTGAACGACATGCTATACTATGACTTTTTCATGATTTTGAACGACATGCTATACTATGACTTTTTTATGATTTTGAACGACATGCTATACTGTGACTTTTTCATGATTTTGAACGACATGCTATACTATGACTTTTTTATGATTTTGAACGACATACTATACTGTGACTTTTTTTATGATTTTGAACGACATGCTATACTGTGACTTTTTCATGATTTTGAACGACATGCTATACTATGACTTTTTTCATGATTTTGAACGACATACTATACTGTGACTTTTTTTATGATTTTGAACGACATGCTATACTATGACTTTTTTCATGATTTTGAACGACATACTATACTGTGACTTTTTTTATGATTTTGAACGACATGCTATACTGTGACTTTTTCATGATTTTGAACGACATGCTATACTATGACTTTTTTCATGATTTTGAACGACATACTATACTGTGACTTTTTTTATGATTTTGAACGACATGCTATACTATGACTTTTTTTATGATTTTGAACGACATGCTATACTGTGACTTTTTCATGATTTTGGACGACATGCTATACTATGACTTTTTTCATGATTTTGAACGACATACTATACTATGACTTTTTCATGATTTTGAACGACATGCTATACTATGACTTTTTCATGATTTTGGACGACATGCTATACTATGACTTTTTTCATGATTTTGAACGACATACTATACTATGACTTTTTCATGATTTTGAACGACATGCTATACTGTGACTTTTTCATGATTTTGGACGACATGCTATACTATGACTTTTTTTATGATTTTGAACGACATGCTATACTTTGACTTTTTCATGATTTTGGACGACATGCTATACTATGACTTTTTTCATGATTTTGAACGACATACTATACTATGACTTTTTCATGATTTTGAACGACATGCTATACTATGACTTTTTTATGATTTTGAACGACATACTATACTATGACTTTTTTTATGATTTTGAACGACATGCTATACTATGACTTTTTTTATGATTTTGAACGACATGCTATACTATGACTTTTTTTATGATTTTGAACGACATGCTATACTATGACTTTTTCATGATTTTGGACGACATGCTATACTATGACTTTTTTTATGACTTTGAACGACATGCTATACTATGACTTTTTTTATGATTTTGGACGACATGCTATACTGTGACTTTTTCATGATTTTGGACGACATGCTATACTATGACTTTTTTCATGATTTTGAACGACATGCTATACTATGACTTTTTTTATGATTTTGAACGACATACTATACTATGACTTTTTTTATGATTTTGAACGACATGCTATACTGTGACTTTTTTTTATGATTTTGAACGACATGCTATACTGTGACTTTTTCATGATTTTGGACGACATGCTATACTATGACTTTTTTCATGATTTTGAACGACATACTATACTATGACTTTTTCATGATTTTGAACGACATGCTATACTGTGACTTTTTCATGATTTTGGACGACATGCTATACTATGACTTTTTTTATGATTTTGAACGACATGCTATACTGTGACTTTTTCATGATTTTGGACGACATGCTATACTATGACTTTTTTCATGATTTTGAACGACATACTATACTATGACTTTTTCATGATTTTGAACGACATGCTATACTGTGACTTTTTCATGATTTTGGACGACATGCTATACTATGACTTTTTTTATGATTTTGAACGACATGCTATACTATGACTTTTTTCATGATTTTGAACGACATGCTATACTATGACTTTTTTTATGATTTTGAACGACATGCTATACTGTGACTTTTTTTTATGATTTTGAACGACATGCTATACTGTGACTTTTTCATGATTTTGGACGACATGCTATACTATGACTTTTTTCATGATTTTGAACGACATACTATACTATGACTTTTTCATGATTTTGAACGACATGCTATACTGTGACTTTTTCATGATTTTGGACGACATGCTATACTATGACTTTTTTTATGATTTTGAACGACATGCTATACTGTGACTTTTTCATGATTTTGGACGACATGCTATACTATGACTTTTTTCATGATTTTGAACGACATACTATACTATGACTTTTTCATGATTTTGAACGACATGCTATACTGTGACTTTTTCATGATTTTGGACGACATGCTATACTATGACTTTTTTTATGATTTTGAACGACATGCTATACTATGACTTTTTTCATGATTTTGAACGACATGCTATACTATGACTTTTTCATGATTTTGAACGACATGCTATACTGTGACTTTTTCATGATTTTGAACGACATGCTATACTATGACTTTTTCATGATTTTGAACGACATGCTATACTATGACTTTTTTATGATTTTGAACGACATGCTATACTGTGACTTTTTCATGATTTTGAACGACATGCTATACTATGACTTTTTTATGATTTTGAACGACATACTATACTATGACTTTTTTTATGATTTTGAACGACATGCTATACTATGACTTTTTCATGATTTTGAACGACATGCTATACTATGACTTTTTTTATGATTTTGAACGACATGCTATACTATGACTTTTTCATGATTTTGGACGACATGCTATACTATGACTTTTTTTATGACTTTGAACGACATGCTATACTATGACTTTTTTTATGATTTTGGACGACATGCTATACTGTGACTTTTTCATGATTTTGAACGACATACTATACTATGACTTTTTCATGATTTTGAACGACATGCTATACTGTGACTTTTTCATGATTTTGGACGACATGCTATACTATGACTTTTTTTATGATTTTGAACGACATACTATACTATGACTTTTTTTATGATTTTGAACGACATGCTATACTGTGACTTTTTTTTATGATTTTGAACGACATGCTATACTGTGACTTTTTCATGATTTTGGACGACATGCTATACTATGACTTTTTCATGATTTTGAACGACATGCTATACTATGACTTTTTTATGATTTTGAACGACATGCTATACTGTGACTTTTTCATGATTTTGGACGACATGCTATACTGTGACTTTTTTTATGATTTTGAACGACATGCTATACTGTGACTTTTTCATGATTTTGGACGACATGCTATACTATGACTTTTTTCATGATTTTGAACGACATACTATACTATGACTTTTTCATGATTTTGAACGACATGCTATACTGTGACTTTTTCATGATTTTGGACGACATGCTATACTATGACTTTTTTTATGATTTTGAACGACATGCTATACTATGACTTTTTTCATGATTTTGAACGACATGCTATACTATGACTTTTTCATGATTTTGAACGACATGCTATACTGTGACTTTTTCATGATTTTGAACGACATGCTATACTATGACTTTTTCATGATTTTGAACGACATGCTATACTATGACTTTTTTATGATTTTGAACGACATGCTATACTGTGACTTTTTCATGATTTTGAACGACATGCTATACTATGACTTTTTTATGATTTTGAACGACATACTATACTGTGACTTTTTTTATGATTTTGAACGACATGCTATACTGTGACTTTTTCATGATTTTGAACGACATGCTATACTATGACTTTTTTCATGATTTTGAACGACATACTATACTGTGACTTTTTTTATGATTTTGAACGACATGCTATACTATGACTTTTTTCATGATTTTGAACGACATACTATACTGTGACTTTTTTTATGATTTTGAACGACATGCTATACTGTGACTTTTTCATGATTTTGAACGACATGCTATACTATGACTTTTTTCATGATTTTGAACGACATACTATACTGTGACTTTTTTTATGATTTTGAACGACATGCTATACTATGACTTTTTTTATGATTTTGAACGACATGCTATACTGTGACTTTTTCATGATTTTGGACGACATGCTATACTATGACTTTTTTCATGATTTTGAACGACATACTATACTATGACTTTTTCATGATTTTGAACGACATGCTATACTATGACTTTTTCATGATTTTGGACGACATGCTATACTATGACTTTTTTCATGATTTTGAACGACATACTATACTATGACTTTTTCATGATTTTGAACGACATGCTATACTGTGACTTTTTCATGATTTTGGACGACATGCTATACTATGACTTTTTTTATGATTTTGAACGACATGCTATACTTTGACTTTTTCATGATTTTGGACGACATGCTATACTATGACTTTTTTCATGATTTTGAACGACATACTATACTATGACTTTTTCATGATTTTGAACGACATGCTATACTATGACTTTTTTATGATTTTGAACGACATACTATACTATGACTTTTTTTATGATTTTGAACGACATACTATACTATGACTTTTTTTATGATTTTGAACGACATGCTATACTATGACTTTTTTTATGATTTTGAACGACATGCTATACTATGACTTTTTCATGATTTTGGACGACATGCTATACTATGACTTTTTTTATGACTTTGAACGACATGCTATACTATGACTTTTTTTTATGATTTTGGACGACATGCTATACTGTGACTTTTTCATGATTTTGGACGACATGCTATACTATGACTTTTTTCATGATTTTGAACGACATGCTATACTATGACTTTTTTTATGATTTTGAACGACATACTATACTATGACTTTTTTTATGATTTTGAACGACATGCTATACTGTGACTTTTTTTTATGATTTTGAACGACATGCTATACTGTGACTTTTTCATGATTTTGGACGACATGCTATACTATGACTTTTTTCATGATTTTGAACGACATACTATACTGTGACTTTTTCATGATTTTGGACGACATGCTATACTATGACTTTTTTTATGACTTTGAACGACATGCTATACTATGACTTTTTTTATGATTTTGGACGACATGCTATACTGTGACTTTTTCATGATTTTGGACGACATGCTATACTATGACTTTTTTCATGATTTTGAACGACATGCTATACTATGACTTTTTTTATGATTTTGAACGACATACTATACTATGACTTTTTTTATGATTTTGAACGACATGCTATACTGTGACTTTTTTTTATGATTTTGAACGACATGCTATACTGTGACTTTTTCATGATTTTGGACGACATGCTATACTATGACTTTTTTCATGATTTTGAACGACATACTATACTATGACTTTTTCATGATTTTGAACGACATGCTATACTGTGACTTTTTCATGATTTTGGACGACATGCTATACTATGACTTTTTTTATGATTTTGAACGACATGCTATACTGTGACTTTTTCATGATTTTGGACGACATGCTATACTATGACTTTTTTCATGATTTTGAACGACATACTATACTATGACTTTTTCATGATTTTGAACGACATGCTATACTGTGACTTTTTCATGATTTTGGACGACATGCTATACTATGACTTTTTTTATGATTTTGAACGACATGCTATACTATGACTTTTTTCATGATTTTGAACGACATGCTATACTATGACTTTTTCATGATTTTGAACGACATGCTATACTGTGACTTTTTCATGATTTTGAACGACATGCTATACTATGACTTTTTCATGATTTTGAACGACATGCTATACTATGACTTTTTTATGATTTTGAACGACATGCTATACTGTGACTTTTTCATGATTTTGAACGACATGCTATACTGTGACTTTTTTTATGATTTTGAACGACATGCTATACTGTGACTTTTTCATGATTTTGAACGACATGCTATACTAAGACTTTTTTCATGATTTTGAACGACATACTATACTATGACTTTTTTATGATTTTGAACGACATGCTATACTAAGACTTTTTTCATGATTTTGAACGACATGCTATACTAAGACTTTTTTCATGATTTTGAACGACATACTATACTATGACTTTTTTATGATTTTGAACGACATGCTATACTAAGACTTTTTTCATGATTTTGAACGACATGCTATACTATGACTTTTTTATGATTTTGAACGACATGCTATACTGTGACTTTTTTTATGATTTTGAACGACATGCTATACTGTGACTTTTTCATGATTTTGAACGACATGCTATACTATGACTTTTTTATGATTTTGAACGACATGCTATACTGTGACTTTTTTTTATGATTTTGAACGACATGCTATACTGTGACTTTTTCATGATTTTGAACGACATGCTATACTGTGACTTTTTCATGATTTTGAACGACATGCTATACTATGACTTTTTTATGATTTTGAACGACATGCTATACTGTGACTTTTTTTATGATTTTGAACGACATGCTATACTGTGACTTTTTCATGATTTTGAACGACATGCTATACCATGACTTTTTTATGATTTTGAACGACATGCTATACTGTGACTTTTTTTATGATTTTGAACGACATGCTATACTGTGACTTTTTCATGATTTTGAACGACATGCTATACTGTGACTTTTTCATGATTTTGAACGACATGCTATACTATGACTTTTTTCATGATTTTAAACGACATGCTATACTATGACTTTTTCATGATTTTGAACGACATGCTATACTATGACTTTTTTTATGATTTTGAACGACATGCTATACTATGACTTTTTTTATGATTTTGAACGACATACTATACTGTGACTTTTTTTATGATGTTGAACGACATACTATACTATGACTTTTTTTATGATTTTGAACGACATGCTATACTATGACTTTTTTTTATGATTTTGAACGACATACTATACTATGACTTTTTTATGATTTTGAACGACATACTATACTATGACTTTTTTTATGATTTTGAACGACATACTATACTATGACTTTTTTTATGATTTTGAACGACATGCTATACTATGACTTTTTTTTCATGATTTTGAACGACATACTATACTATGACTTTTTTTTATGATTTTGAACGACATGCTATACTATGACTTTTTTTTCATGATTTTGAACGACATACTATACTATGACTTTTTTTATGATTTTGAACGACATGCTATACTGTGACTTTTTTTTCATGATTTTGAACGACATACTATACTATGACTTTTTTTATGATTTTGAACGACATACTATACTATGACTTTTTTTTCATGATTTTGAACGACATACTATACTATGACTTTTTTTATGATTTTGAACGACATACTATACTGACTTTTTTTATGATTTTGAACGACATGCTATACTGTGACTTTTTTTTCATGATTTTGAACGACATACTATACTATGACTTTTTTTATGATTTTGAACGACATACTATACTATGACTTTTTTTATGATTTTGAACGACATACTATACTATGACTTTTTCATGATTTTGAACGACATACTATACTATGACTTTTTTCATGATTTTGAACGACATACTATACTATGACTTTTTTTATGATTTTGAACGACATACTATACTGTGACTTTTTTCATGATTTTGAACGACATACTATACTATGACTTTTTTCATGATTTTGAACGACATACTATACTGTGACTTTTTTCATGATTTTGAACGACATACTATACTATGACTTTTTTTTCATGATTTTGAACGACATACTATACTATGACTTTTTTCATGATTTTGAACGACATGCTATACTGTGACTTTTTTATGATTTTGAACGACATACTATACTATGACTTTTTTTATGATTTTGAACGACATACTATACTATGACTTTTTTTATGATTTTGAACGACATGCTATACTATGACTTTTTTTTATGATTTTGGATGAATTACTATACTATGACTTTTTTTCATGATTTTGAACGACATACTATGTGACTTTTTCCTTACATACTGTGGTATGACTATTTTTTGAGAAGAAGCAACAGCAGGAAACATTAGCTTTGAAGTAGTAATTAACACATGTCCAATACAACTGGAAGCAGTAAATAAAAAGAGTCTAATGTGTGAACACAGGAGTGAAACCACACTCCAAACTACAGACATTAGGGAGGACTTATTGGTCGTTAGTCTAAACTAACATTAACCCCCTGACTGACACTGACGGAACTACATCACCATAAATAAGTGATGATTTTGTGTGATAGCACTTGTTACTGTGATGTTTTGTATGTGTGAAAATTATTTTACCTTTCATAATAATAAGTAAGTAATATTGTTGAGTCATGAAAAATCAGCCCAGCAGAACCAAGGACATTTCATTGTTTATTTTCAACTTCATGTTCAAAAAGTTACATAGTATTTTAACAATTAAAATGTGCTAAAGCACAGCGTTCTAAACTTCTAAAAGCCGCTTCGGACAAATACGGAACATTTCAATGAGCATAAAAAAAGAAACCTGTATATGTATAATAAAAAGTGTAAAACACCTACACATTAAAAATCATTGAACATCACCATTAATGAAAATAAAATGAAAGAGGAAATGTACAAAAGTCTGTAGGAACACAGAAGGAAGAGGAACTTCCAAACAAGCAGAGTGTGGTTGAAGTGTGTTGCTTTAATCGAACATGTCGTCATCGTCGTCTTCATCCCCATTGTCTGACTCGTCAAAGTACTTCACCTCTTTCTTGGCCCGGCCCGGCCGGTCACGGGACGGAGCACTCAGAGCACTCAGGCTGTTGCTGTCGTCATCCTCGTCATCAGATGGGGGTTTCTGAGGCTTCTGAACAGGAGAAAAATAAAACACTTTATTACAGTAACCATTTAGGTTATTACTGCACTGAATGTGTGGACTGTGTATATGTAGGAACTGTATGTATAAACTTTTTTGGTATCTTATAACTGCAGGTGCCAAATGTATCCAAGACAAATTTTCTTCGGGACAATAAAGTCTATCTTATCATAAATAATAAACAATATTATTGTTCCCTTATTTTTTGTCTCAAACACCAATGCTGCGTCTAATACACACAGGATGATACTCACTCTGCCGACAGGTTTTGCTGCTTTCTTCATTGGACTGTACTCATCTTCAGAGCCAGAGCCCTTCCTCTTCCTCCCTCTGCCTTTACCTGCACAAAGTTTACCAGAACAGAAAGTGACCAAAATATTCACTGTGAGCAATTACTGGTTTGTTTGTGAGAAAACACAGGATCTGTGCTGCACCTTTAAGAGCTGGTGCTGGCTTCTTGGACCCAGTGTCAGAGTCAGAGTCCCAGATGGATTTATCTGGCTTCTTTGCTTTTGGTGCTGGTGGCTTCTTAGGTTTGGGAGCTGCATCAGAGGGTTTCTTAGCTGCTGTAGATCACAGGATATCACAGGTTGTTAACACACGGGCACCTTCATTTTGTCCATTGCAAAGTCCTTATTTAATGCATCCATTAAGTTCCATTTTAGGCATCAGTATTATCTTTTATAAATCACCCCCTCTCCCTTCTGTTACGCTGTCAGCTATGGTGCTGCATTAGAGCTCCCTCTGTTGGACACAGTGAGTCATTACCTTTCTTTGCTGGCGACAGTTTGTCAAATGCAGAGCTGCTGGAGTAAGTGGAGAACACGGGGCCCCTGTCATCGTCACTGTCAGACTTGGACCCATCTACGAGACAAACACAGGACAACGCTCACCTGCTGCACTTTCTGCACACATCACTCCTGCATGTTCACATTTCTGAACGTACATACTTGGCTTGTCCTCAGCTTTAATGAAAGACTAAAAATTTGTTGAACTTGTCCGGATCCAGCAGAACTAGATCAGAAATGTCTGTAGCGTTCAGTTCAAAGAGAAAAGCAAATCCAAGTGTTGGCAGTTTACTTTTGGAGCCTTTATGGACAAAATAACCAGAGATGTGAACGTGTGTTTTCAGCTGAACTAGAAATTAAATATCTGAGAAATCTAGGTGCCTCATCACAGTGATGCAAAAGTCCTGTAAATCCAACACTGACATAAATCATTTCTACTCACTGATCTTCAATGTTGTTTTCTGTTTCCTATATTACAGTAAACGTAATACTTTAGGGTTAAGAAGTGCTGGTCAGACAAAAGAAAAACTGGTTTATGTTTTTCACTGTTTTCTGGCATTTTACAGACAAACTATTAAGGTCCAAACAAACTGAAAGCATCTGATGCAGGCGCAAGTACACCTATAGTTTTAAATGGTCGAACATGCACCGAAACCATTATGAGGCGTGTCAAACTTTTTTGTACCTCTACTCCGCTCTTATTTTGATTTTTGGAGCATTACATGTGGACCCAGTGAAGCAGAGAGGAGAGACAGATGTGCAGCAAGATGCACATCAGTTTTGTGCAACAGCTGACATTAGCTCCATTTGCTTAGCTCAAATCTTTATGTATTTTTTGCAATCCTAAATTAAAAACACTGCCAACAACTACTATAGATAAAAAAGTAAAAACTTAAAACCTTAGTAATCATGTTTGCACAACAGACCCAACCTGTATCATTCATTTATTTTGAGTGTTTACTGACACCTGCTGGTCATAAAACGTAACAACAGCAAATCATTAACATAGTACAGTTTAGCTGTGCTTCATGAGGCTCTCGTTCACCTGGAAATAAAAATCTAAGATGAAATGTGATGGCTGGTCCTCCACAAACAGCAACCTTTTCCCAAAACACAGCTGGTCCTGTGATGTTGGCATTTTAAATCTGGAGGAGCACCAACTGGCGTGTGTCAAATGAGGCACGTTAATTATCGCTTTCAGTGTGTTTGGGCCTTGAATCATGTCACAAATCAACAACACTGAAAGTAGATGTTTGCTGCTGCCCTAAACGGTGTAGAAAAATCTGAGGGTTGTCAAATTTTTATGGTAGGAATCAAAAAAAACAAACACATCACCAAACTGTTGCAGTGGAGTTCATTTTAAGCCCAGTTGGGACCAAAGATCTGTGACGAGACGAAACCATTTTAAAATGTTGCAACGGTGTGGACTGGCCCGCCTCAGTTCGACTCAAGCCGGCTGATGGTGTCGCCTGCGATTTAGACTGTATGGTGCGTCACCTGTTTCATCAGCCAATTGCCTTGCCAACCCTAACGCAAACCTGTCAGCAGATGATGTGTTTGCTTGCCGTGGCATTTTCTGGCAGCAGCCAGCATTCTCCCTCCTTGTGTTGTGTCGGATGAGTGATATACGTGTCAGACGATGGGTCTCTGCTGCTGGTTGTATGTAAAGCAACGCACTCTTATGGTTGTTACTTGTGCCTGAAAGCTCATCTGGTTGCGAAACTTTGGTGTGGACTGGGCTTTAGAAAGATGGGTGTGACGACACACTGACACTGAGCTCTTACTCACCACTGTCATTGCTTTTTTCAGAGAAGGCCGACTTGGACGAGAAGATGCTGGTTGTCTCTGTCTTTTTAGCTACAGGCGCAGACCTTCAGAGAAGCAGAAACAGCTTATTCAGCATTTATTTTCCATATATTTTGGGGCCTTTTGCCTTTATTGGATAGTGAACAGCAGAGGAGGAAGACAGGAAATGAGGGGGGGGAGTGATGGGACTGACATGCAACAAAGGTCCCGTGTTAGACTTGAAGGTGTGAGACATTATGGACACATGATGAGCAGCTTAGACCCAGAGCAGATAAGATGTCCCACTGTCCCCTTTGACACACACAACATTCCTACAATCTTTTATTTCACACGTTCACATGAGCTCCTGACTGTTGTTTCAATCTTACGTGGTCTTTTGTTTGGGGGCAGGGTAGGAGTCTTCGTTATCATCGTCATCCTCGTCATCATTATGGTCATTGAAGCGCTCCTTGGTGTCAGAGGACGGGAAGTCGTCCTTAAACGACCTCACTGGAGAAGAAGGCACATAATCGTCACCATTCTCCTCTTCGTCCGCCGCCTCCTCCTCGTCCTCCTCCTCCGAGAAGTCGAAGGTGTATTTTGGCTTGGAAGCTGAGAGACAAGAGCAGAGTCTGTGTCACATCATTACTGCTGTGGATCCTCGTGCCTTGTACAATAATTATTCGCGTTGCGTCAGACTGAGCCCTCAGAGGCTGGAAGCTGACAGAGGCTAATCAAACTGACGAAACGTAGACCCAGTTCACAAGTTATTTTTGGCCGCGGGCTGCACGACGTGGATTTAAATAAAATGTTAGTAGTTACTCTGTAACCAGCTCCCTGATCCTGACGGTGGCTCATAACAAAGAGTTTGTACATAATCCTGAAATCTCACACTCCTTAGCCTTTACACGAGCATCAATATTAGGTAAATGGAGCCCTAAGAAAAGGGCCATGCCAGTTTTACCCCGGCCAGATTTTAGTCTATCTTCCCAGTGTTTTTTAGATCAATTCGCCACAGGCTAGGATGAAATGGTTGGTACCAAGAGGTTCCCTTTGTTGTCTAGTTTCACATGATATCAGAACAGTAAGAAAGAAATATTTAATTTATATATAAATTTATACTTCTGCGTTGAATTGACACTGTAGCTACAGTAGGCTCTTTGTTGACATGGAGCCTACACCGCAACCTAAGCCATAGTCTGACGTGCACCTCCCCAGAAATGTGACTAGACGTTGCAGCAAAACAGACCTCCTGTCAGACCTTGTCTTGGGTGTGATTTATCCTTCGGGATTTATCTTGGCTTCATATGAGAAGAGGAAATCTCTGCTAGTTATAGTGAAGCTGATTTGTGTACTTGTTTTTCAAATTGTCTCTATTAAGACATGTTTAATGTGAGTTAATGTGTGTTTAATGTGAGTTAATGTGTGTTTAATGTGAGTTTAATGTGTGATTTGAATCAACTAAACTTTACAGCACTTCACAGAAACCTCCACCGCCAACTAGTGTTTCGGAGGTGTAACTGCAGAGTGACACAGACACACCACCACACGTATAAATGCTCACAACACTACACACTACAGATACTATAGCAGCCATAAATGGCCAGATGGTGGTGCTAGAAATGACAGTGATTATTTGACTGAATGCCCAACTCTACCTGATGCCCTCTGGGACTTGGTCTCTCTTGGGATGACAGGTTTACTGTTCTCCACGTCACTGTCTGACTTGGAATCATCCTCGGACCAGGGGTTTCTCTTCTTCACCTTCTTCGCAGGGGTACCTTTGGGTCCTGGAGGTTTCCTCACTCTGGGAGCTCCTGCAACACAGTAAACAGGATTACCAGACTGTTTGTTGATGGTCAGTATTCTCACTTATAACTGAGGAGCTGCTGGTTGTTAAATAATGGATTATAGTTTTCTCTCTGCACTGCACAGCATCACAGAGGCCTGGGGTAATGGCTTCTTTCAAACCAGTCCAACACAGTGTATCGAGGAGAAAGAACGCTGCATCATCTCTGGATATTGGTAGTTGACAAATGTGCTGATCAGTCATTTATCTACTGATACAGAAATTTCATCATTTCTTACAACCCTCCTCCTCCATCTTCAGAGAGCTCCAAAAAGTTACACTATTATATTGGAAAAACAGTGATGCAGCTGTTGTTAAAAACTAAAAGAAATTACTTTTACATGTTTGATGAAATTGCAGTTTTCAGGTTAGTACTGACCAGGCTCTTTCTTTTCTCTCTTGACACGTGGAGCCTTTGGTTTGGCTACCGAGTTTTCTCCAGTTGGCGGTGCTCCCTCGCCGCCCAAACCATCTTCATCAAACTCCAACTTCACCGCTGGATCAATGTCGCTCTGGAAGAAAAACAAAACCTGTAACAATCCTGGTTTCAACATTTCACTCGCGTCTTTTTGGCATTACATCGGCAGTTATTACCTTCTTCTTTTTGGTCAGTTTCTTGGCTGCGTCAGATCTGATTGCCTGAGTCGGAGGCTCCACCCTGCGGCCAAACGGTGAGGGCATGGTCTCCTCCAGGTTCATCTTCTTCACTTTAGGTTTGCCCACTTTGCCCTTCACCAGTTTGATGGCCTTTCCTGAACTCTGCTCCTCTCGCTCCTGAGCCTCCACTTTCTGATAGACCGAACAAACCATTTCTTAAATTACGTAACTTTTTACTTTAAATACAGGAAATCATCAAATAAATGGCAGTATTACAAAAATAGTTTGTCAGGCACAAGGAAACTGAGATCTGTGTGGGAACGAGACCCTAAAAAAGAGAATGGATCATGGGGAGTACCACCAGTTGGTCCAGGAGCTTCGCCGCCATGATGGCTGTCACCAGGCATATGGAATGATTTGGGGGCAGTTTAACAACTGGGCCGTATAGCTCTGGGTATCCAGCAACCACTGGCTTCATTCTCATTAAAATAGATTACAAAAAGGTTCCTCCAGCTGCTAAAACACATCCTGTGTGATCAGGAATTCACTCTAATCTGTGAGTCCCGTCTTTCTCCCCTCATCTCAGCTTCTTATAAACAAAAATACTGTTTTAATTCAGTAATTTATTCTAATAATTTCTACTTTTCTCTCCGTGCTGTCTGACACTCAGCACCTCCTAAACACATTCCAAGTTATGTTTTCTAGGAGTGGGAGAGATTATGTGCACTAAGTGTTGTGTTTCACTGACAGCAGCTTAAATGAATAGTTCAACATCTTGAGAAAATCCTTATTTGCTTTCTGGTGAAAGTTTAATGAGAAGATTTAACTCAGTGTTGTGTCTGTTAAATATAAAGCTACAACCTGCAGCCGGTCAGCTTAGCTCTCCTGGTTCTGTCCAACATGTATTTATCTGAGGCATTTTTATACTTTTTGTACGGATTAAAAAAAACCCAGATGTGACGTGTTAATTTAAGAGCTTTAGAGGTTCTGGTAGGTGGATTTTGTTTCCTCTGGACAGAGCCAGGCTCATTCTTTACTTCCCTACTTCCTGTCCTTAGGTGGAGCTACACTAACCGCCTGAAGGTTGTAGCTTCATATTTAACAAATAATAAGAGTGCTCAGGAGGGTGGTGTTGATATAGAAGGCAAATAGGCGTATTTCCAAAAAATATCATGCTCTTCCTCTAAAGATATATTGAGAAAAATCAAAATGAAAACAGCAAAGTAGTAGCGACTGCAAACAATTACTGTGTTAGAGTAGAGAACGGCAAGTGGGACATGACTCTTGTCGTATGATGGAGGTAGTAGTGTGAAAATTAACATTATACTAAATTTCAATTTACTTTATACATCAGACCAAAAATCAGTTATCATCCACTTCACATCAACTCAATTAGACCATCGACTATCACTTTTCACAGCTGAACGAGTGATGTGTGCTGAGATAAAAAGCGAAACTTACATCCAGCTCCTCGATGAACACCGACAAGTCCTCCTTCCACAGATCCTCTGGAGATTTCCTCTGGAGATCGTTCAGCTCTGATCTCTGCAAGTTAGCACAAATTTACTTTGTTAACCTCATTACAGAAAAATATCCTAACTGCTTGTCCTAGCTCAAGTTTTAAAGATAAGAAAAATCTTGTCATGCCTGTATCTTTGATCAGAATGAACCACTAGGCTCCCATCTTCATTGTCACAGCCATACAGACAAAATCAACAGTGGTGATGCCATGCTATTTGAATTTAGGACAGGGTCTACGCCATTCTGACAGATTTCTAACATGGGAAATCCCCAAGTTAAGACAGTTCTGTTAATTCCTATCCTGAAATAAGAGAGATTTTTTTCCTGATGCAGTTGGGAAACATGTTTTTGTATTTTAGACTTAGGAGGTTTCTGTAATGAAACCTCTGGATCACAATCAACCACAAAGTCATGATGAAAGTCTAGTGAGATGAAAATAACCACGTGAACAGTGATTAATAATACCTTGTGGTCCCTCTGTTTGAGAAGCTCGTCCACCTTCTCTTTAGTCAGGCACCACAGGGGCATGTTGAGAATGTAGTTGAAGTTCGGCCCAGACGTGGAGCCGGAGTCCACAGAGCTGTCGCTATCGTTTGCATCGTTGTAATCTTCCTCTTGGGCCTGTGGGAGAAAAACAAGAACCATCTTATCATACAACAGAACCCAACTCATGCTGCTTCCTCCACGTGCTGTCATGATTAATGTGTGTTTAGGGACGTGAAATAATGTACAGTCCTAGGAAGTGATGCAAGGGCGGCGCCCTCTTGTGTTTGTTAGCAGTTATAGCAACGACTGCTAAAAACCTACAACTAACTTTTGTTTTACTGCAGTGCGTAATCATTTATATTGCTCATTCATGTATTTTACTGTAGGTCATGTTACTGAATTTGTACTTGTAGATGTATAGTTAAAGCCGCTGTAACGGTACCTTCTCCTGAGCTTTAGCCCAGGCAGCCACTGGATCCGACTCGAAGCCTTTCTGGACGAGCATGCGGATCAGTTCACGCTTGGTTTTGTTCTCTGTTAGGATGAAAAATGTGGGTTAGTAACATATTCGACCTCTCACTGCTACATAAGATCTGATCTGACTTTCAGCATTCCTACCGATGGAAATTTTTCCTTCGATTTTCTCCAGTACAAAGCGAGCCTGGTTGGACAGTTTGGCGGCTTCAGCTCCCAGGCTGCCCAGTAACCAGTCCTTCCTCAGTTTGTAGTAATGCAGGCGGAGCTCAAAGAACTCCCTGAGGATGTCTTGGACTGAATCGTACCGCTTCAGACAGCCCATGTGGTCAAACAGCACCTGGGGATGAAGCGGTTTCAAAATCAGTTCATGACACAACATGGACGATACAGCAAATACACAAACCAGGGAGGCCAAGCCATCCGTATGGGTAAACACCTTCCATTATTTATATTTCATTTAAGGTCAAACTGAAATCACAGTTTACCATGGAGTTGCAGGTAAGGCTGGACTGCAGCTTGAAGACTTTGTGAAGGCCAACTGTTTCAGCTTGGGCAAGTTTCTCCTCAGACATGCGCACTACAAACTTGACTGTTGTATCTGTGTGGTATTCCTTATAGTCGCTAATGAGAGCTGGTGTTTTGTCAGTGCCCTGCAGCATGGGCTCCAGCACAGACTCCTTATACGCCTGCACAACACAGGAAATAAACAGTTAACATCTCACTGTTATCCTATTACTATCATGACATATTCAAGCTCTATATATGGAGGTCATTTAGCTTCCATCTTAAATGGAAAAAAATCCAGTATAACACATCCTTGAGAAAAGAAGCAGAGTTGTACCTGAGTCCATGTCCGAATAGGAAGCTCTGTGATCTCAATGGTGTTTCTGTCAATGACCAACACCTCTCCACTGACGAGGTACTGGTTCTGACCAAGCTCATGAATCACCCCTTTGAAGTTTTTGTAGCTGGGAAGCTGTTTGGGGACAGACATTACACAGGAAGATACTGAGAGAATGGTCTCATTTTCCATCTTTCTCCTGCCTGCGTCCAAACTACAAGCAACATGCTATGAAGATCCATGAGGAATATGGGAAGTAGAGCTGTGAAGTGCCAACATGCTTATCAGCCAAGAAAATTTGGTCAGGGCTACATTCACACGCCAAATTCTTTTTAACTTTTCTTTGAAGGAGCACAGAAGTGAAATATTCAGATTTACTGTAACAGTTTTACAGCCCAAATGATCTGAAATCTGACGTCACTCCATTACACTTCTGTGGCTGTAAACAACCTTCAGTGTTGGCTGCTTTATTGACTGACTGACTGATGGCTCTGTGAGCTTGTGGAAAAGGTTTCCTCGTCTTGTTATGTCACTTAAACTATCTAATCTAATTGGCTCTCAAGGTTTCTATCAATCCAGTAACACAACTAAAACATTCCTAACAAACATGCCATTACATTAACACACAGAAATCCTGTACACAACCAGAGAAATGATGATAAAAGCCACCTCAGTATGATGTGTAAGACTCAGACTGTTTACCATTGGCAGGGGGTCCTGGTGGTTGAGCATGCGGTTGATGTTGTTGACAATTTCTCGGGGGTCGTAGTTGGGGATCTTACACGCCCAGCCTGTTCCGATGCCCTCAGCGCCATTCACTAGCACCATTGGAATGATGGGGATGTACCACTCAGGCTCCACCTTCTGGTTGTCATCGTACAGGAACTTGAGCAGGTTGGAATCCCCCGCTGGGAACAACAGCTTCGCAAGCGGACTGTGGGAAGCGACACCACCGTTAAGAGTTTATATAAAGGTTCCAGACAAAAAAACATACAGTAAAAAAAGGCATCAAGAAGAAGTCAAATTTAAAGATTAATATTGGTATCATCAACTAGCATAAACAAATCCAACTGCTGCGTTCATTGTTGCTTTACCTGAGCATGGTGAAGATGTAACGAGGGCTGGCAGCATCTTTGCCTCCATTGATGCGAGTACCAAACTGACCCAGCGGCTGCAGGATGTTCACGTTGTTACTGCCCACAAAGTTCTGGGCCAAGTTCACGATGGTCATCATGAGAGCTTGCTAAAGGGACAAATGGGAAATTATAGTCAGTGATAGTAAATAGAAATGAGAATCTCTATATTTCTAGACATGAGCTCTACTCATCTACTCACTCACTACTCATCTTCCCCACTGTTATAATGACTCTCAATACACTGTGTCACATGTCTGGAAAACACTGACTGTACCTCTCCATGATGGTAGGCAGACATCTCTGCCACTGAGCCGGCCAGCTGTGCCACCTTCACTTCCCTCTTGTCGTTCCTCTTCAAGCAGGTGAACAGAACCTTCCTCTGGCCGGGCTTTAAACCTGGAAGCAACACACACATCCCATCATCAATGTATCACCATTCTTCCGAAGAAAGAACATATGGTAATGGTTTTAAATATAGGAATGACTTTTTATGTTAAGCAGTATAGCAAACACTTTACAGAAATAAGGGTGAATATACAAACCATCAACCAGGGATGGAATGGATCTCTCATTGTCAGAGTTGGAGAACAGAATCAGCTCTTTGTTGATGAAGTCGTTGTAGGAGAGGTGCCTGGCCTGAGTTCCATACAGGTATTGCTGAGAGAACAGGATTAAAATAACAGTTAATGCACAAACCTTAATCAGTGGTTTCATCGGAGTGGTTTGAGATTAGTTTGAGTAAAAAATAGGCCTGCTGAAAGTTTTACCATCAATTCAAACTGGCCCCGTTTACACATGGTATTAACATGCGTCTTGGGTGATCCAATCACAAGCGGATTCTGTCGTTTTGTCATAAAGGAGACATATTAAATTCTCCTGACAGTGATATCTTAAGCTGTAAAGACACAACCGCTATAGTGATTAGCAAGCAGCTAGCCAGGGTGGGTACAGGGCTCTTTGACATCATAGCTTAAGTGACGTAGGTAGTATAGAAAATCTGGGCACAAATGGTCAGCCAGAGGTGCATGACAGACACGGGTGTTAATGGACGTGTGAGTCCACTGTCCACTTGTGTTCGGATCACCAAAAGCATGCTATTACCAGGTGTTAACAGGTTTACAGATATCTGGGAAACAAAACATAAATGATCTGAATACAGCCAATCACAGAGTTGGTTAAGTTTGGTCCGTAGAACTCCCACAGTGGGAGCAACACACACACGCACGAATATTTTGACTTCTTTTCTCTCATCACTGCCTGACACGACTCTGACCAAAGCCACAAACCTCCGGCAGGCCGTGCATCCTCCTCTGGCGTCTGTCCTCCATGAAATTTGTCAGCCACTCCTTCCTGTCATCGGTCTTCTTCTTACTGAAGGCCTAGAATAAAAACAGCAGGTCAGCCTCCATTTACAACATGCTTAAGATTTTTTGGGTGTGGACCATGTTGTGTTTAAAGCACAGAGCACTTGCTGATATAAACAACAATATTTTTTCACACGTTTAGACTGTGTTTTATTAGAACATAGTTCCCGTGCTAACATGTTTTGAGAATATTTAGAATTTGAGAACATTTTCTGTTAAAACAAACGCGATCATTTTTGTTGAAAAGGTAAAGTATCGAGTGCCTAATCAAGACCTCTTAATTGCATCGAATCAAAATCATATCGTGGCAGACTTTGTAAAATCGGTATATATCAAATCACTGTCTAAATAATCCATATAATATTGTATCGTGACGAAACTAGCGATTTACAACTCCACTAATAATGTCAGAGAGGAGCTGATTCAGTTCTTCTCAATATTGGCTCTTACTCTACTTAATGGTGGGTGTTTGTGCATTACACTGGAAGTTATTTTTCACAATTCCACTCCCACAGAAAAGTATACAGTATTGAACTCACCAGAGTAATGGCAGCGTCATCCTCCGCACCGCTGTATCTGAATGTGATGCGATGCTTCTCCATGTCAGCAAAGTATTCCTTTGCCTCTTTGCTTGTACTTGTACCCAAACCTGGAACACAAATAAAACATTTTATTATCTTTTTAGAAATTTAGAATTTCTAAAAATGTTCACTTGCAAAATTGATACTGTTATATTCAAATACTCAAAAGTATCAAACCTTTGTAGTACTTTATATGCCAGGTTTTATAATTCTCCGTCTGCTTCTTCCACTCATCAAACTCGGGAATGCTGTAGAAGGCCACCTCCTGCTTGTTCTTGGTCGCCTGTGGACAACACGCATCTTAGTACTGCTTGTTATCAGGTGCACTGAGATGTTACTGTACAGTATGTTTGAGTTTGTGTCTCTCTTACTTTGACAATAGGTGTGATAAACTCCTCCAGGAATGTGTGTTTCAGTAGGGACGGCCAGTTGTGGTGGAAGAAGTTGATAAGCAGACCTTTGATGTGGGAGCCATCTTGATCCTGGGACAAGACAAGAAGTGTTACAACTACTAGTTCAGCGGCTATAAATTATACTAAAGCTGTGCGAGTCTCCGTGAGGCAGATCACCTGATCAGTCATGATCATGATCCGGCCGTAGCGCAGGCTCCGCAGTGACTCTGCGTCGTCGTAGCTCTTCTTGTACTGGAGGCCAACGATTTTGATGATGTTGTTAATCTCAGCATTTTCCATGATCTGTTGACAAACAGAAAAGGTTACGTCAAGATACTGATGGAGTTAAAATGAGCTATAATTTTATATCAGTTTTGATCAACTCATTGAAACTCCCACTTCTCACTGCTTTCAGATCACTGATTTGGCAACACCAGAACAATATTGACTCGCATCACATCAACTGTTGGCAGATGCCTCCAGCATAGGAACTGGCACAGACTAGGGGCTCTTCCCTTCCTACCTGGTCCAGACTTTTCAATTTGATCTGACCCCAACTTAAAGGTGTCTAATCTTCCTCTGAACACAGTCCAGAACAAACAGCTGAACCTTACTCCAAAATGAAGGGGGGGTCTTAGTTCAGATCAAACTAGCTGGATGGTTTTGGACATTCAAACTAATTACAGGAAGTTCTGGCAGGTCAGCGTCACACTATAAGAGGAGGGAAGCTCCTTTAAGGAGTAGCTCTGTGCTTGGTGTGCAGTATGTAGCAAGTGTCTGGTAGAGAGAGAGAATGATGGTGAATGTGCTCAGAGCAGATGGGTGTATGCGAAAGGAAGAAAACTGTCAAGTGACAGTAAATGTACAGTGAGTGTAGGTTTCAGTTTGTCTCAAAATCTGCAGCTATTCAGGACCCAAGTAAAGTTCCCGTGCCTTGTTTGTTAACTGAAGCAGGACTGGTTAACAGTCAGAGCCGACAAAAAGGAAAAACAATGCAACAAAACAAAATGAGCCGCAGCAGAATGGGAAGTTGGACTAAGCATCAGAAGACACAGCTCACATTAGTGATGTTTACAGGACGTATCCACGTCTGTGCACTTGCATAGCTGCAATGTGATGGTGCTTTCACACCTAGAGTTGTCTTGCTTTGGTCTGAATCAGGGACTCAACTTTTGATGAGTCAGAACACCAAACCTGTGCTCATAGGACAGTAAATATTTGGCAGGAGCCAGAGCAATAGGATGCCCATGTTGGCTTTGTGAGTGCCACTGGACGGTATCGAAAAGTATACTGATATTAAGGCTCTAATGAACAGCAGAGAAATGATTGCCCTTCACAACATCTTCAGCCCATCTTCAAAGACTTTCTATCTTCCTTGCTTTCCTTTCCTGCGCTGTGTTGTGTTGTGTTGTGTCAGGTCCTGTTCTTCAGCCATTCAGTTCTTATAGAAAGTCTCCAAGATGAAAATTCTGCTTTGTTCTCTGCACCCTCAAACTTCCAATAAATATTTAACTATGTTTTGGTCGACCTAGTCATGGAAGGTGTGCAAGTTCATCACAGCTTTCATGACACCATTTCTAAAGTTATTTATCAGTGCATGTTGGGGTGTTAGGGCCCTGAAAGATGGGAACATGAGGGATCTGTGTCAGTATTGTGATGTGGGCCTGGTATCACCCTTCCAACACACAATCACTGAGGCCTAAAGATCTGTAAATACCATTACAGATCCCTAATATGGTAAACAGTTTGGATGGACTGGTGAGCTTTACCTCGTAATTGCTCCTCTTCACTACTGCACTTTGTCAGTGTTTAACATGCTGTCATGGTGTTTGACACCATTTCTCTTACACAAAATGATTTGAGTGACGTTCTTGCAGTGTGAACACAAACTGTTTGCTTTGTGTGGAACTCTATAAGCTGCCTCTTGCCTCCATCAAAGCTGACATAATATTGTAGTCTCAACAGTCAGAATCAAAGCCCACTCACCCTGGCAGCTGTCTGTAAGCTAAATGTTACTACAAAGTCTTAAGACAGCGTTTCTTTTATTCATACATCCCCTACTTTCACAAATATCCAGTCTCATACCTGCTTGTGTGTTGCCTCTCGCACATTTAGGATCTTTCCTCTCAGGGGGAACACTCCATAGCGATCACGGCCGATGACTCCCAGTCCAGACACAGCCAGAGACTTGGCTGAGTCTCCCTCAGTGAGAATGAGTGTGCATTCAGAGGAGTGTTTGCCACCTGGGACATGGATGTGGAAAAGATTAATAATTACAATGTGTCACTGTATAGTGTTCTTGATGCTGTTCAAACAATGACAGTGTCACACAACAGGCCTTTTTTCACAGCAGACTTGTTGAATTATTATCGTGGGAAAGGCACAGGTGTCATAAATTTAATTAACAGGGATGTCCTGAGGCGATCCTAAGGATAGGTATTGAGGTCGACCTGGGTATATTTCAACGCAGATCAAAACCCAATCATTTCTTTTTGCTGTGCGGTGTTTTTTCCACCTCAGCCTGCTGGTGCTGAAAAGCTGCTCTCTTTTACAACAGCATTTCACGGCATGTGTGAGTAAAAAATTGAGTGTGTGAATGTGAAAAATTGCATGGGCTGTGACGATATGGGTTTTTTCTAAACACAGTAAAAAAAAAAGAAGCAAAAGGTCGCTTCGCTTATATTTGCTGCTTTAAGTCCAACACACAGTTGAGAGTTTGTTCGCTCATGGAGCTCCAGTCTCTGTCTTTGCATTCTGTGGCACGGCAGCCTTCAGTGTTGACAGGCTATTACGCATGGCATGTAACCAGTGAGATAGTGTTGTGGGTGGGACACTTAGCGAGGCTACAGAGTGATGACAACACACTGCTGAGATGCAGTTATCATCACAGCCGTAATAACAATAATGTGCAAATAATGCACTCCTAAAGTGAAATGTCTTTAGAGCAACACCAGTTTAATGCTCTGTAAACGTCTCTCTCTGCTCCTCATCAACATTTACGATTCTGTTAAAACGACCACAGCTCTGCCATCAGTGGTGGACATTCAAGGTATTCGTCTCCACATAATAATAAATAATCACACTGTTAACACACCAGCATCATTGGCGTCGTCTAGCTTGGGGATGCCTTTGATCTTGCTGTGCTTCACAGATGAGCACTTCTTATTCAGCTGCGTCTGAGCTTTGAACTTCACCCAGTTGAGAATACTCTCAACGATCCCACAGTTGGTTGCCTGCGGGGGACAAGGAGACAAAATCCTTTCATGACTGGTGTCCAATTATTTACTATGAAGAATCGAAAACAGAGTGAAACAGAGATGAAAGCAAAAGAGAATTGTCCTTACAGCCCTGATAAACTTCTCTGACAGAAGGCACTTGGACCCAAAGCTCTTCGTCTGGAGTGTCATATTCTCCTTGGTCTGGGAGTCAAAGGTGGGGTTCTCGATCAGCGCGTTCACAAAGACCCAGATGTGGTTTTTCACCTGAAGCACAAATAAGAGCACGGTCAATCAGTTTTCAAAACATGTCTGCAGTGAAACCACTACAGGTAGACATGCTGCATAAAGTCATTCATAACCTTACCTGGAAGGGTTTGACTGACACTCCTGCCTTGTTCTTCTTCTTCACCACTTCAATAAGTTTGCTCACTATCTGGTCCACCACATAGTCAATGTGTCTGCCACCCTGAAAAATACGAACCCTCAGTGTTAGAAACGCATTTTTCCTCTTTGCCTCCATGTTTAGCTCTACCACTTCTACCAGTTCCTCCCTGTTGATATTCAGATACCTTGGTTGTGGCGATGCTGTTGACGAAGCCGATTTGTTGGAACCCCTTCTCACTCAGGGTGAGGCAAACCTCCCAACGATCATTCACAGTCTCATTCACCACTTTTAGAGCCACGCCCGTCTCGTCCAGTTTGTCCTTCACATACAGATCCACATAGCTACGGAACCCAGTAACCTTTGATGACAGAAAAGACGGATACAAGTTAGGTTCAGCAGGTAATATTCAAGTGTAAAACACCATTTAAAAAGATCACAACTGCTGTCATGTCCTCTCTTTCCTATCCAGCCACCTCTAGGTTTGTTTGTGACGTCTGAGGTGAGAGCTGTGTGCAGGCAATCCCGGCCCAGACCACGTATGTTGTATATAGCACCTTTAACCCCACATTAGCTAACCCACAACACAAATCTTATCGGGTTGTACAGTGCAACAAAGAAAAAAGTGGAGACTTACAGGCAGTTTTTTCCCGTTCAGCATGACTTTAACGCCCCTGCAGGAGCCGGCTACATCGTATGCTCTGCGGGTAAGGAGTGCTACAATATCCTTGTCCAGTTTCTCCATCTTGAACTTGGACAAGTCTGGCTGGAACGTCACGCAGGTGAAATCGTCACCGTCAAAGAACTTGATCTTGGGATCTGAAGTCTTGCCCATGTTGTTCTGCCACGTCTGCGGACAGTAAAAAACATGGTAACATACACACACCTGCTATTGCCTAAAACATCGTCATATCCACCTCTAGATTATTTCATTGCTCAAAATGCAATAAAGCATTAGACCATCAAAACCATCCTTAGTGTATCAAGTGCATTTAGTGCATCTCCCCGACAACCATGATATGAAACACCCGGTGATTTTACAATAGTGCCCTCACATCATAAAGTAATAATATTCACAACCTTACCTCAGATATGACCACATGACCACAAACCCTATAAAACAGTAATTGCTTAATTCAAAGATCATGTGACACTGGGGAAGATAAGATTTTAAAATTTCCTACTATCATATACAGTCATTACCATCTGTTAACAAACAAGACCGTCACCTTGTGGTGACTATAATTAAAGTGTCAGGAGCACATAAGCAGCTTCGACAGCCTGTAAACACAACAATGTGCTACTCACAGGAAATCTGCTTTATTTACAGTATAACAGTACAAAGAGGGAAATATGCATTGTTCTTATTGCAAAAATAAGGCTAACATTTTGTAGAGGGAAATAATAAAAACAAAAACACATTGACCACAGCCAAGGTTTATCTTTTAGTAGAGTGAAAAACATAACCTTTGACCAAAGACTGGATTTGTAGTTTTAATTTAAATCAATGTTGCCCATGACCGTTTCATTATTTGTTAAACCGTGTCGTATTTAACATAAGAGACATCCTAACCTGTTTGAAACTGTGTCTGTATTCCTTGCAGGCAGTTTCCACTGTGAACTTGGTACTGAAGATGTTGCAGAGTTTAGCACCGTACCCGTTCCTCCCACCTGGAGCCAAACAAACAGTTAGCATTACATACAGTGTTAGCAATATCCAGCTTCCTGAACCAACTTCAATAACCACTGATAAAGATGTGAAGTTGTCTCCTCTCACCTGTGACCTTTTTCTCGTCATCATCATAGTTGCTGGAGGTGAGCAGGTGGCCGAAAATGAGAGCTGGGACGTACATTTTCTCATCCTTGTGCTCCACCACAGGTATTCCTTTACCATTGTTCCAGATAGTAATGGTGTTGGACTCACTGGTGGAGGCAGAATAAAGGACGGGGATGAGTAACGGAGGCATGTGAACAAAACCAGGCACAGGCAATCTGCAATGTATTCATTTGTAAGGCCAGGTATTGAACCTCAAAACGTTTTATGTACGGACCAAAGTGTGTCTTGCTCACCACTGAGATCTGAGGGTTTTTTTTATCTTTGCGTTGTCTCTGCTGCATCTGCTGAGGTTACACTAAGTCCAGCTCTAAACTGCTGTCAAAACTACTGCTTTCAATGTCTGCTGGTGAAACACACACTTCAGGTCACACTAATGAAACAGAAGCCATTTTGCTCCATGCATAAAGTTTCTCCCTTTAACTTATCATTACGAAATAAATGCTGATTGCACGATGTAATGGCTATAAAAAGAGGACACCATCTACATTTAGATTGGTCCCCTGTGATCTTTGTTTTCACTATGCAATACTGTCTCACACTAGGTACGATCTCCTGGGAAATTGTGGGCTTCAGTAACGGCACAAAGGAAGTGCGTTCATTTGTGCACAACCAAAACAAGAACAGGAAAACACTTTTGTTTATTTCCAGTGGCAAATGGCAGCTATCCCCAGTTTCCAAAGAGTATCTGTAGACCCTTTTACAGTGCCTGTTCAAGGAGGGAATGTTGAGCTGTTGTATTGCCTCACGGGTACGTTCAGGAATCGGGGGACCGACCTGTTGCGCCTTCAAGCCGGCAGCGGAGGTAGCAACAACTGTAAACTGAAGTCTGTGCAAAAGGTGTGAGGCGACAAGACGGGACAAGTACGATGTTTTGACAACATGTTCTGTGTTGAACCACCACTGGAAGATTTAACATGCGGCTGGAAGCAGTTAGCAGCTAACTGAAAAGAGGAACAGCAACTGAAAATGTCCACAAATTGGGAAGACACTGAGGTCTACGAACACCTTACCCTCTACGCAGAGGACCAGATCAACTGCTATAAAACGGGACCGTGAATAATTGTTATCGCCATGTTATTATTCAGAAAGCACTGCCAACACAGACGTTATACATCACACTGAGTTATTATGTAAAAAGGGTGTGGGAATTCAAGATGACACATGATCACAGTTAAAGCATATGTCCAGTTTAGACAGGGGGAAGACAGATAGAGAGAAACTGGAGCAACGTTCTGTCAGAGCTATGGGGTGGGGGGTGGGTGGATGTCAATGGTCATGAGATAATAGCGGGTGTGGTCTGTGTCTGGGTGTAAATGCACTTTTGAATAGGTGAGGAGGTTGTATTTAATCAAAAACGGGGTGCAAAGTTGTTTGTTAAAATCTCTGTATCATATCCATCCATCCTTTCTCCGATATGTTATGATGTAGTCAGGTTTGCAGTGACTCAGTAAGACACCAGTGTTTAATAAGCTCAGTCACAAACAGGCTGAGTGAGCTGTGGACAGGAGCATTAACATCTCTATAAAACCACATTAGCAGCAGAGACCTGAGTGCGGCAGGGCTAATTGTATCATTTATACGGCAGGGGACATTAGACAGAGCAGCAGCTCGGCTGAAGGACACGCTGCTGTTTAAGCAGTCGGATGTTAATGCAGTTGGCAGGCTGGAGGTGAACCGCATATAAAACAAGAGCTCGGTGCATTTCAGCACAGGCTCATTATACTGGAGATCTGCCTGGATCCATGTCTCAAACCTCCTCTGTCTACTGCGTGTTTTCACTGAGCCCTGATTACAGCCACAGCACGAAGAAAACAGCCACCTGGATACAGGCAGGGACTGTCACCAGTACGACTCACTGATAAACAGAGCACCTTCCCTCCAAAATGAGCTGTTTATCTGTTTTTAAGGATGTAACGGGCTCGTAATAGTTATGTTTACATTGACAGGGGCAATTCCATGTCAAATCCAACATGTTGAGGTGATTTACAGTACTTTGTCAAAGGTACACACTCTATTTGTAATTATATCATAGAACAATGTACTCACGGATCGATGGTGATCTTAATGGCATTCATGTTCTTGTCCCTTTGTTTGTTGTCTGCTGCATTGACTGTCAAGGAAAAAGCATACAAATAAAACATACATACAAAAGTATCCAACATAAGGCTTTCATATAAAAATATATTGGATTGCAACAAATGATTTTTTTAATCTTCAGTTAATGGGTCAATCGTTTCAGTCAATCGCTTACTCTGTAATATACATTAATTAAATTATTGGCTAAGTCCGAGTAAAAGTCTAAGTCCGGTTTTACTCGGACTTAGACTTTTAAATGCATGTTAACAGCTTAGTCCGACTGAAATTGGACCTTCAAATGCACGTTAACAGCTTAGTCTGACTGAAATTGGACCTTCAAATGCACATTAACAGCTTAGTCTGACTGAAATTGGACCTTCAAATGCACATTAACAGCTTAGTCTGACTGAAATTGGACCTTCAAATGCACATTAACAGCTTAGTCTGACTGAAATTGTACTTTCAAATGCATGTTAACAGCTTAGTCCGACTGAAATTGTACTTTTAAATGCACGTAAACAGCTTAGTCCGACTGAAATTGGACTTTCAAATGCATATACAGCTTAGTCCGACTGAAATTGTACATTTAAATGCACGTTAACAGCTTAGTCCAACTGAAATTGGACTTTCAAATGCACGTTAACAGTTTACAAGACAATTCAGTTTTTGGAAATATAAATCTGAAATAGAAACTTTCCTTCACTGTATATGGGAATGTGGTTTGTTCAAACCACTCAAGGTATAGAAATTTTAAATACCTATAAGTCCAAAGGTATATTAACTAGGGGACTGGTCCCAATACTAAACATATCCAAGTGTGCATTTCCTGTTATTGATGTGAGGATAGTAACAGTCTGTTGAGTTATTTTAAGACACTGGTAAGAAACAAAGGCCCAGAGCTGAAATACTGGATTAGTGCATTGGTGGAAACAGCATCTTATGAATTAATGCTTAGTAGAACATTAAAATGGAAGACAGTTTAAAATAGATATCAGTCTATTCCGTGACCATGTGATCCTGTAGTAGGACTCCAAGTATATGAATGACATGTTTTCCTTGTTTTTTTTAAAATTTTCGTTCTGGATTTATTCTTTTTTTTAAATGAATGAATGAATGAATTAATTTATTTACTTGTATTTTTTTACTGTCTATATGTGTTTTCCCTATTATTATTACTTATTAATAAAGAATCAATTTAATTAAATTAGAAATAAGAATAATAAATAAGAGATATTTAAGCAATTGAAGGGCTGTGTGGGCAGTTCAGTGGCCAAAAGCATGAAACAAATTATAATTTTACATACACAAACTGTGTAACTTGCATTTTTTCCCTGGATTTCTGCTTTAAATATCTACCACCTGCCTGAGCCTCTTGTACAATTATTTGGGACACAGCAGTAACATCCAAACAACGATACCGTCATTAATCAAACACCTTTTTAAAAAAAAAAAAAAAAAAAAAAAAAAAAAAACACAGGCTAAGAGGGCCAAGTGTGCAGAGATGAAGCAATCATCAACAACACTCCCATGTTGTGAGCACACTGTTGAGCAGCATCATTTAAAATCTGATTACACTGGTGCACTTTATCAAAAGAGGCACTGAGCAAAGCATTACTCCCACACTGTCCTGTGTCATTTTAACTAACATGTAATAGATATACAGACCTGCTTTTTCAACCTTTATTCAGCAGAGGAAAGCTGACTGAGCACACTTTGCACTTTACCAGGGAAAATAAATAAGGCTGGAGCTTTGGCCGTGAGCTGCCACTAACACTGAGATGATTTCTCAGTCACCTTTTCATTTTTCACAAATGTCTCCTTTCAGGCTGCAAACGGGGCGCACAAAGACACGCTCACAGAGGGAAACTAATCTCCACACACAGCCCTCGATCAATGCTGCTGCTGAGCAGTGCCAGCAGCAGACTGTGAGTCAGTGAATGACGCTGACATTTTTATAGAGATAATAAGCCTTCAATATCCCAGTTATGGAGGGACAATCGCAAATGACAAATAAACCTTTATATTAACTGTGCAGATTAGAGTGCCAAAGGATGATGAACAGTGTGGATTCACTTACCGAGAATTTCATCAAAGATTTTGTACAGTCCAGGAACGTAGGTGATTTCTCTCTGGTTCATTCCGATCTCTTCATCAAAAACCCACATTAACTGGAAAAAAAGAAATCAACTTTCAGGGTGGACGACCTCACTCAAAAAATAAGTATGCAAATGAGCAGATTGGTTAACATAGTCGAGAGTAAGCTTATAAGCAGTAATACACAGACAAGTTTTAAGGCTGATATGAACTTTTGATTGCTGATATTAATACAAATATATGTTTAAACTGGGAATACAAAAGACATTTTTTTATAAGTCATTATCTCCAGATCTCCATTTTCATCATCAGACCAAAATCTGTCACTCTGATCAAATCTTTTTACTGCGATCTCAGAATTGGTTACATGCAAAAACTTGTCAAAAACTTTTTTGCCAGTGTTGCGTCATGTCATAGCCAAAGCTGTGTCACATGTTTGAGAGACAGGTATCAGCTAATGATAGAGATGATCACACAAAATTCCTTCCTTTCATTAATTGTTTGTAATTTGCAAAATGAACAAAATGTCAAACGCAGCAGTGAAGTGCCATGCAATGTCATCCAAGCTGCGGCAGTGTGATTCTATGGCGAAGTGCAGCCAAAGAAACAGTTGAGGATAGTTTTACTTTTAGCTGCAAAGTGCTGTGAGTCCTGTGACATGTTGACCTACGTTAAGAATTTCCTTCCCCGAAACACAACAAAAAAAGTAATTATTGCCCTTTGCTGCTCAGGATAAAAAGTTGTTATGATCTGAGATGTGCCAAATACATGATTAAAAATTTAACTGAGTGATACATGTTTGATTGAAGGTTGTGTTTTATTTGTGTAAAAAAAGGAGAACATGTCCGCTTTTCCTGCTTTCCAGACACATTTTTAAATACGCTGCTATGATTAGGATTTTGTTTAACATGGTTTACCCATGGTTTAAAAGTGACAAAAAAAAACAACTCTGACAACGGGCTGGAAGCACTCTCTCCCTCATTGAGAGATTCTGGATGTGGCCTCAGCCCAGCTCACCACCTGAGCTCACATTAGCTTGACCGGTAAAGAGCAGTGCGCGTCAAGATGGCTAGCATTAGCGTTAGAAGAAACATCAGAGATTTAGCCAGTGTTTAAGCATTTGTCAGACCCAGACTCAGATGAGGAGTCTATTGTGCACCAAAACTAGCAGACATATAAAAATGGTAAGTTGTAGTTAGCATCTTTTTTTGTGACGTGTTGTTTGTTAGCTTATACGTGACAGTAGCTAACACAGCGTTAGTGGTAGTGAAACATACAATATCTGCGATGATGTTACAGCATGTTCACATCATCACTGTGTATTTTAAAACTAGAGGTGAAGTCAAAGTTTGCACAAAGATACATATACTCCGTCTGCCTGAGACTGCCTAAGTCCAATGTTGAATCTCAGATTCTAGGAAAGTGCACAGACATCGGCCGCTTCAGTGGAGGAATTTGAAAACACCTCTCTAACACAAACTCTGCACAGATACGACTCAGTATAGTCAAGGTCAGACGTTGTAGGGAAAATGAACATTAAAAAAAACACATTTTTGAGTGGAGGGGATCTTTAACTAGTACAGCGCTACTCCTGGTCTTGTAAAACACATGTTCTTTCCTCCTTGTGAGTTCAATTGGCAAGTCTGTAATTTAGCCTGTACATATTTTATGTAAATGCAATGGGTTAAAATGGGGTTTTAATGCATTAAGACTATGTTATCTGTCTGTCTGTGTCCAATGACACTCTCTTAGTGGAAACAGGGAGTCTCCCAAAGGCTAGAGTATCAAACCTTACATGACTTGGCTGAAAGGGGATCATCAGTCTATCCTGGAGGTTAACAATGACAGGAAGTGTGCTCTGGACTCACCTGGGTGACGGGCTCCACAGAGCCGATGTATGTGTCTGGACGGAGGAGAATGTGCTCTAGTTGGGTCTTCTTCTGGTACACTCTCTCCACGGACAACTTGGAGCCTGCCTTGTCCTTCTTGGCCCCTTCCATCTTGCCAGTTTCACTTCTGCCATTCGCAGCCTCCTGTTTGGCAGAATTGTTTTTGTTATTAATAAAGACAAGAAAATTACTTTGTTGTGCTGTGGTAAGGACATCAGACTATCAGTGCCCACCAGCATAGGAACAACATAATAGACTTCTCTGTGGCTTTGTGATTTTGGTGAGACAAAACCAACAGAAGCAAAGTAGAGGCCATTATAGGCTCATGTTGTGTCTCTACTGATGTTAGCTTTAAGACTTCTATCTCTCTGTTCCAAACTGGGTTAAAAATCAAGTTCTAAGTGTTAGTGAGCACAGGATGTGAGACTTTGATAATATTCAAAGGCAAATAAGTTGAGTATTACATAAGAAATAGATATACTTACATTAAACATTTAACATGCAAGACAAAAAAAAAGAAACCTTTGCCTTGTATGTGAAATCAAAATATGGAACAATGCCATCAGTGCAGTCTGTTTCTCCTGGTTAGAATTCCTTCAGTAGTCATTGTTCAGGAGATTTTTACCAAGAGCTGCATTATCCACAGAGGTCTCTGCCTCTCCAAAACAAACGCACCAGCTGATTAAATTCGATAAAACACTGAATAAAGCTGTTTCCCATCGTTTCTCCAACACTGTTTGGCTCATTGCAGAGGGGCTGCTGGCCCAGCTCCTGCTTATATGTACACACCTTTTCTCTCTGATAACTTAAAATCTGGATGTTTAGGAGGTTTGTATCAGAAGCCAAATTATACACAGAGGTCTGTTCCTCTCCCAAACAAACAAAGCAGGTGATTTAAACTGGTAAAAACACTGAGTAAAGCAGTGTCACATTACAGATCAGTGTTTCTGAGATGGTGTTCAGCACAGCAGGGGCTGAAGCTGAGCTGCCGCAAACATTTGCTCAGCTTGTTTCTCTGATAACTTAAGATCCAGACGTCCCACAGAGAAAATCCCTCATCTGGTAAAAACATATACTTCAGAAGAGCAAGATCTAAAGAGTGTATCGTAGGAGTGTGGCTTAAAACTGGATAAACAATCAATTTACAACCACTTCTAGCAGACAACCACAAACCTGACACATGCACAAAGGTGATATGACACCACTTTTTTTTTTACATTTTAATGTTGAAAAAATTCATATTAGATCTTGCTGGAATTCAGACAAAAATGTAAACACCTCTAAAAATCAACCAAATTACCGGTTAAGTCATGACTTGAACACACGTCACAATTTGCACCACTAATCTTTAACTCAATCAGATAAAATTTTCTAGATTCCTGCATGAAAATCCAACATGTTTCCTCAAAGTTTGCATCCCTTTACTGCCCCATTACACCACATATAGGAGTAGTTTCAGAGCACTGTACTGAGGTATACAAAATACAACCTGTAACAACACAGTAATGGATGTAATGCAGGTTTAACACATTTTCAGAAGATGCACATCACACACAGGTCTGCTGTATTAAAAGGTGTATGACTGCCACCTTGCATTACTGTTTTTGAGAAGCTAAATACTTGTAGTATAGACATGTTATGGTCACCTTGTTTAAAGGCAGATGAATAACAGCTTGTCCAACTACACTTCTGTCTCTGTTTATAGTGTTAATGTTACAACATGGTGAAGCAGTGTTTTGTTATCATGCAGCACAAACCTGGAATAACCTCCCAGATGAGAAGCCCTGACTCTGACCATTTTTTTTGACTGCAACTTTATGTCAAAACTCAATTTTAAATCGTTTTAAATAATAATTTAGTAATTAATTTGACCTTTTATATCTTTTTCTCTTCACTCTTTTCTGTATCCTTTATTATGATTTATTTTATTGCTCTGTAAAGCACTTTGGATTGCTATTGTGTATGACATGTGCTACATTCTGTTTATTCTGTTTTATATTTGTGTACATTTTATATTGCTATATATTTGTGTGTCATTCTTTTATTTCGTACAGCACTTTGGTCAGCTGCGGTTGTTTTTAAATGTATATAAATAAACTTGATTTGATACACAACTAAAGCTGCCTTGCTTTGCTTGGCTTAATGAAGGTGCTCATACTAAGACTGTGGTGACTAAATACTAAGTGATCAAAAACTAACACACACAAGGCACAAAATCTGTCAGCCAAAGCCATGCTGACACTGTAATGAACTGTAAATGCACCCCCCGACCTGAGAGACTGTCTCTGACAATGCCTTTGGGTGAATGTGTGTGTGTGGTGTGTGAGAGAGTGGGGGTCGGTGGCATATGGGTCACCATACTGGTCTTGTTTGAAACTACGCCATTGAAAATGCATGCCCACCGAAACACAAGTCAGCATAGTGAATTGATTTAAAAGTTGATTTACTAACTTTTGGTTTGGGCTCAGTGAGTTCAACACTGGCAACTTTACAAACCAGTCATTAATATTAAATGAGACAGACTTAATTTTGTTTACAGCATCACTGTAATAAACAATGCACCTATAGAGCATGTTGTAAATTAATGCACTGCAACTCTATTGCGTAGCATATATTTAACATTACCAATGAGCAAGGCACATCCCGTTCCTTTAGTCTGATAGTGTTTACTATGGGCTCTTTGGTCCGTCCGCATCCTGAAACAAAATGCTACGGTTGTGTCTGCCACTGTAAGTTGTTGTTATCTTTGTAAAACCCGGTGCAGCATCAGGGTTAAGGCCTGTGTAACCCGGTCACATTTAAATCCACATCATTAAAGCTGGCTGGTCTTTAACAAGCGTGCTCAGGACCGGGGAGGCTGTGGGCTTGCTGGGAGATTTAAACGCGAGATAACGCGTTTAACGCCCCGCTGCACCGTGCTAACGTGAACACAACACTTACACGTGAGACAAAACAAAATATACTCATAAAACTGAGTTATTGACGTTATCTGTGTGATAAACTAACTTACCATCCACGCCAGACCCCCGCTTCCTGCTGCGCCGTTGGACATCTTCCTTTGTGATGCTTATATTTTCTGATGCACCTCTCAAAATGTCTTCAGTTCCAGTTGAATTAAATGTCCGCCAGCATAACAAAGGTCTCACTTGCTGAAATGTACCCGGACCCGTTTATCTTCCATGTTCTTTCTCCGTTGGCGTTAGCGGATAATCCTTTGAGTGTACCAAAACAAGCGGAGGGGAGTGTATCGCGGCTATTGTTAAAATCGACAAGCGGTGGCACAGTAGGCCTAAACTTCCAACAAAGATGCTAACCGGCTGCTAGCTGCGAAATAAATACTGTACAAAACGCGCGTATTAAATAGCTTTACAATTTCATGTGAAAACTCGACAGAATAAAATAGCAGTTTAACTGAAATGCTCTCAAAACGATACACTTAAATACATTTCCTTCAGAAATCAAACGAATATGAGCTAGCAGCAGCAGCACCAGCTGTCCGGCTCCGCCATCTGCAAGATAGACGGCGAATCGTCTCCGAGATAAACCGACCAATCAGGTGGCTGCTTTTCAAAGGCACCGGTACTTCGACCAATCAGAGAAGACAACACTTAAAGGCCATGGTGTTCTTTCAACACAAGATGGCGGCAGAGCTCCAGCTTCACCACTGGAGACCAGACATGTTCAATGTAATGCACACACTCTCATAGCGAATACTAGACTGCAAAAATATCTTTTATTATATTACCACGTTTCCTCACATCCAGCCCTTCCCACCACATCAACACTTCATGTATTATGATAAAAATAAATGTACAGGGTGGAAGAACACCATAGCTTAACATTAACACACACCAATAATCACAGTTTATTACTAGCAGGAGAACTGGAGCAACCTGAACTGACAAGGTGATCACCCCTGGTTCACATGTGCAATGTTTCCATGCACCACAAATTACAGGCACACCGACAGTGGAAGCAAATATTACCAAAAAAAAACAACTATGGCTTTATGTTTAAAACTCTTTACATGTTTATTGTAGACTGCATGTCTCATAAGTCATGTGGCCCTTTGTCACATCATCTGTACTCTGTGATAGGTACAAAATGCATGTCTTCACTCATCTATCAGTAGGCCATGCATATTTAAAAGGAGCAGTGTGTAAGATTTAGGGTGATTTAGTGCAGATAGCAACCAGCTTAAACTTCTCCCAGTTACAATAATTCCAGTGTTTATTGTTCAGGAAGTTTGTACCAGGGGTTGAATTATCTGCAGAGGTCTCTTCCTCTCCAAAACAAACAAATTAAAACCAGTAGAAACACTGAACAAATCAGTGTTTCCGCGACACTGTTTGACATGTCAAAAAAGGGCGGCTAGCCTAGCACGTGCTATTGTGTGCTCACTTTTTGTTTCTGATAACTTTCACTGGGAGCAGAATTATTCGCAGAGGTCTCTTCCTCTCCAAAACAAACAGATTCAGTGATTTAAACCAGTAAAACCACTGAATTAGGCAGTTTCACGTTAAAAAAAAAGTTTTTTCTATGCTGCTCTGCACAGATGGGCCACAGGGACACACGAATGGCCGTATCTGGAGTCAGTGTTTGGTTTGTCCATTCTCAGCTACCGTACAAACATGCTGGGATAACATTGCAATCTCCACAAACGAGGTCCTGCTCCTCGTGTAGATACACACAACTCAATCTAAGGTAAAAGAGAAACGATTCTTATTATTTTCAGGTAATTATACACTTAAAGAAACTTTTTTTTTTTTTTTTTTTTTAAATTTCTGCCAATATGTTCCACTGAATCCCACACACTGGACCTTTAATCATCCTGAAGGACAGACACAAATTCAAATATTGCACTGATTTCTTTTCATACAAAACTATCATCCAAACAGTTAACTCTGAACTTGTCCCAGAAGTCAACACTGAGAAAAATTACAGATCCCATTTAGTTGAGTAGAAAAAGTGTTAAGCATCCTCTAAATGGATGAGGATTTCTAGTGAAGACTGCTCCGGCTCCTTTAAGCTTTGTCTGAAGAGCTGAGAGTGCTGCCATGATTCTCCACCACTGAGTTCTGCTACAACAACCAGCTCTGAGGAGCCGGATAGACTCTGGAACGACTGCATCTTCCCATCTGAAGGTTCAAACACAGGAGAGGAGAGGAGAGGAGAGGAGAGGAGAGGAGGGATCATGTCACACAATTATATTTAGAGTCATTGTATCAGACTATCTATCAAGTAACCATACCTCCAGTGAACTCTGTAGTGATCTGGCCTGCCTGCAGGTGCCAGCAGACTTTCCCAGAGTGGAAGGTCTGGCTACCAGCCATGATGGAGACAGACTTTATCTTCATTGCCGCCGGACTGAAGTCAAACTTCCAGCTGATTCTTCCCGTAGAGGAGCCTTCTGTTCGAGCTATGTAAACCTGAAGATAGAAATCTGGTCATCACACCTACTGCTGCATGTGAAGCTAGTATGAAGAGTTTATTCTCAATTCATACACTCCCTTAATATATATATGTATCCAATCCGTTCCTAATCTTAGTCATGTACAAAATCAAGTTTTCAAACTGCAACATCTTGCAGTGCTTGTTTTGGAGCTGGTGGGTTTTCTGCTCTGTGAAAAACAGAAGGCGCTTTCTCTAAACACAGACACCCACTCTTGTCTTGGCATGGTTCTCACACAGTCTGATTAAATTACACAATGACTACAACTTCTTTGAAAATGTAAATGCGGCTGATTAGCATTCAAACAAGGCACAAAGTGTGAACTTTTTCTTTTTAAAAATCAAAAACAGGCACTCCACCAGTTTCATACCACCAGTATCCCGATTGAAGACACTGCCTAAGACTGCCCAATCATACACTTACATTCATTACTAGTCTTTTTCATGTACAACTGACAGCAGACAGGATTATATTTCACTGAAATTGTATTTTATGATTTCATGTGACAAATAAACTGACTGGCTGAGGCACACACAACTTTGATTTTTGACAATTCTCTTTAGCAATGGCTCTAAGGATTGAAACGTCCGATTGGTCCAAAGTGAAATATCTTAACAACCATGAACTTAGATTCAGATGTTCATGGTCCCTAAAGGATGAATCCTGCTGAGTGTGGAGACCTTTGCTGCCATCTTCTGGTTAACATTTGAACTTGTCCAATACTTTGGTTCATGACTAAATACCTGCAATACAAGTGACAATCCTCTCGGCTTTAGCTATTGCTGCTTTGTGTCAAGTGCTAATAGGCATACACTCGCATGTTAACACACTAAATTCAGATGTGATCATGGTTAACATCACACAGTCAAGGGTGCAGGTCCTGCCAAACTTGGTCAAAAAGACTCAGAGTACTCACGGTGCAGCTAGTGTGGCTGCAGACTCCGTCTTATTATAGTCTCTCTATTACAAGTACTCTAGTCTGGCTCACAGGATGTAGAGTATATTACAGTTTTCAAAATCCCTGTCACCATGTGAAACTAGTCTTGCACAGCCAGATCTATTTCCACACTTCCTTTTAACACAGTGTGTGAAACAACAACAATAATCTCAGAGCTAGCAACCTACACACTTAAAAGTCTTTTAATGTTTTATGTAGCGTTTTCTCTCACAGGGATTTAGCCATTTTAATGCCAGCGCTCACCCATACACCCAACAAGTTCCCTACCGACACTATTTTGCAAGTGCGTGGTATCCTGGGCTTTGGACCTCCCATGATGATTGTGATTGGTTTAAAGGGTTTCAATGTTTCCTGTCCTTTGCCATTGAATACTGAAAAAATAATGTTCAAACTGAAAAATATGTTGTTGTTTTTTATCCAAACAATAATGAAACATACCATCTGCCAGTCCTCCTCCACCTTTCTGAAGACTGAGTCCTTCCTCCACACACACTGATCCCAGCTCTGGATGACCTCAGAGTTGTTGGACACTCGACAGTACTGGTCTTTAGCGGCATTGTAGCGCACGTGCAGTAAACAGTCCCTCTTCTCTTTCTCAGTGGGAGTAAACACATATTCTGCAGCCTGAGAAAAAAACACACAGAGACACACACTTTTTTCATTAGTCAAATACTGATTTATATCAGACATCCAGCTACTAGCTTTTACACTATGATACATCAAGCTGTTATTATGCAGCACTGCCTCTGAGGTGTTTAATGCAACTGTGACATCATCTATTGTTCTCATACTGTAAATATGAAACACGACTGATCATAAGCTTCGTAAAAGTAGGATGCATTGCAGAACAGGTGTATTTATAAAGGAGGACCCAACAAACATCAGAGTATATATTATTATCATCATTCTGGGTTGTTATTAAAGATTTAAATGTCCCACAACATCCTAAATCAAGTGAAGAGAACAAAAAGATCCAACATATGTCTGCATTTTAATGACAATCACGTTGCTGTTGGGAAGAGCTTAGTCGAAATGTCTCTTAAATTAAATATAATTAAATGTATCAGTAGATACATAATGCTGAGAGGAGTAAGCTCAATTATAAAACCATATAATGAACAGTACCTGTGTGGAGGTCCCTGTATCCTTCCTGGTCTCCCCCCGGGCTATCCTCCAGGCCAGAGAGCCAGAGTTGCGTCCGCCCAGCTCTCCTGGTTTTGGTTTCTTGGGGGAAATGAACTCCACCAGCTCGACAAGCAGCCTCTCTGTCAGCTCCTTCTTCCTCTCTGGACTCAGGGACTGCTGCCTCTTCAGTTTTAGAGCAGATGGAAAGTGCTTTACGTTACACTCACCACAGCAATTAGTCTTATATTCAGGGTGTAAAGGGTTCTGACTTACCGTGGTATTAAGCCCATTGATGGTGTGCAGCAGCCAGGCCTCCTGAACCTTGGTCCTTCTTGACAATACCTCTGGATGTTTGCAGGAATATCTCCACGTCACATCAACCACCTGCATCACAAACACATGCCAGAGGATGAACTGTCGGTGAACCCTGGAAGAGAATTAATGTCTTAACAACAGTCAACAGTGCACAGCTCTTTACCGATTGGCCTAAAGAGGGTGCTAGGCATTACAGGTGAAAATATATTGCTTAGCCAACATGGTGATACTCCTGCCTGCTTCTCCAAACTGGAGACATACCAACTGGCATCTAATGCATGTAATAGTAAAAAATCTGAATTATTAAGTATTGAACTGACAAGTTTTTAACTGACCCACAGAAATAAGATTACAAAAAGGCAAACGTTTAAAGTAAAATAAAAAGAATTGTAGTGGCGATATGTAGTGTCCATTTGTCTGACCTGATCCTTAGAGAAAGCCAGAACGTAGGCCAGTTTCTTCCCCCAGCCAACCTCGTACAGTAAAGGCTTATCACAGCTTTTCTCACACGAGTCACAGTGCAGCCAGCGGCGCTGAGACACCGAGTAAATCTCCGTCCACACGTGGTCTGAAACATCACAGAGACCAGACCTGATTTACATTGAGGCTTTCAAACACTTAATACACTGCATTAAATGTTCTGACATTAGAGCAAGTATTAGAGTACAACATTTTGTGATGATAAGATGTTCCTATACATCCTATCTTATTCTATACATAACTATAAAACATTTGAGTGTGCAATGTCAGTTTTAACCTTCAGAATTACTTAACGACTACTACTAAAACTTTTTTTTTTTTTTTTTAGAAAACCAGCAGCTCTTTCAGGTATGTTGAGGCAGGTTTCTCTACAGCCCAACAGCCCCAAGGCTGCTGAGTACACATTCTGAAACTCACCTCTCTGCTGAGATATCTGTTACATAAATAATATAAACACTGCATTCATAAGCTTGGAAAAGTGGACTCAAGGTCTACTTGTTCAAAAACTTTCAACCACATCTTTCTGTAATTAACTGACTAGGACTCAGGACTCTTAGTTAACAAAATCTCCTTCTAACATGTCAAACACAAGTTAACTGCTGCTTAGAACATAAAATTAGCAATGCAAGAACCACATCCGTCAGTCATGTACATACCTGTGCTGTCCCAGATATATCTGGCCTCAAGGCCAAGAGCTCTGCAGCACAGTGTGAAACAGTTAGCCCACTCCCCACAGCGCCCCCTCCTGGTTTCAAGTAGCTTCTCAGGATTATTGTACCTGGTGTTGACAATAAAGAAATGAACATCAGTGAAAGCGAATCATTAATTTACATGTGTTTTATGGCCAAATTCATTTCATACTTTTTAAATTCTTACATTTAAAAGTTGGTTTACAGTAAATGCTGCAAAATAAAAGTCAGGGATTTGACAATAAAACGTCCAAGCAGTGAAATCTTGCCTCTTTGTGCAACTTAAACCTAATTTTATTATACTCTGGTAAAAAATGGTCCCAAACTCTTTTACTGCAGTTGCAACAACGAGCCAAAATGTTGCACAAAAAAACACACACAAACCTGGGGAATCTGGTGGAGAGCTGGCAGCTCTGACAGAAATGGTTCTCCACTCGCTGGGCTCCCCAGCGGAGGTCATCGGGGGTTGGACTGAGGGAACCGGAGTTCTGGGTCCGGCCTTTGCAGCGGCTGCAGGGGAGACAGTCCACCCAGGAGAAGAAGTCTTGTTTGAACCAACTGAGCAGCTCCAGCACCAGGAAGTCTTCCATTCCAAGTTTACATTCTACAAACAGGAAAGCAAATCAGTTGGTCCCTCTGAGTCCTTGTTTAAAAGGAGCACGCAGTGTGATTGAATCTTTTGAATGAGTGAGAGGATTTCACCTGGATCTGCCTCTTTTGCCTCCTTTAGCTTGCGTTCAGCAGCAGAGGACATCTGCTGGTGAGGAATGCAGCTCCTGGCTTTGTGCTGCAGCACAGGGTTTTCATACATCATCACGTGTTGGAAATTTGACTGGAGAGTCACAAAAAAGCTCATACTGCTCTCCTGACAAAAGGACAGAAAAATCCTGATTACAAACATAAGTAGAGACAGAGTGACAATTTATCATAACTGAGGGAAGTATAAGGATAGGTTCATCATATGGAGACGTTCATCTGAGATGTGGGGGATCGTATGAAAAGAATTGGGGTGGATGGCAGGGGGCTGAATGTTAATTTTTTAAAACTTTTTTTTGTTAAAGCTGTGGCCCTCTTTAGCGTTCATATTTTCTTTGCTACCTCCCCTTGATTAGAAAGTAAAACTGTGACACCCTACCCCAATACTTTAAAAGAATCGAAAGGCAAAGCATTAAAATTTAAATTGTTGGAAATAGACAGGCTGCAGCTCTTCAGCTATTTACACTCATTCCAACAACATGCTATTATGGATCCCACTGTGTGCTGTGTGCTAGTCCTTAACACGTCAACACATTGAGCTCGGAGGCGATTGGGATTAGGGCAAAGAGGTCATGGTTTAGGTTAGTGCTAGCTGATCTCAGATATTCTCTGAGATTCAGGTGGTAAATTTACAAGAGAAAACCTGTAAATGGATAATTGGTGGATAATTGGGTCAAGCACAGGACTTTCACACATGAGACTGGAGCTTAAGTCCAGTATAAATTGTTGGATTATTATTTTTAGATATATTTGACTTATTAATTTCAGTTTTAAGAATGTATAAAGCTGCTGAATGCACACTGTGTGCATAAACTTGAGCAGAATAGCTTAATAGATGTATTTGGGTTTATGTCCTATTTTGATGTTGTTAAGACACCCAGGAAAATACACCTGGGTGTAAAAAGCCACATTTGGCTATTTACAGCTCCAGGTGCAAATAGCATTGTTGGCTACAGACACTTGGGAGCTAGTCTCTGCCATGATGCTACATACACTGAACAACAGCAGCATTGGTACCTGGGGTGTAAATAGTCAGTGTGGCTACACACCAGGTGCAAATGCTGTTGTTGGCTACAGACACCTGGGTGCTAATAGCATCTGTCTTTATCATTTCAGTCATTTCTACCTCAAAAAGGCTAAAAAAAACTCACAAGTTCCTGCTGTTCCAATGTAATGATTTGCTGCTTTTCTCTGTTTTACATAATTGTAAACTGAATATCTAAATATAAAGTGTGATTTGGATTGTTGATCAGACAAAGCACATCATTTGAAGATGTTATCTTGAGGTCTGAGATACCGTGAAGGGCATTTTTTAAAGATTGTTTTGACATTGTGTGTGTTAAATGATGAATCAATTAATCAAAGAAGTACTCTGCAACTTAGGAATTATTTAGTTTTTAATTATTAATTTAGGGAAAAAAAGCCCTGAGAGAGAAGCAGGACTGCTGTCCTTTACAAAGGACAAAGTACACCTGTATGACATACTGCACACACCAAGGCCATCATCTGCAACGATTAGATGTTTATTCTGTTTTATTTCGCAGATGATTTGGCAAGAGTTGATCATTCTAAATATAACATTGGCCACATTACAAGTGTTTTATATACACAAATTGGGGTTTCAACATGCAATGTGGATGTCACCCTTCTTTCAGGTAAACTGGCATTTGATTAAGGTTTTAAATTATTACAATTTGATGTCATGGCCAAAAAAAAAAGGAACAAAGTGAGGTGTGTTTCGTCTCCACTGTGACCCTGCTACATTGATATTACAGCTGTACACTTCAGATATGTTCAATCACGCTTTCTGACAATTTAATCAGGGAGGAGAATATCTTTACCAAGGATGGAGGCTGTGATGAAGGTTGTGCAACTGGCTGGCTGGAGGCAAAAGCAGAGCTCTCTGGTGCTGAGGCTGAGGCTGAGGCAGAGGCAGAGGCAGCAGCGCCCTGAGCAGCAGGTTGGACAGACTGTCCTCCACGTAGCCTCTGATCCCTCTCTGCTGCTATGGATTCCCTGATGAGCTTGAGCTGTTCCACTGATGCAGACTTTGGGAACACCAGGTGGGTCTCAGCCTGAACAGAGGGGACAGAGGTCATAACATAACTCACAGTGAGGCTAATGGCAGATAACCAAATAGACCCAGGGAGATCAAGCAAGTGGTTCAACTTATTACAATAGCCATGTGACAGTACTTATGAATTACCTCCTCGAATCCCATCTCAAACAGGCATTCCACAGCACCTTTGATGGGCAACAGCTTGGTGGAGAATGTAGGATTACCAATGCGGATGGATCTGTACTTTTCCTCATTGGGATACCTGTTGGAAAGTCACATATGAGGAAGTAGAGTGGTTCTCAAGGCTGTTGGGGAAATACATTTCTTCCTATGGGGGGGGAAGAGACACATCCCTGTATACAAACTGAAGAGTCATGTGTTCAAGGGAGAGAAATACACACAAATAACAAATGGGTCTCATTAGATGTACCAGTGTTGTTGAATATTTTACATTAGGGCTGCTACTAACGATTATTTCTTTGATTTATCGACTAATCATTTTATCGAAAAATGTGATAAAATGTTGAAAAAGGTCAGTCTGTCTCTGTCAAATTCCAAAATCATGTCATCTTGTTTCACACTCACGCCAAAAGGTTTTAGTTCACTGTCATGGGAGAGTGTGTAAAGCTGCCAATATCTGAACGTAAGAAGCTGCAATAAGAGTATTTTGGGGTATTTTTATAGTACTTTTCTATGAAAAAATGACACAAACCAATCGACTACTAAAATAGTCACTGATTATTTTAATAGTCGATTAGTCAGCTAATCGTTGCAACCCTATTGTACACAAGTATAATAATAAACTCCCACTTGAATGATAACTGCTTTACTAACGCACAGAAAAAGGGCATTTTCATAAAGTCATATTTCAGGTGAATGCTAACTCTACTTAAAGAAGCACATGATAACTTTAATTTAAGAAATGTATTTATTATATTTTAACTGTAAAATACTGACTTAAAGGTGCATTAATTCTTTACTACACAATAATTGGTGCAATGATTGCCCCAATAGTCTGAACTGTGCAGTATTCTTTTAGTTTCCTAATTTATTCTTGAAAACACCACTCTAAATGTATATGACACACATATTGCACAAATTTCTTATTCTTATTTCTAACTATATATGTGCAGTATTACCTTGTAAAACAATATACATATTCTATACTTGTAAAACTTTACATATTAGTTTATACACTGTAATGTAGCATATTGCACATATTTTATATTTTGTAGAGCTTGACATTGTTGAATATTGCACATGCACATTCATACATCTTGTTTTTACTTTCTTATAAGTCTCTATGCTTTACATCAATTCTGACATCCAACACTGCAGTGTGTTACAGAGACAGTGTTTGCAGATGCAAGAGGTGAATATAGAGAGATGTAGACAACTTAAAACAGCTTCCTGGCGAGTCAGTTGTATGACGAATAATCCAAAACACCCTCTCCATTAATACCTAAGTTAGGTAAGGGTTGTCCATGCATGGGCGTGTGCTCACACACAAGGACAAGTAAAAATGCCAGATTTTTAAACAGGGTTTGGTTGGCCCCCGTGTGTACAGGCAACAACAGCATTATCTGGAGCTCAAGTGCAGCTATGTTAGCTTAACGGCCGGTTAGCCCGCTCATGACACAGTGTTCAACTACTTATTTGTCATGTAACGTTACAGGAAATCTCAGGTTAGCTAACACATGACAACAATCCGCTCAACACACTGCTGGTGTCATAACTTCACAGCCTTACCTTAAAATATTATCCGCGTATGTAAGTAACAACTTCGCGACGTCTAGAAAGACTTCGTTTGAGTTTTCACACAGTGTTGTTACGGCTGGTGACGCCGCCATGCTCGCACTTCTTGCTGTGATAGCTAGCTTGAATGCTAATGCTGCAATTTTGGCTAAATGATGTTTTGGGGTCCTGAGTTTAGCTGACCTAGCAACGCCTGAAAACTTGTTAGCAGCTTTAAATATTATATAATCACTATATTTCACCATAATTGTGTTTAATAGCGCATAACTATCTGTGTTATTGCGCTTTTGTTTTAATAAAATGTTTTAAAATTTGATAATTTACATGTTAAACGAATCTGGCGTTTGACAATGCTACCTAAGATTAGCTCACGTTAGGAAAGGACTGGTTTCTCGTTACGTGAATGTATCAGCAAATGACGGTTAACTTTGAAACAGTGCTCGGGAGTAAGTTACAAACTTAAGGTTACCGACGTCTGGACATTTCACCTTTGGTTTTGTGCATTTATTCGTCTGTTACTATCAGGGGGTTCAACAAAGCTGCAAGCTAGCTGTGTCAAACTTGACAGGTATGTCTGCTCTGTCATCCTGTTGGACCAGACTCCAGCTGAGTGCACTAAACTTTAGGGCACTTCTTCACAAGGCTGTCTGTGTTTGTCCAAAGCCAGACTCCAGACACCACAGCTGTGGACAGCACAGGAGGAGGGTTGTTATTACTGGTATAGGGTTGGTTTGTCCTCTGGGCACAGGGACTGCAGTAGCCTGGGACCACCTGATAAAAGCTCAGAGTGGGATTGTTGCTCTCCCCTCAGAGGAGTACAGGACTGTTCCCTGTAAGGTTGCAGCACTGGTGCCCAGAGGAAATGAACCAGGTCAGTTTAAGGAGGAGAGGTTTGCCTCACGTGGGGAGATCAACAGCATGTCACCAGCCACTGTGATGGCCCTCGGAGCAGCTCAGCTGGCTCTGGAGGACTCAGGGTGGTACCCGGAAACCACAGAGGAACAGCTCAGTACTGGGGTGGCTGTGGGCATGGGCATGGTTTCACTGGATGAAATCGCTCGCACGTCTGCTGCCTTCCAAACAAAGGGCTACAGCAAAGTCAGCCCCTTCTTTGTGCCTCGCATCCTCGTCAACATGGCTGCAGGGCACATAAGTATCAAACATAAACTGAAAGGTCCAAACCACGCAGTGTCCACAGCGTGCACCACAGGCGCACACGCCATAGGTGATGCCGCCAGGTTCATCGCCCACGGGGATGCAGTTGCTATGGTGACAGGAGGAACTGAATCCTGTGTGGGGCCTCTGGCAATGGCCGGCTTTGCCAGGGCACGCGCCCTCGCCACCAAATGGAATGACAACCCCACGCAGGCGTCGAGACCATTTCACCCAGAGAGAGAGGGCTTTGTGATGGGCGAAGGAGCGGCGGTGCTCCTGCTGGAGGAGCTGGACCACGCAGTGAAGAGAGGGGCCAGGATCTATGCAGAGGTCCTGGGTTATGGACTCTCAGGGGATGCCAGCCACATTACCGCACCCACTGCAGATGGAGATGGAGCATTCAGGTAATTTCTAGTTTTTTGTTTTGCTTTTTTGTTGCTGTTGTTTAAGCAAGAGACACGCAACTTCTGTCACATATTGAAGCAGTGGTTCCCAGCCAGGGGCTTGGGGTTGTTGATCATTCAGAGATGTCACAAGATGATAACCTGCCAAGGGACTGAAGGTGTGAATTAACTTTAAGCTAAATCTGGTGCAATACATCAAATGGCAACATTTATGTTTAATATTATACATGGTCCCTTTACAAATAAACTTAAGTACAGGTTGTACAAATGTGTATTTTATTGTGCACAGTGAAATTAAAAAAAAAGTTGGGGGGCAGTGAAGGATTATAGAAACAAAAAGAACAACATGTATGTAACAGAATTCTGCCAGGTTAGGCTAGCTTTGCTCACATTTTCAAAAGTCTTCATCATGAGTTTAAGTCACTCTGTACACTGGTCTCTATCGGCTCTTCCAATTACATAAAATAAGTCTGGCTGAGATAATAAAACCACTTACTACCAGCCTAAACTCTGCTTTAATAAGCCCCTATAGCATGAGAGATTTATGGAGAATCTGGTAGAGGTGCATATGTACGGTGGGTTTTTATCAGAACACAGCTGCCTGCTGTAGTGAGGTCTGTGTGAGCGATTTTTTTGCAGGCCTGACAACCAAAAGACTACGAGAGGCTAAAAAGTTCTGTTGAGCTGAGGGGAAGTGCACAGTCAGGTGATATTTCTCTGTGGTTTGTCAGCACAAGTGACATCTTCACATTACACAGCTACTTGATTTGTAGTTTATATGAAATAATAATTAGTGTAGACCTAATCGCTGAGATCTAACCCCCAGGTTAGTCCAACTTCTGGAGGACAAAACAAAAGTTAATTGTAAAATCATTGTCCAAACTGTATAGTAAACATTCATCACAGTTTAGAAAGCCACTTATAAGTTCAAGTTTGACCTACTGCACTTACTGTAGCTGTGCACACACAGTGTCCCTGTGCAATGAGGATATATTACTTAAATCTCAGGTGCACACATGTTCAGTTTGAGAACAATAACAAGCAGATATTGTACAGTAGGCCGTGTTAAAAATGAGCAAATTGAGCCAAAACAAAAACAAAAGTTGTAATAAACTGAAATTCAACCCGTGTCTTTACAGATGTATGTCTACAGCCCTCAGAGATGCTGGCGTCTCACCAGCAGATGTGACATACGTGAATGCTCATGCTACATCCACACCTTTAGGTGATGCAGCTGAAAATGCCGCCATCAAGAGGCTCTTTCAGCAAAGCGTTGAAAACCTTGCCGTCTCCTCCACCAAGGGAGCCACAGGACACCTGCTTGGGGCCGCAGGGGCCCTCGAGGCAGCGTTTACCGCTTTGGCCTGCTACCATGGGGTCCTGCCCCCAACACTCAACTTGGACCGTACGGAGCCAGAGTTCGACCTGAACTATGTTCCCTGCACAGCGCAGCAATGGCGGACTCAGGGCCGACGGGTCGCCCTCACAAACTCTTTTGGATTTGGTGGCACTAACGCATCACTGTGTCTCTCCAGCATCTGATGACACACTGACACTAATTCTTGACTTTATATTATATTTGAAATCATCCATCTGTGTTTTTTTGTCTTGTGTGATAGAGTTTCACTAACTGAATATTTTTCAGAAGAATTAATTAGTACTACTGTGGGCATGAATGGTTGTCTGTCTCTGTGTGTCAGCTCTGTGATAGCCAGTCGACCTGTTCAGGGTGTACACGCCTCTCGCCCAGTGTCCCCCACGATCCCCAACAGGACATAGTCTCCCGACCACCAAAGCACTTTACACTACATGTCACTTTCACCCATTCACTCACAATTGGCTGAGGCTGCCATACAAGGTGCCACCTGCCATAACCATTCACAAGCACTCAGACCAATTTGAGCAATTTTGTGGTTCAGGATCTCACCCAAGGACACCACACACACAATGGAGGACCCGGGGATCAAACAGCCGATCTTTCAATTAGTAGATGACCTGCTTTATGTCCTGAGCTGCAGCCACCACTTAAAACAGTGTTCCATAATTAAAACATTAATCTGTAGTGACAGAGCCCAGATGGCATAACATATGTTTCAGCTACCATCACACACCTTCTGAAGCCTATGAATCATTGCACTCACCAGACTTCTGTAATATAATTTTATAGCTTCAGTGAGCCCATCTCTTACTGTGAGCATGCCCAGGTTGGTCTGAGCATCTCTGTGCAGCTTCCTGTACAGCGCAGTCACATGTCAAACAGGTTGAAGATCACTGGTTTAATATCCTAAACAATGGATTGTAATCTATAAAATAAAAGTAAATATGATGGTGTAAAAGTACAAAGCCTCTCTTTGAAGTACAGTGGAGTACAAGTATAAAATGGCACACAAAAGTACCTCAAAATTGTACTTAGGTACTGTGCTTTAGTATATTTACTTTCCACCACTACTTACATGTCAGATCCAGGCCTTATGCCTGTGTTAAAGTGCTTTGTGCAGTGTGTTTGAAATGAGCATTTCACCTTTGGACCTGGAGTAATGTCTGAGCCCAGCCATCACTCTGGAGCAGACTATATTCTCTGTGCTCCAGCAGGTGGCGTTGGCTCACAGCAAGTCATGCATTTCGCTTTGATGTACATGTCCAGTGCAGTCTACATTTTAACAAGGGCGTAGGTTGTGTTTCAACACTGTTGGGGACTAATATGAAATAGGGGATCCAGTGCTCCTCCTCCAGAAAATTTCCACCTGAATTCCGGCATTCTGATGGTTTTTATGCACCGATTTATGATGGAAATGTCTTTATTGTAAAGAAAACACAAAATTCATGCACCATTTTACAGTTTAAAATATAAAAGAATATAATGCAGTAGGTCTCTCATTTTGTATTGTTTTCAAATATTGATTCTCATATAGATCGACTATTCTTATGTCATGGTATGCCTGCTGATTTACTCCTCTGCCCTCTTTTGTTTGGGAAATTAACCTCTTTAAATGTGCATGTGGCACCTGTTCACATCGTTTAATTATTTTATAAGCCCATGGACTTTCATAGCTCAGGTGTGTTGTCATGTTCACTGAGAGAAAATGGAAAAGCTGCACTTCATGAAACTGTGTGAAGAATTTGTTAAGATTACTTATCAGTGAATGCACTTTTCAGGGGGGTCATTGTAGAATCAGGCTATGAAACATTAAGTTACATTCAGTTTGTTTTAGGACAATGCACATTTATTTCTTCTATATCTGTTTTTATTGAATTGTACATCTTCTTATCGTGCAAATAAACCCATCTCAAAGCGTTTTTCTTTGTTACGTTAGTTAACATTTCTTGCTTTCACAGGATGATTTTTTTTAACAAATCGTCCATTTAAAAAAGTTGGGGGGACACATTCCCAGCGTCCTCAGTGTAAATTGTACTTATGCATTTTAGGCATTAAATAGATACGTTACCACCTTGCACCTGTTTGCCTTTGTGATCCAGTCAAGGTGCAATTAACATCCATCTCTGCCCAGACTCATTTGTAGCCATGACAGATGAAAATGCTCTTAATATGGATTTTGCTGCAAAGAGGCTACACACTCCAAAATGTGGATACTTCACACACGTCTTCCATCTTAATTCTTCAATCAGCAGTTTCAAGGTGGGCACCTAAAATTGGTGTCACAATTCAGTATCTGACCAAATCTCTCCCATTTTGTTCCTAAGTTATGACGCTGAATAATGTCCAAAAACTGTTTTTTCACAATGAAGTTGAATTTTGACATTCTTGATATACAAGGTCATCACTTCATCATTTTATGCTATTAGAAATTTGTGTAAAGTTTTGTCATAATTAGTGTATGAATTCTTGAGTTATTGCCAAAAAACGATTTTAAGGTCACAGTGACCCTGACCTTTGCCTGCTAAAATCTAATCAGTTCACCGTTGAGTCCAAGTGGATGTTTGTGCTAAATTTAAAGAAATGAGATATTGTGTTCATGAGAATGGGATGAACCAGGTCACAGTGACTTTGACCATTGACCTATAACCATCAAAATCTAATAATTTCATCTTTGGGTCTGGGTAGAAAGAAATTCACAAGACTGGGACGGATGGACGGACAACTCAAAAATATAATTGGCCACTGAGGCATAACAATAAAAATTCACTTCAACTTACTGAGGTCTTCCTCGGAGGTATCCTTACCTGACCTTACAGCAATCATAAAATATCAAAGTGCTCAGAAGAGAAACAGCAGGGATGAGACGCAGGAGGCTTTTAGATCCATTATAGTAGTTAGAGGAAATCATCTAATAAGTGGGTCGATATGAATAATTGCATTAAGAAGATAATGTCAGTTAATTGACTGCTGTTAGCTTCCTATAGCCAACCTGTGTTTTCTTTAAATAGGAACCCAGACTCCAAGAAGCTTTGGACAATTCATTGCAATTAGGAAATAAGTGATGCCGTGCAGCTGACATTAATAGCATCCTAATGGAGGCATGATCTCACAGTAGTGCCTTTTGTGATCACTTATGAAGGCACTGTCCAAACCAAGACCTCTTGGCTGTGTTGTTGTCCTTCGGGCTGCAGCTTGGTTTGGCCTTTAGCTTTGACTTAAGTGTTGAGAAAACAACAAGAGCAGAGGGTCTGAGTAAGAGAGGTTAATTGGGGACAAAGTGCCATTTTGTTAGGGTTGAAATGAAAGTAATGGGGTAAACAGTCCCCTAAGGAAAAGGACAGTTTTCCAAATTGTCCCGCATCTTCAGAGTTTGAGTGACAATTATTCTGCTCCTTTATACGGTAGACGAAACACAACGTTCTTGTATAGCATCCTCAGGGAGGCATACAATGGCTACAAGGGGACATTGAGTGGCCATTTGGAGCCTCTTCTGTGATGGTTGAAAATATATGTGTGTTTAAATTTCCCTGTGGCAAGTTTGGGCCTTGAAAGTGCAACTTTGTCATGTAATGAAAAACAAATCTCACATTTAATAGTAAATAATATTCCACAAAGAGCAGAAGAGAAACTGGTTTTGAAATAAAATAAGTGAGTGAACATTAAACAAGACCACAGCCTCGCTAACAGCTCCCACTGACTGCAGTGTCCTTTCGACATGGATGGAATTAACAATGTACCAATTGTTTGTTTTTTTAACGCAAATTTACTTTCCACCCAAGAACTCAATAAGAAGATCAATATCAATGTCTGTATTTTAATTATAGAGCCAGAGCCAGGAGTCATTTAGCTTAGAAACTCCACAGGGAACCTCTAAGTGCTGTTACTATTCCTTAGCTTTCTTTTTTTCCTCATTGTTACAACATTAATGACTAAATTACCATCCTGGAACACAGACAGAATCACAATGTTTGTTTACAATAACTTCCGAGTAGAGAACCCACTCATCATGTGGGCTACATAAAATCTAACGGCGCTGAGCAAAGGCTGCATCAATAAGTGTACACTATATACAGAACATTTAAATCCCATCACACAGGAAGCGTTTCAGCAGCCGGAGGCGGCTTTTTGTAATTGTTTTTAATGAGAATTAAGCAGCTTGCTCGCTTTTTTTGCAGTGCTACATGCCTTGTGTTTCTGCGCTCTAGGTGCCTGGAGATTTTCACGCTGAACTCTTGGAGTTAAAAAAACTTCACCTCTTTTTACCATTGTCCAAGTGGATGATTTGAGAGGCGGGCCTTCTATAGTGGTCACGACAACAACTCCTCACTGCTCCGCGCATGAATAAGAGCTCTGAGACGTCATTGAAGGTGGTGCACCAAAATGACTTCCGGTACAAGCAAGGAGCAAGCAGTGAGGACCACATACGGACGTCGCCACAGAGGCGGAATTTCATCTCCGCGGTGTTTGTTTGGAGCTGAGCTCGCAGGACACAGCATCTCATCGCAGTTGGTTTCAGGTAAGTTAATTGGAATAAATTACTTTATTATTATAACGTTATTTTTCGTTAGCTGATAGCTAGTTAGCTAACAGGCTACAACTGTGGTGTTTTCATTTTATTTTACCTAGTTGACGTTATCTGCTCATCTGGTTATCGTGAGCACTCCTTTTGGGTTAAAGTGGAAGTGCCCGGAGCTGCCACCCGTGGTCCCGCACCCCCGGCCTGACCCCCGGGGCCCTGGACAGGTGCTTGAGTGTGTGTGAGAGGAGTGTAGAGGAGCGCGGAGGTCAAATAGTGAAGTTTAAGGATGCCTTCGGTATGTTAATGTGATTTTATGGGCAATTTATCAGTCGAGGTCTCCTGCAAAGCAAACTGACCCGGTCACTACAGGTAATAGCGCAGTTTTGAAACCACTGTTTTTCCGACATTAAGGACTGATTGTTGAGCTGCTGTTAACAGTTCACGGAGTAACACTAAATTAAGCAGAGTGACGGACCCAAAGCCTTCAATCTGGCTAAAAGACAGCTGAAATGCTAAAAAAAAAATACAAGTTGGGATTTGTTTCTTGAAGTTACGTGCTCGTCGTCTTTTCTGTGTCTTGCAGGCTGCCAGGAGAAGCGGACTGGCCATCAGATTTGTGGAAATTTGAAAATAAAGTTTGTCAAATTGACTTTTGTCTCTTCACTGTGCACACTTACACATGAAATAGGCTATGGTAACACTCAAGCTAGTTTTGAGTGTTAGCATTGATTTCTCACAGTGAATGGTGAAATATTTGTTGTTTGAAAGGTCCGACCTAAATGAATAAAGGTCGCAGTTAACGAAGCATATGAATATTAATGAAGGAGCGCCCACTGAGCGCAGCTTCTTTTATTGATCGCTTGAACGTTGCGTCGTGGTCGTTTTCCATTAAAGGCCGACGTCTCAGCGACGTCTTGGCAATGAGCAAACACTCTCCCTGCTGTGTCTTAACGATCTAAACTTGATACATCGGGCCGACGTCGGCCAGATGTATGTGTGCTATCTGGGATCTGGGACTGTCTCTCACTCAGTGGATGAGACGGATGGAGCTCAACCTGGCTCAGCTTTTGTCTCAGTGCAATAGAGTGTCACCTGGCAGCAGCCCACATTGGCCAGTTCATGCAAACACACATTTCTTGCAGATTATTTTGTGATGTGAACAGTGTTCCATTTACCTCACAGTCACAGAGGCAATTATTGTCACAGTGGTCACTCTCCAGATAGTAAAATACACCGCTGTGCAGTGTTGGTATCTGAATAACTGTGAAACCCATGGATCTTGTGCTGAGACTGAAATTCCTGGGTCATATTTCACCTTCTCACCATTACCTGAAGCAACACAAACACACCAACGCAGCCCCTTGTAATGCAGCGCTGTTCTCAAGCTGAGCACAGGTAGTGAAAAAAGGTGATGTTTGTCATGAGAATGAGAACACAAGGAAACTCATGGAGTGTCCAAACAGAAATGGCATGGCTGGATTAAACTGTTTTGAGACCCTTTGCCAAAAACGTCTCCCTGTTCCTCATCATTACTGTACATGGTATAAATTATTCCCGGAATATTACATGGTCCCAGGTTGCTGTGTGATTAAATATTTAATATGAGCTGAAATAAAAAAGGTTTTGGTCTTGACTCAGGCCTCAAGATCTGCTAAAAAAGCAGTACCCATCTCAAGGCCTGTGTCATGTTAGTTGATATTGTGCTTCAATACTCATGGCCTTTACCCACATTGCCCAGTTGGTAAATCAACCTAGTCTCTGGGAGGTATTTATTTTAAAGTGAATATAACTGGCTTATTAGATGTTGTCCTTTGTTGTGTATACGAGGAGATTTGGGCCTCGATGGTGGTGCTTGAGGAAACATTAGCTCATCCTCTGGGGATGAATGAATCCATGAATATCCACAACCAATGTCATGGAACACAAATGTGTTGATCCTAGGGATGCTGTTGCTACAGCAAAGGTCAAATCATTGTAATTCATCTTCTGGGGACCATCAATATCCATTTCAAATGCCATAGTGCTCTGGCCAGTAGTGGAAATATCTTGATTTTTAGCAGATGGACTGATTCAACTACCCATAGTCACAATCTTTAGATCCTGCAGCCAGTGGAAAAAATAAACATGAAACCAGATTTTATAGATTATGACAATTATTTATGAACTCATTCTAATCATGCTCCCAATATTCCTTCAGTGTGCTCACATTGTCTTTCTGTCTTTGGTGCCCTTAAGTCGACCATGAAGCCAAATTTGTGCCAAACCCTAACACTGAAACCTTTGCCTCATGTTCTGCACATGGTGAGGTTGGACTTCTTGCTCTGTGTTTCACTTGGTGAATAATTGTACTGTCCCGACTGAATTTAATAGCATGATGTAAAGCCAGACCCAGATGATGAATTACTGTACTGGGGAATGTCGTTCCAGACCCATTTTTAGAGATTACGTTTTATTAACTCTTCTGGATGTCACATCCAGCTAATGAATAAATCAATTATTCATCCATTTTTTAATTTGAAATAATCTGACACAGACAGATGAGTTGCAACAAGCTTTGAAAGGAAAGCCCAGCATCTTCACGGGCCTCAGGACTTACACATCACTCTCTGTCCAGCTCTGGTTTCTTACCCTGATGCATGGTACATGTGAGTAGTCGGTGTTATCCGGCAGTTTCTTTTGCGTCACTGCAGGAAGAGCTAACATTCAGCACTGTTTTGTTGCATGTTGAGCTGTGACATTATTACATGGGCGGGGTTCTCTACCTTTACGTAGTATTGGACACGAACAGACATATACAGCACATATGCCAAAGACATGTTCCAGCTTTAGATAGACAGACTGCACGATGAGGATTTTGCAGCAGCGCTGCATAATGTTTCCTGCCTTCTCCCCTGCCCTGTGTACTCTGAGAGCTACTGGTAAGTGTACCCATTCCACTACTCCATATCGATAGTGCTTTTGCTGGGCGGGAACTATTGATTCCTACAACTGTAATGATGACCTGGGTTCATGTTATTCCTTCTTCTACTCTTTTTTTTTTCTTTTTACATCCCTGCCTCCTAATTAGGAGATATCCAAGCTGAATTACGATCACCATGGCAACAGAGTCAGCATGCATTCCCTTTGATATTACCCTGTCCCACACGGAGCACAGCTTATCACCAGGTTCTAAAAATAGACCTCCTTTCTCTCCCTGTGACACATGCTGGATGGCCCTCATTCCTCCGCTATGACCATTATTCAGGTCCAGTGTTCGTCTTTTGTTCAGTTATGGCATCCTGGAATGTTAGCCTTGACTCAGGATGTTACAGTAATACTCCGTTTGAAATGATCATTGTTTGTACACATCCTATCACTTAAAGGATGTGGGATTTAGTGCCATCCAGTGGTGAGGTTGCAGACTGCAACCAACTGAAACCTATCCCCTGTGCCAAGCATGGGAGAATACAATGGCCTACGTGAAAACACCCGAACCAACCCTTTAGTTCACTGCTGGGGCCTGACACAGACCCTCAGTATTATTCACTGATTAGATATAATGTGATAATTATAGTATGTTGCCACAATATACAAGATCTGGATTTGGAAACAACAATGGGTGATTAAGCCTCAAGAGTACTTTATTGTCAACCCATTGAGGTGGCTAACTGTTTAGGGGAAAAAGCCGATAGTGGCTAGAGTCTGGTGGCAGCCCTGATGCTCCTGTACAATTGTATTGCAGTTGCCAACCCAGAAAGTGATGCAGTTGCAGACGGTTCTCTGTGGCCCCTCTGTAGAAAGTGGTGAGGATGGACAGGGGGAGGCAAGCATTCACAGGAAGTGTAGATACAGCTGAGCTTTTTTGGTGATGGCAGTGGTGTTTAATGTTCAAGTGAGGTTCGCTGTTATATGCGCTCAAAAAAACTTGATGCTGCTGACTGTCTCCACAGCAGAGACATTGGTGTTCAGAGGAAGTGTACAGCAGGAAACATGTCTTTTGTCTTTCAGAGACAGATTTTTGTCTCTCCACCAGCTGTTGGACCTCTGCTCTGTACGCTGACTCATTGTTGCTGATGAGCCTCACCACCATTGTGTCATCTGCAGACTTAATGATGTGGTTTGAGCAGTGCTGAGTCAGCAGAGTGAAAAGCGGTGGGCCAAGCACACAGCCCTGGGGGGCGCCAGGACTCTGTTTGATGACCCTGGAGATCTTGGACTGGGGCCTGTCACTCAGATAGTCCAGGATCCAGTGACAGAGCGAGGTGTTTATTCCCAGCAGACTTAGCGTACCTGCTGGTCTCTGTAGAGCCACTGTGTTGAATGTTGAACCAAAGTCTTTTAACAGTATTCTGACATAATTGTCTTTTCTGTACCAGTTGACGAGGACCTGGTTTTCGGGTGGAGGTTGGGTCTTCCGTGCAGGTTCCCTGTTATAGGCCACAACATGTGTGGAAGTCATTTAGGGCATCACGCAGAGAGGCGTCACCACCACATGCCTCTGTGTCTGCTTGTAGTCAGTAACAGCCTGCATTCTCTGACACACGTGCACTGTCTCTGGAGTCCATGAAGTGGCAATTGATTTTCTGTGCATAGCCTCTCAAATGGCCCAGGACAGCTTCACCCTGGCTGCACTGAGAGCCATCATGTCTCCCTACTTGAAGGCAGTGTTCGTGGTTTTCAGTAGGACATGCACCTTCAGCCTCTTTGAAGATGCGCAACTCAGGAAAACAATACAAAATAAACAAATGATGGAAATGTAAAAAATAAAATATCTGTATCTGTCAAAAAAAAGATCACAATATACGTCTACAGTGCACCCAGCAGACTATATGCGGCAGTATTTTCTGGTTTCAGGTTTTCTGTGTCAAACATTGTTGTATTTTACATATAGCAGATATTCCATTTGTTCATCTGTTGTCACCACAGTAGTAAAACACAGAGTCATCCATCCTGTGCACACACTGATGTACCACTGGCATGTAACACAAGAGGGTGGCCACATTGTCCAGAGAGCAGACATTATAACAGCTCGCCCAGCGATGCATTTTAAATGAAGCTACAGTTAGAGAGATATGTGAGGAATGCTCAGACCTATAGTCAAGTGCCAAAGCAATAAACAGTGGGTCAGTGCAGCCAGGGGAGGTCAAGGATGGGGCCACACGTGCCACAGTTGTTACATTAGGTTCTCCTTGAAGGTGAGTACAAACAAATGACTTGGTCCTTTTCCAGCACTGGTGTGGGTAGGACTCATGATCGAGTGTGGAGAATTTGCTAAGGACCCTAGAGATGTGTCCCTACTAATATATACTGAACTGTCTGTAGCAATGATTTAAAAAAAAGTATAATGACTATTGTCTGTCAGTGTCTACACACAATATATCTGGTTTGGTTACAGATGTGACATACATGTTTTATCCCATTACTTGATCTTGTTGACACGTGGCCAGTGCAGCAGCAAACATCCCTGAGAAATATCAACAGGATTCACTCACTCTACAGGGAATGGCAGTTGGAAAACCAGGTCAGCACATACAAAGTGAAAACTAAGACTCGGGGTATTGTTTGAATATAAATTTGTGTTAAAATACACATTTCTGTCTGCATGTATGTGCATCCAGCGGCTCATTTGTAATACGTGTTAAATTTGCAAATGCCTAGATTTGAAAGCACAGCTTGATTACTATACTTGTATATATAAAATATTGAATACATATAACTTGTATGTCTCCTTTTTGTAAAACTTGAAAATATAAATGGACGTGCAGTTATAGTGTAGACTGTAAAACTTCGTGATTTGGGGTGCTGGTGTGGGTCAGTGAGTAATTCCACACATGCTTCCTCAAAAAGCATGCACTGTGTTAAATTAGATGTCATTCAGTTGTATTCTAAATCACATTATGGGTGTATGGTATTTTTACAACTTCCATTAATCAAATTTGCCAACTATGTGGGTGTAATCAGTGTACTTGCCATGAGGAAGGATACAAATGTGCCAGCTGCTACATCTGGTAAGTTTTCATAATATCATTATGTTTTCTGCATTATCTGATCAAATCCTTGAAATTCAAAATGTTGCTTGATTGAAATATGATTGATTTGCAATGAGCTGCGTTTTATCTGAGGTGGTTAAGATAACATTTGTGTGTACATTAAGACACACAGTGGTGAGATTTATGCCTGATCTGAAGTATTGTCAGTTGCTTTTGGTTTTCCACCTCCACTGAAGAGCAGCACACAGCTGCTTTCCTAAACACTGTCTCATCCAGAGACCAGAGTGCTAAACAGGGTTTTGTCAGTCAGAGAGTCGCGAGCATTAACGTAATGCACAGCAGACTATAATGTAAAACAGTGAATTTTTATGAATGAATTAAAATAAATTAATGTGTCATTGATTGAATAAACATCACATACACTTAATATGTGTCCCCCAATGCTGAAATGAAACATACGCCCTTGCTCATGATATCTGCTCTGCTCTCCTCTTGTTGTGAACAACATGTCATCAGGAGTGGAGACGTGGTTGCAGATTGACAACATATAATTAACCAGTGTCCTTAACAAAGATAAATGCTAATGATCTTTTCACAAAGCTGGGTAATAATGGTTCCAGCCCTGCAATCATCACTTTTTAAAATGTTTTTTAACCCATCTCCAAACTTTCCCTCTGATGCATCCTTTTCCTACAGCGAAGAGTCAACAGACAGGAACACTAACTTCAGCAAAGGTATTAATATAAATTTACCTTCATTAAAATTCTGAATAAGTTCCTCAGACTGTAAAAGTGTACGGCGACTGCCCTTCCTGCAGCTCTCAGGCACTGAGTATGTGTGAAAACTACTCAGATGAAAACACAAAGTCTGGTTTTACATAATGTGTCCTCACAGTCGAACCCAAAAAGCATTCACACATTATCGTAAATGGTAAATGGACTGCATTTATATAGTGCTTTGCTAGTCTGAGTAACAACTCAAAGTGCTTTGCAAGCCATTCACCCATTCATGCACACATTGATCCTGGCTGAGGCTACCAGGCATGGTGCCACCTGCTCATCTGATAAACATTCACACGTCCTCACACACCAGTGGCGCAGCTATCAGGGCAACACGTTCTCACTCCGACCTCGTCACATATTGACATTGTGGACTTTCCATGTCCACATACGACCTGCAAGGTACCCTGGGTGTGTTGGTTGTTGACGTTCTGGGATGCCGTGTCAAGTTCTGCCTGTTACATGCATTGTCTTCTTTCAAACTACACTTCTGTTTTCACAGGAAATTTACCGTTTTCAAACAGTCTCTTTCAAAATAAAAGCATTATGTCAGTACAACACCGCGAATGGACGTTTTTTTTTTCTTCCCTTCAACAATAAACACACATGATTAGGTTTAGGAAAAAGAACATGGTTTGGCTTTATAATTTTATGTGGACACCTTCGCCTTAAAAGAGCTATATGTAAGAAATCTAAAGCAAATAGTCTTAAAATCCTCCTAATAGGGGGGTTTGAGTGCAGTAACCGTTTTGGTCACATTCTTACATACAGTGCCTTTAACTTTCGTCCTTGTCCCACTGCGTTTCCCCCTGACGCTGCCGAGCACCATTTAACTGTGAGAGAACGGCAACGCGCCACGTATCATGCCGATGTGAAAGGTTTTTGTTGGTTTGTGATGCGGCAAGACACTGCCCAAGCACCGGATTTCGATGACTTAGAAGTGAGACCAAGCTCATCAGGTAAACTGCAACCTAACCCACCAACTTTTGTTGCTGAAATCTAAGGAAGTGAACCTTAAGTGTTTGCCAGTGTTGTAAGTCTGTTTTGAAAAAGGCTGCACACATGTTAACAAGCAGAAACGAGAGAGCAATTTAAGACACAGCATGTAGCATAAATTGCCACGCCATTTCTGAACGTCCAAAACTGACGCAGGATGGTACTTAGCGCTTCATATTTTGATGTGTAAGTCCACTGATAAAGGGGTGATATCTGATGAGTGGGTATGAGCACGTGTTGGAACTGATCAAGACCAAGACTTTCTAAATGTGTTTTCTATAGTCAGAAATATCAACCAGAGGTGAGAAGACAAACCAGAAATGTGACAGAAGGAAAGTTGCTGGGCTGCAGCTGCAAGGCCAACAGAGAGTCGGTTTATTGTTGCAGCTTCACTGTTCTGGTTCATTTTTAACCCACTCTAAAAATACACTGTGTATTACCTGCTCTGCATCTAACAGCAGACAGTTCACACACACACACACACACACACACACACACACACACACACACACACACACACACACACACACACACACACACACACACACACACAATCACAATCACAATAATAAACACAGTTGACTGCTTTGACCTGTCATATTATGATTACTCCATTTCACACATAACATTTTTTAAATCAAAATCAAAACAGCCATTAGCAGACCTGATGGGTTCAGAGGGTTTAAATCTGCTGTAGCTATTTATGGAAGCAACACCAAGAGGTTTACAGAGAGAGGTGATGATAGTGGACGAAAGCGTAAAATGCAACAGAGTGATGCTTGTTTTGGGACAATATAGTGTAAATATTGTACATACAGCATATTATCTATAATGTATGCAAAAATAAAAAATAGGAGGGTTTTATTCAGGCAGAAAATGACAAAAAGGGAAAGCAAAAGTGAGCAGTAATTTGTGGCTAAAAAGAGGTTTACATAAATGCAGAAATCTCTTTAACACTGCTTTTTCAATGCAGGAATTTTAAGCTGTTATGCTGCTTCACTGTTCTGTATAAAAGGTATAATTGCGGAATAAGGAGACATTGGTGGTAGTGACAGCACCAAAACAATGTGTGTATAAATTGGACAAGTGGGTGTGATGTTTTGACAACTTGATTTAGAAAGTAGCTGATAGCAGTTAGCAGCTAACTCAAAGAAGAAGCTGAAAATATCCTCAAATTGGGAAAACAAAGATGTCTGGAAGCTCCTTATCTTCCGAGCAAAGGTTGAGATCAGCTGCCATATAACAGGGATGGTAAATGATTGTTATCACCACGTAATGCCATTATTATTGTTTATAAAGCGCGGCTGACATGTATTTTATATGTCACACTAGAGGCCCACATGGTTGTGTTACATGTTTGATTCTGCGATGCCAGCCAAAAGCACACACTTGTAAAAATGCAAAGCTGTCATGGAGAAGAAACTTAGTCGCGGCTCTCTAGCGCGACCTCTGTGTAAAAATGGCTGGAGAAAGTGGCCCAGTTCCAATTTTGCCCTTACACTGAACCCTCACACACTTTAAACAACGTCTCATGTGACATCACAGTAAGTGTCTGAGTGCAGAACAGTGTGACACTGAAATGTTGTTTGAGGACTGGGACAACACTTTGTGAAGTCACTTTACCTGAAGAGACACGTTTCTGTGGAGAGGAAAGTGTGAGGCTGATATTTCAGACTGTGTGCCGGTTTATGAGCTGGAGTGTTTTTAACCATCAGTGACAGTTCTGTCGGACAAAATTAACATATTTTGAAGTCACTGTGGTGCCATTACAAGATAAGTAAGTATGTGTACACGGTTCTGGTTAACAACATGTATGTTATAATTAAAAGGATCATCATAACTTTAACAAACTGACCTATCTAGATGACACATAAGGAGAACATACCATATGGTGCCATTTTAACTCATTCAACTCACCCAAATAAACAAGAGACAAAGAGTTTGCTACTAACTCAATATTAACGACACGAAACACAAAAATCTAAACTAAAAATGCAACATTAACCTCACTATACATAAAGCAATGGGACCCCCCCTCATATCCACCCTGCCTGTGTCCAACCAATGTCCAATTTGTCAGGTCTCTTTGAGTGCGGTGACCCATTTACTTGAACACCTGCCCACCTTCACACAGGTAAAACACTGTATGTCCATAATTAGTCTCAGGTTTCCATTTAACAGTTTCAGAGTTCATCACAGGTAAATGTCCATTCATCAATTTCATTTTCAACATGCTGCAAACTCTTCATGCTGCCACACTTGACACGGTCAAAAAACTGTTTGCTGCCCTGTCACACACCTGCTGCTCCTCACCTGCACCTTACCTACATTACCTCGTTACCTGTTCTAGTGCGCCATCTGTGTACAAACAACAAAACTGCATCTATTTACATGTAGTCACAATTAGTTAATATGGGCCCTAGGCCTTTTTATGGGGTATTTTTCCTGCCCTTACTTTTAAGCTCATATCAGTCATTATAAAGGCTACATACACATGCTATATCTTGGGGGGTTTTTTCAGGACAATCTGGGCTATCCAGATTTGCCATCATTCCATTTCCTTTTATGTGTCAATTGATCTGGATTTATAGCGTGATGGGCGACCCTGGATTCACGAGTAATCCATCCAACAGCTGTATGAAAGCTCTGTTATACATAATTTTAGTGTAACTTTATCATTTTTTTTCACTGTGAAAAGTGCTTGGTCTGGTCGGAAAGCTACGCTGTTTCACGTGATATGTGTGGCTTCTCCCTATGACGCACAGTCGCAGAGAAAACCCATGGAGAAGAACAGGTGTGAATTTGGACGCACTATGCGTCGTTTGGGCCCATAGGGTTAAACATGAATCAAAACAAATACAAAGAACGTTGCTGTGGCTCCAACATATTATTAGTTGTAATAACAGCTGTAAGTCCTCTCTGGAGCACAAAATAGTGGCATTATCTGCAAATAACACAAATTTTAATTATTAATTATGAAACTTGACGGAGGTCATTGATATATAATAGAAACAGTCTTGGTCCCAGTACTGACCCCTGGGGTACACCACAAGTATTGTTACAACATTAAAGTGTGTTTCCTGGTGTTAGTGAGCACATATGTGGAAAAAATTGTATAAAGCTGTGTGAAGTCTGATAAATGTCCTCAAGTGATGTCACTTGAGTCAGTGCCAGCTGAGGCTGAAGACAAGTCTGACAATGAAAAATGTTTACTAAGTAACCATGTTACTCTGAGAGACCAGGTCATGTAGGTAATCAGAGAATCCATACGCTGTGGTAACCAGACTAGAGCTGCTTGGAACAGTTCAGTAATCAGATTTCTGTCCTAACTCTTATTTTGGAGGCATGGTCCACTGATTATAACTGTAGCAGTGACAGAAGATGCAGTGTTGGTCCTTGTGTGTGTGTGTGTGTGTGTGTGTGTGTTGTTGCAGACTAATGTTTAGCAGTGGAAACATCTTATTAGTACCTCGACAGGCTACTCTGTGTCAGCTTGGAGGAAGCAGTAGCTGAGAGAGTAAAGGGCCAACTTAATGGCAAGTGCTCATTTTTCCAGCATGAAGTAATCAGCCTCCTATGGCTAATGTGAGCCACAAGGTGCTGGTTGTCTTGTGGTCCCTGTAGTGGAACAACCCTGAGAAAGAAAATGTTCATTAAAATCTGCCAAAGCAACACGTTTCACACTGAGTGACTGTTGGATGTCATGCCTCTTGTGTCCACTGGAGCCGCTGGGGCATCTCGATCCAGCTACATCTGTATCAGCAGAGCTGTAATAGCAGAGGGTGAGGTGGGAGGTGGTGGATAATTTTACACAGAACCCGGTGAGGGAGAACACTCATTTTCACACTCACACATTACATTTGCATGTTTCATACATATCATATCAGCGTTTTTAAATTAATATGTTCTCCGAGCTGTCTTTGTCAACGAGAGGTGGAGGGGATGGTGGATGGTGTGAGACACAGGCAAGATGCCTGCCGAGCTGCAGCACACTGTCAGAGACCAACATTCAGCAAAACCAGTTGTTTTAAGTGAGTCTTTGTTGTGTTTCCAGAGGATTTTTAGGCATCATACATGGGTGATTTTAAGGGACCGTCGCTGTTATTCCAGCAGCTTTTTCAGCCCCAAAATGTGGGTGATTTTGAGTGACCTGTGGTTGTTTTTCGAGCTGCTTTGTTTTGTAGTGTTGTATATGAGGTAGCGATGATGTGAAGATGATGAAGGAGACTCCGCTGACACTGTCTTGCTTGTATATAGAAAGGTTTATTACAAGAAGTACAGCATCAAATCAGACACCCAGGATTTTGCCTGTGAGAGAGTCTGACGCCAATATGAACTACTCCAAATTACAGCTTTAAACATTCTGCTTATATAGGTTGGTTGTTTTGATGAACTTTAAAACAACATGAAACAGGTGACAGAGAAATCTAGAAGGAATCCAACCCTTTAGCCTGTCTTATCAGTCCTTGACCTAGGCTGCAATATAATCTTGACCAGGGCCTCTAACTGAGCACTTTTACAGTCTCTGAGCATCAATGTGACAAAATCATATACTACATGCCAAAAGTGTTTGTGCTGATTGGGCTGAGGACTCTGATGCAGCTGATGCAGCTGCAGACTGATGACTTTGGATGGAAAATGCATCATGTTATTTTTGCTCAGAAGTTTTCAGAGAAAAAACAAAGAGGTGCTTACTGTGCAGTCTCTTTTCATAATCTTGTATGACAGATCAACAATACTTATTAAACCTGTCCTGAGATAATTAACAGTGCTTTTACCCTGCACTGCTGTTCAAAGATCCTGGAAAGACACAGTTCATTTCTTACTACCGGTGAAGCTAATTTTGTTGATTGTCTCAATTATCATTATTAGTAGTAGTTGTAGTATTATTTGCCATTTCTGACTGGAACGTCATTGGCATTGTTAGGTAGGCACAGATGCATGTGGTAAAAAGACAGGCACCACATACCAGTTTACCTTTAAACTATATATGTTGGTTTCCAGCAAGTTGTTTCATTACTTAATTTATTTTAAAAATAAAAGGCATTACACATCCACAGAAACATGTGCAAGGCCACACAAGATCCATTGATGTGTTGGTGACACAGGGGTTAAATGCAGCTTTTTGAGGGTCTTTGTAAGCCATTGGTACCTGTAATTTTTTGTTCTCGATCTTAAAACTGAACAGGACCACCTTTCATCACCAAAATTACAGAATCAATAGCTGCACGCCCTCTTTGACCCTCTCCTTCTGAAAGCAAAGCTTTGCTTTTTAAATGTGCATAAAAGATGTTTCCAGTAAAATGGACAAATCACATTCCTTGAAGCACGAATGTCCCAAACTAAAAAGCCTTTTGGCTTTTAGGGGTCACATAATTGCTCCTTCTTCATTCTTTTCTTGCAAAGTGTCTGCCTCCAACACAGTCTCTTAACCTGAGCAGCTGTTGTGTATCATTACAGTGGCAATTACTATCCTGATGACATTCACATGAGCTTTTCACAAGCTATAATCATATTTGGTGATTATCAGTCATTATAAAGCAGCACATGTACTGTAATTAGCCAATTGAAAAGTGTTTAGTACTGTACTGCATTCTGCCGTAGTCCTTGTAATTATCTTCCAAAAGAGAATATTGTGCTGTGCACAATTACAGTCAAGGACTGCAGCAATCTCTCTCTGCATAATGTGATGAGTCTCTTCAGCCTGGTGAGAGAAAAAGTCATCAGAAGCACTGAGAGTCGCTCTCCACATTTATTGTCACAGAAATTACATGTTTAATACACAGTACACCACAGTGTTTAAAAGTTCATCCTGTGGCATTTGTGACAGCTTGCTATAGTAGAAATAAAAACTGCTCATTCATTCATTTTTCTCACTGGTTTCTCCTTATTCAGGGTTATTCACTGTTCACTTCTTCCACCATCTGCTACTGCCAGCAGCTCTGAATGCTACTGCTCTGTTAGTGCTGTTTGTGACATTAACAGTAACAGTTCAAACCAAATCTGATCAACTGTTAGTGGTGGGTTATACTAATATTTTCAAAGCGCTACATGCCACATTCATGCATTCACACACACATTTATATACTGGTTAATTTGCACATTACACACGTTCATATGTATTCAAGTGGCACAGTAGTGAATTTGGGGTTCGGTATCTTGTTCAAGGACACTTGAGGTGCAGCAGTGACCCTGCAAAACTTTTATGTCAATCTATGTGCGTGTGTTTGTTTGGTGTAAGTTGTTGTAAAAGTTGGTGGAGGCTTGTTTTTGATAATGTTTCAAAAAGACTATGGTAATGATTTACGAATAATGGCATACTATGATATAGCTTACAAAAATTAATTAAAAACATGTTGTCTGACAGAAGCAGATGGTAGTGTATTCATATCCTTTGTCAGATTAATGCTTGAACGATATCATTAAGGTAAAGCAAAGGTAAGATTACCATCTGTTCGTCACAGCTGCAGACAAGGTGTTGTCTTGGACTCTCACTCTTATACCTGTACATTCATCCTTCACTCAGGGACTACCTACTTGTGTTGTCATTGTAGAACACTGGTGAAACACTAAGAACATAGCTCTGTAAACACGGCCTAAGTTTCTGCAGTGGATCATGAGAGCCTGTGTAGGATATAGATTCTGTATGGCTTTCTTCTATCTGGGATATCACCAGGAAACGTCATCATCATCCTCTCTGTGCATCATTTGACTAACAGATTGCAGTGAGTAGAAGGAAGGAGGAGAGGCCTCTACCATCTGCTCTTTTTCATATATGGAAGAACAAGGTCTCATGAGATGACGCAAAATTGTTAAATGCCAGCTGTCTTGCTGCGGCGTCTGTCCCATTCATTGTACTCCTATGAATCTTTGTCGTCTTCAGTCTCCGTCTTTTCAACAAGTTTGCATTGAGTTTGTATCACAAAAAGCGAGACGAGGTGTGTCATCCCCCCTCTCCTCAAAATGGCCTTTTGAAAGTGTGTTTTTATTCATAAGACGGGGGTCTGAAAGTGTTGCTGCAGCACCATTGTAGTGTGAATGTTTAGAGAGCCTCCACGAGCTGTCAGGAATTCAACAGACGCTTTTCACACAGCACAGATGGAAGTATTTCTCAAAACACTGTATTACAAGCCAAATCACCCACAAAAATGTGCCTTCTCTCAACACACTGCGAGGCCTTTCATATTTTCATTAACATTCCACAAACACCAGCATGATCCAGAATGTCTATTGTGGCCATTGATCACAGTACCCATTAGTGTTAGATATCCTACATGTCACCCAACGAGTCATAAGTCTCATATCTTCATCGGTATCTTAGCAGATGTTTGAAAGGTATGCAGAGACAGGGTTTTCAGGTGCTGTTTGACAATCTGGCAAAGAAATCATGTAAGAGCCAAACTGTGAAGGTGACTAAACATGTGACATTTATTAAGGATGACACAAAGCAGTCCTTGAATCCTGTGGATCTTGCTCTGTGGATTATGAATCAGCAGCCCTGTCTCCTGGAAATACATTTGTATGTTACCACACTGCTTTCTTAATTACAGTGTTGTGGCAATGTGTCTTTCAGGTAACAAAAAACTACATTCATGTGGTTGGGCATGGTTGGTGTACAAGTGCAGGACCTTGACACCAGAGCCCTGGGCCAGGCCAAACTCTTGTCTTAAAGGGAAATTTCGGTTTATTTCAACCTGTTTCCTATCGTCCTAAATTTGTTTCAAGTGACTAGTGACATAAAAATAATAGTTAGCATGTTAGCCGTTAGCCTAGATACAGCCGGGGCGCATAGTAGCATCAGACCTGTTAAAACGTAAGTGAACGGGCACACTTCAAGTGCAAAGTTAGTCCACTAAACAAGCTTTTTTTCCCACAAAGACCGCCTCATATCGTTAGGATAAATGTCAGAGAACATATAGAAAACAACATGTAAATGTGTTGTCTTACCTTACCGCTGTGGTGCCATGTTTGTTTATCATTTAGCTCTGCTTTCCAAAGCGCGGCCGAAATATTGCAACAACAAGCAGCGATCTCATACCGTGCCTAGGCAGTTAGAGCGACAGGCCACAATGAGGCTAAAAACAGAGTTCAAATGACGTTTTTCCAAACAACTTTTTATGTCGGGGCTTCAGGACACTTGGATCACTACGGACGAGCAGTATGGAGATATTTTGTGGTTTCAATTATGTGTTTTTGGACGTTTGAATCTGGGGCGCCGTCAGCCTCCATTAGGTGGAGTTGTGTTGCTACCTCCTCTCCCCTTGGATCGTTGTGAGGACTCTAAAACTTCACCTGAGCCTCCCTCGGCATATGGGTGAGTAGACAATGGCTGAATTTTCATTTTTGGGTGCACTATCCCTTTAAGTGTTGATTAAAAAGGTATAGTAAAAAAAAAAATAATGCCGTAGTCACTGTGAGTGGATACTGTATTGCAAGATTGAATATTTTGGTGGACACAACTGATACATGTTGTTAGTGAACATATTTGCAACTTTCCAAGTACATTAATTAGCAGCATTTCTTCATTATCATAACAGAAAATGTATTTCAATCAGGAAAACTTTAGTCAAAGAAAAGAAAGGATCGAGGCAAAAGGAAGCAAAGATTTTATCAAGCTGAAAAGAAAAAAGCTGAAGGTGTTAACTGAAATATACTTTATTAAAAAAAGAAGACAGTGAAATGAACTAAAAGACACAACAAAATTAACTCAGAAAAAAGACTATAACAACGTGACAAAACTAAAACAGGAGTGAACACTACCAACCCTGATACACTACAACACGAGCTACTGTAACAACCAACACACAACCTAGAAGCAGACAAATGGCCTACTGGCACTGTTTGCTTACCTCCTTTGCTCTTTAAACTATTACGGAGCACTGGAGTGCTCCACCACCCACTGCAACCGAGAAGGCAGGGGGGATGGCACAGAAGAAAATGGAGAAAAGGGCACTCACCACCTGTAACAGCTCTTTTCTTTTCACTTTATGGCAACAACAGCTGAAAGATCGCCTGCTTCCCAAGCTGGAAATTTGGCCAGGAAAACTTACTGCACCTCAGTTTAGCAGAATGAATGTTGAACACATACAGGATGAAGCTATGAAAGGTTGTATCCATCCATATTATTATATTATTGTTACCAAGGTAACTAATGTCTCGGAAACGTCCAGCATTCATTTCTCGTCTGCCATTGAGAGACTTCCACATTGTGTTCTTGACATTATCCTTGACACTGTGTCTTGTTTACATCACCTAAGTTGTTATGGCAGGATGGAGACAAGTGAACAAATCCTGCAGAAAGGATGAATGATGTTGTGTATTTGGAGTGAGACCGGGCTCTTATGAAAGACAGGCCATAGGACTGGGTGGTCTTCGCCAAAATGAGACTACTTACTGGAAGATCTTGGCATTGAGAAGAGATTTGGGTTTCCCTTTCTTTCTTGAAGTGTTATCTCATGCAGGGGTGACTCTAGGATCAGAGGTGTAGGGTGCTGAGCAAGATAAATTTCACTGTTTTGTACATTTTAATCAATTTCATTCCCACATTTGTGAAAGAAAAACACTTTTTGGTAAAGTCTGTGACTCAACCATCAAATCTGATAAAGGTTATTTAGGGTGCTGCTGCTATATTTTTGTTGTTAAAATATTATGTTGCAACTGTAGTGTGTGGTTTTGACACTTTTCTAGCTTGTTAAAAAAGGACATACAGTAAAAAAAAAAAAAAAAATATATATATATAAAAAATCTCTCAAATTTTAGGGGTGCTGCGATTCAATTTAAAAATGGACTAGAAACGCCTACGATCTCATGTCTTGTTTTGGTCGAAGAAATGTGATAATGAGAATGATAAATGATTTGAACATGGTGTATGATATTCGTGTGTGTGTGGAAGTTCAGTTCTGTACAGAACTAAAACAGAAGGTTTCAGAGGTTTTGTTAGTTCACTGTCTCACTTTGGACTCATAGATTTGGTTGCTTTGTCTACTGACGTCTACTAAAGACAGCATCTTGAAGTTTGACTGTCTTGTTCTTCACAATCCTCACAATTACACAAGAATGATCAACACTATTTCTGACTCTCAGACTGAGTTTTATCTCCTCAGTTACATGCAAATTTGATTCCTATCGTGAAAAGCTCATTGATAGTGATTATGTCAGAGGAAGTTTAAAAACTATATTGTTCGTTCACAAAGAGTCCACTATTAACTGTGCAATCAGAAATCAGACAGCCGTGCCTCAGTGAAGAAAGCAGTTCATATTGAAGCTACAATGGTTATTTTGATAATCATATCTGCTCAGAGAGCCAGAAGCAACAGGACCAGGAGCTTCCCACGGTCCACTGTTAACATTTCATTTCTTATTGTACCAATGAGTCAGAGACACTGCCCTTTCTTATTCATTTTCTTTTGTCCTCCATTAGCTTGTGTGGTTGTTAATGTGCAAATATCCATGAGACAATTTGGTAAACAGCTTTATTTTTTTTCTCCCTTGAGCAAAGTCATCTTTCCATTTTCTGCAACTCTTTCATACTCACATTGTTAAACATAACATGACAAGTAAAACCCTGTTAAAGCTCAGTCACCCCAGCTTTTAAATCGGCAAAGCTCAATACATTTCTATGGGATTGGCTGAATTTTTGGATCTGCAAATTTGCACCACTGACCAATAACAGGCTGTCATAACAGGCTTCCATCTCTGAAGGAACCGAGAGCTGGGAAGTAACCATTGTTTCTTACTAGCTTTGTTTGCACGAGTCTCTCTCTCTCTCTCTCTCTCTCTCTCTCTCTCTCTCTCTCTCTCTTTTCAGCTGTTTTGGCGTCTGAGCACTTGAGACAGCAACAGGTCACTTGCCTCCTATTTTTGACTTGCAAACTGCAAGAGGACACACTCACGTACTGACGTAAGGGTCAGTCAAAGTATGCACAAGGGAAATGGTCTGGTGCACATAGCCGCACACAATTAGTGTAGATTGATGCACGTAATCTGTGCCGGACCTAGCACATTCGGCACCCTAGGCAAGCGTCCACTCCCCAATTTTGGTGCTTCCCTCCTTGGTGGCTGCCTGTCACCTTTAAGAGGGATTTATACTTGTGGGTCAGCTGTATGCAGAGGCTGGCTGCATGGCTGTGACGTGTCATAAAACAGCATCAATTCAACGCTGAAGTATCATCCTGCATTAGGAAGATCTGCCACTGATCAGGCTTGTTGGTGAAGCTGCAGACTGGAGGTTAGCAGGCTGGGCAGACTGCAGTACAGCAGGCTGGAGGCCATCTGACTTGAAAGCAGGCTGGAAGCTAGCAGACGGAGGTACAGGCTGGAGCTGATATGCTGGGAATTTGGCTCGGGGCTTTGAGGCTGCAGGCAAGATGCAGGGGAGACTGCAGAGTTAGGCTCAAGAGAAATGGGCAGAGAAGTGTTTGCACGGAGCTTCCACCTGTTAAATGCCACCAGCAGGGGAAATTCACAGCCCTTCCTGCAAAAGACAGCAAGGACCTCCAGGAAGCCTGGGTCGAGATCAAAGAACACCGTCTTTGTTCCTTTTAAAACAAAAGGGAGAGGGGCAGGTGTGTGCCTGCTGGATCCATTTCTCAGCCAGATCGTACTGTCACGAGGCAGTTAAAGTGGACTGAGGGATGTAATAGGAATGATGGGGAGGGGGGGCGCAGGCCTGAGGCAGCTTGGGCAGGTCGCTGGGACACTGGGGTGGTGGCTTGGGATTGAAAGGTGGGAGGAGTAGGAGTCCAGGGTGGAGAGCAGGGCTGACAAGACAAGGGATGAGAGACAGGGACCGGAGCAGACGGGACTGCAGGGAACTGGAGACAGATTTACGCAAGGGAAAACAGGCAACAGCAAGGAAACAGGATAAATGCAAGGCTTGAAGCATAGTCACACTGACAGGTGGCAGAGTCGATGATCTGCTGATGAGTGGATGGCAAAACTTTCATTTCTATTAACCTCATTTTCCACTGTTGACTAGACCAGAAGTAAAAATGTAAAAAGTAAAAGTGAAGTGCATTCATACAGAGTATAATGACTATGTCCTTCAGACATGAATATTAGTGTTACATGAGTGAGTACGTGTTTGTTGCTGCCAGGACACTGTGATATTACGAAGAGATCTAATGGGCCAAAAGGTCCTTAACTGTCTGATAACAAATGTCTTCATTTAGTGTCCCAAAGTGTTTCATACTGTTTTTATGTCCAGCCGTGCTCTCCAGTTAAAACCTGATGGGTCAAAGTCTTGGACAAAACTGTCCTCTCGAGACAGATTTTGGAGGCTGCTAGTGAAAATGTGATTCTGACAGCTGATTGGTGCAATCAAGTGCCCATAATTCCAATTTGTGCCTAGAGACTGAAATGCGTGTGAGGAGGTTGATGGAAGACAGATGCTAGTCATATCGGAGATGTAATAATGGGGAGGGGGGGGCAGCGGGAAGTGGAGAGGGTGTTACTACAATTAGGTCAATATTTCCTCGCTGTGCCCCTGAATTGATGTAATGAACGTCATCATTATTGATCCTGGTGAGATATTTTGACAGTTGATGAGGTCTCAGTGGAAATTTTTCTTATTACATTGTCGAACAATTGTTTTAGAGGCTAGAGCATGCCAACATTACACTGAATACTGAAATTGTAATTAAGAATAATAAAATACCAAATTATCCAACTGGCTATTGGCAGCTAGTGAGCAAACGAAGGAAATGAGTTGTCTGGTGTAATGAACCCACAGAGAATAATCACCCAATTTTAGCTCCATTTCCACCAAACACTTTCAGTATGGTACCTTTGGAACCAGCAGTAACCCTTCAAAATAAAGCAACATAAAACAGGCTGCAGTGAGAGTCTTTCTCCACAGGATATTCAAAAATTGTGGGTTTGTGCATTCAGTCCTTCTCAGGCAAGCTCAGGGGTTTAGTGTTGCTGTAGCCCACAGGAACAACGCTCCACAAACAGTGAGGCAGTGTTGCCCCCAACGGCACTTTCACCGAGTCCGACGCAGTTTGTTACCTGACATAGTTATTGTTATGGACAGTGTGTAACACGCAGCTCACACAGCAGCGCAGCACAGCTTTGAACACATAGGAGTGGAGCCTGTGTTGCGTTCAGGCGTTATCACGTAAATTACAATTTCCAGCACTTGCCACTCCTGTTCTGTCGTCACTAATGAAACTCATGAGCCTCAAAACCAGACACAACTCAGCCCTGAGCAGAGTGACCGTCCTCTACTGACCAATCAGACTGCAGTGTTCACAGCTCCACCTTTCAGTACCAGATCTGTGTACCGAACTGAACTGAACAGTACTGTTCGCTGGAAACAGGGTCAAGCAACTAACGTCAGCTTTTTACTTGTGGTGATTGTATTTACGCCTCAAAAATCATGAAAATGGTGTTCATTTGTGAAGATTATCATGGTGCAAGTGCAAACATGTAAGTATCACAAACATCACCGTATTCTCTGCAATAATCCTAAATCCAATGGGAAAATTCCATTGGATTAGCACTAACTTATGCTGTTGTTGTATAAAGGCTAGTAATACAGGCAAAAATCTGTTACTGAAGGTTGAAACTACAGTATTATATCTTTTGAACAATGTTAATATACATTGAATGTAGTAGAAATTCTTGTTTACAATTCCATACACATGTAAAACAAAGTGTATGAGGTAATACTGTAGTGTAATCATATTGTTTGCTGCAATCAATCCATCTTTAAAAAACAAACAAAAAGGCATACAGTACATTATTAGCATATGGTACCCATTCACTCTTGTGTGATATTTGAATCAATCAATGCAGTGAGCGTGTGTTTTAGTCCTTGACAGAGTTGGATCTCTGCTTTACCTTTAGTTACAGGTTTTAACAGGCAGAAAAGCAATAAGAGTGAGCTCAGGATTTTGTCAACTTTAAGTCTTGCATACTTGCCACTTGACAGTATACCGACCTCTCTGTGGGGTTTTTTCAGGCAAAGCGACAGTGTGTTGCTCATGGTGTGCGAGCATGTCAAGTGTTATTAATGTCAGACCAGGGAAGGGAGAAGGAAGACCACAGCCACCACTGTCAGTGCAGCCAATGTACTGTAGAGGTTATTACACCAAATATCAGGGGAAACAGTCTGCCCTGCTCACTGTGAGAATCTGTCAGTCCTGACCCAGCCGAGAGGATCCACACGCCTGCTGTGGCGACCATATACAACCCCGTATACTGAAGGAGTCTGGAAATAGATATGACATACTATCCAATTAAATACAGTTTGTTTTGATCGGCATAATATTAACTAATGGGTTAATCAGGTGCCGAGCAGCAGATGTTATATGATCACCTCCGTCTGTTTGTTGGTGTTGACCTTGAACTGTAAATTAGCGTGAGCACATTAATGTTCCCAGCAGAATCTAAGGTTGCAATGATGCAGGATGGTGGATATCAGGGCCTAGACTTCCTCTTTCTTGTGCCGGTCATTGTCTACAGTCCGATTTGCAATTCGTCTCAGCGAGAATGGAGTTGGAGTTGAGATACGGCAAATCTCTATAAAAGAAATTTTTAAAAGCTGATATTAACCTTCGACCATTCCACTGTAAGGGCTCCTGTCATTGAATTATATAAGTGTCAACACACACTGAAATTAAAGGGCCTTTTTTCAATGTTTGCTTTAATATTTCTTGAGAAAATATGCTGTAGATGACAATAACTGAGACCTAACAGCTGGAAAAGACAGCAGTACCACAGCATGAAGCCTCATTTGGTCTGAAATCAAAGTAGATCATCACAGAAAGCAACATTTGGGTAAAACAATGTACTGAATCTGTGATAATGAGCGAAAAACATATTCAGCAAAGACAGAAATGTCTATTTAGGAGCTTACTATGTATAAAAACACTTTTTGTTTATCATTTATGTACATTTATAACCGTCTATGATGCCAGGAACTTGTTTAAAAGTGGTATATACACACAGAAAACTAATCACAAGAACGAGACACAGCTGGAGTCGGTGGACACGGGCAAAAAGAGGTAAATGGAGATTGGCTAACAACAAGGGTGTGGAGGGGAACACTGGGGTGGAGCAAACAAGACTAATACAGAACAGGTGTGAGGGGAAGACTCAGGGAACAGGGAAGGACTAACGAGACAGGTGTGACAGAAAACAGGTGGGAAAACACAAAGACAGGAAGTGAAACCAGACACAACGCGGGAGGAGAGAATCTTCAAAATAAAACAGGAAGCAGATTAAACATGAACGAATAACATGAAACAAAGAACACAAACAGAAAACTCCAAAACAAAATCCATAGGATAACAGGATATAGACAAACCCAGCATCATGGCAAATAATGTGTTAGGAGCAAATATTTCACTGGATTTAGATCACGTGGAACTTTGGAAGTGTACAAGGACGTTTTTTTGTTTGAACATTGTCAATCTCTGGATTATGATCAGGCATAATCGATGAGTTATGACTCTGTTTGTCTGTGAGAAGCGTTTATGGAACCTGCTTTGGTGGTTGACTGCACAAACACAACCTTTTTTCCTCACAGGTTACAGGGTGAACAGAACGTGCCTCTGACAGAGGTGAAACTCTTCTAGTCTTTTCATTAAACACCAGCCAAAGGCAAAGTTTTAATGTCATGTGCTTACTGGAGTGTTAGTTTGGATTATATTCCCGAAGCTTTGGGTGAGACGACTAAAAGAGACGTATTATTTTGCATATAAAGGAGGCAAAAATGTGTAGCTTCCCTCTTTTTAAACGAAAGAGATTTAAGTGTTTGCTTCAGTGTGACCTTTGTCTTCTCTCCTCTGCACAGTTTTAGGCAATTATCATCCATAACGTGAATTAAGTCTTCAAACATAACTGTTGAGGCTTGCTTCTAAATATAGACCGAGATGTTCAACCCAGCAGTCTGCTTTAGTTTTTCCTGCAGATCGAAACGTGACCGAGTGAGTCGACTGTATTTCAGTGCTGTGAAGTGTTAATGAACTGTAAATGACAGAGAAGGTGTTCCTCATTCTTTCATATGGAAGTTAGGTTGAGGAAGAATGTGAGAGTCTTCCCAGAGGGGCAAGATGAGAAGATCAGAGGGTGGAATGGTTGGATAATCATGTCCCCTTCATATTTAATTGCTGTATGAAGGCAGGCCATTTTTAGCCCTTTTATCAGCGGGGCGTGTGTGTGTGTATATATATCTATATGTGTGCCTTCACTGTGTGTGTGTGTGTGTGTGTGTGTGTTGCACTGAACTAGTTGCCACCATTCAATAACTCTTTTCTTTGTGGCGGCGTACTTAGAGCAAATCACAGACATTTTGTTTGATGCAGTGTTGTTGACTTTGGCTTTTATTTAACAAAAGGCCTCTTTCTAACAATTACATCATGCTGAGTCAAAGATGAATGTGCCACATTTAAGCCTTATAAAAATATCTTCGGGTTATTGTCAAGACTTGAGACAAATATATCAGCCTCAGCTCTGCACAAAAACATAAAACTATTGAAAGTCTGCAACTGCAATGTTTATTTCACTCCCTAATATAAAAGTGTGGAACAATAAAAATTTCTTTTGACATAGAGATTGCACTATAGGGCCACTGCGAGGTCCCTTCTTCATTTCGCCTTTGCACTTTCACACAGAACCAAACAACAACGTGTGATTTTAAGGGCGCGACATGTAACACAACACATTTCCACATCCAGATACGATGTGCAAGGTACCCTGGGTGCGCTGGTTGTTGACATTCTGGGACGCTCTGTCAAGTTCTGCCTGTTAAATGCATTGTCTTCTTTCAAAATACACTTCTGTTTTCACAGGAAATTTAACGTTTACATACAGTTTCTTTCAAAATAAAGGCACTACGTCGGTACTACGTTGGGTGCAACAGAAACACATGGTTAGGTTTAGGAAAAAAGATCCGGGGACCGTGAGGCCGTTAACAGCTCCCTGTCAGAACCAGGGCCCCAGGGAAGTACGTTGGGCTTTGAAGCCAGTTTTCATAGTGGCAAAATGGTGGTACTGCAGTTCCTGGAGTCCAGTGGTGTAGTGGGGGGTATATGCAGGTATATGGGGTATACCCTTTCACGTTAACCAGGTGCAAAACTCAGAACATCAAAGGTCATATTTGTCACTTTGGCAAATGTTACTGGCAAACGACCCAATCTGTCATTTAGGTTTGAGGACATGTTTGCTTAATACATGCCGGCCAGTTCAAGTCACAAGTCATATGTTGATTCAAACACTGCATCATATACAAATGTTTGAACCAGCCACCATTACCAGTGACTGGCTGCGTATCATGTCAACGTAAAAGGATGTCTTTTTTGTCTGTGTCTGATGCTGGAAGTCACTGCCTCATTGTTTTCCCAATTGGTGGACATTTTTGGCTGCTCTTCTTCTTCCTTGAGTTAGCTGCTAACTGATATCAGCTACTTTATAAAATCCCGCAGTGGGCCACATGCATAACACATAGTTAAAATGTCACATGTATCCCATGATCCCGTCCTTCCAGCTGTCCCATTTACACAGAAATTGCTACAACGCTATTACTACTGTCCCGATTCCACGTTTCCATGTAACTTTTATACAGAACAATGAGGCGACAAAATGGCATAAAATTCCCACATTGAAGAGTCAGTGTAAAAGGGGCTTAGAAACTCCTCCTTCTGTTTTTTGTTAAACTATTTTCTGGTTTCTTTTCTCCGCCATGACTGTACACTGAGTATCTTTGACATTTGTGGACTGGACGCCATCTTGGGCTTCGGGAAACACTGATCGACATTTCTCACCTTTGTTTAACATTTTATGGTCCAAACAATTGATTGATTAATTGAGAAAATAATCAACGGATTAATCAACAATGAAAATAATTGTTAGCTGCAGGCCCACATGTCATTATGAGAATATCTGGACCAGAGCACTCAGCAGACAGATGGATGGAAAGGATGACCGATGGATTAATAGAGATATATGGTAATCAGGCCTATTCAGACTGAACAAATTAAATGCATCTATAAATGAACATGGACTCATAAATTCATTTCATTCCTTTTTATCTTCTTTGAACAGATATAAAAGTGAGGACATACTGTCTCTGATCAGCGCCAGTTAAAGAAATCCCTCCATCTGTGCTCCGCTGTCAAACCCTCCGCCATCGCTCAGCATGTCTCACCACTGAGACTCTACTAACCCACTGTATCAGAGCGGCTGACCTTTACACCCGAGCATCACAGATCGATAAAACGTTATTGGATGGTCATGTTGATGTTCAAAGAAACAGTGAGGGGCCATTGTATCCACATTCAATACCATAAGAATTCATGAATGATTCATGAGTGGTTGATGTTCCTTCTGCGAGGATAAAAAAATAATTTATTAAATTCTGGGACCAAAGTGTTTCTTCCATTGGGCCTCTGTGTGTAAATATGTGTAACATTACTTGACTGGAAATTGTTAATGAAAACATGAGTCATCCCGTGACATTTGAACAGGAAGCATTGTTTATGCTTCACACCAGGTGAATGGCACGATGAGCTGTGTACTGCGCAGATAAAAGCTCTCGACGCATTTATTATGCTTCTCTTTCCTCCGTCTATATACACAGCATATAATTATCTCCAGGCTACGGGGAGACTGGCCACTTAATTAGGGCAGGAACAAATTATGATCCTGTTTCCTGTAAGCATAATGGAATTCCTACTCTAAGTTTGGTCCCTCTAAACATCAGTGGAAACACACCGAAGGAGTCTTGGGAGCACAGTGGACACGGGTGTTGGCCCTCTCGCTGTGGGATAATGACTCATCTTGTGCTAATGAGCCTTTTGGAGATGCACTTGTCGTAGTAAATGAGCAGCTCAGCTGAGCAAAGTCGGCGCCTCGTGACAACCGAGTTGCCAGGGGATTTAAAAGACAATACCAAGTATCATCTTAACCAGCCTGACGTCTCAGTATTTCTGTTCCTGATAACGTGTAAACCAAATCATAATATCAATAGTTCAGCTATAATCACAACAATAAGAACATTATTATAATTATTCAGGTTAAATCCTCCCATTGCCCCCAGATGTATTAAAGAAATTAGCAAAGATCAATATCCATCAAATTGGGCACCTTTCCCGAGGCCCTAAACCATAATAGCCCCTTAGCCCCATGCCGACTGGGCTTCAAGTGGTACCAGTGTTAAATTTGGCACCTCATTTTGATTGCCCCTGTGGACATCAAGTGTTAGGACAACTGTAAATCAGTCAGTGGAGGCTGGTGGCTTTTAAAAGGGCAATATAATGGCTGTCGGACAGCAATGTAAAGTGGTAAAAATAATCTGTTGCCTGGCACAAAAATACTGCTTTGGCCTCTCCTCTGTGAGGACTGAATTTTTATATAAGTCACCTGTTTACATTTTGTCAAAAGAAACAGTCAGTTTAAAAAAATAACTTTTGGCATATTTGCAGAAACTGTTACAACATCCACACCGAGAAATTCAAGCCTGATTCCAAGGTTTTGTCCAAGCCTGACCCGAGCCCAAACCACAGCAACAGTTTTCGGCCCAACACAAATTTAAAGCCGAATCTCTACTGTAAAAAGATTTATTTTATGTCGTATATTTTTTTTTATATTAAAACGTTTATTTCAAGCAAAGGGCTGACATTTTTCCTCGCACCACTTCTCCGTGTTCTCTTCCTCCTGTTACTTTAATAGTCTGTCGTCTCATGCACCACAGGTTAGGCAGAGTGCGCTACACCCCTCGGTGAGTCTAGTGTGCACGGTGGTCCACGCTGATGCAGCACGCAGATGATAATTGCCACTCTTCGCTGCATGTAATGCACATCTCTCCTACTACCAGGGAGGCTGAAGCAAACACTGACAACCAGGTTGCCTTGCAGCCCCTCACTCTCATTACTCGTACATGCTCTATCTCTCTGCCCCGATTCTCCACTATATTGCTCTGTTGTCAAGTCGAGCCCAATCGTGCTCGGGCAGAGAATCAGAGCTCTACATAAGACAGAAAGTCTGTGAAAAATATCAGGTTTCTCCTTCTGCTTCTTGTGCATTTAGTGGCATTCATTCATTCAAGATTCTGATACTTCATTGCCTGTTTCTTTTCTCATATCATTTTATGAACATATTTTAGTGTACTGTTTAGCTGTAAAATGAGAGTTGGTCCTGATGATTTCAGCCTCAGATACCAACATACAGAGGCACCTTTTGTGGCGGTATAGTATGCACGAGGTGGCGACTATTTCTGACAAACAATCACAGGACTTTCTTCTCTAACGGTGTAATGGGCTAGTCGCATCACATTTTAATGAATAATAAAATAAACTCAGTGTTATTGTCATTGGCTCAGCACATGCACATGGACAGAGGCAAACCAAAAACTTAAAGTACAGGACCATCATTCCAGCCTCACACAGTGTCTGCCTCACGTCACTCAGACCCTCGTATCATCACATCACCAGACAAGAGCCAGACAAAGTGTGTGTGTTGCTCGGGAGCATCAGCAAGGTCAACCTCTTATCTTTAAGACAGGAGACTCTCAACATAAGACATGCAAAATGTGAAGGGCAGTGATGCCTCTTCAGTCAGCTCCATGTCGATGCACAGGTTTAACATCCTTAGGAGACACAGAGTCAAGCATTTATTTATGATTGAAAATTCCACCACTATCTATCATCCAAGAAAATTTATGGTGACACAGCACATGTGGATTTTGGATACTTTACCTCAAATTAATCAGTAAAAAATGAATCAAAGATCAAGTAGGAAATGTAAATCATGCAAAGACTTAAAATGAATCCACTTCTAACTAATGCATGTAAATCAATAAAATTTAAACAGTCATTGGTAAACAAAAATTTACAGTAGACCTAAGGATTCTGTTTTACATTTCCTTTGTCAAACTACTGTCAAATGGTGAACAGCTCAACCAGGTGATAACTTTAACAAGCAGAGTGTGAATCACCGTATGAGTAAGTGTGTATTCAGGATGAAAAGGTAGGTGGAACTGACTCTGAGGTAATCTTAGTAAAACAAAACCAGAAGAGTGAAGTAGTTGTAAAAAGAAACATTAAGATTAATTTAATTTAATTTACTTTAATTTCATTTCATTCAGTTTAATTTAATCAAATTTTGCTTTATTTTATTTTATTGTTTTGCAGTCTCTGGGCAGGAAAATGAGAATATAAAAAACACAATTACAAAATCGAGCATATTCATGACACAATGGCTTCAGCAATAACAATAGCAAGACAACACAACATCAAGTCATTGCAACAATAACAACAGCAACAACGATACAACTACAACACTAAGACACATTAGAGTCTGTGGCGGTTGTTAACAGAAATTAAATGTGATCACAAGGATGCACAAAGGATCGTCAAACCTGGGATCATCCCTCTCTAACTTAAGCCAACCTTAGAATTAAACCTGACAGAAATGTAGCTGCGAAAACAAAACAGCAGGACCCATAAAAAAAGAAAGAAACAAAAGCAATAATCTACATCAATCTCTAATCTTATTTAGGATTCCTACAAAGATTGTATAGTTTCTTCTATAGAGGTTATAGAAAGAGAACAAACTGAGCTCAAGCACTTAGATACACTGGTCACTTCATATTTGGTCCTGTCCTTGATGAGCAGCTCTGTACTGTGTGTGGAGCTCAGTACCTTGTGTACACGAGACATATTGACACCTGGAGGTTGATAATATTGATTAACCTGCAACACGAGGAAATCAACTGCTTCCCTCTGTGAGTCCACGAGGTGAGATCAGTGTCGACCTGTAAGATAACCACATTCATTAGTTTCATCAAATGAGCAACCCAGATCATACCGGTTAAACATTTCCCAATGTCATTTAATGAAAGGAACTGGATTAAGCTTTGGTGGATGATATGAATGTGGCAACTGGTGACACAACAGGCTAACTCTAATCTGCCATCAGTAGTATATCAGTAAGTATGACAATCGTATTCTGCGAAGGTGTTTTTTTCCGCGTCAGTGGTCCTGTCGTCCAAGCGCTCTGATTCATATGTGAAAGATTAGTGATCAGCTGAGCCCTTGTGCTCGGGTAATACTTTTATTTCTTCCTCGCATGAGAGCATCTCCACCTGTGCCGGGTAGGAGAGACATGGCCGCGGTTCCCGTTGTTAGCCGCACTTGGTATGGGCCTCTCTGTCTAAGGATGTTTTGAACACCTGAAAGTCTCAACCAAGGTCTGAACCAAGGTTTGCATTTGCAGACGTGCTCTTTCATCCTCTTGGAAGATATCTGAAAAGTGTCGGAGTCTTTGTGAGTTTTTCCAGCTGGGTCTTTATAAACGTGTCGCCTACTGTCCTCATGTGCTACTGTGGCTCAAGCTGTGTAGTTCATGGACAAACTGCAACCTACACTGTACGTTTACTACACTCTGATTATCACCACCTGTCTGCTCTGAATGTAGCCACCTGCACTCTCTCTGTTGGGAAACCACACACACTCTGCGCTCTTATCACATGACGATACCCTGCCAAAACTTTCTGCAATTAGTATGACAGACAAAATCATTCAAAAAAATATATTTTCACACTGGAAACAAACCAAACTATGGTTCAGTTTGATCCACGCTGAGACCACCTGTTTCCGTCACACCAAGGTTCAGCTGTTTGGTCCTGACTGTGGTCCAAGGGAGGATTCACATCTTTAATTTTGGTTTGGATTAAATTGAATGCCTGCAGTTATTAGTTCTGCCTGAGAATGAGTGCATCTCTGCTTTGGTGTGTGGAGGAGGCACTGCAGACAGCAGCATATCTCCGTCTGGTGAGAGGAGGAGATGACAGTGTTCCAAATTGTTTACCATATTGTTCACTATTGGCTGGCGAAACAGTAATTCAGCAAGGATGAGTTTAACTATCTGTTCCATTAAAAAAGGCAAATACTATGAGTAAGTACCTCACACAACCTCACTTCAACAAATTTTTCCCTTTAAGGGCAATTCATACTTTCTGCATGTCTACGATTTGATCCACGAGACGAAGTGTTATCATCTGTCATGTCTACAAAGGTCCGTTTTGGTGAGGTCCAAAATTGTGACCATATGCTGCCTGGGCATGCTCAAGTTACAAAATATAACCTCTTGTTCGACAGTTTTGTTCGGCTGGTGGCGTATGCATCTCTTTTCCCAGGAAGAAGAAGACAAAAAAATCCAAACGTCTTTCAAAGAGGGGGTGCAAGGAGATCTGCCGTTACTCACATTTATATGATTTATTTCTATAGGAATACAAAGTCAGCCAATGGCGTTGAAGCTCTGACAAGAAATCGTGCAAACACTGCTGAGAAATGAAAATGCCTGCCTTACAAGTGGAAATATCTGAGAGACAGATGTGTTGTTCCACTTGTTGCCATCAACTGGTAATGAGCGTGGGTCAGGAAATTGGCGTGCATGGAACGTTAGATTGACACAGACCCAACATCGTGGTATAAATAGAACAATGTGTGCATCTGTGTAACCTGTTCAAGTCTGCAGCTGTCTGCAGATAAGGTATGCACAAGCTTTTGGAAAACAGGGAGTATGGTGATGATATTCGGGGACAAAGTCGAAGGTCAGTGCAAATGTGCACAGCAAACTTTACGCAGCCTGCAGTTGGTCAAACAGATGGAAAAACAGTTGGACAGATGGAGGCAGACACAAAACCTCTGCCGCTTGCCTGAGGAAAACATGTCATCAAACAAACTGTATTATATGAGTGTCGTTATTTTATCAGAGGTGGACACCACTTGAGTCATGGCTGATTTACTGTACACATGTCCTGTCCTGTTAGGTTTGACTGAGGGTGAAGAATGATGGACTGTCAGGCAGACGGCCGTGGCCTGGATTGGTAGGAATGTGCGGTGCTCTGACCTGGTTCTCTTTGGGTCGGTGTGACTTGCTGAAACACTGGGGCGATTTCACAAGCAAACACCTCTCATAACTTTGATATTCCACAACATGGTTTCATACTCAGCTGCAGAAATGGAGCTGAAACCTTACTGATCACAAAGACCTCTGTCATAGACACAGTGTTTGGATATACTTTGCAGATATAGATAGAACATGTGTCTGTAATCCCTGGTATGTCAGAGCACCAGCAGCTGGAGGTGCACAACACTACCACTAATAATAGATCAGCACAATAACTGTCCTTTGGAAATGAATTGTCATTAACACACACACACACTTACACACAAACACACAAACACAAACACACATGCAAGATCTATTGCTTGTCTGCCAGATGATGCCTTCCCATTCATTTCATCTGCTCTCTACATGGTGAACACCACAGCTGCATCAAGTTGCTGCAGTCGGCCACAACAATACCAGGAAACCAAGTGATTCCCTTTTCAAAATAAAAGCGAAGCATTTGCTACTTTGGGGAGCAGAGCGTTTCAAACATTATCTGACAGACAGGTTAGCTAGCTTATAAGACGCCCTATTGAGGCCTGCATGGCCAATGACTTAATTCAAATATGTTAGATGTGTTAGAAGTATTGATAAATGGTTAAAATAAAAGATAGATGAACAGTTAAACAGAAATAAGTAGATTAAATTAATGAATAAATGGTTTGATTAACTCTGAACAAAAATATAAATGGTGGATGGATTATCTTGGAAAAGGAGAAATGCTCGCTAACACAGATTTTAACACATTTTCAACCAAAATCTGAGAGAAACAAGTGTTTTGTGTGCATTTATTCACACCAGACCTTTATTTTAAACTCATATAAAATGGGGTTAAAAACAAAAGTGTTGCATTGATATATTGTTTTGTCGTTACACTGGCTTAAATTATTTTTAAAAATGGTTGAAATGGTTAGCTGTGGACAAGTGATTAAAATACATGGCAAAAACTAACAGATAAATGGTTGAAATATTTACCTACAAGCACTGGCTGCATTGTTTAAATAGATAAAAGTAACGGAGTGCTCTGGAATTTAGTGTCGCCCTGGTTCCCTAAACAAAAAGCCAACGGGATTTCTCGATTGGAAGTTTTGTTCAGCAAAATAATCTAGCCATATAGAGAAAGGCTTTTTTGTCGCTGTTGGGTTCAAATAAATATGCGGATCTTCAAGGGGAGGTGATACGAACTAGAGACAGTTTTATGAATGGTAAAAAGTTCTGCACAGCTGCTTTAAAGAGCGAGGTATTTACTTTTATATCGCAAAACACAAAACCAAAGACCTTATTTCAGGCATCTAACCAAAGATCCAATAAAAAAACCCCACTGACTTTAATATGAGGGAAAAGAAAAGAGTCAAGAAAACACAAAGTAAGCTCAGTAAATATGATGATTTATCTGTGGTTCTCCCTCATACTGTTTGGAAGAAGATGAATTTGGAGTTCGAAGAAACTTCAAGTGCTTCGAGTGCTGGCAGAAGGACGTAGGCTCTCTTACAAAGTGAATCTGCTGACTCAGGTTTGGTTTTGATTCTCAAGTAGCTGCATATGACAAAACTTTTTATTGTTACTGTTTACCTAAAGTGTGGAATAAATGCTTGTCACACTGGTCACTGCTCAACAGCAAAAGGAACAGACGGACTGATGAGAACTACCCCAGCCGGAGATACAGAGATACAGCCACAAATCATGAAGCTGCTGTGAACTGATTAATACAAATATTAATGAAATGTTATGTTTATATTTTGCCTGGTTTTGTCATTTAGTTCCCAATACATCTAAGCACCCACTTCTGCTGACTTATAGTTACCATTCTTTTAACTAATTTAACTCTTATTGGTAACAACAAGTGGGTCGTCTCAGCCCTCCAAATATCTTCCATAGCATCAACCTCAGGGTGTAAATATAGAAAGTGCAGTGGGGGGCCAATGTGTTGGGTAGAGAATGGGCCCTTATGAGTGACTGCTACCTTGGAAATATCCCTGTGTTTAAAGAAGAACTCTCATTACATTAGAAACATGATTGTTCCAAATAAACTATAATAAATTGTCAAATTAAATTAATAATTTCTAATTTTCTTTGGTATTTTTGTGATATACAGATATGCAATGATGATTGCTGGGTAATATGTATGTTAACGTTATTTAATGTCAAGTCTCTGATCATGTGACGAGATGATATGTGCACTATAGCGTACACTCTCAGGCCTGTCATAGCAGTGTGCACCGGGGCCTGTTGTAACTACTGTACACCACTGATGAAACTCTCTGCTTCAACATGGAGCTGGAAAACTTAGAGCTGTATATAGCCGGAGGCCAACAGCTGATTATATTGGCTGTGATAAAATTAGCATGCATATTAGTCATTTGATTAACTCTCTCATTTATGGAGTCCTTCAACTGCCATTTAGTCCGGATTAATGGAAGAGCATCAACATGACAAACTTTCAGTGGATTGATTAATTACAAATGTGTTTGGGCACTAAAGTAAATACTGTAGAAGGCAAAGTGTTTGTGAGTCAGAGGTAATTCACAGTTTGCATGCAAGATGTCCATCTTGAGGTGACTCTCGTGATCTGGCCCTGTTCCATTCTCCGCACATGACCTCACCAGAGCTGCTCCGGCTACCTGTTTTCTTGCACAGTTAAAGGCTGGAGATTTTGTTTGGCATCTTTGTCTGAGGCATCCATTGTGAAAGACTTCCACTCTCCTCATGTCTGTTTTGACTACTCGCCAACTCTCTGAAACATAGAGCAGAACAGACGTGACATTGCTGTTACACAAGAGCATCTTGGTCGTAAGGCTGTGTCGCTTGGATCTGCAGGCAGAACAGAGATGGGAGAAGGCAGTCTGAAGCTTTTCCCAGCCTCGCTCTGATGTCTTTTTGGGTCTCGCTGACCTCACTGTTATTATCCATGATGTATTTCAGCCAGTTCAACCTGAACTCCAGAGAGATATTGTAACTTTATCTGGAGATTTCGGCTATATCCCATGAACTTCTTCAGTTTGTGTGCCTCAACATTAAACTTCAATTATTCATCAATGACTTGTATAACTGTTGCACTGTACTTGATGGGAGCCTGGAGGCGACAGGCTCAACACATCCTCAAACAATGATTTGTATGATACCTAATGAATTAGTTTTTTTATCCAAACGATGCAAAAACAATACAAACCAGGAATTTCATAACTAGGCCTCTTAAAGAGGTCAACAAAACAGAACTATACTCAAATATCAGCAGCAACACAAGGTGTTAAATGAACAATCGGACCTGACAAAGTGAAACATGAGGGAACATATATAGTGGCTTGGCCAAACCATCTAACACAACAAGGGAAAACAAGATGGATGTTTAACTAGAACTAATATAAAAGAAAAAATAACTAAACACAAATCCCCCCTCTGACATGGCAATAGATGGTTTTGCCTGAGCTGGCCACAACATTGAACAGCTCTCTGCCCTCTGCCACGCCTTTTGCCTCTCCAGGAAGAGACCTGCCACTAGCACGGTAACTCAAACATAAACGGACAAAAATGATTCATATAACAGACAGTTACTCATTCTAACCCTACAATGTGAAACTATGTGCACTCCATTTAAACAGTGTATGGCTAGAAGGAAATAAAGAGATTATAAATCAAATAAACTGAGTAGTGTGGGATTAAATTTGGATATGAATTATTTGGGGTGTGGTTACCTGCAAATAAAATAAACCAGTGTGCTGAACAAGGCAGTGCAGTGTGTGTGTGAGCAATATTACCACCTCTGGCTTTTACTTTGTGTGGCCTTGGCATTCACAGTTAGGTTTAGGAAAAGAATCATGGTTGGTTGGTTGTTACGTTACAAATGTAATGCAAAGTTACAGAGGTGAGTTTCAGAAGTTATGTAGGTTAGGTTAAGGAAAGTGAGGTTACGTAGGTTAGGTTAAGGAAAGTGAAGTTACGTAGGTTAGGTTAAGGAAAGTAAAGTTAAGTAGGTTAGGTTAAGGAAAGTGAAGTTACATAGGTTAGGTTAAGGAAAGTGAAGTTAGGTAGGTTAGGTTAAGGAAAGTGAAGTTACGTAGGTTAGGTTAAGGAAAGTAAAGTTAAGTAGGTTAGGTTAAGGAAAGTGAAGTTACATAGGTTAGGTTAAGGAAAGTGAAGTTACGTAGGTTAGGTTAAGGAAAGTGAAGTTACGTAGGTTAGGTTAAGGAAAATGAAGTTACGTAGGTTAGGTTAAGGAAAGCGAGGTTACGTAGGTTAGGTTAAGCGAAGCGAGGTTACGTAGGTTAGGTTAAGGAAAGCGAAGTTACGTAGGTTAGGTTAAGGAAAGCGAGGTTACGTAGGTTAGGTTAAGGAAAGCGAGGTTACGTAGGTTAGGTTAAGGAAAGCGAGGTTACGTAGGTTAGGTTAAGGAAAGTAAAGTTAAGTAGGTTAGGTTAAGGAAAGTGAAGTTACGTAGGTTAGGTTAAGGAAAGTGAGGTTACGTAGGTTAGGTTAAGGAGAGCGAGGTTACGTAGGTTAGGTTAAGGAAAGCGAAGTTACGTAGGTTAGGTTAAGGAAAGCGAGGTTACGTAGGTTAGGTTAAGGAAAGCGAAGTTACGTAGGTTAGGTTAAGGAAAGCGAGGTTACGTAGGTTAGGTTAAGGAAAGCGAAGTTACATAGGTTAGGTTAAGGAAAGTAAAGTTAAGTAGGTTAGGTTAAGGAAAGCGAAGTTACGTAGGTTAGGTTAAGGAAAGTGAGGTTACGTAGGTTAGGTTAAGGAAAGCGAGGTTACGTAGGTTAGGTTAAGGAAAGCGAGGTTGCGTAGGTTAGGTTAAGGAAAGCGAAGTTACGTAGGTTAGGTTAAGGAAAGCGAGGTTACGTAGGTTAGGTTAAGGAAAGCGAAGTTACGTAGGTTAGGTTAAGGAAAGCGAGGTTACGTAGGTTAGGTTAAGGAAAGCGACGTTACGTAGGTTAGGTTAAGGAAAGCGAAGTTACGTAGGTTAAGTTAAGGAAAGTGAAGTTATGTAGGTTAGGTTAAGGAAAGTGAAGATATGTAGGTTAGGTTAAGGAAAGTGAGGTTATGTAGGTTAAGTTAAGGAATGTGAAGTTATGTAGGTTAGGTTAAGGAAAGTGAGGTTACGTAGGTTAAGTTAAGGAAAGTGAGGTTACATAGGTTAGGTTAAGGAAAGTGAAGTTATGTAGGTTAGGTTAAGGAAAGTGAGGTTACGTAGGTTAAGTTAAGGAAAGTGAGGTTACATAGGTTAGGTTAAGGAAAGTGAAGATATGTAGGTTAGGTTAAGGAAAGTGAGGTTACATAGGTTAGGTTAAGGAAAGGAGTGTTGCGTGATTTAGGAAAAGAATCATGGCTGGGTCTTGTTACGTTACATACATACTTAATGCAAAGGTTAGGTTAAGGAATTAACCTAAGAATTTTGGTTGGGTGTTATCATGTTGCGTAGACCCTGCTTAATGTAAAGTTACATAAGTTAGGTTTAGGAAAGGAATTATGGATGGGTGTTGTTATATTACATACTTAATGCAAAGTTGCACAGGTTAGGAAGAGTAAAGTTACATAAGTGAAGTTAAGTAAAATAATTATGGTTGAGTGTCATCACATGACGTACTTAACGTAAAGTTAGGTAGGTTAGGTTAAGGAAAGTAAAGTTAGGTAGGTTAGGTTAAGGAAAGGAGTGTTATGTCGGCTGGGTTCAGGAAAAGAGTCATGGTTGGGTGTTGTTACGTTTGACAGGGGTCGGCAGGCTTTACTATCTAAAGAGCCATTTTTGGCAAAAACATTTTTTTAAAAATCTGTCTGGAGCCGCGATACATATTTGTGTCGTAAAGCGTTGGCAGCACAGCCTATTTTTATCTACATTAGCTTATAAACATTCCTAATAGGTCTAAATCAGCATTCATTCATGTATCACAACAAAGCAGCTGCTGTGCTGTGGGCTATTTATGATTATTTGGTACTTGGCAGCATTAATGGTTGAAGCAAACAAATCTGTCCACTCACTATTTTCCTCTGTTTTGCATTTTAGACGTTTTCTTTTTCAGATCTGGAATCAATAGCCTCACTGAGGAGACTCAAGCTTAGCCATCGATATAGAGATTTGGCAAATGTTAGAGATTTAGAGAGGGCGACGTCTGACACGCATCGTTGACAAGATGTTTTTCATTCAGGCTTTTCCGTGTGTAGGCTACACATTTATACAACTGGAAAATGCAAGAAGCACTTTCAGGCTACAGCAATGTTAAACAAAAAATAAAATGTTACAAATATAACTGGTATTCATTTCCATGTATTTTTTGTCAAGGCCACAGGGAGCCACTGGAGAAGAGGCTAAAGAGCCACAGGCTGCCTACCAATAAGTCAGGGTCAGAAGAGTAAAGTTAGTTTTAGGAGAAGAGTTATGGTTTGCCATCATCAGGTTTAATGTTTAATGTAAGGGCAGTCTCCTGGGGGAAAGTCCTGTGTTTGTTTGTCCCATTCACACGCCAGCCTGCCTCCTTATGCATGAACTGGTTTCCTAAATGTTTTGTTTGTGTTGTTTTCAGTCTTTGGGCTGACAAAACACAAAGGTAACCATAAATTATTATTTTTTTTTGTTTTTTTACAAGCATGAAAATATCCAGAACAAAACTTAGATGCATCTGTATTTATAATTTGTTTATTCTGCTTTATTTCTAACACATCTTACATTACATAGGAGTGAACTCTGCTTTACACTGGAGGTTGCCACCGGACGTGGTGCTGTCTGTGTTCCCCGCTCACTTCACATAGAGAACCCCTCCCATCCTCCCCATTCACTCCTGTGCAGTGTTTTATACTGAAAGGTAAAGATGCGAATTCACACTGCGACTTGTACATCAGTGAGCGGATACATGAGCAGGCAGGCTGCCCTCACAGCCTGTCTGAGCTGCTTCATGTGATATGACCGTTTTCACTCCACCAGGTAATGACTGTGTCTGCAGGTGAGGAGACTTGTGTCGCCTGTTGCTCTTATGCCTGTCTGCTGTATTATGTTTGCGCTGTCTGTCCTCTGCATGGTCGCTGCCGCTATTAATTTCTGCACGGAGGATTTGTTTTTGGTCAATCTGACCCACAGTGTAAATACTGTCTGATTACAAATGTGCACTTGAGCTTTGTATTGTGTGTGCTGTGTTTTCTTTTCACAATCAGACAACATTAAGCTTTGATTTGGTGTCGGCAGCTCAGGTAGGCTGATGCGTGATGTTTTCACAGGGAACGTCCAGCCAGACGCCATTTGAAAAAAACCTAATTGAGGTTTCTTCGGTTATTACCGAGACGACACAACATAAAAAAATAAACCAAATGAGTATTTTAAATGTTTGAAAGCCACGCATTCATTCGGCGTATGAATAAGCCACAAATTCCGCTTAATTTGGATGCAAAACACCATCTTTACGCTGCTTCGCCTGCAGTTTCTGTCGATCTTTTACCAATGAAACGCACCGCGGAGGGCGGTAGCGACCAATGCGAACCATCTATAAAAGTTAAAATGCTGTTGAAATAATAGCTGTTGTGTGTGTTCAATGTGAGCCGAAATATAGTGTTGCCATTAAAGATTAATAATCTGCGTTTTATTTGACAGCAAGCCCAACAGATGCCTGCCAGTTAAAATGGATATATTAAAATGCTAAATTATTAAATTGAGTTTTGCGTGACGTTCTTTCCATTTACGAGGCGCATCGGGGCCACAGTTAAGGCAATGTTAAGTTTATTGGACTGGAAACGCTGATAACATTACGTCTGTGTGTGAAGCTAATTGTCTGGTTATCTGCTGCTGTTTACCCAGGTCATAGAAACGCCAGGCTGTGTTTGCAAAGCCCCGTCTGTGTCATATGATAGCAGGGCTTTAAATCAAATGCATGCGGCAATTCAATAGTTGTGTCAACGCAGGGAGGCTTTTTTTCCTCCACATGTGAGGCAACAGCTGGATTCTCCGGGGATTCTCGGTGTATCCCTGCTGTCCGTGCAGACCTCAGGTGCATCCCGGTCACAGGGTGCTGTGTTGATGCATATTTGGTTATTCATGGAGCGTGTCACAGTCTCAAGGCGGCAACCAGACTCCTGACAGACGAGGTAAACCCCACAACAGTTATGGAGTCCTGTCTCATTGGAATAGAGACAGCCTTTAGAAGAGCTCGATTAAAACCTGCCTCTTTAATGTTTTATATTTTAAGGCTGAGAGTCAATTGGTATTCAGACCCACACAGGCTATCAGTAACTTTTGGAAATAGACAATTTTTCAAGTGGACTCTGGCAGAAGAATGTTGGAAAAGGAGGGACACATTAAAATCATTACCTTATAGTGTTGTTATCTTGTCTTTAATATGGGCTGAACTGAAGAGGTTAAATCTTGTATTGACAGTTTGTGCAGTAACATAATAGTATAATTGCTGAATGAGTTATTTGCAGCTAACAATTATGTTTGTCAGATGTCTTTATTGGTCTGACAGAACACAAAGATATCTGATTCACAACATATCAAATCACATAAAGCAGCCAATCCTTAAAATTGAGCGGTATCTAGACAGTGTTTAAATAATAAATTGATTATCAAAACAGTTGCAGATTAATTTTAGTGTTATTTAGAAATGATTAAAGGGATTGTTTCAGCTATGTTTTCCAATATGCGTGGTAACTCTATGATATACTGTGCAAAAACATGTTCACAGTATAACTGGTTCTGGCCATTTTGAGAGGATGTGTCACACTTTATTTGTTCTGTCATTTTATCTGTTTTATTTCCAAAGTCTAAATGCATCGGAAGCCTTCTCCAAGCTGTCCCGAATAAAATTCTAGCATCAAAATTGTAATTATTTTATAGGGCTGGATATCGAACTGTGATTGTGTTCTTGGTGCAGACCAAAATGTGTCTGTAGCATCGAGAATAGTGCCAAGGATCAAGTGCTTGGTCAGATCATTAGGCTTGTTTAAAATGACTTATTGAGTCCTTAAATCATGTCTGACTTTGGCTTCGTTGATTTGGACAGAGCTTTTTTTTATTGAGGCTAACAGTGATGCATTAATAAATAAAAACAAACATGTATATACTCCTAAAAATATATAGCCATAGATATAAGGTCTTGGGCTGATTTTTGTTAGAGTAAATGTAGTCTTCTTTATATATATCAGGTCTAAACATGTCAGAATTAGTCTGTAAAGTACCCATCGTGTGACTCAGTGTCATGTTTTTGGGTATTCCTTACTTTATTTTTTATTTGGCACAAAGCAGATAAACAGTATCAGTACATTGTCTCAGTTTAATGAACGTTTAAAAACCAATTTTACTTGTTAACTGAAAAATATATTCAGATGTAAAATGTAATGGGTTCTTCCTTGGCTCATGCTACACCCTTATATCAAGTTTCATGACAATGGTGCCAGTAGAACTCTGCTGACAAACAAACCAAACTGAAAACATAACCATAACAAAGGTAATAATAATAGTAGTATTAGCGTTTCCACAGGCAGCTGCAGGATGGGATTGTCTGCTCTCAACAGACAATAGATAATAGCTTAAACACTGCTGATGAAGGTATTTTAATGAGGACAAAACCTGTCAAATTGGAGCGATTGTGATCTGTGACTAATGAATACATAATATTAGACCACATCCATCACGACCACCACCTGCTGTTCTTCCAGTGGTTACGGTCAGGGCGAGGAAAAGTTCTGGATGCCGGATGATAAAGCTAAGGCTCCATTAAGATTGACCAATTACCTAGTTAATAGTGCGTAGTTAAGAACTATTGAATAATTTGCGGCATGGTAGAACAGTGGTTAGCATTGTCGCCTCACAGCAAGAGGGTTCCTGGTTCGAACCCCCAACAGGATTAGCGGTTTGGGAAGTGAACAAATATTTAACTTTATATCCCACGACCAATTGACCTATGGCTAAGCCTCGCCCCCTCCACTCACTGAACAAACTATCAACATTCAGTGAGCGGCGCTATGGCAGGTGTCACAGTACACGGCATTTCACAGGAGACAGGAGACAGATCAGATGTCATTGAGAAGTAACCAAAAGGGCCTAAACGACGCATTGGAGGGATATATTCATCATTTTATTGTTGAGAAGGTCGATGAAAAGCTTAAATTACAAGCCAACATTTACAGGTCACAGTGTACGCTTGTGAAGCGCATCTCGCTGCCGTCACCATCAAAGACAACAAGTTAAAGTGCCACTGAAGTTAAGGTTTTTGGCTCAGAATATGAGAAAAGGATAACGACCTTTTTACCATCTTTACCAAGAGTGTCTCTGCGTTAGTTTGGTGCTACAGTATTTACACTGAATCATTCAGCATAACGTTTGCCAACCTTTGTTATCTCTGCCATTACAGATAAGTTAATGAAGCTAAGCTCCAGAAGTTAACGTCAACTTAACTAGAGCCCTTTGGACAACAGCTAACAATGATGTACCATCACCAAAAGTACAAAACTAGAACAAAACAGGCTAATGAACTCCCAGCAAACAAGGTGACATGATGAACAACGCAGCTAGCAGCTAACGTTAGGCTAACTTTAGCTAACGTTAGCTAGAGATGTTAAAGATAACTTTATATTTCTTTCCAGCAAAGTGACAATATGTTGCCTCAAACACAATGTTGACTTACCTTAGAACAGATGTAGACATCATTGTTAATCTTATTCACGTTGAGTTGATGTTGTGGTCTAACGTTACCACACAACTTTATCCAAAGGAGACACTTTTCTCGCTTGAGATGTGGTTTAAAGTGTAAAAAATACACCTGGTCGCCCAGCCTCTCAGGATACCTTGTGTCAGAGCTGCATGTACCCCATGCACACCGCTTGACCATTTTTAAACTCCAAATCTCCGAAAAAGCTCATAAAACTGAACAAAACTGACTTTCTGTAAGTAATGCATGTCAATGGACGTCCAGGCAGAGAATGTCAGAGTGTATGGGAATGGCTATACGCACTGTGATTGGCTCATCATCGTGTTTGAGGGCGGGGCTTAGCCATAGGTCAATTTCCCCACTGGAGACAAATAAAGTTATTTACTGATTAATCAATCATATCATTATAGTTACTGGGATGTAATTGGTCTTTTCTTATTATTATTTTGGCCACTAGAGGGCAACAGAACAGACTGTAAACAAAACACTACCATTATTACTGTATAAATTTGTTATGGCATGTGTTGGCTAATGGCTGCCAAATAACATGTCTGACAGATCAAGCAGCATTAGCCTTCATTTCGAGTCATATTCATAAACAATATTCAAGTCAAAATTCACCTGTTAGTTGCATGTCGGTCCCTTGAGAAAAATACCTGGCTCTTAAACTAACGTTAAATTACGTTTTTTTCAACCTGGGCCCTATTTTCCGATCTACTTTTGTCTAAACGAGTGATAGGATGTTCAGTATTTGACATTTGTCCAGTACGAAGCTAGGGCTGACCTGCCTGCAGCCCGTGAGCACGCGCTATATTAAATAATAGGGCACTCAGACAGCGTCGAACAATGTCAAAATACGTCCACTATAAGTGCATTTTTTCCACACAGATAGGTTCGGATTGTTAGTATAATTATCCGACAACATAATGGAAAGGAGAAATAAACGTCTGTGTTTACCTTTAGCTTGAATCAGACATGTTCCTCTGCCTGTTGCTGCTCCCTCTCTCTCCTCGTCCGCTCTTTAAATTGGTATAAATAAATATAAATAAATTGGTAAGGGTATGTATCGTCCCTCCAAACTGATGTAAAAACGTGGCTGGTTGCGTAGCCGTTGTGATTTTAATAACATTAAGCTTATCAGTCTTTTCTGAGTCACCAGCATGACCAGCACAGATGCCAGCTTAAACCAGCACCAGCAAGACCACCAACATAGACTGGTCATCAGCATGAACAGCGAATGTGCCCAAAACACATTCTAATCTGCACATTTGCCGTGAGGTTTTGGGGCTGTGTTATGTCAGCTCTGCCAGCCCTGCCTTGTAATTTGTCTTGCTGAAAAAAAAGAAAAACACAGGGACCGTAAGTGCTTCCTCAGTAGACGAATAATTCTTTGATTGCGAGCTCCTCCTTTCTCAGGGAAATCACAAACATCCTGATTGCAGGCAATTTGATGCAGGAGACGTCCTTATTTTCCTCAAATGTGCATCCTTTAAAAATAGAGCTATACTACTCAGTGATAACCCAGTGGCAGAATAAACAGATGACTGCTGTGTATGGATCAGACCACTGTAATGGCTTTATTCTCAGCATGTTGATATTTTGCCAATTTGCCGTGCAAATTATGATGTATTAGAGTTTTAAGGGTTTTCCAACTGACATCAGCTGATTGGAAAATTGGCAGGTTGATGGAGTAATGCTGACCCCAGCTTACTGCTCTGTCCAATCTATTTTAGGTCATTGCCGCATTAATTTTTTTGGCCACTTGGGGGCAGCGGAAGAAGCTGTAGACACGGAAACTGACATAAAATAAATCCATATTAACTTGTTGTGGCTAACATGTTAGCAGATCATTTCCTCCTTACTCAACCAGCAGACACAGAGCAACATCAGCATTCATCTGGAGTCTAGATGATGAATTTAAGTCTAATATTCACGCTCTGCTTCAGTCTCCACTAACTCCTTAGCTGCTAAATGCTAAGTTCAACGAGGTTTAAATGCTCACTGGAGCTGAGGGGGACTGCAGGTGATGATTCTCTGTGGGTTTGTCCCTTTGAGCAACACTTCCATATTATACATTTGTGCATATGTGTCATTTTAACCACTGGAAAAATGTTGACTGGAGCAGCTTCAGTATGAGGTTGTCTAATAGTCAGGGTTTTGTAAATTAGCAGTAGAAATGTTAGATTAGACCCCATTGTGACGTCATACATTGTAAGGGGGCTGGTGAAGCTGTATTAGAATAGGAAACCCCCTGTGGAGTCAAGATGCTGGCGGTGGTGGTGGTGTTGGTGAGGATGAGATGAAGAGAGATGTCATGAGGAGTGGACTTTTGATGAGCTAGACGTGGACATAGGATGTGGTGGCTGGGGTGTAGGAGGGTGCAAAGATTCTGCCCGAAAATACATCTGACAGCAGCAGCAGCAGAGAGGAAAACAGATTTAAAGTTTGACAGCAGCAACATGATTGGCTGATAGAGATCGTGGCTTGGTTGGAGCTGATTGGAAGAAGTGGGGGAGTGAGGTAGAGCGAACTGTGAATGTGAATGAAGCATGTAGATCGTTGTCTTGATTGAAGCATTTGTTCTTGTGCCATCATTTTTAAGAAGGTTGTCATGGCTGCAGTTCCTCCAAGGGTCATGAGATGAGATGCTAACTGTAATGAAGTGAATGAGAAACCCCCCCTCAGTCTGTCTCTGAAATGCACGGTCAGTCATTTTTTCATGCAAGAAGTCAGATTATTAAAAAATAATGCCACCTTTTCTGATGATCCATGCAATTAATTTGAAATGATTCCTTCATTCAGTCAGACAGCAGACCAGGTTCTGCTGACTGAAGCTTGTTGAGATGTTACACACAGGTTACATACTGTTCCAACAGCATTTTAATGGCTATGTAATCATGTGTGTGTTGTTATGTAGTCACGACTTGATCGATATCGACATATCGCCATGAGAAATGTTGAAGCAATGGTTAAGGCCTCCGTATGCTTCAAACGAGGAGCTTGTTGGATCGTCTATAAATGTTTGAAGACCGCTTTCCAACGGAGGAATCAAGGGGCGCTGCATCCGACAGTTTTTGTAATTTAACGAGACAACCTGACGAGCATGTCCACTTCACTCACAAGTGCTCTTCTTTTCATTCATCACACAAATATATCCATCCACTATAAATGTTTTAAAAGTCTGAAAGTGTGCGTTGGTATCTCCATTTGTATGAATCATCTAATCACGGCTCCTGCTGACATGATGCCGATATACTACTGATTTGTTTTGAAGTGGAATTGCTGTCTGGAACGTTCATGTGAAGCATGTTTTATGTTCTTGTAAGTGTATAAAGCCTAGAACTTTGTACCATAAGTGCTGCCTGTGGAGAGGTGAAGGCAAGAAAGACGCTTGTCTGAGGGCCTTGACATGCCAAGCCAACTGTTGGCCATAGGTCAATGTCTGGCTGTCAGTGTGCGCCTGTTGCTCTAGTTTCTGTGGTGCATCGTGCACCATTGACACTGGTTGGCTCTTGTTGGTCGTTGTTGGCCCTTTTATGGCCAGTTCAGCATGTTGAATCGGGGCTGGCAGTGAAGAAAATTCACTTCGATTGGCAGTTAAGCTCAGTGCACGAGAAGAGAGACAGAGGTGAGCTAGGTTGTCAAGAGGGCATGAGATAAAAAACAAAGTTACTCGTCCTGAGGTTTCTCGCATTAAAGGTTTTTCCTTGTCTGCTGTGAGGGACCAAGGACACAGGGAGTCGAATGCTGTAAAGCCCTCTGAGGCTAATTTTGATTTGTGATATTGAGCTGTGTTTGAAGAGAGATAGCTGCACATCCAACTGTCTCAGATGCAGCGTTGGAAGATATGAGTTGAGTCTTTGAACAGTAAATCCTGCACACTAGTCTCTCTCACACTCTTGACGAAGGTCCAGGAGGACCGAGATGTTAGTGTTACTAATAAACTGTGAAGCTGAGCAGGAGCAGTGTGCAGGGTTTTCTGATATTGGGCTTCAAAAATAAGATTGAATTCAACTGAATTGTTTTTGTCTTTGAGCTGAAATGGTTCACTTATGCTATTGTTCACTAGGGCTGTCAACGAATATTCTAAATTTGAATTTGAAGACCTTCGAATGTGAAAATTGATATTCGATTGTGGAGGGGAAAAAAAACACCGCAGCTGTCCTCTTTGCGAGTGGGCACTTCCGTTCACAGACGTGCATTTCTCCACGCTGGTCGACAAGCGGTTCTGCTCCCAGCTGTTGTCTCTGTCACCCGGCTTGACACATTCGCTCGTGGCTCGCGCAGAAAATAGACTGGACGCTGAAACGATCGCTGCAGGGCGCGAGCCGGTCACGGTCCAGCGCTTCGAGGCTATTCGCAGCGCTTCCGCGGGCGGTATGGCCACGGGTCAGAGAGAGGGGGCGAGCGAGAGGTCCACGGCCATTTATAACGTAATGTTATAGATAAATGTTTTATGTGTTTTAATGTGTAGGTATGTAAATGTTTTCAAAGACGTTTATGTTGAAATAAAAATACCTACAAGTAGTTATGTTTCCTTGTATTAGTTTGCCCTCATGTGGACATGATGCGAAAAAAATAATATTTGACAGTAAGACTACCACCGCCTGCTGGTATGAGGTTACTTTCTCTCAGGCAGGTGCAGAACATATGTGCTAGTTGGCCGTTGGCTTGTAGGTTTTAAGTGTTTTCATAGGCAGCTTTTTGGCCAAGACACAGGCAACATGAGACGACACAACAGTCTGCCGTCATCGCCACTAATTTATGATGTCGGTTTGATGTGTCTGAATCTTAAGGACAGATTGTGGGTTTGGTTAAATATTGCCGAATAACATGGGTTTTGAGTTGTGCTTCTAGTGAGTGCTGAGTTTTCCCATCCACTTTCCAGACACTATGCACCTTTCATAGCCATAACCACATGCTGTGTGTGTGTAGGCTTTACCTAAAATGTTGACAAGAAACATACTTGGAGTGGGAATACCTTATACCTTAATTGCTGTTGCAATTAGTGGTATAAAAAGTAATATCTAGGGAACAGGGCTACAAAGCCTTTAAATTTGCCCATTCAGAACAGGCATAAACACAATGACTGTATGTAGAGATGGAAAACATGTCTCTACTTACTCCCACTGTACAAAAATGAAGCCAAAATATCCCGGATATGGCCGCTGCCATCTTGCGCTTGTGATGACATTTGAAGCAGAAGTTCTACCATCTGACCAGGCTTTTTCTAGCATCAGATAACTAGTTATAACCAAACTTATCCAAACTAGAATCACCGCCCTGCAGTTGTATGCCTCTATATGCACCAGTCAAGTTTCACTCACAGTTTATATCCATGTCTGTGACAACATGGATGCTTCATACTCATCTTTGCCCATCAGCATCTATACAATCAGCACAGTTTCAAGGTGGACACCCAGGTTTAGTGTCACCAATGAAGTGTCTGACCAAATATTTTCCCTTCTGTGCCTGAAATATTAAATTAAATAATGGCCAGTAAAGTGTTTTGTGCAGAACATTATGATGTCACAGTGAAGTTGACCTTTGATCTTTTGGATGTAAAATGTCATCACTTCATTATTTTATCCTGTTAGATATTTGTGTGAAGTTTTGTTTTAATTAGCGTATTTATTCTTGACTTATGGCCAAAAACATATTTTGTGAGGCCACAGTGACCTTGACCACTGGACTACCACAAAACTCTAATCAGTTTATTCTGCTGTCCAAGTGGACATTTGTGCCAAATTTGCAGAAATTCCCTTTGGGTATTCCTGAGATATTGTGTTCAGGAGATTGAGATGGATGCAAGGTTACAACGACCCTGATCTTTAACCCAGGGAAGGACTAACGAGACAGGTGTGACAGAAAACAGGCGGGAAAACACACAAAGACAGGAAGTAACACATGACACATGAGGAGAGAATCTACAAAATAAAACAGGAAGCAGATTAAAAATGAATGAACAACATGAAACATGGAACACAAACAGAAAACTCCCTAAACAAAGTCCATTGGGATATGAACAAACCCAGGATCATGACAATTATGTTCACGAGAATGAGACAGACAAGGTCACAGTGATCTTGACCTTTGACCTATGACCACCAAAATCAGTTCATTGTTGAGTCCAAGTGGACATTCGGTGATTGCAGTGAGTCTAGATTACTTTGGCCCTTACCCCAGTAGCTTACATGAAGGGGTGGGATTTATGACCTACACTGCAGCCAGCCACCAGGGGGCGATCAGAATATTTTGGCTTCATTTTTGGGGAGTTGTCGTGTTCCCCATCTTTATCATACAGCCTGCACATAAACACTCCCTTTAGACACAGCCAGGCAATATTTCTTATGGACTTATTCATCACAGGCCGTCTGAGACCTTAAAATGTAACTGAGACATCCAAAATACTAAACTTACCAGCCAAACCCAGATAAAAGCTCCCACACAATGCATGTACAGAAGTCCCATTGGATGTCTCACACCTCCGACAGTCTGTAAAATCTTTAAGTCAGGGTCTGCGTAGCATCCATACAATCCAGTAAAAACAATTTAAATCTTAAACTGACTAAGTGGAGTTCTTAAATTCTTGGTTAGCTTTTTTAATTACTCTCCGCAGAATTGTTCTGTCTCTGTGAATGGGACATTTAATTATGTTTCCCATGCCAGCCTTGAATCATTAGGCACCTTAATTTACTGGTACATAATCAATGAATAATGGCGGTCGGTTTCATAACCCCGGCCAAGAATCCTTGAAATACTGCATAGAAAAATTGAACTCTTGAGGAGGCGTTGTTCAGGAACCTCTGACCCGACACAGGAGACCTCTCGGTTGCACGCTACTTGAAATTCTGTGTAGGAACACCAATGTCTTCCTACCTTCCGAAAACATTCAATTTCAGTGTATTACACAAATCCCTGTGTGTAAGGAATCCTCTGGTTACCCTGCTGTATTCAATTTGGGGCTTAACCAGATGGTAGATGTTGGATTTTCGATACTGCGACATGGGTTAGTTTTAAACACAGCAGAAGTTTTAGCCTGTAGATGAGATGAGATGGGGTGAGACTGTAGTTCACGAGGTTAAATGGAATTGTGTTTCACTGGGAGGAAAAGCAGAGAGCGGACCTTTCTCCGTCTCAAATTAAAAAAGGCCTTCCTCAGCCAGCACAGCCTCGTTTTATAATGTCTAATATCCAATGCAGAGTGATAGAACAGAGGTCGTGGAGGTCATACTTTCTCACACTAGGCTGGCTTTTGAAGTTCCCCTTGCTGCATCCTCACTGCTCCACTGCAGGTTGGAATATTTATGTAGTTACTGTACGTGTAAGTGTGTGAAGTCACTTCTGAAAGTCCTCCTTTCTCAACATCAGTAGCATAAAACAGGTCATTAGTAGTTTTGGCTTCTAAAATGCAAATCCTTCGTTAAAATGGTTCATATGAGCATTTACTGCAGTGAAGTCTAGGCAACTAAAGCCACTTAGTTAAAGAGCGGCTGCATTATTATTATTATTTCTTTGTTTGTTTCTTTTTTGAGGTTTTTGTATCATTCTGTATCTTCCCAGTAGTTGTGTTATATATTTAAATTCAAATTTTGGTTGAATTATGTATATTTTGGAGTCAAAATGCTATTTTCCATGGGCGTATTGTGAGACAATAGGCCCCTGGGCACAGACATCCAGAGAGCCCCGCCCCCTTCTCTTACATAGGAGCAAGAGACAAATATTTTGTGGTGGTTTTGCCTCTTTTTTTGTGGTTGTTATGCATCTTTTTGCGGTCGTGTGTCTGTATTTATTTTGTATCTCTTTGTGTTATTTTTGCCCATTTTATAGTCGTTTTGTGTGTCTTTGAGGTAAATGTGTGCCTTTTTTGGTCATTTTGTGCCTCCTGATGTTATTTAGCTCCTTTTTGTAGTCATTTTGTGTGTCTTAGTCTTATTTTTGCCCCTTTTTGTAGTTGTTTTGTGTGTCTTTTAGGTAAATGTGTGGGTTTTTTTTGGTCATTTTGTGTCTCCTGATCACTGTGTCTGTCAATGGAGTCTGGTAGCTTCAGTTACCCATCGGAAAAGGCTGAGTGATGGTAAGGGAAAGTGGTAAAAACAAATCCAACTATAGCATACACATAACTGCTAGAGTTTTTTTTTTAGGTGGAGAGGGGTAAAATATACTTTTCTGCTGCCCCTGTCCACAGCCACCAGACAGAAACAGCAGCTTTACCTCGTCAGACAAAGGAGAGTGGCTAGTCCATACAGCTGCCTCTGATAGGTTAGTTGGTTTGTGTTATTGTGTGACATTCAGAACCAGTCAAACTCGGTGTCCACAGCAGTACATTGCTTAGCTTCTGTGCCCCGGGATCTCTGTCTGCTTCTCCAAACTGGGAGTGTGCTGTCCGTAATCTTCTGCAGGTAACACACTGCCTGTGGGTTTAAAATATGTCAAATTGCAAGAATGGTAAAAGTGTTTCATGATAATAAAAAGCTTCATCTTCCACCTCCGAGCTCAAACTTACAATGAAGTCCTTTTCACACCAGGAATGACATAAAAATGCAGAATAGTCTTTGACATTATTTTCAATTCAAACCTTTCACACCGGGGCCGACACAAATATTTGCATTCCATGCATTCAACCAAAAACTACTGGGGAGTGTTTTCAGCGGTGGATTAATCCACATTTGATGCTCTAGTGAGTATTTTCGGCCACAGGACAGTGTGTGTGGAATTGAGTCAAGAATAAATTAGTGTGTGTGTTCATGGTAATGAAGGAACATGTCACCCAGTGCAACGCTGTGACTCACTGTAGTTTTTGGACAAAAGTGGAGCTGTGGGGTAGAAGAATTAGATACATCAGGCATACAGTACTACTTAAGATATATTCATTGTTGGTTTGGGTCTTTGTTGACAGTAAGAAGTATAAACAATCTTTAAACATAATTTTTTGGGGAGGATTGTGCAACGTGATAAATAAAAACTAAGCTAATAAAAGGTTTAAAACAAGATGTTGGGACAAGTCCCATCTGCGAGCCTCGAGCAGTTTGAGACCATCTTCCAGGACAGTGCTGTTGGTTAAACACACAGAAATAAGACGTCACACAGTAGCATATTCGTGTCATCTGAAAGGCCCCTCAAGCTAATGGCTCCAAATTCCATTTGACAGCTCAATTTTTTTAGTCACGCCGGCTGTGTGGCTCCAGGGAGGGAAATATTTTGGCGGTCCATCACTTTGGTCCAGACTGAAATATCTCAACAAGTATCAGATGGATTACCTTAAAATTTTCTACCACACACATCTACGGCGCCTTGAACATGAGTCCTAATTTCTCTGGAGATATATTGGGTTTGTTTAAAATGTGTAAAGACATGCTGCATCATTTCTTTGTTTCTTTATATCATCAGAAACTTTTTTTTTTTCAGTGTATTACTGGGGACATTTTGGTCCCAAGATTTAGGGTGCTGTCACACCTAACCTGTTTGGTTCGGTTAAAATGAACTCAGGTCTGTTTGTGCGGTTAGTACGGTTCGTTTGGGCTGGTGTGGAAGCTGTCAATCAAACCCTGGTGCGAAACAATCAACTGAACCAAGACCGCTCGAAAAGGTGTGTCTCTGTCCGCTTCCCAACGGACTCTGGTGCGATTAAAAAGCTGTTAAACCTGCCATCATTGCTTTTGCTTGGCCTGCTGCCCCACGACCCAGCCCCGGATAGGTGGATGAAAATGGATGAATGGATGGAACTGGATGGATGGATAATGCTTACAATCAGTTATTTCTCTGTGAGCTCTTTGTGACGACAAACCAAAACAAAGAAGACACAATGGTGAAAGCACGCACAGATAACTTTGTCTGGATGGACGACGAGGTGGAGTTGCTACAGTAGCAGATCTACACTTCACTTCAAATCAACAGGGTGAGCAGCACAAACAGAGCTCAGCATTGTTGTTGTGACGGTCGACTTTTTTTTTATTGTCTCCGTCCAAACACAATAATGAGCATGTGCGAAAAGTCTCTGTTTTCAGAGGAACTGCATATTGCCAGTTTACATGACAACGGAGACGCTGCCGTTTCCAAAAAACCCGTTTTCAAAACAGTGCGTTTTCAGGCACCCAAACGATCGGCCAAAACGCAACTAAAGTTTACCGTTTTCAGTTGAAATCGTTGTCGTATAAACCGGAATTTGATTTCCCCATGTCTGCTCTGGTGATGCAGGACACGCAAAACTGTCCAAATAACGAGTTTCCTGTCAGTCTGCAGAATTTCATGTTTACTCCTCTTGTTTTGTTTGCAAAAAGTCAGTGTGAACAGGAACCAAACCAAAACTAAAATGCAGCAATGGGTCATTTTCTCCCTCTGGTGCGACAGAATGAACTGAACTGCAGGTGTGAAAGCGCCCTGAGCTGCGAAGTGAGTGCTCTTTGCTTTCAAGCTGCTCTCTGGTACAAGCAGCTGCAGACCCAGACCTAGGGCGGGTCTAAGTGTGAGAGAGGCAGCTGTTATATACAGCCCTTTCAGAAACAGTCTCCAGCATCAAGCATTATGAGCTTTACCATTTTATTTGAATTGTATTGTAAGATATTTCTGCTGTTTTGTCTGCTCCTTGTGGATCCACTCACAGCTTTTGTTATTCCCAAAGTGCCGTGACTGTTCTCGATGAACAAACTAGTCATGGTGGGGTAATTTATGAGGTGGTTTATGGGCAGCTGTTTACAGTAATAATGAGGACGCATGTCAGAAACAGATCATACCTACCATAAGCACAGTGCAGGTTTAATAGATCCAGCACAGAGCCTGTTTCCGTACAGCAACAGGTTTTGCCTCTTGTGGCAGAGCAGCAGCTGGATAAACAGCTTGACGTGGGCCTGGGAGCTGCTGCTGGTCCTCGCTGTGCGGCAGAAAACAGATAATCCCTCGCCTCGCTACTTCCTCATAGGCTGTTGTTAGATAACACTGTATTGTCCTGAGCCAGGACAAAGAAATATTAGATGACTGCGTGAGTGTTAAACAGCCTTTCACAGCCTGTCTTTTTAAGCGGTAATGACATAGAGCAGCGGTTATATGTCGTAGCACTGTGCACTATTTAGCCTCCTCAAGGTCTCTCAGAAAAAACTATATGACTTGGCCCTAATGAACTGGTGAGTCCATTCTGAACGGACCGCAACTGACTCATGAACATGTTATTATTATTATATGCAATGGATTTCTGGCACAGAGGTTTTATTCCAAGGTTCTGTTTTCTGCTGTGGAGTAAATGACTAAAGCCCCGTTTCCACCAAACACTTTCAGTATGGTGCCTTTGGAACCAAAAGTAACCCTTCAGACATGGTACCTAGACCCTAGTGTTTCCACTGAAGACAGTCAGTCTGCACCTCGTTTATCGTCCACACAACGAGGTTGAAAGATGTCACACAAATTTAAGGTGTGTTGATGGATTCACATCGTCAGCTCATGCATTGAGTAACATTACCAGTTAATGTTCCACCTTAAAAGTCGCCGGCAGTTGGCCCAGTGAATGAAGCTGCTCCAGCTGCTGTGAGAGGCAGCAAAACATCCTTTCATTTCATAGTTACAATTTACTAATAAAACTCTCCACAGTATGAACAGTGGTTACATGAGCCTCAAAACCAGACACAACTCAGCCCTGAGCAGACTGACCGTCCTCTACTGACCAATCAGACTGCAGTGTTCACAGCTCCACCTTTTAGTACCAGATCTGTGTGCTAGGTACCCCAACAGAGGGGGGACCAAACATGGGGACGGTACGGAACGGTGCTATTGGTACCATCCACAACTTTTCACAGTGGAAGCAGAAAAAAAGAGTACCAAACTGAACTGTACTATACTGGTCAGTGGAAATGGGGCTTAACAAACAGCTGATTGACAGAGAGACAGCAAACTAGCTTGACGACATGGCCAAACGCAAGTATGATGCTTTTGTTCCTGCGGCTGATCCTTGAGACTGGCTGTGCAGAGGGAGTTATGTTTACAAGGACTCTTTACATGTTTACACATAACTGTAAAGTCACCTTTCCACTTTATTGAGGAACAGACGCATCAGAATGAATGTGAATGTGTCACTGCTCCTGTTGCCTTTCAGTAATTGCTGTTTTTCAGGCTTCTGATTGGCCAACATCTTCTTTGCCCTGTATTGGTTTGGCGTGCTCTTGACAGCACTTCAGTTGTTTTTCTGCATTTCTATTTAGACAGAATTTTTTTTTTTTTTGCTTGAGAATGAAGGTGAGAAAAACCTCACCTGAATGTGAGCACCAGCGGGTGTAGAGCTGTTGTCTCTGTGTGATCTGCTGTAAGACTGTGACTCACTCTAATAATAAGATGTATCTGAGATCAGTGTGAGGTGGATGATTAGAATTAGTCACCTTTGTCAACCATGAATAATTATGTGCATGAATGTTGTTGAAATACTACCTGCAGGTGTTTTCCTTTACCTTCCACATAGATAGTTACGGTTGTGTTTGCTTAGCGTGCGTGCGTAGTATGAGAGCGCATCATGGAGGCCTGTTTTAAGGCGTAGGTGAGGTAGTCAACACCAGCCGTTAAAGAAGAAAGGAAGATGAGGAATTTTTTGTAACTGATTTCTGACACCTTTTTGTCACACTGATTCCTGTGTGTGCATTACACTGTTTAATAAATCTAATGGTTGCGCTGCAGTGTGCACTTTATTTTCAGAGGATTCTGCAGGGAGAATGAGATTCTGGCTGTCATATAATTAAATGGAAAAAAATGAAACTTATTTTGTGGCCCAAACTGCTCATTTTTTGACACAGCTGCATATGAATCAGAGATTGATGAGAGTGCTCGAATAACAGCTGTCCAACATGCCCACTTGTGCTCCAATAAAAGACAGAAAAGAAAGTCAATATGTCCCTTTGAATAACACACCTTGTAACTGTTGTCTCGGAGACAGAGTTCAGATCATGGCAGACGCACAGTATATAAATGTTTTCTCCATTAAACAGCAGGGACCCATTATTTGTACAGTACATTGCTTCACTAAGCCAGGTTAATATGTTGTGAGAACCTGAAGCAAAATGCCCTGACCAGCACAGCCCCTTGCAGAGTCCTGTGTGCAGTATGTGTAACATTTTAATATCTAAATCACTAAGCCGCAATACCTTTTAATTTGAAAGTCAGTGACACAAGTTGAACCTTTGGTGACGATGTCACGTTCGTCACAGATGTGGAGGACTCTAGCCATGAAACTTTACAGCCCGAGGATGAGGTGGCTCAAGACACCCAAGGAGGATCCTTTTAAGGTTTTGTGGTGGTGGAAGGAGCATGCTCAAATGTCTCCTAACCTGGCAGTGATTATATTAAGCAGGATAAGCCTCTTGAGATAAACCATCTCGTTTACAAGGGGGTCCTAAACATACAGGCAATATGCAACATTACAGAAACAAACAAACAAACAAAGCAAACAGAAAACAAAACCGACAAGCAAATACAACACTAGCAAAGGCTCTCACAGGGTTAATCAATGTTGAGCACCTCTCCCTCAGCAACAGACAGGAAGTCTCAGGAAATTTCAAATCTGAAATTATTTAAGCAAATAGTGCAAGCTAGCACATACAAAGGCTTATGAACGCATACCCAACATATATACAGTTAAAAACAGCAGCAGGGTGTCTTCAGAGAATTAAAAAGGGTTCTTTTGAAAATGTTAAGTGAATTAGCAGATCTTAAACATCCAGGCAGATTGTTTCAGTCATTTGGGGCTTTGTACTGAAAAGCACATCGACCGATCCGATTGTGCGAAATGTTTTCGCTTTCGACTTTTCCTCCGCTGGATTTGTAAGTCAAGAACGATGAACCCAGCTTAATGTGAGTGACTGTAGCCAGTGTGTGTTTAATCGCGGGTGCAGGTCTGGTTGCAGGACTTTTATTAACGAGTTGCGGCTTTGACGTTGACATAATGATGGGTAAAAGGTCGGTGCTGGTACTGAGCTTCATGCGTATGGGCAGGTGTGGGTTTTCAAAAAATGGACACGTGCAGGACTGGCGCCTTGTGTTTTTCTAACACAGGGCTGCTCAGGTACACTGGGAGTACATTGCAATGTGTAAATGCTCAAAATGACACATCTGTTAAGCTGATGTTTAGCAGGTGGGCTTATTTTTACCATGCCCACCATCTTAGTTTAAGATATTAGCACACTAACATTTGCTTGAAGTAATTAAATAAAGAAATGTACAGGTCCATCTCAATGAATGTCAACCTGCTGGTGGTGCTACATGAGAACTGATAGGATCACGAAATAATTCATCATCTGGGAACCATGAATGTCATTTATGGTGTCTTGCAGCTAAAGTGGCTAAAAATGTCTTTAAATCACCATTTAGCAATGAATTCATCCCACAGTGTGGCAAAATAATAATGAAAATAAGTGCAGAGCCCATAATTGTAAAAGTCATCCAGTTATACTTCTGTTTCGCATACACAGAAGGATCTTGGTGAATAGAGAATATAATGCACATATTATACCTTGCAAAGATCATCTTTTGGATTGGACTTGGTATCAGCAGATACTCGGTTCAGGATCAGGGGCAAAAAGACTTGATCAGGACATGCTTACTACCTGTCACATTGTCAACAATCACATCAAGCTATTCAAATTTGAAGGGCCTGTGAAGGTGATACTGACAAACCTTAACCATATTTACTGACCCTGTCTTTCTGTCTGATCTTCTTTCAGGGCTCATCGCAGCATGGTAACATCTGTTCACACTCCAGTATCTTCAGTGGGCAGACAGTGAGGACCAGTCGCCACAATGCGATGTGTGTAAGGGACCAGTGGCAGAGTAGTGGCCCCCGGCGGGATGCTGCTGACAGCCGGTCAGTATGACTTTGCTGGACTTGTGGCTGTCGCGCTCCATCCCCATGTGCCTGCTCCTTCAGAGCCTTGTCCTCATGGCCCTGTGCTTCCCCTCGGCCAGCATGTGTCCAAAGGGCTGCATCTGCCACCGCGACCCTCACCTCCACGGTCTCAACGTTACATGCAGTCAGTCCCGCCTCAAAGAGATCCCCCCCAGCCTCCCGGTCGACACTGTCCTGCTGAGGCTAGACCACAACCAGATCGGCGCTGTGCCCGATCAAGCCTTCCACGGACTCAGACTTTTGAGGGAGCTCAACCTTTCATACAATGCGGTGGAAACTTTAGGGGAAGGTGCGTTCAGTGGCATAGAGGCAACGTTACAGGTGCTGGACCTCTCCCACAACCGCATCACTAGCGTACACAAGGATGCCTTTGCTCGGCTCAAGGCCCGCGTCATTGTGGACGATAACCCCTGGCATTGTGACTGCGCCCTCCAGCAGGCCATCGGTGGAATGGCCCACAACCACGAGGCCGCCGCCCGGGTCCTCTGCAGGAGCTCAGAGCTTCGTGATCAGGAGGGTCGACCTTTCTTGGCGGTGGACACTGACCTCTGTAACCTGGCCAAAAGGACCACAGACTACGCTATGCTGGTGACCATGTTCGGTTGGTTCGCCATGGTCATTTCATATGTGGTGTATTATGTCCGTCAGAACCAGGAGGACGCCCGACGCCACCTGGAGTATCTCAAATCTCTCCCCAGTAAGCCCAAGAAACCTGACGAGGCTGATGACATCAGCACTGTTGTCTGACAGCAGTGTCAAAGCGACTGTGTCCCACACAAATCTAATGAACACTGAAATGTTTATTGTAACAGGACCCCCATTTATAGTGTTTACTATTTGAAACTTTTAGGTGATGTGAGCATCAGATCTGCTGAGAAATCTTTGTATTTTGGAAATTCTGTTGTATGTCCGTACCAGGGTTTGTTCATGATTGATCCGAGATGAGATGACACGAGAAGGGAGGCCACAGAGTCTAATAGTCTAACACCAACATTATCTTTTCTACAAAAACAAAAAAAAATGCATACGGAGCTTTGAAAATTTGAAACTCAGGTTAAAATATTGATATGATAATGGCTTTTTGTAGATGAAAATTTGGAATATCTGATAAAAAGAAATATATTTGTAAGACCTGACACCCTAAACTTCATTTGCCAGAGCCTTCATTTTGGTATCTAAAAGCCCACCATAAAATAAACACCTGCTAAACCAACTGCATCTTTTATACCCCTTAAAATTAAATACAAATTAAAATATTTATATTGACAGTTCCGCACAGAAATATTTGCATTTCTGAAGCCAAGGCCGGCTCATTGAAATTATTTGATCTGCATGTTGTGTAATATTTTAGACCATTAAAACCTTGGACATGGGGTATGCAGATGTGAGGTAGTCTCATTTCCCTGATTGCCTTGAGCTGTGGTAGCCTGTTTTGTATAGACAAATCAAAATGAAGGCAAATATAATAGAGGTAGTAGGCCATGAACCATGTCGCAGCTACAGAGAATACTGGATTGTATGGAAGCCCATTTCTACCAAGAAAAGACATGAATGAAATGTTTGGAATGATTAACATTAAAAATGAACTTAAAATTTGGACTTGGGTGAAAATGTTGAGTCAGAAGAGTTATAAGATCATAACTCAGAAGTATCATCTATTGAATCATTTTGAAAACTTTACTTTTTAAGTCAAAATTAAGAGATAGTAGGTTAAAGTTTGACAAAGCTTTTTAGCATTTCCTGCTACGTCACTATTATAAGTCAAGTTAAAAGTTTAGAAGCAGCAGAAGCAGCACATTATGTGCTCAACTATCAACAAAATGGCCAGGCGCTGGTTTCACAAAACACCTTCAGTTAAGATTTTCCTTAAAGTCTGAGTTAAGGTTAATTTAAGATAAAATCAGTTGCACAAAACACCCTGAAGTCTTCAAGATTTCCTTAAAATGTTCACTTAAGTGTTAAAGGTTTTCTCCTTATCTCCACTCTGATGCTCTTCACTAAAATGAGAGCGCTGTTGTTCGAGGAAACAGAGCGTCCTATTTCTACGTGAATTAATGAACAGTTAAGTTAATTACACGGTCCAGTATCCTCTGCCACTCTGAGAGTGCAGTGCTCTGGATAATCAAACAGTACATCCAGACAGTGCTTTGAATGTATGGACGGTCCAGTTTGTGCCGTCTGGACCGAGAGTGACCCTTAGTTAAACCATTGTGCGAAAGACCTTAGGTATCACAAGCACGAATGTGAGCAAGCAAAGAAGTGTGCGCTGTAAAAAAAGAATTTGTGCGGTTAATGTTAATCTTAAGAAAGTGCTAATACAAAGTTTCCATTTAAAGAACTTACTGTCCTAAAATTTAAAGAAACAATACTTACATTTCAGTTGTAGCAAGTTTCCATAAACAGGATAATGTAAAATAGGGTGCAAATAGTCCATGCAATTATTTTTCAATAACAGCATTGTGGATTATGTTTTTGAATACAGAAGTTTGTTAATTATAATGCTAATCCCAATTATGATTTGTGTTTAGGCTTGAGAATAAGAGTTTTAAACTGAAATGACATGGCATTAGCAGAGGGTTTGTGAGGAGAACTTACTGATGGTGAGGTTTTGTTCCAAAATTATATCAGCCTATTGCTGCCATCATCACAAAGAAATCTGCGCTCATTATACTGACAAAATGGCTCAGTTTCTTGTTGTTACTACTTACCAAATTATTCAGTTTTAACAAAAACATTTGTCACTTTATCTTGACATATCAATGAACTGTTATCTGTGCACAATTTCAGCATTTAATTGAAACGAGAGAGCTTTTTTGTGATAACAGAATACAGACTTCACTCATTAAAACAACGTCTATATTATGTTATGAGAAGTGACACAATCAGAGCCTTAAAAAGAAGACACTAGCCTACACCGGTTCATTACCACATGTTAAAATAGTGTATAGCTACATGACAAACCATGACATCCTGGTCATAAGGTTAAAAAAAAACAGTAATACCAAACTACATTGTTTCTGCCCAAGCAAAACCCAGATGGAGCTCTGAGTTGATCAGAATGTTAATATGCTCGTCTGAGTCACCTCCAGTTATTACTATGCACTCACAGCAAATAAGCTTTACAAGCAATAGTGAGTGAATTACAGCCTTTTTTACACCACTTTTTGCCTCTCAGGCAACATGCAAGCTGCTCTGCCTTCTTGGTGGAGGTTGTTATGGCTGTGTACAGGTTGTGAGGAGGACGGTACTCAGGGCTGATGAAAGCCCCCCGAACTCCTTTCACATTTTTTTGGGTGAATAATAAAATGTATCCGGTTTTATTTGAAGACAATTTTCATTTAAGGATGCTAGAACTGATCGCAAATCAAAGATAATGCAGTAGAAGACAAAGCTTTTTGTAGTAAAGACAAATAAAATTGAGTTTAAATGGTCATCGCTGATACAATGATAACGATAATATGAAACCATATCTACACCTTATGTGTAATAACAACCCGGTGTCATTTCGAAGTCATTCAAATCCGACGCTTGGGCAGTGACTTCAGGCATCAGACACTGCCGAAAAAGCCTTCCTTAAACATCAGCATGATATGTGGTTAGTCGCCGGTATAGTTAAATGGCGGCAAGGGGGGGGATACGCAGCGGGGCGAGCAGGGGGCGGGGAAACACCGACTTTCACCAGGGAGAGCGGTGTTTGTGTTCTATAAGATTCTAAGGCCAAAACCTGTTGTTTTTTTCCAAAACCCAACCACATCCGTTAGTTGTTAAAAGAAAAAAACAAAACGTCAATTTTTTTTTAAACAGACTGTTTGTAAACTTTTTCCTGTGCAAACAGAAGTGTATTTTGAGGGCCTCACTCTGAAGTCATCCAAATGTGGCACTTGGGCAGTGACTTGCAGCGATAGACACCAACGAAAAAAGGCGTCCTTTAACATCGGCATGATACACTGCCGGTTGCTGTTATAGTTTAATTGTTGAAAGAAAAAAGAAAAAGTCAATTTGGGGTGTTGTATCGTGCATTTATTTTGAAAGAGACTGTATGTAAACTTTAAATTTACTGTGAAAATGTAAGTTTATTTTGAAAGAAGACAATACGTGTAATAAGCAGAACTTGACACAGCACCCAGGGTACCTTGGAGACGTGGAAGTCCATGACCAAACATCGATATGTGATGAAGTCAGAGTGAGAATGTGTTGGTAATAACCAGAAAGCTTCTTGAAAAAGTGATATATTTTCATAACAAACAAGATTCCTGTTGAAATTTCATAATTTGGTATGTAGTATAAACAAGAATAACATGTCATCATAAAATAATAATACACTATTATAACTAGGTTTCTCTTTGGTGTATTAAGGAAACTGAGCAATGGTGACAACAACAACCTGCCATACAGAGTCATCACTTTTAACAACTCTGTCACTATCGTTCCCTGATCGGGCTCAGAGGATGAGGGAAGTAACAGTAAAACTGAAAAAGGCAAGCGGAGATGGGTGTTTAAACAAAAGTTATGGATTCCACACATTCATTGAAGCCATTATCATTATCAGTCCAATAACGATTAACATGCCCTCAAACTTTTTGAAGGTTGTGCTGGCATGCAAAACATCAATTAACAATCAAGTAAAATTGGACATTTGCAAGCCAGAGATGTTTCAGTGGTTATATGTAAAAATCAGTTTTGCAGCATATCAAGATAAATGTTTATTTGTACTAGATTCATTTATCTGCCTTGCAATGACATACTTTTTTACTAATCTCTTAAATGTTATCAAAATTAACGCTACGTTTATAAAGTGAAGATTATGTGATTATTTAAGATATAGACCTAAAACAGACCTAATCTTACAAAAAGAGTTGGTACAGGGTTGCATGTTTTAAATCTATGCCTGTGTTGAATCTTATTTTGAAGTACTTAAATTCCACAAAATACGCTCATACAATGCAGAAATCTTGAATTTGAAAATGTGTCCTTGTGTTGGAACCAGAGCGGTACATGTCATATGACTGTAGTTTATGGTGCTATGTGTAGCAATTAATCAGTTTACTGTCGGTACAGCGTTTTAGATCCCCCCTTCTCCCTTCTCCCTTCCTGCTCCATGACAGACATGACAAGTAAATAGGGGACAACAGCGATGTCCCAGTTCAGCATAGGTCTCCTCTTGAGTCTGCAGTTTGAGTCGGGATGTGTTGTAGCGGGCCAACAAGGCATGCCCCATTCCAGAGGTTCTTCCAGACTGAGCCTTCTTGGCCATTGCAGCTTTGTTTTGTTTTTTTGAGATGTTGGAAAACAAGTGTATCCTTTGCTCTCTGTAGAAACCCGTCCATCACATACAAGCTATTCAACATAAATGTGCCATTCTGCTTGTATGAGCTTGTGCATTTAAATTTTATTTCTAGTATATTTATGCCTTAAAACATTGACAAACTTGGCACAGTTAGCTGAAAGAAAATGGTTTCCAGTATATTCACTGGTTTTGAAAACTATGGTAAGAACTACAGTGCTTCGTAAAGACTGTCACTGATAAGGACCCTGAATGTTAAGTGATGTGAAACAATAGGTATTCAACAACATTTTATAAAGAGGTCCCAAAATTGAATTTACAATGAGGGAGACAGTTTCATTCTTGACCTTGGGAGTGATGGTTTCCATAAAATAATCTTAACTCACGGTCCAATTACTAGCTTTTTTCAGGGATTTTGATCTCTAGTCATCATCTGCAGATGAATGGTGCTCAGTTGACATGGAGTTGGCGTAGCTGTCAACTTGAACCACATATCGATCAGCAGATGGTGATACTTCGTGGATTGTAAGAATCTGAACATAATACGAGGATGGACATTGCTAAATCAATGGGGACCACTTCATATTCACATCCAACACCAGAAGCTTTGAACCAGCCCACTATTATCAAAATGAGGCCCACACTGAATTATACCTTCGGAGCAATGTCAGACAAATGGGCGTTTGCTACAATGGGGCATTTTTCAACCTACTGAGGCTTTGAGCTGACACGACAATGGCATGGCACCTAATAGAGAAGTTTTAAAAAGACCTAAATTGATAAAAATCACTTAAGTATGTACAAGAAAGCAAAGGAGAAGGGCACCTTGCTACCTACTCTGAATGAGCCTCTAATTTATCATACTTTCAAAACTGGCTTCTGACTGTAAAAGTTGCAGACCCACATCCCATCTCGGATAACACCTAAAGATCTTTTCAAAGGTCTTGGCTAATCAATTTCAATTTTATTTATAAAGCCCAAGATCAGAAATCACAATTAGCCTCAGAGAGCTTTACAGCATACGACATCTCTTTGCCCTTGAACCCTCACAGCAGATAAGGAGAAACTGAGGAGGGATCTCTCTTCCAGGACGGACAGACGTGCAATAGACATCATGCGTACATTGATCAAGTTGATGAAATTATTAGAAGATAATCCATCTTGATAAAGTCGGATATATACATTTAAGAAGCTTTGAAGACAATATCAGACGCCTCAATCAGACGTCTCAATATTATGTTGTTGGTATCCTATGACAGCAATCATTGGATACGGAGAAAGCAATTGATAGAGTCCAGTAACGGTATCTGTTCCTCAGTCTTGAACATAGGGATTTATCCAAAAATGTATTACATGGATTTTATGTTTACAGTGGCTCATTGTGTAATGTTTTTATATCTGTTTAAAAAAACAAATCCTAAAAAAGACACTGGGCCCACAATGTACTTCAGCACCTTTTGATTTATGTCCAACTGAACATATTAAGTGCCAATGGAGAGAGCAGTGTGCCCTTTAGGTAGCAAGTCAGACAGTGTGGAGGTCACCTTTTCATTAACAGAAACCACAGTTGACCTATAACCACAGTCAAGTGTTTTATTTGCGTAACCGTAACCATACTTAAACCATAGTTTATTTGCTATAACCAAAAGCGTTCCCAAATCTGAACGTCCTTGAATGTGTTCTGAGGTTTGGACGAATTGCCCCCATGTATCCCTCCCAATTATCACGTAGCTGAAGTTTCTGAAAATCCGAACTCTCTCTGTGACAACTGAGCAAACTCTGCAGATGAAGACCAAGAAATGTGTCCAACTGCCCTTGAAAAAGTTCGTAAACTGAGTGTCTTATTTGATGTTTTGGAATCCAAGGTATTTGGGAAAGGTTTAACACCTGTGGATAGACTGTTGCTGTGTTGTACTGTACATTTCTTCCTTCAGTTTGTGAAGTCTATGTTTGTTCCTGTTGTCTTTAGTCAGCTGTTGTCCGTCAGAGTCGGTCTTTGTGTATCTGTACTGATCAGAAGTAAGCACAAAACTAAATGTCAGTTTCGGTGGACTTCTTCTCGTTGGTGTTGTGTGGTTACTCCTGTCCTTCAGAATTAATGCAGTTTACCGTTTACTGTAACCATTTGCCTTCACTTGATTTCACTCTTACCAGGCCCTTTCAAGGACAGATTTCTTTAAGTCGGAGACTGCAGACTATACGATCATCTCAGTCATGACAAATCAACACAAACATCGCTATTCAATCCAAGCTGCCAGTGCATGCATCATTCCCCTTTAATAACACTGTGTACACTAATGTTCCCGGCAGCGGGTGAAGAGAAAATTGACGCTGTCATTTTCTCAAATGGCCTGCCTTCCATCACAGCAGCTGGAACATACGACCAGAGAAATCCAATGAAAGCCACTTGAAAGACAAGATTGATATGTGAAGGTACAGGAAATTAGATTTTCACTGAAAAAAAAAGCTCATTTCATACATACTGACTACTTTAAATAATGACCTAAAGAACTCCTGCACAATGAAATGTTGGATACTGGGTGTTGCTGATATAGTGTGAAATTTCCTCTCAGTTCATGTTTCAATTGTTTGTCATAGAATTTGTACAATTATGGTTGTTAAAATGACGTCTTAGGGGATATGCAACAAGAATACGTAGGTAGAGAACACTAGATCACATGTAAATAGGAACGTTGATGTTGTGTGAAAATACTTGAAATCCCTTTAATTAGTTGTTCTTGAATGTGCTGAATCCCATAGCCTTGTCTTGTAGAGGCGACCTCATACTCCTCATGACAGGATCAGGATAGACTATAAAGTGCATGTACAATGTAATGAAGCACAGTGTAGCCAAGGACCTGAGAGTATTTCTAAGTGCCTGAATACTTCTCTCACCATTTTATTTTTTTATTTACATCTTCTTTCTCCACCTCTGGTCTTGTCATGTGTTCTAAACACATAAGCCTCTCTTAGTTTAGGATACTCACTATTTAGCGGATTTGCCGATTTAGGTTTATTTTGCAACTTAGAAAAACAGTGAATCAACCATGCTGATGTAAAGAGCTGTTCAACTAAATTATACTGTACCATATCACAGTTTTCCGTGCACGACAGGGTGTGATAGACTAACACAGTGGAGGATAAAAATGTTAGCTCTGACTATCATGGTTGTGTTGTAATGGCATGACATACAGAAAATGAAATAAAGGAGGTATGCATTGGCTCATGGTATATTTTCTTTCTTTCTGCTGATTGAAAAATACTCAGCTTCAGACAGTGAACGAGTAAAGCATTAAGGTGATGTGATAGCTTTTCCCTCAGGGATGGGTAGTGAAACAAAAGCCCTACCTTACACCCAGCACAGCGCAACTGTCAATGCTAGTTTCAGACTGACGAAGTTGTCATTTTCACGTCCGGTGCCCACGTTGTGTAAGTACCCTTGTGTCCATATGTGCACCCGTAGGTGTGTAGGTCTTTAAATGAGTTGTGGTCAGGCACAGTATGTGAGTATGTGTGTAAGTGATATTAGTTATTGCTGTTTCCAACCAGTCAACATTATGTGATACCGCCTATAAAAAAATTAACTACCATAAGAGATGCTGCCTGGCTGGCAGTGAGTTAGGAGACAGGCATGAAATGTAGGAAAGTGTTAACAGCCTGTGATCAGGTACTCTGAAGTTAACCTGCTCCGGGGCAGGTTAGCTGTTCAGCATAAGCATAAAGCAAAAAGAGAACAAGCTTCTTGTACTGAAAGCCCAGAATTAACCCTGAAGTTACCTTGCTGACTCCAAATTCTACTTCTTAGTACAGGCCTCAGGTTTGGTCTTTAAAAAGTTTTGGTGGCACTATTCCGGCTGGCAGTGCAGTAGTGTCTTGGTAAAAAAACCCAACTGCTTTTCATGCCATTATCCCTGCTGGAAACAACCAGCTGCTAAAAAACTCCCATGCTTGGTGGCTTAAAAGCTGCTTAAAACACAGAGATGACTTTAAAACAACCATTTTGTTGTTTGTTGGTCTGAAACAGTGTCAGCGGCTTTGCAAATGTCACGCCATCCACCAACCCAAGCAAAGGTCGGCTCATACACTATATCACTTTAGAAATATTGATATGATACCTATGAAATGTACAAATGTAACGTACCTGTTGTTTACAGAAACCTACAATGCCAACATTTTCTTCTGTGGACTAGGCTGAACAGTTTTGTCTCTCGCTAGGGGTCATAAAGGTGTTTATGCCATACGATGAGGACAACAATTCTGTTTGTTTTCTTCACCACAATCAGTAAGCAATACTTCCGTTTTGAAAAACAGACATGGCAACATCACAGCAGAAGTAGAGCTGGTGGAGTGAAATGTGTCATTAAAAAGCTTGTTATGTAATTCAAATTCAGCATCTCACGTCACACACATCTGCTAATGAGTGAATTTAAATTAAACTGACCTTGGATATTTATAGTTTGCAGCGTTAATATAGATCACTTAATTAATACAGCACATGTTCCTCAGTCTATGGGCATATTAATTAGTACTGCTAGGCAGAATCTGTTACCTTTGTCACAAAGATAACAAAGCCAAGGTACCAGTCTCCTGGCTGTAGCTCCATAATAACAGATATGACCGACGTGAGAGAGGTATATCGATCTTCTCATCTCACTCAGAACAGTGTGTTAACACAGGAAAATTGTTATGTAAGAAAATAGTTTGAGAGAAATATTTGAGCCCCTGCATGCAGTTTATATAACAACCTGCCTCTCAATTGAAATGTCCATCAAGATGGACAAAACAGCATATTTACAGAGCGTGTCTGTCCTTAACCTGGTGTTGAATTCAAAACAATGTTTTCCTGTAGGCTGTCACAAACACACTGATTCAGAATGAATGGAATGACAATGAATGTGCTCTAAAAGTCACTCTGTCTACATTCAGTGAATGTAGAGTCTGTAGGCAAACCCCGGATGGGTTCTGAGAATGCTCTGTCATGGAATTGTGTTCAGTGTCATTTGAAAAAATATTCAGTCTGCAGGTGTTGGAAATGGTGACCTTCACAGACATGATGCTCTCATGTTTGGCAGTGCCTCTTCTTCACTCCTGGGCTGCGTTTCCTCAACATGCCCTCGTTGACTGGATTCCCCGCTGCCGTCTTAAAAGTCGTTCCATTTGTCTGAAAAACTGAAGTGAACTCGGTGAAATCAACCCTCAGAGTGTTGAGGGAGCAGGTCAACAAGTGTATTTCAGCCGCAGTGCATTGCAGTTATGTATTTGAAGAAGAAGAAGATGAATACACTGGAAAATAGATAAAATAATAAATTAAAAAGTAAATGTATTCACTATCTGACATGTTTTTCAGTTTTAGTTTTTCTCATCTGAGAGTCTATTTGTGCCTGACTGAAAATAGTCCTTCAGCTATTTTGCAATTTACACCCATCACTTCGTCACGTTGATGTGTTGAGTTTGGACTTCAAAGATGGTTAGGGTTACGGCAAAGAGGTCACGGTCAAGGCGAGTACTACGAAATTTCGAATATTCTCTGAGATTAAAGTGGTACGTTTATGTTTAGTACCGGAAAATAAGGTGCCATGGTATAAAGAGCAACACAGTTAATGGAGTTAAATGTGGTGGATGATTGGGTCAAGCACAGGACTTTCACAAAGGAGACTGGGGTTTGAGTCCTGTGTGAGTCAGTGTTGGCTTATTATTTTTAGACTTCTTATTATTAAGTAATAGTTAAGTTAATCATGATACAGATCACAAACAGAAATTATCTAAATCAGACACTGATGAAGCTGATTACCAAGTGCCTGCTGATGCATCGCAATTATCCTCAGAAGACGCTTTCGCCTCATTAAAATGAATATGATTATAAACCTATGCATATAAAACTAAAACACCACACAACTCAGAAACACCTTTAATACTGAAGTTCTTATGGTTGATACAGACTGTGCATGTTTACTGTGACAAAGTAGTAGATTCACCAAAGAAGAGTCGAATGGTGTGTGACTTCAAATGTTGAAGCAGCAAGGAATTGTGGGACAGCATTATCTCCTTTGGTCTAGTGTATCATTTGCTAAACAAGATAAGAAAGAAAGCACAGAAGCACCTGTCCTTAGTTTCTAGAGAATTCAAGCAGCTCATGGCGGCCACTGAAATACTCCTGGGTCATTTCACTAAGGTAGGAACCTTCCTAATTTTCTGCTGGTCCCCTGTTTGTTCTGTGTGTGTGTGTGTGTGTGTGTGTGTGTGTGTGTGTGTGTGTGTGTCTGGGCTTGGCAGTCTGTTCCCCTCCTGCTGCCAATCAACAGCTCGTTCTCACTCCCAACTCGACAAATACCGCCACTTTATTGATGATCACTGCATCAGATACCGACACAGACAGGCACCTTTCGCAGCATATTTTATGCACCAGGTGGCGGCTATTTCTGACGCCGCCGGCAACAGCTGAGCTCATCAAATACCGCCGCTTTTTCAGTGGATGTTGGTGTCGGATACCAACTCACCAAGACACTCTTCGTGACAGTATGATTCACACTAGGCGACAGCTATTCCTGACGCAGTCAGTAACTCGTACTTTAAAAAGTGAGAAAGTCCAAAACAGAGGGCAGGAGGGGAGGTGGATGGGTCAGATAGACTCTGGACTTTCACTCAGGAACAAGTCAATGGAGCTAGTATACGTAGAATGTAGAATGCTACAGTAATGATGTATTTCACATGTCGTACAGTCATGTGACGTGACATTACTTTTGTACCTCTTTGAAGTCAAACCATGATGTTTTTTCTACATCTAATCAGGGACTTTTGTTGCCTAATCCTAAGGAAATAAACCTAACAACAAAGTTTCTTTTGAAAAAACTCAATGCATGTAACAAGTGTCAATTGACACACTGTCAATGAACGTCCAAAACCCATGCAGGAGGCTATCTAGCACATCATATTTTGACGTTTAGTCAATAGCCCCTTTTACACTGCCAGATTCTCTGTGAATGTTGGACAGTTTTGCCGGCAAGCTGCGAGTGTTTAGACACACAGAGCCGGATTGGTGAGTTGATCCGAGGTGCCCAATTTTACACCTCGTAGGGTAGACATATTGGAGGAACCCTTTTGGGTTAAACAGAACGAGGTGGTCTTCCGCCACGGGAGGGGCTGTTGAAGACTTGTGGGAGGAGCTGTTGATGACGCCACACGTGCGACCCAAACAGGAAACAGCTGATAGCAGGAATTAGCGAGCAGCTAGTAGCAAGAGGGAAACACAAACCTGACAGACACTGTAAAGATGAGCAACTGGGGAGACAAGGAAGATCATTTAGTTTGACCAGTTTGGTACAAACACCACGGCCAGTCTCAAGTGTAAGTCAACATAATCCTTCTGTTTTCCCATTTCCCACTTTGAGTAGCTTTGTGTCTGAGCCTCAGGTCCATTGTCTTCCTGTGATCTCCACCTGCTTTGTCCAGCAACTCACCAGTCTGTTTCCAGCTGTTCCCAGTTCACTTAGCCTGCCCTGCTCCACTGTAAACTCTGCTTCAGCGCCTCAAACCCTCAGTTCACCAACTTGTAAAATAAAATGTTGACATTTTTGGAAGTCTTTGACCGAGTCCAGTTGTTGGGTCCAAACAACAGAAATGCTAGTATTCAGTCTTCCATTTAGGTAAAAACTGTGCTCATGTTTCCAGTATTTAGACCTTACTTTACCTCTAATATCCTCTGAAATGAAGCACATAAACGTCCCTCCTCAGCCAACAGGATAAGGGCCTGCATTCACCTCTCAAGAGAAATTTCCCTCCGGTGTTTTAATTTTCCTCCGCCTCATCACAGGGAACCCAATACGCTCTTCTATCTTTTCTTAATTGCACATCAAAATGTTATTTTATGTGGAGCCCAGGCAGGAACCTGATATTTCACTCGAGTACAAGAACAGTCACTTGTCATTTTTTGCTGGTCCACTGGGATCTGTTTATCTTTGAGCAAACCCTAACTTGGAGTTTGAAAGCCTGGTCTGAAAGTAAGGAGTGGAAATTAAATGAGGGACTAATTTTTCAGACAGAATGACACAGGAAGTAGAGCGTGACTGTGTATGGACGCTTAAAGTTTATGTTATCATCCTCCAAAACGCCAAATTTTTTGATGTATATTTACATCTTTTTTGTCCTATCACTGCAACTCATTTGCTGGAGGCAGCTGCCTCTGTTTATTGAATTTCACTGCAGCTAAGCAGAGATTAATATCGAATACAAGGGGCTCTCTAGCTCATGGCAGCCATGTGAGCCAACATTGATCACTTAAATCTGTCACTAGGATGCAGAGTCGATCTCAATCACACTGATTGATTCTTATGATTCATACAAATTCATGGCAATACAGTTGTAGAGAGCTGATGCATGCCGTTAATGTTAAGTGATCACTGTGTATTACAATTAGACTGATACTTTGCTTTGCTGACTTTGCTCTCTTTATTAAATTATGCTGTTATAAATCAGACATTAGCCACTGACTATCAATCATGATTTAAAATAGATAGATGGGAAAGAAGACACATACAGTATTGGATTACATTTTTGGCCATGCTTTTAGCCATGGATCCATAGATGAGGCTGTTGCACTGTCAGTTCAATACTTTGACTGAAATATCTAGTATTTCTAATTTCTTAGCATTGGATGGATTGCCATTAACTCTTGTCCAGACATTCATGGTCCCCAGATGAAAGGGCTTAAAATGGCATTACCAGTACCACTACCTCAAAGTGATACAGATACCACAGACATACTTGATTTGATGGGATGGCGTGTGGTGTGTGGATGACATCTGGGCAATTCCTTCAAATGCATTGCTCTCGACTTCACCACACCAGAGACTGCATGCGTTGTAGCTGCTGCTGCAGGAGTGTGAGCTCAGTGGTTTTAAGAACACAGTGACGGGGCTAACTGTTAGCATCATACAGCTAACGTTACCTAAACAATAATAAATAGGTTAAACAACAGAGTTGAGCCGTAGTGGTGTCCGTGTGAGTTACTAGGCAGACGTTTAACTGGCAGTTAAACGGGAGGAGAGCGGCTGTGGAGACGGCAGCAACAGAAAGTTTGGGACGGATCAGATCCCTGGTGTAAACAGGATTGAATGCAGGTTAACATTTGACTGGACTAGAAACAAAGGGTACTATGTTATTTTGGTAGATACCCTGAAGGTATTGGGAACAGATATCCAGTCCTATCGGATGATAAAGCCAAATGACTCTGATAGTCTTCCAATCATCGAATCTATTTCTCCTGCGCCACCATGATTTTGATGATTTGTGGGGATTTTTGTAAAGTATCTCAGCAACTATTAGACGGATTGTTCAGTCCACTCAGCACTTCACCTAACAATCCCACGGGGCCTCCATCCATAAGTATGGTGGGTGACCTGAGTGGCCTCCAGTGATTTTACAGATGGCGCACAACTGTCCACTGACAGAAATAGACTAATACCGAATGTGCTGCTTACACCCTGTGCCAGTTTTTTTTTATTATGATAGAAGTCATGTTCAATCTTCCTTTTAATGCTGTCTTAAATTACGACCAAAGAAGAGAGTGTACTGCCAAACTAGATGGGGTAGTTTCCACAGAATGAGCCTCGGTAGAAAACATTAGCTCAGTGGGAAAACACTTTGGTGCTGATTCCTTCTTGATTTTATGGACGGTAAGATGAGACTGTCAGGATGGCTCTGTGTATTTGTCAAATGTTGTGAGCCACACTGGAATTTTGAAGTGGAGAGTGAATCAAAATACATAATAATAATAATGATAATAATAAACCTACAAGACACTTCAAAGCATGAAATTCAACATAAAATATGTGCAGATGTTGTCCCATTGCATTTTAAAATACAATGATAGCAAAAGCATTCTGAGCATCCAAGTATTACCCCTCCCCGGCAACATGATGCATGAAATAAAATAAACCTCATGAGCATTCAAATGCTACGAAGAATTCACAGATTAGAGCCTGAAATGAAAATGCCATTTAACATGCAGTTTTGATGCTGAATATGAAAACAGCACTGGGGAGGAACCTTCTTCTGAAAGGGCTTGTTAGTCCTTAATGGCACAATATCGTCTGCCTAATGGCAGCGAGGTGAAGGCGGTGAGGGCAACCCACAGAGTGGGCAATGAGGTCTGCAGGCTTCTTTAATGCAGAGTAACCCAGACAGCACTTTGAAGCTGGACGTCCTTTAGACTCTGGAGGTCAGTCAACCACTTTACTCATGAGGCAGACAACGGCTCTGAAGGGTTTGAGCTACTGTGGCCTGCAACATCACAGCACATGCTAACACCAGCGAACAATATTATTTATAAATGTATATACAGTATATACTAAATACAAACTTACAATCACAACCCAAATGGAGGAAGTCATTACTTATGACCCACTAGTCGTGTGTAGCAATGTATTTATCTGCAGAGACTTTCCCCTCTGCCTGTATTTTCCTATTATTTTGCTGTGGTCAGGATGTTTATGGGTGGTAGCTCTGAGCCAATAGCACACATGTGGGGTCAAGACTTTATAAAAAGGTAGCGACTGGGTATTAGCAGCACACGTCCAATAGCAAGTTATGAAAATAACGCACTTATAGTGAGGCAAAAGGCAGAGCGGTCAAAGCTTGGGTGGGTTTTCTCCAGGTGCTCCAGCTTCCTCACACAGTCCAAAGACATGCAGCTTTATTGGTGACTCTAAATTGTCCGTAGGTGTGAATGTGAGTGTGAATGGTTGTCTGTCTCTATGTGTCAGCCCTGTGATACTCTGGTGACCTGTCCAGGGTGAACCCTGCGTCTCGCCCAGTGTCAGCTGGAATAGGCTCCAGCCCCCCCGCGACACCCAGCAGGATAAGCACTTACAGAAAATGGATGAATGAATCACTTGTTTAGATTTTATTAAGGCTTAATGTAATGTATTAAAGGGCCTGGCTGATTTGAGTGACAAGCTGTCTGTGGATAGTGTCCTCGTCTTCTTAGTCAGATCCACATTCCCTCTTCTCATCCAAATTCAGTCACTTTGGCACTAAAACCGAAGATGGTGACAGCTGCTGATCTTTATTCTTCAAAATGGGAGTCTGCAAACCAACCGGTGATGTTTCAGTCACTGTGTCTATAATTTGATACAAGGTACATACAAAACAAACAATAGCCAACAATTTCTGCACAGTATATCATTAAATAATAACTATTTCCCCTTTAAATAATAACTCAGCCTGAAATATTAAACAGTTTTGATGCTGCTGCAGTGGACCCCACAGAAAGTTTTCAGAGGAGGCCAGATCAATATGAGAAGTAAGGAACTACCACAATGAAATACTTTGTTTTATTATTCAACAGTTAGTATTACTATTTTTTTTAAATATAAATCGACAAATACTTATACAGTAACATTTGGAGTTCCACAACAATATTGTTTTAATGTATTATGTATTTATACATGTGAGGTGATTTCTTGTGGTTCAAATAGGCTGGTTGTTCTTTTCCTTAAAAAGGCAAATATACAGCTTTAATTTGAAGGAGATTGTAAGGTACAAAACATTTACTGGAAACGAGCCTTCTGAAGTTAAGGGGGGTCCTTGGTACCCACAGAACTTTCTTTTTCATGAGGTGACAGTTCAAGGGACCCCTCGCCAAAATTTAGGGCCCGCCCCAATACCCCCCCTTAGCCCTACCCCTTGGCCCTACCCCTAGATTTGCGCGTTCCCGCGAGGGGTAGGGGTGTCCCAATTCCTTTTTGCGTGTAGGAGTAGGGGGCATAACGAGGGGTAGTGGGTATGAAACTAGCCCTTCGGAGCGAGGGATTTCAGATGCTGACTTGCCAGCGAGGGGTAGACATCGCCATGGCTACCACCGAGCAACAGACGGGGGAAATAGTTCATACATAGCCAACGTTAGTGTCGTCAGGTTGCTTGTTAGCTAGCTAGCTAGCTCGCACTATCCGGCGTCTGTAGTGGACAAGGGCCAAGGGGTAGTGGACAAGGGGGAGTATTAGGATTGTGCCTTAGTCCAACTTTAGAGCATTATGTAGCCCCCTTTCTGACAAGCTATGCTGTCATGGTTGGTACCAGTGGATGCCTTAGGGTGTGTAGTTTTACAAAATGCCACAACCTAGGTTAAAAAATGAGCCACAGCCCCTTAAAATAATATGATAGTGCATGATACTTATAACGTACAATAACAAACGTGTTGGGTCGGGTACTTCATTTCATTATTCCCCTTACTACTATGCCCATGGTTAAATGACAATGCGTGATGAAGGCTTTGAGATGAGGCTAAAAGCGGTGGAGGAAATCTGGCAAGTGGATTTTGAACCAAGAATTTTTGTGAAACTATAATATCCAAGGTCAAGAAGGAACCCTGAAGCTTGACAGATACTGATGTTTGTCTGGGGAGGACTGTCTGGCTCCGTTCAGAGTAAACAGGGATTAAATTCAGACTATCAAAACTCTGAAGAGATGACCTGATGTGAGCTCTTCTGCTACATTTACACCAAACCTTCTCTACAAAAACCAATATTAGAGAATAATAAAAGTGTAAGGGAGGTTAGAAACCAGACCCAGGATGGAATTCAGACTGGTTTTATTGTTTTTTTGTCTGGCAACCTTGATTCAGTGGACACGGTCAAAAGGGTCGCACAGCTTTGAACATCTTCATGGTCACACTGAAAATATGCTTCTAAGATTTATTGGATGGTTTCAGGTTCTGCCTCCTTCTTACTGCGATTTGTATGAGATAATTGTTTTCTGACACGACCATTATCAGTTCATTGTCTCTGTTGCAGTCTGCCTTTTTGCACTGTCTACAACAATAAATTACGCAGAGCTCAGAGGCAACGCTCCCAGTCTCCTTTACAAAGGGACAATATGGACCATCTGGAGATATATTTATGCTGATGATGTAATGAAGCGAGCCATTTCTCCTCACACAAATCGTTACCTCCTGGCCGGATTACTCAGCTCTGACAATGATGCCTTCATAAAGAATTGTTAAATTTAGGACAGAACCCAGAGACGCGCGAGCAGTTTAATTAACACAGTGCTTTTCATTTGCTGCTGCTGCTTATTGGGATACGAACGTATTCTTCCCATGATGTCAAACTCCGTAAACCGTGCAGGTGGTCCCATTACTGTTTGTGATTCTTCATTTCCTTTTCACTTATTATAAAAGCCTTGTCTTTTGGGGATGTGACTTTAAAAACAATTATTACATAATTCTAATTATTGCACAGTAATCATCTTGTCGTTATTGAAACAGTCGGTTGTTTTTGAGAACATCCTACATTATTAAAACGTTAAAGTCACAGTTCCTAACTTTCATAACAAAAAAAACAGCTTTTTTGTATTTGCTGAAACTGTCACTACATTCACACGGCGCTTAATGAGACAGATAATCAGTGAAAAAGACATTTCTCTCGTAGCATTTCTAATGGCTTTGTGCTTGCGAATGAAAACAACCAGTCAGAGCCGAGGAGGCTCTAAAGGCCCTGACACACCAAGCCAACTGTCAGCCGTCGACCAAAGTCGGGCCGTCGTGAGCGTCTGTCGCCCTAAATTTTCCCGCACTGTAGGGACTTCGGCGTTGGCGGCTTTTCACATGTTGAATCAGCGGCGGAGCTTGTTGGTGAGAGAGATCAGTCTGATTGGCTGTTCAGGTTTTATTCCCTCGCCCCTGTAGCGAGTTAATCTTCCTGTAGTGAAACCGGGGCTAACCAGAGCCTGCGGAGGAAACACCGGGACCGTCTGGATGTAATAGTCCGTGGAGGTGCTGCGGTCCTCGGCTGCACAGATAGGAAACCCCTCGGCTGTCAGGATGTACCACTCTCTCACTCTGCTCTCTCTCACGCAGGCACAGAACGTATGTGCCACTTGGCCATCGGATGTAGTCCGTGTAGTGTGTTCAAATGCAGCTGACACAGGGCGACGTGAGGCGACGTAGACGACGCAACAGTTGGCTGTCGTCGCCGCTAGTTCTTTCATGTGGGTTTGGTGTGTCCGCACCTTAACACAGCTGTCAATCACGGCTTCTGAACTGTGGTCAAACTCTCAAACTTGGCAGCACTGATCAAATATGAATCAAGATTCTGTTATTGCATTGCCTATCTCTCTCCTCATGTGTTATAGAAACATATTTCAGTGTACCGTTTAGCTGTAAACTGAGAAAATTTGCGGCCTATGTTGGATACAGTTAAACGAGTATCAAGCACTGCCCACCAGCTGGATCAACTTTCTCATTTTACAGCTAAACAGTGCACTAAAATATGATCTGAGGAAATGTAGTAGCAGGTAAATAGGCAATGCAGTAAAGGAATCTTGATTCATATTTGAGTGCTGCCTCATTTGACAGTTTGATTGCAGCTCATGGAGTGATTGTCAGCTGCATTAGAGACTCCTCGGCTCTGATTGGCTGCTGACCTGCCTGTCTTGAATATAGTGAATGTGGTGTGGGTACCCTGGGTGTGAACATATATATTATTTATTTTTTATTCATTTATTTATTTTTACTGTTAAAGCTGCATTATTTTTTGGCCACTTGGGGGCAGTGCAACACACAACAACAGGACACATTATCACCTCTTAGCTCTGTTGATCACCAGTGATCTTTGTCCTGTCTGCTGTTTGGTGCTGGGCAGGTAGTAAGCAGTCTTTTTTTAAAGCTTCTTTGTTGAAAACAGCCGCCTGCTGCTGCTGCTGCTGAAAACATGATAGGAGCTGTCAAACAATTAGATGAAAGAGGCTAAAACACTCTGAAGAGCTGAGGGGAACTGCAGAGTATGTTACAATAATCTGTGGCTTCTGCTATGGACATGCTGTAAATTATGTATTTCCCTTAGTGTTTCCCCTTCGTGTCTTTGTCTTTCTGTTTTATTTTGCCTGTTTTTGCCAGCGTGGGCACGGTCCTCCTCCTTCACTCTCCCAGCTGCACGCTCTGCTCACCACTCACCTGTCTGCTATCAGCTCATCAAGTGCACTTGCCTCTCATCAGTTCATCCACATGCATTTTATCTACTCTCCAACCACTCATCGCCAGATTGTTGTTCAGCCTCTGTAGTAGCCACATGTCGAGGCTGGCTCAGTTTACCCAGTGTTTTGCTTTGTTGTGTTTTTCCTGTCACTAACCTGTGTTTTCCCGTGTGCCTGAGAATCACCATTTAACTGTCTAGCAGCTGCGCCTGCTCTCCACGCTTCACCTCATTCTCATCTCAGCTTTCTCCATTCCTCCCCCAAACTCCCGTTCCTCACCATCAGTCCAACATATGGCAGGATCAAACTCAGTCAAATGTCAAAATGGCTCATTTAAATGTGGATTTATGTCAAAATCTAAATTTTTGGTCACTTGAGGGGTTTTGTTTGATTTGACATAAACAGAGTGTCAGCTTTCATAATCTGAAACTCAGGTGATGAATGCAATTCTAAACCTTGTAAATATATTGCGACAAGCTTGCAGTGAACATTTGTCAATTGCACACTGGTCCTACTCAGCACCACTCCCTCCGCTCTCTATGTCTCCCTGAAATTATGAATGAAAAGTGTTTGGAGAGGACACAGAGTCCAAGATAGTGGATTCCCGTCTACTCCTAATAAACAAAATTTTTCCTTTAAAAAATGTAAAACCTCATATCTCTTGTACCTCCCTGTCACATTAGCTTGGTTTACAATTTTGTTTAGCATCCATCACAAATAATCATTTCTGTGTGATTGGAAACCCTGCCTGCCGCCCGGCACACAATGCACCCAACCCCGATGCCAGTCCCTGCAAGTGGTGAGCCACAGGGGTGTGGCCCCATGTTGCTCATTCGGGCCACCAGACGCTCACTGCCGAGCTAGACAGAATATTCTGGAGAAAAAACTTGCATGACTCCATGAACAAAAAAAATACTTCCTGTTCACGCCTGTCATGGATTTTTACATTTCCCCCTACATCTAGCGTGGTTTCATGCTGCGCTCACACAGTCGGTGTCAGCATTATGTAAAACTGAGGTGATGCCTGTGGAAACATCTGTGTCAAGTCTGAGAAGTTGAGGCCACAGCAACTCCCACAATGCTTCTGCTTTTACCTCTGCTGCTACTGTAGTTGTTTTTAACACTACAAACATGCTTTCTCCTGCATATGAGGTTGCAGCCCTTGTTCTTGCATGCTGTACAGTATGTGGGTTGACCTGGAGGAGCCTGCGCGCCTGTGAAGACAATCTGTTTTTAGTCACTTTCACACCTGATGACTGTTGACGCTCACTTGTTTCTCTCACTCCTTTAGCATTCATTTCCTGAACTCCCTGAAGGAGCCAGGTAAACTGGGAAGTGCGAAACCTCATTAGGTGAAAAAAAGGAAAAGAAAAACTGAAAACATTGGCTCACTGTTGTGTTAACTTGCCGCACTTTGCAGAGGAAAATATGACATTTTGGGTAATGCTTGATGGCGTGTAGCAGAAGGAGCCAAGTTATTTCTCATTGCTGTTACTGCTCTGTATTAATGAGAGAACTTTGGGAGGATGTCGCCAGTCTGGGAATGATTCACCTACTGACCCTTGAGGTATTAAACTCATGTGTATGTGTGTGTGTGTGTGTGTGTGTGTGTGTAGTCAATAGATGAGTCAGAAGAAGAAACACGCACTTGCCTCTTTTATGTTTCCTCAATAATCAAAAGTAATCTTACGGCACACAGGCAATACAGCTTTGGCATTCCAGCATTGAATCTGATCAAACGTCTGACTTTCATTTCTGAAAAACACAGCTAATTAAGGCACATAAGCCATGAAGGAAAACATTGAAACGCGCTGCAAAGTTTCAGAATCTGGATCTTTGAAGCCCTCTAAGACGTGTTTCCCTATCGGTAAGCCTCCAGTTGATTCATGGACAGAGTAATCAAAGCCGACTTCCACTGAAAACCTCTTTGTTTAGGTAGTGCTTTGTGAAAAGTGGATGCCTCATGCTGTTATCTTGAACTTAAAGTTTTTTTTTTGTTTTGTTTTTTTATTTGCTACCATCTCACAAAATCTCTAACTCGCAGCCTCCTCTCGTGTAGGACTGAGTAGGTGGATTCAAAGAAATCCCACTTTTCCAGCAGAGCTCGCAGAGCTGGAGTGGAGGGAGTCATGGTTCCTCCCAAATCTTATAAAATGTCTGAAAACAAGCAGGGCTTTGTGATGGACCAGGTTTTGACAGCTGTTCTGACAGTTACCATCTGGCCAATTCTCCTGTTCCCATCTCTGGCTGGCTGAGCATAAGTTTCACTGTGTTACACCGCATACTTTAGACTTAATGCAACAGAGGAACAAAGAGAATTACTTGTTCTTGCTTTTATGTGTAATTTGGGAGGCTCGTTAGCGGAGAGCTGTCATGGTTACCAAGAGAATCAGCAGAGTGGCCGTGAGTTTGTTTCAGTCCACAGTCCCATGTCTTATTTTTACCCCTGCCCCTTGTTTTTGAGCGGTTGAAATCATCACCTATTAAATAAGACAACCCTTCAAGACCATGATATATATGAGTCTTTCAAAAATTGAATTTCACGCTATCAGCCGATTTAACAAGTCACAGTTAAGTCAGAAACACCTCAGTTTGGAGGGCGCTAACACTCTGGCCTACCTCTCCATCCCAGCAAGGGCTGGGACACCTTACCCGTCCATGTGACCACAGAATGGAGGGGCTAAGTGGCAGGGACAATGGGTGTAGGCTACTGGGAGTGAGCTTAATAAATCTGTGTTGTGAGAGGTTGAATTATACTGTGGTATATCTATACATTTCAGTGACAAATTTGGAGTCTTCTCACATATAGTATTACATGAGTATATAAAGTCACATATACACACTCAGTGTAAATATACTGTATATATTTATGTCAAGATAAATGGTAAAAATGGAGCTTAGTGAAAGCTCAGTAAGTCACACTACCTCCCTCTCCTACCTCTGCTCCACTGTTGTGTTTTCCACTTCCTCCCAGATGAAGCTGTTTCTCAGTCCCTCCTATTTTCCTTCCCTCTATCCTCCTTTCTTTCTACTATCCACCTCAACTCTTTCCTAATCGTTCAATCAGTGAACAGAGCACATTCTCTTTCTCAGTCAATAGCTATCCCATGTTCTCTCTGTGTTCCTTCAGCTGTCTGTGTCTTGATGTCTGCAGCTCACGTGGTTCATATATTTTCACCCAGTGCCAGCATCAGGACTCTGTGCTAATTCCAGAAGACTGCTGCACCCCGGAAATCGTTCATAGGGGTGGCCAGGTGGACACACCAAAACCAAATTTATAACTGAATTTCAGGAATATGGGAGTTAAGAAATTGCATACTGATATACTTTGGTTTCTTATTTTCCAGTCTATATTATCAATTATCTGATATGCATAGACTGATACTGGTAAAGGTGACATTGTGCAACAAATATATCTGTATACACGCTAGGTGATTCACTGCTACTCAGATAGACTGGTTGTCCTTTTCCCTAAAAAGAGAAATACCCAGCTTTAGTTTGAGGGTGTACATTGGTTGTAAGGAACAAAACATTTACTGGGAACAAGCCTTTTCAAGTTTAGGGGGAAGACCTATGGGTGCCCACACCACCAAGCCCCAGAGGGTGCTGCTTGGTTATGACTGTAGGTAGTAACTACTAAGCCACTTGCTAATGTGTCTCTTGTGTCTTTGCCTCGACACCTCCCTCCTGAAGCGGGGTTTATACTAGTAGGCCCTGTGTAGACGCGTACCCTTCACCACAGCCTAACGTGTAATCTCCTGTTTATTTTTGTAAACTGAAAACCATTCCCGCAGGACATCTCTGGTCACTATGTAGACGACTGAAACCTTTCCCCGAGGCATTGAAAATGTCTTGTTGCTCTTTAATTTCTTACACGTGAGACACAACAACAGTGTCAAGCCCCGACCACGAGTCACCTTTTAGTGGAAGCAGTGAAATCATTTTTAAATCAATATTTTGAGTGTAGTCATTGACTTCTTTGGTAAGTAGCTGTGTAAGCAGGATAACGTACAGCAAGTGGGCCATTATTGCGAGGTAAACCCCAACATTCGCATTGGATGACAGTTTTTTTCAGCAGCTAGACTTTTGAACAAACAAAACGATCCTCACACATCACAGCTATTTTGGTAGACACCTTGTCACCGATCCTGTTTGTGATCTTCATGGACAGGATCTCGAGGCACAGCCGGGGGGAGGAAGGGGTCCGGTTTGGGGACCTCAGAATTGCATCTCTGCTCTTTGCAGATGATGTGGTTCTGTTGGCTTCATCACACCGTGACCTCCAGCATGCACTGGGGCGGTCTGCAGCCGAGTGTGAAGCAGTCGGGACAAGAGTCAGCACCTCCAAATCTGAGGCCATGGTTCGCTGACGGAAACCAGTTACTGCCTCAAGTGAGGGAGTTCAGGTATCTCGGGGTCTTGTTCACGAGTGAGGGTAGAATGGAGCGTGAGATGGATCGGCAGTTTGGCGCAGCCTCTGCAGTGATGTAGGCGTTGCGCGAGACTGTTGTAGTGACGAGGGAGCTCAGCTGGAAGGCAAAGCTTTCAATTTACTGGTCCATCCACGACCCAACTCTCACTTATGGTCATGAGCTCTGGGTAGTGACCGAAGGGGGGCGCTTTGCTCGGCAAAAGCATGCTCTGCCAGAAGGTGATAAAGTAGGAGATCCCACAGCTTTAACTGTTACTCACTTTTGCTCATGTTTCTTATTTTATATTGAATGCATTATGTCTTATATATATGTGTACATACCTGCAGTGTGTGTGCACAGGCACAGGCTGAATTCTCTCACTTGAACGTTGCTCACATTGTTGCAGGGAACACCATGTGGCAACAGATGGGGTAACTCTGAGCTCCAGTTATCACATATGAACAAAGAAGCGAAAAGACTGTACGCACACACACACACACACACACACACACACACACACACACACACACACACACACACACACACACACACACACCTACACACACACACACACACACACACACACACACACACACACACACACACACACACAATCGCCACATGCAGGCCTCCCGTCTGTTCTCCTCTCTATTCATATGTGATTTTTCAGCTCTTTGTGAAGAGTGATAGATGGAGAAGCTGCTCAGTAGCTCTTGCTTACTTGTCTTGATAGTAATGTCTAGAGAAAGAGGCATAATTCCAACCTCAGGGCTGGAAATTTTCACTTTTCGGTAATTGGACTTCCCACACTGAAGCACGTCAGCCTGGAGATAAAAGTCAGGAGGAAGAAAAGACTATAAATCTCCCCAAAGAATGGATGTGTTCAATAATTTCTCAGAGAAATCTGGAATAGGACAGATGTTATTCAAGGAAGACCCTTTGTGTTTTCTATGTTCTTTGCCTTTCTGTGGAATGTTTTTTTGCTGTGAATTAAATCTCTGAGTCGATTGGAAGAGGTTGTGACTGTAATAGCAGCACAGCTCACGGCTCTCTGTTGTGGTGGATTGGAGATGAAACAGAAAATACACTATCCGCTGACGACAATGAGGCTTTTATGTCAAACTCGCGGGAACATCAAAGCGAGGCAATGCCTGTGGAATATGAGGCCAGATATGAGCTGTGGTGGCAAATGTATTCACACAGGAGAGAACAGATGTCAAATGGAGTGTATGGAATACACAATGTAATGTTGAATCTCAGCTAAAGAGGCCTAATAATTACAAAACATTCATAATACTTCATAAAATTATCCACAGGAGAGCATCAGGCTTACTAATGCATCATAATAACTGAAATGATAATGCATTATCGTTGGTTTTTTTAAGTGGTTCAAACGCACCAAAGTAACACAGTGGCACAAACAAACAGCTCAGTGGAGTCTGGAGTGTTTTGATGGAATGGCTGCATGCAGCAAAGTGAAGCGCTGAAAATATTCAAAATATAGCAAACACTGAAACTAATATTCACTTTTTTAGGCGGCTGAAATGAAGCTCTGTAGTGAAAGTTCAGTCAAGAAGAGAATACTTTTCATGCTCAGGTGGTAACTTTCATTCTCACCCTGCCGTTCACGTCTTGCACGCATGCTCACATACTATCTCTAGGTGACATTGTCTGGGTGGGTCAACTGAGTCATCAGCTGATTCACAATCAACCAATAGCACAGCGACACACCTTCTCTGTCAGCTCATCATCTCACTGCTCCTCATTTTAAATATGGTTCTTTCTCTGCCGTAGCTCTTTCTTGCTGCCGTTGTGCGCGTCCTCCACCTCCCCATCATCACCGCCTCAGCAGTCATCAGCCTCAGCGTCATCAGCCTCAGCGTCATCATCCACCTCCACCAGTGTCTGCACTCCATGGGGGGATGTATCCTGCTGCCGCTCAGATGTCCCAAAAATATCTCCTTCTGGTGTCCAACTTTCTGTAAAATCTCACTCAGCACAAATGATCTGTTAATCTATACGCTCATTCTGTATCAGATATTATCTTTACTCAACTCTCCTGTCTCTCCTGATTGAAATCAGTTTCGCTGCCGCCTCTGTGCACAGCAGTACATTAGGTTAGCTTCCCTGGTGGTACTGCTGCTTCCCCAAACTGGGGCCTGGATTAGCACATCAAAAATCCCACAAAAGATTTCAATTATTCCATTTTAGGTAAAAGTAAATACCAGCAAGATGTAGATAAGTATCAGAAGGGAAAGTAGTCATTGGGCTGTAAAATGTTCCCTGTCAGCGTTTTACTTTATGTATGATGTTTCTGGACTAATATCACTGCTGCATTAATGTGTATGTTGCATTTTATTGCTGTAGATGCACAAGGTTGTACTTATTTTACATGCTCCTTGTCATGGTCCCAGGATTTGTTGTTTCCAGTTTTATTTTGGAAGTCACTTTCCTCATGTGTCTCATCCTGTCTTATTTCCTGCTTCTGTATTTTTCTATTACACCTGTGTTTCACTACTTAATTAGTCCTGTGTGTATTTAGTCTGTGTGCTTTTCCCACCTCAGTCTTCACGTTGTCTGCTTGTCAGTATTGTTGTTCCTCGTGTCATATGAGTTTGTTCTTAGTGTGTGTATTTTTCATTGTAGTTGGATTTGTTTTAACCTGCTCCCTCGGTTATTGTTGCTTTTGTTATTCAGAACCAGCTCTATGACATTATGGCTCAACGTGCAGGCCTGGTGTCCTGCATTTGGGTCCTCTCTAAACTGAAACACAACACTGTTGGGTAGTTTCATCTACAACAGTGCATTAAGTTTTTTAAAATCATCATTTGTAGCATCAATGTCCTGTAAGATCTGTGTGTCTTTAAAAAGCAGTGGTGGATGAAGTACCTGAAAACCATACAATATGCTGGTAAAAGTTAATGTCACCGATTAGAATAAATGTCCTGAAGTATCTGATATTTACTGAACCTACTGAAGTCAGAATAAAGGAGAAGTCTGTGAGATTTCTCTCTATATCGGTCAGTAATGCTTGGAGCAACACTGGGCGTCACACAGATCTATATAATGACGAAAACTCTGTCTGTGTGTCTGTTCCACGTTTTTCTCCTCACTGACTTGGTCAATCCATGTGAAATTTGGCACAGTGGCAGAGGGTCATGGGAGGATGCTAATGAAGCAATATTACATCAATTGGCAAAAGGGGGGCGCTATAGCAACCGATTGAAATTGCAAACTTTGAATGGGCATATCTCATGCCCTGTATGTCGTAGAGACATGAAACTTTGCACAGAGATGCCTCTCCTCATGAGGAACACATTTGCCTCAAGAACCCATAACTTCCAGTTGTATAGATTTTCCGCCATTTTGAATTTTTTGAAAAACACTTCAAATCGATCTCTTTCTAGGAAGTTTGAGCGATCTGCATGAAACTGGGTGAACATAATCTAGGGACCAATATCTAAAGTTCCCTCTTGGCAAAAGTTGGAAAACTTACTAAAACTGAGCTTCTATAAGGCAATGAATATTGCGGAGGGCGTGGCTCATCACATAAAGGTGTATAACATCTCAAGGGTTTCACCCATCACCACGCAACTTTGTAGGCATATGACCACACATAATCTGAGGGGACCCCTCCATTATTGACCCCATCAAACAAAATGGGGGCGCTAGAGAGCTAATTTCTTTTCTAGGCCAAACCACCATATCGATTTTTACTAAACTTGGTAGATATGTAGAACAGGACGCCTCAAGGTGACTGGAGAAATTTAACTCTAATTGGCAACTGCGTGGCGCTATAACAACAGAAAAATGCTTAAAAATGTTGACCATTCAGTCTCATTCACCCAGTAACCCTCTTGCTGTGATGCGACGCTGCTAACCATTGCAGCACGGTGCCATTCAGTGATGCTAGTGCTAATTTGTTAGCATAGAGCATCAAAAACCATTTCTACGAACAATTTATGCAGCTGCACTGTGACGCATTCACTGCAGCAAAGTGTAAAGTGGGTGCATTCTTCTTTAATTAGCCTTGAAATATTCACAGAATAGTTTACAGTGATGTCGTTTCTTTTTTAATTTTTCTAGAAATTCAAAGATGATTGCCATGTGGTATTTACTCTGCTTGTTTGATGCCCTTGATTTTTGTGTCCATTCAGTTAACCACAGAAATCCAATTAACCGTCTGAAAGATCCACAATAAAGGCACATGAATCCTTTTCTTTGGCATAATAAGAAAGCATGGCCTGCAGTCTGTGTGGCCTCTATAAAAAATGAATGGAATACGCAGTCCCCCGGTCTGTCTCTTGAGGTTGCGTGTATTAAAATGTTCTGTAAAGTGAGAGGAGCGTGAGGCTGCCGCAGGCCTCCAGCTTTCCTTGGTCTGCTCTGGGAGGAAGAGCTCGCTTTCTTCTCCTTCCTAATGAGCTGTTGCTGGAGATGACAGGCAGCTCCTCCACCAGCTCCAATCATTATTCTCTTATACACACCGACTACACTGGCATGCCCGTGTAGCTCATGCATGAGCGCGTATGCACAATCGTTCCCTGAGCACCCTGCTACGAAAGGACAGTAAATAGATACAGTGAATAAAATGAGCGCTGTGCAAACCCACACTGAATTGGCAAAGGGACAATTGTTTGCTGCTGAATGGAGACAAACAGTGTTGATGAACAGAGGGATGTTGCTGTTTGTTTCAACATTTTGCCACTGCTAAATAATAGACTAGAAAGAATAGAGCATTTGCATAAGTTGAGTAGTTTGACAATATGTTATCATGGCAGGCAGGTACACAGAATGATATCCTTTCATCTCAGCCAATGGGATCCCAGACATGTGAAAAAGCAAACGACTTGCCTGATGGTTAGAACTGAGCATGGATGCAGAATAATAACTCCATCTCTTCAATTTGATGTCAGACTCATGAAGAGACTATTTGGATCACAGATGGCTTTGTTATGTGCAGCCGTTTCATTTCAGCGCTGGTATTAACTGTCATGCTGCTCCGTCATGGCGCTTGCTCCATTCACTGCTCATTGTGATTGTTCATCACGCAGATTACGGGCCTCTCAGCAAAATAACCAAGAATGAATTCAGCGTTTTCTTATGTAACTACATCATTATTCACAAAACATATCAAGCTCAGGCTGGTTGTATTATATTACACACAGTGACACCTTGTGTGTGCTTCATGCCATGACTTCAGGACTGAGCACGGCAGCAGCAGGGATCCCTGTAACAACAGGTCATACATACATATACAGTGCTCATGGTGGGCAGTGCCTGACCTTGCACATTCAGCACCCTAGGGAAGCTTCCCTTATATATATATATATATATACAGTAACAAACAATGATAAATCACAAAGAATAAAGAATGATTTGTGCAAATTTAATCATAGTCTTTTTTTTTCCTCCTTTCTTTCCTGGATGGCTTTTGCTTTTGTATGTTTTCCAATACCACATATACTGACTGTGATGATCACTCATAGATTACACCTTGTTGGTCCTGTTTTGGTATTTTTATTTTTATGTTTTTTTATGTATTGTCTATATACAAGTATATTTGTGTTTTATAAGTTAGACCAAAACAAATAAATCTAAAACCAAACTAAACTAAATACAACTTCCACAGTAATGTCTTCAGCAACCAAATAAAATCCAGTGACACATCACTCTTCCAGGGGCTATTCTTCCACATAAGGAGTGCATTAAAGGGACAGTTCACCCCACAATCAAAAACAGATATTTCACCTCTTACCTGTAGTGCTATCCATCAGTCAAGGTTGTTTTGATGTGAGCTGCAGAGTGTTGGAGATATCGGCCGTAGAGATGTCTGCTTTCTCTCCAGTATAATGGAACTAGATGGCACTCGGCTTGTGGTGCTTGTGGAAGGCCTCCTTGGTCTTTTTAAACCAAAAGGGTTCCACCAATATGTCTACCCTACGAGGCAGAAAATTGGGCACCTCGGATCAACTCGCCAATCCAGCTCTGTTTGTCTAAACTCTCGCAGCTTGCTGGCAAAACGGCCCAACATTCGCGGAAAATCTGGCAGCGTAAAAGGGGCTAATGACTCCTTTCAGAAATCATGACCCTGTTAATCAAGATAATCCACAGACCTTGTTGTGAGCAGTTTCCTGTGTTGTGGTAAGATCACTACTTCCTGAGTCAAATAGCTTTTTAGTAGTGAAGTGACCGAGAAGTTAAGCAAAAGTTACAAGCTTTTTTCCCAGGAAAAGCTCTGAAGTGCAGCAGACCTTTTCTCTGCGGAGGTCTGGATACATGTGAGGGGAAGCACTTACTTATGACATCACATACTAATCCTTCAGTTTATTCTGCTTGCTGCTTTTGCTATCGGCTTTTCTTGGCAAGACCGGCCCGACTCTGGTAGCTTAGCTCACTACATTTTCCATTAGCTTGCCCAACACTTGCAGCTTCATTTAGGAACTATTTTCTTTCTACTGAACTACACCCACCAGCCATATCACCGCACAGAAGGAAGCGTGCATCTACTCATGGATGAGAGGCTCATGCTTATGACAGCGTGAGACGCAAACGTTAATGGCGTCCTCCTAGATACAACACTGATTTTGATGGGAACACGTTCCATTTTAGAGGCTCTGTTAAGAAAATTGGGCAATTATTTCCTTTCACTATTACTGTAAAACCACAGTGAGCTGATGCATATTAATCAAGCCAAATTTTGCTGCTCATTTTCAGTGTAATTATGTCATTTGCAGTCTCTGTGCAGCTAATCGTCACCAGCTCTTCTGCCAGAGCAACACAGCAGCCTCATCAGTTGTATGTAGTAATGGCACAGAGACATAGGGGGCATGTAAAGCCTTGTGTACATCAGCTGCCAGCTTCATATAATCTGATTGGACATGGCATTCTCCTCTTTGCCATGTTACATTTCAATTGATTTCAAAGCCAGAGGTTTTTGTGGACGTACGCAGCTCAGTGAAGCTGCTCAGGCTCTGTGCATTGATTTTACTGTGGCCTTGCCTAGGTCGGTTCATGGCTGCTATGCTCTTTGATGGTTCCTTTTCCCCCAAACACCCAGAATGCTGTGCAGCACCTTATAGATCTACTGTATATTTCTGTCTGTCTGTGTTTCTTTCTTTTGTGCTACATGTCAGTCAGTCCAACACTTGGGCCCAGAAAATGTGAGACAGACATTCATGATCACAAAAGGATGAAGGCCTAATGACTTTCATGATTGCTTGACTTTTAATCTAGCACAAGCAACAGGTCCACTTGTCCAACACTTTAGTTCATGGTAAGATACCTTCAAAATGAATGTTTGAGTTTGTGTTTCTCAGGTGTACTTTGAATTTTATGCTTGTATGTGGATGATTCAGAGCACATGTTAAGCTAAAATTTGAGCCTTTAGTTGCCTAAACATGTTTAGCTCCGTATGTGTATGAAAGCTTCCTCTGCTAGAAATTTTGGAGCATCAATTGCTTAATTTCCTGCATTATGGTGGATTTTTATGCACCAATTTATGAAGAAAATGTCTTAAACTTTGTTAAAAATAAAAGTTCTCTGCTATGTTCATGTTTTTTATGTTGTAGATATTGATGGGAACGTGTCCCCTGGGTCACCCGTGACATCTACACCCATGGCTGACTCCTAGATCTCCAAAAATGCCCAAAGTGAAGGCCCCAGCGTGCACTAAACAAAGTGCTTGTTGATTGCCTCCCTTCACACCATGCTGACATCAGAATTTGTCAGGGCTGTGTCTGAAAATGTGTCCAGAACCAGTAATTGATAAGGTACAGCTGCATCGCATAGCAGCTGGTCGGGACTGTGGAGGTCAGAAAGGTGCTAGTGTTTGAACTTCTCTCTCAAGTAGGTCTTAAAATAGAAAAACTTCAATAAAAAAATGACAAAAAGTAGCACAAGGATGAATGGGAGAAAAGTCAATTGTATCTAATGTAAATACCCACTAGATGGCACTGCTGGCTGTCTCATTTCCCAAGAAGTACAAAGAGTGTTTTGCTGTCTTTCAGAGCTGCAGCCTTCACTCATTGTGTTTTAGTGCAGATAATGTGGTGTGTGCTCTGTGTCTATGTTTGTCCTAGAGTTCCTTTATTTGTGAGCAACTTTGCAGCAAACTTTTTTTATTTATTTATCACATACCGGTCGAATTTAGTGAGTGTTTTACAAGTTTAAACTAATAATATTACAGGTAATTGTAAGTAAAATGTAGTTTTGTACAAAAATAACTGCTGCAGCAGAGTCGGTATTCTCCAAGGAGGACGTACGCATTTTACGTCGACGTCCTTACGTCAATCGCATGCCATTACGTCCGTTAATGTGCGTAACCCTCCTGTAGGTACGACTACTACAACTTCACACAGGAGTTGAGCGCTGAGTTTGTAAGCGGCAATGTCAAGCGGAGAAATGCTGGTTAGTGAAGCAGACGGGAACGGCGGAATAATGGGTGAGTTTCCTCTCATTTTTAAACCTCTCCCGTGTGTAAAGTCGACCAAAGTCTTACGTTAGCTTGTTGAGCAGTTTGCTTTTGTTGCGCTAACAGTTTCTGTGTGCGAGACGACATGGAGTGGGAACCCGCTCGCGGAGAGTCATTCTGGGTTTAACGTTAACGTTAGCCGAAGTTAGCTAGCTTACATTCAAACAGAAAGTCGCACCAAACTTCGTGTACAAAGTTGATTGTTCTGTCGGTATGCGTAGCTGCACACCGCGGAAACGGCTGTGGTCTTCCGGTAATTTTGTTTTAATGTCACGTTAACTAGTTAGTGTGGTCGCAACCGCCCACCATGCTGTGTTACGGTGTAACTTAACGTTATTGTTAACATCAAAATCAACGTCAGGCTGTACGTTAGGGAACGATACCTAAACGTTCCCCAACTGTAGGTGTTTCCGACGTATGCCGAATTGAAAAGTGTCTCCTAATGAGTGCTATAACAACTTATAATATGCTAAAACAACGTTTAGCACTTACTTTCAACGTACTTGTTAGTACAATCATCAGATTTATGAATGGAGTTTGGCTAGAAAGCTCTTCAAATGTATTCATGTAACGTTAGTACTGCACGTTATCATTTTTAACGACAGTGCCGTAGCCTGGCATTTCCTGTGTTTTTGTCACGAGTGAGTAGCTGTGTAGTCGAGCCTGCTCATTAACGTTGCAAGAGGAGTGTAAACTTTCCGCTGTTGCATTGAAACCTACCACAGATATCTAAAAGAGAGGCTATTTGCTGTTTTTACCAGAAATAAGATTGGATAAGTAGCTGAAAGTGTCACGAGAAGAGCTACACAGGTCTGTGTGTTATCCTCCCAGGTGGTAAAACAGGTCTGTCAGACTCCAAGCAGAAAACTTGTCAGCTATGTGATGTCAGGTACACTACCAGATCATCTTCATGGACAGCTACAGCAGCAATGATCTATTAAGCACATGCATGTGGACCATGACATCATTGTTTTCACCCCTGATCATGTTAAATTTGATTGTAGTTGACAGACCATAATATGTTGCATGTTTTGGTGTTACATGCATGGTCATCAAACACAGTCTAACTAACAATATTCAAGTGTAATCAGATGCAATAGCCTCACAACTATACTGTAGTTTACAAGACCAGGAAGTACAAGTACATCTAATGCTATCATGGAAATATAACTGGTCGTATCTAGCAGTCGCAGCCAAGTGGCATATTGTCTGGGCTGTTTGCATAGTGGCAGTGACATAGCACAGATGGGCAGGTCAGGCGTTCAGCCAGACAGAGTGTGTCAGATGGCGTCTGGTCAAATACCAGGGGGAAGTCTGTGGTGATGACAAAGCTGAGTGTGCCCTCAGTTTGCTCAGGTGCTAGTGTAATAGAGTTTAGCCTAATTATCTCTAAGGGCATCAGTGGAGGATATATTGTTATCCTTTGTGTGCACGGCCAATTTAAGGCTTGTAAGTGTGCGATCATACCACAAGTCTGAATTGAATTGTTCCTATCTTTAATGTGATGTTAAAAAGACACGTGCACAGAGTAACAAAGATGTGTTTTGTGAGTGAGTGCTTGTGGTCTAGCTTTGACTAAATTTATTTACCTTTCTATGAATTCAGTTGAAGTTTTGCATCGTTTGATCTCTTCCAAATAGAAAATAAATTATTGTCAATGCAATGCTGTCAGCTTCAGTATACTCCAAAGTGTGTATTGAAATAGGCTGTAAGTTGTGTTCAGACTCAGGTGCATGCCCTCACATCTGATTTCGTGCCACAGACTTGTGGTTGAGATTAGATTTTGAAATGCATAAAATGAGACAACAAACAAATCTATTTGGGGATGCATTAAAATTGAAGATTAAATATTTTTAATGACTATTTCTTTATAAAAGACACTTTAACTTACCCCAGTGGTATAATCAAGACATAGCTGAATCAATGCAGTCATTGGATTGAGGCAATGCTGCAGTGTGGGCTCAGAAGCACCGTAGTGTGTGAGGTGCAGAGACACATCTGTCCATGTGACAGGTGTACTGCACATGTGAAGGGAGAATGCATATTGCATGCACGGTTACCATGCAGCTGCACAGTGACGTGATTGAAAGGTGCGTAGAACATGAGACAGAAACGAACAGTGCGGTTAAGCTGCTCTCAGTGAATGGGAGCGTTTTAATCAACATGTTTAACAATCTAAAACTGCGTACTATTGAATATTTACTTTGCAGTGTCTTTTCACTAACATATTTAAATGCCATAAACCGATACTTTGTCGTGTGTCGCTCTTGTTCTACTGGCACACACTTTTTACATTAAATAGTATTACATTTTGACATTATGCCCATTGGCATAGCTAGCTTTGTCCAAGGCTGCACTAACAATGCTCGCCATAATTAGTCACAACTAGTCCTACTAGTTCAGCTACAAGAAAAGTAGCATTCATCACACCAACAGCTGCTGCCAAGGAGTGTTCAACTTTCAGTAAAACATTATGGCGTAAACCAGCAGTTTAACACAGTACCTGCTGATGAAATGTGGTATCTGTCAGTGTGACACAAGTGGTATATTGTGGTTATACATCACGCAGCAGAGTGATATACCATTGTCACTGGTGGCATATGTCATATGCAGGTGGGGGTGTTAGCCGCCAAGAGAACACTAGGAAATAATGTTTTAATGACGTGCCGTATACCAGTCGAACAATTGCGACATACTGAGTGGCACACTATGACTAAGCATGATGCTGTATGTGATGTTAAGAAAAATAAAGATGGTATCCAGTAGTTTGGCAGGAGTGACAAGCCATTTGTAGATTACACAAAGTGACCTACCAATTATCATCAGTAGCTTAATAGAGTGCAGGGATGACGTTTTTGTAGGCAACCTGAAAGTTAACGCCATGGCTCCATCGACAAAAAGCCAATGGGATTGTGGCAACCTACATGTTTCATTCAGCAACATAATGTTCAAATGCAATCGCCAGAAGTAAAACACAAACTTTAGACCATAAACAAACTACACTATGGTTGCATGACTTCTGCGTCACCACCACAAGACTGTAAAGCCATGTTCGGCGTGATCACACTCTGTAGTCTGATTTAGCTACTTGTTAGGAACTGCCTTTTTTAAGACATGTAAAAGCTTCAAGTTTCAGGAGTGGGGTGTTAACTGACATATGTTTTAGAACAAAGCGTGAACATTTCCTGAGCTTGCATTAACAGAGACCTTTTTTCAGGCAACTTACCAAGAGAAAAGAAGTGCAAAAATTCAAACTCAGTTTCGAGGGTTAGGACTAATTTCTGCAGCACTCTATAAGGATTGGTATATAAGTCGTATCTGTCAGTAGAGCATGAGTTACATGTCATTTATGAGTTCTATAAACCAGTAGTATGGCAGCGACATAGCAATAACCAACAATGAAATACCACTCTAATGATGTCATCCAGGTAGTCTTAGCTCAGGCTCGGAGAGTTTACATTTAAATTACTGAAACTTAGTTTAACATTTTACAGGGATTTGTTGTAAACTCTCCATCTCTGAAACTATTCTCATGTAAGGCCAAAAAATCTAATCTGGGACTTTCCTCAGCTGCAGTATGAATTCAGCCAAGTCATATCAACAGAGAAGTTTGGAAGAGTATTATGTGGAATGATGCACAAAATGTCTGAGCTCTGCTAAGGTCGTGGGAAGGGGGTTTGTCAGAAGCATTGGTATCCTCCCTGCTGTTGAATTCATGTTCATTGCTCAGAGCCCTGTCTGTGTGCTCGTTGGACCTCCTTGTAACCCCAGCTTCCTGGAGCCTCACCGCGTTGTTTCCGGTACGTTCGAACAGCAAAATGCAGCGTGCATTTAACTGTCAGTTACTGTTGAATTGCTCTGCTGCTGTGATTTCATTTGTCACTGACACTGGAGTGAAGCTCAAGCTAAAGACACACGTTTGACAATAGTATGTTCACTATTTAATAAGTGCTATCCAATTACTTTTTACACTGACTTTGTGTGCAACTTACTGTAACTACTGCAAACAAGGTCCCTCAATTCTCTTTTGTGTGATGACAGTAAGTAGTAGGAAGGTAACTTGTCTGCCTGTAGCTAAAAGCTGATGCACAAACAGACCCAAAGTCGGCGTGCTGTTTTCTGGGGTAATTTGTGTGCATATGTGGTTACAGTTTGGGTAAGAAATTGCAACCTAGCTCAGCGTTCGTGACACCTCTCCTGTAGATAATAGCACCATACCCACAAAGCATCAGAAAATAGCAGCACAATTGCTGCTGGTGTTTTCTGTGTAGCATATGTCAAGGCTCAAAATACTTTTGTCTATGTACAGTGCAATAGGGCGAGGGTTTTGACTTAAATGTCTTGTCACTGAGGTTGTGTTCGCAGCTCTTTGCACATTGTTTCAGGCTGAGTGTTCGACTGCTCTGCTGTTCATCAAACTGAGTCCAACACAGGAAGCAGCGGGGAGAGGGCCCAGGGATGTAAGCCAGTAGGCCGTTGGTCTGTCAGAAATGTGTGTGAGTGTGTGGTTGCAGTGAGGCCAGTGTGACGAGTGGAGGATGCATTGTCTTAAGCGCTCACATTAACTGGTGACAGCTCCTAAACACACAGGAAATAACTCGATGATAAGATGCAGTTGCTCTACTGTAGGTCTGACATTGTTGAGCCATATTAACTGTGGTAATGTGACAGCCAGTTTTAATGATGTGCACCAAAACTTTTGAATCAGACTCTCGTCATGCGCAGTGTTTTTCAAGGTTTCATGTGTAGGTGAGGCGGTTAGGGTGGCAGTTACGCGGATGTGGTTATGAAAAATATATGTCAAGCTGATGAATGCAAATCTTAAAGCTGTAGTTGAATACTTTTAGACAGATAATCTGTCTCCTCGTGGTGCTTCTGGTGGCATTTTTAAGAATCCACCACATGCAAATGAAAACAACTAACACAGTCTCTAACATAGCTGTCAAAATCATTTCAGTCACACCTCATCATTTGTGGTCAACCTGTCGAAGTAGGCAGTGCTGATCAAATATGAATCAAGATTCTGTTGCTGCACTGCCTATTTGTCAGCTCAAATATTTGTAGAAACATATTTTAGTGTACTGTTTAGCTATAAAATGAGAAAGTTGGAGACCCGGCTGTCAGGTTGAAAACTCCATTTCCAGCAGATGAGCAGAGCTAAAAGAGAATTATTGTGTCCTTTTACTAATGTTTTTCTCTGGTTCTCTTTTCTCTGGTTTTGTTCCTGCCTCGTGGACCTGCCTCCTTTGACCGCTGCCTTCCCATATCAATTTCACCTTGACAACTTGTCTGCTGTCCAAACCAGCTGTAAGTACTCTGCTTATTTCTCATCAGCCTGCAGGGCCCTCTGCGCTGTGTAGATTGTACATACCGGTGCTGCTGTTCACCAAATGCTCATAAATGTTGTTTTTGTTTTGGATTTTTCCCCCCTATTTTTAGAACTCCTCCCTTCGTGCGTGTAGACACACCTGCAGCTCAAATAAATTAGTCGATTTCAGATGTAAAGTTATTTGAGTTAAAGCCTTTAGGGTGATTAAAATGTTTTAAAAACAGATGTAGGGGGTGACATGTTTTTAATTAGGTAATATAAAACACTCCATAACAGTCTGTTCCCTCTCAGCGCCACTTACATTAGATTTAATTGATATTGTCGCCCTTTTTTTTTCACCTCCAAGATGCACATTTTAAAAACTCTTCACCTTGGAAGCAATAGTTTGATATAAAAGATAGCTTATTTTTTAATGGGGTGGTAAATAGGCGGGGGATAGTTGTGTATTAGTTGTTAATAGATTTGGGAATTTGTTGAAATTCTAAATGAGTTAAAAGAAGAAATGTAAGAATTGGGTAGAGGCATATAAGTTTTACTTCTACCTACTCCTTTTTGGTCACAGTTATTTTTGTCTTATTTGTTTTTTATTATGTTTTTATTTTATTTTAGTTTGAAATAAAGTCATTCATTTATTCATTCAAATGTAGCACAAATTTTAACTGAATATTTAGAAAATTCAGAGGCGATGAAAAATGCGTAGTTACGTGCTTTTCTATCCACGACTGTTATACTGCTGTTATGCAATTACGCAGTGTCGTCATTAGAAGAGCACCAGTCAAACCCATGACAAAAAGTGAGTTTTGCATGACTAATATTACAGCTATGCGCTGTTGAAAGAGTTCTGGTAACAATCTAGTGTTAAAAACCACCCAGAGACAACAAGGAAAGCTTTGCAGTGGCTTATGCAATGACGATACGTCACGACTCTATGTCATCATTGATTGCATTTATCTTTTATCAATACACTTTTTCACCTCCTCAAAGCCTGAATATGAAATGGAATCAAGGATATTTTTCTATGACACTAAAATTACGCTAACATACTTCAAAATTCAAACTGTAACTGTTATCTATTAATCGTTTGTTATTCTGATGTAATACTTGGTGACACACCTATTCACATAATTTGAAATGTGTTTACTAGATGTTTACTAGGCTTTCTGCATTTTACATCCACTTAAAACTAGACTGTTCTATGCTCAGGTTTTGTGGCACCACAGTAATATAAAGCGGGCTCTGAAACCTGAGAGCAAACGTTACAATCTACCGCAATCTGCTCATTTTCCAGTCGAGTCTTGTGTCCAGTGGAGAAAAGTATCAGCTCTGTTTATTTTTGGTCCACAGCAACAGAAGAACCTGGAGGGCTATGTGGGCTTCGCAAATCTTCCCAATCAAGTTTACAGAAAATCTGTGAAGAGAGGTTTCGAGTTCACACTTATGGTTGTGGGTGAGTAATTCTCTTGTTGCAACCTTTTTTCCGTCCTTGTTCCTCCCCAGTCTCTGACACAAGCAGGCATTCATCTGAGGATAAGAAAACACTAAGAGGGTTACGGTCTCTCAATCTGTTTGCTCATTCAAGCGTGAAGCTCTTAAAAGTTGTTGATACATCTCTGTACAGTAAATCTGTGTCTGTGTAGCTCTACTGTACATGTTCGTGTGTTGAGCAGTGTTGAGTTTCACAAAAACGTCACGGCTGAAAGCGCTAGCAGCTGGCTGGCCAAAGCCATTAGAGATTGTTTTAGTTGAAGAGGATAAGTTGCACGTAAAGTCTGGGAGCCCATATTTAAAACGTTGTTCACCATTCAGTGGTGCAGGCAGTCCACTGCTGCTGCGTGTGTGTTTGTGCTTGTGTGTGTGTGTGTTTGGCTTATGCCTCTTGGATTGTATGGTGGGAGGAGGTTTCCTGTCATTCCATTCATGCAGCCAAAGTCAAAGCCCGAGCAGCTGATTCGAAGGGAGACGCACCCATAAAACCTTTCCTTTTACTGCAACACTTCATCCAGAGGTACCTGAGCAGGAAGCCACTCTGAATGCCTGTGTGATGTCACATCCTGTCCCCTGGGTTCATGGCTTTCAGTACCTGCCTCCAGGGCTGTAGAGCCCGTCTCCATAGCAATCAGATCGCCCTCCTCCCTCCTCCCTTCGTGCGTGTAGTCCTGGAGTTTCCCCCTGCTGTGCGCTCTCAGGAAAGAGGCTGTTATGTGGTAATTTTGTGTGCAGCATATAATCAGAATAACAGGGTAATTGGCAAAGTCAAGTTCTTGTCATGCTTGAGTAGATGAAGCGCCAGATAGTGTGTGCTTTTCCTTAATTTTCTGGGGTAGTTATAAAACATATTTACCGACTGTGAACCCACCAGGTGTGGAATTTATGGGAAGTGATGGAATTTCTAGACACATATTTCTGAGCAGGGCAGTTGTAAAGTAAAAGAAGTTATGTTGCAAACAGGTTACTTATTTTTTGCTATATTTAGGTGCTTACTTCATTAGACATTACAGCATTAAAAGGGCATTTAATATGAATAGGGTGGAAACCAGGCGCCTCACACCCTCCGGAAAGTTTGAACACACCAGGAATTAATACATTTGGTGTCTTTATTATGGGCGTATACTGCTCACAGAACTAGTACACACCCAATGCCCACTCATCACATAACATAAAATACAATGTGTAAATGGGCACACACTAAAATAAACAAATTACACAGATGATACACATACAAACACAAGGGTCCGATCACTCAGTGCAGTTTTAATGGAAAGGCTCACCGACACTGAGCCAGTAGTGTCGCTGAATAAAGGTTAAAGACAGTGGTTTGCAGTAGGGCTGTACCCAAATATTCGGATATTCGTATATTCGTTTCTATGGGTAGGTATTTGTTATGAAAATTTGATATTCGTTTTTTTAAATTATTATTATTATCATTTTTTACATATGTTTTGGTGCTAAATGTAGTCTTTTTGTTGTTGGTAAATGTAGGTTATCAATAAAAATCAAAACTTTTAAATTGCATTGTTAAAAATGTGAAAATATAGTATCGCCTACCAACTGAGCTTATGCACACGGCACGCTTGAGTGCATCCGTCTGAGGCTGTGGATCAATCCCAAGTTTTACCACTTCATCACTATTCCCTCTAACTTGTAGCTGTTTTTTCGTTATCTTTTGAATGTAATATGAATTATGGAACCGTTTTTGTCAGCGTTTGTTTCCCTCATTGTGTACAATAAATTATTGTTCAAAGTTTCAACAAGTTTCTTTTGGAGTGCGTGACACAAGTGTGTTTTGAAAACGACCGCGGACTGTCACCTGCTCAACGCATCAGTACCTTGTGCTGTCAAGCGCCACATAAAGGTCAGTTTTCCACTGTGAGAGTTGTTGGCAAAGCATTTCGTAGCTGCCAATATTACTACATCAGCATATATTTTATTATGTGAACTCAAACTGTCTTGTATTGTGCTACCCACTAAACAAACTCCAAGATTTAGCTAATATCATGATCTGTCCATGGGGATTAAATATCAAAAGATTTCCTGAACAGGGTCAGAAGTAGAGCTGAAATGATTAATAAATGAGTCGATTGTCAGAAAATTAATTGACTATTTTAATAATCAGTTATCTGTCATTTATCAAGCAGGAATGCCAAACTTTTCCTGGTCCCAGCTTAAACAGAAACATAAATACATTTTAATTTTGAACTTTTGGTTGGACTAAAGAAGACATTTGAAGATTTGAAGTCAACTTCCGCTCTGGCAACATAAAATGGGTATTTTTCACTACTTTCTGGTATTTCATAGACAATCCAATTGATCTATGAAATGAGAAAATAATAAGCAGATTAATTGAAAATGAAAATAATCCTTAGTTGCAGCCAAAGTCAGATAGTAACAGGACAAACAGGCTTCTTATAACAGCACCATAAAAATCTTCTCTGCCTGAGACTAAATCCTCTGTAGCATTTTGGAAAACTATGCTGCTTAATTATATGAACATTCATGAATTTTAAACAGAAATTTTTCAAGTCTTATTTGTGAATCTTGCCATTTAGAAAGAGTTTTGAAGAAGACAGCTGTTTACACTTGAGTGGAGTTAATCAGGTGTCTTATTTAAATATATCTAGATAAATGAGAGCAAGTTTTGGAAGGGAAATGCAATGGAAATCAAATGTAAGAGTGATGGTGCCAACCCTGTTTAAAACCCAGTAGATTTTTTTAAGTGTAGATGAAGTGGGGGGGATTGCTTTTGTCACGGCCAAGTGAAAGTGGGCCAGAGCCATTTGTTGGTCAAAGTCAATATTTGGCAGTGATTTGCACATTGGCAGGAACTGACCTTGATGTTGACCACTGCTGCCAGAGCTCATTGTGTTTGGACCTGGCTGACGGAGAGTTGAATGAGCTCTGGTGTGTCCCTCTTAGAAAGAATGCCCTTGCATAAACAATAGGGGCTTTTAGGAAAAGGAGTCGAAATCTGACACAGGCAGAAGGAAATTGATGGCTCTGCCAACAGATATGTGTGCAGCACTTTTGTCGTGCTCCGGACTTGTTAAACTTTTACTGTCTCCTGCCCCTCTTGAAGGGAAAGTCCCATTCATAAACATAGAGTGGTGGAGAGAAGATGACTGACTTTTCATCTCACCTGCACAGCATTAGCCCAGTGTCTTGGAAGCCCTATCAAATGAATTAACCTTACGCGGGCTCCCTCTCAAAAGCCAAACTTTTCCTGCTTCCCCTCCACCAGCCTCTTGTATGCAGTGGTAAGTGCCTTTGAATAAACCCCCATGGTTTACACAGCTGCTGGAAATTTCCTTTAAAGGAAGTGTGTTGGCTGCTGAGCGAGCCGAGCGGCCAGGCAGTGGACCCCGGCTTGGCGGGCTGGCTCAGTGAGAGTGGTCTTCCTCTGGTGCTGCAGTCGGGATGCCCAGCTGTAACGACAATGAGTGGCTTCTGTATGCATCCCTGTGCAATTCAGTAAGACTGCAATAAAGTCCTGCCCACAGCGGAGGGGAATTCCTCGTTCTCTTGACTTTGTATTGCGTGAAGGTGCTTTCTTGTCAAAACCATCTGCTAGCAAACAACCAAAAAAATACCTAAAAGATAATGTGTGCTGGGATGCACGACCACAGGGTAAAGAACCAACAATGAAGTTTGTATAAGCAGCTGAACGAAAACATAAGCCTCTAGAAGACAAAAGTGGACGTTACATTGGGGATGTAACTTTGATTAAGCTAGGGATTAGATTCTATGTGTGGAGGTTTCTGACGGGGATGGGGTGTGCGCTGGTTCAGCAAACTTTATGTCAGGTTAGACACTGAGATAGGCCAACAATCTTGAGTTTATAAATATTATTTTATGTTCCTTTGCAATGCTATTCATAGAAAATCAGCATCCTTAGTTAAAGCATGTCCTAATTGGAATGACATCTGATCTTATAAATTAGGGCTGCCCCCTAAACGTTAATGAATCAAATCATCAGCTTTGATCTGAGATCAAACCTTGCCTTAAAAGAGTTTGTTGTGTCATTGTACACTGAACAACACAGGATATTTGTTGTGGCAGGCTGCTACACAGTGTTTCAAAGGCAATTCTGTCTCAAAATGACCTAACTGGAAAACCCAACTGTAATGGAAACAAGAAGAAGGCAGATGGAAAGGGAGGCCGGAGCAGTGCGCCTCCCGGTGCACGCCCAGTTTCTTCACCTTCATTTCCCATCACTGGAAGCACTCAGGTCCGGTGCTGAATGCTAGTGAGGTCAGCTTACCTGCTCCTGAATCAGAGCAGTCTCTGGCACTGCTTCCTCCACTGCTGTCCAGCAGTGTGATCGCCATGCAGGAGAGGTTCTCCACATTGTAATTTGGAAGCACATTTTCCAATTATTTTAATGTGCGGAGTGTTTTCACATCACTTATGATGATTATGTTAGATGCCAGAAAAAGCAGTAAAGTAAAGGTAACACAGGAGATGTGACACGCTGTAACAGAAGTGTAGTCTGAGGTGGCTGCTCTGCGGGTGCAACCCCAAATTTCAGAGTGTCGGTTCCAAACTGGAGAAAAAGATTTGACCTAAACTATTTGAATTCTGGAACAGCACTACCAGAAATTGTAGCTTGAACAGTTAAACCATTTATACAACATAACCTTTGCTGCTGCTGTTGAATGGCAGTGTCTTGACATGGAAGCCCAGTGCCGATCCTCCATTTCCCCCCTGGTTAACACTGTTAGTTTTGCCATCAGTGTTTCCATTGTTTAATGCTGTTTATGGAGTTAGCATCGTTAGCTGCTAGCTGCTAGAACTGTGTCCAGCCAACTCATAGGTTGTAAATTCTGCATGAACCCCATCTATGTTGTGAGCAAAGACTCAAATTTCATATACTGGTTTCGTCTGACTCACCAGCAGCAGGGTTTGGGAATATTTTTCAGTCAGTCACAACCGGTTATGATCTGATCACATTTCTGGTTCAGTTTTGTGGCAGATTCATGACCCTGCCCCATCAAAACAAGCAGCCACAGCTCTGACCAACCATGATCAGCATCTCCACTCAACTCACCGCCACCACCAACATCATAACTCTGAGTTTGATGAGTGTGGCTCTCGTGTAACCGGAGCTCCTCATCTTCCCTCTCCTCACACCGGGACCGGGGTCTCACTGTGTCTCTTAGGTCGTGCTGTTCTTGTCAGCTCTTAGCTTCCCTAATTCAAGCTGACATTTTTATCGCATGTATTTCACCCACAGTTTGCATAAAACCACAGCCTCCCCCTGGTACCCATCAGCCTTCAGTGCATTATAGATCTCCATTCCCTCTCAGCCTTGAAGAAATGTTTACAGCGGTCTTGCATGTTTCATCACAGACCAGCTATAATCGCTGAAACATTTCTTTTGAGATTGCAAGATAAATGCAGCTCTACCCTCTTAGGAAAATATTTATGACTCTGAGAGTGTGTCGACTGAAGGATCCTTTTGTGTGGTGGTTTCTTCATCTCGCCGTCCTCCTCCCATTGAGTGGCTGGGTCGCTGGCAGCAGTGGCCCATATTGGCTCTGGCCACTTGTAAAGGTCAGGAGCAGCTCTTTGGCTGCAGTGCCAGGCAGGCGTATGACTGCCTCTCCTCACACACTGAAGCTTTTGTGCGGCGGCTCCTTGTTGCCCTCCACTCACCCCAATCTTAACAGCCACACAACTGGTGGTATTGGATTACCACAGGCAGTCCCTCTAGTTTCTTGAAGACATTTTTGTGATTATTCAAGCTTCAGAAGTTCAAAAGCAAATGTTTGGCCCTCATGACTTCTCTGAGTCTAACCTGAAATCTTCACTATGCTTGTTTTGTGAGACTAATAGTCCTCAACCCCGAAATATTCAATTACAGTGATATAAAACTGAGCTTAGAGGCTCGCTGATACATCGTAGACATTCCTCAGATATCTAATATGGTCAATTCTGGACCTGTTGGGGACCTTGTCTGCAAGCTGCAGCCAGTGGGAACCACAAACCTGACAGACACTGTAAAGATGACCAACTGGAGAGACAAGGAATTGCACGCCCTCCAAACAAAAACTTTTCTCCAACAAAGGTAAAACCAAACAAAAATTGTATTAAAGGGGATAATCAAAATGCCATCCTGCTCGATCAGACGACGCTCAAGCCCTCTCTGTCTTTTCCTTCCACTCGACAGGTGTTTCCAGTTCTCTATCCAGAGCACACATTTCACTCTCAGTGGTTTCTGTGATGTGAGAAAAAACATTCAAAATAAGTAGTCACTTTTTATTTGATTTCAACAAATTAAAGGGTCCGTCCCCAGCACGTGTCGATAATTAATTGTGTTCTTTCAGATTGTGATGTGTCAGGGAGGTAGGATGTGTACCTAGCAGCAACATCACTGGTCTGTGTGTCTGATTCACAAAAGATACTGCGCAAAAGGAATTAGCATGTCCAGGAAGTTTTGCAGCTGAGTGCAATTTGCCAATTTTTTTTGTTTGCTTGCTTGTTTGTTTTTTTTGGTAGCTGATTGCAATTATCCATGTGAAGTGACAGAAACAAACCATACCACTGATCCTTTCTTTCCACTGTAGCTGCGTGTGCCTGCTAATGCTTCTTTTTGTCTGATTTGTGGGGGGTTAGGTCCCGCAAAAGCTGTGCAGTCCTTTGGTGAATTCACCTATGATTTGATCAATACTGACAAAGAGAGATTTTATACACAGACCTACCTAACTGAGGCATTAGATGTATTTTGTTGTTGAGAGGACAGGTTAAGTGTTAAGGGTTTAGTGCTTTGAAATCTTTAACAAAGAACCGATGGGTAAAATATTACTTTACCTTATTTGAATAAGGGAAAGTGAGGTTGAAAACAAAAAGCTTTTCCATCAAGACAGTAAATGTTCTCTGTCACCTAATGATGTTAAAGATCTTTTAAGTCCAAATGAGCCATATTTCAAAGGATCAAAGTCTTCATTATAACTATAAAGATATAAAGATTAAGCCACCAGTAACCCGTTGTAACTCATTTTTATGGAGGAAAAGAGTGAATGAGCGTGTCAGTTGCCTGATTGCCTCCTGTGCCTTTCTTTGAGTACAATGAGACAGGATCTGTGCTTTTGATTTCTGTTTTTCCTCTTTTGTTGGAGTGAAAATAAATGATGACTGTGGTGGTTTAAAATCTTCCTTCCCCTCTCCTCCCTTCCCATGATTCTCTGATTAGATTCCTGAAATGCAGACAGGAAAAGAATTTGGGAGGACAGAACTTCCACCCTGTCTGTCTCTTCCTTCGTCTCGTGTTAACGCTTGCCTGTTTTTGAAAAAGGGGGTTAAAGAGAGCCATTTCCTGTCCTGAAAAAAGTCTTGAATCCGAAACATGTAAAGAATGTCAAACTGTGAAAGACTGCATAAGAAATGGAGTTGATAAACATCTGGAGATTGAGTCATGTTGTGCCTCAGTCTGGCATGAAGAAGAGGATTAGAAAACAAGTACAGTGTGAAATGCATCTCTCGAGTTCACTCCCACCCACTCACTCTGGCTCTGTCTTTGTGTTTCAGGGGAATCTGGGCTGGGGAAGTCGACGCTGATCAACTCACTCTTTCTGACAGACCTGTACTCCTCTGAATACCCAGGTCCTTCGCATAGGATTAAAAAAACTGTGCAGGTAATTTTCTTTCCTAGGAATACTCCACACCTTTCCTCTCTTTGTCAATACTGCTGTGATTTCAGACACTGACAAACTTTTCTTTGTTCACTGTGGATTTGCCTCTTCTCTTGGTATGACTCAGCCACTAATGGAATTTAAATCCCTTAAAAAGCCAAAGATTTATCTGTTAATTGAAACACGAGCGGTTTCCTCCACCATGACACTGGTCAGTTTACGTGTCAGAGCCCGAGGCTACTGTAACACAGGTGTGCTCTCACCTTTCTCTTTCACTGTTTCTCAGCATTGAAACCATCAACTAAATAGTTGCTGTATGAGGTCTTGTTTTGGTAGGCTGCTCCTCCTAGCTGTTGCCACCCATGTGTTTGTGTGAGACAGTGGAACCGGTTCATCTGCTTTAAAAAAGGGATAGTTTGTCTGCAAAAGGAAAATGTGTGTTCTAATTTCAAATTAGGAGATGTAATTGGATTATTATTAACACTTTCCTTCATTAAGCTGCTTTTTAAACAATTAAGTATCTGGAAGTGAAAATGAACGACATTACTCCAGTTTTTTTAATAAATATATGTCGTACTATAAACAAAGATTAACTGTATTTATAGTCTTGTTGATGCATAAAATCTACCTCAAACTAGGACTGAGATATTCCTAAAATTTTGTTAACGCCATCATGACCTGCGACAACAAAAGATACAAAACTTTTCATGATATCATTTTGCATTTACAAACCAGAAATATTTGGATATAAATGCTTGGGATGGGCATGAGTACTCAATTTGGACGTCAGTATTAGTTCAGTGTATAGCAAAAATATATGTATATTTTCAGTAGGGCTGTATATAACCAAAGACAATCTTGGTCGACTGAAATTCTACTTACTCTTCGCCCTGACGTTTGGTGTGTGATCTGTCTGGTTGTTGTGTGTCCACCAAAGCATTTCAACATAAACACTTGCCGAGGACAAGTTAACTCTCTGTTCAGGGGAGTGAAATCCTAATGTGATCTCCACTCCAATATTATCTGACAATAAACTGTGCACTCTAACACTTTCCCACCTGAGCTGCTTGCACTAGTCCTCTCCTGTTGAGCAGGACTGATGAGAAAAATCTAATATACTGGACACTATGGACGTTCACTCTTAGGTTGACAATTTCATATACAACGTAACGTTACTAACAGTAAATATTTCTGTAACGCTGCATGTGATAGAGAGACATGCTATTTTTAGCCCAGAAGCTAACCCTAGCCATCCTGCCACTCCAACAAGGCCTTGGTGTGATTGTATCCCTTTCAGAAGCCTTGAGTCTTTTTGGAGACCTAGTAAAATAAAGCCAAATGATAAAATCTGACTCTGAAAGTCATCTGTGATTATTAATTATTTTTTCTGATTAAAAATGAGGATTGAAAAATATTTAACCTCAAGTAAAATGCAGCACTCGTCAGTGTTACTAGCAGTCCAATCAGTGGAGAAGGGGCGGGACAAACACAGCAAAGACCAACTGTCACAGAGAACAATACAAGTGCTTAACAATAACAGGTGGCATTGTTCAGCTGGGAAAAGAAAGGCATTGTTGGACACGTGGCCTCATAACGGTAACACCAGCGATTGTGATTTGGTCGGACAAGAGCATCACGACCAAACAATCGACTAATTGACCAGTCAGATATCACTTGATCTAACTTAACAGGCACAATGGCACCCAGGCATAAGAGTGATGTTTGAAAGTATTCCAACAAAAGAAATGGAATTAATGTGCAGTGCAAGCAACCTTACTTTAAACTGTGGGTGTCTGGAGAGAGAAAGCTCATGGCTGCAGCAAAGCAATGCTTTGCAGACGTCCTAGCCCCCACAGAAGCTCTTTTATGTGTGCTGGAGTATGTTTGAGAGGGAGGACATGAAATTTGTGGAGCGTAAATAACAGCAGATAGATGTGATGTGATATGAAGAAGGAAACTACCTTACTGCTTGATGATTTTGGTTTCTGAATGTGTGTGTGGGTGCTTCCTACCACTGTGTGAATGAATGAGGTTGAGCTACAGTCAAACTGCATCGTGTGAATGACAAAAGCGGTCGTTAGCAAGGGAAAGGTTTCCTCCTTGATTGATCTGGAGCAGTGTACTGTTGTGCTTAAAGGGACAGCTGTTATACAGTGTGTGCATACATTCAGACTGAGCGAGTTAAAGTGCGTGTGTCATATGTAAACAGCGTTATGGAAAGGCATGTCTGTGCCAGTCATGACAGTAGAGAGTTTAGTCTAGCTGAGATGGCCAGTGGCTATGCTTGATTGGATACGAACATCTCTGTAAACACAATGTATTTACTTCTCTCTGCTCTACAAGGCTTGAGTGTAAACATTGGGAAAATATTGCTGAAAAAACACATTCCACACGATGCAGAAAACCACATTCAATTGATGATACAGACATGTAGGGAATATATATCAGAAAGAGAATGATCTCAGAAACCGAACAAAAACAGCCCCGGGGCCCTCTCAGTCCCGCGCTTTGTTAGACTGTGCTTAAACAGATATCTCAGTTGCACTTCTTCTGATGCATACCACTGTGCTGTCTTGTTGGCTATGTATTGTTTTAAGTTGATCGCACAACCACTATGTTCATGTTTTTTTTTTTTCATGGGAGCGCTACCTTCTGCTACAAATGCCAGCAGCATGACGAGATGTTGAATGTCTACTCCTGCACTTAGCGCTGCACGTGTGCTGTTTTTTCTCTGGTTGCCAAGAGTTGAAAAATATTTAACTTTGGGTAAAACACCACAGCCACCTGTCCGATCAGTGGAGGAGGGGTGGGACAAATACCACAAGGACCAACCGTCACATCGCTGAACAACAATAGCGGAGAAATTAATATTGAACCCACTTAGGCCAGCGGGTCCGTCCTCTCTCCCTATACGCTACAGCGTCTCCTTCAAACAGAGCAAGGGCCAGAGCAACAACTCTACCTTGTGCCAGTATTTTTCCTTCTGCAGATATCTGTATCCCAGCATCCAGACACAACCCAAACATCTTAAAAAAACCCAAACCTGCGCCCCTTCTGTGCTGTCCTGCTCACCTCACTGCCCTTCTGTGTTCTGCATTTAACAATAAACAATCATTTGTTTTAAAAGTAACAGCCTGAAACTAAAGCTGATTAACAAAGCAGTAAAATTGGGATTCAGTAATTCACAAAACAAAAATGGCGCTAATATCACATATCGCACTGTTGGGCCGCCCTTAATCACTGCAGGGGAAATTCCTTCACTGCAGCAGCCCTTCAAAACATTATATCTTACCTTATTTCTGATAAAGTAGCTCCTCAAGGACAGTTTGTTGTCTCCAATGGACAATACATGTGTCATTCCCAACAGAATTATACTAGCAAAACACACCTTCCTTTACCACCAGTAACCATAATTGTCGCTGAATCAACTAGGACTGAAATTTCTCAGAATGATACCTGTGTAAGCCAAGCATCTGGCTGTGTTTGCTGAGAGAGGAATACTCTTCTCTCACTAATATCCATTAGGCTTACAGTTAAAAATATAACCAACTGGCATTTTCAAATTTTCAAATAGATTCAGACTGCCCATATTGGCAAGCTGTAAATACAGCTACACTATAATGCCACAGCTAGTCAGTGTTTTTCGTTACATTTCAATCTGATCTGTATGTTTCACAAGAATAACGTCAGATTAGTTGGACAACTAATGTAGTATTGACACCAAACACACTCCACCACATGCAAAGACCTTGCTGACCCCATATATGTAGGAACAAATAACGTCTACCAAGCTACATAGTTTTAGCCCAAGAACTATAGCTGCCTTAATTTAACAGATTAGATGTAAGCATGGTGCTGGCGCTGTACTTCCTGTGTCTCAATGATAGAAGATCTCATACACCTTCATTAAAGTGTGTACTGCACAAAACTCCAAACAAACTGACAACTTCCTGTGATGATGTACTGATAAAACCAGGCACGCGCCTTAGTGTACAATAAACCGCCCCTCCCCATTCCTGGACAAGAAGCTCCCACTTAATTATATGACAACAGCATGACTCTCCAATGACTGATGATTACTTCACACAGGCCCTAGTTGGATCCATGTGTTTTATAAACCTTCTCTGAAAAGTCTGTGGCCACTTTGTGATGCACTTTTTAAGATGGAGTGATGTAGTGTTTTAAACACTCATTCTGTACCCAGTTTAACCTTGTCTCTGATGGTGCGACCGAGACACACAGCTTCTCTTTCAAAGAGTTACCTCAAGCTCAGAAAGCTTCCTTTCACTGACTCCTTACAGATAGTTACAGTGGTTTCAAGTTGGAAACCCATCTGATCACACCTCATAGCAACGTGCTGTGATAGTGCCTCTTATGTCAGTCACTCAGCACGTTTATCAGGTCAGATGTCAGGTATTTGATTGAACAATAGAACAACAGGTTTTTTCTCTGTGTTGCTGCATCATCCAGGGCCACATTAAACTCAGTTAACCACTTTTGTCTTTAATGGTTGACTTTATATTTGGTTATTAATTGCACCAATACTGGTGAAGCATATAAAATCTTACTGATACTGTTGGTGACGATGGAATATCAGTAGTAGAGTTGTAGTCTAAGGTGGTGTCATTAAGTTTCTCATGCTCCACTGTTGTTGCCGAGCACTCATTACTGTCGCAGCTCATGCTTACTAGTAGGGCAGGGTATTAGTATTAAACCTCAGTACACTTTGGTAACTGTCAAGTAATGAAAGCTTTAAACCACAGTGTTGCCATTTCATTTTATTTGTCATTTAAAGTTGAATCATTCTTTTTCTTTGTCTTTCTTTCTTTCTTTTGGCCCCCTAATGATAGTAAGTGCAACGTCTGCTCTTTTATCTCTGGTTTGGTCTCCACCGACCAAAAATTTCTGGCTCTTATGTTGCTTGATGCTTTCTGCTTTATACACTCTCCAGTGACGGTGAACTAAAACCCTTTGGCGTGAGTACGAAACAAGACATTAGATGACATAATTTTGGGCTTTGGGAGAGACAGATAGACATTTTTCAACATTTTTACACATTTTTCGATAAAATGATTAGTCGACTAATCGAAGAAATCATCGACAGATTAGTCGACAATGAAAATAATCATTAGTTGCAGCCCTAATAACCACTTTACAGATGATTATTTGTCAAAAATGTCATGATTTATCAAGGCATTATCCATATTGAGGTATGTCATCCAAAAATATCGTTATTAGTTTCGCAAAATCTACTGAGTAAACACAACTGTTCAGTTACACAGATTAACTTGATTTACTTGCTAAGGCTTAGAAAGAACGTATTCATATCACTTGTCATTTTTAAGCTGCAACAACTTTACAAATTAAGTAAATACAGCAAAATTTTAAGTAAACCGAAAATTAGATGTGAAGAAAACATAACTAATAGTTAAATTTATTTACCTTTTTTAAGGGCAGTCGGTTTCCTAGATTTTTAAAGTAAGGTCGACTTGTCACCTTGCACAGTGTAGATATATTTGACAGCTGAGAATTCACACTATTTTAGCTGCATGTTTAAAATGTATTGTAATGGCAGATAAGTTTTACTTGTGCGCCCCAAAGCATCTTTGTCACCGGCTATAATTGAAAGCAGTAACTCTGATTCTGATAAAAGCATTGTTTTGATATCTGTTCCAAATATTGTCATTGGCACTGATAATTCAAACTGTACTCAACCTTACAGTACTTACCCAGCAATGTAAAACACATCACTGTTCCCTATCTGACATGTTTACAATAGCAAATGTTAAGGCTTTATGAGCTCTTTACAGGTTAAATAATGTCATGTTAAATCAAGCAATACCAGACGTCGAAGCAAGACTGCCAAGAATGCAGTTGCTCCCAGGAGTGATACTGAATGCTTGACGTATGCTGTTTATGCCCTGAATCCTCCGTCTTTGTCGCTGTTTGCAGTGACGGAGCAGAGGATAAAGGTTTGTCAGTCTCCTCAAATAGGGCTCACAGCTGCATAGCTTTACTGGAGCTTCTTTTTGAAGAGTGAAAGGTGATACTGTTGGTGTGAAGGAGCTCCAGCAGGCTTCTCTCTCCTGTCCTTTAACTGCAGTAGGGAATTATAAGTGTTCAGTTTGGGTTAGCGTACAGTAGATCAGCTGCATGGCAAGGATCTTCCCTTCACCTGTTCCTTGTGATCTCCTACTTTGCTCTAAATCTCCTCTAATCCCTGGCAGCACACTGAGGGGCTCTGTCTGCCCTCGCCCCAGCGCTGCTTCCAATTTGTTTACCTACCTATTACAGCTCCCCGGCTCTTATTAAAAGTTTAGATGAGATTAGATGGTATGTGCTTCTGTTGAATGTTTGAGGATTCCTCAAGGGTCCCAAAGGAAGTGAGTTGAAATGTACGCTTAAAATAAAATTTACTTTATTGGTATGTGACTCTTGTTGTTTATCCTTGCAAGGACCAGGACGACAAATAAGGAGAACAGAGCGTTCTTCTTTCTCTTTCTCTGGGAACCACAAACTAATTACATTTCAAATAATTGTGGCCACTTTTTTTCCAAGCCGTGCCAAAGAATGTCATGAAACCCAGAGGAATGCTCTTTGTAATAAAATCCAATTCATAATAAAAAAGATGATGATGACCAGGCGGGCGCACAGAGAGGGTGTTAACTGTTGGAGGTGATAGGCCAGGGCAGATGTCTCTCTTTTCCTGGTTAATAAGGCTCAGTGAGGCGGGAGAGCGCACAAGGACAGGGACTTGGTTATTAGCCAGCAAACTGCCTTATTCGCTGAGCTCAGTCTTGTCCTGCCAATGCACAGACACGCCTCGCTTTTTATACCTCACACTTGCTCCTGCTTCAGTGGAATTTCAGAGATTAAAATAACAAGATAAGGATGAAGTAGATGTTTTATATAAAGGACAGTGTTTCTCACTCTCATCAAACACTATTTAAAGACAGTTTCACTTCATGTTGGTGTGTTTAATTGTAGTTCCAGTCTGTTACAGTAATAATGACACTGGCTCCAGTCTGTGTCACTGTGACTAAACAATGACTCCTTAAGAGGACCACATGATGGACATACAGAGTGCAGTGTACAGTCATGTCAAAACAACTTGCATAATGAAAATATCATGGATAAATCATGGGGTGTACCATTGTGTAAGAAGTATTAACAGTTATCCTGGTATTAATGTTTTTTACTGTAATAATTTGGCTATGGTACCTAGATGTCTGATTCCGTAGTTAGCCAAAAATGTTTGTTCTGTTCATGACTCGCGGTTTATTACAGTTGGAACCACTTATGATGATCACATCTGTGAATGAATATAAAGTAATGAATCAGACGGCTTCGCTAAATACAGTGGAGCTATTTGATTGAGACGAGAGCAACTTCAGCCACAGGTGCTTTCTCTGTGAACAATCACTTTCTTTCTCCATCACTTGCGCCGATAATTGTTTCTCCTTATTTGAGTAGACAACATGACGTAGCCTGAGACACACTAAGTTTCCCCGATGCATCTTGTTGGCTAAGTTTGTCGTAACCTTCAAGTTTTTTCCTTGAGAGAAAATTACTTTCTTTTCCCTGTCATGATTTAATAGTGCACACAGCACCAGCCTCAGGTAGCCAGCTGGAAGCAGACTGGTTACAGTGAGGGAAAGTATTGTTTTAAAGTTTAAAACAAAAAGCAGTTACCATAGTTTTTATTTTTTATTTTTTGCATATGTTGTCATGGATGGAAAGACCCAAAATAAGCTCTGCAAGCAGACTACGTGATTACTATAAGATAATTATGTAAACAGCATTTAAACAGGAATGATTCTCTCCAAAGATTATTTATCCATATACGAGGTTGATTTCTGTCACTGTGATCACTTAAGCGTTTTCCACTGTACTAGCTTTTTCCTGGGTTTTCAGCTGCATTTTACAGTCTTCATAAACAGATAAAGTTCCCTGTCTTTAAAGGTGAGCAATATGGCCGAAAACTTCTGTTGAGGTATTTGTAATTTTATGTCACGATAACAGTATATGTCACGATACAGTAATTATTCTATAAATTCAGTTACGTAGTGGTATAAAAAAAATCACATTTGATTATTGAGCCTCCATCCAATTAAAAAATGCCTCACATGAGACGATACGGGGGTTAAAAACAAAATAACTCAAAACCGTGACATGACAACTCTTTTAACATGAAAACTTAAAGGCTCTGGAGAACAATAATTTTAAGTGTTACAGGTTTCTGTATTTACAGCTCCACTCTTCTCCTCCATGTCTGCCCAAATCTTGTTGCCTTGCAGGGCAGCTGGATTTATAAGTTTACGAGATCACGGGATAACCCAGCCCTGATTTGCTGCATCGACTGCAATGAATAGCTCCTACAGTAGAAAAGATATTCCAGAAAATATTATTAATGTTAATATTGCCTACTCCTATCATGCTAGAGTAATATGATACAGTGTGGCCATCTGAAATTGCTGGCTGGTACATGACAAAGGCGGGAACTGGTACACCAATTTATCGTATCGTATTTATTTATTTATTTTTTTTGTTTCATAGATGAATGACACCTTGTTCAACTGATCTTTTCGTAAATTTGGAAAGCATTTAAAGTGACTGAGAAAATATTTGCAGGACAGAAGTGTTTAAGTGCACCCTGACCCCAATCACGTGCAGTTTGTTTTCACGCTGCACTGTTACAGTAAAGTGCGCATTAATAATCTTGCAGTCCTGTGAACCAGTCCAACACTGCAAGTGACAGGAGCACTGATGTTTCCCACTCCGTACTGTCTTTGTGTGATATGGTACATCCTCACGTTGTTGTTCCTTTTCCCATGAGCTCACTGTCTGTGGGCAGCCTGTCTGGTTAATAGGCATGTCTGTAGCGTGACTCATGCTGTTATGCAGTGGAAGAGAGACACTGCAGGATTCTTCAGTGTTGTCCACTCAGCAGTCTCTTCACTTTTGAGCTTAAGTTTGCTGTGTAGCATCATCGCTGAATCTCTGACTATCTTAGACACACAGGGTTTCAACTGATTATGTAAGAATGACGAGTTCTTCTTATCTATGATATCATCTGTACAGATCTGCGCCGACAGATCTTTTGATATCACAGGCATCATTCTTCCACGGTTACATGGTTAAAAAGGTATTAAAGATACTGCAGATTCTTTGAGGCAGTATCTTCTTTCCCTAATCCTGCCACCTTGCAGTAGCTTTCATTTTCACACTATTTCATGCATAAAATAATGTATATTTAAACAAGTGGCATTTATGAAGTCTTTAAAAGTTCATTTGTCAGTTGAACTCACTTTAAGACAGTCATTCATTCATGTCTGTCTGGTCAGCTCAGCCTCCCAGTAGCAGCTCCGGAGGTCAGAGGTGAGTTAAACACAGTCAGACCGAGATAGATTCCAGCACAGGACAGATGCCAGTAAGTAGTGGGTGGGGGTCACAGGGGGCGAGAGTCTGCTATAAAAGCTTGGCTGAGGAATCTTGTGCTGGAACGGTCTGTGTGATAGTTTGTGAAGGACAGCAGCTGGAACAGATGCTAAAGGACAGGAAACCTGCATTCAGGATGGAGGTGGAGGAAGAAAAGGTTACACTCAAAATGAATTTGATCATAATCTGTGATGTAAAAACATGAAAGGTTGCACGGTTTGGTCATAGTTCAGTAATAAAATCCTAGTTCACCACAGAGCGTCTCTCCTGCCAGGCTGCTGATAGCTCTGTCCATAGACTGTATGAATGATGGACGTAGCCTCTGTGATGTCACCCTTTGGTTTGCGGGCTCGAGTTCGGCTGTTGGCATCTTGTGTTTTTTGGAGCCAGAAGTGACCATATTTGAATGAGAGGTCGGAGCTGTGGAGGAGCAAGGAATGGATCTGACTCACAGAGAGAGCTGTAGAGACCAAAGCCGTTTTTTGTACCAGGCTGTAAACAAGTTTATTTCTGGTTTAAAGTTGGCCATTTTAAAATGGTGTTCTTGGGGATTTACTTTGTTTTGGAGCCAGCCTCAAGTGGCCATTCGATGAACTGCCATTTTTGCACTTCTGTATCGGCTTCTTTTTTCACCCTCAGAGGTTGCCACTTGGCTCTGTCAGACGGAGTGACAGTCACTCTGGACAGCAGTAGAGAACATTATACCACTGTCTGATTCAAACACAGTTTAGTCAACTTTGTTAGCATGTAGCACTGGAGCTTAGACCATTAGAGCGGGGAACAAAAATGAGCCACGAAGCTCTGCATCCCTGTGCCCACTATTTCCATCAACTTCTTTATTTTCACCAAGACCCACTGAAAAGAAAAATGCAGTTTTTATCTTGTGTCCCTGAGGTAATTGATGATTTATCTCTTGTTATATGCTAAATATAAGTTAAAAAAAAAAATCAGTCTCTAAAGGTGTGTTCACACCAGACCTGTTTTTTTTCCGCTAGTGATGAGTTTACATACAAAGTCAATGCAAACGGGCGATTGAGCGTATATTCGCCCGGGAGAAAAATCGCTCGGGCTCCGAGCGACAGCGACAGAGCGGTTTTTTGCTTGTCGCTTGAGATGAGAAATCTCATCTGGAGCGGTTTTTCGCTGGGTCCTGTCGCTTGCAGCTCAATGCTGATTGGCTGCCGTAATCCCGGAATCCCGGGGGGTTCTTGACTGTCATGACATTTCAGCTTCATTAAAAGTATAGCTGCACATTAAAAGCAACGATAGATGTAAAAACACACAGAGACAATACATCTGTGATCAGTCCCCTAATTTAACATTTTTTTCAATCTTCTCCAATTTCTCGTTTTATTTTATGGAAGTGATCAATGTAAGTGCACTTGTCCTAGAGAACTTTAAGTTACAAAAATGAAACTCACTACACCTCTGAGCATTTATACCTCCGACCGCGATTATACATTTTGATACATACAGGTAGACTATATACATATTGCAAAACTCTGTCAAAGTACACCAAGGCATACATTTTTGTTTCCAAATATTTATTTGAAAACAAAACCATTCATATGTTCAACAAAAAAACATTTTATTGACCGTATGAATGGTTTCGTTTTCAAATAAATATTCTCCACTGTTGCATCGCATCACACAACAGTCCGCCCACTTTTTAGCGGTCCAATCAAATGTAAAGGTTTCAGTTTAAATCTCACTTCTATCTGTACACAGCTCAAATATTCTGTTCCACCAGGAAATTCATCACAGCACAGAAGCTAAAGAACTCAAACTTATGTTTCACAGGGACTTTTAAGTTAGTTTTGTACTTAAGTAATTTTGAGACTGTGCACAGTGACGCAGCTAAAAAAAAAACAAGGGGGGGGGGAGAAAAGTGCAATGATTCAACTGACAACATGGGATTAGACTTCAAGGAGTCTCGACTGATAAATCAAGTCATTGATGTATAGGAGGCAGACTCTGAGCACCAAGCTCAAACTGTACAACATGTTCTTGACTCACTTGTCAGTGTTTGAAGAGTATGTTACTCAGCCCCAGTCAGTGTATATATATACCATGGGCATTCTGCGGTGCCTCTTAAGTGTGAGGTGTCAGCTCATTTAAGATGAGGTTAAACTCATATGTGGCCAAAGCTCAGGGAAACTAGCTGCTTCCTTTACGTATCCTACAACTCTACTACACCAACGCCTCACAGCACTTATAATTTGTGTCTCAAGTCATCAGCTGAAGAAAAATTTATGTTCACACTTGGACTGAAATCAAAGGTTACACATGCTGTATGTATTTTAGGGCGTGTTGTAATGTCAATGTTTGTCTGCTAACTGCTGTGTGCACCGGGCTTGACCTCAGTCACAGTGAATGCTTCCCATCACTCACTCAGTCTGTGAAAGCTCCGCGTCTATGATATGAGAGGATGGGAGACAAGGTCTGGTTCAAATCTGCTGATTAAATCAGAGTTCATCTGCTAATCACGAGTTTGGCCTCGACCCCACACTGATCAAAGCCCGGCCCTTCTGGCCTTTCTGATGTGTTCAGAGGCAGCTTTGTTCACCGCTGTCTTCAACTGCAGCGCTCATCTCCTTCCCTGCCTCCAATCTGTCCAATGAACAGCTCAGATCTGAGATTGCATGCTTAGTGGTTGCAAAATAGTTTTGGCTGGCTGTGGTTAATTGATTTACAGAGATGTTTAAGTTCTGGTCTGTTGTTTGTGTATTTGTTAAAGTACATGGAGGAAGTGAAGACGTAGTCAAATGAGGTCAATGGTCATGTTTCCTTCGAAACTATGTTTGATGTTTTGTGTCCTTTCAGTATGTTTGTTTTGAGTCCCTTCAAAATATGTTTAATTACTTAATGAATAATAAATCATCAGGAGCTTGAGTTTTGCCTTCAAACTGAATATTGTCTTCCTGGGAAAGACTCGACATCAGTATCCCACACTCTGTGAGACGCTCAAGTGACACATAAGCACAGACATGTTTTGGCCCTCGTTCTTACAGCAGAACGCAGCGCCAAAGTGATTTCATTGAACTTTAATGTGCAACTTGAGTGTCAACGACAGCGCAGAGAGATCGAGTGCTGAGTCACACACAGACTTTTCCGCTTTAAATCTTTACTTAATATTCATTTTCAGTGACGCTGTAAGAACAAATGTCCCTGTAGATCAAACAGCACATGGCTTCAGTAACGGAACAGTTAGGGCCCAGTTGGAAATCCTGTTGGCTCCCAAAAGAAACTTGCCAGGAACTCTTCAGTCATTTGATTTTGTTTGACTGTCAGTTTCTCTTCATGAGATTATTGAAAGCACAGCCACGTATGTTTGTGTCTGGTCACTGGTAGAAAATCAAATTCTCTGCCAACAGGAAATAAATTGGATGGTTAATATGCTGTATGTAAATGGTCATGTTGCCACTCAATGCTGCCAGCATGTAACAAGTATTGTTGTTGTAAATTTAGTTATTGTAATTATTTGTAAAAATCTTGCCTGATTTGTGTCATTCTTGGTCTTTGCAGGTGGAACAGTCGAAGGTCCTGATAAAGGAAGGAGGAGTGCATCTTCTGCTCACCATCGTTGACACCCCCGGCTTCGGTGATGCGGTGGACAACAGTAATTGGTGAGTTCAGCCCTTTATCATTGTTTAAGGAGGTCCATCAAAACTGAGTGTACAGATGGATGTGTGTGTGAGTGAGACCGAGATGATTAATGTTTGAAGGGTCATTTGTTAAAGGTGTACTATGCAGGAATTGCAGGTTGCTGGTTAAACAATATCGCAAGCGAAAGTAAAAGTAAAAGCCAACCTAAGATTAACGCTTGTTCGCTGTCTCTTGGATGTGTGTTCCTTGTTTGGCACCTGGTCACTACCTTTGTATTAAGTCCAGACCTCAGCTGTGCCCAGGAACATCCTGAACACAGCCAAATAATAACAAAATATAAGTCTGTGCATAGTTTTTAAGGAAATCCTGCATAGTGTACCTTTTTAATATATGTATTAACTACAACTACTATAATTGTTTCACTTAACCTAACATTGATGTGATGTTTGGTCCTCAGTTGGCAGCCGGTTATCGATCACATCGACAGTAAGTTTGAGGATTACCTCAACGCGGAGTCCCGGGTCAACAGACGGCAGATGCCGGACAGCAGAGTGCAGTGCTGCCTGTATTTCATCGCTCCATCTGGACATGGGTAGGTGCTACAGGGATCCTACTGATCAGGAATTTTCTACAAAGTCATGAAATAGGATATTTTACACATCAACCACTTCAATTTAATTAACCAATGTTTATTCAGACTCGATTTCCCAATTCATTAGATGGTAAACAACTGGTTTAGAGTCATTGAGGCATTCTCATAGTCTTTGAAATGATGCAAAAGTCATTAGATTTTAGATTCTCGACATGACACTGTAGAGTTAAATTAATTGCTGTCAGAATAGCTGGAAGAAAATGAGTCTTTAAAGAGTTGATTGCTCTTAGCGGTCATAATGGCGCTCATTAGATCAGTTTACTCACACTGTGCTGTATTAGCAAGTCATGTTATTATGGTCGACAAGAACGTGTCAGTATTTCTAATATGTATATATAAAGTCATGATACATTAACAGAAGTTGTTTGAGTGTGGCCTTTCAAAGCAGGTGCTTAAAAGAAAAGTTGTTATTATCTCCCCAAGGTGAAAGCCTGGAGGGAATCATGCGAGTGTGTGTATTTTTGTGTGTATCTCTCTGTCCGGGGCTAATTTTGCATACTATTGGACCACTCTGCCTAATACTTTGTGTGCACATTTATGAGTCAAGGATCTCTCGTGGTTGTGGTGATTTACAATTTTTGAAAAACCTCCATATCTGAGGCCATTGTTCTCTGCGGGAAGCTGGTGGATTGCCCCCTCTGGGTTGGGAGAGTTGCTGCCTCAAGGGAGTGAGTTCAAGTTCAAGTTTGTGGTCAAGAGGGAGCTGAGCCGGAAGGCGAAGCTTTGGATTTACTGGTCCATCTGCGTCTCATCCCTCACCTATGATCATCAGCTCTAGGTAGTGACCAAAAGAATGAGTTCACGGATACAAGCGCCTGAAACCTCCGTGGGGTGAGATAGGGTGAGGAGCTTGGACATCCGGAATTCGTGTCCAAAGGGGACAGTTGAGGTGGTTTGGCCATCTGATCAGGATGCGTCCTGGGCACCTCCGGTTAGAGGATGAATGGATTGTAGAGGATTGACTGTTTTATACCGTTGTTGAACGCTGACTCCTCACTACTCATAACCAGCCGTTAGGGGCTGCAAGGTTTCCAGAAAGGGATTTGCCTGTGCAATTTTTATACTTGAGTATGTTGCAGAGTATGTTGGTTTGGTCTTTTGTCCCTGTTTTTGTGCTGTAAGTAGGCTACATAGCTTAGTTGTTTCTTTTTGTCTGTTTCAATTGTTTTTATTACCAGTTGCACCAGCGTAGCTACAGCTGGGATTGTTCTCACTTTGTGAACCTGTGTGTATCTCTGTGTGTTGTCGTGGCAAAGTGTGCTCCTGGTAATGGAGCGTATAGCTCTTTTCTCGTCATCTGACCACTCAAAGCTACGAATCACATTCACACATTCATACACTGGTGGCCGAGACTACCATACAAGGTGCCACCTGCTACTTGTTTTTTTTTTTTTTAAGTCACTCACATTCGTGGGGGGGAAAAATGGGATTCAGTATCTTGCTCAAGGATACTTCGGCATGCAGACAGGAGGAGCCGGGGATCGAACCGCTGTGAGTTTCGTGAGTGAACCGAGATTCAAAGATTGGTGTGGTCTGAGCAAGGGAGCCAGAAGTAGGGAAGAGACTATTGACCCTCCACTTTATACTCCTGGCCCACAGTCCGTTTGTATCACTGATTGCTGTGTTGCAGCTGCAGTGATCCCACTGCAAGATGGTCTCTAGTGGTGGATGAGTCTGTTTTTGAGGGGGTTTCCTCTCACCTCATTATTGACTCCGTCACATGGGATGAAATAAGGAACAGAACTGCAGGTTTCAGCTGTTGTGTTTCAGTGTTGCTCCCCTGCTGCCTCATTCTCTGGCCAGTGGTTAAGTAGTCCAAACCCAGCCGGCGCTGCCTCTGGCCTCCTACCAGGCTACCATGCAGGAATAACATTGGTGTAATCTGTCCTGAGCTCATTGACCTGGAGACCCCATTCCTCCCAACTGTGTCTTGGCTCTGGCCACTGCCAAACACACACACATGTACACACCCACACACACACACACACACACACACACACACAGTTGGCCTAGCAGTTTTCACACACTAAGCCGCACTGTGCTGCCCACAACAAAAGGTGGTTTTGCAGTCCAGTGCTGTTGAGCCTGTTGGCTCACAGTGACCCAGCCTGGGTTACTGACCGCAGCCAACATCTGCCTTGGAGCTGCGTGTGTGTGTGTTAGTGTGAGTGCCACGGTTGCGATAGAATATTAGGCAAGCATTGGCCTTATAACAACGTGAGGGTTTTTAGGCTGATTATCGGACCACATGTGCAACAGTTGCTTGGAGGTGTTAATGAGGTGCAGAGCAGGCATCAGTATTCAGCCCTGTTTGTCACAACTCTATGTGTGTGTACCAGGCAATTTCTTCATGTGTACAGCACTGTTAGGCTTAAAACCTCACAACAGTCTTTATCTTGTTACTCAGAACCAGAAAATGTTTACGTTACATTACAATGAAATGTTTGTAACTGTGGAAAATCAAACAGAAGTGATTATGAAATACTGAAAAAGTGAGTAATCACACAAACATGCATTGGAAGTCAAATGTGCTGTGTTCATTTCCTCTTCTTCAGTCATCATGTGGTTATGAATTCAGGTGAAATGTAGCACTGGGTGGACCTCATCTCCTTGAAACAGTCTACCACTTAGCTGTCACATGATATTAGTTGATCAGATAGTAAGCTGCAATAAACCACTGAGAATGGAACCGAAAACAACAATCTGTAACTCTCTCTGGGGCAATACATATCACATTACCAAACACACTGCCAAGGGTTTGGACTGACATTGTCCAATTAAAACCTTCGATGAATACACAACAGACTAAAAAAAAAAGTGGTTGTCATCCTGCTCAGGGAAAGAGAACTGTAGAACTATTTATTTAAATCTAATACCACCAATATCAAATCAATATCAAACACTCCGTAGCTTTGAAACCTCAGTATATACTTTGTCCAAATAGAGCCTCATGTACTGTAGATGCCGTGACAGCAACACACTTGTCTGTTTATGCGTTTGTCTACACACACACAATACTATCACATTACAATGACATTTGAAGGAGGGTTCTTTGGAGTCTAAACAGACAGATTTACAACACAGTCTGGTCCGTCCAGATGTGCAGCTTGAGGTCAGCTAAGCCCTGAAACATGACTGTCAGCCCTGCAGCTCCGCTTACACCGGAGCCACTCACGCTAACTAACACGCCAACCATTAAAATGTCTCTTCTCTTTGTTTCGTCCTCAGATTGAAGCCCCTCGATATTGAATTTATGAAACGGTTACACGAAAAAGTAAACATAATCCCGCTCATCGCCAAAGCCGACACACTGACTCCTGAGGAGTGTCAACAGTTCAAGAAACAGGTGCGTTGGTGTATGTCACTTCGAGGTGAATGTATGTTTTCTGTTTGGCGAGCATCTTTCATGATTTGTTTGATGGGAGTCTGCACTTTGTTAGTGTGGCTACATGATTCAGTACTTCCTGTCAGTGCATATCCACAAAGTACAATCAGCATTCTGTCTGCTGCACTCATTTATGTCTCTGGTGCCCCATTTCAAGTTGTAGTCCAATGTTTTTTGTTTTGTTTTCTTTTTTATTTGATCAGAAACTGGGAGTTTTGTTTCTTTGTTGTAAGGGAAACTTAAATTTCAAAAGGCATTAACAGATCATTAAAATGTCTTCCCTTCTTTCTGTCCTCATTTGGCTTCTTGTAACATCTGTGTATCTTTTACTAGCACATGATCTGACATCCATGTTTGTTTCCGACTCCCTGACAAGCTCAATTTATTTATTTAATTAAACATCACAAGATTACAAATAAAGGAAGTAAAGTCAGACTTTCATCATTCTGTGCTGCTGGCTTACTCACAGTGTTGTATTTTCAGGAACCAGTGTGAGTATGTCGGGGTAGTGTTCATGTGTGTGTGTGTGTTTGTGACTGCTGAATAAACAGGTACCATAGGTTCCTCCTCGTGTGTATTGACTTGTCCCACATGCAGCTCCCTCTACATCGCCTCTCATCTGTTTTTCCATTTCACCCTGCCTGTCCCCGCTCCCTCTCTGCTCTGTGCAGATCATGAAAGAAATCCAGGAGCACAAAATCAAAATCTACGAGTTCCCAGAGACAGATGACGAGGAGGAGATGAAGATGGTCAGGAAAATCAAGGTCTGTTCTTCTAAAGAAACCCTCAATTAAACCCCAAATTAAACTGTCTGTGTTTTTTAAGTCGCACTGAACTGTTTTCAGTGCCGTGCCTTTTGATTTATGTCATACATGCTATGTCCGTTTGCATGTTAGCACACAGCCGCAGCCTCCAGTGTATTTTTAGCCAATGTGTGTGTGAGCTATGCAACAGTTGTGTCCCTTCCCTTCTGGCTGCAGGATCGTTTACCCTTGGCTGTAGTTGGTAGTAACACCATTATCGAGGTCAATGGAAAGCGAGTGCGCGGGAGGCAGTACCCCTGGGGTGTGGCAGAAGGTGAGAAGTCAAAGGTCAACTGATCCCTGTCTGTGAATTGATCAACTAAGTGGAGTTTCTCTCACACACAACAACTCACTCACACACACACACATTCACTCACACAGACATTAAAACACACCATTGTTTCCACTGCTTTATTGGATTATTGAGCAGGCATAACATGTAGACGGTTTGCAAAGCAGTAACCCAATCTGTATGCTCCCTTTCTGCCCTTGTCCCAATATTCAAAACACACACACACTGGGTAACTGTGTTGCTGAGTGCACACTGTGGTAGTAGACAAAAAGAGATTGCATCAGTGCGGCTGCCCCCCACTAAGGATTTTCCTAGTCGACCAATAGTCGTCACTTACAATATTACTTTAATTATTAAATGATATATTTTGGTGGTTTGAGTTGAAGGTGTGAGAAAGAATAGTATCAGTAACATTGTTAACACTGCGCTACATTACAGAGAAATACAAAACCGTACTAATTAACCTTCATTAATATAGGCCTATATTTTATCTACAAGTGCACGCCACACACTGAGCGAGCCGCCTGTTAATGACGCTGTGGGCTAATGGGCATGTAGCTACTTCCATGTTTCAGAAGATACGTCATGTTTGTAGTCGACCAGTGAAGATGAGTTTACATATCACCTTGGGTTCGTCCTTCACCTTCTCAAAATGATCCCACACTTTGGATTTCCTGCCCGACATGTTTTTAACTAGCCTGTGGAATAACCGCAGGTACCAGCCCTGGAAATTTCTGGTCGACTAACTTTTGGTCAACTTTTAGGGGGCAGCCTTATTCATCAGCATTTGGCGGCATTTGATGAAAATATATTCAACATAAAAAAGCTCAACAGGATCATTTGGGCAGATTTCTTGGCAAAAGTGCCGAAGAAATTAAATCCACTCTAATAGAGGCTTTTATATTTCCATCTTTAGCCTGAATTCTTTGTCAGACATCCCTGTGTTTTAGCTATTTTACTGGTCGTTCTTTAGTTGCAGCAACTTGTCAACAATGCACCAGCAAAGGGTTCGGACAAAGGCTGCTCGTGATATTAAAATGCTGGCTTTAAAGCATTTCATTTTGAGGCGAGGAGGAAAATGTATTTGACACATTTGGTCGGCCTCAAGGAAACGCACAGTATGTTTCAATGAGAAAAACTGAATGTCAACAGAAGTGTGTTTTATCATAAGAAGATTACGAGATTACTCCACAGGGTCCTTTTAATACATGTGTGTCTGATTTGTTAAACTCCTAAATGGCTGATTAACTGTCTGATAATAAACAGCAGTTAATGTTATTGACAGGCTTGGAGACAATTGGCGTCTGTTTCTCCTGCTGCCAGTTAAACTCCTCATCATGACCAGCCAACAGGAACAATGCAGCCGTCTATGGAGAAAACACAAACAAGCAAAACTGATAATGTGAAAAACTCACTCAATTCACGGTGGGAAACTAGGCCCACAGGATATGAGAGTGTTAGTATGACCTGACACAGGAAGTTGCTGTCACATTGTGGTGAGACGTATGAAGCATATTGAGCTTAAAGTGATTTGGATGCAGCCACAGTGTGAACACGACAGACGTATTTACTGTTGCTAATGAATTGGAGACAGTGACGGGAACACTCCACATCATATACATTCTGTTGTCGTCGTCTCAGTAAAAAAACAACAGCTACAGAGCTGAGTACAGTACAGCCTAGCGGATGACTTGTAGGAGTGCTACTATGAAACTGGTTTGCTGCCAGTGTTTGCTGTCCATGGGGAGTGAGTTTTGGAATACCAAAAATGTTTTTGGCTCCATGTCAGCATAAATATGGAGAGAGGGCGGGGGAGAGAGCGAGAAAGAGGGCAAGGTCCCTGAGAAGCTATGCGAGTCACTCTACCACAGCAGTCCAGAGAAACCCCAGAGGACTGTGGTGAGCTTCACTGTAGGAGGGACACAAACAGCTGCACGGGATGCCACCTGCTGATGGCTTCTGGTACTGCAGCCTTCCACATTATTTTTTTTTAATATACTGTATTAATCCCCCTGAGGGGAAATTCAATTTTTTAGTGCCACTGCATGATCTCAGCAAATTAGGAAATCAGAGGAAGAGACTGAAAGTATATCAGTGAGTAAAAACATAACTGAATAAGAGAGAAAATAGATTATTTAACGTGTGCTGAGACCATGACCACAAGGACACTAAGTTAAATGGGCTAGTAAAAGATAACGCAATAAGTAAATGTAGTTTTAATTTATTGAATCAGATGACTGGAGTGAAAGAAAACAACTGATGAGTTAATATCCCTTGTTATACAATTTTTTCGGGGCTTAAGGGGAAAAGAATAAAGTGCAATATTTCTTTGCATGCCTTATTGATCAACATTTAAGTAGCAAAGGAAACAACACTTCACTTTTGCTGCAAGAATTAAACACATTATCTCAATAGTGGCTAGGGCTGCAACGATTAGTTGACTAATCGATGACTAATCGACTATTAAAATAATCGGTGACTATTTTAGTAGTCGACTAATTGGTTTGAGTCATTTTTCATAGAAAAGTACTGTAAAGGTACCCCAAAATACACTTATTGCAGCTTCTTACATTCAAATATTGGCAGCTTTACACACTCTCCCATGACGGTGAACTAAAACCCTTTGGCGTGAGTACGAAACAAGACATTAGATGACATAATTTTGGGGTTTGGGATCGTCAGGTCGACATTTTTCAACATTTTAACACATTTTTTGATAAAATGATTGATCGACTAATCGAAGAAATAATCGACAGATTAGTCGACAATGAAAATAATCGTTAGTTGCAGCCCTAATAGTGGCACTACTTCATATCAAAATGTGGTCTATGTATAACACTGCATAATTTCTAAGGTAAAAAATTTAATTGTACCTCCAGATAAAGTGGTAAAATTGCTGGTTTGTACAACTTCCTAACTGTTTGTGTTCATTGCCTCATCTGACCTATTTTTAGCAACATCAGCAATAATATAATATGTCTTTAATATGTCTAAATTGTCGTCTGCATTGTCTCTACTGTATTGATTACCTATACAGGGATCAATTATGTATTTTAATAACTGCATGTTATTGTATCTAAATTGCTCTGATGGTCTCTTCTTACAGTGGAAAACGGAGAGCACTGTGACTTCACAATCCTCCGGAATATGCTCATCAGGTGAGCAAAAACACATCATGCTGGGCGAAGTATCAGTTCCTAATGCCTCACATATTTCTAAAGTTTCAAATGGAAAATACTACATAGGATTTTTGAGTTTGTCCTTGAGGAGATGTTTATTTACGAGTCACCAACTCACTCGAATTGGTGCGTTTCCCCTCACTTGTACGTTCAGATAACTTCATGGTGTCTGCAGATCCTTCAGATATCTTAAATTCAATTTTATAAATATTGGGCCCTTAAATTCAACAGTCTAAAATTTCAATTTCTTAATCTTCTTAATCTTAATCTCAAGATCTTAATTGCCACGAACATTTTGTCTGTTTTAATATTTTTGTCAAAGAAAGTTGAGCTTTTCTGTGCAAAGTTCAACGTTTCTGATGTAAACCTAACTCTGAACCAAATACTGTCTTTTTACTTGATACTTTCACTCACCTGTTACTTCACTCTAAAAAAAAGCCAACATAAAAGCTACCTCTGCACAGGACCACATGCACCTTTAGTTAGAATGCTTGCATAAGAATATGGCCTTAAAAAGCATTCAATTTATGGTCTCCTACCTGTAGACACCCTGAATTTATCTTCACCTACACAGGTTTGATTTGCAATACAGTTCAAGTTGTCCAACACTTAAACCCTGTCTGCTTGTTCTTTATATCACATGAACTACTAAATTTGCTGCTACTACTAACCACTCGAGACCTACGTTGGCTGTAGAAGGTTGTTTTTTTTGGGGGGCTTCATTTAAGTGCTAAACATTCAAAAAAAAAAAAAGTCAGGTTTGTTATCAGGGTGGCAGTAGCAGTTACAAAAGGGAAATGTACTTTGCAGGCAGGGTTATAATTCTGCACTTAATGAAAACGTGTAGTAAAAAATTACATTATCATCATATATGCAGATGATACTTTACGTTTCTCAACAGTTTGAATTTCGCTGACGAGCAAATTGTCCTCAAAAATATATTGTTGTGATGGATAGACCTGTGGAGTTCTGCTTAGGACTGAACATATAGCGAAGTACAATACTTATGTTTAATATAGAAGAAACAAAATCACAAAAATCTCATTGGTACTTCCACTGAGAGCAAATTAGCTAATTCATTTCCTCTTGTTGTTTTCCAGGACCCACATGCAAGACCTAAAGGACGTTACTAATAACGTCCATTACGAGAACTACCGCAGCAGGAAACTGGCTGCAGTCACCTACAACGGCGTGGACAACAATAAGACCAAGGGACAGCTAACCAAGTAAGTTCATCTGTACAGTATGAGCACAGCGGTGGTGTTCATGACACTGATATGCACAATAATAGTGAGAACTGATTGGATGATGTTGCTGATTTGGCTGCTGGTTCATCAGGACGCTCTGAGCAGCTCAGTCACTGTGTAACCACGGAGGAAACTACAGTTCAGAGGTCAAAGTCTGCGGCAAGCGTCTGACCTACAGATTAAAGTTGGCAAGCTGTCACTAAGGCAGCCCAAACCTTTAAACCCATTCCTTACCCCAACAAGCCAGCACTAACCCTCCACTAACTGGCCACCAGTATCAGTTGTGTTTAATCTGACTGTACTAACTGAGGCACCATCTGACTCCTAATCCACCGGCTGCGGCTGTCAGTAATCACCAGCACACTCTCATAAGCTAATGCATGGTTCATGGCAGCATGCTAAGTGTCTGTGCATTTGTTTGTTTTTAGACCTGAGACGGCTGATGGCATGTAAGTGTAACTTCACTTCTTCAAAACATCTTCACAGAATGCATTTCTGCTCCTCCTGTCTCTGACCAGTTTCAGTCTCCCTCATTTCCTTTTTTCACCTGCAATGCTTAGAAATCTAAAAACATTAAAAACATTAAAAACTTTAAAAACGTATTCCATCCAAGAAACAGAAATACCATAAAAAAATATATCTTATCAGTGTCACTCTAAGGTCTTGATCATCCGGCTTGGCTACTTGCTTTGCAGTTTAATTACTGATTAACCACTGTTAAAGAATCTACTGTACAACTAACAGCTTAATACTTTACTGGCAATACTCACTGACTTATACTCAAGGACATTAGAAGTTCCTGGCAGCTACAGCATCTCCCAGTTTACTAAAGAAATATCAGATATGTCAACACACTGATTGCAAATGGCAACAAGGCCACCATTACTCACAGATTTAGCTAAATAAAATCCACTAATGCAGTTAAGTCAGCTAATTAACGTTTAACTCAATTCCGTAACAAAATTACAATATGATTATTAAAAAAGTTGAGTTTTTATTTATCTGACTACAGGGCTGTCTATAACAGTCTTGGAAAAGGCACAGTGGCTGTTGGCATACTTATGTTCAGAAAGTACGGTATATACAGGGTTGGGTCTGATGACTTTAAAATGTAGTCAGTTACTGAATAGAGTATAAATTACATGGCTTTTCTTTTTGTTTTGTTATCCATTGGATAGCAAAAAAAGTAATGTAACCTGAATACTTCTGGATTACTTAAAATCAGACGTTGAAGATACTGCACTGTATACCGAAGAAATTAGCCACAAAAATGTGAGTTCCACAAATCAAGGGGTGAGAACCAGCGGGGTGTAAGTGACATTTGGGCAAAAAAACGTTATTTATGTCAAATGAAAACTCTTGTTGAGCTCCTTATAAACCAATCTAGAGTTATTGATCAGAAATCAAAAGACTGAAGCATGAACACACTGAATTATTTGGGGCTAACAAGAGCATAAGTGCACTTTTCTCACTTAAGAATATTTATTTAAATAAATGTCAAATACGGTTCATTAATTATATTATCATCCACATCTTTATAAAGTTTTAGTATTAAACACTAAATTCAAGTTTTTTGTTCTGGATGTCCTGTAAAGTCAGATGTCATTTATGCCCCTCCGGGTCTCACCCCTTTAGATTTTTTTTTTTTTTTCTTTGAATGTCTCAAAACATTTTCAGTGCAGATAAAATGCATTTTAAATATTGATTCAGTATTAATTAATTAATACAGCATTTACATTTCGTCAAATCAGACTGCTTAGTAATTACCGTCACACTTGTCTTGTCTGAGAAACGCTGTATGTCAGATGTGGTTTGCATGAGTTAGCAGAGTATTGATTACCATAAAAAGTTTAATCATTTTGAAATTGTCATATTTAAAGATGTCACTAAAAATGTAATTAAGAAGTCCGTAACAATGTAAATATAATCAAATTACACATTTTTCAAATGTATCTGGGCTGATTACAGTTACTAATTTATTGTGATATTATTACATAATACTAATTACATGTAATCTGTTAATACTTAACCCTGGACATTTACTATGTTAAAAAAAATAGATTAGCTTTGTAGCATGCTAACATTTGCTTATTAAAAGGAAACACAAAGTGAGGCTGATGGGAACTGTCATCCTCTGTAATCAAACTGACATCACCATCCGCAGAGCCAGTGTGGCTAAAAGCTCATAATAAATGGTTTGATGAGATAAATTTATGTATGTGAAAGTTTGTCTAATGTTGACAAATAAAGCAAGCTAACTAACCTACAGGATAATTTAGCATTAACAGCAATGTAAAAATAACTTTTACTAACCTATTAATATTGCTCATTAACATATAAGAAAAGTTAATATTTACAAACAAGCTGATATCAGCTGCTGTTGTCCAAGAGCGAAGGACGTTCAGTCTGGCTGCAGGAAAGTGTGTATTATTAGCTGGGCGAGCAGGTAGTGTGTTGTAGCAGGGCATGGTTAGTATCAACATGAGGATTTACTGTCATCTTCTAGCTACAACCCTCGCTGGAAGCCGTCTGTCACAAGGGGCTTCCAGGGAAGGCAAGCAGGTCAGGCCTTTCCTCCATCCCTGGTCCTGCCTCCTTTCCTTTCTATCACTCTGCTGTCAGAAACACCTTTAAACGTGGGGATGGGGCACATTTCTGCTCAGCACTGACGAGGAATGTGTGACCACCCACATACCTGTCACTGTGTGCTGCCTGTGTGAACACTGGCTTGTGTCTCCAGGAGTCCTCTAGCCCAGATGGAGGAGGAGAGACGGGACCACGTGTCCAAGATGAAGAAGATGGAACAAGAAATGGAGCAAGTGTTTGAGATGAAGGTCAAAGAGAAGCTCCAGAAGCTCAGAGACTCTGAGGCCGAGGTAAAGTAAAGATAAGGGTCTGTTTTTGTTGTCAGTTGGTTGGTTGGTATTTTGTTGTCAATGCTTGCTAACCTCCAACCTTGCGTCCATGGCCCTGCAGCTCCAGAGGCGTCACGAGCAGATGAAAAAGAACCTGGAGGCCCAGCACAGAGAACTGGAAGAGAAACGTCGCCAACATGAGGAGGAGAAGGCCAGCTGGGAGGCTCAGCAGAGGATCCTGGAACAGCAGAAACTAGAAGCCTCCAGGTAAACTCAACATCACACATGATGATCAGTAATGAGCTGAGGAGAAGGGTCTGTTGGCTTTTTACAACTGTAGACTGATGATGTCACTTAAGCTGAAAGGTATAGTATGGAGGATTGTCGGGTACTGTGACAAACACACTCATCAAGGAAAGCTAAGCCCAGATTCACCGTTTGTTGAAAATCTAGCGTAGCATGTTTTTAACCTGCAATTTGAGTCTGAACACTTCTTACTGATGACCTTTAAGGAAAACCTGACTACCAACTGTGTATCAAGAACCAGAAAACAGTGCATCTCTTTCAGAAAGGTCTGGACAGGATTTACACTTGTTAACCTCAACATTGAAAAATAAACTAAAGTTTTCAACAAGCAGCAGCTCTTTAGAGGTGTATTTGACCTGCAAAACATCACTGAAAAAGACAGAAAAATGGGAAGAAGGCAATGAGCAACGAAAGAAGAAATGACCCAAAAATTAGAAATAAGTTCGTAAAATTATAAAATTATAAAGTAAATTTAAAAAAAAAACAACGATCGCTAAAAACAAACAAATAAGGAATTGACCTGAAAAAAGTGCTTTAAAAAAAAAAAAAAAAATAATAATAATAATTAAAAATGTAATTATAAAGTTTTCCCTAGCTATTTTCTTTTTTCTGTATTTTATTTTTTTTCCCGCAATTTGTGGGACATTTCTGACCAAGTTGTCCAATGCCTTTTTTTTCCATGTTTTTGAAAGAAGTCATGCAATTTTCTCAGGGTTCAAAGGGTTGTATACTTGCAAATGGTGTCTGAAAGCAGCACAAGAAAAGTGATGTTGCTCCAGGTTTCAAAGGGTTAACCAAAACCGCCATTGTTTGTTAACCCTTTTGTGTATGAGCACCCCTGTTCTATATTTTCAGCCTTTATTTATGCCAGTTCTATGGATTAAATTGAATATGCAGCAAAACGCTCTACATACCATGTTGGCAAGATGGAATCAAATTGAAGTCCCGATGTATGTAAAGCCTAACAAATAACCAGAATGAAACTTTTCCTAAAGCCTCCGTTCGTGTATAAAACAGGCTTTTGGAGGATTATATTGAAACAGTGCTGTATCAGAGACTTTTAAGTCCAGTGGATAAATGATTTTGTCAGACTCAGATTTGGGAAGCAATAAATGCTCATTATTGACAGATACCCAACACAGACTAAAGATGTGAGGAACTATATCAGCATGTTGTGACATCAGACAAACCAGACTGTGTTTTTGGATGAAGGTAGTTGACAGTTAGATGCTTGACTGCTCCTCTGTCCTCTTGTTTTTACAGGACCTTGGAAAAGAACAAAAAGAAGAAGATATTTTAATCACTCTGGAGGACCTTCCCGACGTTACAGTGTATTATTTTTTGCCAACCTGCCAGCCTTGATCATCAGAACATCATCCGCTGTTTGACCATATTACTGTGTAATTATTAAGTGAAAGCCAGGGGGCAGTATTGTCTGGACTCTGAATTTAACCAATCATTCTCCGCTTGTCCTCGTGTTCCTCCTTAAAGAATTATAATCTCTATATTGATTCAGTGTGAAGTCCTGTTTTGGGTTGCTGCTCACAAAAATAAGAATATTCACACTGAAAACACAACTGGTATCTTCCATCGTGACAAACTGGAGGGCAGAGTTCAGAGTTCAGTCTTTCCTTTCCTCTCTTCTTCTTCTACTTTGGGAATGTTGGATGCTGCACTGCTCTGTGTTGCATCCGTGTAATGCCAAAAAACCAAATAAAGAGATCAGCCTCTCACGTCTGCAGATTGGCAGACAGCGTCAGGCTGAAGCTCACCTCAGGCACTGTTTTTTTATATATATAAATATACACGTATCTTTCGGTTCACTTATTTAGATCTCACATTTAATTTCCTCCCAAGTGGTATGCTCTTCCATCTCCTGTAATGTAAATTGTTAATTGTATAACCATCAACTGCAGTGTTTAACTTCAAACGTGTAACATTTTCTTAATTTTGCTCATTTCATTTTGTTTTTTCATTTTGTATCAGCCCTGGTATAGAAGTCGCGTTCATTTTGTTTCCAGTATCACAGCCAGAACTTTCCAGCCTTGCTCCTGGAAACCAATCATATACTCCTGACTTCACTCACTTGTGCTGAGTGTAACAAAATCAAGAAACTGCTCTTGAAGTGCTCTTACGTAAACTTATTTGAACTTCTTGTGCAGATTCTATTTAAAAACAGTTTCCGACAGAATCAGATCTTTCCAGGAGCGGGCTGTGGAAAGGTTGTGCTGGATGTTGGTGGATGGGAACTCTGGAGCTGAGATGCTTCAGCCCGACAGTGGTCAACTCAGTTAACTGTACCAAGCTGGCTTTCTTTACATCACATTTAGCACTGTTTGTGTACTGCATCTGTATTTTGTAATGTCTTGTTTTTATTGTAAAAAGACACATAATAAAATTGTGATGGGAAAAAATACAAATGATCTTTGCTATTTTTTTTTTTGGACCAGGTATGTGGACACCCTGTCATTACACCCATATGTTACGTTGAGTATGTTACTCTAAACCCACGGGCATGAATGTGCTGCTGTAACAGCCTCGTCTCTTCTGGTTTCAGGCAGTTGTTACCTGGCTGCAGAGAATTGCTCCCATTCAGCCACAAGAGCATTAGTGATCCAATACTGGTGTTGGGTGATGAGACCTGGCTCACAGTCTGCATTCCAGTTCATCCCAGAGGAGATGGATGGGGTTAAGGTCAGGGCTCTGTGCAGGCCAGTCAAGTTCTTCACACGAAACAAGGAAAACCCTTAAGAAATACCTTAAATCAAAAGGGTCTCTCTTAAACAGTTGTCCCCAAAGGTTGAGGCATACCATTGTCTAAAATGTTAATGTATGCCTAAGCATTAAGATTTTCCTTTATTGGAATTGGGGATCCAAACAACACCTGTGCCCAATTAAGAAACAACATACAGAACGTGTACTGTGTTCACACTGAAGTGATAAAGTATACTCAAAGTTATCCATATATCCTTTTCTTTGAGTGTACTGTTGGTAATCTGTGACCGTGCAATACACAAAGGTTTGGACAGCTGGGAAAAATAAGGCTAAATGTGAATGGTGGTGAAATATGTCAAAACTAAACCTAACCATTGGATGTGTGGACAAAACATGTTGACTCCTCGAAGTTCAATTTTAAGTCAAAACTCAACTGAAATCGGTACTTCTTGTTGACGAAGTAGAAGTACTTTGTACACTTGTGTACGAACTGCAAAAATGGTACATTATAAGGTTAAGTACACTGTATGGGAAATTCAGTATTCAATGAGAAAATCTGCCCCAGACTAGAATGGTATGTCCACATACTTTTAACCGTATCATGTATCAAGGAAGCAGTAGGTTGTTTGAAGCATGCTTGAGGTGTTCAAACAGAATGCCACACAGAAACAACTATGCTATGATTTGGCATGACCAAATTTAGCCATGAAGGCATTTCTAGGGTTTTGAGTTTTGGGCTGCAGTGATGTTTGCCTCCAGCAGGTGGCAGCACATGACTGCACTCAACGCCTCCTGCCGACAGGTTCAGGGACTTTCCATGCCTGTGATCAGTGTTATCAGCCTCTCTCTGAACTTTAACCATGACCCAGCTGTTTTTCTCTTGATGTACTTAAATCCCTTATTGTGCTTTTTGAAGGATTCACCCTCAGCTTGTGCTGCTACAGCCTTTCACCTACTGAAGAGATGTTCACTTCAAACCTGCCCTCTGTCAGTCTGCCTAGAAAAGTCAGATTAGGTGTTATCAGGAATACAGCGTGACTGCCTGAGAGTCACTGGGGTTATAGCTACCAGTTTGGCACAGGTGATTTTGAAGGTTTTAATGGTTTTGATTCCTTGAAAGTTACAGGGCCCACTAGATTGTGGGGATACAAAGAGGGTGCTTGTGAGGGTAAGGGGGTAACAGGATTCTTAAAGGAGCTCCTTGAGTTTTTCGAGAGGTCCTTAAGGGTGTTAAAGAGGCTTTCAAAGGGGCTCCTTTAGATGGCCCTAGGGTACTTGGGACCGTTCGAGGTGCACTTAAAGGAAAATGTCATTGATGACACTAAATAAAGCTTTTTGCATTATCTGGCAGATTTTTTCTCGGCCAAACGGCAGGGAAGTCAAACTCTGTTCCACTGCACACACTACCCACACCGGGGTGACAAGTATCTCTTTAAGGGGATTGAAGAGGTTCTTGAGGTACTGTTGTTTCTTGGGTAGTGTGAAGAATAGCAGTAATGGATGATACTTGAAGAAGTTCCTTGAGTTATTGTGGGAGTTGTTTGGCCTCCTCGGTTGGCTCTAGAGGATGGATTTTAGATTCTTGCTATACTCCAAGGAGGTTCCAGAGGTCATTGTTAAGTTGTTTCTATGGGTTTTTAAGGGGTTCCTCTGAGGCTCAAGGCAACTTAAGAGTGTTCTGAGGGATCACAGGAGGATTCCAGGTACACTTAATAGGATTTCAGGGGTTCCTCACAGGGATTCTTGAGGTGGCTCCTGGGATCCTTGTGAGGGTCAAGGAGTGTAACAGGTATTCTTAGTGGTTCTAGTTCTTGACAAATTTCATAAGACTGTGATGGGCTTGTTAGACTTCACGAGTCTTCATGAGAGTATTGCAGTAGCTCTTGAAATGATCGCGGGGTATTTTTGGGGGTCCTTGGGGTGATTCTTGCGGTCTTGTGAGGTCACAGGGATAGTATGGGATTCTTGATGGAGCTCCTTGAACTCTTGTGGGAGTCCTTGGGGCTCAGGGTTTATGTATTCGTAAGACGTGGATTCTCTGGGAGGATTGGGGTCATTGGAAAGATTCCATTAAGTTGGTTTAAAGGCTTTCGAAGTGGTTCTCTGTTATTTTGGAGAAGTCCGGCCTCTTTAGGAGGGCTCTAGGATTAATGACACGTCATAAGAATAGCTATTACTATTTGTGGACACATGCTCATATTATATAACAGATTGGAGCCAACCATTTTTTGATAGCCAACTGTAAGTAAAACAAGTGCATAATATCCTCAGTGTCACCACACAAAACATTAAGTGACTTATTCTCTTTAGCTCATCATCAATATTTGTCAGTGTCTTTCTATTCTTGCCAAACGATTAGAGGTACTAAGTCTTACCCTCCCAGTGTATCGTCATTTTGCGGATGGAAAACCATTCTGAGAAGTTCTCTGCTGAAACCTGTTTCACATGAATTGTGTTGCTAGGAAACAGCTTGGGTCCAGGATTACTTCCTGTCCATTGTCGACTTAAGCAAACACTGCAACGGGAAATTAATGCAGGCCCATTTAGTGAGGTCTCCCCACAGACAGCCAACATATAGATCAGTATTAAAGTACAGTATCTTATTAGTGCACCTGTATCTCATCCATATTAGATGTGGTCAACTGATATTTTATTGGAAGAGTCTGCATTGGCTTTTTTATACATGTAACCTTAAATGTATCTTTGCCTATGGCTTACTCAAACAAAAGCTGGACCCTTTGGACTCCCAGCTGTTGTGTGGGGTATCACACACACACACACACACACACACACACACACACACACACACACACACACACACACACACAGAGTTGTACAGCAGCATCACGCCACAGATATTCATGTCTGACATCTACCCTGCTTCACCCTCTTCTCCTGCTGATTGGCCGGCCGTGTCCTCGGGTCACCCAGGTGAAGACAGTTTAAGCCAATTACAGAGGTGTACACCAAAACCTCATATGTCAGCCCACATGACAAGACAGGAACTCATCACAAATCTAATTTAGCCTAAAAGACAAGGACCAGCCCTGACTGTATTACAGTGATCTGTGTGTACTTGGGTTTGGAGAACACCCCCATACCTCCCTCTTAGTTTGCTGTGCCTTATCTCCACCAGTGCTGTCAAATTCTCCTCCTTATCACGTGGATCAGAGTTGGTTTATGTTTGGTTCATTGCTGTTCTGACATTGACCTGGTTCACTGAAAGCTGCAGTGTTTCTGGGTTAGCTCCAGCTCTGGGCAAAATGATAAGGCTGTGCGATCTGTGCCACTGAGGCCGTCAACACTCTCACTGTCTGAATCTTTGTATCCACTCCAATGTAAGCATGTAGTTTTAGGCTTCTAACTTTTAAAATAAAAACATAACACTGATCCCTCTATAAAGAATAACAACACATTAAAAGGGTCTTAGCGGCTCTGATAATATTTGTGCTTTAAGCTAAAAGCTAATGTTGGCATGACATTAGCAGGTTATGTTAATGATCACCTTGTTAATTTGGCATGTCAGCATGCTAACATTTGCTGATAAGCACTGAACACAAAGTACAGCTGAGGTTGATGGAACTGGTGTTAGTTTTGAATTAAAAGTTTGACCTTATAATTCAGAGGATCACCAAAGTTATTACAAGTGTTAGGGTTCTTCTGAGGGACCATGAATATCCACAGCAAATTCCACTGGTCACCGGCCATCAGTTTTTTTCTGTATTGTTTATCCTACACTTCTGACAGCTTGCCATGAGAAATCTCATAAAGTACCGTTCCAAAATGGAAAGGATTTATCCTCTGGGGAGCATGATTGTGCTTAGTAAATCTCATTGCAAACTGCTCATTGGAACATATTTTTTTTGTTAACAATTGTGGCATAAGGGGCTGTACACATGCCCCGTTTTGTGCGCCTTCAAAGTTTTACAATGTAGACTCCGGCAGGTGCGCTCAAACGGCAGAGCAACGCTGTCGCGGTGCACACGCATTTCCCAGAGCCTGTTTTAAAAACCGAGTTCAACTTTTGGAATCCAGCAGCACACATCTCAAGTCATGTGAAGAGGAACAACCAATCACAGCCGACAGATATCTTTCCCTTCCTCCGTAAATATGCATGCGACATGCCCGCACACTTAGAAACAGCGCCTGGAAGATCAGCTTAGCAACCGCAGACACAAAGTGCTGCTGCGCGCTTGAAAGCTGGCTCCAATAAAGGCACAAAAGTAGCACTAAGCGCCCAACCTCACGTTTTCCAGCCAGTTATGAGTCATGAGGACTCATCCTCTGGAGACCTGGGCCCTATTTCAGAAAGCAGGATTAGTGAAAATTCCAAATATTTAAGCCTGATATGAAGGAAACTGAGTTTTCATTTTCACAAAGCCAGCTCAGCATAACCCTGAATCAGTTACTATGGCAACATACTTTCATGAAGCAAACCTGCTGGCTGGCAGGTTCGCCCGCTGAGCGTGTAGCAGGAAGGAGAGACATGGTGTATCCTTTGTGAATGAAGTCGTGGATGTTGAGGCACAGTTTATTCAGAGGCTGTTGCATAAGGAGGAGGAGGTCATAAGACCCTGTTGGGATGTCTCCCTGGAGGAGTGTCTATATGAAACACTCTATTATTTATCTAACAATCTTCTCCACCCAGATATATCAACTATTACACATCGTGGATTTGCATTATCGTCTAAACCAAATCTTATGCATTGCCCTTTGATTCTTCGGCAGTGGCAGTTTTCTTTGTACACTGACAACAAATACAGTACACAAAACACAGACACACAAGCAGCAGTCATCTATTTGATGGAATACAAACTGACTGACACCTGACCTCTGGCCTTGGTCCACAGACTACCTGACTCACTTACCAGGTCCAGCTCAGACTGCTGAGAAGCACGCAAGCTTATGAATGTTAGACAACGGGCATGGGAAGATACCATCAGAGAACATTAATCCTAAGCCACCATCGTGTTCTTTAAATTCCTATCACCGTAAAATCTAAATCCTCAGATTTGGATACGGATCAGACTCCAGAATCATTCCTCTTCTCCATTTGCCCTTTTTAGACATGTCAAGTCCCTTCTTGGGTTACTTTGTTGGACCGTACCTGTGCTTGAGATCTTCTGCCTTATCCCTGTTGCATAAGAGCTGAGGTCAAGCGGGGGTGGCAGTGTCCAGTATTTATGCAATGGGGCATCCTGGCTGTAAATAGAGCTGTGATGTCAACAGTGGCTTACCTTTCACTACCAGAGGACCTGGCATACAGCTGACTGTCTGCAACACACTCTGTCAGGGCCAGAGATCCATGTCACTGGTTGCTAATTGCACACTAAACCCATTTGAAAAAGTAAACAGAGTGCCTTGTGACAGAATTTGCATCTGTAAGATATCATTTTTCATATGTGACCATCTGTGGAGAAGAAACTGTGATGACCGTGAAACATTGGATCAACATATTGATCCTACATTCCTTCTTTATGGAAAAGCTAATTAAACAATGAAACTACCAACTACTGTAAACCTTTTAACAACCCACACGACTGTATGAAGAGCCACAGGACCCCTACCAAGGGCCCTATAAACCTTAAGGATAGAAAACCTGACCAGAAAACCTTTTACGATGCCTGCGCCAAAACACGCAGGAGCCCCGGAAAGTACCTTAAGGATCTCTGTAGTAACCCCTACAATCTCCGTGAAATTTTTCAAGAACTCATGCAACCCCCTTAAGTATGTAAGTAAGTAATCAGAAACCCTTTTGGTGCTCTTTAGAACCCCTTAAAGACACTGTGAACCTCCTGAAACACAGTGACATTGCTGGAATCCCCCAGAAGCCTATAGAAGCACCAAAGAATCTCAAAAGTGTAGCCCCATTTCAGACCCTCTTGAACTCCATCAAGAGCTCCGAACTCCTTCAAGAACTGCCTAACCCCCGTTGAGAGCCCATAGAACTTGACAAAAATCTAGGGAGCTCCATATGATATCCCATAGGACTCCATCAAGAATACCTTGTTACCCCAGGGACACCTTGAACCTGTTCAGGAACTTGTGGAAGCCTTTCAAGAACCCATGGGACTCTTTCTACCCCCTTGTAGACCCTAAATATTTTTTTAGGAGCCTGGGAACCCCTTAAGTAGTATATTTGCAATGACTAATTTGATACATCGCCAAGGAATAACGCACTCCAAGGAAATCAACAGCGGCACACATATTCATTAGTCCCTCTGTGACCGTGTTTCTGCTTCTGAAAGAGTCACTCCGTCTATGAATGAAGAGTTTTTCACCACCATTACAGAGATAAAGCTTAGGATCAATAGATAATCACATGCTTTGTGGATAAGCAAAGAAGCCATTGGATGTGTCTTATCTGAAATTATAATGCCATGCTAATTCAATCAGGCTGGAGCTGTAATTACATCCTTCCATTGAGGCCACAGTCAAACACTGAATGCTTTGACCACTTGCTGCACACTGATACATTCACGTAAGAGTCTGATTGTAAAACATCCATATTTTTTGTGAAAGTTCATAAAACCGAAGAACCCAAAAAAACTCAGATAAGGCCAACACTCATCACATAATGTCGCGCATTCCCTTTGGCCTATAACGTCTACCAAAGTCATGATTTAATCAGCAGGGTACTGGGTGGGTGAGTGGAGAAACTGCCTGCCACAGCTCATCTGTCAATCATACTTTAAAGCTAAAAGCTTCCTGTAGATTATAATGTTCAGAACATTAAAGATTTAGCTTGAAAGGTCTTTACAGATAAGGATATGCAAACTGGAAATAATTTAAATTTAATACAATATTTAAAATTCAGATGAACATTTTAAAACCTTATTATCCTGGTGTACTGTAGTGTGTTTGTTGTTACAGCAGAGAGACAGGTATTTAATGATCAATTATTAACTAAAAATAAAACATCTAAAAGTAGATAAAGGCTTTATAAAAATTTACATGCATGTAATAAACTCCTCCGTCCCAGCACAGAAAGCATTTCGTTGCCATGTCTGGAGCCACGCCTCCTCCTCCTCCTGCTGCTGCTGCTGCTGATGGAGGAAGACACATGACAGAGGAGGAGAGTGCTTGGTTTCAAAATAAAAGCCGGACTGACGCATGATTCTGTATTTATTTTTAGCGGTGGCCACCAAACAGCTCAAGGCACCCTCACAAAATTTAAATATATATTTTATTTGAAGCTATTTCTTTTCCCCCTTTTTTTGTTTTGTTTATTTTTGGGGTTGAGGTGAGACTAGGGAAATAGATAATTTTACTAATCTTAAGAATGTACATGGTAAATTGAAAAATAATTAATTTTGATTTCAACAAAAAATGTCATTTTGTTATCTTTTTGTAGAAATAGACTAAATGTATAGCTTAAAGGTGAAATTATATGTGGAAATAAATAAAAGGAAAATGTAAGTGCAGAAATAAATGAAAATATGTCAGTGGAGAAAGAATTATTGTAACAATAAATTTGGATAAATACATAATGTGGGAATAAATGATAGTCACATGCAGTTTAAAAAAAAAAAACAGTTTAGTATTGAGTGTGTGTCATTTTCCTTATTTAAGGACCGGTTGTCTATTTTGGGAGCCAAGAAGGTACATGGGAAATAGACGAATATACACATTTTTAAAAAGTGCAAAATAAATTAATAATTAAGTAATTGGGCTAATTTAGCCAAAAAGAACACATAAACATTGTTTATATTATTATGATTATTTATTTTTTTCATTTGTTGTAGAAATAGATTAAATGTGTCATAATAAATGTGGAAATATATATGGAAATAAATAGTGTGGAAATGAATAAGTGTAGAAATAAATGAAAATATGTCTCAGATTATTGTGGATATAAATAACAGTCAGTAGATATAAAAAAAATTAAACACATACTGTTCTTAATTAATTTCCCATATATATTCGTTCTTTATTGGCATCTTCAAAGTGATTGATTTATATTTGAATTTAAGTGCACATTTAATAATATATAGACCTATTTATTTATGTATTTTGTCTATGAGAAGACTAAATCTGCTTTGTATGTAATGTTACATCTGATTACATTTGTCATAAGTGTGCACGTATAGGTCTGTTTGTTTATTTTGGCTTGCGTGCTCCATTTGCTTACTGAGGCTACTTTTATTTTGAAGACTGTGTGTTCCGGTTATTGCCTGTCTGAACCTGTGTGACTTGACGCACATCGGTAGAGATGGTTTGTATAGATGTGAGAGCTGGCGTGTGTCTGTCAGAAGCGTGTGTGTGGAGGCCGACCTGTGGCCAGTGACACAGCGGACTGTTGGAGGGCAAAGTTTAGGGAGCAGCCTGTACACCTGGCTCTTATCTGCCACTGAGGACACACACACAGGCTGCTGACAGACGCTGGACCGGTGTGTGGGACACATGCAGCATGTAGCCAGGACTGAGGGCAGCTGCTGGGTGGTGCGTATGATTGTTATTATTGTCTTTAATGAGGCAGTGTGTGGTGAGATGAGGGATGTCTGTGTACATATCTGTGACTGTCATCTCTCTGGTCCCCATGGTGGTTGTGTTTCAGCCTGATCTCTCTCCGCCGTGCTCCTCTGTCTGCTCCCGTCCGCTGCACTGATCCGAGCCCCTGTGACCCGCAGGAGCCATGGGTGGGAGTCTGGGCTGCCACCGCTCCATCCCCAGGGACCCCACAGACTTCAGCTGCGGCAAGCGCAAATTCAGCGCCGCTTGTAACTTTGGCCACATCCTGGTGAACCAGGAGCGTCTGAACATCAACACAGCCACCGAGGAGGAACTCATGACTCTCCCGGGAGTCAACCGCACTGTTGCGCAGAACATTGTGGAGTACCGGGACTGTATCGGAGGCTTTAAAAAGGTGGAGGACCTGGCTCTGGTGAGCGGGATCGGGGCCACCAAACTGGAGGTGATCAAACTGGAAATATGTGTCTCCAGCAGGACCAGTTCGTCCCAGCACTCCCCGTCCTCCCTGCGCAAAGACCTGGATCACCAGTCGTGCACCGGGATGAACATTAACACCGCCACCCCGGCGCAGCTCATGAGCATCCGAGGCATCACGGAGAAAATAGCCAAGAACATCGTGGCCTACCGGGCGGAACACGGCCCGTTCAAAAGCATCGAGGACCTGGTGAGGGTCCACCACATCAACAGCTCCCTGCTGGACAAAATCCGCTTCCAGGTGTTCGTGGAGCGCTCCAGGGCGCCCTCCACTAACACCAACGGAGGGCTGACCTGCACCACCAAGTCCCACCCCAGCCCGACTTCATTCAGTCTCAGGAGCGACGACCTGGACCTCCCGCCCGGAGGACCGACCCAGATCATCTCTGTGCGGCCCAACGTGGAGCCCCCGCCCGGCCTGCGGGACGGGAAGCCCGTGGTGCGTCTGGCCACCTGGAGCCTGCAGGGCTGCTCCTGCGACAAGGCCAACAACCCGGGGGTCAAAGAGGTGGTGTGCATGACCCTGCTGGAAAATGAGTGAGTAAATCCAGAGCTCACTAAACATAATCATAGTAATGTGCCATGATGGGCGGTCTCAGGTGTCAACAGTGAGGCAGAGCTTGATCTTTCCATAATAAAAAGGTAATGGAGAACAGAGATGAGGCAGTGCGTTAAAGTCGTTGAAAGCCGTTGAATAATAAAATTTAAAATATTTCAAGTCCTTTTTTAAATAAACAAATAGAGTAAATAGGCAAATAAAGATTTAAATAAACAAATATATATTCTAAATGTAGAACAAATATGAAAACAATATCAGAGGCAGACAGTTCACAGGGCATATACACTGCATATAACCTATATATATTAGTGATGTTTTGGACGCCTTCCTTCTTGTATACAGGCTACATTATTGGCCCATTCATGGCAAAGATGCCTTATGCCAGTGCTGACTGTGTGACAGTGGTGCCATGTGGGCCAGGTCAGTGTGCCACTGCATATGCCATGTTTAAAATAAACACCCTACAACATTCCTACCATGTAAAGTGCCTCTGGGGACCTTTTAAAGTGCTATACAAATGAAATGTATCAGTATTATTATCATTAGCAAGTGAAAGAGATTATGTCACAGCTGATACTGTGACTTTAGATACTTTGGAGAGTGTTGGTGGCCCCATCCTCATAAACTGGGCAATGCGTGGGCACACCACAGTCAGTCACATGCTCAGAGACGTAAGAGGAACTTCAGATTCCCAGAGGCCCAATGTGGTTTACTGCAGGTCAGTTGGTTTTGGCTATTTGATTAATTGCACTGAAAGTACAACATAACCTAAAGGTCCTGGGTTATTACTTCATCTTGAGGCCCTGTGTTGTGCTCACAGGGTCGCTGTTCCTAAATAAAAGTGTTTAATTAAAATGCCTCAAACAAACTGACACTTAGAAAACCTGTGAGCAGATTTTATTCCAGAGCAAGTTGTGTATAATTGGAAAATCAGCGATTCGATCCCCAGGTCGCATGTGAGGTATCCTTGGGCAAGACACCGAACACCAAACTGCTTCTGATGGCTGTGCCACTGGTGTGTGAATGTCTAAAACACTGAATAGCAGGTGGCATCTTGTATCGTAGCCTCAGCCACCAGTTTGTGAATGTGCGTGTGAATGGGTGAATGTGACTAGTAGTGTAAAAGCTCTTTGAGTGGTTTGGCAGTTTGTCCGTCACCATCTTGGTTTTTTGGAGCCAGAAGTGACTATATTTGGACAAAAGGGTGGAGATAATCCAAATTCTAGCTGCTAGCATAGTTAACAAGGTGCATTCACAACTAACTGAGATAATGCTAATGCTAATGCTAGCAAAAAAACAGGTTTAAAGTCATTAAAACAAAATGTACTTACTGGAAAAACTTTCAACCAAAGTACAACCAGATGTTGAACAAGACTTTTTAAGCGACCAAAATATTACAACTAACTTGCATGAACTGAAAATAGCGACAGTTATCATTATGGCTATGAACTTGTAAAAAAATATGTGAAAAAAAAAACAGTTTAAACATTATCAGAAATGTATAAATATAAAAAACAACAAATACACAACATGAATTAAGAAGAATAAAGAACAAGAGAACAAGAATAAAGTCTGCAGCAGTGTATAAAGCCAGTATAACTTATTCAGATACACACACAGCAAGAAAAGGTGTCATGTGAACATAATAGAGCAGATTAACATTTCCATTACCAGCACTCCACAAGGCAACAGTCCAACACTATCAAAGCAGCAGGTTTCTGGGCCAAACCTGTTTTAATGTAACGGGGACAAGCTTTGGGTCTGATGCAATGTCTCTGATCCTGTGATTCACAGCATTGTTGCTTGATAAGGTCTCACTTGTAAAGAAAATGGATGTGGAGCAGAGAGCGCCCCGATCTGTGGTGGACCAGATAAAGTGACTGTGTTATTTTGCCCTGGGTGCAACATTTGCACAGGCCTCCGTGAATCCAGGTTAATCTGCCCTGATAAACTTAGAGAGCAGTGTTCAGTGTCAGGCTCCAAAGTCAATGAGTAACGAGATTAATTCAATGGGATTCTACGTGTATTTGCTTGACAACAAGCTGCTCGGCTCACCTTGTCTAGAAGCTCTATTAGCTCAGGCCTGAGATTGGCCGGCATGATATGACACACGATATTTACTTTGCTCTGCTCACAAGACTGGTCGCCATTTTCTTTGGTTATTCATTGTTGGGTGTGACCAGACCTCCTCAGTGTCACTGTCTCACTAAGTTTGCCAGTTAAAGTGCCTGCAGCTGTGCAGTGCCCAACCTGGGTGGTGAGTCCCGACCTGCTTGATCATGATTGAGACATTGTTACATCTGGAACTGCCACTGTCAGTCAAAGTAGTATCCTCTGCAATGCAGCCATCATCCATCCCAACACCAAAACATTCTCTGCCATACGAAAAGGCCCCCAAAACAAACTCTTTGCAGGAAACACTCTGACAGAGAGTCGCTCATGTTCACAAATACTGACTGAATTTTTCCTAGGCCATGGAAAAAGCATATTGGTATTCTTAATTTAGTTGGTTTCTCCCCTTAAAGCTGACTTGGTGCGTAAGGAATTTAACAGCTCAGGATGCTTTAGTGGAAAAAACGTCTGCTTCTCCTGCATTGCATCCCTGATTTCTCTCCAAGAACGACTGATTTTGGCACATCTTTGTGGTTGCGACACCATGGATAGTGGCACACACTTTGACACACTCACGTCTTGAAAGCTTTAACACTGTTACACTTGGCTGTTCACTTGACTAGTCATGGAAATAGGGTACTTCAGCACCTCCACACATCTTCATGAGGTGGATGTAATTGTCACATTGTCTGTTTCAGAAAGTTATAAAAATTGCCAGATGCTGATAGACTATTCAAAAAGCACTTGGACTTGAGTCAGACTGTAGTCATAAATGTGATGACTTTAGACTCGACTTGACAAAGTGAAAAAGAAAAGAGTTGCTATTGCAATTGCAAATGACTTCACTTAGACTCAAGCTATTTGACTTGCAAATACTTTATACCTTCCCCCAGGTGCAAAGATTAGACAGTATGTTATTTAAATTGTGATATGAATCAAGTAATTCCCCTTCATTACCTGAATCAGCTAACATTAACGCTATTCTTTACCAACAAGTCGACACTTATAAGTCCTGTAGCCCTGTTTCTACCTAATGCTTTCAGTATGGTACCTTTGGAACCAGAAGTAACCCTTCAGACATGGTACCTAGACCCTTGGTCCGTTTAGCATTTCTGCCGCAAACAGTACTCTTAAATGTGGACAAGGTTGTTGTTGCTTTAAATTTGGGGCTTTAAATTTCCCAGATCCACTTTGTTTAAACCGATCCGACAGCATCCAAGTTGCAGGAGTGAACCATGAAAAACTGCACGTTACTGAGCATCAGTTGGGAAAAGTTATACCAAGGGTCATTTGGTTTGTGTACTAAACCTACTCAGTGGTCATTGGAAAACAAACTGCAATATACAAAACATGCGGGTCAGAAATTACAGATGGTGATGCAACAACTTCAACAAACTTGTTCTTTAACAAGTAAAGACAAAGTTTGTTGTTAAAGTGGCATTACATTTGTTGAGGTGTTCATGGGACTTGACTCAGAACTCTCCTGTCTTGACTTGGGACTTGAATGCAAAGACTTTAGACTAACTTGTGACTTGCAAAACAATGACTTGCTCCCACCTCTGACCTTTACGCCTCTGGCCAGCTGTAAAAATGTTCAGTTTACTGACAAGAGATTGGCACGTTATGATTTCCTTCATATGAAAGGATTGCAATCATCCATGTTTATTAAGTACACCTATAAACTCCACCACACCCAGACCCAGATCAAACTGCCTTAGGTAAAGCCTGGAGCCTCGCATAAGTGATCATGATTTGAACAAGGAGTGTCTGTCATGTGTTTTGATAACAACTGTCTGATAACTTTTGGCTCCATCTTAGATCTCCCTCCATGTCCCCCTCCTTTTCCATCGCCTGCCAAACCCTCCCACCCTCTTGTAAATGCTTCCCACTTCCTGTGTTCCCAAGCCATGGACGACAACCCTAATGGTGACATTATAGGATCATTGTTATGGAAGAGGAGGAGGCTGTAGAGGAGATGCGGTGTGTTTGCGCAGTGCTTGGGCTCCGCTGTGTGAGCAATCACAAGATCCAGGCTGAGTTTACACACTTCCTGGCTTTCCTCCAGGCACAAGCAGAGAGCTACTAGAGTTCAATGAACTCCCACTTACCAAAGGTTACACAGCAAACTGCGCTCAGCCACCACAGCCTGCTGATGTGAGTAATCAGCCAGCCCTTAGTCAGCCTCACACACACTGCGCTGAAGGAAAGTGAAAGAGCCGCCACTCGCTCTTAACAGCAGGGCTAATGCGGATCAAGGTGTAGATGTGAGCTGACAGGGACTCACTTGATTCAGAGCAAATGTGGCTGCAGAAGGGAAAAGCTGTGTTGCTGTCACATCTGATCCTCTCGTTCTACACGACAGTTTGTAGGAGGACATTTCAGTTTCTCGAGTGTTCGTGCTTCATCAGTCTGTGGTTCTTCTCTTGTGTCTCAGTTTTGAAACAGTCCCAGAGTTTCTTATGTTTCTTGCAGTTCTGTGCGGCTTCTAAGGTGCATGAAGCAATAACTTTATGCAACAACATCCATCCTCTGTGTCCAAACTGTAAAGCAAGGCTGTAAGAAAGAACAAGCACAGTGTGAAAGCTTATATTCATCCAGTTTACTGTCCCACCTACCTGACTGCACACAGGAAGTGAAGAATCAAAACATGAAATGAAGTTACAGGATGGCAGTGAGGAATTGATTTGTCCAAAGAACACTGGGCTCACCAACGTTTCATCTTGTGCCATCTCTTTGATTTTCTGTATGACTCATTAAGGACGAGCCAGGCCAGTAAACATGAGCTTGCAGTTTGCAGTTTACATGATATTTGTTATGGCTTTGGACAAACTAAAGGAATAGTTCCACATTTTGGGAATATGCATTTCTTCTTTCCAAGATTCAGGTGAGAAGAGAAGAGGAAACCCTCATGCTAGAGTGTCAGGACATGATTAGCTTAGCATAAAGACTGGGAGCAGGTGATAATGGCTAGCCTTCCTCTGTCTAAACTCAAAAAACACAAATACCAAAAGCTGTAACGCTCACAAATTGACGTGTTTGATCTTGTTTGTTGGATCTGCACAGAAACTGACAAAAGTGAGACTTTGTGGTTTTAGTTTATGGGCTGGAACTAGTTCTTGTTGAACAGCAGGCGGTGCAGTGATTGTTCTCAACATTCCAGAGTCTTGTTGTCACATATCCCTTTTCCAATCAAATTAGCTGTGGTTCTTGAACCAGTTCTGTTGTGGATTTCTGGTGCCCACATTACTACCAGTTTTGACCTGAATCATTCTTATCAAGGATGCGTCATTAACGGAGAGCGTTACACAATGCATTACATGAAATAACAGTATTGGAAGGTGGCGAATGGCATTGATCATCTGCAAGCAGGGACCAACTACTAATGACAAGAGGATATAGAAGACTATTAGGTGCAAGACTCTATCCTCTCTTTCCAACCTATGGAATATGACACGCCCACTGATGTTGTCATGGTTGGCATCTTGGGTCAAGGAAATTTTTTGGTTTCAGCTGGGAACCAACTTTTCAGGGTTCTGAACCAATGCTCCAAATGGTTCAAAATTAGATGTGGGAACCCAAACAGAACCAAATCCATGATGACGGAAAATGGGTGGCTGGGCTCAGCCTTAGAGATAGGGTAAGGAGCTCGGACATCCGGAGGGAGCTCGGAGCAGAGCCGCTGCTCCTTTGCAACTAAAGGGGTCAGTTGAGGTGGTTCGGGCATCTGATCAGGATCCTACTGGGCGCCTCCTACTGGAGGTGTTTTGGGCACGTCCACTAGCAGGAGGTCCCGGGACACACCCAGAACATGCTGGCCTGCGTTCGCCTCGGAGTCCCCTAGGAGGAGCTGGAAAGGGTTGCCGGGGAGAGGGATGTCCAGGGTGCTTTGCTCGCCCAGCTGCCCCCACGACCTTGCCCTGGATAAGTGGATGAAATGGATGGATGCATGGAAAATGGGTTAAAGTGAGGCATGGTGCCATTGTGACTGTAGAGAGAACATCTCCGTCTACAGCATGCACTGACGTACTGAGCCGTTGGATAAACTCGCTGGCTGTCAAGAAATAGTCCCCATCATGTAGCACCATAATTTGATGTTTAAATTATTGAACTTTACCGTGTGTACAGACAAAACTTGAAGTGAACTTGCGTTTACATACAAAGTCAATGTAAAGAGGCCATTAGCGTCAAAAATTCCCACGTATCCCAGAGCTATTTAAATCTGCTTTATAAACATACAGACAGGAGTGGGATAGAAAGAGAGACTGGAGGGAAATAACAGAAAGAACATGTCGTTTCTGGTGAGGACTGTACAGTACACTGACTGCCTGGGGCAAATCAACACGGACTATACAACCGCTTCGGCGGTCACATTTGCGTGAATTATGCAAGCCGAAAAAATTTACCACCGTACCCAATGCAGGGGGATGATTTCTCTGTGTAGTTTAAGTCTCACTCAGAGACAAGCATTTGACTTGGTTTCAGTAAAAGAAAAGTTTATTTGAAAAGCTCTGGGAGCAGCCTCATCGCCAGAAGAAAAACTGGCATTGTACGTTTCTGCAAACGACGGATGCATTACATTTGTGCCTTTCATGCGTATCATATCAATGTTTCTAGAGTGACGTAGCATATGAGCTGACTTTGTCATCAGCTGGTGTATGGTGTGACATGTTGGCAGGATGTTGGTTGTTTTTTAACTGCATTTCTAATGTGGATAATGATCTTTTACAAACAATAACCACATGTTTTTTGTGCTGAATCATAACCACACGTTAATCACATTCATTCATTGTCCGTAACTGCTCCTGTTGGGGGTCACGGGGGGGGGCTGGAGCCTATCCCAGCTGACATTGGGCGAGAGGCAGGGTACACCCTGGACAAGTCACCAGACTATCACAGGGCTGACACATAGAGAGAGACAACCATTCACACTCACATTCACACCTACGGACAATTTAGAGTCACCAATTAACCTGCATGTCTGGACTGTGGGAGGAAGCTGGAGCACCACACTGACACGAGGCGGTTGAGAGGCTTGTGCTGCTCTACCTGGTCTACATTTTTTGCCAGTTTCAGTGTTTCGCAAGTCAGTGGCCATATTTATGAAAGAAAGAAGCAGATTAAAAATATATCAGAACTCCCTTTCAACTCAGATAAAAAGTTGCATGTCTTATTAAAATGAGGCTCCCTGGGACAGTCTGATTATGCCATTTACCAAAATCGTGACTCCTTGCCTCATGATTCTTTTAACCAAATGGCTTTCACAAACTTTTGAACTTCGAAATGTTCAGTTACTTTTCATTACTGTGAACATTTTCTCATGGAAACATGTGGTGTAATGGTAATTGATGAGGTGGGTGTACTACTAGGCAGATGCTTAGGTTAACGGACGGAAAGTGGATATACTCTCCTATATATTCCAATGGCTTTTTGGCTGATAGTAGGGTATACTGTAACCAGAGAAAGGTGGTGGGTGGAACTGACCTGAACAAGCTGAATCTTAAAGCCACTCAAGGCTTACAAAGGTTACTCAAGGTTGTTTACATTTTCCATGACAGTGTCAAGTCACCAGGGTTTGTTTTCAGTGGTGCTACGTCTGTAGTCGACCCCTGACCCTGCTGACAGGGCTGATGATGATAGGGGATGGATGGCTGACATCACACATCAAGTGAAGAGTTGCTGCTAAAAGCTTGTAGCTGCAGGACACAGTGAAAGAGGAAGAGACGCCAGACAAAGAGGTCTACATCCTCATTGTGTTAGCCAAAACAGTTCATAGCCGAGCTTTCTTTGGGTTTGAAATAGGTTTTATTTCCTTACTGACTGTGTAACTGACAGAATACAGGCCATGAAATTACTTACCCTCACACAGATCAGGATCTATAGCTAATATTTTTAATGAAATCGAGGCCCAATCAGGAGCTGAAAACCTCACTGTCCTGCCTTTCACATTTCATATCTGCAGCATTCCTTGATGTTGTTAGCAGAGGTGGCTAAAAGATGATGGCCTGGTCCGCTGTGTTTACACTACAGCCACTAAAGCCAATTATATGATAATGTGTTTCTGGTGATATTCCTGGTCTGTGAGTGACAGGCAGGCAGATGGCAGCTGCTGTCATCGCTCTCTTGTTAATCATATTACGCTAATCAGATCTGCTTCTGCCTGTTGTGTAGTTTATCAATTCTCTGCTGACAGCTACGAGCTTATAAAATCACTGGAGAGATTCTGTGAATGGCTGCGTTTACACAGAGCTTTTTGTTCAAATGAAACTCTAGTAGAAATTCCAGAAAAGTGGAATTTAAAAACATAGCTCTCCCCTCTCTGTCCTAAGCCCCTCCCACCAGACGACCACGAGACAAAATGGATTAGTAACTTTCTGTGCAGGATGCTGCGCCATTGAATCAGGCTTTCACTAGCTTCTTCTGGCGATTGCGTTCAGGCTTCAGTAATCAACGGTAGCATGTTGTATTTGTTTGGAAAATGTGTTTTCGTATGAGACTGTTGTTTGCTGAATTTTTTAATGTTACCTTTGTTAAATGTTGCTGTTGTCCCTGGTTTCATATGAGTAGAGGAAAAGTTCACTAGCTGCTAGGCTAATTTATACAATGTAAAATGCCATAGGCTTGTGCTAATAAGAGTAGCATGTTGTATTTGTGGGGAAAATGTGTCCAGATAAAGACAAGTGTTTGTCTGTGAATGCTGCGAGTTATAGTGAAGCTGATTTGTGTACTTGTGTTTGAAATTATCTCTATTAAGCCATGTTTAATGTGTGTTTAAAGTGTGTTTAATGTGTGTTTTGAATCAACTAAACTTTACAGCACTTCACAGAAACCTCCACCGCCGACTAGTGTACTACTTACGTGTAACACACTGAACAGCAACTTGTTAAATGCTAAATAGCATGGTCTAAAATGCAGTCCTGTCCTCTGCTTGTAAGTTACCAGCACAGATGTGTTTACTCTGTCTCTCTGTACCTCATCCCGGGACTCAGCCTGGCAGCTCCCCTGGACACTGACATAACTACCTGAGAGAAAAGAATACTTCCAATAAGCTTACAAGCTCACTGGATAATTACAATGAATTTCAAAAAGCACACTGACATTATTTTTTTACTGCAAACAGGATGACTAAATGTCAAGCTGTCCTAAGTGACCCAAAGTATTTTCAATGGAGACTGTGGATCATGCAGCAGTATCTTCTGACTGAACTGTTTTTTCAGTGGAAAGCTCAGCACTTAACAAATAATAATGGCACCCAGTGCGGGTCAGGTTTGCTTCCTTTCCGAAATGAAAAGCATTTGGCACCATAAAGCAATAAAGAGTGGAGACTAGGTGGCTGCAAAAACAGAGTGTAACGTGCCAAGAACATGGAATTTGGACAACGTACATTATGCTGTGTTGTTCTGGTCCATTTGTACAGTTTTGTTTTTCCACTAATGCACATTTTAAAATCTTAAAATTAATGAATAATGCCTTTGATCGTGTGTGATTTATAAATACTCAATTATAGCTGCAGTCTCTTTGTGCTGCACTCTAATCAGTTTGATTACTTTACGTGCATTAATCATGTGGCATGATGGCATTTTTATAGCTTTGGTCAGATGTTATTTGTCATGAAGTCAGTGTTTTTCCTGCTGTTAGATAAAAGGGAGTTGGTTCCTGCTTGTAGCCTGCTTGAAATATCTGCTGAAGCAAAGGCCGATTCGGGAGGTATGTCTGTCTCTTCACAGGGCTTAGGAAGGCTGTGGAAACTGTGGTCTTAAAGGAATAGTTCAACAATTAGGCAAACATGCTTAAGAAGATGGATGTTAATTTCAGACATGAGTTTATCGACCTTCTCATTTCAGTCTTGGAAAGAAAGCAAGTAAGGGAATTTCCCAAAATGCTGAACTGCACCTTTAACTTTGAGCTATCAGTGAGAATACTGCTGGCATGTCATACTGACCTGCATTCATTAACCATGATGTCATTAGTTTCCTGTAATTACACAATCGATGCAAATAATTTGAAACCAGTGTGGGCAAACACTTGCACACATTCTTTGATACCACAGAGCACATTTTCACCCACAGCGGAGCCACTCCCAGGCTTAATAAGTGACGAGACTGTGCACATCCATGCTCACAAATCTGTTGACTGCAACGCACATAAGCGCCGTGCAGCTGTTGAGATGATGCACCCAACATCTGTGGCCTGCACTGTAGGCCTGGATTATGAGATAGGCAGGCAGAGAGTTTGGCAGCAGCGTCACACGCTCTTTTAATCCCTTCACAGACTGAGAGAACTATCAGACACACACATTTAAACACACTGGGTGACATTCTGCGATGTTTGTGAATAGTACTTGCGTCTCACTGAGACAGCCCGATTCACTACAGGAATCCAGTGAGATCGAGGCAAGCGTGGGTGCTGAAGTCATGAGGACGGGGGGCTGCAAAGGAGGCCTGTGCTGAGCTGATGCAGGGTGTTGGGTGCTCATGTGGAAATTTCCATTGGCGCAGCATTTTATTGTGGGTGGACAGTGAGTTAGGGGCATTGCCCAGCAGGCCCTGCCAGCCAGGAGTCACTCGGGCCAATACAGCGCTCCCAGCCCTCGTTTCTTTTGCTAAACAAAGCTGATTTAGACTTGTTTGTCTTCTGCAGCAGCAAATCAAACTGAGTTACTGCGGTCACTAAGGTAAATGCAACCCCGCTTTAATCAGGGGGATTGAAACAAAACATAAATATCCTTAAAAGTACCGGAGCGTGAGGAGAATTATGGGTCACTGCAGGGCCGGACTTAGCATATGCAGTGCCCGGGGCAAGCTTCCCCTGGTGCCCCCTCCAGACAACAAAAGTATTTCTCTTTTATATTTATCATATTTAATACAAACAAGAACAAGAGCCAATATAAAACTAATTAAATAAACAGCTTAGCTAAAAAACAACAATAATAATAAAATAAAATTAGCTAATTAGCTTCTTTTTATTTTCTACTGCGCCTCAGATGGCTTTTGTCTTTCATTGCCACTGGCTCAGTGTGAATACATTGCTAAATCGCTAAACTGACCTTGAAGAATTATTCCACCTAAAACCTGTGTTTTGAGGATCCAACCCTGTGTAGGCTTGAAAAGTGTCTCTACAAAGGGTTTGTAGCTTATTCTTTTTGTAGGAATCAATTCCAAGGTGAGTTTCACAGTGAAAAACTAAACTCTTCACTGCAGCATAATAATCCTCCTCTCTACTGTCTGTATGCTCAGTATGTTCCAAACACTCATATTTACCCAAATAAACTAAATAAACACACAACATTTGTCACTAGCACAGTTAGCTGTTAGCATTTCTTGCACTTAGTTCATAAAGCGGTTATCACTGATACAGTGTTGTAGAGAAAGCATAACGCCCACCCTCCTTCCTGTTCCCCCCTGGTTAACACTGTTAGCTCTGTCAGCACTGTTGCCATTTTTAAGCACTGTTTATGGAGTTAGCACCATTACCTGATAGCCACCAGCTCTAACCACTTTGTTTACACACCACACTGGATTCACAGGGAGGTCGATGGTACAAATGGTGGACACACAAAGTGCAAGACTCTGACACCAGAATCCCGTGTTTGCGTCCTGACCCATGGCTCCTCCACAGCTCCTCCCTCTCCATCCAAAAATGTCTGGCTTCAGAAATCCAAGATGGCGACAGCCAAAGTGCCAAACTGCAGTCCACAGATAAACACAGTGGCCAAGTCTATTATTTTTAACGTCTATGGTCCAGACTCCTGTCTGTGGTTAGGTGCAGGCAACAAAGACACTTTGTTTAATTTAAGGTAAGGGAAAAATCATGAGTTTGGTTGAATAAAAAAAGGTATTAATAAAAATAATAATAATAATAATAATAGTAATGCTGCAGTCAGCGGTAAAAGCGGTTTGCAAAACTGTCTGTATGTTCAAGGGGAAAAAATGAAATATACGCTGTGACATTCAGTATCAACTTTTTTACAACTTGCCAGATATGTTGTTTAGCAACATTTCCATACAGACTTTGCGTGGAATTACGGTTCCCTCAAAACTGCATTTGCTGTTTCAAAGTAGTTGTATATAATTTCTAGTAAACAGGGCTGGATTTTTAAAATTAAGCTATTGTTATTTACGGGGTTTATTAACGGGGTCAAGGTCTGTTTCCCCCAGCTGATGGTTATGTTTTCTCATATTTGTTCATTTTCTCATGTTAATTTTATCTTGGTGTGAAACCTTCAAAATCCTTTTCTTTTTCTTTTGCGAATTGCCACACGTTTTACTGCATCATCCTGCAGAGAACAAGTTAAGTTACGTACCTATGTCAAAAACACGCTTTTACAAAATGTATGTCGTAGTGTAAATTTGCAAAACAGCTATTCACAACTTTAAACATGTTTTTAAGCTGCATTGCAAACAGTCATTTGGCTTTTCACCTTCAGTGATTGTAGTAGATGTTTGCCAGTAAAATGGCACCACACAGACATTATGGTGCAAGTGCAGCTAATTGTGCCATCGATTTATGTTTGTTGTAGGTGTTTATATTTTCTTCCTTACGCAGAAGCTTCTCGAAACCCGTCTCTGCTGCTCTTTCACTGTGTGCTCTGGTGAACTGCAGCCCGGAGCTCGTTCTTTATTGAGTCCTCGAAAATCCTAAGAGGCATTTTTTATGTTCAAGGTCATGTCTGCTGCTGCCGCTCGTCACTTCTTATGCAACCTTGTGCCTGTCCTCAGATTTGCCTTTAATCTGACAAATACTGGAGCAGACACTCTCTTCAGCTTCACCGTGTCGTGTTTGTGTCTGCACAACAGCTGTAGATGGGACCCAGAGATCCACTGCGCTCACGACAGGCTCTGTTGTCACGGTGACACTTGGGGGATTAGGCTCGATGTCACGGAGTGTGTCTGCGACCTTTGTTTGTGTTTTCGCCCTTATGTGTGTGTCTGTGTGTTTTTTCATTCTTTAAGTGTTGTTTGGATTATCTGCCTCAGACACAGCACATTGTGTCGGCCTCTGAGGGCCCCGAGGTACAATCAAAGCAGCGGCTGCATCACTGAGTCAGCATCGTCCTTTACGTCCACATGACATGACTGAAGCTCAGGAGAGCTCAGGGTGTGCTGGGACTGAAGCCCTGCCAGTAGAAACGTGAGAATCAGGATCTTAGCCAGCGGGAGTGGAGCAGGGTTTCTGCAAGAGTTGCTTTCATTGTGCAGCGTGATCACACCTACAGTAGAGGAAAGGGGTATTGTCTCTGTGACTGCAGGCCTGTTTGTTCTGAAAACAGGATCTGCGGACTGATTATGAAGGCGACAAGGTTTCTGCTCCGACCCTCAGTGTTATGTAATGTGAGGCTGCTCAGTCGGGCGGGGCGGACGAGCAGTAGGAAACAGAAACTATAGAAACTATATATGCCTGGTTGTGATGTTAAAGCTTCTGTGTGCGACATTCAGAACGTAATAATGAAGTCAAGCTACCCCTGTGTGTTGTAATCTAATTATTCCCTTTGATATTAGCTCCCTGAAACAGAGAGATTTGACTATTTAGAAAGGTTTTGTCATCCTTTGTTGTTTGTTTTGCACGCAAGGTATCACCTGATTTTCTTACCAAAATCTAAATTTACGGAGCCTTTTCTCAGGCCCAGAGCTTTGCACACATCTCGATCCATTTTCACCTCCTCACAGCCTCTTTATCCTTCACCTGCTGTACGGTACGGGCTGCGGCCTGCTGAATATGCATCAGCAGCTGCTTTAATTGATTCTCATTCCAGTCACAGTGAACGAGGGAGCCAATGTGTTCAGGATTAAGATTTACATACCTAGAAATAGTTCAGAATGTGGCTCTGGTGAGTTTATTTCCAAGTCCTTACACAATGCAGTGCTGCCCGGTTTGTGCCAGCATGCATCAGTAATACATGAGCTGAATGAAGAGGGTATTACCACACTTGGGTTATTTTTATCACCCTAAGTTGATCTGTGTTGACACGTCAGGATACACAGCTCTACTGTTTCCAAGAATTTAGATTTGCGGTAGACTTAATGTGATTTAATCTGAACGTACCATAGGTTAGCGTACACTGGGAGACTACACACACACTAATCTGAAACACAGTCAGTACTCAACAGTTTAGTCGTCCTGCCACAGACTGTATAAGAATCATGGTAATAGCCATCGTAATGTTACTAACTGTTTTGTGGACTCCCATTTTTAAGCGTCAGATAACCCATTTTGACGGTGGAGCCATTAACAGTTTCTATTCCCCATCTATGCTCTTATCACAGTCACCAGACCCCATTGACAGAAACAGTCATTTTAGCTTGCTGAACACAGGAGCAGCTAGTTTACCACTGCTCCCATAAGTTAGTTGGTTTGTCACATTGTGCGACTTTGGTGAATCCAAACTGACCCTGTTGAATGCCACAGTCACACAAAAACACAAAAATATTAACAGTTTGAGGCAGCAGTAGGCCATCAGCTCCTGTGTTCAGAAATGTTAAATCACTGTTTTTCTTAATGAGGTTTGGCATTGAAGAGAGCGATACAATGGATTCATTTTCCCATTGGAAATCATTGTCTGTCATTAAAGTAAGTCAGTGGAAAAAAAAAAAAGTCGGAAGAGAGAGGAAAAGTGCGTGATGCTCGCCATGTAGCATGCTCTATCAACCACAACAACAACAATATGGTAGTAAACCGGAGACGGAAATCGATGGTGCGCCAGAATTTAAAGTTTTACCCTGGTGAACACTTTTACTTTGGTGAATCCACTCTCTAGACCGGAACCAGAATCCAGACAAAATTCAGAGTGAATTGAAACCAGGCTGTTCGCCGTACATGAAGAGCCTGATGACGCGAGGCTAAGCTTGCTTCTCCAAACCAAGGGCATGACGACTGACATCTACTGTATGTAATATAATGTCTATGGACAAGTTTCCCATTAAAAAAAATTAAAAACTGTTTTACAAACACTGACAACATCAGCACTTAAATGCATCACAGTGAAGAGGTTAAAACCTGACCCCCCGACATGTAGGTGTAGATGGTACAGGAAATTTACCAGATAAAACAGATAAAATAAAAACTAAGTTAAAAATCTGAACTGTCAAACTGACAAATTGTGCAACATGAGGTGACTTATATTCTCAACATTGCTGCCATCTCTCCTGTATGACCTGAATGCTGCGTAACAGTCAGTCCACGTGTGCAGAGAGCAAATTTGCCCTTTTTACAGTCTTCACAGCCTGATGTGTGAGACCACGTCTGTGTTGTAACGATCAGGGTACCCTGATCTGTAACTCCTTCATGTTCTCCCTCACTACTGCTGACTGGTTGTTACATGATGCTGGTGCTGTGGGACACTGTGAATGCGAGTCAGTCTGGAGTGCGTACAGCGCTCCTGTAATACCCAACAGACGCAGCAGCACTTCACTAATAGAAAAGACTGTTATGCAATGTGATTTTCTGTGTGGCTGATTTCGGATTAGTAGGTTAGAGGTGAATGGGGTCAAAGCATTGCCACCAACTTGGTTTCATTGTGTTGCACCACAGAGAATCAGTTTAGCATACGGCACTGCGGGCTGAGCTGACGGTGTGTGTGAGGGTGTGTGTGAATAAAGCAGCACTTTTCCTCCTCTGGCTCTGATATAATGAAGAGCTCAGATTGAGCTGTGGGAGACTGTGGGTGTCAACTAGCAGGAATTTGGGAACTTATTTGATTCTTATTACTATATGAGACTTTATTCATGTGCAGAGGCCATTTGTAAAAGGCGTTAATCCAAATGAAATACTGAGGAACGCTTTCCTCACTTCTGTCGCAAATTGCATTGCAAAGCAGTTCCTCTTCAGAGCCAAATGAAGGCAGGGGGGAGAAAGCTGTGGTGCCTCTCAGAAATGTATTGCTTTTTATTGTGCTGACTGTTGGTCTGGAAAATCATTTAAAAGTAAACAGATAAATGTTTATTGGGCTGTAAAGCCCCCCTTCACAGAGCAATAATGTGCTGGCAGATAGAAATGAGGACACCAGTCCAAACTCCCTCAGTCAGAGTCCGTCTGATTTTCCCAGCGATCTGGCGCTTTAAAGAAACATTGAATTTGCCTTGAGGAAATGTGCTGTTTATTATGTTGAGGATCCAGTTTGGCTGCTGCCATGTGTGCCTGTTGTGTCAACACTGTCTGACTCTCAGCGTGTGCATGATAATAGAATAAATCTCTGCTCTTAGCATAATGAAACATTACCGTACATGTTGAACCCTGTATTAAAACCCACCATCTTCAGCATGTTAGATTAGTAAGGATTGGCAAACCTTTGGGTTAAGAACAACACATCATTTCTGAGAGCTGTTTACAGTAACGTCTGTGAATTCTAAAAAGAAAAGCAGGAAGCCGTTTCTGCAAAGTTCCCGTTGAGTTTAAATGTCAGTTTTCATTGCTGTAAATGCCACAGATAAACTTCTGTTCACCTCCACTGTGCTGAGATCAGGGCAGAAATCTCAGTGTCAGATGTCTTAGAGGCAAATACTTTCAAAACTGCACGCACCAGAAGTGAGACAGTATCTCACTTTTAAAGATCATCACTGTTTCTGTTTTCCATCTTCAAATCCAACAGTGTGGGTGGTTCTGTCTTCACCTTGAATTCTATGAATTTTAATGTACTTTGCTTTTATTTGGGTAATGTGATTTGTCTGGCTCTTTGAATTGGTCGAGACTACAGGCTGAAGGACAGGTTAAAAACATTACATAATACATTTGGGTCATTAATGGATTTATTTAGGCATATTTTGATTAGAGTGGCTGTAAGACTGTGTAACTTAATAAATAACAACGTCTTCCGCTTAAAAAGGACACACTGAATTTACAGGAAACAAAACCAAAACAGTCTTAAACTTCTACATGAAAAAAAGAAGTGCATGAAATAATTTAGGAGCAAGTGAGTGCTTACATATTTATACTGTGCATGTGCATGTGTGCTCATTCTGCTTGTGTGCAGTTATGATGTGAAAACCAGTGGAGGACTGTGAAAGTGAAGGAAGAACTCGGAGCTTTTACTTATGTAAAAGTAGAAATACAAGTGTAGAAATACTCCGTTACAAGTCAAAGACCTGTTTTCAAAACCTTACCAAAGTAAAAGTACAAAAAAAAAATGGATCAAAATATACTGAAAGTATCAAAAGTAAAAGTACTCATTATGCAGAATGGACCAACATGATATATGTTGCATTATAATTACTGATGCATTAATGTGTTCGTCACTTTAATGTGGGAGCTCATTTTAACTACTTAACATATTTTACCAGCTGTGTAGCTCATAATTCAATCAAGATTATTTGTCCTAATCTATAATATTACATCATCATTTTTAATTTTGATTTTGATTTCGACAACTTCGTTAATTCTTACTCGTTTATTTTTTGCTCAAACTTAAAATAAATGGGCTTCAGGTTTAGCGACGTCTGCACTTTTTAAGTAACTTAAAAAGTACTTTTTTTCCAGTGTTGTTCACCTTTCTCTCACTCAACAACAGCTGCATCATCAACAAAAACTCTACTGTGATTGCCACATCGCTGCTTGAATGATTTTTGAATGATTAGCAGTAGGTAGTTTGTAGTCAAATCTATTTCTAGAGGCACTGGCTACTTGCACTGTTGAGCCTCGTCCCAGTCACACTGCCTAATAATGACGTCTTTAAAGTGACTTGAGAGAATCTTGGGAGATGAAATTTATCCTGTAATTATCATTAAACTGCTGCTGTTCAGCAGAAGTTGCCTAGTCTTCCTTTAGGGTGTCGTTTAAAGCGACTGCATGAATATTTGGACATTTCTGGCTCTGGCAGCTTCCAGCAGTAGCATCAGAGAAGACAGTGTAGTGGCCAGCAATGCACACAAGTTCTCCCACATCACACACACTGTGCCGGTTTTCTGCAGGACTGTCTCATAAATCTATAAAACAAAAATTCATGCCATCAGATGCTATAATTAGATAAAAAATGTACACAGCGTGGCTTCAAATATTTTACTCTGGCTAAATGGCGGCCATGCAAGACTCATCCAGTCGAACAGTCTGTGGTGTGTGGATATCAGGTGTTGATATGTTGGTATATGTACAGTCAGAATGTATGTGTAGGCTGAATGTAAAGCACATCTTCTCTTTCTGTTTCTAGCATCAAGTTACTGGCGGTTCAGGACCTGCTGGAGCGGGAAGCTCTCGATAAGGTAAAGTGGAGCTGTGCACCCGACTGCTCTCTGTCTGGGTCACACTGTCAGAGTGTGTGTGTGTGTGTGTGGGGGGGCTGTTACTGTAGGTGTGAAAGGCTGCTGTGAATTGCAGCATTATAAATGAGATGACTCACCACTCGGTGAAATGTGCTCAGAAACTCTCGCTCAGTGTTTTCACATTTATTTAATGTGTTGCTGTTATGCAAATGTTCCCTCTTTCCCTCCGCTCTCTCGCTCTGTGTCTCTGTCTCCTGAGTGTAAATGTCGTCTATTTCGAGGCTCACATTGAAGTTTGAACTGTGTTAGTGCTCTCCTGTGCTTTCATTACTATAAATATGACAGCGGTTGCTATGAGTCGGAGGGTGCCCTCTTCAGCAGTGTCAGTAATCAGGATTAAAATTCTTTTTAAAGAGCAGAATAAATAATTTTGCTGGCACTTTTTCGCTGATAGCTCGGAGTTATTTAGCATGAGAGGATGTTTGGGCTGCAGCCTACTGCCTTTAACCATGTTAAACCTGATCACTCAATTACTTGCACTGATCTAATTGAGGAAAATACGAAATATACAACATTTTTCACATATTTACTGCATATTTAGAGCAAGATCTGTCTTGAAATATGCGTCATTTCTCTGTTACATCATGTTATACCGCTGATCTGATGGTGTATTGCTCAAAATTCCAGTACTGAAACCTCTAAAATGTTAAATCATCATGTTAATGTTGAACTTGACAGGAAAAATCAGTTTCATAGCAACCCACATTTTATTGTAATAGTTTGGATCGAAGGTCAGAATAACATCACACCCTCCTCTATTATTACAGAGGAATAAGTGTTGGTTGTAAACAGCTTTCCAGCAGAGTTCAATGAGTCTTTTTCACTTTCTTTCTGAGAGTCTGATAAGAAGATTGTGATCAATCTCGTGTGTGTTACTGTTAGTCCAGAGCTGGAGTCAATATGTAGTTAGCTTAGCTTAGCTTAGCTTAGCGTAAGGACCAGAAGCAGGGGGAAACTTTTGTCCAAACTTTTGGAGCACACCTCCCAACACCTCTAAAGTTCACTAATTAAAGGTCCAGTGTGTAGGATTCACTGGCATCTAGCGTTGAGGTTGCAGATTGCAGCCAACTGAAACCACAATCGTATGCCAAGTGTGTAGGAGAACTACGGTGGCCAACGTGATATACAAGAATAGCCCTGTCAAGAGCCAGTGTTTAGTTTGTCCATTCTGAGCTACTGTAGAAACAACATGGCAGACTCAGTGGAATAGGACTTACTCCCATGCTGTGTCTCAAATCACGTACTTCTGTACTTACACTTACTATTTTGAGTGCATAGGTGCGTTCACACTGAGAAGTATGGAAAAATGCAGTGCACAGAGTACCCGCATGGCTCAAAACGGTCAAGAAGTTGAGTGTGGAACTATGGACACTTCTCGCCCTCAATGGTCGCCATATTGGCTACGTAGCGGAAGGGGAGGGACCACTTTTCAAACTGGAAATGGCGGCCGAGGACTGTGCGACAAAAGCACAACAGTTGTTAGTTTTATGTGATGTTAAACTAATGAAAACAAAGTTCTGACTATTATACTCCATTTCTGCCAGTGTGTCCCTCTAAATCACACACACTGGACCTTTAATGCAAACACAATATTGATATCCATCTATACATCTCACTCTTGGAAGATAAGCATATTTTCTAAAACGTTGAGATATTCCTTCAGCAAATTTACTACCTTCTAAAATCCCAGTCTGTCTCGCAATATTAATACTACTTTACTACATCCATATTTCATTATGACCCATTTCAACTCAAGTGCTTGACTGTTTTCACTTAGAAAGTATTAGTGCGAGTACTAATAGAGTTGGAAAAAGTCACAACAGAAAGTGGCAATGTAAAACGTATCCACACCTCTACATGAAATAGGTGGTGCCACAAACTTGGCTAGCCTGGTGAACTATTGTAGCCGGCAAGCTGTAGGGCCAGAGAGACCTGGAAACAGCATTGAGAGCGAGACCCTGTTTATTCCTATGAAAGTTGCTCAGTGGCACATGAAGCCAAGATAGCTCTATTTCCACGGTATGAAATCACCCCAGTGATCGGCACTGCTTCTTCTACTCGTCCACTGGTCGAGCTGGCTACTTCCAGTTTAGCGCTCTGTCAACATGAATGGGGATAAATTGATTTTATCTTGCTGCTTTTCTAGACTGTCCAAATATCATCAGACCAAATGGATTAGATCCTGATAGTGAAACGAGTTATTTCGAGGGGGTTGTGATGCTCAAAAAGTATTCATGGATTTATAGACGTCTCTTTCCCAATGTAAGTCTATGGGAAAAGTCTTTCTGGACTCATTGGCATCACATGACGGACTCAGGAGTTGTAATTCGACTGTTTGGCCATTACGATAATTGGCTTCATATAGGCCTACCTCCCCTGGCGTTTTGTTCTATGGACTAGTCATCAAACTCTCGCCAGATGGTTAAGTGTTTGATCACCAGTCCCAAGAACTCCGGCTACCTAACAAACTTGCGAACTACTCACAGTCGCTATTGAAAAAAAGACGCTGCTCAATTAATTCAAAAGACGTATTTGTGCCATCGACCTCCTTCTCGTAACTGTCCTTGCCTCCTTTGTGCAGCAGTTTATAAAAAAGTTTATATACAAGTAGGTTACATAACAGCTAATATGCTACGATTGGACTCTGCTGCTGTTCGTTCCCTTAAAGGTCAACGTGGCCAAAAGATTTGCACACGTTCACCTCACTCTGCCAGCTAATACTCTGAGTGCGAGGGTTCAAAAATGAATTATGAAAGTTTTCCGTATTAAATGCTGCCGTGAACACAATTTCTGTATCTCAGTTTGTCAGCACGGATGCTGAGGAAATCATTAAGCTCACAAACAGAGCCACTGATACACAAAGTATGCTGCAAAGTTGGATTGCTCACTCTCTGACTAAGCAGCCGAGATGTAGGGCAGCAGCAGCATTATTGCTCAGATGCCAGTGTATTCGTAAAATGTCAGAGTTCAGCAGTATGATGTGTTCCTCTTCAGCCTACACACTTATTTGCACATGTGCGATGTCACCTTCTGTATTGGCTACCAGATGGATCCTTGGCAGGGAAATCGGAGCTCCATGGAAAGGGAAGTAGGTCAGCAACAGAGTATTTTGGACGTAGAGAGGGAGGTGGTGGGAGGATGAGTTACCTCTGGACAAGTGGTAGCCCACATTGCAGTGTTTTCACTGCTGCCAGCCTCCCACACTGATTTTCTGCCTGTTCTCCTTTCTCTTCTGTCTTGTCTTAGTCATTAGCACCATCTCTTTTCATCCTCTATCTCCGCAGTGTCTCTTCCTGCAGAGTGAAGAGAGACTTCTTCCGCTGTCACTCAGATCTTTCTCCTCACTTGCTGCACTGCAGCTTGCCAAAATATATCTTATTATATAAAACTTTATGCAACAGCAACACTTGTCAACATACATTTGTTAGTATTGTTGGCAGGAGTTCAATATTAACACAGCTACAGCTTTCAGAGCCTATAGCGAATTTCATTTTAGTTCATGATACTGAAAACGGGATTCATCAAATTAGTATCGAAGCTAGCAGGCAGTAAGCTGCTCATTGGCCTGACTGAGGTTAGCCAGCCAGTCTCTGCTCTACAACTAAATCAGATGACTCAGAACAGAGAAAGACGAATGAACGCTGCACTTCATTGTAAGGAGCACATGTTCATGCTGTAATAGGGCTGTATGGTATTAAAGGAATGCTTCACCCCCCAGATGATTGTTTGTGTATCAATTGCTCACCACATGTTATGTGGAATTATCTCAAGGCAATTGAATCGATCGCAACTGGACGTAGTGGAGTTAGTGAAGATTCGTGTGTTTTTCTCACATGCCTGCAGTGAACAAAGAATCCTAAAATGGAGAAAATTTCTGTTGAATCGAAGTCATCTGGGTCCACGTTTAACACAGCAACACTGGATCAAAACATCTGCTTAAAAACTGTCATAAGTCAGCCTGTTCTTCACCGTCCCCGTCATCTGACGGTTAATGGCCTCTTTGTTTGCGAGGACAAGGAGGGCGCGCAATTCCTTGTCTCCCCAGTTGCTCATCTTTACAGTGTCTGTCAGGTTTGTGTTTCCCTCGCTGCTCGCTAATTCCTGCTATCAGCTGTTTCCTGTTTATCCACCACCAGTGGCTCGCACGTGCGGCGTCATCAACAGCTCCTCCCACAAGTCATCAACAGTCCCTCCCCTTGTGGAAGGTCGCCTTGGTCTATTTAAACCAAAAAGGTTCCACCAATATGTCTACCCTACGAGGGGGAAAATTGGGCACCTCGGATCAACTCTCCAATCCGGCTCTGTGTGTCTAAACGCTCGCAGCTTGCCGGCAAAACTGCCCAACATTCACAGAAAATCTGTCAGTGTAAAAGGAGCTTGTGGTTTGTTTGTGTTACTGTGTGACTTTGCTGAATCTGAACAAACCGTTTAAAACACAAAAGCCACACAATGGCACAAACTAACTAACTGATAGAGGCAGATTCCAGCTAGTTAAATTACTGGTTTTGTCAATGGAGTCTGGCTCCGTAAAGAAAATAGATAAGTTTAACTTTTAGTTTGGTTTCCTGTCATTAAGGTCTGTCTGTTTGGGAGGTACTGAGCCTACGATTAGATAAACAAGACTTGGATTATAATGCACGAGTTGTGTGAGAGCTTGTAAACAGATATTTTGATACAGCCTGATACTTTCCAGCTCCTCCTGGGGGACCCCAGGGCGTTCCCAGGCCAGATGAGATATGTAATCCCTTCAGAGTGTTCTGGGTCTGCCCCGGGGCCCCCTACCAGTGGGACGTGCCCAGGAGGCATCCTGATCAGATGCCCGAACCACCTCAACTGACCAAGCTCCGATGTCCGAGCCCAGTCACCCCACAGAGGAAACTCAATTCGGCCGCTTGTATCCACAATCTCATTCTTTCGGTCACTACCCAGAGTTCATGACCACAGGTGAGGGTTGGGACGTAGATGGACCAGTAAATCGTCAGCTCCCTCTTCACCATGACGGTCCTGTGCAGCGCCTGCATCACTGCAGAGGCCGCACCAAACCACCGATCCATCTCACGCTTCATTCTACCCTCACTTGTGAACAAGACCCTGAGATACTTGAACTCCCTCGCTTGAGGCAGTAACTCCCCCAACTCGCAGACCCCTTTTACTTAAATACATTCTTTGTTCCTTGGAGGCATGAAAAAACGTTCTCTTCACTAATTCAATGTAACACAGGAGTATTTATGTACAAATGGTCATTTAAGGGGTGAAGTATTCTTTTAACTCCTGGATGCTCTTAGAAAATGGACATTTAAAGATAAATTAAGAGTCACAATGGGTGTATTGCTGAGTCTCTTCTCCAGTTTGTCAATGCCTTCACCATCAACTGAACATAACACTGATGTAGCATCACCCGCAGTCTTTCGAAGACTGGATTTGCCTTCAGCCTCCGTCTTGTCACTTCCTGAGGCCACAAAATCCAAATTTGGGTAAGAGGTAGCAGAGCTGAGCTGTGTGAGCAGGCTGCAGCTACCACAGCTGAACAGACTCTCAAAAGACTCTTTCATTCTGACAAAACATAATCTGTGCGAAGTGTGAATCATGAGGATTTATGTCATAAAAACGTGGCATAGCTAACGTTCAGTGGAAAGACCCTCAGCTGCACAGGATAAATGTCCGTTTAGTCTGAGACATTCTCCAAATACCCATGAGAGCACTTCACTCTAAGTGTGGTGGACATGATTGCTGGACATGTGCTGTGATTAGTCATTCAGAGAGTTAGTGCCGGTTTTAGACTGTTGTCCTCTGTCTGTTTTGTCGCTAAGGAACTCTGTGTCTGTGGTTAGGCTTCAAGCTCATGATTACTCACACTGTAAAGGCCTTCCTGGTTACTATCAAATAGCCTTTGTGAAAATACAATAATTAGCACGTAATAACTGCAGAAATGGCCGAGCTTTTCACCTCATAAAACACAGAAGTACAAACACACACTCTCCTTGTTGTTTTGTGTTGTGTGGATACTGGCAACCTCACACCCAGTGATCTGGCAGTCGCCTGAGGGTTCAGTGAGTTCACTCTTGTTTGCTCCTAAATGTCTTTATTTGTTCATCCTGCTGTGAAGAGGCTGTCTGTGTTTTTTGCTCATGCTTCAGTCACAGTGACCATGAATGGTGTTCACCTGGGGAAATGAAAGAAACACAACTGGATATTTGGCCTTTATTAAGTCTGTCTCTTGAGATTCATTTCTCTTTTTAAGAGAGATCTGAGACATACTCATATGTAAACATCCTTCAATCCTCTGCAGACGCCTGAAAACTACAAACATAAAAAAAAACAAGGTTTGAAATACAAATCTTGAAATTACTTTTAGAGTCCCTAAACAAATGTCCCGCATTTAGACGTGCCCAACAATAGTCTCTCATGTGAATTTTCTAATCATAGACAGGTCCCACAAAGTTTGCACAGCAACAGAAAATATGCTGAATTGTCCAAACAGGCCACTTAAACAAATATTATAATCAGATTCAAACAAAAAAATTATTATTTTGGGTACTCCCTTATGCAACCGTGTTGGTTCTCTGCCGCCCATAATGCAACAGGTGCTACCCCTGAACTCTAGATCCAAGTAAACTTACGTAAAGAACAATACATTTTTCTTTAACTGAACAATATTTCTAAAGGTGGCATATTTTAAATATTTTTAATGCATTTGTAATCACTTTTTAATGACGATGAATTTAAATGTTAATAGAATTATGACAGAAAATTTAAAAGCATTTCAATTAAATTTCAGTAAAAATGTCTGGAAGACAGTTACACCTACTTTACATGCTTTATTGTTTTCTTGCCAATGTTCTCCTAGCAGCCTTTAGAGGCAGCAGTGTTCATTACAGCCACAACACTACATTATTAAAAAGAATTAAAGGATGGTTTTGCTCTACCGGTAGTGGGGTTAAACATATTCTCAGGGTTAGGAAGGAGCACTGGGACACTGAAATAATTAAATAAATTAAAGCAGCACTGATTGGAATGTAGCGTGTCACTTGGGCAAGACGACTGTAGACCACTGTTGGAGAAAAAAAAACGAGAATGTTTTTTAAGTGAGTCATCGCATTTTCCAGCAGCTTTACCCCAACATGTGGATGCTTTTTAGTAAGCTGCGACTGTTTTTCAACTGGGTACAGTTGAACGAAAACCAGCTGTCTTTTTACCATAACACTGCTGCATTTCCTGCCTGAATGGTGGGACAAAAGCAGCTGTTTTTTACCTCTATCTGGCTGTGTTACCTGCTGGATAGTGACACAAAAGCGTCTTTTTTTAAAGCCGAAACATTGCTGCGTTACCTGCCTGGAAAGTGGCAAGAAATCAGTTGTTTTTTTATCAAGACATTGACGGCTACTTCACCCATTATTGTGCCACCAAAACAGGGTTTTAAGCCCAAACATGATCTTTTCCTGACCATAACCAAGTGTTTTTTGTGCCTGATTAACTTAACATAGCGTTACTGAAACCATGGTTTGCAGAAAGGCACAGTGCCAACATCTTTTTCTGGTGATTGGGTTGCACCTAGAGTTTGTAACACAGGCTTTTTTTAATTTGTTGTCTTTGAAGCCAAATTAAATCTTAATCAGATAATTAAATCTTTGGCAGTGAGAAACTAGCCTGTGCTCTGTGATTTTTTCCTGTACCTGCATGGCCTCGTCCAGGTGTCAGGTGATTCCTCCAGGCCCGGGCTCCTTGCCAGGGCCCCGGCTACATGCTGCGCCCGCACTTCGGTCCTCACAGGCTGAATTATGAGGGTGTTTTGGCAAAGTAATACTTGTTCATCCTTGTTCGCTTTACAGGCTCAATGGCCCCTGGGGACTACAGCTGAACGTAAATCCTGCGTTTTGAACCCTCCTGGCAGCCTGAAATTGCTTTATTATTAATATTATTACTTACTCAGCAATGGGGAGTGAAAACAGAGTGCAGGTCTGTGGCTGTATATCTCACCACAGCCTGATAGAGCTGTAGAAGCACTGCGTAATAACCTCACAGACTTTGTTACGGGACTTAAGTGTTAATTAGTGCTCTGGAACTTTGTCCTGTCCTTGTAAAAGTGCTGTGTTTGTGTTTCTGTCCCTATGAAGACAGAATGTTTTCACACTTTCCAGAGATCTGTCAAACAATGTGACCAAAAATGAAGCAGTTTGTGCTTCGCATGTATGTGACAAGTACCCGAAGCCCAGACAAGGAAATATTTAATACATTTAAGATCACAAATAAGTAGATTGATAAGGTTCATACTGTCTTATGTCAATAGCATTCATTCAGTGAGCCTTGATCAGTGTTGAACCCACAACCTCAGGGTGCTGATGTACCGGTATGCAGCTGTCGAGCTAACACCGATTTGCCTCCGATCTGGGCTTTCGTCTGGGAGCTCCAAAAATGGTCAGGGAGTGGAAAGTCAGGGCTAAGGTTGTGTAGTCTAAGCATCTCAATACCTAAATCACAACGGCTAGTCTTACACTAAAACAGCGACCCAACTTGAGCTCCTACTTGACTTTAACATTAATGCAGTGTCATATAAACAGTGTAAATGACCTGCTTGGATCTTTTTGCTCCAGTTTAGGATGGAGACACCAGGTATGCTTCAGATTTATCCCGTTTACATGGAGAACAACTGTGTTTTTGTCAACACCCTTTGAACATATGCTAAAATGTCGACAGTGTAGTTCAACGCCATGTTCAGTTAATGCACAAATTAATGATTCAAGACCATGGATTACATAATTCGAAGCTTGCAGCTATAGCAAATGTACTTTTGTGTGAGGCTTCTGCTCTACTGTAGACATTTATTATTCAAATGCTGCAGGTTGTCAGTTCAAATATTAATGGATGTTATTTCAGCGTGGGTCTCATGGGGAGGTCGTGTCTGTGTGTGCGTGCTCTAGGTGGTGTACCTTTGACTCTCCCGGTGTCCCAAAGGGAGCCTCTCAGGTTAAATTTAGAGCGAGTGGCAGGTCAGCCAGAGCAGCAACCTGAGCCTTCATGAGCATGTTCCTCTCCTTTCTCCTACTTGTTTCATTTACACCCCGAGTTACCTCTGCGTGTTCTCCAGAACGTTACACCATACTGATTTAGCTCTCAGTGATGTCAACAAGACGCTTCCTCTTTCTCACTGTATTTCCTCTGTGAGATGAGGCTATTGGAGTTCATTGAACTCTTTGTTTTTCACTGCGTGTTGGACTGTTAAAACCTCTTTTTGCTGAAAACCAGTGAATCTGCCCTCAAGTGTTAGAATAAAGTACAGCACTCTGCGTGAACTGCTCCCTGTCATGTGCTTCATGCAGATTAGGAATAGATCAGAGGCTCTGTAGTCGTGTTGGCATTTAATTATCAGATAAACATCAGGAGATGTTTTTTTAAGTTAACCACAGTGTGTGTTTTCAGGCCCCTTTGGGGTGTTTTTGTGTTCACCATGCTCAGATTCTCATAATCATCAACTCACAGTGTCCTTGGCCCGGGTGGCATATAATGCACAGTTCTGAATTTCAGCCGTACAACAACATTGTTACCAACATTTTTCCCACAGAGCTGCTCGGAGAGTAGTAAAAACTTATGGTTAATATAATCTTAGTGTGTAGAAGCAAAGGAGCAGCCATTTTATTACCATTTTAAATCATTGCCATGTTATTACTGCAATGGTCTGGTCCACTTTTAGGCCTACTTCTTTAATATATCTCCTGCTTGTGTCCTAGTGTTACCCTATTACTGAAAAAAAAAAAAAACAGATTTATGAAGATATTCCTGTTGTTAATACCACGACTGACCCCTTATAACCTTGTTATCATCCCTGCAGTGTAAAATGTGTAAAATGTTTCTGTCTTTTCATGGCACAGCTACAAAATCTGGTGCCATATGAGGTAATACATTTAAGCAAATATTAAAGATAAAGAAGGCATTTAAAAAATCCATTTTAGCCACCTTAAACTTGTTTGCACGTGCACGAGAGCCCAAAATGTATAAGAAAATGACAGTTTTTAAAATATCTGTACTTGTAGACAGGGCCTATTAAATGGTCATACAGTTTAGCTAATAACTTGACTGAGTTGGGTGTGACTACAAACTGATGTTAGCAGGATTTTCAAAGGTCTAGCCAGGTCACACTGCACCTTCTTTACTTGTGTGAATTTGTTGCAGGCCTGTACGGATTGTAGCGGTGTTTTCCTGTTAGCAACTCTTTATAATTTTAGCTAATAGCCACAAATAAACTATTTAGTTTAACCTGAATTACAAGCGAGTTCACTACTGTTGATACCAAATACTGTGGTTCTCTGTCTAAGAGGGATTAGCAGAACTAAAACTACACTCACAATTTACATCATTACCAAATAATGAAGTGCAACTGACAACAAATCTGGTCAACTGTGCAAAGCGCTGACAAAACATCCTCTCTCTCTTTTATGTTGCAGTTCTGTGTGGAGTTGAACCAAGGAACCCTGGCCAGCGTACGGAAGTGGAAATGGCCACGAGGGCTGTGGAAAAGTGTTGTGTCTGAAAAACCCACCGGACACAACAGCAAGGTGCGGCAGCCATTTGTAACACTGATACTGAGTACATGTACACTGAAGGTCATGGGACAGATAACTGCTGCTGCTCTGCTGTGCTTCACTTTGGCACCTGACGGCTTCAATTCACAAGTACCCAAATGTGTCAAACCCAAACTTTTGCTGATCTCCCCCCAAATGTTAGAGATCAATCCCCACAATTTTTCAAGTGTAAGACGCTCCAGTAAAGCTAATCCCAGTGGATTTATTTAACTTCAAGAGGTTGTCTCCTCTTTCAAATATCTGCTCAGACATCACGAGCACAGAGCAAACTAGCGCTGGGTCAGCTGTGTTTCCGTGGCCTCGGTCACATACGATGGGTGGTTGAAATAACACACTTCACACATGTGTAGTTGAAATCACAATGAAGGCTGAGTTCGAAGATGGGTCCAAGCACAGGGATCGAAGTAAGAGGGCAGGAAGTAGGGAAGGGGCCATCGTCACACACTTTACGCCCCTGACCTGAATTCGTTTTAAGTCGCATATTGCTGTATCATGGCTGGAGTGACCCCATCACCAGATGGTCTCTAATTTTATTCTGCATTTGAAGTGCTCACTGCGGCAAAGAGGCAGTTTCCTCACAGACATCATTAAAACATCATTTTATCTCTGTGGACATTTTGAGTCACGAAACCATCTTTTTAATAAGCAGAAAACGTAGTTTGATATCTGTGACTAAGCCTTGTTAGCCGACCTTATATCTATAACACATCTGTCTGAGGTAAGGGAGAGTAAACTCAAGGCTCGTACAGTGTAGAAAAAAATTCAATCAAGCCATGATCCGGAGATGTGTGTAATATTTTCATTTCAGTCAGAGTGCCTCTTGCTCGTGTCTGTAGCAGACTGACAAATAGTCATATAGAGTCATAAACATGTAGGGTTGCTGTGTAAAGTGCTATAAATAACAGCGTAGCTTGTTGCCGTTCAGTAAGCCCAGAGATAGTTCATATTGGTGGCCTTGTGATGCAGTGAATTACATATTAATAAGTGGTCATAAGATATTCATTAGGAGTAGTGCTGAGGCCATTTAAGTAGGGCTGTATGATAATCCGGGCGGCACAGTGGTGCAGTGGTTAGCATTGCCACCTCACAGCAAGAGGGTTCCCGGTTAGAACCTAGAGTGGGGGAGCCCTTCTGTGCGGAGTGTGCATGTTGTCCCTGTGTCAGTGTGGGTTTTCTCCCGCAGTCCAAAGACATGCAGGTTAATTGGTGACTCTAAAATGGCTGTGGGTGTCTTTATGTGTCAGCCCTGTGATAGTGTGGTGGTCTGGCAAACTGTCCAGGGTGCACCCCACCTCTTGCCCAATGTCAGCTGGGACTCCAGCCCCCGCCAGACCCCTAACAGATAAGCTGTTATGGAAAATGAATGAATGAATGTATGTATGATAATCCTTGAAACCAAGTCTGACTCCATTTCCCATGATCCTCTTTTTTCACAGGGAGTGAGCTACTCCGGCTTTCTGTGGGACTCCTCGTCTGGTATTGATCTGAAGGATGCTGCAGTTCTGGACTCTCCTGTTGTCAACGGCAACGGACATCATACCTACCCTCGACTCTACCTGGCTCACTTTATTGTAAGCAACGATTGATTCCCAAAACTGATTGTAGCACTCAGATGAGGGATGTTTGCTCAAGATGAATTTATTCAATAATAAGTCGATGTCTTTATGTTATATTAAAATAAAGGAATGAAAGTAAAGCAATATATTGATCCATGAACACTTCAGAGAGCACAAAGCACACATTTTCCTCGTGCTGCTGAATGTAATTCAGGTTTTGTCCTAACGCTGAACTCAGTAGGTATTTGCTGAGATGTGGGAACAGACATTGCTAAAAAGACGTTTTTTCACCAACTGGATTCTGACCAAAATCTAACTTTTCCCGTCAGGTTGGTACATACGAGCTGACAGTGGTGAACGTCCACATGCCGGCCACAGCTGCATCGGCAGAGTCCAACGGCAAAAACCACAGCACAGATGACGCCAAGTGTCCGCACCTCTCGCCCAGCATCCAGGAGACACTCAAAGGTCAGTCTGTCAGACCGGACCAGTGAAAGTCTTCTACACATCACCACACGAGTCGGACACTGATCTCATCCTTTCCCTCCATGTGTCTCTCTGCAGGTGAGAAGGAGTTGTTGGTGCTGGGAGATTTCGGCTCCCCTCCTCAGAGCTCAGAGCTCTACATACTGAGGAAAGAGAAGCTCTGTGCGCTGGTACCTTCGTCCCTGTTCACCAACATCAGCACCCGCTCACCGCAGGGCACCCGCTGTCTGGACAACATCTGGATGAGCCGCTCCCTCAAGAAGATCTATTCAGGTGGGTGCGCCGTGTTATTCGTAACAAGTCAAGTCTCAAGTCAGTTAATCGAGACAAATCGAGTCTCACATTATTGGAGAAAAGCCCAAGTCAAGTCTTGAGTCATTTGAGACAAGTCGAATTCAAGTCTCGAGTCTCAGTCAAGTGTTTCTCAAGTTATTCGAGACAAGTCCAGGTTTAATCTTGAGTCAAGTTTAAAGGCATTTAAAACAAGTTAAAGGCTAGTCTCAGATTATTTGAAACAAGTTCATGTCAAGTTGTGAGTCAGAGTGAATCAAGACAAGTCCAAGTCAAATCTCAAATTAAAGTCAATTAAAGCAAGTCTTAGTAAGATCTCAACATATCCAAGATAACTCAGTCTCAAGTCAGTCAGTCCAAACACATTGAGTCTCATATTATTGGATAAAGGTCTTGGTCAAGTCTTGAGTCATTTAAAAATAGACAAATTCAAGTCTCGAGTCAGAGTTAATCAAAACAAATCAAGTTTCAAACTATATCAGAAGAAAAATAAGACAAGTACAAGTCAAATCTTAAGTCTTAGACGAGTTAGTCTTGGTTATCTGAGACAGGACCAAAAGTGGCAAGGTGTTGGTATCATTTCAAAGCTAGGAGTTTTTTACCTGTCTGAGACCAAGTCTCTTAATGATGAATGAATCCCAGTGTCAATTTCAGCTCATGCATTATGTTCATGATACTTGGATATAAGCTCCAGCAGCTTCTCCAAGGTCAAAGTTTACCTCACTGTGTAAATTCTTTTGTACATTGTCTAACTTGCATGCAGTCCTACGTGTCCGCTGACTTCCCGTCTCCTTGTGTCTCTCCCTCCGACAGGACACTGCATGGTAGTGCGGGAGGGTTTGACCAACCCCTGGATCCCAGACAACTGGTCGTGGGGCGGTGTGGCGTCAGACCACTGTCCTGTGGTGGCTGAGTTTTACGCGGATGTGTCCCCGAAGGAAATGAGCAGGCCTGGTATGGCCGTGGTGGACAGAGGAGACATTATGCCCAAACACGAGCGGTGACAGCATCCACGGTCACATTAAAGACAGCTGTGGATGACATCAGACTCTGTCCTGCCTGGATCCTGCTTTTTCTTGGTTGGCTGTGGAGCAAAGAGTTTCCTGATGAATGTGAAGAAGTGCCAAGATTGCCTTTTGGGTTTCAATTTATCAATGTATAATAATACGTGGTCATAGAGCCATAAAATGTTCAGATTAAAGATATATATAATATACTTTAAGGAGAAATGTGCCAAACATTTTCTATATGTATATAAAATAAAGAGAAATTGATAGATGTTCCAGCTGTGTCCGACTTCTCATTCATGCAAATAAGTGCCGTCAGATTCATCTGAATGACTCCTCAGAGGCTCGGCTGTAACGCTCATCTGTTCTGTCAGCGGAGAGGATGATAACGTCCCAGCTGTAGAGCTCATGAAGGCTGCACTCTTAAATTATGTAAGCCGGGCCTCTGTGTGCACGTGTGAGCTGCCATCATCCTCTGTGATGGAAATGAGGTGCCGGGGCAGAGTGCCATCAGAGGACACTGCCGGTGCCTCGACTGCTCATTAGCCCGCTCCACAGTGATGCTTTTGAAGGGGAAAAACAGAACTCAATCTTTTTCAGCTGCACACACTTTGAAAGCATCTGTTCTTCCCGTGGATGGATTACCAACCTGGCAGACATGACGCCAGCTCTGGGTTCTCATAGACTGTATAAAATAATGGACGTAGCCAACGTGATGTCACCCACTGGGTTGTGGGCTCCCATTGTGAAGCCTTGAGATTAGCATTTTGGCCCTCGCCACGTCGGATTTTTAAATCCAAGATGTATCATATTTGGATGAGAGCATGGAGCTAACCCTAATGCTAACTGTCTGCTAGCTTGTTAGCACAGTGCATTTACAGCTATGGTTAACTGTGATCATACTGATGCTAGTTTTCACTAATGGAAAACAGGCTTGAAAACCAATAAAACGGGGCGCCCAGTGGCTCAGTGGGTGGGGCGAGCACCCCGTGTGCAAAGGCAGCGTCCTTGCCTTGCTTCCTGTGGTGAGTTATGTTGGGGTGTACAATCAGGCACTGTCCTTTGTTTCTTTGATAGGTGTGTTTTGGTGTCCTGCTCCTAAATTGTATTGATGGCCAGATTTTCCCTTGATGGCCTGCACACTTTTTCAAGTGACGCAGAGGGTATATTTTGACATTTTTTAAAAAGTGTATTGATATGAAACAGTCAAATGGCGGAGCAGAATTATTGCCATGTAGGGTTTTAAGACAGAATTTGTGTCCAGTGCATAACAATACAGTGAGATTCTGGTCTTGATGGACCGCAGCTTCTTGCTGGAGGGAGGTGTTTTAAAAAATTGGGCGTTTGAGGGGTCAGCAGTTATCTTTCCTGCTCGCCTCAGGGTCCTGGAGGGATGGAAGATTGCAGCCTTCTCAGCAGAGCAAATAATATGCTGCAGTAGCAAATGGTGATGAAGGAGGTGATGATGGACTTGATGGCGGTGTGGACGTGCACCATCATCGCCTTCGTCGGGTTTAACTTCCTCAGCTGCCACGAGAAATGCATTGAGGGAGCTGATGTTCTCCCACTTGAGGTCCTGGGTGATGATGGTGTCCAGGAAGCAGACGGACTCCACAGTGCCTGTCTCGTGGGAGGTGATAATTAAAGTGGCATCATGTGAGGTTCTCTGTAAAGACACACAGCGTCTCCCTTTGTTGGCCTGCGGGTCGAGCTTTCTCCTCTTCCTGTGGAGGAACAATGTGATCTCTGAAATCTTAAGTCCTCAGTGCAAATCATCAGCAGGGAAGTGACGTAATGTCTACATGTTTGACACTAGTACACGGAGCAATTTCCTCTTCCTTAGTTGTCTTCCTGATTGAATTCCTGCCTGTGAAACAGCTGTTAAATCACCACTGTGTAATGTTTGTTTTCTTAGCTGATTGAATACATGCAAGTAAATTACATCAGCTAACTATCAGTCATTTAAAAGCAGTACAGAGTATTGAGGTATTTAAAAGTGGCAACAAATAAACTGGATTTTCCAAGTTCAGTAAAAACAGTCGGCACCTGGAGTGTAATCCAATCACTAGACCGAGCCCACATTAAAGGAAAGCACTGAACTGATATAAGAAGGTAAAAGGCCAATAAGAGCTTTATAAATAAATCAAACCCAAGGTCTTTGACGTCCTACACAGAGAGAGGGCCACCCAGCCTTAGCACATAAATCACAGTGATGGCTGTTATAGCTGTCTCCAGCGATGGGTCTTAAGGCAGAGTGATATACAGAGTCCAGGGGCGTCAGAGTGGCAGCTGAGGCGTGCATGTATAAAATATCTCCATAATCTAACACTGATTAAAGAAGTTGCCCTTGTGTTTCTTTCCTGATTTCCCCGCCCTCTTATTCCGTGCTCGTGGTGTCTGTTTCTCTTGTCTGGGTGTGGCTCCTGCTCATCTCATTACTCACCTCACAGCTGCTCTGCATCAAGTTGATTGCCACCGTCCTCTCCTGCAGTGTATATATACCTGGTCTTTCTCTCCATCCACACCTTCTGGTTACCCCCTGGTTGCTGTTGTTTAGCACTGTTAATGGAGTCAGCTAGCCACTGGCTCAACCGCCATGTTGAGAACCTTGTTCAGACAGTTCATATGCTCCGAGTTTCACATCCCAAGGTGTTAGATGAATTCATCACTTTGAACAAAGTCAGGCGAGTTGTTCTCCCCTTGCTCCCAGTCTTATACTAAGCAAAGCTAATCACAGCTGACTCCAGCCACATACCTAAAGCAGAGATTGAGCGAATAAACCTAATACCCCAAAAACGTCTTTGGAGCTGAGAATGTTCTCCACTGGCAGCAGCTTTGAACGCTTTTGAAAATCAACACAAGGCCAAAGCAGCAGAGTGTTAAATTATTCAGCGTCCTCAAGTGTCCTATATATAGCAGGGTATATATCTCAATGTACCACATGTCACTCACAGATATCCAAACCATACAGTTCATATTTTTGCACATAAAGTATAACACAGATAATATAGTGAAACAAAGGTAGTTTAGTCTAGCTTACTCTTTTATGAAGTTAGACAGTGCCTTAAATATTTTGCTAACAAAGGTTAAATTGCATGACGCTTGGTTTACTGTAGTTAAAGTTCATATTGCGTATCCCTGTATGAAGTAATGTATAGTCATATATTTTACAATACATATAAGGTATGAACGTAGGGAATTAAAATGATGTAATAAAATGATGTAAAGTACATATTTTTATATTTTTACACATTTCTGTAAAACAGGTCAAATTATTTGTTCATATATAAACATTTACACTCCAATATTTAATATATAGGCTTCTTCATGGATTGTTTCTGCAGCTGTAGGTCGCCTCTTTAAAGTGTATTATGTAGCGTACTACTGCCCTCTAGTGGGGATGTGGCTCCATTTCACAGTAACCACTTAAACTGTTCCTCATCTGATGAAAACCTGTTTCTACTTCATCAAGGCAGTCATGCAAATGACAGTTATTTGATCTGTTTATCAGCAATATCATGGAAATCACAGCCCTTCAATCTTAATCAACTACTGCTGATTACAAAAAGATTTTATACCCATGAATTAAAATAATACAGAGATTCAAACAACATAGAAACATATTCCACAAGCAAAAAACACCAGTAAATCCCCACGAGCCTGAACAGGATAACGCAGTCATGGATAATAAATGAATGAATGAAATTTAGTGCATCTCCACAGAGTTAAACCTCACAAAGTCATAAGCAAAGAGCATTTTCACAGATTACATTTTGTGCACATCGAGTTCATCACACCAGAGCCAAGTGTAAAGAGGTGGGAGGGTGAAGCCTGTCTGCATGTGTGACTGCTGTTTACTGTGGACTGATCCCTGTTGTGCAGCATGTCACTGCTTGTAGCTGTCAGTCACCACTCAGGCCCTCAATGGTTTCCAATTTCCCAGTGAAACTAGATGCTGATGAATGGGAAGTGTGACACCTTTGGACAGGGTTTGAAGAGGTCAGCGGTGTGTGTCGTTAAAGATGTGGTTACTGCGGTCACTCATATTGTGGGTCAAACTGTCCTCATTGATCCAAGCTCCAGATACTTAGCCTATATTCTGTTGGCATTGTAGGCGATAATAGTGGGTTAATCCATTTTTTTTTTTTTAAAACTCTGCTTAATCCCTCAGAAATCAACATTGGATCAACACATAGAGTGTAGTGGAATAAAATTGGTTTGGCCCTACTTTTAGACTGAAACAATAATGACGGAGATAATGTGTCAAAAAACTTTAAAGCTGCATTTATTAATATTTTTATGTTAAGAATGGATCAATTTTATTATTTAAAATTTTATTTTTAATTTTATTATGTGAAAAGTGTCACTCAAGCAGCAACCTGAAACCTTTAGAAAATTCTTAAGTCTTAAGTACTTGGTTTTAAGGTTGTTTTGATTGCAAAAAAATGCAAAGTCATTGGCATTATCACAGCTAAACAAAGCTATAAATGCACCGTGCTAACCAGGCTAGCAGCTAGTGTTAGGGTTAGCTCCACTCTCTCATGAAATATATGGTCACTTTTGGCTCCAAAAATCCAAGATGGCGACGGCCAAAACGCTAAACTCACAAATCAGTGGCTAACATTGTGGCCATGTCTATTATTTTATACAGCCTATGATGTTACTTGTAGTGATCAAGCTAAAGCGCTAAGTACGTTCTCAGGAGTTGGTGGGGACCAAACCAGAGCTAAAAGCAGATGTTGTACGAAAAGAAATGCTAAATGCTAACGTTGGCTAGATTTTTACATTTCCAACTGCTTGCTGACACGTTCACCATAAAAGAATTATACATCGATAAAATGATGTTATGATGACAGCTTGTTTTTTGGGATGTTCAGGCTTGAGAAAGGGTTTAACTTTAAATAACAGCTTCGATTAATTTAAATTTTGATTGGAGATTTCACATTTGCTCCCTACCACTAAAAAAACCCTCAGGAGAGTTTGAAATCAAGAATCACCCCAAAAATTCTGCTTGTTAAATTTGGCAATTTTCATGCAAAATAAATGTTAACTGCTATTGGGGGAATAAAAATGCTGCAATACAAAGGACATGACACATTTTCAGGTAGTCCACTTTATTTGAAAATTCATCCTATGAATATCACAAAAAAAGTAAGTCAAATAAAAACATAGGAATGCCATGTAACAAAGCTGTACCATTTACGGGGTCTTTGAGGAGGCAGAGCAGCTCACGTGCTCTCAACATCAGGTCATCCTCGTTATTAACGAAACAAAACTCATCACAGTAAAATCACGAGGCGTTTGTTTTGTTTTGTAAAATATAAATACATCATAAATAACACCAACACAGTAACTGCTCATATCAGTGCAGTTAAAAAGGTAGCTTGAAGGTAACAAAGTGCAAATAGTCAAACAGGGCTTCAAGTCACTGCACTTGGATCACGAGGGTTTCATCGAGCATAATGAGGAACTCACCTTCAAATTACACAACGTGACAAGTGACTGTCACGCTTTGCCTTTCAGCAGACGGAGAACAATGCTGACAGGCTCGGCTGTAATTAGCAGGCCTGTGTGTGACAGCGCTGATGAAGCACTTGTGCGTTATCTGTCCATCTCTCTCTAGTAAGACAAAGCTGTTGTGAACCACCCTGCTTTCACCATCTCTCACTAACAACTCTTTTTTAATGCCTACATCTGTAATACAAAAATAGTAACCCTAAGTGTATCTAGAGGGAAAAAGTGCTTAAGAGACAGATATAAAACATCAGGTAAGTACACTTAGATCAAAGGTGTGTGAAAGAAAGACAACAATCCTTACATTACTAGATCAATACAGTTTCGATGGCTTAAGCTAACCCTATCCACATGCATGCACAAGTCCACGAGAAATTAAGCATTCAAGTAGTCGTCAAGCCTCATTTGGACTGGAGCCTGACTTAATCACAGCGCAGAGGGAAGCGTACGTTCACTCATGAACGAGAGGCTTGTGCTTGTGACAGTGCGAGATGTAAACATTAATGGTGTCCTGCTCGGCTGAGCTGTAACGTTAGCTAGCTCAGTGGTGCTAGGTGAGCTAGCAGTAGATGCACGCTTCCTTCTGCACGGTGATACAGTTGGCGGGTGTTATTCGGTAGATAGAAAAAGTTCCTACGTGAAACTGCTCACAACAAATTATGTGGATTATCGTGAGTAATCATGTCACGACTTCTGCAAATGTATGTTTTGTCACGACAAACCGAGTGCCAGCTAGTTCCTTTATATTCAAATGAAGGCAGACATCTCTGCGGTCGATATCTGAGAGGAAACATAAGTATATTTGATTTGGGGGGAGAAATGTCCCTTTAATATGTGTTTTAAAGAAACCAATTTAAGGGATCCTTAATATGTATGTTCATGTGATGCTTTTGTTAAAGAACAAAAATTGGCACACATGCATTTATCCAATTTTTAACTCTTAACTATCAATATATGCCTAAAAAATAATAATAATCAGTCAGGCTCTAATCCAGGTCATCATGGGATATTAAAACTCTCTTATTAAAACCACAAACCGAGTATCAGAAACTGCCACATAAAAAAATGGCACCAAGAAATTTCGAAAATTCCAATTTTAGTATCAATAAAGCAAACCAGGTATTGTCTTGGCACTGGGAAACAAAATGAACCACATTCAGCCCTAAACACACAACACACTGAAACGATTGTCTTGGTGATCTCGACTGTGTCAGTGAACAAATCACTGGGCGATAACAGGTTTTTAATTCAAAGCTAATTTGAGATTAAACTAATGTATCTGTCTAACACAACTCTACACTACATGCAGCATGCTGCACTGATCACACACTGTACTACCATGCACGATGACGGTGTTGAGGCGTGTGGGCCGTGGCTGGCAGTGCTCTCACAGGTTGTATTCAGGTGTAATCAGGTTTGTGCGTTGGAGCATGGAGCGGGCTCAGACGATGCTCTTGAGCTCTTCGTCAGTCAGCTGGTTGATCTCCATGATTTTCACCAGCTGCTTGGCATACTTCGCCTGGTCCTTCATGAAGAGTGGGATGTGGACTTTGTCCATCTGAGCCAGCACTTTGAGGCGGTCGACATCTTCGAATGACACCTGAGCCCACAGGAAAACAGAGGAGACAGAATCAGCAGAAAAAACAGAATTATGATGCGGAAATGCAACCTGATTAATTAACGACTTTAAATACTTAAAACAAAACTAAGAGTTTACAGTCATGCTAGCAGCTTTGTTAGCTCAGTGGCGCTTTGGGCTCAATACTAATGCCACCATACTAACATGGTCACAATGAGAAATATTGATATTGATGTTTAGTCAGTCAAGTTATCAGTGACTGTTCCTGATTTAAGGTCAATCTATCCAATTGTTGTGGAGACATTTCAGCCTGGACACGAGTGGTGAACTGACTGACCGACCAGCAATGCCATTTCTAGACCGACGCGTCACTGAGGCCTGACAATACCTTTCAATTCAAAATAACATTAATTGGTGAAAAGTGTAAATGTGAGTGATAACCTGGATTGTTCCTCTGCCCTGAAACAACTGTTGTTGCTAAAAACACATCACTTCTTACATCAGATTCAACATCTACAGTTGTAACGAGCACCTAGTTTAGTCATCAGTGCGTTCAGTTCCTCTGATGCAGAAAAACATGGTCTATTCCCTCCTTAGAGAGGTTATTATATAAGTCTGACTCGCTCTCCATTCATTCTACTCAACGTCTGAACTGTAACCATCTTCTGTGATAACTTTTATTTCATGTGACTGAATGTCACAAATGATTTTGTTCTGCCGTTACTTTCTACTCTAGTGGTGTCATAGCAGAATTGGTAGAGAGGAGAAGAGACCATTAGAAACATGATGTCACTAACGGAAAGGAAAGCAGCTTTACATAACTGGCAGGGTAGTCAGATAGGGAGTTTGTGCACCTTCCAACAGAACACTCCCAGCACACCAATAACGTCTTACATGTTACTCTGATACAGAGCGACCATCATCATTGCTGAATGACATTAGAGAGGAAGATATACAAACACCAGCCTCTGGTTAATGAATGCAATTTGATAGAAGGTCAGTGGTTTGATCCCTGGCCCCTGCAGTCTACGTGACGAAGTGTCCTTGGGCAGGATACTGAGCCCAAAATTGCTGATTTGTTTTATTGTTTTTGTCTGTTTTTTGGATAAACACCTTGTATGATGCTTGTTGTGGCATTCTCCGTCTTATTTACGTCCCCTTGATTGTTGGCACACGTCGGTCTCCGCCCTCTTGGGGTAGCTTGGCTATTTTAAAATGACGAGTTTGTGCAGGATGTCCTGTGTTGTGTTAGTGACGATTCTTTCTAACCAATCATTGGTCTGCAGTAATTTACCTTCACCCTCCGGTATTGAATCAGCTTTAAACCTCAACTGAGGTGTTACTGAAAAAAGTACCAGATACTCTCCACAACTCAACGTCGAGTTGAGAGGCACCGCGCTGCACTATGCAGTGGAAATGCAGCATATACTAGGCCGTATTCGCTAACAGCTAATTCTATGGTTGTGTTTCAGACCTTTTTTTATGGACTTTCAGAACACATCACAGACATTTCAGCAGCCAGTTACTGATGGATGAGGAGAAAGCAGAGGCAGGGAGGAACAGCCACCAACTTAATACAGGTTGTAAATCATAGAATGTAAACATCTAATAAAAGAGTCAGTAAACTAACTAACAGCACCAGATGGAGATAGCTGAGCTGCCTTACCTTTCCTAGAGCCATCAGCAGTGGGAAGTTGATCTGGTCTCTATATCTCAGGATCCTTAGGACACCATCCAGGTAGACCTGGTCTTTAATGTAGCACCCTGCAATGTGAGAGGTGAGAAAAGAAGACCAATAAAATATGAATTTTAAATTACCTCTGTATTTTGAATTTTATTCTCAGTGCATCCCATGTGAATCACTTTGATTTTGTTGTCTTTACATTACATGTGTAATCAACAATGGCTGTGTATATCAGCAAACTCTCTATCCAGTGACATAGTGACCTGGCTGTGCTGTATCGATCTGGCCCCTCTTGGCTCGGACGCAGTAGTCCCAGCGGGTGTTGGGGTCCTGGACAAAGCGCCCCAGGTCATGAAAGAGCTGACAGAAGGACATGTGGCTGGCCTGGTAGACGGTGTAGTAGAGCAGGGCGGCGCGCCACAGTGTGGGGTCTTTCCTGAACAGGACACTGTGGATGCTGGCCAGGCCCTCCTCTGTGGGGTTCACAGGCTTCAGGTTGTACTTCTTCCTGTTGCTCCTCCACGGCTGGTGGCGGTTGTTGATGCCACGGAAATAATGTGTGCCTGGTGGACAGAGACAAGGACTTTATGACTAGTAACATCAAATAGATCCATGAATACTGGATGACAGCAAATCAGACCTGTGATTAGACAGGTTTATGTCTTATAGTTAAATTTAAATGATTTTCCATTTCTCCAGTGACCTCCAGGTGCCCCACATTAGCAATAAAACAAACCACTGTACCCACCGATCTCATGCCTCAGCATGCCTTCCAGCCAGTGCTCTCGGGCAGTGGAGATGTTGATGGTCAGTGTGGGTCTGCTGTTCACCACTGTCATGGAGCCTCTGGACAGGAGTTCATCTGTCACCCGGACGACAATCTATCAACAGATCAATTATTCAGTGTTAGTTTTTAGCTGTTTTTTTTAATTTAGTGAAAGGATGTACCTGGGAAGAAGGATGTCTAGGCCTTTGATGCAACAACGAAACCAAACCACTTTTTTTATCTCATACACATCAAAGTGTAGTGTAAAGTGTCGACCTCTTGTTCAGCGCTGGGGTTTGTCACCTACATGACAACACATAAACGTACCACATGGGCTATTTCAGCCGGTAGTTATTTTTGTCAGTTAAACGAAGAATGTCAAACAAACTTTGTCATCACCCAACGTTACCAGAAGCTCAGTGCATTTGCTTGGAGCATTCTGGTCTTTCCAGCTACGGGAAGAACCACTGAACAGAGGAGGACAGCACTGTAGCCGTCAACGGTGGATATTATCACCTCCCTCCACAATAACTCCAGGTGCCACTTCTGTATTCACTGTATACAGGCAAGCTGTAACCATGGCAACAACAGTGTGACTGGGACAAACTCAGTGCTTCAGTGCAGTAACTGTGTTGGGCTCAGGTTGGATAGAAATATACCGCCTAAGCCGCACTCTCATACACAGTTATACACAGTGCAACGTGTAGTGAAATTCTTAAGTACCAAGCTCCAGAAAGAATGCAAAATGATGTTGAATAAAATAGAAAAAGAAAAATATAAAATACTGAGTTCAATCTGATACACAGTGTCCGGCAAATCTGACAGAGGGGTGGGACTGACCTGTTGTTCAGAAGTATTGATAGTTTTTTATTCTTTTTTATATGACTGCATGACAATTAAATGTCCAGTGAGAAGGATTTAGTGGCATCTAGCTGTGAGGGTGCAGACTGCAACCAACTGAAACTTCTCCAATGTGTGGAGTGACTGCTTCCTCACCTATCTCCAGCCTTCTACAGTATGCGACTGTGCGCATGTTGCATCCTGTACTGCCTGCATGTGTTCTGTTTATACCACACTAAGTGTCTGCGTAGGGGGACATACTCAGACGCATGTAGTCAGTGTGTGTGTAACACTAAATTCTGGGATGCACGTCCGCAAATATGTCAGCGTGACAAATGTGGACAGATGATAAAACTGACGTGCAAACCCTTACATGTTCTTGTCGCCATAGAGATACTGAAAAAAACATTTTACGTAAATGAAATATATGCTTATATCATTTTCAGCTGGGCTCAACAAAATGGTTTTGGGTTGGTTTCTCCTTTAATGCTAATCATGCTTGTGTTTTCTATTCACAGTCTAGCATGTCTAAGCCCATTAGTGCTCTACAAAGCATACACAAGGTGCGTATATGTGGTGTAATGTGTTCAGTGGAACATTAATAACTTGATGATGTAACATGTATTTGTTGATGCTTACATAAACACAGCTCTGCACAAGCAAACCGCAGGATGACTTCAGTGAAGTGGTGGCTTTTTGTAAGGTCTTACTTGTCCCTGGAGCTCATTCACTTTGATGCCCTGCTGTGTGCTGCTCTGCAGTGATGATGTACAAATCCAGCATGACACAGACTGCAGCGTGCAGCTAAAGAAAAACACCAGGCTCCAAATTACAGCATCTTAATGACGTGTTTTGACTGTGTGTGTATGCTCGACAGTGGAAATTGTCAGACTTGTGTTTGTGTGTTTGCCCTTGCGTTTGAATCAAACTGTGAGTGTGTATAAAAAGCATCTCTATTTTCAAATAGGCCCGAGTCCCCTTGTCCTCTTACCTCCCCCAAGCAACCCTCCCTCTCCATGTATTTCTTCACAATGTCCAAGATGCGACTCTCGGTGAGGAGGTTGCCCCCTGTGGCCTTTTCAAACTTCTCATAGCTGCCATATCGCTGCAATGCATGCTCCATGATGTTCACTGCCTGCAAGAGATGAGAAATTCATAATGTTCTGCCCATGACTACTGTCTTTGACACTTCCTGTTGTTGATCCTGTGGACACAGAAAATCAGACAGATAGTGTGGACAGTTGCACCACATTACATCAATAAACTTTTTAAGAGACAGATTGTGTTTTACATTTCGAATCATGTCCAGTATATAAAAGATCTTCCCTCACACTGCTTTAAACTGTCAAAGCTGTGAGTACTGATGTCCCCCTACAAATGCCATAAATACACTCTAAGACAAATGTGATTAAAGTGACAGTCCTCTTTCGAAGTTCAAAACAGACAAAGAGAACATGACAAACTAGGGCAGACTCCAGGAAACAAAAGAAAAGCACGAGCATCCTCCACTGGATCATTTTACTGCATTTCCTATTGATCCTACTCACTCTGTCTTACTACTTGTGTTACTAATGGGGCCAGCAACACAACACCACTGGGCTGTCCTCCTGTTTACTAGGAAAAGACCTGACCTCATACTCTAAGGCATTTATATGTGTGGTGCATGCATTTGAATTCTTGTTTTTGGGACTACTCTGTGTGATTCTTCTTCTCACACTGTGAATGTTGACTTATGACATGCACTTAGGCAGCTCTTTAATGAATCCTCCAGTGTTTGCTAAACAAAGTCTGGAGCATTTGTACCCTGAACGAATTCATCCCAGCGACTTTCCACTCTCTCACGCTACATCAGCTCTGATCGGCCCTGAGGCTGAACAGCATTGGCAGCAAGTCTCTCTGATCACAGAATCCAGCTTGACTGTTGGCATGTGGAGGTTGCTGATCTCAAACCAGCCAGCTCAGCACCAGCCTTAGGCACTGGGGGCATTGTTGTAGATGTGATGAACGACATGTCACTGCCTCTGGGCCTGAAAATGGTCGACTTTTGCAAATGTACTTTATTTTTTTCAGCATTATTATACCTCTGATACAGCACTACAGATCATGGTGAAAATTGCCAATCCTGCTTTTGATTGTGATGATCAAAGTTGAAAGCTCAACTCCATCGATCTTCCATTTAGAATCAATATTGTGACACCCCAAGATCCTATGCTGATGTTAGTGGCAACCTTGAGGCAAAAATTAACAAGTTGAAGTTGAAGTCCAATACTGAGAATCTCTTTTAAAATCTGTTTTGCTCTACACCAACTACTGAGAAAAGAATTCTGTCTCTTTAGCTGCTAAAATCTGTGGTTTAAACACATGGTGCACAGTGGGTTTATCAGCTACTGGAAACTGGGCTGATAAGATGGTTGAGAGAGAATCAAAACAGAAAATTTGCAAAATAAAACAACAAAAAAAATTATATTTCTCTCTGGGTTCATCACAGTGAGCCACCTCTTTCATATTTCACCAAGTCATTTGATCCATTATTAATATAAAAAATACTGATTAGCAACTTCATACAAAAACAAAAGTCTGGTGGAAATATTGAGTCATCTTACTATGCAATGACGAAAACTCTGTCTGTGTGTCTGTTCCACGTTTTTCTCCTCACTGACTTGGTCAATCCATGTGAAATTTGGCACAGTGGTAGAGGGTCATGGGAGGATGCGAATGAAGCAATATTACATCCATTGGCCAAAGGGGGGCGCTATAGCAACCGATTGAAATTGCAAACTTTGAATGGGCATATCTCATGCCCCGTATGTCAAAGAGACATGACACTTTTCACAGAGATGCCTCTCCTCATTAGGAACACATTTGCCTCAAGAACCCCTAACTTCCAGTTGTATAGATTTTCCACCATTTTGAATTTTTTGAAAAACACTTCAAATCGATCTCTTCCTAGGAAGTTTGATCGATCTGCATGAAACTGGGTGAACATAATCTAGGGACCAATATCTAAAGTTCCCTCTTGGCAAAAGTTGGAAAACTTACTAAAACTGAGCTTCTAGGCAATGAATATTGCGGAGGGCGTGGCTCATCACATAAAGGTGTATAACATCTCAAGGGTTTCACCCATCACCACGCAACTTTGTAGGCATATGACCACACATAATCTGAGGGGACCCCTCCATTATTGACCCCATCAAACAAAATGGGGGCGCTAGAGAGCTAATTTCTTATCTAGGCCTAACCGCCATATGGATTTTTACTAAACTTGGTAGATATGTAGAACAAGACGCCTCAAGGTGACTGGAGAAATTTAACTCTAATTGGCAACTGGGTGGCGCTATAACAACAGAAAAATGCTTAAAAATGGCTAAAATGCAACCCATCACTGTGGCTCCCCCTGTGGACCAATGTTTGTTTTTTCCCCTAATTTTTGGTATGACTAAGTCATGGGATGGTATGCTGTACATAATCACGGAAACTGTCAGTGTGTCATTCTCTCTGTCCCACGTTTTTCAAAAACTCTGTCTGAATACATTGCTCTTCTTAATGGGTTCAGTTGACTATTTAATCTGCGATTTCCTGTGACCTGTATCCCAAACACACACCATGTGAAGCTGTACGTTGGCAACTGTGCACTCAATGGGTATGGACTAGTCCTATTTAATTGATGCTCTTGTCTTAAAAGCAGTCAAACTACACATTTATAAAGTCTTAAAAAATACTAAAATCAACCTTTAAAACAAACACCATGTGTAACTTTTTAATCATATAATGTAGATTTTCTGCTGGCTGGTAAAAATTTTGAGAAAAGGACATTCTTTCAATGTCCACGGTGACAGATACAGGCAGATACATACAGTCCTATCACAGAGATATTCATTGCAGGAGATCCCCACTTTGTTTGCACCTCCTACAATGTTAAATATTCCGTGTACAAGTTTTTCTGACATTAAACTGGTATTATAAGGTGTGATAAAACACACTCTTTATTTTCTATTGTCTGTCTCACCCACACAATCCTTAGTCTGCCAAGTTTTCCAAAGCATAGTCACTGTTAATTATTAGAAATTAACAATTGTTTTACCCAAAAACGTTATAATATGAAGTTGTTGGGAGTGTTACGACACATCCCAAATGATGACATAGCTGCTTGGTAGGACAGCCAAGAAACACATTAAATTGCAATAAAGTCAGACCAACCAAACAAAATAAGCCAAACACACACCCTTACCTGTTTCAGGAAGCGATCTGAGGCATTGTTATGCCGTGCCAGAATACGTGGACAAACTGGGTTGCTGTACTCAAACTGCGGATTATAGCTGAAGTTAGACTGGAAAAACTTGGCCTTCTCTTTCTTGACATTAGACGGCCTGATGGCTGAGAGGATGCAGATCTTGGCATTGTTCGCTTCCTGTGTGATTGCTGCTTTGTGCAATGACGGGGGTTTAGTGCGAGGGGAACTGGGGATGTGTATCTTCCTGAGCTGTGGGACTGTATGAGGGGTTAGGCCCATGCGGCTGCCCTCCACTGCAATGTTCTGTGCTGGTTTAGAGAGATGGGAGTTGCCTGAGTGAACACGATTCGACTGTGCAGGTTTCCCACCTACTTCTGGAGCATGCAACTTTTTAGGAGCCATGGCCGGGCGGTTTCTTCTGCTAAATGTTGTGCCACATTTTACTGATGTTTTTGGCCTCCTGTACGGGGACTGTTTTGGACTCTTCTCCTTCTCCTTAGCCTGCAGCGGGATTTTGTAGCTGCTGCAGGTTGTGCTGAAAAGGTCTTGGAGGACACTGGAAGAAGTCTTCTCCAGGTACACTTGGCTGGGACTCAGTGCGTTGTCAGCAGAGTTTAAGATGTACTTTTTGGACATTTCGACTTCTTGCCAGTGGAGTATTTCTGAAAGAAGTAAGATGAGAGACCAAGGAAGGACAGTGAATCTGTTTGCTGCTAATTTTAGGATCACCTTCACGTGCAAACCTCAGGATAGCTTGATCGAGTAATCTGCTTATCAAGGCAGGATAAAATTAGATCTATTGCAGTGCCGAAAACATACAAGATACAAAAATAGCTACTATAACTTGAAATCAATGTGGTGAACAGTGTTTTAAAAAATGCTTTTTCACAATGATAATGATGTCTCAAATGAACCTGATTCAGTTTCACAAGTCAGTATACAGCTGTCACAGAGAAAATCATCCTGTCCCAGGAGACTAGCAGTAAAGCACAGGAGTCAGAGTGCAGGGCTTTGCAATTTCCAGTAAGGTGACCTGGAACATCATCAGTAAGAGTGGGCTCTCTGCTCGGACGGGAGCACTGAGGCGGAATCCATGCAGCCACAGACAGCACAAACTAATGACCTCGGCAGCACAGCGCTGATTGAAAGACGGATGAGGACAAATTGGAGCTTCATTGGCTTGCTCAGCCACCAAATCAAATACTATTACCTAACACATCAGCTGGTATCTCATCATTCAGTCAGTTTCACCTGATAAAGTAGGCTGCAATCACATCATATTGTAGGCAAACCCAGATTCCAATCAGATGGATACTGGGTGCATGTGAAGGTTAATTTAAGGTACTTTCATGCCTGTTACCATTTATGAAATCAAAGTTATGACAGCAAACACAGTCACAAACATTAACATTCAACTGCACAACAAAATGAATCAACGCTCAACAACTCCATCTCATTCATCACCATTTATCATAATATACAAGCACTATTGATTTGAAGCACATGACTAGCATGAGTCAGCACTGAGTCATCTCTATAGAAATCATCCTCAAGTCTTTACAACACAATTATACAGGATACAGTGAGTTTAACAGCACACTGAGCAGTACAGGTTATATATAATACAATATAACAAATCCATGCTTTCCTAAAATACATTCAATATTTTATGTTCATGAAAGTTTCCCTGGTAATAATAAGTTTATTGGTTCCACAGTAGCTTACAGGAGCTCACATTTCAACTTGGCTACTTGCTCTGACCAAGCTATAACTAACGTTAGCTAATGCTAGCTACAAGTAGTTTTAACGTTATTACTATTATTAAGGTATTATAGTTAGTTAATATTGCTTTGGATATGTTGTTAATCCTCTAAGTACCTGAGCACCTAGCTACAGCCACAAGAGAATAAGACAAACACAAGATTCAAGGTTGTTACCTGTTACTTTTATTGAGTCCAGCATCCTCTGTGAAGGTCTCAGTAAGAAGAACCGTTAATATTCTTCGAGGAGCGCTGCGGCTGATAAAGTAGCTAAATTAGCCGGCTAATGTTGAAACCCGACGGGTGCAGCTAGTTGGTTGTAGAGTCTACGTGTTAGACATTCAGTGACATGTCTTTAAAGCATTTTAATTAATATACCTGAGCCGACATTAGGCGGTCTGTCTTCTCTGAGCCGCAGCAAAACTGACGCCCGTCAAGCTCCCTGTGTGGTTCACCCTGCTCTGACTGATCTGTTTCCATGGTTTCGTTGTTAACTACGCATTGCGCGTGAGTGGTCATGGGAAATGAAGTCCCTCACATAATAAATTGAGACATTTTTGGGAAAATATAAGAGTTTGCGCTAAATGGCCGAAGATTCACAAGTTATTTGCAATTGATTACGAAGCTATTGTGAGTGGATTCAGTTTAGCGGCCCTATGGTCCACATTTAGACATTTGTTGTGATAAGACGCCATAATTGTAGTTTTCTAGGCACTGATTGCGTCTGATAGCTTTGATTAAAACCCAACACATGGACATTTAAAGAGGTCCACAGCAGTTCAATTCAGCTAATAATAATACATATAATACATATAATAATAATAATGATGATTATTATTACATGCACACTAGTCTAATTATAATTTAAAAATGCAAATAAACAAATAAATAAGGCATCTTTAACACTCAAAACCGGCCCTTTTATAAAATCTCAAAAAAGAAAAAGAGAGAACCTTAAAAAAAAATTTTGTTTCCATTACAGGGGGCTAGCAAATGACTCCGGTCACTTCACACTGTCATGAAAAAATATTATTAAATTATTATTATTATTATCATTATTTTGTTGCTGTTGGCATTTGCAAAATTACGATCTTGATAATCCAAAAAACTATGTATTTATTGAAGGCACACACACATGCCTACTTATAATTAAAGAGTGCAAATAAATAAATAAATAAATAAGGCAGCATTACACATTACCCTAACACACCCTTTATAAAATCTGGAAAAAAGAGAGAACCTTAGAATTTTTTTTTAGTTTCCATTACAGGGGCTAGCAAATGACTTAGGTCACTTCACACTGACATTAAAAGTTATCATTGTTATTATTATTATTATTATTAGTAGTAGTAGTAGTAGGAAGGAAGACTGGGCTAATGAGACCACACTAACACACGACTTTGCCTATACATTTTTAACAATTGAAACTGGCCCCTTTATATATATATATAAAAAAAAAAAGGTGAGAATTTGAACAATTTGAAAATGACTCCGTTCACTTCGGTGAAATTAAAAACTTACAAGTAGATTTTTTTTATATTTTTTTTTACCAAATTCATACTGATTTCGAAAGTTAACGCAGTATTTAAAATGTATTATATGTGCCACGTATATATACATGTATATATGTGCAGCTCTGGGATGTCTGCAGTCTTCTGTTGTAACATGCTGTTTGTATGATGACTGGGTTCACAGTCAAACACACTGCAGAACTAATAGACCATCATGCACTAAACTAACTCCTAAATCTGTTTATTACAGCGGGTGACACTTGATCTGTGCACTCGGTCAACGGACGTTTGAACTGCGTGTTTTTCGCATTTGAACACACAGATGACTTATTGATAGAAAATATGACGCGCATGATCAAGTGTTGTGTCTCGTGCTCTCCGGCCTGCGTGATGCCTTGTTGTAACGTGACATCTTTTTTTTCAGTTAACCCGGACTGTGATTGGCTGTGAAAGTGTAAAACCCGCCCCCTTGATTGTGATTGGTTATCAGGGGCTCGGTTCAACGGTCAGAGTCTGCGCAGTAGGCGCAGCGCTGAAATTCAAATTTGAACAGTTGTTTTCTTGCTGCAGAGAGAAGAGGAACCGACAACTGGAAGAGAAGCTGAGAGACGCTCAGCTCGCCTCACTACGCCCTGTTTGTGTACACAGAGGTGTACGAAACTTATTCAATACCACGCTGTAAAAATATCGCTCGAGCAGAGATAAACTGTCCAACATGGATCCGTTTACGGAGGTAAGTCGACGAGCTAACTTTACTATTAGCTAACGTCAGATAAGTAATGTTAGCATAGTTATCGTTAGGCTGATTAAAACATGCTAATGCTAACCCACCTAACATTAACGTCACAATTCTAACAATGCTTATACACATTTTAAAGCTATGGCTAGAGACTAACTTGTATTAACTCCCATAGTACTTGAACATGAGCTAACGTTAGCATACAGAAATGTGTACCAATACAATAAAACATGTCACGTGTTGTTTCTTTGTCTTGTGAGTTGTTAGCAGCCACAAAGCTGAGATAAAAATGACAACTTACTAGCAAGAACAATAATATTTAAACGGCTAAGTTAGCTATATGAAGTTATAGTTTTCTACATGTTAGACTGCTTGTTAAGTAATTTAGTCAGGCTACTGTCTGGCCAGATCCTTAAACAGCAATGTGCTTATCATAACCCCATAGGTGTGATGTTTCTCACTTCTCTCAACCAAAACCCCCTCAACTGTTATAAATAAACGTTATTCAAATGAGACAGCTTTGTCTCCATTTAAGGAATGGTATGTGTCAGCACTGGAAATTGTCCAACACTTTCCCCCTTTTGCTTGATTTTTCTCTCTTTGCCTGGTGCACTCATGCTGTTGTTGCCAGCTAAAACTAGAAATGATTACCATCTAACAACAATTCCTGTTACTCCAGTATCCAGGCCAGCAGAGATAGACATTTTCAAAAATAGGAACCACAAGCAGGAGTGGCTCATTCCTGAGGAATGCTAGTTAAACATGACCTCAGTTTTCCACACTGCCTGGAGAAAATGTGCAGGCGGTTGCAGTGCAGCTGCAGGAATGTGTTTGGGCTTGCAGAGTTAACATGCAGTACAGTAAATCAGATTGTGTGACAAGGCCAAGGGATGGGAATGTCATCTAAAGAAAAGAGGAAAGGGGTGGGGATAAAGAGGGCAAGCAAACAGAGGCTTGTTATATCTGGTGGAGTAGGATTGTCTTGTGTGTCTTAGGCTGTTGTGTTGCCTGTTAAAGTGTCCCATATAGGGACAGACTATGTGCTGTGCCTTGTTCCACACATTTACATATATCCAACAGTTAGCTGGAGAGATGGAGAATCAGTATAGTATATAACACCAAGAGTGTAATTATAGAGAGGCCCGAGTCTCAGATTATTTGTCTCACAGACAGTGTTGAAGACTAATTTATATGGCACCATTTAGTCTCACTCATGTCTGGATGGAAGATGGTGGAAACAAGCTTTACAATTGGAGATGTAGTTTTCAGGTTTCAGTTTAGTTCTTCATTATCCATTACAATCTGAAATTGTAACCTACAACATCCTTGGCTTGTCAGATTAGTCAAGTGGATATTTATTTTAAAATGCGATGTGTGGTTTGCTGTCAGATAAACTTACACAATGCACTTATTCAGATAAGAGATGGGGAAACTGATACTGCTCTTCTGTGCAATAGAAATGAAGCTAAGCTGGGAGGTGATCAGCCTAATGGTGGTCCTAATGCTCATTCAGAACTAGTTTCAACGATGTGCCTGGCCACATCAGAAACCAAATGTGTTTATTGTTCTTAATAGCTATCGGGGGTGGGGGTGATATCCTTTCAATATGGGGATAGTGACACACATTTTGCACTTGGTTTTTCACATAGAAAGTGCTAGTAGTGGTTGGATCAGTTTCAGCATACTTTCGTAATTTAGTTACTTTATTAGAAGTGGCATTGTTCCTGCACAATGGGTCTGCAACAGTCAGTGGTTTTAATGTTGTTTGTATGTATAAAGCAGTCATTGGAGTAAGGATTCAACTGCTTGTTTGTTGTTTTGTCAATCCAGAAACTGTTGGAGCGGACCCGGGCTCGCAGGGAAAACCTGCAGAAGAAAATGGCAGAGAGACCAAATGCAGCAAACAGACAGATGGTCAAAAGGCCCAGAGAGCCGCTGGCTGACACCAATAGTGTGATCAGTGAGCCAGTCGTTGATAAAGGTATGTTTGTTAGATTGCTTTCTGTTTAGATGAGTCTTGCCAGTTGGACTACTGAGTTGCAGCTCTGCTCTTTGCTTATATTTCCCCATCAATTCCTCCCAGTTCCACAGGTGTCCTCCAAGCCTTCTCCGTCCAAGCGCAGGTGCTCAGAGGAAAATCTCCAGCCTGCAGCCGGCGAGGAAAACCAGGAGCCAGTGATGCCACGAACTGTGGCTCACAAGCTCTCAGATCCTCACACAGAAAAGAAACCCCCGGTGGGCCCAGCTAGCCTTCGAGCTTCCTCGTCCCTGGAGAAGACTGCTACCCGGCCTGTTGTCCAGTCTCAGCCAGAGCCAGAGAAGATGGTTGTCACCCCTGCTCCTGATCCTCCAAGCAGCAGAGAGGCAGAAATGGTGTCTGCCAGTTCAGCCCTGCAGAGCAGCAAGGAGGACCTGGTGGAAAAACCAGCTCCATCTGCTGCTGGCATGAAGTCTCGTCTGCAGCGGCTAGCAGAGCAGAGGAAGTGTTGGGATGGCACTGGTAAGAATATTTTGTGTGCTGTTTGAGATAAATTTGTCTAAGTCTAGGTATTTAAAGACTTAAAAGAATCACAGTTAGAATCTTTTCATGTCAGTTTTCCTTTGGAAGCATACACATACAGCCCTGTAGAGAAGTGCATTTATTTAAAGCACTGGTCTACAGGTTTCCTGAGCTAACTGTGGGTTGCTCCCTTGATGCCTCAGAAATTAAAGTTTGCAATACTAACTATAAAGTCAGTCCTACAGATTGTCCCTGCCCAAATCAAACATATTGCCGCCTTTTCAGACACATCTGATGCAGTTCCAGACTGCACTTCCCTGTCCCTGTTGAAGAGACAAGCTGAGGTCCCACAGCCCACCGTCCCCACCGCGTCCTCAGGAACTCCTTTGGGGAGGAAAGGCAGACTCGCCAACCTTGCTGCCACCATTGGCTCCTGGGAAGACGACTTAAGTCATGCCAACATTCCCTGTGCCAATGTAAAAGAGAAGCCTGGTACAGCTGTTCCCAAGATGGCAGTTAGAGATGCTACTGAGGCTACCAGCACTAAACCAAGTGCTGCAGGCCATGTGGTGGCCAGTTCAACTGCAAGCAGCAGCTCTACATCCAGCTCTCAGGTAGATTCACCTTGGATTGTCTTATTCTTCAGCATAGGCAGTTATGTCTGTTCCGCTGATTTTACATAAGCTGTCCACTTCTGTGACTTTTAATTGCTTTTTTCATTCTATCTCATTTTTAAAGCTCCTCATTTCATACTCTTTTTCGGCACCCACCAAAAACAACTTGTCATTGTCAAACCCACCACCTGTGTTTGCACAGAAGAGGTCTTGATGCATATTAGTTTAGTTCTGAATGCCCAGTTAGACCCCAAGACCCCCAGGATACCCCGACTTGTGTTGTTTTGACTGTGCTTTATAAATAAAAGGAACTATTGTATGTCTTCTCAGCAGGCTGTGTATTCTCCAGCAAAGCCGAGCCGCGTGGGTCTCCCAGGCCCACAGACGGTTGACACTCCTGCAGCCAGACCAGCACTTAAGTCAGTAACCATCTCTGAAAAGAGCTCCAGCCAGAAGATCACCTTCCCCTCTAGTCCTCAGAAGAGCTCCGTCCAGGGAGCAGCCTTCCCATCCAGTCCCCAGAAGACCAGCCCCTCTTCAACATCAGTTCCTAAAAGTCCCCTGAAGAATCAGGCCCTCTCCAGGGGCCACAACCTCCCGTCCAGCCCTGTGAAGCCAGAACTTCGTGCCAAGCCCACAACTGCTGGCCCCTGTGTCCCACAGGAAAAGGCCTCTGCTGGACCTGGTGAGTCATGTTGAATTCAGAGTGATGATCCTATTCTTTACAGTCAGTCTTTCTGCATGTTGTCTTTCGTAGAAGATAAGCTGTGTTGCAGTTCCCAAAATACTTGAAATAACCCCCTAGGTTGTATTATACCACCCAACCGTGTATTTTTTATCATGTGCATAATGCCGTGTAATATTACAGCTATATTGGCTTCATGTTTGACGTTTCAATTAGTTTCTTGCACGTGCATTAAAGAAAATGGTATTTCCTTCTTTCATTTCCAACAGGTGTGAAATCTTTTCTGGAGCGCTTTGGAGAGAGGTGCCAGGAGCGTACCAACCAGAGCTCCCCAGCAGGGGGCACTACCAACAATAAGACTCCCACTGCGACCCCATCATCATCATCATCATCATCAGTCACACCAAACACCAGACTGGTACAGGAGAGGCTCAGAGCTGCACAGGCTGCAAACACAGCCACAGCTGACCTCACCCAAAGACAGAAGCTGGTAGATGAATGTTGTAGTGCATCTTCTCATGGTTGCAGTCATTTTGTTTGATATCAGAAGAGTAAAAAGAGACTCCTCTTTATTTCAGGAGCGAGAGTCTGAGCTGGCTCAGATCCGCAGTCGCTTTCAGAAGGGGAACAACATGTGGAAAAACAAAGATGAAGCAGCAGAAACCAATAAAAACACAGACACCAAGGTTGGCTAGCAAACATCTGGCACAAAAATTACAATATTATGTTTGACATCTCACAACATAGCTATGTTTTGTATAGATTATACTTGATAAATATTATGCTTTTTAGGAACAACTTGAGAAGCCTGTGGAAGCTGAAGTTGCCCCATGTGAGCCAAAGGATGAACCCACAGCACCCTCTACTGAGAGACTAGACACACCCACAAAGTGCACTCCTCCAGGTACTCAATAATATTTCAAATCTGTGTTTCTATTTGTGTCCAGGCAATAGAGTGATCAGAAATTAGCAGTGGCAGCTCTCACATCAATTAGTTTCGTTTGACATCTGCAAAACTGCTTCTAGTCACTGGAGTGACCAAACAGCTGTGTTTTAAATAATAAAGTGAGAAAGTTAAGTGCCCAAAGTAAAATTTAAGAGACTTTCTGACATAGCATAATGGTACTGCGGTTATATGGTGGTTAGCACTGATATTGGGATTGTGTTGGCGTGGAAGTGTAGCATCCACCCTCCAGCTCCTCCATGGTTAACATGGTTAACGTCAACATGGTTAATGGCTCTGTCAGCACTGTTGGTTTTTAGTGCTGCTTATGGAGTTTAACGCCCAGCTCAGCCACCTCCATGTTGAGAACAGTGTCCAGACAACTCAAACACTCCAGTGCTGTTGCATATTGGTGTGGAACAGCATGAAACGTATAGGAAGAAGAGATCTTTGTTCAACAATTATCTGATGGTATAAAGAGGTGGATTGACGTCATGATAGACAGCTGTGTATACCAACTGGTCAGACAACAAGAACCCGATACAGCAGAGGTTGCTACTGCGCAGACTCTGGCTCCAAATCACTTCACCACCAGTGCAAGATGGCAGCAGCTGTATTCAGGATGTTTTGGCTTCATTTTTGTACAGTAGGAGGAACTGAAGACGTATTGTCCATCTTTATATACAGCAGAGGTGCTCAACTTGCTTTGCCTTGGAGCCACTTGACAGGAAATTGACAGGAGGACAGAGGCCAGTTGCAGCAACCTGCATAGGTCAGGTGTACATAGGGGTGTTTCTAGGGTTTCGAGGACATTTGGGGCTTAGTTCTGACCTTTGTCGGGGGGTCCAGGGGGATTGTGATAAACTAGCTCTATTATGATGCATTCTGTGCACTCTGGTACCTTAGTTACATTACAAGTGCAAAAATCTCCCAATTTGAATCAATTTATTTTCATTGTAAATTAGAAAATGGTCTTTGGTTGAAAGATGTTTCAGCAAGTGGAGGTTTAAGAGACAATAACCAAAAAATAATCTGATATTTGGTAGGAACTGCCATCATTTTGTGGAATAGTTGCTGCTGAACTATGTCACTTATTTAAGTCGAGTTGAACTTAATTGATGGCTTTGAATGTGGGAAAATGAAATGTTTTCTAACACTGATTATGTTCAGCAGGTGTTGGGTTGCTGGTCTCGCCTCCAGCCTCAACATCCAGCCCTCTGAGGGTGGTCACCCGCACTGAGGAGAAAACAACTGAGGAAACCCTAGAAGAAACTGAGGTGATCAGTGAGAGAGAGATGAACGTGGACCAGTCCATCAACTCTGCAGTCATCAACGAGCTGTTTGATGGAGTACTGACGCAGAGTGATGATGAGGAAGATGAAGATGAGGAGGAAGATGCTTTGAATATCTCCTCCATGTCCCTCCTCACTCCACTGGCAGAGACTGTGGCCGCTGTAGTGAAGAGTCCAGAGAGGAGAATGATGGTAAACACCAACACAATGTCTCTTTATACCACCCTCATGTACCTTATGTTAGAGTTGCTGTGAGACAAACGTGTCAAGATGCAGCTTATCAGTGATATTTTCCTCATCTTTTTATGCAGACGTCGACACCAGCCAGCTCATTCCTCATAAAGAGCAACACTCCAGACCATGTTTCCAAACCGAGCAAGTTCCAGAGAGCTACCATGGCACGGGCTGCCTCCTCAGATAGTCTTGAGGCCTTGGATGAAGACACACACAAACTGCCATACAGGTAAGCGCTCCCATTTGATTTCAGTTTCATGAATTAGAGTTGGCTGTCCTTGCTGTTGCACTGAATGTGTGTCTTAAATGATTTTCTTTTTTGTCCTGTGTGATAGCATTGATGCATATAGGTCCACCAGGGTGAAAGAGACAGAGAGGCCCAATGTCAAACAGGTGATTGTGAGAAAAGAGGACGTCTCTCACAGGGCAGAGGAACCCAGGGGATCCAGTCTCTTCAGTATCAAACAGAAGATGAAGGTTTGGAGTGAACCCTTTTGACTTTGATTCATGTACGAGTACAGTACGGGTGTAAAGTTTCCATGTGATTCGATTTAAGTACGTGAAAAAAACAGGGGTCATTTGCTGTTTCAATAGATTCTGACAAATGAGATGAACCTGCAGCAGACGGTCATTCATCAGGCCAGTCAGGCACTTAACTGCTGCACAGACGAAGAGCACGGCAAAGGATCCCAGGTGGAGGCTGAGGCAGAGAGGCTGCTGCTGGTGGCAAGTGAGTTCATCCAGACAACAGACAAAATACTTGACTTATACGAGTCAGCACACTTGAATATGGTTTTAGAAGTTATTCACCTTTTTATTTATAAAACCTGTAGCTATCCTTGTGACTTTCCTACTGTGTTTTTCTTTATTCAAATTACAAAATGTACCCATGAGGTAGCACTTACAGCGTAGGCTCTGCGTACTGTAGTTGCGTACCCTCTGCTGTAGCATGCTGTAGCCTGACATGCACTTCCTTAAAAATATAAGTGCATGTTGCAGCAGCACGGACCCCCTGTGTATGTTGTAAACCATGCCATGGTGGAAACCCAGCTTTTATTTACTTTCATTTCACAGACAAGAAACAAACTGTGAGGATGCCAATAAATCCCTATCCTCTGGGCTAATTTACACAGTGGAAAATGTCATAGGCTTATGCTAATAACACTAGCATGTTGTATATGTGGGGAACCACTTTAGTGTGCGACGTTTGTTTTGTTCCGTGAACTTTGTGAGTTATATTTGAGCTGACTTTTGTTACTTTTGTTAGATGTTGCTGTGGTTCTCTGCATCATATTAGAGAATCCGCTAGCTGCAGGGCTAATTTATAGAATGTGAAATGTCATAGGCTTATGCTAATGATATTAGCATGTTCTATAGTGGGTAAATAGTGGGAAACATGTGTAGCAAAAGACATTTTATTGCCTGTGAACCCTGTGGATTATAGTGGAGCCAGTGCCAGTGACATAGACACCGCACCTCCCACTAGTGTTTTGGAAGTGTAACTGAAGAGCGACACAGAAACAAAGTTGATAATGAAGCCACATTTACAGCACCACTACTACAGCCTGTCTGTTCAAAGACCATGTATACAAGACTTGGCGACTCCCTATTGTAGTATCAAAGCTTGACACTCTGTCCTTTTTGACTTTTTTTTAGCGGAGAGGAGGGAAGCGTTGAAGGCCGAGCTGGACCGTCTGAAAGGAGACCCAACAGGCCAGAAAAAGGCCACTGCAGCACCAGAACCTGCCAGCCTGTCTGCCTCCAAGGGCTCCATCACCCTGCAGGAGTTGCGTCTTCCTCTCAAGGCAGACTTTGTGTGCTCCATTGCCAACAAGCCAGGTAAGCCCAAAATGCATATGCCACACCAATTTAAATCAACTCCCCACTGTTGTTCAGCATTATCTCCAGACATCAGTTGGCACTAACACTGAGTATTACACATCAACAAAGATTGCTATTGACAGCCTTGTTTGAAATCAAAGTAAAGAAGACAGCCTTCAGAATAGTGTTTTGGAGGCCATTTAGACGTTTAGTCCCAGGTTCCTGAGTGTTTATAATACTGATGGTTGTCTGTCAGTATCAGAGGAAGAATGTCAGGATCAATCTGTATCATTCTGTCTTGTTTCAGAGTCAACCAAACATTCCTTCTTTATGATGATCCGTGCCGGAGCAGAGAACACTGTGGCCACGCCGTTAGCCAGCACACATCGCGGCCTCAGTGGGGACACCCTGGCTTTCCCCACCAAGTTCACCATGTAAATCCTGCACTACATTAAACAGAAATGTTTTTATTACAGACAAGAGAGTTTGACTTGTTTAAATTCTGTTGATTTTAATTAAAATATTTTGATCTGATTCTCTACTGGTGTACTTGAATATGTTGATTAGTGACATCTTTTCCTCCTCACTTGCAGATCTGAAGTTTCCAGTGACTTTACAATCGACATTGAGGTCTATTGCTTGGTGAGTGTCTTACATCAGAGTTTCAAGATTTCAAAATAATGATGCTCAGACCACATAACTTTACGTTACTGTTTTTAATGCACACTGCAGTAATGTTAGGCAGGCATTCATTTCCTCTGTTTTCCAAATCACATTTGAGTATCTGTGAAACTAAAATCTGCAGAATTACTGACGACAGATTCATTATGACATCCTCAGGTGCAAAAGCGCGATGTCTGCAGTGACAAAAAGAAGAAACCCAGCAAGTCAAAGGTAAATCCCCAGTTGTTTTTTTTCTTTTCCAAATGGAAAACACATTGTCAGTCAGTGATGGAGCATGCTTTCATACTTTGTGTGTGTGTGTCCAGATGTTATGGAGACAGGTTCATGAGGCCCATGATTTGTGTATGTCGGTATGAACAGTTTCTGTGTTAAATCCCTCACGTGTTGGTGGGTGTGCACTGTGTGAAGGATGTTACTGGTTCTCTACACAGCTTCAGGTGTCCTTTCATTTGGTGGAGAAGAGTGTTAACTGGCTAGCAACAGATTTGTCCCTCAGACACCTGATTATAATCTGTCGCTCCGTTTCTTCTTTCTGAAGCAAATCAACATTATTTGCTTTTATCTCACCAGGCTATCACTCCAAAGAGATTCCTCGCCATCACTGTAAGTCTTTCAAATTTGCTTTTCACTGACCAACACACTTTTTTTAATAACAGAAGGTATGTCTTATTACTTCTCATCTGTGTCTGTGTTTTTTAATTTGTTGGTTTTGCTTTTTGTCTTGCAGAAAAGTGGCCAGACTCCAGGTAGGTCATGATATAAAATCAGTCTAAAGCTGTTTCCTTTATGTCTTTTATCTTATTATTTTATCCTACACTTCCCATAATGCAACTGAAGTGCACTTCTTGATTATGGCTGCACTGCCTTGTAAATGCCCCAGCTGTTTGGGATTACTCTCCTACCTTGTAACACACCCTTCGTGTTGTAAATGTATTGTCTCTAAGCCAAAGCTGATGACATCATCAGGGTTACTTTCTCAAATTTTAAATGGAAGACATTTTCCAACTGTTCCACTTACTGAGAAGTACTCATTAGAAGAAGTTATCTTGATGAGTTAAATTGGTGGATTGCCCCTTTAAGCTTCATGTAAGGTATTAATGATGTCATTCTTTCTCTGTGTAGTCGTGGCCAGTCCAGGAGGCCCCAACGCTGTTCGCACCAGTAACTTCGTCCTGGTCGGATCACACAAGCTCACCTTGTCATCTATTGGGAAAAACAAATTTCCTCTGGAGAAGGTATAGAAGACATTAATGTCATCTTTTCATAATGTCATCATGTTCTTTTTTTCATAGTCCTTTTAGTGCATTTTCATTTTTCTGCATTCTATACATGGTTGGCCTTAGTTTGAAGCAGAGCTGCAGCCATTTAAATATTTTAGTAATCGAGTATATTACCGATTTATCCATTAATTATTTGAGTAATCGAATAGGAAAGACTTTTGCTTTATTGAAGAGCAATTGTAAGTATACACAAGAGAAAATAAGGCAGGTTTCTTAAAGGTTCTGTATGCAACATTCTGAGCATTTGTAAAGCAGCAAACCACGATTTGCTATGTAAAGAAATAGTGCAGTACTGGCGTCCTGTGCTGTCGGACCTCCCTGCTCATCCGCCAGTCGGGGTCACTAGGTTTTGTGCCAATTGGCAGAATTTTGCCAGCAGATAATCAGGGAGCTTCAGGCTTTTGTAGGCCAGAGGGAGGATGAGCATTATTTATTTGCATTTAATGTTACTGTCCCAGGTTGCAACGACACAGAGCTGGTTGGAAGTCAAAATATTTAACATACATTCTTTAAAAGCTGTCATTTCAATTAGCAAACATTGGACGTCTGCTTTCTGTTGCATCCATCATGACACACTGATGTTGTAATATTGTGATAGACTAATCTTAGTTCAGGTTTACAAAAGACACACTGTTCAGCGTTTTCTTCTCTTAGCCCCTCGCTGTTTTCTCTCCACACCTCCATTTGCATCCAATGCCATCAGATCTTTGTCTTCTATTTTGAGGTCTATTCTTAACATTACCTGTCCACATCACCTGCATTGTACCACAGTAAAAATCAGCTGTGTGAGACACAGTGCACTCTATATTGTTGTATGGATTAAACATAACTTTGATGCAAAGAATTTGTATCAATTATTTTTAGTAATCAAGTTACTCAAGTTCCTCGAAATTGTTTCAGCCGTAGTCTGAAGACACTATCCATGCTGTTTGTATGACGCCAAATGACTCAGATCACAGTAATATATTTGTCTACAGTCTTCAGAGACTCACAGTAACCCTGCCTGGTCTCATGGGGCAGCTCTCCCTGTGCACTCACTCACACACCATGATATCTTTCTTTTAGATCAAATATGAAGGAAGTGAAAGAGAGCTACTCAGTGACATGTTTCACACCAAGGTTACTATTTCCCCACTTGTTTCTTCTGTTCTGTTTGTGTGGAAGGAGGGTGAACACACTGTAACAAAGACTATTATTCATTTCATCATTACACTAACACGATTAACTTAATCTGATCACAGCTGTTTCTTTTTTATCTGTAATTATGTTTGACAGGTGCTTTCAGCAACTGTTGTAAACCATCTTGCATTGTAACCTTTTATGTGTTCAACCATGTCTTATGATGTAAACATTATTTAATGGTGAACATGATGTCTGATGTTTTCATGATGTGTCTGTACTTTGTATTCAAGGTGCCATTCTTGTGCCCTCTGGAGGGCCACGTCTACCTCAAGCTGCAGTGTGAAGTTGGCTCAAAAGTGGAGGAGAAGGGCTTCCTGGTGAGTGCAATCAGATCAAACATCACTACAGATGAACTCATGCTGAGGCTAGCATTGATTTGCTGATGCTATTTACCAAAACAAATGTGTTGTAATTTAAATTCCCCTGAAGACGATGTTCGAGGACGTCAGTGGATTTGGAGCCTGGCACAGGAGGTGGTGCGTCTTGTCGGGATACTGCATCTCCTACTGGACCTACCCAGATGATGAGAAACGCAAGGTAACCGAGCTCTTCTGCAACAAATCTGTCATTGTAGCGCTTCTTTATTTTATTAAGTTACGATGGCTCCTGTGTTTGTTTTTCAAAATTACTCAACTACCACTGGACAATAATCAGACTCTAGCTGAGGGTATTTGTTCTGCAAACACGAGTATCAAGGAACTCTAAAACAACATCATCCAACATGGCTGCCTTAAATTATCACACAAAGGGGGGCAGTCCTTTTTTGTTGGTGTTCCTATTTTGCCATCTGACAGTTTGACATTTAATGCATCTGTTAACACCCCCTACTTTTTTCCTCCTTTGTCTTTTGTCAGAATCCCATTGGTCGTGTCAACCTGGCTAACTGCACCAGTAAGAAGGTGGAACCAGCCAACAGAGAGTTTTGTGCCCGACCCAACACATTTGAGCTGATCACAGTCAGACCACAAAGAGAGGACGACAAAGAAACACTAGTCAGCCAGTGCAAGAACACCATGTGTGTCACCAAGTAAGTTCCAACCATCCAGTGTACGCATAATAATGCATATTAAAAAGAAACAAAGTCTTTAAATCACAATGACCCTGCATTGCTGAGCATGGACTGCTTTTCTGTGCAGAAACTGGCTGAGTGCAGACACCAAGGACGAGAGGAATCTGTGGATGAAGAAACTGAACCAGATTCTGGTGGATCTGCGAATGTGGCAACCAGACGCCTGTTACAGGCCACTGTAGTTACTGCACTGTCACCACCAGCCCTGTGGTATGAGTGACACATGCCATGACAAAGTGCAATACAGTCTAAGAATTGTTAAATATGTTTACTGGTGGATGTTTTCCAGGAGATTAGTAATCAGACACATAGGGTATAGATCAGAGAGTAAATAAAGCCATACAGCTGAAACATTTCAGGACAGTATTTCGTGTGGGAGTCGGAGTTTGGCACTATTTTTGTACATTTCCAGACAGGTTTGATGCTCTAATGTCTCGGGGTATTATTGAGTTGCCGCATTTTTTTTTAATGTTAATGCCAATATTTAGTGTTCTTGACACATAATGCATGGCTTTAAATTATTCAATCAGTGGTTTCAATGCTGAAATCATTAAATATATAAATGGTGTTGGAATTACAGATGAATACTAATGTGAGGCACCACGATTTTATCACATTTTCTCCTGCATGACGGCACAGAACAATACTGAGACTTTTGGTAAGTTTTTACTTTATATATACATATATATATTAGCTTTTATAACCTGAGGCAGGACTTTCACTTGGTTTTCTGTAATTGTCATGCTCAGATTTTTGATGCCGGTTACACACCAGCTTTTGTTCTGTTTGTAATGTCTGTTCAGTGTTTGTAATTATTTCAGTGTGGACGTTAAACGGGAGTTGTAAGGTCTGTTACACACTCTACACCAGAGCCTGATCAACAGTTTTGATAAAGGTCCCATAACAGATGTGACCAGCTGATGTACAAGTCAGAACATTTTTACAGTGTAGACATGAAGTTGCAGTGCTCTCTGGTGGACAAACTATGTAACAGCTGCACTGCTCAAACACATCCTATTGCAGTTCAATACTTATTGCATATACACTGATACTTACATATATATATTTGTTTTAATATAATGGCCTGCTTATTTATCAGCCAGCTTTTACTTTTATAGCTGTTGTATTTTTTTTTTTTTTAAAGGGCTCATCTACACAAAGGAAGCCATTTTGTTTTGGCATCAGTCGGCGTGCTTGGTGTTTGTAGCACTGTGCACTAAAAGTGGTGTTTCATTAGACTACATTCTCAAAGGAATACTTTGGTTTGTGTATCAATATTTCATCATGTGTCACCTTGAATTTGTGAAGAAAAGGTTGTTTTTCTTGTATGCCTTCACATTGAACAAAGAATCCAAAAAAGCAAAAAAAAAAATCTTTGAGTTGAAGTAATCAGAGTCCACATTTAGCGACTGCAAAACTATATCAATATGGTTTGAATATAGCAGGTTGGAATGTTCAAGCGAAAATGCATGTGTTTGGGAAGTACTGAGCAAACGACAGGATAAATGAAACTTAGATGATACTGTAGGAGTTGTGAGAAAGTTGTAAACGGATGTTTTGGTATAGTTTTGCTGTCGTTAAACGTGGTCTCCTTCGATTCATTGAGGATTTTCGCCCCTTTTTATTCACTGTGAAGACATGCAATTTCATTCAAGGAAACGTGCGGTGAGTAACTGATCTACAGATGCTCATTGTGTGGGTGAAATATTCCTTTTAAGGCTGCACTTGTTTCCTTCTTTTAAAGCAAACTGCATCTTTTACGTGTAGCTGTGCATATAGCAGTAATATCTGTGGTGCTGCCACAAAATCAGTGACAGTTTCTGACTACTTTTTCACTCCCTCACACCCTTTGTGTTGCCTACGCAGAGTATGTAACAGACTTTACAGCGACCCTGCGGGTTGTTGGTAAATGTAGTTTCATATTAACAGATTTTCACCTTCAACTTTCAACTTGAAGACGAAACCTTTTCATGTTGATGACCAACACAAACTATGCTACATGTATTGTGTCTGCCTACCCTCTACATATGTTTTTATTGTGAAGAATACGAGTGAGCAGGAAATATGTTTTCAACAGATTTGAGTTTGTCAGGTGTTTGTGGATCGATGAGACAATAAATACCTGCTTTGACCAAAATGCACCAGGTTATCAATGTTCACGTTCCTTCTGTCGTTTTGTTGAAATGTAACTTTTATTAAATTGAGTCTACAATTGGTTTTAAAAGATCTATGAGATATTTTAATGTTATGGTGTCTTTGTGTGGTAGAAATGAAAAGTGATTATCTGTTAACTTTATAACGTCAAAGGCCCAGTCAAAACCTTAAATGGTAACCCCATTTTCTCATGTTTCTTTGTCCAAGTGACTAATGTCAGCAACAGTTTTTTTTTGTTTTTTTTAAATTGGTCCAGTATCAAGTGAGACCTGCAGTCCGCAGCAGTGAAACAGGCTACCATGTAACCACATGGGGCAATCGTGCATTGTCAATTTACATCTACTAAAAGTGTTTGTTTTTGCCACTGACAGGCACGTGATTGTTATTCCAAGTGTCAACATCATGGAAAGGATCCCCACAGAGATAAACATTTCTGTTAAAGAATGAGATCCTTTCTGTGACATACAGTAAACTCTGCTAATTAATGTGCATGAAACAGTGTGTCTGGCTCTGTCAGAGGGAGGAGGCAGAAAGGAACTTAAGGTGTGCTGAAGAAAACTTGCCAGCAAGCAGGATAGGTTCACAGTCAGAGTTTAAGTTACCCAGAGTTTTCACTAAACCTAAGACCAGGTCAGGTGAGCTAGGGTTGCATTATAGCTGTAAGGACACCAAACCCTCACTTACCTTATCTGAGGAGCCAGGTAGGTGTGCTCATGTCTGTATTTGTCTCAAATGGATTTTAACCTCACCAAGACAAGTAAAACTGTTTTTTGTATCGTGCTGCAAAGGACTGTCTTCAGTACTAAAAGACTTTGTCGGTTTTCCTGTGTAGTCGGTTCCATTTTGATAAAAATTGATTATTTGTTTTAGTTCGGTTTAATTTTCTCAGTGTATCTGCAGGTCCTTAAAAAGTCTTAATTTCTTTTTATTAAAGTTAATATTTAGTATTTTATAATCAAGTCATTTGTCATAAATTTGAATTTGTGAGGTCTTAATTGCCACAAACATCTCATCTAATTTTATTTATCTGTTACTTTCTTCATGTCAAAAATTGGGTTAAATACATAATGTTAAGATAAGATATAAGATTTATGAACTGCTGCATGAGGATATGTTGCAAGTCGCAGTTGTTGCAGTTTATACTTATATCTGCTTGTCTGTGCACGTCCATGAACAGCTTCATTAAAATACCCTGCATGGCAAAAGTTTGTAGACACCTGAATATTCCACCCTTAGGTTGTTGTTAAACATGTTCTGTCACATGTTGAACCAGGGTGCAGGGTTTGGCTCTCATTCAGCCGTGCGAGCAGTGATGAGGCCCGACACTGATGTCTAAAATGGTAGGCCAGTCATGAATAACAAAGTGCTTGTTTTCTTATACATTTTATATATCAGTATTTGTTTTTTATTTATTTTATTTTTATTTAACCTTTATTTAGCCAGGTTAGTCCCGTTGAGATTAAGAATCTCTTTTTCAAGGGAGACCTGGCCAAGATGGGCAGCAGCAGCAAAAACACAAAGTTGCAGACAGAGACACACAGGGAGACAAAGTACAATTCACAAGCACTAAATCATCCTACCCGAGAGTACAACTCACAGTGATGAGTCAGTGCTTTACAATTTGTAATGAACCTTAGGGACACATGGTAGGCTGTATCAACCATATGGAGACATTGAGCAGAGGCATGCATGTACAAGAGATCACCATAGTCTAACACAGGTAAAAAAGTTGCAGCAACTAGACGCTTTTTTACATTAAAATAAAAACCCAGTTTTAGCCTCAGTTTTTTTTACCAGGTTCAGCACATGAGGTTTAAAATTTAGGGAGTCATCGATCAAGATACCCAGGTACTTGTACGAGTTAACAACTTCTATCTCCTTTCCATCAACAGTGACCACCACAGGTACATTTTGTAACCTAGCTTTTGAAGTGGTAAACAGCATAAGCTTAGTCTTATCTGCATTTAAAACAAGTTTCAGCTCATGCAGTTTATCCTGAACAACCACAAAAGCATTTTGCAAGTGCTCAACAGCCAGTGCAAGAGATGCTGCACAGCAATATAAAACAGTGTCATCAGCATAGAAATGGAAAGTAGCATTTGACACATTTTGACCCAGATTATTGACATAAATAGTGAACAAGAGTGGACCTAATACAGAGCCTTGTGGCACACCTTTGTGGATCGATAAAATATCTGAGCATAGACCATCATTTGTACCATTTATAATCCCACCAGGACCATTTGTACTTTATTTTGATATGTAACAAAATACATCTCTGGTTCTTCCACTAACATAAAGCAACTGATTACCTCCTTTAGTAGTAGTGTGTGTGTGTGTGTGTGTGTGTGTGTGTGTGTGTGTGTGTGTGTGTGTGTGTGTGTGTGTGTGTGTGTGTGTGTGTGTGTGAGAGAGGTGATGCAACAGTGGACCGAATTACAGTTGTAGCCCGACATGAGGCTGCACCATCAAGTTGGAAAAAACTCAAAACTGATCATTGATGCGGCCTTCAAAATAAAACAGTTTACTGAATAATTTCAAGTTTTTCTTGGAATACAAATAAAATATGTATGAGCAATATAAAGGCCTAAAGCTAGAAAAAACAAGAACTATATAAAAGTAAAATATATGGTAACACACTTGGGCTACAGATGTGACAAGTTTGCATGAAGTTTGAGCAGACACTCAAAATTAGGATGTGACAACTGATTGCAGCTACTTGTGCATTTCTTCTTAGTAGGCTCATTGTTTAACAGCTATATTTTAAGATATTTATAGACGCATTTTGATGTAATTTGTTTGCTGCATTGTTGCTTCCCCCTCATGAATACAGGGCAACAATGTAGCATGGCACGCTCTTATTTTGAAGACACAACCACTGATTTCCGGTGCTAGATTACGTGCCATAGTGGAGTCAGTGCAGTTGCATCATTACATCCGAGAGACAGCAGCGTCTCAGCAGCATCTCACACACTCCGGGTATCATTTGAAGAAGAGGGTAAGCAAGGACTCAGTGTGTGCGTGTGTGTGTGTGTGTGTTAATTATCTGCTTACAAATACTTCATTAAATTAAACAGGATTTTTTAAAGAATGCTGCTTCAAAGCTGAAAGTATAAGTTACACACATGTACAGAGCATGACAGTAGTGTGTTACTGAAAATTCGGCTTTAATTGAAATTAAATGCAGCTTTATTTGAGCGGAATTAAACAATAGCAGCTAATAATGTATGAGAGCTCCTCTGCTGCGCTGTGAGCTGTTTAATTTATTCGCCACAGCTAAGCAAATGTTAAATAGGTAGAATTTTGAATGGAGTTTGGTGCCAGGTGCTCTCGACACAAGGGAACATGATGTATCCTTAGTTAAATGAAGATTCTGCACCTGCTACTGGTCTAACAGGTGTGCTGTTTAAATATTGTTGAAGCCTAAAGTCAGGTGTTGGTAATTATTAAGTGTGATTAATAATATTTAATTAATTAACAGCTAAGTTAAACTTCTTTATTCTTTCAGTGGGTAAGTTGAGATAACCACCTACTTTGTCTGAGACTTATTATGCAAAATTAAACATTTGTGCAGAATATGAACGAAACAGGAAGTTCAAGTTAAACAAAACTTCACACTTAAAGTCACAGTTGTTATACACAGTAGGTTATACTCACCATAGGTCAGGTAGCAGGTGGCAGATCCACAGTATTGGTGTGTCAGGTAGGAGCCTCAAACAGGCTTGAAATTGTGTCACTGGAAAATAAAACCCTCCACCAAACTGTAGCCAAAAAGGACAGTGCTTCTGTCTGTGCACACCTGTAAATGATACTCGTCCATTCACCAAATGTAGAGCAGAAACAATCAAGCACTGTCTGTTGCAATATCTCCTCATGTGGCTGCTTACTCACTGTAGGTCTTGGTGTGTCAGTGTCTTTGGAGTTTACACATCTTAAAAGGGAACTAGACCCATTTTCAAAATTCCTACCTATCCTGCTTTCTAAGGCATGTTCAGTTTCAACTGGACATGTGATGTTTTTTTCTGTTGCCATCAGGGCGTTGTTACCTGCTTGTAAAACTAAGAGGTATTCAAAATATTTTATTCCCTCTGCTATTCGTCTTTTAAATTCTCTGTAAATATATATTTTTTATTGTTTTTTTTTTAATCTCTTTTATTGATAATCAGTCTATTAACTTCTTTTAATTTTTTATAGATTCCTTTATTCCTCTAAACTCTATTTCTGTGTCTACATGTCACTGTATGTTAAAATATGGGTGCAAGGCAAGTTGCTCAAACAAATTGTCCCTGGTGGGATTATTAAATAAAGTTGCCTGGATCTGAATCTGAAAATATATTTATAAACATCAACATCTCTCTCCCAAATCTAAAAACTACAGTGCTAAAACTTTAATTTGTGAAGCCATGAGGTATAAAGTCTGCAGCTGCTCCATAGAAAGTGAATTCTGAAGGATGTAGATGACACTGAGAGCACTCGGGGGAATGTTCTGAGTGTATGGGCACGTTTTCTGTTTCAGCACAGTGAACACTACAATAGAATAAAGCTCATTTGGGTATAAACAAAAGAAACAAACTGTTGGTTCAAAATTTTAAACTGAAACATTTTAAAAATTCATTTATGCCAACCTCAGTTAAGATGTTAAATAATGTCGGATGATGCTTTGGGGGTTGTGTTTTGCTTATGGTGCTCTGTTGTGTGCTGGTGTTATGTGTAATGCATGAATGGCTGATGTGCAATACTTGTATTGTAAAATCAGGCTCCAATTCATTGTCTATGCAGCAGACTGTATACCCTGTGACGTCACAAGTTTAGTACTTACTGCGGTAACACTTTACTTGAAGCTATCTACATAAGAGTGACATGACACTGTCATAACTATGACATGACACTGTCATGAACCTGTTATGAACATTATGTACATGTTATAAATGTTTATGAATGCTGTCATTAAGTGTCATTCGGTTTTTGTCATGACATTGTTTGGGTTGTCTTGATTATGACAACTTGACATTAACCAGGGTGACATTACCTGTCATAACAATAATAGTCATTATGTCAACTTGTCATTAACACAAAAAAGAGGTGCATAGCTTGTTAATGTCAAGTAGTTATAACAAAGACATCCTCTGGTAATGTCATCCTGGTTAATGTCAACTTGTCATTATAAGGACATCCCAAACAAATTTAATGTCAACTTGTCATGACAAAGACAACTTCTGGTAATGTCACTTTGATTAATGTCAAGTTGTCATAATCAAGACAACCCAAACAATGTCAACTTGTCATTATAAAAACCAAATGACACTTAATGACAGCAGTCATAAATGTTTATGACATGCACATAATGTTTATGACAGGTTCATGGTCGTGTCATGTCATAGTTGTGTGACATACCACATGTGGATACCTTCAAGTAAAGTGTTACCCTTACTTCTCTGGTTTCTGGCCTTGAGAGAGAGCAGCTCATGTTCTCAGATATTGATTGAACCTTTCTCTGCCATGGAAATAAGATATTGGATTCTTAATTGAGGTGGTGTTCCCTTTAATGGTCTAATTTGGTTGACAGTAGTTCAAGGAAATCCTGACCATCAGACATGTTTCACTTTTTAAACAAGCAATTTCTCAGATAAATTAAACAGGGATGCTTGAAATTTGATTTTTTGCCAATATATAACAACTGATTTGCTCGATAATCTTGTATTGCATCTTGTCGTGACGGCCCACCAGCAGATGGAGACATGAAATACATTGCTTTTTAATGTATGTAATATTCTGTTACTGTGCAAATTAAGAATTTATTTGTTTTTATTCTATCCTCATTCCACAGCGCCAAGATGTGTGGTATCTGGGCTTTGTTCGGCAGTGATGAGTGCCTGTCAGTGCAGTGCACCAGTGCCATGAAGATCGCTCACAGGGGCCCCGATGCCTTCCGCTTTGAGAACGTCAACGGCCTCACCAACTGCTGTTTTGGCTTCCACCGATTGGCTATTGTGGACCAGCTGTATGGCATGCAACCCTTACGCATCAAGAAGTTTCCTTTCTTGTGGCTTTGCTACAACGGAGAGATTTACAACCATCTCACAGTAAGACATGCAGATGGTGTTTGAAAAAATCGAATCTAATTTATTGTTTCGACTCTACAGAACACTTCGGTATTAAGCATCTTCCTCTTGGACTCAAGGATTTTGGCCACATCTCAAGAGTTATACACTAATTATAACACAATTTTATAAAAATGTCAAACCTGATATCTGAAAGGTCAAAGGTCAGCTTCACTGTGACATCATAATGTTCTGCAAAAAACACTTTTACGGCCATTATTCAACACCATGACTCAGGAACAGAAGGGGAGACATTTGGTTTACCACAGATATTTGGACCTCGGTGCAAACAGAAGAGTGTCTGACAGCACCAGCACATGTAATTTCTAAAGACTGGCGACTGGAAAGTTTTGTGTCGGAGGAAAGTCACACAGCAGAACATATTTCACAAATATTGAAAGAGCTGATTTTAGATTTGGACCTTTCAGATAGCCACCAAGATTAGCCCATGGGACGAACCATAGACACTCAGTGCGACTGAATGATTTACTGCCACTTCTGCTCTGTCACCAAAAGTTCAGATTCTGTTTTTATTTTTTCCCAAAATTCTGTGTTCTACAATTAAAACAGCTGGAGCCTATCCCAGCTGACATTGGGCGAGAGGTAGGGTTCACAATACATTCATCACAGACCGTCATATTTGATAATTGTGATTATTGTACTCATGTGTTTGCAGGACTGTATTTACTATATGCATCAAGATATTTTCAGTCCATTTTTCACGCTTGTAGAGAAACCCTCTCCTCACTGTCACACCAAATTTGGGATCAATCAGAGCCTGCATTATGAAATTACACAAGTTCAGGTGTATCATCACCCATTCAGCCTGCCTTTAGTTTGCACTTGTTTTATAGATAGGATGTGTCACAATATCCGTCAGTTTACCACTATTTCAGCATCTCAAGGTTTTCAGTGCCTCCCCATGAGGTTACTGTCTGAGTTACAGAGAGAAGAGGTTGCAGTGGGGTTCCTGTGTCTCCACTCCCTGTGAAATTCCAGCTGATGTCATGTCACTGTCTCTGTATCCCTGTGAAATATGTCGATGGCCTTACAATCAAGGAGCTCCTGGTGGGGCCCTCCTGGCCTCACTCAGAAGGCCTTGGAGACTGTGGCTGAATGGGGACAGGAGAATGGACAAAGACTATGGATATGATAATCAGTGCCAGGAAAGAGGACAACATCCCCTCTCCTCCGTCTCTGAGATACCAGGTCTAAGACACGACCAAGGATCTGTTACCTCAGTGTTGCCAAAAGTGCTGATCTCCCAAGTGACATTCTAAAACAATTATACGGTCATTAACCAGTCAGTCTTTGACTATGCCAGCCCAGTTTGGGGTGGGCTGTGAAAGGCCTCTCAGAGTAGCTGGAGATGGTACAAAAACAATGCTGCAGGATCATCAGCATTCTGTCCTCATGACTGAGTAACAGGCGTGATGAGGCCCTGTGCACCCTCACCGACACACTCAAGGACAGTTCATTTCCCCTGCATGGCTTCCTGCTTGCAGCCTCAACACCCACTTACTGACTTTGAATGCACAGGAAATTTGTAGTACCCATAAGTAAGACTAAAAGACACAAACTTTAGTTTATTCATCATGCTCTTAAATTGCTACTCTACCCTGTCTTGTTAAACTTTAAAAATTAAAACTGAAAGTGAAACATGAACATGAACATGAAAATTGAAGGAAGACGATTGCATAACTGTTGAGACATCAGACACATGCAGTACTTATTTATCTGATCGAAAGTGGTTTGTTTGTGTCAAGGGTTGCAATTCTAACATGACTGGACTACTCTGTGGGGTACCACAGGGTTCTATTCTTGGACCTTTATTGTTTCTAGTCTATATTAATGACTTGGCAAATGTTTCAAATCTTCTTTCTCCAATTATGTTTGCAGATGACACTACCTTAATTCTTTCTCATTCCAATTTCAATATTCTGATGAAAGAGGCAAGTGCTGGCTTAGCTGCATATGCCACTTGGTTTAAATTAAATAAATTATCTTTAAATGTTAAAAAATCAACTTTTATTATTTTTTGGAGGTAAAAGGTTATACCCTAAAGATTTATGTAAAATTAAAATTGAGTCTACGGAGATGCCTAGAGTTACATCCACTAGAATCCTGGGAATTATTGTTGATGAAAACTTGAAAATGGAAAGATCAAGCAGAATGGGTTAGCAAAAAAGTGAATAAATCAATTGGGATAATAAGGAGGGTTAGTCATCTCGTCTCCAGAAATTGCCTCCTCGCTCTTTACTATAGTTTGATTTATACGTATCTCTCCTACTATAATATAATTTGGGCAAGTACATTTCCTACTACCCTTCACAGAATTCTGGTCGTTCAGAAACGCTTTATTAGAATTGCAACCCGTTGTGAATCATATGCTGCATCCACTCCTTTATTCAAACGACTTGGAATCCTTACTATTTATGACATCAATATTCTCCAAATCTGTGTTTTTATTTATGAGATATTTAAAAGCAAAGGAATATTCCTGAGCACTTTATGTGCTATTTTAAAGCAAATTCACAGGTTCATTCTTATGCAACTAGGCGAGCTGCAGATCTTCACCCTCCTCAATCTCGAACAAGTCAAGCTCAATTCTCCATACGTTATGGGGTGCTGAACCATGGAATAACTTCTCACATCTGGCATTGAAATGTTATACTATTAAACATTTTAGAAGATGTTTAAAGGCTCATTTAATTGCTGGTTTATAGCTGGTTCTCTGTAGTAGTTTGTCTTAGTTTGCTTACATGCTCATTCTTTAAATTTTAATTATTTAATATTTATTTCATTACTTAAATGTGCACTATTTTAAATGGGTTACTTGATGGGTTTTTTGTGTGTGTGTTTTTTGTTTGTTTAAATTTAATCCAGTGGTTTATTTGAATTTTAGGTAGAGGCATCATATAAGCCTGTTTGGGCTTTCTCCCTGCACTGATCGTTTTTGGTCATTTTTTTTGTTTTTATACCTTTTATGAAGTGCTAAACAAATAAATCTGAATCTAAATCTAAAGACCAACATCGCCACCACTTAAAGGGAATTTGTAGTATCTGGGCTATTGGTGAAAAGCTCCTTTTGTTAGTAGTAAAGGTTAGTTCTGGTTCTAGGGAAAGAGATCCAGGAGGGAAAGACCTGTGTTATTGCTAGGAAAAATGTCTGGCTTGATCTGGTATTATTGATGAATCGGTGAACGCAACCTTTTGGGGATTTGTGAGAATGCTAGTAAGACAGTTGACAGTCAACTGTTTCAGGCTGACTGACGCTCCTATTCAAACTTTTGCTGGTCAGACAGGGTGGTGTTCATCATTAGCATGTAGCTTGTTAGACCAAAGTTGATTGAAGTTGAATGTAGCTGTGTGTTAAGGTGGTGCAGACATCACACTTGCTAACATTGTCGTTGTGAGCATGTTAGCATCCTGACGGTAGCATTAGCGCCACTATGTACAGTCTCATTAGCAGTGCTAGCATTGCTGTAGACTCTTAACCTCATTCCTTCTTCATTGAGCTGTAAGTCATACTTTTTTGTTGGGTCATTGCAGCTTGTGCTCTCACTCTATAAATGTTCGAATAAAGAAAGCGACAGACAGAATGAATGAATGAGAATTTTAAGATCAGCTTTTGGTAATCTCTGACACTACAGTATGGAGAGAACCAACTAAAATAATATGAATTTTGTTTGATCCATTGTTTTATTCGTGATAGAGAGGTATGACCATTATGGGAACGCACCAGGAAACCTAAAATAATAACCCTGTCTGTGTTATTTGTCCACTTGTCTTTCAGCTGAGGAAACACTTCGACTTTGATCACCAGACTGATGTGGATGGTGAGATTCTGCTTCATCTGTATGACCGCTTTGGCATCCAGGAGATGGCCTCTCACCTGGATGGTGTCTTTGCTTTTATCCTGCTGGACACCGCCAACAGAAAAGTCTATTTGGGAAGAGATACGTATGGAGTGCGGCCTTTGTTCAAACTCCTCACAGACGATGGATTCCTTGCAGTCTGCTCAGAAGCCAAAGGTAATGTGATAGTTTATTACCCCTCCTTGAATCTGGGTCTTTACACTCTTGTGATTAATGTTTTACAGCATTGCTCAATTTGTTGTTTTCCTGATCACAGGACTCACAAACATTACCCATGCGATGGCTACCCCTGCCACCATTGTCCCCTTCCCCCCTGGGCACTTTGAGGTCTTTGATTTGAAGCAGACCGGCAAAGTTCAGTCCATTCAGATGGCGCCGTTTCACTGCTGCACCAAAGAGCCCGCTCATGCCAAATACGACACTGTGGAGAGACTGCCTACAGGTATGAAACTGTTCATTGTTAACTAGTGTAAATGGAGAGCATTTTGAATGAAGCTTTTTGAATCAATATCATAATCTGATGTCTCCTCAGGTTTCGATGAGGAGACAGTGAAAAGCAACATCAGATTGTTGTTTGAGAACGCTGTCAGGAAACGTCTCATGGCTCACAGGAGGATTGGCTGTCTTCTGTCAGGTAATTTAATATTCTGCCATCTGCAATCAAACAGTGATGGCAAAAAGATGAAGATGGGCGGAGCAAACCAATAACAAAATATGGACTTTGAACTTCACTTCCCACAGAACTTGATTTTATTTGTAGTGGTAGCTGACCAGAGGGTGGGGATGTGGGGTGGAGGATCAGTTAGCACCCTGTAGCCACTCAGATTCCACCAGTGCAAATGCAACGTCGCCTAAAGTCTCAACTCCTCTCCTTCTCGGCAAATTTTCTGTCGCTGCCGTTACTAAAGTGAGACAGGGTTAGAAATGTCCAATTTCTGGCAGAAAATGGCAGAAAAAATACTATATTACTGTAACTGAGTATAATTCTGTGACATTTTATGACTTTGAATAACGCATCGTCTTGTGTTTCCCATGTTTCCTCCACCAGAGGAGCTAAAGAGGACGTGACGCTGATAACATGCGTCATGCTTTGAATAACTTTACATATTTCTCTGGGCTGGACATTGTTGGAAACATTTGGGATAATGTACTCAACTCAACAAAATATATATGACATATAGGTCTAGTCATTTTTAGACACCTATAATGCATAAATGTTACATAATATATCTTTAAGTTGTGGATATGAACTACAATAATGATAAAAACAGTTAAACCTTATTTGCTGAGTCCACTGATTGTAGCATTTCTATTGAAACAAATCTGCTTTGATCCGAAATATGCGACACACTTGTCAGTTCCTGTTCTGTCCTCGCATGTAATTTGCTCTTTTTTTAGTTTACACCATATTTTCCCTCGCACGTTTTTAGGTGACACATCATTGTTTAATGTGGTTTGATGTGGTTTGTGTCGAGTATCCTAAATCATGATGTGTGTCCTTCAGGTGGTCTGGACTCCAGTTTGGTCGCTGCGATGCTGGTAAAGCTGGCCAAGGAGGAGAAGCTGCCATATCCCATCCAGACGTTTTCAATCGGGTCAGAGGACAGTCCGGACATCGTAGCTGCTCGCAAGGTCGGTCCTTCTGATAGAGGGCTTTCACATAATGTTTTGTCTGGTAGTCTGTTAAATGTTCACATAATTTGGTCATAATTGCAGTTAAATTTAGCTTTTTTAACTAGCAAACAATTATTCTGACAGCTTACTTTCTTTGGGCAGTCTATGGTGTAAAGGGTTTATGGTGTGTCGTTGGAATAACAAAGTGGTTTGTTCGTCAGGTTGCGGCTCACATTGGCAGCGAACACCACGAGGTGAACTTCACTGCAGAGGAAGGCATCCAAGCTGTGGAGGAGGTCATCTTTCACCTGGAGACGTATGACATCACCACCATACGTGCCTCTGTCGGTGAGTGGAGGTTCGAGCATGCCAGGAAATGTAGTTAAAAAGAATTACAAAAATAAGTTGCATCAAAAGATATAACATGGCTTTCATGACTGAATACTTGCAATAGTGTCCGAGTGGCAGGGAGGTGGAGGGACCGCGGGTAAGCTAGCTGTTAGCTTCCAATACGCTGCATGCAGCTCTGTAGTGAAATAAGATTTTACCCATTTAAAATAGTAAAAATATAGACGGAAAGAAAATCAATATGTGGCAGTCAGTGTTGATACTGTGGCGGGTTGCCACAGAAAAATCAGTGTATGGGAAACAATGACATTTATATTTATTTATAATTTCTGTGTTGCTAATTCTCAAAAAAAGGAACGTCCAAATCACAAAATTGAAAAGGGAATATCTGAACAGTCAAATATTCAGGTTCAGCCCTGCTTTAAAGCTGCGCTGGCGACTGATTCAGCTCTTCCAACGAGGCATTGCAGCAGTCGGGAGTAGTGTAGTCGTCTTTTTTTGTCTGATAGGTCGCCTCACGTTTGTGCTGGTCGATGTGCTCATTCATGTGAGAAAAACGTGGCGGCTGCACCCCTGCATTCCCTTCCTCCCGATTGGCTCATCTGAATCACAGTGAAAAGCAGGGAGATTAGTTAAGTGGTGAAAGAGGTCAATGGAGGCAACATATGGGACATTTACTGGGTCACAACACAGCACTACATCATTATATTCATGATAACAATAGAGAATCTATGATCCAATAATCCGGTGCAGTTCATCAAAGAAATGAATCTGTAAACGTGAAATCATCCGACGTGTGTATGATGTCATAAGAAATTAAAGATGATTTACTAAAGTAGCATATATTTATGTATTATACGTTAAATGTGAATTAATTTTGTAATTAGATAATTGAAATTTTATTGTGATTTGAATTTTTCCATCATTATTTCACTTGTGACCATATGTTTCTTAATGGCCTCATTTATTGCTGTAACGTTTTAGCTGGTATTTCTTCATGCCATTATTTATGGTTGAATTTTGGCACAAAAAAAATTATCTGCACAAAAAGAACATCTGCTCGTAATGTACAGCCTTTTGTCACCAGTGTTGGTGCTTCAATGATAATCAGTTATCAAGGCTGTTCAAATCATCCTTTATTATCGTAGCCATCTTTCAAACAGGGATTATATATTATATCATTAGTCTGATCCGACAGTTTTGGTTGCCGTCTTTTTGTGATCTCTTCTTTGTGTTTCCTCCACTGTAGGGATGTACTTGGTGTCAAAGTACATCAGGGAGAAGTCAGACAGCGTGGTGATCTTCTCTGGAGAGGGCTCTGATGAGCTGACTCAGGGATACATTTACTTCCACAAGGCGAGTCCTCTAGACACCATCAACCTTTTTAATCTGAATGAAAATACCAGAGTAATGTGATTTTAATGGCATTTAATGTAATGATTTTAATTGTCTTATGCAAAGCAAATGTTTTGTGATAATTGTTTTGGGCCACATAGTCCAGAAACAAGAGGAGAATCAAAAAAGTCAAGGTAAAGTCAGACACAGGAGGCTCTGTGGCACATAAACCATGTTGTAAAATGGAGTTCCTCAACAAGGTAGCAATAAAATGTGGAAAACAGTACTCTGACTCAGTAAAGGAGCAGCCATCCAATACACTGGGAAAAAGAAACAGAAGTAAGGAACAATATCTGGAACCACCTTATTAACTAAACTCCCTGAGGGAATTAAAGGCTTGTGCAACTGCAGTCATTTAACATTAGCTGTAACTCTTGTCTTTGCTGTCCTCTAGTGGCTGAATATGTCACCTGCAGTGATGTAGAAGTGAACTCTCCTTTTACTACAATCTGGCTCTATTTGACAGCTCACACTGACGAGGGACAGGGAGATAGAGAGCAGGATGTTTGGTGAAAGTATTCTGGGGATGCAGCATGTACATGTATGCCCCTTAGACTGCTGGTGTACGAAGACCCTTAGGTTTTGTTTTTGATAAAAGACTGTATCATGTCAGCTTAACCAAGTCACTGTTTTTAACCTTTTCCACTCTGAGGCCTACGTTACTGTCTTTTAGAGGCTGTAACAGGCTGTGTTTTAAAGCTAGAGTGAAGATACCGGTGTCATATGAAACTAGATGTGATGAATCCACCGGCACCAGACATGTCGTGTTAGCTTGTAGGGAAGGAGGTTAAATAATGCTCCAGAGTTAGAGTAAAATTTGGTGAGGAAAATTACATTTTTACCTGCCATTTTAAAAATGGTGTATTTGATTATGTCTGCATACTGGGGTTGCTAAATAATATTGGAATTGCATAAACTGGGTCTGACTGGAAAGCTGAGTCTTTCAATTCAATTAGTCTAATTGTATTCATGTGTGATGAATAAATAATCTGTTGTGATCTCTAGGATAATCACAGCCTCTTTAACTTTACAGCCACCACCTAGTGATAATAACATTTTTGCACCAAATCTGTGAAACAAATGAAACAACTTATGAGACGTAATTGGGGCGGTCTTATGCATTGTATCCTGACGCAGGGAGTTGGCAGGTATTTATGTAGAAGGGATCTCATTGTAGACAACAAACACAGTACAAAGTACAAAAGTACTTGGTTAGGGTCGGGAAAAGCTTTGAACACAAGACATGAACACCTGTCTCCTTGGTCTAAGTCCTGTGCTTGTCGGACCGTCCACCTAAGCAGGCTTTCATCTTCTTAAATCTGTCAATTGCTCTTAACATCTAATAATGACGTGGACGGGTTTATATTGGAGCTGGTTGAAAGCGTCTCATACAGATGCTGAAAGGTGTCCGTGGTGTCATTATATTGATGCCAGGAACACAGCCCAGGCAGTGTATGTTGACACCGTGTTATTTATTCAGCCATGCATTTGGAGTGAATTTTTCCTCAAGTGTTGGTGATGACATAATTGTGTTCCTCCTCCAGGCTCCAACTCCCAAAGCAGCTGCAGAGGACAGTGTTCGACTGATGAAGGAACTCTACCTGTTTGATGTCCTCCGTGCCGATCGCACCACCGCTGCACATGGGTAACGCCTGTCACTTTATTAAACACCACTGCAATGTGCAGTCACTAAACAAACTAAATCACACTGAAACATAAAAACATGAAACATAAACCAGCAAAAGATGTGTCGTCCCCTGCTGCACTCCTTCTGTGCAAATTTTAGAAGCTGGATTTGGAGTTATTTTGCATTTTTGCTTGATTAAACAACATAATTGATTAATACATTTTCTGTTCATCATACTTTATGGCTTTGAATGGTGGCGCCAACTGTGAAACATTTAATCCAATTTTGTAGTTGAGTCAGTGAAAAGATCTTCTGTCCTTGTACTCAGAAACAGAGCATGCTCCGTCAGTGCACTCCTGTTTTTCTTGCTTTTATTTAGCAAGTCACCTAATTAATTGGGCAGAAAAACACGACGTGAAAGACCGAGATTAGAAATTGCACTAATTAATGTTGAGGAGTAGCTTTTAAGTGCATTAATTTCAGTATCCCTGATGAAACGCCTGAAAGGTTTTAAGATCTCATCTTTAATTTAACCACGAAAAGGTAAAATTAATATTGCATTTTAATTTGGAGCCCAATGTGATTAATTAAACCTCAATAATGAGCCTAAATATCTGCAGTAATGAAAGCCATCAAAGCCAGAAAGATCAAGCTGTTTGTGATATAAGTAACTGAATTAAAAATGAAAGAACCCCAATGATAAACAGTGATAATTAATAGGAATGGAGCTGGTAACCTTTTCATAATGCTGAATGGATGAATAATAAATAGTTCAGGTTTGTGGGCAACAGTTAATGTGCTGTACTCAGTTCCTATATGTCCACTGGCCATTTTTTAGTTACTTATCTGACGTTCCTCTTTATGTTTCAGTCTGGAGCTCAGAGTGCCTTTCCTGGATCACAGGTTCACAGCGTACTACCTTTCTCTGCCTGAGGACATGAGGGTCCCCAAGGTCAGTTCATCTCTGAGCACACAAACTAGTGTTCATGTCACAGTTAAAACATGCGGCAGTCTTTGGAGGCAGCGCTCCAGCACGGCTTCATGTAACAGTAGTGTTGTCTGTAACGGTCTGAGCAGCACGGAGTGGAGAAGCATCTGCTGAGGGATTCCTTCAAAGATGTCAGCTTGATCCCAGATGAGATCCTGTGGAGGCGTAAGGAGGCCTTCAGTGACGGGATGATGTCTGTGAAGAAGTCCTGGTACATCTGCCTGCAGGAGCACCTGGAGTCTATGGTATGTGGCTGCGTAAAACTGAGCTATTGTTTAACAGCACAGGGACTCAGTCACCTGAGCATTCCCTAATTACTGACACGTGAACTCACTTTGGTTCTGAAGCAGTCAAGATAATTGAGGAAGCTCTGAGAGGCATATTTCATATGCACAAGAACCGCCCGCCTGCAACATCAAGGTTCCCATGTGAGCACATGTACAGTCTACTCGGTGAGCAAGAGAAGGAGAAATCCATGTTTTTTCACACTAATGTAAACAATACAACGCCACCATAACACTCTGATTGTCCCACAGCAGCACAGCGTTCTGATTAATATCCAGTGGGCTGCAGGTGGGTGAAATAATACATCATTAACGAGGGAAATTAATTACATTCTCTAAAATGAGAATGGAGCAGAGCAGAGCTGCAGAGCTGCTGTGTTCCCATCAAGAGAGACGCTGTGTGCATTTACACATGGAGGTTTGCACCTGAAACCAGCAACAGCCTGCAGTATGAAATCTCTGTCACGTTTAAAATCCCTCTGAGGTTTTGAGAAATGCCTCGAAACCTTGTCGTTCACAATCTGCCCGTTGTGCTCTTGGCTCAAAGGCATTTATACTTTGCCACATGGATGATTGTGATTATGTATCTGTAGAAAAACAGATGAAACTATAACAATCGTCTTAATCTAACACCACCTACATTAAGAATTCCAATATGTTATTTCCATGGCCTATGAGAGGTCAATCAACATCTCCAGTCAGGACCACTTTAGTCAAAGAAATTTTATTTGAATTGCAATTTGATATTTGGTGGTATGGCTCCTTCCTGGGAACTCTCTGCCTTTACATGAAAGATCCTTGCAGAGGAAGAAGCAACAGTAGGCTGGCTATAGCAGTTTAAATAGGGCGCCCTGAATTAGATTTGCCAGTTGGCTGCTTAGAAAGGAATCATGTGATCTATTAGCAGTCAGCTGATCGGGCCGCTTGATACCAGCTGATGTAGCTGGCACGTGAGCTGAGCTCGACACTGTGGTCTGCCTGAGCTAACACTATGCTCAGTTTGTATACATGAGCTCTCTCAAAGCCAGAAACCAGAGAAGTCTCACACTACTCTCACAAGTATAAAGTCAGGAGCTGCTCCATAGACAATGAATGGGACAATTAATTGTCTATGGAGCAGCTACTGAATTTATACTCAATGACATCACAAGTGTGAGACTTACTTCTCTGGTTTGTGGATTTGGTCGGCAGTTGTTAACTTACATTATTGAACTGTCCTAGACCACAGCAACGACATGTATGACTAATGAAAATGGGCAAAGTTATCTTTCAGAATTTCTTGCTCTTGTGTTGGTTCGTTGAGCCCAGTCTTATTATTTGCTTGTTTTTCAGTACATTTAGACAAACACATAAACACCTCTGCAGCCCCACAGTGTGTGACCTGCTCTCTGTCTTCTCCCAGGTGAATGATGACCAGATGGAAAAGGCTCACAAGACGTTCCCTCACGTCCCTCCATCCACCAAGGAGGCCTACTATTTCAGACAGGTGTTTGAGAAACACTACCCAGGCCGGTCTGAGTGGCTCTCCCATTACTGGATGCCCCGCTGGACCAACGCCACTGACCCATCAGCCCGGACCCTGGCTATCTATAAACCCGATAAAGACCAGTGATTCACTGGAGCAGCTGCGTCTGTCAGTCAGCAACATGTTGGCCTTCTTAGAAAATTCTGTGTCATACTTCACTTTTAAAACTCAGATTCAGATTAATTTATTTGGAGCTAGTTACACTGGACTGAAGTTTGTCACACTGCGATGGAGTTTGTCAGACTTTGATGTAGCAGTGCTGTGTCAGAGCACCATGAAACAATTCATCAGAGGCTTTCTTTGCCTGAGCTGGCTCGTCAAACACAAAAGCCTCAGTCAGAGATAAAGCGTGCCACAAAGGTGGTTATTCAGTTTCCTCTGTTTACCATGTCTTTTTTCCTCAAGCTACTTACATGTTCCCATAAAACGAGACAAATGATGTGTTCAGTGCGTCACTATTAAAATAGGTTGATGGCGTGCCGCCTTCTTCGACCTTTGAAGAATATTAAGAAAGGATCACAGGAAAAAGCAGGAGGAGGAAAGAGCATGCAGGCAGGAAATGACTAATAGTGTAAATTATTAATTATTAATATCTGTGATAAATACCAGTAGACTAAAACAGCTTCCAGTCCGTGTGTTGCAGTCTACCAAACATAATGCAAAGTGCAAGTTTGTCGCCAAGTTTTGGAAAACAATTTGTTACTGTACGATTGGAATGTAGGTTATACAAACAACAGATGGTTGGACTAGGGTAAACTCATCAGCAACTCGGTTGAACACAGCGTCAAAATATTTAAACAAATCGACTTACCCGAACAAAATCGATCAGAACTAGAAGACGTCGTAGGCGCCTCCTGTTTTCAGCATTTCTTCTCCGTTGATTCATCAGACGGAGAAGAATAAACATAGTCGCTACTACGCGTGACGTATGCCTGCACGTCGGCCACGCCAATTTGCATAAAGTGGTGTCTCATTTCTTAGGGAAAGATCTCTACTCTGATATTTCTCACTTCCCTCATCAAGGGTTATCTCGCAAACGAGGGCAGTCACTACCAAGTGGAAGATTTAAGGGGTAGAGGGATTGTGCCTTAATCTCCATCATCACATTCTTAGCACAGCAGAACTGTGTCAAGTTTTTAATCGGTTTCACACATTTTTCCCTTGTTCCAAACAGATATTACACATCTTACAGAAAGACCCAAAACTCTATTGGATTAACTGTGTTAAACAAAAGGAAAACATTTTTTCACAGCCAATAGAAACTACTTGTATAATTATGAAACTCTAATGCACCTGAATGAAACTTTTCAACCAGCAATCCTGCACCTTGGTGTTGCTGTCTGCAAGCATGGATCAAAGAGGCCTGTAAGAAGAGAAGAAACCATTCTGGGAACATTTCAAACGTGTCATTTAGGCCAGACACTTTGTGTTTAAGCAAATGATAAAAGCTGTAAAATAGTCAACAGAGAACAAAGAGAACACCACAAACATATTATTTACATTACAGTACATTAAAACAGCATTGCTCAGATATTCTGCATCACATGTAAACTGTAGGTTCTCTCGGCAAACAAACAAACAAAACAATGCTATAGTTAGCGCTGCTGTAATTGCATGCCTTCATTCGTTGGCACTGATGTAACATCATGACTCAGCAATTTGGATAAAGTGCTTTCAAAATGTTTTCCCTCAGCTGAGAATCTGTATCACTCGTAGCGACACACTGACTGTAGAGTGACGATACTCAAGGAGCTGTGAGAGGCGATTTTTATCTGATTGAAAGCCGAAACTCGAAACGCCATGGCGATGTATCCAGATTAAAACAGAGCCACCTTTATGTTGTGTAAAAATGTTGCTTTAGATTCAACATGCCTCTCGAACCCACTGATCTCGCTTCGTCGTACTCCTCTCTGCTGTTTGGTTACAGTAATTTTATTTATGTTTTTAATTTACATGCACACACGTAAGACTGCGTTAAATCCAGATAATGAAAAGTAAATGTGTCAGGAGAGGTCAAGAGGCCACAGGCTTACACAGTGGACCTCTGCTTAAAGAGAAACACAGCCACTGATACTGCTCTTAATCCTGTTCAGATTCCAAGTGTACTCTTAATTACGGCCATGCAACTACCAAACTCTGGATGCCAAAACAGTCAGGAGCAACGTGAAAGCTTTTGTGGTGCAGCAAATCCTCACATCGTCTCCTGCAGCTAAATCTGACAAACTCCATCAAAGTCTGACAAAGATCAGATTAAGTTAGGATGAGAAAAAGGACCTACTTGTGTTTAAGTTGTACTGCGAATTAAGTTTTTTTTTTTATTGTCGACCATTTTCCAAAGCTGACAATTAATCACAGCTTTTATTTCCTACCTTCCAGGCAGCCATTGGTTTCTGTTCAATCCATTAGTCTAAGAAATGAAAATGAAAACGCTCAGACTTGAAAGTTGCTTGAGATGGGCGATCCATCACCGTTAACACCTCGTCATGTTTTGGGTGCTTTATGATATGTAGTCGCAGCAGATTTGTGAGCAGCTGCGGTGAAGCTGTAAAAGCAGCCTCGAGGAGCTCTAGCATCCCAAAGTGAGGTAACACACTGTCCTGGCTTTTCTGTTGTGTCAAGAATTATTTTATTTTTGTCAAGGGCACAAAAGTGATCATGAGCTACTGTATCGTCGCCTTGAATCCAAACATAACCATATGTCAGTCAAAAGCACTAACTGGATTTAAGGTTACCGTCTGAGTCGTAGACACTGTAGCTGCATAAATGACCATAGATGTGATGATAGATATATTTTAATAGGTTAAATGGATTATTTAAAGCTGCTAACACCAAATAGGTTGATGCTTGCTGACTATTATATTACACTGTATGTATCATGGGTAGAGGTGTCGTATGTGAGCATTGTCAGTGGCTTCTTGCACAGTTTGACACTTGCTCTGCTGTTTTTCCTATTGGATCTTGGACTGGCTATGCAAACACAATTGTTGCGAGTGTGTGTGTTATATAATGCTAAAGTGAGGGTAGTATTGTCAAGCTTTGGACTATAATGGGAAGAAGTGCAGGTTATGCTACAGCTAATCTGACACTGAGGAAAAATTAAGTGTCATAGTTTTCAATAGAGTTTATTGCAAGGCTTTTTTCTACTCATATATCGTCTCTGTTTCATACTAATTGCTGCAAAAATAAATTCACCTCTTGGCAGGGAAATGTGTGCCTCATGTAGTGCCTCTGTCGTCCACCAGACTGCGCCCTCACTCCACCTCCGTGCGGCAGTTTTATCAGAAGGAATTCACAACTTGCAGGACGAGTTTGAACCAGTAAAGAAAATAATTTTAATATTTGTGAAACCACTATAACACACAGGTATCGTGTCCTATCACACCACGCGTCCAGGTGGAGAACATGACAGCTCTTCTAAACGTCACTCGAAAGCCAAGATGAGACCCCGTCCCAGTGTGTTGTATTTATAGAACAATCAGTTGCAATTAAACAATCATGAGGCACTAGACAGTGACTTTGGCAGTGCAATTTTCAGCATGCCCTTGGGCATAGCCTTGCTTTGATGGTCCACAACAACATTTAGTCTTTGTAGCATGGCAGATGGTCAAAAATTGCTCACAGAATCCACTAACATTGATAATGACACCGTGTCCCCTTGTCTCGCCCCCCATCTACCTTCTGCTGGGACAAATGAAACTGGCACAGGTACAGCACTGCTACGTCACTACAATGTGGAAACAGAATCATTTTATTCGACTAACAGCTATACACAGTTTGGAGAAAACAAAACCAGCGTCTGGTACCCCTCCCGTGGATGAGGAATGGCTAGATGAGGTGCAGGCAGGTGAAGAGGTGACGGTTTAGCGGCGCCTGTCGTACATCTGTATTGTGCTCCAGTCATAGGACTCTGCAGAGGGAGAACACTTGTTAGCTTTGGCACACATTTTGCCCTTTATCCTTTTATTTCTTAAGGAAGAAGTGTGAGATGTGGCTTCAGACATAAGCAGAATGAAGTTAAATTCAACTGACCTGGCTCCTCTTGGCTCCTTTTTCCCATCAGTCCAACAAAAGAGTTGACTTTATGCCCTTCAAAGGAAGATATTTTCATTTAAAACAATCCTCTCACACCATTTTGTCTTGTAACTTTACAGGAAAATGTCTTAAAGCTGACTGCAACCGGAGCCGTAACCAGAATTTTAAAATCACTGAAGCCAAAAGTTCAAAAACCCTCTCACAAAAAAGCTACTGTAAAGAATTTTGCTAAAGTTTCTGATCATTCATATTATTTTTCTACTTACATCTCATTATATTCATTCATTTAAAAGTCTTATTTTTTGTAAATTTTATCTCCCCACACATCGGTCTAAGAGTTTTGTTACATCAAGGGTGTAATTCTGGTGGATTTTAATTTAATATCTTCAAAAACAAACACTCAGATTTTATTTGCTCATCAGTACCTCAGTGTGTATTGTGTGTCTGCAGGTTGTGACCACTCTAACCAACATGCAATTATTCCACATCAGACTGATAAGGCCCGAAGAGATGGGGGAAAAAAATAATAAACCTAATTGCATCCAGGATTAATGTTTTTCTGCTCCCACACCCTGTTAAACATCTTGCGGCCCCTCAGATTAATCTTGGGTCCCATTAGGAAGCAGATCGGCAGCTTGCAGCTCTGCGCCACATGCAGCTCTTTCGCCCCTCTCCTGTGGCTTTGCAAAAAATTATATGGAAATTATTAATGGCTCATATTTAAAGGTCCAGTTTGTAGGATTAAAGGGGGATAATTGGAAGAAACTGAATGTTTTCTTTGGTGTATAATCATTTGAATAGAAGAACAAATCATTGTGTTTTCTTTACTTTATAATGAGCTCTTTATATCTACACAGGAAGCGGGTCCTTGTCTACGAACATCGGAAAAACACCGATATCTAACGTGAAACTGCTTCATTCAGTGTTTTTACAGGTTTAAATCACCTGCTCCGTTTGTTTTGGAGGAAGAGACCTCTGCAGATAATTCGGCTCCCGGTAAAAACCTCCCGAACATCTGGATCTTAGGTTATCAGAGAAAAAAGGTAGGCGCACATTCGGAGGTGCTGGGCTAGCGACCCCTGTGTGACATGCCAAACAGCATCGGAGAGACACTGGTCTGTTTGTTCTGGAGAGAAAGAGACCAGGTGAAGTTTCAGCTGGTTGCAATTTGCAGTCCTCACCACTAGATGTCACTAAATCCCCCTAAATCTTACACACTGTTCCTTTAACATTCTAAGTTGTATTTATCATTGTCGTTCAGCTGAAGCGATTTCTCTGAAAAAAATATTTAAACATTTTGGCAAATAAAACGTGCGTCATATGTCTACATCTTTACGAACCTCAGCAGCAGTGTTTTTTTGTGGCTCTTTTGACAGTAAAGGTTGCTGATCACTGCCTTAGACTGGAAGCTGTGGATTTAGACTAAGAAATATCAGCCTTCAACACCAACCACGTGTGTTTTGTGTTTAACTGTACAATATAAAGTCGTCCTCAGGATTCCTTGACAGTGTGGCCATGACCTTGTCGCCCTCACTTGAAGCCTCGTCCTTGTTTGCAACACGTGCACTCTGAGTATTTTACTTTAACTTCGGAAAAGTGCGACCAAACTGAGCTCTGAGACACTCGGTCCTGTTGGGCTTGCAGCGGTGTAAATGTGACGGACAGTTGTATCGCTGGCTGACTGAGGCCTTTGTCAATCACAGTAATGGACTGTAATATGATCATGAGGAGGGGGCGGGGGGTGTATTGGATTGGGGTGTTATAAAACTATAAGAACCCTGTGGGAATATCTCACATCACAAACATCAATATTTGCATTAGACTGATGAGAGCTCATGGCAGATATATAAAAATACGCCCTTGTCGCTTAGAGCTGAACCTTAAGTTGGCTGAATCTATTTTCTTGCCGAGTCTTTATCCGATGTGTTTTGTTTAAGACAACAGTGGAAGAGTGGAAGAGTGGAAGGCATCCTCGTTATAACCTCTCCATCCATCACAAGCGTAAACAATCCAATTTAACTCTCAGATGTCCTTGGGGCATTGATCCCGGCTCTCTCCCTCTCCCTAATCATGAGTGACATACAGTCATGCCTGCATAAGAGGAATACATTAGACGTATGCTTACTTATGCTGCACAGTGTTGCTCACTGAGTGGGTGACTAATTTAGGCCAAAAAAAAAAACCCAACAGAGAAAAGAGAAAATCCCTTCCTCCTCATTTCTTTTTCCTGTGCGCTCTTTATCTCCTTCCTCTTTGTCACACACAGACGTCTGCTCAGGACCACCTTCCCTCCTCACTGACAAATTAATGTCGTCCGACATTCAAAACAAAAGCAAAAGCAATCATCTGTCGTCCATTAATTAAACTCTCTGAAATTGTTTTTCACAATCACTGACATAAATATACGTAATAAACTCAGTTTGTGGGCGAAATGTGAAACGATTTGCTTTCTCCCAACGTGTTGTCACTGTGCGGGCTCGCTGGAACTCCACATCTGAAACCAAATGACTCACCCTTTCCACTTTTAGTGGGGGTGAGTTCATGTCTGAATAAATGCATGTATCCCCTGAAACACCTGCTGGCTCCAGTCAAATACAGAAAACCCACAAAGTCATCTGATTTTGACAAATATGGCTTCTCTCATAGGCAACAGGATTCTGAACCTTATCGTTTCAGTATTATGAAGCATTTTAGACTCAGAGGGTTTCAATGGTTATTTAAGCACAAGACCCAGTAGCAGGAGCCATAGGCTTAGATTTTCGGGGGGAAGCAGAAGACATTTCCCCCTCAGAATATAAAACATGTGCATTTGCCTCCCTAGACTTTCATTTTGACTAAATTAATGGGATTTAAACCATAAATTGATGCAGAAAACGTGAAAATGACTGCATTTAAAATTCACCAGAATTCAGAAAATTAAGTGTTTGATGCTTAACATTATCCGTCAGAGGACCCTCCAGCCCTTTGTTTCATATATGTCCCTCCCAATACTGAAATAAAACCCACTGAGAACTCTGGCCTTGTGTTGTCTTTAATCTTTCCCAAAAATTGGGGGTTTTCGCAACTGGAGAGAGGTGTTACATTCTCCATTTAAAAACGCACACACGGAGGGTATTTCTTTGGCTGAGTTGAGTATTTTTTAGATCTTACCTGTTCAAATGTGATCACTTTTAGGCCAACAAAAAGTGTGGGCTTGAGAGAGCATTCAGAATTTCATTTTTATGAATGAAACTTAAAGAAAACATCCATCATCAGCTAAATAATTTTCTAATAAAACATTTTAGAGATTAGATTTTTGGTGTCTGGGAGGTGAGAGGTCTGGGTGGGGGCTCCTCCTCCTCATGGCCTCAGTATCTCTAAAATTCTGGCAAAGCCCCTGCACAGCAGTACTTTAAGTTTATCTGACGGATTAAGGAGAACCCTACTCTCACTGATGTTGGCGGAAAAATCTGATATCATACTTACTTTTGCGGGTGATCTGTGCATTTGCTGTGGGGGCAAAGAAAGAATCAAGTTTAAAAACCAGACCACAGATGAAAACTAAGTCTGTATTATATGCAGAACGAGCTCTTACCCATGGAGCGTTTCCCCATCAGACCGATGAACTGATGCGGCCGTGGCTTTCTTGTCATCCTCAGGAGGATTTCTCTGAATGGGTCGTTGGAAAGCCAGCCATCCTGAAGGAGGAAAAAATCTGCATAAGTGTTCACCAAGCTGGAGTGTGGAGAACCAGACTGGTGAGGAGTATTAAAGTACAGTCCCTGTACCTAACGTCATTTACCACCAAAATGAAAAGGTATTTTTTATCTGATCAGAGTTAGAAATCATTCAATGTACGTCACCAAATTGTAGCTGCTGAATGCATCTTAATGTGACTTTTTTTTGGTCTGTTATGTAAGAGTATAATTGCACCCCCCCACACCTCATCAGCCCACATACACAGGCATAGATTTCAGGGGGAGTGTGGGGGATATGTCCCCCTCAGTATTTAGAACATGTGCATTTGTCAAGAGGACTTTTATTTTGACACACTTAAAGGCATTTTCACCATAAATAAATGCATTAAAGGCAAAAATATTCACCACCAAATTCACCAAAATGCAGGAAATTAAGTGTTTGATGCTCAAAATATCCAAAAACAGGACCCTAAACCCTCCATCTTATAAATGTCCCCCACTGCTGAAACAAAAGCTGCGCCCTTGCCTGCACACGTAAGCTACACAGAGTAATAATCCATATAAGGCTTGAATTTTGAACTTTCATTAAGTGTTTCTATCTCCATCCCAGGATATATTTCCACAGGATGCATTAGTCTGACTGAGATATGGACCTGGGGGCCACTAATGTCTCGCACATTAAGTTGTAATGATTTATTGCGGGCTCGTTCATCTGCAGAATGGCCCCAGCCTACAGTTTAGGCTACTGATGGAGCCGCTTGGCGCTTTTCCAACTTGCAATGTCAAACACAGGACGTGCGTTTCATGTCAATGGAGATTGTTCGGGCTTCACTTCCTTCTATACTGTGCACTTAAGGGTTTATTTAATTTCCTGTTGGCTGGCTGCTCTGGGCGCTGCAGCCGTCTCCATCATCATGATGGCTGTTACTGAGGCTTTAAGTATTCTCTTTAAGATTGTTTCACCTGATGCAAGTCAGCTGGTGCATCACTTTCTATAATCAAGTATAAACTATTTAATTTATAGCTTACAAATGAATTAGCATCTGGTGTATCTCACATTAATGTAAGGAGAATGTATGATGTCTGCAGTGAGAGCAGATGGCGTTATCTCACACTGGTAGGTCTGTTTCTAGTTTTCGGAAATGAAGCTTTAACTAGTTCATTTTTTAGTCAGAGAACTGTCGGGATGGCAAAGTGTTAACAACTTTAAGAACTTTCTATTGCACATTTCATGCAAAGGTGCAGCCCATGTTAGTACCCTAGTTTTTAAGTCTAATTAGTAGGCTAATAATTAATCTAGATTCTTCTCAAAATCATGGATTTGGAGAGCGCAAGGAGTGCGTAAAAATGGCCACATCTTTAAAAATGAAGCCTAAAAACATGCTTATGTCATTATTAATGCTCAACTTTAATACACATTATTATTATTATTAGGTGGGTTTTAGTGATACTGGAATTAAATCTACATAATAAAGTGACATCTCTGAGTAAAACCAAAAGCTAAACATCCAGATTTATCCAGCTATTAACTTTAATATTTGGGTTAAACAAACTTACAGTATGTGCAGGTTTATAAAACTTTATTCCAGATGAAATTCTACTTAAAATATTTCTGATTTTTTTTAAATATATATATATAATTACGGTCTAAATATAAATACTTCAGGGTACCTGGATTTGGTTACTGCTCGTCCAGTAGTCCGCCTCTTCTTTTGGCTCGTTTTCCTCACAAAAAACTTGAGCAACGGCGAAAAAAGCCATTAAAACAGGTAAAAGCAGCAACTTCATCATGACGCACCTGTTTCTTTTCCCGACAGTATAAGTTGGACTCACTATTCTATTAAAAACAACCTCTGACACTCAACTTGAAAACAAAATAAAAAACTAAATGAGTAAGCTTGGAGGCACGAGCTGCAGCAGTTCTGTGCGCGCACTGCTTCTTCCCTCAGAGATCAACAGTAGTCCATAGTGCGTGCGTAAGTGCGTGCGTAAAACAGCGCCGTGCCGGGGATCCCGCCACTGTCTCCAATGCTCTCCGCGCGCTCAGCCTCTGCAGCAGCTTCTGCGGTCTCGTGAGTCCTCCTGTCCAGAGAGAGCCTTGCACGCGCTCCTATATAGCAGCCATTGCAGTAGTGGGATTACTCGCGCTCAGTCACGAATACAGTAATATTTCTGTGTCGTTACAGTTACCAGTCAGACTCCCTTTGACATCACCAGCTGTGTGCGTCACTGGACATTCCCCATGTTTAACCAAGTCTAAATGTGACCTGAATTTATCATCAATGCTCAGATCGTGACATCATAACCTGCTACCTCTCCAAACTAATTTAGTAATGGCCTAATAATTTATCGCATCATAAAGCTCTGTGCAGTATCATCATGATAAACGGGCCTTATGTGAGTTATCTAAAGATTTTATACGCCTTAAAGGAGAGTGAAAGGAGCTCATTGTTGTGTTCACGATTCATTTTAGCTCATCTATAACAGAGGAAAAGTTGCAGCTCTGAATACAATCTACATGTAAAATTCTGTCACTTCTGAATGATATTCTGGATTAAAACTCACTTATGATCGAGTATATTTCACCTTTCATGCACAAATGTGTCTTTGACCACATGAAAGTTTAGAGGAAACTGCACTTTCTAGTTTTATTAACATCTTAAAAGCAGATATGACCATATGTGGAGCGGAAAGTTTCACTCACATAATCAGGTAAGGGTATGATGACGCACTTGGTCTCACGTAGTTTTTACTCTTAACTGCATTGATGTCAGTGGCGGCAACAAGAAAGGGCCATGGCCCCCCTGATACATTAAGCCACCCCCCCTAAAATAAGGCTGTGGCACGCTAATTGTTTAAGCTGTTTAAACTAGACAACCTAAGTTCTGTTCATACTGTGGAGAGTTTTATTACTGTAACTATAAAATGAAAGGATGTTTTGCTGCCTCTCACAGCAGCTGGACTCTGAGAAAAATAACTTCATTCACTGGGCCGACTGCCGGTGACTAAGGTGGAATGTTAACTTGTAATGTTACTCAATGCATGAGCTGACGACGTGAATCCATCAACACACCTTAAATTTTGACCATCACTTAAGTTTTTATATGACAGACACTTTTAGTAATGAGGGGATCTTAAAGTGTAGATATGTATAAATCTTAATTTCAACCGGGAATCCTCACTTGGAGAAAAAAAAGCATAGTGGAGCGTCGTTCCTGTGGGCTCTGGCAACACTAATCCCCTGAGCTTGCCTGAGAAGCACTAAATGCACAAACGCACTATTTTTAAATATCCCCTGGAGAGAGACTTTATTTTGTTCTGAAAGTGTCGACGTGCAGACTCGTTCTGTGGACAATAAACGAGGTGCAGACTGATAAAGGAGGAAATACAGCGAGTACTGGACGGAGCAGTGAGTGACAACAACCCCGCCCACATTTAAGAGTACTGTTTGCAGTGGAAACACTAAGGTCTAGGTACCATGTCTGAAGGGTTACTGTTGGATCCAAAGGCACCATACTGAAAGTGTTTGGTGGAAACAGGGCTTAAGTGTTAACTGTACCAGTATTATTCTTTGCACATCAGACAATTAGTAACATTAACTGTAAAATAAGAAACCAAAGTATATCAGTATGATTCCTTATGTCTTCGTACTGACATAGTTTTCAACTAGCTTATATACTTAAGCATCAAAAGAGAACGCCTGACATTGAGTTATGGTGTTTGGATTTGGTGTTCCACCCTAAAATTTTCAGTGACTCCATCTTGCCGCCCCTATCACAAATTTCTGGGTATGCTGTGTTGATATATTTTATTTTGTTAATTCATTGTAATCGTATTGTCTTTATATTGATTTTGGCGGTGTCTTACACCCATATATCATCATATGTTTTATTATTTTACAGCTCAAAGAAGAAACTGCAGCTTTACAAACCTCTCGTATCAAAGCCTGAATGGAAAGGAGGTCGTGTGACCTGACGGTAACACTGATTTCCATTAGAAAAGCTGTTCTTTGAAAGAGTAGGACGTTCAGGATGAATAGACGACTACGCCGCCACACATAGTTCAATGTCCACGCACCTCAACGAGTGCTTGATTTGCCCAAGTGCCTTTATTCCATCAACAATATGTTCATTTTATTTACCCATGTGTTATTGGCGAATGCAAATGTTTTCCCTGGGGCTGGGAATGGAAAGTGTTTTCGTCTGTTTGTTCATTCGTTCCAAGATGCAAATATTTATCCACATTAACACGAGCGTTTTCTGAAGGATGCTTTAGCCCTGTTTGACCTTAGTATTCTGTACATTTTGTTATTATTTCTGAGAGTTTAGAGCATTGAGTTCAAACCATGCACATGATTATATTTATTTTTTACATTTCCGTCATGGCTGACGGTGGGACCAAGAAGTCCTGTCGAACCTCCCGTGCAGGTGAAGTGACTGCGTATAGGTTTACACTAATATCCATTACTTATCTCTACCAGCGGGGTCTCTGTGGTCACAGCCACTGCGGACTAGAATTTGATCATCCTCACAACTGTGACAGCTCATCCAATTAACAGACGGAAGGGGGAGGTGAGGAGAGAAAGCTGGAGAGAGAGAGAGAGAGGTGATGGAGCTGCTGGAGCCATGGGAGGGAGTTACCACAGAGGGGGAGGATTGAAAAAGAGAGCAGGGTGCCGTCGAAGTTGGGGCACACTGATAAACAGATATGCCCATCATGCGCTCAAACAGGACATCAGTCCAGGGAGACTGAGAGGTGTTTGCTGCTGTTATCTCTGCAGAGGTAACACAATCAGATGGATTGCGTTGCTGGTCACTGTGGACGCTCCTCTCACTTTGATAAGGCATCCAGCAGCAAATGGGACTCTAAGATGCATGAATATATTAGAGCATAAGTTGATTTTGTGCATGGAATGAATCCAGAGCGGATCATTTGTTGGAAGAGACGTCTGAGTCAAAGCAATGCGGTGCCAATAGTTAATGCATGAGTGACTGGAATCAGAAAATCCCCGGTGTAAACAGGAATCCTACCAAACATTCAATTTATCTTTAGATTAAACCAGCTGAGAAGATGCTACATGAAAACAGAACTGAAATATTAACTATCGTGAACAGAATTAGCACAAGGTAGATCCTCCATAAAAATGAATGTATGTATATGTATGAATATTAGTGAACTGCAATACTTGCCTTGTTTGTAATGTAATGTAATGTAAGACATTGTCAAATGAGAGAGGGAGGTAATTAATTTTACTATAATTACAATGTCTGGCAATTAATGTGGTTATAATTTATTGATGTTAAAATGATACATGCGGTACTTACGCTATGAGACTTGATCCAAACATACTCAGAAAGAACACTGTAACCTTTTCATTCTTCTCAAACTAAATGTGCTGGTAATTTAAACAGAGTGACCACATGTTCATTTTCTCAGTGGGTATAATATGCTGAGCAGATATTTCACAGCAGGAGCTTGTGCAGTTAATTTTCCAGCATGAGAACCTGATGGCAGCGACAGATATGAGCTGAGGCAAAAGCTCCTAATTCAGATATGAAAGATCTGCAGTACAAAACTAAGACGCACTGTAAGGGTTATGAAACATGTTTGTCATTGCCTCCCAAATGAGCCGAATTAGTGTTTTTATATCGAGTGCTGCTATCGCCAGGACAACACCATTAGTTGCTTACAGTGCTTAAATATGGGAAAAAATGGCACTGAATGTTGATCTTATCTTACGTAATATGCCCCAGTACACAAATACACTTTTGCAAGCAAGCTAAACAAAAGCAATTGAAGATATGCCAGTTTTTAAATGTTTTTGTGAATTGTGCATAACTGTGTTCACAAATAGTTTGATGCACACAGTATGAAGTTCAGGTATTCAGATGGCAGTGTCATATCCAGACCAGGGGTTGAGACCAAGTCAAGACCATTGGCTGTTTAAGATAATGGACGTAGCCACTGTGATGTCACCCACTGGTTTGTAGACTTAAGCCTCAAGTTTGGTAGTTTAGCCGTCGCTATCTTGGTTGTTTGGAGCCAGAAGTGACCACATTTAGTTGAGAGGCTGCAGCTGTGGTGGAGCAAGGGACTGATTAAGCATCAGCGGCCTTCAGTACGCATTACTTTAAGCCTTAATAAAATGTAAACGGGTAACTTTTTAAAAATTTGGCCCCCATACAGTTGTCAGTATCAAAATTTGCTATAGAGACCCAAACCATTTTTTGTACGAGGCTATAAACATGTTTATCTCTGCTGTAAAGTTGGGCATTTTAACATGGGGGTCTATTGACTGGCTTCTGGAGCCAGCCTCAAGTGGCCATTAGAGGAACTGCAGATTTAGTCACTTCAGTAATGGCTTCATTTTTTAGCCCTGGAGGTTGAGCTCTGGTCCGGATTAAGGTAGGGCAAGAGAGAGTCAAAACGACCACCAATAAAATGTGGAACATGCAAACCATAGACACTCCTAAAACGACCTGAAAGATAACCATCTTAATTTGATACTCCGTTTTTGCTGGTATTTTTCTAATGTCTGTGCAGTTGTGGTCTTGACCGATCTTAAAATAAAATCCTGAGTCTGCTACTTCAAAAAGTGGTCTTGAGACTGGTATCGAAATGAAGATCAGTCTCGAGTAGGTCCACTACAACACTGTTATATGGGCAATATTCAGACATATTCTATACTTAGTACTCAAAGGTCTCAAAGGTTGATTACAATGCCAAAAGAAGGTCAGATATCCTGGCTTTAATTCCCAACATGGATGAGAACTCCATCCATCCATCCATCCATCCATCCATCCATCCATCCATCCATTCAGTGGCTAAATAGAGGGCTGACACATGGAGACAGACGACCATTCATGTTCACATTCACACCTATATGTTACATTTGTAGCGGATACACTGAAACTTTACGCTGTGGTTAACACGTGGGTAGATGCAGACACAAAACCATTTGTGTATTGTTAGAAAAATATCATGATTTGGCTCTAATTTTTTTGTGGCTAAAATGCAGCAGGAAATGCAGCAAAACTACAGCTTTTTGTGGCACTATCCTGACTGGAAATGCAACAAAAAACACCCATGTTTAGTGGCTAGAAAGCTGCTGTAAGGTGCAGCAATGACTCATTAAAAAAACCCAGCTTTGCTGTTTCTTGGTCTTGAGCTGCGGTCTGTAACTTGGCAGGCGTCTCGCCTAGGTGCCGGGCCATCCATCATCCCCTCCCCTTGACAAAGTCCGTTCATCCATCACTTCAGAAAGATAAGTATGTAACATATCTGTGGTTTGCAAGAACGTACAATGCTAGTAAATTTAGTCTCCAACCCGAGCTGATGATCCTCAGACTCGAGACAGCTCTACTCAGAGACACTATAACTACTTTTTATCTGAGTTTTACTTATTATGATGAGAAAACTTCATTTAATATCAGCTGAGTGCCCCTTTAATGTTTGCTGATCAATATGTTTCTCTGTGCTGTTTATTGTTTTGACAGTACAGTACTGACGTCTGTAAAATCATTGGGACATCCTTTGTAATTAGTTTAACTCTTATTGCCGTCTGTCACTTGTTGCTAATTTGGAGGAGCAGGGGGATATTCAGACTAATTAGTCATTTGTCCCCATCAAACGTCTAAAGCAGACATGAGAGCAGCCATTTTTGCACTCAAGATTTGATCTATTTCAATTTAAGCCCAGTCACCTGACAGTAAATTCAACCAGGAGGAAGACGACACTGATGTAATTAAGGCTTTGTGTAAGGCTGTGCTTTAAAGGGACAGTTCATCCCCAAATCAAAAAGACATATTTTACCTCTTAACTGCAGCGTTATTTATCATTCTAGTGTGTTGCTGCTGGAGATATCAGCTGTAGAGACGTCTGCCTTCTCTCCAGTGTGATGGAGCTAGGTGACACTCGGCTTGTGGTGCTCCAAAAACACAACTGAAACACTCAAGAAATCCAGAAATCATGATCAGTCTTCAGCGGTGGCCATTCTATACTTTGATTAAAACAACTAGTGACATGGTTTACTCCTGTGGTCCACACACTGGTGTGCAGGTGTCACCAGGGGCCATTAATAACCCTCCCAGCAAAAGACAAATTAAATCTCACAGCTATTTAATTCCCTAGATGTGTGATTGAGTTACATCCTGAGGAACACGAATATCAGATAAATTCCAGATATGACCTGGTTCAGGACCACAAAGTGAGACTGTGTATGGTTTAATGTGCTGGGCTGATCAAATTTGAGCCTAGCTACTGGTGGGGCCTGTAATGTTGGTCGATCTGTCAGATGAATGAAAGGTTAACTCATTATATTTATTGTATATAACCACAGAATCAAATAGACAGATTGCCATGAAACTAACACAGTAACATGCTAACTAATATATATATATATCTACTATAAGTAGCCACCAAATAAAAGAAAAAGATCAGATAAGCAAGGACGGGACAAAAGGCGAGTGAATATCGGCATTGCTTATTCCAGGTGCAAAGAACTCCTGAAGGAGAAGGATTTCACAAGGGATGCGGAGGTTGCCTGCTTTCTGCTAGCCAGGTAATTCAATCTGATATTTTAAAATCATTTTGGCTTCATGTTTGCAACTACTTTTCCCTCTCGTCTAAGTTCGAGTGACAGCTAATGTTACGTTTACGTGCTAACATTATCCTAGCCTTGGTTAATGTTATCCCAGAGTTACAGCTAAATGGTTAGCCTAGCCTACAGCCTAATCTGTTGATTCCTCTCGCGCTCCTCCTCCTCTTCCCTCTGGGTAGCCGAGACACACCTCTTCGCCGGGCCGGTCCTGCACCGCCTCTAACGTTACCTCCCTTCCTCTCCCTGGTCTTCCTCCTCTCCCTCTTCCTCATCTCCCTGTGTCCTGTGGAAGAACACTCTGGAAACACATATATTATAATCGTACCAACCCATATTTGCCGCACTGTGCCGTGACTATCACATGAAACGTGTTATTTTAGCATTACTGTGCTAATGTTTGCTCGTGTTACCAAAACAATTAGAAATAAAACACTCCTAACATATATCTCACTGGTAAGCTATAACATATCGTAACATGGTTTAGATTCCTAAATAAATATTCACCTCATTGCTAGATACTCCTGAAAAACTCGAAAAACTCTGCTGTCTGCACAAGGCTTTTTGTCCTACGAGGCCACCGCCACTTACCCAACGGGAGGGGTGAGTGAGTGAGCGCTGCAATCTAGAATTTGACCGCTGATGTCACTGTTACTCACCATTTTTACACACTGAGGCTTTAAGCAAAATTAACAAATAAGTTTAGAAGGAAAGAAACTAATAAGCAAAAACCTGTCACACATACGTCCCCATACATCTACAGGGCCACACAGTCATATTCTGTGGGTTTCTGGGTCCTTTGTTGTCCTTCAGTGTCTTGATAACTCGACAGACAGTTATTAGACCCACAATAATAACAGGAATGCACACTTGGATATGTTTGGTATTTGTGACTGATCCCATAAGTTGGGACTTTATAATAGTCATCCAAATGATGTTTAAAGATGGTTTACAAACCAATTGTTTCATTGTTTGTTAACAGTAAAATAACTATTAACTTAAATGTAATTAACTTAGCATATACTAATGATGATTATTATAAAGTCTAACTACATACTTTCTTAATATATACTCTTTATATATTTCTAAGAAGTTGTTGCTGAGAGCTATTAAAAAGAATATCTGGATCAAGAGGTGATAATTTTAAGTGCAGCTTTTAATACATTAAATCAGGCCCTTGGAATCTGACGGACTTGCTCAAAAAGATAGGAATACAAATAAATCCTACAATTTCTCAGTCTGTCACAGATATACACAGCTTTATCTTCAAATAGATTTTAGGTACAATTAATCTGTCAAAATTTTACTCTGCTTTTTGAGTAAATTCCTTTCGCTCTACTAATTGTGTCTCGCCAGCTACGGCTACAGTTGTGCTTTAAACAAAACTGTATTTGGATTAAAACTGCATGTTTTTGGCTGAGCTGCTTTCTATGTTGAGAGTTCGTTTGCATGAACAATGCTGTGACCTTGTGATGGAGTTGGTCCCCTGGGCTCCATCTAGATAATGGATACTAACTTGTGGGCGGGTGACTGATGTGAGAGGAATATTGATAACTGTCTGAGATGAGGATGAAACAAGCTTCACTATAGATGCTGATGTTAAGTTAGCTGCAGTGGACAGGTATAACATAACAATCTGTTTCCCTTTGAGCATGAGTCAAAGACTTCCCCCCATTAACCGTCTATTACTGACAGGCAATCATTGTGTGATCAAATGGAAGGTTAAATAAATGAGATGGTGAGATAAATGGTGAAATAATATAGCAACCGCAGACTATAGAAAAAAAAACAAACACTTTGTACCAAAAGTCAGTTCAGAGAGTTGAACTGCAGAATTGTCTCCTCTTCCATCTGCTGAAGCCATATATTCACACTTTTTATTTTAAAAGGCCAATTACATTTGCAAATCTCAGCGCACATCCAAGTCCATCCAGCCACTTGGCACCATTTATCAGGGTGCAGCGGTCACAGCTGCATCAGACGGCGATCCCTCTCCCCAGCCACGTCCTTCAGTTCTTCCTGGGGATCCCGAGGCATTGCCAGACTGGATGGGATATAAAATTCCTCCAGTGTGTTCTGGGTGTGACCCAGGGTCTCCCCTCCTGTGAGGAAACACCTCCAGAGGGGTGGCGGCCAGGGGGCATCCTAATCAGAGACTGCAAAGGAGGAGCAGCTCCTCTCCTTACTCTGTTTCTACCGGGGATGAAAGCTCATTTCTGCCACTTGAATCATCACTCTCAATCCTTTAGTCCGTACCCAAAGCTCTAGACATAGGTTTTCAGGTTAACTGAGAGCTTTGTAGGGCCAGGCTGAGGGCACTGGTATGCCCAATAAAAAATATGAAAACTGGTTAAAACAGTTCCTTGTCTTGAGTTTTCTCCCCATGGATGCTGGGTAAAGTGTTACGTCAGTGCAATATTTACTGAAACTGGCTCAATTCAATCTTCTGATTTTTAGTGTCAGCAGTGTTTAAACTTGTGTATATAACACTAATCAAAATTCCATGAATATTTTCCAGTTCGCTTTTAAACACAACTCACGACCTTCATCAACAGATGGAGTTTGCCTCGTCAGCTGTGCAGCTCTCTACAGTCTCCACCAGCGTCTTGGTTCCATAGCGTCAGTCTGAGGCCACGTCAGTAACTTATGACATGCTGCACAGCTGCACGCCTGTCACACTGACTGGTACGAATGTGAACAGAACCCCTTATTTAAGAAGAATTTCAAAACCTTACAGTCTTTCATTGATAAACAGACAGGAACATCTGTTATAGGCCGACAAAAAGTCCAACAGGTTGTTTGTCAAGCTGGCAAGCAATGACAACAATGGCGGCGTCCACAGGATCACGGGGAACGCGTTGTGTTTGGACCCAGGCCCTGGAGGCAAACTGGGAAGAATATCCATGCCTTTAAGTTAAAAAACATAGTTATCAGGGGCTCTGTCGAGAGTGGAGAGATCTTGTGGTGTGCACACACAGGTCGTAACGCAGTTGGCGAGACTCCCGCTGACAGAAACACACTTCGCCAGGTATGAACACTCAAAAGACCTGTTCAGTATTCCATCCATGAGGATTCACCTGTGTTGTCTTATTCTAAGCTCCTCCAGAAGCCTCCTCTCTTCTCGTCTCCTTGAGGTGCATTCAAGGGATTGGAAGATGTTGGAGGGGGAACGATTTCTGGGTCACGGGAGGAGACCCATGTTAGCATGATGAAAAGAACCCCATGTCTCTATCCTGGAGCCAGGCCTGAAAGGGGAGCTAAGCGGCATGCACCTGGTCGACGAGATAGTAAGGTACAGGTATGGGCCATGTTATGGTACACCGCCAGGCTGGCTGATCCCTGGCTGCAAAAACTAGATGTCGGACACACAAATATCCTACAACATGATCCAAAATAAACACAATAAAAATGTTATGTTTCATCAGATCTCTACTGACTAACAAGTGCACATCCACTGATTTAGATTCAGGTTCACAACTCTCCACACATTTTTGCAAGTGATTTATCTACAATCTAATATTGTCCCCCAAACAGCCAAAATACGCCCACCAGCTGTGGCTTTAGTTAGAGTGAAGCGGTGCAAAGTGAAGTGGCTGTGCTCGGCAATCAAGCACTCAGGAGCACCAGGAGTAGGGTTTGCCTCCAGCGTGAGAGGCGTTTGAACAAATCGATGTACAATTGTCATCTGTACTTCACACTGTCGACTTCAGTAAGCTATTGTTATCAGCGAAATGTCAAGTACATCTATAGAACAGTGGGATGAATGCAGCAGTGGGGGAATTAAATAATGTGGGTCCTGCTGGAGTGGGAAAAACAGTGTTGTGTTCCTTTCACAGAGGTGGACACACACACACACACATAAATCACACAGGCTGCAAAACACAATTTCATGTTTGAAGGTTGTGAGGACGTTTTCATGGTCTTAGATGCAACATAAATGAGTCACGCAATGTGACATCTGCAGGAATCCAGTTTGCCACAATAGCTGCCTCACCCACCTGCCCTTGTACACAACACACACACACTTTAACTCCTGTGGGAATAAAAGAATGAATCACCTTTTGAAAGTTGCTTGGGGGTGACTGCCTTCCAGCAGCACAGGAGGTTCACTTCAGAGGAATTTTAATCAAGATGGTCCAGATGGGACACGTCAGCTCTAATTGGCAGCTCTCTCACTGCCACTCATTTCTTACATGAACCAGTTCTCACCTCCCTGCTCTCTTCAAGTGTGCTGACACAAGCGAAGATGCTCCTGGGTCTGTCCCATTGACCACTGCAGCTACAGGCCACGTCTCTGAGTCTGCGTCTGAATGCAACCTAATGTCCATTCTTCCATTTCCTCGGATTGAATGAGTTAGTAAGAAATGCTTGGTAAGTATTATGTTGAGAAATATATTGATCTCATAGGTTTAACTGGTCTGCACATTCTGTGATTGGTGTATTGCAATTCAGCACTCCCTGCTCTTGGCCAGAACAAACAACAGCCTTTTTATGTTTATTACACCAATATGACGATTTTGGACTGTTATGTTGGACAGATGTGTAATTCTGGGTGACATTAAAATCCGGTTGTCGAGATTTTAAATTTCTAACGCCTTAAGAATTTCACGTTGTGCGGACATATACATTCTGACACATTGCAGAAGTTGGTTTTGTTCTCCATGTGTGGGATCATTTTGAGAAGGTGAAGGACGAACCCAAGGTGATATGTAAACTCATCTTCATTGGTCGACTACAAACATGACGTATCGTCTGAAACATGGAAGTAGCTACATGCCCATTAGCCCACAGCGTCATTAACAGGCGGCTCGCTCAGTGTGTGACGTGCACTTCAAAGCACAATCAAGGGCCACAGTTAGAAGAGAATAGATAATCTGAGAATTAAGTCGTAATAATGAAGCTCAGCGTCAGTTCAATCAGGAAGACTTTGTTTATGCTGTATCCAATCACAGTTGTCTCTATCCCACTCCCACCACTTCCACCAATCAGCTGACTGTGGGTGTTTCCTGTGAGTAAGCCAGTCAAACTTCTCCTTCAGTCATTCATGTTGCTGCTGCTGCCAAACTTTCAATCTGTTCTCCTCTCTGCTCCTGTCAGCTGTCATTTTAGGTGGAATCATCGCACCCTCCTCCACCCCATTCACCTCCAGTCACCTCATCCAGAGCCCAGGACGAGCTCATCAAAAGCCCATCACTCTTCCCAGATCCTTAAGCTCCCTCTTCATCTCATCTCATCACTACCATTACCAGCACCAGCGTCTAGACTTCATGGGGGTGGGGGGGTCAATTAAAGTACTATGAGACTGGCAGCTCTGTGTCTCTGTCTCTGCGTCCCTCTCTCTTGACACCTTTGCTCTGTTTGGGGCTGTCTTCTTCTTCTTCTTCTTCTAACTGAAGAGCTGAGGGAAGCAGCTGTGGGCTGCACTTTATCAGAGTGGGTGAGGGTAACATTTGTGCGGACAACAAGCGACACAATGGTGAGCGTTCTGCTTGATCAAAAGTGTTGTCAGATGGTTTCAGGTTTCCATCTCTGATAAAATACAGCACACACCCGTTCCCATAAACCCAAGATGTTGAAATGAACCCTCCACCCTTGCACCCAAACTCAGGCCCCTCTGTTGTCACACAATCACTGTGTAAGTCAACTTCTTGGCTCAAAACAACCAGACACAAGAACACTTTCTGTCTTCATCATCTCCAGCTGATTAATGGATGATGAAGCCATGTGTTAGCTCATCACAGTCTATACACATCCCTGCAATCATACAGCTACTGTATATTTTCATTAAGTGAAAGAGCACAGCAAACAATAAACTTTATAAATAAGCTTTTATTGAGACAGTATATATGTTCTATATGTAATTTATCCACCACATGAGCTTATGTATATATCATATTTGTTCCAGTAGTCAGTACAAATTAACTACCAGACCAACATCCAATACATTTAACAACTCATCCTGTGTCTTTGTTTGTCCAGCTGTTGATCATCTCTATTTTCATCCCTACTTCCCTGTAAATAGTAGCAACATGTTCTGCTTGTTTCTGCTTATCATTTATTCCTTATCTTTATTATCTTGTTAGCTGACGTCTATAAACTTCTTGGTTATGAACTTTTCACATTTCCCCATCTCAGTCAATGCCTGGTCAATAAACTTGAGTCTGAAGCCTGCCAAGATGCGGAACGCTGTTTGAGACCAAAAACCACAGCAGAAGTTGTTTTAAAGACATTGCTGCGTTTCCAGGCTCTACTTTGACACCAAAACTGGGTATTTAAAGCCAAAATGTGATCTTTTCCAAGTGTTTTTGTCCCCAAACCTAACCACACATTAACCAAATGGAAGCTTTAACATATTTGCTATATAATAATGTACACATTTTATATATCCATGGTTTGCAGAAACATACAATGGCAACTTTTATTCTGGCGATTGGGTTAAAGGATCTCTTTAAAACAAGACTTTTTTCTTGTTTAATATATGTCCTAATATTCTGTCTGTAAGCGGGTGACAATGGATGGATGTCTGTATTTATTCATGTAATTATTTGATAGTGTTGCATTTATTTAATTAAAGTTGAACACTGTGTGTCTCCATATTTATTTGTTTTGTAAAATAAATCATCTCTGTTTGTACTGTTTATAACTGACCTTTCCATAAAGACAAAACTGCACTGAATACATTTAGATGTTTTCTTCGATCTTGTGACATCAGAGTATGGGTAACATTAACAAACTGAGCCCATATTTTTGTGAAAAGATATTAAATATATATTAATCTCATTGTTGCACAAACCATCATTGCAAAACTGACTAAGTTAATGTATGCATGCGTGACTCAAAACCTCCTTATTCCCAGCCAGTCGGAGTGACCGTACCATTGAGTGAAGTCACTCTACAAGCAATGACAAAGAGGACAGAACCCAGACATTATCAATCACACTCAGACAGGGAAATACGCAGGAGCTTCCCTGGCACTATTACCACTACAGCGAAGAGTAAGAGGAAGGGCGTGGCCCTCATTCACCACCCCGCTGACGCAGTCTTTAACTCAATTGACAAGAAACCTCCTGCGTCAGAATGTCTAAGTGTTCCTGTAACATTATTTGACAACCACTTTTTGTACTTAAGTTCCTCTTCATCCTTCAAGGAAGCCAGAGAAAAGTATTTTAGCTCCTGATGTTTTTGCAGTATTGAACCCTGTCAGGTCAGATGAAATACAGGCTGCATACCAAGAGGACTGTGTCCAATCTGGGTAATGAATTCAGGAATACTGCTGCTGCTGTTGGCCACAGGCCTGCTCAGGATGAATGGGTTTTTCCTCAACGATGCAAATGCATTTCTTAAAACGGACATGTAGGATTTGAATGGGCTGTTAGATGTGGAAGCACCACTTACTCTTATTTCATTCATTCATCCATTTATTCATTCAGAAAGTCATTATTGTGAGTGCAGCTGCACCCTAGTGGCCATATAGAGTCCAACAGAATATACGCTGCACTAGGATCACTGACTCATCCTCTCTGCAATAAAGCGAGGCCGTATATAATATATACTGGGGGTACTCATGCTCCCAATATTCAGATGTGATCAAATTGTTCCTGAAAATAAACTGATTAAAAAACTATAAATGAGGAAAAAAGTGCTATGCTACGACAGGCAACCAGACGGCACTGTCCGAAATAATCATGAGCAAATATAATCCTAATCATAATCATGAAATAGCTTAACAGCCATTAATATTACTGTTGGTAGTATACTAGTATATATATCTATAGAATACTATGTCATAAAAAAGTCATAGTAGCCTGTAGTACATCATCCAAAATCATAAAAAAGTCATAATATAGTATCTATATATATCTATAAATCTTGTCCGCTTGTTTTCACTCCCATGGATTTGATTGTTTTAAAGGTGTTTATGTGGTTATTGGGTCAGTGTTTGAAGTTTTGTTTGCCCCATAGGGTGGGGCGTAACATTATGTCATCAAAAATTCTGAAAAAAAGTCATGATATAATATGTCGTCAATAATCATGAAAAATGTCATAGTATAGTATGTCATCAATAATCATGAAAAACGTCATAGTATAGCATGTGGTCCAAAAATCTTGAAAATAAGTCATAGTATAGAATGTTGTTAAAAAATTATGAAAAACCGTCATAGTATAGCATGTGGTCAAAAATCTTGAAAAGAAGTCATAGTATAGCATGTTGTTAAAAATCTTGAAAATAAGTCATAGTATAGCATGTTGTCCAAAATCTTGAAAATAAGTCATAGTATAGCATGTCGTTAAAAATCTTGAAAATAAGTCATAGTATAGCATGTCGTTAAAAATCTTGAAAAAAAGTCATAGTATAGCATGTCGTTAAAAATCTTGAAAATAAGTCATAATATAGCGTGTCGTTAAAAATCATGAAAATAAGTCATAGTATAGCATGTCGTCCAAAATCTTGAAAATAAGTCATAGTATAGCATGTCGTTAAAAAGCTTGAAAAAAAGTCATAGTATAGCATGTCGTTAAAAAATTTGAAAATAAGTCATAGTATAGCATGTCGTCAAAAATCTTGAAAATAAGTCATAGTATAGCATGTCGTTAAAAAGCTTGAAAAAAAGTCATAGTATAGCATGTCGTTAAAAATCTTGAAAATAAGTCATAGTATAGCATGTCGTCAAAAATCTTGAAAAAAGTCATAGTATAGCATGTGGTCCAAAAACTCTTGAAAAAACTCATAGTATAGTATGTCGTCCAAAATCTTGAAAATAAGTCATAGTATAGCATGTGGTCCAAAATCTTGAAAAAAGTCATAGTATAGTATGTCGTCCAAAATCTTGAAAATAAGTCATAGTATAGCATGTGGTCCAAAATCTTGAAAAAAGTCATAGTATAGTATGTCGTCCAAAATCTTGAAAAAAGTCATAGTATAGTATGTCGTCCAAAAATCTTGAAAAAAGTCATAGTATAGTATGTCGTCCAAAATCTTGAAAATAAGTCATAGTATAGTATGTGGTCCAAAATCTTGAAAAAAGTCATAGTATAGTATGTCGTCCAAAATCTTGAAAATAAGTCATAGTATAGCATGTGGTCCAAAATCTTGAAAATAAGTCATAGTATAGCATGTGGTCCAAAAATCTTGAAAAAAGTCATAGTATAGTATGTCGTCCAAAATCTTGAAAATAAGTCATAGTATAGCATGTGGTCCAAAAATCTTGAAAAAAGTCATAGTATAGTATGTCGTCCAAAATCTTGAAAATAAGTCATAGTATAGCATGTGGTCCAAAAATCTTGAAAAAAGTCATAGTATAGTATGTCGTCCAAAATCTTGAAAATAAGTCATAGTATAGCATGTGGTCCAAAATCTTGAAAATAAGTCATAGTATAGCATGTGGTCCAAAAATCTTGAAAAAAGTCATAGTATAGTATGTCGTCCAAAATCTTGAAAATAAGTCATAGTATAGCATGTGGTCCAAAATCTTGAAAATAAGTCATAGTATAGCATGTGGTCCAAAAATCTTGAAAAAAGTCATAGTATAGTATGTCGTCCAAAATCTTGAAAATAAGTCATAGTATAGCATGTGGTCCAAAAATCTTGAAAAAAGTCATAGTATAGTATGTCGTCCAAAATCTTGAAAATAAGTCATAGTATAGCATGTGGTCCAAAATCTTGAAAAAAGTCATAGTGTAGCATGTCGTCAAAAATCTTGAAAATAAGTCATAGTGTAGCATGTCGTCAAAAATCTTGAAAATAAGTCATAGTATAGCATGTCGTTAAAAATCTTGAAAAAAAGTCATAGTATAGCATGTCGTTCAAAATCATGAAAAAAGTCATAGTATAGCATGTCGTTAAAAATCTTGAAAAAAAGTCATAGTATAGTATGTCGTCCAAAATCATGAAAAAAGTCATAGTATAGTATGTCGTTAAAAATCTTGAAAAAAGTCATAGTATAGTATGTCGTCCAAAATCTTGAAAATAAGTCATAGTATAGCATGTGGTCCAAAATCTTGAAAATAAGTCATAGTATAGCATGTGGTCCAAAAATCTTGAAAAAAGTCATAGTATAGTATGTCGTCCAAAATCTTGAAAATAAGTCATAGTATAGCATGTGGTCCAAAAATCTTGAAAAAAGTCATAGTATAGTATGTCGTCCAAAATCTTGAAAATAAGTCATAGTATAGCATGTGGTCCAAAAATCTTGAAAAAAGTCATAGTATAGTATGTCGTCCAAAATCTTGAAAATAAGTCATAGTATAGCATGTGGTCCAAAATCTTGAAAATAAGTCATAGTATAGCATGTGGTCCAAAAATCTTGAAAAAAGTCATAGTATAGTATGTCGTCCAAAATCTTGAAAATAAGTCATAGTATAGCATGTGGTCCAAAATCTTGAAAATAAGTCATAGTATAGCATGTGGTCCAAAAATCTTGAAAAAAGTCATAGTATAGCATGTGGTCCAAAAATCTTGAAAAAAGTCATAGTATAGTATGTCGTCCAAAATCTTGAAAATAAGTCATAGTATAGCATGTGGTCCAAAATCTTGAAAAAAGTCATAGTGTAGCATGTCGTCAAAAATCTTGAAAATAAGTCATAGTGTAGCATGTCGTCAAAAATCTTGAAAATAAGTCATAGTATAGCATGTCGTTAAAAATCTTGAAAATAAGTCATAGTATAGCATGTGGTCCAAAAATCTTGAAAAAAGTCATAGTATAGTATGTCGTCCAAAATCTTGAAAATAAGTCATAGTATAGCATGTGGTCCAAAATCTTGAAAATAAGTCATAGTATAGCATGTGGTCCAAAAATCTTGAAAAAAGTCATAGTATAGTATGTCGTCCAAAATCTTGAAAATAAGTCATAGTATAGCATGTGGTCCAAAAATCTTGAAAAAAGTCATAGTATAGTATGTCGTCCAAAATCTTGAAAATAAGTCATAGTATAGCATGTGGTCCAAAATCTTGAAAAAAGTCATAGTGTAGCATGTCGTCAAAAATCTTGAAAATAAGTCATAGTATAGCATGTGGTCCAAAAATCTTAAAAAATAAGTCATAATATAACATGTGGTCCAAAAATCTTGAAAATAAGTCATAGTATAGCATGTGGTCCAAAATCTTGAAAAAAGTCATAGTGTAGCATGTCGTCAAAAATCTTGAAAATAAGTCATAGTATAGCATGTCGTTCAAAATCATGAAAAAAGTCATAGTATAGCATGTCGTTAAAAATCTTGAAAAAAAGTCATAGTATAGTATGTCGTCCAAAATCATGAAAAAAGTCATAGTATAGTATGTCGTTAAAAATCTTGAAAAAAGTCATAGTATAGCATGTCGTTAAAAATCTTGAAAAAAAGTCATAGTATAGTATGTCGTCCAAAATCATGAAAAAAGTCATAGTATAGTATGTCGTTAAAAATCTTGAAAAAAGTCATAGTATAGTATGTCGTCCAAAATCTTGAAAATAAGTCATAGTATAGCATGTGGTCCAAAATCTTGAAAATAAGTCATAGTATAGCATGTGGTCCAAAAATCTTGAAAAAAGTCATAGTATAGTATGTCGTCCAAAATCTTGAAAATAAGTCATAGTATAGCATGTGGTCCAAAAATCTTGAAAAAAGTCATAGTATAGTATGTCGTCCAAAATCTTGAAAATAAGTCATAGTATAGCATGTGGTCCAAAAATCTTGAAAAAAGTCATAGTATAGTATGTCGTCCAAAATCTTGAAAATAAGTCATAGTATAGCATGTGGTCCAAAATCTTGAAAATAAGTCATAGTATAGCATGTGGTCCAAAAATCTTGAAAAAAGTCATAGTATAGTATGTCGTCCAAAATCTTGAAAATAAGTCATAGTATAGCATGTGGTCCAAAAATCTTGAAAAAAGTCATAGTATAGTATGTCGTCCAAAATCTTGAAAATAAGTCATAGTATAGCATGTGGTCCAAAATCTTGAAAAAAGTCATAGTGTAGCATGTCGTCAAAAATCTTGAAAATAAGTCATAGTATAGCATGTGGTCCAAAAATCTTAAAAAATAAGTCATAATATAACATGTGGTCCAAAAATCTTGAAAATAAGTCATAGTATAGCATGTGGTCCAAAATCTTGAAAAAAGTCATAGTGTAGCATGTCGTCAAAAATCTTGAAAATAAGTCATAGTATAGCATGTCGTTAAAAATCTTGAAAATAAGTCATAGTATAGCATGTCGTTAAAAATCTTGAAAAAAAGTCATAGTATAGCATGTCGTTCAAAATCATGAAAAAAGTCATAGTATAGCATGTCGTTAAAAATCTTGAAAAAAAGTCATAGTATAGTATGTCGTCCAAAATCATGAAAAAAGTCATAGTATAGTATGTCGTTAAAAATCTTGAAAAAAGTCATAGTATAGTATGTCGTCCAAAATCTTGAAAAAAGTCATAGTATAGTATGTCGTCCAAAAATCTTGAAAAAAGTCATAGTATAGTATGTCGTCCAAAATCTTGAAAATAAGTCATAGTATAGTATGTGGTCCAAAAATCTTGAAAAAAGTCATAGTATAGTATGTCGTCCAAAATCTTGAAAATAAGTCATAGTATAGCATGTGGTCCAAAAATCTTGAAAAAAGTCATAGTATAGTATGTCGTCCAAAATCTTGAAAATAAGTCATAGTATAGCATGTGGTCCAAAAATCTTGAAAAAAGTCATAGTATAGTATGTCGTCCAAAATCTTGAAAATAAGTCATAGTATAGCATGTGGTCCAAAATCTTGAAAAAAGTCATAGTGTAGCATGTCGTCAAAAATCTTGAAAATAAGTCATAGTATAGCATGTGGTCCAAAAATCTTAAAAAATAAGTCATAATATAACATGTGGTCCAAAATCTTGAAAAAAGTCATAGTGTAGCATGTCGTCAAAAATCTTGAAAATAAGTCATAGTATAGCATGTCGTTAAAAATCTTGAAAATAAGTCATAGTATAGCATGTCGTTAAAAATCTTGAAAAAAAGTCATAGTATAGCATGTCGTTCAAAATCATGAAAAAAGTCATAGTATAGCATGTCGTTAAAAATCTTGAAAAAAAGTCATAGTATAGTATGTCGTCCAAAATCATGAAAAAAGTCATAGTATAGTATGTCGTTAAAAATCTTGAAAATAAGTCATAGTATAGTATGTCGTCCAAAATCATGAAAAAAGTCATAGTATAGTATTGTTACAACTGTGTATGTGTTCTGTGCTGCTGTCCCTTTTTCCCTCCCATGTGGATCTGCTCAGGTGTGTTGCATTACCTAACGAGGTGCAGCACACCTGGCATGGGAGAGGAGCTTAAGAGCTCCTGTGCCAGCAGCAGAGGAGAGAGGCCTTTGGTGTGGAGACTGCTGATCCTGCTGCCTCTCACCGTGGGATTTTTGTTGTCTTGTCCGCTTGTTTTCATTCTAATAAATCCCATGGATTAGTATAGTATGTCGTCAAAAACCATGAAAAAAAGTCATAGTATATAGTATGTCGTCAAAAATCACGAAAATAAGTCTTAATATAGTTGTCGTGAAAAACGATGAAAAAAGTCATAGTATAATTTGTGATAAAAATGTCATAGTATATAGTGTGTAATTAAAAGCCATAATTTAGTACATCATCAAAAAATGTCAAAGTACAGTATGTCATAAAAAGTATAGCAGTATAGTATATAATACAAATGTCATCCAAAGTCATAGTATAGTCTGTCATAACAATTTATGCACTATGTCAGACAGAATGTGAGGCTGTGCTTTAGCACTTTGTGCTTTGAGCTAAATGCTAACATCAGAATGCTAACATGCTCACAGTGACAATGCTACAATGCTTATGTTAAACCGACATAATATTCAACATGTTCATCATTTCAGTTTAGAGTGTTAACATATTAACAGTTGCTAATAAGCATTAAACACAAAGTACTGCTGAGGCTGAAAGGAATGTAATTAGTCTGCTGGTATTTGGTCATAAATCAAAGTATTGGCCAAATTAAGATTTTGACACGATGGTGATGAAGTTTAAGGGATTACTAAAGTTATTACAATTAATCCTGAGGGGTCACGAAAATCTGTACTGGATTTTACAGCAATCCGTCCAGTAGCTGAGACATTGAGACATTTCACTTTCAGCCACAAATGTCAACATCATGTTGGCGCTAAAGGAGAAGTCAGAGGATAAACTGACTTTACTGAATAAAAAACTTGTCACTAAATGTGTCTGTTTGCTGATTGGTGCTTGGAAGGTAGTGTACCCTTGGTTAATCAGAGGTTTCTTTGCAGGTGCTAATGACATCATTGTGTGGTATCTTGATTAATTCTCAACAAATTACGAATGATTATGCTGCACATAATTAGAATTACCCACACCGTATGCATCAGAGATCAATTCATAGCCTGCTGCTCTTGCTCGTAAATGACATCCACCCACCCATCACTGAGAGTACTATAAGGTTTTCTATTTTTTCCTTTTGTCAGGATCTGCAGCTTACCCTTTTCTTTACACGAGCAAAGGACAAGGCTCCCCTCTAGAGTGTTTTCCCTTGAACAGTGAAGACACTTCTGTCAATACCTGATAATAAATACTGCCCGTCTCCAGCTCCAGAATTATTCCATCTTCAAGGTTTTTTTTCTGTCAAGGCCTCATGTTCACATGAAAGAAAAATATCTTCTACTAAAGGCCACACACACACACACACACACACACGTGTCCTTACGCTGTATCCACTGAAAATTTTGTCACTGTTTCAGTTTTAAAATCAGTTATCTCCTGATGTGTTATCATTACTGTCGCACTTATTAGCACTAATTCAACATTTGCCACAGCAGTAAAGTTCTGTATGAAAACAGGTGAGACTTGCCAGATATCTTTAAGTAAAATAAACAACCTGCATCATTGTATTGTATGTGTGTACGCCTGGGTTTTTATCAGTTTCCATTTGGAGAAATCATGATTTTACTTACAGGATTAAGGGGAGACATCCCAGGTGAAAACATCTTGTTGTCATGCACCAGTCAATTTTGGGATGTTGGGCTATTTTGCTTCAAGAAAACATCCAAAAACACATTAAGGTGTTTATTTTAGTTCAGATTTTTGTTCTGAAATTAATGCAAAGGCTCATATTTCATAAGATAATACCATATTTGCATATTCAAAAATAACATTTCTGAAAATTTGCAATAGAAAAATGATTGTCTTAAAGGTTCAGTATGTAAGATTTAGGGGGGACTTAGTGGCAGCTAGAAGTGAGGATTGCAGATTGGAACCAGCTGAAACTTAGATTTCCTTCAGTGTTCATTGTTCAGAGGGTTTTAACCGGGAACCGAATTATCTGCAAAGGTTACGTCCTCTCCAAAACAAACAGACCGCGTGATTAAAAGCAGTGAAAACACTAAACAAAGCAGTTTCATATTACAAATCAGCGTTTCTGCAATGATGTTTGGCATGTGGCCAACCCGGGTGGCTCACCCAGCACCTGCTAATGTGTGCTCACATTTTGCTCTGATAATTTGCGATCCAGACATTCAGGAGGTGTGTTGGGTGTGTTGGGTGGTTATACACTACAGAAAACTTACTTATATCAAGTTTCATGATGATATCTGTTAAACAAATGTTTTACTCTTCTCTTATTTGTGCTCTAAAGATGTACGGCATGATAAGATTCATATATTGAAAGGCGAGTTTTTGTAACATTCTGAGCCAGGAACTTCCACTTCAGTAGCACTTACATGCACCAACCTTTAACCTGATTTCTACAACATTTTATTTCTAAAAATGTGGTGAATGGATCTTTTTTTTTTTTTTGAAATGGCTTTTTACAGTGTTTTCTGCTTTATGGAGTGATAAAAGGAGTACTCCAAAACCCCTTGGTAAAACATTTACCTCTAATGTGTTAACAAAATAAACAAGGACCAGAACCTGGCTTTTTTCCAATGATCCGATTTTTGTTGGGAATATATGCAAATTATTACTTATTTAATTAGATAATGCCTCATTTGCACATTGAAACATAAAAACCCCCCAAAACTTGTAATATGAAAATAGAAAAAAAATGTCTCAATGTCAGTAATCAACTAAGGAAGTTACATGGTGATATCATATCTAAAATTCTACACTATTTACCCCTAGTGTCTCCCCTTAAATGGATTGGATCTGGGTTTTGTTGCAACTACTTACTGAAGAGCTCTCGCATAATGTCTTGACAAGATGACTCAAGGACTCTGCTATCCATTGCACAGCATTAACAGGAAATGGGTTTTCAGTAGGTACATTGATTTTCAAGGATGAGTGGCCACTGAAGTGGTACTGTTAATTCCCTGCAATACAGTCTGGTCAGCTGTGGACTCCAGAGGGAGTTTTCTCCTATATGTTTACATATTGTAAAAGTTAATTTCCTGGTTGGATGATGACTGCGAGCAGCAGGTAGCAGCACAGGTCTACTGACCAAATACACCTGAGTTTATAGATCAGTGTGGAACCTGTTACGATGATGCATGACATCCATAAGAGATAAAGGGTCTGAGGGGCAGACATATGACTATAACGAGGGGTTTTATCGCCCATAAAGGTTATTGCTTGACAAAGGAAATTACTGTCCTTGTTCAATTATGCATTTATCATTTGGTGGTACATTATGATAGTCATTAGATTTTATATCCACAGATAATAAACCCTAATCAGGTCTACATGACTTTATGTCCCATTTACTGTATCTCAGCAGCAAGAACCAGACACGAGACAAATATACCTGTTCAGGTGGACGTCAAAATATACACTCAGGCTCATGGCTCAGGCTTTAAAACCAGCTTCCTCTTGTTTTCATGAAAGAAATATAATACACCACAACCAACCGCCACTCATGTAAGTGGTGTCAGGACAACAATTTACAGCCTGAACTTAAGTGCTCGTGCTTCCATTTGACATCCATCCAGTAATTTACTCTGTGCATCACATAAATATCTTTATATCAGCAGGTAAATATCGTGTCAAAGAAATGATGTTGATAATGATCTCAACGTGGCCTTTTGTATTTCACTAATGAAAGGCTCTATTGTCTCTGATAGATTGCTGTTCTTAAAAGCTTCTTAACTATCATAAAACCTTTTCATGTATTATAAATCACCAGTAAAGACAGTTTATTTTTTTATTTATACCATTTTTTGGTCATCTACTTTGCACAAAAATACACTGAACCTGGGGCCTTGAGGTTCTGGGACCACATAACAGAAGTGGGCAGCACTAAATACAAGTGTAAATGACCATCAAGATGCATATCTTTAGAAGTGCAAAAATCCTAATGCATCCCGATGCGTCCACCAACAAAGATTACATCATCAACACAAGACATGGTGGTTGTTTTGTTGACAGGGAGCTCACACGCTATAACTTGCTCACTTTACAAGGAGTTGGACAAAATGTTGCATTACTGTCCATCGTTTTGTCCCATTGAAGGAGATGTGTTGAATTAATCTGTTCACATTTCAAGGTTGTCAAATACCAACGTTTTAGGGCAGGAATTTCATGAGGGCTCCCTCCTCATTTGGCCCTGTGCCCTTGAAAAAAATATCTGCCCTAATTATACTTCTGTGCATTGATAGCTCTTTTTTAGTCTGTTTCTGCATCATGTTGAGGAGGGCCATGCCTGTATGTATAAATATATATATATATATGCAAAAAAAAAAATGGATCGGCTGCTCGCTGCTAAAAATGTGGCCCCTCAAAATAATCTGGTTTTGAATGCGGCCCAGCTGAAATAGTAATTGAACATCAGAAATAATTGTAAGCCAGTCTTGTTCAGTGAATCAGTTTATCATGTACACTCAAAAAATATTTAGGCCTAATATTTAAGATTGTTTGCTTATAAATACATGAACCTGGTTGTTCTATATTTAAAACACATTGGGTTTATTAGTGCTATTAAATAAATCACATTATTACTTATTATACTCATTATTATTACTTGAGCTTGTTTTATTTATTCATTTCACAGATAGTTATACATCGTTAGTCCTTAAATTAAATTCATTATGAATATAGACTTAAAATCATTGTTTTATTTTATGGCCTTGCTGCCCTGGCTTTTGGCCTTTGTGTCCTCAAAAAATTGACAACACAGATGGTCAAGTGGCCTTGCCCCTAAAATGATGAATTTCCAGGCGTGGTTACACCCCTTGGCATCTTACAGAACTACGTTAGAACCAAACACGAACGGACATGAACAGAGGTAACCTGACTGAAGTTTTTTACGGTACAAGTCTGTTTCTGTCATGTTTGATGAAGTGTAATTTGGACAAAATCACACAAATACCTTCTGTATTTGTGTTTTTAATTTATTAACCATATGTATATATATATTGATTGATCAGCCCTCTGGGAAATAAAATAAATGAATAAATAAATGCAAACCTTGTCTTTCCCCGTGGTGCTGACATGAAGACTACTTCACATCAGTAAATGTCTGCTGTCAGTCAACCTGGTGATGGCAGTTTGGTCGGCCTCTGTCTTCTCAGCTCTGCAGGAGCTGCTGCTTCTGTGGACAGAGACACTGAATACAGGTTGAAGTCAGTGTGGACTGAAAAGTGTTTTCTCCATGGCAGCAATAGCAACACTACCAATTACACTGCCTGACAAAATATGATATTGTCCGCAACATAACAACATGACAACATGAAGGAAAAGCGTCAAGTGACACCTTTTATTCTGTCAAAACTACGTCATTTCTGTCAGGCAACACTTTTTAAAAGTGCCGAACCATGAATTTGGCTGAAAGAGAATAGACCCTGACACCGGATGAAAGCTACTGGCCTATAGCCTGGTTAAATGTATACCAAGGACACTGTCTCACAGATTGAATGTTGTATCTTGTGTGTCATTAATGTAATTTGAGCCCTTGTTGTGAGTTAGTCACACGGCCAATAAGCCTCACCACCTCTAATCCAGTTTGTGGCCCATTTTCCATTAACCTAGATCCCTCTTACCTTTGAAAACATTTTACACATAAACCCTCCACATTACATCAGAAACAAATGCTGACCGTGTTAATCACGACTGCCATATGGGATCCCATAATCCTTGCAATTTGCGCCAGCGAGCTTGAGTATCAATTACTTAATGCACATTGTGCTTTCTCCTCCTTCTGCCAACAAACTAAATGACTCACTGGTCTCTGAAGTGCACCTCCGTCTCCGTTGTAATTTTTGACAAAGGAGCTGCTTTTATCCGTTCCATCAAGCTTTTTTACCAAATCACTCACCGAGAGGCTTTTTACATACTCATGTTTACTCCGGGGCTTTTTGTATGTCGAAAAAATATTATTCCATTTCATGTTGTTCCTTTGCTAAAGACAGGAATGATCTTTGAGCAGGTTTTCACAGCCATTACAAAGACAAACAGAGCATTTGTGCCATTGTTTTCTTGTCTTTGAGATCACATCCAGAGCATAGATACTGTAATTTCTGGTGTTAAACGCCACTAAATTTATTACAATTACAGCCCTTATAGAGTGGTGCTTCATGCACTGACAGTAAGAGCTGTTAAGAGTCACACTCTGTCCTGACCACGATAATTACAGTGACAAGAAACATACAGGACTCCTCTGCTATTTTTTGCCCTTTTGTACAAAAAATGTTAAGGGATATCACAAGGGCTAATCAGCATGTATCAAACTGGAGCCTGAACCACCAGCAAAACACTAAATTTTTCTGCGTGAGCACTGATAGCTGTCTAAATCATACAATAAAAAAATATATGTAGAACTGATAACAGAAAGTATCCCTCAAACAAACGTCTGTGTTTGAGAGCAACCTATTTCCATTCATTATAAAAATTTTATTTTTTTAATCCAGTTACTATTTTGCTGCGGCATCGACCCACTTCCTCTCCAAAGACCATTATGGGCTGATGCAATTTAATCTAATGTAATCCTTTTATCAAAGCGTAAGACTGAATGAAAGTGTTTTACTTAAAAAGGATCAGTTCACCGATATCAAAACCAAACATATTTCCTCCCTTGTGGGAGTGGTGGCTAGTTTTGCAGATAGTTTTAATTTTTATCTGGTGAGGCTCTGACATAATATGCACCTTTGAGATTTCCCATCAGCCCCTGCTGAGGAAATTATGTTGTTCTTGTGATTTAGATGAACTGATCCTCTAGACTGAATTTTGATTGGTCGTCCTGGTATCTCAAGTCGTGAGTCTTTTTTTTTAACATCCAAAGGTACAATTATATTTTTTAAATTTGTTTTCTACAATATCTGTTAATGTCAACTGCAGCATGGTTGAGGTTGGCTAAAAATCAAGGTTTACGGCAAATAAACTTAGATTAGTTGGGCCACTGAAACACTTGGGTTAAGGAAAGATGGTGGTTACAGTTAATAAAAAGAACAATGTTAATAACAGGTCTGTGACTTTCTACATTGGCACCAAGGACTGTAAAAATAATGGACACAGCTAATGTGAATTGTTTGCTTGTTGACTCCCATTTTAAAGCCTCAAGTTTGGTATTTCAGCCATCGCCATCTTGGTCTGGAGCCAGAAGTTACCATATTTGGGACAGCCTGTCACTCAAAGCACCTCACCCTTAATTATGCTTAACTTTAAGCCTAAATAGTGTGGAATTGAAAGTGGATGTCATTTCTAGGTATACTGGGCAGTAAAAAAGTGCATTCAGATCAGGGCTGGTATCACTTATTTAACACTGCTGGGGAGCATTTTCAATCAACGCCTTCTGCAACTGTTGAGAGTGGTTTGAGGGGAATTCCCCCTCGAAAAATTTTGCCAAATTAACAGCTAAATTGACCCTTTTAAAGCATTTTTAGACCAAAATCATAGATTAGGGGTTCATTAACTTTTGACCACTGAGTGCCATTTTAGGGACCCGGCCTATGATTGAGGGCCACAAAGGAAAAGTGCTCTCACTATGTCTTTTGACACGAGCTTATGACATCTAACACTCATATTATATTCAAGTTTTCCACTTTTTAAACATTAGAAAGTACTGAAAGCTTCTGCTGGGATATGGCAACAAACCGCACGCCAAACTGCAATACACCATAGTAATAAAACTGCAAGTAGTAATAATAATTTGCTAAGTTTATTTAGAATTATTACACATTTTCTAATGACTATTTTGGACGGTGTTGCTTCGTTGCTTGTAGCTTAGCAACATTTTTTGCTTATACCTTTTATCAGTGTCACATATATATCATAATTATGGCCTAGATTAAAGTGCACAGAACACTCCACACCAGGGAGAATTTATATTTGTCTTGGTCTTGATACGGAGGCGTTGCCCAGATCTGAGTCAGCATAGCATTGCCTTGTACCTTAAGGTGTGAAGTACAAACAAGATCACAGATTTTTCACAGTGTATTATTATTTGTTGTCGAGATGACCAACATGTTCTTTTGTGAAAAAAGAAACAAGTGCCACCACAACAAACACACATCAGAGGAGATCAGAATCAACTGATAGTGTAATAAAGTGAACGTCCACATAATTCAATAACTACAGATACAGTTATCACGACACATTAATGTTCCAAAAGTTGAGGGAGTTTTCCCATGAAAGCCCAGTATTCATGTTGATGCTGTTTTGACTTATTATCATCGCCTGCAGTGGGTGTCAGGCTGCGCTGTCGTACATCTACCGGGACCTCTGATTGCAGGTTGCAACATTTAACAGAGCCATCAAAGTCTGTGCCATTTGGAAACAACCAAAAAAATGCGAGCATGGAAAGTTCACACTTCTGAACATGATTAAGCAGACACTGTCGCCATGGACTGACCAACTCCATGAGTCACATCTCTGGTTGAAGATCTTCAGGCATTGAGTATTTCATTTATTTCATAATTTGTGCAGTTATTCATTTTTCAGTGTATGAATAACACAAGGTTTGTGTTCGGCCGTGAGTAAATTTCTCATTCCTTTTTTTATTAACTTTTTACCAACATTTTGTTGTATTACTAAAGCTTATTTCTGCTTGTAATCTCAACAGAATTTAATTTATTTCTGATTGAAGACATGCAGCAACCCTAAGTAGCACCTCTGGCTGAATGGTTTTTGTTCCTGACAACAACCCTTTTCGATTTGCAAAAGCAAGGATCAAGGCTGTGTCATAAAATGCCAGTGTGGAATGTTTTTTATTCAAAGACTGTGAGGGACTGAAAATGGAAGTATGGAAGTGGAGCATGTTTCAAGGTTACGCTGCTGGAGGGAGCACAGCCTTGGCCACGTACTCACAGTACTGAGCTTTTTAAATGGAGTCGGTGTGAGAGACTCACTTGCCAGAAGAAAAGCTACTAGTTCTTCATAAAGTTGAGAATTTTTCCATTCCACTCCATTATCCGTGCCACTGTGTCAGCAGTCGCCCACTGGTGTGAGGATCAGAGTGGAGTCATTGCCATGCATTGTAGCTGCTGATGTGCTGGGAGCATTTATGGAGCAATTCAGATGTAATGTCAGCCCTCTCTTCCCACTTCTTAGTGTTCACACAACACTTTGGAATACAAGCAGATTTTATGCAGTTGATAGTAAAAAGTTTTGGGTTTTATCAAGCACTAAAATTGTGTTTATTGAAATTGAGGCATTTCAGTCCATGTTTGAGTGGTGGGATTTTTTTTTACCACATTTACAGCAATATTTGAAATATGTTAAATATAATGTCACAGTTAAATCTAAATATTAAATGTTAAACCTAAATGTTAGATCTAAATCTAAATGTTAAATGTTAAACCTAAATGTTAAATGTTAAAACTGAATGTTAAATGTTAAACCTAAATGTTTAATCTAAATCTAAATTTTAAATGTTAAACCTAGATGTTAAATCTAAATCTAAATGTTTAATCTAAATGTTAAATGTTAAATCTAAATCTAAATTTTAAATTTTAAATTTTAAATTTTAAATTTTAAATTCTAAATTTTAAGTTTTAAATTTTAAATCTAAATCTAAATCTAAATGTTAAATCAAAATGTGCTTGGTGAAACTAAATATTTAGCTGATATGCAAATACACACTGCTGGTCAACCAAAATAAAAGCCCAGGTGGTCAGACTGTGTTTATAGAGAAAATGAACCCTTGAACATACATCAGCATGATAAGAACTACCAAAAATGACAGAAACCATGTTTGGGGAATTTTTTTTTATGTGTACTTTGAGTTTTTAGTGTCCCATCTGCTAACATGGAGGCTGTGGAATTTATGGGTACACTCCACTGTCAGTCACTCTCCATGCTCTCCTTGGTTGCGAATGGCTTTATCTGGAGCCAGTGTTTGGTTTGTCCATTCTAGGCTACTGTAGAAACATGGTGGTGCAACTTAGTGATCTTCATAAATGAAGACTAGCTCCCTATGTAGATATGAATAGCTCATTTTAAGGTAGGGAGAACACAACAATACTAAATATATACACTATATTATTACACACTAAGGAAACATACATATGGTATTATATTCAATTTCTGCCAATACATCCCCCTAAATCCTACACACTGGACCTTTTTCTGTGTTACGTATCTACATGTTATGCAATTCCAGCGCAATCGCTTTGATCTGCGTGAGCCTTCGGTCAGCTTCTGTCGCCCTAGTTTTTGCGCCATGTTTTGAATTGGTGTTAAACCTGACGAAGCCTATCGGTGAGTGAAATAACTCCACTGGCAGTTCAGCTCAGTGCACAAGAGGAAAAACAGAAATGAGGAAAGTAAACAAACAGCTAAAGTCAAGAGGGCGTGAGAACGAAACAAACTTGTTGTATTAGGAAAGTTTATTAGCCGTGATCAAAGGTCTGTTATATCCAACTACCCATAGGAAGGAAACAGACTGGTGATGCACATAAACCAGAGTTTTACGGGAAAAAAGTTGCTGGTCCAAAAACAGCAAAGTAAAAAGTCAAGTGAGCTTTTGAGGACAGTGTTCCCATTACGCTGCATTTCAATTTGATCGGAGCAAAAGAGTGGAGTCCTTGTCAAGCTTGAAATATCTTTGGTGGACACTTCTTCCCTAGAGATTTCAAAACTTAAGACATCTGATTAAAAATGTAAGGCTTGTCCTTTTACATTTTCTTGACAACTGATGCCTTAAATTTGAGAACCAACATTATAAATCCTGCCTGTTACAGATTTTAGAAGTAATTATCAGCTGCACAAGAACAAAAGCTTCATTATAATTTGCATTTAGAGGTATGACAGAAAGTCACAGAATATTCAGAAGGACAAAAAGGCAAAAACTGAACACCCTCACCAGACAATATTACAAGTAATGTGTCAAAGAGTCACTGAAAGCTGTTCCATTTCGAGCTGTAAGGATGATATGAGAGTGAGAGTGATTCTCTCTGAGTGAAAATCAATCATACCACCTGTCACACTTGACATAAGCTCAAGGACTGGCAAACAAACTGATAAAGCAATGTGTGGCTTTTTCCCCTACAGTATGTTGCCTTTGGCTACATGTTTGCGTGTTTTCTGTTAAGATAGAGCTGTAAAAACAAAGTCAATTATGTAATGTAGATGTTATTATACAGTCAGTATTGTCCTAATAGACACTATTGGACATCATTTAAAGAAAAAATAAAATAGTAAAGGACATACAATATTTATCTATCAGGTAAGGAAAACGTTTAACTGGTGTTAGTGATGTAATAATACCGCAATTTGCATGCATTTTTAAAATTAGAGGACAACAAAATCTGAAAACCCAATAACTAATTTCATAATGTGCTACCTACCAGACTGATATAAATATATAAATGCAGGGAACCACTGACATATTTACCTTGTGTTTTTTTAACCAATGCAACAACAGGTTAAAAAGACAAAGATAGTTAGAAGCTAAAGCCGAACTATAGGCTACAGATCACAGTGTAACAGTGAACCACCACATCACTGCTGATCGCCACACAAGACAATGAATATAAAGGGAAACTTTGCTGATATTGAACCAGCTGTGTGTCATCACAGTATGTGCAGATGAACAGTGTTTGGCTTCACCCCCGTGCCCTACTGGGTTTATATTCCATTAACATTTCCTTAATGTATTCTGGACCTAAACCATTAAGTGATTTGTAGACCAGTAGCAGAACTTTGAAGTCTATTCTATAGCTGACTGGGAGCCAGTGTAAAGACTTCAGAGCTGGCTTTGTTCTGGTCAAAACCTGTGCTACTGTTCTACTGGAGATGAAAGCATGGATGAGCTTCTCCTGGTCTGTTTGGGACATGTAACCCTTCACTCTGGATATGTTCTTAAGCTGGTAGAAGGCTGTTTTGGTGATTGATTTGATGTGATCTGAGTATATCAACACACAAAGGTTTTGGACTTGGTCTGTGGTTTTTAAAGACAGTGACTCGAGGTATTTACTAAAAGCAATTCTTTTTTCTTTACTGCCAAAGACAATTACCTCAGTTTAGTTGTGATTTAGCTGAAGAAAGTTTTGGCTCATCCAGTAATTTAATTGTTCTAAACAGTGACACAACTCTATTGAACTGCAGTCATCTGGGGACAGGTATAACTGTGTGTCATCTGCATAACTATGATAGTCAACATTAAAGTTCTGCAGAATTTGACCCAAGGTAGCATATGTAGGATGAACAAAAGGGGTCCTAGAATGGACCCTTGCAGAACCCCATATGTAATAGCCATTCGACTGGATTCATAACTTCCAATGGTCACGAAATAATAGTTGAATGAAGCAATCAATTCCTCAGTTCATGATAGGGGTGGGAAACATAGAGTAACTCACAATACAATACTATCACAACATTCTGCGATACTAGATACACAACAAGACAATCATTTACAATACATTGCAATGATTAATTCTTCTTGTAACTGTTAAGGAACTCAAATACTGGCATACTGTAATAGAATATATAACACAGTTTTCTGTAATGTAATGTAATTCTTTATCATAAGACTCTGACCTGCTGATAATTACTGAACTGCAGCTTGTGCTGGTTTATACAGAGCAGGCACAAGAGACTGATTAAAATGCACACGTGAAGGCACCTTGTAGCAGAGCTCAAGCACTTTGACCGTATGCTTTGATTCAGTATTCTCCACGACGTACAGTGTATGTGAGTGTGTTTGGATACCCGCAGTGATCAACACTCTCTGTAGTGGGAGACTGCCCCAACGCCATGAAGAGGAGTCTGTTTTTGTCTCTTGTCATTAATCAACATATTCAGGTGATGCCGTCGTAAATGAAATGTTGGCAGCCAGTAACATAATGGCAGCTCAATAGGTTGCAGCTGCTGCAGTGGGAGTGGGTTACTTTTAGAAATAAAGTCACTAGAGGGTCTGAGAAGTTAAACTTGGCGGGAAAGTTGCCACTTTGGCAACATTGTAATATTAAAGGAAGGGAGTGTGCTGGCTTATATCGTCGAAGACACTAACCAAGTGCCAGTTTTCGACCTCAGAGTGAGACCGCGCTGCAAAGGCACCACCGGACTTCTGACCGACTTCCTTATTAAAACGGCCGGTGTTTGTTTGGTTGCACTGTGAACAGACACCACAGCTGCTCTAAAGTTGGTTTTCTGACTAAGTTGCTGCTCAGCAACTCTCAACGCTTTACTTGTGGTATAAAACCATACTGGTTGTTACCATAGTAACCGCAGATGTCACCAGTCAACCAGGAGTGATATCTCATGGATTATACCTTTTAATTGATGTCTCAAGATGACTATTTTCTCCTCCCACTTAATAAGCCTTTTTCACTGAGGACACCTGCCAACTGAATCACTGTGCAGAGGGAAGTGTTCTGGTGCTGGTTGTTTTGCATTTCAGACACTCTCAGGTCTGAGGACATCTTTAGTCTCAAGACTTCCTGATGCACAGGATGCTTGCTCTGTTGTTTAGTCACACTGTATCACACTGAGAAGGTGACAGTATAATTACAGCTACATGGCACAGAGTGGGCGAATGCTTAGAAAGTTTTTCTTTCCTGTGTCCTGTGTGTCAAAGGATGCGTTTAGCCTGCTCCCGGCTGAAATTAATTGAGCCACTGAAAGATGCTGTGAGCACCATACTGGTGTACTCTGGTCCCTGCTTTGGTGCCGTAAATACTCCTCATCCATCGGTGAACAGCTTTTAGCTCAGCTCAGTCTGTCGAGAGGCTGAAATGAGCCAAAGAATAAATAAAAGCCATTTCCAGACATTTCTAAATGCCTGTACAGACGAATTTCAATTATTAAAGACAGAAATAGTAAAAACACAGTGGGAATACTTAATGGTCACCCAGAATAGAATGGTCCAGATTTGCTCAGACTGGTTTCCAAAGGAATATTTTTGCATCTCAGTCTCTTGATTTTCAGTTTCTCAGGAGCAGAATAAAGAATGTCTGTCCCCTAATTTACTAATAATGTATTGCAAATAAGGTTCGGGTTCACGTGAGCTTTACAAAAGACCCCTGTGCAAGCAAATGGTCCCTCAGTCACTTATAATGCAAATGTAGATCGAAAGAAAGGTCCTCCAAGCTCGGTACTCTTAAAGCCACAGTGTGTAGGAATTTCTCCCATCTAATGTTGAAATCATATATTGCATTCAAATAGATAGCACTCTCTAGCGCCTCACTGTTTCAAACGCGTATTGCAACTACGGTAGCCGCTGTGTACCAAAAAGCTACGATAACATTGATGAAACCATGTCATCCGATACTTCATGGAGTATTCATTCAGGCTCAGACGTAGGACAGTTGGGGTGGGTGTATATCGAAACAAACCAATCACGTCTTGTCTTTTGACAACTGACAAGTGGCTCAACCTCACACATGATTTTGCTCCTACAATGCTAAACGGCTTTGTAGATCTGAGGGGAACTGCAGAATACATGATAATTCTCTGAATCCGTGTTACTAAGTGACCCCTGTCACATCACACGTCATTGCTTCATTGTTAATGTGAAGGCATTTTGGAGGCATTTTATTGGTACATGTGAGGCTGCTGTTGATGTGAGGAGAGCTCAACCTTTAGGTCCGACTCCACCAACAGATGCTGTCTTGTTTTCATCTACATCATGGTATAAGACAGCCACATCATGCATACATGATCTTGGGAACACACAGCACCTCAGTGAATGTGCTGTCGGACACTGTTGGATAACTGGATAACCACAAGCGGCCAAAACCTGCCTGTGAAGCCGTTAGCTGCGTAGTGTTTGATTTTAGTTTTTGTTCGAGGCTCAGATTCAGTCCTGTCAGGTTGTGTTAAGGGCTGAGATGGATCAGCAGTTGTCAGATCTTTCCATCACTGTTCTGACGGTCACCATATTTCTCACAGAACCGAGCACTGTGTTTGATGCATTTCATATTTATTGCTTTTTTTGTTTTGATGTTTGAAAATGCAACATAAACATAGTGTGAATGTCATAAATGTTTTAATGTGGTGAACTGTTATTAATAATGCACAATGAACGAACAGTGAGACTTGCAGCACCCTTGGCCCATTCTTAAGGCACCCTAGGCTGCCATGGCACCCACTCTTGGAACAACTGATCTTATATTATCCAACCGAATTGAAATGAAGCAGCCATACTGAGCTACTTTATATACTTTGGCTGCTGTCCACTCAGTGTGTGATCAGCTGTAATAAACATAACCCCTTGAATTAGTCTGGGCCCATTATCTGTTGTACTACTGAGGCTGTAAATAAGTGTACACAGCAACATCTTCCTGTCTAATCTCTGCTTGGACAGATAACACACACATATCACTTAGTCAAGATTCAGATGAACAGATCTTCATGGGAGAGCTGAAGCAGCTACACCAGGCTTTTATCTAAATTTCACACCTTTGTTGGTGCCTTGTGGGATAGAGGATCGAATCTGACCTTTGCATTGATTTCATCCTGCTTCTTCCTCTAATCCATTGTGTGAATGCACTGCGCCTGCGGGAATTGAGCAATTATCATTGCAATGGCGAGCAGGTCTCCGTGCTGTCACAGGTCTGAATGTGTTAACTCGGCTGAAATATGGAGCACAAGCGATCAATAGGGGATATGCTGCTTTGAATCATGTATTAGCTTTTACTGAGAATGAAAAAGAAAGAAATAAACTTTGATGAAACACGAAGTTTATGCTTATTCTGCCTGAGTCGTCTGAATAAATACTGGCATTGTACGTCTCTGGAAACCATGGATACGTTGCATAAGTACGTTATGATGTCGCAGATACAATCAAGCTTTACATTTCAACATCAAATCCACTTGGTTTTGGGTCGGTAAAGATCAGGTTTTGGGTTAAAATACATAGTTTTGATGCCACACTAGAAACACAGTGATGTCTCCGTAAAAAACGCCTTTAGTGCCACTATCGTCGGTGGAAACACAGTGACAGGTCGCTAAAAGAAAGCCGCTGGAAACATAGCATGTATGCATGTATTTGAACAATGCATAGTAATAAAAACAACCCTGTGCAAGTTAAAATAAAATTGGACACACATTATAATATTTATTGTGTCTTTAAACATAAATCTGTACATTTGAATCAGTAGAACTCAATAGCACACAGTGGGGATTGCGGAACATTGCATTCAGCCAGGTAATTGTTAGTCTAAGAGCATGACAAACTGTGTTTCATTGTGCATTTAAAATAAAAATCTGCTTGCTGCGGCATATAAATTGGGTGGGGTCAGAAGTAGGTAGAGACAAATGTCAGATTCTAACTGTCTTGGAGGGGCTTCTCTTTAAAATGATAAGTAGCAAAGCAGTGAAAGATGCATGTGAGTGACAAGCCAGCTCGTAATGAGTGGTGGCATAAAGTGGCCGAGGTTGGCTGTAGAGGGGCCCCATGGTTTTGTGTTGTGGTAGTGGCTGTAGCAGCAGGCACTGTGCTCCTCAAACAGCAGATGGTCCCAGTTTGTACTCAGGTTTAATATTTCAATCAAATCTTCCCATCTCAATAGAGCTTTGTATCGTCTTAGAGTAACAAGCTGCATGCTCATAAACTCAACTTGTCATTTGTAAAAACAAAAATGCGATGTTGTCTTTCAGCCTGCTCCCGCTCCAAGGGCTTCAAAATATGCTGCTTGGGCAACATCACTCTAATGACGCTAGCAGCACCGTTTAGCTTCTGTATGAGACGCACTGGGCTTTAAAGCAACCCATCAGTGTCACTATTAAACATTCAGGGCAACGGACATAGATTTAAGGGTGCAAAAGTCTGCTTAAGGTAGGGGGAGGAGAGGTGGTTGGGTCCAACAAGCACAGGACTTTGACCCAGGAGACCGGTGCTCATGTCCCATGTGAAACTAAGGCCCCGGTTCCACCAAACACCTTCGGTATGGTACCTTTGGAACCAAAAGTAACCCTTCAGACATGGTACCTCCGTCGAGCACTCACTGTATTTCCTCATTACTGGTGACACAGATTGTAGTCTGCACCTTGTTATCGTCCACAGAACGAGGCTGCATGCCGACATTTTCAGAAAAAAAATAAAACAGGCTGCAGTGAGAGTCTCTTTCTATGGGATATTTCAAAATAGCAGATTTATGCATTTAGTCCTTCTCAGGCAGGATCGGAGCCCACAGGATTGGGATATATACTGTCCCGGTCAAAATTAAGATATATAATTGCTCGAAGATCCACTTATTACTAAAAGTGCATGTCATATAAAAACTAATTGAAGGGTCAGAGTTGTCATAGAGAACATTTAAGGTGTGTTGATGGATGCACATCGTCAACTCATGCATTGAGAAACATTATAAGTTAACGTTCCACCTTAAAATTTGCCGTCAGTCGGCCCAGTGAATGAAGTTTTTTTGCAGCAAAAACTCCTTTCACTTTTATAGTTACAGTAATGAGTGGTTACATGAGCCTCAAAACCAGCCACAACTCAGCCCTGAGCAGAGTGTCCCTCCTCTACTGACCAATCAGACTGCAGTTTTCACAGCTCCACCTTTTAGTACCAGATCTGTGTGCTAGGTACCCCAACAGGGTGGGACCAAAAATGGCGACGGTATGGAACAGTTCCATCGGCACCATCTACAAGTTTTCACAGTGGAAATGGTAAAAAGAGTACCAAACTGAACTGAACTAAACGGTACTACTCGGTGGAAATGGGGCTTAAAGGTCAAGGTGGAGTTATTTTATCATGTCAGTTGTTAGTCATGTGAGTCTATTCAACCACAGTCTTTCCCTAACCCTAATGAAGTAGTGATTCAACTCATGTGACCCAACTGGCAACCTCTTCTGTGTCAAGATCCACTGACTCCCTGCGCCAAGATACAATGCAAAAGGCAGCCGCCAGTGTCATTATAGTTATGCTTCTGCCCTCATCAGAATGTGTATAGGGGTGAGATCACGTTGCTTCTTTAAAGGTTACGTACTGTCATTGTGGAATTTTCTCGCTCTATCAACAAATATGAATTGAAATTAAAGTAAGTATTGTCCTCACGTACAGTTATGACGCCACTTGTCGGAGGAGTTCTAAGCTCCTCGGAGCTGACAGCAGGCACTGTGCTCCTCAAACAGCAGACGGTCCCGGTTTATTCTCTCGTCACATTTTCATTCACTCAGGTTTAATATTTCAATCAAATCTTCCCATCTCAATAGAGCTTTGTATCGTCTTAGAGTAACAAGCTGCTGTTTGACATGCTGCCCGTCAACTTGACTGAAAGCCATCACGAACGCTTTTGCCAGTCGAGATTTGCCGACGATGAGTGGGCGCTGCTCGTGTCTGGAGTCTGTGGCCCCCCTGTGTTCCTCATAAATCAAATAGATTGAAAGAAAAGCCATCCCTCTACTGATGATAATCAGCTTCTTCAAAGTACTCCCAGAATAATGCCACAGTGAGTCCCACTGTGCAGATAAAATGTTTTTTTCTGGTCACCACTTGAGAGTTTTTTCTGAGTATGCCAGTGATGACAATGCAGTGACGGACATGTCTATTTATGTGATTGCTTATGTAAGATCCTTCAGACTTCAGTACACTTTCTCCAGGAGCAGTTATTACATGGTCCTGCACATGTTTCACTTATTCATATTCTGTAATATTTCTGTGGCAGGTGCTCGTGATCGGTTACTCCCATGGCATTTGTCAAACTATAGAGGGATCAGAAAGCTTCCTGGTGTCTATGAGTTAATTAGTCTCCATGGGTTTTTCGGTGGCTGCTCAGATACCAGGGCGAGCCTCTTTGATGGGCTCAGATCCTACTGAGACCTGACCTTTGACTCGACTTCAGTCTACATTAGGTGGTACAATTATTCCTCAAAGCATGCTGTTTTATCTTTCATTGTCCATTGATGAGGCTAGTGAAGTTTTCCATTGTAATGTTTTATGCCAGTTAAACTTCCAGGTGTATTAGCAGTCAGACTAAAAAATAAAAAGTGCAGAAGTGTGAAATGATGAGGCTACACAGAGAATACATAACATTTCACCATGTGGAGCTAACAATGAAAAGCCTGTCTTGTCCTGGTATATTAGAGGAAAGGTCAGGGGATCATTAAAAAGGATTCATCCTCTGGGGAACATGAACGTGCTTAGCAATTTCCATGACAGTCTCTCATTAGAGAAGCTGACATTGTGGTCTGAAGATGGTGCCAAGGGAAAAATCAGGTAGCATCAAATGTGACAAGTTATTTTCTGAGAGTCTGCAAACAAGTCCCTCAAAGAGCATAAAGAGGGACATAGCTGTTAGTTAGCCAAGGATAAAGCTACTGAAGCAAAAGCTTAGGAAGAGAGGCATCAGCCACCTACTTCCCCTCATCTGCCTCACCTGTAAGGAGTCGAGAGAAAGCCACCCCCTCCCAGGTGGGGCCCTCTCATGGTGAGCTCAGTGGCAATTAGCTAGCCAGTGGGATAGCTACAACACACAGGACTCACAGGCACTGACATGCCTGCAGAGATGGCCACAACAAGAACAGGAAAGCTCAGATTACAACGCACGCACAAAGAGATCGATTTGAAATGTTTTTCAAAAAATTCAAAATGGCAGAAAATCTATGTAACTGGAAGTTATGGGTCCTTGAGGCAAATGTGTTCCTCATGAGGAGAGGCACCTCTGTGCAAAGTTTCATGTCTCTACGACATACGGGGCATGAGATATGCCAATTCAAAGTTTGCAATTTCAACTGGTTGCTATAGCGCCCCCCTTTGGCCAATTGATGTAATATTGCTTCAATTTCCGTCATTAATAGTAGTAAGATATAGTAAGACAGTAAGATAGTAAGATTAAGTGAATTATTAACAGAACATTTTGTTATTCAGTCTATTGTCGTGCTGTGAGTGTCGGTAAACTTTGCATTCCCACTGTTTCCCCTGTCTATCAGCATTATGTCTGCAAGTTTTCAACAGCGAAGTCAACGGATCAACCACTTCCAAGAGTTCATCTGTGATGGTTTTCTGTTGAGGGTGGTGTGCTTACTGCAGATTCAAGGACACAAGTTGTGAATAAATCTGGTATTTTTCATCAGACGGTAAATGACGCTGGCTTTTACAGTTGTTGTTTGCTCTTACAAATAAATGAGAAGTGATAGAAAGAGGTTTAGAAATCTATCAACAAAGAGCATGAAACCTTTTTCAATTCTGAATGTTATGCAAGGGTCAAATGGAGACAAATAACTTCTATAATTTGTTCACTGGCTTTTGAGGCAGTGGACTCTGTCTCCATTAAAGTCTGCAATGTCCACTGGACATTTCTTTAAAATGATTTTAAATTCCTTTGAAAGAAAGAACACACACAAACTGTACAAACTTTGTCTTATGTAAAGTACTGCACCCAAAGTCCTGGATATTCCACAAAATCATGAGCTAGTAATTCGTGCACAACCCACGTCTTTTTGGATGGCTGCGATCACGTGACCAATGCGCTGTCCTGAATGGTCTTGTAAGGCAACGCCTTCTTACTCTGACCTCGTCACATATTGCTGCTTGTTCATGAACTTTCCGTGTTGACATATAACGTGTAAGGTAGCCTGGATGCGTCTGTTGTTGACATTCTCGGACACCGCCCTACTTAGACCTTTCGCCCTATAAGCTTTTGTTGTTTTCCCGCCGCAGTCACCCATTCATATACTGGTGGACCGAAGTAACCATACAAGATGTCACCTGCTAGTTAAACCCAGTTAGATTGGGGGCACTGTGGGGTTCAGGATCTTGCCCGAGGATACTTTGAACCAGGGATCAAACTGTCGATCTTCCAATTAATTCATCAAAGGCTACATAGTTTTCCTTTAAGTGAAAATCTTAAAGGAAAACTAAATAAACTTTGTGTTAGTGTATCCATTATTATACTTTCTCTACAGCCCACAGTTGCAGCTCTTCATGGGGATCCTGAGGAGTTCCCTAATGACTGAGATAAATATAATCCCTCCTGTGTTTGGGTCTGCTCCCAGGTCCCCTCCCAGTCGCATGCCCAGAATAGCTGCTGGCCTCCCTAACCACCTCTACTGGCGCCTTTCAACAAGCAGGAGCAGAGGTGCCACTCAAACTCTGTCCTGATGCAAGGTGAAGTGAGCCCAGATGACCTGAGAGGGATCAGGACAAGGACAGATTTATAATAACAACTAAATACCAGATGGCAAGATGGTGCCTGTTCATAGAGTCCACCAAGAATGAGTCCTAAAACCAGGAAATAAGTTGGCATTTTATCACTCCTGGTTCCCTTGTCTCAAAGTCAATGGGTTTTATGAATGGGTTTTTGATTAGATGCCTGTAATAAGATCTGTGGTAGACATAAGCGTGAGAGACTTTCATGTTTTGTTCTACAGCATAAAATAGGTCAGTAAATACCCTGAACTCTCCTGAACTACGAAACTTTTTAAACTATCTTAACAATGGTGATTGCTAACAAGTGGCTAAATGAGACTAAAGAACCTTGTCGCGCTGAGCTGCGCCGAACACGGCTTGCAACCGTAGTGTAGTTCCTTTATAGCCTAACATTTGCTTTGTACTTCTGGTGATTGCATTTTGGCTTCAATAATCATATAAGTGGTGTTCATTAGTGGAGATTATCTTGCTGAAGAAAATGTGTAAGTATCATAAATGTTTGTTTGCCACAGAGCTTATATTCAGCAATAATGCAAAATTCAATGGGAAAACCCAAAAGGCTTTTTTTACCTCCTCATTGGCCTACAGAAAAACATCATCCCTGGTGGACTCTATTCCAATGGACCTGCTCGCCTGTTGCATATGCCAAAAAAAGCTTCTAGCTTTCAGGTTTACGTCTACGATATGCGGCGCACTGAGTATGCGCAGTATTGTTTCTCCGCCCTCGAGTGTCTGTGCAGCTCATGGACTACATAAAGTGGATTTTTAAATCGCTTTTCTTGGCTCACGGACAGTATTTACGAATACAAAACTACCATGGCACAAAAACTCATAATAGAAAGAGTCATAAGTGACCTTGTTTGCAGTTTGAGGTGTCCTGTCAACAATTTTACAGATGTCTCTTTTATAATGGTGGCCTATGGGGAAAGTGTTTTCTGGGCCATAGGGGATTTTTTGCTGCAATACCATGAGTAGCCACTAGGAATATTGGCTGTAAGGTAAGGTGTAGGGTGGTCTTTTTGGAGAGCTGGGGAGGGTTTCTTAACTTTTTCTCACCACAGATTAATTATTCTGTTTTCTAAATTGATTGCTTACAAACAGTGTAAAAAGATCAAATAGTTGCATCACAAAGATTGATCTCATCTTGATGTTTTGTATTTTTTGATAACGTCCAGGGGAGTGTTCAAATCAGTCCCCTCCCAACATCAATTTTTAGTCAGATCCTTAATGTTAAATGTGGCTTCAATGTGTCCATTTAATGGTTTGTTTTTCTTAAATATCAGTAGACTGATCCAAACACCACTAAAATGGTCCTAACACATTAAAGGAACATGATAGTGTATCGTTACAAAGACCACAGTGTCCTTTCACTGCTGCTGCCAAGCTAACAGATTGTCCTTAGATGTCCTTTGTCTGATGTTCGCTGTGTGACAACATGATCTCTTGAAGATCCTCTGGGTGATAATTTGTTATGAAACTCTCCGTACTCATTCTAAGCGCTGACCAATGAATGGTGTGAGTGAGTAAGAGATGTGTGGTAACACAAAACCAGAGCCATCATTCTAACTGGAAGAAGATATAAGACAAAGCTAACACGTTATGTCACATCACTGTGTGGCTCCGAAGCATGAGAGTGGTGTGATGTGGTGTGTGTGAGTATGTGAGCTGGTACTGAGTGTGTCGCTGCTGGGGCCCTCTGCTGCAGCGCATTGCTGCGGTAAGCTGGCGGAAACATGCCCAGATGAAATGTCACGCCTTTTCAAGAAAGTGTCACTCAGAGGACTGACTCTATTCTCTCCGCTGCCTCTTCACATTAGGCTCCGTATTAATGACCCTCCCCACCGTACTGCACAATCTCGGTGCGTTTGACAAACACAAACATGTCACAGCTCCTCTTTGTCTTTCACTTCAGCGATTAGGGGCCATAAATCTATACCGATGAGACTTCAAGTTTTATTGGCTTTCAAATGTTGTCCAATCTACTGTTTGGATGGATTGATTTGTCACCTAGTCAGTGTTATACCTTTTATAAAAAAAATATCTGGCTGAGGCCTGTGGTCTGACGTCAGCAGAAGTGGTTGCTGACTCAGAGGTGCTGGTAAGGCTGTTCGTGATCATAGACGATATAAAATAATGAACGTAGCTGTTGTGACATCACTCATTGGTTGATGGGCTCCCATTCTGAGGCCTGGAGTTTGGTAGCATTAGCTTGGTAGCTTGGTTAGTACAGTGTATTTACAGCTTTGGTTAACAGTGATAAATCACATATTAATGCTATTTTTCACCAGAACAAAACACCTTAAGTTTCCTCCTTGAGTATGACACTTAAGACTTCATTTTTCCTAAGCTTAGGGACCATATTAAGGGTGTCGCACAGTATCCCCTGAGAAGGTTTCCTTCATTCAGTAAACATGTTAAGGCATTTACTGCACTGAAAGATATTACAGTGGTAAAATAAAGTTTCCATTATAACATTTACATCAGGCTTGTGATTCCTTAAGTCTTTTGTGCAACGGTTTAACTAAATAAAGAAAAGATCAAGATACAGAGAAAACCTTAAATATTTAAGTGAACATTTTAAGGAAATCTGAAGGAGAAGATGTGTTTTGTGTAACTGATTTCATTTTAAGAAAGCCTTAACACATACTGTAAGGAAAATCTTAACTAACTCAACATCAGCCTCCTTTTTTTTTGTCTTAATACTACCAAATGTTGACCTTGACTTTTACAGACAACCAAAATGTTACTATTAACTTTCATGAACCAGCGCCGGTGTAAAAACAATGTCACACATGAACAAGATTAATTTCTCTGCAGTGGCAGTAAACACAACACACAGGTCTGCCAGTAATGTGCTATGTTCACAGCGGAACAAGATATTTCGGGCTCATAATAGGCAACAATGGACAGGCAGGTAACCAGTCTCAGTCTAATCACTGGCAGCATGCAACACACCTGTGCACAACCCTGGTGCTGGAAGCTCCACCCCAAATGGAAACCATACCTGTCTTGCCATACAATACCGAATACACAAAAGGGGGGTGGAACACAATGAATACAGAAATACATTTCACATCACAAAGCACCTTATGACAAATTTCAGTTTCATCACATAGTGAATGAGGAATCAGGAAAAGCCAATACATATCTCAAAAGCAGAACAAAGGGTTATGACAGTCAATCATAGACCCCAAATTCTACAGAACATGGAAGAACATCTTGGACTACAGCACAAGGGCCTGTAGGCTGAAGTGCATCCAACGTATCAGTCCAGAACAGCTCCCTTTGGCACATCTTTCTTTCCATATCTCCCCCTCTAGGGTGTGGAAATTCACTGAAATGAAATCATTGTGTCTGACTGAGCTCGTAACATGCGTGTTTTACCCATATAAATCGTATCACATGAGTAATGACATGGTTGATAAATGACATTCTCTGTCCTGCATGTGATTAAACCCTTAACAGGAAAGCTTTTGCCAGATTTCTAAAAGATCAAGGGGGTCAACAAAAGCATTAGTACATTTTGACCACCAACTGGTTGTGGTGCTGGAATGACAAGCCAAAGCTGATTTATCATCACAATCAATCAAATATTACAACTGATATGAGGCACAAGTACGATGAGCTCTGTTCTGAAGGTTTGACAACTTATAGATACAAGCATCACACTCCGCTTCAGCGTGAGCGTGTCTCTGGTGCTCCCCTTCAAGCCTCAGATGTACGAACATGTGCCTGGAGGGACGTGTAGGAGACATATTCAGATATGTCAAAATAATAAAAATGTTAGTTTGAAAATATACTTTTTTCATTGAACAGATGCCATCTGTGATAAAAAAAAAAAAAGATCCAAGTCCTTAAGGCGTCAAATATGAAAGCCGAGATGGGAGCTTTAAGTGTCTTTGGCACTTTTCTCACCAGATGCTATTGAAGGCTTAGTGGTAAACACTTTAAAGAAGATTAAAGACCAAGTACAAAGAGCTTTTATTGCATTGTATCACACAGCGTGTACTTAGAATCCACAAACAACGTTAAATGGCAAAAGGGCTTGAAATGTGTCATGTTGATTCATTAGAAAGTCACAAATAAATGGCCACATGCAGACATGACAAAGAAAAGGTGTTTTATACCAGCTCTAAACCAAATCCTTCAACAGGGGAGAGGCTTCTTATTGTTTCCATGTGATTATCATGAGGCACAGATATACACCATGATGAAATACTAAAAATACCTTTGAAGCTGGCTGCAGGCATCATCCACTGTGTCCTATAGAAAAAAACCTGAGTAATTGACTTTGAATAATTGATGCTCTCCCCAGCTCCCAATTCATTTTCATGAAGGCTGAAGGGAATGTTCAGGAGGGAAGACATTAGGACGGTTTTATCACTTTTCAGTCTACGGAAGTAAGTCGATGGTGATAATGATGATTTAACTGCAAAATGTATAACATTTCCAAGGGTTTGGTGGCAGAGCAGCTGGAAAAAGGTCAAGTGTTTCACACCTTATCATTTTATTTTAAAACCCAGATGACAGGCAGTGGTAATTGTTCTCTAGACCAAAGGAGAGAAAGTAGATTGGAAGAGGAAGGGATGCAGTGGTGCCTCAAAGGTGTGACCAGGGTGGGGCACAGCACCCTAATACAGGATTCCACCTGGAACCCTTTTTTTTTAGCCTGTACTATTTCAATGGTGCACTGGGGGTGCGGCTGTGGCTCAGAGGTAGATCCACTAATCGGAAGATCAGCCGTTCGATCCCCGGCTCCCCCCCCCTGTTTACATACAGTCTCTTTCAACGTAAACGTTCTACCTCGGTACAATACTGCAAATTGACGTGTTTTTTTTTTCTTCAACAACAGACATGGCTGGATTTCGGCAACAAAAAAACGTGGTCAGGTTGAGGAAAAAAGAACAGGGGTCTGGCTTTAGGATCTTACGCGACAAAGTCGGTGTTTGTTGGACCCGTCCACCACCCCTCTCACTCGCCCTACTCTGACTTTCGCTGCCTTAACTTTCATCCTTGTCTCAGAGTGTTTCTCCCCAAAGCCACCGGGCTCTGTTAAACTATAAGAGCAACCGGCCACGTATCATGCTGATGTTAAGGGATGCCTTTTTTGATTGGTTTGGACGCCTTCGGAGTGAGACTGTGCTCTGTGAATGTCTACAGAGTAGCAGGTAGCACCATGTGCAGTAACCTTTGCCACCAGTGTGTGAATGGGTGAACGTGTCATGGATCTTAAACAGTGCTTTGAGTGGTCAGTAGACAAGAAGCGCGCTATACAAGGGTAATCCATTTTCCATTTAGGATTGGGAACTGAAACTCGGTTTGAAATTACAATAAAATACAAAATGAAGTACTGAGTAACCGTCAAAAAAACACAGGCTTGTGTGTGTCTGCTACTTGCTACCAAGCACCTCAACTAAACCTCATCTAAAGTTTGTATTTGGTCAGAAAAATATCTGTCCTTTTGATCAGTGTCCACTTCAACATTACGTTTCACTGCATTGTTCCCCACAATGCACAGACAGCCAGCATAGCTTCAGCTAACTTAGCTGCATTACACAGTCCCACAGCTAGAAACAAAAACACATGATTGGTTGACACTTCACCGTGTCATTGGAGCTCTGCCACATATGGCAAGGGGAAAAAACCAGCATGGCCATTTTCACAGGGGTCCCTTGAACTCTCACATCTAGAATATCTGAATGAAAACAAGCTCTGTGGGTACATTGTAAAATGAATTTGGATGTTAATAGATTCACTTTGGCAATCAGCATATTATATCTGGAAGGTGAAAAATTTGGAAGTGTGTCTTTCAAAATGAAAATGTTAAGTCATTTTTTTTTTTACTAAAAATCAAGGGCCAGTACACAAAATGTATTTTTCATGTGTTGCAAACTGCAGGCATTGCTACTTGTTACAGTCATTCATAACCAGTCTGCTCACTTTTAACATATATCGTGTTTTTATTTATTGTATTCCATTTGCTATGATGAAGTTTTAGGGCCAGGGGGAAATAATTAAGATTAAAGTCAAAAAAACCTTGAGAAAAAAGTAGTATTTCAAGAAAAGTGTTGTGAGATTTTATTACTCTGTTGTAGTAAACAGTGGAGGCCAGTCTGGAAGTTAAGAGATTTTTGGATGTCGAAATATAATGAAAAGTTACATGATGTATGGTTACGTCCAGACCCCTGAGGACTGGAAACAGATTAAAGCTCAGTGAGCTTTATGACTTTTGGAAATCATATAAAAGGCAGACAAGTCTAGCTGTTCCTGCTCTCTGTTGGTGAGCTAGTATCCTAGACCTTGAGAGTTTCTCTGGATGAGGCAGAGTTAGGGAAGTGGTTGTGTCCTGCAGTTCTGCTTTTTATCAGATCCGTTATTTTAGTGCTTTGCATAAAACAAAAATAACAACTTCCAAGCTAGCGACCTACACGCTAAAAAGTCTTCCAAACGTCTTTTAATGTTTTATGTATTATGTTTTCTTTTACAGGGATTAGGCCATTTTTATAAGCTTGCTTCTTCCCCACAACAAGTTCCCTCGACACATTTGCAAGAGCACTGTCGCTGCTCCCAAGATGATTGTTACTGCTTTAAAGAAATACAAACAACACAGCGTTTTCCTCCCCTTAGATGGGTTCAGTCAGACCTTTGTGCAGCACTGGCACAGCATGAAATATGCCTAGCAATGCGAGACAAGTTTAATGTGACCGTGACCGACTCTCTGCAGCTCTTACCCTGGATTTCAACTACAGTATTTGATTTACTGTATTTAAAAAGGTCCCGCAGGTTGAGGCCGTTTAGTTTTGACATGTCACAATGCAGTCAAGGAAAGCACCACGCAAATGTACCAACTTCAAGGCAAAACTGAAGACTGTGGGTATGTCATAGGCTTGTTGAGGGGGAGGTGGAACACACACACACACACACACACACACACACACACACACACACACACACACACACACACACACACACACACACACACACACACACACAGGTACAGCGCAGCTGTTGAGCTTACATCATTTTTGTTTTTCAGAACAGGGAGGCAGAGTGAGTCACTGTTGACCATATGGACCTGTGATCCTTCAAGTCAACATGGAGTGCATCACAAATAGTATTGGTCTGTGCTACAGCGAAATGGGCCAATTATAACAGGTAATTGGAACACTCAATTTATTCAACGTTGGCTTTTCAAAGTGGTGTGAAGAACCTTGAATCAACTCAGGTCTGAGAGCAGGAGGCTGTCAGACTGTCAAAGCCGTCACATCGCTTCACAAAATTTTCCATCAGCTTCTTCCCTGACTTCTCAGATTTATAGTGAAATTCGAGAAGCAATTGTTAAAAATATTACTGCTCAGTGGGTCAAATTGTACCCCATAATAATAACAGGCACCTGTTCGCTAAAAAATACCTTCAGCAAAGCTTTTTTAGTCCCAGATTGTTATCTCCTAACTTCCCCTAGGTTCCCTTGAACATACATGTATCAGCAAGTTGGGAACAATTGCGCTTTACAGTGCGAGCTGTCATCTAAATCGTTAGCCAGAACTGTGTGTGAATCAATGCAGACAGACAAGTAAAGACAAAAAGACAGCAAATATTAACAGAAAATCTAAAATAATAGTACACCAAAGAATAATAATAAATTCACCTGCACACATGACGTGTACAACAGTACAGCCAATTTTATTATGAGACGAATCTTAAATTAATTTCATGAGGGACAGAAGCTCATTGCTTTAATTGCTGTTACGCATGATTCAATCATTCCTCTCTGTCCTGTCACATTATTGACTGTCGTCAGCGGTGTTTGTTCTCCAACACTCTAATTTCACACCAATAACACACACTGTTTGCCAATAATAATTGATTCATCAGCGTCTCCCAGCTGTGGAACTGGTCCTCTTAAGATAACACTGCGGGGCTCCTGCTGGCCCCTATAACTCTGCGTTAAAGGTCTATATGATGCTCGGTTTAATTTCAATGTTTATATAGTTTATACAGTACAATGGAAAATTCTACACAAGACAAGGCGATAAACGGTACCACTCTAAATGGCTAATAACTTTTCTGTGTAGGCTGTAAAACTTTCTCTAAACTTAGGAAACAAAAAATGTGCGCCTTGTTTTGTATTAAAGCTGCATTAATCTATATTTGTATATCAACAGCTGGTCAAATGACTATGTATAATATGAAAGAGTCACTCGAACCAATGAACTGACAGACTTATCACCCAAATCTAGTTTCTCTCTAAGCCTCTTTCAGCTCATTGTCATAGTTTTAAAATGTGCAACTTTACAGCTTTGGTTCAGTGTCACCGCTTCCATCAACCTAAACTTGTTGCCTGCAGGTGCAAGCAAACACAACCTGCCCCACAGCAAACAGCCGCCAGACTCAAACTGTGTGTTCATAACAAACCTGCTAGCTGTCTGCATGCTGATATTTCAGCTCATTCTCAAGTCGTCAAATCCTGCTGCTTTGTCGGTAATTTTGGCGTCAGACACCTGACACCGACAGCCACCTTTCGCAGCGGTATGACATGCCAGCGGGTGGCGTCAGTTTGTAATACGGCCAAGTAACCTTTCACAGTGTTATGATACATCGCCGGTCAGCTGGACAGCACTTGTTGACGCAGTATGATACGTGGAAGGGTGTCGGTTCATACCGTGGCTGGACAGCACGCTGGATGGCGTCAGGTTGAAATGCTGCCGGTATTGACATGATAGTCCATAAAGGGCAGGTGGGAAGGGTGGTGCAGGCCCAAATCTAGTGTTACTTTGGTGTTATTCAGTCCATTCCTGTTGTGTAGTTTCATATGATACGAGTATCGTCACTCTAGCTTTAAAACTGAGCTGCCTACAGCTGGTTTAATGTGCTAGTCTGCCTAACTCCTCATATACCTGATGCTACCTCACACTTTTCTTAAGGTCAGACATTTGATCCTCTCTGATCCTTTCTTGTTCTCTCTGTCCCCCAGGCTTGTCTTGTTTGAACACCTGATTTTTGGTGAGGCATTTTGACCAAGCTACACAGGCTGCAGGAAGCTTTACATTTTTACATGTGTGGCATGTGTGTTCTGCACATCTGACCCCTGCTCTCAAGAGTTATACATGACCTTTTACCCCCCTATACACACACACACACACACACACACACACACACACACACACACACACACACACACACACACACACACACACACACACACACACACACACACACACACACATAATTCTGACCTCCACCCAGGTTCCCTCCACCTCTGCCTCTCAGCACTTCCACTGTTTGTTAACAGTCAACAAGACCTACGTATTACCAAATAGATTCCAATTGATTAGCAAGTTAAGGCTATAGGATTATTCCTTGGAGTGAATTCACCTCACATAATGCTGCAAATGAAGCTGCTGTTGAGTATTGATTTTTTCCTCTCATGTTATACGCACTTCTAGACACAAACGTGTTTTACGGTGAAGGAGCGGCTGGTGCAGCTTCCAGCACAGAGCCCATGCTCATCCTTGGGGAAATGTGTCCTTCTCGCCTGCTAGACAAATACTTGGCCAGGTGATACACTTTGTCTGGGTGTGTATCGATCCGCTTGTTCTTTTGCTTTAATTTAAGGGCATTGTTCTTTTAAGCTGTGTGTTTTGTTTCACATAGAAGGTGTGAGATCACTGGCTGTGACAGCTGTCACCACTTAAGTACAGGTAAGACCACTGGACATCAGAGCATGACGGTGTTTGATGACGTTCTGCGTGAAGTCTGATCCTGTTTTTTTTCAGCTGTCCATCACGAGTCCCTTAATGTTATGTAAGTGCAGTGCAGGGTTGTTGTTTTTTTTGCTTCATACAAGTTGAGTCTTATTGTCGTAGCTGTGGTCATCATTCCTATTTCTAACAATTGTCGACTCTTTACACTCCATTTCCATCTTCGGTCGGACATTGCACCCGTCCTTACTGATTTCCGTGGGGAAGGGGGATTCAGTTTTCCCTAACCAATCACTGCAGATCAACTTATCTACACTCCACTTTGTTTCATGCCAACACACTGGTTTTGCCAGGATTTTAAAGATACATTTGAAAATAACTTTGCCTCATATTTGCTTTGAGAGTCTGTCTCTCCTCCCCTCTATTGTAGTTTTGCTTGACGAGACCTTCGCCTCTTGGTCCAGAAGAGTCAGCCACATTTTAAATGCTAAGTCGGTGATTATCTAGCTATGAGATATGAGGTTAAAAGAGCAAGATTGCAGCTGATTGCAGTTTGGAAAACAGTAATATAGCACTTAATTTAATGCATTTACTGTTTATGTGAAGTGATAAGGCGTCATTTGGCTGCTGCTGCTGCACCAAGAAGCCACACTGCTGCTTGTCGGCCACAGTCTATCAACGGGAGGATAGATATGTTGTGAATGTCTGCTGTTTACAACGGGATAATGGGATGTTTTGGAGGCGCACCGTCCACCAGCATTGGCCGCTCTCACCCCAACTCAGCACAGACAAGGGGGGGGATTGGGCACCTCGAATCAACTCGCCAGTCCGGCTCTGTGTGTCTAAACGCTCGCAGCTTGCCGGCAAAACAGCTGTAAAAGGGGCTTGTGTGTTGTGCTTTTATTGCAGGTGGGATTTGATGTAATTCAGCGTGTTGACTGCCACACATAGGCTACAAATGCCATTATGAACATAGACAAATAACAAAGGGGGGACACAACTACCCAGGGAACAATAACTGAGACTATCATGCCACAGCAGGGGTAAAATACAAGATAAGCTGACAAGCTAGGTTACAATGATTGTGTTTTATATGTACAACAATGCACCTGCACAAGCTTGGATGACATATGACTTGCACTTGCTACTGTAGTCATACGTCATCTTCCCGTTTTGGCAACAACGTTTTGTTTTTTTAACCTTGAGCACTAGATTATATTGTCAAAAAATATTTGGCAAACAGTGTGACTGAACAAAACTGTCAGGACATGACTCAGAAAAATAAGCAAAGTCATAAAAATGCCAAAATACACTGGAGGGGGGCGGGGGGTTAAGGGTAAGGTAAGGGTTACATCTTGTTATCTGATGTATAATAAATCATAAAGTGAATAACTGCTACTTTTGGCTACATATTTGTTCATGTCGTGCACGCTACAAATGTGTCTGCAGCTAAACATGTCTCAATGAATCAGTCAAGGTCTGGACCCAGGCAAAGCTTTGAAACTACTCGTGACCACGTCATCACAGGTTGCTCATTGACCTTATTCTTTGCCTGGACTGGCACTCCCGCATACCCTCGTCTTGTAATCTTACTTCCATTTTAGAGCTGAAGTGCGATAACTTCCCTTAGTATTGTGTTCTTTGGGCACAATCCCAATACCCCCCCTTGTCCACTACCCCTTAGCCCTTAGCCCTAACCCTAGCCATTGCCCACTACTAAGGGGTTGAAATCTTTCCCTAGGAATTGGGACACCACTCACGACGTCACCACGTCGGTTACGTTCACACATACGTAACTATTTTAAAGAGGAAGCTGCGAGCCATCTACATTTCCAACCGGCATCTACAATGGAGTCTCCGGCTGAGTTTATCCTACCTATCGCGTTTGCTGTATTCATCATGCTTCGTTTGATGAACGACAGACGACAGGGGACTTCTGCTAGCTAGCTAACCAGCTAACATTACGAGGCAGCAGTTATACTAGCTGCGTTTTGATGAAGACTTTCTTTGTGCTAATCCATTTTCAACTCTCTCCCTCACACTCCCCTGCTTCCTCTAATCACCTATGGGTGTTCGTTCTTTTACTTATCCAATCAAACCTTGCCGCGACCTCTCTCAGCCAATCAGGATGCTACTGCAAAATTTCAAATCTGCTCTCTCTTCTGCTGCTGTCAGCCATCATTTTAGGCAGAATCTTCGCACCCTCCTCCACCCTGTTCACCTCCAGCCATCGTATCCAGAGTCCAGGACAAGCTCAGCAAAGGCTCATTCCTCTACTCATCCAGATCACCCGCACTTCTTCATCTTCCTCTCATCTCATCTTCACCACCTCTACCACCACCAGTGTCTAGACAGGGGGGTTCCCTATTAGTCTAATTGCCAAAGACTTTCCACATTTTTTCATTTCATTCTTATGTGCACGTTAAAAAAATATTCTTTTCACTAAATATTTTCTCACCCTTTCGATCACCAATATGTGACCAGTTTATCCAAATAACGCCTATTTGGATATCTGCATTGATGATTTTGCAGCTGCTGGCTGTGTGAGAGCAGCTGGTCGGCATATAAAGCCACATGTCCACAGTGCTTTAATTACTGCTATACTGCGTTCACATGGATTCAGGCAGACGGACAACACCTTCTGAATTGCATTGGAAAAAACAAACAGCGCAAGGGAATTGCAAAACACGGGTGATGATATGTTGCCATGGTGATGAGGTATCATTTTCAGTACAGCTGAGTACAGTTTCGGTCGTAAAGCTGATGGCGGCGCTGACAATCCATCCAGGACCCTAAGTGCCAAGTGCCAGGGGGAGGTGATGGAGGTCATGCTTAACAATTACTGAAAGCACCACCTCGCTTATTATCTCCCAATCAATTAGAGCCTGGGCCTCTCACAGCTGATATTAATCACTGATTTAATTAAGAGATTGGACTGGATGTGCTCAGTGATTGTTGGAAGGGAACTTAAATATCATACCATGACATACAGTATATCACAGGTACTAATTAAAAGTTGGTCCATTTGTATCTCTGCACTGAAGCTGATTTATTTCTGAGTTCTGATGAAGTGAAGAAGTTCTGATGCAGGTGTTGGACTTTAAAAAGACCTCTTAACAAATGCACACAGCTTAAGGAGAAAAAACACATAGCTCCGCTGTGCTTAAACCACTTTAATCTGCACAGAGTTTGATGTAGAATTCCTCCCACAGTCTAAAGACATGCAAATCATCTGTCTGTGACGTCCCTCTGTGTTCATCCTGATGGACCGGCAGTCTGTCCCCGGTGTCTCGCTGCTTTCCATCTCAAGCTCACTAGTAGAGACAAGACACCTGCTGCCCTTAAAACCTTTTTAAAACAAAGAATATGTAACATTACTGGTTTGATTATCCGATGGCTTTCAGACATTCAGGCACCCTGTTGATTTCTGTTATATAACTGTTTGTTTAAGCTTTACTGAGACATGATAATCACCCAATACTTGGCACTTAATGCACAAGAGGGAATGTAGCACTGCTGGATAACAGTGATTAGCTCATAAGTAAATATGTGAAGCATCAGAACTGGATTTTTAGGCTTTTAAAAATCTCACACACACCCACATGGCCTAATGATGATAAATGTAGCCTATTACAGTAGATTAGCCTTCAGAGCGCAGAACGAGATGTGCATTTAAACCTGCTATAGCCGGGTTTTTTTGGCCTCTTGGGGGAAGCAGAATCAAGCTGTAAACACAAAACTGCCATGCTGTCACCCTATAAAGCTGACCTGTGGATTTTCTTGTAAAGAAATAAGTTATGTCTACATTTAATGTTCTTCTTCACTGTTGTCACAATACTAAGCTTCTTTGTACCAGTCTGTCAAACTCCTTACGTTTGCAGATGACACCACCCTCGTTGGACTTATCTCTGGTGGGGAAAAGTTCACTTACAGGAGGGAGATTGTACATTTAGTGACCTGAGGCCAGATACATAAACACTGTGTATGCACAAAAACTATACATACACCTTTTCCCGCACATAAGCTGGTATTTAAAAATGAAGAATGCTCGCACCTCATTCAAACTTCAGTCCACACACCGTTTGAACTGCAATAGCTGCAGGTAATATGATGAGAAAGACAGTGACTATAAATTCAGGGATGGATAATACTGTTTTTAGGTTGTTTGCCAACTTCACCTGTTCACCAGACTTAACATCATTCTGTAAAACGTCAAAGACTCATTTAGAAATATGTTTTAAAATCATTTTCGGTGATAAATTTGATCATTTATTGTTGTGAAGCACTTTATAAAGTCAGTTTAAGCATGAGCGCTATGAAGTATTCACTCACCATCCTTTTGATGCTTAATTATGATAATTGAGATCTTACCACAATGATGGTTGGCAGAAACATATGATGAATAAGTCAAACTGACATCACAAAATATCCACAGACGTACACACAACTTTATAAATCCAACAAAAAAAATAAGCCTTTGCATATTTCTCTGTTCCACAAACTGTTGAAAAAAGAATTCTGGTTCTTAAGCTGCTAAATGCTCCACTATGTTCACCAACTAGTGTTCAGTGGGTTCATCCACTAAAAATAGCTGCACAACCATACAAGTAGCAAAGTGGTCCATTGTTAATATTAAAATATTGATTGTAATCTGTGACTGTGCCTATTTAACTTGGTGTTGCTGTAGCCTCAAGTAACCCTGAAGGCACGACCGAGTTCAGACTTGTGCTGTGTTGAAGGTTTTTACAGATATGTTACTGACCTGGTAAGACGTTGTGCTCTTATACCTTACATAAAGGGGAATGGTGCTCATGCAGATGTGAGACCAACATGAAAAACTGCAATCTCAGTTATGTAACAAGGTGCATGTCTGAAAGAGGCTTTTGTGAGTGGGTGGGGAAAAAAACAGTTAAATGACTAAACGTGTCTGAAACTTGTCAGTTTGATTTTTAGAAACAAAACCAAGACAAAGAGAGAAAAGCGTCGCACCAGCTGTAAGAGATCATTATCCAAGAGGCTCCTATGGTTAGGCCTTATAAATAATAGCAGATGTGAGGTATTCTCCAAAGGACGACAGGGACTATGTCTCACAGACAAGTCAGTTGGAGGTAGGTGTTTGAAGCGAAATTATACTTGGAACAGATGCAGAACAAAGACTCTTGGTGCCATAATGCATGACTGATCACTATTTACTTCCTGAGAAATCACTATGATGTCTGAATTCTGTCGGTGCATCAACAACCATGAGTTGACTTTAACAGCTCCAACATCCCCATCCCTCCCTCTTCACACGCAGCTCATGGCTTTTGTGTCTGATGTGGATTTAAGTGCTCATATTTCCACATGGATAATGAGGGCTTCACCCCAACAATGGCAACATCATCACTGAGGCTGAAAGAGGCATTGCTGATGCGAGCTGTGGGTGCATCTGCCGAGGAGACACATCTCGGTGCCTTTCCTTCACAACCATTAACTCACAATTGTATTCATGCAAAAAAAAGTTGACAAAGAAACCAATTAGTGCCACCTTAATGCCCCTGCGGAGGAGCATGAGGAACCTCTTATTATTGTTGCAGTAAAAGAGACAAGCACAGAACACAGAGGTATTACGCAGCACTTTAATACAATCAGATATTCTTAAAAGCCCCTTTTTGGCCTTTGAGTTCCACTTTTTATCTAAAGCACTCCGAGGTAATATATTAGTAGCTGGGAATCATCAGAGCACCTTCTCTTTCCTGTTTGTCCATGCACATTTCTGTGGCCCGCTGCTTCACTTGCCGTCCTCCTGGATGTCAAACTGTCTGGTGGATTTGGTGGATTCCAGCATGAGTTCGTACAGCTGGCCTATCTGGTCGTCCTGAAAGTTGCTGAGTTTCCCCTCTGGCAGGTCGGCCCCAAACTTGATTGAGCTGCGTTGGGTCTCCGTTGCCTCCAGTACCTGAGTCTGCAGGGTGTCCTTATAATTCTGCAGGGGTTTAAACACAGACAGGAATAGCAGCAGTGTTTAGCACCTGGTCTTTCATCCCATCTCCACTTTCAGATTCATTAAACACATCACGTAGTGTGGCTTGTGCAACATATGGTTCGAGATGGATATGCAATAAAACGTCACAACAAAAATGTGAATTTAGTCAACCCTCACAGGATCAGTCTGTTTAAAGCAAATCCCATGTGCAGAGTCACACCAACAATGAATGGCTCCTACTAACAGGTACTGTGTGTATCCAAAGCCTGATAATCTTATTCCTCTGTGCCATACACACTCAGTTACACCTACACCGTCCTGCTGTTAACTACTCACCAGAGCACCAAATGTGGATTAATACACTGCTGAAAACAGTCCCAAGCTTCAGCCTTAAATAACAGTGTGTGGGTATTCTGAATATTTCTATCATTCTGCAGGATACGTCTGTTCCTATTATCTATCAGCTCTGTAGGAAGGAAACCTCAGATAAATATGACCAGTTCAGCCAGTCTTTTTTGTACATCCATGATCTGTATGGTGTAGTCAGTGGCGGATAAATTATCAAATTGAAGCTGTTGGTTTTTTAAACTAAACTGATGCATTAGAAAAGTTTAACTGGTGTGTTTCGACAGGGTTTGAGCTTCAGCCAGGGTTCTGTTTTCAGCCTACTGTTGGTCATGTGGGCGAAATAATGCTTTATTTCACTTTGTGCATCTGCTTAGTCGACAAGTTGTAGATGGTTGGCAAGAGCTCTCGCATTTGCAGCCATGCGTCTCCTTCTATGCCTGCAGGGAAGCAGAGCGCTGCACACACACTGCCCTGTGTGTGCATGAGCTGCTGTTGCAGTGGGCAGCTATCGCACATCGAAGCAACTCAGAGGAAATACGCCTCCTCTTACACACTGTCATTCTTAAAGTACTGATACTAACATAACAGGGGATTGAACAGTTTTTGTTATGTTACTAACGTGCATGCTTATTTTAAGCCAACCATGATCTTTTTTTTCCTAAACCTAACCACATAGTTTTGTTGCCAAAACCTTACCAAGTCGTTCTGGTGCAATTGCAACTGTTTAAAACTGTGAGCGTTAGTGGCCTTATACAACCTACCCTGTCGTCCAACGGTAGGCACGCTAATTTATCAAATGTTCCTGTGGGCTGCACTCAAACGCACAGTAGGAACGTACAACTTTCGCGGACGTATGAGTTAAAGAACTTGTTGGGATATGATGCTGTAAACAAGGGGGGTGTGCCATATCATCTCGTTCATGATGATTATTTTTATCATCGTATGAAAAATTAATTTTGTGATACTCGCACGCTCCGACTTGTTGACATCTGACGTCATACCGTTACCAACAACAATCATGGCTAACTACATAAAAAACTACATATATGTGACTGTGTGATAGTTGTGGTATCATAACAGCCTGTCACAGGTTACAACATGATTAGCGGAGAAATGGCAGAGCATAACTCAATCATTTAGGATTTTGCTAAAAGAAGGAAATCACCTGTTGATTTACATTTGTAGATAGAGAGCTTTTTTTTTTTTTACATTTGGGGGCTATTTAAATGAGTAATTTGTAGTAGATTTTATTTTGTTGAACTATTAATATTGTAACAGAATCTGAATCTCACTCTGAGTTACTGTTGTTGTTCACAAACCAAAGAAATGTGAGATCATTTGTCTTTAGTTTTTACTGAATATTGAAGCAAACAGTGAAACTATATCACGTATTTTGTTACAATTCTATTTTCTCAACTACATTTTTTCTTTTACTAATTCGTCATATCGTCAAGAATATCGTCACAAAATATCCTGCAATATCGTAATATTATTTTAGGGCCATGTCGCCCACCTAGCCTGGAAATCCAGACCCAAATCTAGAAAGATTTACGACCAATCAGAACAATACATGGGGTGAAATCACAGCACATTTCACCTAGTCTATCACAAATGTTTTTTTTTAATTAAAATATCAATACTCATTGTATAGTAAGCTCAAGGTTATGGTCTTTAATTTACAGCGCTGACATGGCTCAGGGCCAATCTGTACACATAGATCTCCTCTTCTCACAGAGTGAACTGTCTAGTTAACCTCAGCCCATGTGTGATGAGTCAAAGCTGTCAGTGCTGCAAATGAATCATCCCAAACAGGACCACAGCCACCTCCGTCTGTTTCACTTCTGAATAGCCATCCATCATTTGAACAAAGAGCATGCAGTGCATGTCTGAAGTTTTTGCCCATTCAGAAGGCATCTTGGGTTTTTGGAACGCTTTCACTGTAAGCAATAAGGAGCCATTTATCTGAGAGGTCTTCTCCTGCACATAATGTAATTGTCTTGAACATGTGCCAAAGAGGAACACTCCAACAGTTTGGCACACTTGTACGTTTACTTTATCATTCAAGGACTTCTTGAAAAAGTCTAGGTATCCTTATTGCCTCTGGATCTGCAACTTAAACAGGGGTCTGCCATGTCACTTATTTCTTGGCTGGTTCTGATTTTTCGATTCTCTAGAAGTCTGACCTGCCAATTCAGATATATATATTTTTTAATTATAATTGACAGCATACACAAATTTTTTTGTAGCTTTTCATAAGAGGCACTGGAAACGTGGGTTGTAACAGTAAAAATCCATGTGAGATAACAAAGATAAGTGTCTCATTAGGCATCCTGAGTGAAAATAAATTTTAAAACTATTAGAAAACCTTGTATAAAAACAGCTTATCTGGGAAAAAATTACTGCGAAAGTTCTCGTCTGCCAGCTTGAAAATGTCTTACCAGACATATACCCGCTTACCAGACAGGCTTTTGATATGTTTGAATGGTCTTACTTGTTTTATATCCTTGAAACTTTTGGCTTTGGTGAGAAGTTCTTATCACTGATTAAGCTGCTATTTACATTTCCAGTCTCTTCAATACACACTAATCATACTTCTCCCAGATATTTCCAGGTAGGTTGCAGTACAAGACGGGCCTCTTTCACCTCTACTTTTTGCCATAGCCATTGAGCCCTTGTCATGTGCACTCCAACTTAAAGAAATAAAAGGCATCATTAGAGAGGGCAAGAACAAAAGGTTTCATTGTACGCTGATGATGTGCTGCTATACATCTCTGGCCCCAATTATCTACGGCATGTTTTTGGTACCCTTGACCTGAGGTTTTCAAACTTTTTGTGTCTAAGGCACACTGAAGGCCAAGCTGAAATCTCAAACTGTGCCCAATAACTTCTATATTGTGTGTCATCACTCTTATCACGACTTAGGATGATAATGAAGAAAAAATAAGACAGGTAGCTTTCGTGATACTGTCTACTGAATGATTTTTCTTTTTTCTTTAGGTGGTAAGTCGTCTTCGCTGGTGCTTTGTTGTAATTTGCTCCATACAATAAAGTGATCCATTGTCCCACGCACAGCTTTCTCCTTTTTAATGTCATCATCCTTTACACTGACTGCCAATCAGGGCTTTAGATGTGTCACACACTTATAGATCCCACGCGAAAAGCAACAAATAGGTTCTCCATTAAGGTTTTTTTTAATTTAATTAAATTACATTACACTTTTTAGCTAGAGTTTGTCTCTTAATACGGAAATTGGTGCACACAACATACTGATCAATTAAAATTTATTTGTAACTATTTGTAGGCCCAGGTGAATATTGCAATAATAATGTGTGGTTGTCACAAAATCCCATGGCACACCTGGATTGACATCCTTGCACACCATTTGAGAACCACTGCCCCAGACCAACTTTACATTACAATTACAATTGCGAACTAAATTTACAGGAAAGTGCAGTTTCCTGTTAACGAGGCTGCCCGTCAGTACTCATTCTCTTCTCTTCCTTTTATGGTAACTTGCAAGTTTGCATATCTCTGTGTCTGTATCACAAATTTAATTTGTTTCAGGCAGCTATAAACCAGTGAAGACAGTTATGTATATTATATACCATTTATGCCAATAGATGTGTCTAAATCTTACGCACTGAACCTTTAACTATAGCACCACTGAGTGTCCTCTTTATCCTCTGTTGGAGAGTTTGAGTCTCTCCCCTCTGGCCTGCGATCAAGAGCAATAAAGGGAAAGTATAACATGGTCAATAAGTCTTCTATCTCTTTCATGCTCAGGATGACTCAGCTGATGATCAGTTTTCCATATAGCTAACTTGTGATTTAGGGCTATATAAATAAAACTCAAACAGTACGTAGCTTCACAGTCCATTAATCCTGTCACTCAGCGCAGCTCACAGGCTTCACCACAGGTATTTTTCTGCATTCACATCAACATCCCTTCATTTCATTTCACCAGTACTATCTCATCTTTTCCTTTTGTTCCCTACAAACACATTTCTCTCCGTCTCTTTTGGGAAAGCTTGTTTGTCCCAGTGGAGCCGATTTATTAGGCGCAGAGAACTCCCATGGGTGCCTCTGAAATAAATGGATTACACGCTGAACACTCAGTGCTTGTAATCTCATTTGGAGTCTTGCTCCTCGTCTGTTCCCACTCCTCTATACTTTTCTGAGGAAGCTGAGATTCTGCGGAAATTCACCTCCTTTTTAAAGAATGGACAGAAAGGAAAAAGGGCTGTGGAGACAGCCGGGAGAGAATTCAAGCTGTTAGGACTCGGCTATATTCATTACATAATAAGTTCTCAACAGCTGTCAAATAAAGCAATTGATGCAAATTGGTGTGGCGTGGTGTGGGAATTTTATTTTTATGAGGTCTATTAATGTGGTGTGTGATTGGACCCCACAAAGAATAACCTCTATTTGGCTGAAGCTAATAAATTGAACGATTTTATTTGCAACTAAATAAAATGCCCTGCCTCCCATCCTGGCGTCTGGACTTTAATGAAAGCAGTTGGAATAAAGTGGTGATTATTAGCTTTTACTTGACTTTCTCTGTAACTTTAATGCTTTTGCATATTACTTCACAGCTATATCTATATATAACTATGGATGGAGTGCAATTTTAGATCAGGTTTCCAATATCTTTAAGTTCAGCAAGTACAGAAAATGATCACATGCATTGCTGTTATGTTCTTGGGGTAAATGTTAATGAAAATAAACCTGTAAAATGTGGAAAACAATTAATACAGACTCCCATAGTATAAATTATTCTTTGAGCATTTTTAATAATTTCTTTAATACCTTTTTTCTTGTCAAAAATTGAAACTGAAAAATACTTAAGATCCCAATCTAGGCTGATAAAGAAGGATGGAGGACTCAAGTGAGCACAGGCATGCTGTGAAGCGTCTGAGAAGCAGAGTTTGGAAGTACTTTGGGTTCTACAATGTAGGTGGCAAAATTAGCAACAAAGATAAAACTGTTTGCCAACTTTGTAAAAAGTAGCATCCTCCTCTACAATGACAACAAATCACAGAGATCCAAGAAACAAGTGGTGCAAGGTCAATAATACTGTCCAGCTTTGTCTGACCGCCTACTTCTCACCCACTCATCTTCAGGGCCCTCACCAGGAGCTCCTATAAAGATAGTAAGATTTGTATGAAAGAATTAAAGTCCTGTTGGCAGCGTTTTGGGGGACTGTTTACAAGATCATGACATAACTGCAGGCTTGATATACAATTAAAATTTGCACCACAATTTCAACATACATAGTGCTGTTGTATGATCCTGAAGAAAAAATCACTCTCTCCGATAAATGACGGATAATCATCTCGGGCCTCGTATGCTTATGTGACAGTCACAGCTCACTGTATCTGAAGCTCATAATAGCTTGTCAGTTATGTTGTGTGTCCTGAGCAGCTGAGATGAAGCCACACCGCTGAACATACTGAAGAAAGCCTCGTCAGTGCGCTGGATGAATCTGACATCTCCTACGAAGTGCTTGTAGCGCTTGTCTCCAAATATGTGAACGCCATAAATCATTTAGGGCATAATAATGTGCCCCGTTTGGCCCAGAAACTGAACCTGGCAGTGCACAAGGGCAGGAGGTGAAAGCTCTTAATAGGTCCCTTTCCAGACTGAAGTAAACTGCACATCAAATATTGGACGGACTCCATCAGACAGCTGCCATCAATGAAATCTGGCACAGTGTAACTGGTGTAAAGCATTTGCATACGATATAAACAGCTGTATACGATTTAATAGGACAGAACTGACGACTGTTTTTTTTCCCCAGGATCATTTCAGACTTGCAGAATTAAAGCTGTACTTGTTGGTTTTTACAGAAAAATAACTTTCTGTAATATTTGTTGAAATTGTCACTTTATTCAGACAGTAGTACATGAGACAGATAATAATGATTGTTTACCTCTGTGTGTTTGTTTCCTTGCGGACGAGAAAAGGGGGAGCGCACATTTCCGGGAGGGTGTGTCCTTTTAAAAAATGCAAGAGGCGTTGCTTTGTTGCCGGCCGTTTTCTCCAGTGTGTTAAACACACTTTAGAAAGGAGTGTCCCCAGACTATCAGAAGGCGGAGATCTCTGATTGTCTGTTGGCGAGACTAGATATTACTAACTATAGTTTTTTCTCCTACATTACACACAAACTCTTTCAGCCTCTCTATATGTACATTTACATTCAAGTTTTTTTTTTAAATTTTATCTCACTAAAACGACTGGATTTCCCTGATGGCTGCTTTTCTTCTGCAGTGCTTTTTTTGCTCATGTTCAAAATATGTTCTTTTGACCTTAGACCAGGGCCAACTGGAAAAAGAAATGCATTAGAGCTCTTGTCATCACAGTATCTGTCAACAATGCCCCAGCAATCAGGCTCAGGTATTTTTCTCACCAATTTCCCATAAACCTCAGGGTTTTTGTTGTTTTGGTTTGGCTCGATGATGCAGCAATTAGACAGAGACCTTATTATCATTTCTCTCTAAATTTCCAACCAAATCCAGACATGAAAGCCTCCCAAGGGTTTCAGTCCAACTAAGTTTTGCCTAGAAAATGTTTCCATTTGAGAGACGGCCAAAGGAGTGTGTAAATATGAGAAAATCCACTCATCCCCTCATTGGGACGGATGCAAATGGACTCCGGGTTGGAAAACAATGCATACTGATATAGTGCGGCATAATGAAAGTGACTACCTTCTCCCCGGTGGCTTCACAGCTACCGCAATGACAAAGGGTCCTATCAGGATTCCAGCTGCAATCACCATCGACTTCATTAGATAAATTGGCTGCAGATGGGTGATTTGCCATCCCCCAGCAGTGCGTAATTGTGCTGGAAAACATTGGCTCCCCCCCATAGTTACATAAAAAAGGACCTGGCATACTCCCATGATTATTTTGGGAACCAGAGGATGAGTTGCAAATAGGCTGATCCCACATCCGCACATGAAGCCAGGTAGGTCCTCTGAGGCTGATGTCAAGCTCATAATGACTGAAACTGAACAGTCACTGTGGTCTAACTCCAACATGACCGAGGCTTCACCCAGGCTACAGCAAGCTTTTAGATCAGATTACGCTTTGAATAATCAATATATATTGTAGCTATGTGTCTCCACGAGAAAAAACAAAGGGTATAGTTTCATTCTATTGTCATTATTACTGCAGTAACCCCGAACAAACACAGGGTGGAGGTAAAGCTCACGACTGCACTAGAGGTATGCTGCTGATGAAGATGTGCACGCAAGAACATTTTTACATGTTTTAGTATTGATAATTACAGTATTCATATGTGGCTGAAAGCTTCGGAAAATCTTTAGAAGTTAAGCTACCATTTCCAACATCAATTCCCTTTGAGCTCAATACTTCCCTCTTAACATAATGAGATAATATTGACAAAGATGATCTGACTGTGAAGTTATTTATCTAACGCAGAGGAGGGCTCGGCTGCAGAGAAAGCTGTGTCACTCTCATTTCCCAACAGACCTGCAATCAGACAGTCTGAGGATGCCAACTAGTTCCTTCTGCCACTTTTGGTTGAATAATGACACATGCTCACCCTTTACATTTACACTGTGACTGTGCAGATTAAAACTATAACCCAACTCTGAATACACTCTCACTCTCTGCAGTCCATTTATGTTTCTTCGCTGTTTAGTGAGTCTGCTCTGCCATCATGTGGTCATGGACTGACATAACACTGGCAATGTCTCAAAGACAGCATTACTGTCAGCAGGTCAAATCACAGAGTACCTTGGGGGCAGGCAGCAGCTAGCATTACAACACTGAGGTTATGTCTGTCCTCATTTTTCAGGGAAATTTGGGTTCTTTTAGCAACCCATTGTACAATTGAAGCCTCATATGTGGTGGATATTATCAAGGCTGATTAAAGTATAATTAGACCTAATATGTTTAAGTTTGACCACCTTTAGGCTTTAATATTTATGAACCAGATCTTTTCATTGTTTTGTCCCCCCAGTGTATAAATCTATGCATTCCTGGCTGCACTGAACTGCATACACTACATTACTCTGCTTACGTCTGGGTGTTTTGTCCTTGGGGTGGACAACAAAGTAGCGCAAACAAGTCCAATTGCCTGTGATATTAGCACTTACGACTACCATGACCTGGATGACTGAGAATCTTCACCGACGATATGACTTCTTGTGATTTAATCAATATTGTCACTGTAACACTGCTTGTAAAAACATTTGATGTGTGTTAACAAGTAGAACACAGATACAAGATGCAAACATAAAAAATGTTTCTCAATAGTTTAAGAGGTTTTTGAGTGATGACATGAAAACCAAAAAAATGTTACAACTGCCCCTGGTCTCCCCTAATGCTTTATTTTACTGGTTTGTAATTTTGCAATAATTTCCTGGGTCATTGTCTGGGAAGAACTACGGGAGCGTATTGCATTCACTTGACAAATAAAAAAAAATCTGTTTTTCAGAGTATTTTTTTTATTTTTCTGTTTTTCGGTGTAATTTTTTTCTGTTTTTTGTGTTTGTTTTTTCTGGGTATTTTTTTCTGTTTTTCTGAGTATTTTTTTCTGAGTAAAGAGAGCAATAGAACAACAGATGCTTTCATTCCTTTCTTGAGAGCTCGATATATTGAAAGCAAACATGACCTGCTTGTTTAGTTTAATCCACTTTTACTTTGTTTTGTATGGAGCTTGCCATATGTGTCCAACTGATTCTGGGGAACACTGCAATGTCCAGTAGATCTGAAGGGCTTTTCATCTGAACAACCGCAAAGTCTTAAGGTGCCTGCGTAGAGTCGACAAACTAATGATAACACCATCGATATGACAAGAGACAAGACAAGAGTATCTCCCAGTGTCTCAAACCCAAAACAAAGTAAAACTGAAATAAACTAAACAAGCGGGTCATGTTTGCTTCCAATATATCGAGCTCTCAAGAAAGGCGTCTGAAAGCGTCTGTTGTTCTATTGCTCTCTTAACTCAGAAAAAAAAATACTCAAAAAAACAGAATAAATTACTCAATAAAACAGATTTTTGCAGCAAAATGTATGTTGTAAACTAAGAAAGCGATTTATTTTTCTTATTCAAATAGGCTTCCTACAGTTTAATTTGTATTTTTAATATTAATAATTTATACAATATAAAAATCGGACAAAATATTGCCACACAGAAATATTGCGATATTTTGCTGTATCGATATTTTCCCCACCCCTACTGATTATTGGGGGAAAAACAAAGCTCTGAGATGTTTTTTAGTTTCCGTCTAATAGTGGGGACCAAAATATTTTGATGCATCCTTATTTATGTGCAGATGTAAGACAGCTTGTACAGATACCTTGATATTTTTAAATTAGATATAAAGGGGAATTCTTTAATTAGATCAGACCTGGAGGATGTGACTAACTAACTAACAACTAGCTGTGCATTGTGTTGGAAGAGATGACATTTAGTATATTCATTGTAAAATGGATGAGTGTGGAGTGTAGGGTGCCTCATCGACGACTTTGGAAGCTTTAAATTGAGAGTTTTATGAATGGGGTTTGGTTGGTGTGCAGTATGAAGGTTAAATGCATTTACCTCCCACTCTGTCATGAAGCTCTTCACCTCTTCAGCTGATGCACTTTTGTGTCTCCTGAACTCGTCCTTCACATACTGGTCCCCGAGGGCTCTTAAATCTATCGGCAGGAACCGATGCAGGACCAGAATCCTCTTGTACAATGACCGGACTTTGGAGACGTGACCGGAAGCCGCCATGAAGCCGAGTGACGTGTTTCTAGCAGAGTGTGTTTTAGTAAAGCGTCTAACAGCTGTCCTGTCATACAGACACAGAGACAGAGACAGACATGACGGTGTTAAAGGGTAGAGACAAGACCGACACTCACAAGGGTGGTTATTTAACACATGTCCTTGTTTATCCCGGAAGTGAGTCTTCTTCTTCTGGTGGCTAACGAGCCAACAGGCGCACCGCCGCCATCTAGTGGACAAAAGCAGCAGTTCATTCTAGTGAATGTTGAATAAAGATGTCTTGCTCGCTCCCCAAGCTCTTAATGAGATTATTAATATTTTTTTATTTATTTTTTTTACTTTTTCAATATGTAATGGACCTTTTTCACAGCAGAGATTCTGACTTGTCATGGTAGGAGAAGCACAGGTGAAACTGATGACATTAACAATGTGTCCCAGGAAGCTATTCCAGTGAGCCTGCATACCCAACACCAGGTTCTCCTCTAAATGGAATGCAGCCACCATTAATGTTGTTAAATACACTTGTGCTTTTCCTACTATGATATGTCAGAAAGTCTGCTGTGGAAAAGGTCTATGGTTCATTCTTACAGCACCAAAAGTGCTTATGAACAGCTTCATGTCTTCTTGTTTCACAATGCTCTCATGTCTTTGCAACACTAGTCTACATTTTAACTGTTGACGAGTGAGACCAAAGGAACATTAACATTATCATTTTATTTGCATTATGTTAAAGTCTTAAAAATGAGTTTTATGTCAAAGCCCATGGAATGAATATCATAGTGGAAGAAGATCCTTTACTATGATAATAAAGCTGAACTGAACTGCTTTGTGACGACACGTTTTACAGCCAATCCAAGAAGGTTTTTAAACACAATGAACCCAACACTTGTTTTTGCTAAGTTAAGATCTAAGACTTTTTAATGCACTTAACAGATCTATTTCTCTCACATTTTGGTCACAAATTTGTTGAACTCCCTGCTAGTGAGCACTTCTTCTTCTTCTTCTTCTTCCTCTTGACAGGTGGCACATCAAGAGGCTGATTAAACAGCATCATCGGTCATTGATCATGGTCACAATAAAAGGCCGCTGTAAATTTGATTTTTCTTTCTTTCTGTTTTATCATTAACACAAAGGGCCATCTCAACTTATTGGTAGAGGCCTATATTTAAAAAAATAAAACAAACAAAAAACAAAGTTGAAATGCATTGATTTTTTATACCCACAAGGAAATAAGAAAATCGTGAGGACATACAGGGATATTAATACTTGACATAATAAGTGTAATAGGTTTATTTTACTGTGGTACACATGTATTTAATGAACATGATGAGCCATCACCAGCAGGCGAAGCTTCACTGCTGCCTTCCTCCTTCTCCTCTTTGTGTTTGCAGTGTTCAGTGAACCCTGAACTTAAATATTCCATTCACTAGCCTAAAACTAATTCTGCAGTGTGCACATACATCCTAACCCCCCCTCACCTGTTAAATGTTGCTCCACTGTCGTGTGACGTCAGACAGCTGCTCATTTACAGATGGGTTCACCACAAGTCTGACTTTGGGTGGCGTCTCATTGTACTTTTCCCCAGTAGGAGGTCGGAAGTGTTTGATTTCCGAGAGGTCTGGAAGGCATCACCGGCTCCGCCTGAGTTGAATCAGACTCAGTGGAGACACCTGTGAGAGCAGCAGGTGCTCCCAGTGCGTCTGTTGTCATCTGAGGGAAACAACACAGATAACTGCAGTTTGGGTTCATCACTGACCAGGTAACAATGCTTTCTAACGGAAACTTCTCACATTGCTTAATGATTTACTAGAATTTAATGTGTTATTGTAATAAGTTATAATTCAACTTGTGTCCTGGCAGCTGTCAAAATCACCATGTCAAGCTTTATTCTCATAATTTTAAAGCTGGAAACCTCGTGCACATGTTAACAAACTTGTTCCTTTTTGCTGATTGACTAATTAACTCCACATCGTGTCTGACAGGTAAATCAGGAGGATGAGGTACTTTACGTCTAATTTAGTCTTCACCACCGGGCTGATTATGGGATTTCTTTCCCTTCGCTTTCTGATGGACGCGCACTTCTCAGCAGAAAGAGTCGCATATGTCATGAGGGCTGTCAAGCATGAAGTCAAACACGATTTACAGCATGTGCCTACAGGTAGGCATCGATTTAACCACTTCATTCTGTTTTATGTTCACATTGTTGTGTATCTAGACGCTGCATGTCTTTTTGTTTTCAGAGAGTTAATATTGTATAATTAAATATTGAGTTAGGATTATTTAATTTGTTTTTGTTTTTTTTTGTATGCTGGGATGTATGAAGTTCTTGTAACGACAGTCACCAGCTGTGTTTTAACACTGACATGTTGTAAATCATATAAAGACACGCAAAAACTGACAAATGTAGCCTAATTGCTTGCACAATATTCATGTTGTGAATCAGTCACTGCCCTGCAGAAACTATTTAGACCATGGTTGCAGTAATGAAACGTTCCGATCTTAATCTAGATTATTTTAAAATTATTTTCCAAGTCAAAACATACGTGAATTCAGACTTCAGCTCAGCAGATATCAGCACTTCATCAGTATCGACCGATATTGGCTTTAAAATGAGAAATTGGAATTGGACAGCATGCTTTCTCTTGCACAACAAATGAATATTACATAGATTGAAAAGCAGTTTATTTCATGTCTCCATCTGTTGGTGGGCCATAACGATAAGAGTATGCATGCATAATATGTTAATTCCACTACAGAAGAGACTTGATGACTAAAATTAAGTGGGGAAAAATTAGATATTGATATTGGTTATCGGTCAAATGCGTGGTTATATATCAGATATTTGAAGAAAAAAAAATCCAATATAGTGCATCCCTACAAATAATAATAAAAAAATCATTTATTATTACCATCTTTAGTAGGCGGAAGTAAGAAAAACACACTTGAGAGACAATAAGTGAGCATGCCTGTACCTACAGTCAGTGCAGTGCATTTTGTGTATGTGCAACTACACTTTTTATTGTTGTATGTTTCATTATTTTATTATGTTTTATCTTGAGAAGCACTTTGAGTTGCATTTTTTTATGTATGAAAAGTGCTATATAAATAAAGTTTTGATTGATTGATTGACTATCTCTCCAGTTAGACATTTTCGTCGCCATCTCTTTGTAAATGACCTTTCTTCTTCACCCTCGGATCTCTCATTTCACACAAGCGGCACAATAGAAATGTCATCAAAGTGCCGCCTTGCTCCCTGTGAAGTCTTTGGATAATTACCTGCTCTATTCACAGATGGGTTCAATCTGAAATTACACAGCCTTTGCACCAGCAAACTGGCAGGATGAAGTCTGATTAATGTCTGATCCAATTGATTCGGACAATTGCGTTCTCAGTGTTTTGAAAGGGGTCAGGATACAGTGTAATGAAATAAAATTGTTAAAACGGACAATGGGCAAGAACCTAAGTAGTTATCATTCAGCTTCAGTGCAGTGATTTCAACAGAAGCGCAGTAGAGCCAATCGTACTTTTAACCTATGATCTGCTGCAACAGCATGCCTTCTTTCTTCTAGACGATCAGAACCACTAGAATGTATTTTTAGAGCTAGACAAGCCGAAGCCTGGTTCTTTGGTTCTGCTGTGGTGTGTCTGTCCGAAGATAATGATCACATTAGAAATTGTTCTGGTACACCAGCTTATCTCTACTTATAGATTCATTTATACTTTTGACTGTGCACTGTACTGATAAACCCTAGGTCTTAATCCTAGAGGTCTAAAATGTCCATGCAACACATTTCTGATGCATTGTTCTTAAATTCTTCCAGTTGAGAACAAGAGCTCCACAGCCAATTCCTCCGACACGGTACGGATCTTGTGCTGGATCATGACGGGACCCAAGTACTTGCAATCCCGCACCAAGCACATCAAGGAAACATGGGCCAAGCACTGCAACAAAGTGCTGTACATGAGCTCCGCCAAGACAGACTTTCCCACCGTGGGGCTTAACGTGAGTGAAGGGAGGGAAAACCTGTACTGGAAGACCATCCGCGCCTTTCAGTACATCTACCAGAACCACCTGGACGAAGCGGACTGGTTCCTGAAAGCAGATGACGACACGTTTGTGGTCGTAGAGAATCTACGCTACATCTTGTCCAAATACGATCCGGAAAAGCCGTTGTACTTGGGCAGAAGGTTCAAACCATTCATCAAGCAAGGCTACATGAGTGGAGGAGCAGGTTATGTCCTCAGTAAGGAGGCGCTGAGAAGATTTATCAAAGGGTTCGATACTGGGAAGTGTACCCACTTCTCCACCATAGAGGACATGGCTCTGGGGAAGTGTATGGAGACGATGAAGGTGGAGCTGGCAGACTCCAGAGACGTGAAGGGGAGACAGACGTTTCATCCATATCCTCCAAACCATTACCTGGTCCGACAGCCCCCGAGAAAACGGCCGTGGTATCTGATTTACGACTACTACCGTCCAATAGAGGTATGAAACAATACAAACAGACTGAAGTGTGACAGTTGGTTAGTTCTGTGGAAGGTCACTGGGAAACACAGCTTTCATTCATTCACACAAACAACACTTAATCTAATGTTGACAAGGCAAGTGTACAGGTGGACATCACAAGACAAACCAGGAGTCTGTCTCACAGAGCAGGTTCAGCCACTTCACTGGGACTTAACAGGTTGTTAGGTGTCAAAACATACAGTAACCACCTGTCACTGCTCGATTATGAGGTGGAAAAAGGTCACTATTCATACACGACCCCAGTATGGACAATGATACTACTGTCCCATTACAACCAGCAAAGAACATCTTTATCGAACAATGAAAAGTCTTAGCCCTCCATGAGAATTTTGCCAAGTGTCTGTCTATGGTCAGACTTTGTCACCACAATAGCGCCACAACAGTGCAAGATGCAGTCACAGAACTTTACAGGTTCAAAGATGGGGACGGTCTGAGCAAGGGCAGAGGATGTAGCGAAGCAGGATGTAGGACAGGGGCCATTGCCCTCCAACTTTTACTACCCAGGCCACATTCATTTTAAGCTGCAGGTGTGATGTGATCCCATTGCAAGATGGTCTCTCGTTAAGTACATAATCACTTTTATGTTATAAGAAACAATATCATTCTTTCATTTTCCATAACAGCTTACCCTGATAAGGCTCATTTACGCTCAACGTTAAATACGGATCCGGATACGGACGGAGCCTTCTGTCCGTGCTCTGCGTTCATTTCGTCCGTATTTCTACGGATACGGGCCAAACGGAGCAGTACCACCGGAAACCGTGGGGGCAGTGTTGCTGTCACTACCCGATACGTAGCTCTAGTGAGACACGAAGAAGAAATAATAATTCAATTTCTCTCATCGGCAGTACTATTGAAAATAATTCTGTCCTCCAGTCGCGATGTATTTAACGGCCTCACCGACCACCGCCTCCTACAACGCTGCCTCTGTTTTTGTCTTATATACAAGAGGTGCATTATCAATATCTCCTCCACAGTCGTCATGTTTGTTTTAGAGTTTGTTGTTGTCATAAACTTTTGACTCTGGGCTGCCCCCTGGTGGATATATTGGTTAACATCCATGCGAAAGTAAAGGACGCATGGAAGTGTGTGGGCAGTGACAGTAACATTGTTTGAAACGGACGTATACATTTTCGTACTATTGCTGCGTTTGTCTTGTTGGATGCGCTTTGTTTTATCTTGTAACGTTTAATGTTTTAAAGTTGCACTGACCAAGTTTCCAAGCGGGCATCAACAGTTTTAACTTCTTAAATGTGTGCTGCTCCGAGTCGTTTGGTGTTGCATGTGATTGGCTGTTTCAAAACTGCCTCATCTAATGTGCACAAGCTCACCTGGACTGGAACCTCAGAGTTAATATTTAGTAACTTGAGTAACTTTATCAGCCCAGCCACACTGGGCTGCCAGTGCTGGGTGTGGTGAAGTCAGATGCCTCAAAGAGAGCCAGAGTAAGCTGAAGTTGTTTCATTAGACAGGCTCACCAACAGGTAGCACTGAAGAAATACTCTTATAAAGATTGCGATAGATAGTGATATACTGATCGGTAGACATTGTTGTAAGTACACATTAAGTGGAGGACGTCAAACACTTCATTTCCTGCATTCTGTTTAATTTAATGCATCAGTTTATAGTGGACATGTCTGTATGTAAAGGATAAACAAAACTTTACAATTGAAAATATAATGCAAGTTAATGCAGGAAGGTTGTCAGTCCTTCTGTATTGCTTTCAAATATTTATTTTTCATGTAATGTAATGTTATCTCTGAGTCAACACACGTGTAGGCCTGATTTATTCTTCCTCCTCTTTTGTCTCTTGTTTGAGGAAGTAACCTCTTGTAATGTGGCACAGGTTCAAGTCAGTACACCATAACTAAATGTATTCATAGACCCCTGGACTTGTGTGTTGCCGCAAGATTTCTGCTCATGTCCAAGACTTTCTGCACTTACCTGCGTCACAGCTCCCTGTTTGAGACTCTCTCTGGATGAGACAAAGTTCAGGGATGCGACTGTGTGCTGCTCTTCATCTGAGGTGGAAAACAAACTAATTTAAAGCACTTGTGATCAGGTATAAATCCCACCATTGAGCAAAAATGTTAAGTTCACCACCTCCGATATAGTGGAGCTCACAGCTGCTCAGTGGGAGGCACCCTGGAGCCTGGGGACAGTCCCAAACAGAGCAAAGTGAGGAGGACGCCGAGACAGATGGTGCTTCTCAAAGTCAAGGGTGTCTCCTTGGTAGGGCAGAGTCCTGCAGAGGCTAGGAAAGACTCCTTCCTAGGAGGAAGGTGATTTTGGGTTAGGGAGGCAGGACTGTTAACCTTTTGTGTACCATTGTCTAAACACTTACGGACAGCAGTGGTTCTGTTTTGATTTTGATACCGGTACACAATCTGACCTGTAACTGTGCTGACCTCTGTGTTTCTCTCTCTTCCTCTCCAGGGTCCAGGCTGCTGCTCAGATTTTGTCGTGTCCTTCCACTACATTAAAGCTGTCCAGCTGTATGTGTTGGACTACCTGACGTACCATCTGCGGCCATACGGCTACAAATACAGATTCAATCCAGATGAAAAAACTGAATTAACCACCATTACTAGGCCCACATGAAATGTCGGTGTGTGCACAACAACCTCTGCACTAACTGGAGGACGGGTTGAGGGTATCAGCAGGTTCTAGAGCCGAGCTTCACTTATTTAACACAAGATATTTAACTTTTTCCAACCATAACTGTGACTTAAGGCTTTTCATGTTTAAAGATGTGTTGATTCCCTCAGCTCCCACAAAGGTCAGATTTCAACTGTGAAAAGTGTTCATGATGTTTGGGGATTTGAGTCAGTGTGTTTTACAAAGCTATAACTGTGTGTAGGAAGAAATGAAATGTAAAGAACATGCGTGCCTTTAATCTGTCTTCCTTATTTTTGTCTTTTACGACAGTGAAATGTGGAGGAGCATGCAGGGAGTATCTTTAGCTACATTCAGAGAAAAAAACTTAAATGGCCGACAGTAAAAATATTACAATATTACACACTGTTGGTGTATACATTTCACTTTGTTGACAACAGTATATGATTTCACTGTGAATTCAAGCTGAAGCTTTGCTGCAACAACTTGCTGTGTATTTATTTTCCTTCTGCTAAAAACAGTGTGTTTTCTTCCACTTACCTGTCTTTATATTGTCTTACACATTTTGTAAACTACACGTATTCACTGCCAGGAGTTCTGCTGTGATCCACTGCAAGTCAGCAGTCTATAATTCTGTGTCTGTATTTCAGACTTCCGAACTTAATGAATCCCAGTACATCTGCTTTAGAAAACACGGACATCCTCCGCAAACTGATGTTGGCGTGTCAAGTCTGAGCTTCACAAGCTGCTACAGAGGACCCACATAAGATATTACAACGCCATTAGCGAAGAGAAATGCTATAAAAAATAGGACAACGGGTGTGGAGTGTAATAGTGTGAACATCTACAGCCAATAGCAGAAAACATTGTAGACATTTTTTTGCATCTGTTTTTTGCTGTTACGATTCACAAGACAAACACTACGTAACGTAAACCTGATTAAAAGTAGCTAATTTTTTGTCTGAGTACAATGAATTGCAGCATTTTAAAGAGGATCAGTGGGACTCAAGTTTGGCGACTGCTTAGCTTTGATTTGCATAAAGACTGAAAACGTGAGGAAGCAGATACACTGGCTTTGTCCAAAGCTTGTCAGTTAGCACGTTCTGTCTCCTTTGTTAATCCATAGAGGTGTCATCGGTGTCTACACTTCGATTTTTGCATGTGTTCTGATAGTAGCTGTATATCTACAAGACAGATGTGACAGTGGCATCAACTCACTGATCTAACTCTTGGCAAAGTGGATAACGTCCTGGTGGAACCAACATCTGGCCGGGGACTCTTTGTTGCCAGTCATCCTCACCTCTCTTTCCACTCGTACCGCTCTACTGTCACTTCAACGGTCTGTACTGTTTGTAATCTGTCTGCAACGGTTGAGACACAGCCAGAGGCTTTAGATCAGCAGGACTGACGACCACGTGTACCAGCTGTGTGTACTCAAATATCAAATGTCATATATCTGTGTTGCACTTTTGAAAGAGTAACTCAATGGACACTCTTTAAGAAATTATATTGTATTTATTGAAAAAGGGTTTACTCTGTTGAACTACCACGTTCTACGTTTACTATTCCTTCTGGCACTTTTACAGTGTTAAACAATAAAATATATTTTACAGTCAAGTGTCTCTTTCCATACAACATTCATCATAATGGAGGTTAATAGATTGTGTTAAGATGACCTAAAACAACTACAGCGCAAGAAATGAACATTGAAGGAGCTACGACATCGTGTGAAAACACAATAAACAGGTTAAGAATACACGGCGTGTGACCCACAAGAACAAGACAAATCCCAGAATGCATTACCCTAGAATAAAATACAAAGTGTTTAATACACTGTTGGCTCCATAAACTACATTTGTTACAACAGTAATATACAGAAACTATATTCACATTGCAGGTGAAAGTGCCTCAATTCTGTTTTGCTCTGTGCTCTTCTCATACAGTATTATTGTCATGACATACTTCTTGCTGAAATATACAGTTGAACCGACCAGATGTAGACATAACTGTGAATAATTGATATGTTGGTAGTCATAGTAACAAACGGAAATATCTATACTGTGTTGTCTGTCCACAACTGTCAAGCTGCATCGAACAGATGGCGTGCTGACCGAGACTTTGAATGAACTGTCTTGGGTTCGTTGGGAACTTTGTGCTGAGATGTGAAATCTTTTTGTCTGTTACCTTGTATAGTTCCTGTCTTTGAGTTTCATCAGCTCAGAGAACAGTTTGAGGTCAGTGTGATGATGGAAGAAGTAGAGCTGGTTTGGCTAACCTGACGGCGCTGAGTGATGACACACACAATGACACACACAATATCTTCACATAGCAAATAGTGGTTTGCTGCTTTTTTAATGCTCTGAATGTCACGTACAGAGCCTTTAATAATATTAATTAAAATGGTATGACTGCTGTTTTAAGAACTCCTTATTCTTTCCATGCTTTCTGTGTCTAATAGAGACTCGTTAGGAAAAAAATTTGATTTGAAGTCTTAACCAGGGAACCAGTGCTGCACAGGTGATGCCACTTTTACATGAAATGACTTTTCAAGAGATTTCACTGTAGCAGATAAATTTCTGATGTTGGATTAAAATCATGAGAGTCTTCTCTCAGTTGGTGCTCTCCTGTGATCTCAATCATTTGATGTAAGGTGGTCATAAAACTCGGTCAGGGTTAGTCTTTTTTTTTGTCTTAACATTCCTAAATCAAACATGTTTAATATTATCTTAAGATGGTGTAAGACGTAAGTCTTCTCGTGTATGGTTGGCATAACTTTAGATCAACAGATCACTGGAAGTCAATTTTCCTCAAAAAATGACTAATAAAGAGCATTTGAGAAGCTGTGACAGAACAGTACATCATTTTGCTGTTCATTGGTAATTATATTATAATCATTATTTATTTAAAAATTTGAATGAATATTACATTAAATGCCAAACAGAAGAATCATTTGTTTAGAGGTTTAAAACAGATTGAGATACTTGACCACACTAATGAATGGCGTACACTGCTGACGAGCTCGCGACTGATTCTAAATCTGATATTTTGCTCGAATAGTCCACATCAGGTGTAAAAATATTTTCGTCAGTCTTGTATCATATATTCATAGGTCCGTTAATAATGAGAAAAAAGCGCATCAAAATGTACAATTTTCCATTTATGTGTTGTCCACTCTGTGCTCTGTGAATGTTTAATCATTCCCACATGTATTTATGGCCTTAGTATTACTTTGAAATTTGGATATTCCTCATTTTCTGCAGCTTTTTTATTCAAGTTGTGTGATTAGACTTTATTGTGTAATCCCCTTTTTGGCTCGTCTCATGTCATATAATAGCATGGTACTGAAGAATGTGAATGTGGTGACTTGCGACTAAGAACTTGCTCTCGGATGTATTGTAAAACCCAAACAGACTAAGCTGAAGTCGCTGTGTGATACTTGCTTAAAGAGGAATTATTATATCGAGTGTTAGCCTGAAGGTCAACTGAAGTGAAAATGAAATGATTTGGGATGAGATGTTGAACCAGTCTTTCCGATGCTCCTGTCAGCTTGTATTGGTTATTAGTTATATGTTCAGATATGAATCCCAGAGCAGATAGAAGTAGCTGTCCAAAATAACCCGACAGCTTGTACATGTGCAGCAGTTAAAAATTGAGCAGGAGCACCTGCAGTGTGAACGTAGCCTGAGAGACAGTGAGGAGGTCCAAGTCTGCTCTCCATCGTCTCCTTCACCCGCAGCAGTCCACAGCGTGTGTGTGGCCGCAGCTGCTAACCTGCATCATCAGTCCGCTCTGTTCCTCAGTGACAGTGATGGAGCATGTTAGCTTTGCACACGCCCTCCTCTCCAAACACAGTTTGTTACGTGTAGACGCAGGAATTCCGGCAACTGGCTTCTGACTCAAAGTTGTTTGTGTTGCCCTGACAGCCTCCGTACCAGAACTGGGCGCAGGCGTTGGCCTCGGGGTCGTAGTACCACCTGACCACGTACTGTCGACAGGGACCTGGGTCCAGAGGCTGACGGCACCCCTCGTCTGAAAGGACAGGGAGGGTGCAATCAGGGAACTGCTGGCTTGGACTGATAAATCACTGCTGTCATTTCAGCTACAACTAGCTAAAACTGAACTATGAAACAAACTTAACAGAGTAAAAAGTGGAAATGCAGTGGAGTAGAGTATTAATACTTCAGTGAAATACAAATATGTAGCATTTTAACTTGTACTTAAAAACTCTCCACCGCTGAATCTGTTCTTATCATTTGCAAATAATCAGAAAGAGTCCACGGACACAGTCTGTCATTTTCTTTACATGTTACAATGAATAAAGAAAAGACAGGCCACCCCTCGGTGAGGAATAACTCTGTCGTAAAAAACAGGGGTGTGTTTGGTTTTTATATTATTATTAGTTCATCTTAAAAAACACTTACAAAACAAACTTATTTGAGAAAGGGGGGGCGGCAAGATTTCCCAACCAAAACAAACACATAATGTGATAAGCAGCCTTATGACGTGTTGCACAACTCCAGATTTCCCGTCATGTTTTTTATCATATGGCTGTAGAGCAGGAAGGCAATGCGCTTATCAGGCAAATCAAACTAGTGAAACACACTCTGAGGTAATAAACATGTATTAAAGGCATGCTCTATCTGTTGCCGCTCTGCTTGTTTACCTGGCAGTGATGAGTCTATCAGGGGGGGAGGGGGAGGGCTGACAGGAGCCTGAGTGCTCTCAGCCTCATACAGCCAGTCGGTCGGAGTGTGAGGACCCATCACAGAGGTCAGCCCGGGGCCCTGTGGCCCCCTGCCACCAGGGCCGGCAAATGTGATGTCCGGCAGCTCGTTCCAAGGCTCCACCAACAGTTTGCTGTCAACCAGGTTCTTGTTGGCAGGACCTAACTCATGGGACTGTGGGGTCGGGACTGTTAGTGTCTCCACTGGGAGTTCAACCTGGGAGGTAAAGGAGGAGCTCAAATCAGACACACTGATCGTTCAAACTGTTAAATAACACTGTTTTATGTTTTTCAATGCAGTCTTTGCTGTCGTCCATCCAGCCTCTGGTTATTTCAGTATCATTTCAATAAACAACGAAAATCAACTTGCAGACACTTTTTTGGGGGAAAATAATGTAATGTAATTTATATATTAGAAAAACAATGTTAAATCAGGAGTGCTGAGCAGAATATATGCTTCTTTTAACAGAGGGCAGCAACCCCGACAGATAGGTCAGGATGTCTGGACACACAAATCTCATCGCTTGTAAATAACAGTGTGGAGAGTCTGTCTTAAGAGCCCTTAAGGCATCTTTTAATGTTGGCATGATATGCGGTGATTTTTATCCTTCATCGGACCTATACAGCCTTTTAGTGTTTAGACTTCTTCGACATAATTTCTTCCATTGGGAGTCTTTTCGAAAAAATTACTTCTATTTAAATTGTCTACTTATAAGATTGTTTCTATTTAAGAAGTCTTTCCACTTAAAATATACTAGTCCATACCCATTGGCAGCTTTGTCACCTTCTACCTATGCCAGTCCTCAATGCCTATGTGCAGTTTCACATAGATTGACCACGTCAGTGAGTAGAAAAACGTGGAACTGACAGAATGACACACTGACAGTTTCTGTGATTATGTACAGCATACCATACCATGACTTAGTCATACCAAAAATTAGAAAAAACAAAACATTGGTCCACAGGGGGAGCCACAGCGATCGGTCGCATTTTAGCCATTTTTAAGCATTTTTCTGTTGTTATAGCGCCACCCAGTTGCCAATTAGAGTTAAAGCCACGCCCTCCGCAATATTCATTGCCTTATAGAAGCTCAGTTTTAGTAAGTTTTCCAACTCTTGCCAAGAGGGAACTTTAAATATTGGTCCCTAGATTATGTTCACCCAGTTTCATGCAGATCAGTCAAACTTCCTAGGAAGAGATCGATTTTAAGAGTTTTTCAAAAGATTCAAAATGGCAGAAAATCTATATAAGCGGAAGTTATGGGTTCTTGAGGCAAATGTGTTCCTCATGAGGAGAGGCATCTCTGTGCAAAGTTTCATGTCTCTACGACACACGGGGCATGAGATATGCCCATTCAAAGTTTGCAATTTCAATCGGTTGCTATAGCGCCCCCTTTGGCCAATTGATGTAATATTGCTTCATTCACATCCTCCCATGACCCTCTACCACTGTGCCACAAGGTGTAATCTGTTGACCACTAATGAGACTCAGGTGTGGACTTTGACTCCAGTTTAAATGAACTGTGTTTTCTCTCTGTCAGCATCTACCTGATGAAGGTCCATGAGATATTTGACTTACTTAAAACTGAAATTGTCTCTTGTGGAAAAGACAGGGGATCAGTAGGTTTAAAATGTGAAGTCAACTGCTTCTTCGGACTGTGGAAATTAGTGTGTAGTCACGTTCATCACCTGAGGACTGACGTTCAGTATTTTCAGGCATTATGTCAGACTGTCATTTTCACAGATGAGATAAAAGCAGCATTACTTGTATGTTTTCCTCATCTGGGAATTCTTTGGAGCGGCTCCCGTCTGGAGACTCGGGCTGGATTTCCACAGGTGGAAAGACAGAGTTGGGAAGATATGCCATTGTGTCGACCTGCTCACAAATCTGACTCAGTATTCTGCCTTCCAGAGCTGTACAGAAACAAAAGAAACAAAGCAGTAACATGATCAGAAAAATAATGTTACAGGAAATTATAGAATTGTAACAGGTGGCTATGTGGCTGATAAACCAAAGCAGCAAACATGTTTTACCGTAGTTTGTCTATGACATGTTTAATTCAAGTTATACCCCCCTTGGCTAATGTCAACCGACTGAGTCAAACTGCTTTATCAACTTTGAGTCCCGTGACCAACAGAAAGAAACAATTTCATTTGATTTTTGGTGATTATGAAGCAAGACCTTAAGTTAAGTTAAGGATAATCTCTTGCAGACTTGTTGGTACTGTCTTTGTGTTCTAAATCGGTACAAGTTTGGCTTCAAATCACCTCAAATGTGTCTGAAGGGTTCACAGCTTGTTATAGAAAACCTGTGGTGTATTGATGACTTCTGAGATGACACTGATTACTTACTGGGAAGTGCCCTGAAGTCATCTATGAGGTAGACGTGCTCTTCATCAGGATCAGAGGCGATCACATCCATCTGAGCCTGGAACGCTTCATACAGAGGGTCAGTCTTGTTCCCGACTCCTATTACAAACATCTCGATCCCCTGCGCGTGGGCGTCTGTTGCTGTCTGTTCAAACTGCATGACGTCACGGGGGTCGGCCTGCCCGTCCGTTAAAACCACAGCCACTTTCCTGACACCGGGCCGCGACGCCTGGAACAGCTGGTTGGCTCGATGGATGGCGCTGCCTGTGAAGGTGCCCTCGCCAAGGTACGGCATCTTCCTCACGGCGGCCTTGATGTAATCCTGGCTGGGCTGCTGCTGCAGACTGACGACCACCATGTCCACGTGGCTGTAGAGCACCACGCCGACCCGACTGGCGTCTCGGCTCACCGACACCCGGTCGATAAGAGCGTTCACAAAGTCCTTCACCAGCTCAAAGTTTTCTGGCCCTACACTCTCAGAGCTGTCTATCACAAACACCAGCTCCAGAGGGCTCTCTCTGCACTTCAGACCACAGCCTGCGCAGAAACAGGTCACAGAGACATTAGAAGTGTTATAAAACTGTGAGGGTGGATCCAAAGATTATTATTGATTGAAGATTAAACTGCTGTAAAATGTGATTAAATCTGTAATTTACCACAGATTTCACGTATTATCCTGATGACCTCTTCTCTCTGCGTACAGAAAAAGTTTGGAAATAGGTTTTAAATTTTTATATTAAGATATAAAACTCAATGTCCTTCGATCAGTTACTTTACTCACTGTCAGTCCTGGCTCTCCTTTTTCTCCAGGTCTCCCCTGAAAGATTAAACTCACATTAGGAGGTAGAATGACGCCGAGCTAACTTCACAGACTGAGTGAATGGTGACCTGGTGTAAGATGAGCTACAATCCATTGGCTCTGGTTATGATTTTAATTTCATTCATTCATGGTTTCCTGTTTTACTTTGAAACTTAGTTTAGTGTTTCATATTTTATGTCATGCCTTAGTTTAGTTTCATGTTTAGTCCTTTGTTGTCATGAGCACTTTATGTTAAGTTAAAGTCACTCATGTCTAGTCTCCTCGTGCACTTCCTGTTTTATTTTGTACTCACCTTTTCCCTCTCGTTTCAGACCCTGACTTCCTCCCTTTGTGTGATTTTCCCGCCATTGTGACTGTCTACCCCGCCCCTGATTGGTTTCACCTGTGTTCCCCTACCTCATGTATAAATAGTCCTTGTCTCCCTTTGTCTTGTTGCCAGTTTGTCTTGTTCAGTCTGTGTGATGCCAGGTTTTCATGTTATCAGGTTTGATTCTTGGTTGTGATATATTTTGATCCTCATTGTGAGAGTTTTGTTTTGTACTTTGAATATCCTCCCTGAGAGCGCTTTTTGTTTAATTGATTTTGCCAAGTAAGATACTTTTGTTAAACCTACTACGAGTCGTGCATTTGAGTCCACCAGTTTCGTGTCTGAGGTCGTTAAACTTAATGGATCTGTTTGCCTTCACTGGTTGTCCATCTGTGTGCTGAACCTACTGTCTGTAAATACTGTCTCCAGAGTGGTGTGTTAAAGTCCGCTCTCACCTGGTGCACCAGTTGTTACACTACACTCCTGAAAACACTCACACCTCAGAGAGGGGGTTATTAGTCAAGTTTTAAGTTCTGTCTTGAGTTTAACGGATATATTTACTGAATTTAAAATAAAGTTGGGAAAAAGAAAATGCTTACTCATGTGCGAGATGATGTATTTTAAAGGAGCTCCTGAGCTCCATAGAAAACTTATGAAAATATGACATTTATATCTGATTCTTTATATCTGATACTGAAGCAGCAGTAGCTCAGTCCTTGGGAACTGTAGGGTCGCCAGTTCAAGTCCCTGTCCAGACCATGTAAAGACCATGGCCTGGCAGCTGGAGAGATGCCAGCTTGCCTCCTGGTGACTGCCGAGCATGGCACCCAACCCCCAGCTGCTCGGGGCGCCTGTCCATGGGCGGCCCTCTCCATCTGACATCTCTCCATGTACTGCATGTAGAGGTCCTGTTTGTACATGTGTGTGTATTTCAGGCCTGTGTGCACGGCGACGCAATGAAAAATTGAATTTCCCCTCGGGGATTAATAAAGTATATCTTCCTCTTCTTTCCTCTTCACAGACCTGATGATGTATTTTTCAGCTCTTTAGTGACATGCTGTATGCAAGTCATCGATGCGTCAAGAGTTTTTATTGACACAGCTCAGCCAAGCGCAAAATCCTTGCACGCTTCCTTCTATGCGGTGATGCGGTCGGTGGAGTTTGGTATAAAGAAAACAGGTCCTACATGAAACTGCTCACAACAATTGTGTGGATTGTTTTGAGTAACCGGGTCATGATCTCTGGAAAAAGACACTGCTGTTGAGTTTATCAGAAAATTTAGTTCCATTATATTTGAGAGAAGGCAGACCTCTCTACGGCCGATATCTCCAACACTCAGCAGCTCACACCAAAACGCTTAAAGCACGACAGATGAGAGAGGAAATATACATCTTGGATTTTGGGATGAACTGTCCTTTACGAACAGAGCCATTACAGAGTCATTAGTTTTGGACCAGTCAATCCTGATGATGATAAACTGATGAGTGTATGGGTTGAAGATGTCTGATTTGGGTCTGTATTTTATACATTTTCCCAACGTGGAAAGAGACACCAATAACGCCATCAGACCCGTCCTTTGTGGGTCCACTACACATGAAATGAAAAAGACCATATTATGTTACCATCTTTCCAGTAGATCCAGGTTCTCCATAGTCTCCCTTGTCTCCTTTCTTTCCCCGGTCTCCAGGATTGCCTCTGTCACCCTGTGTGTGTGAAAGCACTCTTTATCACAGCAAAGCAGGAGCACTGGTGATTAGAGGACATATGTCTCAGGCCATGCAACAATTAACATGCAGTCACTGTACTGTTATTACCTTCTCTCCTGGATGACCGTCCCCTGGTGCCCCCCGAGGGCCCATTGGCCCCTGAAACCCAGGCTCTCCCTACGAATAAAGAGGGAGGGACTGGTTAATGTGTCAAGAGTAGCATCTGTAGTACCCTAACCCATCTTTGGTGAACAACTTGATACAGTTGGAATACATTTGTGATCCCATTGTATTGAATGACACCCTACAAGCCTTGTCAAGTGTTTTTATTTCCTACCTTTGGTCCCTGGATGCCTTCTCCTGGAGGCCCCAGTGGGCCTGCTGGACCAGGCTGCCCTGTAGAGCCCTGGGAAGACAACACATCACAGCGTTTATATGGCTGGTGTCATTATAATATGCAGAGGAAATAGATTATTAGCACAGTAGAAGTTGTTTAACTCCTGCAGTCTGACCTTGGGTCCGTAAAGTCCAATCCCAGGTGGACCTGATGGCCCAGGTACGCCCGGCAAACCTCTGTCACCCTGACAGACAAAACATCAGAAATAATTTCCATTACTTATCCATCTTATACAATGTGAATCTCACAACCATATCCACGTTTATGAGAAGGTTATTTTGCTTTGCTGGTGTGGAAGCTGTTCAGCGATGCCTCACCTTAGGCCCAGGTAGTCCTTTCCCTTCAGGTCCGATCTCTCCTTGCATTCCTGGTAACCCAGGCAGCCCCTAATGGTCAGGGAAATGATGTTCATTTATAAACTGTTTTTTCTTACACATCGAATATGAGGATAATTTTATTGTGCTCCTCAGTTTTGACAAGTGTTTCCTTTCACCTGTGGTCCTGGGATGCCCTCTCCCTTCTCTCCTGGGGGCCCGACAGGTCCGGTGTTTCCTTTGTTACCCTGAAGGAGGAACAGTCGACATGCTGAGAAGGACAAACTGTGACAAAATGCTGCAGTATCTTCATATTAGCATAAAAAATATATTGGGTTTATTGATTATATTATGACTCTGACCTCAGAAATACACACACTGCATTATTCAGGTATTGGGGGAAGCAATGAGGTGTGTTATATTGATATGATTATTTTCTGCGTCCACGTTACCTTCGGCCCGATGATTCCTACTCCAGGTTCTCCAACAGGTCCAGATGTTCCCACAGGCCCAGGATCTCCCTGTTATTTGGAGTGTGAACAATTAACCCACTATTATAGCTCATAAGAAGTAGAATTATATATTTGTGTTCCCCTTGAAAATCATGATTTTGTGATTCTACACACAAAACAAGATCGTCTGAAAATACAGTAAACTATTCAACAACTATATTTAGACTAGATTAAAGGTCATATAGCTGTTTCATCAAAACAAATATTTTAGAAAAATAATAATACATCCATAGAACGTCTAGAAAGGTGTAGAATTAATGTCTATATTTTCCTGAAAAAATAATTACAGTAGAGAAATAATTGTTTTAGAAATTTTGACAGGCTTAAAATATGCCAATATTTGGATTTGGTTACGTTGGTTACAGGGGGGAGCTCAGGGTTGCCAGATTGTGATAGCTGCAGAGGTATGGCGTCGTCCCAGCACTATCCGTCGCAAATTCTAGCCGACCAACGGAGAAGCAAAACCAGAATCAACATAGGCTCAGCTTTTGATTGTTGGTGTCAGCTGAAGGCAGAAAAAAGGCTAAAAAGCCACGCAGAGGCTCTGAGTAAACTCCTCCTCTGTCAATCAATGAGTCAGTGTCCAACATCACACCATGACTTGATGACAGGACTAAACATATCAATCAGGGTGTCTGTTGCAGTATGGGCGTGTGTGTGTGTGTGTGTGCACGTTGCTGAGTAACTGGCTGTCGTCACCTTTGACCCAGGTAAGCCACGCCCAGCAGGTCCAGGTAGGCCCATCATTCCTTGACTCCCAGGCTCTCCCTGAACAAAAGGGTCAGTAAAATGGCGTTGAGCTGACGGCAGATAAATGCACGTGTGAAGACTGTCAATGCAAAGCAAATATTTGTCATGTCTTTTCTCAAATAAAGTACAAAAGCTTTTGTCTTGGGCGCTTCAATTCGCCAGAGCAGGTTCTTAAGCAATCTTCTGAATTAAAGCTGTGAACACGTGATGGTGTTCACTGCTAAAATTGATCATTTAAATTCAAGTACTTGATATAAAATTAGAAGAATTTTTTCTTTCTTCCTGAATTTTAAGGGTAGTAGCCTCTGATTTACTGTGAATAAAACATTACTATTACCAGTATTATTACCCATTATAATGACTTGTGTCTAACCTGAACACTCAGTCTTTATTAATCTCTAATCACAAACTTCATGGGGCTGGTATGCAAATGCTGCGCTTCTGTTTGACATGATTAGTCAAGCATTGTCTCGGATCTGGAACCAGCCAACACCCACTCACGCTGTTCATTACAAGCTACTACCAAAGCTCTGGAAACAAAGGATCAAAAGACTGTGCGTAATGTAAACAGTTCGGTCACTGGGTGGGGTTTGGGTGACAAACCCACAGAGAACTATCACCAACTCTGTGGTTCCTCGCAGCTCAACAGAGCATTTTAAGGTCTTTCAGCTCCTTGTTTTGGTTTCACAGCTCAAAACGTTACTCGCCTGGCTCTCTCATCAGCTTCGTTTCCAGCAGCTGTTTCTACAATAGCACCCCAATATTACTCATGTGCACAGGCTGCAGGTACAAACTGGTGCATCCTTCATGTTCTTCAACCTGATTGTGGAAGTTTCCAGTTGTCATGTGGGACGACAGTTACACTCCTTGAATATCACTCCTTGTGAAAACGAACCATTAAACCATTAAACATGACCTGATCTTAAATCTCTGTGTTACCGTGACAACTATCTGAACCTGACCTCAGCTTAACACCGGCAGGGCTGGATCTCCCACCTACAGCGAGCAGACACGTGAACCTGACAGTACTTATAGGTAACCATAACCTTACTTTATGTTACTGTATCACACGATGGTGTACGGTAGTTAGCATGAGGCCCAGTGCGCGCCATTAAGGCGGCCATAATGCCAGATTATGCGTCAAAACCACAACTGTATATCATATCGTCTCGTCACATGATCAAATAGAGACTCGAAGTTGGACAACATCAACAAACATATTACCCTGCAATCATCACTGACAATCTATACATGACAAAACACCAAATAAATTAATAAACTATTCATTTAATTAATAATTGTTTTACCCTTTTACAGGGATACGTGTACAATACGATACGATACTATATGATACGATACGATATGATAAGATACGATGCGATACGTTACGATGTGATACGATACGACACGATGTGATACGATACGATGTGATATGATACGATGTGATATGATACGATGTGATACGATACGATGTGATATGATACGATGTGATGTGATACGATGTGATGTGATACGATGTGATATGATACGATGTGATATGATACGATGTGATGTGATACGATGTGATATGATACGATGTGATGTGATTACAATGCGATGCGATGCGATACAATACAATTCTATGTGATACAATACAATGTGATACGGTGCAATGCGATGTATACGATACGATATACTTTATTGTCCCCGTAGGGATATTTGTCTTTGACTTAAGTACTGTGCTCATTGCCTGCTTACCCAAAAAATCAACAAACAACAAAAACACATAACGCATAAATACACAACAATACATCGTACAGCATTCCCTTAAGAGGGCACCATGGCACTCTTACATGTACAATTTTTAATTTAAAACAAGTTCTTCTTTGAACACAGCCATATTTCTGTGGTGGCAATTAGAATCACTTGCAGGGGCCCGTTCTCCGCCTAACACATTTCTGGAGGGCCTGCTCTCAGTTTCTACTTTTCTATATTGATACAGACAACACTAAGTATCATTACTTACTCACTGTATATATCATTCTGGTTTTTAACACTTGCTGCTATTAATATTACCATGTGACTTTACCTCATCACTCTGTCTTTAATTGCTCTGGTATAGTCCCAATATATAATGTCTATTCTTTTATATGTTCTTTTAATATTATTTTTTGGCGCTTTTACCTTTTTAAATAGGACAATCTGGACGTGAGAGAGACATTGCCTTCGTATATGGGACACCTGCTCTACCCACTAAGCCACCAAGTGCCCCCTTTTATATATTTCTATCTTTACTTTATACTTCTCTTCTGTTCTTGTTTCTGCCTTTGTGCTGCTCTAACACCTGAGCATATCTTATCTTAACCTGTATTTAACTTACCTTTGCTCCAGCAGGTCCAACAGGGCCAGGAGACCCTGATAGTCCCCTTGGTCCACGGTCACCTCTATCGCCCTGTGGAAAAACACATGCTCATGACGTCTTACATTCGAGTTTACTGTCAAACTAATCACAAGCGCACTCACTAACTCATACAGTAGCCAGTAGTAGGTGATGCTTTGGATGCTTTGAACTTTCTAATGTTCTCACAGTCCTTTACCAGCTCATATTGTTATGTCTGGACAGGCTTCATCTTTATTGCTTTTAGGGGAATCTGCTGTATAGGATTATGAGTTAACACATTGCTCATGTCATGTACATAAACAGTATGATCATGTATTTAAAAAAAAAATGTATGCAAAATTAGGAAGGTCAATACGTCAGGTTTGGGTCACAGTTAAACTCAAAGCCCCTCTTACTTGGGGAGCCACCATGTACTGCACTAGGTAACTAGGAGCCTTTGTCTTGCTCCAGGATGAAGGCTAATGCTAACCAGCTCTATGTCACCCAGCAGCTGAGAAGCAAGACATGGGGAAATTTTCTTGATCATGAATAGCTGCAGTGTTAACCCACGGACCAACTGAAAGCTACATTTACAACCACTTGACATCTTTACTGCTACTTTCCTCTCTGCATCACACCTGTCTGCTCTGAGCTCGCCCATCGTCACTCACCACACACTCATTATGCACACACTACGCACTGAGCTCAGTGGGGTGGGGCACACGGCAATCCTGGAGCTGTCGTAATACGCCATGTATCTGAAAGGTCAATTTAACTCAATGCAATGATCCAGTAGGTCAACGTAGACATGTGGAAATCAATGAAGCCATTGTCAGTAAAGGTATGTAAATATATATCTAACTACTCTGAACTCTATTTACGCACATGGCTTTTCACAAACCTGCATGTTCAAACTAGAATGTATGCGTCGCTTTTGAACGCCACCGCCAGCCAGTCAAGTTGCAGTTTGTCTGTCCAGACTCATATAATATATGAAGTGAAGATTCTGAAGGACTTTAATGAAGGTGTTAAGTGTATTTTTTTTGGCCAAATGGAAGTTATCACTATACTGACATGTATGATTGCAGTAAATACATGCTGAGGGAGCTTATTTTTACAGCAGAGCACAGAGGACTGATACAGAGCTTCAGAGAGTCACATGGTGCGCTGACAATCACCTGAAGCTCAATATCAGCAAAACCAGAGAGCTTCCAGTGGACTATCAGAGAAACAGGGTAGTTGTTGTCAACCAGATGTTAGTTGCCAGATTTCATAGGTCGCTTAGTCGCAGAAAAAACTCAATTTTGACTCAACACGGGGGAGGTGGGTGTATGGCCGTTCTTAGTTGCTGTAGTGATTTCTCTGGTTGATTCCGATAACGAACGAGACTCCGGCATGCTGACTAGCTGACTATAAACTGTCATTACTTAATTGTTTTATCCTATTAGACATTTGTGTAAAAAACGTTTGTCACAATTAGTGCATGAATTCTTGAGTCACGGCCCAAAATGTGTTTTGTGAAGTCACAGTGACCTTTAGCCTGCAAATTCTACCAGTTCATCCCTGAGTCCACGTGGATGCTTATGCAAAATTTAACGAAATTCCCTAAAAGCGTTCCTGAGATATCACATTCGTGAGAATAGGACAGATGAAACCTGAAAACATAATTCCTCTGTTGCCATCAAAGGCATTAAAGCTCACATGCGGGGCTGTTAAAACAAAGCAACACTTGTTCATGAACAAACAAGAATCAGGATTTCCTCTGATGACTGGGAGGGATTACCTTTTCTCCAGGAATGCCTTTCCCCGGTGCTCCCTCGAGGCCTCGCAGACCTGGCAGTCCCATCTCTCCCTGGATTAGACAGCAGAGCAAACTGCGTCAAAGCATTAACAAACCAACGTTTTCCAGAGAATCAGGAGTTTGTGATGGAGCTCGTGAGTGTTTGCAGAGCGAGGCGCAACATTTATTTGGTGACTCAAGCAGGACTTTCAGCCTGTTGGAACAAGATGCTGAGGTGGCACGTGATGCAAAGAAGGATCAGCTTCCATCTACGTCTTCTAGTGCATCATGATGTCACAACTAACAACTAACACTAACTGTGTGCTGACTGGGTATGTTCAATATTTGAACTCCAGATTGGAGCATGTTATTTTACAATCTGTGACCTCTGACCTCCAGTCAATGACTCACCTTCGGCCCAACAGCTCCATCCTCACCAGGAATCCCAGGTATCCCAGCAGCTCCATCAGGCCCTGGCTCCCCCTGGAAATCCACACATACACTCAACACTTTTAGCTCCACACTGTGCGTCTTATTAAAGCTGCTTATTCAAGCTGAGTCTGGTTGTTGTACCTTTGGTCCTGGCTCACCAACACCCCTCTCGCCCTGAGGTCCAGACTCCCCGGGGAAACCCTGGTCACCCTGGGAAGCAACACAAATCTCTCACTGATAATCACATTAAATGACAGACGCATGACATAAATGTGACGCCTGGTCTTTTTTTCACATTTCACACAGTCTCTCTTTAAGTCATTTATTTTACTGTATTTCTTCTCATGAAATTAATGTTTGTCCAAACTGATTCTTTTCAATAGCATCAAAGCCACAGTGTCAGCTCTCTACTACAAGCTGCTACTGACCTTTTGTCCAACTATACCCAGGCCAGGAGGCCCTCTGGGTCCAGAGGGCCCAGCTGGCCCTTGCTCCCCCTAAAACCAGAGACAAACATCAGCATTTAAAATATAGCTACAAAAGTAAAGGATAAATCGGGGTAGTAAATTCCTAACATTTTCATTGGCCTTGCCTTTTCTCCTTGCACGCCTGCCCCTGGAAACCCCACCAAGCCCGGCAGCCCCGGGGCCCCTGTGTTCCCCTGAGGGTCAGACAGGTGAGAGGTCAGACAGGTCAACCTTTACTGCATCACAGGTTTCTTTTTTACGACACGTGTCTGCAGTCCATGTTTAACATTTAACAGTACCTTATCACCTTTGTACCCGACTCCTGGAGGTCCACGGCTCCCCTTGGGACCCTCGTACCCTCTGTCGCCCTGCAAGAAACACACAGGAGGGTTAAGAGAACAGCTTCAGATTCTCGAAACGTCTATTTGTAATTTATAAATCAAACAGGACTTTAAATTAACTATTTCTTCCTCCTATAGTCTCACTAATATGCCACATCCTATATTTTCTAAGATAATTAGGGTTCTGCCAGGACACTATTGTAATCCTAGGTATTCTTCTTCTTCTTCTTCTTCTTCTTTCTTCTTCTTCTTCCAGGGAAATCCTACTTCCCATGGGTGAAAACTCACCAAACTTTGCACAAAGGTCCAGTCTCATGCCAGATATCCTCAGCTGTAAACTCAAGCCAATAGTCCTGATGGTGGCGCTACAGCAAGCGTCTAAAGTTCAAAACTTTTAAAATTCATAACAAATCAACCATACGTGCTACAACTTCACAACTTTCATCAAACTGTAGCCCCAATACTGAAGAAACTTTTGTACATTTAAACCTATTAAAAATTATGTCCATCACTCTGTTTTTTTTCAAAAAACCGTAAAACATCTTAAACCTATCTCCTCCCACAATTTTTGCTCAATTGACACCAGATGCTACAGAGCATCTTCAGGCTGTCCTACAAAAACTACATTTCTCAGATTTTTGATTTATCAAAAATTGAGCCTACAGTGCATCAAAATGTTTGACTGTAAACGGTACTGTAAACATATACATGCAAATTCTTGCTAAATAAATCTTCAATGTTCATGAAAAAAAATGAAAAAATTCTAGAGTCAAGGTAGATGATGTGTGGCAAATTTCAGAGTTTTATCTCAAAAACTGAATTTCAGTCAATGTAAAAATGGCAATTTTAAACATCAGTTTTTCACTTATGGAGCAAATCAATCATTGTTACAAACAAATTACCAACATCTCCATGCTGTCTAGATGCAATATGTGTATTTTCAGATTTTTTTTTCGATAACTGAATTTTTTACAGTGGTTTGAAATCTGCTTTTCCATGCATGGACGGCTGCTAAACCTGCACGTCTGGCTTAGTCAATTTGTGAAGCTACACATGAATTGTCACTGACTAATTAGCTCAGTGAGATAGAAATTGATTCTTAGTCTCAGAGGTTGTGAGTTCAAGCCTCGGCTGATGCAAAACGCAGATTGTGTTGCTAAATTCCTAAATGTCTTCCAATTCTTCTGCTCGTTGCTCAGAATTGCCTAAAAATGCCCGGACCCAACCCATCGCTGCGCAGCATCTATAACTGTAATTGTTTTTGGAAATGTTTGCCAACACTTTGCAGACTGTCTTAAATAAAGTATAAATAAATGAGCTGTAATGAACCATCTTGTCCTGGAACTTACCTTGGGCCCTGGCAGACCCTCACCTGGAAACCCTGGCGATCCTTGCATCCCTGGTGGCCCTGCTGGACCCTAAACACATCGACACAAAGATAGTAAATATTCAACATTACATTACAGTAGTAATCATATACTGGAAACACTATGACATTAACACAACAGTAACTAAAGGTTAGTTGATGGAGAAGCAGCTGCACTGCCAACAATAGATTACATGTTTTAAAGGGTCAGTTCAAGATTTATTTTCCACTGCTGCCTTCACAATACAATGGAGATACATTTAAGTGTGTTTATGCTGCTCAGAGCATTGAACAATTACATTTGAAAAGCAAAACTCAACAGAAAAGGAAAAGGAAAAAAATTAGTTTATGGCTTTTCCTGAGTATTTAGGACATTTATGGAAAAAACATGTTGCAGTTTAGAACAATCACTTTGCGTTAGTGACATAATGTGTTTTGGGGGGATTTGAGTGGGCTGGCCCTTTAAACTGAATTTCTATGGAAGCAAAGGAAGGACAACATTATTTGAATTTTTCAAGAATCTGAATTATGAAGAAAAATAAATACATAAATAAAAAATTAATGTAACCACTACTGAATATTTAATGTTGAAATTAAAGTTTTACCAATTCGCATTAAAATATTTCACTTTCAATGTTTTAAATTTATATGAAATTCTTACAGAAAAATAAAGTGCCCAATAATAATAACAATAATGATAATAAAAAATTCAATTTGCTCAAATTGAGTTGGTCAAATTCAGATATAAAAACTAGATTTATAAAAGTGAAATTAAAAAATACATTATAATTAATAATAATTATGATAATAATGATGATAAATTAATTAATAATGAATAATTAATAAATAAATTTAAAAAATGATGATTTCCAATGTAATGTCTTAAATTTCATCCTTAAAAGTTCAATAGTGGTAATGTTTGACTGTTCCTATCGTACATGGTTGCTTATAAAAAAAAATCTAATTTTAATTCCATGCCAACTTCCATTAATTTAAAACAATCGTAAACTGTGAAACTTTAATATTTCTTGGGATGGAACACAATATTTTGTATACGAGTGGACTGGATTTAACAACATGTCTCTGTTCCAAAATAAAAAACAAAAAACACCAACACATACTGATAACAAAAGTCTAAACTATATTTGCCATTGTTTTAAGTAGCTCAGGCTGATGGCATTATATTGGCTATAACAACACTGTAGTTTCACTTAGTTTTGTGAGCTCACCGGTGTCCCTGGTTCACCCATACCCATCGGCCCAGGGGGGCCTGGTCTTCCCTGGTTCCCCTTGTCACCCTAAAAGATAAAGCTTAAAGATTAGAGATCATCTGAAGTGTGCACAGGACACACACACTGACCTTCCTGCAGACACTGAAGTAGGAAAATGTTCTTTATTATATGAATTATCTAACTGAACCTAAATTTACCTTGGGACCAGGGAACCCAATGCCGTTATCTCCTGGAGGTCCAGGTGCTCCCCTCAGTCCTCGGTCACCCTTTCAGGCGACAAAAAAGACACTTACAAATGTGCCTAAAGCTTCATGTTGTTAACAAACTTATTTACTTGATGTGTTTGCAATTTGACTGCCAGTGTTCTCACTTTAGATCCAGGTGTCCCCTCTGGACCTTGGTCTCCAGATACTCCCCTGGATCCCTGACACGAAGGGGAAAGTAAATGCACATGAATGCATGAAAAGAATTTACTGATAAAAACATAAACTCTATACCAACTAATCAATATCCTTGGTATATTTGGACAGACAGACATTACTTTAAATGCTTTTTAATTCTCAATTCTGTGCATGTTTTAATGTACCTGTTAATCATGCATGACACATATATTTGACGATTAACACATTGGGAACAAAGTGTGTGTGTGTGTGTGTGTGTGTGTGTGTGTGTGTGTGTGTGTGTGTGTGTGTGTGTGTGTTAGTGTGTGTGTGTGTGTGTGGCACTGGCTGGTGAAGTGTGACTGCCCTCTGCTGGACACTAAGAGGAGTGTGACTGAAATGTGTGAGTGTTTCCTCTGAAACAGATTTCAACTTTAAATGTGAGAAATCCACAGATATTCAACACCGCATCATAAAAGAACAACTGAAATCAACCAAACATGTTCCTGATTCATGTGACTGTAAAATTAAATTGTCAACACTGTTAAGGTTCATATCTCATGGCCAATTTATTCATGTTAAGGGTTCATTTATTAAATGCTGTGAATAATTTGTAAAGTCATAATTCTGATGACATTTGCTTTTTCAGTTCTGGTGATATTTCAGAACAATCAGAGCTGTAAATGCATTATCATCTTGTGCATTACCTGCAATATCATGCGTAAGGTTGACTGTGATAGATGATCTGACTTATGAAGTATGAAGTTATATGTTTATTATTACATTAAACATTGGACATTTTAATTTAATACAATGTAAACTACTTTTTGCATTTTTGAGTTTCCCCCAATGTTTTTCTACTCTATAGATCTGGGAGACTGTGAGATGTAAAAGTTTAGAGTGGAAATTAGAAAAGGGATCAATACGTAGAATATGATAGAATGGAATAGAAGTCCTTTATTGTCATTGTACCAGTACAGTGACAATTTTTAAGAGCTACAACAGTACACCGTGCAAGTTAAAAGATTGAAACAAGTGACAACCCAGAAAAATACCTTGATTACATCACCAATAAATAAAGATAAAAATAATAAAGTAAAAAAAAGTAAAATAAATAATAACAAAAATGTGTTAAAATAATAAATAAATAATCAAAATAAATATGAAATAAAATAGATTAAAATATAAAATAAATAATGAAAATGAATAAATAAATAGTTTAAATACAAATAAAATAAAATAAGTAGCAGTAATTATTAATTTTATTTTTTTATTCACTTTAATTAAATACTACTTACTTTTCAAGTGTACGTGGGTTTTAAGAATTTAGCTGGCATTAAAAATTATTGTTTAATGGTCTATCATTTTTAATGAATCTACCACCTGAGTGAACACCCACTGTATTATGTTAGGAACATTTAATTAGCATAAACTACATAATTACTAGAAAATAAATCTACACTTGTCGGTGTTAGATTTGATTCCTTACGTAGGCTTTTTTAATAACCAGCACAACAGAAAGAGCCACCAGTTACAAGGAGATTGTAAAGTAGGAAAGGCTCCAGGAAGTAGACAGCCACTGGACTCCTCAAACTAGACCGGTGGTTCTTAATCTATTTTGGCTTTAGTAGTCTCTTTTCCTGAATTCTCAACTACGACATTTTGCTTAGAAAAGTGTAAAAAAAAAAAAAAAAAAAAAGCTTTTTTTTTTTAAAAATCTTATCATTATCATAACGAAATAAATGAATAAAAACGTGTAGTATTTTCATGATTTATTCTTGTATTTTCCATTTTCAACTTTCTCTCTCGTCCCTCCAGCAGTACCTTCACGTACCCCGAGGCGTTTGCGTACCCCCATTTGAGAAACTGACATTGCTATTACAATCCTTCACTGTACTGAGTGGCTTTAGTGTTTTTGCATTGAAGCTCCAGGCAAAAGCATGCTTTGGAAAATGAAACGTAAAATAGATGTGATTTGTTGTAAATGTGCCGAAACATGCACAAACACCAGCTGGTCCTTCAAACTGAGATCATTTCATAAATTGAAGGTGTAAAACCGACAAAAGATAAACTGCACAGAGACTTTTTCCAGCTGTTTAAGAACTGGTGGACACTGATACTGTGATGGTGTATACTCTGGTATTCCAGTTTTATGAATACATTTGACAGTGTGCGTAGGTACATTTCATGGGAACTGGAGACAGATCAGAAAGATGTGAAACCTAATGACACTGACGAAGGCTGCTGTTGTTCTACCGATGCTGAAGGGGGCAACAAGCATTTAAGAAGAGAGGGAATGGATAACATGTGCCCAAATCCTAATCCTCTGGGACAACGTCTGCTCAAAGACTACAACCAAACATTGCAAGCTTGGATTCCCCGCTTTGGAAAGGCTACATTAGGAGGGGGATAAGACCTAATCCACAGCTCACATTCCACAAGTGCAGAGCAGGAGATGGACTCAGAGTGTGTGGCTTTCACTGCAGCGCTGATTGTTTCAGCGCGGATGTGGGGGGACACAGGAATCTTTCAATTTGACCACACACCCATACAGGTATGAAGGTTCATACACAGAGAGGTCTCTTCATTTTTTACATTGAAATTTGCCTTATTTGTCTGTGTTTATATGTGCACTGCATGATGGGGATATCAGGCTTTTACATGACACATAAACATTAAAGGTCCTTGCCAATTAAATACAGAGCTGGAGTCAGGATGTGGTTAGCCTAGCTTAGCATAAAGACAGGAAGCAAGGGGAAACAGCTAGCCTGGCTCTGTCTACTTCCAGGAAGTCCACGTTTGTTTCTACAGTAGCCCTGAACGAGTGACCAAACACTGGTGTTTAATGTGCCCAAAGACAAATAAAAAGTTCAAAGCTTCACCTGCTCTCCTCTGGTTCCTCTGGGGCCAGGAGGTCCTCCTGCACCCTGAGGACAGAAGCATCATTATACTTACAGACAGCTCTTGGCCACAGAAGAAAAAGTCATAATGTTGATTAAATAAATTAATACTAAATACTGAAATACTGAAACCTACTTGTTCTCCCTTTTTACCGGGGACACCACATTCACCCAGTTCTCCCTAGAAAATACAAGCAGTAAAGATACAAGACACTGAGCCAAGTCAAACTGTCTGACACTGCTTATAACGCATGCAGGCTCTGCAGTCGAGTGCTGCAGGAAGAAGTTCGAAATGTGGCTCAATGACATGAGCACGTCATCAAGCCAAACACGGCTTTAATCACGCATCTGCAGTGTAATTCATTTATAGTCTAATGTTAGCTTTTTACTTTTGGCAGTCGCATTCAAAAATTATAAAAGTGTTCATTTTTAAACATTTAAATACCATAAACCTTTATTTGCCACATAGCTTATTTTCTGCAACAATCCAAGTCCTATGGAAAAATAGCACTGGCTTTATTTGGAGGGAACCAGAGCTATGTAAACTTTGGGGTTGGCCTACAAATAAATGTCATCGCTGCCTGTGTGTAGACCACAGAGCTCTTAAAAAGGCATGGAAATAATGACGACATGGTTTTTACCTGGACTTAGCAGTGATTCATCATGTATAAAAATTGTATCTTAAAAACCTATATTATCAATAATGATAATAACACATACATACCTTTTCCCCTTTGCTGCCAGGTCGACCCTATAAAAAGGAAAATTTTAATTAAAATCATACATCAGACTTCATGAAACTGTGATAGAGAGACACCAAACAACACCAAAACAGCACTACTTAAAGTGACTTTATAGATGACAAGAATATTTGATAACTGAAGAATATTTGGATAACTGTAGTAAAGTTTTATATATTGGTAAGTTATATAAATTATATATAAGTTGCATTTACCTATCACGTTAATTAGTTAACATTTCAGGGTATAAATGTACTTCTCCAAATTTCATTACTTGGGTGAAAACAGCTGGGCAGTGACTATTTAGTCTTGTCATCACTATGAGTTTGCTGGAAGTCACACTGCAACTCAACGGTGACCTATAAATCACCTATGCTGGCTGGACATGGACCAAAAATGGATCAGATGTTGTTAGAGAGCTAGTGTAGCCTCTCAGTTTCTGTACTTAATGCATAGAGAGTAGATTTATCTTACCTGAGGCAAATGAGTGTGCTTACCAAAATGTTACACAAGGTGTGAAAAAGACATAACCTACAACCTGAGAGGAGACTTTGAGGGTTCGGTATGCAACATTCAGAGCGGTAATAGAGTGGCAACCAAGTTTTTGCTATGTAAAGATACTGATGGGCTTAAAAATAAAGCCAAAGCTGAGGTGCCAAAAACTGCAGTTCCTCTAATGGCCACTTGAGGCTGGCTCTAGAGACGAGTCAATCCCCACAGACTCCACTGTTTACAGCAGAACTGAACATGTTTACAGCCTGGTACAAAAACAATTTTGCTCTCTAAAGCTAAGCTCCCCCGATCATGACAACTGTATCGGGGTGAACTTTTATATAAGGGTTAAAGTATCGCATATAAAGGGTGTGTCCGCTTTGAGTGACAGGTGGGTGATGTCACTAACACGGTGATAACGTCAACATAACCATGGCGTAACCCCAGATTCACAGACTATAGGCATAGCTTATACGTTAGCTGTCGTTGTCATTGTGTTTTCAGTTCATTAAAGTTAACTGTAACATTTTGGTTGACTAAAAAAAGTCCTGTTTAGCATTTGTTTGTATTAAAAGACCCTCTAAGGAGTCAGACATTAGTTTTTCCCGTAAATAGTCTACATTTTGTTTTACGCTAGCAAAAAACAGTATTAGGACTAGTATTGACATAGTTAATCATAGATGAAAATGCAAGGTGCTAACTAAGATAGCAGCTAGCTTAAAGGGTATCTCCACTACTGTCCAAATATGGTCACTGCTGGCTCCAAAAAAAACCCAAAAAAAACAAAGTGCCAAACTCGAGGCTATAGTGCGGGTGTGTTGAGAACTGTCTCCAGACATCTCATACGCTCTGAGTTTTGCATAAAGCTCCTTCAGCATTACCTGGGAAATTGATAAACAGACTACATCATTTAACTGTGCAGCGTTTGAAGGGTAAAGGGTCAGTATAATCTGTTCGGAGCTCCCTCTATGCTCATCAAAACAGAATACAAAAGAATACCATACTCAGATTTACAGCTTGACCCAAGGGAAGGCTGAGAAAAACATTCAATGATTACCTCAAGGCCCTCCATCCCTGGACGTCCATTAATGCCAGGTTCCCCCTACAGTGACCGAGCCCAGACAAAACAGCACATCAAACACCACTTCATGGATTCTTTCTGTTACCAGCGCTGGATTATGGAGACAATAGAGACTTACGCGAGATCCCTTTGGACCTGGAGCTCCATCAGAGCCCGGCTCGCCTGGTTTCCCCTGGATGAAAGAAAAGGGAGAGATTGTGCCGAACGAGAATATTTGGGCCCCTTTTAGTTATGACTCTGTGTGTGTATAGGCAAAGGTGAGATAGGGCATACTCAGGGCGACCTGTCTGTAACCCCTGTCCAATATAAACCTCCACCTCAGTGCAGCAGGTTCTCAGATCTTCTCAGCCAGTGTGTTTGCATATGTTTAATCTTCCGTCGTTGACCTTTGCTTCTTTCCACGGGCCTCTCTACCAGTGAAAACAGCCCTTTCAGCTGGCCCCTGCACCACCTGCTACACTTACATTGTGGGAAACAATTCCTGCTCTTTCACATCTTTTTCCCTGTAGTGCTTTGGAGGCGGGCCAGACGCACCTGCTGGGGGAGGCCACCAGCCCTGGTACTGACTGAGGCTGGGAGAATCCCCCGCTATTCAGGGATAACAAGCCTCTGTGTGAGGCTTACTGGGCTCTGTGTGGCTGAGGAAGTGACTGCTAACCCGCAGCCAGCAGACACTACCACTGCTATCATTCATAGGAATGGAACCACAAAATGTCAGGGGGTACATGTGGTATAAAATACATAACAAAACATGTTTAAGTGGTGATTTAAATGAGCATACTATAGTATACTCACCGGGCTGCCAGGGTGACCTCTCTCCCCCCTCTCACACAGACAGGTCTTTGGCTGTGGGCACTGGAATAAAGACACCCAGAGGAAATGAAAATTCAAAATAAGATCTCTTCTTTGATAGAAAGACAACAAAAGAATCAACAATGTGCTTTACATGTAAAGCAAAAGAGGAAAACGGTGACAAAGAAGAAAATGGCCTCCTCCGTGTTGTGTTAACAAAATTATTATTTTATCTCTTTTGTCGAAGCTAATTTTGATAACTTACTGAATGTAACTTTTGTCGGTTTTGTTTTTACCTCTTGTGAATGTGTCTCATGCGCCTATAACAGCAGTATCAAAGGACAACAATCCTCGGACTTAAATTAAAACAGAAAATGATCATGTGAGCTCGGGCTCAAGTTCACTTCATCATTATTGTGGCAAAAATAATTCACAATAACAATATTATTGCAGTATTTCTAGAAAAAATTAAATGGTAATATTAATGTTATCAGTCAAGTTCATCTTTACTTTGTTTTATGTTTTGTCTCTTTGTGGGCACAAGAATTACACTGAAAATATGGAGAAGTAACGAGGGAGGTGCTGGATAATTAACATGATATCAGTACTTAATATTTTAAATAGTGCTGTTATCGACAATACCGATACATCATGACGCCCCTAATATGAGTAAATATTCATGATATAGTTTACAGTACTTACCCCAGTTCTGACAAATGTGTTCTGAAAAGGGAAAAAAGACAGTTAGACAGTTCATGATCCAATCCTGCAGAAATCATAAACATAAACTTTGTAGCAGGGATACTCAGCTTGCTTTGCCCAGGGGCCACGCTTGCAAAACGACAGGGCCTAAACCTGTCGCAGCAGCCCTGCACAAGTCAGGTGCATGCAGGGGCGCTTCTAGGATTTGAGGACATTCAGAGCTTAGCGTGTTCCTCTGTTGGGGGGTTGGAGGGTCCTCCTGGCACTTTATTTATATTTAAAGTACAAAACAAAATCTCACTGTGAATCAGAATATTTCCACTGTCAATTAGAGATTGGTCAGAGGGCTACCCAGTACCCTATGGCAGGCCTATATATGGCCCACAGGCCAAATGTTGAGTATCACTGCCTTAGAGATACTCTCCCAATCCCAAATGGATCCCTCACAGACTCGTTGACTCAAACCCTAAGCCCTTAGACCTCGGACCATTTCCATTTCTTCCCCTTAGCCCTCATCTTGGCCATTCCCATTGGTTTTGCACGGTCACGTGAGGGGAAGTGGTGTCCCGATTCTCTGTCAGGTTAGCTCTTAACCTCTTAATGGAGAACTGGGACACCACTTCCCCTCACGTGAACGCGCAAAACCAATGGGAATGGCCAAGATGAGGGCTAAGGGGAAGACATGGAATTGGTCCTTGGTCTGTAAGGGCTTAGGGCTTGAGTCAACGAGTCTGTAAGGGATCCATTTGGGATTGGGGGACTGTGTCATATCCAGTCATTTGTATTCAAAGGTACCCTGAGTTTTCATTGTATATAAAAAATATATGTATATTTCAACTGTTTCAATTGTCTATTTTATGATCAATGTGAGTATCTACATTCTGTGTTTGCTTCATGTAAGTGCAACATCATCAGTGAAACTTGAGAATGTACTTAAGACCTCTAACACTGATGCAACCCTGACACAGACATGACTGACCAGTTCATTGAAGAGTCTGTCATCCAGCTGGCTGTCGGCGAGGCTGAGGACGTGCTGCTGTGGGGGGGCGCTGGCAATGGATCTCAGTTTTGTATTCATGGGACCCTCCCTGGGCACGTCCGACAGCCTGATGGTGAACATCCTGATGTTATGCTGTTTGGCCTCAGCAGCAGCCGTCACAGCGCTGGGGCTGCGCGGGTGGTCCGTCCCATCCGTCATCAACAGCGCCACCCTCAGGCTGCTGGAGGACGTCTCTCGGCCGAAAATCTGGGTGGCGTTGGTGATGGCGTAGGCGGAGTAGGTGCCGTGGCCGATGAAGGTCATGGAGGCCACCCGGCTCTGGAAGACGTCCAGGTCCTGCCAGTCTCTGAAGTTGTGCTCCACTGACACGGTGCTGCTGTACTGCAGAGCGGCCAGGCGCAGACGCAGACGCCAGCCGGCCGAGTGGAGCTTCATGAGCTTGGTGCTGAAGCGCAGGATGAAGTCCTTCTGACGCTCAAACAGCAGAGATTTGGCTTTCTCTGAGCTGTCCACGATGAACATGATCTCCACTGGGCAGATGAGGGCTGGACAGGAGCCAAAACACAGCAGGCTTATATTCTGATACCAACCGTTCAGAGAAGGTTCAAACAGTCGGTGTTACAGTGTATACTAACACATACTCCTTTAAATTCCCTGAAAAGATTAATATTTTTAATTTGACTGATCTTTTTCTGCAATTACATGCTAAAAGAAATTGCTGCTTTGAAGTCATTTAACACCTTACGCACACAAACACACTCAGCACTTACAATGAATGCAAGACTTTGAGTTCAGATGATGAAACTTCAGACTTTCTATCAGTGACTGTAGGATAACTTCTGTATGAGCACTGTATCTAAAACACTTACTTTTGGCCTCACTGACGATGACCTGGTTATCATCTCTCTGTCCTTTCCTCCGTCTGTTCTGGCATCTGGTTGGGTTTGACAGGGCCAGAGTAAGGATCAAAACCTTCAGGAGCCACCGCATGGTCATTGTTCAGTCCAGCTGCTCAGCCTGGGGAAATGTAGAGGATATCGTAGCAGCGTGAGAGTGGTACATTACACTGCTGTGAGACTTAATATCAGCACCAGTCCTTTGACTTGAGCCATGCAGCATCACTTAATCCCAGTCAGCCATGAGTAGTCATGATGTCACACGGACACAAGAGGGAGACAAGACTGCAGTGACGGCTCACAGAGGATTCCTTCAGCATCCTAGGCAGGTTCACAGGTCACTCAGCTCAGCTCCCTGTTTCAGCTGAGGTCACACTTTATAATCACAGCTGCTGTTTGACATCATCACTATTAGCTCTACCTCTGTACCTACATCTGCTTCAACCCACTACAGCTGCTGCACCTATCACCATGTTCTACTGCTCGAAGTACTGTAACTATTATGAAACATCTACTGCTGCAACTAATACTGACACAACTGTGTTCCAGTGCTGCTTGTAATGACACGAATACTACTGCTGCTAGTAGGAGGTAGGGCAGGGCAATGGATAGCATATTGATAGTAGACAAGATATCGTCTTAGATATTGAATATCGTGATATATAAGTTTTGTCTTTTCCTGGGTTTAAAGGCTGCATTGTGGGAAAATGATGCAGTTTTCTGAACTTACCAGAGTTATAGCTGCTCTATTATTTGCCTTTACCCATTTAGTCATTATATCCACTTTACTGAAGACTATTGATTGAAAATACCATTGTGTACATATTTTGTGAAAGCAATAACAGTCATTGCCATCAGGGCTGCAATGATTAATCGACTAATCGATGACTAATCGACTATTAAATTAATCGGTGACTATTTCAGTAGTCAACTAATCGGTTGAGTCATAGAAAAGTACTATAAAGTACCCCAAAATACTCTTATTGCAGCTTCTTACGTTCAAATATTGGCAGCTTTACACACTCTCCCATGACAGTGAACTGAAACCTTTTGGCGTGAGTATGAAACAAGACATTAGATGACATAATTTTGGGGTTTGGGAGAGACAAACCGACATTTTTCAACATTTTTACACATTTTTCGATAAAATGATTAGTCGACTAATCAAAGAAATAATCGACAGATTAGTCGACAATGAAAATAATCATTAGTTGCAGCACTACTTGCCGTTCCAATATTGAGGTATTTGGTCATAAATTGTCTTAGTGGCAGCTAATATATTATGATTGGGCTACATGACAGTGTAAACTGTGAGACGACAAACGTTTATCCACCATCAGAGATTTTGGAAAGACGTCCATACTGCAGTAACTACTCCTTCAGTGTTTCTGCGTGTGTGTGAGGTCACAGGGGAGAGTGTTGCAATCAATGAGCAGGACTGATTTATGGCAGTATTGGATCCTACAGGATTTTTGTGTTGATATGATGAAGCACTTTGACATGTCAGGTACATAATCTGATGTATTACAGAAAGACATTCCTGTGTCGTTACATCATATATTCTCTGTTCATTTTAACCGCTTTAACGCTACAATATATGCTGATACTGTGATATAAAATTACATATACCATGATAGAGTGTCCTTTATATGTTGCCCATCCCTAATCAAATACTGCAAGTACTGTTGATACATTTATTACTACATGTGGGCTACCTTAAAAACAATTGCTAATGCTAGTGTCATTATTATTTATAGCTCTGATGTAATACTTTAACTGCTCTGCTGCACTACGGAAATACTTCTTCTACAGCTCTGATTACCATAACCACTACTACCCCTGACTGTGATGATACTTAAACCAGTTTAGCAGTGGTAGTTAGTTTATTTTAAGTATGTATGAAATGTGGTACACCAGTAAACTGCTGCTGCTGCTAATGTCACAACTACTACTTTATTAATAGTATGCCTGATATACTAGCAATAACAACAACAATACAAAAATACTACTACTACTAATATGGGGCTGGTCTTTCAATGTTGAAAGTTATCTTCAATTGTCCCTGATAAATACACACACACACACACATTGAAGGAGACACATTGTAAAATTAATTAGTTTCTGCATAAGTGTCTTTATAGATGCCAGCATAAACTATTTCAAGATAAATTAAAACAAGGCTAAAAGTTTTGAATAAACAGCCTGTGTCCTTCTCAGCATGTCAATGTGAATGTAAATGTATTTTAAAGTAAATACATAAACATACCTGTTTGTTAATAGCACCAGAGCTCCGGGTTAATCCATCAGTGAGATGAACAGGCGCTGCAGTGCTGTGTTTGAGGACTGTAGGCAGACACAGCTCTCGAGTCAAACCTGCAGCAGCTCTGACGGTCACAGCACACCGGTGACACTTTACAACTCTCACATCCTGTTACACCCTTCACAATAAAACTTTACTGCAGAAACAAAGTGACTAACGGCTATTTTTGTACACATTTAACACTTAGGGTTGAATTTTTTTTTATTTTTGTTGATGCCGTGATTATAATGCAATCAGGAGTATATGCTGAAATCAAAATTGTAGTTTTGCATGATACTGACTGCTTTTATTTTGAAGGCAAATTGTTGTGGCAAACTGTTCCCTAATTAGTGATCTTGATTAAGTGAGCGGGAACTTAACACATCAGAGGCTCATTTTCTGCAGGTCAGCTTTATATGACAAGTAGGTGAGTGAACTCCAGCAGGTATTTAGTAACTTTAAGAACAGTAACTGTAGTTAAATCATTATTTCTTTCCTCTCAGAGAATATTTATAAGATGAAGAATTATTATCAGCAAGTAAATGTTAAAGTTTAAGTGATTTTATTCTTCCTGCACTCAAGTTTGTTGGCAAAAATATACAACATAAAGGTAAAATACAGTAGGGAAATAAGTATTAAGATATTTTACTCATGGAAAAGCACCAATGCAAGTTAAAAAAAAAAGTATATTTTTTTGGTATAAATAAAAACTCTGCATTTACAACTCACAGATGAAGCTGTTATCACTGCAGACTGATATGTTTTTGGGGATTGGCCTGTAACCATTACAGTCTGCACTCTGTCTTCAAGGTCAAAAAAAAGAGGGAACACACGACACCCATTCTCACCTACATCAACTTCCAGGGCTGGGCGATATGGAGAAAATCAAATGGCCTACCACAATATTTTTGAACAAATACCTTGATATCCATATTGTAACAGTTTTGTAGGGTTGACCATTGGTCTTTTCACAAAATAAATACACGAAGAGATTTTAGATAAATAATCAGTAAAGTAGCTAAATGGGTGAAGGCAAATGATAGAAACTGCTAGAACAGTCTGTTCAGAAAAGTCTGTCACTTTACTGCAATGCACTCTTAAAACCAGGAGAGGACAACACTTACATTACAAAATCCAAAATCTGAGACTATGTTTAGTCTCATATCAAGAAATCAATATAATATTGATATATTGCCCAGCCTTAAGCTGCCTCACAACTATGAAGTTATCTCTGTCAGAGCCAGAGGATGCAGTTCCTCAAATGTCCACTTGAGGCTGGTTCCAGAAGTGAGTCAGTCCCCGTAGTCAGATCCACCCCTCGCTTCTTTTCACAGCTACTTCCACTCATCCAAATATGGTCTTCAAAAATCCATGATAGCAACGGCCAAAATGCCAAACTCACATCAAGCAGATAAGGAGCAACACTGGCATGCATTTGGACTCATGCTTTGACCACCTGATGAATGTAAGTCCAATATTATCTCCTTTTTGCTCTGTTTTGGTCTCCACCGGCTCCTTAAAAAAACACCTGGCTCTTAAGCTCCTAAACAAAATTATGGCTCGAGACTGTTCAAGGCAGTTTCACGATGTTCTGCAGGAAAGCAAGAGTAAACTGTTTTGCACTGCATGCAACGTGATGGGAAAAAAATGAAAGTCAAAGATTGACAAACATTTTTGTACTGCAACATCACACCCAGAGAGAGATGACACAGGTTTTTGCATCCAGATCTATTGCAGGCACTGAAAGAATCAGGGTGAGTTGGATTAAATATGCATGGTATAGTGGGTACGTTAGTCTTGTATGAATCACAAACTCAAAACAGTGTGGTTTTATTCTCAGTGGAACAAGATGTCCTCAAATTTTAATGAATTGCATATATAAAAACTGCAGCTATTTTTAGAACTTTCACTTGTTCCCGTAATTTTATTACAGAAATAAAATCTCACTGCAGCATGCATCACAATTTCTTTTTGAAAAGCTGCCATGAAATTCGACATTTCACGCCGCAACCATCTCCAAATAAAGCCTGTAAAATCCAGGGACTGATTAATTATCATTGACTAGAGCTGCATAGAATACTTGCATCTGACTAAGTTTCTCTCCACCACTTTCAAAATTTGTTAAAAATAAAATTCAAACTGACTCAGAAGTCGCCTACTATCCTGCGAAATGTATAACTGTGAGTAGGTGTTGATCCATAGAGGTTATTAAGACTATAAACCATCTCCCACTGGGAAGAAAACAGCACATCATGAGCCTCTGAGTCAAATACAATATAAGTATATATCCTCAAAATGACTTATAGGGTGAGGAAGACAGAACACGGAGTCGGGAGTTAGACTGAAATATGGTCTATTCGAGTCGTATGCTCAGTGGCAACCTGAGAATGTTGAGCAGTTGACCTGGAGGATGTCGGTATGAGAAACTTCTATTAGCTGCTCCCATAATTCATACAGACAGGCTCAGATAAGGCCTCATGCCCAATTCTTTACATAAATCATCGGTATGTCTGAGACCTGCCACTGCTCTCGCTAGTTACCAGCCATTCAGTAAATATTACCTGGAACCTCAGAGAAAGCATTCCTCCAAAGAAACTGTACTTTTATAGCATGTTGGTTTGCTGCTGTTTAAATTAAACTGACCTCATACACATTTATAAACCTGTCTGATTCATAAATGGTCAGTGTGTGTTCATGTAAAGTAAAAGGTTGGTAGGCTCAGGTGTGTTCACATCCAGGATTGGTTCATCGTTACCTGGAAGCCACAGCGAACCAACAGGATATGTAGTCAGAACTTGTCAGGCTGTGTGTCTCACCCTGAACTCACCACTGTGACAAATATAAAATCATAGTGGCATCTCAATATCACACAGGAGCAAGTACTTTTCAAAAAGATACTGTTAAATGCGTCATGTTGTGCATATATGGAGAGGCAGCGGACAGGATGTGTGTGAAGACGCCAGCCCTGGGTGCCTGATGCTGCCGCCTGTATGGGAAGAGACTGGTGGTTATGCTGGCTGTGGCACACTGTCTGCAGACAGCTCTGTGCTAAGACAACACAGCCAGGCGGCAACAACACTAGTACCAGACTGGGAGTTTAGAGGGAGCTTCCTGCAGTTCAACATATTTTGATAAGACCAACGGGCTTTTTACAGCACACGGCTGCACGCCCAGACACTTTCTGGACACAAGCATGGCCATGTGGATCGCTGGAACGCTGCTAATGGTGGGCAGGAAATCTGCCACAGCCTCGCAGCTCCTACATGACTGATCCAGAAAACTAAATGAATGATAGCTGCTGCACGACAGTGAGTCTGGGCTGGGGATTATGAGGAAGAGGAGGAGGACAAATGAGAAATACAGGCTTTTTTGATGAACATTTGATGTTGACACAGCAAAATTTTGATGCAATGTGAGCTCAAGTTTTAAAAAATAAAAAAATCTGCATCACTGTGGAGCACAGTCTGAAGTTGCTGTGTAACAGGACTGATGTCATCTAAGCAAAACAATGTGGGAGGAGAATTATACTTCATATAGTTAGTTTTACTGTTTTTGAGAAAACAGATTGAAGGGCTTTATCTGGACATTTCTGCACATGTGCTACATTTTGGTGAAAGTAGTAGTAGCACATATGACTCATTTGTTAGAAGAAGGCTTGCATGTATGGAAACACAGATTTACTCATGAGAAGAAGAAGAAGAATTCTACTCAGGCAAAGGCACACACAGTGGCATTGTACGTTTCTGCAAACCACACGAGTAACATTTGTACGTTATGATGTCGTCAATATGTTTAAACTTTACATTTGTTTACATTACTTTAACACTCTGGTTAACGTGTGATTATATTAAGGCACAAAAACCATGTGGTTGTAGTTAGGAAAATATTATGTTTTGGCTCAAACAGTGGTCTGCAGCTTGGCAGCCATTTTACCTGTATATCAGGCCATCCACCATCCACCACAATGACAAAGGCAGCTCATACACATGTAATCAAAACTACGTCAATCATGCTCCTTTTGTTACTCCATTAGGCACTGGTTTTTGCTTTTGCTCCTTGAAAACACTTCTGTCTTGAATATTTGCATATTCTGCCAGATATCTAATACTCTTGTTCTATAACTGGGCCCAGTGAGTGACCCTGACCCGGCACACCCACTGGTTGTTACTGGTTGTAAATCATTAAAATTGTGGTTACTGTACTTAGTGTTACTGTAATTTGAACCATTCTCTGGCAGAAGAATCTGCTTTGGGATAGATAAAGGTCTATTGCATTGAATTGAATCATTGATTTGAGATGTATAAAATGTAGAAATGTGGCGTATCTGTGGTTTGCATAAACTTACAATGCCAGCATTTTTCTCTGGCGACTGGGTCAGCTGCTGTTACAGTACATCGGATTTCAAATTATGAAATTTGTGCTGAAACTTCTGAAACCACTTCTGTGACATGATTGATTCATCCTGGGTCCAACTGTGCGCTCAGTATGCTGAAAAAACACTCATTTGTACCAAAATATAGCTAAATAAACTACTTTTTGATCAGTGTCTTAAGATAATCTGTTATTATCTCCGAAATCCGTCCCACATACTTGCTCCTGGTGTGGATGGCTGTGTTATTTTAGCCAGTGTTGGTTTCTGCAATGGCTGATTCTCTCAGTTTGGACCATCAGAGTTTAATGTCATGTGTCTCAATGTGACAGTGGGAAGGGTTTGATATTAGGAAAGATAAAGACAAGCCGAACAGTAGAACTTTGGTAGTATTTGTGTTTGTCCACTCCCATCCAAGTTCATTTAACCACAGCAAATGGAACTTTTGCTGTGTTCTCTTCCCAAAACCAGCAGGACTGCATGAGGCACAAGCTGAACTGTTGTCGGATATGCTCCACGCTTGTGTCTTTGATGTGATGAATGTGTCACTGTTTGATCAGTTTGGTTCTCAGACTTGTTCAAACAAATGTGCTCGAGGCACAAACTCAAACAGGCTTTAACTGAGCTGTATTCGTGGTTATTCTTATTAAAGGTAAGTATTGTTTAATGTTACTTCTAGTGCTGCTACATATCTGCTGCAGAGACAGTTGAAGTGGCCAGTGAATGCTTACATGAGGGCTTTGCAGGAATGGAGTCTTCTTGAACTTGCCATGCTTGGATCATTTGTTAAAGCTCCCTGTGGCACTTCAGTCTTTGGCAGGCCTGACAGCTCCATACAGTCTGTCCATGAGCTCCGCTCAGGGGCCCTAATAGGCATGTGATAGATATGCAGAGGTGGTTTTAGACATGTTGGCTCACATTGCATCACAAGGGAGCTGCTGCTTTCATGGGCAACTGCCGAATAAAACAGAAATCACAGTGTCCACCTTGGTATGTGGAAAATGAACTAATAACCTCTTTTACAAGATCCACAGCTCAGGCCAGCAGTTACTGTGGTCATTTCATGGTTAACAAGCAGAACAGAATGGCACCATAAACACCCAGCCCTCCAAATAAAAACACCTCTAAAGGACTTCCCTTAAGAGAGGAATTTACATAATTATTACTGTATCATGACTGATGATGACTTAAACTACACGACATGACAAACCCAAACAGAAGCAGGCCTACGCTGATAAATGAGTGTGATGATGAATTGGGTAGATAATTGCTTTTTTTTGTAAAGTCAATATTTGGTTCAGTCAGTGTGGACCCACCAACAGGATCAAGAGGATCATTTTATTTGACAGTTTCAGGGGTGTCAGTCTGTAAAACCTGCAATGAAACATGCCTCATTCTGCCTTTGGAGCTATTAACTCACTCAAAGAATTTCACTTAAGAGCCTCAGTTTCCCATTAAGAGCCAAATCAAAAGCTTTGCCAAAGTTCACAAAGTTGTGAACTAAAGCAATGAATTTCTGCCACACCTGAATATCCATTTTAAAGATATTATAATAGCTGTAAAAATTGGATTAAATGAAAGCGTCGAGTTCCCATGCTCACCCTGTGTCAGTGTGGTTTGTCTCTCTTCCTCCCACAGTCCAAAGACATGCTGGTTTGGTTAATTGTTGGCTTTATTGCCTGTGGGTGTGAATGTGAGCATGAATATTTGTCTGTCCATGTGTCAGCCCTGTGATTGACTTACAACCTCTCTCCCAGTGTCAGCTGGGATCATCTCCACACAATCCTCTACTGATGAGCGCTCACAGATAACAGGTGGCTGTTTGACGTGACTGTCAACGTATTGGTTTTGCTCCACATCAAACAGCTTTGTCACACCAGCAGTCCAAAACCAAAAGTTTTGCAGTGATATAAAGTGCAGAAAAGCAGCAAATCCTCACATTTGAGAAGCTTGGCCTGCAAATCTTTGACATTTTTCTTGATAAATGACGCAAACAACAAACCAATTATCTAAAGTATCTTTTTGCACCTGGTTGAAAATAGTCACGCTGCCGCTATTCGTCTATTTGCACCCATTCCTTCAACAGGTTATTATGGATCCCACTGTGTGCTATTATTGGCTAGATTCGTCATGTTGACATGGCATGGTTAGAGGCAGTTAGGGTTAGGGCAAAGAGGTCAATCCCAGATATTCTTTGAAATGAAAGCGGAAAATTTATGAGAAGAAACTCACAAATACTCTGCCAGAAAGTCAAGTGATGTACAAAGAGCAACACAGTCCAGAGATGGTGGGGAAGTACAGTGAATTTCAAGCGCGACACGACTGTAGGACATGATGAAGACATTTTTGAAATGGCGAATTCTCCGTCCACATGTCACAATGTATTTAATGGCCTCACAGACCTTCGCCATCCACAACACTGCCTCATCTAACAGGTAGATTATTATAGCTGTTTCCACCGCTGACATGTTAACGCTTATCGATTCCCTTTGACTCGGCTCTCTAATTCTGTCTAGTGAATGTATCTATGCCAAGATAAAGGATGCACGGAACAAGCTGTTGGCTGAATCCACATGTCCACCCTCTGGACTTCATTTGTTCATAGTGTGACGTATTTACCGTCTTCATGTAAAGTCTGCAAAGGCAGAGACTGCAAGCTGCTCATAGACAGCCCTGGAGACTGTTTTATTTGTTGCCATGGAAACGCAACTATGGCTGCTGTCATATCCACATGTGTATCATAGAAGTTGATGAACAGTGCCTACTCCTCTGTTCCTGCAGATAACAAGATATAAATCCCGTCTATAACCTTTTTTGTGACTGAACAAAAATGTAGGCTAATCATACATCTCACTAAACTGGGTATTAATGAAGTTAGAAGACCTTCTTTTGTTGTTTTGTGGCCATTTTTCAGCCTCACTGCACAGCATGAGGGGCCGCAATAATAAAATGCATTTTCAGTCCCTCTACAGCCTGTACTGATACATGTCTCTGCAATGAATTGTGGGTTATTAAATCAGTGAAATCTGATGAAGTCTGCACCCAAAGTGGAATCTCTGGAAGTCAGCTTAGGCCCCTTGTGGACTTGGACCAAATTGTGAATTTTGACAGCCCTCAGCACTCTCAGACCTCCTTTTTTTTAACATCAAAGTGCTAGTTACGACCAAACTTATCAGAAAGACAAACACTTGAACACATTAGCGTAATAAGAACGAACTAAAATGATGAAAACATCTTTGGGAAAAATGATTTTGTCGTGTACTTGGAGTTCTTAGTTTGGCTCATGTCCCACACGCAAACATGGAGGGGCAGGGTTTATGACCTGTACTGCAGCCAGCCACCGGGGAATGATCAAGATGTTTTGGCTTCACTTTTTGGGAGCTGTCATGTCGTCCATCTTTATATACAACCTCCCAAACCTAAACTACGTAAATTTTCTCACCTAAGCCTTAAGACTCCCAGCCACGTTTCTTTTCCAAAACCACCTCCGTAACTTAACACTGAGTGTGTGATGTCAGTCGTGGGGCACTAATTCCTTGGATATCATATGAACCCTTGTTTGAGTGATGCATGGAAATATGTGATGATCACAATGTTGAAATGAACGCATCTATTTTTTGCACAGGTATAATTGAGCTCTGAGATTTGGGGGGGGGGGGGGGGGGGGTGAATGGGTCATGCACACAAATTCCACACAGCAGACTTGAGTCCTGTGTGAGGCAACAATTGCTTGATACTTACAGACTTAGTTGGTTTATTATTTTAAGTTTTAGGATGTATAAAGCTGCTGAATGCACACTGTACACATAAACGCAGTCATGTTAAGGTCATATTTTGACGTTGCTAGGACAGCCAGGAGTGTTTACCCAGGTGTAAATAGCAGTGTTGGCTACAGACACTTGGGGGGAAATAACATCTGTCTTATCAAAATCGTTGTCAGTTCCATTTTTGTTTATTGACTGACTGACTAAATGTTTCAGCACTATACCTTCTTAAATATTAAAGCACATGTTTAGATTTTGTATCAGGATAAAATGTGGGCTTAAACATCATAAACGAATGATTCATTACGACAAGCTTTTGGTTTTCTGAGCCAATGTAAACAAAAAAAAAAAAGGAATGAATGAATGTGTGTGCTGAGGATTTGACAGGGATAAGCGGTGGCAGAAAGTGAAGATGTTTCCATGACAAAGTGTGTGAGATAGAGGTGATAGTGTCTGTGGATGGAAGCAGATGGAGCAGATGCTGCAACATTAACGGCAGTGTCTCGACTTGCTGGAACATGGCAGCTGCCTTCCTCCAGGCTACAGGCTCTCCCACCTCTCAACAGACTGAATGTGGCCGGGATATAGTTCTCAACAGATGACATTATCACCCCGCCTCTTTGGTAATGATATACACATCCATACATTGGTTTGCCACAAAGCTATATTTCACAGCGATCATTTCCTCCTTGATCACATTATATGTCACCATTCTAACGCAGCTGGCATTCATCATTCTGCTGAAGGATGAGGTTTACAAATTAAAATCCTGTCAAAACCAGAGCCCCGGAAAAAATTGGGTTAGGTTACATACCGATACATTACATGCGCCAATGAAAATTAATCGAATGATTCATACCTTTTTCCTGTCCAACAACTTGTTACGGCAAATACATTACATATTTACTGAATGATTCTGAGACTTATATTGCAAAGGAAAAGCCAACAACATGTGCTTTACAACTTTCAAACCACATCAAATAAAAAGAAATGAAAATGTTTTTTTCATGAGGTAAGAACATACAGTAGTCCTAATGAATTCACAACATCGTACTTCAATAGTTTTGAAGCAGTTGATTAATTCTGACTTCATTTTTTCATATGACACTTTTTATACTACCTTCATCCACACCTGTAATTAATGGGAACTTTGCAGGATAAGATTTTACAAATCTATAATTATTGTGTATAATTGAATACATGTAAATGAATGTTTTCTCAAAGGGGCGGCATGGTGGTGTGGTGGTTAGCACTGTCGCCTCACAGCAAGAGTTCCTGCTTCGATCCCAGGAGGGAGCCCTTCTGTGTGGAGTTTGCATGTTCTCCCATGTCAGCGTGGGTTTCCTCCAGGTGCTCCAGCTTCCTCCCACAGTCCAAAGACATGCAGGTTAATTGGTGGCTCTAAATTGTCCGTAGGTGTGAATGTGAGCGTGAATGGTTGTCTGTCTCTATGTGTCAGCCCTGTGATAGTCTGCTGACCCGTCCAGGGTGAACCCGGCCTCTCGCCCAGTGTCAGCTGGAATAGACTCCAGCCCCCCAGGGACCCTCAAGAGGATAAGCGGTTACTAAAATGGATGGATGGATGGTGGGGCAACAATTGTTTCAGTGGAGCCATGAGCGAGTGTTTGGTTTATCCGTTCTGGGCTACTGTCAGGTGATTATGAACTAAAATATTTCCATTTCTGCCAATAGATGCCCCTAAATCCTACACACTAGACCTTTGACTGAATGATCTGAATAATTCTTCATTCGCTGTCTCTTGTTCTCACTGATGTTAGAAAGGCATGAGGAGCCTTTGAAGCTTTTTAAGAACAAAAATGTTCTTAAATGGTAGCTGCCTTTGTAATACACTGTCTATGCAGTTTCGGGAGAGCTGAACCAACCCTGGAAGGGATCTGCTTTGGGGACCTCAGAATTGCATCTCTGCTCTTTGCAGATGATGTGGTTCTGTTGGCTTCATCACACCGTGACCTCCAGCATGCAATGGGGCAAGTGTGAAGTGTGAGTGTGACGAGAGTCAACACCTACAAATCTGAGGCCATTGTTCTCTGCCGGAAACCGGTTAGGTCTGAGTTACTGTGCCAAGTATCTCAGGGTCTTGTTCATGTGTAAGGGTAAAATGGAGCATGGGATGGATAGGTGGTTTGGCGAAGTGTAAGCAGTGATGCAGACGCTTCATCAGACTGTCATGGTGAAGAGGGAGCTGAGCTGGAAGGCGATTTACGGGTCCATCTACGTCCCAACCCTCACCTATGGTCATGAGCTCTGGGTAGTGACCGAAAGAATGAGATCATGGATACAAGCAGCCCGATGAGTTTCCTCCGTGGGGTGGCTGCACTCAGGGAGCACAGAGTAAAATCATTTCTTCTTCATGTCAAAAAAGGCCAGTTGAGGTGGTTCAGGCATCTGATCAGGGTGCCTTCCAGGCGCCTCCCATTAGAGGTTTTCTGGGCGTATCCAACGAGTTGGAGGCCCCAGGGCAGACTCAGAACACCCTGGAGGAATGACATATTTCATCTGGCCTGGGAACGCCTCGGGATCCCCCAGGAGGAACTGGAAAGCGTTGCTGGGGAGTGGTACCTTGCTCAGCCTGTTGCCCCTGCAGCCCAGCCCCGGATAAGTGGATGAAAATAGATGGATGGATGGATGAAACAATCAATTAATCAGTTAGTCCTTTGTTACTGAAGTCACTTTGTTTGGCAAAAATGGCAAACGTTCTGTAGTCCCAGCTTCTCACTTGTTACGATTTGCTGATTCCCTTTGTCTTATAATAAAATTAAATATTTGGGTTTGACAAAACAATTGATATTTGAAGACAACAAATTTGAGTTTTGCAAATTCCTCAGGATGGGGATTGCTGGCAAAGCTTAAACCGCTGGTCTAAAGGATCAAAATCATGTTGGGTCAGTAAAGGAAATTCAATCTGACAGAATCTAGAGAATCAAACTGATTGGATCAGGTCCCATTCTGATAAATAACCACTATTGATTTGACAGGAAGTGATCTGACACAAACACAGATCAGTAAATGTCTCATAGGGCGTATGTTTGGCCATTGCATTATGCCTCCTGAAGCTCTGATGGAGCTATTTCAAGTCTAAAAGAAAAACTCTTAGGGTTATCTTAGTTTGGAGCTGGAGACTAAACATTTGTAACAGAGGGCCTTCGTTACAGCAGTTTGAAAGACGTAGGTGACTCCATGAGCAAGTGGAGGGGTCGCAGCTAGCTCAGACATGTCTGTACTAACGGAGGGACAGAGAACAGCAAACGCTGTAAAGGCTTTCAGACAGCAGAGATTACAGCAACAAAACAAAGGATAAATGACATTAGAGAGACATAAGAGACTGTTGGTAAGTTATGTGGATATAGACAACACTAAGTTACAAGCATGATAGAGACAGAATGATTTTTATTTTTATTATTTATTCATTTTATTTCAATGGTCCCCGCTTTGCTGCACTTCTTTCTTTCATGGGAGCCGTACTTTTTTCAGGAATCATGATGTAACTTCATGAAGGTTTCAGTTTCTAAGAGCAAACGCTGTAGTTCAGCCCAGTGTTTTAGGATAGGATCTGTACCATGTCTCTTTTTAGAATATGTCTCTCAAAATTCCCCTAACTTTAACAAATACATACTAAAGCAGTGGCTCCCAAATGGTCCAGCCATGAGATCCAGATTTCTCCTTTGTCATCAGTTCAAGGTCCACACAGTTTAATACGTTCAGTGTCATACTTGTGTTTGGCCATGTCATTGAGCTAGTTAGCTGTTTATGTCAAGTAGCTGTTTGTTAGTCACTCACTCTACAGCAGGAAACAGCACGTCAAAATTAAATCTCTGCACTGGAATTTACCGTACTTCCAAATAAAGTTATTTTTCTTACAAACTTGACATGTTTGCGAGTCACTCGGGGTCCAATCAGAATGGACCTGTGACCCACTTTTGGGCCGTGACCCACCAGATAGGAACCACTGTACTAAATCCCTTCAGTGCTACTTCCAGACTGAAAGACCCCTCAGAGGCTGCAGCTCTTTGGACTATCTGGAACCAGCAGAGTGTGCTAAAACCTAAACAATGATGCTGTGATCCTGTGGCTCACTGAGCTGGACAGAGCTCCATCACTGTGAAGGTTAGCGGTTTCATTCCCACGGAGGTGTCCTACACATGGACTCAGATATCAGTGAATCATATTTTTTAATTGTAGGGTAGACTGGGGTTAGATGAGCCAGTGGGTGAGTTACCTATACCGTCTTTTTCTGGACAGTTGTGCACATTGGTTGTCATGTGAACATATACTTAGGAAGTTGAGCCAGTGGTCCAACTTTACCATAAGGCAATGAAGTAAACACACAGTCTCTGAAGTGTAGTTAAACAGTTTGTCAAAATGAATTATATTCTCCTATGTTGAATATGGCATACCACCATCTCTCCCTGTTTTCTTATTTTGTTTTATTATATGTGATTTGATGCTAGCAGATTTTAACTGTTTCTTCATTTAGATCATTTTGTTGTTGTTGTTTTTGCTCCTCAAAACTACGCTGGCTGTCCTTTTATTTTGAAAGACTACCTTCATTTAACAGAATTTTTAAAAACTGATCCACCAATAAGAAAATATTAAAAGATTCCAAATATTAAACATTATTTAGTTGGTTTTATGTTGTTTAAGTTAGCGTTAAGAAAAGAAATAAGACTATTTGGAAAAGGAAAATGTATTATTAAATTATTTTTTCTAAGAGCTAAATAGGTCATATTATTTATTTATTTTTTGCTTTAAAAATCAAAAAGCCAATTTACCCTAACATAGCTATTTAAATACATCTTTAAGGACACGATGTACATTATGCTCAGGTCCATTTTCAGCCATGTTATGCATCAATAAGTGGGGAATAATTTCATACAAATTTTGAATTGCATCAGAATGAAAATAAATTCATGCTCAAGCTCAAACTTCTGTTCATAAGTTCATTTTTTAACTTGCAAACAATAGAGAGAAAGAAAACTTACTGATTAACCCTTCCAAGTGACAACAGCTGTCATGACCAGAAGAACTGATGCTTATGATTTGTTTAGTTTTTATATGTGACACTGCTGTGATAATGTGTTGCCTCATTAGGGTGGGAACCAGGCAATATGGAAAACTCAGCCTGGGCTCAGTTCATCGGAACAAATGTGCGAGTACATTTTTCTCCCCCTCTCTGGAGGGTGTTGGGCTCAGGGATGGCTTCTCTGTTTATACTGCCACCTGCTGCCCATTATGGTTTATGCAGTTGGGTCATGATTGCAGCCTGACAGTATTTCCCATAACTGCTCATGCAGCTTCAGAATAAGGTGGGCAGCACTAACTCTGCTGCATAAAGACATCAGTCAGTCTTTAAACAGTCATATTTTTTAAAAAAAAGTATGAAAGTGTGATAGAAAACCAATAAGGACAATTATCAAGAACAAAATGTAAGATTTTTTAAGATCACTTTAGGTTCTTCTCAGCAGTATATCCTCATGATATAATTAATTAATTTGTCCTAGATCTGGACATGAAGCAAAGAATGGATGGATGGTTTAACCAGTGACAAATAATTTAATTCATTTATGTTCATTTTAGTTTTTTGCCCTTTATGAGCTGATCTCAACTGGAAAAGCTGTTCTGGTTAAAAGGAAAAAAGGCAAACTTCCCACTTGATTTGAGATTTACAGGTTTTAATTATACCGACAGAACATACTTGGTATTAAAGAATTTCTTTTGTACAACTCTGTTTTACTGACAACACAAACTGGGCACATGAAACAAACCAACACTGAACTTTAACACAATCTTTAGTGGCTTCACGTGTGAGTCTCATCCACTTGCTGCCACTTCAAAAGGGTAGTGCTGGGGGAAATCATGGATGACTTTCAGGGCTTCAGTATACAGCTCCAAGTCTGTGGGATAAATGGACAAATATACAGTGATGTAAATCACCACAGAGTAATGCTGCTGTATTCATGTGTTGCATGCAACAAATAATAAAGAGGACCTACCAAAGGGAATGCCCCTGTCCTCTCGCAGCATGTTGTATGTGGTGGCCATTATTGCTCCTTTGTTGGACACCATACCGATAACCTCCACAACACCGCTCAGCTCTTCTTCAAGCTAGAGGAAAAATACAACTGGATTTAATATCATTATCTTGTAACCTAATTCATGCCTACTCCACTGGGCAACAAACTCATGGATGCAGACAGGACATTCGTTGTTGTGCTGCATGTCCCAAGTTCACCAAAATTAGTTGTCAGCTCAATGTTTACCAGGTTTACATATTGTTCTATTGCACACATCTACACCCATCAGCCAAAACATTAAAACCACTGACAGGTGGATGCCACTTGACACGTTCTTCCCACCCGAGTACTGTAACACACAACGTACACCCTCTCAAGGCAATGGCAACCCTCAGATAGCAGTACCCCCTCCAGCAGAACAATACCCCACTGTTTAGAAATTGCCCAAGAAAAGTGACAGAGCTCAAGGCTTCAACCTTCCCTCCAAAGTCCCCAGAAACCAATCTGATCGAGCATCCGTGGACCTGGCGTTACCCCAGAGGTCCTGTGTCCATGCCTCTACAGGTCAGGAGCCCTACTTGGCTCTGACCTGTTGAGGTACAGACACAGGATCTCTTGAGGGGTGTCCGGAGCTATTCAGCGCCAGGGCACTGGCAGCAGATCCTTTGAGTCTTGTGGGTTTGCAGGTGGGATACCAGCATGTCTCACAGATGCTCGATCAGATTGGGATCTGGGGAATTTGGAGGCCAGTTTGACACCTTGAGCTCTTTGTCACAAAGGGCCACTCCTTTCCATTTGTGCAGTGCAGCATGTTGCACTGTCCGAAGGGGCTCACTGGCACTAGGTGGTACCGCTGTTGTTGGGGGTGTTTGGTCTGCAACCATGTTTGGGTGCGTGGTACGTGTCAAGTGGCATCCACCCAAATTCTTCCAGTAAAACACTGCATTGTTACGACCTGATCAAAGTTATTCACTTCACCTGTTAATGCTTTGGCTGATCGGTGTATGGCTTTACGTTGACTGGAAGGAACAGAACAGTTCAAGTTAAGCGGAGACTTGTGGGTACCTTCAGATCTAATTTAATTCAGATATATTAAGGTGAGAGTTCAAGGGACCCCTTTGTAAATGGTCATGACACTTTTCCCCTCGCCAAAGTTTAACTTTGGAGTATTACTTAACCCTCTTCTGGATAAGACAGCATGACATGGTTGGTACCAATAGATACCTGAGACTGTCTAGTTCCAGTAGTCACCGCTATCTTAACACTAGTTTAAACAGCAGCAACTGTTTCAGGCAGCTATGACCCCTCTTTCGGGCGCCACTGCTTGTCTGCAATTATAATATATATTCTAATGTTTCTACAGGACGTGGTTTAACAAGTAGGCTAGTTGGAAAATAAGGTTTATGTGTCACGTTACTCACAGGGTCATTAAGTTCAACTGTTGCAATCTGTCCTTCTCCATCCGAGACAGTGAACGTTTTTCCTGTCGGGTGAACCTGGCAAAGAGACACTTCATGTTAGTGACGTTTAGCCGTAGCAACTTACCCACTCTTGAAACAACTAAAACAACATTTTCACCAAAGCTAGCTGAAACACTACTGACCTTTTCAACCCGCCCGACGAAGCACACCGGTCTGTTGATGTACTGCGACAGCAAAGCGCAGGATATTCTTGGTTTCGGGACATCCAGTATGCCTGCCATCTCACACTTGTAGCTGTTATGGCGATACTAAACTCTGGACAAAGCAATATCGCGCGGGAAATGTTTAGTTTAATAGTTTTATATCACACGCAAGCCCACGCGGGCGGGTATGTACATTTAAATTGAACAAACCCGGCGGTTGTAATAGCGGTACACGCGGGGCTTAAAATCAAACGCTTCCGACGGTTTTTCCTGACACATCCGGTGTACTCTAACAAACCATTCCCCGGAAACACGCACGGACAGTTCCGCTACATGTTGCTGCGAGCAACACTGTGTGTGTAGCTTTTACAGTTTCTACACGAACAGACACGGACACGGACGATATTGCGGCCGGTGACGTCAGCGTCCATAACACAACAATCAACAACACGGATGATATTGCACCTCTCGCACGGATAAGATACGGACGCAACATTAATCGGCTTATATCCTGCGGTTTACGATAGCTAAGCTAAGCTAACAGTTAGCGGGACCGTGCTATCTGACATTAGCCGAAAGGAAACAAAGTAACTGGAACTATGAACTGATTTATGACCGTATTTTAAACCTCGTGACAAGGCACAACTACAGTAAGACATTTAACGTTATTGTCACTTTCTAGAGCTCAACAGTTAGTAGTAACATTATACAGCGAATTTAGTGTGTGACAGCAGTTACCTACGTTGATCTAACGTTAATTAAAACTGAATATATAAAAGTGTGCGGTTTCTTGAGTTGCATTTTGAAGTCGGCTGCACACACCCGAGTTGCCTACAAACATATATCAGCTGAATGTTCAACTATTCAGATGAAGCTTTCTCTTTCATCCTACATGTAACGTTAGTGCTGAAGCATTTGTCTCCAGGCAGTTAGCTCTGAGCGTAACTAATGTCTCCACAACAACTGAAATGCCACCTCAGCTTAATCAAACAGATGCTGCCAGCTCACATATCGCCATGACACTGTGTCTTAACTTTCGTTTCCTCTGTTGACAGAAGCATAACCATGTTCAGTTTCCTTGGACTCCGTAAGGACTCAAAGAAGTCAACATCCGACAAAGAAATAGATGGAGGCTTTGTCATCATTGGTGAGAAACACAGTCTGGCACACCATATATGTGTCTTTAATTTTCCGTACATTTAAAGCACCAAATACCAGTTATGTGTGTGTGATTGTATACACAAGTAGTGGTATGATGACGGGAACCTTTTTTCAGTTTGGATGGTCACTTAGACGTTTGTTTTGATGTATTACAGCTTAAAGCTTGGCAGTATTTTCTATCTACTATTGCCTTTAAGCAAGGTGTTGGTAAAGTGATGTAATTTGAATGGAGGTTGGTGTAATCCTCTCCTCATGTTCCTCATATAACATGTGGTGTGTGAGGAGCTGGTCAGCCACATGGCAGGCAGAGTCACTTCAAAGATCATTAATGATGCAAAACCAGTGAATAGTTTGGTTAATTCTAGTAAAGTTTGTTTATGTTTTAACCCAGAAACTGAAAAGGTGAATGCAGCTGGGTGCTAGCTGGTTTTCAGTCGATGAGAGTCAGAATATCACAGTTGAAGTGCTTCATAAATATGAACAAACGGAAATCAAATGGAGTTGATTGAGACGTTGAGGGTTACAGATGGGTTGTGCCTGTGAAGGGAGCGATACAAAAGGAAGTATTATGGCAGGAAGTTTGTGGTGGTTCACTTTTTTCCTCCTTGTCTCATGATCATCCTTTCCCGTGTGACAAAATCTCAGATATCACACATCTAACAATTCCCTTACTGTGACTTTGACACACATAAAAACATTTTCTGGAACAGACTTTTTTCTTGATGTGGGAAACAGTAGTTTGACCAACAAAAAAACAACAACTCAGGCTCCCCTTACTTGCGTGTCATGGTCCATATCAGGTACAGCGATCTCAAGATGACCCTATGTACAGCCATCTGTCATCACATGACTGAAATTGCATAATTAGATCACATGAGGAAATCTGAGCTATCTCTGCAATGACTTTGCAAACTCCATCCAGTTAAGGAGAGGATGAGGTACAGTTGTCAAGATTCATTTGTCCTTTTTTCTTTGCTTATTGATGTCATGTATATATCTGCAACTCTGCAACACCTGAAAATAAGTTTTATTGGCAGATAACATTGCAGTGTAATAATGAAATAAATGTGTACAAAATGATTTTTATTTTAATATTTGGTTCGTAGTTCCTGTTATTTGACGTTGCTTTAGTTTCAACTCATTGCACATCCTCCCATTTTAGTATTTCCAAGCCATCTGTTTTAACCTGATCAAGGTTCATCCTAAATAAAACGTTATCTTACTCCATTTCCCAGAGAAGTGCACTATTTTTATTTGTCGTTTATCCTTGTCGTAGCTTTAATTGGAGGAGCTGGTGGAGCTGACACAGATGGTCAGGAGCTGCATGTTATTTTTGGCAGAAGAGAACAAGTGTCAGAGCCAGACTTTTGTTTTCAGATTGATGCAACCAACTGAGCTCACTCTCTGTTTACTGTTTAGTCATATCCTCTTATCAAGGATGGCCTTAAAATTAGCAACATGCCGGTGAAATATTAACTGAGGCAAGTCAACAGTGATACGGCATCCCAAATACAGCTCGATCAATTAGGGTCACCTGAGGTTTCACTGGAGCTTGAAGAGACGTTAAAGTGTTGTAGTGTGAGTTTTTCCATAAATATAAAGTCTTATTTAGTCATGTTTATTTTGCCTCTGGTAATAATAGCTCCCTCTATGTATTTTTTTGCACAGAGTGGTGACTAAGGATCTCTTAAAGGGCAGTACGAACAGATGTAGAGCTGCCAAACTGTTCCATGACTTTTCAAGGACCCATAATAAAGATTTTTTTTCTCGCCCCATTTCCCCGCACTTATCAAACATGTCAGATTCAAACTCTATTCAAACATAACTTGTCTTCAGCTAGCTGGCATACGGAAGAGAGAGACGAACCGAGTGACAAAATAAATTTAGTGGTTTATCCATGGAGAATTATTGTAACAATTTCATTATAAACAACACAATTCCATAACTTTTCCAGGCCTGGGTGATGTAATTGTAAAGTTCCATGACTTCACCAGGCTTTCCATGACTGTGGGAACCCGAAACAACAACAGCCATTTTAATGCCAGTGGCACCTCTCCATGAAAACAAGGTCACTCCTGACACTGTTTGGCAATGGCACCATTTCTGCATCCTGGCCCCATTTCTGGGTTGTTTATGATGAAATAGAGTGGCTAAGACCAAAATAGTGACGATTGCTCCTTTTCGGAGAATTTGGCTTTCCCCTGTCTGGCTTAACACTACTGCCTATGGCCATGTGTGAACCTGTCCTAAAACCACCCTAAATGTTCGTTTTCAAAGCCATGAAACTCACAGAGTGGTCAGTGGTGTTCGTTGATGTTCTGAGCAAACTGGTTTCCATCTGTGTTTTCGCTATTCATCTCGATTGTGGAACCATTTTTTCAGCTGCCTCACACCCTCGAGTGTAAACTTCCGCTTAATCGTTCGTTTGACCCTTAAGTGTTATACACTCCAGCCCACTTGATGGCGATAATGCTCCTTTACATGGGTGTCGCCAACCGGCAGGAAACCATTGCAATGTAATGGGACACAGAGAAGAAGCAGAAGAAGCAGAAGAAGAAGAAGGTTGACATTGTGTTCAAATGCATTGTACTGCAAAGGCTGTTTACAAGCGAGTAATCCATTGTGCAGTTAAACTTATTACAAAACTTTTTCGTCCGTTCTCGTTCTTCCTCCAGGAGCGCACACAGCAGTGTCGAGCCGGCACTTTCGCTGAGCTAAAAGACTACATTGACAACAACCTTGTTGTAAACAACCCCCTTTCTGTTTCTGGTGGCAGATTACTACCAATGGACAATGAGGCTTCTATAGAAAACCAATGTATGACACAAAATGTCAAATAAATCATCACGGAAACCACAGTTTGCTACGAATTTTATGTCAGAACATCAACGAACACCACTGACCACTTGGAGACTTTCATGGCTTTGAAAACGAACATTTAGGGTGGTTTTAGGACAGGTTCACACATGGCCATAGACAGCAGTGTTAAGCCAGGCAAGCCAAATTCTCCAAAAATGAGCAATCGTCACTATTTTGGTCTTAACCACTCTATTTTATCATAAACAACCCAGAAATGGGGCTCAAAGTGCAAAAAAACGGACTTCTCATTTGACGCTCCCCGAAACAACTGCAGTTGGTTTAAATAAATACAAACAACCCCAAGTATTTTTTCCCTTAGTGGGGAATTATGTTGGGTTCAGGTAGATGTTCCTCCAGCACTGGCTCAGAGTGAGATAGGTCTGGCTATGCAAGACTGTAATGAGCAGATTTTTAAGTTTATTTTGAAAGAGATAAAATCCACATGACACAAATGATTTACAAATTGTCGTCCTTTTTATTCATACAACAATCTATGAGTATTTCTCTGCTGAACAAACACCATCAGTATTTTAAACTCACAGTTATCTTTTCATGTGGGAAAAACACCTGCGGCAGAACTGAGAGTAAACATGGCAGACAGCTTGTGAGAAACTTTTCCTAAGCTGAGGGTGGATCAGATGATTGAAGATATGATCTGTCTATGCACACAAATAGAGCGCTTTAGAGATCGTTAAATCCCTGAGGAGAGCACTCATCCTGCATCAGCTGCCGTGGAGACACATGGTGCTGAGATCAGACACAGTGACATCAGTGTGAATGATTTCACTCTGCGGACAAAGTCAGTTTGGCCCTGGAGAGGAAGACAAGGATAACAGTATTACCTTTTCACTTTCTCCTCCCATCAGTGCCTCCACTCGCACGTTGTTTCAGCCACTTCACGAGGGAGATCTAATTAATTGGCTCAGTGACAGCGGGCTGCTGCCAGGCCCCCAGCATAACCTTAAAATAGGTAGGGACGAGCACTAAGAATAAATGACAGTCCAGCTGAATTTATTTCTATGTCCTGGCACATCTGTATCTCGTTTTGCTGACATGTTTTAGATGTAGTTGAGATGTTGTGTTAATGTGAACACTAAGCAGCCAACTACAGGTGTGTGTAATCACAGAATTAAAGCAAAATGAGGGCCGATATAAAACTGCTCAGATTTGGAGGCATAAACTTCACGTCAGAATACATAATACAGTGAAATAGTGCTTGCTCACCCTCAGCAGTCCTAATGCTTCTTAATCCATTAATGTGACCACAAAACCACTTGTACAGAACTAATAATCCCCCTCATTGACCTGCTGTGTGCTGAAGGAAAAACGTCATTAATCAGCACAAAATCTATTTTTTTATGTGATGTTTCAGTCATGCTAGTGGCTCTATGAGGCTAAAATACTGATGGAAAACCTTTGTTTGTTTTTATTAAGCCGTCTGTAGGAATTAAATTGTGCTGGTTACTGTATCTGTGATCTGAAGGGTGAGTTGTAAGATGTGTTTGGCAGTATTACAGTGTTTTGTTATGAGGATGGTGTAAGCACAAAGTTCAGTATGTTCAGCTACTTGTAAGATTTTATGACATTGTCTCAGTAGTTGCAACAATTTGTCTTATGGGAAACATAAATGTCTCTGCATAGCTGGCAGGACATTTCACTGTGAACCAGACGTCAACCTTATGATGCAGCAGTTAGGGGAATCATCAAAAGCGATTAGAAACATCATCTGAGAATCACTTTCGTAACATCCATTCAGTAGAGGTGAAGATATTTGACTAAATCTAGAAAGATTTAGGGTCTGGCCATGAGTAATGAATGGCCCAACTCAAGGAGCAGCACCAAACATGCATTTGTAAATATCACTGCAAGCAATTGGATAACACTACGACCAATCAGAACAATACACGGGGTGATGTATCCAGAGCTAACTGGTAGATTAGACTCTTGCCGTATCCGGTCGGCAAAATCTAGGGGAATCACTTAAAGGGACAGTTCACCCCAAAATCAAAAGTACATATTTTACCCTTCACTGCTTGTGCTATTCATCAATCTAGATTGTTTTGGTGTGAGTTGCGGAGTGTTGGAGATATGGTGCTCAAAGTGCCAAAAGAATACATTTGAAAAACTCAACAGCAATGTCTCTTTCCAGAAATCATGACCCGGTTACTTGAGAAAATCCAAACACCTTGTGATGAGCAGTTTCATGTAGAAACTATTTTCTTTTTACTGAACTACACCCACCAACCGCATCACCTTGCAGAGGGAAGCATGCATCTACTGAGGGAGGAGGGGATTGACGTATTTTTATTTTGGGGGATGAACTGTCACTTTAACTGTCACAATACAGGAAGACTAAAGTTAAAATAGTTTTTAAAGTCTATAAATATCCAAAAAATAGAAAAAAAAAGCTCATCACATTATCATGAGGGCCAGAGGGACATCTTCAAATTGCTTATTTTGTCAGACCAAAAGTTGTTCTACCCAAAAATTGCTCATTAAATAAGCTGAAATGAATATTCTGTTTAATCGACGAATTTTAGTTCTAGTCACCTCCATATTTCCATATATATGGGAGCTTTGAAGGGTCAAACTAGGGCTGCAACTTAGAAATTTTCAAATATTGATTAATTTGTTAACTGTTTTCTGAAGGATTAATCGTTCTGTCAATAAAAGGTCAGAAAGTAATGAAAAATCACAGTTTCTCAGAGCCTGAGGTGACAGAATCAAAGCAGCAAATCTACATATTTGAGAACCTTTATATCAGTTATCAGTAATCGTTTCAGATTTTAGCAGTGTTTTGCATGTAGCCGCTTTACTTTATGTCACTTTAAGTTATTTGTCGTCTGCCTGCTTTCAAAATTTAGCACAGTGTTTCACATATTCTGACACTTGGCAAGCAGCAGCTGGTATCCATGCATTTTAGTGCAGTAGGAAAAACAACTAGCATGATTGAGGTTTGATAACCAAAGAGCTGATCAGAAGTTTGTTTTAATGACATCTTGTTCCTTTAATACATATTTTAGTAACTTCTCTCTGCCATTGTTTCTTGTGCAGGTGAGACGGTTGAAGAACAGAGGAGGAAGATACAGACCATGAACCTCACACAGCCGTCCACAAATGTCATAGTGCAGCCATCAAGGGTGAGCATGTTGAGGTTCTCAGTTGGTGATATGAACTTTACCCTGTGGCACCGAGCTCAATAATCAGAGCAACAAGAGGAAGAATACATATTGTTTTATAACAGGAAACTGTCAGGAAGTCTTGTTTTTCGTACACACACTGAGTGATTCAGCTCTGAGACCAGTAGCATCTCAGCTGGCCTTGCCCCGCATGGTTCATAGAACAATCTCCACTGCTGTGATGTTGACAGGTGCTGGGGGCTCGGGCTGAGCCAGCGTGCCAGAATGTGCCACAACCATTCACCACGCTGGCTGTAAAACTGAGCAGAGTTAGAAGCCTCCAAAGAGCTCCGCTGGCCTCCTGATTATTGTTACATACACGTATGAGCCTTAAGACTTCAGTGCTAATTGCTCAGTTTCTAATTAAGGACATTTTTGGGCACAGTGGTGTGTGTGTGTGTGTGTCTCTGTGTGTGTGCACACATTTGGTCCATATGGCATCCTGGAGAGACCACATGTCACACAGTTAGCGAGTGGCTCATCCCTCCAGTTTTAATCACATGGTGCAACAGGAAGCACTGAGATGCAGCAGCATTATAACCTCCCTTCAAAGCCTACGTGGTCAAAACACACACTCAAACATAGACACATGAAAAGCAGTGTTCCCAACATGGAGCTATGGCATTAACTAACAGTGGGGGGTTATTATCTTGCAAAACAGGTTAAAAATATCCAAATGTACATTGACACCAACTTCTAAAAGCTCTTAACTGAAGCTTAAGAACAACATACACACACAAACTAGGAAAAGACAACACTTAATATGCCATATTACAATATTAGGATAGGGGTGGGTGATATATTAGTCATACTCGATGTTTTATGGCTTGTTCCAAGTAGGGTGTATAAAATGATGTGAACATGGAGGATACATTGTCACGCCATTATTTTAAGCTACTAGCATGAAACTCGCTTTGGTGTTTTGGTTCTCTGCTTCTCACAAATATGAGAAGTTACACGTACTCCCCAGCCGCACCAGACCACTCTTTCCTGGGTGATAGTGTAAGCAGAGGAAGTGTGTGGGTGCCTTCTGAATTGCATCAATTTTACTACAACTTTTTACTTTCAGTAGGTACTGCAGCTGCTCTTAAAAAGTACCATGCAGTATGCACACAATACTACTGTCTTATAACATTACACCCTGAACTTTGACCCTCTTGCCCATATATCCGTTACCTTGGAGATGAAACCCAGAGAGCACTGATGTTGTGACTTTGCAATGTATGTAGTTTAACTTTTAAATTATAACTGCATAGATTGTAGATTCTAACATATTCACGGCAGTAAAATTACATCTGCATTTCTATGTAAAACCAGATTTAGTAGAACATCCTGGTATTTCTGGCATACTGCATTTGACATACTATTTATTGGGACAATACTAAATCTTGTCTGGAATACTATATAGCCTGGTAGTATGGGTGTTGGAACACAAAGTGTGTTTCTGTATGTGCAGGGCTTCAGACTGCGACCATTTTGTCACATCATTGTGTGACCATGGAGCAGCACTGTGACCCGCAAATGTTATTAATATATGAACTGCAGAGCTGTTACTTGAGTCCCGCTCACAGAGAATAATTCCTCACGTTTCACAGCGTCGCTTTATCAGTTTTACTTGCAGCTCACGGCTAACATCTAGCTGTTGACAGGAAGCTTTAGGTTCACTACAAAAACGTCAACACTTTTGCTAGAAAAAAAGAACAAAAAGAAGAATAAAGAACTACTGTGAAAAGTGACAATGAGCAAATGCATATGTAAAACTACTATCATTAACTCTGTGTCTCCTTTTCCTTACAGCCCTCCTGTAAGGCTCCAGCCCCTCCCACTGACATAAAGTACCCTGTAGCTTTCCCCACAGCAGCGCCAACAGCAGGGACCTGCTCAGGGACCTCATCAGTGGAAGCTGCTTCAACTCTCCCAGATCTGCTCGGGGACGTCCCCTTCACTTTGGCTCCCCACGTCCTGGCCATGCAGACGGGGCTCCCTCTGATTCCTGACGTGCTGCTGTCCCGGGACATAAACTACAACCTAGCTAATTTTCAGTATGACTTCACTTTAGAGAACTCTGTGCTCCATAATGCCTAGTCTGTTACAGTTTTGATATTAGTCCACTCTGTGGGAAACTTGGCTGATTGTTGGTCATGTAAGAGGCTGCAGCACTACTGTGTAGTAGCATAATGAACAAGTAGCTGACACAATTGCATTGAACATAAAATAAGCCGTAGAATTGCGGATTAAAACTTCTGTTACTAACTCCTAATCCATTTTTAATGTAGAAGCATTGAAATGAAATGACAGACATTGGAAATAACACAAGGAAGCATGAGAATATCGCTGGCTGTACAACTGATGACTGAAAAGTTCTTACTTTACAGCTTTATAGGAACTGAACGGATGGTTGTGGTTTACTTGTTACTGGTGGTACTCTCAACATGAACACGGTTAGGTTACGGATATGAGCCTGGTTTTCTTGGTTAAGACATTGTGATTGTCTTGTCTTTAGGCACATTGCAGATACAGTGAAGTACAGTGTGTTATCACTGCTGTTGTGATGTTGACGGACTGTGGACAGGGTAATTAAGGTTTATTACTGCTTGGGTTTCTTACAGTTATGATCAAGAAATTTGCTGAGATCTGGGAACATTGGTACAGAAAGTCAGAAGGGTAAAGCCAAAAGGGAATACACCTGAAACAACCAAGACTTTGGTCATTGAACTGTCATAGATGGTTTACAACGGTGCTGTTTTATAAAGTTTAGGTAATAATGTTACCCTTCACCTTTGTCTTCTCTTCCAAACGCTAACCTGGTAACCTTGTTTACAACCAAATCTGTTCATGTGATTACAAGAATTCTGCTACCAGCACTGAACCGGACAGGTCCATCCACGATATCGGGTTTTAGGCAATTTTTTGTGTATTGGTTTGAGTTCATGTTTGGTTATTTTCAAATATATTTTATTAGAGATTCCTCTCTCCAACTGCGCCAATCTTCTGGGTCTGTGTGGATCAGCCGTTGCAAGTAGATGCCGAGAGGAAATAGCAGAAAACACAGTTGTAGCCAATTATTATCAAAGCGAAGGTAAAGCCAACTCGTTCTCATTTCCAGTTTGTCAAATACTTCACAAATCACTTTGTCACACACCTTTGGTACGCCCTTTTGTCATGCCCATTCGCCACGCCCATTTGTCACGCCCTTTTGTGTGTTATATTGACGCTAAAGGCACCCTTTGGTGTCATTATGAAAGGCATCAGGCTTTCAGCTAACTTCATTGTCAGCCCATTCGCAACAATACTTGGTGCTGAGAGCGCTGATGTAGTTTAAAGAGCAAAAAAAATCAGCAGAGAGAGTCAAACAAAACCGGACTTTCACCCAGGAGACAGCTGTTTGTGTCCCACGAGAAACCAAAGATCAGTGTTGTTTTAACGTAACATTTACGTAATTTACGTTGGTTGTTGCGCACTGATATCACTCACATGACACTTTTACGTTATGCAACAAACGTATTTTAACCCAAAACATGATCTTTTTTGTACACCTTACCAAGTAGGTTTGTTGCCTAAACCTAACAGCCACCGTTTCACAACATTAAACACGTTACAATGTGTTTCAGCTGTGTGTCACATAGATGCGCCCTGTGCGTTGCTATGAGACGCCAAGGGGCATGACAAAGCATCAGTATTGGACGACCTGGAAATGAGAATGGGTACGTAAACCATAAATATAGCTTCAGGGCTCAGGTCAAGTTCCAGTCTCAGATTTTGAGTGCCAGTCAGCTTTAGTTGGGTTTGGTCTTAAAGACTCAGGTATGAGCCACTTTCAGGTCTCTGTTTTAGGCCTCCTGACTGCTTGTGTGTCTTACCCTGTCAGGCCTCCATTTTGCCAGATCTCAGCAGTTAACTTGAAGAGTACAGTCTGTTTATTAAGGATATGAATGGTGGCCAAAACTACCAAAAATAAAACCCAGGTTGTACTTAATTAGAATTATCCTTTTAAGTTAAGGTTGATATTTTATCGTGCAGGTGTCAGGTCATTTGAAGATGTGGCACCTCAATGATGAAGCAATAACTTTTATCAAAGCTTAGTACTTGGACGACAAATAGCCTACCTCCCATTGAGCTAAACCCAAGTGTTCAACAGAATCATTGGATGGAGGAAAGTACTTATTCATGGCAGGTCTGGGAATCATCTGTGTACAAAGTGCAAGAGATTGTTTTAATGATGGTGTGAAAATGAATGGTGAGACAGTTTTTACTAACTACAGCTTTTGTGTAATACTTTAATATGCGATTTATATATTTGATGTAGCACCTTCTGCCATAATTAAGGTTTGGACTCTTGGTGACTACAAATCACCACCATGATTTAATTTCTCTTCCTGTATGTGGCCTTCCCTTTGACCCAGCATATTCTTTGGCCAGCATTAGTTTATTGTATTATTTATTTAAGTTTGCATTTCAATTAGTACTTGCTTTCTTGTGTTCATGGCACACATTTTTTGTCAGAATGAAGTCAAATATAGTTTATTCTGATGATACTTCTTGTGTTTCAAGTGTCTGGGATTCACCATACACATTGCTTTGGCTAGAAGTCTGCAAAGAGGTTGGTGCTTAGCCCTCACATACTGTAATTCTCAAATAGAGCAGCCTTTACAGATCTCAATGGATATCTCAGCATCTCCTGCATACTTGGATTAATTCATGATAATATACGATACTTTCAACAGCAGTATATCCATCAGCTAAACAGTAGTCATGTCTCTTCTTTAAAAAGAAAAGTTTTTATTCATTTACAATGTTCAGCTCCTTCTACTTTGTGCTTTTTTTTATATTGTTAAGTTACTATTAAAGTCAGCATTTCCTCTTCTGTTATTTCACATTTAAAGTCCTCCAGGCTTCCCCTTCCTGGCAGGCTTTCAAAGTTTTGAGTTTTACTGACGGGTTAAACTTTGAATGGTTCCTTGTTTGATTCTCTCAACATTAGTCTTGAAAATTCCCCTACTGTTTGTTCTGATGGTCACGTGACGGTAAGCCAACCTTCAGTTTTAATCCGGTTACAGTCTCAGAGGTGCAGAAAGCCCTCAAATTTAGACACTAGACAATTTGCAGATCCTGAACTGGAAGCTGATTTAATGGGCCACTTTTGACACATCGTTTTGAACTCTCACTGGACATTTCCCTTATATGGGAAGCCACTTTTGTTCTCCCGCTGTTTGCTTGTCTGTCCTGGTTATGGTTATGCCAAAATAGGCAATCTTGAAATACACTCTCCACTTGCAGTGACTACAGCATTATTATTTTTGATTGTTACCTTTTTTATTACAATTTAACTGTTTCAATCAAAAATTTCCCAACACAGACTTTCAATGTTATGCAGATGATGCTGTGACGTACTGCTCTACGTCTGCACCAAACCAGGCTCCTTGTCAGCTACAACTTGTTTTTAATACCCGACAGTGTACCCTGTGTGATTCACAGGAGCAGTGTGGAGGATTTAGTGGCATCTAGCAGTGAAGACTGCAGATGGCAACCGGCTGAAACGTCTCCCGTTTGCTAACGCTTAGCTCTTGTGTTAATTGTTCAGGAGGTTTTTACCGGGAGCTCAGCACCTGCTAGTATGGGCTCATCTTATTTCTCTGATAACTTACAATCTAGGGGTTCAGGAGGTTTTTACCGGGAGCCGAATTATCCGCAAAGGTCTCTTCCTCGTCAAAACAAACGGACCAGGTGATCTGAAATGGTAAAAACACAGAATAAAGCAGTTTAGGTTTAAAAATCAGTGCTTTTTCATAGCTGTTGGGCTACTTGCAGAGGGGCTGCTAACTACAGGGGCCGACGTTAAATCATGACCGACCCTAATCTTTGAGCCAGTGTTTGGTTTGTCTGTTCTGGGCTTCTGTAGAAACGTGGCGGTGCAACACAGACATGGGCTTCCTCCGTGGGCGAAGACCTGCTCCCCATGTAGATAAAACAGCTCATTCTAAGGAAACGAAAACACGACAATTCTTATTTTCAGGTGATTACAAAGAAAACATACTTATTATATTAGATTCTTTTTTTGTCAGTGTATCCTCCTAAATCCAACACACTGGACGTTAACTCACCAAACATTTCAGTGAACCCTGGTGCACGGAAGCATCTGCATTTGATGTGTTTCACCTCTCTTTAATTCAAGTTTTTCCTTTAGTGTTTCCCTTGTCTGTCCATGAAGCTGACTGCCTCCTTTATTCTTGCTGGTTATTACTTGAGTCGCCGTCTTTATCTGAATATCTTTTTTACAGTACTTGATTTAATGCTGGATTATTGCTGGTAAACACTATAAAAATATAGGGGGTTTAACTTGAACAATTATTCATCTGCAGGTCTTGATTACATCGATGTGTGCATCCTGGTTTGAATTACATTATCAACAGATCACATGAAGTTTACTCAGTTGATGTGCTTACATAACCAGGGTGATTTTCTTTAGTTATTCTGTAAATATGAACTTTTAAAATGAGCATAGATCTTTTGCATAGACGAGGAAATACATTTGCATAGAGTCAGGATTTTACCCAGGAAAACACCTTTTGATTGTTTGTACATGATCAAATTTGGTCTCTTCAAACCTAATGTGCCTTTAATATACAGTCAATATACCTTTCAAATTGTCTTTTAGAAGTACGCATTTAGTCACCTGTTAACTCCCACTGAAATCTCTCTCTGAAGCAATCTTATACCCTGAGTTAAAGTACGCATCTGCTAGTGCTGGAAATGTTTTCAGTTGGTTGTAACTGTGGACAAAAACTTACTTTACAAATAAATTTGAAGAGCATTGTCTAACTTGTGACTGTCTCTGCGTATGAGGGAAAAAAATTTTCGTTGCTTATATCACATTAAATACATTTAAATGATGATTTATTATATTTTATAATTGAAAAAAATTGTTTCCTCTCCCGATTGAAGTGGTAAGAAATATAAATTTACCAAGTGTTATTTAACCAATTCACTTTGTGATGCAGTTATTGTAACCAGCATGTACTGTATGTGTTCAAGTTAATATGCCATGGTGTGGTTGCACGTCTCGTGACTTGGACTCAGACTTGTCATGAATGTGATGCCTTTAAGGACGGCCCAGTGACTGTGGTCAACAGAACACAGCAACATACATTACGTGCAGGAATATCACACCATGACACACTGGAATGGGTTCCTTTTTGAGTGTTTATTTGAAAGTAATAAATACAAAATGTAAAAGGAATTCAAAGCAGAATGACTTGGTAAGACTGAAACACAAGGTTTAGGACTTAGGCTTGACATTGGCCTTAATTTGTGACGCAATTTTGTTGATGTTAGATTTGTTCTTGACCTCGTATTTAGCTGCTTTAACGGTCACAGGACAAACACAGGCCCATTTTTCTCTTTAGGAAAGAAAGTAAATGAATTAATAATAATAATAATAATAATAAAGACAAGGTGAAAATTTTAGTAACCTCTTTACATTTGAATTAAATACCCCTGTTACAGGATCATACTTTGAATGCACCACTGTCAGTTTAACACACAGTTTGAATCTGATTCTTGGGTTTATTATATATATATATATATATATATATATATATATATATGATTTAATTAGAGTTTTCCTTTGAACACAGGCATGTATCTGAAGTGGCGATTCAAGACCAGTTTTCTGCCCTGCATATATTTAAGGGGGGCCCACTCTCTTGATGGGCCCCTGTGCAGCCACCCTGCCTGGCCCTGCACTGTCTGTTTACGCCCCTGGATAATAGAAAGTTCTAGTAAGAAAAATGTCACTCACTTCAATAAACTTTATTGCCTTTGAATATTATAATTTCACTCAAGTTATAATGTTACATCCTGTTTAAATGCACATGTAGGGTATGCACATTCACTTTATGGCCTTTATGCAGTGTTCACCAACCAATAGCAGACCCTGAGATCACCTCGGGTTAACTTACCACTCGTTTATATTGGTCAAACCCTCCACACACCCAATGAACAACCCATTGACACATCCAGGAAGTAGCCAGCACCAATCAGAAAGTAGTCGTAGTGATTTGGTCCCACCCATGGCCCAACCTCTGCTGTCAGAAGTTGTGCAAACTGACAACTGCTGTCTTGGAAATTGTGTTAGAGCAGTGAGGAGTTGCGAGAGATTGTCAACATTGACTAAAGTGACTACAGTGATCCGGTGGTGGCAACTTTTAGGCTCAGTTAGTTCAGGGTCAGTGGGTTGTTTGTGTTTGTGCTCAGAGAGGGAAAAGGAAGCTGTGAGTTTGTAGTTTTCGTCGCCAGCATTGCAGAAATGTAAAGTGAAGACTGTTTGGGACGTCGTGAATTAACTTGAGAAACTTTGTCAGCTGCAGAGTTGTAAAAATGGACAGCGTGTAGGTGTGTGGTGTGAAACTGTGAAGCCAGGGTGCGAGCTGTTAAACAGGTCATTGTACTTTTGCCACTCATATTGTTACATAAACAACTTTATCAGCTGAACTTGGCAGATCATGTCAGCATCACCAGCAGCAGCAGCAGCAGCAGCCAGCTCATCCCAGCAGCGGGTTAAACACAGCGGCTCCCCAACAGCCTCCTGCCCTTCCTGTAGCAACAACACCACCACGGTCCGGTTGCAGCCTATCCGCGCCACGGTGCCGTACCAGCTTTTGCGTGGAAATCAGCTCAGCCCAACCCGCTCAGCTTCCTGCTCCTTCACAGTAGCCGGGAGCAACACAGGACCAACGACGTCCCGTTGCTCCAGTCCCGCCAACCCGGGTGGAAGCGGCTCGGACGGCAGGCTGGTCCCCAGGCAGAGACTCTCACCGCCGGACAGCAGGAGCTCACCAGAGCGCTCTCCCTACTCGCCTGTTTCCAAAGGTAATGTCGTCCTTTAAAGTAAATTAAGTGTATCCTTAACGCACCCATCATCGCTCAGATAGCTTTGAGCTAACTTAGCTAAGTGTCGTTCTCTCGCCCGTCACGCCAAACTACCTTTAAAAATATGCCAATTAAATGAAATCGGCGATTAATGAACACAAAACGTGCATTTAAAAATAAAAACCAAAGCAAAGCCGAACAAATACACGCAACTCTTAAATTCGGCGTAGGTTTACTTCACTATATATCACTACATTCAAATATAATCTCAACTTAAACAATTTTCCTCACCATTCGCCATCAGGCGCCACGTTGTGTTTTGGTGGGAGATGCTAGTGGAAATAACACACGAAGCACCTCAAAATATTACATTTTAATTCAAATGAGCGTCGTCTCACAAATGAAACATACGCCGAATTGTAAAGCGGGCTGTCATTGTTCAGACTCGAGTCGTAACATTTGTCTAATGCTTATATAACTTTCCCGGTAAACCAGAACACGTAGAATTGTCAAGTTTTCCAAAGCAGGATTCAACGTAGCGAGCCGTCCTCTCTGTAGCTACGATTTAACTATCCTTGTCGGGGCGAGATGCTAGGCTAGGTGGCTAGCTTTCTAATTGGGTCATGATACATTAGGCGTTTTGTAATTTACTGTAAACATCGAGCTGGCACACAACACACACACACGACAACGCACTTAAAATATATTTTCAGAGTATGTCCCGCACCTATGTTGTAATTTCTATCATGATGTCAGTAATATTTTAGCACACACAGCTCAGGGTGTTTTGGCACATTATCCCAGTGTGTTACAATCGCGATTTAAACGGAATGAGGTGATGCAGTTGTTGTAACATTACACTGGCATTATCCTCGCTACGATGAGGTAAATATGTGAGGCTATGGATGCCTGTGTGGTGATGATGCAGTTACTCTGTCGAAGATAAACAGGGCTCCCTGCTCCACATTACATGGATGATTAGTCAGATTTTCACTATCTGCCATGAACACTGGCAGCTTATTATTAATTCGCAACATTATGGTTGTTTGCCATCATTGAAATGGAAAAAAATATGTCGTCAGCTGGTAGCTCCATTGCTTCTATGGCAACATTGGGGCCTAGCAGTCTGTGAGACATAAACAGAGCCCTCTGGGCAAGCAGGCCAGCCTCTGCAACTGCATGCATACATGTACAAATACATGAGCAAATGGATGTGTCTGTGCACAAAGAGGAATACAGTGTCCTTGCAAATACAGAAAATTCTATTTTTATTTTTATTTTTTGCAATCCAGCCAGTATATAGCATGTGTCATGGCTACTACATCGCTGCTACATATTTTTGTGAGGAGCTGTTAGCTGTAATGTTTCAGCTCTGCTCTGGGTGAAGATAGCACAGGCTATTATGTGCACTTGACTTTGCATCTTCCCACACCGAGATATCATTGCTGGTAGCAGTGGCGCGTCCAGGGCAATTTGATCGGGGTGGCCAAGGTGGGGCATGAATCAAGCCAGGGTGGCACTTAGCATGGTGTTTTGGGCAACTGCCAACAGCCAATAAACACACAGAGAGAGAAAGCTTACGGAAAGCTGCTAGTGCCATCACTGTCTGACTTATTAGATAGATCCGTACATGAGCTAACATTACCTCACATTAGTCCTCTTCATGCTGCTGTGGACATTTCAATCTGTTTATATTGTTACGGTCATTAGTCACAAATACTTTTAACCTGTCAATACAAAAATATAAAGCTGCAATAATCAATATTTTTATATTAACAATGGACTGTGTAATGGGAAATTTATGCCTATTGTAAAGCTAAGACGCTGCCATCAGGAATCAGGAAGTGGAGCCACGGTATTTAGTTCCCGCCCATACACACAGGTTGACACAAAAACCTGTCAATCAACCTTTTTATACCATCAAATAACTAAAGAGATTAAAACATATAAGGAAAGAATTGAACATACATTAATGTGAGAAGAACTACCTAAAATGACATTTGAAACTTTAATATTTTAGTTTGTTCATGTCCCATCTGCTAACATGTAGGGGGCGGGCACACTGCAGCCAGCTACTGTTGTAGCGCCATCCAACTTTATAGAGCGGTGGGTCCCAACTGGTGGGTCGTGGTTCACAAGTGGGTTGTGAATCCATTCTGAATGGACCACAAGTGACTCACAAACGTGTCAAGTCTGTAAAAACACACTTTGTTTTTAAGTACAGTGAATTTCTGGCACAGAGCTTGTATTTGAAGTGCTGTTTCCCGGTGTAGAGTGGGTGACTAACGGACATCACTTGAGACAGACATAGCCAAGCGTAAGTATGGCGCTGAATATATATTTAACTCTATGGACCTTGAACTAATGACTAGGGAGAGTGCTCCAGGGATGACATTTTTCTGTAGGCCAACACAGAAGTTAGTGTCACCCTGGCTCCCTTTTCCAAACGCCTCTGGGATTTTTCCTTTGGATTTTGGATCATTGCTGAAAATAAGCTCTGTGGCAAACATTTATGATACTTACATGTTTTTCTCAGCAAGATAATCTTAACAAATGATCACTTTTATGATTTTTGAAGCTTAAATTAAATTGCCAGGAGTAAATAGCTAATGTTAGGCCTTGAACAAACTTCACCACGGTTACTTGACTTCACATCGCCACCACAATGAGGCTGTGAAGCTGTGTTCAGCATGATGATGTTCTGTTGTCTCATTTCGCAACTTGTTAGCAACTGCCTTTTTGAGGACACATAAAACTTCTGAATTCACTTCATTTACTGACGTATTTGATGTCATAGAACAAAACATAAAAGTCTTTATGTTATTATTATTATTATTATGTTAACCAAAGACCTTTTTTCAAGCATCTAACCAAAAACTCATTCAAAAAATCCTCTGACTTGGACATGAGGGAACCAGGAGTGCTAAAATGCTAACTCATTTCCAGGTGTTAGGACTCATTCATGGAGCACTCTATACACAAACCGGGGAACCACTTTGTGTGTTCTCTAATCTTTGGGCACCACCATCACTGCGGTGGCAGGTCTCAGTGTCTGCTGCTGCCTGCTGACAGTGACAGCAGCAAAGTTTTAGTTTTTAAATTATCTCAGCTAATTGGTGACAAAGTTTGGCATGACTCTGCACTCTAATGTTTTCTGTATCTGCTGGAAAGGCGACTGTAGATGTAACTGCAGCCATAACATCTTAATGAGTTAATAACACATCAGATGTGTGTTTACAGCTGCGTTCACTGCCCCCATGTGGCCAAAAAATGAGCTAGTTAAGCTATATGACATAATAGTGAGTGCCGTTGTACTGGACATCAGCACAACTCTGATTCGGTCATAGACACGAGGCTGCAGGTCGAGTCTAGCTCAGGGATTTTATAGCATAGTCGATTAGTTGGCTATTCGACTATCAAAATCAGTAGTCGACATGGTGTATCGTTGTCGACTAATCCCTCATCTGTTGTTTAAGCAGGGTGCAGTAATAAAGCAATGGCATTGCATCTACAACAGATATGTCCTGAAGGTAGACAAGACAAAGGGAAATTCTTTCTTAAGCAGCTGCAGCAGTTCACAGAATTTAAACTAGATGCAAAATTTAATTTGCCTCTGTAAGCAGGTCTGTGATTTCAGGTATTTATTTTTTGTTATTTTTTGCTGTTTGAAATGCTGGTATGACTGGTCTTAATCTTGGCTAATGTTTATTTGCCATGATATTGAAATACAGAACCTTATAAGATCCATAACAATATAACCTGTAAAGAATGAGAAAGACGATTATTTTTGTACATAGTGTAGATGCTCTATGTATGAGTACTATGTGTAACCCTAACCCTCCCTACTGTAAACCGTTCACTGCCATTCACTGTGCAGGGGTGAGAAAACAGGAGAAAGACAGTGTCATATTGAATGACACACAGTGACAAATTCTGTGTATGAAATGAGGTGCAAAAACTCTGAAATGGTCCTTTTAAATAGAGCCTTCTGAATAATGTATGAGCCCCTGGTGGGAGTGTTTCTCTGCGGTTTGAGATGGTCATATGACTCAAAGTCATGCTGGATGACCTTGTTATTCCAAAAAGGTTTTCAGCATCACCCAAATGTAAGAATGAACCCAGAGTCCAGACGAGCTCTGAGCAACTGTAACTAACACAACAACACTTACACACTGTGGTTGTATAAATCACACAAGGCCTGCGGCTCTACTGATTCACTGGATATACTCTAGTGTCGTCCTGGTCAGCATTACAGTATTTGCACAGGATGATACACTTTATCCTAGTGTTGCACAGGGTGCTGAAATTCAGGTCCTTTTTGATGCTTTGTCAATAAAAACCGTTCAGTACTTGAATTTCCCAACATTCAGAACTTGTTGTTGGTCAAATATGTCTTCGGTTTAAGTGGTGGGGCAGATGAAATGGATCATTTGTCTGTATCTTCATTAGGAGGCAGTACTAGCAATAGCCAAGTCAGGTGCTTCTGCGCTGGGCATTGTCGCTAATTTTCGTTGTGGCGACACATTGGAATTCTAACTTCTAGGTACATCACGTGATACCAAAAAGACATTTTCCCATTGACTTACACTGGCTACAGTTACATGATGGCTTCTCATTCAGAATGATATAAATCTGAATGAAATCATTCGGAATTAAAGTTTTTCCAGGTAGTTTACATGGGAAATATTCATTCTGAATGAGGGTTTACACGGGAGATCAGTTTGATTTCCTTTATTCGGGTCTGTGCAAGGTTTGGGGTAGGGAAGGTTTCTGATTGGATAGGGGGCGGGGCGGATGTTACGTGTTTACATTTACCGGAAGAAAACACTGTAGCATGCACAGAAAGACTGGAATGAACTTAAAGAGGAATGAGCGTTTACATGCACACAAAATTCTTTCATCCGGAATGACAAACAGAATAAACCACCCCCTTTAATAGGATTTCATTTTCAATCAGAATGACATGAACACTTTTAAGCGCAATGGCCTTTCATTCCAAATGAAAGTGGAATTAAACTGTCTATGTAAACGTACTGACTGTGAAACAAATATCTGTAAATCAGTGGATACGTGCTTCATTGGAATTTGATCAGTTTAGTCCGATAACATTTTGAAAGTCTAGTAGAGCAGCTCGATTAAATCATTTTATCCCCATTGAAACCTGAAGTTAGTCGCTTGGGTTACGAAAGTTTCTAGTGTGCTTGCTCCAAGAGTGCTAACGGTCTGGGTAATTTTATACGTGTGAAACTGTTTTGGCTTCATGCGCCACTGAGCAACTTTAATAGGAATGAAAAGGGCCTCACCTTCACGCTGTATCCAGTTCTCTTTATACATCCATTGCTTGTATAGTCTATGGCAGTGGTTTTCAAACTTTTGTGCCCAAGGTACACCAAAGGGCAAGCCAAAATCTCACCTGTATTTATATCTGTGCAGGTAGCTTTCACAATACTCTGTACAATAAAGCGATCCATTGTCCCACTCATGGCTTTCTCCTTTTGGCTGCCAATCGGGGCTTTAGATGCATCACACACTTATAATTCCCACGCATGAACGGTGACAAAATCCCACAGCACACCTGTGCCACGGCACACCCTATGAGAACCACTGGTCTATGCTAACGGGACATGCACCTGTGTATTCGTTTCAATTGATATAGCGTGAGCCACAGCTTTGACTGAGAGAGAGAAGCAATGCTTTGGCCTCAACATGTCTACTACTGACACTAACAGTGTGTCATCATCAGAAAAACACCTCCACACCCTGAACTGGTTCACAGAACAGGCTGCTGAGGTCTACGGTGGGTCTACTTTGCCCACAGAGCCAACGCAAACCTCATGACATAACCACTGTCGTTATGAACGTTTAAACTTGTGAGAATGGGAGCAAAATGAAAAGTGTTCCATTTATGTTATGTGTAGTGTACATTTAATAAGCTGCTTTGTCACGCACATAGAGTTAATGGACCACACAACACAAAGACTATATATTTTGACAGAAATCATTTAAAACTTTGCCTGTGTTTTAAAACGGTTGGTTCAAGGGCAGGGCGTCGATGGACTGCTACTTGACCACTGCGTCAGGAATTTGTCCTTGTGCTTGTTTAGTTCTGACCTCGGTGCGACCTCTGACCACAGATGTTACTGCAGGGTTATAGCAGACTACACATCACAATGATAGACGTTAAAGCAGAACTTAAGTTCGTGTCCACATCTTACAAAAACTTGAAAATACTTCCTGCTTCAGCATTTAGTATAAAGACAGCAGTATTTTGATCACTGGTAGTGCTTTCTATCAGTCCAGATCATTTTGATGTGAGTTGCAGTGTTGGAGATATCGGCAGTAGAGATGTTTTATTTTTGTTAATGTTTTTCAGGGCAATGACATGATCAAAAATGTAAGAAATTTTAACCTTTATTGGAAAACCCAAAGAGAAGCTTTGAATGTAATAAAATTACAGTCGGTTAAGTCCTGCTGGCCAGTAATATCTTTCAGTTTACCAGCCATTTGACAATGCCGAAACATAAATGAAGCAATGGAAAAAATCAGTGAAAACTGAGCAAAAAAACTGTATTCAAATGGTGACTGGAGGTGTATAGTTACACGCTATCACATGCTATTTCAGTCACCACTGAGGAATTGAAGAAGCATCTAAAGTTAAAGTGCTGGAACTTAAAATTTTTATTCCAAAAATCATTAAAATCCCTGAGGAAATACCGTGCATAGAACAACGCCTCAAGAGTGTCTGTTTTACTGAAGCTCTCATGCACACTGGGGTCAAGTAAATACTCATCAGATGACAGGAAATAGTAGAGTAGACCTTTTTTTAGTTTGGGCTTTTTATCTGAGCCATGAAATCTAAAAAACAGTTTGATTTGCAACAGAATTAGTTTTCAGATATCCATATTTGGTTTGTGCTGTTGACATTATTTAACCAACAAAATGCTGACGGGCTGTGTAGTTTTTCATTATTCTTACTGCTTACTGTGCATCTCAAAGTCCAACAGTAAAGTTGTGGCTGGTTTCTTTGTCAGATAGTGTTTTTGAATTAAAGGTTAGTTCTGGTTTATTGTAACACGAGTCTGATTTTCATAGTTTAGGCTGTTACTGCTAATGCTGGTAATTGTATCAAGATAACTGCTTAGATTTGGGAGCATGGTGCCATTGTTAAAATTAAGTGTGATGGGCCAAGAAGCACAAATCATCAGATCCTCAAACAGGTTGCAAACACACTCCAAGGCCTTCATAAACCCAAGCTTTTGGATTTAAGATGTTTGAATCAAATATTTTAACATCTGTGTCAAATCTACAAAAAGCCATCGCCCCAGGCATTGTTCATATGACATGATATATGACGAATATATGTTTTTCAGCAGTGGGGAAAAAAAGAAACTTTCCCATTTTAATCAACTTTCCAGGGTTAACAAGGTGCACCTGAATGCACTGAGAAGTCCCCACACGCTTTGCAGTACAAAGCCATTGAGCTTCAGAGTGTCAGACCCGAGCTGCCAGACAACGCTGCCAGAAATCACATGACTCGCAAGCGTGCAGCCGTGTGGGCTAACCTCTGACAAAGTGGGTGTCGTAAACTCAGCTCTGAAAGAACAGTCTGCAGTATCAGTGCAAATATACACCTCCATATTTTTGTTAAACATAGAGGTTTGTCCTTTCAAAGCTCGTGTAAAAGTTTCAAAAGCTATTTCCCAACGTATGCCTACAAGTTGTTAGGTCACCATTTACAAGGTTTTAACTCTTAAATATGTGATAGCGAAACACTGTAAAAAAGAAATGCAGTCATGGAGAAGGAATTTTTTTTTTCTAGTTCAGCCTATCAAAACATTATGAAAGCCTTTAGAACATTTTATTAGGTTTTAAGATTTTAAACACCGTTTCAACCTTTCATAGCTTTTTATTCGTTTTAAAATATGGGGTTATAATCATCTCATACATATACATTTGTGCTGAATGGGGATAGTAGCCATAGAAACCAAAACCATTTTTTGTACCAGGCTGTAAACATGTTTATTTCTGCTGTAAAGTTGGGCATTTTAGCATGGGGGCCTGTGAGGATTGACTCGCTTTTGGAGCCAGATCAAATGGCCATTTGAGGCACTGCTGTTTTTGGCACTTAAGCATTGCCCATGTTACAGCACACTGGCCAAACATGAACACTGCTGCACCACCTATCAGAATACTTTGATATTGTTACCTTGAGATTTTATTGAAACACTGAGGCTGGTGCTTCCAGTGATACCAAATCATGTGTGCTTAATGGTAATAAAGGTGTCCCGCAGAGCTCTATTTTGGGCCCCCTTTTATTTACTGAATAAATAACAATATCTGCCACTTAAAAATAAGGTTGGCTTTTCATGCAGTTATTCAGTTGAATTAGATATTTATTATTTTGCACACAGCTCTCTGTTGAAGAGAGATCCTGATCTCAGTGAGGGTAGCAGTTTAAATGATTAGCCTAACTATAATTATTAACCAACCAATGTAGTAACTTTGTATTTCCCCTTATGACACTGTGCCTTAAATACAAATGTGTGTCCCTGCAGCCTGTGTATCAAGGGGATGATTTACTCCTCAGTGACAGAAGTGGTAGAAGGAATTAACTGCCTGCTCGCAGTACGATGACTCCTGAGATATGTGTATATATGTAACATATCTGTACATTAATACATAGAAAGACTTATCTAGCCTCAGATTCTCAGTTCTTCATGACACATCACATGCTTGATTAATAAAGACAATATCATGTCTGTGGAGGCTCTGGCACTCTGCGTTAGATAATTATAGCAGATTCACTGAAGTACTGGTTTAGAAAAGTCGTCCTAAGGAGGAGCTGCCGTGTTGAGCTACTTAACATATATGGAAAATAACTTCCAAGTCTAATTTAGTCCCTGGAGTGTACCTGTAATCCTGTGGATATGTAGAAAGTGACCTCGCCCTCTACCTTGTTTAATAGGATTCCCTGTTGTTGCACCAGAAGCCAGTACACCAGATTACGACAGGGACACTGGCCAGATGAGGCGTCATGTGTGAGCACGCATAGGTGTGGTCATTACTCTTTAGGTCTCAGAATATGACAGTGCGGTTATTACAAAGCATGTTTCAGAGAATGATGATGACTGTGAGAAACTGACGCATTTGTATTTTTTTAGATGGAAGGGTTTGGCCGTTGTTGGAGTTCAATGAATCTGTGTATTTATTTTCACCCTGTATTACATTTAATTTGTGAAGAAAACGTTTTCTCACTCGCCTCCAGTGAACGAAGAATCCAACAAAACTGAGGTAAAATGGGTGTTTGTTTTGGGTTATTGTGTGACTTTGTGTTTTAAAGGGTTAGTTCAGATTCAGCAAAGTCACACTTGAGCAATATTTCCCTATATTTGGCTGTCAGTGAAAACACAAGCCTCGCAGCAGTTTCTGAGGTCTGTGTGAAGTTGGTATGTCAGTGAGATATTTTTATCAGGTTCAGGGCAAATGTTGGCCACCGGGGTGCTGAAGCCAGAGGAGAAGGGCCTTGCAGAGTGTTCAACGGTGCTCACTAGCGAGTGGCTAACTAGTGGAGCACAGGGGGTTTGTCAGATCTTTTTTCTTGCTTGAAATGTACCACAAAATAAAACCAATGAGAGCGGAAGCAAAAAGCCGTGTAGAGCTTCAGATTAAGGTGCTAGGTCTGTGTCGCTACTAGTGTCGTGTTACACTGAGCTGACGTGTCTCTGTCTTGTCTTTTCATCTGTGCAGCTGAAAGGACAAAATCCCAGCAGGTGCGGAGCTCTGGGGCCATTTTGCGGACTTCCTCCCTGGGCACCATTACTGGGCCCTACCTCACTGGGCAGTGGCCTCGTGACCCACATGTGCACTACCCATCTTGTATGAAAGATAAGTCCACACAGGTGAGCACAACCCCCCCATCCCTTTTCCCCACATGTGCTGTAACCCCTACAGAGGTGATATCATGTGGCATTTTGGTGACAGAGAAAAGAGAAGGCAGAGGTATTTATTCACTGCGGTTCTGAAATGGACAGTTGAGGCAGTATGTAGGATGATACTGACGTATTAGTTGTTTATGAGTCAGCTGTCTCACTTCAGTCAGCACGATGCACTCGCATGAATGCAAGATGCACACGATATTTTAACTCCTACACTCATCAAAAAGTGGTTTCATGTGTGACCATGTTGGTTGCAGTGTAGAGCCCTGCCTGTGCCACAGTAGTACTGCTCTGTGTCATGCTTGACTTTCTTTGTGCCCACACCTTCCTGCCCTGTGATCATCTCACGCTGTTCCACCTCAGATGTCCCCACACACACTGGTCTATACATCCTGTTTCTTCCAGGTTGTGTGACATTTACCACCTGCGCATCTGTGGGGCTTCAAACGCTAGATGACCTCTTTGCTCTTAGCTTTATTATTAACTATTGAGGTGATACAAAGGCGTCATTGTGACGGTGTGCATGTGTGACACCGCTGTTTGACTCATGTCTTCTTCCTCACAGTCCTGCCTGATAGGTTTTATAATCCACCAGTCATCAACCTTCCTGTGGTGTCAACTCTAACCTAATCCCCTTTACATAAAAAAAGTTTGTATTAAAAAGAGATTTTAAGTTTGGTGGAACAAGCTGAGTTAACCCGTAACCTGCTCTGTATGTTGTGGAGAGGAGAGGACCTTGCAGATCATTTAGCTCCCGGTAAAAACCTTGTTAACAACGAACACTGACGGACTTCTAACCTAAAAACAAGTTGAGCTTCTAGAAACAAGCTGAGCTAACGTTAACGGCAGCTCAACTGGCAGCTCCTCCTGTGATCTGTGAAGCCTTAAACTATGAACCAGGATTTGGAGTTAGCGAGCTATCGGGATAGATTCCTGTGGTAACTTCTGCTGCTAAGAGATGAGAGTATGGCTTTTCTACATGCCAATCCATTCATATTATGGATGTCGAATGAAGAACTCTATTGGTATCGGTATCACTTGAAGGAGACTGGTGGTATTGCCATCCTATTTTTTTTTAAACAATACCCAAAGGTTGACTTTGTTATGCAGAGCCCAGCTCAGCTTCCACTGTGCATTTGTATGCACACGTGTGTCTGCCCATGTTGCCTCAATAAATTTGTCACATTGATAATCCATTACTGGAATAATCAAGGGTTTCAATAATTTCTTTGACAGACTTAAGTCAATACAATCTAATCATAATTTATAGGATCAATGGCCACAAGTACAAAAATAACATTCAAATTCTAATAAATTGGACTGATCCTTCAATAATCAGTGATAACTCTGTTGAAGAAGCTGAGCTCCAGGTGTGCGTGTAGTAATGTGTTGCTGTGATGCTCTTTTCAGACTCCTGGATGTTGGAGTGAGGAAAGGAGAGAGAAGAGGAGCACCCACCAGCGCTCTGCATCCTGGAGCAGCGCCGACCAGCTCAAAGAGGCATGACACTAACATGAATACACACACACACACACAACATTGAGTCATAGACACATGCAGTACTAGGTTACAGGTTGTCTTGGGTGCTTCAGGTTTACTTTGTAGCTTATCCCCACCCCACACATGCTTCACGGATATTATGGGGCCCCGCAAATGTAAATTAAAACTGATAAAGAAACAGCCCACATTTTCAGTTTCAGTCCGGTTACGGTTGCTTTGCACAAACTGCTGCTGCTCTGTCTGCCGTCACAAACCGCCGTCAAACTAGAGGACTACAGTGGTTCACCATTTTTTGATGTATCATAGTGACCTGTACAGGACTGCGGGTTGGCCTTAGTCATGAACTCATTATTCTGTGTTTATGTAGCTGTTTATTTATGTCGCCTATGTATATTTTACATCACCTCTACAGCGAGAAATAGTGCCTCACAAAATCCTCCCAGTGACCTGTGCTGGAGCACTGAAGATTTCCCTTCTTAGTTTGGCAAAACGAAAAAGTTTGCTCCACCCAGATTGATATCTGCACGACGATATGACATTAGATGACTCTATTTCTTTTGCTTATGTGAAGGAAGAGGTTGAACGAAGAGGCGCACCCCTCTGAGGGGGATACAGGAGAGTCTAAGAGGGTGCAGAGGGAGAGACGCAAGGCAAAGGTACTGAGTGTGGTGAAAGGAACAGGAGAACAAAGGCAGTCTCTACCTGCAGAACTTGACAGAGAAGCATCCCATTTTGGAATTTTTCGCTTAACTCTAAAAGTTAATATATGATATTGTTACATAAAAGTTAAATAAGGCTACATGATGAGGAGAAGGCTTCAATACGTATGATCAATATTGGCCGATTCGTGAACGTCCCCAAACTCTCAACATGTTTCCGTGTGGCAGAAGTTATGAAAGAGTAGTGAATGTGTCTGTATTATTGACATTTTCCCCAGGCTGTATAATTTCCTGTGTGACATCACAGCTTTGGTGTACGTGTCGTTATGGCGCTGATGGTTTACAGCAGCGACAGACACATCCTCTGAAGCTGCACTCGGCATGTCACTATCAGCTGCTCTCAGCTCTTCCCTGCTGATACTCAGCAGCAGCAGGGAGGTGGCAGATAACGCTATCTCATTCTTTAACTACCCACTTCCCCTCTTTGCAATGGCCATAACCCGCTGCAATTTATGGTCAGCCAAGTCCCAGCTGGCTCCTCTCCGCCTCCTGCAGCAGAGGGAACAATAAGGGCCGGCCGGATGACGGCTCAGCCCTCGCTAATGTGTGCACAGGCACGTTACTTAGTTACAGGGCTGCAGGAGAGCGGCGCTGACACAGATTCCACAGATGTCAATAGACAAGCTACAAGGAGGAAGAGGAGAGAGGGGGCAGACTGGAGCGGTGCAGCTGTTTCAGAGAACCACAGAAATGTTAGCGGGGATATTAGTCTGCGTAATCATCGGTCTTATCCTGCCTGTATCTGAATGATAGTATGTCAGAGGAGCTGTGTTGGAGCTGGTCTTTTTTTAGTCAAAGCAAACATTGTCTTGGTCAAAGAAACTCTGAGTTTTAGTTGGCTGCTCTGGCAAAGTTGTGGTAAAACTATTGCAAGATGAAATGGGAATGTCTTAGTAGTAATGTTTTCATTTTATTTAAGGTTGAGGTTTTCTGACCTCTGGCTCTTTGTGACCTTTAAGACAGTGAGTGGTTTTCTGCAGTCCAGCAGGAATATGCAGTGGTAAAGCTGCCATGATGACGGCACTCCTGCTTTCGTCAATTCCAATTGTGATCCATTTCCAACTTTTGCCAAGAGGGAACTTTAGATATTGGTCCCTAGATTATGTTCACCCAGTTTCATGCAGATCGCTCAAACTTCCTAGGAAGAGATCGATTTAAGTGTTTTCAAAAAATTCAAAATGGCGGAAAATCTATATAACCGGAAGTTATGGACTCTTGAGGCAAATGTGTTCCTCATGAGGAGAGGCATCGCTGTGCAAAGTTTCATGTCTCTACGACATACGGGGCATGACATATGCCCATTCAAAGTTTGACACTTCAGTCGGTCCCCGTTTGGCCAATTGATATAATATTGCTTCATTCACATCCTCCCATGACCCTCTACCACTGTGCCAAATTTCACATGGATTGACGAAGTCAGTGAGGAGAAAAATGTGGAACAGACACACAGAGTTTTCATCATTATATAGTAAGATCAGAGGGCCAGGGTATCACCAAAGGTGATATCAGAGAATAATGAGTTAAACTGGACCAACTGTAATGTGCAGAGTATTTTTGTTCAATTAAGTGATTATTTGATAACTGATAATGCCCATCACAAGGAGACAAAGGGGGCGTTATCAAATCCCTTGTTTTGTCAGAAGCTCTGGTAGTTCTGTTATTCTTGTATCAGTCCTCTGATCATCTGTCTAATTTTTAGCCTTTGAATACCTATTAGTTTATTTGACTATGGAAAATATGAAGCTGTGACTGCACACACTGTTGTCAGCTCACTGCAATTTAATGTCAGACTCAGTTCACTGTCTGTTGTAGAAAACCTGAAAAGCACATGGCCCTGAGTGAAGCCTGAAGAGGAAACAAAAACTATCAGGACTGCACAGTGTGACTGGTTCAGTGGTCCAAATATAGGGATCACATAACAGCCGTTTGAGACAGAGCCTGCATTGATAAGTACCATGTGTTCTGTTGCTTCTGTAAAGAAGGACAGTGTCAGAACTGTGTGAGGGAACATGTATGGACATGTCCCGGAGTACTGGTTGTACGGTGGAGGAGTGGGAGTTCCTTCATCCTGTCTCTTTAATCCCTACTCCACTAACATGAAAGGGGCTCAGTTGTGGTTATTTTGAACCGTTCGCAGCATCTCGACCAGAAATAAGTTGGTTCAGATCTTGAAAAGTTGGTTCCCACTAGAAAATAGCAGGTTTTCCTTGACCTGAAGCGCAAACTGTCATATTCTGCTGGTAGGAAAGAGAGGATGGAGTATTTCTCGTAGTAGTTTTCTACGTCCTCTTAATAATCTGTGCTTTTTTTTTTTGGATAAACACTAAAATCTGCAATAAAAGAACAACAGTTCACAGGTAATCAGTGCTATCCACCATTACTGTTTACTTCTGTTGTGCATGCTGCAACGTTCTCGGTTAATGATGCGTCCTCTATTGCTATGGTTTTGCTCAAAACTGGTACTGGTTCAATAGATATTGCCAGTGTTCCAGAAGTCAGAAAGGAACCGCTTCAAGAATCCAGATTTAAGTGTGAAAATTTACTTAAAGATAAAGTTAATGTGTGTGAAATGACTTTATCTACATTCATGGCAGAACTAGAGTACAAACAAGAGGTGACAGTGCAGGTGTCGTCTGTCATTTCCACTATCTGCTCTGGGAACAGTGACATCTGGTGGACTTGTGTTGAGTCAATAAACTGCATCTCCATTTTGTAGCTTTACTTCCTATTGAGAATCTAATGCTGTGAGAGATAGTAGAGACACGCAGGAGACATGGGGAGAAAAGGGAGGATGACAACCAGGACGGACCACTGTTAAACACAGGTGTAACTATAACAGTGCATGTCATATGTGCTGGAACAGAGCCATCATTAATGTTGTTAGTTCCACCTGTGTTTTTAATGCTATAACCCATCTCATGCTGTGTTCTGTGTGTAAAGCTTGTGAATCTGATGCATTTAGCAGCAGTGAAGACAGAAGTTTGCTGTTGCTGTACGCCTGTTAAGATTTAGGTTAAGGATTTATTCATTTGTGTTTGAGAAGGTTTTTTTGTGTGAATCAAATCTTCATCCAACTTGCTAGCTTTTTCCAAAGCGTTCAAAGATATCGCGCACTCTTCATCACTTGTCATCAGCAGATGGAGTTTGCTCTGTTGTCATGTCATATTTTCAAGAAAACAAAAAGTAGTGTTGCTCATTCAGCAAATACAAAAATATGAAAAGGTCTCAGAGGTGCCGAGCCCTACACGTTTGTAGTGTTGGTTCTCTTCAGCTTCTGCCCACTTCACACCAAAGATTCGGGACGAGACACAGCCGTTTTAGAACATACGGTCTAACTCAAGCCGGCTGATGGTGTCACCTGCAACTCAGCTGGTCAGATCACCAGCGGCTGGTTTTAGGACATGAAGCACGTCACCTGTTTCTGCAGCCAATCAGCTTGTAGTGAAGTCAGCTGGTCAATTCAAAATGACCGCAGATGGCGTGTTCACTGCTGCTGCTTGCTATATGTGCTTATGCCTGAATACAGTCCATCTGATGCTGGTGTTGTTTCAGTTTTTCACTGTTTCATCACTTCTACACATGCAGCTGTAGCCAGTATCTCACTATCACTATCCTCATTCATATTTTAAGAAGCTACAAATTATATTCAGCCACAAAATAAGTCTGAAAAGCTGGAAATCAGAACAGAAGTACAGAGAGTTGTTGCATAGAGATGATACACCGTCTCATCTAGTTGCATTGGTGTGAACTGGCAGGTTTGTAGAATGTTGCAGGACGGCGCATTGCTAAGTAGTTGCTTGTTTCAGCTCGCCTCATCGCGAATCTTTGGTCTGACTCTGAACTGGGCTTTAGGTGATAACATCACGACAAACACGACAAAGTCTAACTGCCCAGGAAACCTTTTATTATGGAGTGATGTATGGACTTGGATACAATATCGTCCAGGTCCACCTACCTGCTTAATGTTAATATATCTCTTCTGTCTCCTCCTGCTCTCCTGTTTGATTCCAGCAGATTGCGAAGCTCCGACATCAGCTCCAGCGCAGCAAACAAGGAGGACGCCACAGTAAAGACAAGGACCGACTGTCCCCACTGCAGTGCAACACCATCACCTACACCGCCCTCACCAGCACCACAAACCACACCTCCACAGCCAGCCACGTTCAGGTAGGACACTGCTTGAAAAAAAATGATGTCAAGGTGGTCGGGCTGTGCTGAAAATATTCACACATATTCACTGACTGGAGAACATATTAGTACACTCATGTGGGTAGAAGAGTTTGGTCCATCTGAATCATCATCATTTCTAGTAAGTCAGTCAGTAGATACATAATTAAGCACACTGACAGACTGGGATATTAAACCTCAAATACAGTTTCTCTCTCTAATCAAACACTGTCTGTGTGTGTGTTCTGCAGCAGTTTTCCATGTCGAAGTCGGCCCAGATGCCGCTGTCCAACATCACAGTGCCAAAGCCTTCCATCTCCAGGGTGCCCAGCAGCATGGAGGGCATCAACCATGAGCTGGAGAAGGTCTTCATCAAAGACAACGGAGAGAAAGAGGAGCTCAAGGTGAGGCTCCGTTTTATTTAAACTCATACTGGGATGCTTCTTAACCCACAGTGTGTTGATCTACCTCGTCCCAGCTCTGATTAGTATTCTGTCCTCTCTCCCTGCTGTCTGTCTCTTGTTGTCGGGCTCTGCAGTCCCTGGAGGTTCCTGATGGGCGGCGGGCACCCTTCCCTCCCCAGCAGCGCAGCAGCAGCACCCGCAGCGTGGACACCCAGACTCCATCAGCCCCCGGCCGGTCCAGCAGCTGCTCCAGCCTGTCGCCCTGCCCCTCGCCTGCCTGCCCACCAGGATCACATGATGGCAGTCCTTACTCCACAGAGGATCTATTGTACGACCGGGATAAAGGTAAAGAACATCAAACATTTTATATACTTTTTTTGTTTTATACAATACATTGTTGAGCTGTTTCAGTACCTGTGACCTTTTATTCTAACACTTAATGTGCACAGAATATTGCTCCATATTTAAAAGTAATGTCTAGCGATATCGTATGTTTTTCTTCTTGTCAATTAATCCCATGTGCAGACTACATCAACACTGAATGCATCCTACTCACACAGGCGGATACATGGTGCAGCCATATTTTAACCCAGTCTTGTTTAGGATTTACATCTTCAGTAGGACATTATAGGGATGTCAGTTGTGGTAAATTTTGCTTTTGAAAGCCCGACATCCATTACCGGTAACTGAAATGCGGCACTAAAGCTCACAGAGTCAGTGGAGCGCCAGACTAAAAGGATATTTGCTCTTGTAGTTCACGTCATTTTGCATTTCCTTACAACAGGTTAAAGCACTTTCCATTTAGAGATGGTGAAACTTTAATGTTTGTGATGTAACTGTCTTTCTTTTATTTTGTTCTTTGTTTGGTGTTAACGTGCAAAAAACACGTTGCTCACTGTCCACCCTCTGGTTAGCTTGCCGTAGCCACTCTGCACTGTGCACCACCTGAGACAGGTGAGAGCTAGCTAGTGGTGCCACTTATTTGGCAGTTACTTCTGGTGACGTTGTCCTGACCCATGATGATGGGACAGTGTCTCTGCTCATGGTGGCCACCCTTCTGTGTCCCCCCAGGTGGCCCAGGTGAGAAAGTGCCTCAATTTTGAGTTGCAAAGCCTCCTTTAGCATTGTTTACTACCGTATGTTAGCGCCACTAGCCGCGCTGATGCTGCTAACAGAGCTAACAGTGATAACATAGTTAACAATAGCCCTACCACGATGGGTTGGGATGACGTTAACAGGGGTAATTGCGCAATGAGTGGCGCTGCTAGCTAGTTCCCACCTGACCCCAATGGTGCGCAGTGCTCAACGGCTAAGGCTGGCTAACTGGTGTAGCATGAATACCTTGTTACCTTTCATGTGGTACAGTATGTTGCTGTTACTCATTTATTTATTTCATTTCCCTCTGTCTCATATAGTTCTATATGCCCACAGTGAAAGTTTGTGCCCTGATTAATCATTGTAAAGTGTAGATTGTCAGCTGCCTATGGAGATTCCTCACTAAGTACCCCAGAGAAGAAAAAAAAACAGATGAGAGTTCAGTGTTTGGATTTGGAATCAGACTTGATTGTTATATTTAAAAGCGCATCTTCTCCGTGAGGCGGCCGAGTGCTGGACTTAAAAAATGTAGCACTTAAAAACACTCTGCCAGTGCTGATTGCCCTCGGGCCAGTTTCTACCCTGTATCTCTGTGTTCACAGACAGTGGAAGCAGCTCACCACTGCCCAAGTTTGCCTCCTCGCCCAAACCCAACAACAGTTACATGTTCAAGCGAGAGCCGCCAGAGGGCTGTGAGAAGATTAAAGCTTTTGAGGAGATGAGGTATAGACTGTTTGATACTTGTGCTGAATTTAAAGTCTCTCTGCCGCCCCAGGAATGTCTGATCCCCACTGACACTGCGCATGTTTCTCCGCAGCTCCAGGCAGTCCACATCAGCATCGGTCCCCCTCTTCTCCTGCCCCGACAAAAACAAGGTCAACTTCATCCCGACGGGCTCGGCGTTCTGCCCCGTCAAACTCCCCGGTTCCCTGCACCTCACCCCGGCCCTGGAGCCCGAGGAGGATGAGGACAACGCGGAGGCGGCCTCCGGCTCAGAGCCCCAGGGGGCCACATCGCTCTACGGAGCCCCCACTCAGGTCTCCACGAGCACCAGCACAGACGACCCCCCGGAGGAGCCCGGCTCGCCCTCAGAGACTGCAGACCCCCAGACAGACAGCCCGGCCATCAGCTAGACCTGAGCAGAGCTGGCCTCTGACTCCGGGATCCACACTAGCGACCACCGACCATCACCACTGACTGTCCAACCAACACCTCCCTCTGCTCTGCCAGGGGAGCCTCCGTCTCTCTGTGCTGACCCCCTCCACCCCCCTTCTATCTCTGCATGACGTAGCAACAATGTCCCGAATAAACACCACCGCCACCACAAAGACTCGCCACCTTAATATTCTGTCCTGCATAATGTCTGAGCTGTTGTTGGCAGGGAAGGACCTGATGGTAAAAGGTTATCATATGCAGGCATCGGAGGGAAGAATGGAGCACGATGGATGGGGGGAGGGGCATGCATTTTAAACTGGTAGTATATTTCTGATTAAATTATGTGTTGTGTTCTGTTTCAACATTCACAGTATGAATAAGCTCTCTAAACATATATATACACATATATCTCTATGAAAAGAAAGAAAAATGCTTGTTTAAAAAAAATCCAAAACTGTGTATTGCTGTGTTATGTACCTAACAGGAAAACAGCTGTACTATTCAGGATTATGTTTACACTATCCAGGTCACATTGTTAAACCCTCTCTAAAAAAAAATGCAATGAGAAAATAATTTGGGCAACGAGAAAATAACGACAAAATGGCCTCAAATTGGTTGCACAGTGTCTGCATCTGGCCTCGCTTCAGGTATTTCACAATCAGAGTCTATACTCAGGTAATTTGGAATGTATGTCCATACAAATATCTGCAGCTTGACAAAGCAGAACAGATTCACTGTCATTTATTCCTGGTTTTTCTCATTCCCAGACAAATCATTCCTTTCTGTTCCAGAGTCCAGTCTGAGACTAGACTGGCGACAGCTAGCTGCATAGGGTTGAAGACGTGGGCATCCCCTCACGGTTGCCTTCTCGGACTGGTGGTGGGATACTGTACGGACCACACACACTGTGACTGATGGCATTAATAGCTGTGTGTGTGTGTTGATGGAAGCATGCTGGACAGAGACTTGGATGACGTACAGTGGTTGTCTGATATTTACGCCTGCAGACGGTATGTGATCGGCTCCCCTGAGCCCGTTGACAGTGGACCAGAAGCGGACGAGTCTGCAGTACCATCTCGTGAAGATACAATCAAACTGCAGCATTTGGATCTTTAGAGGTGCACATTGGAGGTATAGTTGTGCAAACATTTCTCTGAGGTAGAAATGATCTTATGAGTTAAACCTCAGTTTTGTAGCCAAAGAGTTTTCTTGTGCAATCCATCCTAACGTTATCAAGGCTAGAGCAAGAACGAAACTGTGCTCTGTGGCTGATAAAACAATAACAATACATTGGCCAATATTTGGTTTTTAATACTTTTTTTTTAATGAGAATCCCTTTAAGTTTGACGATCAAATACTTCTGGCTAAGAGAAATACCAAGCAGGACATTTCCCATTTTGAAAAATCTCTCTGGTTCTCCGTCAGCCAACATTTCTTCCTGTGATATCGGCCAATAAAACTGGCCTGGCAGATGTATTATAGCTTAAAAAACACAGTTTGGATGAACAAGAACTAACAAGTTATTGATTGGAAAGAAACCCGGTTATTAAGGCCTTAAGGGTTCTGACACACCAAGCTGACGATTGGCCGCTGGTGAGCGTCTGTCGCCCTAGTTTTTGCAGTGTGTCCCACACCATTGGCACTAGTCGGCCTTGTTCAGCTCAGTGCAGAGAAACGGACGTGAGAAAAGGAAAGGAACAACTTAAGTCAGGAGAATGTTAGATTGAAACAAGGTTCTTATATTAGGTAAGATTATTTCTTGAACCATCAAGCTCTTCAGGAACCAGTCGCAAATGTTTGTGTTAATATTCGCTAGCACACGTTAAATATGCTTTGTTTATTCAACATTGTTGTTTATGAGCTAACTGGCTAACTAGTGTCTTAAATCCGTCCTGTTGTTCGTCACATTTCCCCTTTTTGAATGACGAATACAGACTACTGCCACCTGCTGGTATGGAGAGTTATTTCCACACACAGGTGCAGAATATACATGCTGGTTGAGATGTATTCAAGGTCAACCTTTCGGCGACCACACAGGCGTCGTTAGGCAACCTTTGCACTTGCTAGTTCTTTGTAATACGCTTGGTGTGTCTGGGTCTTAAAACATCCGACAAAATGCAACAGGAGCTCAAGTAGTCATAAAATCAGTAATACTATACAGCAATATCAGTTTAGACTTTGCTAGCATTAGCTGATATTAGCCACCATAAGCTACGAGTCATACCAGATGAAGTAATTCTGTAGCACTTAAGTCTCAAAGTGTATTGAATTGACCAACAGTGTTTTTAGGTTCATGATTTTAACTTTTCAATTGCAAAAGGAAACATTTATTTCCTCTTTTAAAAGTGACGTGTTCATACAAAACAGTAGCACAAGCTTCGCGTTAGCCACCACAAGCTACAAGTCATCACTTAGCAAAAGAAATGTAGTTTGAATTGCTGAGAACGAAAGCGCAATTCTCGTCAGTGAATTCAGCCACAGTCCACTCAGCCTAATCTCACTCATGTTGCAGGACTTGCAGTGCCACGCTAGAGTTAACACAGCGGTCAGGCAACAGATGTAAAGCTTGCTGCGCTTAAAACTGTTCCCATATCAAGCGGTAATTTGAATTCAGAATTAGAACTTTCTTTTATTCAAAGTTTGAATATCAGCAACAAAACAATTCTTTCTTCAGCAACTTACTTTGAGTATAAATGCAAAACGTCTCAAATGTTTAAAGTTGTCTAAACACAAACAGTTGCCTGCACAGTCATTCTTATTAAACACCATACAGCCTCACGCTAATTGGCAAAGTGATGATTTAAAGCTGCGCTGATAAATATTCTTCTATCCAAAATTAATCAAATGGCTGTGTTCAGTGTGAAAGGGTTCAGTTCTCCTCTCCTCCTCTTTTAGCTCATTGTTTTGGTTTTAAACTCCCTCTCTTTACTATCTGCCAACCACCAGATGATATACAGAGTGGATCATTTAGCAGCTAAAGCCAGATACATCTTAAGAGTAGCTGAGGATGCTAATGTTGCTCTGTGTCTGCTGCATGTGGGAAAGCAATTGTCGTTTAGCTTGTTCTGCTGCCCCTAAAGCCGCTTTCCCACCAGACATTTTCGGTGTAGAGGTGGTACTTAACCTGTAAGGACATGTGCCTACATACTAGATCTGTTAAGCATTTCCAGTGAGACAGCGCTAGGAGGAGCTCTCTGTCCAGTTCTCGCTGTATTTCCTCTTCACCTGTGATGCAGAGGAACGTCTGCACCTCACTGCAAAAATAACTGCTCTCATGTGTCACAAACTGAACCTGACAGCTTGCCTGAAACTAGAAAAATAATTATAAATGCAGCTTTGAATCAAAAACTATCTGATAATAGAATCAGTAAACAACATTGGATGCCAGTTTTCTGTACAGTTTTGCGAAGTAAGTGCTACAGACGCAGTAGCACTTTTCGGCCAGTACCACGAAAGTATTTAGGTTGGACACCCGTTCCTGGGCGACAGTAGCCACACAGTTTGCACAAGCTATAAACGAACTATAGCCATACAAGATGAATGTTTGCACAACCTCTAACTCCAATCTGCATATCTAAACTTAGACTGTTCTGATATTTCAGATAATTTCTATTCCATTAAATGCATTCCATGAGATTTTAGCATCCGAGACATAAATAGACTCATGATGATCCATTCCTAAAATATCTCTCAGCCTTTTGATTTGATCGCTTTAAGAGACTAGCTACAGTACTAAGAGATGTTTGGTTGCAGATACAGTCGCGCCTTCATGTGTTTGATGCACAGATAAAAGGATCACACTGGCCTGCCTCCCTCTCACTGTCTGTCTGTTATTACTGAGTGTTGTAGGCACCCTGATGCTACCACCAAGCAACAAAACCTGAACATCTCATGTATCCTCTAGGCTGTTAAATGAGCATCGCCATGCCCAAGTGTAAATGATACACCACTTTCATTTGCAAGAGTGAAGCATAACCCACGTTTATTTTGATATCTGGTGTGCTTGTGGAATCCCTGCATTGACGCTCAATTCATATTTTGTATATATGTGGCTTTTAAAGAGGCTCAATGCAATGTTGTGGTTTCTTAAAACATTTCAGCACCTTACCAAGAGCTATGGCTTTCCCAATGTCCCACATATACTCGGCATTGGTAAACTAGATGTGTGCAATAATAGGAAAAAAAAAAAATCAAAAAAACGTGTTGTCCTCCCGGATGTTGTCCGTTCTTTGACACAAGCGTCTCATCTTGCATTCCTTTGGTTTTGAGCATGGGGGCTGGATCAGCAAGTAGTTTGTTGCTAAAGCCATCAACTGATACAAAACCAGCACTGAGAGTGACCAGAGCACATCACTGGCAGGTCAGAGTGTTCATCAACTCACTACATGATACTCCTTGTGTAACCTGCAGTGTCAAAGTTCATGCACAATGGCAATAAAAAGACTATTGGTTGTTTTGTCCACTTTTTAGTATGTGTGTTTCAGTGAGGGGAGAATCTGAGCGTCACCACAGAAATACATGGTCTGTCAGACACACACACACACTTATCTTTTATCATCTTCATACAAACACACCCGTGAGCTTTAAGGCGTACTATGCAGAAAATGTTGGTCACACCGGTTTCACCTGTGAAAGTGAAAGCCAACCCCAGACTGGTTTTGCCTCACTATTATCAGCAGTTATCGTAGCTTCCTCTTGGATGCGTGTAGTTTATGGTCAGTCACCTGCTCCCTACTCACCTCACCTGCATACTCAACACAGTCTAATTCCAGCTAGTTAAACACTGACACTCCCAGGTTGTCAAATACCATGGCTTTGTCGTGCCCGCTGTGTGTGATAACAATACCAAAGTCACCCTTACGGGTCTATATGGGGCACTGCTGTCTTTACTTTTGGTTTCACATGGGATTCAAACTGTGATCTCTTGGCTGAAAGTGTGTTTGTTTGACCCTTCACAGACTTTCTTGCTCTTTACACTACTTGGATTGCTGTGGAGGGGTTTACATCGGAATTAGCTGAAAGCACAGAGCATTTCATAGAGATGCCAAAGGGTGTGTTTGGTGTCAGTATCACATGCTGGGGGGGCGTGACAAAGCGTTGCTTTCTAGACGACCTGGGAATGAGAACGAGCTGTTGTGTCTGAAAAAGGTCTCAAACACAGCAAAATAAGAAGAAACAAAAAAAACACAGGCACAGGACGAGGTCTTTGAAGATAAATACACCACCACACACCTGTTGGGTCATAAGTGATGACTGAGAGGAGTCTATGCATTTGTTTTCGTAGGGTACATTATTTATTTTTATCTGTTAAAGAGACACTTCCCTCTGGGGTGTAGCATTAAAAATTATTAAGTTAGATGGTTACCAGTTTAAAACAACAACAACAACTTTGAAAAGCTTTTGAGTAGGACGCACAATGTGCATTGTAGGTCTTCCCAGTGTCATTATTTTGTGCTAATGGTGTAGCAGGACTACACTGATGGGTGCAAGGGAACACGATCTGAAGTGAGGCAACAAAACAACAAAGGGAATTGGTACTATAGGTATTTTTAACACACTAAGAGACACCAGATTAAGTACCTATTTAAAAAAAAAAAAATTTAAATTATTTTTAATTTCCCTGATACCGTCTTATTCTCTAACATCACATCTTATTCCCTAACTTCTGAGAATGGTCACATTATAAACCCATTCCTGTTATTTTGCCTTCCATACAGTCTAACCTAAATATGGCTGCGTGTTTAATATGTTTCAACATGGAGATCTTGTGTCTGAAATAAATACAGATATTAGAGAACCAAACGGAAGCACTTCGGATTATGTGAGAGGTAAATACTGCAGGTTACTGTTCCTGGTTATGCAGGTAGGTCTGCTAACTTTTAAATGGTGTTATAATAAGCAGGGAGAATCATTGTTTGGTCTAATTGAATGAAGTGTGCCCTCTACTGTTCACTGGTAATAACTAAAAAAATGCATCTGATTTCAATTTTGGACTAAATTGCAGTACACCAGACGAAGAGCTGACAGGATTGTATTTCACTGGAGTTGTACAATGGATGATTTAATGTGACAAATTCATCAATGAATGGATCCATGAATTGGCTTGATTTGACAACTTTTGAACATGCTGTATGAAAAAGCCAAAACAAAAGAATATTACTATATCTGGCTAGTCTTTGTATGATATTATATGACAGGCTATCAAATTGGTGCAAACAGTGATTATCAGTTCATGTCTGAAGTTCAGCTGTGAATCCACAGTCATTGAGACACATGATAATCACCGCTCCACAGGACTGAACACAGGTACGTTAAAGCTGCTTTCTTACACAACTACTTTAAGTTTTACAGAGTCATCCTAGATAGCTGGTCTTGTGCGTATAGATATCTAAACACACTGTATTGAACCACTGTATTATGGTGATTTTCTATTATTATTATGGTGAGCTAATGTTGCAACTAATGATTGTAATAATTAGTTAATGATAAGTAATTCATAAAGCACCCAGTAATATTCATTTGACCCCATTACATCTTTTACTGGTGATCTATTATTGGTAACTGATTATTTGTGCACTGTTAATGGTGTTATTTCTGATCATCATATTGAACACATTTATGAAAAGAAAGTCAATATTAACATGCAACACTGCACCACAGATAAACACGTTGAGAGACGAGAATGATTACAAATGAGTTTTTTTGTTAAATAAATTATATAATATATGATAGTATAAAAAAAAAAACATTTTAGCAAATTGAATAACTATCAATTAACCTTTTATTAATGGTGACTATTATAGAGTGTGACCGATTATGTTAAGATTACCAAACTGCTGACCTTTGACCTGTCATTTTCTGTTTGCGTGTCAATTTGTGTGAAGCTTGTGTATGAGAGCTGAATGCTTAAAATATGATACTAAATACTATACTAAATGAATGCTGTGGTTAAATTAGATGAAACAATAATGGAACCACTTAATAATTTAATTACAAATACAATAAGGTTCAAAAACAGTTCATTCCACCTCAGTTTTTAAGCCGTAAGCACTCAGAAAAAAGAATACTACCAACTGGAACTTGTGATGACAGTTTCTATCAGCTACAAAATAAAAGATACTACAAATTTAAATATAAAGTACTGGTAGAATTAAAATATCTGTTATTGGAGATAAAGATTTTCCTATTACAAAACAGCCGTTGTGGTACAATCTACAAAATTTCTTTTGCCCGTTTCACATCCTCTGATTTAACTGGCTCTGTTTATATGGTTTGGTTTTGCGATAAGTCTTTAGTTCAAGGCACCTCAATGAAAATAATGAACCCTTACAAACACACCTGCAGTGTGAGGTATGGAATAAAGCATTATGTGACATGTAGGACTGCGACCATGCAGCAGATGGCAGTAGACAACCACAGTAAAGCTGAAGCTGAAGCAGCTTCCTCCTCAAGAAACTAAAATGTCCTCATGATTTTTTAGTGAAATGTGCAAACAGTAAATACATGTTTTTAGCTGCAGCGCATTACAGTCGATACTACTCTATATAATTACCACATTTTGGCATAAAATTGGAACAGGAAATAGAAACATTTCCTTGCTTGACAGGAGAGATGTTACTCTAAAATGCAGATTGTCTAACAGCAAAACCATTGTTGGCCCTGTTTCAACTGCTAATCGGCTTTGTCACAAACTCGATTCTCCGTGCTAATCTCAACCTCCCAGCACATCCTAACTGGGCACATAGAACAAAGGTAAGACTCTTTTAAAGTCAAATTAGGGAGCAAAAAGACTCTTGTAATCCTCTGTTTTCTAGCCGTTTTAGCAATGCTGCTGTTTCTCCATTCAGACGCAGCTTCATGCTAAATCTAATCCCTATTTATCTAAGACAAAAAGATAATGGAACACATCGAATCAGCATCCGGCTGCTCGAGCACACGTGGCTGACGTGCGTGTGTGAAGACATTCAAAGTTTGCCGTGCCATCGCACAGGTTGGTTTGCCCTTCACTCTGAATTCACACCCCGACCAATCAAGACTTTAAATTAGCAGGTAGTTAGTGAAAGTCGTCCCCAATCAAAGCCCTCTCATTCAGCCAATCAGTCCTGCTGACATCGGGGGAGAGCTCGGAGGTTAAACACACACTTCCACAGTGCTCCTATAACACGATCTGCATAGGAGATTTTTGTTGTTGTTGTTGTTACCTGCTGGTTTTATCCACATGCTAATGAAAACACAGATTGAAAGCTGAAATTGTTTTATAGTTGAGGAGCTGCAGAGTCGCTGGGGAGACAGGAGATCAGTGGCAGCCAATATACCCCTATAGCCCTATCAGAGCTGGGGTGGCAGAAGCTGGACCTTTCAACCATTTATCACCTTAAAGGTCCAGTGTGTAGGATTCAGGGGCATCTATTGTTAGAAATAGTATAATGTTCATAACTGTGTTTTCATTAGTTTATAACCATCTGAGCAGAAGAACTGTTGAGCTTTTGTTACCTTACAATGGGCCGTTTTTACCTACATACAGAGCGGGTCCTCTTCCATTGAGTCCGCCATGTTTGTTCTACGTAGCCCAGGATGGACAAACCAAATACGAGCGCAAGATAGGATCATTCGTGTTTTTGAGTCGGTTACCATAGTACTACTCTACATGCTTCGCACATAGGAGAAGTTTCAGTTCTGCAACCTCATTGCTAGATGCCACCAAATGGCAATGTGGAAGTGCCAAAAACTGCAGTTCATCGAATGGCCACTTGAGGCTGCCATCAAAACAGTCACTTCCCAAAGACCCCCATGTTCAAATGCCCGGCTTTCTAGTCAGCCACGAAACAAGGAGTTTCGGTCTCTATAGCTAATTTCAACATTCATGACAAATGTACGAGTGAATTTTTTATAAACTCAACCGTTTACATTTTATTAAGGCTTAAAGTTATGCATATTTGAGGGTGGGGCTGCTTGAGTGACAGCCTGTCTGCAAGGCGTCACCACATTCTGAGTCAGATACGGTCATTTCTTGTGCCAAAAAAACAAAATGGCGACAGCCGAAGAAGAACTTGTGGCTTCAAAACAGCAGTCCACAACACAATGGGTAACGTCAAGCTAACTACGTTCGTCATTCTGTAGTCTATGGATGCCACTAAATCCTACACAGTGGACCTTTAAGATTTATCTGCAAGATTGCCCACAAGCCTTCACAAGCCTTCACAGCCACACTTTATATCAACACGTGTCCTTTGAAATCACAAGTTACTGGTTATTGTGACAATAATCAACACCACAACAATTTGTACAACAGCACCCCCTCAGGTTGGGAGTCACATTAGAATATACTGTCGAGAAGAAACTACGATGAATCTCTCACAAACACACACACATGTGCTGTTGTGCACATTAGCGGCACTCAAAGAAGAAACACAAAAAGAGAATAAAGTTTAAAGCCATGCCCAAAGAAACTAACAACACTGAAGACTCTCAGGATTTTGAAAAAACAGATGTCATGAGTTGAATCCTCACTTCCTCCCCGACACCGCAGAGAAACCAGACAGTCTTTATATTACACATTTTCTGGAGGTTTTATTCAAATTGAGACATTTTGTCAAGGAAGTTCCCCTGAAAATCAAAAGCTGCTTCTAGTTCAGCGCCACTGACTGAACTCTGTCTCAAAATGTCCTACAATTAGAGCCAGGTTCAATTGTTCTCTCCAGGAAAGTGCCTTTGGAAATAACTGGCAAATTATGGTATTGAAAAATAAAGACTTAGCACTTTATTTCTCAAAATCTGCAAGTCATATTTAGAAAGAAAAAATATAAAAAAGAAATTCTGAAATTAGCCTAAAAAGCTTGTAACTGAGTGTTGTTAATTAATTGCTAAGATAAGCTAAGATGCTCAGAAGATTTTAGAGCACGTCACTCCAGTGTCCTCAGTGGCCCTGAGTCTTTTCACTTCACTTCAGACGTGACAACAATTGTATTTCCAACAGTAATATACGCATCAACGCTGAAGGGGAGACTACACAGATGGATTACTCTTGACACCTGTAATGAGCGTACCTTAAGAGCAGTGGCTCCCAACATGCAGGTTGTGGCCCTCCAAGGGGTCCCAGTGTAACTCTGAGAAATCTCAAAATGATTAAATAGATTCTTTTTTAAAAAGAACAAAAAGATAAATCAATGTAATGTTTCTCTTTTCATAATTTCCACACAATTTTGCTTTTTCTTTTGGAAAATATTTTATCCTGTCCAATCATGCGTGTCGTCGGCCAACACAGAGGGCTCTGGCACAAAACCACCAGAGGTCCGTCCGCCAAGAAAGTTGAACCTGGCTACACTCTTTGCCTCAACTCAGCGTTATCTGGCAAAGTGCTGCACCGACCAATCAAATATGCGCAGGCACAAACATTCCTAGTGGATTTTTTTATTTATAAACAATGCAGTTCAGTCAGGAACACTTTAGTCAAAGAAAACTTTATATTCTATTTGCAGTATTGTGTTTGGCAGTGTGGCTCTGTTCTGGGGCCTCTCTGCTTTTCCTAGGCCTAAGCAACAAGGCCTGAGGCAGAGGAGGCACACCTCCCTGCCCTTCCATGCGCCTACATGGAAAGTCTAAGGCAGGGAGAGCAGCAGCAAAGACCCCACAGGAACAGAACAGAGCAGCATCAGTGACAAAGAGAAATAACATTGATAACTCAGACACAGCATGAAAAGGAGGAGCTGGGGTGGAGGCGGGTTGCAAAGCAGAGGAAGCAGCAACAGTAGAACCTGGAAATCCAGATGCCCCGCCCCCAGCAAATTCGAATTTGCTCTGCACGGGGATCTGGCCCCGACGAGCAGAGCCCGCGGAATTGCCATCGGACCAATCACATCAGTCTATCTGACAGAGGCGGGCTCTGGGTGGGAGTAACATGATGAAGACAGCGCTGCACCGTAGGAGTTGAAAAGCAAAACAGCCAAGATGGCAGCTGCTGAAGGACTGCGCCCATTCAGTTTAGCTTTGGAAGAAACGCTAAGCCAACTACACTTATCTTTTTCCTTGAGAGAGGAACAGAAGACTGCCCTGGAAGCCTTCACTTCCAGGAAGGACGTTTTTGCCGTTTTGCCGACGGGATACGGCAAAGGCATAATATATCAGTTAGCCCCACTGGTTGGCAAACAAATGGGGCTTAGTGCAATGAATACGTCACCTTGTTTTTTGCTCTGATTGGCCATCGTGCTATCCAATTGCATGCAGCAGCATTTGAGATGCCTCAGTTAGCGCCGCCCCTTGGGGAGGAAGGGTGTATCGGTGAGGGCCAGACTCAAAATCTTTCTAGATTTGAGTCTGGATCTCCAGGCTAGCAACAGTAGGCAGGTCAGAGCAGTTTAAACAGGACGCCCTGAATTTGCCAATTGGTTGCATAGAAAGGAATCATGTGATCTATCAGCTGACTCTCTTCATCAATCAGCTGCTCCATCAATTGACTGGCTGTTTGAGATCAGCTGATGTAGCTGGGATGTGAGCTGAGCTTCACATCGTGTCCTGCCTGAACTAACGCTATGCTCAATTTCTTTTGTTTACCTCACGGTCATCACAAGACAAGATAAAATAATTGTCCCCTAATGACTTTCAAGAAATGTGAAATCCTCCCCATGACATGTATAACCACTGTGCACTGGTTTGGTGTCTATTTAGCTTCCAACTATGTTTGTTCCTCAAACTGAACATGCCTTCATTATTCCACCTGCCCATGCTGTATAAAATGTACAAAGAAACAAATCACTTTCCCGTCAGCGGCACTCATTTTCCTTGTTTCTGTTTTTCCTCTTCTTCTTCTGTTTTGAATCTCATTCTTGCTAGACTTTCTAATGGGTCCTAACATCTCATGGGGTGGACGCAGCTGACCATTCAGCCAATCGTGCTTGTTGTTCTGGGACAAACGTCACCCGTATCTCAGGTTAAGCAAAGCGCGATTGGCTGGAAACATGTCACATGGGATCAGTTGCCTTCAGGGTTCACAAAAAAACTCCAGCACACTGATTACAGCCACACATTCACGAAATGGTCAAATTATCGTACATTTGGCCTTTTTTGGGATTATTGATCGTACATCGTACAGAGGGCCAAATTATCGTACTGGTTTCTCTTTTTTTAATGACGAATACAGAATCACTGCCTGCAGGTATGCAGAGTTATATCCTGTCACGCAGGTGCAGAAGGTTCATGCTAGCTGGCCGTTGGTTGTGGTCTTTACAGTGTGTTCATGGACATCCTTTTGGCCGAGACACAAGTGACGTGTAGTGATGCAACAGTCTGCATTCGTCACCACTACTTCTTTGATTTCATTTTGGTGTGTTCGGGCCTTTGCGAAACACACCCACTTGCTTCCATTTGCTATCTAAAATCACACACTGGGGCAGTCTTGTGCTAGCGCTGTTTGGTGCAAAGTTAAAAACAAAGTATTGTGGAATCTGTTTAAAAAGGCCCATTGTCTCGCAGACACCCAGAGCAACATGCCCCCACCAGCGCAGCCCTTTCTTTGTTTTAATGCAGAGCTGTTTCCAGTCTGAATGCCCCCTTTGGCAATAACCGGTGACAAAGGATCACAAGTAATTGAAAATTTTAGCTGACTTTGTGCTTACCTTCTTTTTCGGCATATCATTAATGTTCCAACTTCTTTCAAGATGCATCGAATAACAGAGGCTCAACTTACCAGTCTCCTCTGCTGCAGCCTGGCATGCACTAATGCGTCTGTATTGTTTGTCTACAGCTCATGCTGCTGGACTCTTTAGTATTTGGTTGCACAGTCTGTGTATTATGGATAATGGCTGCCACTTGAAGTCATAGTTGTGGCCCCAAAGGAAATGTATATTCAGCTAAAATCTCCACCTTCCGTTATAAAGAAAACATATAGGGTCAGGCGTGGTTTCAACATGGCATCATATGGGAGCCCAGCCAGTCAGACATGAACATACTCTAAAGTTTCATCCCTCTCCTATTTAAATGAGTTTATTCCCTGTGTGGCCGTAGCTCTGTGAACTGAGTCTAATGTGTCAAATCTGTCAAATATTCAGTACAATGCTGAAGGAGGCTTTTGTAATGGTGGAGGAGCCGGCGGCCAGCTCGTCATCTCTGGAGACGGTGGCCGGCAGAGTGGACGGACTGTCAGATTCAGCTCTTTTGTGTGTCCGTCTCGTCTCGTGGGTCCATTGTGGAGGCTGGACAGGCTGATCCCACCTCAAGAATCCAGCCGTCCTCCCTGCCTTGTATGCATGTCAGCCTTCCCCAATTCCCTGGGAGGGATTTCATCGCCCCCCCTCTCCCGCCCCTTTTCAAATCAGACGCCTTGAATGCTACACTGATCAAGGAAAAATAATCAACTGCCCTTTTGTTTTAGCAGCCGTTTCAACAGGATAAAATAAACGTATGGTAATGAAGCCTTATCGTGTGCGGTTCAGACGGTGGGTGTGATGTGATTTGCCTTCCAGTGGTGAGGAGCTGTCCAGCCGAGGCTCCCCGCTGCGAGCTGAGGCCTGCAGCCAGCTGACGGAGCTCCAGCACATTCTAATGCTGCTGCTCCTTCGTCTTCCACTGTTTTGAAACCATACACAGCTCTTACTAATATTACATGTCTATTGGATGTGAGGAGTGACAACATTACAGTCATCAGTTCCATACTAAGGACTGAGGGAAATTTGGAGTTTGCAGTTTTTTGCAGCTTTCATTTGCTTTTCTACCATCATATAGATGTAATGTGCAACTCTGCCTTATTTACAGTAGAGAACTTACAGGATTTTAGAAATACTGAGATCACAAGCCCCCCTACACCCCCCTATATTATTATATCAATGCTTTCTATGTTATTGGTATTGTCTTAAAGTAAAAAACAGAACTGCTTTGTAAACATCTAAAACAGTTTATTCTTAATACACTAACAGGACTTTAAATCATTTTTAATTCTGTCCATTAGATTGTAAGAAGTGCAACCAATTTTTATCTTGATGTGCAATTTTTCTCCAACACCATCACCAGTTATATACAGCAACTGGCAACCTCTGGAGCTAAAAAAAAATGAAGCCAGCGCAGAAGTGCCAAAAACTGCTGTTCCTCCAATGGCCACTTGAGGCTGGCACCAAGAGTGAGTCAGTCCCCGTTGACCTTCATCTTAAATAGCACAACTTTTCAGCAAAAATAAGCATGTTTACACCCTGGAATAAAAACCAGTTTTTGACAACTGTAGGCTTCAAGGGGTGAATTTTTTACGCCTCTGATTAAATGTTACTGAGACTTACAGTTATGAATAATTACTGGTGTGACTGTTTTAATGAAAGCTGACTGCTGTCCATTGACAAGCTGCCAGCTACTAGTTGCGCTGTCTATTTCACAGCAAATGTAGCCGTTCACACTGTTTGTCCCTGGCAGGACACCTTAGCTTTGAAATTTGCTCTGTTTATGACGATGTTATTGAGGTTTGCTTTTCTGTTAACTGTTAAGCTTATTCGTAAACGTATGTTTCATGTTGGTAATTTATTCATATCTAATTTCGTCGTGTTTAGTTTAAGTTGACAGTTATGTTTATTTAGCTTTGATGTATAATTTTTTTGCTATTAATTATTGTTTGAGTAAGATATTTACTTCTTTAATATAGTTTATTTGCTCTTGTCCTTCAAGGAAGATGATTTGCTGAGGATGTGATGCCAGCAGCCACTGTGACAGAGAGCAGCAGAGGTGTGCTGAGTGTTCCTGTGAATAAAACCACAGTCCAGGGGGAGGTGTAGAGGGAGTCTGGCGACGGGTGTGAAAAGGCAGCGGGTTACATAAACATGACATGACCCCAGATTCATAAAGAATAGGTGTATCCTATAGACTGTATAAAGTAATGCATGTGGCTACTGTGGCATCATCCATCCAATGTGGATTCCTGTTTTGAAGCCTCGAGTTTGGCATTTTGACAGTCGCCATCTTTTGTCTTTTTGGAGCCAGAAGTAACCATATTTGGAAAAGAGGGTGGAGCTGTGGAGGGTGGGTGAATCTGACTCACAGACTGACGCTTCACAGACAGCCCGTCACTCAAAGCAATAATGCCCATAATTCTGCAAAAATTTTAGCCCTGATAAACTGCAGACAGATAAGCCACATTGGCTTAACTTCTCAGCCTTGGAGGTTGTCGCTTTGTGTAGCCATAGCTCTCGCTCTTTCAGTGTGTTTCCAATTCATGAAAGTGAATTGTAACATTTTGGTAACCTAACATGTCTTGTGGAGCACATTTTGCTTTAATGGTTTTAAGCCTGTTATTTGGTAGCAAAAATTAGCATCTAGATTAGCATAATCATATTTAACTATATCTGTAAATGTACTGTACTAACCAAGCCAACAGCTATGGTTTTGGTTAACTGCATTGTCTCTCCGAAAATCCGAGATGGTGATGGTCAAAGTGCTAAACTAAGCTTAAAAAACGGGAGTCCACAAACCAATAGGTGAAGTCATGTTGGCTACATCCATTATTTTATCCAGTCTGAATACTGATGGTATATTCCCTCCACTTGCTGTGTGTGTTATGTGTAAGGGCCAATGTAGGTTGCGGCCCCTGAATCACTCCTTGGAGGTGTGTGTTTGAGCGAGGGAGTGGGGTGATGACCCTGAGAAGGGCCTCATTTAAATGAAGCTGCTACACAATGTGAGATTACACTCCGGGGTGTGTGTAGGACACGCTCTGCTCATACAGAGCCAAACCAGCCGAGAAGATAAAGATGAGAAAACGCAGGAAAATTACAGCGCTCCTTGGTGCTATCACCCCTCGGCAGAGCTGGAGGTGAGAGATAGAACTGTACTAAAAATGCTGGGCAAAGAAGAACGACCTTTCACAATATTATACACAGGGAGCAAGCTGAGCATCAGTATCTGTCCTCGGCACCGCGCTCTGCTTAAATGGCTGTTTTTCCTCAATGTCAGCTCAGTGAGTTTTGCTGTAAAGACAGCGCGGAAACAAAAATCAGCATCAGCTTGGCTTCCTTAAATATTATTAAAGCCATCATGTGTCGGAGATGGAAGTTTCCTTTTTTCCCCTGTTGCTCTGAGGGGCTCCAATAACATTCATTGATTCATGAATGCAGGAATGTGTCAACCTGTTATTGTGATGTGATTTTTTTTTAAGTGTCAACACCGCTCCTCTCTCCCACTGCAAGCCTTCAACCTGCAGCAACTGATGGCCACCAGGGGGCAGCAGAGGTAAGTTGTTAATGCAACACTGATATATTATCACCTTCTTAGACCACATGATGAGCTTGTTACTAAAACATTTCTTATTCATACCACCAACAGTTACAGAGCAACATTAACATTTGTTTGGACTCATGTTTTTGTCCACCTGATCAATATTAGTCCAATAGTGACTCTCTTTTAGCTCTGTTTTTGGTCTCTACCGACTCCTGAGGGGAATATCTGGTGGCAGGTAGCGTACAGTCGGCTTGTAGAGCGCTAAAGACTATGCTATGAGTGTGGTGACAGTGAACCAGAACAGTAAAGCTGTGGGTCATACAGCAAACCACAGGACTGAGGCCCTGTCCAATCAAATCACTTGTGTCAGGACAAACTGTTGTAGAAAACATCTAGAATGTTGCAGGACTGTTAAATGAATATTTTGTGCACAAAAAGCTCTCAAACAACAAACTACACTATGTTTTCTGTCTTAAATGTTTGTCAGTATAGCTGTGCTTGATTTCAGTTACCAGTAACTCTTTCAGTGAGCCTCTGGCCTGTGAGTATTGTCCTCCAGCAGCTTTTTGCTGTCGTATGTGGGTATTTTTCAGCAACCTGTTGCCACTTTTCTAGCAGCTTTTTTGCTGTTGAACTTGGGTGTTTTTACTGACCAGTGGCCGTGTTTGTAGCGGCTTTTGTGCCATTGAATGTGGACATCTTTTGTGGCCTGTTTCCACTTTTCCAGAGGCATTTGTGCCTCAGAAGGTGGATGTTTTTTTAGTGACCCATCACTGCTTTAACAGCTGCATTTGTGTAAGTAAGCATGGGTATTTTAAGCCAAAGCATGATCTTTTCCTAACCATAACCAAGTTGATTTTGTGCCGATACATTACCACGTTAGTCACGTTGTTGAAACATAAAGTTTTAATGTATCTGCTACATGAAAAGCAACAAAGGTAACATTTCCAGTGTTTGCAAAAATCTTTTTTGTTCTCCCACATCCTCACTTCATTTTTCCCCCATGATGATTTCAGTGAAAACCAAAAATAATTAAAATGTCGTGAAGGGCTCGTTGCATGAGTGAAGTATAACTCTCAGTCAAAAAATGTAAAATGTAAGACTCTCTCAAAAACAATCCAAGACACTGTAGGATTTGTGCAAAAATTAAAATACATTTTTTTATACGTCAATATAGATTAAAAAGCCCAACCAATGCAATGAGCCTTCACAACACAGAATAAACACAGTGCACCTGGAGTATCCAAAGACCACCCGCATGTGACTCATATGTTTCTGCACCTTTGTCCTCAATAATTAAAATGTGTTCAAATACAAAACAGACACAGCATGTTGCTGTTGTGAGATCATAATGCTATCAAATATCAGCTGGGCTAAAATTTCAGATTAGACAGAATGGAGCCTGTGGGCCCAGAGACCTCATCATCAGACCTTGTGCGTGAGCTGTACTGTAGCTGTGTGTGTAGGCAGTGGGACGGCGTGAGACCTTCATCACTCCAATCAGCCTAACATGACAGTCTCTGCTAATCAGTTGATACAATAATAGCTCATGGCTGCACCTGTATCGGCCATCAAACAGCAGCATGGTGGGAACCGTCAGCGTTCCACTAATTCAGTGATGAATCGGAGCAATTGTGTATTTTATGGCGGCTGAAATGAGCACTGTGGTTGGAGAGGAGCGCGGAGAGGAACAAACCGCTCATAAACAAGGCTTCAGTGACAGATCAGCCAATTCATGGAAATGAATAAACGTCCTTACCTCCACTTGTAAAACCGCCGGTGACCTTTAAATATGTGCAGAGCTGAAGATCCGGGCTCTGCCTCTGGAAGATTATTATAGATTCCTCAGCTTTATTTTTTCCACAAGCTGCTTTATCTGCAGCGGTGAAAAAGTTCTGCACTTCAGAGGGCATTTTCTAGTATCTGCCATTTTTAACGCTGCACCCCACCCTCTGAACAGAGGGTTAAAAGGGCAACCATGTTCGAATTCAGGAGGACTTTAAAATATTCACGCAGTTACATATGAATCATATATTTCTGATATTCCGTTTAACCTTATAAAAAGAATGGCTTGTAATCATTTAGAGTTGACACTGTATTTAACAGTGGGGCAAGGGGGAGAGGGGTTTAGATGGAGAAGAGATACTTCTTTAAAGAGGGTACTTCACACAAAATTAATTACAGCTGTTAGGTACAGCATGATCACACTACCTCAGATCTATTTCTGCGACTTGTGCGTCCTGGTTTTGTTGCTTACCAGGCTGCCCACAGGGACAAGCTCGAGGATGGTTCAAATTCATGGTCTCCAGAAGATTGATCCAAATGATTTTAGTGACCCACTGACCTTCACTTTAGTGCCACCATCATTTAAAGGTTGGAGGGTAACTTAAATACTATGGCTGCCCCCTAATACTCGACCAAACATTAGTCGACGAGAAAGGTCATTAGTCTGCAGGATTTCATTAGCCCACAGCGTCATTAACAGGCGGCTCGCTCAGTGTGTGACGTGCACTCGTAGATAAAATATAGGCCTATATTAATGAAGGTTCATTCTCTGTAATGTAGCCTAGTGTTAACAATGTTACTGATACTATTCTTTCTCACACCTTCAACTCAAACCGCCCAAAACATATAATTTAATCATTAAATATCATAAACATGTGGGTGACTAGTTGACAAATGGCCCTAAATGACGACTATTGGCTGGCTGGTAAAATTCTTAGTCGGGGCAGCCTTAACATTTACCAGAACTGTCACTATATCTTGACAGTAGTGCACAAGAGAGATAATCTGTGAAAAAAAATCAGGTTCCTCTGGCTCCTCCTGGCTCTGATTGGTTGTTTTCATTCAGGTGCAGTAGAATCTTGCAAATGCCGTTAGGAGCACTAGGAGGAGCCAGAGGAGCATGATTTTTTCCACATCTTGTCTGTCTCATCTTTTACTTTCAGGATACAGCGACCGTTTAAACAAATATGCCAAACAGTTATTTTTGTAGAACTTACAAACTGTAGCTTTACAATCCAACTGAATAAATAATGTGACATTTCTTTTGCTACAGTGCACGAAGCAGTTTGAATTCTCTTTCCACATAGACAAAGAAGTAATTTAATTTTAAACATATATGCATACAACAGTAAGATTCCCTGAATGTGCCTGAGACACAACACATTTAGATAATGAACCAGCCTGTATTAGCTTTCTAGCTAATGTCTCCTTCTCATAAGGCACTGGTCTTTCCCTGCACTTCAGCTTGCTAACACCCACCATGGAAACTTGCCCCACTAATGTCTGTTAGCTGTCATTCAAACGTGTCACCAGCCCGCCCACTCAGAGACTCAGAGAGTGAAGGAGCCTCTCTGATATGGCTCCTCAAAAACTCTTTTTTCTCTCTATAAGTAATAAAGTGTATAAACAGTTAGTTTAAAAACACTTTGGCAAGATTTTTACCTGTAAAAACAAATGTGTGAATGTTACCATTTGTGTTTATGTTTATGAGTACAAATTTTTACATTCATGCTCCTCACAGGATGAACCCTTTATTTTTTGGGCACTTCATGTCCTTTCCTTTTACCCTGGAAATCCAGAGTTTTCGCGAGAGCACAATTTTGCAAGAAGGACGTTTTTGCTGTTTTGCCGACCGGAGTCTAATCTACCAGTTAGCTCCGCTGGTAGCTCCCTGGATATGTCACCCCGTGTATTGTTCTGATTGGTCGTAGTGTTATCCAATTGTGTGCAGTGATATTTACAAATGCATGCTTGGTGCCGCCCCTCGAGTTGGGCCATTTGCATTACTCATAGCCAGACCCTAAATCTTTCTAGATTTGGGTCTGGATTTCCAGGCTACTTTTCTTTAGCACCACCCTCAAAAATTCAGCTTTACCAGGGATATGTTATACACTAACGTGCCAAAACTGACCCCACCCCCAACATTAAAAAATGAACATAAAGGAAATAAGTAAGACAATGCGAAAAGGAGGAAAGAGGAAAGAGGAAGACAAAATTTGCACATACTGTTGTTGTTTGTCAGGTAACATGTTTATTCATGTTGATTTCTCATTAGTTGTTGTTAGTGATACATAAAATAAATACATCAGGAGAGTTCTCTTATTTACTTGCTGTAGAGGCCGCAGAGCTTTAGACTCACAATCTTCTGAAGCATCCGAATCTCCTCATCATCATCCTCTCTTCTGTTAACTTAAGCACCATAACTGCATCAGTTGTATACTGGTTGTGTGAAGGAAGCCCGTAATATGAACTGACAGAAACATCAAATATATTTAATTTTAACTTAACTTTTATCTATTATAACACGAGCAAACAACTCCCTGCCCATCCTGACCTGAGTGCTAACACACCAGTTCCATTAGACATTAAGCAGATTGGTGCATGTAATGTTGGACTAGAGGAGATGAAAACAGCCATAAGTCAAAAACAGACTCATAAACAAGCAATGAGGGGGTTTGAGGCTGATGTGGACCCCCCGTCTCCTCAGGAGCCAATCAGGAGGTCTATTTTTAGAGGTTGTGAGCGAAGCACAGTTCGGGCAGCAGATGGTATTTGAGAGGGAGTTGGGTGCAATTTACAGTAAACAGATTTTTTATCCTTGGCAGGTCATGGAGAGAGCTACAACAGTATGGCGATTTAATAAGAGTACTCAAACAAACTCTGGCAGGACAAGACTTAAGTGAGATAGAGTAACCTCAGCGTCAGTCGGAAACAAGCCCCGAAGCCACCGACTTGTTTACTCTGGCAAATTGTGTGTCTTTGGATGCACAAGGTGGATTGAAAAAACTCCACAGTCTGTTATGTTTTCAAAGAGCAGATACAAGGAATACAATCTTCAAACAGACTCTGTGGAAAGACGGCTAATGTTCTGGAAAGAGAGACGGGAAATATAATGACCAGACATTATTCGTTTGGAATAAAAAGAAATCCATGATCACATGCTTATGTGAGTTTTAAAAAAGCGCGTTGATGTATTAATATACCCGCGTACACTTTATCAACCTAAACCTTCATTACCAGGTACCACAAAGACTTGAGCTATAGCGTTGGCATAGAAACATTAATCAGACTAACACCTCGACCTCATGTTTGTGCAGTGCATCCACTGAGCTCAGTTAAATCATATTTATAAATTCACATTTATGATACAGGAAACCAAAACAAAAGACACAAAGGGGCTTTTATGATGAACCCTCTGAAGGCTATATACCATGATGCTCTGATGCACTGAATGCACCGTGGTTAATGGTCACAGCATCACTAATTATTTCCAAATGGTGACTGTAATGCAACATCCTGAGACTGTAAAATATGAGTCACTGAACTGCCGTACAATAATGAAAAAACCTATTTCAAACACAGGATTGATACAGTGGTATCATTATAGGATAAGAGATGCTTGCAGCAAGTCCATGTAAAGTTTCAAGAAATTCATGACGAATGAAATGCTGAGTCTTTACACAGGCTACAAGTCAGTGACGAGTTTTAAATACTTCAATACCGAGTCTGAAGTTAGTATCAAGTTTTTCAAGACTGTGATGTGTGATTGTGTTTTTTTGGATGAAAGCAAATAAGTATTAGTCCTGAAACATTTAATTGAGATGATCAACAGAAAATTACCTGACAACAAATGTGGCGATTGATTATTCATCAATTATTAAGCAAACATGCAAAACATTCCCAGGTTCCTCAGGTTCAGATACTGGACTGTGTAAAATAATGGACATAGTCACCATGATGTCAACCACTGGTTTGCAGACTCCAGTTTTAAAGCCTAGAGTTTGGCCTTTTAGCCATTGCCATCTTGGATTTTTGGACCCTCAAGTGACCTTTTTTTGGAAAAGAAGGTGGTGATAATGCTAGCAACTAGCTTAGTTAGCACTGTGCAGTTACAGCTGTGATTAACTGTGATAATACTAATGCTGATGCTAATTTTGCTTGCAAAAAACAGGTTAAAAACCGTTCAAACAAAATGTACGTACTGACAAAAACTGGACATTCAACTCGTTAGAGGGTCTTTAAGTCCAACCAAATGCTGAATTAGGGAGCGATCACACCGAGATGAAATGCTAGAAACGCAACGCCAGTAAAACCATTGTTTTCCTATGATAAAAAGACACTTGAACGCCGGCCGTTTTTGTAGACGCTTCTTTTTAGACGCGTGTCTAAAAGGATAAAATATTTTGAACTTTTTTGAGCGTCAGACACCAGTAGCTAGCGTGCATTGAATAAGCGCTTCCAGCGTTTCAAGCGTCTTTGAAGCGTCCGTCCGCATCTCTAGTCTAGCGTCTCATTTCTGTGTGATCACCCCTTAAGAGTTTTTTAGGCAGTTAGCCCAAGTTTCACACTGAAAGTAACCACTGTGGCTACACCTATCTGGGGTTATGCCATGGTTACATTCCTAACCAGTGTAAAGGGTTAAAATATATTTACAGGATTTTTGAAAAAAAAAAAGACATAAATTAAGTGTGTTTCAAAAGTCACTGGGACAACAGTACGGTTCATGGCTAAAATAATAAGTTAAATGTGCTTTAAAACAGACAACCTAATAATTGAAAAAAACAAACATTTCATTGTGTCTTTATTGTGTCAAATAGTGATCTAATGTATTTTCATTGTGCTTTGCATGTTACTGTATTTGTGTAATACCTGAGCAGGTCACTAGAGGGTGTATTGAGTCAGGAGGAACCTAAACTCCCCTTTGATGCAAGCGCTGCAGGATTTATTCAGCTGAATGCAAGCTGAAGTTTGCCTCTTTTATTATACATACAGGTGAGTTAATATTCCTTAGTCACACATAGCCTACATGTACCCCAGGGTAAGGGATAAGAGTGTTGTGTATTGTGCGATAATGTGCAGTGCGTAGAGTTGAGTGATTTTGCGGTAACTTGTTAAATAGAGATGTTTACACGGCAAATCTAGAACCACGCTGTAAACATGTTTATTTATGCTGTTAAGTTTTAACATGGGGTTCTGTGGGGATTGACTGGCTGTTGGAGCTAGCCTCAAGTGGTCGTTAGAGGAACTGCAGTTTTTGGTATTTCTGAGTTGGCTTCATTTTTCAGCCTCAGAGGTTGCCGCTGGCTTCAAATACGAGAGTTTGCTGTTTTACATCATTGTAAACTGAATATCTTTGTGTTCTGGACTGATGGTCAGCAAAACAAAACATCTGAAGACATCATGTTGGACTGACAGGTTGATTTATAGTTTTTTCACACCCTACAGCGAGCCCCTCCTAACCAATATAGCCGTTTAACTCTACTGTAGCGGATATGGTTGTTTGTAAGTGAACAGCAACGTGTTTGGACAACATACAGGAGGGAAAGGCAACGTAAGTGATGTGCACGTCCTTGGAGGATTGAGAAGAATGGCAGGAGCTGGTCTGCAGCGCTCAGCAGCAGCGTCCTCTGGGGTGGATGTTTTATGAGACAGAGGAAACTGTGCGGCTGACCCCCAACTATGAGCCTGTGCCCTGCCTCACACACTCAACTACACATTCATCAGTCAGATACACTGAAGGTGTGTGTACACAGTTTACTGCTGACATGTGCTTTTCAGGTGGTGGATTTACAGCCATGATTAAACATGTTTCGCTGAAAACAAAAATGGGCAAACACATCAGACTAACCACAGTGTTTCCCCCATAAAACAGAACTAGAAATAGGAGAAAGCTCCACTTGCAGCAACAGATAACATGTGCAGCATATAATTCTCCATCATCTTATCCATTCCTCTATAGGGTCTTTTACTGGTTGAGGTATTTTGGAGGTACTGTATGTGAGCTGATAATTTTCAGAGGGGAGACAATTCTCGGTTAAGGCTCACTGGTGGGTGATGTCTATGAATTACACCTTCCATAAAGCTGTAATAGGAAGGACAATCAGCAGCTTGTATCTGTGCAGCCTTGCAGGGTATTTACCTTTTTATGTGGGTGTAAATTTGACATGTGCCAAGGACAAGCCTCTTTCCAGATGTCTTTTCCTTTTGTATTGACTCATAGGGCCACATTTACTACAATCGCATAGCCACATAAAAAAAACCCTGAAAATATCCAGGCCTGTCGGGGTCGTTCATGATTGTCTAAATGGTGGTTCAGAGGCTAAATCTAAATAAAAAGGTCAAAGTTACAGATTTCAACATCAAATCTGACGCAGAATCTGCCTCTATAACAGAAAAGGTCAAACCTAAACATGAACATAAATGGATATTTTATCGCACTACCAAATCCACCCAAGTTAGAGGCAATCATAGTTATTAAACAACAAAGGGTCGAGCACATTTTACATATGCAATGGTTACATAATCAAACACATGCTTCTCTTTTAGCTGTTACATTTAACCACCAGCTGCACAGTATGTGAGGGAAAATCGACAGAGTAAAAGTATAAAGCTGTCTGCCTAAGAGGTCTGATTGCTGCTTGTTGGATCTGTCATAACAGCTGCAGGAGCACGAACAGACTGAATTATGGGTTGTTTGTCGACTGAAAGAGAGAACAGAGGTGGGTGAATATCTATAGGTCCTATCCAACGCATGCTAGACTCACACTGGTGGGCAGAGAACTTTAGTTTCTGAAACTTGGATGAAATTTGTGGAAATTCTGCATGCCGTTTTGTCACCATCAGCCTATTTCCATGTTTTTATGGTCCCTTCCTCACAGAGATGATCTGCCAATCAATCACTGACTGAAGCAGTGAGCAGGCACATCTTTAATGAAGCATGCATAACAACACCTTCCTGCTCAAGATGCTGCGTGCTCTGGGAAGCCTCTGTAAACTGGCTTAAACAATCTGCAGTGAACATACATACATTCTATATCTTAAATGGAACACAAATTAATCCACTTCTACAGTAGTTCGAAGTTCAAAAACATCTGTCATTCAAACTATAAAAATACAGATGAAACCAAAATATATTCCTTTAAGTCCAGCAAGGCCGTAGCCATGGAGTCAGCAATGAAATAGAGAGACATTACAGTGTTTGATACTGATTGTACCTACAGCAGTCGAGCAACGGCTTCTGTTGGGGTACAAGAAAAAATAAATGAACTGCAGTACACTGTAATATGAGAACCGGTTTTATGATTATGATAAGATTTAAGAGAAGTCTTTGGCGCTTAGACACCTTTTTGTGATCGAGGGACGTCTAAGCAGCAGCAAGAATCGGCCCATGGAGAGCAGATGCTGGTGGTGGTGGTGGTGGTGGCTGATGACTGAGGCTGATGAGGCTGATGAATCCAAGTTGGAAGCATGACAGAACAACAGCAGAGACAGAACCATATTTAAGACGAGAAGCAGTAAGACGATAGGCTGAAAGGATGTTCATTAGTGAGTGAGCATGCGTGCAAGGAGTGCATGGCAGGGTGGGAAAGAAAAACTTCCTGACCGAACTTTCGGTAAAGCTTAATTTTCCTGGGGTAGCATAGCAATTGTCTTTTTTTTTTTTTTTTTTGTAAACAATATATTGGTGGGAGGAAGCTAATTTCTCTCTTACCTTCCGACTTAACACAAAAGAAGGTCAAGAGTTTGGATACAGAACTTTTTTTTCTGTCCATTTCCTATATTTCAGGTTGCATCGACATCTTCTCATTTGTTATGTATTAAAAGGTCACCAACATACAAGGTCAAAATGGGAACAGACTTGAAACTTGTTGCATTCAGCTTGTCATTTATACTATCGACGAAGAGTCCATTAACTCTAATAGTTTTTACTGTCTTCATGCACAAATGCAGCATTTTACTGTGTGGGTTGGTATTGATCACTAATCAATAACAATGCCTTAATGATTATTTTGCACATTTCCATTAACTTGAGGTCACACTTATAACAGCTCTGTAGTGATTTTCAGTGTGTGCAAGCAGCTTGCATCCAATTAAGACTCTTGCATTACTGAGGCCCACAGCATATAGACGCAGTTCTTTAAATAAACACTTGCAAAGACAGTATGCCCCTACACGTGAGAATATACAGCACAGATATACTTTGCTCTGTGTAATTTCACTCCTCAGAGTGCACTGATGTACATGAACACTGGTGGTAGACACAGACAGCAGCCAGAGCAATAAAGCAGCAGAGTTTGTCATTAAAGTGAAGCTGGAAAAGGTCATCCTAACATCTTCACCACATGGAGGAGATGTTATCTCAGGAATTATCCCCTGCAATTAAAACTGAGAAACACAGAATAAGAACACACTCAAATCTTCTGGTAAATGTCACCATGAAAGCAAATCTTACTTTGCTGCTGATGTAACTTGCAGGATACATGCACTCCTGGCACAGAGTTAGCCGGGGTGAAGTGGGGATGTCAGAGCACACACATCTGATGATTTGCAGCGGTGTGATCAAGCTGCAACATGCTCAGGGTACTTTTTCTGCCTAAAACCATTTGACACTCAGTGCTAATTCTAAAATTTGGTCTCTGTCTTTGTTGCTAAGCACTCGGTGCTGTGGTGTTTTATTACTGAAGCTCACTTTCTATGGTTTGTGCTGGACCAAACAGGATAAGATGCTGTACCTGGAGTGTTGGACAGTGATGTCAGCTGGTCTTTTTGTCCATCTCTTTGGTCCAAAGTAAGATTTCTCTGGATTGCGAGGCAGTTTGTTGTAGATACTCATGGCTCCCAGAGAATGATTCCTGATGCTTTTGGTGATCCCCTGACCTTTCACCAAAAACGAGCATTAGGCCAACACATCCTCTTGTACACAGAAAACATTGATATCTAATGTACAGGTTGGAACACGTTTTCTGAACAGTGTTCCTTAGGGGATCAACAACCCAGGGACCACCCTCAGGACAAACTAAAAGCAAAACTAACAGTATGTTGTTTGTGCCAGTGGACACATTTGTATTGTGTTGTGCAATGAATACAGCAGCTTCTAGCCCTTCATTTTTGTCAGACTTCTTTAAAGCAGGCTGGAATTTAATCTAAACTCAATTCAGAGACCTTTTTAGTGAGAACAGTAGATCTAGTCCTTGACATCTAGGGCTGGATGTACAAACCTTGTTCGTCCTCTGCCTCTTACTTCTACAGCTTGGAAGGACATGTTGTGGCTCAGAAGTAGAGCAGGTCGTCCCCGGATCCTCCTGTCTGCATGTCGAAATATCCTTGAGCAAGATACTGAACCCCAAATTGCTCCCGATGATAGTACCATCCACGTGTGAGTGAGTTAAATTGAGTAGCAGGTGGCACCTTGTATGGTAGCCTCAGCCACCAGTGTGTGAATGGGTGAATAGGACTTTGTAAAAAGTGCTTTGAGTGTTCGGATGACTTGAAAGGCGCTGTACAAATGCAGGTCCATTTACCATTAACCATTTCATCTATGTTACGAATAATGACAAAAATCATGAAAGAAAAGTCATAGTGTAGCATGTTGTCCAAAATCTTGAAAAAAAAATCATAGTATAGCATGTCGTCCAAATTCATGAAAAAGGTCATAGTATAGTATGTCGTTTAAAAACATAAAAAAAGTCATATGTCGTTCAAAATCATGAAAAAAAGTCATAGTATAGCATGTCGTTCAAAATCATAAAAAAAGTCATAGTATAGCATGTCGTTCAAAATCATAAAAAAGTCATAGTATAGTATGTCGTCCAAAATCATGAAAAAAGTCATAGTATAGTATGTCATCCAAAATCATGAAAAAAAGTCATATGTCGTTCAAAATCTTGAAAAAAAAGTCATAGTATAGTATGTCGTTCAAAATCATGAAAAAAAGTCATAATATACTACGTTCGAAATCTTGATAAAAAAGTCATAGTATAGTATGTGGTTCAAAATCATGACAAAAAGTCATAGTATATTATGTCGTCCTAAATCATGAAAAAAAGTCATAGTATAGTGTGTCGTTCAAAATCATGAAAAAAAGTCATAGTATAGTATGTCGTCCAAAATCTTGAAAAAAAGTCATAGTATAGTATGTCGTTTAAAATCATGAAAAAAAAGTCATAGTATAGTATGTCGTTCAAAATCATGAAAAAGTCATAGTATAGTATGTCGTTTAAAATCATGAAAAAAAGTCATAGTATAGTATGTTGTTCAAAATCATGAAAAAAGTCATAGTATAGTATGTCGTCCAAAATCATGAAAAAGGTCATAGTGTAGTATGTCATCCAAAATCATGAAAAAAAGTCATATGTCGTTCAAAATCTTGAAAAAAAAAGTCATAGTATAGTATGTCGTCCAAAATCTTGAAAAAAAGTCATAGTATAGTATGTCGTCCAAAATCTTGAAAAAAAGTCATAGTATAGTATGTCGTCCAAAATCTTGAAAAAAAGTCATAGTATAGTATGTCGTCCTAAATCATGAAAAAAAATCATAGTATAGTGTGTCGTTTAAAATCATGAAAAAAAGTCATAGTATAGTATGTCGTTCAAAATCATGAAAAAGTCATAGTATAGTATGTCGTTCAAAATCATGAAAAAGTCATAGTATAGTATGTCGTTTTAAAATCATGAAAAAAAGTCATAGTATAGTATGTTGTTCAAAATCATGAAAAAGGTCATAGTGTAGTATGTCATTCAAAATCATGAAAAAAAGTCATAAGTCATTCAAAATCATGAAAAAAAGTCATAATATACTATGTTCGAAATCTTGATAAAAAAGTAATAGTATAGTATGTCGTTCAAAATCATAAAAAAAGTCATAGTATAGCATGTCGTTCAAAATCATTAAAAAAGTCATAGTATAGTATGTCGTTCAAAATCTTGAAAAAAGTCATAGTATAGTATGTCGTCCAAAATCATGAAAAAAGTCATAGTATAGTATGTCGTTCAAAATCATGAAAAAGTCATAGTATAGTATGTCGTTCAAAATCATGAAAAAGTCATAGTATAGTATGTCGTCCAAAATCTTGAAAAAAGTCATAGTATAGTATGTCGTTCAAAATCATGAAAAAGTCATAGTATAGTATGTCGTTCAAAATCATGAAAAAGTCATAGTATAGTATGTCGTTTAAAATCATGAAAAAAAGTCATAGTATAGTATGTTGTTCAAAATCATGAAAAAAGTCATAGTATAGTATGTCGTCCAAAATCATGAAAAAGGTCATAGTGTAGTATGTCATTCAAAATCATGAAAAAAGTCATATGTCGTTCAAAATCATGAAAAAAAGTCATAATATACTATGTTCGAAATCTTGATAAAAAAGTAATAGTATAGTATGTGGTTCAAAATCATGACAAAAAGTCATAGTATAGCATGTCGTTCAAAATCTTGAAAAAAGTCATAGTATAGCATGTCGTTCAAAATCTTGAAAAAAGTCATAGTATAGCATGTCGTTTAAAATCATGAAAAAGTCATAGTATAGCATGTCGTTCAAAATCATAAAAAAAGTCATAGTATAGCATGTCGTTCAAAATCATTAAAAAAGTCATAGTATAGTATGTCGTTCAAAATCATGAAAAAATGTCATGGTATAGTATGTCGTCCAAAATCTTGAAAAAAAGTCATAGTATAGCATGTCGTTCAAAATCATGAAAAAAAGTAATAGTATAGTATGTGGTTCAAAATCATGACAAAAAGTCATAGTATAGCATGTCGTTCAAAATCTTGAAAAAAGTCATAGTATAGCATGTCGTTTAAAATCATGAAAAAGTCATAGTATAGCATGTCGTTCAAAATCATAAAAAAAGTCATAGTATAGCATGTCGTTCAAAATCATTAAAAAAGTCATAGTATAGTATGTCGTTCAAAATCATGAAAAAATGTCATGGTATAGTATGTCGTCCAAAATCTTGAAAAAAAGTCATAGTATAGCATGTCGTTCAAAATCATGAAAAAAGTCATAGTATAGTATGTCGTTCAAAATCATGAAAAAAAGTCATAGTATAGTATGTCGTTTAAAATCATGAAAAAAGTCATAGTATAGTATGTCGTTCAAAATCATGAAAAAAAGTCATAGTATAGCATGTCGTTCAAAATCTTGAAAAAAGTCATAGTATAGCATGTCGTTTAAAATCATGAAAAAGTCATAGTATAGTATGTCGTTCAAAATCATGAAAAAGTCATAGTATAGTATGTCGTTTAAAATCATGAAAAAAAGTCATAGTATAGTATGTTGTTCAAAATCATGAAAAAAGTCATAGTATAGTATGTCGTCCAAAATCATGAAAAAGGTCATAGTGTAGTATGTCATTCAAAATCATGAAAAAAGTCATATGTCGTCCAAAATCATGAAAAAAGTCATAGTATAGTATGTCGTTCAAAATCATGAAAAAAAGTCATAATATACTACGTTCGAAATCTTGATAAAAAAGTCATATGTCGTTCAAAATCTTGAAAAAAAAGTCATAGTATAGTATGTCGTTCAAAATCATGAAAAAAAGTCATAATATACTACGTTCGAAATCTTGATAAAAAAGTCATAGTATAGTATGTGGTTCAAAATCATGACAAAAAGTCATAGTATATTATGTCGTCCTAAATCATGAAAAAAAGTCATAGTATAGTGTGTCGTTCAAAATCATGAAAAAAAGTCATAGTATAGTATGTCGTCCAAAATCTTGAAAAAAAGTCATAGTATAGTATGTCGTTTAAAATCATGAAAAAAAAGTCATAGTATAGTATGTCGTTCAAAATCATGAAAAAGTCATAGTATAGTATGTCGTTTAAAATCATGAAAAAAAGTCATAGTATAGTATGTTGTTCAAAATCATGAAAAAAGTCATAGTATAGTATGTCGTCCAAAATCATGAAAAAGGTCATAGTGTAGTATGTCATCCAAAATCATGAAAAAAAGTCATATGTCGTTCAAAATCTTGAAAAAAAAAGTCATAGTATAGTATGTCGTCCAAAATCTTGAAAAAAAGTCATAGTATAGTATGTCGTCCAAAATCTTGAAAAAAAGTCATAGTATAGTATGTCGTCCAAAATCTTGAAAAAAAGTCATAGTATAGTATGTCGTCCTAAATCATGAAAAAAAATCATAGTATAGTGTGTCGTTTAAAATCATGAAAAAAAGTCATAGTATAGTATGTCGTTCAAAATCATGAAAAAGTCATAGTATAGTATGTCGTCCAAAATCATGAAAAAGTCATAGTATAGTATGTCGTTTTAAAATCATGAAAAAAAGTCATAGTATAGTATGTTGTTCAAAATCATGAAAAAGGTCATAGTGTAGTATGTCATTCAAAATCATGAAAAAAAGTCATATGTCATTCAAAATCATGAAAAAAAGTCATAATATACTATGTTCGAAATCTTGATAAAAAAGTAATAGTATAGTATGTCGTTCAAAATCATAAAAAAAGTCATAGTATAGCATGTCGTTCAAAATCATTAAAAAAGTCATAGTATAGTATGTCGTTCAAAATCTTGAAAAAAGTCATAGTATAGTATGTCGTCCAAAATCATGAAAAAAGTCATAGTATAGTATGTCGTTCAAAATCATGAAAAAGTCATAGTATAGTATGTCGTTCAAAATCATGAAAAAGTCATAGTATAGTATGTCGTCCAAAATCTTGAAAAAAGTCATAGTATAGTATGTCGTTCAAAATCATGAAAAAGTCATAGTATAGTATGTCGTTCAAAATCATGAAAAAGTCATAGTATAGTATGTCGTTTAAAATCATGAAAAAAAGTCATAGTATAGTATGTTGTTCAAAATCATGAAAAAAGTCATAGTATAGTATGTCGTCCAAAATCATGAAAAAGGTCATAGTGTAGTATGTCATTCAAAATCATGAAAAAAGTCATATGTCGTTCAAAATCATGAAAAAAAGTCATAATATACTATGTTCGAAATCTTGATAAAAAAGTAATAGTATAGTATGTGGTTCAAAATCATGACAAAAAGTCATAGTATAGCATGTCGTTCAAAATCTTGAAAAAAGTCATAGTATAGCATGTCGTTTAAAATCATGAAAAAGTCATAGTATAGCATGTCGTTCAAAATCATAAAAAAAGTCATAGTATAGCATGTCGTTCAAAATCATTAAAAAAGTCATAGTATAGTATGTCGTTCAAAATCATGAAAAAATGTCATGGTATAGTATGTCGTCCAAAATCTTGAAAAAAAGTCATAGTATAGCATGTCGTTCAAAATCATGAAAAAAGTCATAGTATAGTATGTCGTTCAAAATCATGAAAAAAAGTCATAGTATAGTATGTCGTTTAAAATCATGAAAAAAGTCATAGTATAGTATGTCGTTCAAAATCATGAAAAAAAGTCATAGTATAGCATGTCGTTCAAAATCTTGAAAAAAGTCATAGTATAGCATGTCGTTTAAAATCATGAAAAAGTCATAGTATAGTATGTCGTTCAAAATCATGAAAAAGTCATAGTATAGTATGTCGTTTAAAATCATGAAAAAAAGTCATAGTATAGTATGTTGTTCAAAATCATGAAAAAAGTCATAGTATAGTATGTCGTCCAAAATCATGAAAAAGGTCATAGTGTAGTATGTCATTCAAAATCATGAAAAAAGTCATATGTCGTTCAAAATCATGAAAAAAAGTCATAGTATACTATGTTCGAAATCTTGATAAAAAAGTAATAGTATAGTATGTGGTTCAAAATCATGACAAAAAGTCATAGTATAGTATGTCGTTCAAAATCATAAAAAAAGTCATAGTATAGTATGTCGTTCAAAATCATGAAAAAATGTCATGGTATAGTATGTCGTCCAAAATCTTGAAAAAAAGTCATAGTATAGCATGTCGTTTAAAATCATGAAAAAAGTCATAGTATAGCATGTCGTTCAAAATCATGAAAAAATGTCATGGTATAGTATGTCGTCCAAAATCTTGAAAAAAAGTCATAGTATAGTATGTCGTTCAAAATCATGAAAAAAAGTCATAGTATAGCATGTCGTTTAAAATCATGAAAAAAGTCATAGTATAGCATGTCGTTTAAAATCATGAAAAAAAAGTCATAGTATAGCATGTCGTCCAAAATCATGAAAAAAAGAAATAGTATAGGATGTCGTCAAAAATCAGGAAACTTGATAGTTAAGGGACAAAATAATTTTACTTATTTCACTTATGTCGTTTATTAAATGCTTTTTCAAATAGAGGTGTTTTAAGGGGTTTGGGTTTCACTTTTTCAAATGAACAAACAATTGAAGTTCAGTTTAAATTCAATCAAGAAGACGTCCTTTGTGTTCATTCATTCATAAGTCTCTCCATTCCACTCCCACTGCTTTCTCTAATCAGCTGACTATGGGTGTTTCTTCTAGTTATCCAATCAAACTTTGCCAAGAGCTCTCTCAGCCAATCAGGATGCCACCGCAAAATGATAAATCTGCTCTCTCTTCTGCTGCTGTCAGCCATGATTCCAGGTCGAATCTTCACCCCCTCCTCCAGCCATCGTATCCAGACTCCAGGACAAGCTCAACAAAAGCTTACTCTTCTACTCATCCAGATCATCAGCCCTTCTCCATCTTCCTCTCATCTCGTCTTCACCACCTCTAACACCAGCGTCTAGACCCCGGGGGGTTGCCTATTCGACCATGGATTCATCACCCACCTTAAATCACGCCATCTCTATGGTTCTAATCGCTAAAGACTTAACATTTTGCATTTTGCATTCTTATGTGCACATGTTAATAATTTTTTTTTTTTACTAAAAAAACATGTCTCTCCTGATTGGAAATTAAGGGTTCTGCAGCTACCATACTACACATACCTCAATGTATAATAAAGAGCTTTGGTTTGTTCTCAGGGGTAAATTAAGGAGTAATTCTTACTGGTATTTCAAGAGATATTTGTTTTCATAGCGTTGCATCGTGGAAGCCATAAATGTCTGTATAACATTTTGTAGATGCTGAGACATTCACAGGAAAAGTGAAGACTTTGACCTGCTCGCGGATGAGAAATAAGAGGGTTGCTGAAGTAATTTGAATTGATCCTCTGGAGACCATGAACGTCTGTACTTAATTTTATGGCAATCGCTGCAACAAATTTCAGTCGAAAACCAAAATGACCGACTGACTGATGGACTATGCCATCCCTATGAGGAGAAAAGTCACCTATGACAGCCAAGGAGCATTTCAGTAAGAAGTTAACAATGACTGTATAAGGATGAGTAATGTGTCTCCACAAACTGTACAAAAATAAAGCATAAATATCCCAGATATGGCCACTGTAGTCTTTTCAGTAGAGATCTCCTTTAGAGTTTCTGTCCATACACCCTCCTAACAGAAGCAAGCAGCACCATTGAGAGCACACTGTACAGCATGGTACATACTATAGCATGTTATCAAAAATCATGAAAAAACGTCAAGATTTAAGGATTATTTTGTCCCTTAACCATAAAATTTCCTAATGTCATAATATAGTATGTCATCCAAAATCTTGAAAAAAGTCACAGTATAGTATGTCGTTCGAAATCATGAAAAAAGGTCATAGTATAGTATGTCGTCCAAAAAAATGAAAAAAATATCAAAGTATAGCATGTCGTCCAAAATCATGAAAAAAAGTCATAGTATAGCATGTCGTTCAAAATCATGAAAAAAAGTCATAGTATAGCATGTCGTTCAAAATCATGAAAAAAAAGTCATAGTATAGTATGTCGTTCAAAATCATGAAAAAAAGTCATAGTATAGCATGTCGTTCAAAATCTTGAAAAAAGTCATAGTATAGCATGTCGTTCAAAATCATGAAAAAAGTCGTACTATAGTATGTCGTTCAAAATCATGAAAAAAAGTCATAGTATAGTATGTCGTTCAAAATCATGAAAAAAAGTCATAGTATAGCATGTCGTTTAAAATCATGAAAAAAGTCGTAGTATAGTATGTCGTTCAAAATCATGAAAAAAAGTCATAGTATAGCATGTCGTTCAAAATCATAAAAAAAGTCATAGTATAGCATGTCGTTTAAAATCATGAAAAAAAAAGTCATGGTATAGTATGTCGTTCAAAATCATGAAAAAAAGTCATAGTATAGTATGTCGTTCAAAATCTTGAAAAAAGTCATAGTATAGCATGTCGTTTAAAATCATGAAAAAAAAGTCATGGTATAGTATGTCGTCCAAAATCATGAAAAAAAGAAATAGTATAGGATGTCGTCAAAAATCAGGAAACTTGATAGTTAAGGGACAAAATAATTTTACTTATTTCACTTATGTCGTTTATTAAATGCTTTTTCAAATAGAGGTGTTTTAAGGGGTTTGGGTTTCACTTTTTCAAATGAACAAACAATTGAAGTTCAGTTTAAGTTCAATCAAGAAGACGTCCTTTGTGTTCATTCATTCATAACTCTCTCCATTCCACTCCCACTGCTTTCTCTAATCAGCTGACTATGGGTGTTTCTTCTAGTTATCCAATCAAACTTTGCCAAGAGCTCTCTCAGCCAATCAGGATGCCACCGCAAAATGATAAATCTGCTCTCTCTTCTGCTGCTGTCAGCCATGATTCCAGGTCGAATCTTCACCCCCTCCTCCAGCCATCGTATCCAGACTCCAGGACAAGCTCAACAAAAGCTTACTCTTCTACTCATCCAGATCATCAGCCCTTCTCCATCTTCCTCTCATCTCATCTTCACCATCTCTAACACCAGCGTCTAGACCCCGGGGGGTTGCCTATTCGACCATGGATTCATCACCCACCTTAAATCTTGCCATCTCTATGGTTCTAATCGCTAAAGACTTAACATTTTGCATTTTGCATTCTTATGTGCACATGTTAATAAATTTCTTTTTTACTAAAAAAACATGTCTCTCCTGATTGGAAATTAAGGGTTCTGCAGCTACCATACTACAAATACCTCAATGTATAATAAAGAGCTTTGGTTTGTTCTCAGGGGTAAATTAAGGAGTAATTCTTACTGGTATTTCAAGAGATATTTGTTTTCATAGCGTTGCATCGTGGAAGCCATAAATGTCTGTATAACATTTTGTAGATGCTGAGACATTCACAGGAAAAGTGAAGACTTTGACCTGCTCGCGGATGAGAAATAAGAGGGTTGCTGAAGTAATTTGAATTGATCCTCTGGAGACCATGAACGTCTGTACTTAATTTTATGGCAATCGCTGCAACAAATTTCAGTCGAAAACCAAAATGACCGACTGACTGATGGACTATGCCATCCCTATGAGGAGAAAAGTCACCTATGACAGCCAAGGAGCATTTCAGTAAGAAGTTAACAATGACTGTATAAAGATGAGTAATGTGTCTCCACAAACTGTACAAAAATAAAGCATAAATATCCCAGATATGGCCACTGTAGTCTTTTCAGTAGAGATCTCCTTTAGAGTTTCTGTCCATACACCCTCCTAACAGAAGCAAGCAGCACCATTGAGAGCACACTGTACAGCATGGTACATACTATAGCATGTTATCAAAAATCATGAAAAAACGTCAAGATTTAAGGATTATTTTGTCCCTTAACCATAAAATTTCCTAATGTCATAATATAGTATGTCATCCAAAATCTTGAAAAAAGTCACAGTATAGTATGTCGTTCAAAATCATGAAAAAAAGTCATAGTATAGCATGTCGTTCAAAATCATAAAAAAAGTCATAGTATAGCATGTCGTTCAAAATCATAAAAAAAGTCATAGTATAGTATGTCGTTCAAAATCATGAAAAAAAGTCATAGTATAGCATGTCGTTCAAAATCATAAAAAAAGTCATAGTATAGCATGTCGTTCAAAGTCATAAAAAAAAGTCATAGTATAGCATGTCGTTCAAAATCATAAAAAAAGTCATAGTATAGTATGTCGTTCAAAATCATGAAAAAAAGTCATAGTATAGCATGTCGTTCAAAATCATAAAAAAAGTCATAGTATAGCATGTCGTTCAAAATCATGAAAAAAGTCATAGTATAGCATGTCGTTCAAAATCATAAAAAAAGTCATAGTATAGCATGTCGTTTAAAATCATAAAAAAAGTCATAGTATAGCATGTCGTTCAAAATCATAAAAAAAGTCATAGTACAGCATGTCGTTCAAAATCATAAAAAAAGTCATAGTATAGCATGTCGTTCAAAATCATAAAAAAAGTCATAGTACAGCATGTCGTTCAAAATCATAAAAAAAGTCATAGTACAGCATGTCGTTCAAAATCATAAAAAAAGTCATAGTATAGCATGTCGTTCAAAATCATAAAAAAAGTCATAGTACAGCATGTCGTTCAAAATCATGAAAAAAAGTCATAGTATAGCATGTCGTTCAAAAACATAAAAAAAGTCATATTATAGCATGTCGTTCAAAATCATGAAAAAAGTCATAGTATAGCATGTCGTTCAAAATCATGAAAAAAGTCATAGTATAGCATGTCGTTCAAAATCATAAAAAAAGTCATAGTATAGCATGTCGTTCAAAGTCATAAAAAAAAGTCACAGTATAGCATGTCGTTCAAAATCATAAAAAAAGTCATAGTATAGTATGTCGTTCAAAATCATGAAAAAAAGTCATAGTATAGCATGTCGTTCAAAATCATAAAAAAAGTCATAGTATAGCATGTCGTTCAAAATCATGAAAAAAGTCATAGTATAGCATGTCATCCAAAATCATAAAAAAAGTCATAGTATAGTATGTCGTTCAAAATCATGAAAAAAAGTCACAGTATAGCATGTCGTTCAAAATCATAAAAAAAGTCATAGTATAGCATGTCGTTCAAAATCATAAAAAAAGTCATAGTATAGCATGTCGTTCAAAATCATAAAAAAAGTCATAGTACAGCATGTCGTTCAAAATCATAAAAAAAGTCATAGTATAGCATGTCGTTCAAAATCATAAAAAAAGTCATAGTACAGCATGTCGTTCAAAATCATAAAAAAAGTCATAGTATAGCATGTCGTTCAAAATCATAAAAAAAGTCATAGTACAGCATGTCGTTCAAAATCATAAAAAAAGTCATAGTATAGCATGTCGTTCAAAATCATAAAAAAAGTCATAGTACAGCATGTCGTTCAAAATCATAAAAAAAGTCATAGTACAGCATGTCGTTCAAAATCATAAAAAAAGTCATAGTACAGCATGTCGTTCAAAATCATAAAAAAAAAGTCATAGTACAGCATGTCGTTCAAAATCATAAAAAAAGTCATAGTACAGCATGTCGTTCAAAATCATAAAAAAAGTCATAGTACAGCATGTCGTTCAAAATCATAAAAAAAGTCATAGTACAGCATGTCGTTCAAAATCATGAAAAAAAGTCATAGTATAGCATGTCGTTCAAAAACATAAAAAAAGTCATAGTATAGCATGTCGTTCAAAAACATAAAAAAAGTCATAGTACAGCATGTCGTTCAAAATCATAAAAAAAGTCATAGTACAGCATGTCGTTCAAAATCATAAAAAAAGTCATAGTATAGCATGTCGTTCAAAATCATAAAAAAAGTCATAGTACAGCATGTCGTTCAAAATCATAAAAAAAGTCATAGTACAGCATGTCGTTCAAAATCATAAAAAAAGTCATAGTATAGCATGTCGTTCAAAATCATAAAAAAAGTCATAGTACAGCATGTCGTTCAAAATCATGAAAAAAAGTCATAGTATAGCATGTCGTTCAAAAACATAAAAAAAGTCATAGTATAGCATGTCGTTCAAAATCATGAAAAAAGTCATAGTATAGCATGTCGTTCAAAATCATGAAAAAAGTCATAGTATAGCATGTCGTTCAAAATCATAAAAAAAGTCATAGTATAGCATGTCGTTCAAAGTCATAAAAAAAAGTCACAGTATAGCATGTCGTTCAAAATCATAAAAAAAGTCATAGTATAGTATGTCGTTCAAAATCATGAAAAAAAGTCATAGTATAGCATGTCGTTCAAAATCATAAAAAAAGTCATAGTATAGCATGTCGTTCAAAATCATGAAAAAAGTCATAGTATAGCATGTCATCCAAAATCATAAAAAAAGTCATAGTATAGTATGTCGTTCAAAATCATGAAAAAAAGTCACAGTATAGCATGTCGTTCAAAATCATAAAAAAAGTCATAGTATAGCATGTCGTTCAAAATCATAAAAAAAGTCATAGTATAGCATGTCGTTCAAAATCATAAAAAAAGTCATAGTACAGCATGTCGTTCAAAATCATAAAAAAAGTCATAGTATAGCATGTCGTTCAAAATCATAAAAAAAGTCATAGTACAGCATGTCGTTCAAAATCATAAAAAAAGTCATAGTATAGCATGTCGTTCAAAATCATAAAAAAAGTCATAGTACAGCATGTCGTTCAAAATCATAAAAAAAGTCATAGTATAGCATGTCGTTCAAAATCATAAAAAAAGTCATAGTACAGCATGTCGTTCAAAATCATAAAAAAAGTCATAGTACAGCATGTCGTTCAAAATCATAAAAAAAGTCATAGTATAGCATGTCGTTCAAAATCATAAAAAAAGTCATAGTACAGCATGTCGTTCAAAATCATAAAAAAAGTCATAGTACAGCATGTCGTTCAAAATCATAAAAAAAGTCATAGTACAGCATGTCGTTCAAAATCATGAAAAAAAGTCATAGTATAGCATGTCGTTCAAAAACATAAAAAAAGTCACAGTATAGCATGTCGTTCAAAATCATGAAAAAAGTCATAGTATAGCATGTCGTTCAAAATCATAAAAAAAGTCATAGTATAGCATGTCGTTCAAAATCATAAAAAAAGTCATAGTACAGCATGTCGTTCAAAATCATAAAAAAAGTCATAGTACAGCATGTCGTTCAAAATCATAAAAAAAGTCATAGTATAGCATGTCGTTCAAAATCATAAAAAAAGTCATAGTATAGCATGTCGTTCAAAATCATAAAAAAGTCATAGTATAGCATGTCGTTCAAAATCATAAAAAAAGTCATAGTATAGCATGTCGTTCAAAATCATAAAAAAAGTCATAGTATAGCATGTCGTTCAAAATCATAAAAAAAGTCATAGTATAGCATGTCGTTCAAAATCATAAAAAAAGTCATAGTATAGTATGTCGTTCAAAATCATAAAAAAAGTCATAGTATAGTATGTCGTCCAAAATTATAAAAAAAGTCATAGTATAGTATGTCGTTCAAAATCATAAAAAAGTCATAGTATAGCATGTCGTTCAAAATCATAAAAAAAAGTCATAGTATAGTATGTCGTTCAAAATCATAAAAAAAGTCATAGTATAGTATGTCGTCCAAAATTATAAAAAAAGTCATAGTATAGCATGTCGTTCAAAATCATGAAAAAAGTCATAGTATAACATGTCGTCCAAAAACTTGAAAAAAAGTCATAGTATAGCATGTCGTTCAAAATCATGAAAAAAGTCATAGTATAGCATGTCGTTCAAAATCATAAAAATAGTCATAGTATAGTATGTCGTTCAAAATCATGAAAAAAGTCATAGTATAGCATGTCGTTCAAAATCATAAAAATAGTCATAGTATAGTATGTCGTTCAAAATCATAAAAAAAGTCATAGTATAGCATGTCGTTCAAAATCATGAAAAAAGTTATAGTATAGCATGTCGTCCAAAATCATAAAAAAAGTCATAGTATAGCATGTCGTTCAAAATCATAAAAATAGTCATAGTATAGTATGTCGTTCAAAATCTTGAAAAAAAGTCATAGTATAGCATGTCGTTCGAAATGATGAAAAAAAGTCATAGTATAGCATGTCGTTCAAAATCATGAAAAAAAGTCATAGTATAGTATGTCGTTCAAAATCATAAAAAAAAGTCATAGTATAGCATGTCGTTCAAAATCATGAAAAAAGTCATAGTATAGTATGTCGTTCAAAATCATAATCATCAGATATGGCCACTATAGTCAGCTCAGTAGTTCCTGTCCATACACAATCCAAACAGTTGCAGTTCATTATTATGCAGTTTCATCACTTAGAGTCTGGGTCACTTGGTGTCATTTGGCAACTATGACTGGATGTGTTTTGCCTCTGACTCTTTACTGACTAGCCTCTTCTGCACAGCAAAAACAACTTAAACTGTGTGTCGTTATAGTTGTCTATAGTTGTCTACTATTTAGCATGCAACGGTACAGATAATTTCCTGACAACAACATTCTTTCTTCATTTCAATGTTAATTTTACTCCTACTGCTAATACTGCTGTGGCATTGAGGCCCAGTGGATACCCAGGTCAGGACACAGTCACTGATTTAACAGTAAACAGGAAGATGATAGTGATACTGCACGAGGGAGATAAGAGATACAAACGGAACATTGAGAGTATTATTCAGTCACAATTCCAATGTGTTCGTAAATATGCAGCTGCACTACAATGGCACCATCAGCATCATTAGAAGTGTGTGTTATGTGATGGTGGGGATGCAACATGGCTGTGAAGGCACAACAAAGCGAGCAGTGTTTCCTCTGTCGCTGTGAGAGCTGGCTGGTAAGCACCGCTCCTCTTCTGCGCATTATTCTCATCATCAGGAGCTGTTTAGTATGCTGCGGGTGTAAATGGGAGATTGGCGGGGCACTGGGTGGCAGAGGGGGCCACTCTGTCATTAATGTGCCCATCGCTGTTATCATACGCCTAATGACATCGCTCTCAGATGGCATGCTGGGAGCCCGACTGCGGGGAGCCCGGCTCAAACGTCTGCAGGCGCCAACGCCTCCCGTCATCAATTCCACATGTCTCTTCACCAAAATCTGAGACCTCCTGATAATGTCTTTCATGGTTCAGCAGTCTTACAGGGCTTCCCTCCTGCCTGGCCTTGAAATGGGCAAATTAATAGTTCCTTTGAAACAAATTGGAATTACACCCCTCGATGCCTTAATGTCAGAATGCGAGAGCGTTGACGTCCCGGGTCTGACTGCTGATGGAATATGAAGATCTGAGGAACACACTGGAGGGGAGGACAGTGTGAGGGGGGTGTAAAGATATGCAGGACCCCCCCTCACACGCACATATTCCTCCCTCCCTGCTCAGCATGGACCTGTACAGTACTGTGTGATGTGTGTGAAAGGAAGGCTGGGAGTGTTTAATCCTCAGCATTAAGAGGGAAACCCTTCGGCCTTGTGAAACACTGTGAGACTGAATAATCTCACCAGACATTATCCAGAACCGTCTGACTTGATATCATTTTTTACACAGCTGTTTGCATAGCGAACTGTTTAATAGCATAGAATCAAATCTTTATTTATTTTCTTCCTTTGCATCCTGCACCATGTTTCAATGCTGTACATTTTACAGACATCTCTGACTGTTGGGTTGAGGATGGATTCTCTTCAGCATACTGTTGTCTCTCTTTTCTAAATCAAACTGAATTTTCTTGGTGAGAGGGACTTCTTTCTGTTGTCTGCAGTGCTAACTACCAACCCAGATTGCTGTGGTGTGATGTCTGCCTTTTTTCCCACATAGCGGAACTAGATGGCACTCGGTTTGTAGAGCTCAATGTGCCAAAAAAAAAATACATATGAAATACTTAACAGAGCTTTCTTTTTAGTTTTACAAGCAGACATGCACTGTTATCTAATGGCAAACCATCTTCACATTGCGAGCTTTTGAAGCAATTGCTTACTTCAAATATTAGCAGCATTAACCTGTAATTATTTTGCTGTAATTTTAAAGTTTCTGTATGTGACAGTCAGAGCATTAATATAGCAGCAAACCAATATTTGCAATGTAAAGGTATAGTGGAGTTATGGCATCCTGAGCAGAGAGTGAAGTCACACTGTCTCTGTGTGTGTTGCCATGTGAGCTTCTCTGTGGTTTGTTGTGGTCAGCTGGACATGTGCATGCATGTTAGTACCTGTATTTATTCCCCTGACAAGCCCATCATCGCCACTTTGCACTGCCATCATATAGGGGTGTTTTAAACAACTAGTTTCCCTGTCGACATTACAAAAATTCTAACGAAGACTAGTCGACCAGTCTAAAACAAAGGTCTCGGTGTGGTGTACTCAGGCTCAACATGCTCCATTAACTTCCTGAAGCCTTTACCTTGAACAAAGTTAAGTGGACGCATATCTTGCGTCCGTGTTGCCCAACCTCTTGTTCCCCCCGGTTAGCTCTGATCGCACTTTTGCTGTTGTTTAGGGCCATTTGAAGCCATTTATGAAGAAGCACTGTTAGCTGCTAGCCACCAATTTAGCAATCTCCATGTTGAAAGCTGTGTCCAGGCAACACATGCGCTCTGAATATCACATAGAGCCCCTTTAATTTCTACAAGCAGTTGAAAACTTCCTAAATGTCTCCCTCTGAATGAAAAGAGTCTGGTATCTGCAACATAGTTATATACATGAAGCTCACTACTCACCAAATCAGTTTGAACGCACGTAGGTAGACCAGAGGAGACAGAACAACTTTGAACATCATACTGATGAACCCACCTTCACTTTATGGGTTGACCGATGTTGACGAGTAATCGATCAGAACAACAAAATCCTTTTCTGCTTTCTCACTCGTCACACTGTGAGCTGAGATGATGCAACATGCAACAGTAAATGCAGATGTACAAATATAACCTCAGAGGTACATTTGTAAGTGTCTCTGTGGACCGGACTTAAACTAAATCCCTCCAAACAGGAGAACTGACGTATGTTCCAGACAGGATTAAGATGTATAACAATTATTAACCGCCAGTGTTGTGTCACTGCAGTCAGCCACTCAGCAAATAGGCCAAGAACCACCTTGATCGATAGACTTCCAACATTTAATATGCATTAAGTGTCAGTGATAGAGTAGCAAAATACGTTCGCAGTTCAGATTTATTGGCACTTTAAGGGATAATTCCAGATTTACTGTGAGAGTGTGACGGTGCTTTGGCCTGACAGCAGTTTGTGGTCACATGTAATGATTTGTTAGCTCTCGTAGAATGCAATCATCACTTCAAATCAACTTTACATTACTTCACATTTGGGTCATCTTTAGCATCAAATCACACTTGGCAGTGGAATTGAGGGAATTAGGCTATGAACACTTCTGTAGCTTCAATTAATTTTCAAACTTTGCCAACAAGTGAGTGATAATTCCCAAAGAGCTTAGAAACCAAGTCTGGACCACAGACGACTCGCAGGTCAAAGACCCAGAATAAAAGAGGAAGGAAAAAGAACCCAAAACTAATCCTACTTCACAAAGTATGAATACAATCTCTGAGTAGACACACGTCCTAAATATGGAAGATTTTATTACAAATCCAAGGACAAAACAAACAGGTATGTAACACTTAAAGATACTGTAACTCAAAGATAAAAAAGTATCTTTGCATCACCAAAAATAAAATAAGTAAGTGAGAAAATATGTAGATAATTAAAATGGGGGGAATGAAGTAATGACTTTACTGGAATTGTACCTTATATGAGAACATGTGACAAATGAAAACGGATCGAAATATAAAAATAAAATCCTCCAGTCAATTGTCGAGTGAAATGCGTTCGAAGACGGTGGAAAGCACTTCACTGCTGACGTCAGACCGGCGTGAGCATGCGCGGCAGGGAAGAGGAAGTGTTCTGTGGACTCGGAGAGAAAAGCTCATCCCCGCTCTGCTAGCTTCATCTTGTAAACAGGACACTGAGGATACTCTGTGTGGACACACTGTCTGGTCATTAGTGTATGAAAATAGATTGCATGGAAAGTGTTATAAATACATCATAGTGGCTGGGCGTCAACAGTCAGACACATATCTCTGCTGCAGAAGAAGCATAGTGGTGTGTGTGTGTGTGTGTGTGTGTGTGTGTGTGTGCTCCTGTGGCTGGATGCTCTGATGTGCTGCTTCATGAAGATGCCCAAAATCTGAGAGATGTCTGTCCGTCTGTCCAGCCTCGTTCATAAAAAGTACAAACTCTACCCTTGAATCTAAAGATATCACCTTTTAAATAGTGTTTTCTAAAATACACCTCTGGTTGCTAAACTATCGGGAGTGGAAGCTAACTGCTGGCTGTCTAGAAACTTTGGGAGGCTAGTAGAAAGTTACGTGTGCTATAGTCTGAACAGAAATGCTAAGACTGGAGGTGAAGCCACGGAGCAGTGGTGTGTTTGCGTCCTCTCGCTCGGGGTTTAGTTTGGAATCTCTTGCTCTGCCGTTTCCTCTTTAACGGAGCCTTCTTCCTCCAGCTGCTCCTCCTCTTCCTCCTGGAAACACAGGACACATCATACAGTCATGTCAGCGTTAGCAATGAACAGAAAGTAAAAACTAAACTGACTCTTCATCGCAATTTACTTCCAGGGCCAACTGGAACAGTGTGTCCTTCATGTGGTGGCGTTGAAGGTCAGGATGTAGGAGAGTGGACGGGCATATAATGGAACTGACCACAAACCTTCTCTCACCTCAACACTACTGTACTGGTCATGAGCAGATATTGTAGAAAGTGACAATTCTACAAACACTGCCAAAGAACATAAAAAACATGATCACTGAAGGGTCATTTAAGGGTTTTGCTGAATCGTCCAATTTCAAAGTTCTTGTCTTGCGTTAGGGGCTGTGCTGACATTTGAAGCCTGGATTTGGGCACTGATAAGCCCATATACCTGTCAATCAAACCACCATCCATCTATTATGTGTTACTGCTTATGCTTTACAGGGTCGTGAGGGGGCTGGAGCCGATCCCAGCAAACTATGGGGGCGGGGGTAAACCCTGGACAGGGTGCCAGATACACTGGGATAGACGACCATGTAGAGACCAGAGGTGTACGGAGACGCTGTTTCTGCATCTCTTTGACCAACAACATCATCTGTCTCTGTATCTGTATTCGGACAGAAGACCAGGAGTGGGCGTGATTTATACCAGAAGTCACATTAAATTGGGAAAATGTTGTATTTTCTAAACTAATGCAATTGTTGCATATTCAAAGCATCAGTTTGAATTAATAAGGGCATACATTTAATTCTGTCTGAACCCCACCACTACTGTACGCCATTTAAGTCAACATTAAACACTGTGAATAAATAAGTTTTTATTTTTTAAAAAGAGGACATTTTCAATGGAGTACTTTCATTTATTTAAGAGGATGTTTATTTTCTAAGGCCACATTTATTTCCCTGCTCTTCTTTACTGTCATCTGTTTAAAGGAGCAGTGTGTAAGATTTAGGGGGATTTAGTGGCATCTAGTGGTAAGGACTGAGAATTGCAGCGAGATGAAACTTCGATTTCTGTCAGTGTTCATTGTTCAGGAGGTTTTTATTGTAGGTAAATTATCTGCTGAGGTTTCTTCCCCTCCACAGCAAACCAACCTGGGGTCTAATTTATAAAACAATGCACAGGATCCATACTAAGAATGTACGTAAGGACAAGAGCCAAAACTTGCGTGCGCTAAAAACTGTTCTACAGTTTCTACAGTCAGGCTTCCACCTCACTATTTGCATCACCAATTTTCCGTGTCCAAACTGGTTGGAAGCATGGGTCAATGTTTCTCCCATCAACCCTGTTTTTATAGATCACAACTTTGGCGTAGGAAGTGGCGTACGCCTCTTTCAGGCCTCGTTTTATGTGTGAACAATGTTTATAAATGAGATCCCTGGGGATTTAATAATAATAACACTGAGTAAAGCAGTTTCACATTGAAAAAAGGTGACTATACACAACAGAAAACACACTAATTATATTATATACCATACCTGCAAATATATCCCCCTAAATCCTGCATACTACACCTTTAAATAACCATGAAATACTTGGTAAATGAATGAATATTGCCTGAGATACAAGGTAAAATGTCTGGGTTTTGTGGGTATACTTTAACTGGGTTTTTAAATGGAGGAAATTTACACATATAAGTAAAAACTACAGGCTCTATGCTTCATTTTGATGTATAATTTGTGGTGGTTTCAGAGAAATCTAGCTGCCACATCAGGCTTTTGTTTTACCACCTCTGATATCTCCTTCTTGATGCGAGAGTGAATGTTAAGCTCTCTGAGTGGTTACTGTGGATTGATAAATATTGGGGGAAGTGATAAATATACAAAGAAACTAAAACTGAAAAGTCAATTTGGTGTGGCGGCAGGTGGCAGAATGAGTGTTTAATCGGGTTAGCCTGCACCTTTAACCATGTCTCTCTGATGGTACAACCAGTGTTTTTATCATTGCTCTGCTCTGTGGTATCGCCTCACAGAGTTACACGAAAACATTGACTTTTTTTATATAAATAACAGAACAGCTCCCAAATGTATACGCAGGTTTTACAGCCAACAAAAATAAAGTGACACAGAGAGCAGGAGTCATGGTGGGCCGACCGAGGAGCCAGCTGATTTAGTAAAACAGACAAAGTGAAAGTGACAGTGGTGAGAGCTGCAGCGGTGATTAAACGACTCTGACAGATACAATTATCCCCCTCCAGAGGTTAATAAACACATCTACACACCAGAATGTGTGATCACAGGTTACGACCTGCAGCCCACAGCACCTCATGAATTCACATTCCTCCAGCTAGCTGTTCGGCTCTAATTCTGTCAATCACCCAGGGTCTCTCTCCCACACGGACTCTTTGTGTACTCATATAAATGTATAAATATTATTTCTTAAACACTGTAAACTTTCCCTGACAGATCATCCTCACACAATCTGGTCCATGCCTACAGAAAACTGTTGCCCCTCAAGGCCAGTCACTGGGGAAGCAGTTTTTAATACTGCAGTGTCCCGACTGTGTGTGTGCGCTAATTAAAGAACAGAAAACATCTTTTAACAGTAGATTGTGAAGAAGAATTTCACTGGCAGACATTTAACATTAGACTCTTGGGCAGAAAAAGGACATAGTTGTCCATATTGTATAACAACAAAGATGTTCTCATCTTTAAAAACTACAGTTTCACAAACATTTGATCTAATTTGATTTTAATTATGTCTAAAAAAATGATCTTTGCAGCTTCACAACAGTAGCATCTTGGCTCTGTGAGGCTGTCTGGTTCACACCTCACCACATTTCTGCCCGTTCTGAAAATCACTATGCCAGATTAGGCGATTGTGGGGTCATAAAATCGTGCCGTTACTTGGCCGACAGACATGACACACTACATGATGGTCCACACCAATCATCCCCAGTCGTCTTTCATGACGTGTGTGATGTCATCAGGTTGTTCTTGTCCTGTTTTTATGACTATCACTTCAGTCACTGTGTCTGTTCATGTGCCAGCTCAACTGTTATTGTAATAACGTTAAGTGCCACCAGATGGCAGGAGCCACATTTGAAGCACCGTACGTAAACATACAAGTCACTGAATCCTCCACAAGTTCCTACAAATGTTTCACAATTAAAGCCTTTTTTAGAAAATGAAGGGATTCTCTCAACCTGAGTTATAAGGGGCTTTTAATTTGAAACACATACAGGAAGTGTTGAGTTTAAAATGACGGTGCGATGTGTTAACTTTAGAAAGACAATGGGAGCGGATGAAAAGTAAAAATATAAAGATACAGAGGGAATAATAAATAATGGACTGTCTGTAAGGTAGTCTGTTTCAAATGAAGCTGGGAGCCTCTGCGGCTGTGCTGAGTAAAAGCCACTATTTTTATTTCATTTCTTTATATCCTCCATTATGAAGAAGTAACATTGTTTTCTAGCTTGATGCTAATGACAGTACTCAGCTAGTTGACAAAGTGGGTAACGTCCCTAGAGGAAATATTAAAAACACTGGGGTGTTGTTGCCGTACAGTTGTCTACGCCAGCAGATCAATCTGTGCTTCTATTGGTCAAAGTGACGGCTGTGATGGGAGCAGTCGTGAACGACAAAAAGAAAATCAAACATGCTAGACTTTCTGATGGAACGTTGTGAGGCGTCCCAGACGAGGCGTACGTTGTCGTCTACTATGACACACCATGAAATGAAACGATGCATTATCGCGTACGACACACATTGTCGTTCACGATACGAGCCGACACTGCACAACGCTATGTGGAGCTATAATTGGGCTGATATTGTGTAGTGTGAACCAGGCATTACTGGCATTTGATCAAAAAAGGTAAATCAAAATTTGACCTCACCAGATGCAAAGTCATGACACATTTCCCTCAAAACACCTCATGGCGGCGCTACAGGACAAATCTGAATATCACCAATGTCAGAGGGATTTATCCTTTGAGAACCAGGAATGTTCTGGCAATCCATTGAACATTCAATAATCATTTTTGTTTGGACTTGGTGATGGAAGAAGTACTCAGATCCTTTACCAAAGTAAAAGTACAAGTAAAGTTAAAGTACTACAACAGAAATTCTACTTGAATAGAAGAATATAAGCATTACCAGCAAAGGTCAGTTTAAGTAGCAGAAGTAAATATACTTACTATGCAAAATGGCCTCTTTCAGAGTGCTACAATATGGAGCCTTCACAGTCAGGAGAGATGATATATATATTTTTTAATCATGTGCACAAATCATGTACAACAAGATGAAGTATTTTTTTGTAGTGGTGATAGTTTGGGACTGTGTAAATCAAAGAAATATGCTGTTTTATGTTTCAGTGCTTCTCATTTGCTTGGGTCAGATAGGATTCACAACTCCTCTACACTTTTAGTTTAGGTAAACCATCTTGTCAGGATAATAATATGACATGATACATGTTTATTCTAATTCTACTTGAACAGAAATGGTTTGTTGTCAGAGATGATTTAAAATGGTAAAAATAATATTTCCACTGTGTTCCACTCTGGCCAGCAGGGGGGGATGTAGCCCCCAAATCCTCCCATTTCCCACGCTGAGCTGTGATAAGCAAGCTGTGGATGACTTTTGGTGAAATGAAGGTTCCTGGTTATTTCTCATACTGAAGTAAAAATACACGTGTGGGCCCATCATGCAAACCACCGCTTGATAATGCAGTTTAAAATTTAAAGTGTCATAAAAGATGAAGATGAGTTAAAGTCATGTATTTCCTGGTTCTTGGTGCGAATAAATCAATGTAGGATGTACGGAGCTATTTGCAGAGCTATTTGCAGCAGTTGTTAAGGCATGTGTAGAAACAGTAAATTAAGGTTGGGGTTAATGCAAAGGACAGCCAATATATTATCTCTTTACTAACAGGAACCTTGTCGGTGCCTCTGGAGCAGTCTTGATATGCAGTCCCAACCCGGAGAAAAATGTGCTACTTTTTCCTGAACTCTGGATACTTTCTGGTGCCGGTCCATAGGGCTGATATAAATCTAGCTGTGGGGTGACACCTCATGCACTCCGCCATCGTATACACTCGTGCCATCCACCAAATCTCCCTGACAAGCCTGCCAATTTTCCAATTACCTGTGACGCCATCCGTTATCGGAGGGCCAGTCAGCTCTTAAATGGGAAACAAGAGGGGAGGAGGGGCCAGCGCATGCTAACTATCTCATAAAGCCAGAGATGTGCCTCCCATGCCTCCTCAAATGATTTAGTGTGTGTCCCTGGGGTGCAGGGTGACACCAGTCCTCTCGGCCTCTCAGGGCCCTCGCAGGAATTCTCATGTGCTCTTTATCCTCCCCAATCCAACCCCTCAGCCACCTATCACACCTGTCTGCCTGAGGGGAGGCAGACGGGTGTCAGCGCTCCACAGCTTCGCTGTTGCTGGTATTATCCTGCTGTCTGTGTGCCTGCGGAGCCGCCTCCTCCTCCAGCCTGGGTAGGAGGGCAGCGGCGGGGAGAGACGCGGCCCAATCTTCATCTGTTTTCATGTTTCTTTGAATTTCAGTGAGACGCTATGCTGGAAGTGATACTACAGCTGAAGATTGCCTTCCGTTAGGGCCCTCTCCTCATTTATCTGCCCTTATAGTCGGGCTTATGGAGTGAGTCTACAGAAATTGCCTGTGCAGCGTGCAATTTAAAGTGTCAGAGAGATGGAGAAGAGGAGCCGTTAGTCATATCTGAAATGCACACGTCACCTGGGGAGTATCTTAAGAGTTGTTTGGGGAGGGGTGTAACTCCTTTTAGAGACAGAGCAGTCAGTCATTATATGTGTCACAGCATTATTAATCTGCACTGAAATATCCACACTGCAATTAAAAGATGATCTAAACCTTTTTGAGAATGCGGACGTTATTTAAAGCTGCATCCACTCAGTTCCTGGCCACTTTGGGGCACAAGAATAAGCTGTAAACACAAAATATTGTGATGTATTATTATGAATATGGGCCCAGTGTTGGCAAACAATTTCCTATTCACACTCCAGACAGACACAAAGCAACATCAGTACAGAGTGCTGCAGGGAGAATCTTTTTCTGTATGCCACAAGTTAGCAATGCCCTTTGTCTCTCGGCAAAAAAACTAATGGGATTTAATCACTGGATTTTGGATTATTGCAGAAAATTAGCTCTTAATGATACTTCCACATTTTGTTCAGCAGATAATCTCCAGATTTTTTTTAATCGCAATTGCATTCGCCAAAAGTGAAAAGTTAACTATAAGCGTAAACGGCTGCATGACTTTACGTCGTCACCACAACAAGGCTGTAAACGTGTGTTTAGCGTGAGGAAGTTCTGTAGTCTAATTTAGTAACTTGTTCGCCACCACCATTTTAAAGATGCGTAAAAGCTTCAACACTCACGAGTGGTGTATTTGCTAACGTATTTCATACCCCAGAACAAAACGTGAACATCGAGACATCCTACCAAAAACCCACTGATTCTGAGACGAGGGAACCGGAAGTGTAAAAAATGCTAACTCATTTCTGCATTTTCGGACTCATTCTTCCAGCGCTCCATTCATTTGCTGTTTACTTAATACCCCATAATGACAACGAGAAAACAGGACCTTAGAAAAATAAAGAAAATAAAATACGTGGTGGGAAATAAAACACTTATGTTTCGGTAACAAGATAACAATCATTAAAAGCTAGTAACTTGATAGTTAATTAAACTAAGTTAATAGATTTCACTCACTAGGAACTGGGGTTAAGAAACCAACGAAGGATCAAAGACGGATGGTTTGAAATTATGGAAGCAATCTTTTCGATGGGACATCCTGATACTACAATAAACACAGCTAGAAAAAAAATGGGAAAATTGACTCGATACAGGACTCAGAATGACGACAAAGGAGTGGAATAATAATTAATAGATTCACCGATCTTTAGAGTGGAAAAATTATGTATTTACCGTAGCAGTTTCTGTTTTGTTGGCTCTTTTTTTTTTTTTTTAATTATTTTATCATTTCATTATACTGTTAGAACAAAAATTGTTTCCCTAAGGATTTAAGTGAAAAAAAGTTAATAGTTTTATTTTCTGTTAAAAATCAAATTGTAATTAGTGATTTTACTAATTATCAGTAATATTATTATATTATTATTGTTGCACATATTGTATATTATGTTTTATATATTTGTTACTGGTTACCAGAACAGTCTATAAACATTATTTTGATGGCTATTATGAAGCTGCAACTGATGATAATAAACCGTGTTAAATGGTTCATAAATAATGTAGCGCGTCTATAAACAATGCAACTTTATAACGTCCACCCAATTAATGTTTGTAGCTTCTTCATCATCAGTTGCAACTTTATAATAGCCGCCTAAAAATGTTTCTAGACTGTTAATAAATTATTAACCATTGACAAATATTTCATATAGTACAGAAAACGCTATTTGTGTAACAATAAACTAAATTGTAATTCGGCAATTGTAATTTTTTATTATTATTATTTAATTTACATTGATTGGATCAGCTTTCACTGACTGAGAAATATTCTGGCAGGACCTTGGACTGATGACATGGATAATACTAATATTATATGGATATATATGGATATACTACAGGAATTATGTAAGCAATCAAACTGCATCATATCCATCACATCAGTGGTGGAAGACATTTTAATAACATGTAATCATAATCATTATTCTAAACCTGATATTGTCTGTGTTTGAAGATGTGTGTTGTTCCTGTATTATCACATTTTAAAGCGCAGCTGCAGCCACTGATGCAGAGACAGAGGACGGAGGAGACTTGAAGCAGCAACGTTCTGTCTCTCACTGTGGACTGTACAGGCTGAGCTATGGAGCTGTGTTTTGCATCAGTGGCCCCTGCTAGAGACGTTTGCTTTGTGCAGAGCGAAGAGGCAGACACTCCCCCTCCGACGGGCCTGCAGGAGCTGATGGGCTCTGGCATTGTGGGATATCTCCATCAATTCCCTCTGGGGGGAGACGAGGGAGAGGGGAGGAGGGGAGGGCAGGTTTGTTTTCACTGCGAACTTTCCATAGGCTGGCAGGCCCTCTGGCACTAACATATACATATATGATAATGAAATGCCACATTTTTCTTTCGAGTTGCGGTCACGTTTTAAAGGGCAGGAGCGGAGCAGCGTCTCCGTCATGTGATGCACAGAGAGCAGGGCGGCTCGGATTTAGCCCTGGGTGGCAACAAAGAACAGTCCGGCGCTAACACTCCTCAGTCAAACATCCCTGCTGCTTGCATCATTAATTGCACCCCCCTGAGCACACACACACACATACACACACACACACACAAAAATCTGCAAGCCATACACCAATCAACCTCATAAACTTGGATTAAATTTATGCTGTAAAGGAATCATAATGTACAACGCAGCATGTACTTTAATAAGCTTTGCCTCCCTTTATCAAGCTTATGCAGTCCTCAAAAGAATTAGCAGTTAATTAGTGTGACTGATTTTCTTATCATGTTTTCGGCTTTCACTGTATTTATTTATGAGTGTGTCTTACACTGCACAATGTCTGTATGCAGAAGAGGCTCTGCTTTATAGGGTCCTCTCACCTTTGATGGATTCACTGCCCTCGCAGTTAGATGAATGTTCAGCTGCACCGATAGCAGCACAGTGGTGCACATTTTCGTGCAACGCTACGTGCATGTGGGGGGGGAGCACAAACATTAAGCTTTTATGTAAATTAAAATCGTTGTTAACGGGGTTACACCAGTTTAAATAATGTAATCAGTGGTGAACTGAGACTCAGTCATGTTGCACAATTTGAATTAAACTCTAGTTTATAAATAAATCAGTTTAATGAATTGCGTATATAAATTTAAGTGATTTTTAAGGCAACAAATAATTGCACATGTACAAGCAGTTACATCTGAACTAGCAGTAATAACGCAGAGGAACAAAAGTAATCCTAACATGCAGTACATTTATTTGTGTTTCAGGGCTTTCATCCACACCTCATGGTCTTCCTGCTCAATTATCATGGAGACGACTACATGTCAGAATAATAACGGTCATTTTCGGGGTGTTTTTTTTTCGGGAATCTTATGTTTGTCATATCAAAAAAACTACAGAAATGTGGAAATTTAAAATGTCAAGCAAAGAAAATCTAAAGTAAAAACATTACATAGTAAGAATATATAAATTAAACAAAAAAGTACGTAATGTATTAATTTTAAAAGTCAACTCAGGAATTTTTATTTTATTTTTTTATAGAAACAGAGTATTATTGACCTTGTTTATTTCACTGTAGCTTTATTTATTTATTGTTAAAAACACCCCTTTTGACAGGGTCAATATCTATAATAATTTTTTTCACTTTCATGTTATAATGGGCATATTTAATAATATTTAAGATATTTCTATGTAATACTATTATTGATCATTTTAAGTAATTGTTTAAAATTTAATCCCACACACATCCACTGTCACGTGCACAGTACAACCTAGATTTATTAAAACACTCAGCACTGCACACTGAACACCTGTACATGAGCTCAATATGATGAACATGTACAGTTTAAGGAGTTATACACAATATTACATTTAAGCCACCTTTCACTCTAAAAATCATGCCAATTTTCTTAAGAAAATGCTGCTCTAGTAAATTAATGATATTAAATATAAAATACTATTTTATTACATTTAAAGTTTTTATTGAGATTTTCAAATCAAGCATTAAATATCTGCCGTCATATTTTTTGGCATTAAATATCTGCCGTCATATTTTTTGGCGTCATCAACCTAAACACAAATTAAAGTGATTCATCTGATTAAATGATTTTTTTTTAATTAAATCAACTTTCTTTGATGAATAAATGTAACATATAGTGCTGTTAGATCACTGTTAGACCGCCCTGTAATGCAGGTGCTTCCCTTTGTGTGCGGCTTTGGAAGAACAAACTGTTTGTCTTTGTGACTGCAGTGAAAATGTTGTTTCTGAAAGGCTAATTTTGTTTAATAAAAATGTAAAAAAAAAAATCAACAAATGTAGACCTTTCAACTTTACAACACTTTTGGATCATATGAATCAGAAACAATCCTACGCAGCCAACACTGGAATCTAATATTTCAAGTAGTATAACACTGATAATATATATATAATAGTGTGATTAGCCTAATCTTTATCTGCAACTGTGAAGAAATACAGGTTTAAAAGGAGTGAACAGACATGGAAAAATGAATAAAATAAAAATAATTAAATGTTGATTTAGATTTCGAAGGCCAAAGTCTTACTCATTGATTTAAATATTGGCCATTTTGATGTTCCGTAAAAAAGTCTGCTAACATTGTTCCGTGTGTCACTGTATTTTAATTGTATTTTTCTTATTGCTTTGATTTCTCTGTCACCTTTTATTGACATTATAAAGTCCTTGTAACTGACTTTAATGTTGCACACTGTGATACTGTAGATTGCTGTACTGTACTGTAGAAATGTGGCCTCTTAACAGCACCAGAAAATAACTTTGGTTGAGCATATCTCCCCTTTTTCCTGTAAAAACATTAACATATTAATAAAATGTATTAAAGACAATACCACATTTGATAGATAGATCCACATTCTGTGTGTGTGTGTGTGCAGCTCCATGTAACTGTATAAGTGCCTGTACGTGTGCACTGGCGTCTTGTTGCCATTCAAGAGATGACACAATTGCAGTGGGTCATAAACAGCAGCTTCATTAGCCTGTTCAGGCAGTGCGTTACGCGCTACATTTAACCACCTCTGCCCCCAGCACTTCTCCTGCACCTCTGCTCCTCAGCACTCACAAACCAGTCACCAGAGAGCACAATTAAATTTCATGACTGCGCATATTTGCAATTCCCATTTCATTTATTACAAAGGGCATTCTATAATGTCCCTTTTTTTTTTCTACAAGAAACGTATTTCCATTTTAGTGAGGCATGACTGATACCGAGGTGAAGTTACCAGGCGATGCCTAATTTAATCAGAGGTAAAATTCACAAGCAGGTTTTTCTTTTTATCGCCTCGTCAGATAACCACAGATGCCTCCTGGAAGAGGATATACAGTTGGGAAAAGAAGAGCGGCTTTCTCTCTCTTTCCAATTTGAAGCATTTAGAATAAAGCAGAGAATCATAAATGGGTCTGAGTGCTCAGGCACTGTGGGGGAAGTGGTTGTGTATCTCTGCTTTATCTCTGAACAAGGCTGAGAACACACAACATGTCAAAGAGAAAATGCCTCTTAAGATGAAAACAAAGAGGACAAGACGTGGGACTAAGTGGTGAACGTGTTCTACATGGCATAATGAGTTCAACGTTGAATATTTGATGCAGGTTCCCCCCAAATGTTCACTATAGCCCACAAGTACACAACTGTAAATGACAAGACCTGCTTTATGCGCAACACAGAGGCAAAACACTGTGTTCCCCCTGCATGGAGCCATTCCACCACAGCAAATAATTATAAATAAAAATCCATCATGAAACCTTAAATCCATTCACTCTGACTTTCTCAATCTGCTCTCTTGTCCATACTTGTGAAACATGTAATAGCAATTTCTTTGCTTGTAAAAAACAAGGGTAAACTATTGTGTCTACATTTCTGTTAGCGTGCACAGTTTAACACCCTGATCACAAGGCCAAGGCACGAGAACATGATCCCTCACTGGCTTCCCAAAGTTCCAGCATGTGCTCCAAATAAAACTGCAAACGCTCTTCTTTTACATTTCAGTTTTAAATTCTGTACAGATTAATTAAATGAGATGTAATGCCTCAGTAAGTTAGCTTTAGAAGTGCTAATTAGAGCCAGGCTTGCTGCTTCCCCATGCTTCCAGTCTTTATGCTAAGCTAGACTAACAACATCCAAACCAAATGCAAAAAAAAATTTTGGCACTGTACGCTTTCTGGAAACTACACATACCGTATGTCACATTTCTACGTGAATATGTAGCGAATATGTTAGACCTCTGTTTCAACAATGCTGTGGTTACAGTGTGGTTATGTTTAGGCACAAAAAACACTTGGTTAATGTTAGGATAGGATCGTGTTTTGGCTTAAAATACCTAGCTTTGGGTGCATAATCCCCACTGGAAAAACATCAATGTCTCCCTAAAAACACTCACATTAGGTGCCTAAACACCCACTAGAAAAACAGCAATGACTCATTGAATTACAACCAGTTTTGTTGTTTGTTGAGCTCAAACATCTTGCCTAGGTATATTACCATCCACCATGCCCTCCATCTTCAGATGACAGCTCATATACCACGTCACTTTAGAGACATTGTGATATTATAATTATGAGACGTGCAAATGTAATGTATTTGTTGAAAGCTGTTATGTAAAGTGACAGTGTTTTCTTCTGGTGGCTTGGCTGCCTGATTCCAGCTCTATCTTAAATGCACTGACATGAGACTGATAGCCTCATCTCACCCTCACAAAAAAGCAAATGTTCCAAATTGTTGAAGTATTACTGTAACTACAGACAACTCAACATATTGTATTTGGTAATCTGTAATATTTTTTACTCGTATTTTTCACCTGATTAGTAACTGAATTGTAAAAAATCTCATTTTGAGAGCTCTCACAATGAGCTCGCATGACATTTGAGCAAGACTGTATCCTGTTGTTGGCTGTCACAGGGCCCTCACTTCAAATTGCACTTTGTGTTATGTCAAAAAAAATTCAGTCAAAAATTTTGTAATCAAGCTTTTTTCTTAGATTGAAGCATCTGCATTCACACAGTTATGTAACGTGAGTTAGTGATGCTGAATGATAATTGTTCCAGAGCAGGGAAAGACAACCTGAAGCAGACGGCAGTGAGACACATGTACAGTACAAGTAGCAATGAGAAATAACGCTGGTAGCAGAGATGGGGAGACTTGAAGCCTTTCCTATATCAACAGGAAGAAATGTGATTTATATCACAGATGAAACACAGTCCTATTTGCAATCTGTTAAATGTTTGTGTCTGTGCAGTGAAAAATGGCTCAACACATGCTTGAATGACAAAATCAGCACATTTGAACATATTCTAGATTCATTATTATGAAATATCCTCATAATTGATACAATAAACGGCTTTATCTTATAAAATATTTCGAACATTTGCAGGTGTTTGTGTGTGTTTCATGTCCTCTACCTTGTCTCACAATGCCACAAACTACATGACGAAACTTCTGTTGTTTGGGTAAAGTGCGCTTTGCAAGCCAGCGTCTGTCCTTGGCCAAAGATAATTTGTAAGGAAAAAGAAACTGCTCTCACTGAAATAAATGCATTTAAAAAAAGAAAGTAACAACATATAACAGTATCTTTCCAGTCTCACGTCTATTAGTGCGAGTCCTGCGCTCATTAGTCCACTTTATGTCAGCCCTTTACACAAGTACAGGCCAAAAATATATCCAAAGTACCAAACTGCGGGGGTCTCACAGAAAGAAATGTTAAACTAAAGTTTATTTTGTATATTTATTGCAGGGTATAGCATGCTTTCTGCCCACACAGCAGGAGCCAGGGACTTGTGGGAATGTTATCTTAACGAATGCCGATAAAAACTGTCTGCTCGACTGTTTATGACCATAAAATACTGAGGGGGTCCAAAAAAGTGGCCTAATGTACGCTCTCCGCTAAGAGGGTTATTAGAATGAGCCAGGTCCAGAGAAATGGACTGCTGGGGCCACTGGGGACCCCGGCAGCAATCACACACTCCTGTTTACTCCACAAATTGGCCCCTGAGAGGGGCATGGGCGTCTGTAGCGCCTAGTTAAAGTGATTGAGGTGACTCCTAACCATTGATTTTCCCTTCGTCTTCGGCGTCCCGCCTGGCCACCCTTGACCATGTCCCGTGCTCCCTGCAGGCTAGTTTAGCTGCCCCTGCTTGCCTTTAAATCACATTAAACTGCGGTTAAACTTTGGCCATGTCTAAAAGACAACCGTCATTGATGAGGTTATCATGCTGTAAGCACCTCATACGCTTGAGTAAAAGCCTCGACTGTTGGGCTTATTGATCGCGCGCTCCTCGCGGCATTTAGATCCACCTTGAATACAGATAAGAGAATGTAGAGAGCAACAAATTCAAATCACACTCTGGGATTTATCTTCATTCCATAAATGCACCATTGATACTGATTTAACCAATCAGACTGCTAATGAAAAATGCCTCATTGAGAAAATAAAAACAGGCTAAAGGTTAGATTTTCCACTAAGATAGACACTCGCTTAGTAAAAAAAAATGCTGCATTCCCTCTGCCTCAGTCTAAATACCATAACATCTGATGAGTAATGATGCCTATTTTTTCTTTCAATTTACACAATATAGTAAAGGCAGCCAAGTGTGACACTTCATTAAGTTAATTAGGCTAACTTAATTACAGTCTCTCACAGGTCAAGCGATGAAGCTTCTGATTGATGGCCCAGTGTGTAAAGGTAATCTTCCTCTGAATTGGGGATGACATCAAAATGAACATTAGTTGCTTCAAACCATCGAAAATTACAAACACTTAAAGTACGTTTGCCTCGTAAACACCCGGCGGTGAAACACTACCCTTAAACACATATAACTGCCATATGTACATAAACAGAGCTGAATACTCTGAGGTCATGAAAGAACATCAAATACAAACAGTTTGCTGAGTGGGAGTAGACCTATGGCTGCGGAGGAAGTGAGGAAAATGAAACTTTTACGGACAGTAATTTCAACAGTTGCAATCCTTTTGATGACAACAAGTCTGAGTGCAGCTAAAGTACTGCATCCCACACAAGTTCACAGTTGAGTACTTTAAACACTGCCTGAGCAACTTTAAGAGCTTTTGGCATTTCAAACCTTTTATCCAAATCTTCTGGTCTGATTCACAGTGGAGCCCAGCATGCCAGGCAGCGCTGCAAGGGTGTAAATAAAGCCTTAAACAAGCACCCCTTGGCACGGTAACAGGCTTGAATTAAAGGCCATCCGTATATTACGGCAACACTGTCACTTTACTACTGAAATCAATTCAGTTAGGGGCCCGGGGCGACAGCGGGAGGGATGTGGCCTTGGTCGGAGCGAGGTTTATCTAAGCCGAGCAGGCCGAGAGAAACACAGCGTCTATAATGAACTCAAGCCTGTCTAATAAAGCCTTTTATTGCCCCTTTGCACAACAGAAACATGCCTGCAACGGCACCAACGGTCAGCTCCTGCATTTTCGTGCCACACTGTAAACCAGCAGCTTCTCTGTAATTACTACTGCTCCACAAACAGCTCAACAATACAAGCGAATCACAAGGACAAATCATCATCAGAGAGATATTCTGTTATTAATCAGGACCTCACAGAGAGAATCCCAGACCATAAAAGAAAACAGACGGTAACAGAAGCACTTGTGTGACAAGGCTGCTTCCTACAGTGTGTCTGGGATACGTCTGAATCACCGACCAAACCTGTGATGTGTCACTTGGTGCTGTGCTCATCGACGACACTTCCTGTGGTTGCAGAAATAATCAGCCGGTCACGGCTTTGCTTAGCTGGACTTAAAATGGGGATCTCATCTTCCAACATGTAGCCAGCTGGGCTACATCCATGAAAAACAGTGACCAAAATATTCCCCCAGAGTTAGAGAAAAGCTCGGATGTGAACTAACACGAACATGACGGCAAGTAAGTTGGATCATCTCCTAAATTAAATTTGATTTTGAAAATTGCCACCACAACTGGATTAAAATTGAGAGCCCAGATTAGTTTGGTGAAACTTTTTTATCTTAAGCCAGAGGTCAGGACGTCTCTACGGAGTCCCTAAATTCCAAAAAGTTAATATTTTGAGGGAACGAGATAATATTTTGTTCCCACAAGATAACAGCTTGTTCTCAAAAGAAATTAACATATTATCTTGTGGAAAGAAGCCAGAAACATGTTATTATTTTGTCAGAAAATAATATTATCTGGTGGGAACAAGTTATTATTTTGGGGGAAATAGATAGTAACTTATTCCGACAAGATAATAACTCGTTATTATCTTGTGGAGTTACTGTCTTTTGGGAACAAAGTATTAGATACTAACTTCTTTGCAAAAGATAATATTTTTTCCCATGAGATCATTAAAAGCAAAGTAAAAAAAAATAAATCACGTTCTAGGCCTTTAGGGAGCTTTGTACATTTCAAACAGCCTTCAAAATTAAAGTGGTATATAAATGAACACACAGAGGCTCTATCTAGACAAAAACTATAATAATTCTAGCCGAACTTTCAAATCATCTTTAATAATATTCCCAATATTCTTCTAACTACCAGACAAATAGTGGTGTAGGTCTGAAAACATAATCTCCATGGAAACAACCAAATATGAATAAATATCTGTCAAGACTGTTGGCAAGAGGAGCTGAGGGATTGTTTGTTTCCCCAAGCAGCAACATCAGGCCGCACGTCTACTCTTAAATAACTGCTCAGTATTTGTGAAGTGCTTTTATGTTTCATGCCTGATCTGAGTGTCACTGTCACGGAGCGAAACACTCTGGACACAAACTGGTCTATCATCAGATATTTCGTCATACCACTGATACCATCGTATGGTCATATTAGAATTTTAACCATGGTAGTGGCTTCAACAATGGCCGTTTCAGTCAGTCTGTCCACCACTTTGGTCCAGACTAAAATATTTAAACAACAATTCAGTGGAGAGCCATTGCATTTTGTACAGACATCCATGGAGGCTAGAAGAACCTAGTGATTTAGACGATTCCCCAACCTTCCCTCCAGTGCCGCCAGTAGGTCACTTATTACTTACTTATTCTGTAAAACATCTCAGCATCTACTAGATTGATTGACATATCAAAGTTTGGTCAGAGTTTTCAAATATCCTGCAAATTATCACATCTGCGCAATAATTTGGTGCACAAAATCATGTTTTATACCTGACTTTAATGCCCCTTTGACTTATTATTATTATTCAAGCATCACCACGAGGTTGACATTCATGGTTTTAAATAAAATGTCTCAACAACCATTGCATTGATCTTCATGACATTTGGTACAGACCTGCATGTTCCCCTCGGGATGAATTGTAATGACATTGACGACTCTCTGACCCTTCATCTAGTGACATCATTGGGTCAACACAATTTGTCCAGTGCTTTGGTGTTTGAGTTTGGTGCTACTTATCGAATGTTAGCATGCTAACACACTCAGCTAAGATGGTGAACATGATAAACATGACACCGGTTCAGTATCAGCATGTTGTCATCATGAGCGTGTTAGCCTGCTGACTTTAGCTGTAGAGTCTTGCATGAGTTTTGCATCAATGTAATGCAGTGCTGTGATCTGTCAGGTATTTCATTTGCTAAATCAACCAAAAACAAACACTTAGGTTAATCTAAAATTCCACATACCATGATTGAACTACAACAAGCGAGCTGTTTTGCCCATTTAAATCATCCAATGCATCTTGCCTCTTTTCATAACTGCACATTCAAATACTGTATGGCCATGTGGAACAGGTGTACTTTTGTCTTGACACTTGGTATGACTGAGACTTTAATTTTTAAAACTACCGACACAAATACAGAAATATGGTGTTCATGTTATACCACCATACAAGCAAACCTCTGGAATCTAGAGTGCAATACACAAACAGGCTGGATTTCAAACAAGACGTTTAACCAAAACTGTGGTCACATCACATACTGTAAGATACTCCGCGCCTCTTCCTGCGTACCTCTTCCTTCAGATGTCATACATCTTCCTCTCAGATAAGAGCAGTGGCTGCGGGGAGCTCTGACAAATCACTTCCTGCACCATTCTTTGTAGCAGGCTGTCAGGCAGAGGGGTCGACTGTCCGCTATCTCTGCCAGCAGCTGAATCTCAGTCGCAATGATCAGGTAATATTCTGCACTTAATGCTGGCATTTAAGGAACATTCTCCCCCCACAGGCAAAAACGGTGCATGACTTGGCATTTAAAAGCAGATAATAAAAGTTTCCTTAAATACAGCTCTCATCTCAGAGTGCTTTTTAGATGCCCTTAGTGCAGTCAATTATCTCCCCACACTTGCTATTACTGAGACACTCTGAGCACCTTGCGCCTTAAAAGGTCTGTACACCATACTTTCTCAAAAATGTCACATTTTTAACTGCCTCTCAAAATGTAGACCCTGCAACATTAGAAGTGGCGTACACGTGTTGGCTTCTTTCATCCATTTGTTGCTTAAACATGCCTCTTCAATGTGCCGGACGAACTTGAATTGAATATTAAAAATCCATCAGACTCCGAAACCGTTTACCCCTTACATACTTCTATGAGCTACTTTCCAAAGCAGAACATAAACACATATAACCAATGCTTTGAACAGGCTTACAGTTATCGAACATGACTGATGTTTGCTTGCTAAAGGAATAGAGAGAAAAACGTTCGCGCTAATTTGTCATGTCAACACAGCAAACATTATTCTCCTGTCACCAAAGCCTAGAGGTTCTCCAATTTGATGTCAACAAGTAGGAGGGAGGGGAGGGGAGGAGGATGGGAGCAACTTCTTAGGGACAGGATACTCCAGAGGGAAACAGAAAGGAAAGTCTAAAAGGGGGCAGGACGAGGGAGATGTCAGAGTTTAGGGGGAGAAAGCCACAGAGACTGACCTCATACCCCCTATGTGTTTTTACTGCTAAAGGTCTACAACACAAAAGTACAATGTGAATAAAGTCTGTACTTGTGAACCAGTGATTAGAGAGAAAATACAGTGTAGAACAGGTTTCATCTGACATAGGGACTTGGATTCTACAGGGTAAATTGCATTTGATTGATACTGTCCACAACAAGAAAAACAACTTTACCAAACCTTAACCATCGAGGGGGCAGATAAAAAAACTCTCAGACAGTGTGGGCTTGTAACAGCCTTAGAGATGGTATTAAAGTCACCAGATGAATGATGTCTGGCTCCGATCAGAAAGCACTAACATGGATCTTCTTGAAAGGGAATGACTACAATTTTTTGTTTCTTCCATACGAGATCTAGTTTTTTCGTCACTAACAACTAGGCCTTTTGGCACAGTCATATTAGCCTTAAGTTTAGGAATGCACCAATCCAGCTTTTATCCTTATTCAAGGTGTCTGCTGATGCCGACTCGAAACTACTGCTCTCTTTTCCTCTCATTTAAAAATCTGTGCATGGAACTCAGAGGGATCTTTTTTATGTATGGTCACAAAAAATCTACAGATTGCTGTGGCACTTAAGTCAAAAGTCTGTGAGTCATCCTCAGTTCAGTTGAATTAAATTTACATGCACCGAGCACTGAAAATCCTTGACGCTGAGTTGTAACAGGGTAAAAAATGAATATTGAACAGAACTACCACTAGAATACTGACTGCTACATTTCTGAATAAAACTTCTATTGGCTGACTGCACAAAGTCAGATCAAAGTTCAACCAACAGCTTGAGCCGGTCAAGGCTTGCACCACAACATGAAACACATTTTTGAAAGGATCTCTCCATTCCTTGCATGTGCTTTGTGATTGGGAGATGGGGCAGATATTTGCAGAGAATGGTGCTTGCGTGATTACAACTTGACATTGGTCTATGTGTTCATCCAATACAATGATGCCGACGTTAGAGAGGAATCCCAGTTGACTGGCACTAAACCTAAATCCCTTTCTAAATATAAGAAGACAGATGTTCACATCTTTACTAAAATTGCTGCCTGGATTGATGCTCATATTCAGCTTTTCCTCATGTGTTCATTTAAGTGTAAACTATAGCTCAATGATGCCAAGGAGCACAGATCAGAGGTCAGCTGAAGTTGGAGTAAGTTCATCCACTGAATAAAATAAAAAAAACATATATGGTACCAAAACTGTAGATTCATGTAAAATCTTACTAATAGAGTATTTCAAAACAAATTTGATTCCTATAGACGTTTGCATCAAGACCACTTAACATTTAAAGAGCTCTTTAACCTTTTGCTTTTCTTGATAATTGAATGTTTTATTCCTGTGATTCAGCATTTTCACTATGGCTTTTATAATTCACGTCTCCTGCGCCAGCATCAATCAGCCCCCATTTTACACACAGACGGGGGCAGGACAGAATACTGGTTTCTAGAGAGACAGAGATGGGGATACATTTATCAGTTAGGTTGGGAAGCGGCCAAATGTGACCTTTTATGTCAATATAATTTAATAAAAACAAGCGAACAACTAAACAAAAAAGACACTAGTTGTGCAGGGCATTTTTTGTACCTTTATGAAAATTAAATCCTGCTTTTAAGGATCTATTTTTTGAGATGGACAGCAACTGTTTTGTACTTTACTTGTTCATTTTCAATTTTCACTGAATTACAGTGAGTGAAAAGACCCTTGCAGTTACCAGACAATAGTGCTGGGTTTCACAGAAATATTTAAACAATAAGTGGGGAAGCAGAAAGCAGATGTATTTTAGTGATTAAATACAACTCTGTATTCTGGCAATGGCCAATTTTCATTATCAGAACTCAAAGGTAGCTTGTGGATTTGTCCTGTGAATAAACACAGTTTGTCGAGGTCTGACAAATGTGTCACATTGATTTTCTATTCTTATGAAATATTTACACAGTCAGTTTATGGAATATTTTTAAAGCTGCATGCTTTACATCCACTTGGCTCTTTTCCTCTGCCCTTTTGTTACCACCACCGATTGTCAAGAGTGGAAAGACATGACACCATCTGAAGGAACATCGCTACATTTATTACGTGCTGTTTTCGAAGCTGAGTAAACATAAACCCTGGTCTAACAGTGAAAATTGGGGAATTTCATTTGGTTGAATTGAAACTGAACATATCCTCTCCTTAAATTTTATCAAAAATGTGCTCCAACATTTTGACTTGGTGGTAGGAACAGCACGGGTGAAAACTGACAACATTAACGATGGCTCAGTTCCATTAAGTGTTCCAGTAAACTATTCCAGTGAGCCTGCATGCACAATACCAGGGCCTCCTGTACAGCTATAATTAATGTTATTAAATATGCCTGCGCTCTTTTACTTTGATATGTCAACATGTCTGCTTTAAAAAAGGACCAATGGTGAAAGGAACAACAGACATACTTAGAGGTCTGTGGCAAAATGGCTGCAAAGCCACCACCGTTGGCAGTTACACTGAAAAAAAATCTATTATTTACTCTAATTTGGTTAGTTTGGCTAAAAAAAATGAGTTATACTGGCTTTATCTGTATCTGTCTTTACAGCTAAGTAGGTGATGTAACCGATTTACATGGATTAACGACAAGGCTGGCAATGACCATCTTGGACTGAAGAATTATTAGTGCCCGTCCACGCAAATATTACGCCAATCAAATGACAGTACCAACAATGTCAGTTAGGTACTAGTGATGTGCATTATTGGACAACTAGTTGAGGAAACGTTGCTACCTTCGCCAGTCAGCACCAGAAGTTAGCCTTCGGAAACCCAGACAGAAATGGAGGAGTTTGGGTCAGCATGCAAGACCACTGACCCTGATCATCAACACTTCTCACTCTCTTTCTTTCTCTTTCACACACACGCACAACACACATGCACTCTCAGAGTCATGTACACGTGTGCATGGTACAAATCCGCAAATACGGAAAGTATGAACGAGCCTTCACACACTCATGTTGCCTGGATGTCTTCTTACTTGGCTGAACGAGAGAAGTGCTTAGGCTTTTCATTAGTTAGCGCATGGGAAATCCTGAGAATCACACTCTTGCATAAGAGTTACCGCGTGAGATGAGTCAAGATGTTGAATACACAGTAAATAAATGTAATTTGTTATCTTTTAACAGTGAGTTCTGAGATGTTATGGTAAATGGACCGCGTTCATGTAGCACGTTTCTCGTCTTAGCAACCACTCAAAGCGCTTTAAACTAAAGACACCATTCATCCATCCACATTCATACACTGGTGGCCAAGGCAACCACACTTGCTCATCAGATAAAAATTCACACGCACTCACACACCAATGACATAGCCAACAGGAGCAATGTCGGATTCAGTGTGTCTCTGAAATGTAGATTGCAAAGGCCAGGGATTGTGCTCAATTTTATCTGTTTTATGAGTGTTTTCTTACTTTTAGCATAGTCGACTTTTCTAAGTTTAAACTTCTCCTTAAACATTAGGGAAATCAGTCAGGATCAGTTGGTACGATATGCACAAATAAAAAGCTTAAATTTCTTCTTGGTAATTTCAATTTTGCCCAAATAAGTACACAAGTAAAACCAAACACAGGTACATATCTCAGCACAACACACTGATGAGGCGACATGTCGAAGCAGGCCAACCCTACCCCTACTGAACCCCCCTCCCTCTGATGCTTTCTGAGGCGTGCACACATACAGTCAACACTCACCTTGGAGGAGGATGTGTCACACTCCTGGCAGATCCAGCCGTATCCTGTCTGCTTGGGGGATTTCTTCAGCGGGGGGTCCAGACACCCAAAGTGATAGCAGAGCCGGCACTCGTCACACCTGAGGCACAGACAGGAAGGGCGCGTGTTACACCTCACATAAATAAAAGGCCCCCGTCTTCCTGTAATGATGAGGCCAGCTCGGGAGCGATGATGGATGATGACAAGGCAGCTAGTTGTCAGTCATGAGACTTTGTTAATGCATTCATAAGTCCCTCTAATCACTCCACTCCCTTGACCTTACACAGCCATTGACTGTCCAATGGTTCATATCAGCAGCCAGATAAATACAGGCCTTGTTAGTGTCAGATAAACGCCTGTCAGGTCTCCTACACCTGGACCGACTCTGTGTCCTCAGGTAAAGTAACAAGGGTCAGACAACAGGGAGGACACAGAGGGATGAGTACCATGGTTTTACCCAGAAGCTGCACAGATTAAGAATATTTGATTACTGAATTTAGGACCACGTTATAGTACTGTATTACTGACAAACGTAATGTGATTATAGTACATGTTTTGTAGTTTCACAGGTTAGAAATTGATCTCAAACTCCACCCTGATGATTACCAAGGTCTTAAAAAGTCTCTCTGAACCCTGCAGATACACTTGTCACTATTGTCCTGCTGTGTTTCTCCCCCTGTCATCAAACCCCTCGTGCTGTCATTCTTCCCCCAGTAATGGAGACGAACAGAGAGGGTTCAGGTTGACCTCCCGGGCTGTTAAGCTGTTATCAGATTTTCATTGGAGAATGTGAATCTCCTTCATTGATTAGGACATAATTGGCTCTAATTGTGGAGTGTGTGTGTGTGTTTACCAGGCAGGGGGAGCTTGTTGAAGGGCAGTCAGTCTCATAAATGATTAAAAAGGAAAGTCTGCCCTCTTTGTGCTGCAGTCACAGGCAAATCTTTCGTAGCTCAGATACACCCGCCATGCTTTTCATGTAGTTTATTGTGCGTCAATGCAGTATTGACTTCCCTCAGCTGTTTACTAGCTCTGCTGACTGGAACTGAGATTCATGGAGATAGAGTTAATAAAAAGGAAGAAATCTAAATTGCTTGTTCTGTAAGTGAGTTAAAAAACAAAGTATAATGAACGTGTCCAAAGGTGTGACTCATGTCCTGCATTGGTATGTGGCCAAAGACGCTATTAGTTCCACATAAATAGGCTATATTGTAAAATGAGTGTGAACAGGGACATGTGGAAACTATGAAAGAGAAAATGGACTGCAGCCGTTATACTGCACACAAAATGACTTTGGCCTTTGGTGGTTAGAGAGCAAAATAAAGTCACAGTGTATACAGGCAGTGGAGTTCCTGCAGGGTGGATTTCTGTCCAACTTATTACATACTGCTCAGTACAGCCACTTTCTAATGAATGTAGGTGCTCATGGTGTAGTGATTATAAGTGGCAGGCAGAATGGGCCTGGTTCCTGCTCAAAGAGGCAGTGAGTGAAAGGAAAAAGGAACAGCTGTGTGAGCTACAGTATGAGGTCTATTTCGCTGCTTTAGTCCGGGCTAAAATATACTCAGTGACTATTGGATGATTACTGTGACATTTTGTACAAACACAGACGATCTGGTGAGCCCCTGACTGTTCCTCTAGCGCCACCAGCAGGTCAGAGTTCTTTTTACTTATATTGCAGATATCTCAACAATTATTGGGTGAATTGGCCAAAACTTGTTACCAGAGGACGAATCCTTCTGACTTTCATGATCTCCTGAGCTTTTCTCTCGTGCTACCATGAGGTTCATATTTGGGATTTAAGCGAAATCTCTCAAAAACTACAAGATGGATGCCATGAAATGTATTATAGACATGATCTCCTCAGGATGAATTGTAATAACTTTGATGATCATTTGACTTTTTAACAAGCCGCAGTGTCTGGGACTGAAAAGTGAAGCCAACAAGAAAGTGTAAAAACTGCAGTTCCTCCAATGGCCACTTGAGGCTGGCTCCAAATGGGACTCAATACCCTTAGACCGCCATGTTAAATATGCCTGACTTTACAGCAGATGTTTATAGTAAACATTTTTACAACTTGGTGCAAAAAAGGTTTTCAGATGGCTAAATTCTCCTTTCATGACAACTACGGAGGGTGAATGTTTATATAACTCACCAATTTAATGTTTTTAAGGTTTAATGTTTTGCCACAATTAGAGTGACAGGTGGATGCCAACAACATCACTTGGGAGAAGTACCTATGGCGTAACCCTAGATTCGCAGAGTATAGACGTAGCTGTTACTGTCGCTATGTCAGTGTGTTTTCAGTGCAGGCAAATTATATTTCTGCATTTTGGTTGCCTAGGAAAGTCTTGTTCAAGGTCTTGTTGTCCTAAAAACCCTCTAAGAAGTTGGATGTTCAGTTTTTCGGGTACATACATTTTGCTTAAATGGTTTCAGCCTTTATTTCGCAAGCGGAAATTAGCATTAGCATGTGCATTATCACAGTTAACCATAGTTGTAAATGCATCATACTAATCATGCTAGCAGCTAGGGTTATCTTCACTCTCTTGTCCAAATATGGACAATAATGGCTCCAAAAATCCATAATGGTAATGGCCAAAATGTCAAACTTGAGGCTTCAAAATCCGAGTCCAAAAAACAATGATGTCACAAGGGCTACGTCTATTATTTTTATACATCTGGGCAGAATTTCAGTTTGTGCAACACTTTGATTTCTGACCAAAAAGGTGTAAAACATCAGCCACAGCTGTACTTTGTGTTTGGTGTTAATGCTAACATGCTAAGCTTAAATGGTGAACATGGTAAACATTGTCAGCATGTTAACACTGCATTTGAGAAATCATGGGTCTATTAAGAGAGCTAAATACATACTGGGCAGCCAATTTACCCCAATACCCACATTTGAATGTGAGCATACTGTGCATTGCACTTGCGGGCTATTAGTTTGTTTTAAAACAAATTAGCATTTTTATACCCACAAATTAACAATTCTTGTGCATAATTTCTGCCCCCAGATATTGTATGTGCATGCTATGCAGGCTGATGTTAAGAGTACTGGTGACTATTTCAACTTTAAACCACTTTATACAATGTTACAGGTAGCCTATAGCGTTTGGATATTTGTAAAAGTAAAAACTCACATTGGGGTCTGCAAATTATCCAGATTAACAGGGACTAGTATTGAGGGGGGACATATCAACCTCACCACTCAAAGTCATACTTTTGTTCCCCTCACTTTTCTCAGAGGAGAGAGGAGGGTTGATTGCCATCAGTTCACTCAGAGTGATCAGCTTAACTAGCACCTATGGTTCAGCCAGCGAGTGTCTTCGTTACAGTACCTGCTGTTTAATGATATGGACCCAGGGTTTGAAACAAAGTAAATGTAAGCGATTACACTGAATATACAGTATATCACATGCATCTAGAAAAGTGGTTAAACAATTGACTGAAACTATATCTGAGATACTAGATGATTTAAAGGGAATGCCTTCTATTTTCTTCTTAACAAACACATCACTATCATTCCTGCAGTGTTGAGGCATTCAGGAAGCTGCTGATCCACTCTCCTCGCCTCAGTCAATAAAATGAACAGGATTTATTGAATCAGCGGGTGATCATTGCTCCTCCACACTGATTCTGTTTCATTTTGTTGGGATTGTTGTGTCTTTTCATGCTGTGGTTTCAGGATGAATATCATGAAATCACATTATACACTCTGTCCAAGAAGCTGTCTGTGCATGATTTATGGCAGCCAATGTTTGGATATCAATTATGAGTCCTCAACAATGAAGCCAGCTTTGTGTTGGATGTGTGTGCTGAAAGGAATTAGGCAGTTTGATGGTATCAGATCTGATGGCTCTGCAGACATGTTCAATATGGCAAATGGCAACTGTGCCTCAGGCTTTGTCTGAGTCTGACGTTTCACGGGAAGCGCTGACAACACGTCCAGTCTGAACATGAAGGAGTCACAGCTTGCTGAGGGTCACTCTGCATTCTTTTGTTCACCTCATGTTAAATTTGTGTCTATGAGGATAGTGGCTGTGATCAAACCAAAAGAGAATTTCTGTCATTCAAACGTTCTAATGACATTCCATTAATTTCACGATGTATGAACAATTAATTTTCTGACACCTACAACAATCAAAAGAGGTTCAAAATGCATTAGGTGGATATAGTTAGTGAAAACAGTGATTTATCTGACAGCAACCAAATTGAATTGAAAAAAACGACCGCGTTACATGGTGGTGGCAAGTAATGTGTTAATATTACATGCCAGCACCACTGACACAATGCCGATGGAAAGTCAATTATGATCCTTTGTCATGATGGAGACACGTATTCCCTGGTTCAGCAACGTCACACAATGGCCGGTAAATAATGTAACGACCCCATAGGTAGTATACAGAGCAAGAAAGTCCCGTAGAGGGGACGTCGGGGTGGTGTATCAGTCAAACAAGCACACAACTTTTACCCAGGAGACGGCTGTTTGTGTCCCATGAGAAACTAAAAGTCAGTGTTGGCTTCTTTAAACTTCACGTACTTATACCCTTTATGTATTGACATCACGTTTAGTGACGTACTTACATCGCCTACCTAACAAATGTATTACTTTTACCGAAGACATGATCTTTTTCTCAACCTAACCAGGTGGTTTTGGTGTCTAAACCTAACCGTGCCATCACCAACACAAATGAGAAAGTTTGCTCGCACTGGTGGCCAGTGCTTGGTTTTTGCTCGACTGTTCTCAACATAGCAGCCGGGTCACAAACTTTCTCATTTTACAGCTAAACAGTACACTAAAATATGTTTCTAAAAACATCTGAGGTGAGAAATAGGCAATACAGTAAAAGAAAACTGATTTATTTGATCAGCACTGCCTAGTTTAACAGTTTGACCACAGTTTACGGGCAGTGATAGACATGATTGACAGCTGCGTTAGAGACTCCTGGGCTCTGATTGGTTTGACTTTCCTTCGTCTGAGGTAGATTCTAGCAAATACCATGAGGAGCACTATGAGGAAGAAAAACAGGATTTTCATTAGGGGTGGGGGAAAAAATTGATTTTTAGATGCATCGAGATTCTGTCTTGAACAATGCGAGCATCGATTTGGAGAACTCATAATCGATTTTAATTTTTATATTTATTTTTCAAATTACCGTAACTCCTCGACCATTCACGTAATTCCAATGGATTCTGAAAGCTGAGAAGCAGAGTTTTATATATGGTAATGACGTCATTACATGTGGAGGAGGGGAGGGAAGTGGGCACAGCAGGAGGAGAGAGTGCAAGTTGGAGTGATTTAGCGGTCGTGTTTTTGAGTGTTTTTTTGTCGTGTTTTCGTCGCGTTTTCACCATAGTAGTAGTTTTGCCATCGTTGGTCTTTTTTGCAATAGTTCGTGTATTTATAGTTCATAGATAGTTATAGTCAGTTATAGTTTTGTAAATACTGGAGGAGACATGTCAAGGAGGTCGACGAGGGACAGGAGAGTCCCGTTGAGATTTGTGGATGAGGAGGATGGACCGGAGGAAACTAGTGGAGTGTAGTCATCTCAACCACAGTAAGTAATAGGCCCACAGTTTGTATGCACTGGATATGTATCCCCAGCTTTATTACAAAAATGTTTACCAATATCTAGTGTAAATTTTCTTATTGGCTCATTTTAGAATCGAGAATCGTTGCCGTCGGAATTGGAATTGAATCGAATCGTGAGATGCCTAAAGATTCCCACCCCTAATTTCATGTACTTCTATATAGTGACAGATCAGCAAATATGATAAAAAGTTTAGGAAGTCAAACCAGGTTAAGGTCATACATTTACAGCTGGCCTTCATTCTCTTTGTCCAGAGAATCCTGGCTAACCTGTGGTTTTTGTTCCAAAACCTGTGTGATTGTCTGACTGCTCTTGTGGTAACTTGATGTCACTAGGTATGATGACCTAAACCCAAAAACAAGACCCAACCTGTAATAAACCAGAATTATCCTTTAAGCAACCAACAGAACACAGTGTTGACCTCCATTCAGATGGAGACTAGCCAAACTCTAATAAGTGTTAAGTTATGAAAGGCAGCCCTCTGGCACTCGGCTCAGAAAAGCTGTGAATGTGTCTAATAATATACCTGTAGTGTTTACACATTAAGCGTGGTAGATTTACTAAAATCAGAGTGGAAATTTAATTGGCATAGATAATTGGCATCTTATGAGTTGTAGGGGCATAAGCTAACAGCTGCTGCACATTAACACGAATATGCAGAGGCAGGTGGATCTCTCTCTCTCTCTCACACTCACACACACACACACACACACTGTAAAGAATCTGGGATGGGCTGAGCAGGCATATCTGCCTAGGAAACGATGGGAATTTTAAGTGCCCTCCGGCCACCTAGTGAATAGAAGACAAATGACCAAAGTGTGTGTGCTCCACTAATGAGCATTCTCCTATGTCGCACACAAACCGCCAATTGATTTCACATGAATCTCCAAGTAAGGTGAGAAAGAAGGCGCAAACTCTTCAGTTTCGCTGCTGGAGACTGTTGAAGACCTTCCAAACTCACAGGAGGGCTCTTTTTATTTGGCAAGACTGTGACGACTGCACACACGCTTTCCTAATTACTTTACCTTAATGAACCTTTTTTAATGTTTGTTGTGTATTGTGGGGAAGATCTTTGAATTAAAGCACTGCTCACTGAGGCAGATGCATGGTTTTCTGTGTGCGTGATAATGTGGTTTTTAATCTTCATTGATCCACAAAAGGTGAGTGTAAACTTGCAAAACTGAGCTTCACATTCGGAGAATTCCACACAATTACACTGAGAGCTGACGGACACAGCCCCAGCCCACTGCTGTAAGGGCCTGGTAACACGGATCAGTTTCTGACAGAAATACATTGTATTCAGTGCAGTCAGAGGAATTGCTCCTGGAGTCAATATAAATGTACAAGGAGTTTTGATGTTGTTGCATTTTGGTGAACTTTGGCGCAGTACTCTGCTCTGCTGACAGATAGCAAAACATCCTGACAGCGCTGACCTTTGAGGGAAGGGAAAGGTAGAGCCCCAAATGGAGGAAGCTATCATAACATTAGCTGTGTCATGCTACCTAACACTACAAGACATCAGTTCATGGTGTGAAAGGGCACAAAGCGACCGGAGCAGTTAAAGGAACATTATAACATTTTCTGAAATTATGTCTTTTGCTGTCAAACCAGTAGTCTTTTGGTTGATATCAATTTAATCTGTAACGCAAGTAGATATAGGACATTTTTATCTTACAAACAGCCAGCAAAATAAAAAGGAAATCAACCAAATCCACAAGTGTTTTAACTGCTCTCCATTTCACATAATGCCTGACTGTTCCCCCTTGCTCGGACCACATCCGTCTTTCTTTATTTTGATCTCAACTACACACCCGTTGAGTTTCATGACTGCATCTTGTATGGTTGCGATGCTATAGACAGACAGACAGACATATAAGCTTCTGCGGTACCTCCTGCTACAATTTGCATCAACTGGACCACATTTCACCATAATGACACACACAAACACACACACACACACACACACACACACATACACATATTAAAAACAATACCAAGCATTGCAACATTGCCGTGGCTTGTAAAAAAAAAAGGCCTGACAACTATTGCTGAAATGATTCCTCGCGTAACTCGAATAATTCCAGTAATTATTTGCCTCGAGGCTTTTTGATGGTTGTTTCTGTTGCACAACGCCCTTATGTTACTTTCGCTGTCGACAGCCTACGCAGCTGTAACATGGATGTGATTGCAAAACGATGGCGGAAGCAGTACAAGAAAAGAGCGAGAGACACGCCAAAGAAAACAACAGAAAGTTTCAAGAGTGTGGGATCATTAAAGGTTAAAACAAAAAAAGTCCAGTGTGTATTGCAAAACGGAGTAAGCACACCACAAAAGCACATTCTCACACAATATTTCTTATCTGATTCCTCGAATAATTGCCAGAAAAAGCAACAGAATACTCAACTACTACTATGACACTGTGGCTGACACTGAGGGTTATGCCAAATTGCCTTAAGATGCCACAGACAACTCAGAGTTAAAGAAATCTGAGGTCTCCCACACTGTTGTTTACCTCTACTCCATTAAATTCCAAAAAGGCTACAGTGTGCGAGATTTCTGTTTTCTGCTCACCTTACATAGTTTTTAGTCCAATGCAGTCACTCCTAATTTGGGCCCTTTCCCGAACTGCAATGATAAACAAATTGTCAATCAATAAAACATCTATTTAGACTCTTTTTGTGACATCACAGACTATCTCTGTTTCCCGACAGTCTGCGACTCTAGCCAGTGTTAGGCTAACTAACTAGTGAGGAAACAGATGCTTCTTGCAGGTGTTTGATCCATTAAAGTCTAAATCTAGCAGCAATGGTTTCTTGGAAGATGATTTTGGACCATCACTGGTTGATCTACGTAATGTAGCCAGTGTTGTTCTCAGTCTCTTCACTGTCACCTGCTACCACCAGCCTATCTGCTCCCAACACTGCCCTTACACACCCCGCCACAGCAAGGTCCTTGATGTTATCAAAGCAATTTGGCCCAGCTTTAATCATTGGGAAAATTGAGCAGTCCCCCTCCCCATCCCTTGCACTTTGGAAGCAGACAAAATCCAATCACTCATAAGAGAGGTTATTGATTGATCTAATCTTATTGGAGGTGAGGTTGTGGAGGGGACATGATTGATTGCTTTTGTCTGCTACACATGTTGCTCTCGGTTGGCGATTCGTGTCCACTTTCATCTGGTATTTAATCTCTGTGTGAAGTTCTCAGACCTCCCTCCTTCCCCTGCTCCGCTACGACCCATCCTCACGAAGCGGGGCCTCATGGCCCACAAATCTAAACGGACTTCATTTGATCTCATCCACCTCTTTAAAATGGCTGTCACATTGCTGTCCAGGTGTCGTGAAGAGGAAGCTTCATCGCTCGACGGTCTGCAAAGAGCCTCAATTCATCCACAGAGGCTGCAGAAATATTCCACGATGTATGGCCACAGCGAAATAAATCGCACTGACTAGGACATTGGTGACACAATATTAGACTGAGTCAGTTGGATAGAATAGAAAATTATCTGAAAAGATATGAGCTCTTTGGATGTGGGAATGTAGTGAGATAATTCACGCTGAGTGAACCATGTCGAAGGCGTAGTCAGAACTCCAACCAAAAGGATTTATGTATAAACATTCTGGGTTTTGTGTTGTAGTGTCCAACAGAGTGAAGCTTATCTATCAAAAACAGTGTGTTCTGTTCATACATCGACCAAGATACAATGTCACATAACATAACTGTTAATGTTATGTCTGTGAGCTAATTTCAGAATTTTATCTGTGTTAATTTATCTCAAGCCTTTATTTCTTCAGTGTGGAATTTTCTGGCAGTTGATCAGCACAAGGCGCCGTGCTTTGTAAATAACACTGGAGAAACCAGCACAGAAAGAATTAAAGCAAAACTTTTGCAAAAGCAACACTGATCCTGACCCAACCTTGTCACTGTGAGAATATGAGATAATGGTAAAACCAGCATTACAGTACAAGTTGACAAGAGTCAAGAGTGAGCAAACTAATTCTATAATGTTGTTGAGATTTTGAAATGTCCTGCTCTACTTCTGCCATGACATCAAAATTTTGTTTTATTTTCATGAATTTCAATGTCTATTTGTGCTGGGACAGTACCTGTGGTTGGAGCGGCCACAAACAATACATAAAGACTTACATTAAAGCAAGAATTACACATCATATATTAAATGAGTCTTGCTGAAAGTGACCATACACAATTTAAATTTGTCTTACTGTATTAATGTACAGAGAAGATGGCCTCATTTTAAACCTCTCACTAATAAAAGAATAAATGTTTTTGTAACCCTGACTATGACCATGTCAAATATGAAGTTGTTTTAATGTACAGTTTTGGAGAAAATTAAAGGGAAAGTCAACATTAATTACAGTATAACATTGATATATCATATATATTTGTAGTGTCATAAATAGGAAAACGTCGCAGCGGTTGATGTGTCAAGAAAGAAGGAACAATACAGCAAATGATGCGGCAAAAAAATGGTAAAATTGGTGCATGTGATTTTAAATGCTACAGACACCAATGCACACGGACAGAAAAGCCCTGTTGTGGCACAGCTACAAAAACATCAATGGTGTGTTTTGTTTCTTTTGAATTCCGCTTTTCATTTGTAAGACAAATAACATCTTTTAAATGTGACATAGTCGGGCTTTAAACGTTGATATATCGTGTTGTTTTCTTGTTTAGGACATTGTCGTTCTGCCTAAGTTCGCTTCTTTTGTGGCTTAACCCTCGACAAGTAGATATTCAGGAAGGCATTGGCTCCTATGTTCTCCTCTCCTTATCAAAACCAAACCAGACTACCAAAACAATAACAAAAATCAAAAACACAAATGAAGCACTGAGCTAAATAACCTTAACGATGAGACAGAACCTGCAGGGTTATTGATGGCTGCTGCTTCCCACCTGCTTTGTACCCACAGTATTGACAGTGGGTTTGTGGCCTCAGAAACTTCTTTTCTCTCCAGTAGTGCTGCTGTCTGAGCCCAAGTGGCTGAAACAAGGCAATGAATTTATCACAAGTGGGCAATGCAATTACCTTGGGAGTGGCCACGTGACAGAAATCAATATGACACAAAGCGCTCGGCCATTGACTCTCATCCATGACAAAGTGCGCCGGTGCCTTCCCATAGAAAGGAGTAGATTATTGGACTTTGCGAGCCTCCTACTTTTTTGATTTACTGTCGGGTCACTGCAACATTAGAAAAGAGTCATTGTTTTACAAGAGGGGGGAAGAAATGAATGGACTGCTGAAGTCGCACCTATGGAAAAAGCCAAGTCAGAGCAGCTGCCTTTATTAGCTCGTCTGGACTCAACTCATTCACAGCTAGGATGGAAAGGGAAGGGGAGTGAGCTCTACCACTCTCACCTGGTGCTTTGTGTGTAGCTGAGGGCATGTTTCTTTTATTTCCAGCAGGGGGCCCCAGTGAACTGGGTACAACCCTGGAGAAGAGTCAATTTCAGCTGCAGGTCTGCGCTCTCACCTCTGTGGGAGAAACTCGAGCCTTGTAGCGTCTAACCCAGCCAGAAACTCCGTCTCCTCTATTGGTACCTTGCTACGGAAATTCCACTAGAGATGCGAACAGCTTGTAGCCAAGTGCAACTCCATTAAACAAGTCTATGACGAGGTAATCAATAAAGATATAAGGCACCCATAGGGCTTTGTGGCTCGTGTTCAGTGTGTAATGATTAAAAAATGGGGTAGGAGGCAACACAGTGCAGTTAAAAGAGGATAAGACAGAAACCAGTTAGGGAGGAGGAAAGGGAAAAGCGTGTACCTCAGGAAGCATTGGAGCGGACCCACACTGTGGCGGAATCAGTGGGATAAAGAGACAGGGAAAGAAGCAGGGGAGTAATAGATTTTAGCTGCTTGGCCACACTTCCCACACAGCCCCAGTCCCAGCTCTTGTGTTTTCTGTTTTAATAGGGGGGAAAAAGGGTGAAGTCAGCAAAAACAAAATGCCGCCATTAAATCATCTCCCCGGATCCGGTGTCAGAGCAGTAATGGGAAACGCACTCATCATCGGAAAGGTTACTGCTTTCCAGAAACCTCCCTGCTAGCTTTTCTCTTTTCGCCCCTCCCCTTCCTGCGCCTCCTGGCCCCAGTCTCATCCCCTAACCAGAAACCAGCTGTAGCTGAGCTGATCTCTGGTTTGCCGGCTGCTGTTCGGTCCCCGAGGACCCCCGGGGTCGAGGATGAGGGATTGGGGCAGCTACAGTTCACCACGGTGAGTTGGTTCCATCGCTCGCAGATGCCATGTTGAAAACCAAAATGTGTCTCTTTCTGTGTTCTCCTACAAGTGTTGAAAGAACAAAGGCTGCCCATCCACCTTCAGACAAGTGCCTTTTGTTGCAGCATGTTACTATATTTTATGTAAGCTTTTCATACGACTGGGGACGACAGTATCTGCTCTTCTGTCTGTCAAGAACCACCGGCAATTTGACAACTAGAACTAACCCCTCGCATTTTATGCCTTCATCAAGTTGCAGTTTACATCCATGACTGTCCAGACTAATGTAACATATGTCGTGAAGACTTTGAATAAATTTAATTACGGCTTTGACTGTATTATTTAGAGAGATGAAAGTTATGTTCTTTACCTACACACTGTTTTTACAGAGGAGTAAAGAGGACTGATAGAGAGCTTCCTCACACGGTGCAACAATAATCACCCCAAACTCGATATCATCAGAACCAAGACCTCGTGGTTGACTACCAAAGGAACAAGATGGAAGACAAAGTTGTAGCACTGACAGTAGACAATCTGTTCCTGAGTTATGGAATTCCCTCAAGGTATTCCTGAGATATTGGGTTCAAGAGAATGGGACGTTTGTACAGACAGCTCGCAAACACAATGCTTCCAACTGTGGCTGTTGCAGGCACAGAGGCATAAAAAGATCTTAGCACAAGATCCACTTATGCCTAGTTAAGACGACACAACTTGAGCCCTGATTTTCCACTCTCTGACAATTTTTGGAGCTCCCTGACAAAAGCTCCATATCAGAGGCCAGTTGGTGTTGGCTTGGCGCTCGCAAATCGGTGCCCGAATGCTACGTGTGAACTATTTAAAGACACAAGCTGAGAGGCTCATCAATGGATTGCAGACGCTCCACAAATATCTACCTGTCTAAATAATTACATAATTGCCAGCAAGCTACAAGCCATTGAGACACAAGACACGGGTCGAGGACGGAGACAAGGGACAATGTGGCGCTCACCAAGTGTGTGTTTGAGAGGGAGAAAGTAAAAGAAAGAAGTGGACTGTTGCACGCAATTTTTCTTTAAGTAGCTTTAGAATTTTCTTGGAATGCTGCTTTGTCACTTTTTGACTTTGGTATTTTCAAGTATTAAGTATTTAAAGAATTCCTCCTGGTGCAAGATTTTGTAGTGTTTGACCTGCTGTTGCTGATTAATCATGTAGGGTGAAAACCACAACGACTTCAAGACTCTGGATTACAAGAATGCAAGTTGTGTAGTGAGAACAGCAGCAGTGAACTCAGCTTTACTGGACATTTCCCAGGGCTTTCACTCACAACTTGTGGCCTTCATCAGTGGATAGAATTTTCTCAGTTGTCATGAAGTACTGTACAAGTGAACTATCCACATCTCAACTGAGCAAACTACTTAATCCTCTGATGGAGGCCACAAAATGTACATGCCAGGCGTTAATGAAATTCAGTGAGCACAGTCGTGAACCATGATGAACCATTTACATTTCTAGCACCAATCTGAGCCCAAGATGTCAACTTGAGACATGGTGAAATCTGCTGAGCATATTCATGTTGCTGAAGCTATGAACCCTTTCATGTTCTTTTTCATGACCGGTTTTTGACTTTCATTCTTTTATTAAAAATCCCAAGTGCAGTTCAGCTCTGATATGAAGTACATGAAACCATTTATATGTGTAGACGTTATTATGCATAGGGCTAGGTGATATGAAGGAGGTCAAATACAGATATTTTTGATCAAATACCTCAATATTGTGATAGTTTAAGGCTGACAAGTGATACTTTAACCAAATATTTACACAATGTGATTATTGATAAATAATTATTAGTAATGTGAATGTAATGGCTAAGTGGGTAAATGCAAATAATTCAGAACATGACATCACTTCACTGTAATGCAGCCTTTAAGACCAGAAAAAACATTTAGATATTTAGTCTCATTATATTACCATATTGATATATTACTCAGCTCTAACTATTAACCTGGTGGTCAAAGCTTCATTGGTTATCTAAGGGTTGACAGCCTCCCAGGTCAAAAATGGTCAAATTAAATATTAGCAATTAGCAGCTGTAATACTTTGCGCTAACAGTTTTCCCTGTTAAAAGAAAATGCTTATTAAACCTTGTCAGTGACAGCAGTGAGGGAATCCAGCAGATCAGCTGTAGGCAGTGGTATATGTGGGCTGAGAGGGAATATTTCGTCTGAGCCACCACCTCCCCCAAGAAGGCCACTTCCCAGGTGATAAATCACAGATGACAGAGGGCATTACACGCACAAACGGACTGCCGCTGCCGCACCTTTAGAACAATTAATTAGCTGGCTGACACTCATTTATCACTGCGGCAATAAGGTGAAAAAGTCAAGAGTTTATTAAAGCTCCGCTTAATTCTCAAGAGCTATAGGCCAGAGGCTGAGACACTTCACATACACAACAGCAGCAACATCCACATTCTTACTTCATACATTATCACAGTAATACAGAACACAATTAACCAGAAATATTCCCTTAAACGCATGGCTGTAAACAAATGAGAACAAATGTTTGGCAATTTAAAAAAAAAAAAAATATGGTAGTCACTTTAAGACTACGTCACAAATCAGAGTTCAACTCTGTTCACAACACAAGCTTACGGTATATAATCAAGTATGCAGGCACAAAAATGTAAGTTTGGCCTCTTCAATAAATACTGTACACATCGTCACACTACATAGCTACCTGGCATTCAAATTCTACTGGACCACATCACATATTTTCAGTTTTAAATTACTGTACAGGTCTGGATAAGTAGATATAGACATGCATTGTAAAACTGACATGCAGTCTTGAGTGATGGGAAAGGACTGGTCAGGAGTCAGCAAGTCATTCTGCTCCGAGAGCTCATCTCTAAAGACAAACCCAGTGTGCTGCTGTTTCTGGACACACTCCAGAGAAGCAAAAAAGCAGTAAACTGCATGGGTTTGACTGCTCCCAAAAGCATGCATATAGGGCCCCGTACAGGCAACAGACTGACATATGAGGGCAGAATGTGACACTTGTCATGAGCCCTGACAGAGCAGCAAGCAGCTGTTGTTTTGACAGCATTGACTACGGGCCACCAGGGACATGGAGACAAAGCTGGGCTTCTTTCTGAGGACGTGTCAGTTTAACTGTCACTTCAAGATATGGAGACAGAGGAAAACTTCTAAATGCCTAAAGACACTTGGACTAATATTGAAGTGCTATTACCACTAACTACACTAGTTTGTTTCTACTACAGATGCTGTATAGTAGCATGTATTTACTGTTACACTTGGTACACCAGGAACAGTTGGCTTTTCTATACACAACACTGACTTGTCTTATTACTTCGGTCCTCTATTTACTTAGAAAACACAACACAACATTCAAGTCTGGGAAAGCCTGGGTCCAAGTGTGTCTGGAATAAACCACATTCACACTGAATGACTTCATTAAATAAGACTGGTTGGTATTGATGGGAAGTTGTATGGGCACAAGCCTGGTACCAATGGAAAAAAAATTGATCTAAAATAATCCACATACATGTTGGATGCAGGTGAACACCTAGAGGCATAGAGAGGAAGTATTCGGGATAGCGTCCTAAGTCAGATGATGCACAAATCAACTGAGTGCAGCAGGTTTCTGCCTGTTATTGCACTTTGAGCTTTTTTACTGTGCTTCCACACTGCGAGCAACATGATCGACAAGCCAAGAGTCTTCCACTCATTTCCAACAGAGGGACGCTCAGCTGCCATGTGAGCAATCAAGAAGCTGTCGGCTTTGGACGAAGTTATTGTACTCAAAAGCCAGATTTGAACCCAATCTTTAAGATCTCATGAAACGGGCACCTGAGCTTTTTAGAAAGCTACTTCTTGGTGGAAAGCAGCGCCTCTTCAGAGGTCTTCATGGTTCATTAGTGGGCGAACTGTTAGCATTAGAAAACTAAAAATCCTGTCTTTTTGCTGGTCCTATAAAATCATACTGATTTCCACTCCATAGCAGATACATCCCTCACTGTCTAATGCCCTTTTCCCATTTCATGGGATCTTTAAAGATACAAGGACTCATTGTCTTACAAATTAAATTTGAAACAGTCATATCCATCAGTGGGCTTGATGATAAACTCTTCAGACATCTGTGACTTATATTTGTTAAATGCTACCTAAGCAGCACAAGAGAGAGCCCAAAATGGTTAATAACATAAATTAACATAAACTCTATAAATCCAAACTTCTTTCTTTCTTGGTCAAAACTTTGTGGATGCTGACAATTGCATAGATGCAACTGGAGCCACAATTGGTCATAAAAAGAGTCAACCATGTTACTCGTAGTGTGTAAAAGCAGTTGAACGTTCAACATTAACCAAAACAATACTGATTCGAACAACACTTCAGCACTTAAGGTCCATGTTTTAGATTCAGACAGTTCCGCTCAATTTGTTGGTCCAGTTTGGATCAGGGGGTGGTTGCGAGGTGGCGTGACGGTCTCTTTCTTCAGCCTGACTCGAGCGCCATTCTTCAAACGCTTCAATTTGCCTCTCTCTGTCTCTAAGCCAACGGTCATCTGTCCCGAGTTTTTATGGGAGGTGAGGTGGCTGCCCCGGCTCTCACAACCTGTGCAATGCAAAGATAGAAAGAGTCAGGGCAGCACACCTCACACCCCGACCAGCATCCCTTACAACTTATATGCTGCCTCAAGTGCACGACAAATAAAACAGTGACACTTTGGTACTGAAGTGTTGAGATTTTTCTCTCATCCATGCTGCTCGTGCCATGTACATACTATCATTTCCAAAAAGCTGTACAAGATCACTACACTTATGTAAATGAAAGCATTAATTTTCTTGTGCTGATTTTATTCTACAGTGGCTTTTTGTGATGCTTTTGGTCTAAACATATTGGTCTGTAAATAAAAGAAAATACATTAAATTCTTCAATAGCGTCAAATAATAAGGGTGGATACAAAATACTATGGGTATGGTGGGTGGTGAGATGACCTACCTTATATTGTAAATTCAGCATATTGTTCATTTTGACAGCACCGGGACAACAACTGAGTCATGTCATACTCACCACTCTGCTGTTGAGTTTGTCTATTTAATAAGAATACATAATGATTTAAAAAGCATGTACTTTGCTGATTTTTCTATCACTGTTGAAGGATCAAAAGAAACGTCAAAGTCAATGGAGAGCAACACTTCCTGCCCATGCTTTACATTCAAAGCCTACCGAGAAAGTGAGGGATTTAGAGCTGTGATCATTATCTTCGTCAATTGATGAGCTGTTTGTGTTAAAAAATCTCGAGCTCATCTTCACAAAATGTTTTGCATTTTGGCTTTAAAAAGACAAATGATTATACAATGATCAAAACAGTTGCAAAGTAATCTACCACTGGCTGACTAATTGTATCAACTTGCCTCCTGTCACTGCCTCTTGGCCAGGTCATCATTGTAAATGAGAACTGCTTCTCAATCGATGGATCCCGTTAAATAACGAATAAAAAAAGCTCTAGATGGATCTAGATCGCAAACTGGCTCAAGTGAAAATGAGCCGATGAGGATGGAGAGACAATATGAAACGCATTAAGTGAATTGTACTGAAGCCCTGAGAGACATGGTGAAAAATGGCAGGCAATGTTGGGCAAAAGTTTATCTCATACATACAAGATATATGGGAGAATATCTTCTGCATCCAGGATATTACCTCCTACATAGAGGCTTTCTCGTCATATCCAGTCATCCAGGTCATAGTAATTCTTAGTGCTATATTGTAGGCAACTGGACTGAACTAAAGTAGCCTCTTGGATGAGACGTGAAATGTCTTAAAGCAAGTCCAGTTGCCTACGATACAGCACTTAGAAATACAGGATATCTTCTACGTAGAAGATATTATCTTCTATGTATGGGATATCACCTCCTACCTACAAGATGTTATCTCTTATTGTTCTGGATAATACCTCCTTTGTTTGGGATGAAATCCTTTACGTAATGGCTTATATCTGCTATGCAGGATATATTGTTTAAAACTTCATTCTTCCTTTCCTCTCAAGAGACACTAGCATAGACTAAATTCAGCTATTCTGAGAGTGAAACACTGGGTAGAGTGAAGCACTTTACGAACAAAGGGCACTGAGAGTTCAGCCGTATGCGGTATAAACAACTAAAAGAAAAACAAACGTTTGTGTGAAACATGATGGATTTCTCCATAAAATGTTTCTATGAACTGCCATGGCTGTTCGCCGGTGGATTGCATCAGCCCACTTGTCTGACTGATTCATTTGAAATACATGGAAACAGAGACATGACTAATAAAAATGAGTACAATTAGAGCGATATGTTCTGGGAAATGAACTCTTCAAGATACAATTACCAATTGCTGGCTCATTTTTGTACAGCAGGTGACCTTCCAGTCTGGCTGTCATGGCACACAGTCATTGGCGGAGTAGCTACGCACTGCCACATGGGAGCTTGCTCTGACGTGGAAACCATCATGCATCAATCCACCGGCCAAGACAGTTTATGGAAACATTCTATGGAGAAATGTCCTAGTATCTTATGAGAGGAAAGTTGCTGTATATAGGAGATAATATCTGGTACAATAATATCTCCTACGCAGGAGATAAACTTTGGTCAACATGTTTTTCTATGTTGCCTCCCAGGGCTTCTGTAGAATACTGGTCATGACTGAATGGAGAAATGTTTTATGTAAGAGATTCATCACATGATGTTCTGACAAGACGCCTGCTGTGATCCACCTTTTTATTTTCTCACAGAATTCCAATGTCAAAGAGAAATCCTGGTTATTAGATGCCTGACACCTGGAATCCCAGGAAAGGAGCAGAATAAATTGTGCTATTCATTACGCCTTAATGAACTGTGCAAATGTATGTGGCAGGTCAATACAGGGGGCCTATGGAGAAGATACCCTCGGCCCCCTCATTCTGCAGAGCCCAGGCGGCCGGAGCCTAATGAAGACTGAACTTTAATCATCAGGAGGATATGGCTGCCTCACGAGACCCCCAACACACACACACACACACGCACACACAGAGCATGTCTAATAACCCCACCCCCTCTGCTTCCTCTCTGAGCTACACACACACACACACACACACATACACACACATTCCCTCACCTCACGAGGTTTTCATTGTCGCCTGGTCCTTTGCAGGTTGTACACTCAGTCCTCGTGTCATCAGCTTTGGGTTTTTTCTGCATTGCAGACTGGCGTTGTCGGCGTTCCCGAGGCAGTGGTTCCTATGGAAACACGGCTGATTAGAATCAAGGGCTGTATGGGCACTTGTTGGTCATTGGGATGTTAAAAAGGAATGTAACTGGGGCGAGATGGGGAATACACAACAGCAAGATTTCTTGAATACAGCTGAAGTGACTGTGACAATTAAACCAATGTGGATTCTTCACAGGTGACATTTCTGGACATGTTGACTTAAGAGTTGTGTAAAATATGGGACTGTAGTGTCTTTATTATCTTTTACATGCTCTAAGTTTCTTTCTCTGAAAAAAATCCCAATAAGACTTGTCCCAGTATGTGAAAAGTGAGTTAAAGGCTTAAAAGGAATTGTTCAACTTGTGATTTTATTCTAAGAGAGAGAGAGATGAAAAGAGCAACATTTGTGTCATATCTGTGTGTTAATCTGGAGTCAGGGTGTGGAGACCCAAGTTTAGCATTAAGACAGGAAACAGGGGGAAACAGATAGCATGACTCTGTTCAAAAGGTTATCAATATACCGACCAAAATCTCTGCACTTCATGAATTAACAATTTGTAACTCATGTGTTTCACCCCTACAAAAACGTAAGTGTACTTGTTGGAACCACTTCCTGAGTATGTCTCAGGCTAGTGACTATACGCCTTGCCAAATACAGACAAAGAATACAAGTTATGGTTTTGGTCTCTGAAAGGAGCAAGATGGTGCCAAACAACAACAAAAAAAGGAAGTTCACAAAATGTTGAATTATTTCTTCCCACTCCAGCCCATCAGCAGTGTAATAGTAAAAGTATTTCTCAGATAAAACTACCAAACACTTTGTATATCTTCATAAAAAGTGACAAAAATGTCCCTAATTTACTCCATTAATGTGACACTAGCTGCTAGTTGGAAAAAGTGAGACATCACTTTGAATTCTGGAAACTTCTGATGGGCATATCCTATTGGTTTTTTTAAATTTGTTACACTTAATGATTAAGAAATGAATCATAATGAACATTGAGGATTAATGAATTAAATGATTTAAAGAAAATTAATGATAACTCTCCTGCTGACTGAATGAAATATTCTCAAATCCATTTATTACCACAGAGTTGTAAAAATAAATGGATCTCTTGATTGTTTTTTCTATTAGAAGTTTATTCTTGCCAGCGTGATCAAGCCTCCTACCATCCATATAAATTCTAGACTGAAATCCACACTGTGAGGAGGGTGAGCGTGGAGATGTCAGCGGCAGATGAAATCCATTAAGTGATAATTTAATTTTAATAAAATCAACAATACAAGTTGATACAGGACAAATAAACCTGAATTACTACAGCAAGTTAAGGGGTCAAAATAGTAAATATCAGTGAAGGCTAAGAGCAAAGCTGAATTAAATATGTCATAAGTATGTAAACTATAACAACAGTAACAGGTTTTTTTTTGGAGCAGAATGAAGTGACAAACCTCGATTTTATCTTCTCTGTCTTCACAGATGGGAACCCTCTTCCTCTTCTGCCCTCTGGTTCTCTGCAGAACAGAAACACCTGACTTTTAAGCTGTGATCAAAAACACAATGCAAACACTCGAAGAGGATCAACAACTTCTTGAGATCAGAACAACGGTGTCATTTCCTGCCTTTAAAGTTTCAGTTTGATTTTTTTACTCACTAACATCTTTGTTAGTTAAATGACTGAAAACACAATTGTCTGCCACTAAAACAGTTCTGCTTATTTCAGATGAGAGATTTATGCGTATTTATTTTTATCCTTGCTTTTCTCACTGGTTTGAAATTAATCATGGCATCGATGGAAGAAGGCAGTGTCATGTATTTTACCCACCAATCCCAATTTGACATTTAAATCTGAGTCTGAGAATTTTATTAACTAAAGACAACCAAAACCAAATCTACTTCTTTGCACAGGGGGATTCATCCCAGTCAATTAATAGATGGGAAAAGCCGAAAGGAATTTTGTCCACAAGAACAGTTATAGGACAACTGAGACCCCCTTTACACTTCGAATTAAATGGGTCTCGTATCCAGAGCTAGATGTGATTTAACCTATTAACATTTTCCCTAATATTAATGTGTCTTCAGTCCAGCTAAAACAACAACATGTATCTCCTCTCATTTTTGAAGGTCGAAAAAACAAAACAACAACAAAAATGGCAACCATCCCTGAAGGTGCACTATCATATGGACTTTTTCTTGCTTATCAAAGCGGTGGAAGAAGCTGTCTTCCCAAAGTGGAATGCCAAAGAGGAAAGCAGATGGAAACCAATATAATGCAGCTGCTTTTATTTCAACTGTGGTCAGTGCCGCCACTGTCCAGAGGATGATCTGGATGTGGGAACGCAATCAACCTTTATGGACCAAGACTGGATGTCAAGCTTTTTATATCTACAAGCGTTCCTGCTGCTTTCTGGCTAGTAACCCAGCTTGCTAACTGGTTAATGGCTGCTACTCTGCTGGTTTGAAACAGTCACATGCTTGTTGTTGTATGTGGATTCAAAATGCAATTGCATTTACACTTGTGTTCAATGCGTCCCTGACCGTCTCTCGCATGTCGATCATATCACATTTGTCCTTGATGTGTTTCGGGTGCTTTTAAACCTGTTTCAAGCTCTATCCGATTGCAATCTGATCACCCAATGCATTCAAATGTAAGGTGTAAAGAGGGTTTGAAACATGGTACAGATGTAGCTTGGATTGGGAGGGGGCTGAGTGGATCTCTGCATCCTAAGCACTAATCTTTTCATTTCAATACATGACAGCAGCCTGAGTCACAGCAATACTGGCTACCCACTTCCTGGACTAGTCATGCTGTGGCACTAAATGTGACTGCCGAACATGCCAGGACACCAATCTATTTTCTATGGAAGCTAAACGAGGCCGGATGAACGTCGAGCAACATTCCCATCTACTACACAGGTCTGAAGTGTGCCTTCGCCTCGCAGGAGATTGAGCAGAGCATGAAAGGAAATAAAAATCAAACATCCCCTTCTTGTTGCTAGCAAGTGAGCGTTGGAGCTGCTGGGGAGGCTTTAAAAGGGGAAGAAAAATCGACAACATATTTAAACAGATTGTGAAAACAATCCCATCTGTCGCCTTTGGCTCGCCACCACTCACCAGATGGAGCACTTATCATTAAGAATGCTAACTGCAAGAATGCTGCCAATTGGCTTCTACAGACCTTCACTATTTCTCCTGCGACTACACCACCAAACAATGGCCTGACATTATTTAGTTATATCTGCATAGTGTCTGAAAAGTAATCTATAAGGCCAGGCAGAGCAGGGGTGCAGTTCAGTAGCTGGTTCAGCTAAAAAACACTCAGCCGCACAGCACTGCTAATCTCAGGCTCTGCTCAGGTGAGGAAATTAAAACTGCAGGCAGTTTATAAGTCCCAGGCAAAATCAATCTTTTAATTAAGTACATCAGTGCATCTTTAACAAGCATGAATCATTTCACACAGGATTAGAGAAATTAACAGAGCATAGGAAGTGGTAGTAACTAGATATATTAACTTAATTCTCATAATTTCCAACTGATTAATGGCATATGTTCATATTGGAGGTTTTAATGTTAGCACTGCGGTGGTAGCAGGCAGCAGTAAATCATGTCCCATTAGGAGCAGCATTTTATTGCCACCTTCAGTTAGCCTCTGGACCCTGAATTCCCCTTTAAACTTCCCCTTAATTAGCTTTAAGGATCGAAAATGGCTATATCATTACATCAAATAAATACAGGGCACTTTCTGGCGTATTATTTTTAATAACATATAACTACAGTGGAAGTAATCAGGATTTTTTTGGCAGACCGAAAGAATCCAAAAAGGCAAGGTGGAAACAACCCGAGATAATGATTGAAACTAGCGCTTAACATCATTAAGGCTACTAACAGCGCATGATGCAAGACTCTGGTGTTACTCCAGTGCTCTCTCTGTTTGAAGAAAAAGCATCACGTAGGTGTAGTGGAGTGGGGATTTTACCTGCCATAATGTCTCCGTCTCTGCAGCCGGTGGTTGCTACCAGCTTTACTGTGTGTGTATTGAGTTTTGCTGAGTGATAATATTAGTTGGATACGGAGGGTTTGGAAGCATATAGGCTATATTAACTGTTATTGCATGAATTACTGGATCAGTTTAACAACAGGATGCACTGATTTTTTTTAATACACTTTAATGTAAAAACACACACTGTGTTGCTCTGCTGTGTCACCTTGCCTCTTGAACAATGAGGTATTCATTTTTCTGCTTATTTTTTACACAGTTTTATGCAGTTTTTACCTGTTGGAGGGCTGTGGAGCTGCACACAGATGGGTCAAATAGAGGTGTGCAAAAATAGAGTTGAGCAATGCAGGCATGCTGTGGCTGACCTATTGTGCCATACCTGTGTTCCATGTAATTTGGTGGTAACTGTCAAGTAGAGCTGTACCATATTATCTCGTTCACGATAATACCAGTATATTTTTTAATATCATATGAAAGTTCATATTGTAATACTTGCGATTATTTTTGGCTTGTTGACATATTGATGTCATTCCGTTACCCACAACAAGAAGCATGGCTGAAAGTGAAATTATTACTGACTCCGCGGTGGTTCTAAAAAGAGGAGCAGCTTCAGTAGTGTGGTATAAACTGTTGCGTCCTGAATGTTTTATGAACAGCCCCGGACTTCTCAGACTCTTTTAGCGACTTACCGCTCAGAGGAAACTCATTCAGCCGCTCCTCTGGCAGCAGCACAGCGTCTCTACCTCTCCTGTCTCAATGTGAGCACAAGGGAGTCGGTGTTGTCAAGTGATTTTGTCGTAAACCTTTGGTACTGTAAACCTACGTGCCACTAACGGCTAAAAAAAAAAAAAAAAAAAGAAATTGCATAAATGTAGTTCTGATATCATAACAGCCTGTCAGAGGTTACAGCGTGATGATTAGAAGACGAATGACAGGACATAAAAGTGGGGGGGGGGGCGGGGGATTCTTAATTTATAAAGAGATTTATATATATAGATCCCAGTGGACATTTTTTGTGTTTAGGAGCTGTTTAAATGTGTTCTTTAGTTTTTAATATCTGAAAGCAAACTGTAAAACTATATCACTTATTTTGTTGCAATTCTATTTTCTTACATTAATAATAAAAGAAATATTTTTACTAATTTGTCATATCGAAAAGAATATCGTGATTGCAAATATACCCTGAAATATCGTGATATTATTTTAGGGCCATATCGCCCACCCCCACTTTTTCTGACATAACTACCATTTGCCCTTACCAGAGTAAGTTAGGTGACTCATATATGAGATGATTTGGCATGTAAGTGGTACTACAGCTGTCAAATTTTTTTTTAAAACTTTGATTTAAATTGTTTTTTGCCCATAATAAACAGCATTATGTGCATATCTGTGTATGTACGGACAGGAGAGAACATCGATGTGTTCATATGAAAGATGAAGATTAGAAGATTATGAGGCAAGATGTGAAGTAATAACAAGTGTCTTTTTTCATATAATTAAAACGAACGAACATGGACTCCACGGCCAGAGATACCACTGTCACTAGGATGTATAACTTGCACTACACCTGTCAGCTGTGTGATCGCACTGCTTTATCTGCTGCTAGTTAGCCTAGCACCACCGAGCTAGCTAAAGTTACAGCTCAGTCGAGGAGGATGGCATTAATGTTCACATCTCCAGCTGTCACAAGCGTAGTTTGGTAAAAAGTGAATAGTTCCTACATGAAGCTGCTCACAAAAAGGTCTGTGGATTATCTTGAGTAACCAGGTCATGATTTATGGAAAGAGACTGCTTATGAGTTTTTTAAATGTACCATCTAGTTCCATTATATCTGGAGAGAAGAATATTTAAGAGGGTCTCTGTCTTAAGCAGGGCTGTGTAAAATCAGGCAGTGTGCTATGGAGCATTAACTTTACAGCTGCGACATTATGTACATGCTAAATAAAATTCCGCTCACAGGTTGACTTTAAAAGGTTTTCCTCCAGTAGGCAGTATCCACTACAGGCTATGAATAACAGCCACAAGACTCTCAGCTTCATCAAGGTGGTGCTGGGCCACGGTAGCCCTTTTGGCCAAATGTAAATGCGCGCGCACACACGCACACACACGCACACACACACACACACACCAGTCTCAGAGGCCAGTAGGAGGTTGATTAGCCAGTCCTGATAAATTGAAATATGGCTTTAGAGAAGTGCCAGTGCTTGGGTGCCCTGGTAAAAGCATTAAAAATGCAAAGCAGGGCCCTTTTAGCGTCTGCCATTGCATGCCTTGCATTTGAAGATAAATGCTGCACTGAAGTGCCTCGCCCGAGTGGCTGTGGCTGTGAGAAAAATCAGAAATCTGCTTAATCCCTGAGAGCTCCAGCAGGGTCCTCGGCACATGTCTGGGCCCAGGGTTTCCAAACCTGAACAGAAAAACACATTAACCCAGACTGCCACTGTGCTCCGACACTCGGCTATTTCCCCTCTAAGACAGATAGAGTGCAGAGAGTGGAGAAGTGGCCGAGACACTCCTCCTTTTCTTTGTTCATTTCTCTATTTGTAACAGAGACTGTAGTCAGGAGCAGCTTCGGTGGAATTGACTCTGCTGTGAGCATCCACAGCCACAAGAGGAAAGTTCCCCCGAGTCCCAGGTGAGTGGCACTAGGTCACATATTGACAGTGGAAAAAACAAAAGGGAAGTAAAAGACAGCCCCAGCCGCCCTCCACACCACCAAGCTGTCAGATATCAATCTGGAGTGTTTCTTGAGGGAGCGGGGAGGCTGCTCTGTATCGCAGGATCAGAGCATGGTCGGTACAGATAAGTAGGATCCAGTGAGGGATGGTGAGAGGGTTCTGTTCCCTCTCACAGCTGACACAAAATGTTACACTACGAGCTGACACAGTCCACATACTGTCGCGCTTTTATAGACAGAGAAAAGGTGGTGGTGAGAACAGCTAGAAGGTTTATGGCAACACTGTCGTGACCTACACAGCCTTAAAACTCTCGGCCTGCATGAAGATTGACTTCTGTCAGTGGTGCTGAACATCTGAACATTAATCGTGGGCGTTAATGAAATAATACACACATCTATTGTTTATTAGTTGTCTCATCATCATGCTTTACCAAGTCAAGTGGATTACTGCAGTTGAAAGTAAAATGCTAATGTTATGCTATAAACGAACCACACTATGGTCACATGACTTCAACACTGCCATGACAGCAATGCTGTAAAGCCGTGCCTGGTGTGATGAAATTCTGTAGTTGTATTTAACCACTTAACACACATAAACACATAAAAGCTTCAAAATTCACAAGCAAGGTAATTACTGACGAATTTTATGTCGTAGAACAAAACTTGAATATCTCTTAAGCTTGTGTCGACAGCAGACCTTATTTCAGACATCTAACAAAAAAGTCATAAAAACAATTACCGACTTCACAACAAGGGAATTGGAAGTGTAAAAATAGTAACTAATTTCCACATTTTAAGAGGCATTCATGCCCTAATCTATTCTATGATAGAATAAAAAAACTAAAGGCGTCTTGTATGTAATGTTGAATTTATATTACTCAGTAGGATGCCATCAAACTCAGTTTAAGAATGTTTAGCTACGTCTGCTAAACTATGTAAATTTAAAAAAGATTAATATTTCATGCTTATTTTGTTCACAATGTCTAGAGAGGCTAAAATTTGGTTGTGCTATTGATGTTCTCATTTTATTTATTGTTTGATTTTGGTTTGTGCGTTCATGGGTGATAAAAAATGGCTCTTTGTGTTGTTGCCCGTTTGCAAAACCTGTGTCTCAGATATTTTACGACAGACTTGTTAAAAATGTGAACCTAGCCTTTAACTGCTACTAAGTTTGGACTGTAAATTGCATTTGTGCTAATTTTTCTAGAGATTTTATCCTAATGACCATCAAGTGCACACTTCATTAATTTTTTTCATAACACCACTCCACCACAGAGCCTCCACATCACTTTGTACAGTGGATGCAGACAATCAGTGCTTTCACTCTGCTCTTTCTGATGCTCTGATGCTTTGTTACCTCACTGAGCTGCAGGCTGAGATTATAGCAGTTTCTGCTTCCTCATATTTCTATTGGCCTTTCAGTGGACCATTTTCATAAATAATTTTTGCTTTATTCACAAAAAACTGTAAGGGCTTTTGGAGTGTGTGATTTCACTTAAGTCCTTTCAGTTACAGATGTTTATTCTCTGCTCACAGGAACACGTTATCATCTTGAGCAACTCTCTGATAACCTTAAGGTAAGTATGAATTTTGAAAAGGTCAACCCTTCTCATTCTGTCTTTCATTTACATTTTTTAGTTTCTATTGGTCATCACAGCTCTCAGCCAACTAGCAAACATATCCAATTACGTATGTATAAAATAGCAGCTTAGTGTTAAATTGTGTTAAAGTGTTAAATTCTTGTTATTTGTGTATATGGTGATGGCTTTTAAAATACACTTCTACTGATGACAATATAAAATTCCAGTGTGTCGATACACACCGTGCCTCTCACTTGATGTTTCTTGGGCTCCGGCGACATCTCCTGTGGGATGAATTTGATCGGTCCTTTGATCTGCCTCCTGGACCTCTTGGTGCCGTCGGGTAGCGTCTCCATGGCGATATCGGCCTCATCGCTGCTGGCCTGGTCACACTCGGAGCATTGCCTGAGGAGAAGGGAGAGAGCTCCTCTCACTGAACTGTATCGATTTTATTATCATAGACCCAAATCTTTACTGTAAGAAAAAAGGCTTTCATAGTTTCTACTGAAAGGAGAAAAAATATAAGCAACACAAGAGGGCTGAATAAAAAATATATATAGCGGGATATGTTTGATTTATTTCTGATAAAAAAAAATGTTCTTGTAAATTCCAATGTGGCAAAAACACATCCCCATTTACGGACAAGAGGAGTTTGACACTCAGTGAAGACAAATCCTCAGCTTCTGGAACTGTTTCAGCATTTGAAAAAGTCCTTATCACAAGTCCTCGACAACACACAATCCCATTAGATGCTACTGATATTAACTGCGTCAGGTCAAAGTTAGAACTGAGATGGGTTCAGCTTCCAAAAACAAGCAGCTTTTGCCTCCACTGCATGTTGTACAAAAGCCCCTGTAGTCTCTCTGGCTTCCTACGTGCACAACTGTGTAATTAGTGAGGACTCTGCGTTCGCACACTTTTATCATTCAAATGGTTTTTAATTTTCACCCAATAAAGCAAAAGAGCTTCATGCTTAAAATGAATGCTAAATGAATTACTCCAGTCACAGACAGATTGTGTTAGACAAACACAAACACGTCCTGTGTTGTAACACCAGCTGAATCTCTGCAATTCTTTCATTTACAAGAGAAAAAGGAAAACGCTTCATTTTTTCCATCAAGCATGCAGCAAATATCTCAGAACTATCATATGTGAAAAAACAGATGCACTAAATCTCCTCTCTAGATAAGCAACTGCAGTAGTTGAGAGAAGAGACTGTGACATTTCCACCATCTCCGCATCCGTCATCTGATAATCCTGCTGCCACAGACTGGCCTCAAATGCCAGGACTAATATGAATAAACAAACTCTGAATCTGAATGTGTTAGTGCTGCAGCAGGCAGAGAATGAATATGAGAAGGAGTCCTGTTCATTCACATTATGAAGGTGTTTTATGAGGTCACTCTCATGTAGGACTGTCATAAGTATTGATTTTTCTTTAAGTATTAGTTCTCTGCTTATGAAATAATGGATAAGCAGTCTGCTGCACAGTTCATACTGGGATGGCCCTACAGAGTCCTAAACCTTACCCATCTCTTACAATTTGATTTGCCAAGTGGAGCTATTATGCTGCCTGTGGTTCTGAAAGTAAAATTCCCATTGATCTTTCCCACAGACAATGTTGTGTGTCTCACAGTTGGAGCACTTATACATCTTGTTTCAGCATTGAACTCTCTCAGTTAAATCGCTGTTACAAAAGATAAATAACTGGGTAAACTTGTTATTTGATAAAAAGTAACAGACAAAAGCCTGTGTACATAAAAACTTTGGGAAAGACAGTAATTACGGCTTTGAAGGTCCATTTCAGGAAGAAACATCCAATCACAGAGCTTCAAATTGTGTTACAGGTGCCACTAACGCCAAGCAAACACAATCTGCTTTTCTTGGAAGAATTCTGAGACTATGGCGCCATGTTTTGTTCTCAACTGCACCAATGAAGCATATCTGAATTTTCAGCTTCTCTGATTCACGCCTGTGGCTAGCTTCTTCTTCATACCAATGGCAGTCGAGGCTCATGTTTATTGCAGTACACAGACCTGCGCACCACAGCAAACTTACAGAAACAAAACTGCTTTCTCAGAAATTAAAGTTGAAATACTTACATCACATTACATTGATGTAGCTGACGTGTTACAATGAGGACACTCACAGCACATAGGAGCAGAAATCATCCAAACTTGGTGAAGTACTCCTCAGCCGAATATTATAAAGGTTTAAAATTATGCAAAATTAAGGGCGAACACTGCGACAATGTTGTTTAGGTAATGTGACCCCAGATTCACAGAGTATCGGTGAAGCCGTAGCTGTCGCTATTTCAGTGTGTTTATGTTCATGAAAGTTAATCGGTCACCTAAACATTTTGGTCACCAAAAAAACTTGTTTAGCGTTTGGTTGTACTTAAGTATTATTCAGACGATATTAGTTTTACACAGGGACGTGGACTAATGTCAGTTTACAACAGGATGTCTGTAATATAAATGTCCGATTCGCACGGGACAAGAAAACTCCATAATTCCACCAGAGATGGAAGTGGTAACTCGGTTTGCGCCCTGGCTCCACCTCTCCATGTTAAACTAATCCCGCCCGAATAGCGCTTTACAATGAGGGCAGTCACAGCACGTAGGAGCAGACATCATCCAAATTTGGTTAAGTACTCCTCGGACGTTTAAATAGTGCAAAAGTTTAAAATTATGCAAAATTAAGGACGGGGCTGCTCTGCAAGTCTTGTCCAAACATGGTCACTGGCACCAAAAAAAACAAGATGACGAACGCCAAAATCCCAAACTCGAGGCTTAAAAATGGGAGTCCATAAAGAAATGGGTGACGTCACTGTGGCTACGCCCATATTTAATACAGTCTATGTTTTACTGCAGCTGCATATGTTCAGTTATTGACAGAAAAAAGATACATTCAGTGGCCCTGCCTCTACCTGTCTTGTTCCTCTCATACCATTATGAGTCATGTTATGAGGCACAGTGGCATGTATAGTGGAACCTCTGCAGCCAGCAGGCGGTCAGGATTGAAAGCAGCACACTGAATTACAGGTATTCCTCCTGAGAAAGCTTGAACTGTGTAACCTTCACTAATGGCCCTAAGGCAGTCTGAGTTTCTGCCTGTTTGTCAGGCTCACAGTGATTTTGTGGCCTGTATGAGTCCAAACAATACACCTTGTTGTAACTTCTCAGCCACTGACATTAATTTACTCTCCTTTGTTTTCAGTGGAGAGCTTTATGGTTCCATAGTTTCAGTATGTGTCCTTACAGCTCCCAGCTCCCCACCCCCCACATGTCTCTGTGTCTCTTACCAGTAGCTGTTCTTGGTCTTCTTGGGCATGCGTGTTAATGGCGGCTCCAGGCAGCCCAGGTGGTAGTAGAGCTTGCAGGTATCACACAGCACCAGCAGATGTTGGTCCTGGTTCTTCTTACAGATGCCACAGCTGCAGGAAAACATATGAAAGACTACTTACTGGTGTTTTTGCTCATTATTCTTGGAATGAGAAACAGCTGAAGCACATTGGTGAGTTACATAATTCAGAGGTGTCTGAGAAACTGTGTGACAGAGACACTTTCTATGTTTTCCCTCACAATATACAGAAGAATTTTACAGCAGATGTAAACTAACACACTCATCCCCAAATAGTCTTAAAACAGTGATGGACGTCTGCAATACAACATAATCAACACAACAGCACCCTGGTTTCTCTATCTTTATCATTTAACCTCCATCTTTAATCCATCCTAATCTTTCCTCAGCATCTCTCAGGGCACCGAGTGTTCACCTGTAGAGGATTGCTGGCAGGCTGGATGACTTCCCTGGTGTTCCTCCCTCCTTCTTGCTGGGCTTCCTCTCCTTTGGGGCTTTCAGAACAGCTGGGGTGTTTAGTTTCTGAAAAAAGAGGTGCATAAATGTTTCAGCTATGAGCAGCAACATGTCTTACCAAAAGAACATGACTCTGTCCCAACCTTTACCCGTACCCTTAATCCAGCTGTAAGACAGTTTTTACAGGGAGCAATTCTTTCTGTAGGAAGTTTAATTAAAACCGTAACACAAAAGATGGTGGAGCTAATAATAATGATAATAATGGCATCTTGGGCGACCTGGTCGTCAGCCGAGCGTCTTGGGCGACCAAAGCGACCGGGGTGGGTCCAGAGGGGAGTTAAAACTCGTTTAACTTTATGGTAATGAGCTCTGATGCTGTTCGGCAGCAACCAATCAGAATGCTGACATGCTTCGATGAAGTGGGTCCCAGAGAACAAGCCATGTAACTTTGGTTCCTACAGCACACTTGTTCCGACAATGGATATCGAGAAGGTTATTACTTGCGTTCACACCCACTCAGTCCTTTATAATGTGTCGCTGTTCGGTTACAGAGACCAAAATAAAAAGAATGAGGCTTGGGACCGTGTCGCGGAGGTAGTTGGTTGGTCTCGTGAGTTTAAAGTGTGTAATGTTAGTAATAGAGAGAGAATTGCAGGCTAATGTTGCAACGTAACATGCAAGTCTTCCTTGCTTGGTTTGAATGGGATGACATACGTTTTCTGTTTTCATTGACCAAACATAACTTTCTGTAGGCCAACTATGAGCTTTCTGACTGGACAACAGCAAGCAGCAACTACACTGCTTTCAAGCTAGTAGTCCACTTTGCAGCCTCTTTATATTAGCAAGCACGATTGAACGTTCGAATGATTCACGTGATGAGCGACTAGAGCGACCAAAGCAGCCACAAATATTTTGACAGTCGTGCTATTTGGGTGTCCGTGAGAGACTTTGCCTCTTTGGAAGCTTCTGGTTTGAACGCACAGTTACACAAGGCCACCTCAGCAGTGCACAGGAAGTGAACTGGCACCTCTCCGGCCAGCAGTCCACACTCCATTCTTGGTTCGTGCGGGGACTTGAACCGGAAACCCTCTAGTTCCCAGAGTAAAGTTAGACAAAGTTAAAAACAAGAAATACAAATAATATTAATGTTTAATATTGTTGAATGTTGTGCTTTTTAAATTAAAAAAAGAGTATCTGACATCCCATTGTCATTTTTGTGCTGACACATATATATAGCAGCCTATATAGCAGGTAAGAGATTATGCATTTCAAAAGTCATTTACTGGCTAACAGGCTAAGAATGGTTTTCAAGTTTACCGCAGTTTTAGAAAGACATCCCAAAATCTCACAGATGATCTCACACTTTCTTCTGTTTTGGTTAGCTGACTCACATAACCTCTGAACTATTGACGCACAGACCACAGTTACATCTGTGTTAATCTGTTAATAATAATTACTGTTGAGCTAAAAATGACTTTGTGCTACAATCAAACATTTATATATTTAAAACCAGGCTACTGCAGTGCATTTCAGTGTAGTATGTTACCATATCAGATCTTCTGTTCTTGGATGGTTTAGTGTTCATGTTCAAGTCATTTTGGTGGATAGTGTAATAGAAACATTTTGGGGACAGCTGTCATCTTCTTGAAAGTACAGTCCAATTACATCTAAGCAAGTTGTTTGTTCATCCAATAAGGTTTAGGAAGACTTAATTTTATTGTTACAGTAAAAGAGCAAACAATCAATCATCTAATAGTCCATCCAGTTTTACCAAATCTAACACATCCCAGAGAGAGAAGTGAAACTGTAGGCTAGTTTTGAAGTCAGAGTTAAGGTTGCAGAGCAGCGACACTGTACTGAGCACCTGCTTTGTGTCGGCTGAGAGTTTAGACTGTCCAAATAAAAGGTGAGCCGAAGCAGAGCTGTAAAAGTTCCCTCACACCAGAGTTGTGAGCAGAAGCAAAAGGAACTTGTTGTATGTGGCAGCTGAAAAGAAGCATCAGACAGCCAGTTTATTCTCCCCTGTATCTCAGGTGCATTGCTGCCATGCAGGTTAATTAGAAAACTTATCTCGTAGGGACCGAGTCTGTCACTAAACAGACAAGGTTTCCCCTGAGGAAGCTCTAATCTGGGCGTGCTCGCTCTGCCTGCGGCGCCGAGGGAGCATCCCTGCGGGGAGGCCTGATAGATGGGGGGACAGGGTGACCAAGGCACAAGGGGCTGTTGGGGCTATCTCCTCAACCTGGACTGCAGCCTGCCTGCATCTGACCACGAGGAAGTGTCTCTACTGCTGATAAGGGCCAGTTTCAACATTGTTAACATGCTTTATCAGACAGATGAAGAAGTTTAAAGGCACACATTATAAATAGTGAGTGGAAACACAGACAAGCTTCTGGCTCCCTGCCTCACTGCTGTGTCCTCTGGGGAAACTCAAAGCATCAATATGTTACAGCGCAGGAGCAAACGGGGCACTTTCTGCTGCTGAGCATTTTCCTCATATTCAATACAGTAAAACAAAAAAACAAAAAAAGTTGTGGCACAAAACTTTGTTTGTAAAAGCTCTATAAAGGCAGGTAAGAGCCTTCATAATAACAGCAGCCACTCTCAACAAAGTCTGAACACAATCAATCAGAGCTGTGGTGCGTCCTGATTCCATTTTTTTTTACCTTTTATCTCAGACTTTTGATTCTGATTTGTGTTGGCGAAAGGAAAAGCCTTCTGCAGTCTGTCTCCTTCCACAAGTCAGCAGAACAGCCAGCTGTTTTAAAATCAGTTACTCAGTCATAATGTTTATGTTCAGTAAGCCACATTCGCTCAGCATAAATTTTGCAACAACTGAAGGAAGCCCATCCGTTTTGTCATTACGCTCGTATTTGCAACCTTACCAGTCTCCAACAGACATCGGCCTCTCCTGTCAACAACTCAAACCTCAAAGGGCCCAGGCTCACAACCAAGCGGACCACAGACTTACAAAGTTTAGGGCTGAAACTATTAGTCAATTCATCGACTAGTTGATTCACAAAAAAAAATTAGCTGTCAACCATTTTGACCAATGAAAGGGCTGGCTCAGGCTTGCCTTGTACCAGCCCCTAGTCAGGCTGACATAGGCCTGGTCTGCCGGGGGACCTCCTATGACACACCAAGCCACTTTTCTTATTCTCTCACTCTCCTCAGTTTCTGAAAAGTAGGTTCTTCTTCATTTGCGTTTCAACATTCACGTCCTATTACTGCATATCACGAAATTGGATTAACTGCATGTCACTAACTCTGCTTCTAATCCGGAGCCTTGTGCTCCACTGTTACAAAGGTTAACTAGTATTGCAGCTATGCCTGGAAATTTTAATGGGTATTTTTTGCTTTTCTGATTTTTGTTTTCAGGCTGATTTATAGATTCATCGTAAAATAAAGATGAAAATAATCGTAACCTGCAGCCATGTTAGTGTGCTAACGTCAGCTGAAGTGCATTATTCTGTCTCTGGGCTGAGAGATTATTTAAATGTTCCACCATTTTACTGAGAAGATGTGATCCACTGATTCCACTGCATAATCTGGTATTACCACTCAGCTTCAACTTCAACCTCACTCAGAGACCGGTATCTATTTCTTTTGGTTTTATTAAATTCCCTTCATTTCATGCAACAGATTATGTGTGTGACTTCTGTGTAATTCCTGGTTATACTGTTGCATAATTATCATTATAATATTTTACTCTATCTTGGAGATAATAACTACACTTGTACATAATGCTGTGGTGAGGGTGTAGCAGAGAACAGAACATTAACTAATAGATACTTCAACGCTCGTGACTCAGGTGCAGAATGATTTATTGAGGATAGTTGTAGTGCAGCTGTGGACTCCAAGGCCAAGGCCCTTCAATGTTTCAATGCTGGAGCAAATACCAGCTGTGTGCATTGCCCAAGCGTACAAACAATCACTTGTTTAAGACTGATTCAGTGATGCTCTTGGCCTCTTGGTTGCCCTTAGCGCCCTCATAGCACCTTCAGCTCCGAATTGTGCCAGACAGATGCACCAATTTATCTGACAACATCGGTATTGGCTGCCATCGGCCTATCAGCAAACAAGACGACATTAAATGATGGCAGTGGACGATGTTTTTTGTTGTGTCACATCAGTTTTGTGCAGGCTAAAAAGTAGGGCTTGACAGTGACATTGTCCTGGGACAATAGAAAATGTTTTTGTTACAAACAGAGATCTTCCCCGTGATGCCTTCAGGATGGTGCATCAGTTTCCTGTTGTTTCCCTAATAATGACTCATTCTAAACAACAAAACCTTGTTAAAAATCAGCAGGAGGAGAGCTAGTTAACGTTAGGTGTTAGGTGTTAGCAGCCAGTGGCCGGAGCTAACAACTAATAAAGGTTGTGCTGAGTTACATTAAGATGCGTTCAGAGTATTGGGCAGAGGTAAATTATAACGTTCTCATGATGTGTTCAAATGTAATAAAAATGTTGTTTTTGTCGAGAAACTTGAATAAATACAGATGTGTTGATGTTTTCACAGCAATATAAGACAGACATTAAAGAGGGAAATATGATGCATTATAAACAGTAAAAAGGTCTCAAAGCAGTTTTCAAAAAAGATGCTTTTCATGTGAAAAGTTACATGAAAGTTTATCTCATGCATCTGTGTGATTGAATTTGTGATTGTGTAATGAAGGGCTGAATGACTTCAGGTATTTGTGTCTGTTTCCCTGGTACAAAATGGGGTATATGTAACGACAAAAACAAACACTAACATTGGCTTATTGGCCATCAGCCTAATTGTTATTTTCAGCATCTGTATAGGCTTTCCCAATCAGTGCATCCCCTATGCCATGAGCTTGGATCCCTGACATATACTTGCAGGTCTAGTTGTCAGTTACATTTCTCTTGATTGACACTAAACTGTGACATTTATCGCTGTTACAACAGCTGCCAACAAGTAGCTGTTTGAGCCTCACAGCATTTTATAGAGGCCGGTGGAAGTAGAGTGTTTTCTTGTGAAGTTGCCAAGAGCGCTAAACTTCCAGGAGCATCAGGAACAAAAGCACTGACTGTGTACTGGAAGAGGGATGAGAGTCCCAGTTGGGGACATCAATAATTTCGGCAAATGCGCGGGCAGGATGACAAATAGGAGATGAAAATGTGGCAGATAGATGACACAAAAGCATGCGGTGCTGTGACTGATGTTGCTACTTAAATCGTGCATGTTCATAATTAGGTGATTTATGGTGGTCATTGCAGATTCACTGCCAGTCTCCTTCTAGTTCCTGTCCATTCTGCTGCCTCGCCACTGCATTAACATCATTTGACCATTTATCTACACGGCTCATTCTCTCCACGACCACACTTTTAATAAGGCTTTTTATGGATTTAGCTGGTACTTATATACATAAAACCCCAAAGGAGTGACTCTGCTGTGCCAGGCGCCACACTGGGTATGATATAAATTTTCTTGAATAATTTAGGTGAAGGGTCAGAATTAGCTGCTTCCTTTATCTTTGAGGTCAAGACACAAGTTATTGTTGTGACCGGGAAACTAATGGGGAACTGTTACTGCTGATATCAGAGCGGAGTTGTCATGGAAGCGTAGCACCCATCCTCTGGTTTCCCGCCAGGTAATAATGTTACTCTGTCAGCACAACTGCTGTTGTTAGTGCTATTTACAGAGCATACAGCTACTTAAACAACATATTAATTAATTTATGTATTTTCCTAATTCATTAAGCTGATTATTTATTTCACAATGCCTCTTTTACTTTACACCGAACACTTTAGGACTCCATATTCATGTGCCAAAAGTGTTACGTAAAAACCAGATTAACTTTTTCTGGGGGACATTCTCACAATGAGTTTGTTTGTAAATCCAAGTTTTAGTCTGTTTCAAGAAAAAAACAAGTGCTTTCAGCCCTTTTTTTGTAGATTGCGCTTCACATTTATCGAACAACCCATCAGCATTAGTGGCACATCTTGGCAATTGGTCGCCATAGGAACGAGAAGCGGTAGACGGCTTTTACTTCCCCACAGTCAGGTCTGACTTCATTGCAAATGACAGGTCAATCAGTTAGTGCTAAATGAAAGGATTTTATAAAAAGCAGGGTTATTACAGACCGCAGTATCACCGCACGGGTTGCTACTTGCAATCTGGATAACTCTCCATCACAAATCATTGCCACGCTAAAAAAGGAAATCTATAAGCAAGAGTGTTCTGTAAACTTTCTCAACAGCTAATTTGTGTGTGGAGAGCAGGATGGTTGGAAGTGACGGGAGGAAAAGGAGACAGTGTGTGTGTGAAGAAGCAGTAATGGTGGTGGTACCTGGCCCAGGATGCCCCCCAGCAGAGTCCACATGGCCTGGCCCTCACTCCGCAGCTCTCCGTTCACATTCAGCAGCTCTTCCAGGGACTCACAGAGCTGCAGCAGAGAAGAGGAGAGGAGACAACATAAGGCGAAGGCATCACAGTTTCTGCCCCCGTAGCACCCACTCACCCACACCCACACACACACAAACAGATCCTCTACAGCATATAAATTATACAAGTTTCTACTCAAACCCATTTGAGGAAGATATAAAATACTTTCAAGTCAAAAGGCTCAAGTCCAAGTGAAGTCACAAGTCATTGCTGTTGAAGTCCAAGTCAAGTTGTGTCTATTTTGATTTTGTCATGTTGAGTCTGAAGTCCTCAAAGAGGATACTTGTTGGAGCTAATTTCTTGACAAACAACAGTCACAGTATGTTGCTTGGTTACCACCTTGTCTATAAAGTAACCTACATTACAACAAGACCTGTGCTCACTGTGTGCACTGTGGCCAAAACCCTTTGGCGTGAGTACGAAACAAGACATTAGATGACATAACTTTGGGAGAGACAGACCGAGATTTTTCAACACTTTAACGCATTTTTCAATAGAATAATCGTTAGTTGCAGCCCTATTTCACCTTTCGCAAGTATGTAAGCCTTTGAATCTTGAGCCAATGTGTGCGATTTCTTTCAAAATCATGGGGAAAAAAAGGGCAATAAGCAACTTGGAAAGAAATGTCCCACAAATTGCAAAAAATAATAGAATACAAAATTATGTAAAAACAAAATAACAACTACGGAAAAAAGGAAAAAGCTAGGGAAAAACTATATTCAAAATTACTATTATGACATATTTGTTTCTTTTTTTAACTCTCTGTGTCTCTTTTGAATAATTACTTGAAATTATTTTGGGCTATTGCTTCCTTCCTTGCTCATTGCCTTCATCCCATGTTTTTGAAAGAAATCAAGCCAATTTGCTCAGGTTTTCAAATTAAGGGCTAAAGGCAGCAAGCAGACATGTTAAATAAACAGTAATAGTGTTCTGTTATTTTGTGTCTTTAAATTAGGTTTTCTTTCATCTGGATCAGAACCTGGAAGCTCTGCTTTCACTTTGGCCCCCTAGAGCTCAATTAAGTTTACTAGACTTGCTAACCATCCAGACAGTGGAGAAACACACTGCACTGACCCTTCTTATTTTGTGTATGCAATGTAAAATCATATTTAATAAACAGCTTCTCCCTAGCTTTGGTGGAACAGCAGTGGGACAGGTCACAGTTTAGATGACTATAACCCAGCCTTATAATCGTTACAATGTGCACAGCTGCGCCACTAATGTTGCCGTAGGTTCAATTCTGCAGTCAGTGTAACTGGCTAATATTAACACTTCACATGATCTGCACGAGTTGAGCCTTGTGTCACAAAGTAAACCTCGTACTGGCCTTTACTACGATACATCAGTCAAAGCCAGACTAGTAATGACATCCCCCCACTGGCATTTTCTCCAAGGCCACAGTCATGTAAGAGCAACTCATGCAGTGCAATTAGCAACACACACTCCATTAATAACGCTTAACACGCACGGTAGAAGACTGAACGCAACATTAACTCTTGTGACTTTTACTCTGCCGCTGTATTCCCTTCCTCGTGTTGACAGATGGAGCAGCAGCCTCTTCAGAGGTCACATGTTTGAGGAGACGAGAGAAAGGCTCACACAGGATTCTTTTTTTTTTCAATCACGCAACATGGTAAGTCCATATCTAATGTGGTGACATACTTGTACAAGCTAACGTGAACACTGTCCATAAAAAAAATTTGGTAATAAATGAGGTAGGAGGGTCACCTGCTTAATAAAAAATACAGTTTTACCAAATACAACTTGAAATTCACATACTGATTGCATTTTCTGACACATTCTCTCACTAAATTATTTGCTTTAATTTTGCACTTTCAACTGAACACATATAGAACCACCGCTGATGCTGACACTGTTGCACTGCTGAAAGGTACATCAGCTAGCTGACAGCAACAAGAGACATTACAAAAGACATGCCAACTGTCAATGTAAAGACATTAGGGGTGTAATGATCAATTGATTTGGATTGATCTATCAATTCAGTGATCAATGGTCCATTACCATCAATGCAAAGTGAAAACATTGCCATTCCCATAGCATCTACACATCACACCTGCTTGCCACTGTGAGCGTGTTAGCATGCTGATGTTAGCAGTTAGCTCAAAGCACCACTGTACCTCAAACAGCTGCTAGCATGGCTGAGGATTCTTAAGGCCTTCGCACACCAAGTCCATATTTTTCGACTGAAACTGTTGCACGTTTCAATAAAAATTCGACCTCACTTTGCATCAAACGCGTTTTCAAACTGACTCCAAAACATTCGTGCGTCATTTAAGTTTTTAGAACAGGTTCAATTTTATGTATTTTTTCACATCCATCCAAATCTTTTAGAAAGAAAAAGAAGTGGAAACATAGGGAGGCGTGTCCATCTTGAAATCTTCCATGACAAAGAGATGGTGATGTTAACCTATCCAGAAATGCACAACTGCAATGACGATGCTCAGAGCAGAGTGCAGTTTAATAGCTGCACTGTATAATTTCATAAATCAGGTAGCCGTGGTGCTGAAAAGATTGGCAGAGAGTGGCAACAGCCTCGCAGAGAGGTAAGGGAGCAAATATGTCTTTCCATTTTGCATCGTACTACAAATTTTCACAACAATTAAAACAATAAATGCATCAGACTCAGTGTGAAAAACACAGACGTGGTGTGCAAAGGCCTTTAGTCTCGCTATAATTCTATTGTCACCCTGATTTTGCATCATGGATTCTTTTCAGATTTACTAACTTTTGATAAATAAGATTAAACTCCATATTTTTTTTAACATAAAACTGAAGATAATAGGCTTGAAACATAATCTACCAATATTCTCCATTCATGAACCAGCCCATCCCCAGAAACGACCCGTTCTCTGTGAGTGTGGATTGTGCTGCTCACCTTGTTGTACTCCACGTGCAGTTTTTCTTGCTCGCTCTCCAGCTTGTCTTTTAAGTTCTTCTGTTCGGAGATGTTGTCCTGGATCTGGATCATTCGCATGTTCCGCTCTGAATATCAATGGGAGGAAAATCAATAGCACGATCACAATCTATATACAGGAAAAAGCACATGAGAGAGTGTACTGATGGCAGATAGGCCCTTTGCTGCAGGCTAATGGAGTATGCTCTCAAGGTTACTGGTGTGGCGTCTCACACATCTGGCATCACAATCATTTATTTGGGGAGAAAATGCCTTCACACAGCATTCACACAATAACTTAAGCACCCTGTGCACCAGTGTGGAGATAAATACTACAACCCTTTTAGCTTTGTTGAAGTTACAATCATGATACCACATATCAATACTACACTTTGGATCTAAAAAAAACAGATTATATAAAGTTTCTTCCTATAATTTCTTTTTATGCTTTAAATGCATATCTATAAATTACAGCAGCAGAGGACACCCATAAGAGGGGATGTTAGCAAATACAGATAAGCATCACGTTTTAAGCTCAGTGCTCTTCCTCAGGCAGCTCTGACTGAGAATGGAGGAAGAGAAAAGAAAAACTGTGCTGCTAGTGTCACTGCTGCTTTTGGTATATATGGTACATTAAAGAAATATTTAATGAATATTGTATGCAAAAACTGCATGAAAATACCATTTGAACCTACTGCTTTTTAATTTGAGAATACCTCTGTGAAAGCCTCTCAATGCAGCAGTCTTATTCCACAAGCTCTTTTTCATTGTCAAAATTGGCGCCTGCATTTCCCACAATCCAACACGACTGCTGACAGTTCGGTTGGAGATTTGGGTTTGTTAGTAGCAGCTAATGTAGCCTGAGAGCTGCTAGCCTCTAGCAAAGATGAGGAGTGGGCTACAGAGTTGTGGCAATCTAATGATAGATTAGTCGATCATCTGAAAATTAACTGGCAACTATGTTGATCTGATCATTCTAGTCTTTTTTTAGGCAAAATGTCAAACATGCTGGTTTTATACTTCTTCAATGTAAGAATTTGATGCTTTTCTTTATCATACATGATGAGAGTTAACCATTAATCATGGTGTTACCAGCAGTTATTGCTGAATGATTAGAGCTGCTAGCTGGCACTAGTGCACAATGCAGTGAGGACCAGAGCGTGGGCACCATGTTTTCACATGTTAAATTGGCTTTCCAGCTGTTAATCAGCAAAGTAACAGAAAGTAAAAGGCAATACATTTACATGACAAAACTGTCAAATTTCAACATGTCTAAATGGAAAGCATATAGAAATAGGTGCTTTCCTTTTAATCTGGTGCTCCATCTGGTGAGTTTCAGTCCCAGACTAAAAGGAAAGCGCCCTTTTGTATTTCACATCATTTTGCATTTTCTTCCTTAAAAATTAAGCAGTTAGTACCAGTTTATGAGTGTTAGGCTATCAGGAGCAAAATCAACCAAAACAAACACCCCTATACATGAAAATAACCTGAGTAGCGTTAGATTTCTGGACTGCAAGTCAAATTAAACACACCATTTAACAATATCACCTTGGCTCTGGGAAATTGCATGTTTTTTACATGAGCATGTTTTGTTATTTACTAACATTTTATTGATCGATTAATCAAGAAAATAATGGGCAGATTCATCAACAATGGAAAAAATTGTTAGTTGCAGCCCTAGCACATGGGTGTCCATGCATTTTATTTTACGAATGACCCCTGGGGGGGCTCTGTAGGCTTCTGATGGGAGTGCATACTTGTTCATTTATAGACATCTTAAGAATTAGTTTCACTATCAAGGAGCTTCCAAGATGTTGCTGTATTCTGGACTAATCTGGAAGAATTTATCTCCATTCATTCAGACATAGACGTGCCTCTACAGACTGTTACACAAAAATAACTGGTAAAGAAATAATGGCAGGAAACGAGTTAATGGTTCTTAGTTGATTCTTAAGGTTGGATCAAATCAATAGTATTTGGAAATACTAGTTTATTTTTTGCCTTTATTTAACTCACTTTCCCTATTTAAGTGTTTAATATACATTTGTATATATTCTGAGAATAATAAAACGACACAGTTGCAGTGACTGAAGCTGAAAATACAAGTTCCCTCACCCAGGTAGTAGTTGACGAAGTCTGCTGTGAGGGCAGGCTGTTTGTGTTTCCTGCGTCCGTCCAAGCTGGCATTGGCATCAGATGTGTCCACGGGGAAAATGTCAGTGCTGATGCCCATCAGCTCTGCCTTCCTCATCAGCTTCCTGATGGCTGAGGCACTAGAGGTCAGTGGCCGTGGCAGCTTCTCCCGGGGCACCCACGCCTGAGGCCGAGTGTTCCTGGACAGCTCTGCTTTTGCCCTGTACTGCTGCAGGCGGGTAGTGATTCGGGCCTGCCGGTGGGAGACATGCATGTTGACGTACTCCCCACAGAATAATAAATAGTGATACTTAAATATCTAACTGTGTGCCGCTCAATTCATCTCATTCCTGCCCTAAATATAATCCTAATTGTAAGACTGAAAAAGTAAACATTAGCTCGTCTTTTAAGTCACATGAGCACATTTGAATAGAGGCACAATTACACGTTAACAGTTGTAGATATGTGGCTATTTAGCTTACCTGAGCCTCAGGGGTAAGCTGTTTCTCTCTCTCCTGCAGAGACACTTTACAGTAAGACTGCAAGGCCAGATAATTCTTCCTTTTCCACTTCCTGTCAAAGCGGTCTGCATGTTGTTTGCAGTACGCAAAAAACGGATCAGCAATATCCTGAGGAAACAAAAACAGACGGATGCATTAACAGTTGTGATAATTAGTAAAGAACAGGAACATTATAGTTTACAGCCTTTACTACACTGACAGTTTACACCCCAGTCCTCTCCATCCCTCGCTCTGTTGCAGGAGGAAAAAATGCAAAACGCAAAGGCAGTTTTTCGAGCTGCTGGCCTTCTGGAAACATTTAAACCTAATTTGTTGCTATGGATGCTATCAGCATGTTGACTTGTTGATAGGAGGCTTTTTGTGCGATTGAGTGGATTAAGTGGTTTGCAGTGGGCAGGCACTTCTCTGGATGCTTATTTGGGCAGAGGGAGGTGATTTCTGGTGCATAAATGAACTGTCCAGCAAAATGGACACTGTCGAACTCCAGTTCTTGTTGAATACTCACACAATACATCACAGGTCATCCTGTAAAATAATGAAGCAGAGGGTATCATACAATCACAATTTCTTCACTCAAAATTCCTGAGCTGACTGAGTTAGCTACCCAGCTAGCTTGGTGAGCTACAGGGCATGGGAATGTGTCGTCATTGACAGTGAGTCAGCCATTTTTGAAGGGTAAGTGTAAGAGTGCCATCCACAGTTCACAACTCTGGTCTTTCGCCCCTTAGAAATGTACTCACCTCCTCTGCTGCAGCCTCAGACAGGAGTCCCTCCCTCTGTGCGCAGGTGACATGGAAATAGGAGCGACACATTCCTGCATCACAGCTGATGCACACACCGGTCCTTGCAAAGCGAGCGTCCTCACAGAAACTGCACTCCTAAATGCAACAGAATACAACAAGATAACTTAAAGTTGTAGCAGCATTAAGGAGAAAGTGGACACTGGTCCCTGAAGGCAATGACTCCAGTGGCACAACAGTGTGTTAAAGCTCCTGTAGGCAGTTTAATTTTAACAATAAACACTGAGCTCATTGTTATTCAAGAGGTCACTAGGAGAACGCTAGACTACTGCACCTCTGTTTATCTGTTTTTCAGACTTATGAAACTCTAATCATAGGTCATTTTTAGAGAGAGCAGCTGTCAATCATGTCAATTACTGCTTGTGACCTGTGGTCAAAATGTCAAACTAGGCAGCGCAGATCAAATATAAATCAAGATTCTGTTGCTGTTTTGCCTATTTCTCGCCTCAAATGTTTCAGGAACATATTTTAGTGTACTGTAAAGCTGTGAAATAAGAGTTTGTGACCTGGCTGCCATGTTGAAAACAGTCAAGCTAACACAAGACACTGCCCACACGCTGGACCAACTGTTTCGTTTTACGGCTAAACAATGCACTAAAATATGTTTCTGAAAACATTTGACGGACATTTCAGCTGCTTTCACATCATACGCATTATATCTTCTTCATCTGACATTTATTCCTATAACTACTACTACTACTAATCACAGTTTTAGCTACAACACTTATTGATAAACAAACTACTGTCAAAACTTGCACTTCAATTATTTTTGGACACTTATAAATGCAAAACAACTCTCCTGCGCTTCTACTTCAACCGTTATTTCAAGGGCAAAACAACAGTTTAACTGCTTTCATTGACTTACACTTGAACGCTTTTACACGTCAACTGACAATCCCACTTCCTGAGGCTCTCACACTGACATTTCAACTGCTTTTATCTTTTACTCTTCACCTGAAGTTCAACTTAATCTCATTCTTCAAACAAGAGTTTAACTGTGTTCTGTGATTTTAAGTGTTTTCAGCACTTTCACTTCACCTGAGACTTCAGCACATTGCGGTGATTAACCTACAACGGACACCTTAACGGCTTTTAATCCTAACACTTCCACTGACACTTCGGACCCTTTCAGTGCTTTTATTCCTGAAGTGCCTCAGCTTCAAATTCAACTCTTATACAATGCCTCACAAGCAAAAATTAACATTTTTAAACAGTCTTTGAAAAGTTACACTTTAAAGTGTTTTCAGTGGAAGAGAGAATCCTAAATTTCCTTCAGAGAACTGGCATTTTGTTTCAAAATTCTCAAAAATGGTTTGTTTAGCTGTTCAGTTTCAAAACAGAGAAAGAAGGCGTCCATTAAAAATGGTCCCCGAAAATGTTACAGAGGGTATTACGGCCCTGGTTCTCACTGACAACAACTGAGCAGAAATGATGATGAAGCATATTCAGTATATGTGGATATACATTCAGGATACATTAACTGAAACCAAAATCCAAAAAGTAGCTCCTCCAGGGTGTTCATCATGTGAGTAAATCCTAAATCCACATGAACCTTCGATCCAGCCTGTATCAATATGTAAAGAGAGTACTTGCCTTGGCACCGTATTTTGAATAATTCATCTCTGTGAGCGTCACCGGTCGTAGTTTATCGATGTCTCCAAATGCTACTCCGGGAACGTAAAGTGCACAAACCACATGCACCCATCTGGAAATGAAGAGGAGGGAAATCTGATTGGCTGATAAACTGGCTTGTTGAAGAGAAAAAAAAACCCTACAACACATTAGTATGAAGATCATGCCCTGAGAATGTTTGAAGATGAAAAGTAGTTTTAAAAAAGGTGACATTTGAAATGTATTGATTTCCGGTCACTGACTTCAAGCAGCGCCATCAAATTGATTAAAATCTATGGCTGTAGTTATTTTTGCATTTAGTGTAGTGAATTACTGCAGACAATAAGAAACTTCATATCATGAAATTGGCTGCAGTGAGTTGCTCAGACACATCAAAAAGAAATGGATTCATAGATTTATGTAGCCCCAGACTCTAGCTATAGTTTGGTGTGACACAATTTCAAATGCGGACTTTAGGGAAGAGAATCCGAAGTCCAATATAAAGATATCCATCTCTAGCAAGCAACCGCTTCACAGTTTAATTTGCTGTGTTTTTCATGCTCTAGTGAAGTAGTAAATTCGGGTGCAGCCTGGCTGAGGAGCACTATCAGCGATAACGTGGCTGAAGTCTCCACGCTTCACATAACACACTCTTTTCTCTCACTCCTTTTCTTCCTCTATCTCTTCTCTTCCCTCCATCCTCTTCTCTCATTCCTCTGCCAGTTCTCTCTCTCTCCTCCTTAATCCAACTTCCTTTTCTCTCCACTACTGAATATATGTACTGTTTAAATTGTACATATATTGCTTTCAGCATTTCAACCAGCTAAGGTCATTGGGCATTATTTGTTTCTGAACATGTTCCACTCATTGCCTCTCGTAAATAGCAGCAGAGCACTGGGTCAATGTGTTACTGTATCCCACCTCCCAGCATCCGTCTCTTTGAAGATCCCATCCTGGTTGGGGCACAGCTCACAGCTGGGAGTCACTCCGTTCTTACAGGCATCACAGAACCAAGGCTCTGTCGAATTTTCTGAGGCGGAGCTCATGATTGAGTCGCTCTCGCCATCCACGCCATAACATCCTGGAAACACAGAAAAAGATTTCCAGTGTTGCATTTTATATTGCTCATTAAAGATAATAATAATGTCCATTTCACTGCCTCTCATAAAGGGCTGTGGTATAAACATCACACACTGTTCATGGCTCTCAGTGCCAACAGCTCAGTTAGTGTTTATTTATTCTGTAAAGTTTACAATTTCAACAATTTTTAATCTTTTTTTTTTTTTTTTTTAATTATATTGCATTTATTCCATTTAGGCTACAGCATTTAAAGATGATTTACTATTGCACAGGGTCCAGAGGAAGTGGGTAACCTTTTAAAACCTCTCTCACCTCTACTGCTTATCTTTCTTGCCCCATTAGACTTAGTTTTAGCAACGAGGCCACATTTCAGATAAGCTCTGAGTAATTCACATGATGTAAAAATGTATTAAGACTAGAAACCACGCTGCAGCGGCCCGGGTTCGAGTCCAGCCTGTGGCCCTTTGCTGCATGTCTCTCCCTCTCTCTCCCCTCTTCACGCTTCACTGTCCTGTCAATTAAAGGCAAAAAATGCCCTAAAAAAAAAAAGACGAAAGAGAAACAAATAAACGATGGCCAGATCTACAAATATAAAAACTAGGTTGTAATAAACTGGAATTCAGATAGTAAACATAAAGGTACTTCTGCAAGAAATGACAGACAACGTATAAAACCCATTGTAATTGGGTTGATTACAAATTGTATGTAGGAAGTAAATTATTTGCCACAGACAGACACTATTCAACTGCAGGTTTGCCTCTTTGGGGGCGTGACACATTCAAGAAATATTAAGCAGACTTGAGTGATGTCATTCTTCAATTGGGTGACACAATCCATCAATCTTCAAACCTGAGGGCAAGAGATGATTGCATGGACTTGCCTCTTGCTCTGCTATTCCTTTGTTTTGCCCTTCGCTGCCAACAGAAGTAACAACACAAAGCAACGAGAAGGTAAAAACAGTCTCCAGTTCACAATTCTTGATTTGTGGCTTTACTTCTGCCGTTGTGTTTAAAAGTAGAAAGACATAACTGAAACCAATCAGCTAGGGATGCACCGAATATTCGGTAACCGAATATATTCGGCCGAATATTGCAAAAAAAACACACATTTGGTATTCGGTGGAATAAGTGAAAAGCAAGGCTGAATAATAGTGGCGTGTTTTGATAACGCAATCGAACAGCGTGCGTTGATGGACGGAGTAAAATGTCGGCAGTGTGGCGATATTTTACTCCGTCTGTCACCACACGCAATGTCCTCTTCTTGGCGTCATGACTGCCCAAAAGTACCTGGACAGCCGAGCCGTGGCAGCACACGGGTATGTGACCTCACCACACTTTAGGGACTGTTGTTTACTTATGAAGGGACTGTTCTTTACTTGTCAGGGGAGGAGGGTGGCTGGTTGATTTTTATTTTATCTATTTATTTTATTTCAATCCCCCCTATGCTAATCACTTATTGATGCTGTTTTTGAAGTATGAATAAGTCAATAAGTAATTTATTTCATTGAAATATCATTGATGTGTTATAGAGTAGTGGTTTATCTTTTTATAAATGACAAAAGGCACATTTGCCTCATTTTTGCTGTGGTATCCTGATACTACTCAGAACCATGATATTTTCACTGGTATCGTACCGTGGGTCCCAATTTTGGTACCGTGACAACACTAATCTGGAGGGGGTTCATCTGCAAAAACTAATGAAAAACTAAATAACAGTATTCAGTACTTGGTATTTGGCCAACCGTTTAATTTTTTTCGGCCTTGGCTTCGGCAACAAATTTTCATTTCGGTGCATCCCTACAATCAGCACTGCTCAACTGTATATACTTAAACTGAATCAAAACGGGGATACTTCACAACAGTGTCAGTATGCTGATTGTATGTATAGTACATGAAAGCCTGAAGTTTGCTGCTCAAACACTGAGAACCAAGTATAAGACAAAAAGTAAGAAATAGACCTGGTCTGCTCTGGTCCAGAGCTGTCAATCTACTGTAACGCTGCAACGCCTCAAATTGAACATTTGATAAAAAATGTAGCCCCAGAGAAGCAAGAAGAAGCCAAGCGAAAGAATTTTAATGTTGTCCTCTTAATTTTCTGAGGTCGCCTAAACAATTACTTGGCTGATGTGGTTTCTATGGCAGCTATTACACCAGGCAGACGTGCTCTTCACTACCAATGAGGGCAGCAATCAGTACTCTGCCTCCACTGGGGAGATAACACTCTAACTCCTAATTCAGTCAACCAGCCTTCGGGCTTTTTGAGCAATGGGAAAGACTCACAAATCAAAAGCTCAATGTTCTGCATGCCCGTCACTGTGTGCCACACTGGGGAGTCGGGCGCCCATCGAAAGCAAACACTGGGGCAGATGGAGTTGTTTATTCAGCTCTACACTTTGTTTGGTAGGTCCATGTCCTTTCTGATTGCGAGACCATTTGCTGTGTGTCATGGTGAATCACTAATTTTGAACTGCTGTTCAGAGGCTGGTGGGGTATATCCACTGTTTTTACAGGCCTCTGGTTTCTTCTTGAGATCAACTCAAAGCCAGAATAAACCAATCAAGCTACTTAATATTCTACTGGGGCAATTACGTTGCAGCTGGAATTCATCTTGACCTCCAAAATGGAAGAACTACTCAAAATCTAACTACCTATGGCGTGAACATAACAACTGCCTTTTCCTACCTTCATTTTTCTCAACAGCATGTGGCAAGGACTGGCAACTAAGTCCTGCTAGCTCCAATATAGCTCCACTCAATGTTTATTTTCTTAAAGACAGGTATTACTGAAATACCTCTGGCAACAGTTGGGCGCTTCATCTTCACTGATTGGGCTTTGAACCGTGGAACTGGGGGTGGTGAACGACCACCATGCTGGTTTAACCGACTTATGGCTGAACCGTGGCACAAATCTTCGGTGTTCCTTTTGAACTGAGATACAAAGCTCAGACTGTTAAGCCACGGGTTGCTGGCTAATATGAGCTAAGCTGACAAAAAGTGATGACTACAGGATAGCTTCATAATCCCTGAAGGAAAGATTATCCTTGTCAGAAATGACGAGCTTGGCAGGAAAAAAAGACGGGGCAAGGTAGAGTTGACAGAACCAGGAGAAGTACTTTTAACTGTATTGAGATTTAATAGAAATTACTGTTTGCTTGCCTGTGACAAAAGCTAACCAATGAATGGATGCATTCCAGAGTAATAATATGGAATCATGTGTGTATGGAGATATACAGTAAAGGTAACGCAAGAAGGTTCCCATGGGTTTTTTTTATCCCATAAAAAAGCACCTCAAGTAAATAAACCAGCCATCTGTTTTTCTGACAGCACACTGATGGCCCATCATTTCAACTTGGCAGCAGTCTCTTACTAATCATCCGTAGGCTAGCGCTCAACACACCCAATAACACAAATAGGTGACCAATTAAAAGAAAAGTATGAATACACAGAGTGATGAAACACAATGAATGCAGATGTTTCCCTAAAGGACATAATGGTGACTGAATGGAGGATGATTCGTGAGGTGATTCCTATTTTACAGCCTCTATAGTCACCACATCTCTCTCAACCTATGGGAATTTTTCCACATTTAGATAATCTATGAAAAGGCAACAAAACACCTTAATAAGACACTTTATTCAGGAATTTCCATTTGTGTGTCCATTATTACACCAAAGCAGAAATGTATAGTTGATTGTCAGACAGCAACAATTTTGTTAATTGATTATTCAAAGTCATTTTAACAGAACAAAAGCACAAAAACTTTGTTAGTTCCATCTTTTCAAATCTAAGCATTGCGTCTTTTATGATAGTAAACTCAATCTGAATACTGTATATAGACTTGGGCTTTGGGGAAAATTTGCATCTTCAGTATTTTCTTACTGATTTTTGATTTTATAGATTAAACAATTAATCAGTACGAAGCGACTGTCATTGATCAGTAGACCCTGGTTTAGATCAGTATAAGGTAAAGGAGCACTATCAGTATCATCAAATTTTGCCTTTGTCATTAGCCTGAGGTAACCATACTTGTTTCATCAATCATTCAATGTAAACAAAATGTCAAGAAACCTACTTGAAAATCAGCTGCTTGGGTTGCACCTAGGCGTTTTAAGCCTGACCTTATAGTTCAGTCAGTTGCAACATCCAGACTAGACTTCTCACTAAGACTGGGTGCAAATCTTAGGCCTAGTCAGAAGCAGGCGCAAAGTCAAAATCTCGACCAACAACTCCAAAAGTACTGAAAGACCTAACATGTTGTTTTTAGTCTGTCCATGGGGTTTACTGACAACTTAAAAAAAATAGAGAGTAACATAGGACTTCCTTTTCTTAGTATTTAACTGAACAAATAAGTTGCCAGCATAAGTGAATTGAGCACATTTGAGGCAATAATTTCATTTACAGTACATTCAATTCACATTTGAGTGTAAAATTCAGCATTACTTAAACATCAGTGCATCAGAAAAGGATGACAGCTTGATAGTGATGTATTATTAACATTTACCTTTTCTACAGTAACCTATCCTTGGTAAGAGCAATCTGTTGCCCTTTAATGACAAAATAAGGGGCCTGGATGTACAGACTACTGAATAAAAGAAGATGTGACAAAAGGGTATTCTTTGGCATTTACAGTCAAGGCAATAAAAAAAAGGAACTCCTGGTATGGTAATGATGTCTGTATGACTAGCGAGAGTCTGATAATCAAAAGGCAGGCTGGTAAGAACAGGACTCCTCTATGTTCTCTGTGTAGATGCTTGCTTTGTGGATTTCTGCTTATTCCAACTTTTGATCTCTTTCACAGGTCTTGTGCCTACCTTTCATGTCAGTCTCTCTTCTCATCTGAGAGGGAGTGATGGTGTCCGGACAGTGGTGTGAATGCAAGAACAAAGAGAAGGAGTGAAGTCGAGCAGCAAGACTGACTTGTAGGAGCTCCAGATACTGACAGCTCATCTCTCATCTCTGCCTCAAAGTCTATCCTTGTTTGACCTTATTTTAACCTTGAACAAGGTACTTGTGATCTCTAAAATGAGCAGGTTATGAGTACAGTTTCAGAGCAGAGGTGCATGATATTATCTCCAATATCAGTACTATCACTTTGCTCGCAAGTATTCAAATGAGAAAATAGAGCTGTCAATATCCTGATTCTTTACCTTGAGGTACTTCCTTATTTTAACCAACAAAGAGAAATAATTCTAGTGAAACAGAGCCCATGCCACTATCTGCATGCATCAGTAAGTCAGCAGTTACCCTTAAGAGGGTAGTTTACCGTGATAGTGAATAAACAGAATCTCCCTTAAATACATTTTATCTTGTTCTCTCTTTTCTACCACCTCAACTGAAATTTGTTATTTGGGTGAATCTACCATGACAACACAGCTCCCAGGTCATGATGGGTGCACAAACCCCTCCACCAAACTAAGGTGGCAATTATTGGATAATTACATGTTAACATGACTGGTGACATTTCAATTAATATGTGTGATTATTGAAAATGGAATACATTTGTGCCGGCAAAAGCTGTGGCCGAAAGCATTAGGTTTTCGGGTTGTCTGTCCGTCCAACACATTCACTCATGGATTAACTAATTATATTTTGGCGGTCAAAGGTCACTGTGATCTCTCATTCGTCTTATTCTCAGAAAATTATATTTCAAGACCACCTTGAGTGAATTTCTTCAGATTTGGCACAAACGTCCACGTGGATGCAACAATGAACTTATTAGATTTCGGTGGTTAAAGGTCATTGTTATTTTACAAAAAATATATTTGTCCAAGAATTCATACGCTTATTGCGAGGAAAATTTCACACAAATGTCTGATAGGATAAAATGCAAAGTGATGACATTTTATATCCAAAGGGTCAAAGGTTAGCTTCGCTGTGACATCATAATGCTCTGCTAAAACCCTTTTCTGGCTGCTACTCAACATCGAAACTCACATACTTGCATACTTAATTGGTTGATTGTGACACTTATCATGTGTCCACCTCTAAATTGTGGTGATTGTACAGATTTTCGGTGCTGCTGGGTTAAATATGTGTGAAGCATCCGTGTTTTAGAATTTTTAGCTGATCTGTAGCAACATTCATATTTGAAGCATCTTCTAATGTCATAGCTACAAAGCATGTGAGTCTTGAACGACATGATGTAAATTGCATCTTGACTGGCTGGTGGAGGCATCCAACCGTGAGGCAGTACTTCTAGTTTCTGAATCTAGTCATTAACCATTACACACAGGGTGCAAAACTGCAAATTAATGGCTGTAAATGGTTACATTTTACAAGCCACTGCATAGATTACCACAGGTTTTCTGTTTGTTTGTTTTGTTTCAGATTTTTTTTAAGGGGCGTGGCCTGCAAAGCGAAACAAATCTCCCAGCCACTTGCATTGTTTACCAGCATCTGCTTGTGGATGGTGTTAATTTCATACACTAGAAATCCTGGAGATAAAGTTCTGTGCTGTAAATATCAAAGATAAGATCAGATGTTGTGACAAAATATATCTGAGCGATTGAATTAAACCTCCAGTAGCACAACAGATCGATCTATTTTTAACAAAAGTACACAAGAACCCAAAACCTTGTGCTCGAATTAAGTTTCATATTTTACTGCCCGAGACCATTTATGTCCTTGGAGAGTAAGATAGGAACTGGCCGCAAGCGCTGCCACTGCCTCCTCTCTCTCTCTCGAACCTCTTCTGCAAACCACTTAGTCTCCCTTCTGTGTCTTTTCAGGGAGATTAAACATGTCTCAGAGGAAGAAAATATCAACCAACCAAACGAACAAGATAAATTTAAGACCTGCTCCTAATATCTTGTGCCTGCCTATGGAGAATCAGTGATTAGGATGGTTCCCACCCTACAGTCTGTGTGCGTTTGTGTGTGTGTGTGTGCATGCGCATATGTGTGTGTGTTTGTGTGTGTGTGCATGTCATAAGAGAGTGTCTGAGATAATCTAACAAGTCCTGCTTGCACCTCAAAGGTGTTCGCTGCTTCAGGCTTAACCCTGATACAGTTCAGCCAATCACAGTGACAGTGGACTGTGTCAGTGCACGCTGTGAATTTGTGTGATGTGATTTTATGTGTATTATGTGTGATTACTGGCATACATAAATACGGTAGCTGATTATGTAACCTAATTAACTGCCAGTATTCAGTGCTCAATATTAGATGCTATTTAAGACAGTACAACAGGAGTCATACAGGTAAAACATGGGACTCTGACACATACAGAGAGCTGGTATTGGAGTTAAGTTGGAGACGATTGCTCTGTAGTTGCACTGTAGTGTAAATATAATGACAGAAAATCACTTTTTCTTGTACTCTTGGGTTAGTTGTATTGATGAAGGTAAGATGATTAAAGAAAGAGTGTTAACAAAACTACATGAATGACCTGCATAATTCAACTATCACGACTAGTTCTGTGTGGCACATCCAGTATTCCTGGTGTCAAATGACACCATGCGTCATCTGTTCTGGTTTGATTTTTGGCCAATGATGATCACTAGTCTTCCAACTGCTTGTTTGCTCTGACTCAGCGGTAACGTCAACCAAACATTTTCCGTTACTGACTAATTTTGTTTGACAATGACGGAAAAGTCTGAAGACCATCCGTCATTTTGACAGATTAAAACACTGAGGGTGAGCTACCGTAACTTAAAGGATTCACACCCCTGTCCAGTTACTGTCATGTGCATATTAATTAGCTATCGTCTATCTGCAATCTCAAGTGTATGGCATGGTATCAGCCATCGCATTAGCAGGCTATGTTGCTACATACCACTGCAAAATGTAACAGCAGCTGAGTGTCTGAAATGTCCTTGCATGGTCAGTATCCTGGGTCATCTTTTTTCTTAATGCCCCTAATTAAATGATGGGGGATAAGAGATTATAATTTTCACGACCTTGTTTGTCAAAATGTTGGATATAAAGAAAATATAACGCTACCTCTGCCCTGACCCATATTCCAGAAATGACAAAAGAAATTACAATTTACAAAATGAAGAAAAGCCGCAAATATTCACATTTGAGAGGCTGGAATCAGTGAACGTCTGCCATTTAAAGACTTAACAAAGACTTAGATTAAATCCTTTTCTGTCAAGTGTTTGATTAATCATTTCAGTATAATTAATATCCTCATTAAAATTAAAAACCAGTACACTTTTTGTTGAATGGCACATGCTGCACTGGCATGTGGAAAAGCTAACCTATTGTACTATATAACATTTTATGTCCTGGTTTTAAAAGACAGCTCTTCTTAATCTGTCTTTGAATTTAATATAAAGAGAAATAAGTTAATAAATTACTTGATTTAAAATTACTGGTGTCATATAGATCCACCTCGCGTGGCCAGCCTTAACTATGGATTATCTGGGACAGCACTAATCCAAAAGAGATGACTCACACTGTCATTGATCTTGCTTCTAAGCAGTCACACTCACCCTGCTCATAAATTTGAAACAGGAGGATTATTACCTCCTCAACCCCTGTGACATAGTTCCTGATGTAGCAATGCAACAACACATGATCCTACAGGTTGCTACAGAATATGCCTGAGAAGGGAATCAATTTTACATGTTACCAGATAAGGCTGACATTTACAAATTTCCTCCCTGTTGTTATTCAGATAACACATGAGCTGCATGTAGGATCTCACGTTAAGCATGTGTCTCTTTTCAGACACAATTTGTTTTGTGAGAGTAGACAGCTTCCAGGGAAATAACTACTATTTGTTCAAAAACACCAGTATTAGACAATATAACACTAATCAGTAGGTAATAAAGCAATGGAGATGGTGAGTACCTGAGGACAAATGCTGACTGAATAGCCTATTATATTGCAATACATACTGATAACCTATTGGTTAGTCATAAGGTAACTGTAGAGCAATGGTCCTCAGCCAGTCAGAAAGTGCTGATAAAAGGCATGATTGTCAAATGTTAAAGAAACATCAACATCAGAAAGCGACATGATGTCAATGGCTTGCACTTCATTTGACTCACTGAGGCCCTACAACTCTCCATTATGATGATTACAGTAAATTAAGTCTTACTACCACTATGTAAAAAAGTGATGATCCTAAAAAACAAATAGTGTGATCACATTTTATCTTGCAGTGGTATAAAGTCACACTAAATGAAGTGCAAAATTAATTTTACTGGTAGACTTTGTTGGCAGTGACACACAACCTGGGAGTACTGACTGTCTGACTACTGGAGCTGTCAAAATCTAAAAAACTACACAGGTTTAAACTAGGATTGCGTCGATGACTGACTGCCATCATCTATCGCTGATGGCAGTCAGTCATCGACCACTGAGCTCACCATCATGATTTAAAAGTTGTCTTTTTCTTTTTAAATTCACTGGTGTATAAAAACCACAGGTTGCGGTAGACAGGTCAAACAGTGAAAAAAAGCAGCATCCTGAGTAAGTTATTAATAACTAACAGAAACACTGCATGTAATGCTCAACGTTCTGCTCCCATCTCTCTCTGTCTCTATCACACACACAATCCTTGTGTCTCTGTCATGGTCTCAGTCCTCAGTCCTGTCAACTGACCTTTCACTAAGCCCCGCCCCTTTGTGATGGTTCAACAAGCTGTCCGAGTGAGCATGGAGCCCACACTGTAACTGACTGCACTCCCCGAGAAGGGGTCTACAGTCTGTGTTTGAAGGATATATCCAGGAGGTCAAACTGACTCAGCCGCAACAACAGGTTAAAAAGACAAAGATAGTTAGAAGCTAAAGCCGAACTATAGGCGACAGATCACAGTGTGAAAGTGAACCACCACATCACTGCTGATCGCCACACAAGACAATGAATATAAAGGGAAACTTTGCTGATATTGAACCAGCTGTGTGGCATCACAGTGTGTGCAGATGAACCGTGTTTGGCTTCACCCCCGTGCCGCTGCCAGCACCCAGACCTCCACCACCACACAGGCAGGGATTTTCAGGCGAGGTCAAACAACATTCATCTGCGCACACTGTGATGACACACAGCTGGTTGAATATCAGCAAAGTTTCCCTGCTTCCCTTCACTGGTTCCTGTACAGCAGGGTTGGTCTTTGTTTCCCTATTAAAATCATTAAAAAGCAAAAGCAGCATGTGTATACATTCAGTAGGCTATATCTTCAGTAGCTAGCTAGCTAACCCTACACTTTTCAGGGTTTCATTTTGGTTTTGGAACAGGGAAGAAACGTATATCTTTTTCCAACCTCTCCAGGTAACAAGTATCATTAATACACGACGTGCCCCAGGCACAACATTTAGCTCCAAATCCACAAAACCAGCCTCAAACTGAAGGAAATCTGAAACGACTGCATTAGAGTCAATGGAGCACAGCTGTGTTGTTGTCTGACCCTGGTCTGTGCCGGCCCTAAACTAAGTCACTCAAACATGAATTTACTTGCAGAGAGAGGTTCATTGGTTGAGGTCAAAGTTCACTTTGAAGTTGTTTTTAGTAAGTTGGACTTTTGGATTTAGGGTTTCAGCAGTTCAGAGGAGTATCATTTTATGAATTAATAGAGATGAATGAGTCTGTTGTACCTCTGTGACATACTTGTGCATTGTACTAAGTCTGCATCTTACCTTCATGCACAGTCACCCCACAGTTGTCACACTGAATGATCTCATCTGCGTCCTCACTGTTGTCTCCCAGACAGACGCAGCAGATGAGGATGTGCTGAGTGCTCCAGGGTTGGGACCGGTCCAGCAGTGCATCCTAGGGAATCAGGGAACAGAGGCACTGTTAAGCCACTTATCAACGTCCACTCCCTCTGATCTGACCACAGATCCAGGAACTGACAGTTAGTAAATCCCACATACAATGCTCATGGATACTGCGCTAAGTCGATTACAACAAAGGCAGAAATTCTCCTGGAATCAGTCTGATACCATCTAAACCTCTCATTGGATTATATGGTGACTTTGTGACTCATATTGTTGTTTGGTATTATGGAGTACCATACAAAGAAGCCAGTGTGCAGGCCAAATACCTAATTCATCTGCAGTGGTTTACATAACTAGTACAAGATGGAAGACCGGATTTGCTTCGATGCTCAGAGGCTCAATAGTGTAGCAGTTCTCTCACTAAGCCTTTTGACAATTAGCACAAAGCAGAGTTCACAAGAAGTTTGTCCAAAAAAAACACAAGCACAAAAAACACAATCATGACTTAAAGTTGATTCTGATTCTGATTAAATCAGGCACTGTTGTAACAGAGAATAAGAAAACAAGACTAAGAAACTGATCAAGCATTCAGCGCCAACCTTTGGTACCTTACAACCATGATTCAGCAACCACAACACTAGTCAACTAAAAGTGGAATATGTTTCAAAACATGCCTTCTTACACCTTCAAGAAATCTTTTATTTGCTGCTCTGGTTTTGCTGAAACAACAACTTTGTTTCCCAGACTCTGAACAGCAAACACGCTATGTGGACCAGGCCTTGAATAAGACCTTGTTATTTATCAGCAGTGGTGTTGAATACGAACTGCACCATTCACCATCAAAACATGAAGTTCAAACTAAATTTAACAAACACGCAATGTCTTCCATTTATCTATGGTGTGGAATCCAAAACGCTTCCAGACTAGGGCTGTACGATATCAGTGAATAGCCCATGCACACTAAATTCATAACATTAAATGCATTGATGTTAATAGGTTCTCAATGTAGTGAGTCTCCAGGACTCACAGGTGCTCATTTGAGTGGGTCACTGGGAAACTATTCTATGAAGAAAACATTCAAAAAATGTCCTATCTTGAGCTTAGAGAGCATCAGAATCATCTACACAATCGCATTATCACGTTATCATAATGTAGCATTAACAAGGGGAAAAAACGCAGCGTATCCCTTGGACAATAAAACACCACTGTCACTGACATGGGTGAATATAATATCTGCTGTCACTGCGTAAGATAACAGGAAAAGTCTGTAGTAATACCCTACGTATCCGTAAATTTGGGAATATTTTCTGAACCTTAAAATACAAGATAATGTCTGTGGTCCCTGGGAACCTCTGTGCTGCCCCACCAGCGCACTGAGCTTTAGAGAGGTGGGGAGTAGAACAGGTGGGCGGGCGGACAGGTGTTAGATCTGTCCAGAGCACCAGAACAAAACACTGACACATCACGGACTGTATGTTGACATCCAAACACAAGTTCACTCTCAGTGGTTTCTGTGACAAGAGAAATACTTTCAAAACTAAGTCACGTCACACCGCTGTTTCAACACGACATGCATAGCTCAAGGAGTGGCACTCACCTCATTGCCCTTTCCCTGGGACATGCTGTCATTCGTCAGCTCTTCATCAAAAGCATTGGTACCCTTCACTTTCTTCTTGGGCTTCTTCGCTTCTTTTTCACTGTCACTGCTACTGTTGTTGTTGTTGTCATCACCATCCTCTTTGTCATCGTCTTCTTCATCATCATCGTCGTCGTCGTCGTCATCATCGTCATCGTCATCATCGTTATCGTCACTAGCACTGCCACCCCCCTCTTCCTCAGTCCCTCCTTTTTGAGCAGCTGCTTTGCCTTTCTTCTTCCCTGCTGTGGGTCTCCAGTCGTTATCATCCTCGCTGTCATAGTCATCCATCTCATTCAGTTCCTCCATTGTGGTGAAGTCAAGCAGGGGTCGGTTCCTGCGGAAATTCCATTTCTTAGGCTCGGCCTGAGACTCTTCTGTGTTCGCGTTGCCAGACCCTGACGCTGAAGTAGCTTCAGTGTCGGGGGCCGCAGCAGGCTCAGGCTCGGGCTCAGGCTCAGGCTCCGGAGCGGACGTCTTCTTGCTCTTGCGTCGGCCTTTGGGTGGGGAGACAGCGGGGGTGTCTTTGGTGGAGCTGTCTGAGGAAGGCTGCTGTTTGGTCTTCTCTTCATCTTCTGTTAAGTTGTCCTCAGCAGCCAGGTCTTTGGCCTCCTCTTCATCTATACCGTCCTCTGCCGAACCAGCATTGTCTGAGTCACTTTCTGAACCTGCAGCGCTCGCTTTAGACCCTTCCTCATCACTGCCGTTGCCTGTGCCGTCTGATCCTATCAGAACATAAAACAGAAACAAAATAAAAAGGTGAACGTAAGGTAATTCTGACCATATTTCTTTAAAACTGTAATAACCACATGCAAGAAATTAAATGTTATTTATTTTTTGTAAGTGATAGTATCTCCTACTTAAAGTAGGACTGGGCAATACATTGAATATATTCATTATTTTCAAATATCAATTAATGTGCGATGACCATTTTGTCATATTCAAGTTTTTAGTGTTTCCACTGGTCATGGGTTTAAATAATATTGTGACCTATACTGCAGCCTGTCATCACAGGGGATCGAGATGTTTTGGCTTCACCTTTGGAGAGCTGTCATGACACCCATGTACAATATCTAAAAAAATTACACAAGAAAATTAAATGTCATGTAATCAATTATGCAAACATATTTATTACTCCATCTGTGTAACTCTATCGTAATTAGTTGTCAACTATCAAATTAATTGCCAACTAACTTAATAATCAATTCACTGATTTGAGCAATTTCTTAAGAATAAAAAGTCAAAATTCTTTTGATACCAGCCTCATAAATATTAATATTTTCTGGCCTCTTCAGTCCTCTATGAGATTAAACTGAATAACTTTGGGTTGTGGACAAAAAAAGATATTTGAGGTCGTCATCTTGGGTTTTTGAAAACACTGGTCGATATTTTTCACTATTTTCTAAAATTTTACAGACAAAACAACTTATCAATCGATTGAGAAAAATATCAACAGATTAATCAGTGAACAGTCTCCTTCAAAGAAAAGCCGATGTGGCAGCAGGTCCGGTTGGCACCATACAGGAGCGAGCAGGAGCAGAGATAACTGCCTGTTGTCTTGAGCCTGTTATTCAGGGAGACGAAGACCTCCTTCTCAGGTGGAAATGTGATGGAGCCAGGCGTTTTCCTCTGATGTCGAGGGCTGCCTGAAAGTACCTGTGCGTTTGTGCCACGAGCTCTCCATCAGAGCACATACTCAGCACCGCGGCCAAAGTTGTCAATCCACTATATGCCCTGCTCCAGCTGGAAAAAGTAAACATGCTGGTTTTTCTGGCAAAAAACCCTGAATAGTTTTGAAGCATAGGATGCTGCTATAGTTATCATTATACTTTGTTTTTATGTCATTTTCAATGAGGAGTAGCCTGTTCTGACAGTCAAAACAGTTGGGACTTGGAGAGGGTGAACTTTTCAAACTAAAGGTAGGCTCTAGGCACAAGCCGACATTTTGGTGACTCCCTGTGAGCCCTTTAAAGTGATTTTTAATTAGTCACGCTAATACCGTATACCCCGGGAAAATGTGGGTAAGGTTTAATGGTAACAAAATTTGGATACCGCCCAACTCTAGTGACTAATGCAACATATCTACCCCTAACAGCACGAACTTGTAAGTCACTGCAGCAAAGTGCTGCTAGGTGTTCTCACACACACCAGGAAAGACTTTCACAACAAACTTGCTAGACTCCTTCAAATAACCACAAGGCCACCTTGGGGGAAGGCTCAGCCAGGAGAAAATCAATACAGAGATATTATTTATTAACCATATCACCCAGCTCTAATTTGAAGGGATAGTGCAGATTTTTTGAGGTGAGATTGTATGAGGTATTTCTACATTGTTAGTGTATGACCTGTAGTAGGTGGTAGTCAGCATTAACTTGTTGTCCTCTTGTTTCACTGTAGTTTGACTGTTCAATGTTATCCTCAGCGTATTATCAGAGAACAGTGGTAACAGGATACGCAGCTCAGTTTCTGCCGGGAACACCCACTCAGAGGGTCGAGGGTCAAACGTTTTCCAAAAAAGTCCAAAAACTGTTTAATCTTATTTTGAAAAATGAAACACTAAGCTGTAATATCATATTTATATATTCTTAGTTAAAAAGGGAGGAGAATTCTTCTTTGTTCAATAAACATGTATGCAAACAGAGGTGTGGTGAATCAAAAACTGCTCCATTATAAATACACACAGTACCTTCTGATTCGTCTGCTTTTGCTCTGTTTTGCACAAAATGCAGGCTGTGCAGTTTTCCAGACAGCAAGTCACCGGGGCTCTGTGCAGATGCCAGTATGAAACCAAAAGTCATTTTTGCCACAGGGCACCCCTGAAGGTTAATTTGGCCCTAATGAAGCACTGTATGATGGCGAGGAGTGCAACTTGTTTGATTTTGTTGAACAAATTAGACTCAGTTTAATCTGAGCCATCAGTGTGATTACCATCATCGAGCATTATGTCATTTGTTAACAAGTTAGAGAAGTGGAGGACGTGAGGATGTTGTGAGTCCTTTAACATCATGTTTCTGCCAAAACCAAGTCCACTGCGATCATTATATTTACTTAAATGTTGATTAAATAGTATGACACGTTGAAGTAACAGCTGTAGTGCACTTAATCTGACATCTTATTTTTCATGAGCTACCTAATGCAAATACCTGAGGTCATGGTTCGAAAATCTTATGTTTTTAAGATTAAATTAGCCTACTTATATGATATTAAGCAATGTTTAAGTGGGAGAGTGCGACTCCTGAAACTGCTGTGATGCGATCAGGTAGGGAGAAGACGAATCACTCTTTGGAAGCTGTTGGAACTACAAAAACACTCAGTCCACTCTGGTTGTACAGTTGTATTACAGAGTGTAGCATCATTCAACACACACTGTCTCTTTTTGATAGTTTTAGCTCTTAAGCATTCAAAAATCTTTTAACTTAAACAATACAGGGCTCAGGCCAGAGCTTACAAAAATGGGTCACAGGTAGATACTGATTTGTTTAAAGAGGTCACCACTTTTTTCATACACACTGGGGGCTGCACACATGGAAGCCTCAGCAAGCCTGCAACAAATCCTACATTTTGGGATCTTTTTTAACATTGTTTAATTAGGATGTACAATTATATAAAGCGTCTACACATTAAAAATTCTGTGCTTACCTGAGGCATCTCCCACTTCAAAGTCACTGTCATCTGAGCTGTCATAATCCAAGGCATCTAAGAGAGAGGCAGCGAGGGGTTTCACCTGCCGGCGCTTCAAACTGCGGTCCACTAAAACAGAAAGCAGCAGAGAACAGAACACATGAAAACAAAGTCTGAGTGTGCTTTGATGTCTATACAGAAGTATAACACATCTGAATTTAGCAGTAGGGTTGGGTACCGTTCATAGCTGAACTGATACGGTACCTGGAATTCAGTACCGGTACCAAACAGTACCTTATTTCGGTACTTTTTAAAGTCTAAACTTCTCAGTTTCAACATTTTATTGAGAACATTTAGGAACAGTGCTGCCCGTTAACTTCTGTCTGCACTTTTTTTTTTCGCCAATGTTGCTGAGTCTGAGGTGCGAGTCATGCGCTCTCGCTCCTCCTCCACCTCAGGTACCGAAATTTGGCACCGATTCATTTTAAGTGAATCGGTACTGGGTAGTACCGACGTGAATCGGTACCAAGTACAAAAAGTACCGAGTTTCGGTACCCAACCCTATTTAGCAGTGCAGTGAAAAGCAGTACAACAAAAATTCTTTAAAGTGCAATATGCACCCACACATTGTAAGAAGATCCAGTCTCAGCGCTTAGGATGGATAATTATAATATAAAATACACAGTCAAAGGCAGATTAATCCGAAGAATACCACTGCCACCCTAAAGTGGCTTATCAAAAACTGATATGTCTACATTTATACTGAGGTATTAGGTGTCAGTTGAGGTTGGCCAGTGTGTTTTGTGATGTTCCTTAAGGTGTAAATCATTTCAAAACTTTGAGCAAGGTTTTACTCTATAGATGTATCTTATTAGCCAAACAAGAATTCATTCATTTTTTCGTGGTAGCCTGGGATACTGTGGAGAATAACCTAGCTCAGCTCGATTTTCATGTTTTTGAAAATTTTAAGCATCAAACCTGAAAAGTAGACAGTGTTGTACCACTCTCGATCAAGTGTTAAATGCTTGATTCCAGATTTAAGCTTGACCCGAAGGGCTAGCAGGAGTCATAGGTTATAAAATCTTAGCTCAATGTTGGATTTCACCAACTGATGGCACCCCCACAACTCTAGAAACGTGTATGCTGAGTGATCAGGTTGCACAGTGCTTTACTTATTGTCCCATAGTCACTGTTCCACTTTACTTTGTGACACAAATCGACAGTAGGAAGGTAACTTCTCTGTTGCCTTGTCTGCCTACATGAGGGGACTACTGCCATGTAATCATGTTTACATTTAATAATTCACCCGAGAACAGTGATCATGGCGAGCAGCATGTTAGGAGTGTTGCACAACAATCTCTACCAGCATCAGAAACTTGTAGGAGAAAACACAAGCAGCAGCATTACACTTGTCAAAGTGGCGTACCACCAACAATTTAGAATATGACACTAACATGAGTGCCACATCACCAGTCTGTGTCAGTGGAGAGCAGCATCTGCCAGCATAAGTGGCCCACAGCAGACACATACCATAATGAGTAGTGGCATATCATAAAAATCAGTATATGCCAGTGGGACGTAATATGTACCAGTAAAACTGCAGCGGCATACCAATCATTAATAGTGACATACCACTGGGAATCCAAATATGCCACTAACAGAGGAGTGAAACACTGAAACAGTGTGTGTCACAGTGTGATCTTTGCATTAGGTTTACCATCACATTAGACTCATTGTAAACTTAGTAGCTAGTGCATTGCAGCTTGAGCAGCACTTTACTGGTCTAAGTTCTATGTTGATATTGCAGAGGAAAATGCTACCTATAAGATTTTCTTATATAGAAAAACACGTGCAACTTTTTGCCACTTCAGGAGGGTTAACTGAGGGAACTATTGCTCTGCTCTTCACGTCACTCTGTGTTTCAGATTGATCTGAGTTCAGGCCCCACGACTGATGTTTGTTTACATGTTACAAACCTTTCCACAGGCCACTGTGACTGAATCACGCTGCGTTAACAGAAACGCGAAACACGGGTTTAATTGGATTCAGCCAAACATCTTTATGAGACAACTCTGATGCTGAAATTGGGACAAATACAACACCCATGAACGCTCCTCACGTGCACACTGCGTTAGCTGTTAGCAAAGTGCTAGCAAACAAATGCACCGCAGCGCCGCTTCAAAATGCTACAAAATACTGACACAAAGTGTTGCTCTTTTGGCTAGTAGACAACCACACAGCTTCTCTTTAACCTAATAAGTTCTGGTGTGGACGGTAATTCCGCCAAACAGCCTCAGTGACACATTTACTGCAGATGTGCCGCCGCCTCACATCCCTGTCTAACAAGCTAGGTAGCTAAATGTGGCTAGCATTAGCTGTAGCCATTCACGTTAAATCACGTTATAAATCTGCTTCTCACTGATATTATTGTGAGACGAGCATTGGGAGGTAACATCCCGGTTAAACTGACAATAACAGCCCGAACAAAGTGCCAAACTGCACTAAAAACAAATCAGTATTAGCACCGTTAGCATTGTTAGCAACGCCAAGTGCTACCCACAAAGCATAGCTTACTTGCTAGCTTAGCCGGCTAGCTGAAAATTAGCACTTCGTCACAGCAGATAACGTTGTTTAACCCGAGCGCGAGCAAATGCAACTTATCAAAATCATGCTGAATGTTAGAGGAAAACAACAACGTGGATAGCAACACTCACTCTGTAGTTTGTATTTACTATAGGGAACAAGGAAGGTCTCCTGTTAGCAGCATGTTATGTGGACAATGGAAAACACAGCTGTGACGTGTAGACGACTGGATGTTGTTGCCATGGGGACAGATGATGAGGATGATACAGGATGGTTATGTTACAGAGGAAAGAGGAGTAAATTAAAAGAACTCAAGTTATGTGTTTGTTTGTAATTGCGTTTACTTTTTATATAAATAAATGCTGCATTGATGTATACAATATACACACATATCTTTATATTTTTTGAACAATGTAGGCTATTTAAAGGAGAAGCATTTATTTAGTGAGACAGCCCTCGCTGTGTAGACTGACAGCTGAACCCACAACATCTGCTGCTGAGACCAATTACACCTCACATAATTGCTGCTTTATAAGCATGGTCTCAAATTAGGACAAATTATAAAAGTATTGCAGAATAGAAGCTTAGTACAAATAGAAGCTTAGTACAAACAATGACAAAGAGAAGCATTTTTGGCTCCCCAAAGATCACTTAACTATACTTCAGTCTGGTGCTGTTCTAGATAGTAAATACAACCATTGATAAACTAAGGGGAAAAAACTCATTAAGTGTCTCAGTAAGGTTTTATTCTACCTCAAGTCTTCAGAATACATTTCGTGCTCCTTGTCATAAATTACCCAAGTGCATAAAACGGTATAAATTGATTGTTTTTAAGAACTGATTATTGCAATGTGTGTTCCTGCCTCTTAGTCGTGGCTACAACTGGTTCAAAGGTCTGCTGCCAGGCTTTTAATGGGCATTAACAAAAGGGGAGCACATTATACCTGCCCTAGCATCATTGCACTGGCTTCCTCTACATTTTAGAATTGCTTTTAAAATTATATTACTCACCTTTAAAGCAAAACTTGGTCTGACCCCAGAGTATATAATGGATCTCTTAACACCCTATGAACCTGAGTGTGCTCCAAGATCATCTAATCAGCTACTTCTTGCTGTTCCCAGGTCCAATTTTGTGACCAGAGGGGATCCGGCTCCCAAACTCTGGAATGTGCTTCCTGTAGAGATCTGATTATAATTCTTCTCCGGATCCAGACTGAAATGCAAAGGCAGTCTCATGGAAGATAAATCGAGACTATGGCGTCACATGATTTACACCATATGAATGGATAAATATTCCAATTTAAATGCAAAATCTTGAAGTGGGGGGAGGCTGCGCATGTAGATCAACACAGACGTTTGGTACATCTCACCTCAGGATTCATAAATAACATGCAGTGCAATTACTCCTCTTCAAATGAGGTTTTAAACCTTACTTGTCATAGAGCGTCCTTATAGTAATGTTTTTATTTCCTAAACCCTGTGTTATTCTTGCTCTCGATGTAATTGCTTCTGTCCTCTGGCTCATCAAGCTGACTGATATTTGTGGTAGGACACTTTCTCAAGATCTCAGCTCTCTGCTCTGAGCCTGCACAGCCTTTCCTACATCTCCTCTTAAATCAAACTTCACTAAAGTCACCACCATCTAGTTTCATCGTCTACCGCATTTCATTCTACCCCTCAGAGTAATGGGTTGAGGGTAATTTTCAATGTTTACAGTATGTTTGCACACCTCATTCGGCCCTTCTAAACAACCCAAGTCTTTTCTGTGCTTTTGATTTAGATGAGATGCTCAAACCTTCCTCCATTTGACAGGATCTCGGTTCTTCCAAAGTGATACTGCTTGGATTGTCCATCCAACTACAAAGTCACTCAGGATGAAGGTAGCACGCCGCTTTTCTTCCCACAAAAATGACATTTATACAGAATTGTCTTACCAATTCATTTTGATGGAAACATGCCATGCAAAAAATGTTTTCAGTTTTGTTAGGGTTTTTAGATTACTGCACAGGAGGTTCTGACCCCGAAGTCTGGGGTTCACATCTGTCTGGGGTTATGCTACTAAAAGACTTAGGTCAGGGCAGGGGTCAGCAACCTAAACTATCAAAAGCTCCATTGTCGGTCCCCAAAAAAAATCTGTCTAGAGCTTAAAATAAAGGTAACAAAGCCTAATAAGTTTAAATCAGCCTACCAACTGTTGAAAAAAGACTTTGTATGACACAGGGTCAATCACAGACTTGCGGGATATTTTATTGAAGATACAGCTTACAGCTTCAAATGCCGCAACAACGAGACAGGGGTCAAATATTTCTGCTAAATGTCTGTTAGAAGTACATACTATGCTATTGAAAACTGTTTCAAATGAAGCTGTTTCTCACATTCATAGTACCTCATATCTGCATGTAGTGCACAACTTGGTGAGAGCAGTGAAAACATCGGACCGATTTCGGCACACATTTCAGCACCACGGATAGCGAGCGGACGTTTAATTATTATCATTAGTCATGTTTAACTTCACAGTAAATAAATTAATTACAAGCTCATTTCTAGAAGATAACCAAGGGGTCCGGTGTATGAAACACAGTAAAACAAAGGCCAATTTGGTACAGTACTGTATAGGCAAATTTATTGGAGAGAGACCAAAAATATGAGAACGAAAATACAAGCTTAACATGCCGACATGAATAAAAAAACAACACATACAATCAGACAGGCTTCAAGACATCATTTAGACAGGTTGTCTACAGCAGCAGAGCAAAGTGCTTTTACAACACACAGATAACTCACATAACTCATAACAAAGCGAAGTGGTGAACAATTTGATTCAATAGCACTCGTATTCACTGATGAGCATATTATTGACCTATTTAAGTACAATACAATGAAAACAACCAGCCAGTGCGCTTCGAGTAAGATGACTACAGAAACTCTCTCTTTTTTTGAAAATGCCTTTAGTCATTTCTATGTTTCTTTTTGTCAAAACCAAAGAGAGCCACTGGAGAGGGGCCAAAGAGCCACATGTGGCTCCAGAGCCGTAGGTTGCCTACTCCTGGGTTAGGGGAAAATTGCAGGTAGATTTAAGTCAGGAAAAGGTTTTATTGTAATATTGTAAATCGGTCTCACAGTGAGAAACACTTCAATCAGATTTGTCCATTTATCATAATAAGGGCTTTGTGTAATTATACCTTACACAATCAGGTGAGCAGCCCACATAAACCTAAAACACTGGGTCTATGCAGGCTCTGTAGTGAAAGCAGCAAATCAACAGAGCAGCAGCTACTTCTGTCCACACAGGACACAGGATGCATTTAGGTGCAGTACTGACGACAGGTTACCTGTGTTTTGGCAGCACTCAGAGCCCAACACAGAATCACTGTCCTTACACACGCAAAACAGAAGACTTGATACCTTAAAAGACGTTTTCTGGTGATGGCTGTGTGATGGAAACAAGAGCCATTCTGTGGCCCGTGTAGACAACTGTAATGCTTGACATAGAAACGTACCTCTTCCATCAGACTCCGATGAGACGGACAGCTAAATGATGCTGAAACATGTCCTTGTGTGAACAAGCTGTGAGACAGCCTCCCAGCCACAGAACGTATCATGGTGTTGTGTGACCATGATGTGATGTCTTCATGTGCAGATAATGTGTGTGAATACTCCTGCGATAGAATTTTGCAGCCTGAGGATGGAGAGGCAGCTTATATCGAGATCAATGCACCCAAAGAGGATCCTTATGGAACTCTAAATGCTAAGTGCACTGGTATTAGTCTATGCACATCAGATATCAATTGTAAAATAAGAAACTAAAGCACATCAGTATTACCTCCCGTATTGACACAGTCTTCAAATAATATATACAGTATACTTCAACAATGTAATCAAAATTCAGTCATGGCTTTTAGTTGTGGTGTGCCAACCTGAGATGTTCTGACCAACCCCATGAAAAATCCCGGGAGGCGCCGCTGTTTGCAAATCATATTAATGTGATAATCCTGCACCCTGACTCATGAAGCGTTAATGGTTTAACCAGATAAGTTTGGCTTAATTGGTCTCATGAAGGCAACTCAAGTTCAAAGTGAGCTGCGTTTTCATATTTATGAATGCAGCAGCCAAAACCAGCAAGTAGAACTGTTTTCTAGCCTTATGTAAAATATATAAATGGAGCACCTTGGAGCCACCATTCCTACAGGATCCAAAGTACAGGGACATTTTTGCCGTACAAAATTTGATAGACAGAGTACTCACTTTCTGTTGTTGGAGTCTGCTTCATGCTTTTATTAAGCCCTATTCATTTCTTTGGGAGGAAGGTGCTATTGACACTGAGCCTGATCAAATGTTAAATTAAAAAAAAAAGGTCTCTGCATATTCATTTAGTATGATGCTTATTCAAATATGTTATCCTTGGGAGGCCCAGTGGAGGCTATGAACACATCGTGTGGAATCAAATGTGACATTTGACCGAACATTGAGAAGTGTAGCCTTTACTTTACTGCCCTTGATCCATTTGTACTTCTCAGGAATGGTATAAACTTGGATCTGCCTGGACAGCGTTCTGATTCAGTGAGTGTAAGTCTGTTAAATTCACACCTGGCCTCAGCAGCATTATCACACTGACCAATGCGATTTCAGAACCAGCACTTGTCATATTCCCTCCAACACTATCTGTCTGCATCACCGGCTCAGCGTTGATCAAATCAGGGCAGAAGAGGAAACGATTAAAATGCTGATAGTGATGATGACCATGATGGCAAATGTGATATCCCCAAAGTGTTTTGATGCAAGCTGATAAAAAACTACCTCTTTCCAGCACAATGCAGGGCCATTTGTCATCAAGCAAGGACAGTTGTAATCATCCCTTTTGCTTGCCTGCGCCATCAGTCTTCCCCTTACCATGTATCAGGATCAATCTCACCTCATTTATTTTAATCGTCTCTTATTTGCTAAACTGGCAAAGTCAATGGAGGACAATAGAAACAAAGCTCATTTTCAAAATGAGCCAAAGTACGTTTTTATGCGATCGCATCCTTTTTGAAGGAGCATTCCCATTTCTGCATGAATCCCAAAGAAAGAAGAATACAGAAAGTGGATGACTTCTCGAAAGTCAAAATGTTCTCAAAAGATGTTTTGCAGCAAGTAACAAACACAACAAGACTTAATGGTGAAACTCAAAAGAATCTAATCTGAACCAGTTTGGACATTTTTAGTACCAAGCTGTTCCAAAACATTTCATCAGAACAAAAGAGGTCTGTTAGATTTTAATAAATGTAATAAATGTTATACAGTGGCATCGTCTAAATGTTTGTTTCAGCACAATTGAAAACACAAACCTTAAGTAGATATTTTGTTCCAAACTCTGGGTCTTTTAAAACCAACCCAGAACAATTTAATTAGTTGTGTGTGCTGTTGTTATGAACTTATTCTTATTTGAAGGGCTTTTGGTTTTTACTCTTTCCCTCCATGTTTTTTTTCTTTTAGAAATAATTCAGGAAACAACCAGCCTGGCTCTGTCTGAACAAGTGGAGTCCCAAAAGCATGAATGTTATGTTTTTGTTATCAGGTTATGGGATTTTGATAGCCTGGAAATCCAGACCCAAATCTAGAAAGATTTAGGGTCTGGCTATGAGTAATGCAAATGGCCCAACTCGAGGGGCGGCACCAAGCATGCATTTGTATATATCACTGCACGCAATTGGATAACACTACGACCAATCAGAACAATACACAGGGTGACGTATCCAGAGCTTAGCTACCAGCGGAGCTAACTGGTAGATTGGACTCTTGCCATATCCAGTCGGCACAACAGCTAAAACGTCCTTCTTGCAAAGGAAAGATTCGTCGTTGCAGCGTTGTCGTCACCTGTTTAGCTCTCCTCTGGCCCGCCTATATCAGATACACCGATGTGATTGGTGCAGCTTGGTTTCATGGGCATAGGTAATGAGCATCATTACTGATTGCCAGAGTGACACGCTGAGCAAATTCAAATTGTGCTCTTGCGAGAACTCTGGATTTCCAGGGTAGGATTTTGATGTGCTGACAGAAAATTTCAAAGGTAGTTTTTATACTACTGCTACTAAAAATAATAATAATAATATTACATCTACTGGCACTAAAACAGATGTTACAAAGTGCTTCAAAAGACAATAAAAGCAGGATAAATGAAGTCAGTGGCCCGAAACGTCAAAATAGGACATGCTACCTATCCTCCTGTAAATTACAATGTAGGTGAAAATCTTTATTAGGTTTACATCATCAGGATGAGGAGTGGAGGGAAGGGTTTAAAAAAATAAGTTAATTTTTCCTTCAGGAGTTTTAAGAACTGCAAAATTATGGACACATATGGATGAGATGCACCTATGTATGTATGGTGCATTATTAATACTTTGCAATGGAACTAAATGAAAATTTGATCACAGAAAAGGAAATTGTAGCTGCCTGGTGGGTATCGGGGGTTCCTGGTTCAATCCCAGGAGGGAGCCCTTCTGTGCGGACCACCCTCAAGAGGATAAGCAGTTACGAAAATGGATGGATGGCTGGTATCATACAGACGCTCAGGGTGCCTCTGTGCATCAGTGACTGACACCGAGGGTCACTGACCAAGCCTCAGTATTTGACGAGTTTGGAGTGACACCAGTCTGGTTATTTGAAGACACTGGAATAAAAACAAGGCCCCAGAACTGAAAGAATAAGTGCAATGGTGGAAACAGCTTTTAGAAGAATAAGTGGAGAACAGGAGGAAGAGCCGTCTCCTTAGACCAGCTCTGGGTTTATATTAAAATGGAAGATAGGTCCAATTAGATATCTGCCTCCTCTGTGAGCATGTGATCCTGTAGTAGTCTTTTCCCCTCTAGATTTTTATTTTTTTTTACTTTGAATATACAGATATGTACTGGAATTTGTCTCCATAGCATGAAAGCGTGGCATCACAAAACATATCATTAACAATATACTGCTAAAACCATATGCCAGCCAAAAAAAAGAAGCATTTTTAGATTATATTTAAAATATATAATACTTAAGTGAAAATTGCATAACAAACTAGGTCATGTATCATATTTTCTGAAGGGCATATAATAGATAATTGTAGCAGCTCGAGGAAAGCAGCTGTTGGAGAGACTCCTGATGGCCCTGATGCACCAGTATCACATTGTGTAGTGCGAGGAATCTGTAATAATATCCTTTCATTTCACAGTGATTGTGATTAATATCAGAGATTGGTGGTAGTGATGAAGCAGTGTTGCACTGAGAGGGCTTAATTATTGGCTATGTACTCACATGTATCCTGTGTAAAAATACCTTGTGTCATACAATCAATACTAATAACTGTGGTAAAGGAGGAGTACAAGTAATCCACGCCCTATACTGGGCTCCGACCATTGAACATTTTTGCATGAAATAGTTCAGTGAATGTATAAAACCCCATAAAATCAGTCCAGGTGCACAAATAAACAGGAGACAGGACGACAAACACCGTTGAGACAACCATGAGACAACCACTTTAAGGCTAGCACATGTAAATTTAATTCAAACAACCATTCTCTGTGTTAACCCTGTCAGCTCATGACAAAAGTCAAGTGGCCACTTCACTGAAAGCTCACAATACTTTGACCCCGAGCCTCAAGGTCCCAGTCTTAAACTGGTCCTCTTTGCAGAAGAAGAATCAGAGCCTTTTGAGGATCTTCATCAGCTGTCCTCATAAAGATTGATGTTCAAAAAACACAGTACCACACACACTCAGTCACACAAACACGTACACATGATAAGTGTAAGCAAGGTTAATAGATGTCACGACGGCTCTATTCATTAGCTCTGGCACCTTGACATTGTGATACTGGGCACTGAATAGAAGGCTCTTAGTGCAGCAGGAGATCCAATCGTTTCCAGACAGGCTCTCAGCTCTGCCACTTCATATGTTATAATGTTTCAGTCATGTTCAAAAAGTGCCTCTTCTGGAGATATTCTTGAAAAAAATGCAGATGGCATGTGTCTGACAACTTCCAATTTCCTTTAAAAGCTGCAACTATTTATAAAACTTACAGGCACTCTCTCCTTGGCGCTTTAGACACAGCCTCCATTTCTCTGATGGATTGGCTGTCATATTCCGACAGTGCAGTGCTTCTTTTACTTTATAGACGTCTCTGTGCTCCTGACTGTGCACTGCAAGCTGTAGTTTTTCTCCCTTATCGTTAGACTGCTGTTTCCGGGCCTCCTCATATAAACAAACAAGCAGCGCAACTGAATAATCATGACTTTGGGAGGGTTTAACTCAGGTGATGGAGCTCAGATGCCATGTGAGGTAATCATCATCAGTCACTGCCTCATCAGAAATGTTAATTACTAACGTGTTCATGATGTCACGGGAGTTAGTTGTCAGTGTGCAAGCAAACAAAGAATATATGAGTTTAAATGAACAATAAGAACAGTGATAACAATTTGGTGTAAACGTCAGGATTAGTGGAAAAGGGATCTAGGTTTAGAGTTAGGATTGAAGTAAGGACGGTGCTTCCATCTTGACAGCTGTCTCAGCCACAACAAAAACACCGCTTTGCATCTCATTCTAGAAAGCTTTGTCTGTCCTATCAGAGGGTATTTTTCAATGTCAAACCCTAACTTGGCTCCACCAGCTTATAGAACTTTTCCTCTGCAGTAACGTAAAGACACAACAGCCATTATAACACAGGACATAGATGTAGGGCAATAACAGATCATACATACGTGGACGCCAAAGTGGAAGTTGTTATCTATTGAAATAACAAAGCATGCATCAGAAAACAAAAAAAAAACTGCATTAACAAACCAGAGTTACCATCTGGCAATTGTATGCCTCCACCAACCAGTCAAGCTGCAGTTTGCATCCATGACTGTCCAGACTCAGACACAGCCATGACATAAGACAATACTTCAAATATGGATATTGTTGAGGACACTGAGGAGATTGTTCTTGATCTGACAAAAGTAGGTTACCACAGTCTGGTGGTTATCAGTGGTGGACAGCAATGAAGTACATTTCAAGCTGTTTCACAGTGCTGGCGATGCTGTCTAATAGAAGTTAAATTAACTACAAGCAAGTCAGTGTATGCAGTGGGTTGTTTTAGAGTCATTAGGTTCTATAAGTGTATTGTGACAAGATGCAACAATGCATTGAGATTAAAAGAAAGTACTTTTCAAACTTTTCTTGAAAGCAAGTACTCCAGTACTTTATTTCAGCAACTTTTCACTTGCAGCATCTGCACTTTGACTCAAGTGATAGAGTTGTGTAATTCGTTGGGTTACGCATAACCAGCCAATTGCACAAGTTCATTCTTATAAGCACTGTGATATAAGAACTGCTCTATCTCAGCTGCCTTCAGAGCAGCACATTAAAATGGCACAGTTTTATGACATAATGTAGTTGGTGCCTCAGCAAGCAGCTATCATGGGTTCAAGCCCTTACTTTGCCAGCAGAATGAAGTAGCTAAATTGCTGTAATCAAAGCCACAATGAGCAATGAGCGGGTTTCAGGCCTCACACAGCTGAGCCAAGTCACTTCAGCTGGTTTAATTTTGTCTAAAGAAGCAGTGAGACCAATCAAATGCTGTTTGATCATCAAAATGTATGCAGCATTTCAATAATTGCACACTCAATGTCCCGTCTTTTGCTTCCCCTATATTGCATGTGAATGAAACTTGGTGGGAATGTACAGGACTTAGTGTGTGATGTCTCCATCCACTTTAATCAGGATTGCCCCAAGGCAGCTCAAGTTATGACCTATTTCCTGCTGAGCTCCGCCTTTTTTTCCCAGAGACTTTTTGATTGGTGATGGCCATGTTTTTTAACCGACCTTGCTTATTTTTAGTGGGGTTTTGTATCTCAATTCTGCAAAACTGTACACCAAATTTGGTGTCGGTATGATTAAAATCCCCAAAAATCTATTCATTTTACTGTTTTTCACATTTTGAAATATGTGAAAAGTCCATCATGGTGGGCTGCTTTTGTAGAGCACATTGAGCTGGATATATGTGCCAAATTTCAAATCAGTCAGAGTCACTATACAAGGGGTGTGTCCTTTCCCAAATTGCATTAATTACAGCGCCACCATCTGATCTAACAAACACAAAGGTTTGAATCCTAGTGAACCAACACAAACTCGGTAGGATTCTGACACATCCATTGAACCATAATAAATTTAAAAAAGAAAAATATTTAAGTATCTTTTGTGCATTGCAGCCCTCAGCTCGTATTGGACTAAAGTTTGTGATAGGACCCTCATTTCTAATTCACCTGATTTTACATTTAAACAGTTTTACAGTTAAACTTATTTTGACACTTATTCCAAATTCTTTCCTTCCTGTCCCCAGTTCCTCCAAGTTATCTCCTTGTGGGAAACAACTCTCCATCTCCAAAATCTCTGCACTGCAGCTGCTGAGTTATATGTTTGTTTTTCATCCAAGACCCAGTTTAAAAAAACAAAAACGGCATATTTTATTTAACGGAAAGGTTAGAGGTTGTGGTAGAAATGCAGCAGATGTCCTCACAAGTATAATTACACAATGAGGGTTTATGTGTCTATGCTTGTATTTTTGCGCATGTGTGCGTCTGACCTCGTGGACATTGTCTTCCTGGTAAATCTGGTCCCTCCAGCAGGCCTGCGTGTGAGCAGCGGCTTATCAGCTCTGACCAGAGTTACCCTCTCTCCCAACCACCTCCATCGCCTGAGAGGAAAATAAATTGCACCCATGCAGTTAATAAGAATAAAAAATATATTGCGACGGAGTCTCACACAATCATTACAAATACCACATAGAGACGTAGCTGGTGGGGGGAGTGTGTGTATGTATGTGTGTGTGTGTTTTTCGACAGGAACTCGTTGGCATCGTGAGACATCTCACAGGATCAGACGGGGTTGGACCTGCTTCTCATGATGAACAGCCGAGGTGGCTCTTGCCCTCCTCCACAAAGCCAAACAAACATTTATTTCCTTTGCGTTACACTGCCAGTGTCATGGGTACATATTGAATTCCTGACAACACCGTGACGATGTCTATGGAAGGTAATTACATATTGAATGTTCTTTTTCTTCATTCAGCTCCTGGAGGGGAAAATCCATCTGTTACGCCCAGAGATTGTATGGAGAAATCATGTTTCCTCAAGGCCTCAAACACATTTACATCGATATCAAAACAGGTAGAGCAGTGCGGGATATCTGCGCCATGGTAAATTAACTTCTGGCAATGCTGCACGTGATACATTTCCTGTGAAATAAGGAGGATGTTCTATTATACAGTGCTGAAAAAGGAAACACTGAGTTCGTCCGACAAATATGATTTAATAGAAATGTGTTGTGTTGGGTTAGAGTAAATGTTTTCTGAGAACTGCCAGGCAACACTGTACTATTCTGTTATGGGCTGCCCAAACCTTTGTGAAGATAGGCAGGCAATGAGCAGGAGAGGAGAATGAAAGCATAACATGAGCTGGATTTTGGGACATTGAAATTCTCAGTGAAAGGACACCCAATATCATTGTGCTCCCCTCTGCAGCACAGTAAAAAGGGCTTCATATTGTGAGAGTGGAAACTGAGGCACTTTTAACTTGTAGCCAGTGTTAAAGGAATCGTTCAAATGTTTGAAAAATATGCTCATTAGCTTTCTTTCCATGAGTGAGATGTTCAGATGGAATGAATGAATACTTTATTTTTGTGTCAGGACATTTACATGACCCATCCCTTATGGAATTATTCAGACACATTAACCAATACATTTTGGAATGTTTATGCACCATCATCCAACAGCACAATACATAAATATCAGTCAGATGTAAACACAGGCAAAAAAGATATATGGATATCAGACATGTCTGTGTGTTAGCTGGAGTCAGGACATGTTTAGCCTAACGTACTGTAGAATAAAGAGTGCAAGCAGGGAGAAATAGACATTTAAAGTCAAAATCATACCTGCCAATCCTTCTTCAGCTAATTAATTAACAGATATCCATTTCCCACCAAAATTATCGTATGAATGCAGATTTTTTTAAACACAGGAAAACCTGCTAAATTCCAAAAATGCTAAATTAAACCACAGCTGTGTACACGGCTTTGCTGCAAATGAGTATGCCTTTCTGTTGTGTCATATTCGATGCCAGAGAGCAGCACAGAGGTTACTTCTTTACATATATATCTAACTTTTTCAGTCTCTCTTTCAAACTTGATGAGCACTAAATAGAAACGTTTAAGTGCAGCTTGGGCGGAGACAGGCGGTATGTTGTGGTGGTGGTGTGTCGTTGCATCTCGCCGGTAAAGGGGCTAAAATTAACGTGTTCACCTTGGAGCTGTATGTCCATCACTGCAGATTGAAGCTGGGGCCAGTAAATACCCAAATTACACCCGGGTGTAAATGCCATTTCCCCTTAAATACAAAAGCCAGATGTTAACAGGTGTTAGTGGGGTTTTTGTGCAGTGGGAAAGGGGCTATTGTATCTTCCATCTAGAGACACAAAGAAAGTAACTAATAGAAAAAATGAAAATATGGTATTTTTTGACAAACAACAGTTTATACACTCTATACACAACGTTTGTGAAGCCACACACAGTCCAGTGTTGCCATGTTAGTCCTTACTTCCTACATCTGGCAATTTCTAAGACCTCTTTAGTTACATTTTTCTGAAATGCCCCCAGCAGCTTTGGGCAGACCTTAACTTCTCTTGCTTAAAGAGAGTCAAATATGGGGCGTCAGTAGATCAGTGGATAGTGCCGGTGCCCCATGTATAGAGGCGATGCCTCGCTGCAGCGGTTGTGAGTTCGACCCGGCTTGCACCCCTTTGTTGCATGTCACCCCCCACTCCCTCTGTCTCCACATTTCACACTGTCCTGTACAATAAAGGCAAAAAGCACCCCCCCAAAAAAAGAGAGTCAAATATTTCTTTTTGAACATGCTCTCATGTGGCTGTGGTTCTCTAGACTGACCGAGAGCAGCAGCACTTTTATTTAACCAACAATTCTCTCTCTATAGAAGCTGAATAATGGCGGATAGGAATATTCTGAACTTTGCACAGAGGGTTGTGTCTAGTCTTTATGCTAAGCTAGCTAAACAAGTCCTGACTCCACCTCTGTATTTAACACACAGACATGTAATTGACATAAATGTTGTGAAAATGTGAGCATAGCTCCACAGCAACAGCAAAAATGTGCTTTCTCATTTACATGTTGCATCTTTTTTTAATATGTATACCATATGTAGATATTGTGGTTTATGGTGTGTTCACACTGAATGTGAAGCGAGCGTTTTGCACAGTGCCACTGCAGACACACTCAGTGCATACACACTAATAGCCTGTCAGCACTGACATTTGGTTGAGATTCTCCTTATGTTACTGAGAATAAGAAATGGAGAACAAACTTACCGTCATCATCTGTGGGCACCTGGAGCTCCACAACTCATCTCTGTGACTTGTGTAAGCCCTTTCGTTGAGTTGCTTCTTAGCGATATGCTAAGTGGAATTAAAGTCAGTCTTTTATTGTGAAAGGTAAATAACAGGAGCAGTGAGGCCGTAATGTGCTGCAGTGGATTTATTTATTATTTTATTCTTTAAACAAAAAACACTGTAACGTTAATTTCAGCAGAGTCCACTCGACTAGCTCCATTGCTAACATTGTAGCTGTATTTTTCACTTTCTGATGAAAATCAACAATTTCCCTTGCTCCCAGTCTTAAAGCTGAATACATCTTCTTTATTTTAAAACTGTTTCTAAGTATTCTTCCATTTTTTTCGTTGTCATGTAAGTTTTACTACCCTAAGAGGTATACTGGGAGGGTCATTCAATCCTTTATAATGTGACTACTTGACAAAGCTACAACAAATAAACCAGATCTCACTCACCACTTCCCCACCTTTTTTCTTTGCTCTCCTTGTCCAAAGTATTTTCTTATCATCTCTCCCAAAAACATTGTGTGTCTGTACCTTCATCCAGTCCTAAACCCTCCTGGGCAGCACCCTGAGGTCTCCGCTAAACCTCTGCTGTTTCTGCGCCTCCATCAGACTTTTGAAATAGAGCTTTTGTTCTCTGATGTAAGATCCTCAGCTTCAGCCTGTGGGATTAGCACTGGTAATGCACTGCCTTGGCAGGGGCTGGCTTTGGTTGCACATGTCGCACAGCGGCTGCAGTGCCACACTGATTTGGTTGTGGAAGGGTGCCCACAGTGGAGGTATAGGCTGGCCACGGTGCCTGGCAAATAACACTAAAGCTACTACTACTACTACTTCCAGGGACTTAGCGAGAATTAAGGACAAAGAGGACATGTCCTCAGTGGCGTTTCAGGGATAGTGGAGGTTTTAATGACCTGAAGTGCAGTCTGCATTCTACAATCATAGGAAAGCATCAGAATGACCTTTTTTAGAGTTAAAATGTTTACATTTGATGACTGGCATTGGTTTTGTAAGGCACTGACAACTTTTGGGTGACTGGTGAGTTAGGAGGGTTGTGTTGCATGAGGGGACTGTTGACTCTTGAACTCAGTATTTCTAAACCTTTGGCTGCGACCTTGGCAAATGCCTGAAGGTCACACCGACCGAAACGTTGCTTAAATAAAATGAAAAAGAGTGAGACAGTGTGCAGGAGCCTTTTTTGATTTTTATATATATATATTATATATATATATATTTCGGGGTTGCAGCCTCCCTCCTATGCACCTGTTGTTTTTGGGTGTGCTGAGATTTCTCCATATGTTTCCTTAATGAAATGGATGAGACAAAAATATTTCTCCATATAGGCGAAAAAGGTTCATAGTTAAACCACTCTGGAGATTGTGGTGTTGGGAGGAGGTAATTTTTTTTTACCTTTTGCTTGGATTTGGTTCAAATTTGCGTTAACAGCGCCCCGATATCTGCCCCACACGTCAAAGCAAAATGAATATCAAAATAGTACAAAACCTAGTCACTTTAAAATACAAAGTTGTCAAATAGACACCTTTTTAAGAGAAACTAACTTTGACTTAAGGTAACATAGGCCTATAATGGCATGTTGCCACAGTTCAGTTCAGTTCATCACATTGATTGAGAAACGTTGCCCAAAAACAGTAAGGGTGGTGCAAGCTGCTAAGAAGCTGAGAAGGCTCGTAACTGCTAAGTCCAGAGCGGTGGTGGTTTATTAAACAAAAACTGAGATAGCTATGGCAAAATGAGATGAAATGAAATAATAAGTGTTGTGATATTACGGTCAACAGAAAGCATTGGAGCCAAAAACTCACCCTCTTTGTCTAAGAACTGCCACGCGATCGAAAAAAGTGAAAACCACACCAATGTGCCAATTACAACTGGAAGTGAAACCGGATGTGTGCTGCCTAAAGAAATATTAAACAAAAGAGGTTAAATACACATTCGGACTCCTACAAATGCAAAATGTGTAAAGGAGAAAAAGTTATTTTTTCATGTCAACATGTAACAAAGTATTCAAAAGTAAACTTTATTTCTAACTCCATAAAACCCCATGGTTAAGATTTCAAAGTGTTTTTCCTCGTACAATGTTTAAATGAGACACTCCATGCTCCACTATAATACACACTGTGACCCAGCGGCGTAAGGGAGTTACGATGGGCCCCAGCGCTCGCTATCGTACATGCATAGTCTTGACACAAATAGAAACTTGACATTGGACAACATCAACATTCATATTACTCAGCAATCATCGCTGCATATCTACTAAAAAATATCAAAGAAAGCAAGACATCAATGGTGAAATTAATAGTTTTTATAATATATTTATAGTTCTTATAGATTATATAGAAAAAACACATCATTTTGTTTTAGAGAGATACTGACTATTTCAGACTTGAATGAAAAAAGAAAACCATGATGATAAGATACATAGCAAATGGCCTGTTTTTAAATTAATAATATTCTATTGTTTTCATTTATCTTTGAACAAAGGTATATTTCCAAGGTGGCAGTCTGAATCACTTGCAAGGGCCCACTCTCTCTACGGGCCCCTCCACCCCGCCTGCACTGTCTGTATCTACAATGTCTGAAATTCTTAATTTTGAAGTTATCTTTTTCACTTCACTGCATATGTTGGGCTCTTGTCAGCATTTACAGTTTAGAACTCTAAAAGAGCATTAATGTGGTCAGATTCATCTGGTCGTAAATATCTACAGGACACGAAATTATCTAGATTTATATAGGAAGTTAAAATCATTTAAAATGTAAAGAGTGGGCCAGTGTATTCACTTTTAATTTATGTGCAGTTTTTCCAGCGAATCATGTGTCTTAATGCGTTTTGGTGTATTTTCCACCCATCATTCCTCTTCTTCCTGAGTGTGTTTGTTCTCTGCGAGTTAAGTTAATGTAACTGTGTCTCAGAAAATAGTTTTTTTATTTCAAGAGGTAAAAAAACAGCAACAAGAACAACTAAAATCGTAGCCAATCAATACTTAATATTGGCCCTTTTTAGAGGGTCAGTTCAACATATCCTCACTCTTACCTGTTGGGGCGTCTCGCAAAGACTCTGCTAAAAATAACAATTATTGGCATACTACTATTTCTACTATAACAATAACTAATAATAATAACAATGATGATGATTGTTAATATTATTATGAGGGGAAAATGACTCATTATTACTGTCATTTAATAAAACATTATTATGCATTTGATATACAGTGGTTGTTTCAGGACATACATGTCTGTAACTATGATGTACAAATTTGTTTCAACCTTTGTTGGTAACCAGTGTGTGTGTTTGCTAATTGAAACGTAGCGTAATGATGCCGTCTAAGTTCATTTATTGAATCACTGTTCAATAGCAGCCAGTTCAGGAAATTCAATAGAGCTCCCCTCTCTTACAAATAACACTTCATTCAGTATTGTGATTGCTCTTTTATGAAATGGAGGAACACTTTTCATATCTGTGTCAGTCATTCACTCTTCAAACGGCATTTTTTTTTTCTCTCCCCTCAGCGAGCGCAAATGGCAGAGACCACATGTTTTCCTGCTGCCAGGAAAACACACATTTGCATCATACACCTTCAGACCACTCCAACACACAGCGGCGAGTGTCAAAGCGCGCTCCAGCTATGTTCATATTCATTTCCTCCTGATTATGTCTTTCTCATGTCTATGATTACTCCCAGACAGCGCGCCGGGCCCGCTCATTTCAGAATACATCATAAACAATTTACACGTCATTAGTTTTGTTTTGATCATATTTGTTTGACGAAATGTCTCCCTGCATGGTGAGTGCTGGGGTTATTTACCCCATTTAGAGGCCCAAGGAACACCACGCAGGGTGTGTTATGTTGCATTGTGTGATTAATTGTTATGGCTCTGTGCAGAACTTTGAATGAGACTAACTAAGAGAGAGGGGGAAGTGTATTGTGTGTGTTTGTGTGAGTGTGCATGTCATCTGAGTACAGGAGTGCTTATGTTGATTGGTTTATTAATCTATGCCAGTAAGAGGATCGGCAGAGTATCATTAAACACTAATGCAGGTGATTTAATGTATTAAATCTGTCATCCAACTGCAAATACCCTGTAGAGGATGTGCGTGTACCACTTGCAAGAGGGCAAAAGGGCACATGTTGTTGCCTGAGTGTGCTTGTGTGTGTGTGTGTGTGTATGTATGTGTGTGTTCATGTGGTGTGCCCTGTACAGCTGTCCTGCAGAGGGCAGTAAAACTAACAGCAAACACAGGGGCTGATGTAAGCCAGAGAAAATAAAGAGCAAACTCCTTTCGTATTAACATGCAAAAACATGCAAACAGAGCATGAAATATCATAAAAAATCCCCACTGAGTCATTCTCCCTGTGATCTGTGGCCCAAATTGCTTTCTCCCATACACTAGGTAATGTTTATATTTCTGTTAACAAGTCTTTTTAGTTCCCTGAGCAGAACTGATTTTGCCCCCACACATCTTAAAGGCCTTGAGAGCACATTTTCTCAATCAGCTTCTCACTATAAGTGATGGGAGCATGCATGAACTCACAATATTCTGCCAAAGTTAAAACTGTTTTGGATATTTCAAATTGGAGGATTTTGTATTTAATGTTCTCTGTGCTCCTCTTACTGGTTTTCAAGAGGCAGGACTCAGTAAAAAGCTGGAATTACCGTCTTGTGCCTCCGTGGACCAGTCTGGCTGCAGTTACAGTGTACATCCATGTCTGTCCAGACTCATGTGTAGCTAGAACAGCAGACAATGCTTCATATATGGATGTTGCTGCAAATTTAAAAAACATGGATGCCTGACACATCTTTAACCAAGCAGCACAGAAGATTTATAGAATCAGCACAGTTTCAAAGATTGGTGTCACCAATTCAGATTAAACCAAATGTCTCCCTTTCTGTTCCTGAGATATGACATTGTGTAATGGCCAGAAATGTGTTTCTGTAGAACATTATGATGTCACACCGAAGCTGACCTTTGACCTTTTGGATATAAAATGTCATCATTTTATCAGATTAGACATTTCTGTGAAATTTTGCCATAATTAGCATATAAATCTACCCTGTAAATCTCTCTCGCGAGAGCACAATTTGAATTTTGATTGATGATTCTTGCCTCAGATATTTTCAGAAACATATTTTAGTGCATTGTTTAGCTGTAAAATGAGAACATTTGTAACCCGGCCGCTGTGTTAGAATCAGTCCAGCTGAAACAGAGCACCACCCACCTGCCGGTCATTATCTTATTTCTCACTATTTCTAGGACATGCACTCATTAGGTGCTCATATGTTGATGATTAATGGACTAAAGGTTCTTCTGTCAGTTGATGTGGGTAACAACAGCAGCTTTGGTTTATTCACCAAAATAAAAAGACACATGCAGTAAAATAGAGTTTGATTAGATTCCTGTATTTGCAGAGGGAAGAACAGATTTGAGCCGATTCTGACATTGATGAGGTGGAAGTGGTCGTGCCAGCCACTGCTGATCACTTGCCCACAATCAGTTAATTGGCAGGTTGAGTAAAGCTCAGTGCTGGCAGCAGGTTCAGCCTCAGCTTTGTTTTCTCTTTTTATTTGTTGACTGCTAGACAGCTCTTCCAAAGGAAGTTCATTCTCTTGTTTCTCAGCACTGGCATCGAGATTAATGTCTGGGAAGTCACCGTCCTCCCTCTTGTTTCATTTTGACATGATAAATACTGATGAAAAATACATGATAAACTAAAGTAGAAAATCATGTGTCATGTCGACAGCACAGAAAAGGGCACCTAAAACCTTTGTGTTTGTTCTGAGGTCTCAGCATTGCTTAAGTATATTACATCTTTCCATTCACATACTGCAGTCGTCACATGACATCCACCCCCTTCCCATGTGAAATGAGAGAGTAACATTGTGCTATGTTCATGTCATTTGCGATGAAAGTAGTGATGGGAATAATTCTCATGGTTGGCACTTGCAAGACAGCTCTAGATAGTGGCTGGCAGTATTATTAATAACCAGTGTAATTAGCACACTGAATGAGCAGTTATCTGGGGCTGAGATACAGTTGAGATGGTGGTGTGTGGGGGTAAAAAATAGTGTCCATGATCAAAGCTGCAGCTAATCAAACCAATAATGGAAAGATTTTATTAAGCTGTGGCGGTTAAACAAGCAATGCCAAACAATACTGACTATTGTTAATGCTTGCATTAGCTTTTCTAAATCAGACCTATCCATTGTTCATTTTATCAGCTGAAGCTGTTTTCCATCTGGGAAAAGGCTCAACTTAATCGCTGCAAAGACGTTGGCATTGTGCATTTCTAAAAACCAAGCTACATGTGTGTAATATGTGATGGAAACATTGAAACATGACATTGCTTTATGTTTCATCAGCGCTGTGGTTAACATGTGGTTAGTTATGGTTAGGGAAAAGATTATGTTTTGGCTTAAAATACCCGCTTTTGGTGCCATATCCTGGCAGGAAACGCAGTGATGTCATGGTAAAAAACAACAGCTTTTTGTGTGACTATTCATGCACTCTCCTGGCTGCAAACACACCAATTTCTTGGCAAAGAATAACTGCTTTCTGTGGCGCTAGCCCAGCAGGAAATGCTGTGATGTCTTGGAAAAAACAGCAGCTTTTTATGGTGCTATCCCGGCTAAATCATGGCAATTTACCTGTACAAAAAAGGTTTTGTGGCAATATCCTGACAGAAAACATGCCAATGTCTCATTAAAAAACAACCGCTTTTTTGTGGCACTATCCCAGTAGGAAATGCAGCAGTGTCTTGGAAAAAAAAAAAGTTTTGTCATGACACTATCCTGGCAGGAAATGCAGCGATGTCTTGGTAAAAAACAGCTGCTTTTTGTGGCACTATCCCAGGTGTAAACACAGAAACCAGTTGCAGAACACTACCCATGTTTGGTGACTAAAAAGTCACTAAAAATGTAGCGATGACTTGCAACAAACACAACCGGTTTTGTTGGTGAAGATTCTCAGTCATCCAGGTCATGGTAATCTTGAGTGCTATATCATAGGCAACTGGACTTTGAGTTTCCTAAAGTAATTTAACCTCTTATCCAAGAAGAAGCCTCTTGGTTGAGAGGTGAAACGTCTTCAATAAACTCGAGCAAGTCCAGCTGCCTATGATATAGCACTTAAGACAACTGGTTTTGCTGTTTGTTGGTCTCAAACAATGGTCTGCAGTGGTCTGAAGCTTGGCAGGCATCTTGCTTAGGTGTCTCATCATCCACCATCCCATTGTATTCCCGATGACAAAGTCAGTTCATATACTGCGTCACTTCGTGGTTTGCAGAAACGCAAAATGACAACATTTTTTCTATGGCGACTGGGCTTAAAGGTTCACTTGTGAGCCAAATGCACAGTAAGCACTGTTTAAACTACATATGTTAAACGAAAACTATGGTTTATGTGAAGTCTTGTTTGGCTTTAAACATCAATTGTATCACATTGTACTCACCAAAGTAATTAATGACATATCTGAATGTGGAGACACTGCTGAAAAAAAGGATCCGACTTGACAAGAAAGATGATCAGAAAGGTGTGATGGTTAGCTTTTAACACTGGAATACATATACTGATGACATACAATGAATTTGTTGTTAATGTGTGTCATGCAGTGCATTCGAATAGTGCTGCAGGTTGTGCCTTAAATACAATATATGACATATTCTAATGTATTTCCTGGAAAGAGCTGTGTATTTTGTACAAACTAAAGGGGAAAAAAGACACTGCTACACTTAAATTAATCACTTCCATTTAATTGCTAGTGTAACCTGAAGACTCTCATTGCAGGTCAGCTTAACATAAGAAATGTGAAATATGTCTACAGGCAAGCATACAATACCACTCTGGATAATTATTTGGGTTTAGATTGAGCTTTTCTTTCTGCTGCAAAAAAGCTGTAGGGGCCGTATGAAACGTCTTTCACTATCACAAAAGCAGCTGATAAAAACACCACAGGGTAAATGTGGTCTACATGCACCCCGTGGTGAACAGACAAACCCCTTTATTAAAAGTGGAATGTGTTGCTTTCTGCCACATATTTTTCAGATTACAACCACTGTGGGGTGGAAGCCAGAAATCTCAAAGTTATACATGGTGGCTTTATAGTACAGTTTGTACAGCTCAGTCCATGATGAAACACACAGATAATCTCATATAATGTTAGTCCAAAAATTCACTTCTTTCCCCAGAAACGCTTTAAGAATACAGAAAACTAAAGCTGACAATGGATGGCGCTTGTTAACCAGTTAATTTGTCAAATACTTTCCTTGTTAATTTTTGCTTAAACACCATAAAACATAATAAAAAGATGACAGCATATACAGTACATGCCGTTAGCTAGATTGCCTCGATGCTGTCCAGGTCTGGCTGTGCTGCCACTTGCTTTACCTGTATAAACAGCTTTGGAGGGACAGTTTGCAGTTTACAGAGAGAGGCTGTAGCACAAACTGATACCACAGAGGCAAAATGAGCTGCCAGTGGCAGGGCTTTTCACACTGAGGGATTATGCAGGACTCTCCAGCTGTACCATCACTGTACCTGACTGCCAGCATCATCGCCATGCACCCAGCAGCAGCAGAAGCAGCAGAAGCAGCATTCCACCACCTTCACACACAGCTGCACGAACAGACTGCAGGTTTTAAATGACCAGTTAGCTGTGTGTTGAGCTGTGTGTGCATATGTTACTGTTAGTTGCTGGTTGGAGAGCGCAGTACACACAATACAGTATTTTTTCCTCTGACTAAAACAATTTTGTCTTTGTAATGTTAAACTATGCAAATAATTACAAACATATGCATACTGAATAACACCTGTATGACGTTAGGCATTCCAATATGATAGTCTTGTCATGAGTCAAATTTGATTGTTGGCTGAGGTGTATACTGTTTTGTGCAGTATTGTATTGGTGTGTAAATGTGTGCTTGAAAGTCTGTCTACCCAATTATATAAAAAAATAAATATCAAAGCACAAAGAAGTTCATCAATCAGTCAATCAATCAATAAAGTATGGTATATGAATGAATGGTAGATAATATATTATAAATGCTGAAATGTTTGAATTACAAACAGACTTAATAAATGAATATACAATGTACTGAATGTACTGGATCAAAGCATGATGGATAGATTTAACCATAGATTTAAAAAAAACTGATTAAATATTAAATGTGTGGATCACTGACGGACTGAATTCATGCAGTAAATGCACTATTTACCAAACAAATGTGAGGATAAATACATTTTTTAGATTGGATCAGATCAACTTAATTGCCATTGGACAGAGTAAAGGTACTAAAACTACAAGATGCAGTTTAGCATCTAACCAGAAGTGCAAAATCAGTTAAGTGCAGTGTAATGTATAGATACAGAAGGAAATGTGGAATAAACAGAATGTGGAATAAAGAGTAAGAGGTATGAATACACTAGATTTACAATATGAGCAGTATAAACAGTATCAACTTTATGTAAAAAATACACTAAGACACAAACAGTATGAACATGGTAGGCGGTTCAGGCATAGGTATAAGTACTATCCAGGAGGCTGAAGGGAGGCAGAGATCTACACTCTGAGAGCACTCTTCTAGTTGGTGATGAGACCAACCACTGTTGTGTTGTTTATGAAATAATGATAATAATAATGGTATTAGAACCATGTACAACCCTGCAGTCATGGGTGAAGAGGTAAAAGAAGAGAGGACCCAGCACGCAGCCCTGTGGGATGCCGGTGTCCTGGGTGAGGGTTGGGCAGGTGTGGTTGTATAACTTAACAGACTGGGGTCTGCTGGTTAGGAAGTCCAGTATCCAGTTGCAGATGAAGGTGTCGATGCCCACGTCACTGAGTTTTGTGATTAGTTTGGAGGGGATAATGGTGTTAAATGCTGGACTAAAGTTGATGAACAGCATTCTCATGTAGGTGTTGTTGTCCAGGTGGGAGAACACATAGTAAAATGCTCTTGAGATGATGTCCTCTATACAGCATGCATACTGTTCAGGTGGTAGGCAAATTGTACCCAACACTGAGCCAACATCATGTTGTATATTGTATATTAGTGATGCTCAGATAGCAGTTGTATCTGCTGCAGCATTCCCAACGCAGCAGAAACAATAAGCGCATCTCCCCATAGAGGCGCTGTGCGTGTTTATGCAAAAGGCACAGCAGCCTGTGTTTGTTTATGTGTGATTGTGTGCATCAGAGAGAGTGCACGTCAGAGAATGTAAGAAGTGAAATTGGTGTCAGTATTACAGTACGACATGGTCCTGCTGGAGCTGGGATAGGGCTTGATTCTTTGGTCCATGCAGGGGGTGTGACCCACCTCTGGTCTTACCACAATTATCAACTGTTGTATCAGCCCTATTTTATTTGAATGAATGACTGAATCAAAAAAAATATCAATGAATGAATGAATAAATGGCAACGCAACATTAAGAAAGTTAAATGTACTAAAGACTTAATGACAGAATGAATATCTGGATGAATGGTAAATGGATAAACAAACATACAAATAAATAAATAAATACATTAACAACTGAATATGTATATCACTAATTTAGTGAACAAATGCATCACTTAGCTAATTTAGTATAGCACTGAGTAGAACTCAACAGAGTAAGTAAGCTCCATTTTTAGATCATTGAACTGCATCTTTAAGGTGAGACCTGCAGTACATGGAGAAATAATACTTTATTTTTAGTATGATATTGTATAAGCCTATATATTTTTGCCTCTGGACAGCTGTGGAGTTAATCCGGCCCTGCTGTAAGAACAGTTTTTAAATAATTCTATATAGGCTAGGATACATAAGGATCAGGTTAAGTTATATTTCTTATATAGCGTATGTCAGTGGTAACACAATAAAATGACACCTTTACCTTCCACAGCAGACTACCTGTATAATGCACATACCTGCATGTTTAGCAGGAGCTACTTATCTCTGTTGACATGCCTGAGTCCTGAGCCATGTTGATGTTGGTCTGATGCCCCTACAAATGAATGCTTACCACACTGACTGACTATCAGCAGCCTATCAGTTATTACTTCAAAGCCAGGGTGTGAGCTCGGCAGGCTGAAGGTCTCTGCTCTCGTGTCTGATTTAGGAGATCAACCCAAACAGCCCAGAGTCAATTACCAGGCTTAGCTAGGATATGAGCTAAAGTCGCTAAGATGTCCACCAACATACGGGAAAAAGAAAAGCAGAGAGAGAGAGAGAGGGAGAGAGAAGACAGGAGAGAAAGTAAGAGAAGTGAGTGTGAGGGAAAATATCAGGGAGAGAAACCTTGGAGGCCATTTCAATACTTTCCTCCAATTTATCTCCCTCGTCTCTCCTCCCCTGCCCCCCTCCAAACGCCTGCAGGTACAGAACAGACTTCCACTGAGCAGTTTTATTTGAATAATTCCTTCCTGTTATATATATATTAAACCAAAATCGGGGGAGATCAGAGAAAATGGATTATGCCTGAGTGGTAATTAGTCTCGAGCTGCTGTTTTTTTCCCCACTTTTTTTTTTTTTGCACTAGTTGTGCGTGAACAGAATCAGTGTAACAGAAGGGAAAGACTATGGCTTCAAACACTGAGGTCACTGGTACATATAACCAGGTACCTTTACCAGGCTGATAGTTTATGTGATCTTATAATATAGTGTGTGCTTTGTTGCAACTGAATAAAAGCAGTGGCGCCCACAGAAATGTTTCCCATGGGTGGTCAGATGGGTTAAATCAAAGCTAAAACTGAAATTTAATAATTCGATAATGCCATTTAAATATATAAGCTAGTTGAACTCTGTGGGAGTGTGAGGGATAAGGAATTGCATACTTATATACCTGGGTTTTTTTTTATTTTGCAGTTACTATTTCTAATTCTGATATGCAGAGACTAATAATGGTTCAGTTAACACTTTGAGTTGCAAATCAGTGTGGGGCACAACCTACTGCATCATCGGTCAGTCAATATATTAGGAATGGACAAGATAGAAGGATACGAGTCACGGCTCTCCAGCGCTTCCTCCTCATCCATGGCTGTATTCAGTGCACCTTGCGCATTTATTTAAAGTGCACAATGAACGGGAGCGTGCTGTGATACAGCCGCTGTCAGCGGAGACAGAGGGAATTCTTCACAGATGTCCTTAATTAAATGTGTTATACTTTGTATTTTTAATTTGTCAGGTGTCTTATTGACACACAGTTTCACAGTCTTGTCAATATTCCTACATTCAATACTCATATTTCTACATGTAGATGCAGGTTACCCAATCTAAGCACATGTATTGGTCCAAACACTGAAGATCGATGATAGACTGATGAATGGATGTATGGATATCTATCTATCCCCTGATGTAGCGGGAGAGATAGATATCTATATACATCTATCCATCAATCTATCACAAACTAGTCCATACCCATTGGCAGCTTTGTCACCTTCTACTTATGCCAATCCTCAATGCCTAGTATGTGCAGTTTCACATAGATTGACCACGTCAGTGAGTAGAAAAACATCGGACAGACAGAATGACACACTGACAGTTTCCGTGATTATGTACAGCATACCATACCATGACTTAGTCATACCAAAAATTAGAAAAAACAAAACATTGGTCCACAGGGGGAGCCACAGCGATCAGTTGCATTTTAGCCATTTTTAAGCATTTTTCTGTTGTTATAGCGCCACCCAGTTGCCAATTAGAGTTAAATTTCTCCAGTCACCTTGAGTCGTCCTGTTCTACATATCTACCAAGTTCAGTAAAAATCGATATGGCGGTTAGGCTAAGATAAGAAATGAGCTCTCTAGCGCCCCCATTGTGTTTGATGGGGTCAATAATGGAGGGGTCCCCTCAGATTATGTGTGGTCATATGCCTACAAAGTTGTGTGGTGATGGGTGAAACCCTTGAGATGTTATACACCTTTATGTGATGAGCCACGCCCTCCACAATATTCATTGCCTTATAGAAGCTCAGTTTTAGTAAGTTTTCCAACTTTTGCCAAGAGGGAACTTTAGATATTGGTCCCTAGATTATGTTCACCCAGTTTCATGCAGATCGCTCAAACTTCCTAGGAAGAGATTGATTTGAAGTGTTTTTCAAAAAATTCAAAATGGCAGAAAATCTATATAACTGGAAGTTATGGGTTCTTGAGGCAAATGTGTTCCTCATGAGGAGAGGCATCTTGCTATAGCGCCCCCGTTTGGCCAATAGATGTAATATTGCTTCATTCGCATCCTCTCATGACCCTCTGCCACTGTGCCACATTTCACATGGATTGACCAAGTCAGTGAGGAGAAAAGCGTGGAACAGACACACAGACAGAGTTTTAGTCAACACAGTAAGATGAAAAGAGAAAAATATATAACATCCACATAAACTACATATCCGTCAGTGTGTTGATCTTTCCATTCATGGAGCATAGGTGGTTAGACGAGGGATGCACAGATGTTTGGATAATATCTATCACAGATAGATCCATAAACACTATCAACCTACAGTATATAGATGGAATTGTATTGAATTCATTTGTTAAACAGACTTCTTCCAGATTTTTACAATTCACCCCACCCATGCAACACATATGCTGTGGTACGTGGTTAACATTGTCAAGAGGTCGTAGTTAGGTTTAGGCAACAAAATCACTTGCTTAGGCGTAATTATTATTAAGGCGAAAATAATCATGTTTTTGGTTCAAATAAATACCTGTTGCTCCATTAAAGTGTAGTTGACTTTTGCTTTCACATGGGACGTACCGTGGGGTGAGAACCAGAGAGACGTAAATAAACAATTTTACAAAACAGCCAAAAAAAATTACCATACCTTTTCATGACTTGTTTATTGAATTATTCTTTAATATTAAAACTTCATAAACATGTGGTTGATATTATACTAAATGAACAACATTTATTGAACAAAAATTAAGTGGTCTTTTAGGTTTTCAGAAAGAGCTCATCAAGAGCTTTCATTTTACATATATGACTCAAAAGGTCACTTACACCCGTCTGGTTCTCACCCCTTGCTATGTAAGTAACTAACATTTTATTAAAATGACCTTGACTTTTGCTTTCACACGGGATGTACCAATATGTAGCATGTCAGGTTAAAACAACACTGACTTTTGATTTCACAATGGACACAAACAGCAATCTCATTAGTGAAAGTCCGTGTTTGTTTGACCCATTCACCACCCCCTCTACTCTACACAGCCTATCTCACTCCTTATACTACGTTAGTTGCTCTCAATGTCAAATATATGTTGAGGAAGCATAACAAAGCATTGGTATATGATGACCTAGGAATGAAAACAAGCTGTACAATTTCATATATATTTGCGATGTTTCAGACAGTTGAGGGAAAAAACGCACTTGTTTTCTTTAAACAAGTGAGATGATGAACATGTTGGGAGGGACTGATGGTCTGCACCATAACACGCTAAGGTTTAGCAGTCACTTCTCATTTAATTCCTGAAGCAATTTCCTGCAGAATCTCTGACTTGCTGAGTGGGAGCAAGACCAGTGCACTGTTCAAGAACATAAAACCCCAGATTTATCTGGGAGGGTCAGATTGATCTATTAGAGGCCCTCTGTTGACATCGCATCCACCATGTCCTGTGCTTATGCTTGCTAAACGCCTGCTCTCCGCTGCAGCTTTCTGCTGAAATAAGCAGTGCCTGGGCTCCGCGAGGTGGGACAACCTATGCTGCATCGCGCCTGGATCATCCATAACCATGGAACTGCGGCACTGATAAACATTCCCCCTACATTGGAGGGATAAGGGGGGGTTGGGTGGGGGGGCTTAGACAAACAATGTTTTTCTTTTTTTTCTTTTTTGGGCACTGGGTAATACATTCATTCAATCAGCCTTGTCAGAAGCAGAGCAGCTCCAAGATGGTATTTGTATTGTATTTGATTTTCAAACTGGCCTTTGATTGTGAAAGGGAATGGCACCCCTGTGACAAGTAATGCAATTACTCTACTACTTTATGTTCTTCAGGCAATTAATTCATTTTGATTTGCTGTGTATTTCCTGGGCCTCCTTCCTCATTAGCAATGATTAATCACGGAGTCGCCTACTTGTGTCTTGGGGTTCAGTCTCTTACTTTTAACGAGTGTTAGAGCAATGTGAACCGGCACAGAGCGATCTCCGCTCTCCCGGGTTAGGTGTCACATTTTTGCAGCGTTTAAAATCAATAGGCTAGATTAAAGACATTGACAAATTTCTCAGGTGTGAAGGCGAGACACGTTTCTAATTTAGCTCGGAATCATTTTTCCGTGGACAGATTGTCTGAAGCGAGTTTTAATTAAAATTTAAACTACAAGATCAGCTGAGTTAGAAAGCAAAGTCGGAAACAGTCGGAATAAAATAAACATGTATTCCAATCCCTCTGATAACTGGCAGGGCAGACCAGATCTGGGAAAAAGATTGTCCAAGCTTTCCAGCAGCAGCTGCAGCAGCCCTCCCTCTTCCCCTGCTGCCCGCCAGTGGTCTCTTCCAAATGGAAGGCACGGGGTAGGAGGTTGGTGGGGAGGAGGCGGGAGGGAGGGTGCAGGGAAGAGGAAGTTATCACCAAATTGCCATATCTACAAAGCTCTCCCTGCACGCCACAGATTTTCCCTCTTTAATCTGACACATACAGCCTCATGCCTTCTAAAACCCTGCAAGGCGCTGTGAAGCTCAGCATCCTGGGCTGAAAGAACACCGCAGCCAAGAGAGAGGGGAGTCAGAGGGATAGACGGAGAAACAGAAAAAGAAAAGATAGCGCGTGTGAGAGAGAGGGAGAGAGAAAGAGACCATTTTATTTGTTCTTTGGAGCAAACATGCGCCCGGCTTTATGAAGGGAGTTAAATCGTGGAGGTTAATTGAAAAATGAGATAAACAAAGGCTGTGAAAAGCAGAGGGAAAGATTGTGGCTGGCAGCGCAGGCGGGCCACCACTGAACCTCCTTCAGACTGTGCAACCCTGATAAAAAAGCACAGTTAATTGTCTCGCAATTTCTTCCACTTAATTTCATTCCAATTAGAGAAAAAATTGCGAGGAACTGTCTCCTTCCTTTCATTGCTATGCAAGTACTGTACCTCCATAGAAAATAACTTTAATGGGTGGATCTTTCTGTAGACAAGCTTTCATTTTGTCATGAAGTCATGCTCAGCAAAGATGTTCCAGTGTTTCTGAATACGAACATTATGTCCTAAATAATCTTCTTTTGAGTTCTTACATTTTCTCAGCATGGTTAGCAGTGAATTCTCCAAGTCTGACCGAATGAAGTTCAGCTCATTTGGTGACTAATAACTCCCCCCGTGAATAAATGAGGCAGCAGTGTGGGAGCCACAATGCTCGTATATCACACTTTACTGTAGAGACGTCTGAGAGGATCAAAAGCAGTCCATTTGGTTGAAGACCCCTTTTTGAGGTAAGAGGCAAACTGAAATGTCAAAGCACTTAAAGGTAAGTGAGTGACCTGTGAGATCACAGCAGTGAATGTTCTGCGTGGATTAGCTGTTAGCGAATTTCTAAATAACAATATGAGGCATGTGAGAGAAAGCCTACCAGCAGAACCACACAGTCTTTGATATTTGTAATACTGGTGCAGTGCTTGTTCAGAACATGCCTGTTTGGAACGAGCCGTTTGCTTGGCCTGTGGTATCGCAGCTTGTAGCTTTCTTGAAAACTGCTCAAACAAACAAAGGTTTTGAGTGCTTCCTCTACCACTGCCAATACCAACATTCCCAGTTAGAGAGAGAGGGAAAAGTAAAGCAAGACAACATTTGCCTGAAGTCCCCAAATCCCTAAACCAGCCCCTGAAAAATACACCCAGGTTGTGGCTACTTGTGGTCAGATACACCTGTGCGATACACTTAGCGGATGTATTAATGTCCAAAAGGTGTATTAGTCTCTCTTTCTGCTTGTGCTCATCGACTCCAGTGAAGTAAAGAAGAGTTCGCTGCTATCCATCATCCAGCAGCAAAAGTGAACTCAGGCTATATTCACACTAAATCGTATTAGCAATTCGTAACTATTCCATATCTGCTCCGATGTTCTGTAACCCTAAAAGGGAGACCTTTGAAAAAGCTGCAAGCCCTGTTTTAGTTTGAAAACTCCACGGGCGGAAATGGAGACTTTTTAAAACAATTACGCAGACACCCACGTTCGTTTGCTCCTGGTATCGCTCTGATATGTTTCTGCATTTGCTTTGCAACGGCTTCCAATCTGTTGTCCGCTGCATTGACCGCTTTATACATAAGCCCCTTTTACACTGCCAGATTTTCCGCGAATGTTGGGCTGTTTTGCCGGCAAGTTGCGAGCGTTTAGACACACAGAGCTGGATTGGCGAGTTGATCCGAGGTGCCCAATTTTCCACCTCCTAGGGTAGACATATTGGCAGAGCCCTTTTAGTTTAAAAAGATCGAGGCGCCCTTCCACCACGGGAGGGGCTGTTGATGACTTGTGGGAGGAGCTGTTGATGATGCCGCACGTGCGAGCCACTGGCGGTGGATAAACAGGAAACAGCTGATAGCAGGAATTAGCGAGCAGCTAGTAGCAAGAGGGAAACGCAAACCTGACAGACACTGTAAAGATGAGCAACTGAGGAGACAAAGAATTGCGCGCCCTCCTTGTCCTCGCAAGCGAAGAGGCCATTAACCGTCAGATGATTGTTTACGTCACACGCTGAGCTACACGTTTTGTTACTTGTTTGATGGTTTATTAAGAGTTGTGTGAAGCAATTAATATAAGCTGTTTTCCAGATATGTAAAGGACATAAAGACAGAAAGAAATTCCTGGCTTTGCAGTTACACTGTTTGACTGGAACTTCCTTCTGTTTCAGAAGTAAAAAAAAACTAATTCTATGAATCAATCACATCAAAATTTGTGACAATGAAAACTACCATCCAGCCTTTAAACATAACCTCACCCAATAGCATCTTGTGCAGTTCACTCCATTCAAACAATGATGGTAGTTTTTCAAGCAGCATCAATATTTTTAACACAGCGTCTCACCTTATTAAGTTGATATGCTGAGTGTGTTAGCAAACAATTGCCTGTGTACACGTCCAGCAGACACAGACCAACACTAGCATTGATTTAGAGTCTTATTTCTGGCTGCCTGATGAACAGTAGTCCAACATTCATTCTGTTTGCAGCTCTGGTCTAGTCTTCACCCACTCTTTCTAACTTTCAAGTTGCCAGATGATCGACTGTGTTCACCAGCAAGTCTGGCTGTGTCTGTCTGCTGTGTGGTGCTGAGCAGGTAGTGTACAGAGTTTTTAAACTGAAAACAGCTGCTGCTGCTGGAAACAAGGTTATGTTATGGGCCATAAAACCAAAACAATGAGTTACAAGATACTAAAGCCCTCAGTAGGGCTGAGGGGAACCACTGAGTCCAGTGATAATGGCCTGCGGGTTTTTCACTACGAGCAATAGTTGATCATTTGATCCATTGATATATAAATAGAATATCAAATAGTTAGTGCAGCTACAGAAAAAGATCCAACACCATGTTTATTTAATATTTCTGTTTTAGCAGCCTTCAACAGACATCATGTCCCACAATCTTAAGACCTTCGTGGTAACTAATGAAATGTAACCACCTCTGCAGACGTGGCTAGTCAGGTAATTGCAGCTCCTTTCAGACATGTCTGTGACATTATAGCAGGACAGCGAGGGCTGAAAGGTGTATTTAGACAGAAGAAATTACAGGTAAAAGATGGAAACATGACCTTTGGAGAAAATGCTGTCACGGTCAGTGGAGAAACCAACAGTTACAGTGCTCATGTAAAACAATGCTGGCGGGCTCATGGGAGCTGTGGTTTTTCTTGTATGCTAACAAACCTGTTCAACTTTGTTCAAACCATGTGGGGGCTGCATTTCATACATGCATGCACATACATGGAGCTTTCAGCTAACTTCAATGTAAACCTGTCCACGTCATTAAAGCAACTGATGTAGTATAAAGAGTGCAAAAGTCCACTTAGGGCAGGTGGGAGGGGTCCAACAAGCACAGGACTTTAACCAAGGAGACTGGTGTTTGTGTCGACAAAGTCGTTTATTGCCGACCCTTTCTTAGTCACGTGAGTCAACTCCTGACTATATCAAATACCATGTCATTATAATGACAGCAGGGGCTTCTGCCCAATGATAAGAAGGGATAAAATCACATTAAAATGCCGCCCACCCTTTAAACAAGTCATGTTTTCTTCCTATTTATGTCTATTTGTGCTGAAAAATCTTCCAGTCAGAGCTTTGTAGGTGGTATGAAGAAAGGGAGCATCATATTTCTGCATAGCTAGCTAGCTACCTGGCTACATGATTGAAGGGTAGCGATAAAAAAAAAGTGCAGATAAGATGGTCACAGCTGTTGCTGTCAAGTGACAGAGAGAAAAAACTCTTAAAACTAAATATGTCTTTATTTGATGTGAGAAATGTGACGCTATCAGCTCTGAGCAACCACAGTCGCAACTTCTGTGTAAAGGTTGTTACAAGGGCAAAATCTGAAAAGTCAGAAAATTGTGTGTGTGTGTGTGTGTGTGTGTGTGTGTGTGTGTCTAGGTAGTAAACAACCCTCATCAGATATTTCCAAATGATGTTTAGGTTCAGGTTGGGTTCAGCCAATGACGGATACTGTCTGTAGTGTTGTGCTATTTCTTGTCCAGTGCTTGGGTTTGTTGTTTACGTGACAACACATGAACGCAACACACAGGCTATATCAGGTAGATTCTGGCATTTCCAGCAAGTAGCAGCAGCAGCCATTGGAACTTCTGCGCTAGTAGAAGACCAACTGAGGAGAACAGAGCTAAAGCCCTCCACAATGGATGCTATAGAATTTCTTCTTCTTCCTCCTCTTTCCCAGGAAAACCAAGGCAAAAAAGAAAATATTTCGCTTTATTTCATCACAGATGTGAGAGTAAAAGTTTTCAATCTTCATTGTATCTTTTGCTTTTTATTTATGATTGTTGTTATTTAATAGGAGGTATCTTCATAGGCCATTTTTGACTTCTAACCTCTCCTGCACAATGATTTAACATTTAATTTCCTTTGTTTCCTTTTCCTTACATGTATGCATAACTAAACTAAACTAAACTAATCAAAGACAAGCAAAAATGATTTAAGAATAAGAAAAATCAGGGCAAGGAAGCAGCAATAAAAATACTTTTTTTGATTAGATTTGAGGTGTCGAGATAAGAAAAGATTTGTGTTATTAATTACAACATATCACGCTGCAGCTTTCTTTCTCTGTAACAGAAACACTGTTTTCATTTATTGATTTTACCTCCAGTCTCTTCCTTATTTGCAGGTGTTGTTTTTTTAATTGATGTTCACTAACCTCATTAAAACACATTTAACACTTCCTGTTTTACATTAAAGCCTTCCAGTTAAAAGCTCTCGAGAGACTCAAAGGACATATTCCTTCCTATTCCTGGTATGCTTTTAATTTGAAACATTTGCAGGAAGTGTTGAGTTTCTCTGATGAACTTAATCAAGGTAAAAAAAATGGCAAGGTGTTAAACAGAGATATTTTTGACTGTTTTGCTGCAGAAATGGTCAATGTGCTTCTTTTACCATGTGAGTTATTAGAGTCATTATTTAATGCTGGCTTTATTTATGAATTTAAGATATTCCTGAAACATTGTAATAATGGAAATTCTGACATCATTGCTTCTTACGCTTACATTTAAAATGGGTTATTAAATATGACATCGTGGTGAAATTACACTAAACGCAGTAACAGAGGATTTTCTTTTTTTGTCTTTTCAAAAAGTGATAGCATTGTTATGCATTTTGAAATTCACAGAAGAGTAAGACAGTACTTATTTTCCCCCTCTTCATTATGGCTCAGGACATCATACATAGCTCACCCCTCTGTCTTCTCTGCTCATTCCAAAGATACAGGAAACTTCACAGATATACTGTAAGTTTGAGTGTGAGAGCAGCTTTGGCACACCAAATCCTCTTTGAAAATAAAATGCAAAAAAAAAAAAAAAAAAGGCGAAAATATCTTAATTTTAGATTTGTGGCTGACTTTGAAGACTCATGCCTCACGGACACTGAGGCGTGATTAGCATATGTTCCCAGCATACAGAATGAATCTGAGGAGGGATATACATACATTAGGAGTTGTCCCATTAGCAGCCCGGCAGAGGGGCTGATTTATGTTTTCTGTTGGCATCACCTGACAGGGACATTAGTGTTACAGATGGGGACAGGTGACGTTGTCAGGACCATCAGTCTCCAGGTGACGCACTGCCAAAATGATGTGAGAGGAGCAGGCAGTGAGGATTATGGGTAGCGTCAGAATTGGGAAAAAAGCTTTCGCGGCTGCTCCACTTGCTTTCAGAGCACCTAGTGGAAGATTACCTTGTCAGCATCAGAGGAAAAACACTTCTGCAGCAAGACAAATGACAATTCAATAATTTTGAATGCCTTGAAAGTGTCTCTCTCTTGCAGAACTCAATTACAATGATAAAGGCAACTAATATAAGTTCACTGGGTACATGCCCAGATGCTGACATGATTTATTGCATCATGTGAGCTTATGACTTATTCATGGCCTATTATACTTTATGATTGCTATCACTTTGGCACTAAATACAGTTGACACCATACAGCACAGTACTGAATGAAAGGACTGTTTGAAAGATCCAGGCAGATATGTTCCAATAGGAAACTGTTCCTGTCAGGAAGAGGACATGAGCAATGATTTACAACTCAAGTAAATAAGGACAAAAAGATTTCTTGGTTTACCTGTCTGTGCATTTTAAATCTCAATATTGAACTGTATGAACACGCACAAGTCGAGACAATAAGAGTCACAAAGCAAAGTAACTGAACAAGGACATGTCCGTATGATTGAGGTGGCGCAGCTTCAGCATATATGTAAATATACAGGTAGAAACATAGGGCTTCCCAGATGGTAAACAGTTTTGGTCAGCACTTAAACCTGAGTTATTCCATTCAAACAGTTGCTTTTTTACATATCTTTTCAACACAAGCAACAATGGCATACATTTGGAGTCCTGTGTGTGTCCACTTGATGAATTACGTCCAATTTTAGCTCCTTTTTGGGATCCACCAACTCCTGAACTCCTCCAGCTGCTAAATGCTTCACTATGTTCACCAGCTAGTCTCTAACTGTGTGTGTCTGCTATTTGGTGCTGTGTTTTGGTGGAGTACAGTGGGTTTATTTGAGCTTTTCCCACTGAAAATAGCTGCTGCGACAGTGCCAATGCAAGCAATCGCCAGGAAAACTGTTGGCATTGTGTGTTTCTGCAAATATGTTACTTTCATACGTTATTTTTTAGTGGATGCATTGAAACTTTACAGCTCTCAACAATGATGCGGTTAGCTTTAGGTACAAAAACTTGGTAACTGATAAGAAAATATCATGTTTTGGCTCAAAACACCCATGTTTAGTGGCACTAAAGCCACTAGGAAAGTAGGGGTGAGTCAGTAGAAAGCACCCAGGATCTGTGGCTCAAATGCTGCTGGAAAATGCCATGATGTGTCAGAGAAAAACAGCCATGTTTGGTGGCTTAAATAGCACTAGGAAACACTGCAATGTGCTGGTGAAAAGTACCCTGATTCAGTGGCTCAAACTGTGATGGATAACACGGCGTTGTGCCATTAAAAGAAAGTTTGTTGGATGACAAACGTTGGTTTGTCAACCAACAGCGACAACTTTCACATGACTCATTGACTAATAATTTTGATTAAATGCTAATATGAAAATAGAAAACTGATTAGTACAACTTTCAAGTATGTTTTTAGAAATATGTAGTCTAATGCGTTCCAATTTAAAATTCAGCGGCTACTCCTGATCATTAACCACAAATGACAAACTGACCCTTCACTTACAGTAAATCCTCTGTAGCTGCTGTAACTAAAGATTTAATGTGACTTACACATTTCTGCAATAACAGTACCAAGTGCAGGCATTCACAAACCATTTTTCAGATACAAATGACTCTTTTCCCAACAAGCACCAATAGAAGTATAAGTGTCATGAGAATTCTCTGTTCATACTGACTATATTTCGATGTAAGAGTGCACTGCTATTCATGACAAGTTCATGGTTTACAAATCAAGCCTGCTTTTGGAGAACCAAATTAGGTGAATGGAAACTAAATGGGTCAGTTTAGCAGGCTAACATAATGTCAGTACACACTGAATGGGGCTCAGGGCTATCTCTGTATAGAAACACAATTACACAAGACTCCCGTCATCATCACTAATTCAACAGTAAAACTTTACTTTTAGAATAAAGAGAGGTGCCACAGAAATAAAGTTTAGTGTAGACAACATAAGACATCCATAGGTACCAACCATGTCAGTATAGCTTGTCAGCAAAAAGCTAAATAACGCTCCAAAGTTAGTTACATTTTGGCAAGGCAACAACTGGCATGACCATTATTAAAGGGGTCCCTTGAGCTCTTACCTCAAGATGTCTGAATGAAAATGGACTCTATGGGTAACCACAAGTCGCCCCTTAACTTGAAAAGGCTTGTTCCCAGTGGATAATTTGTTCCTTATAAACAATGTACTCCTTCAAATTAAAGCTGTATGTTTGTCCTTTTAAGGAAAAGAACAGCCAGCCTATTTGAGGAACAATGAATCACCAAACGTGTAGAAACAGAACACATTAAAACAGGATTGTTGTGGAACTCAAAGTGTTAACACTATCCTGGCCATTGACAAGATATTTCAGCAATCCGTGTTTTTACTGTTATAAGATAGGGGGTGCTGTTACATATCTTTTGAAATAGAACAACACTGCTGTGTCCAAAAACAAACGAAGAAGAAGATCCGCTGGAAACTGGAAGAAGATGTTATTTACAGAAATGTAGCAGCTTGTAAACTGCACGGTAATGCCGGCACCGATGGAAAAGTTTACAGTTTTGCAAGCCATGATGTTAATGGTCTCAGACTCTGATAATTCCTGTTTTGATCAACATTCTGACGGATGTGACGTTGACAGATGTGTTCCACTATACCTAAAAGAGAATATTATTTTTTATTATCATTACTATATTTATACAATTCAAATTGATGTGAGGAAATGAGAATTTTGTACTTGAAAACACATATTTCTCAGCTTTTTGTCTGAAATGTTGTTTTTTTAAATGAAAATGCACAAATTCAAGTGTTATTCCAATATATGTCTCTTCTTTAGTTTGATGTATATACTGTTTAAATATTCGCAGAGCAAATTATTCTGTGGGTCTTGAGAGAGTTATGTATATGATCAGAAATGCCGGCGGTTGCTGGTAACCAAAAAATTATACTCTGGGTGGGAAAGTGTTAACTGCACTAGTATTAGTCTATGTACATCAGATAATTAGTAATATTAAAATAATAAATTAATAAACAAAATAAATCAGTATGTGATTGCTTCACTCTTATATTGACATAGTTTTCAACTAGCCTTTATACTTCAGCAGCATAATCGGATTCCTGAAATGAAGTTATGACTTTTGGTTTTGGTGTATCACACCAAGCCCCATCTGGCCACCTCTGTGATGAATATCTGGGGGCACCACAGTGCATTCTATCTATCTATCTATCTATCTATCTATCTATCTATCTATCTATCTATCTATCTAGGTTTTCACGTGTATTTATTTCCTCACAAACTGCAGTGATAAACTCTCGACTCACACATTGTAATACGCTGAGAGAGATAGACAAACAAAGGGAGAGTGAAGGGGAGGGGGGTGGGGTGGTGTATAGGATGGGGGGAGGGGTTGTATGCAGAGAATGTGTGTGAGTGAAGGGGGAGAGAGAGAGAGAGAGAGAGAGAGAGAGAGAGAGAGAGAGAGAGAGAGAGAGAGAGAGAGAGAGAGAGAGAATCAAACGCTGGCTGAATTGGGCCCAAATATCCAAGGTTAATTTTGTGAGAAAGCTGCAGTGCCCAGATAAGACCATCCCTGCAAATGAGTTCTGCCTGCCTGGATTACAGCTAAATTTATGCAGCTTTCCTTATCCTTTCACAAGCTCCTCTGAAGTGGCATAATTAACTTGCGCACATAAAATGTGCACATTTTCTGCATGGTGGTAACATTCCTCATTTTACTGCTTTGATTTTTTTTCTCCCCCTATTCATGAAGGTACTTTAAATTTTGCTTTTTGCTCAAGTTTAGAGATTTGTCATTGTAATGGCACAAGATGAGTCTTTCACTACTTAATCATTCTAATTACTCAATGGCTAAATCTCTGCTGTCATTATATTCTGCATAGATACGACAAATAAACAAACACAGTGCTCCAATTATCCTCAAGTGTACATGCTGTGTGACTATATACAGTAAAAACAAAAGGTGAAAAGATGATTATGTAAAGCAGATTTAACGACTCATGGTCAGTGCTTTCGACATCACAGTATGTAAACATATAGTGTGCGTACACAGAGCAGGTAAACATGTTCATACTATACTGTCTGACAGTGAAGGAACAGAAATCCCTGATACATGTCCAGGCCCAGAGAAATCCTTGAATCTTCAAAGCACATGCAGCTGAGATGAAAATATGGTAAGCTGCACTTGAGGACAGGAGAATATGCTCTGCTATTACAAAGCTTTTTTTCTTCTTTCCCATCATGCCCCGGGCTGCTCTGTTTATCTGCCCACACCCCCCAAAAAAGCTGTCCAAGGAGGGCTTCCTCAGTAGCAGCAGCACTACTCCCAAAAACCAGCCCGGCCATTTCAATTTCTGTCTCCACTATATCCCCTCTATCATCAGCATGTTTAACTGGCAGCCATGACCACTTGATTAATATTTATCCTCCAGAGAACCAGCTGCAGACACACAGCAAATAATAAAAATAGCTAATAGCTAATACAGAGCAGGGACACATTTAGTTTGTGGTGGGATCTTTCAGACAGGAAGAGTTGTGTGTGGGATATGGTGGGGGGAGTGTTTGCTGCATGTGGAACCTGGGGAACAGATGAAAAACATCTGTACAGTAGGTAAAGTCATGATGTCATGTTTGGGCCAGCCTCTTTTCCTCTAGCTCACTAGTCTTTCATCTGAGATTTACTTTTCATATTCTAATCTAATTTAGCCCCACTACAGCTGTATGAAATTGGGAATCTTTATTATTTTAACAAAGTTACACAATGATTAAAGGGACTCTATGACAAATTCAGTTGTCTGGAGTTGTCTGGACACAGTTCTCAACATGAATCTGGCTGAGCTGGCGGCGAGCAGCTAACAGTGCAAACTCGATAAAAAGCAATCGCCTGGAAATCCAGACTCAAATCTAGAAAGATTTTGAGTCTGGCCCTCACGATACACCCTTCCTCCCCAAGGGGCGGCACTAACTGAGGTATACTAAATGCCGCCACATGCAATTGGATAGCATGATGGCCAATCAGAACAAAAAACAAGGTGACGTATTCATTGCACTAAGCCCCATTTGTTTGCCGACCAGTGGGGCTAACTGATATATTATGCTTTTGCCATATCCCATTGGCAAAATGGCGTCCTTCCTGGAAATGAAGGCTTCTAGGGCAGTCTTCTGTTCCTCTCAAGTAAAAAAAAAGATAAATGTAATTGGCTAAGCGTTTCTTCCAAAGCTAAACTGAATGGACGCGGTCCTTCGGCAGCTGCCATCTTGGCTGTTTACTTTTCGACTCCTACGGTGCATACAGAAGAAGAAGAAGAAGTGCCTGAGGGGAAATGCAATATTTTCACCGTGTTGACATATATATACACACACAGGCCCAAAATACACACACATGCACTAACAGGACCTATACATGTACAGTATTAAATGGAGAGATGTCAAGGCAAGGGAGCTGCCCATGGATGGACGTAGTGCTTTGCTCAGAGGAACATCGGCAGTGCCCTGGAGATGAATTGGTGCCTCTCCAGCTACCAGTCCAAACTCCATATTTGGTCTGGGTGGGGATTTGAAGCGGCAACCCTCTGGTTCCCAACCCAAGTTCCTATGGACTGAGCTACTGCCGCCCACAAGCAAACACTGTAGCAACACTTCCACAGACATGACAGTTCTGTGTGTTTGACTGTTTTAATGAGACACAAAACAGAAGTGCTAATAAACAGTATATCACTACAGCTTTTACTACTGTTGATGCACAGAGCAGCCATCTTGGATTTTGTGATTAGGGTGGGCTAGACTCTTCCCAGTGTTGCCAACTCTTTTCCAGTGAAAGTAGTTAGCAGTAGCTAGTCGCCAATTAACATCGTCCTCATTTGCATATTGGTGACATCACCTCGTGTTGATGGTAGCATTCAAACTTTGCTGATTTAGATTCAATAGACCGTGTGCTGGTGGTGAAAGAGCCATGAACTGCTCTCGGCTCACTCTGAGCTGCCTGCATGGTTAGAGGGTCTGAAAAGTTGCTAGCTCTAGCAAGAAGGATCAACAAGTTGGTAGCACTGGTTAATCCAATTAATACTCACTTCACGGGGCGAGTGCTCTCTGTCCTGCCGTTTATTGACATGCCCCACGACTCCATGGACTCAAGGCCTGACATTTAGCCTGCAAATGTATAGGACTCATGGGAAATGGTGTTCTTTAAAGACAACTAAAAAACATGAATATTGAATAAACAACGACAAAAGGTATTTTTTAAAAAGAGAAACTATCCTCCTTATCTAAAAATATGAAGCGAGACACAACATACTGTTGAGAAAAGCTGGATTTTTTACTGTCAGTAGGATTTTGAATGAAGTCTTCTCACTTATGGAACAGATCCTGCATCCCATTTCAGAGATACTGTTAAGGATACAATCAATCATCAATTAACCGGATACTCATTTCAACCCTCAACCTGCATTAACTGTATAATCCATTATGTCTGCCTTAGATCTTGTCAGACACATTGCAGTTGCACAGTAATGTCTTTTATACAGATTTAATGTGTTTCAGACATTCTGTAAAATGGCTTCTGTTGTCATCAGGCAAGTGACTACTGGGAAACTAAGACTTGAGGTGCGAGTGGAAAATTATAATACAGTTCTTCATACTAATTTAAATTCACATAAACCTGGAAAATCTACAAGGCTTTGACAAACAACAAATCCATCTGTTACTAATAACTAATAATTAGCATTCTTCCACAACCACCCAATTAGTTTGTGCTTAAATTAGGATGCATGTTTGTCATCAAGATGAACAGCGTTGTGCTTTCATCTGGTCATAGTCAGGGTGGGAACAGATATTAGGTGATTTTCCACCACATTTTTGGGATGTCAGGGAATATCCAGTGAGAGCAGCACGTCAAAACACAGATGCATAACTGAGCTTTACAATGCCAGGATGAGTGTGAAACTGAAGAGGATGTTCAACAGTTACTTTAATTAGGCCCAGCTAGGTTTTCATTCCAATAAAACCAGATGAAAAAGCTGCAGGAGTTTCATGAGAAGTAGCAGCAGTAGCTGACTTTAGCAAATCAGGTGAACAGATCTATATTGCTGAAACACTGTGAGCCAAATATTTACCATAGATGCCAACACTTGCAGGGACAATGTATGTGCAATCATTTCTGACTCAACTTTTTAAAAAAAGGGTGGAAAAGCACATTTGCATCAGTCCCTCGCTGAAGTCAGAGATAACAGACAAGGCAAATAAACAGACCATGGCTGGAATGAACCTCATAATTACAATTAAATACCACAAATGTCCAAAGGCATCACTGGACTCTGCCTGCAGTGGGACAAACACTATGCAGAATAGATAAGAAACAGCACCTTTTAAAGACTTATACAGAAAAAGAATACCGTTAGCACAGAACGCCATATTTATTGAACGCCTGGTCTTCAAAATACTTTGACCAAGAGTTTAACAACGCAAATGAATTTAATATAAAGTAACACATATATAACAGAGAAAATGTCAGAGTTCACAGTTTTGTCTTGATATTGTTTTAATGTTCAGTTTTGCTAAAACCTTTTTAGAAAGGTGTTAATTTAATTCCATGATCACTTTAAAAGCTGTAGTTTGTTTCCAGGCAACCCACACTGACATAAATAGGGCGGACAAGATTATAAAAACACTCAGTGTGAGACAATACAATTTAACCGCAGCAACCGCAACCTCTGTAAAACAGTTGCAACAAAATCTGAACATAATAACATTCATGACGGTGGGATTTATCGCATCACTGGTAGAGAAACAATCGGACGAAGCACTTATGTGGTTATTAGGTGCTAATGTTGAACAAGGTTTACACATCGCCTTCAACCTGATAGAAAATTCCTTTCGATCTGGTTGGATCAAGTCAGTCTCATCCAACTGAGGTGATTATATGAAGCATTTTTATTCTGGTTATTGGTGAAGTATTAGGTCCATTAGATGCACCTATTGATGAACAATAAAATCCCCAGGGCACATTGAACGATGCCCTGAGTATGAAGTCAGACTTCTGATGAGTGTCGCTTGACAGAATTTAAAGAGCTGTGCAACAGTTTCAATTTGAGCTTGAACAAAAGGTTTCAGTCTTCGTCATGGTAACAGGATGCTGTTCTCCACATGGCTTATTAACATTCATTATATCATCCTGATCTGTATCCTTCTGATAGCTGTTTGTTTTGCACCTATTTTTGTACAACTTTTGCATAATCGAGGGATTTGATGAAATCAGTGACGTAACTGAAGAGGAAGAGATTTTAACCTGTGAATTTATTTTGGTCCAACCAGTGAGGGACATGGACGAGGAGATGTACAAACAAGGTATTTTCGGATGTCTGACAACCGTTTTGATGATCTGCACCAAAACTTCAGTAGATGTGTAAAAGAGGCTCACCAGAACTACCCAGTGACATTGCACGATAAATTATAACGGTGTCTGCAACATGACAAAAGTCTCCAGGTGTGTGACGTTCAATGTTGGTCTCATTACTCTAAAAATGTAATGTAAAAATATAAATGTAAATACATTTTTTTTACTCCCTACCAACAGTAATTCATTACACTACTAGTTATATTACTTTTCCATTACACCCCATAAAACTGGAAATTGCGCCTCTCCCCAAAATTCAGATGTGCCTCTATGTTAATATCAGGGTAATTGCCGTTGAGTGTAGCTAAGGCTCAATAGCTTTTATGTACCCGGGGGTTTTCTGTTGCCTGTGACCGGTGTTTTCCCAAGGCTCTGCCCAAAAGATTGAGAGACACTTGTGGAGCAACATTACATCCACCACATATCCAACTGCAAGCTTCATCATTTCTTACATAGCTGCAGCTGTCCACGATTAAAATGCAGTTTTGATTGTCTAGACAGTGCAGGGCTACAGCCGACCTCTGCGGCCAAGGAGGGCTCACTTTTGGTGGGGTGTATTTCGGAAAAATAAAAAATAAAAATAAAAGCCACTAAGGTAAGCATTTCCAACCAGCTAGCTGCTTTGTTACATGCATGTGCAGCACGAAAATTACTAATATGGGTTCGCTGATGTGACTGTTGTATTTTAAGTCAGTAGTGATGTGATAACAAAAATAACGTTGTAACAACTTGTTTTGGAGTGATAGTAATATTATTACTGAAATTTCATCAGTAATTAGTTACACTTCTCATTACTGGAAAAAGTAATATGATTACTCTAACGTGTTACTGCCCAACACTGGTGACATTATAGTAAAGCAACTTTTTTTTCTGTTGAAAATACACCATTTCTTTTGATTGACACTCATCCAGTGTCCTACTATAAAGTAGGCTTCGGCCCAATCCCATTTCTACTTCTTAAATCTTCCACTTGGTATTGAGTGCCCTTGTTTGCGAGATAAACCTTAATGAGGCAAGTGAGAAATATCAGGGTAGAGATCTTTCCCTAAGAAATGAGACACCACTTCATGCACGTGCAGTCATACGTCATACGTAGTAGCGACGCAAGACACCGGTAGTCATTCAGGTTTGAAAATGCCGACTTGTGTTGTGGCGTGTGCTATGTTTATTCTTCTCCATCTGATGAATCAACGGAGAAGAAATGCTGAAAACAGAAGGCGCCTACTAGTTCTAGATCGATTTTGTTCAGGTAAGTCGATTTGTTTAAATATTTTGACACTGTGTTCAGTTGCTGATGAGTTTACGCTAGTCCAACCCTCTGTTGTTTGTATAGCCTACATTCGGATCGTACAGTAACAAACTGTTTTCCAAAACTTGCCGAAGTTGCTGACTTTACAAGGTGTTCTGGGAAATTTCATCTTCCACTTCGTTGAAAGTGTGGGTCGGGGCTCCCTTGGAATCTAGGGCAGGTTTTAAGTGTTGGAAACCACTTCCACTACCTCAGTTCTATTTTGGGACATGACTAGTCTAAACGTGAACGCGCACAACCAAGTGCAAGAGGGTATTTCTAGGGGAAGTGTGGGTAATGGGACAGGCCCTATATCTGGGAGCTGCTACAGCATGAACACAGCTGACATTTACAAACGTAGAGCTTAAAACAAGTGACCCACACATGAACCACAAACAGCTTGATGATGCAAAAACAGAGCAGTCAAACTATTCTATCCTCTTTGCATCGAAAATAAAGAATGGAGGCCTTCTAAGGATAAGATCTATAATCTTAGACATGTGACGAATGCATTACAATAAAACAGCACAAAAAGGAAGGGAGAAATAATAAAGGAGGGCTACATCATAAAAAGTCTGCTTGTTTTTATGCATGCATTCCTCTTGTTGGTATTTTACACTGTGTGTGCTTTAAGCTTCAGTCCCTTTGCAATGCGAGCACAGACCCTCACAGAACTGAACAGTGACATGCTGAATGAATCAGATATGAAAGATACAACTGAAAAGGAAAAACTAGTTCTTTAGAAATTAAACCTGCAGCGCCATGCTTTGTCCCGCGCTGTCACTATGGTAACAATATAATTAGTGAATGTGCTCTATCACTGTCAGCAAGACTGGACTGAAATTAATTTCCAACATTTCACAAATGAGTTGATGAGCTTGAGATGGAATGGATTCTGTTGGTTTGGACAGATAAAAGGAGCGCTGATAATGGGGATGATTTCTGTTCATAATTCAAGGTTCAGTCCCATACAAGATTTTTAGAAAGAGCGTCCCCATCCTGCGCTGTCGCATGAACAAACTTGGTGTGGTTATTCTCCAGCACACATATGCCAGCCGTTTTCATCAAATAACTTGCACCATAATCTTTTCAATCATGTATGCCTTGCATGTTGAATGAAGGGTGAGGATTATCAAAACCTTTGTCACAGCTCTTAGCATGGAATAACTGTTAAAATTCACAAAGCCTAAATTACTTTTTTCCTCCGTATCTGACGTGATGATCTGTACTCGCATCAACTTCTTGCCAGACAGAAAGGCGCTTTGCGCTTTGCAAAGTCTCAATCACTCCCATTGTGATGATTTTCATTGTAATCCAGCAATTTTCACAATCCGGATTATTTTATCATCCCTCCCGATAAACAGAAGCAAAATAAAGTCAGATTTCATTTATACGATCCAGGCCAGAATTAATCACCCCCAACCCCGTTTATCAATCTGGGTTCATGCCCTAGTTTTTGCAAAATGCATTTTGCTAAACTTTTTGCCCCAGTGATGGACGGCTGGGCTGAAGTATTGGTGTGTCAGACAGTTTGTCCATGTGTCCAATTTATTTTGACCCTCTGTCCTTTCCTTTAGCACTCAGGACAGATGTTTTCCTTGATCAACACTTTGGTTTATAACAAAGTGTCTTGGACACTAATGGCTGGATGTCCCTGAAATTTTATGTAAATTCTGGTTACCCACCAACATTTTCTTAGGTAACACAATCAGGCCATGTGAACACAAGTAACTGAATCAGAATTCAAAGTACTAAGTTTTCATTTCATAATTGCCTCAGTTGTCTTGATGATTAAAGGCAAAGCATTTACATATCTATATACAGAACATACTGTATTGTGTAATTGCAGCTGTGTTGTTGTCTGAGTCCAGACCTTGACGTGGTATTTTTTTTAGTGTGGATATTAAAGGGTTAAAGCTGGCTGGGTCAGTAACATTTCTCAAGTCCAAGGCCTCATTTACACTGCAAGTGATGCGTTCATGTAGCGCTCGCGAATGGTCGCTGTTTACTTGTGTTTTCATTTTGGCGAGCATGTTAACAGGTTAGAGCATCCACACTGCATCTGTTCTACGCGCTGCTTTTGCGAGCAAGCTTGAAAATAGAAGAGACGCCATTTTTTTAACAAGTCGTGAGCGAATGTTCGCTGTATTCAACAAAAAAAACAAGTGTTTGTGTGTGTTATGACCTCTCTCGGCCACCGTAGACACCAATGTCAACCTGACATTAACCAGGATGACATTCTGACGTCTTTCTATCAATCATTTTTTGTTAATGTCAAGTTGTTATGACAAAGACATCTTCTGGTAATGTCACTTTAATTAATGTCATCTTGTCATTATAAGGACATCCCAAACAAATTTAATGTCAACTTGTCATGACAAAGACAACTGCTGGTAATGTCACTTTGATTAATGTCAAGTTGTCATAATCAAGACAACCCAAACAATGTAAACTTGTCATTACAAAAAACCAATGACACTTAATGACAGCAATCATAAACCTTTATGACATGCACATAATGTTTATGACATGTGCATAATGTTTATGACAGGTTCATGACCGTGTCATGTCATAGTTATAACAATGTCATGTCACTCTTGTGTAGATACCTTCAAGTAAAGTGTTACCCAATTGTCACATGCATCCACAGAGAAAAAAAGTAAATTTTGTTCACAAGATATCTCACATATGTTTCCACAGAGAAAAACCTTTTTAATCCTGATGCCCCTGTGGCCTTTTATTTAGCACCAACCTCAGAACAAACTCTGGACTTTTAGCCACATTAGGCGTAAGGTTATAAGAACAACAGCATCACTGCTTTTGTCAGTGCACAATAGTCCAATCTCAAAGTTACTGTATAGTGTTTCCAAGCCCTGAATAAAACAGTTTTAATTTATAATAACACACTGCCATGCAAACCATACGGAGTATTTTGGAGTAGCCGGCATGTTTTTATTCTTTTACTTTATTTTTAACAAAGATTCCAGTATATGACTGTCCAAATCTTACACTGCTGAATGGGCAAACTCAGTATGGTTATTCTCCAGCATACATATGCCAGTAGTTATATTATTACAAATGTCTTCTGTAACATTCCTTTCAGTCATTTATGGCTTATGTTGAAAGAAGGGTAACTGAAACCTTTGTTGCAGCTCTAACAATGCATGCTGCAGTCTTATTTGGAAGAGTTTGGATGGCAATTTTTTAATTTGGCCTTTCATCTGAAAAAGGAAAGAGGATATCTATTAGTAATTGCACGTTTATTAGCTCCATTACTCAGAATCAGAATATGACAAGAAGGTGTGGTCATTTTAAGCAAGTAAGAAATGTCTTATTGTCAGATTGATAATCTATATATCAATCAGTGCATGTACGGTTCTCACAGTCTTTTAGCTTCAGAAACATATAATGAGCTGCTGATTCAGTTAGCTACTAAACTTTATATAAGGAGAACATATCTATATTTGCACCTGGACCTCTCTCCTAGTCTTCACCTGCTGGTAGTAGAAGATTTCCTTACCTTAAACTGTATTATAAATATTTTTGGGAACCATCTTGCTCCTATTCCACACTTCTAATTGGTTAATACATTAGTTCACTAATTCTTGTTGTTGGTAGCATACACAGAGCATCTTTTTCCAGCGCCCATTATGTGCTACACAGAGCTGCGGAACACCTTTTGTCATGTTTCTATTACATGCCATAAAACATAGGACCCTGAGAACACAGAAATGACCCCTGTATGAAAGATAGACTGGGAGTGCTCATGTGAAGGTGATTTTCAATTCCAATTCCATCTTTAATATGATTTTCACGGTGGAACAGCCTGATCGCATAGAAATATATTAAATGACCACGACCTCTGAACACAGCATCACGTAGTGGTGGCACATGTTAAATTATGTGGTGGCAACATGGTTTCGTCACCAAAAGTACTTGGTTAGGTTTAGAAAAAGGTTGTGTTTTTGGTTAAGGTACCCAGGTTTGTTAAATATGGGATGAATGCTGTAAGGTGATGTAAATACGTCACATAACGTGACCCATACGTAAAAGATGAAGTTCGTAAATCCACAAATGACCCTAATTCACTTTCCATTGGTATTGCTGTTCTTTCCTCAGTTTATTCTCGTTATCACTGTTATTGTGTTTGCAAATGTAAGTCAGATTCATAAACATATGCTGTGTGGAAACCTAAAAACTCTGTGTTAAAACTAAAACAGAGCAATTAAATGATTTTGTTCAGTCAGGTCAGACCCTTCACTGACAAACCTCTTTCACTCTCATATTTCCTCTATATTTATTGTTTTCCCAATAAAGCTTCACACTGTCCATGTATTGCAGTACGCTGCAGTTGTGATCAGTGTGAGATTGCAGTGTAAAGGGATTGCAGGGTTTGCCAACTTCCACGTCTGAATGTCCTCTGATGAATAGTACTCCATTATTAAAACTACCAAGCACATTTTCTTTCTCTCCTGCAATCAGGGCATTGATTGCAGGACAATGGATGTGTTTGATTGAGACATAATCAGACACTTCACTAATTTGAGTTCAACAGAAAATCAGCAGCATGCAGACAGGAGGTAAAAATCACACAGTAGTCCTTCTAAAGAGGTCAGAGCAGTGTGTTCTGTGAGGAACTGATGTCACAGACTGTAGTTTGTAACACACACACACACTTGTAACAATTTATAACATTTCCAAATCAATAGCTGCTGTTACATTCATAGTTTAAAAGAATGTTAGACTGATGTGGATATTGTCTTAACATGGTTTTTGAGAGTGGTGGTCTCTCCCAGCATGCCTTGCCTCTCCCAGCATGCCTCTCCAAACCCTGTAAATTGCTGGTTAGTTGTTTAGTGTACAATGCATCCATGACAACGCACAGAGCTGACTGTGAACAGACAAGAGGCTGCATGTCACAAACTGCATTTAAAAACCCCAATGGAGACGCATATTCTGAATGTGCTGTATACATGTCCAAAGAATGCTCCTAAAACATGAATTACATTGGCATATCCTACATGTCTCAATCAGAAAATGCTGCACTTGGAAAATGGCCTGCTTTTGAATATCCAAACGAGAAATGCTGTGAAGGGTGTGTGTTCACATCAAGGTTTACTTCCAACACATCCCTCGACACATATTGACGTTTGGTCATGGACCTTCCACGTCCAAATACGATGTGAAAGGTACCCCGGGTGCGTTGATTGTTGATGCTCTGGGACGCCGTGTCAAGTTCTGCCTGTTACATGCATTGCCTTCTTTAAAGGTTTACTTCCGTTTTCACAGGAAATCTACCATTTCCATACAGTCTTTTTCAAAATGAACGCACTATGTCAATACAACAACGCAAATTGACATTTTTTCCCTCTAACAACTAAGGCATGTGGTTGGGTTTCGACAACAAAAACATGTGGTTAGGTCTAGAAAAAAAGAACAGTGTATGGTTTTATAATCTAACGGGACGCTAACACCGCTCTCTTAGATGAAAGTCAGTGTTTACTGGACCCATCCACCATCACTCCTGCCTGCCCTACTGGAGCTTTCGCCATCTTAACCTTTGTTCTTGCCACGTTTCCCCCTGACGCCGCCTAGCGCCATTTAAGTTTAACAGCAATTGGCCATGTATCATGCCGACATTAAAGGATGACTTATTTGTCGCTGTCTGATGCCGCAAGTCACTGCGCCAAGCGTTGGATTTTGACACATTTGGAGTGAGAACATGTTGTTTCTCCAGCAGAAAAGCGGAGGCAGGACATTGAGAGTGCTTCTTCATAAACGGGTGGTCCCAGAGCTTTTTTAAAAGGACGTGCTCTGCAGGGGTATGTTTCTATGACAACAATATCTTGACACTAACATAAGCATGGTAGCTAATGTAACGCTACAATAACAGAGGGTAGATTGAACAGTCAACAACAACACTCATCAGCAACATCTTGTGTCCGCCGGCCGATCTGCTCCCAAAAAGTAGGCCTTGCTGTCTTTGTTGTGACAGTAGACAGTAGCAGAGGTAAAGAAACGGCAGTGACATCACTGGCGCCTTTCTGAAAAGTTCAGTTTTTCAACTGGAAGCACTGGGAGCGGCCGCACCAAAAAAGGCGGAGTGCTCCGAAAAACGACGCTGAGCGTGGCGCTTTCTTTCTAGGCAGCCACATGTGTCCTCGTATGCTCTCTCCTCATTGGGAACAATTTAAAAAAGATGCCGGTGCTGAGTAAAAAAAACACTACATGAACACAGGCCCTCACATTGCCCTATCAAATTCAGAATACTTTAATAATTAGAATAATAGTGGAACATTAATATGCATGTAAACATAGTCATTGACAAATATAATAAGGAGAACACAAAAGGATTTGGATCAAAAAGAAAAGAAAGGCTTTTAAAAGACATGTAAAAAAAACAAGCACTTCAAACAGAGTCTTTAGCTTTAGGGCCCCCGAGCACATGCACCCTGCGCCTGGTAAGCCCGTTTAATAATCCACCCATGATGTAACCCATGAGTAGATTCATTTCAGAGTAGAGTGGAAATCAAATCCGTGACCCTCTGGCTGTACGGACACTATGATAAGACACTGTTTTTCCCAATAAGGGTGATTTTGTTTTGTTTTGGTCCAAGCATGACATAAGATGTGAGCTGCATAGTCATCTTAAGACACTCCACACAGATCGATGTTAATCAGTGAATACTGATGACATTATATATTTATCTAGTAAATATTTAAATTGGCCTTGAATCAAGGAGCACTTCTAATCAGCCCAGTGTGTCTGTAACCTCTTGAAATTAGCCTGCGCTAATTATCGCCTAAAAGCTTTAATTTGTTTTGCAACAATTCGGGAGCTGTGTGCATACAAAAAGGAGTGGCTCACTAGAGACCGTCTCATTCACAACTCCTTTGCTCTTTTTTTTTATTATTATTTTCTCGTTGTGGAAGAGGAGAAGGCTCCCTATGGACCTTTCTATCACTACCTACAAGCGCTCTCTCCGACCAGCCACAAAATACAGCAACAGCTTGTAGGTAATTGATCAGGCAAGTGAACTGTAAAATATTCATTTTCTACTTCAACAGCCAGATAAATCTCTAGGGAGGGTTTGGGGAGGACGCTGGTGGAAATATTGCTTATGCACCACGAGGTAGGAGCTGCAGCAGCATGATGGTGAGGGGCAGATAAGAGGGGAAGCGTCTCCGGGTTCGGGTGTAGCTGCCAGTGATGGCCAGTCATGCAATTCCCTGCTTGGCTTTAGACCAAGAAGCCAAATCCCCCTCTACAGCCCTGGATTTCATGCTGCAGAGCTGAGGGGAGCTTGGTCTGCAACCTCCATGGCTGGCAGGCTAAAGAGCTGATTCCTGCCCCAGTCTGCCTGACCTGTTTTTCTGTATTGTAGCTTCAAACACACACACACAAATACACACCTGCACACACACAATCAGTGAATTGAAGTGGCTTGTGTGTGTGTGTGACACTTAAGCAGAGGAAAAACAGCAATTTCCAAGGCTCTCCTTTTATTTGTCAATGGAATTTATCAATGAGGCAGCCAGTGAAACAGATGAGACATAAATCCATGTCCCTCAGGCCACGACGGCCACAGTGAAGAAAAGGTCAAAATGTCAGAAAAGGAAGGTTATTTAAAAAGTACCCCCCCCCCCCCCCCCTTGAAATTTTGATTGATCCATCTTAATGAATTCATACTTAATCTATATCAATCTATATATGCTAATGTATTTGATCAGAAGCAACGCAGCTAAAATGTTATGAGCCCTTTTGTTCTGACCTTTAACTGCACCTGGTGGGTGTTTGACCTTCAGACTCTTCACACACACACACACACACACACACACACACACACACACACACACACACACACACACACACACACACACACACACACACATGTGTGCAGCAGATTTTAAAGACATTTTCTAGCATGAGGGTCACTGTTAAAAAAAAAAACCCTGATATATTGAGATTACTGTTGTAATGAAGTCACTCTGCAGTTACACCTCCAAAACACTAGTTGGCAGACAATTTGAAAAACAAGTACACAAATCAGCTTCACTATAACTCGCAGCATTCGCAGACAAACACTTGTCTTTATCTGGACACATTTCCCCCACAAATACAATATGCTAACGTTATTAGCACAAGCCTATGGCATTTTGCATTGTATAAATTAGCCTAGCAACTAGCAATTCCTCCTCTTCTCATATAAAACCAGGGACAACAGCAACATTTAACAAAGGAAACGGCACACAGTTTGGCAAATACAAATACAACATGCTAACATTATTATCTCCCTCTTCTCATATGATAAATCCCAAAGTATAAATCACACACAAGACTTATAATGCTATTTAGTGGCCTTACTGTCTTCACAATTTATTGTTTCTTATCTGTAAACTAAAAGTAAATACAAGCTCCGTTTCCACTGAGGGAAATGGTGTCAATAGTGTCACCGCAACGCCTAGTTACAATTCTGGGGAGGTGCATGTTAGGCTACGATGTGGGTTACATTACGTTACGTTACGTTACGTTACGTTGTGGGTTATGGGGTTTTTGACTCTTCCTATCATTTGAAGTAGAATTCACTATGCATTGGACTAATAGGGAACATGAGCATCACCGTGTTTCCTGTGGAATAGTGCCATGAAAACTGGTTGACTTTAACTAAGCAATCACTGTATTTCAGGACTGTGACGCCAAAACCTGGTATTTAAGCCAAAACTTGATCTTTTCCCACAAAAACCAAATAATTTTTGTGATTAAACCAAACTACACTTTAATCACAGCACTGTTGAAATGTAAAGTTATGACGTATCTGCTACATAACAACACACAACCTATCAGTGGTTTTTCATACATATCAAACACCTCTGACGGAGGATTATACCTCTGTATGTCGCGGCTAAGAGAGAGAAGAACTGGTCACATGATAATATACGAGTCATAACCAGCTGCATGTCACTTTGATTTTTGAAAAAAATGAGTGGAAATAACATAAATAGTGACATTTTACCCATGTGCAGCAGTGGGTGGTGTGAGTGGGACTGGGTGGCCCTCACTGAGCTCACGCTTTTATTGCTGTGTGTGAAGTGCTTTGCTAAACACTTTATAGTCTGCTAAAAGACGACGAAATGCCCAACTCACAGTGGCAGAGCAGAGCAGCGTGTTTGTAATTAAGTAGTTAGAAATCAAAGCAATATGTGGAATGATTAATATTTAATAACATGGAGTTTTTATGGCTCAGTTAATTGAATACCTTATCTTTATTATGCAGATGCTTCATAAATATGAAATATTACACATTACAGATAGCTGCTCTTGAAAACCTCACTGAAGCATTTAGAAATATAATTAAGCTTAGTAAAAATAAACCCAGGACTTTTCCTCTTTGCAATTTTTTCCTTGGGAAGCTTTATCTACAATGAACCTACATCAACAAAATAATAAATAGCTCTGTGGACTCGCACAGAATGTAACTTCCTCCATCCCCCAACCTCCAAAACACAAACTTATTTTGCCTATTGCTTCTCTTTCTCCCTCAAAAGGATGTACTTAGTCTTTTATTCTTTAAAGATCAATGTAAGCTCTCAGAGAGGGTTGATTAATCGTGGGATTACGTCTGAGCTCAACCATTGAATATTTCAATATAAAGTGTAATCTTGTCATTGTTTGCTGCTCTGTGGTCAGAGCAGACACGCTGGATTGGAGAAGTCCAACAATGATCGTCTGCAGTGGATTACATAAAGCCTGGCACTGTATTAAAGCTGAGGAACTGAACAGAACATGCACGTGTGAGGTACCTTGTATGCTTCTATATGTTTAAACACCAATTACATTCTTGGGTTGAGCTCGGCAGACTGCAGTGGAAAGAAAACATGTCAGAATTTGTAGGATACCTGGTAATTTTTCAGTCATGCTGACACCATGGCTCTGGGTGTGTCTGTCTGTCTGTCTGTCAGTCCATCACTTTGGTCCAGACTGAAATATCACGACTGAATATCAACTATTTGATTGATTGCCATAAAGGTTTGTGCAGACCCTCATGTTACCCCCAGGGTGAGGTTTAAACACTCTGATGACCCCTTAGCTTTGTCTTCTAGCATCATCATCATCATCAGGTCAGAATGTCATTAATTTTCATTACTTTATGATTAAATTGCAAAAGTAGTGACATCATCCTCGTGTCCCCCAGTTCCCAGTGGCGACTGAACACATGTACACTATATACTCACATGCTGTGGGTTCTCAAAGGTCAGGGAAGAGTTACAGAAAAAGCTCAACACTGGTCTGATACATGATGTGACTGTGAAGGAGCCAGAGCAGTAACAGGTCAGTGTTCTCAGTAAGTTTTCATGTATGTGCAGTCCATATTTGGGCAGCTCGCCATATTACCTGAGGTAGCAGCTATCCCTTTTGCCACAGCTCCTGCAGGCTGATGGATCAGAAGGGAAGATGCACCTCCTAGAGGGATGAAGAGGAGGTCCTCCCACTCATTCCACCCCTCTAACCTGCAGCACAGTGGCCCGTGGTGGGATTTTGACCATGCCTTGCTGATTGCATGAACCAATATGTTTGGAGGCTGCATCTCAGCTGCTTCAGAGAGCAGGAAGAGTGGAGGATCAAAGGCAGGAAACTCTGGGATTTGATTAACTATGACGAAATGATAAACCTCTCCCCTCTGTGGTAGGCAACAGCAATTGTTTAGGAACTTTCCAGAAAACTGTGTCAGCCAAAAGCTGATGCCAGAATACCAGACCATCAAAAACCTGGTGAGGGCATCACAGACTGAGTGCTAAGGATAAAATACTTTGCTGTCCTCTCAGAAAACATTACAGAAAAACTGCTGTTTATTGCAACTTTTCTGCTCTTGCCATGTTCCCAGTGTATTTACTGATGTACTGTACTGGCTGATAATTTGGAATTCTCAGCCTGTACCAAAAATCGGTCCAACAGGAACAAACATGAACCATTAGATGACCAGGCAAGTAGTAAACAGGCCAACCATTTATGTGATGGTTGTGATATTTTTGACTCTGCGAGATCACCTACACTAAAAAAACTCATTCACAGTGGATTGTGGGAAAATGAGGACTGCAAAGGATACACTTAGCAGCTGAATATAGACTTGCTTTCATCCTTTTTGGAGGCAAAATTAAAGGGTAAGGCCCCTTTATTGGGATACAAATATAACCCAACTGCCAGAAAAATGTTTGCACTGTCCCTTTCTGCAAACCATGGATAGGTTACACATGTACATTGCTATATAGTGATACATTCAAGCTTTACGTTTTGACAATATGGTTAATGTGGTATGGTTTAGGTACAAAAACCCCCATTTGCTTATAATGAGAAAATATCATGATTTAGCTTAAAATACCCCTTTTGGTGGCACTATCACAACAGGAAAAGCTACCATATTATGGTAAAAAACGCTTTTCAGGCCACTATACGGACAGAAAACAGTGACGTCTCTGAGGAAAACAACCACATTTCATACCCTAAAAAGCTTTTTTTTTCCTTCAACAACTAACGACCGTGGTTAGGTTTAGGAATAAAGAACAGGGTTTGGCTTTAGAATCTTATGGGACATGAACAGCGCTCTCCAAGGGGAAAGTCGGTGTTTGTTGGACCCATCCATAACCCCTCCTGCCCGCCCTACTTAGATTTTCGCCGCCTCAACTTTTGTTCCTGCCCGCCACGTGTCCCCCTGATGCTGCCGAGTACCGTTAAACTATAACGGCAACTGGCTGCGTGTCACGATAAAGGACAGCTTTTCTCATCAGCTTCTGACACTGCAAGTCACTGCCCAAGCTTCATGTGTACTAATCTATAGGTTCAATCTGATTTAGTACAACTTAAGTCTTATTTTTGAGGTTCATTCCTATCAGTGACAATAAAATTGTACTCTATTGCTGTTATTTGCCAAGATCATTGTAGCAATGCAACTGTCCTCACATCTCAGCAATTACTTTGGTGAGGCCAAAAATTAGAATGAAAATGAAACCCAAGATTATCGGTGCAACCAAAGCAATGTGACATGACATTGAGAACCTACTGCTGATGTTTACACGTAATGCACGACTCACAAAGAGCAGTTAAATGATTACATTTTTTGGTGCATATTTCAGCATCGGGTATACTTGCAATATTTTTATTTTATTCTTTGTTTTTTTAAAACTGATTCCAAGGTATTGCAGGTGCCGCACACAATTGATACTTATGGTTGAATGCACTTATTGTCAATCACTTTGAAGCAGTCAGTGTATTGTAATTTAATAATCTGGATTTGTAGGATATTAACCAGCACCACAGTAAAACAACCACTCCTCTGAGGTGTTTCGTCCGCCCTGCTATGATCCATCCTCTGCGATCCTTTGATGTGCTCTTTGTGATAAATTCAAGCCTCAGCATTTTCTCACCCTCTCAGTCAAGTTACATGATGACCTCACTTCACAGAGCGGTGACAGACAGCCTGTTTTCCCTCCACTTCTTCTCCTCTTTGCCATAAGCTGTCATGTCAGTCATCTTGGCTGAAGGCCCCTAAAGTTCCCCTGAGGGTCTCACTATAATGCGACACGATGGCAGACATTAACCTGGAATTAAATCTTAAAGGTAAGATGGCGACAGGGATTTGTGGCTGTCACAGACGCTTACAGGCTATGTGGTGCATTTTATTTTATTTTATTTTGCAGAGAGGGTGGGGGCGGAGGGGTGGGGGAGAGAAAGAATGTAATTAACCTCCTTGGTGGGGGAAATTCTATTACAAGCTCCTATTCTGCCATGCAAAGTGTGGTGCGGGGAGATGTCACAGGCCGTCAAGCAGAAAGCCAGGGCTGTCTGCATTTTAAACCAAACTTCCAATTTTCTCCCCCTATCTTTCTTCATTCTCACTGAAGCTGGAAATTGAGTACGGCACACTTATGTGGAGAGGGAGGGAGGGGAATAAAAGGTAAGCTGCTTTTCAGAAGGTTAACAAGTTATTTATTCAATCTACATTACCTGTATGTTGGTATGGGCTGAGCGGTGGAGCTGTTTGTTCTTTTAGGAGCGCCTGCTAATGTTTACGTCTCCTGCCTGAAAATTTAGAGGTAAGTCAAAGTCAAAAAACTGTGTCAGCCATCCAACTCTTTCATTCATTTGTGCATTATTCAAAATCAATATAACAATACAAATAATTGAAATGGATTGTTGATATTTTTTAACATTCAAACACAAAAAGGGGCTTTGAAAACACATCAGCATTTATTGGCACACATTGAATTTTGAATTTAAAACACTTGATACGTTCCACAAAGCACAAAGATGAAAAAGAATGCTATATAAAAAGTGCTCCATGAATCTTTATTACCAGCAAGTCAACAACTAACTCCACAGATCCATATTGAAACCATTCCAACAGTATCCATTGGGGGCTAATTTCATGTTTTTGAAAGTTTTTGTACAAAAACTATGCAGTCGTCAACATACAAAAAACCCCCAAATTGCAGTATGAGAAACATGCAGGTCAAAACTTACAGACAGAGATGCAACAAACCTCCAACAAACTTATTTTGCCAAATAAATACAAATTTTAGAAAGCATTCACTATTTTTGTAAATTAAATTAAGTATTACTCTGTTGTTACAATGGCGTTAAATTTGATGAAGATCACGTTATGACTTGTTGAAGGCTTGAAACTTGTAGTTTAAGACTTGGAACGTGAGTGCAAAAACGTGAGACTTACATGTGACTTGCGAAACAATGACTTGCAGTTGAAACGGACTGTTAGTGAAGACATGATTTAGCATCTAAACTGACTGATGTTAGCTTTGCAGGTATGTTTTTAAGCTGTGCCGAGTGCTAACAAACAGCAACCTAGCTGGTTAGCTCTCCAGTCTCCAAACTGATGTTGGGAGTGCATTCATCTCTCTGTGGATGTTTGTTTGGTCACTTCTTCAGCTTCCCAAGATGCAACACGACATGTCGGTGAATGCAGAAAAAAGAAATAAATAAGGGGATGTTTGATAGGATGCTAATGTGATTTGCAGTTCAAAGTCTGTGGCTCTTTTTTGTGTTGTGTTGTGACCACTGTGAATGGTTACTGGTTTTTACAAATCAGTTTGAAATGAAATGAACCGAGAGACTTTCACGATGAAATGTCGGAGAATGAACTATATTCAGAAACAACAGGCGCTGTCATAAAACCAAAAAATATAAAAGCAGAATTTTACTCCCTTCTGGGTTGAGATTTTTTCTCAAAAAACAGGAAGGGTGTTACTTATGAATCAGATCTACAAAATGTCATAACAGTGAGAAAAGAACTTTTAATTTAATTCGGATAAATGGTTTATTTTGATGTCTAGGCTACTCCTCACAATTGCTTTACGCTTACTGATATTGATGATATGCTATTAGTGTGGGCCTCCCAGCAGTTGTAGCATGTAAGTAGTTACAAAATAAAGTTAGTAATAGTATGATTCTAACATGACAATACATGACAGACAGTACAATGGTGCACTCTGTAGCAAGTCTTTTGAATATTTCCCAAATCAGAGCTGACAAATCAGATTCAGTGTCATTTGTGGCTGGACCACAGCCAAGCCCAGCGTTTATTTAAGATAATACAATCATCCGTGTAGTTGTTAAGTGTTTGTTTACCTTGATACCTTGTTTATGGCTTGACTGTAGGGATGGCAGAGGACTGGAGATGTCAGGGAGGGACAGATGAGGAACAAAAAGAGGAGGCAACATGTGCAGGTGAGGAGAGCAGAGAAAGATGAAACTAGTGTGGATGGGACCCAAATTGGTCTGAGGTTCGAGCTTTGGTTGTATTATACTTGAAATGTTGCAATGTATGTAACAACGTATGCTTATTTGTTAGTGCGACTGTATTTTCCTTTGAAGGATCGTGGAAAATGACTGTTTAAACTGTATTTAATTAAATATCTCCCACAACAAACCTGTCATTGCACAGAAAACACTGCGTGGACAGCCTTCAATTACGTCCTCAGGAGGCTTTTACTGTGAGGTGCAAACAGTCCTCAATTATGTCTTTATGAGCCTTTTACAATGAGAGTCCTCAATTATTTGACTCAAACGTAGCTTAAGTGTGTCATGTGATATGATACTTCACTTTACAAACAAATATCACCAGGACCACTAATGAAAATTGAAGATGAACATATCTAGGATTTGACATTACTCATTATTAGTATTATAACACTTTTTTGTTTTTTGCCCTGGCAGATGCTGATCTGGTCCAGATAATGGGCGATCACAGCCATTTATCTAATATGGGGCGTGTTTCTGACGATGACTGACAACTTGCACAGCCTTTGGGCTTCACGCAAACTGATGAGATCATTTTTGCTTGTGCACCCTCACGCCGGGGCCCACTATAGCAAGCATAAACATAGCTTAGTCAAAAGGAGCTGCGTTTAGGCATTTTGAAAAGAACCAACATGGCTGCAGCCTATAAGCAACTGTTAAAGTACTCTTTTCAATTTCAAAGGACAGTTCAGCAACACTCATTCAGAGACATGCCACACCATTACAGATTGTCTCTGCACGCTGTGGTAAAGTTTACATTTGTCCATCGCTCAGTGCTTCATCACGTTTTGTTGCTCTGGTTGGTTGTAGGTCTATCCAACTGAGTCATGACAAATTTTGGTCTACGGCTGTTTATAACACCCCTTGGAAATCCAAAGTGAATCGTGAGGTTCCAGACTAACTCACATTTGCAAATTGGTTTGGTGATGCAAGGCTATAAGTGCGTGAGTTCATCTACTGGAAGAAACTGTGCTTAGGCAGTGACTTCTGGCATCAGACTCCGACGAAAAAATCCATCCTTTGACGTCGCCTTTTAATGGCAGTGGGTGGGAGTGGTGGTGAATGGGTCCAACAAACATCAACTTTAACCCAGGACAGTGGTGTTTGCGTCACATAAGATTATAAAGCCAAACCCTGTTCTTTTCTTTAAACCTAACCATGTGTCCGTTTGTTGTTGAGGGGGAAAAAAAGTAAATTTGCGGTGTTGTACGAACATAATGTGCTTATATTCAAAGAGACTGTATGTAAACTGTGAACTTCTTGTGAAAACAAAAGTGTGTTTTGGAGGAAGAGTGCATGAAACAAGCAGAACTTAGCACGCCGTCCTAGAACGTCAACAACCAACGCACCCGGGGTACCTTGTATCTTGCATCTGGACTTTGAAAGTCCATGACCAAATGTACGTATGTGACGAGGTCGGAGTGAGGATGTGGGGAAATGTTGCATTTCACTCACACTGTATTCTTATATTTACATTATTTATGCTTCCTATATTCTCACATTTCTGCCTGTATTTTTAGATTTTGTCTTTCAATATTAAGCACTTTTGTATTGTAAAATATGTATGTATTTTTGTATTGTGATTTTAATGCATTTTCTTGTTCTGTAAAGCACTTTGAATTACTTTGTGTTCGAATCTACAAATAAACTAGCCTTGCCTTGCCTTATGTTTAATGCACTACATAAATAAATTTCCACTGCCACTGAAGGGACATTGCATGGCAGTATGTCTCCTATTTTGGACAGAGGTTACCTGTATGTATTTTTGCTGTTTCTGACCAAGTGAAACAATGTTACTGTGAGGAATAAAAGTAAAGCATGATACATTTGTCTGGCATTGTGGAGGTGACACCAACTGGAGAAATGTGACACTGAGCAATAAATCAAGACCTACACTGAGGAATCTCCTGTGGGACTGCTGCTAATGCACAAAAATGACTTAGTCAGGATTCGGGAGCATTTGTGATTTTGGTAGCGACTATTGGTGCAAAGTCTTTCCTTAAAGAATGGAAATCAAATCAAAGTGTCAGTGTTCGATTATATCCTTACACCATAATATCCAGTGACCCGTCTGCCTGAGAATCTTTATAGAGCCCTAATTGAATGAACATGTCCACCATCACATTCCCTTTTAGCCCTAGAAATTAGCAGATGTGTACAGCATTGTTCTGCAAAGTGCTTTTCACATTGCCGTCTTTCAGCTTTGGATGGAAAGCTTAGCACTGAAAGACCACTTTACAGTGAGAATAGCAAGAGTGTTAGAAAGGGAATTAAAAAGGGTGGGTTTAATGGCCTCAAGAAAATTGCAGGCCACATGAGATCCCCCTTTGGTTCTGCTTCCCTGGAGCTTTGACTGACAGCTCCAGTGCTGCAATTGTGTCGTTCCCCTGCCAGTGGAGCCTGCTTTGGCTCTAGGTGTACGGAGACAGCTACAGAGAGATGGACAATCTGTGACAAAACCTGCTTTTTGTGCTGCACTTCCTGGCGCTTCCCAGGACAGATGTACCATTCAACTCCCAGAATCAGCAGCCGTGTCACAAATTGTTACCATTGTGAGGAGTCTCAGTAAGCAGGGATGTAGTGGAAGGTAAACTTGCAGAGAAGCCAGTTCAGCCACCTTTGTAAATACAGGAATACTGTTTCTCCTTTGTGGAGTGACACACAGGGGATGAGTGTGTGTAAAAAAACGGCCTTCCACTTCAAAGCTGCGTCTATAAATTTCACTCCTGTTAAATAAAGTGTTGTTACACGTTATACACTAAACACAATGGTCTCACACCTTCGATCCAGCACCTATGTCTTATAAAGAGGACTGTACCATCTGACGGAAATTCATGCTGTTTAACACATTTAACAAACTGCATCTTTGGATTTGCTGCTGTTCTTTTTCATAGCTAGGAGGCTTAAAGGTACCCTGTGGAGTTGTGGAAACAACTGTGGAACATGTTTTTGTGAGGCGGTCCCTATCTTGTTTGAAAGGTAGTGGGGAACACAACAAAGCACCAACAAAAGGCAGAGAAGAAGAAAACTGCTAGCAAGTAAACACGGTTGTAAACGATGCAAGTTTAAAAAAAAACCTGCCGTGAACTTTTTTTTTTTTTAAATGAGGAAGAAAACACATACAATATGTTTGTTAAGCCTTAAAGGGGCTTTATGCCAAATCCAGAGTGTACGAGTGTATAACCCCCAAATTCCACCAGATGTGTGTGGGTTGCGTCTGCACTCTGGAACGGCAGCAGAGCCGATACGTTTAACTTCTAGTCAATATGTACCGGCTGCGGCTGTGCTGCGTTCCAGCTCCGTCACAGCTGCGGCACTCCAGAGCCCTCCGCAACACATTTGCAGGACTTCTATTTTTGCCGGACGCTGGAGCACAACGCAGCAATCCAGCACAGAGCAGATCGTGCGGGGCAGGAAGTCGTGCACAGAAACAAAATAAAACATCTGGTTAATTTTTAAAATTAAATACACAGTGTTCATAGTGGATCATATTTCTCTGCACTACACTTTAAAAACATCATAATGGGTAGAGGAAGGCCTGAAGTCAACAGGTCAGAGGTTTTCAGACGTCATTTCGCCCTGTTGACACCATGGATGAGGAGATGTAAATCATGGAGGTGTCTTCCTACTAGTCCTCTGGTTTTGCGGCTCTGCGGAAACTACATCTTGTTATATTCCTTAGGGCACCTTTAAAGCTAGATCCTATCATATCTGAAACATCAGTCACCATGGGCCAATCCCAGTTCTCTTCCCTCAACCTTGCCCCTTGGTTTCAAGTGCACTCACCAGATAGATTCCCCTCAAAGACGAAGGGGTAGCGTTGAGGGGTAGGGAATTTTACCTATAAATTGGGATGCCACTTCATGCAAATTAGTGTAACAGAGGCATTCACCTACGTCACGCGTATCATCGACGGAGGCTTCTTCCACTCATTTCCAAAATGCCGTCTCCAGTGGTTGTATTTCCCATTTTGTTGGCTGTCTTCATCCTTCCCAGCAAATAGAACACACCTTCACCGCCTTCTTCTCCTGGTCCATTTGTTGAGATGGGTTTGTAAGTGTGCATCGCATGGCCCTTCAAATTAAGTGGGGATTTAAGGGCTGAAAAGTGCTTCCCTAAAGTTAAGGACACCCTAGCCCTTTGCTGGAATGTGCAAAAACAAGGGACAATTTTGAGGGGAAGTGTGAGTACTGGGGCTGAACCCAATGCAATAAACTAATTTTGCTTGCTTATTTTACCAGTCAGCACCTGACATTATCGAGAACACTGCCCTTTACCGCACTTATTTTCACACATGCATATTAAGATGGAAGACTCTCTCTTGTCTTTGGCAAGCCTGAAACCTGCAGGCATGTTTGCCATGATAGTGTACACATGCCTGCATGAGGGCAGGAGGTGAGCTTGTGTGTTGGGAGTGTGAAAAAAGGGGGATCCAACAACACATGTTTGCCCCAGGGTCCCCTAACAGGTTACGGCCATGACATCTGCTGATGTAAATCTTCATGGTCAAAGTGGCAATACATCATTGATTAATGTGTCACATGCAAATCTGGGTTCTATAAAACACCTTTTACCTTTAAATCCTGATCCAAAATCAATGAGCAAAGCCTTTAAAAGAAAAAGAAAAAAAGGGGACTTGAAGAAACAAAGAAAAATAACAGGAGATGCACGAGATGCATGACTGAGCAAGCTCTAAAAATGTAAATAAAGCTAATTTGTTTTGTGGTGCGTGTGTGTGTGTGTGTGTGTTTGTGTCTGTATGCGTGTGTGCGCGTGTGTGCGCATGTGCACGCGTCAGAGCGAACCGTGAAGCGAAGTGGCTCGGATGGGTAGCATCTGCATAGCAGTCCTGTCTCTATTTATGCAGTTATGAGACTAGATGTGAGTGTAAACCACATTAGACTTCTCCCAAGCAGGAAATATCCCGGGTGTCAGCCCGCATTCTGTCAGTGTTCTCACTGATTGCTTCCTACATTTCATTATGCTAAATGCGGCTTTTTACACACACGGCAAGGAGTGTTTTATAGGGAGGATGGCCAGGAGACGCATCCTGGGAGCGTCTGAGCATGCCAGCCACGAACACAGAGTGTCCCCAGCCAGCTGCTTATTGTGAACAGGTTTTTAAAAGCTTGTGACAGGGTGAACTGCAACAGCAGACAACCACATCATCCTCAATTCTCCTCCTGCAATTCCAGTGGTTCAACAAGGCTGAAGACAAAGCCTCTGAGATCAGTTTGGCAGAGGGACGCCAAATGTATCTGCATTCTAAACCTGCTGTAGGAAATCCCCCCTTGGCTAGCTTAAGCTGCACAATAAAACAGCACAAAGAGGAAGGCAGTAAATTAGTTCAATCAGCTTAGAGTGCATCTATTGCTGCTGTCATAATGACACTATTAAGTATGGAAATTTTGGCCTGCCCGTAAATTCAATTGGACTGTCTGTAAATATGGCAAAGTTAAAACTGGCTGTCAATATCTCCCCTCAAGGCCGTATTACAGAAATGATCCAAAACAAATAGGAGGATCTCCGCGTGATCAAATGTCAAAGCCAAGAGGGGGGATTCGTGGGAAGGCAGGCAGGTGTCCTGAGGGTACGTCACATGACCAATTAGCTCTTGGCAATGCAGAAACCCTTCAATTGGAACAGGAATTAGAAACTGCCAAATAGAGGACTGGACTAATATCAGGCTAGGCCACAGATGCTTCCATGTGGTGGATATCTGTTATTGTGTCGCCATCTCTGCATTTAGGAGGGAACGAGACTGTGCCGCCGACATGTGCTCCTCGCCATATCAAAGTAGTCTGCTGCACATGAAAAAAGCCATTTGAATGGTTTAACCTGGATACCAACGGGGAGTTCAGCCCAATTGTGACTATTTTTGTTATGTGCACATTTGCCAAATGCAGTCCCATAGCCCATTTTGTGTCTTTCAGTTTAGTGTAGAGAAATGGGAATTGCACTTTAGGGCAATTATCAGAGGTTACACACACACAACCAGAAATTCTTTGCAGGTGCTGGGAATTAACACAAAAGAAAAAACAAACATATCCAAACACAGCATTTGTTCACAGTTGCTCCTTAAATCGAAAAATTCATCACTTTTGTTGATGGTAAATACACTTGATTGAAGCAATAAAGTCCTCAGTGTGTGCTATACTGGTGGAGTCAATAGCTTCTTAGTGAAAGCAGACGTCACTGCTGGCAGATCCACTGTGAGCGTTAGAGAACAAATTGATGTGCATCAGAGGAGGAGGAAGAATTTAAACAGGATAAATAAACTATATTTTTTCAAATTAACTTGGCTTTGAAACAATGTTGTTAAAATGCTATTTGGTGCTAATTGAGTTAATTTTCAGCATTGACAGGGAGGGAGACGCCCTCAGAAAAGCCCCATGTTGGAGTGAGAAGAAAAGCCGCTGCAGGCTGGTGCGTAACTCAGCTCTTCATTGCAGAGGAATGGAGGGGCTGCCAGTTCTTCCATTACTTCCCACCAACAGGAAAGCATCAGTGCATAGAGCTGATAACAAAATATGCAGCGTCAAGCCTTTGATAAACAAGCTGCTCTTCCTCCCTGCTGGGACAAACCGTCTTTCTGGGAGCCACGGTAATTCCGCCACTACGAGCACCACTACCAGTCTTCAGCACTTTCCAAAACACACGCCAAATGTTGAGTGTTAATCCTTCTTTATGAAGATGTAACACTGAGCTGCTTTATTGTAAGTATACCTTCAACAATACAGAGGTTTTGATCCCATGCTGCCTTATTTTTACACATTTCGGTCAAAACTTCCTCAGAATTAAGGCCATGCTTTTTTGTTAGAGAGGGACAGGTTAATAGTGTGGTGGCTTGATAGGCATTAGGAAAGTGTAATAACGTAATTTACCAGTTGACGATGCAGCATTAAACCTTACATATGTGTAACAATCCTAAGGTAGGTATAGCTTACCTCTTTACCTCACTTGTTGAAAAGAAAGCCTTTGCTACTTGTGTGGGGTTGAGGCGGTTGACTCAGCTTGGCTCTGTGGGTCAACAAACTCGAAATAATGTGAATATCTCCACCCATCAAAAGTTGTGGTTGTCGCTGACGGCGAAAGGGGAACTGCTGTTGGCGCCTCAATCTTTAAAGCCTGCTCGCACTGACTAGAGTCAGTCGGCCAGAGTGACGACCCTTGCCTGAACCTAACCAATCGGCAATCCTTATCATTCCTTGTGCCCAACTCGAACCAATCACTGCTCCCCATCCCTCTGGCCCATCTATTCTAGCACTCCTTCTTCTTCTGCTGTTTATTGGCGGTTGGCAAACAACGAATTGGTGCATTACTGCCACCAACTGGAATGGAGTGTGGATCAAAATGACTCATGTTACACCCTCTCACTCCAAACAATGTGGAGGCATTTACAGTCAGCAGCTGTGTTGTGCATTATATTGTCCCGATAATCTTGTATTTATGTAACGCAAGTAATGACGTAAGTGTTTGATTAGAAACTGTAATGTGATTACTGCATTTAGGGACAGTAGTGCCATACAATACTCTTTACTGAAAAAAGCCATTTACCCCCAACACTGCTTATAATAAGTTACAAGTGTCAAGTGCCCAAATGCTCTTTACTAGTTATAAACTAGAGACTTTGGTGGGCGGGGCTTAGCTAGAGGCAAAAGAATTCTCCACAAACATAAGCTAGTGCTAGTTAGCAAGTTCTGTTGGCTTGTTTTAGACAATGGAGGAAGATGATGCAACCCAGCCAACATTTGCATGTGGGGCCCATTTGGATAGTTTACGGGCTGAGAAATGGGCCGTATTTGGGACTGTTCATGGGTTACATATTGGCCCCATGCCAGTTGCCCACATGGGTAAGTTTACCCTAGATAAAGATGCCAATTTTGGGCCCATACCCATTTGGTATCCAGGTAACCCTAGCATAACCATGTGGGGCTCCTCTGGGTAAAGCCATTTTTGTTGGATGTGTATCCAACTTCTTAGTGGGGCGGCCTAAACATCATTTTGAATGCAGCTACATCACTCGTACACTAGTAAGGTCCGTTTCATAGTCGACGCACTGTCATAAAAATGGGGGTGCGCCCACACCAGTTTGCAAAGTTTTCCCTCCTCGCCTACCATATTTCAATCTGCTTCTTCTGTGAATAACAAAGAGTGGTTAATTTCAAGCTTGCATTATCACCCCCGCTGGCAATGCATGGTATTACAGGCGTTGCTGCATCACGTATCAAAAAACACATTTTCAGATGCAAGCACGCATCATGGAGGCCAATGCGTCTCAATGCATCCTAATGCGTTTGCATTTGCATGCCTTTGTATCATAAGAGATGTAGTCAAACTAGTTATGCTCATAGAAAAGTAAAATAAACTCGTTAAACTTTTTGGTCCTCTCATAATTAACAAAAATAAGATATAGTGGTATATGGTGTTTGATTGTTTTATACCTCTACTTCTCAAAATGATGCTCCTCAACACAACTGGGGACTGCAGTTTACCTAGTAGCAATTCAGTAGCTAAAAGTAGAAACTCTCCACTGTTACTAAACAACACAAATCAGTAGAATTCCTACAACACTGCAGGTTTTTGTGACATGAACATGAACTCTAAAGCACGGGGGATGAGGGCATGAATTAGATGAACATTGTGATATGTTTTAATACTGTTTTTATGGTCTTACAGAATCTGATAAGGACAACAATAAAATCTTTCCAAGGTAAGTACGTTGAGAAATGCCTAAATTTGGCTCAGTGGACTCACCCAGTCAGTTTCGTGTTCCTTTCTATACAGAGCTTCTCTGCTCTTCTTTCCTTTCCATCCCCGATGTTTTAATGTTTTATCACCCTGTAAATGATGTTAAACTATATTTGTATGGAATGGTGCTGTACAGGTAAACAGGAACACGGAATTAACATGAAAGTCTACAGTTACCATCGAGACAGGTTGCATTTGTACAGAGTACATGGTGTGAATCGTTGAGCTGTTCCGTCTTTTTGCTGATTACAGTCATTACAGTGATTACAGTGGATTACAGAGGTAGACTGACAACTGAACATGCTCTTTGTTCATCCAGGTAACATCCAAAACACCCAATACTTATACCTACTTTAATGCAATTTCCATGAGACTCACACTAAATTTTTATATGTATTCCAAATACATCGAGTTTTATGAATATTAGTTCATACCCGACCTGTCTTCTGAAGATATTTTTAGCTATATCCCTCCCTGCGGACTCTGAACTCCGGTATCCTGGAGCTGCCATTCTGTGGTGACTTCCAGTGTTTTCACTTTGAATGTCCTGGGATCACATTTTTATTACAAACACAAAGCCATGCACAGAAGGCTGTGTTGTTCTGAACAAAAGGCATTTTCTAAATATACAACATAGAGATCTGATGTTTGGCCAATTGGATTAGCTGCCAAATCAGGCTCATCTCTTCTGAAAGCCAGCTCTGTAATGCAAAGTTTATTGCTTTACATTTGCCTCCAAAATAGCTCATTCTGTTTTTCAAGGGTTGATATAACATTTGGAGGTCTGTAATTGTTGCATTCTTTTCACAACATAGAGTGCAATTAATGGCATTTCATTGTAGGAAATACTTGTATTTGATTTGCTAGTGTAGCTAGAAAATAAAAGCAAAGACTCAATATAACAGAGAAAATCTCTCAGTATAAAATAAATTCTCTTTCTTTAAGAAAAAGTGAAGTTAAGTAAATAAACATTTATGGACTGATATGGTATGGAAACGCTGTAGCAGCGTTCTCTCCACCTCCACACTCTCGCTCTCTCAGGTCAACAGTAAAAGGATCCGACCCACAGATTGACTTATCTACCTGAATCCAATTTTCATGTTCACTGACTGCAATGAGCGGCTTCATTCCAGGATGAATTACGCTTTTTCTATCAGCTTTTGATAAACAAATCGAGCGCCGCTTCAAGCCCCCGAAAGGAAAAAATGTTGAGCATTCAGTATGAATAAATCACAGGTTAGAGGCACACACACTTCAGGGCGAGATTTTATTTAGAAACCAAGTCATGATACCACGATCTGTCTCCATGTAGCAGAGAAAAAGCAAAGTTATTCTCTAAACCAAAGTAACTGTCCTGTAAAATTGTTTTCATTCATATTGTCTTTTTTGTTTGTCCAACTGTAATCTACGACCTCTGATAACCCTGGCGTTTTATCTGAATCCTCACATTTAGAGAGCCAGAAAATTCTCCTGTCTGAGAAAAACAACAACTCACTTTACATTTCTAATGAGAGAAATCACTAAAAATACAGCCCCAAAACACAACCTTTTGTATATTCTGTGTTTTAGGGCTACAACTTATAATTATTTTCTTTTTCAATTAATCTGACGATTGTGAGTCTATTACATGTCAGAAAATAATTTAAATATTCATGAAAGTCTCCCAGAACCCACAGGCTGTTGTCAAGTGTCTTTTTTTTTGTCAGACCAACAGTTCAAAATCCATCAGTGTTCAACATACAATGATATAAAACAGAGAAAAGCATCAAATCTTCAAATCTGAAAGATGGACTTCATAAAAATCTTACAAATGTTATGTATTATATTTATGTTTTTAACAGACTTTAGTGAACACAGAACAGGACGCTGGCAGGTCTAACAGCTGCTTAAAGGACGAGGCCATTGGAGTCACCATGGCCAGTGACATCAAGGGACATCTGAGTGGCTGCAGGATAAATCCCCCCATGGAGTCCAGACACTGATGGTGGTGGTGGCTGATGACCCCGAGGCTGCTGACTACTGAGGCGTATGAGGCTGATGAATCCATAAAGACCAGGTGGTGATGGGGAGGTGGAGGGCACACGCTACGGCAGAGAAACCACTCCAACCTGCCTCCTTCTGGAGACTGCATCCTTTTTTGCTCCCATCACAGCATTGGTCATGTGATTGCAGCCTACCCCAAATACGTTGGTTACACACGAATTACTTTTGTAATGTACGAATTTCGGTGCATCACTTTTGGTAGGTAAATGTATGAACAGTGCATAAGAACAGCCTGCAGCTGTTACCAATGACATACTTTGCTGTAGTTTTGTAATGCGCTAACAATTATCTTAGAACAACTGAAAGGAAATACCAAGAAGATATTTTTCTCAAACATAAATAAGATGCCCTCAGTGATCCTCTATCTAATGAAACAGCTGCAACTGAAGAGGTGACGTCAGGACTTCTTTATTTTGTAACCTTTAAGAGAAGTTCCATCATTGCTGAGTGTCCCCCCCCCCCCCCCCCCCACACACACACACACACACATCAGGACATCCTAATGTCATTAGCGATAGGGAGAAAGAAGACATTAGAAAGAAAAGACAAGCAGAGCTGCGAGACAGACATGAGAAACAGCAGGGGACGTGACAAGTGAGAGAAGGCTGGATAATTTACTTTATAGACTCCTGATGGATGAGGTGATTTGAAGCAGGTGATACGATATTTAGATTCTAATTTGATGTGAGGACTGCAGGACTGTTCCTGGACTCCAGTGAGGAAAGCACACAACATGTATACTGCATTACCAAGGTAATAATCACATAAAAGTCACATTTCCATATAAATTAATGTCTGTTTTGGTACTGTCTATCCCTGATTGGTACTAACACAATAGTGAATCCATCTGTAGTACGACAGGCGTTACATGCAGCTCAAAGCAATGTGACCTCACACAATGGTTCATATTGTATCTTATGAAAATGCGCACACAATGGTTTGTATGATATCTAATTAATTAGCGCACCACAAATGATGTTACATCCTGACCTACGTAAAGTTATGAAGATTAGGTTTGGGAAAAGAAACGTGGTGTAGACGTACATTCTAATAAGTTAAAGTTCACTTGGTTTCACACTGATCTGCACACCGGTCTCCTGGGGGAAAATCCTGTGTTGTTTGACCCATCCATCATCTAACCTGCCTCTTTATATGGACTTTCCATCTTTATACTACTTCCTTCTTTACTCCCATCACTGCATTGGTCATGTGATCGCAGACTTCAGTGGGTAATATACGAATTGTGCTGCATTATTTTTGTAGGTTTATGTACAAGTAGTGCATGAGAACAGCCTACTTTAAGCACTTAAGGAAAAATGTCTGTTTACTGTGTTTCATCCAGAGCATTTAGCTACATTTTGTGCACTGCCTAGATAAACTGCCGCTGTTACAAAAGAATTTCCCAAGTTGGAATCAATTAAATGCATCCATGCATCAAGTCTAGTCTCACTCCCACGGCGTCAACATACGCCGCTTGGGCAGTGTCCTCCAGTGTCACCATAATGACGCTGGGGGCAACCTTTAGCATCTATATGAGATGCACTGGGTTTCAACTCCAATGCAAACCCATCTGCATCATTAATAGACATTTGATAGCAACAAATGTATATTAAAGAGCTTGGCAGTCAACTTAGGGTCAGAGGGGAGGTGAATGGGTTCAACAAGCACAGGGCTTTCACCCAGGAGACCAATGTTCATGTCCTGTGTGAAAATAAATCTAACCACTGAGTTATTTCGTCATGTAAGTCAACTCATGACTAATATCAACCACCGCCTCTGCCCAAGCGTCAAGATAGGATGCCTAAGGATTACATCATCCATCCATCCTTCTATCCATCCGTCTATCTATCTTTTGGCCCTCATTAGCAGATGGATCTAATGACAATTGAGCCATATCACAAAATGATGGGTTTGCTCAGTTATCAAGAAGGTTCCATCTACTGATAAATAGATGAAATAATCAACATGTTCTCATCTTGTATCTCTCTCATTGTGTCTTTTCTAAATACAATTCAGTTTTCACAGAAAATGTACACTTCCTGCTCGTTAGATGCATCCTGTCTTTTTCAAAATAAATTTATAATGTCGCTTTATTTCCTTGTACAACACAAACACATAGTTAGGTTTAGGCAACACAAAACATAGTTAGGTTTAGAAAAAAACATCATGGTTTGGCTCTACATTCACACAGGAAGCCAACACCGGGTGAAAATACAGGGTTTATTGGACCCAACCACTGTCCCTCCATCCCGGCCCACAGGGACTGTCTAGCTCCTTATATTATGTCGTTGCAGGCAGCGTTTCAAATTGACGCTGTCCAGTGGCGTATCATACCAATGTGAAAGGTTTCGTCTGGTGGTTTTACAAACTCATGCAGTCTGGCAGCGTTATATACCGCTATGAAAGGTGGCTTTTGGCATCAGTGTCTGACACTAAAATCATTGACCAAGTTGCGGTATTGGGCGAATCTGGAATGAGAACGGGCTAACATACAATTTGAGTTAAGATTTTTTTTGTCATATTACTATTACAAGGTCAAGAACAAGCCCTCAAGCTCAATTACCAATTCATGTTTTGAGGCAGAGTTTTTGTTTTTTCAACATATTCAAAAATAGCAAAGTTACATTATGGAATCCTTCAGCCAAAACAGTATTATTATTATTATATTCTTATTTGTAATTGTTTGCCCTATAATCATAAACATTAATCATTACTTTACAACGGTGTGCCTTTTTTCTACATAATTCAAAATTAAGTGAAATATTCATTGCTTTGTGCATGTTATTTTCAGAGCACTGTGAAACACAGAATTTATTAACCTTGAAAGCTTCAGCTGATATTCAACCCAGCATTCCCCTTGCCTACTCAAGCATCAGGCAGCCACAGAACATTAAATTTTGGGAGATCTCGATTTGTGGGCAAGGACAAAGGAGAACAGCTTGTCTGAATGTCACACCTGTTTGAACTGCAAAGGGCTCAATCTTAAGACTCAGTAAGCTGGAACTGGCTGTAATGCAATGCCATTACAGTAGAAAAGCAGGTCAGGGCTGCCGAGGCACAGTTCAAAATGCCACTCTGGGTGAGCCGAAGTCTTTTTACCTCAGTAAACTAAATGCTGTCCATAGACAGCAGTGAGCACAATGTCCTTTCCTTGACCTTCTCAGGGAAAACAGAAATGCCTCCTAAAGGCCAGCAAAGAAAAGAATGTCTCAACAAAATTTATATCAGAAAAAAAAAAGACTTTGGATCCATGACATGTTCAAATGTGTGAAAATTCATCTTAGACGTATGAACATTTAGCATCAAGTATGGACATAAATATGTATTTTGTATTGAAATGATTTATTTTATGTAAACATATATTTAACTTAAACTTATTTTTTTCATCTTTTCCACCAATCACCAACCACTGATTAGTTTTGGTGAACTGCAGCTGCTGATTGAACCATGAATTGTGCATCACTTGCAATTGCTATCTGCCCCGTCCCAAGGTGTGATACACAAAATATAGTAGCCCTCATTTATGAATCAAATGTACAAACCAGTGCAGATCGGAGCACAGAAATCATCTTATGATAGAGTCTGTGTGATTCATGGAACACTCTTATCTCACCAATCCCAACAGAATGCAGCCGCTAAAAACAATCATTATTTACATATCCCAACGCAATACATTCTTGGTTTAGAGGCCTTGCACAGGTATAACATGTGAACATGTATGTACAATTTAATGGAATGGGCCCATCCAACAGCGTGATGGAGAACCAATGGCAGAAAAATCTCACACGTTACTCAAAACATTAGTGGTGGCGTCTATCCATCCATACTGGTGCGCAGAATCAATAAAGAGCGGAAGAAACCACAAGCAAAGCACTTAACTCAAAAGCAACCCCCAGCAGATCATCCTGCAGGTTAACATTGAGTCTGTGCTACAGTGTAAGTGCTTAGCCATCATTCCCTGAAATAACATATCAACATATTTGTGACATGAAATTATGATACAGTTCCACCAGTGCCTTCAATTTGTGCATCAAAAAGAGAAATAATGAATATACTGTATCTGTATAATTGGGGGCAGTCTTCAGTAGTGTCCTCATATGTGATCTTAGTGGCCTGAGGGAAGCTCATCCTAAACCTCTCAGGGCTGGCCTGACATAGGCGCAGACGTTGTACAGGCGTTTGATAATAAATTGGATAACCTCAATGTCTGTATCAGTTTCCCATGGAATATCAGGAACTGAAATATTCTTTATTTCAGCTACACTGGCTAAATCCTGGAATACCAGACAGTGCCATTCAACCAGGTGTCTCTTTTCAGTCCCTCCAAAAAACGGCAATCTTGCGATTGCAATAATTAACGCAAATTCAATGAAAGTCCGCGGGGAGTTGCAATTTTTCAAAAGTCCTGGAAATTTTCCGAGATTTTCTGCATTTTCATTTTTTATACAATTTAGAATGTGGCTGCAAGAAAAAGCTTAAGCATTTTATACTTTGTTAGAGTTTTGTTAATAATTCTCTTTGCATTTGTTTACATTGCCGTACTTGAAAATGCTGCACCTGCAAATTATTTGGGACTCTGTTAAACAGAGTTGTACATTTCTTCCTTTGTAATATTTCACGACAAGACAGAACACTTTTTCAGTGACTCTTGAGACTCTGGAGACTATGACAATGATTATAAAATTAATTTAAGTAACCACCGAACACAGTATAGATAAGAAACACCAGAGCAGTTCATTAAAACCATCACATATCCACATTAAACAATCTGTACAGGAGTTCTAACACAACCACGAGCCACTTCATAAACACACAGACTTACAGCATGGGTCTCTGAAAAGCATTTAAAAGACATTTTGCCTGTCACAGTAGGAAATGGACGGAATGAAAATAATAACATTAATGATTCTTTAGTTCAATTTAAACGTCCCATTAAGCAAATGAACCAGCAACTCCAACATTTTGGCATGTTACAGCAGGAAAACCACAGCTATCAATACCATTAGTAATGGCTGTATTCTCTTTTGGGTTAGAGCCTGTTCCAAATTTAACAACATTTAAATTTGTCCAAATACCTACATGAACGCTGACACTGAAATTCCCACCAGCTTCTGTTGTACCCTGTCTTTCACGCTAATTAGCACTAAATACACTAGACACAAAACAAGGTTATTTAGCATTAAACATAACAAACTAAACTATGATAATGAATTGTAAGCATGTTAAAATTCAGTATTTGTGATCACTTTGTGTATCCTAGCATGCTGAGCTTTTGGGATTTTGCTCAAAGCACCACTTAAAACACAGTCGTATGAACTGCTAGTGTGGCGACAGACTCATTATTTACTCATAATTTCACTTTTCAATCATCTAGTTTGATTTGCCTGAACTTAACCCAGCTGTTCTGGGCTGGACTGGGACAAAAAAAAAACTGCCCTGTCATTTTGGCTCATGACAATCAATCGCACAGATGCAAGATCATATAAAAGTCAGTCATTTACATATATTATAGGCCTTTTATACAGGAGCAAAGGTTTTTTTCAACAGTTGGAGGCACACACATTAAGCCGGGGGTCTGGCAGTTGTCACCCGAGAAATTTTGAGCATCAAACACATTTCCTGCGTTCTGGTGAATTTTGATGCACCAGCTTGACTGGGAGTAAAATGATTTAATCTTGCATCTCTTCTAGACTTTTCAAATGTTATCGGATTTAATGGATTAAATCTTGATCGGGGCACAAGTCATTCCACAGGGGCTGTGACGCTCAAAAAATGTAACCACTGATTTACAGACGTCTCTTTCACAATGTAGGTCTATGGGAAATAGTCTTTATGGGCCTTATGGCATCACGTGATGGACTCAGGAATTGTAATTCCACTGTTTGGTCACCACGAAAATTGGCCTAAAGCATGTCGCACTTCCTAGGAGCCTGGTTTAATGGGCCAAACAGACAAAACAAGAAAACCTCAACAACAACAACAACAACAACAAAAACCAAACCTGCGACGTCTACCCCTCGCTGGCAAGTCAGCATCTGAAATCCCTCGCTCAGAAGGGCTAGTTTCATACCTACTACCCCTCGTTATGCCCCCTACCCTTACACGCAAAAAGGAATTGGGACACCCCTACCCCTTGAGGGAATGCACAAATCTAGGGGTACGGCCAAGGGGTAGGGCTAAGGTGGGGTATTGGGACAGGCCCTAAGACTGAGCACCCCACCCTTTAGTTTAAAAGTATTCACTAACTTTTGGTCAGTTTTTGACTTTACCTTCCTTTCCTTAGCTTATCTCGGTGAAACTAAATCACTCATAAATGGTTGTCACACACAGCAACAATAATGCTTGCTTTTCTACCTCCTGTTGGTCGTTCTTTCTTTCGTTCTTTCTTTGACTTACAGTGTATTACCATAACAGCACCTTACCTCACCTTGCCCGTCTCGTTCATTTATTTCACTATGTTGACAAAAGAGCCCTGACAAAGTCCGACACTGTCTTCCATTCTCCCCTTGATGAGGACACATGCATTTCCAGCACGTTAGGGGCGCTGAATGATTTCTTACCTTAACCAGGCAGGTGATGGGCAGGCCAACCTGAAGGCTGCGGATGGCCGCCCTGCTTGGGGTAATTAATGAGCCTCCATCAAACATGCTCCTTGCAGAGGAGCTGGGCTGGCCTGTCAGTGTCCATTACACCACTGTCACGGACCGAGATAAGCCCTGACTCGACTCTCTGCATTCATGCGCACAAACCGGAGCCAGGAGATCACAAGACTTTTTGAAGCCAGTTTACTTTGTGGTTAATGTCAGAACACATACAGTAAACTCAGAGTACAATGTGCGGATCTGCAGAGAGAGGTACAATATTTCAAAGCTGCTCTTAAGACAATCTCCACCCTGACAAGCTTTAAAAAGGCATGAATGGATGATAGACTGGAATCATAAGGAACAGGAGCTGAGTAATAGCCCCTATTAAGAAACTCATTGTTAGATTTTACACTTTATTAAGATGCCTGACACACTGCACAGCATGAGGGGGTGAACAGCAAAAGGTCACTTCAGTAGAGTATGCATGTGTATATGATATAATATGAGGACATGGTATGATATTTCATTCCAGTGTAACTTTATTTATCCTCAAAGGGACAATTGTGTGGGGCAGCTCGCAACACAAGATAATAATGAAGACCAAAATATTAAAAAAATAAAAACAAATACAGTTGCATTAATCTGCATTGCATTCACCAAAGAAAATAAATTTGCTTTCCATAATTTTGCTTTTTCATAATTACAACTTCTGTTTCTCCAAATTGTTACTTTGCACGTCATAATTGCAAGATCTCCATCATGTTATTATGAAAAATGACTAATAACGTGAGTTTTCTCTTTTGTGTGATAAATATCTTTATCTCTAAATTTATGAGAAAAGCATGCCATAGTTATAATATACAGATCTATAGAGGTGTTTTCATTTTTACAGGTTTTATTCCAGATAAGTGTCATTATTCTTTGTGTCCACACTCGACTCACACTTGGTACTTATCCACAATCATCTGTGTCCGCTAACATGCAGGTCCATGCAAGTAATTATATGCAATTATGCAATGCATTTGTAATTATGTAATTGCTTTCTTGTCATTATGAGAATGTGTTTTGTAATTATTGCGTGTGGATGTTGTAATTATGAAATCTTTTTCCTGTTATTATAAGACTGATGATTTAGGAGCCAATTCAGCAGGTTAATCTCGCTACTCAGCGTATTGACCCACCCCACACAGCAATTTAACTGACTTAGTCTTGTACGCATGTCTTCTTACATGTCCAAAGACTCTATTTCTTCTTCGCTGCCATTGTGCTTGTTGTTCAGGAAGCAGATGTTACACAGAGCCTTGACGTCATATCCAGGGGATATTGTCAGTAAATTCAATCAAAATACAGACATCGCTCTGTCTGTGTGAATGAGCAGCACGAAACACTGATGTGGGAATGTAACTTCTTAATCTCATGAGATCCCCTGGTAATACTAGAACAATAAAAATAGTTCTTAAGATTATCGTTTTGTGTTTTACATGTGTGATATTCTTTTTTATGCATATAAAATTAGCATTGTTAGAGGTAGCCTGAGACCTAAGATTGTCATTGACAACTGCTTCTGTAACAGTTGTGCATTCGATAGTAAATAACTTGAGACAGCAGATTTGCACAGGACCAAGATCCCAGAAGACCTCTGCAATGATTATAAATTAGTAGAGGTTCACAAGTAATACTAGTCCCATGCAAATAGGGCTTAAATCAATGAAATTAAAGTCCTAATAAACTCCACAAGGAAAAAAGTTTGGAGCAAAGTCTCCTCTAAGGGAGGTGGATGGGTCCAACAAACTCCGGACTTTAACCCAGGAGAACGCTGTTTGTGTCTCACATGAAACCAAAAGTCAACTGAGTCAAAATAACAACATAGTGTAATATGCTAGTATGTCTAGCATACTACGCTGATGATGTGTCACATGACCAATGCGAAGTATGTCACATGATGTGAAGTTACATTAATAACAATCTACGTCCTTTAAGCCAAGAGAACAACATTTTGCATGATAGCCCTGGGGCAACAACTACCTCAGCCAATCAATGTTTGTGATGAGCCCTGCTGCCAGTGCCCTACAATATATATTAAAAACAGCTGTGCAAAGTGACGTAAATATGTTCGCTTTTAAGATTAATTGTTAGTATTTTTCCATCAGGCAGGTTTGAGGACATGCGTCTAAGCCTGAGGAAGTAAACCTGAAAATGAAGTAAATCTATGTAGGAAGTTTATTTTTTAACGAGACTGTGTGCATTCAGCAAGTGGGACTTTTACATTTCCTGTGAAAGTAAAAGTTTATTTCTAAAAGACACTGCATGTAACAAGCATAAATTGACACGCCATCCCTGAGTTTCCAAAACTGATGCTGGAGGACTACCTAGAGCGTCATAGTTTGAATGTATCCAAAATCTTGGTTTCTATTAATGTACAGGCCCATATAATTATACAATGAATTTAGAATTATTGATGTTATGAGATTGTTTTCTTGTTATTATAAGTTATTAGTCTCGTATTAATATGTTTATTTAAAGAGTGATTTTCCTTGCGAGAACGATGGACAGTCACACAACACCTTATCTAACTCGGCGTGAAATGGTTAAGTTATAAAGCGACTATCAAAACAACCACCACATTCTGCATTGCTGATGTCGTCCTTGTTGTGGACCCATCAGGACGAATTAGTGTTTACACGTCAAAAGATATGTGGTCAAATGCGTCTTGAGTGATTAGATTGCAATGTGTCTGGGTGATCGTTTTCACTCATGTTCAGGACCGTCCACTTGTCATCCGATCACCCAAGATCTATATTAATACCAGGTATGAACAGGGCCACTGTCACCAAAGTAATATATCCTTATCAGTCCATGGAGTTCCAGCTTGTCATGGTGTTGCTGTCAAGCTGGGTTGTTCAGGAACAAAGCCCAGAATGATTCAAAGGACAACTTAAAATCAACATATATTGCAGGCCTACCTCACACACGCCGACACCCAACTCTGTCTTGCAGTACTTGAAGTACCTGATTCTGAACACCTGCGTTGTGATTTACAGAGAAACCGAACACATACAATCTCCTCATGATGGAATTGTGTCATTGACAGATAAGTGTTGGGAAGAGGGGCTTTCTGGGGACAACAAGATTACAGATAATCTATAAACTGCAATTCTTTTCAAATTGTGGCTTACCTAACATCTCTGTCTCTCTCTGCCAGCTAATCTCGTCAGGGACAGGAATCCAAACTCAATACCATCGACCTCGAATAGTCCCTCTTATCTCCTGCAACTGCTCCTCTCTGGAGAATACTCGGCAGCTGACAACAAAACATAACTGGGTCTGCATCTTTTGGAATGAAAGAGATTCATAAATGGTTCCTCTTGTTTGGTGTCCGCTGAGTTATTCTAGAATTTCTCGATGGATTTCTCTAATGTTTGAGTACAATAAGCAACAAAGTGACAGGAAACAGGGTGTGCAGTGAGGCAAACTTCTAAAAAGGATCAGAGAATGAGGAAGACAGATGGAGCGAGCAAACAGCAGTGTGACAGTCCAGTACAGTGAAAGACAGAGCTTAGCGTCCTGCATTGTGTCCAGACAGGCAGGGCTAACTCAGGGGCTCGAGCTGCATGCTGTTCCTGTGATTAGCCCTCCATCTGGCAGGGTGGGCAGAGCGAGCAGCCAGAGCGTCGCAGCCTGCTGCATGGATCTCAGAGTTGGGGGTCTTCCTTTGCATTTGGCAGAGACAGTCTGGATGCTGTCGCTGTCCAGCCCTGCCCACAAGGCCTAGAGGGATCAAACATCTGGCCAACTTTGTTTTCTGGACAGTGAAGTACAGCGAATAAGATGTCATGGCCCGTACGGTTCACTGACATCATCTGTTTTTGTACCTACTTGATGCATTAAAGTCAATAAAATATGGTCAACTGTTATAACAATAGAGTACATTGTGGCAGAGGCCTTTATTTACAGCTTTAGGGGCAGAACTTAAATTGCCACTGATAGACATATCTGTATCTTCGAATCAAGTGAATCACCACAAGATAAAAACGACTATTTTGTTTGCAACATAGGCAACTGGTTGTTTCATTTCCCAGTAAACATTGTGACATTGAACTGTATGAACGTCCAATTAAGATGCCCTGTTGTCCTCCAAAAATTGTTCCAAAATGAAAGTTGGGAAGACGTCAGCAATTCTTCCTGGGTGTCCTCGCAATGTCAAAATATGATATTAACACAACAGGCTTACCAAATCTAAAATTAGTATTGACATACATTGGCACAACCCAAGTCTCCTGGGTGGAAGTCCTGTGCTTTACACATTCATCCACTACAACTTCCTTTCAATGTGCATGTTGTCTGTCTTTATACTACATCACCTGACTTACTGTCAGACAGCTAGAGGCACATTTCTCACGTGAGGTCGTAGAGAGCTTGGATAAAGATTTCTGGGTCTTACAAGACCACTAACTTAAAACATTTCAGGCCTTCACTCAGGGTAGCTCGCATGGAGGAGGAGGAGGAGGTGTCATGTTTAAGAATAGCAAGACAAAAGTCTGGTGTGACAGCTGAAGTTATTTCTAAGCTCTTGAATGAAACCTAATTTCCACCATTTAGAGATCCAAGTTGAAATGCTGAAAAAACTAAACACAAATATTTCCTATGCATAAATTCATGTCAATTTGAAAATTCAAGCCTATGTATTTCTATTAGGCTTTCTCCACTGCATCCGAAATGTTTGTGTGTCACAGTGCAGGTCCCCCCCCACCCCACAGCTATTTTGGTCTCTGTGAATTTCGAATGCTAGTAAAAACAAGCCAACCAGTAAAACACTGACTCTGGCTCACATCAGTATATTTTGTTGGACATCAACAACATAATTCTGTGCATACTGTCACACAACAACATGGATATTGATCTCACAAAATTGTATCCTCTTTGACAAGTAAAGTAAAGATAATAAAGCCCATGGGCATAAAGAGAACACTTTGGGGACATGTAGCAGCTGAAGTTGATTGTAATAGTAAGCAGCCAACAAAAGAGGGGTAAAAACATATCTAGTTGTCAGGGCAACGCAAACCCAGTTATTTCCAAGTGCATTAGCTGATGTCATGCTGTGGACATTATACGTGTCAGAAATGTGTTTCCCTAAGAAATCCATAAAGCCTTAGAGCCCCAGTCTTATGAACTGACCATTTTAAACTGAAATAGTAACATATTTGGACTCATAATTTAAGAAAACCAGTGTAATGAAATTTAGCAGTAACACACACTTTATAATAACATTGGCACACCCATTGGAAATGCAACCATATTATAACTTTTCCACACAGTATTGGACACTAGGAATTACAACCCCATCTGTAATGTGTTCTTTTAATTTTCATTTTATTTAACGCCATTCAAGTACAAACTTTAAGACATATTTCAATACTTAAAAATGTAACTGTGTCATTACAGTGGTTTACAATATACAAAACACAAATCACAAAGACATTTTGCAAATCGCTTGAGATGTGCGCAGAGGTAAGTGTGAGTTATTATAGCAAAAACAGCAATGAATTGGTGATTGTGTAATGCTGCACACATTTAATTTTTGGTGGAATGCATGAAAAGTGACTATTTGTGTTGGCCCAGGTTTGTATGGTTTAAATGTGAAAAATTGACAAGGAATATTCAGTATATTCATTTCGTTTTTTCGTTTCGACCCTGGTGTAAAAAAGCCTCAAGATGTTATATGCTGTATAAGCCGTGGGATAAATAAAATGTGACTTACACCTTGCAAAGTATTTCATGCTTATTAAAAAGAGATGGAAATAAAAAGAGCTGCAAATAAAATCCACTTAAATACATAAAGTCAGTTCTTTAAAAAACATCCTTTAAAAATTATCTATTGGCTTATTCATCTACATTTTCATTATTCCTATATTTATTTTCTCATCTATTTCAGAATTTATTTCATAGCTTTATTACTCATTTCATGGACATGTGTATGTATGTATTTATTAATTTAATATTGACTTAAATGAAACTCCATAGGGTGGCTGATAGTACTTATAGAGCCAACAGCAGAATAAACATCACCAAGGTAAACATGGAGCTGTTTAAACAATGTAAACTGCATAGCAGCTGCAGCCACAAACATACACAAACTCTGTAAGTCCTCCTCAACCTGCTCTACTTTCAGCTTCTCTGAAAATTTATTCTCAGAGCAAGACATTAATATAACCAGTCCACTTTGGTTCTCTGTCCATCTGTGGTCCTTGTAGTCTTCCTGCATGTTGGGCTGAATGCAGTCACACCAGGGATTATAGAGAATAGAAAGGTCTCACACACCTCAATGAAGGTAAAGGGTCCTCAGTGAAAGCAGAAGTCACTGCTGGAGAATCTACTGTGAGCATGTTAGCCTGAGTCAGGCCAACATAGTCTGCACCCGTGTCATGCAACATAGGTGTGTTTGATTTGGATCACTTAGCATGATTGCTCAATGGAGCATTAAGTAATTAAGGAAGGTACAACCTTTTTTTTTTTTAATTCATGCCCATGTACAACATTGCTAACTAAAACCCATAAGGATGTGATACGTAATTTGATTGCACTGTTGTGCATTTGCACTGTTAACCTAACACAAGGCCCAGCCCAGGAGTGACCGACATTCTGCACCCTTTCCACCTCCTGACACTCGGGGTGGTGAACATAAACATTTGCAACATGTAACTCTTCCATAGTGTCAGCTGTCACCTCTATGGGCTCAGCCCTCCTGTGACCACAGACACACCTGCAGCTTCATCTCTGCTGCAGCTGCAGATTTATCCTTTCTGTAATGGTTTCCAGTTCAGGAGAGGACCCAAATGCAGAATCAACAGGCAGGTTTAATTTTTCAACAAAAGGCGAGCTTTAATGTAGATGATGAAGGACTTCCAAATAAAGGCAGGCAACTCAAAAAAAAAAAAAAAAACCCCATCTGGGAGCGGAACAAAAATCCAAACTAAAACCAACCAGGAAAAGACATGAAGACCAGGAAAGGGTGTATGATGATGGCAGGAATGACGAAAACAGATGGTATGCAGACAGACTGACAAAGGACATAGGGAAACACACAGGTATATATATATATACATACAAAGAGGACTAATCACAAGGACGAGACACAGCTGGAGAAGGAAGACATGGGCAAAAGGAGTGAAACAGGGATAGGCTGACAACAAGGGTGGAGCAGACAAGACTAATACAAAACAGGTGTGAAGGTGTGAACGAGACATGTGTGGCAGAAAACAGGTGGGAAAACACACAAAGACAGGAAATAAAACCAGACTTAGCACATGAGGAGAGAACCTACAAAATAAAACAGGAAGGAAGCAGATTAAACATGAATGAAACAAACATAAAACTCAGAGACAAGTCCACAAGATAATAGAATATGAAACCAAAACCCAGGATCATGACACTTTCTGTTGTTTCATTGTCACATTTTTTCAGGACTGATTCACGTGACGATTGTTTTTACTCAGTAACGGATGTGATTGGGTGAAACAGTATTTTCTTTCAATGGAAGAGAGCAGCAGACTGGTGAGTACGGTGGTGGTGGTGAGTCTTACATGACTCTTGTACTGGTGGGAACAGCGCAATGGCATATGTTGAATTTATCAAGACAACAGACTAACATGGAGGAAGTGTTGTTTGCATCAACCAGGGAAAAGAAGGGAGGTAAAGGCCAGTTTCTCTCTGCTGTTGAGGCACATAAGTAAGCATTTATTTGAGAATGTGTTGTCATTTTATGAATACACAAATGCATTACTGCTATAACATTGTTGAGCTCGGTAGTGAATTTGAAGAAGTCTCTCTTTAAGCAGATCAGCAGACAGACGAGAGTTAATGATGTCATCTAGAGACAAATGCTGGAGCTCCTTCACAGACAGTGAATAATGGAACAATTCCTAGGACACTGGGCCAGCAGCCATGCTGATTTTCTTGGGATATATGAGTACATTTTCTCTTTCACAGCTGGAAGCCCTGTATTCAAATTAAATTCATTTGGATGTAGTGTCTACAAGCTCATGGAGCCTGTCGCTGATTTAGTGTTGATGGAACAACTCCAAAAGTTGTATTAATTCAAGTGTTAAAACCCTGATTTCCAGCTTAGACAGTTTTAGATTTTACTAGCACCTGATAACCTGGGAATTAGATGTTAGGTCATGTATTCTATAATTTTGTGTTCATGTCTGAAACAGAATACTGCTGTGATCTCAGTCCATGCAAAAAGTCTGGTCCTAGTGGAGGCCTAGCTCCAGGAGTACCTTCCCTACAACTTCACAGATATAGCCTGGTTTCATTTTTCTGGCACAGTCTTTAACTGGTTTGTATCCTGTTTGCAGGAAAGAGGCTACCTTGTGATGATCAGTAATTACACATCCAAGTGGGCAAAAATGCCATGGAGCTCCCCAAGGATCCATTCTAGGGCCTCTCCCGATCAAACTCTACATGCCCCTACTGGCTCAACTTAAAGAAACCCACAAAATATCTTATAATCTATGCAGCCAATGCACACTTTTATGGTGCAATGCAATCACTGAATAAAGCTTCATTTATACTAGAAAGAGACACACAGTGCTGAGGCCTTAAGAAATAAGGTGCATTGTCATTCTTTTTTATGTGCCTTCTCAAACTTGGGAAGGTGGAAAAGTTGGTGCAAATGTGACTTAGTCCTATGGAAACAGATTTAGCAAATAAATGATGATGTAAGGTCATTGCATGGGCCAATGCAAGCTCCCTATGTCTTCCCTGGATGGCTTTGAACACATTTTTATGCACACAGGGTGGTTACCAGAACTCTTTCAAAAGCACATAGCTGTAGTATTAGATCTCAAAAACTCTGCATTTCCATGGCTACCCAGTGTGTTCTCAATCATCATCCATTATTTTTATTTTAATATGGAATGAATAGAGCGGTAATTTTCTTTTGCCAAGTATCTGAAAATTAAACAATAATTGGTGCTATAACTGGATGGAAAGTGATCTCTCTTAGGGGTAGTTGGAAAAATGCTGTAGCAGCCAAGCTACTTGCTAACATGCTAGCCAGCTCAGAACATGATAGCTCCACTCTAACTGTAGCTCATGGTTACTAACAGGACATTAAATTTCATTTTTGTAAGAGATTTTTGTGCCATCAAGTCTTGTCTTATAACAGTTTGTAAACCAGGTCTTCACGGAGCAGTTTATACCCTGACAGAGGAGGGTTTTATGGAAGTGGATATTTTAATACAGCTAAGCTAATAGACATGTCCGGCTCTCCTTTTCCTCAAAGGTCAGCTCTGTCAGGATGGTTACGTTTGGTCAATGGTGTAAATTTCACTGACCTAATGACTGTGACAGTCAATATATGTCTTCATGGAATTTTGCCATTTTATGCTGGTGTGATTGGCCCTTAAGTACATTAAACAATCAAACTTTGCTCCAGTTAAACAAATATAAGATGATTTAATGGTATTTGGTGCCAAAGCAGAATGTTAAAAAGTCAGCCTTTTATTAAAATAAATGTTCACTGATACATATTTAACTGCACTCTTTCAAATACTGATATCCCAGTTGGATACAATTTAACACTGAAAAATACTGAGTAAATACAAATGCTTAGTAGTTATTGTTTTACATTTACTTCAAAACTGTATGAATGTTAATGATGAAAATTAGTTAAGGATGTCGAACTTTATTGGTTTAATTATTCAGAAAAAAAGTCAGCAAGTATTAGCTTAATATTTTAAGTTTAATTCATTTATTTTTTGAGCGACTCAGTATGAAAAAAAACATTAATAATAATAACACAGTTAAATTGAGGGCACTGTAGTTAAATAACATGCTTGATTTAAAAGTGATTTTTAATTAAATGTATTCAACATAAATAAAAACAAATATATTTTTTAATGTTTCTTTTCTTGGTTTTAGCCTGCGTTTTATATTCTTCTTTTTAAATCTTCTGTGTCTTTGTGTTATATGTTATCTTGATGCCTTTTGTCTTATGTACAGGACTCTGAGTCGACATGTTGTTGAAAGATGCTGCCCAAATAAACCTCCATTGTCTCTCCATGTCCATCGGCCCCTCGGACCACTCTGCCACCCTCCTGCTTCCAGGCCCGTCTGCCACCTCCATCCACCGCCACAAATACAGTATGCAGAGTTCCCAGCTCAGCTTCTCCAGCAGCCCATTCATTATTACCTGAGGGAGTCAGTGTTAGCCTAATCAAGGCTTTGATTAATTGAATAGGGAACAGTGAGAGGTGGGCCAGGATCAGCAGGCCTTCAGGCTCAGCCGCTCTCTCTCCTCGCCTCTCTCGCAGCTTCATGGAGAGCTGGCTGGCTGCAGTACGGGCCATATGGTGGTGCTGCTGTGCATAAGATCAACTCCATGCAGAGATGCTGATACTTGTAAGGAAACAGATCCCAGAACACTGACAGAGACGCCACTGAAAACTGTTCTTACAGTTTTTGCTTCTGATACTGGCCATATATGATACATAATAAAATACTATGTATATCATTGACCCTGTTTTTCCTGTTTTGGCTATGTAAAGTAGCAATTATTATCAATCTCTTAAAATGTATTTATGTCTGTGCTTGCTCACTACTGTTCTTGGATTCTTATTATTGTCTAACTTGCACCAGGAAGGTTTAATTTTACCTCATATTATGCTTTATATGTATATTTTGAACCAACCTTATTTATTTCATGTTTGCTTGTATCTTCTGTTAAAAATATTTCTAAATATTTTGGTCCAATGTTTATAGCATTAAATAAGAGGATATAATATTTTATATTTCTTACACTTGTCTTGATACAGTAATGTGCATGAATACTAGCTGATGGAATAAAGTCTGTACTCTGTCTGCACAGCAAATGTGACAATAATGCTCCTGCTTTTAAAAATATATCCATAGTTTTTAATGCATCGTAACAGATTCTGTAATGCAATGAAATAATGGCTATTTAAGGGTAGTCAAGGGATGGGAGAAGGAGTGCTGTGATGTTAATGCCTGTGTATGACTTATGTTTTTGGGCTATTCTTTGTACCGTGTGGTTGTACACTGCTTCTGTCTTACCATTTACATTGATCACTTACACACAGACACACACCACTTAATATGTGTGCACACTTTCTATTATTTACTATTGTGTACAAATTCACTGCAGCATGCATTGCAGAGAGGTGTCAAGAGCTCTCCGGTGCAGTGTCTCCCTTCCTTTTCGCCATAGGTTACTGAGACCACTGATCTATAAGAGGCCGCCACTGGCTCGTTAATTTCTTGTCTTCATCCTGTTAAATACTATGAATTTTTTGTCCAAGGATCCTTCTTCAATAAAAACTGCCTTGGATCCATACAGATCATTTAGGGTTGCAGTAATCTTGTTCGCTATAGGTGACTTAAATGTGCTTTCTATTAAAGGTATACTATGGAGAATTGTTCATTACTATTTTGTTATGTCCAAGCACACTCATCAGCGAGTGTGAAAGTAAAAGCCAACACCAGATCACTCTGTTTTGGCATTTTGCCTTTTTTAACACTGTGTCTCTTGGATGCCTGCTGCTTACAGTCTGGCTACCTTTTATAAAGCCCCAGCCTCACCTGAGCACTGTGGAGGCACACAGTTCGGGTGGGTCAAAAGTGAAGATTGAGACTTCTGTGTGAGTCTTGCTTTTTGGAAATCCTGCATAGTTTATCTTTAGTTACGATACTTTTACTTTTGCCTACCATGTAACAGTTTTGAATAAACTACAACCTCAGAGTGATGAAGGTAAAACAGCTTTTTTACCAGGAGAAAGTTTCCGACAACATCCTGCAAAACGTAAAACAGACATGACACCAATTTTGTTTTCAAGTGTTGCAGGTTCCATAACACACTGCCAGAGCAGATAAAATGCTCGGCTTTCTGTGCCTCCACTACCTTTACTCTCTCACTCGCTGTCTTAACCACTCACTCACTCACTCCCTCACTCATTCATTCACTCGCTTACTCAATCACACACTCACACACACACTGCTGTAGCGCAGAGATAAAACATTCTCGTCGAGTGTAAATGCAGGGAGAAGAAAAATGACATTGGGTAATCACAGTGAAGCATTACCAGTCATTACTCTGCGCTGTCACTCGGAGATGAGAGACAAGGCTGCGAGTTGCACGAATCCATGACTGCCTGCAGTCGGCCAACGCTAGACTGATTCTCTTCCTCCTTGCTACTCTCATCTCGTTTCTTTTTCTTCTGCTGCTTTAGGAGTCGTAGTTAATGAGTCACTTTTGGTGGATTTTTTCTGAACTTCCTGGAAGGTGGACAGCTGAATGAATCCACTACATCTGCAGGCTGACCTTGACTGGAATGAAGATTACTTCACCAACAGAGGCCGTGCTGCTGCTGTAGATAAATCCTGAGAAGTAGGATTGCTGAGATGCGCAGTGCTTACCATCTAAAATGGTACTCTGTTTGAATGCGGTTTGCTTTTTAATGAAATGAAATGCTTTTACAAATTTTATCACCAGCTTAATCAACTCCACAACATAGTGCCTCCTGGTCAAATTTGGTACTTTGACATATAAGTCAAAGTGCCTAGAATAAACATTTTTATAATGTATCAAATGATGATGGTCGCATGTAGCCATAAACCAAAATTATCATCTGAATCTGAAGCTCCTCTTGGATTTAAAGAGCTTGAAAGCTTATTGTTTAGCGATCCTGTCTACAACTCTATTGCTTTGGTTCACTCCCACAGCTCTCATAGTTGAAGCCAGTATACACTACCTGCTCGTCACCAAACAGCAGATCAACCCAGTGTCATTTCAAAGTCGTCAAGATCCGCTGCTCGGTCAGTGACTTAAAGCATCAGACACTGACGAAAAAAGCTGCCTTTTCATGCTGGCACGATACCCGGCCAGTCACCACTATTGTTAACGGTGCCTGGTGGCATCAGGGGGAAACATAGCAGGGCAACAACAAAAGTTATGGTGGCGGAAGTCTGAGAAGGGTGGGTGCGAGGGGTGGTGGATGGGTCCAACAACCACTAATTTTCACCCGGGAGGCTGGTGTTCGCTTCCCGTAGGATTGTAAAGCCTAGACTCAACCACATGCTTTTGTTGAATAAACCCGTGTGTTGGCAAAACATAACCTCAATGCACGTAACAGGCCGAACTTGGCAAAGCGTACCAGAGCGTCAACAACCAATGCACCCAGGGTACCTTGCACGTTGTATCTCGACATGGAAAGTCCATATATGTGACAAGGTCAGAGTGAGAATGTGTTGAGCAGATGGACAAAGTTAAGAGACTAGCTGGTGTGCATGGTGGAACATTTAACAGTTAAAGAGCCAGATATTTCCTTCAGGAGCTGGTAGAGACCAAAAGCAGAGCCAAAAGAGAGCCAATATTGGACTTGCATTTATCAACAAGTTTACCACATCAACTAGAAACGTGTAATATGTCAATGTTGTGTTCATAGCCCCAAAGTGGATATGCTTATTGTCTTCCTCTTTGGTGTTGGTAGTTGTATTTTTAAGCAGTTTGACAGAAATCTGCGAAATGGATAAAACCTCTTGGTAACACATTATATGGTGGTGGGCACGAAATTTGTTAAAATTGCATGCCTGTACCACAACAACAATGCCAGTACAAAGTCTGTTACTGTATGAACAATCGCTGTTTCATTATGAAATGGCTGCAGTTTGATTCAGTTAAGGGTTAAAAAAAGTTTTTATCACCGTATATTGTAATAGCGTTCACGTCAACATTGAAGAAACAGGAAGCTAAGATATATGACTTGACAATAAGATCATGTATAAGTGCCTGAAAACAAACAGACATGGATATTTGCATCAGCCTAAGTCTGTTGTTCAAAGTTAAACCAAACTTAACTGACTATAGTGCTATTATGTCTGCTCACAATATTCTTTACCCTCACTTGACCAACTCTGCAATCATGCAACCACTTTGAGTTGTCTGATGATGTCAACACTCCCAAGTCTTAAACATAGGAATCTTTTCCTCTCATATGATATGCTGCATTTACATATAGACCACTTGCCACTTAAAGAGCAACAAAATCATGGAGTATACTGTCACCTTAAGAATGTTAATTCATTCCCAGAGAAAGAGGCCAGTTATTCATCTAAGACTGTGTGTGCAGCATGTTATCTTAAAGAGTGGTGAGAAAGGTACTGTCTTGATCATAAATGTCAGCAAATTATATGTCAGCACCTAAAGTGTTTCAGTGGAGGAAACCTCATGGAGGGAAGTAATTTTTGCCAGTAATAGACCAGCAGTGCGGGGTTCCTTATGTACATTCCTCCAACACTTCTGCCTCCATTATGATAATGAAGTATTCATGTTAAAATGCTACACTGTGCAACTTTAATCCCGTCCTTTGTGCAGGGGATTTTCCTGCTGAAGACCTACCTGACAAAGCGTGTTAGGTAGAGGAGAAATAAACGCTGTTATGAACTGGCCATAACTTAAAGTAACTCTGGGCATCTGTTCTGTCAGTCACGATAACATTCAAGTAACTGAAGGAACTGCTATTGAGGTCTCAGAATGTTATGACATCACTAAGATAAGTCAATCCAGGTAAGAAGCAAAAACATGTGCATGATCAGACAGGTTGTGAACAAGCTGACAGTTTAGCCAGATTGCCTAAGCTACTTCTTTGTAGATGAAACTGAGATATTCCTTAAACTGTATGTGCACATCCACTGTAAATGCAATAGGTTAAAGCTTGGCAATCTTGCACGACAAGGTCTCTTATTGGCTTGGTGAGCACAATGTTATTATTAGTGATGTAAAACTGACTGAAAATAAAAACGTACCCAATGTTACGATCCAGCAAGACGGCCTTATGTTACTTTAGTTCTATAACATCATCCTATTTTTATAGATTTCACTTTTAACCATGCTAGCAGCATCACTCCAGGGATGTCAATATCAGTTTGTAGACCAGCCAACAATGCCAAATGCTCTCAATATGTATTAGATGGATTGCTGTAAAATTTGATACACACATTTTGTTAAGACAGTAGTAGCAGAAGTTCCAATCAATAATCCTTTAAGTGAAGAAATGGGTTTGGTACACGAGTGGGCAGTCAGATAAGGCAGAGGTGACTAAATAGACAAGGGAAGATGGGATGATGGGATACAAGCGACACTAATCAGGGCGGAGCAAGTGATCACACAAGGTGGGAAACACAGGAGGGCCGGAAGAGGTAAATACAAAATAAAACAGGAAATAACCAAGACAGAAAAGCATAACTAAACTCAAGAACTAGATGTTACACGTTAAGCGTAAACTGTAATACTTTGGTGATCCTCTGACTTTTCATCTAGTGCCATCATCAAGTCAGAATTTCAACTCACTTGCAATACTTTGCTTTTTGACAGAATACACACAAAACTAATCAGCCCATCAGTCTGAGCTGTACTCTGTGTTTAGAGCTAGTTATCAAATGTTAGCATGTTAACACACCAAACTAAGATGGTGAACATGATAAACATTATAGCTAGCTTACTTAAGGCCCAGTAACACATCAAAGGACTAGTAGCACTGAAGGTCGACCATTGTGTTGCCTCATATCGCCTCTGTCTCGGCAAAAAAGTTGCACTTAACCACACTGCAAAGACTACAGCCAATGGCCAACTAGCACGCGCATTCTGTACCTGCATGAGAGGAAATAACTCTTCATGCCAGCAGGCAGCAGTAGTCTTTATTTGTCACATGAAAAGGGAAACCGGAAGAATGATAGGACAGATTTAAGACGCTAATTAACACATTAACAACACAATCCGCTATTGAAAGAACAAAGGATATAGACCATGCGCTAATGAACAATAACACAAACAACTGCAAATCATTTTTGTTAAAGAGCTCAATGTCAAAAAAAAACTATTTGGTTTTGACCGCACCTCCTCTTGACTTTGGCCATTTGTTTACTTTCCTCACTTATATTTCTCTTCTTGTGCATTGAGCTGAACTGCCAGTCAGAGTGATTTCCCTCATAAACCGACTCCACCCTCTCTGATGATGATTCACCATGATGAATTGACCAAAAAAAAAAGGAAGCCATTTGCCGCAGGAGGTACAGCATCCTATCCAGAGCCAGTGTTTGGTTTGACCGTGCTGGGCTACTGTAGAACAACATGGCAGACTCTGTGGAAGAAGACGTGCTTGGTATGTAGATATAAACAGCTTATTCTAAGATAACAAAGACATGATTCTTAGTTAGTGCAGGACAGACCACAAAAACTAGGGTGGCAGATGTTCACTTATGGCCTAGCATTCACCGCCGGCCGACTGCCAGCTTGGTGTGTCATGGCCCTTAGTCTTGTTGAGATATGAAGATGTTAAAACCTTTCGTTATCTCTCAGCGATTATCTGTATAGAGTTTAGTATCTTCTCTTCTGGGTTTGATCACTAAATTACTTGTTAATTCAGCTCCTTCTCATTTCCAGTTTGTCAAATACCAATGCTTTATCATGCTTGTTGGTGTGTAATATTGACACCAAAGGCACCCTTTATTGTCTTAATAATACGCAAGGGCTTTCAACTACCTTTAATATTGACCTATCCACAGGATAGGTCCACATATGTGGCTCCAGAGTGGTGAGAAAAGTAATGTCTCGATCAGTGTTAGCAAATTATATGTTGGCACCTAAATTGTTTCAGTGGAGGAAACCTCATGGAGGGAAGTAATTTCTTCAAACGGAGGTGCTGATGACACAACATAACCTGCAATAGCTTGTTGCACAGAATTTGTCTTCACCCATTAAAAGCAATTCATTTTATCATAGACCTTTTTTTTTTTTGAAAATAGCGTGTTGCTTCATTTCATTGGCAGAGCTAAGAAAATAGAAGCCAATTTATAGCAGCTTTCCTTTGAACTGAGAAAAGTAAAAGAAATTAATGTATGGAAAACTGTCGTCGATTGCTTGTAAAAAAAAAAAAAAAAAAAAGGATTCACCAGGTGAAAACAGTGGTAGTGGAAGACAGTCAGAGCCAGAGAAAGGCGGGGACAGGCACACAGAAAGTGAGGTTTCCCAGGAGATTGACTTCTCCTCTGTCACTTCTCCTCTGAGGACAACACAGTCCTAATCCACTGAGAAGGCTAGATACAGCCCCTCTACATCGCACCCATTGCCGGGGCTATTGAAAGTGATATCTGAGATTACCTTTCATTCTGGCAGGCCGGCCTCCCTTAACCACGCCGCGGCAGAGTGTGTGTGTCCACTGCAGATTCGAGCAGACAGTCGCTCTCATTGAGCAGACAGCCTCCACTTCCCTGCTGCCATTTTCAGCCTACACCTCCTGCCCAAACAGGAGCAGACATCTAGAACCAAGGACACTCTCACAGCTGATAGCCTGTGGCTGTTTGCTGAGCTTCTTTCTGGGGTGCATCTTTAGTACAGTACATAATATAAAGTGGGAAAAGGTATTGCAAATGTTCCAACAGAGCTGTTACGTGTGAAGGGATAAACATACTTGAGACAGATTTGTCCTGCCTTGATGGATTCAGTGTCATTTGTCTGACAACATATTAACCCAGAGAAAGTGGTTAAGTTCCCTCTTGATCTCAGTCTTCATCATTTTTGTAGTGTTTCTGTCTAAATTACTTTTTTCCTCTGTTAGATTTTGTCCCCTATTTCTCCATCTTTGACACTATACTCCTACTGATTCATGTCCAGCACCACTGCAGGAAGTTATGTTTATCTAACTAAACACATAGTGTAGGTTGTAGGTCAGGGTAATGGATAAGCATATAATGCATTTGGCTTTCATCTCATTCCCTAACCATACCTTATCTTTTTCTAACCCTAACCAAATGATGCTTAACCCTACCATAGCTCAACTGTAGGTTATATGTTATAGACACAATCTTACTATATAATGACGAAAACTCTGTCTGTGTGTGTGTTCCACGTTTTTCTCCTCACTGACTTGGTCAATCCATGTGAAATTTGGCACAGTGGTAGAGGGTCATGGGAGGATGTGAATGAAGCAATACTACATCTATTGGCCAAAGGGGGGCGCTATAGCAACCAATTGAAATTGCAAACTTTGAATGGGCATATCTCATGCCCCGCATGTCGTAGAGACATGACACTTTGCACAGAGATGCCTCTCCTCATGAGGAACACATTTGCCTCAAGAACCCATAACTTCCAGTTATATAGATTTTCTGCCATTTGAATTTTTTAAAAAACACTTCAAATCGATCTCTTCCTAGGAAGTTTGAGCGATCTGCATGAAACTGGGTGAACATAATCTAGGGACCAATATCTAAAGTTCCCTCTTGGCAAAAGTTGGAAAACTTACTAAAACTGAGCTTCTATAAGGCAGTGAATATTGCGGAGGGCGTGGCTCATCACATAAAGGTGTATAACATCTCAAGGGTTTCACCCATCACCATGCAACTTTGTAGGCATATGACCACACATAATCTGAGGGGACCCCTCCATTATTGACCCCATCAAACAAAATGGGGGCGCTAGAGAGCTAATTTCTTATCTAGGCCTAACCACCGTATTGATTTTTACTAAACTTGGTAGATATGTAGAACAGGACGCCTCAAGGTGACTGGAGAAATTTAACTCTAATTGGCAACTGGGTGGCGCTATAACAACAGAAAATGCTTAAAAATGGCTAAAATGCAACCGATCGCTGTGGCTCCCCCTGTGGACCAATGTTGTTGTTTGTTTTTATAATTTTTGGCATGACTAAGTCATGGTATGGTATGCTGTACATAATCACGGAAACTGTCAGTGTGTCATTCTGTCTGTCCCACGTTTTTCTACTCACAGACGTGGTCAATCTATGTAAAACTGCACATAGACATTGAGGATTGGCATAGGTAGAAGGTGACAGAGCTGCCAATGGGTATGGACGAGTCTTTCTCTAACTTAAGCCCGTTAATGGTCCCACCCAGATAGAAATGATGGATCAATATTAATTTTCTTGTTGGACATATCTTTTTACGGAACAGAGCAATGTAACAAACATCACAACAAGGATCAGGTTTAGTTTAAAAACATATATTTTTAGATTATTGACAGCTTAAGACATACCCTACTAAATGTGCTGACATATTGTACTGCCCCTAGGCATCTCATGGCAACGCGACACACAAGGCACCTGAAACACATTGTAACAGGTGGTTAATGCTGTGAAAAGATCACAGTTAGGTTTAAGCAACAAAACTACTTGGTAAAGTTCAGAAAAAGATTGTGTTTTAATTTAAAATAAGTTTGCTTGTTAAGTAATGTGACATTAATATGTTATGTGACTGACATCAGCACATATATTACACTAACACACTAATACAGCAGTTACTTCTGGTTTCACATGGGACACAAACTGTCATCTCCTGGATGAAAGTCCTGTTTCATTTGACCCTATGAGGACTTTCTCACTCTTCATAATACGTCAGTTGCTCTCAACATCAAGTTTTGTTGCAGATGGATTTACATTGCAGTTAGCTGAAAGCCCGGTGCACCTCATAAAGATACTAATGAGTACCTTAACCGTCACGCCGGGGATGTGACAAAGCGATGGTATGTGGCGCTTGGGAGTAAGAACAGGCTAGTTTACATGAGAAGTCACCAGCTGCTTTTCTTAAAATGTTCCTGCTGGGTTTCCAACTGAGCCAACTCCCTCACAACTGACTCAACAGCTGCATTTGCCAGCGAGGTGCTTGAACACTCTGTAAAAACCGCGTAAATACACCTGAAGTTGTTTTGTTAACTGTATGAAACCAAATCATTGTTTTAAATTGAAATTAACACACTTTTGGCTAAATATATAACAATTACAGGCAAAATAAAGTAAAATTTGGGAAAATAAAGAACAACTCTACATGACTACTCCACAAATGTAATTAGGATTCTGGTTACAATTACAATACTGGCATTATTTTCTTTTTAGCTTAAGCCCACATACTTTCACCCAGCGGTGAGAGCACAGGGAACACAGAAACGTCTGGTGCTGAATAACTAAAACTGTTCTGACTTTGACTTGAAATTGTATTCATGTGGGACCATATCGCTCACAGTCAGAAAGGGATTGAGAAAGTAACAGGGCCTTTAAGTGATCACTGTAAGCACACAGATATCATAGCTATCCCTGGTAAGTGTGTTTTTGCCTGCAGCAGAAGTACCAAACTCTCTCCTGGAGGCAGTTGTATATAACCATGTTGGTTCTTTAGTTAGGACAGTGTTTACAGAGACAGGCAGGGCTGGTTCTGTGCCCACTGGCCATGCAGATCCATCCAGCCCGTCCAAACAGATCTGAGTGAGTGCAGGGTAAGTCTTTTCCACTATGTTTGAAGAGACTGGAGCCCAGATGGTTAGTAGTGCTGCCAGATCAATTACCAGCAGCACACCAGCAGAGAGAGCGGAGCGCAGCACTTAGCTTCCAGGGCCAATTGAACTGATCCCTATTTGAACTTTTACATATCGTCATAGCATGCTGTGACATAAAGGACTCACTAACTTAATGCCACATGTGCACCAGTGGAACACTTTGGGGGGATATTGCTATTTCATCTTACAGCTACATTTTTTATTGCTCATTCCAAAAAGCCATCATGGCAATGGTTTAAAGTAAACAGCTGTGCATGTTGAGTGGTGGAAGATAATGGATTTGCCAAAAGGAAAACAAATAGTGAAGGCATTTGCTTTAATAAGAAGTTGGAAATGTAACATGGACTAATTAAAAAAATTCATGTAAATATATTAGTTCACCCTGTCACCTACAGCGACTAACAGGCTTTGTACAGACATGCTGATTGCAAACTAAAGGACCATAAGTTGTTTGTGCTGTCAAGAATACAAGGGAAAGGGAAAGACCATGGTTTGGGTTAAATGACTGCTTTGCTAAGGTCTTCAGCTGTAGCCAGATATGGATGGTAAACCTATATGAATAGCTTTCGCAAATTGGGAGGCTCAGGAGGTAGAGATGATGTCCTAAACAGAAGATCTGCGTGGCAAAGTGTCCTTGGGCAAGACGCTGAACCCCAAATTGTTCCAAATGGCTTTGCCATTGGTCAGTGAGTGCGTGTGAATGTCTAAACTGGCAGGTGGCACCTTGTATGATAGCCTTGGACACCAGTATACCAATGGGTGAATGATAAGTGATGAAAATGAGGAACTGGATTCATGAGTGTGGTAAATGATTCCAGCTCTGTACTTCACACACAGACATGGGACCTTTTCATCTTACTCTTGGTGTGACAATACGTACGTTTATTCTGTATGTTTATTGGGTTAATTTAGCAGTCTGTAATGATTTGGTACCACAAACAATAACGCGAATGCTAATGCTAGTTTAACTGCTAACTAGCTAATTTGCGGCCGTCATTTCCGTAGGTGCACTAAACCATTGAGTACATAGTGCACATAGTATACTACATAGAAGTGTACTAATGGTGATTTGAGACAGACCATTGGTGTTGAACAGTGGTCTCCAGTGGTCTGTAGTGGTCTGGACAGGTGTCTCATTCATGTACAATGTCACTTTAGAAAGACTGATATGATACGTATGAAATGTACATATGTAATATATCCATGGTTTGCAGAAACATACAATGCTGACATTTCCCTCTGGTGACTGGGCTGAATATAACAATTGAAGGTGACAGGTTTTGTGATTCGCCAGAGTGATTTGGGCAATTGTTGAGATTCTGACTGTCAGAGCTCACTTTCCAGCGTGCATTGTGTTTTTTGTAAACAAAGCCAATCACTTCATGGAAGTTTAAACCACTTCCACCAACTCTTTTTGCAAACAGGAGCATTAAGCTAATGCGTCTTAATAGAAACTCTAACTATGTTCCTGCAGCCAATTTGAGTGCATCCAAGATAATGTTTCACCACCCAGTATTGGATGAGCCTACTGAACAAGATCTATGTCCGATGCCAGTAGTCAATGGAAAGGTAGAAAGTAAGACGTGGGTATTTTTTCCATCCTGTCACAGTCTGGCAAGTAATGTAATCCTTCCCTAAACTTAACCTATGTTTTAGTCACTTGACCTTAACCACATTGTACATGATCCAGAGTCGTGTAGAATCAGTATGTTTCAAAGGTCCAGACCTTTGACCCAAAACTCGCACTCCTCTCCAAGCTGTGTTCTTTTTGCTGCTCGGCTCGCACCTCAAACTTTTGATATTTTTATCATTTCAAATCAACCGCACTCCCCTGAGATGAGTTCAAACCCCTATAATGCTTTGTACCTCTGCTTGAAGTATTTGATCTTCTATGCCCTTAGAAAGCTTCTACACAGAACATCCCTGATTTTCAAGTAGCTATCCCAAATGCAACAAAGCCAAATCTTAACAGTAACCTCTCCTTGGATTCCAAAAACAGCACACATATACACAAGGAGTCAGTATTTTCTAGTATATTTAGTTTGGCCTTTCTCTTTCTAGGTCAACCTGTCTCGCTCTAAAAAAAATTTGGTGAAGCTTTTGCCTGAAGGAGTGTAACTACAGATGGTTACTGTAATATTTGAGTTCATAGACTAGCAGTTTATGTTAACTTCATTTATTTCAATCCCAATAAGTGACTTTTTGCCCTACTACGGCAAGGCTTTAAGATTAAGTACTTGTGTTAAAGGTTCAGTGTGTAGGCTTTTGGGGCATCTACTGGCAGAAAAGGTATATTGAGCATAGTGTTACTTCAGGCAGGACATGATGTGAAGCTCAGCTCACATCCCAGCTATATCAGCTGATCTCAAACAGCCCAATCAACTGATGGAGCAGCTGATTAATGGAAGGGAGTCAGCTGATAGATCACATGATTCCTTTCTATGCAGCTAATTGGCAAATGTCATTCAGCGCGCCCTATTTAAACTGCTCTGGCCTGCCTACTGTTGCTGCTTCCTTTGCAACCTTCCTCCACCCCAGCTCCTCCTTGGTGTGCTCTTTCTTCCTTAAGGCTGTCCATGTAGGCGCATGGAAGGGCAGAGAGGTAATAATGTTAGGAAAGATGTTTTCATTAGTTTCTAATCACCTGAAACTAAGAATCATGTTTTTGTTATCTTAGAATGAGCTGTTTATATCTACATACCGAGCACATCTTCTTCCACAGAGTCTGCCATGTTGTTCTACAGTAGCCCAGCACGGTCAAACCAAACACTGGCTCTGGATAGGATGCTCTACCTCCTTTTTTTTTTTTGGTCAATTCATCATGGTGACTCATCACCAGAGAGGGTGGAGTCGGTCATGAGGGAAATCACTCTGACTTGCAGCTCAATGCACAAGAAGAGAAATATAAGCGTCCTGTTCCACAGAGTCTGCCATGTTGTTCTACAGTAGCTCAGCACGGTCAAACCAAACACCAGCTCTGGATAGGGTCCAGAGCCACCAGAGTTTTCCTACATGGTTGGCACATAGAAGAAGTTTGTGTTCTGTAACCTTACTGTGAGATGCCACTAAATCCTACACACTGGATCTTTAAATACAGGGCTGGAGTCTGGTTAGCTTAGCTTAGCATTAAGACTGGAAGAGGACTGCAGTGTGTGGCTTTTTGTGTTTCTTATTAACAAATACATTTTTAAAATATGTTGTTAAGTTGAAAAAAACCCCAAAACAATTCAGGTGACACCTCCCACAAGACATAGAAGCTCCAACACTCCTCTGGTCAGGACTCAATGACACAGGCAGGGCTATTAATGGCAATTAAAAGTCTCTTGAGTCTTATCTTAATTTCATAACTGTTTTTATGTTTTTCTCAGGCATTTAATTCGTATTCAGTGTTTTGAACAAACTCAGCAGTGGAGGGAGACTGAGATGGAGGGAGACAGAGAGATGTGCTCTGCATTGTCTAGGCAAACAGCAGCAAGGTTCAGATAGGGATCAGAGACGAGGATTGGACGAGGTAGGTATGACTGAAGACAAAGTGCTTTAATCACTTCCCCCAGGCCACCGTATAGTGTCGACGATTATCATCAGAGAACATCTGAAATTTGTGTGTGCCTGCCCCAAGGCTTATCACACTTGGGGAGAAATCTGTCTTTTTTGAGGCTCGACACTGACCTTGAGTGACTGTGCGGTTACAGGGAGGGACTTGAATGGCTTGAATCGCTCATTCTCATCCAAACCTGTTTTCTTCGTCACAACACCGCAGGGACGCAGGTCTGCAGGAGGCAGATGGGCCAAAGGCAATCTGGTCGTTGACATTTAGTTCACTGACATTTCGTTTTTAGGAGTTTTGTACACACTAATCTGTCTAGAGCTTCTCATGAAACAAATTTAAGTCCATGTTTTTGGGGTATTACAACAGTAAACACGATGCATTTGCCTGCTTGATTCACTTTGTCCAACTCTGGTGGAGTTTATTTGTGATGTGAAGGCACAATGGACCATCTACAGGATTTTATGATAGTAGAGATGTGTGATTTTTAAAAAATTTTTTTTTTACATAAAATCAAAAGCTAAACTGTCAGAAAAAAACATCTATATATTTATGGAGTAAACATCTGATAACCATGGCAACGCACATGCCTGTCAGCACTTGAGTGAGGGAATTTCAGAGTGAAAAGGTGTGTTGTGTTTGTGTCCTGCTGTGTAACAACAAGAAACTGTGAGATGCAGTAACCATACAGAAACTACCACCCCATAATATGATGCTTTTTATGCTACCACTTTTATACAAATTATTTCTTCATGAGCTCTCTTTAGAACATAATTAATAAATACATTTAAATTTCTGCAGAACTTGCTGTCAGTCACCAGAACGTGATTTCCCCTTGTGTGGGAGATGATGATGCAGAATGACATCACTATAGGGGAGACACTACAGGTGAAATGCACATGTTATTTTTTCATATTTTGGGCTATTTCATTTCCATAACATGTCTTGTTTCAGAGTAGAAGAAAGAAAACATCCAAAGTACACATTTAGGTGTTTATTTTTGTTCAGATTTCTGTACTGAAAATTTATACATTATGCCTCATCTGAATGTTTTAAAAACATATAATTTCCAAACACTTGTAATAAAAAAAAAAAATTAATTAATTAATAATAGTTAATATCCATAATATAATATCTATTAGCTAAAAGTTTTACCCTATTCACCTGCAATGTCTTATTATTTTGTCTAAAAATGTATAGACTTTTACAAAATATTTTTTATGCTCTAGGCCAGAAATCTCCATTTAAGTAGCACTTACAAAAACCAACCTTTCCAGTTTTATTCCTATTAGTCTTGCCTATAAAATACTGATTTATGGATACGTATCGATGCTGCAAATGTGAAACGTTTCTGATACTCATTTCCCACACCATTGATTACCCAGCCTGCTCTCTCTTATTGTTACTGTCAATCATGCCTACACTAACTGTCATTGTGTTGATCTCTGCTGCTAACCAAAAAAAGTTGTAGTTATCATGTTATAGCCTTGTTATATTTATCTTTTAATTAAAAAATAATAATAATAACAGTTTGACAGTATTTATTTATGGAGTAAACAGATATACAAAATGTACTCTGCAAAAAAACTTTGACTTTAATATGTTTAAAAACTAAATAGCCTAAATCAATAAAAATAACTTTTACACTTGGCTTTATCCAATGTTCAGATTTCCATTTGGAAATTTATGTAAATCGACACATATTTAATTAGATAATGTATCATTTCTGGATTTAAATGTATAATTTCCAAAAAAGTGGCATGTTAAAGATAATTTTCTGTATGTAAATAAGCACCTGGGAAAGTTTTGTGAAGTTTTACCTTATTAACCTGGAGTGTCTCCCCTAAAACTGCCCAGTCGGTGAGTTACACTTTACATGCTACACTCCCTTTGCTTTGTTTGTAATAAGTTAGTATGAACAGAACCGGGCACAATGTATCTTTTTAAAAAATAAAATCTTAGATGAATGATCAAGTCAGTGATGGATTTTCTGGATTTTCTTGTTGCCTCGTGAAGAAGAATGTCATAATCATATGGCAAATGAATCCTTATTCATTCCTAGATTCATTTTGAAAACTCAAGAGGTTAAATCTGGGTAACCAAGTGGTTTAAATTAACATATTACGTATATGTTTTTAGATGTATTATATGGATTTGGAGAAGAAGACGGACTGATGAGCAAAACATACATTGAAACGTTCACTGACGAGCTCAGCAACAGCATGAAGGTACTGATGTAGTGTCTTTAAGTACCTGGCTATTAAGCAGCCATTGTGTGTGAGCTGCGGCAGAGTGTCTGAATATGACCAGTGGATAGGAACATCGCTGGAGCTGTGAGAGCACATTAGAGAGCGCGGGTATTCTTAACTGTCCATAAAGTGAGGTGGTGCCATTTGAATAGCACTTGGGGTAATTATGGTCGGCAGCTCATCCTCCGTCAGCTTTGTGGCTGATTTTGTCTCCTTCTTTCAATTTCCTGCCTCGTTGAGGATGCCAGCAGATATGTGGAGAGGACAGGGCCTGCAAAGCAACGCAGCAAAGCACTTTATAATTAGAAATGTTTGGAAAGCGAGGTGAGGAAGCGGCTCTATTACCTTACCCTACCTCACTCTGGGAAAGAAGACTAACAATGAAACAATAAGATAATATAATATATCTGGTATATAATAATAACATGGAGTGAAGATTTGCATTAGTGTGTGCTAGACTACAAATACTTGTAAACTGCATGGTTACCCAAGCATGCTGTTTGATAAATCAGTTCATTCTAATTTATATTGTGTAGCGCATTTTAGAATGTCATTAGTCACAGGATAATTTTCAAAGATAATTTGAATTTCACAGGGTCATAACACAGTCTATGCACCGGATTTTAAAATTATCCAGTCCAATGCCGTTTTAGGAATGAGACAGAAATGTGCCAAAGGTTTGCCAGGATCAGAAACACACATTCAGAAGGGAGAATGTTTGGAACGTTATTCAAATGAGAGCGTAAATAATGCTCCCTTTCCATCACACGCCCTGAAAGTTAAATTACAAATGAATTTGATTCTCTTACTTCTTGAAATTAAAGCATGTAATTATCTATTTATATTTAAACTTTACATTGGCACAAAACTGTACAATAGCCTGTGTTTTTCAGTTTATATAGTACTTTTTTATTTGTTGCAAATCTAGATGATTGACAAGAAATAATCTGCCTCAACCTCTGTGAAACTGTTTTCTACTGCTGCTTATACCTGCTCGCAAGACAATATAAGAGATCTGAAATACATTAATGAAATGTTAAAGCATGCTTTATCTGAACAATTGTTAACTGAGTCCAAATAAAAGCCCTTATGGTCTGGGCAGAAGTGACGGAAATTGGAGAGGTCATCATTCAGAGAACATACAATGAGCCTTTAACTGCTGTGGGTTACATGCAGGAGAAGAAGGTCCTGATAAAAAAAAAAAAAAAAATTGGTCGCTAATGATGGAAAAAACTGCAAAACTCCCTTGGCTCTTCTGTCTGCACTTTTGGGACTGATCTTTATGAAGAAGAAATCTGAAGAGGTTTGTGTGAGCTACCCGTACCAAAGGTCTGAATGCAAAACCTTCAACCCTGTACCACAGAAAGCACCACATTTTCACCACACAACCACATTTTCCCTTGATACACACTTGGATAATGTCCTTGGAAAGGGAAAGTCCAATAGATTCTTGCAGTGTATAACACCCATGTGTTCTGATTCAAAGTATCCTCATAAAAAGGTTTCTAAGATTTCCAACTTTTTTATTTGTTGCAAATCTAGATGACTGACAAGAAATAATCTGCCTCAACCTCTGTGAAACTGTTTTCTACTGCTGCTTGTACCTGCTTGCAAGAAGCTTGTGTATGTACAGACTATTTAAAAACCATTACATTCTTGGTAGATGGTGGGGTTCCCCTGAAAAGGTCTGAATCACCCCTGTACTATATCAACAAAGTATTCTTTCACACTCTGCCAGATATCGTGGTCAGCTTCCAGGTTCACTTTGAACTTTTTACAACCCTTCACATTTGAACACTTTGCCATTTTATTTAGTTTTGCCTGTGACCCTGATTTCATAATCTATCTCATTGAAAAGTCATTACTAGTCTTCTCTGCTTGATTAGATCTGTGGGGCTTTGATTCAGTGGTTGATTTCACTCAGAGAGTGTCTTCTTTGGAGGGGCTGTACATGTGTTACAGTTCACAGATCCCCTGGTCTGCGCTGGAGAGACAGCTCTGTGTATGTGGCATTTGTCTGGCTGAATCACATCAGTGATTTCCACTCAGGAACACCTCTGCATTCAAGCAGCTACTCCAGCAGCTGCTGGAATCTAGTAGCCAAACAGGCTGTCAAACAGTCAGACACATCATGTAATAACTTGTCAGAGTGTAATACATGCACTAAATGGGTCCAAGCAGTAATGCAATCAGTTTCCAAGTTGCCTTTTCTTCAAAGATTTCTAAAAATGTGGTACATGACTTGTATGCACTGCGGGGGAAAGTTCCATGTTGATATCAACTTGTACACACAACATGTGTAATGCACTGCATGGTGCAGTTTTTATAGTTATTGTGCTTTCTACTGATCACCAGGGGGCAACTCCACTGGTTGCAAAAAGAAGTCCAATAGTATATAGATCCAAGCAAAAATGACCCTACTTCTTATTTGATCTATTATGTCATACATTTTCCTAATGAGTTTATGGTCTCAATCACTACTTTCAAGCCTTGCACAGCATGATGTTCATTTTGTTAATTATCATCTGATTTGGAGTAAGAAAGATGATAAGGCTTTAGGGCATGGCTACCTCATGATTGACATTTCCCTACCACAGCAGTGTCCTCTGATTGTCAGACGTATCCATCCCTTGCTCCTCCAAAGCTCCATCCAAATATGCTCTTCTATCTGTGTCAGGATGCGGGTCAAGGCAGGAGGTCATCATTTACCTGAGCCATGAGCTACACCTGGGCCAGGGTGCTTCATGATATAAAGCTCACTACCTTCCAGCAGACTTCTCTCTTTCCTCATGGTACAGCTTCTGTTCTTTGTTTTTTTCTTCAGACATTTCCACACACCGACACACGCAGACATGACTGATTACTGACTTTCATGTTTATTTGGTTATCTATAATTATTTTGTGAATAAATAAGCTTTTAACTCTTTGTAAACTCATCTTGTCTCCCATCCTTGTTGCAGCAGTATCGAGACTGAGAAAGTGCCTTTGGCGAGCTCAGTCCTTTCAGCTTCTGGTGAGGACTGTTGAGGTTCTTCCCAAACCCACTCATTTTTCTCTCTCAGTAGGTCTTTACTTGGCAACGGTAGCCAACTCTGGCACAAATTTTGCCAGGTAGTTCGCTATGGCCATCATTCACACATTTTAACTCTGGCATCTGTAGGATTGCCTTAACTCTGTTCAGATCTGGCTCAATGCCTTTTACAGAATCCTTATGATCAACAAAGATTATGTTCCCCTTAGCAAACTTAAAGTTCTCATTCACAGTGAGGCCTTCATCTTGCATCTGTTGGAGCATATAATGTAGTCCTTGGTCATGTTTTTGTCAGTTCCATCTATACACTATCACATCATCTGCATAACGTAACATCTATCTATCTAGTATCTCCTGATGGGAGTGATGAAGGTAGTGAGAGGTCCTGACTGATGTTATCAGGATTTGCCAAAACCAGATCAATTGTCCAATTTTGTGTAAACTTTTGCACCTAACATCAATGAGAGTGTTTGGTCAGCTGCTAGTAGAATGTGGCGTTCTCTCTTTACTGCCACACCTAGTGGTGTGAGCTCCACAAAGATATTGGGTTTGTCTTGTAGTCGTTTTTGTTTTCGACTCCCATGTTTTCCATTCAATCCAGTTCCTCACATACGTTCTCTCTCAGAAGCAGAGAAACCCATCTAGGTTTTGAGAGCGCATTGGCTCTTTCAGCTTACCGATCCCTTGGAACACCACCGATTAAGCTGCTTTGAAGTCTATCTAAGTCTATGTCACTGTACCAGTCCCATGGGCTCTGTTGCTGGTGGGTCCAGTAGAGATTGTCTCAGTCCTGCCACAACATACACAAGCTGATTTGTAGAGTGCCCTTTTGCCATCATTTTGCTTTGAAAGTAGCCCTTTATATTCAATAGATTGCGACTTGGTCCAAACAGTCTTATAAGTGGTCTTTCAAGCTTATCATCTTACTCTGGTTTGAAGACAGTCTAAATGGCATCCACATTTGTTTTGAAGTCTCCTCCCACTCTCCAGTATTGCTGTACAGTATTATCTGTTGTCAGTCTCACATTTTTGATTGCCTTCCCAATAGTTAAGTCTGATTCCATTTGTAGCTGTTTTGTCAACTTCCTGTCCTTTGTCCAATTCACAGTTTGGTCTTTCATTAGTTTATCTTTAAGCACTCCAAAGTTACAACCTTCTGCCGTATTGTGAATTGCTGTGACGAATGCTTCTGCACTCTCTCCCTCTTGTTGACACCTCATTGTGTTTCCCTACAGTGCTGCTCAAACGCAGCTTTAACCGCATCATATTTCTTTTGATTTTCATCAGTCATTGGCAAAACTGCCAAAATATCATCTGCTGCATCTCCCATTGGATACAGGAATGAATTTGCCAGATAATATTTGGGTTTTTCCTGTAATCCTTATGCAATATAAACCCTCTCAAATTGTCTGATCCATCTTGGCCATTCTGACAGATCTGAGAAGTCAAATTGCTTTGAGTGTGATATTTGTACAGCTGCCACTGCCATTTTGTCTTTCCATCCATTGTTTTACATTCAGGAAAACTTTTATACCGCGCCGTGATTTCTCCTTTTTTCTACCTCATGTGTGGATCTGCCTTAGAGCTTAGATCGGGCCCAAAAAATTCAGCCCGACCCGGCCCAAGCACGTGCACGTTATGTCCGGGACCAGACCGGCCCGGCCCATCCAATTAACTGTAATTAACGGCCCGAGCCCGATTTAAACCCGACATTTTGTGACATTTTTTTTCACTTCAACAGGTCATTTTAAACATGGGTAAGTCCATATTTTCATCGTTTTTTATAACGTAATAAGTTAATGACAATTTGTCATTGCATGTCCATGTATTGAGCATGCCGGGTAAACACTGAATGAATAGGGCACATTTTTTGGAGGCACGGAAAGCTGCTGTCCCTCCCACTTATCTCTACCACCCCCCCCCCTCTCTCTTTCTGTATGTGTGAATTGCAACCCCCAACCTGTAGCCATTTCTCTCTCTCTCATATCTGACTCTCTCTCTCTCTCATATCTGACCAGGCCCAGCCTGGGCCCCTCAGAGGGGCCGGCTTGGGCCCACTGGCCGGGTCGGGCTGGGCTCTGGCTCGGGCAGAGAATCTAAGCTCTAATCTGCCTCCAAAATACTGCATTGTTCATCTATGCTTCCTGCACATATTTTCACTAAACTGCTCACCAAGTGTCTTTTCACTGAGGAAAACATCCACAGCTTATAGCAGAGTAGAGCACTGAGATTTTGATTCCTTTTTTTACTCTCTGACACCATGTATAATGAAGGAGATAGGACACCAAGGACTTAGGTGAACAAAAACAGTTTACTGAGTTACCCAGAAGCCCCTCACATTGCATCACGGGTGCTGTAGTTTCTACCCTCAGGGTCTCATGGCTGTGGTCACAGCCGCAGCCTGTCAAAATCAGCTGTGGCAACAGCAAGTTATGATATCAGTGTTGAGAGCAAGGTGGCAATGATACAGGGTTGTGCCTGAGACAGCCACAGATGAGGGTGCACCAACTCTCATTGTGGCACAACTACTACATATCTGTAACTGAAGACTCAAAAAACTGGACAGAAGAACAGGTCTGCACACCATTAGTCTCTATATACAGACTCTACATTCAGTGAATGTAGAGTCTGTAGGCAAACCCCGGAGATCTTCCCTCTGGAAGAAGACAGAAGAGCCCTGGTTTCTGGTTGTAGGCTGGTTGTAGTCCGCGTGATACTGACCAATCATGTTTGAGCCGGCTGCAGTTGTTGCCAGGTTAAACGGTCCGTGCATTAACGAGGTGCAACATAATTGGTGTCACTGCAAACTCTGAATCCATCGCAATGGTTCAGCATATTTACTTATATATAAACAGAATTTGCCTCCTCTGCCAAAATCAAACCGTAATGCCAAAAAATCGGGGGTCTGCCCCCAGAGGCTGTATCGCTGTCTACCAGAAGTCAGATGCCAAATACAGCCAAGGCGTTTAGAGAACAGCGCACCATAAACTGCTCCCTTTGGAAATTTTAATCGTATCACCACATGTGACATTTCGGACACCAGTCCTTCATAAGACATGAACAAGATAATGACACATTCCTCTATGTACATGAGCAACAACACATCATGTGCTAACAATGAGAGACCAAGTGCAATACACTGCAAAACTGGTACAACATTACATCACAGGAAAACAATACATTTACAAAAAAATATGTTTACAAAAATTCGATTTAAACAATGTCCACACAAAAAACAGTCATATATCAATAAGAGTAATAACATATAATGTTACACGTAGGCTGTTCTCTTGCACTGTTCATATGTATAACTACAAAAAGTTGTATATGACACGCATAATCACGAGCCAGTAATTTATGTATAACCCATGTAATGAGGAAGACTGTGATCACATGACCAGTGTCCTCATAGTGAAAGAGGAGGTAGTATAAAGAGCCAAAGTCGATGTAACCAGGCAGGTTTGGGAGATAGGATAGGTCAAACTGAGGACTTTCCCCCTGGAGAGTGGTGTTTGGAGCCGTGTGAAACCAAGTGAACTCTGAGTTATTTTAAGGTACTTTGTCACCATGTTTCTTCTCCTAAACCAAGCTTACATGACTTCACGCGAAGAACATAATGTGACGATGCCATTCATGAGGTGCTTATTCATGATATGGTATGAATCATTGTATGTGCATTTTTGTTATATATCATACAGATCTCTGAATGAGGATACATTGCTATACATCATGACACTCAGTCTCTATGGATCCGAGGGAATACAAACAAAAAGTAACAAAAAGTAATCCAAGGAAACATATTGTAAAGGAACACAAAAATGATTGTGGTATTGCAAAAGACAAACAAAAAGCCGGCCCAAAATTAAAAAATATACTACTAACAAATGTACAAACTTAACATTTATTGGAAGAGTGTTATTCTTCACCTCATCTTACTTCTGGAACAAAGATGAATAAGCATATTTCCTGAAATGTTGAACTTCTGCTTTACTGGTAAGCACAGGGTGAGTTCGGGTAATATGGGACATTTTTTTTGCAACTTGTGCCGATATCTATCTAACATATTAATATATGTAAAAACATGCTTTTAGTGCTCTGTCTTGTGACAGAAAGCACTATAACTATAAAAACTGCACCATGCAGTGCATTACACATGTTGTGTGTACAAGTTGATATCAACATTGAACTTTCCCCCGCTTTGCATACAAGTCATGTACCACATTTTTAGAAATCTTTGAAGAAAAGGCAACTTGGAAACTGATTGCATTTTACTGCTTGGACCCATTTAGTGCAGGTATTACACTCTGACAAGTTATTACATGATGTGTCTGACTGTTTGACAGCCTGTTTGGCTACAAGATTCCAGCAGCTGCTGGAGTAGCTGCTTGAATGCAGAGGTGTTCCTGAGTGGAAATCACTGATGTGATTCAGCCAGACAAATGCCACATACACAGAGCTGTCTCTCCAGCGCAGACCAGGGGATCTGTGAACTGTAACACATGTACAGTCCCTCCAAAGAAGACACTCTTTGAGTGAAATCAACCACTGAATCAAAGCCCCACAGATCTAATCAAGCAGAGAAGACTAGTAATGACTTTTCAATGAGATAGATTATGAAATCAGGGTCACAGGCAAATCTAAATAAAATGGCAAAGTGTTCAAATGTGAAGGGTTGTAAAAAGTTCAAAGTGCTCTGCACACTGAATTAGAGCTCCCAGTTTACTTTATTGACTAAAATACAACGTTTCGACTCAAATGGTCTTCCTCAGGCAACTTCAAAAGAATAAAATGGCAGGTGGCAGCTAAGAGCTAGGTGACATCCCACCCACATCATCTGTCAATCAAACAATCAGACAGTTGTTCAGGTGAGCAGTATATAGGCATATAATGGCTACTTAGTATGCACGAAGGATTTGCATATCAATAATGACAAAGAATACAGATATACAAAATATACAAATTGTTATTGGGGAAACACACAATACAAAAGAGACAATTTAACTATGAGGAAAAACTTTTTTTTGTTTAGTGTAAGATTTTTTAGAATTTTAAAGAAAACGTTTGCAAAAAACATACAAACACAGGATTACAGTTTTTAAAAAAAATACAGTTTGAAAAAGAATACTGCTTGGAGAACAAAAACACCAAATACCAGTTCACAAAAAGGGCTTAATGTCAAAATCCTCATTAAGGCCAATAGGTGACATGGTATTGAGAAAGAAGATCCAGTAAGTCTCCCTTTGAAGGAGTCTTCTTTCACTGTCACCACCCCTATGCTGTTTATGAACCCTCTCCACTCCAAGATAGCACAGAGCACTAACATCGTGGCCTGCTTTTTAAAAATTCTTATTTGTGTGAGCCACAGAACTCACATCAAAAAAAGGATTACACCACTGTGACTCAAACTACAAAGTCAAATCTCAGTGGTATTATTCACCTAATTTAGTTGTAAAATTGTGATGTTAAAATATTAAATTACTGGTGGAGACAGCATTTGTATCCATGGTGGAAATGCATCACAATAATACAGACTTGGAGACAGAAACTACCATAATTGAAAAGCTGGCATATGTTAATAGATGACAAAGAAATTCAGAAACCATCACACACACTGTACGCAATCTGTGCTTTCTTAGGGCAGTTAAAGCAATCGAGTTAGCGTATGCACATTAATACTTTGCTACAGGCGTGTAAACAGCTCTTCCCTCACTGCAAATACTGATTAAACCATACTACAATCAAAGATAAAATGGAGCAGACTAATTCCTGAGGGAATCACAGCTTATGTAGTAATTATACTGTGTGAGCATCATAGTCATTATGCACTCCTGCTGTCTGTTATAATGACTGTAGAATCCTTTCACTTTGATTTAATCAGGATTTGATGACTTTTATAGTTGATTCTATCAATGCTACGACTTAAACTTAATACAGAACAAAAAAAAAAGGTTAAAAATGACCAAGAGCAAGATTATTTTTAACTGCGTCTCCTGCATGATGCTGCTATCACTGTATGAGGAAGGGAAAAGTACAAAAACAAGTTATTCTGAAATGTGACATTTGTGTACACCTCTGCCTCATTTGCTTTATGAGAAACCTTTGGCAAATGAAAGTGAAAAGGGCAACTTTCACAGCTCCTTGAGATGAAAAAGTGCCTTTTTTTCCGAACTCTGCACAGAAAACAAACAATTACATTCTTGACTGCCTTTATTTACTCCATGATTGAGCAGTGCAGGCAGACAAGAGCGGGCAGATTAATTAACTAGTGCCTGAAAACCTTTATTCTTAGAGCGTTGTCACATTGATGGATGGCTGATTAAAGTCAATGAGATGGCTATCAGTACACAAGAGCAAACCAGTCAAAAAAAGGAAAAAAACAAGAGAGAAAGAAAAAAGCATCTTACCTCAAGGGAAAAAATGAAAGGAAACACACAAATACAGGTGTACTGTTGGTGACCATGAGAGCGCTTTGTGGTTACGGACACTGCTGTGCATCAAGAAGAAAAGCAAGTAATTGGGGATGGAGGAGGAGGCTGAAAGTGCAGCGTATCATGCCAGCCGCAGCTCAAATTGCCTGGCTTGTGCGTGTTTTGATGAGGTTTCTCATTAGGGGTCTATACAGCCCAGACTTTGGAAATATCACAGAATTAATTAAAATGATAGGAATGGAGAAAGTGGGCTGCCAATGACAGGACGGCAGAGGGCCCACACAATCATTGTTCTGATCAGAGCCCTATTGTCTGCCTATGAATGTGCCTGTTGACGACGGCCAGTGCCTCTTACATGTTTATCTGGATTCCTGGGCCAGTAGCTTGTTTCCAGCATGCTGCCGTTGATAGAGCATTCAGCTCCCATCACTGTGAAGAGGTTCAAAGGCTTCATTTAGTTGCCCGAGCGCAGAGACAGAGAGAGAGAGCTCACCAGGCTGTTTTCAGCTGGTTTTATCAGCTAGTTTTCAGATTTAGATAGTGAGATTCTGACTGTGTTCCTATCTGTCCTTTTTCTCACACTGGCTGGCTTACTTGTGTCATGCAGAGAGAAACACAAAATCCTCAAATCCGTCGTCTCTTCCCTTGTTGATTCTACAGACTCTAAACTATGGAATAATCCACCATTATTACCCCCCTACCATGCATTTATCCTACATCTATCCTACATCAGTTCTGCAGTAAAACCTGCACTCGCTTCGTAGTAACGCACAGCAAGTGCTTCAGGGACTTAACCAACGCTTGGAGGAAACTCAAGCTGTACTAATCAATGATTTTATATCTACAATGGACCAAGTGACAACTGGTAATGTGAAGGAGGGGGCCCTCAGAATACTGTTTTGGTTCAGTCTGAACAGCAACCTTGTTTCCAGCAGCAACAGGCAGCTGTTATCAGGGAAAAAGCTCTGATTAACCCACTGTGCGCTACATGTCCAACATCAAAAGGCTGGCAGACTTTTCAAACCTGGTATTAACAAGCGTTTTAGTGATCTGAACACACGTGGACGGCTGAGACACATTGCTGTTCACACCTGTGTCTAACATGGGTCTCCAGCTGACCACCTGTGTTCACATTTCATTACTGCCTATGCCACTTATGCTAAAAGGTCAAAGGCCCTGCACACAGTTATTACGCCCAGTCTCTTGCTAGCTGTCTGCTATTCACGTCAGTGGTTTTGTCTCTGGAGATATTATATTTGAATATATTTGAATTATATATATTTGAACAGTTGAAGATATATTTAACTATACCTGCAGTCTTGTTTCAAGTGGAAATAATAACACCAATTGCTGGTGGTTCCATTGCAGCAATTACTGGAATACAATGCAGCAATACCTTATGTTAAGTGAAGTCAAAATCTGTCTATTCAACGTTAGTTTCATCTCCATATCTTTACCCTGGAGATGTGCACCCCCAGCGATGACATCTGGTTCCTGCAGAGAGCCAGACCTGTCAGTTTGAGAACCGTACAGGATGCCATGCACTTCATTTAAAGGCTGACTGAGAACTTTGCTGTTAGATACCCTAAAAAGTTTATCTGTAACACTAACCAGTTTTAATTTCAAACCCCTTTTAAGGCATTTCATTTTTACTCTCAGTATGTACTGTATGTTAATTATGAGTACATTCTGAATTAAATTTTAATTTCAACACAGTAACCTAGTATTTGACTAAAACTGAAGATTTTAAAAAAGATTTTCTGATGTCCAACTATATCATCAAGCTCCCACAGACATCAGGATGTTGACAGAAATACTTGATGAGTGACATGTGTGAATAAAAATAGACAGGTGCAGATAAAAATAGACACCTTGGCTATGAAACAAGGCAGCTGAATATCAGCAAAGCTGTCAATATCTTTGCTTATTACCAGTGATTCTGGTGTGACAGGAACAGTGGAGGTAAAGTGTCTTGCATGGTGCCAACATTTTCTCATCTCATCTTTTCTCTTTTATTTATCAAAGCTCTTAGAGAAGTGGATCAGCCCTAAATGGGTTGGAATGAAATAAATAAGTATTACACACATATTTGTAATGCATAGTCATTGGAATTGTAGCAAGATACAAGTCAAGACAGGCATGTCTTGTGTCAAGGTATATACATACTCTTTATGTTTTGCGTCCATAACAAATCTTTATGTGCCCTTCAACAATTGACCGTTGGCTAAACCCCGCCCCTTTTTATTTTGCCACTTTTAAAATGACTATTGAAAAGCGGTCTGATCAAATGTGCCTTCCTGTGACGTAAGTACCCATATTTGTCATTGTTTACCCCATTTGGTGACGTATTGCTGTCGTTGTTGTTGTTATTGTTGACTACAGCAGGTTCTTTTCACATGAATGGAAGAATCTGAGGCGTCATCTGAAGACTGTCTGCTGGGATACAGTGTTGGTAGGAATATTAAAATCTTTACATGATATAAATTTGAATCTCAGATGGCTAAAATCCAAGAAAAGAAATAATAAAGAATCCTAGGTCCCTCAGTCTGACCTCCTGGCTAGAAGTTGTGTGTTATTTTTGTTAGTTTGGATAAAATATGCTTTAATTCTTCACCTGTGTGCTTTCATACTTCATTGTTTTATTAACTTCATTTCAATCATGTCTTGTGGATATGTTGATTGCGCACTGACAAAAAACTAAAACACTGCACCATTAAATTCATGGCACTGCTCTATAAAACAGTTACATCAGCTGTTCTCAAAAGAGCAAACCTCTTCTCACTGAGAGTGAAGCTTCATAAGTAACACAGTCCTTGTTTAATTTTCAGCACGATTGCCAGAGGTGATTCTTGATGATGCTTGATAAACGCGGCCCCTGGTCTCGAGTCCTTAACCTGCACTCACACAGTGCTTGATTGATTGGTTGCTCTGTTCGGACTGATTGTGGGCAGACTGGAATGATTCGGTTGCATCTGCAGAACATCTAGAAAATATCACATCCTTTGGAAATTTATTTTCTTTGATGAGAGAAATTAACCTGTGAAAAAATGAGGAGGCCATGTGGCCTAGAGGTTCCGGTGCTGACCATGCACCACAATGTTTGAGTCCAGCCGGGAACCATGTCATTACCCAGCTATCATTATCGTCGCTCTGCTGTCCACTGTGTAATAAAAGCATAAAAAGCGCTCTGATCTCCTCCAAAAGAATTTTTTTTTAAAAAAACTGAAAAACTGTGGCTTCCTCAGCTTTCAATGGATTTCAGTGATCTCCACTGTAGTTGTGGTAAGATATGCAGCCTGAAGTGTGCCACTTGAGTAATTTGAGTGTTAAATTGCTAATAGCTAATAAATTGATAAACCTTAAAAATCAGTTTCTAATGGATTGATTCAATTTGCATTTAAATGCTGCATTAAAGACAGAAATAGAAAAGATAATGCACTTATTTTTGCTTCTGTTTTTAAATGATGAAATTAATGAATTTCAAAATGGAACGCCAAAATGAATAAAACATGGAATAAATTGACATTTTTCAGTATCTCACAATCTTACAACTGATCTCCAGATTTGACATTAACAGTGTTCTTTTTATGAAGACTTAAATTTAATAATAGGTCTTTTTCATTTAGAGATGCCCTGTGCCTGCACATCTTTACAGTACTGAAGAGGAATTTATTTATAACAATAATAACACAACTCTTTGGTTTAACTTAACTGAATCAAGCAGAATGATTTCCACATAATTAAATGGTTTTCTTTCAGCATTAATGATTTGCCTTTGACCAACTTCAGCATAAGTAACTGATTAAGGTTGATTCAACTTCATTACTTAGGATTGGATCTGACTTCATTTTATAGGTGGGGTCCAACTAATTTAACAGTAGTAACATTATACTGGAAAATAAAGTTGATCCAACCCAGATAAATTGAGTTCTGAAAGAAAACAAATTAACCACTTGGAAATACCTTCTATTGTTTAATTAAGTCAACTAAAGCCCCTTTTACACTGCCAGATGTTCTGTTGGGCTGTTTTGCCGGCAAGCTGCGAGCGTTTAGACACACAGAGCCGGATTGGCGAGTTGATCCGGGGTGCCCAATGTTCTGCCTCGTAGGGTAGACATATTGGTGGAAAGTTTTTGGTTTAAACAGAACGAGGTGGCCTTCCGCAACGGGAGGGGTTGTTGAAGACTTGTGGGAGGAGCCGTTGATGACGTAGCACGTGCGAGCCACTGGCGGTGGATAAACAGGAAACAGCTGATAGCAGGAATTAGCGAGCAGCTATTAGCAAGAGGGAAACACAAACCTGACAGACACTGTAAAGATGAGCAACTGGGGAGACAAGGAATTGCGCGCCCTCCTTGTCCTCACAAGCGAAGAGGCCATTAACCGTCAGATGACGGGGACGGTGAAGGACGGGCCGACTTACGACAGAATCACAGAGGGACTTACCAACCGCAGCTTCCCTCGGAGCAAGGCTGTTTACGTCACACGCTTGCTTGCTCACGCCCCCTATTGCCGGCAGGAGGCATTTTGCTGCACTCCAAGATTTTGTTTTTATACTGCCAATGCTGAAAAAAGACTGATTGAGCTTTCCTGCAAATTTGCACAATTCCTGTTTAAAAAGGGCTTAAAAGAATAACTTTTAGGTGTAAATGTATTTAATATGCTTCAAAATCTTTTATTTGCAGCAGGTGTTACTGTATATTTGGAAAGCAGCTATGACAATAAGCACAAAACACATTTTTTGCTCAAAATAACTTTTGGCCAAAGACTGTACAGGGTGTATATTTGACTCTAAATACACCCAGAGCCTGAATTCAATGCATTTTTCCCCTCCATTGATGGGGAAATGCACAGTTTGTGTTCTGGGACACTAAAGTGGTGAACAGTGGGGGTCAGACTGTGTGTGGGGACCCAAAAAGGACTGCCAGCCATGATAGCTCACTGCCTCTGTTGGGTTGAGTTATTACACAAGGAACTTACACTTTATTGCAAAATTTTCTGCAGCTGAGTCAGAGTTCACTCAGATACTGTACAAGGACGTCACCTGTGAATTTCTCTATTTGTGTTAGTTCAAAGATTTTCACCTGGGGTTGAGGTTAGGGCTATTCCAGGCAGTGGATAATGCTGTCATTCAGCCTTTCCACTGCAGATTTGGCTGTGTCATTACTGGCTTTAAAGGTGAAAGTATTCCTGAGCTGGTACATTTTTGCAGAGGACAGCAGTTCTTTTCAGAGTCTCTTTTATTCATTTTCTTTTATATTCATTTTCATCCCTTTTCTCACCTACTGAAGAGAAAGAGCTGCACGTCCTGTTGCAGCACCATGGGTAACAGAAGAGACTGTGCTTTTATTCTAGGAAGATGAAAAGATGTTTTTTTTTATGTAATTTAGGGGAATAAATGTTCATTTTTGTTAGAAGTGATTTCTTTTTTGCCATGTGGGCCTATAGCTACCTTGCAGACAACACAATTTATGCATCTCTTGGAGCATTTTCAACACTTTGATGGATATCAAATGCTCCTGTTTGATTCGTCAGTACAAAGAATTATCAAGTGGCAAATTTGTCAAAAACAAATGTGGGACTGTGCATGTATGCTATGTGCATGTCAACTATAACTTCCAGAAAGCATTACAAGAATGTCATATCCTACCCTGCCCCTGAAGTTTATGTTTCTCACTACGTCCTTCATTTACCCATCGTTTGCTGTTTTATCTTCATGAACTAACTTTTCCTCCAGTTTCAGATACCTCACTTCCTGCCCTTGTGCTTCTGACTTGTGTGATTATCTTCCATGTCCTGGTTAGTCTCACCTGTCCCTCATTATCCTTTTCCCCCAGTGTATATAGTTTGTGTGTTTCCGTCTCAGTAGTTCGGCTTTGTACACAGTGGCAAGCGTTCCAGCAATTTTCCTCGTGTGTTTACCTGACCTCATCTTAGTCTTTTTCCTGCCAGACTCGTCTGCCTTTTCCTCTGACTGATTCGCTGTGTACCAAACCTTTTTTGGCAAGTAAAGACTGTTTTTTTTTAATCAAGTTCCTGTCTCCAAGTCTTGCTGTTGAGCCCTTTCTTCTGTGGTTTCTCCAGCCATTACAAAGACACATGCAGTTGGGGGGTTCAGTAAGCTGTTGACTTGTGGCGAAAGGCCAGATGAAGTTGTAGGTTGAGCTTTGAACGTGAAGAAATTCCAAAATTTGTTTTGGGACCATTTCAGTGATTACGGAGCAGTGTTTTGTTCCGGTTCTGATAAAAAACTGTGTACATGCCACATGGTACCCATCATCTGAAAGCTGGGAACCTGAAGATGAGATTGAGCTCAGCACTGTGTGTCAAGCTTTATTAATCTGTAATAAATGCAGAATTTTGGTCAGACACCTATCTAAATTTTAAAGGTTTAGAGTGTTTAAAGGCTCAGAACATTATAATGGAAGTATATAATGGCCTGTCCCATGCTCATTTATGTCTCATAAGTTGTTGCAGCAATTCTTGGGTTCATACCATTTACTACACAGTTTGAATGCTTAATTTCAGCATGTTTTATTACTTAAGAATTGATAAAAATGGTCAAAAGACACCAAGATCTCGAGGAACATTCGTATAAACCCAGGCTGGTATTTTAAATCAAAAACTCTGAGAAGTGCATTTTACGGATTGGATGGTGAGCGCTTCTGTTCTGGAAGCTGCTGAGAAATCCCCTTATTTCCAGTATACCAATAAAAGCCATACATTCTCTGAACATTGATCAGAGGTCCATTCTCTGGAGCGTTTTTTTTCTGGTTCATACCTGATTCCTGAGGTCTTCTAGCTTTATATGACACCAGTATCGTCCCTCTAGCGTTAAAATTCAGTCCTCTATAACCTGAGATCGCTGGTCACCTGGGGGTCTCACAGGGACAGTCTGTGGTTATTCCTATTACCAAACAAATGGCTTTCTTCTTTATTAGTGATTCATAGAACAAGAAGGTGACCAATTAGACACTTTAACACATGACATAACAATAAAAGGTTATGATCTGGGTTTTGTGTTGTTGTTGTTGCTGTCTTTTCATATATGCCTGCTTGTTGCCAGAGAAGTATGTGCTTGAAGGAAAAGAGAGAGATAAAGAAGTAAATAAACAAATAATAATGGTAATAATAAACAATATTTACACATAAATAAAATAGAAGAAAAGGTGGTTAAATAGAAAACTGGAAAACATTCAGGTTATGACACCTGTGGAGAGCAGCACAGGTACAGCACTCACTTGTGTTTACTGTGATTTACATCACTCTACATACAATAACAAGTATCTGTAACAGAAAGATGTAATGACTGAAGTTGGAGGGCATTAAATGGTTGGCATAATAACAAGTGTGAAAAAGGGATCTTTATGTGATGCATGTGCATATGCAGAAAAAATGAATGACTAAATAGATTCAAGATGTTTTACCAAGAGAAGCTAAAACTGGAGAAAAACAACATGTTTTAGACACATAGTTAAAATAATTAAGAACGTATCGTTATATCTACAAGATGCTCATACCATCTGTTGATCAAAAATAATTGCTGAGAGCTCGGAAAGCGACTACATCAATTAAAACAAAGTCCAACAGGTCAAGAAATACAAGCCATCAGGTGATTATATAGCTTGTTCGACACGGTTAACCTCTTTATGTTGAGATTAAACTAAAAGTGAACTGTGTTATCAGTCATAGTCACTGCACTGGAAGTTTGCATAACTATGGAAAGTGCAATAAATGAAAATGAAGACAAGTCTGGGATATCATTTCACATTTTACATTTTTTTTTTTCTTCCAAGAAAGTGGCTTACCTGTCTCAGGAGATGTACCTTTGGGTGGGTGATTGTAGGGTCTGAAATTCCGCCATTGCAAACCCCCCAGCATCGGGTGTCACAGCAGGATGGTGGCCAGGTGCATTGCTGGGTCTTACCTGTGTAATGGCAGCAACAGAAAGTTAGATGTTCAGGTTCCCCTGGTGCCCTGAAGCTAGGGATGGATTCAGGTTGCTGCAGCCAAAGACTGGGGATCTGTCTCCAGATTTGCCTGCCCTCCTCCTGTCAAGATGGTCAATAGCAGTAGGAAGTGAGTCGGAGGACACAGTGTAAGATGAGGCCTTTGTTAAAGTTAGCTACATAACTGAGACTTCAAGCCGCAGTCGTTAGCCTTTGATTAACACGTTTTATTGTGTTGATTGTCTGACTCTTGGGTTGCTTTGCAGTGAAGGCAGTTGTTGCCAAAGCTGATAAAGCAACTTTATCTACAGGATTTTCCACAATTGATTCAGGCTTTCACCAAAGGAGTGTGCATGCACATCTGCCCTTTCTCTGAAATGACTTGTAATTGGCCAAAGTCTCCAGTCACAGGCAAGGTTTTGTAAAATCTGAAAACAGAAAACCACATGTCCTCTTGGCTCGCTCTGTCCACTTGAATTAAACAATGCTTAAAGTTTAATATGAGATTGTTGCCCAGTGAAGCCAAAATTAAACTGACTTCCTCACCCTAAGTCCTCTTAACGTGGTCAGAAGCCATTAACATCATTATTCCAATGATCTATAATTATAGCCGAGGCCCACTGCAACAAGTACTGCTAACAAGTTGTCATTTTATTAAAGTAACCTCCAAGTGCAATGTGAAAAAACAGAGCCGTGTTAGTTGAACTCTTTTTGTTTCTTCCTCATCATTAAGTGTAGTTAAATGTGTTTCTTGTTAGTTGCATAGGTCATCATCACTTCCTCCACTGGCAACACATAAAGAGCTACTGTACCACATCCCTGCAAAGTTCATTTAAACCTGACAGCATAATAATCTACTCGGTGACAGACCACTTATTAACACTTTGAGACATTTTCAACAGCTGCCACAGAGCTGCATCACCTCTGGTAAACAAACAGCAGCTCCAAATAAGGTGTCATGCACAGCAACCCTCATTAGCAGACACCGGGAAGACTGCTGTGTAGAGCTTGCCTTAACATGTTATCTATCAGCCTCACATATGACACACACAAGGGTTTATATTGTCTTCCTTTTGATGTGCTAACAAGCTCTCGTAAGCCCGGGTGCACTACTTTAATCACCAAAGCTTCCACAGGCACCATCCATGAGCAAAATTACTTACACCCACATCCTCATCTGATCAGATAACGAAAATAGGAAAAAGAAAAACGTAATTTGCTCGGCATTACGTCTCCCTCAAACGTATTTGCTGTTTAAGATTAGTTGTGTATAAAAATAATTTTTAGGAGATAGGGCTGAATATACACAGGGATCCCTAAAATGATGTTACTATGGCAGCAGGTTACGGAAAAGATTGAAAAATACAACCAAGGAAAGAGTAGCCTGTGTCAAAAGTCATCAAAGTCCAGATCTACCTGACTTGATTTGCAGTGTATGTGGAAGTGAAAAATATAATTTAAGCTATATTAATGGCCTTGTAAACCAAATATTTCCAGCTAATAAGAAGCCCCAGGAACAACATGTTGCTGTGTGTATTTCCTGTTGTGTAACACTGTTTGAAAATCTGCTGGGCAGTTTCACCATATTAATTAACAGTGTACTTTACTAATATGCAATAAATGAAAGCTACTGCTGTCTACATACACAACACATGCAGCACAACATTCATGATCCATCTTTTACACAGACTTCACATGATCTGACATAATCAAGACATTAACATTAGTTAAATAAACCTGGAACCTGTGTTCTTGCTGGGCTATGGCAACTCCACATAGACAAACCACATACATACCTGCAGTACAGCATAGTACTAGACCCGGATATAATACAGGCAACTTGTTAAGTAGCTTTAGCTGATTATAATTGATGATATTAATATACCAGGAGGAACATCTGGAGCACATATAGGTTTTGTGGGTGATGTGTCCCCTTTCAAGCAACTCTTACCTTTCTTGCATTTCACACAGCACAAAATTTGAACACCCACAACTCCCACCTCCCTCCAAAGGCCTACTTACGTCTATGATAGTCGGCGAATTGATCCGAGATGCCCAATTTTCCGCCTCGTAGGATAGTCATATTGGTGGAACCGTTTTGGTTGACACAGAACGAGGCGGCCTTACATCCCGAGAGGGACTGTTGGAGACTTGTGGGAGGAGCTGTTGATGACACCGCACATGCGAGCCACTGGCAGTGGATAAACAGGAAACAGCTGATAGCAGGAATTAGCGAGCAGCTAGTAGCAAGAGGGAAAGGCAAACCTGACAGACACTGTAAAGATGAGCAACTGGGGAGACAAGGAATTGCACGCCCTCCTTGTCCTCGCAAACGAAGGGGCCATTAACCGTCAGATGACGGGGACGGTGAAGGACGGGCCAACTTACGAGAGAATCACTGAAGGACTGACCGGCCACGGCTTCCCTCCCACGTCATTGTTTACGTCACACACTGAGCTACACGTTTTGTTACTTGCTCACACCCCCCATTGCCCCGAAAAAGGCGCATTCTGTATGAACAAAAGTAGGCAGGCGGCATTTTGCTGCACTCCCTGATTTTGTTTTTATACTGCCAATGCTGAAAGGGCTCAAAAAGGGCTTCAGACTCATCAGCCACCATCAGTATTTATCTTGCTGCTGCTGAGATGCCACTTGGTTACGAATCTCCCTGAGGAGTCCAAGCACCAAAGACTTCCTTTCGAATCTAAATCATCACATCATCTGTTAATCTATACACCCACAAGATGTATTAATAATTATCTTAATTTCATTCATCTGTCTCTCCTGGTTGAAATAAGGCTATAACATTATCCATAAACAACAGGGACTTTATTGGTCAAGGAACTATAGTGCATGCTTCAGTCACTAAGTACAGACCAATCAAAACACAGATAAGGTTTCTATAAAGGTTTGAGGTTCCTGGAAAATTAGCTACAGTGGATAATATGAGACACTTAATGCCGGTATTTTATTTTATGCAGATTATCCCTCATATAAACCTTACACCAAAGCACTATTTCAAAGACTGTAGACATAATGTGTAGTCCTATATGACAAGAGCCCAGGAAGTGGTATGAGAGGGATGGAAACTGGGCAGGGAGTAAAAGTATTTCAGTGCATTATTACTGTATTAACTGCTAATGGACCTCAACTTTCAACCTTAGTGCATCACGATGCATCAGTAATGTTTCTTTTTTTCACACTCTTATTTTAATCACAATTATCCTGAAATTTCATTTTTAGGTATTCTAAAATAGAGTGAATACTCTCTTGAGGCCCAGAGCAACAACAGGGCATCCACTTGATAATATAATGCTATGTTTTGAAGGCAGGAGCAGATTACAGGTCGTGATGCAGAGTCTTCCTCTGATCTCACTGCAGTAGTCTTTCTCATTGCTCCTATGCACAGCTCTGTCTGTGGCTTGGGGGAACTTAAGGCTTATTTGAAGCGAGCAGTAAAGACCTCATTCCATCTGTTTAATTACAGTGGAGATTAGCAGATTATTTTTGCATTACGGGCGCCTGTCGCTCCTCATCACATGGGCAACCCAGAGGGAAGGCCGCTCAGCTCTGACGGAGAATCACAAACTGACTGCAGAACTGGAGAAATACACTCCAACTCAACAAGTAGCAGGTAATGCTTTACATATCAACAAAGTTGACTCAAGTCCATCTTCTTTCGCAGTAACACTTCACACGGATGTAGAAATTAAATGGAGAGATGGTCAGTGTAGTAGAGCAAAGAGCAAGACTGGGTGTGTGGCAGCAGTAAACAACATAATACGCTCATAAGCTCAGTTTAGAGGGTGGGTGTTTTGGGGTTTTATTTTTGTAGCTTTGGTGGTGGAAAGAGCTCCATAAAATGATGACAAGTGATGGTACTGTAGCTGTCAAACAGACTGCTGTTACTGTGTTTCGCTTTTAGTAGGAAGAGTTCAACACTTTTGGAAATATGCTTATTTGCTTTTGTTGTGAGAGTGACATGAGAAGGTGGATATCAATCTCATGTCTATGTTAAGATCTGAGCTAGAGTGGTGGTAGCGAAAAGGCCAAGAAATGTCTGAGAGTTGAGATAAAGTTAGAAGTAAAAAATGTTTACTAAAATTGAGTAAACCTGGGTGAAGTCTAAGAGCAGATTGACCTGGCAAACACTGTGATGGTGAGAGCAAAGTGACCTGGCAAACATTGGAATGGTGAGAGCAGATTGACCGGGCAAACATTGTGATGGTGAGAGCAAAGTGACCTGGCAAACATTGGGATGGTGAAACAAGTTCTGGGGGAAATGGCAGGAAATCACACACATAGACACACAGACAGACAGACACACACACACACACACACACACACACACACACACACACACACACACACACACACACACACATGGAAAGAAAGGTATGATGTCTGTCTGAGGTTGTCCGATTCAAGTCATATGAGTCTTTTTCAACGGAGTCAAAATTTTGTTGTCCTAGTTAAGCATACAGCTAAAGGTAAGATAAAGCTTACTAATCAAAACGTATCTTATTTAATCTGCAAATCATCAGAAAAGTAAAATGATAATTTGTGGTTGAAGAGGAAGTTACAGTTTGAATATTTTTGACAGTTTGTTGGCCTTACTCAATAGAGCAGACATGGCATTAAAAAGACAATAAGTCCGTCTATCATATCCACCTACATTCAAAATGGCGGTGAGTGCAGATACAGCTGCTTGGCTATCTCATGGTTCTCTTGGTTAGTGTGCTTGTTTTCCATCAGTAAAGCAGTAGCCTTTAACACATACTCTCCACCAGAGATCATCACACAGCTTTCAGATAGGACCCATCTTTTATCTCTAGCGGAGGGAGAGGAAAGAGAAGAGGGGGAAGAAAGATGCACAAAGCTAAAGGCTAACCCGCACAGTTCTGAGCCTGTTCCTCAACAATCTCAAAATCCATCCACTATTGTCTGACAACTAAAGCCCTCTGGGGGCAAGGGCAAAAACGTGGGGATGATCTGGTGTAGCCAGGGGACCTACATTTCGGCCAATGTGCTCCGCCTCTCTACACGGACTGCTTACTTGCCAATCAGTCATGACTGGTCAATGTTACTCAGACTACAAATGGACCTAGAACACTTCTGATACCAAAATCATGTCCCGTTGCCAACAGATCCTGCATACATATGCAGATATCTGTTTCTAGAGATTCGTTCCTTGCCAACCCCAGGCCTCTCACCAACAAGATAGATGAGATAAGTGTGAGAACTATGCCTCACTGTGTAATAATCATCACACAGACCTGGCTGGACTCCGGGAAGAGCAGAGAAGAAGGAACAGTAGGGGATTTGTTCATTTTAATTTTTTTAATAAGGATGCATGCAATTGGTCTGTGAGTTTCCTGGTCAGCTAAACCAGTGCTATAAATTCTGCACTGGTTAAAATAGTGCTCCATTGAAATTGAATCATTCTTAATAATAAAGAGGTTACAGGTCTGGTGTCTGGGTCATGACCTACACACCTCTAAAGTTTCATGACTGCATCCAGGACAGTTGTGATGCAATCACAGACAAACATGTGGACTCCAACCACTTCTGTGTACCACATGATGACACACAATATGAAACCAATACCAGTAGTCGCACTACTGTTGCGGCCGGTAATTACTGGAGCATATATTTCCCCACAAGCTAAGGCTAAATTAGCATCGGAAAAGCTACATGCAGCATTAACTCACACTTTATAGCGCACCCATGTGGTGTGATCATTGTAGCAGGGGACTTCAATTGTTCTTAAATCTTCAGTTGGTCTCAAACTGGTCATTGCCATTTCCATAAAAATGTGAACTTCCTAACAAGAAAGAACGACGTCCCTGACCGAGTCTACAAAAACATCCCAGAAACATTTAAAGCAGCCCCCATCTTCACATCTAGAACAATCACACCATATTTCCCCAACTCCAGCTCACAGACCTCAGATCTGCAGAACAAAACCAGCTGCAAGTATCGTCCGGGGAAGCCACTCAGTGCTGCCGACTGTTTTAATAACAGACTGGGATCTTGAGGAATATGCTGGATCACTTGCAGGATATATAGACTTTAACGCAAAAAATGTGTTAACACAAAGGACAAATACAGCAGCGTGGTCATTTCCCTTCAGCTTCTGATGCCAACACACAAGGCACCCCATTGCGTCTATAGACACACTGGGCTCTTAAACTCAAATGTAAACACGTCTGTGACAATAATGTGACAGAAAGAGCGAGAAAGGGCAAGTAGGAAGGAATGGTGAATGGGTCAAACACACAAGACTTTACCCTGGTGTGACACCAAAAGTCTAGTATGAGTTTTTTTAACCAAGTATCGTAGTTACAGGTGTATGTCACATGCATAGATTGTTAAAAAATTGGACATAGCTAGTGTTATGTCACCCACTGGTTTGTGGACCGTTCTGAAGTTTGGCATTACAGCCGTCGCTATCTTGGTTTTCTGGAGCCAGAAGTCACCATATTTTGGTGAGAGGCTGGTGCTGTGGAGGAGCGAGGGGTGGAAGCTGAGGACACTATCAGCACACAGTCAAAGTGGCCCACCCTTAATGGGTCACTTAAAGCCTTAAGAAAATGCACAACGGGTGAGTTGCATTAAAATTCGCCACACATACAGTTCCTGCTTGTTCACAAGATGTAGTCTTCACTTGACACAGTGGTCTCCCTCTACTGTTCTGGTTTTTGGTTCCTCTTAACCAGTTTTCTCGGTGATGAAAGGATGCATACTGTAACTCTTGGTGAGACTATAACTCCATCTTGTCTAACCCTAGCAGGGTAGAAGCAAACCACACTATACAGCAGACATAGCAGAACTATGACTGTGCTGTTGCCACCCCGCAGTTAGCGTCACTGTGCCAACAATGTACACGTCCTGCAGTGAAACACGAGGATTTAATATCCCAAGTCTGTATTTGAGTGAGAAATGTTTCCCCTCAGTGATGAAGGAGTGTGATGAGACCAGAGTGATGCTGCTCTTCATTCCACAGACCGCAGGAAACTTTAATCAGCTAACTGACTGCTGCTGCTGCTCATTTATAGCAGCCTCTGCTCTCTGCTGCAGGGCGCTGAGGCAGCAGAGGGACTGCAAAAAACACACTGAGCCCCAAACACAGCCTCCCGGAGAGTCACAACTGTTAGAGTAGTATGTGGTCCACATACAGTACGCTATCATCCACCTCTGACATATATATATTAGTGTTTGAATAACACATGAATTTTAAACCCTGCATACTGACGGAGAGAACATTTAATTGATTATAGGGCAACATGATTTTTACTGTTTTGGTGTTGAGTTTTTACTCAGTTGCTGTTTCTTAGGCTTGTGGATCCACATTAGTATTGAATATGGTATTTTAACAGATGGAAAATTGGATGTGGAAAGGGGAAAGTGTCATATTGACACATGCATGCTTCATTCACGGAAAAAATACATTTTTGATAGATGATTGAAGTATGTGCTTAAATCTTAGAGTATGGCACTTTGCAAAATGAATAATACACAGTATCCACGAGCGACCTGACATTTTCATACAGAGATGGGACAAATTCAAATATAACAGCCTTTTCTGTAAACAACACATTTTTTATGAGGTTGTACTTATTTCCAAAACTTGTAATTTTTTTACCGAAATTATGAATTTGAGGAAATACTTCAACATTTCAGGAAATATGCTTGTTCACTATTTTAACAACCCAACTGCCAAAAAAAGTCACAAACCACACATACGTTACATTTGCATGTTATAATGAAGCAGATTAATTAAAACTTTACATTTCAGCCATGCTGTATTTAATTATTATTTTACTGATGAGCCTTTCTGTGTGGAGTTTGCATGTTCTCCCGTGTCAGCGTGGGTTTTCTCAGGGTACTCCAGCTTCCTCTCACAGTCCAAAGACATGCAGGTTAATTGGTTACTCTAAATTGGCCGTAGGTGTGAATGTGAGTATAGTTTCCACTTCCACCAAGACTTCTAGATTCTCCTCAGGACCAGTGGAATTCCCTTTTTTTGTTGCCAAATTATGAAGCACTTCTCTAGATACTGCAAATAATTCTAAACACAAGTGTGAAAAGAGAAGTGATGACATTGAGTGACCTAGCATCAGTAGGACAAACTGGTTAGCCCGCTTGTGAGGACTGTATTGTACGTCGGCGGGTGTATTTGTGGACGCGTCGGTGTCCGTCTGAATGCGAGTCTTGGCGTCAGCTGCTCAAGTGCAATTGCTCACGGTGGGACAGATAGGGAGCAGCTGTGAGTAATTGTTTCGCTCAGTTGCTGGGGCTCATCCTGGCCCTTTATAGATAAGCTGGAGTAAATCTCCCTTTATGTCCTGGGAGAGCAGGGGAGAAGATGGAGACGGAGGAGAGCAAACACCAGGCCATGGCCAGCCTCTGTTTGAACTGCCTCTTCAAGACCCACAGCTTCAAATGACTTTTCCTATCAAGTAAAAGGAAAGTAAAGGGACCATTATTCGGCTCCTCCTGGTTGATGTCGCCAAGGAGTTTAATGCCAAGGAGTTTAATGCCAAGGAGTTGTCTCATATTCATATGCGTCAAAAAGGGGAGACAGGGAGATAGAAAGGAGAGTCAGAGGGAAGATCTGTTGTCTGCTCACTTGTTACACAAGTGGACAGATACACTGGCTGTGAGCTGGCTTTTGTTTGATGGACAAAATAAAGGAAACTGTACAATAGGCCAACTGCAACAGTGACACCACTGTGAATCTAAATGCCTTTATGAAGGTTTTTTTGAAAGACTTTGAACCAACTGACAGAAAATATTTTGATGTTCATACAACAATTTCCACCAACATCAATAACCATTATATGTAAAGAGCCAAATGTCCATGGTGAGTGTCTGGATGGCTTTCCTTCCTACTTTAGTCCTGATTTGTCGTTGAATGGGAACAATGACCATTTTTTAAAATTGATATTATTCTGATACTTGTCCATTGGAATCGTGAAATCCATAACAGGTCTGCATATTGTGTTGTTTCATCCTGCTCACAGGAGAAAGAGCATTTATTTATGATAGAATTCTAGTTACATTTCTATACTCAATTCATACCCGCACTGGTCTGCAGTAACTGTTTACTTTAACTATAGTGGTTCACCAGCGCACCCTCAAAATATGCATGTACATGAACATGTTGCAGTATAGCCTCCAGCCTACATATATGATTTTTAAATAGCTGTTGTTCCCCTTTATAAGGTTCATAAGATAGCTTAATACTAACCTCCAGTGTGTATCTTTTCCACTTTATGATGTTGTGGACTGACATTGAACTCAGTGCCTCCTGCAGCTTATCTAATGGACATATTCCTTATACAACTGTTTATTAATAGCATAGATGATTTCTACCATCATGAAGCTGGAAAACACAAATCAGTCACCACAATGCACAAGTACGCTGAATAGAGAGCCTTGCAGAATACTTCACAAGTTGATGTGTTTATCTAGCAGCCGAAGCCCTGTAATAACACAGATAACATCAGCAGGAATATTACAAGCTTCCGCTTCTGCAAATGATGAGCCAGGGAGAGAGAGTGTGATGAGGTTAGGCACAAAAGAGGATGTGTGGACTATTTATTCCATTTCAGTTGGCCTTGTGGGCAAGCAAGAAAGACTTCTTACTATGAGGCCAGCCACACCTCTGAACGGCAGAATGAAGATGTTCAGTTAGGGAAAATTAATTAGCTGTGCAACAGGCACCGACTGAGATTTTGTCTTGGTGGCTTTGGGGCATTCAGTTTTATTCTCTGGGTACTTGAGAATAAACAGCACAAATGATGTGATGAATTGTTATTGGGGTGCAGTCTAAATTGTTACATCTTCATTTTCACACATATGGTCCTGTGTTTATGGAGCCCAAAAACTGACAAAAGCTCATATGAGACAAAATAGAATTGAACACATCAGTAAATAATCTTTTCTAAGATTATTTTTTTGGCTTTTTGCCTTTCTGGATAGAATATTCTAAGCACGAAAGGGGGAGAAAGAGAGGCAATGATATGCCACAAAAGGACCCCCGGCTGGAATTGAAACTGTGGCTGCTGGGCAAGGACACTGCCTTTGTATATGGGATGCCTGCTCTACCCCCTGATCCACTGGGCGCCCGTGTTTCTAGGATTTGAGGACATCAGTCAACTAATCAATCAACTGACAAACCAGTGTTAGTCAGGGTTTTCACTCAGGATCCTTTTCTTGAGCTCCTCATTGTTGGCCTGGCATCATCACCTTCTTCCCGACCTTAACAGGGAGAAGAGGGAGTTATTTGGCCTTATTTTTGTTATGTGTAATCAGGCTCACCAAAGCTGTGTCGTCAGCAAACTTGATGATCGTGTTGGAGTTGGATGTGGCAACACAGTTATGTTTGTAGAGGGAGAACTGCAGGGGACTCAAAACACAGCCTTGGGGAGCTCCACCGTCAAGGATGATATAATTTGAGGATGGACACAATTTCCAAATGATATAGAATATTTCTGGTAACAAATTATATAAGATAAAAAGTAAATTTGGTTGTGAGGTGTGTTGATCAGTGACATCAGTACGTGTGTGTGGATATAATGTAAAATGTATAACAAAAGCTATGCAATACAATAAGGGATTGCAGGTGCTGGCAGGGAAGAGAGATCCACAATGGAAACTGCCTTTATGGAGCACTGGGACCAAGTGCTACAGATCTGGCTTCGGGACTGCAGTCAGACTCCCCTGATACCTTGAAAACAATCAGAGGTTAACTGTTAACTGTTGCAGTGCACACACAAGCAGACTAAGCAGGGGTCGGCACACAGTATAACTGCGAAATATGATGTTAAAATATTAGCAGTTGTAATTTATTTGTATTAATTTTTAAAGTTAAGTGACTATTTGTTTTTGCTGATTAGAGTGTCAGCAGTTTTGCTTGTGTGGAAGCTTATTAGGAATGTGTAAAGCAGAGGAGCATATTATTTGTAAAATCTTCATGTTCAGCTCAGTTTAATGAATGTTGCTGTAGACAGTATTTTCTGTGTAGCCTATCTGAAAGATCCTGACTCCACAGCCATAAAGACTTTCATTGCCATTCAGAGCATAAAAAGCCATACCCCGTCCCTCTATAAGGTAGAGCGAAAGCCATCTGTGTTCTCAGCACTGCAGACATCCAAAATGCACTCACAGGATTTTTTGCTTCAGTATCACTTACGGAGAGTTGCTCCGTGAGAAACATGAGAAACACGAGAAATGTTGATGTTTAATGTAAAACTACTTTAATTCGAAAAGGTTTGTCTGTAGTGGTTTGGTTCAGGAGTCATGGGAAAACAAAGCAATAAGAATGAAAAGGAGGAAATTCAAACATGGGCAAAGTTTGAGAAATAAAAATAAGGAAGAGATAGATTTGGAATTGCTGAATCCTTTAGTCTGTATTTCATGCCCGGAGTAGCCTGTTAGTGAGCCCTGGGGCAAACTTTGTAGGTGGGCCCCCACTGACCCCTCACCCGCTGACCCCTCACTCTGTACAAAGTCAATGCACCCTGTCACCTCAGAGTTTTCATGTCCAGTACAGGTAGCTTTCAAGGTAATCAAATTATACAAAAGCAATTCACATAAATTGACTCCCCATAAATATGATATTAAAAAAAATCTTTACAATTTAAAGTCAGCCGATGATGTCATACTTTTAAGATTCTGTTTTACTTGCACTGGGTTTGAGACGTTGCTATGTAGGGATAGCCCCACACATACTATGTCAAGCACCCCGAATGTGGGAAACAGTATGCCTAAAGCATTTAGCAATGAAAGCAGGTGGCACAAATTTGAATTCAAGTGGAGCTGATTGCATGTTGCCCCACTGCAATATGACTGGCTGTATGCCAAGTACTGTAATTACAGTACTGTCATTGTTATTTGCCCAAACATGTTAGAAGTTAGTATTTCTTTTTAAGAAGTTTGTAACTGTGGTCACTATAAATGATGTACATTATCTTGTACAGCAAAAATGTATAAGTCTGCCTTTTAGTGGATGAAACACCTTGTGGCTCACCAAACCACGGGTAACAGAGAAAAAAAATCTGATTTAATGTGGAGTGGTTCTCCTGGAAAAATGGCTTTCTGAGAAGAATACCAGATATGAATGCAGCAGGACAACATGTTAAAATTGGGCTTGATTGGCAGAGCAAACATAGCTAAACAATGGGACAGCTCACACACATAAGGGGAATTTACTGTTTGGGTTCACTCCCAAAGTGACAGCTGCGACTAAAAAGATTCTCTCAGGACCTGGTGAAGACCAAAAACAGAGCTAAAAGAGACTTATATTCATCAGGCGTGTCCAAATGAATGATAGTGTTTCAACATAACTGCTGGATGTGTAAATCAGAGACTGGTACCATGTTTGCCATCCTTTAAATTGCCAGTGTTGTGTTTCCCGCTTTTTTCTGCTGCTCCAAGCGGTCAAAAAATTAGCTTTTGCAGGTTTAATTTGACTCATTTCCATGGCGAATAGTGACAAGATAAGCAACCTAGCATCTCGTGGTTGCCTCATGTCAGCTTTCCTACCTTAAATGACAGACAGCTGGCGAACACTGGACAGCAGTCAGAACTTAAGGTTAAAATTTACGGCACATAAAACCATGGTTTGATCTTAATATCATGAAATCTGTGGGATCCCAGGTTGAGGCCACTTTTAATGCCCTGGTAATTTGATTCTTATTTTGTAATTTCAAGGATTCCACTTATTAAACATTTTAACAAGTGTAGGCTAAGTTGGTTCAAAATATGGTTATGGTGATTAATTTATAGAATGTTTATCACAGTTGCAATATTGGACAGAAAAAAAAATGCAATTAGATATTTTTCTTAAATTATTCAGCCTTATTTACACCAATTAAATTATTTTCAATTTTCATTGACTTCTTGGATCATTTAAGCAGGAAGGCCTAAGGTGAAATTAATCACTTAAATCTATCATCATGTTTACAAGCTGTGAGAATTGCCTGAGTGAAAACATAAAACAGAGCCATACATTTACAAACATACACACACACACACACACACACAGATTAATTCACAGGGAACCACAACTTGCAAGTCAATTCCTATTATTCCTGCTTAAGCTTAGATTGATCAACAGCTGTGTAATGTTGACAGATCATTCTCTCTTTGCGCTGATAACAACCAACAGACCGAGTGGGACATCCGTCAGAGAGTCCCTGGGTTTGTCAGGTGTATTTTGGTGTCATTTCTTTGGACAGCAGCAGAGACATAAAGCGCCAGGAGAGGCCAGGGCCGCTGAGAGAGCCAGCCAGCCCATAAACCCTCCGTGTTGAAATGTTTTATGACAACACACCATGTTGCACAGCAGAGATACGAGCCCGGGAACTGCAGTGAGAATATGAGTTTTCACTTGGACGCAGTCTGTATCCTGCTGTAAATAACTCCAGTGAGCTCTCTCTCCCCACACTGTAAAAAAGTCTATGTGTTTATGGCAGCTTTTATTTTATTTGCCGTGCAGCTTTCAGGGCTGTAGAAGCAGAAAGGATGAGCTAGAGACGCGCAGGCCAACAGAAAAGGTTGAGCTGTGGGGAAAAAATGGCTTCGGTTCCAGAAAATACCACACAATGAAACCTGCTGCGACCCTTTGTTATGCAGCCGGCCAGATGAGGCGCGAGCCACGGGTGAATACTAATCAGGTTTTCCATTTTCACCATGGTGGGTGTTCCCAGAGTGGCTCGAAATGTTAATCCAAGATCATTATTTTTAATTGGCTGTATCATAAAATACCATCACACTTCATGTCATGTTGTCCTCTGTGGATAGCAGTGGCATTCTGTGACCCACTATTAAAAAAATATCAAGAGCCCCTAGATAAAGAACTAAAAACTGACGGATCCCAGCAAGCATTTTGATGTTAAAGAGATGTGATTCAGTGGTCTCCACCAGCGCTGGAAAAAAATATATAAATCATTTTCAAAACTAAAAGATTAAATGATTTCCATAGGTTACTAAAAGTTACAGTAGCCTATAACCAGCAACATCCTGGACAATGGTAAAACATTATGAAACAAATTATAATCAATGTATTATAGAAAATATAAATTAAGGTCCAAACTGGTGACATACGTGGAAATTATTATCATGAAATCATTCATCATTCATTCCCATAATAACATAATTTCATTGGTTATCATCTCAAGCCTGTTTTTATTTCACAGTTGTGTGTTTCCTAATTACACTGTTATTACAAATGTTGAGTTTTACTACAAGTCACTTAATGACACATTTTAGTACTGTCACTTTTCACGACACTGGTATTGTCACCAGCTTCTCACCTCTCAGCTGATGAAATGCCTCGTGTTACAAGTGCTACTAGATGCAGCTAGCTAGCTTTCCTTGTCAAGTCCTGCCCTATCAATCAATTTTATTTATAAAGCCCAATATCACAAATAAGAACTTGCCTCAGAGGGCTTTACAGCATACGACATCCCTCTGTCCTCTCTCTCTGTCAGCGTGGGTTCTCTCCGGGCACTGAGGCTTCCTCCTACAGTCCAAAGACATGCAGATTGGGGATTAGGTTAACTGATAACTCTACATTGTCTGTAGGTGTGAATGTGAGTGTGAATGGTTGTCTGTCTCTATGTGTCAGCCCTGCGATAGTCTGGCGACCTGTCCAGGGTGAACCCTGCCTCTCGCCCAGTGTCAGCTGGGATAGGCTCCAGCCCCCCCGCGACCCTCAAGAGGATGAAGTGGTTAGAAGGTGGATGGATGGATGGATTCTTCATAGGGGAAAAAAAGGTAGTCAATGACACACCAAATGCCCCCTATAGAAACGCACAGAGAGCCTGATGAAGAAAACCTGAGTTAACAAAGACAGCTGATAACCTCCAACGTTTTACTGGTTATCTCTCATTGGGGCTTTAGGCTTTATCGAGCCAGCTAAGGCAAAGAAAGCCTGGCTCTATCAAACTTGCTTCGTGGAACACCCCTCAGTTCCAGGGGAGTGCAAACCCAGATTCTCATGATATCTGCTGTCCAGTCAGAGACATTTATTTCAAGAAATTGACCATTTATGACAACATACATGAACATAAAGTACAGTTAAATGCAAACTGCAATTTTTGACACTTTGCTTGCTGTAGCTACATGGATATGTCAGAAGAAAATAGACTAAGAATAAACATCAGTAATTACTGTAAATTATGAGTCATTTTGTGGCTGGTTAAAACATCTGTGTTATTGTTAATTACACCTTAACTGCATGTTTTAATTGCACAAATTAAAACATACCCTCTTTGTCAAATGTGAGGTGGACGGCTGAAAAGTACGTCTGAAACACAGTTCCCATGGCCACTGGAAGTGCTTTGCAAGTACAAGCAGCATAGTTCAGATTCCAGATATAAACAGTTTTAACATCTTGGAGGTGTCTTTGTAAAGGTACGTTTCATCTTGTGATGAGTCACAAATGTGCACAATTTCTGTACTTTGGGGTTGAACATATTCAATGGCCTGATCATGTGAAATCATACAACGAACTATGGCAATAATTGAATTTATAGATTTCAATGCCACAGGGAAATATGGTGGGATCACCTAACATTGTAATGCACAATTAGTTAGATTGTATTTAAGTGCTCTGCCTTTGTAGGAAGGCTTGGACCCGGTTGTTTCCTACACATCATGGTCCGTGAACATACCTGTAGCTTGCATTGTAGACACATGATTTCCGCAGTTAAAGATGTCACCAGAGGGTGATGTAATTCTCCCAATGCCTACTGTTTCTAGGAACTTTATTTTAGTATTGCTCTCCATTATTGAAATTCACCACTTTGAAAGAAATGTGGAAAAGGTAGACGAGAGCACAAAAGGACCAGCATGTGAGTCACAGAAAAAGGATTCAGTGCATTTAGAAGCACAGCTTTCATCCTCTATATGAAAAGCTAATCAGTCGGCCTGATTGCAGTGAGTGGCCTTTTGTAACATCTTTAATCCGGTGAGTGTTTTAAGAAGTGCATAATTGAAATTCTGTTCAGGATGGCTGCAATTTTCAGCTGCAGGATAATGAGCCATCAGTTGGCCCTGGCTGGCAGCGTGAGGGACTGTTTTAAATGTGCCATGTGATGAACCTTTGATTGGTTCGCCAATGACTGCTCTATATTGACAATACCAGAGAGGGACAGCGGACTCTTTATTTAGTCCTCACCCTTATCCTCTGCTGGCCCTAATTAAGCAGTCAGCCAGATTTAGGATCCATTAATGATGTCATTGTCATGCTAATTGGTGCTCTATGCTCTGAAAGTACATCCAGAGCACCAGTGTGTGCCACCAGAATTTTATCAGAGATCTGTGGATTTGTGTCGCTCCAGTTGTCAAAGGCAGGTTGTTTGGCTTTGAACAAGGTGGGCACACACCTTTTTCTCTCTGTCCATCTTCAGACTTTCATGTCTAAAGGCAGACTAATTGAACCTACTGAAGCAATGAATAACAAGATTAAGGGCAAGGTTATGGTACAACTGATACGTGATTTTCTGAACATGTCAGAAGACATGTGTAGCTTATTTATAGCTGCCCTGAAAAGACAAAGTCAATTTGGTTTGTGTCTAAATGACTTAAGAACTAATGATATTCCTCAGCTTAACCATGTGCTTTGTGCTAATTATATTAGCATGCTAAGACTACGATGGCTATAATGACCCACTAAACTTCCTAAACACTAAACATGTTAGCATTGTCACTGTTAGCATGCTAACCTGCTGACATTGGCATTGGTCAATGAATCGCCTAGACTGTATAGATACAAACAGATATTACACTTAAAAGGGAAAGTTGTGGAAGGAGGAGTATCAGATGGATGTTGAAAAGTGTTAGTGATAAATACATATTGTTTTATTTATTAATTTAGCATGTAAATACATATAACTTGTATTGTCAGTGATATGAGTCAGTAAGTAAATTTTTGCACTTGATCCCATTTGGACCTTTTCATGGCATCTCCCTCAGCCTTAGGCCATGGTCATCTGTGCACTTTGACCCCCACGATGGCGGGCCTTACTGTAAGTAACAGTGCCATTATGCCATGTTTCCTGTTGGACACCACAGAACTCACTCTTTGGATAAATGACTAAATGTATAAATGACTGACCTGAGTTATGAGCGATTCAGTGGTTACTTCCTGGATCCATGTGGTGCTTTGCAAATAAAAAGTTACAATATTTCTATTAAATGCTGTTGTTAACTGTGTAGTAAATTCATAATAGGAAAAATTACCATCATGGTCTCATTTAAAATGATGCATTACAGTAGTCAGTGCTACAGTTTCTCTCTACAAGCTGTTTTTAATGGAGTTTTGCAAACAGTGGGAGCTGTTTTGCAGGAGGTAAAGCTGATCTGCAGCAGGACCAATAGGAGCTCCTGACTGTGACAAACTCATTAGAGGGTGCAGACAGAAGCATTTTATCATACTAAGGAATCATAGGTTTGATTTGTTTAACTAAATGTCCAATCTTCGTCATTTCGATTATGTACATTTCTGGTACATTTGCATATATAACTGAAAAGTTTGACATCTAGATGGTGACTTCTGATTGTTTTCTAAGTTATCATAAGATGATCTTTGGGCCTTTAATACAAAGTGGGATTTGTGGGACTTTCTAACTACTTTCAAACTAATCTGAAAGTCCAGGGACCACAAAGATGGCTGACTTGGGAAAGAGTTTTCCAGCTGAATTTGAAGGTGTAGCACCCTTTAACACGTTACATATTGCATGTTTAATCTGTACAAAAACCAAAGTGTAACAACAATGACTTGCCATTTTATGGACGATTGAGTGCCAGATATTTCTTGGCCAGGACCAGCAGACTCCTGGAAGGTATTGGTTGCAGCCAAGAAATAGTCCCACAAATAACCCACCATAAAACAGCAAACTGTTTTGTACAGGTTAAACCAAATAGAAGATGTTAATTAGTGAGCTTCAGAAGAGGTGGTAGGCTGGTTCTGTTACCTTTTGACAGAAGCAGACTTTCTCATTAGTTACAGTGTTTATGACAAACTAAGCTAACCTTCTGCTGGCTCCAGCTTCAAACAGACAGACAGGCTATGAGACCGATAGGAAAATAAATAAATAGAAATGCTGCAGCAATGACCCCCTGTACTCCTGTTCTCGGGTAAGCATGTGATGTCTTGCTCTACATTTTTCTGTTTGAACAATACTTTGGGCTTATTTCACCTTAATGCTCCTCCCACCACATTTCTGCCACATTCAACCCCCCTGTGGAAGAGGAGGCACATAAGGTGAATCCTGAAATAAAGTCAGGGGCCTCTCTCACTTTGAAAAGTTTAAAAGAGGCTGCCCATTCTGTGAAATCACTCTTGGTAGCAGAAAAGAGAGCTGGAGGTGTTAATTTCATGGGTTAGGTCTTAAATTGAGCTCTGCAATTTTCTCCCTGAGTAGATTAGAGGAAGGTCTCACTGTCCTCAGGTAAGGCGGCCCTCTCCTCCCTCTGAGTCATCACATATTGATTCCTTCCACTCCTGCTTGACCCCGCTAACCCCTCCCCCACTTGTGCCCCCACGGCTTTGGACGCCAAACCTGTTTACAGGGAGAGATGTGATGCACGTGGCCGTCAGGCAGCGGGATCAGCCCTCGGGGGCAACAACAAGAAGCCTGCGCTGTGGCCAAATGGGTTCGGCCCCCCGGCGCATTTGTTGATGACGTACGGCTAGGATCACACAGTGAGAGCATTATCTTTATCCTTAGGCTAAAATGCATTTCATTACTTACATCTGCTGGGTGTGAGTATGTGCTGCTGTCAGAAATATCAAAGAATACCGGCAGAAATGGAGTTGAGGCTTCTGCCGAATTGTTTATACCACCAAATATCGTGAGCACTTAGCTGTATGCCAGCCATTGGTATTCCAAATATGCACACTTCTCAGGAGAGATTTCTGGAAATAAAATCACACGTGCGTTTCTAACTAAATACAAACTCGCATGGAAAAGTTGCAAAGTGAAAATGAGAAGCTTTGTTTTTGATCAGCGTCCTCACTGGGCTATAATTCCTAATTAAATTTTCTCATTGAAACCTCATTTCAGAAAGGTAGGGAACGGCGCTCTCTCTGCATTGTAATTGAGTCAGAAATGAGCAGCCAGCGCACTGAGCCAGCCTGCCTTTTAAAGAATAATGGCGTCATTTGTTTTGTGTCCATTAACAAGGAACGCAGTTTTATTAATTCCTCAACTTGGTGTCCTGCATCTTCCTAATTAATTCCATTTTGTTTTTCCCGCTAAGGAAGCTTCTGCAGATTAATGACGTGGAACAAAAATGTTGTCGAGATGCTGATGTGCTTCATCTACATGGGGTGAAATTTCTGTCATTAGATACAAATGCCTGATGACTACAACTTTTTCCTTTTTTCTTCTTTTTTTCCACGCTGCCAGTGTCGGGGTCCTTAGCCCGAAGGCTTCATTCTGTCTGCGTAATTGATTAGACCTGCAATGAAATCAAATGACTGTTGTGGTGAAAATAATTTAAAAAATGCTGTGCTGACATGTATCTTACCACCTATGGTGACTAACTACGCACATCTTTATGTTGGGCTTACAGAGGAGAAATAGATTTTCAAAGCTTGTAAAAACCCTTTCTTAGACGACATAAGAGATAATTATTGTGGGGATGTAGAATACGTTAGGTACAGAGAGATATAAACAGGATTCAAATATTTGCAATGTAAGCCTATGTGTGTGTGTGTGTATGTGTGTGTGTGTATTACTATTAACGCAATTTGTGACAAAGGCCAAACCACTTCCTCTCAGTGTCATAACAGTCGAATCCAAACATGTATGGGTCATTACACATTTACCAGAATCCCTGGTTTGCTTTCAGACCATAGACTGTAAAGAATAATGGAATTAAGCCCCGTTTCCACCAAACACTTTCAGTATGGTACTTTGGAACCAACAATAACCCTTCAGACATGGTACCTAGACCCTAGTGTTTCCACCTCAAACAGTACTCTAAATGTGGGTGGGGTTGTTGTCACTCACTGCTCCGTGCAGCACTCACTGTATTTCCTCATCACCGGTGACACAGATGGAAGACTAACCCGTCTGCAGAACGATTTTCAGAGCAAAATAAAACAGGCTGCAGTTTCTCTCAATGAGATATTTAAAAATAGTAGGTTTGTGCATCTAGTCGGCCCAGTAAATTAAGTTTTGTTTTTCATTCGACTCCAGCTGCTGCGAGAGGCAGCAAAACATCCTTTCATTTTTATAGTTACAGTAATAAAACTCTCCACAGTATGAACAGTGGTTACATGAGCCTCAAAACCAGCCACAACTCAGCCCTGAGCAGAGTGACCGTCCTCTACTGACCAATCAGACTGCAGTGTTCACAGCTCCACCTTTTAGAACCAGATCTGTGTGGTAGGTACCCCAACAGAGGAGGGACCAAACATGGGGACGGTATGGAACAGTTCCATCGGTGCCATCCACAACTTTTCACAGTGGAAACAGACAAAAGAGTACCAAACTGAACAGTACCGTACTGCTCAGTGATGTAACTCATTGGTTGGAAGAGGATGGAACTGTGGATGAGTGGGCACTGACGCTTCACAGATAGACTGTCACTCAAGTGGCCCCACCCTTAAATATGCATAACTTTATGGGGGTCAATGGGAATTGACTCGCATCTGGAGCCAGCCCCAAGTGGCCATTAGAAGAACTGCAGTTTTATTTTAGGCCTCTGAGGTTGCATGGTTCAGAATTCTGTCTGTGGTTAGGTTTAGGGAACAAAAGCACTTTGGTTACGGTTAGGGACAGATTGTGATTGTGGTGAAATGTTAATAATAAAAAGTAGTAATAGAAAAAAATACGCTGCAGTCACTATGAGTGGATAGTGTGTTGCAAGATTGCTGTGAAAAACAAAGGACATACATTGTCAGTGAACATTTTCCTGATACATTCAGTATTAACATTTTTACGACATGCCAGGTGCATTAATTAGCAACATGTCCTCATGTTAAACTGAAAAACGTATCCGCTTTATCAAATTAGTTGTACATAAATGTAATTACTAGGAGATGGGGCGAGGTTCGAGACCATCCATCTTTCCATCACTGCCTTTGCAGGCCTGAGACCATCCACAGCTCTGGCAGGTAGTGTGCTTCTCCTGTCTTTTTCATTTAACCACTTTATTTCTCTAACATCTAGGCTACTCTTGTGTGTGTGAGTGTGTATGTGCACATCTTCCCGGGTGCAAATTACACGTATAATGCCACGGTTCCACAACCTGCAGAAGTCAGAAGTGTATCAGCGGGTGCAGTGGTTGTTCTGGGATATTCTGTACTTGCATTTTCAAAGGAAGCTCCACTTGAAGGCCTGTATGAAAGCCCTCACAGCGTGATAATACCACACTGAGTCTTTTCACACAGCTGCTGCTCTCTTTTGCACACGATGGGATGAGAGGAGCATTTCCTCACCTTATAATTCGCTTGGATAGTTTTATTTCAGATGTCATTCCTTCACATTATCCACGTTGCATTTCACTTCCTTCTGCATCTGCCGGTAAAATGCATTTTTTCCTCATGGCAGAGTTGTGATATATCTCCTCAGCTAATCAATGTTCACATTTTATTGTTTCCTTTTTCTGTGATGAATTCACTTTCACACTTTGTTCACTGCTGAGGAAAGGTTACAGGCATCAGGGAAATGTCTTTTACAACTTGTCAAAGCTGCAACTATGTTTACCAAAAAGTGTTACTGGCATGTAATTTATACAATAATCATCAGTAATCATCATCAGTGTTCTCAGCAGTTTAATTATCACATGAAACCTAGGTATTTGTATCATGGCCATCAGTCATTTACATGTGTGTTTTTAGGAGACTACAGTGACTTAAAATCATTTTGTTTAAAGCTGTACTAAATATTTTTAAATCAAAAAAGGGACCAAATTATTATATTTTATGAGAGATGTTGCTAAAAGTGACGAATCCAAAGAAAATGATCACCACATCTGCATTTCCTCTCACATCTATGGCTTTAGAGGTCATCGTTTTGGGTGTTCAGTCAAAAGTGCTCTCATTAAACTTTTCTTTGGGTCAAGGAGCTGTAACAAAATCACTGCACACAACCTGCTCAGCAACAAACAGCATTTAGTGGCTAGAATGTTGGATTTCTTTCTCAGGAGTTGGTGGAGACCAAAACTAGAGCTAAAAGGAGAGTGAATATTGGATTAGATTCATCAATGGATCAAAAACATGACCTCTTATAAATGTTGGGCAATTTACTCTCAAAAAGTATTATATTACATATTACTAGTACCTTCATTTAAAAGTAATATGTTGCTTCTTACATTACTTTCATGTTACTTTCACCAAAGGACCTCAGAAGAGCTAATGTTTATTTTAAATGGATGAGTCATGTTGTTTCACAGCAGCTAATCAAAGCACAGAAGCTCCAGTTCATTACAGTTCATTTTAAATCCAGTGCTGCAGGTCTGACCAGTCATGCATTCACATACAGTGGTTACCACTTTGTATTAAAATCCCCTGCTTATATTACTACTAGCATGATGATATAGCACAATATAATAGCCTATACCATTTAAAATAAATAAATAACCTTGGATGCAGCTACAACAGCAGCAAAGAGAGAGTTAATCATAATGAGGAGAGTCTGCAGTTATAGGGGATGTGAATGGAAACATCCAACATATACTCACATTACCCAGATGTAATATGAGCGAGACAAGGAAAAAACAAACCGGAGGCCAGCTCCTTATCCCCGCTGCTTTCAGGCAGCCGTAGGACGCTAAAGCAGAGGGCGATATGGACATGATAACGCACATAATCACCAGCACCCTTCTATAAGGTAGCGTTTAATTAATGACATGACAATGCAAAAACAACCTTAGGAGGATGTTTATTTTCTGGTGGGGCACTGGTGGAAGTGGAGCGGTGTGGATCAGTGGGAAAAATGAAAACAAACAGCATTGTGTCTATAGGAAAGTTGTTAGTTCATGTTTTAAAGGGTAATGGTGAAATCTGTTTTCAGGTTTTTACTGAAAAACACATATTTTATCAGAATCAGAATCAGAGTCAGAGATATTTTATTGATCCCCGGGGGGAAATTGTTGTTGGCGTTACAGGTGCTCCTTACAAGAGTAGAAAGATATATCGCATAGGGTAAACTGCTTATTGTGACTGTTGTAAAAGTGATCGACCTCTTATATTAATCAAAAAGGCTGGGACAGAATCATTCCTATACAAAGGTTGCTTTTAGAAATCAAGTAGCCTGTTTACAGAGTTCATTTTGGGTCTTTCGCACATGACAATCTATGGATTTTATTTTATTTTTTTTACCTTATTAACAAACAAACACTCCCGACATGTTCCGATCATTATAGGTGCCACTCTTTCTAAAGTTTCACTTTAACAAACTTACGTAACCAACATTTCTGTTTGGGCTAACCTGATGAATATCTGAGAAACACATCCGGCTACTGTCATTACTGTTCATGTGGATATTGCTTTGCAAAGATGATGTGATCAACCAAATTTCCTATCCACTATGCTGAAATGGAAATAGATCATTTAATCTTGAGTCTTGTGTTTTACTACATTTTGGCAACATCCCTAACACACACACACACACACACACACACACACACACACACACACACACACACACACACACACACACACACACGTTCTAACATTAGAGGCTGGTACAAAATGGCCCCTTGTCTGTTCTTACAGTGTTGATTGATGGTCATTGTTAAACAGGACGTATCAGCAGGCTGTCCACTTCCCACAGATGTCATCCACTACTCGAATTAGAGGCTGGCAATTAATCTGGGCCGCAGCAGAGAAATGGAGTTACATATGGAAGACACACCAGGTCACACTTTGAGAGACTTAAATAAATGACCCCTTCATGCTTTTGTTGCGACCGAAAAGCCCACCTGACTTCTGCTGTTAACATTTCCTACAAACCATTTAAAAAAGACTGCATTAAAACTGGGAGAAACTTTCACCCTGAGTGTGAACACCGCCCTTGTTAGCGCTGTTACTCCCACAGGTGACGGAGCCAAATAGAGTATGAGTTGGCATTTATCAGCTGTCATTCATCTTGGCAGCAGGCCTCACGTGGACCTACTGGGCATGAATAATTTGCTGACATCAAACAAGCCGTTATCCCCTCTTCATGTGCAGGCAGTACTGGCCTTCGGTCCAAACTGGGATTTGGTCCAGTGTGTGTGCTCCACCTCTGATACAGTTTGACTGATTACTTATTTATTGTGTAATCGATCAGAAGTAGAGTGGTTGTCTGTGGGTGGGACGACGTCTGAATTGACTTAATGAACGAATAAATGAATTTAAAAAGATTGATACTGAGTATTAACTTTGAAAACATTACCCCTTCTGGAAGTAAGTGATAATTTAGTGTGATTAGTTAATCCTCTGCTTGTCATGACACTGGACACTATATTGTATATATACATATTATATATCTATATAGTTGGCTTTTAGGCGGGGATGATAGATGGCCCCCTTTGGTGCGCATAGTGGAAAAAAAACACAGCAAAGTGCCATTGCAGAGGCCCCTATGGTAGATAAAAATAATAAAGTGCCCTCCAGGGTGGCCTTAAGATTGAAGAAACATGATGCAGTGCCACATTGGCTGCCCAGCTTCAAAACTACCTGTGCGCTGGTGCCCCGTCACTTGCAGCTGCTGTTCCTTTTCCTTTTTCCTTTTTAAAATACTGAGCTTTGTGTCATTGTGTGTTTGTTTTGTGACACACATTTTTATTTCTTTTTTTTTTCTTTTTGCTGTACCAAGGTTAAGTCCATGCTATTCAAACTGGTCACACTTTGGACATATAGTAACTTAAATTGCTATTTAAAAGCTCCCAAAGGTCTTTAAAGTGGTTGTAAAAAAGGAAAAAAAAATCTGAATATTTAGAGCTAAAATAAAAAAAATAAAAAATATAAAAATAGACTGTTTTTGATGTCTGGTCACAATTATATATGTTGGGCTGGGAGACCATGGTTATGCATGGAGTTGCAACCTTTTGACCTTTCTTAAATCATGGCTTTATTACCTTTAGTGCACTAAAGGCTTGTTTGTTGCTTAACCTGATTGCCTTAGTATGTAAAATGCTTTATCCAAGTTTAATTAATGGAAGTAATACTAATTAATTGCACTGCATGTGGTTGTTAGTCATCCAACTGAGCCTCTTATCTGAGTGTGACAAAGGTGACGAGAGAGACATGTACAGGATTGTCAGAGGGTTTTGAAGTAGAATAGCGCTTGAATGTACTCTCTTGCCGTGTCTCCATCTCACCCCTGTTTTATCTTGTTGCCACCTGTGAGTTAACTGGGTTCAGGTGTGCTGCTGCACACAGGTGAAGGGCGTGGCTGTTGGGAAACAAAGGAGCAGGGAGCTGGGTGCAGAGGCAAGGCAAGAGTCCTCCCTAGCATTCAGTGAACACACACTGGAAAAGGCTAACAAGTGTCCCCAGGTGTGCGTCATTAACCCTCAGCAGACTGAGGAGGTTTCTGTGATAATTTAACACTCTCTAATGTTGTTGTACAACTTTAAACACATGTATCAGTATTGTCAGAATCATGTGACTTTTATATTTATTTATATATATATATATATATATATATATATATATATATATATATATATATATATATATATTTCTGGATCATATTTAAGAGTAAGTGGAGTAATGAGGTAAAGACAACAGCTAACACAGTTCTAAATGATCATTTACAGTTTATACACAGACTCATACACAGAATCATTTCAAAGTGATCCATATTTTCTGTGTGTATGACCACACACTCCACTACAATAATGGGAAAAGCTGATGCTTTGATCTGCAGGATATTCTGATGTGTTTACTAATGCCATTGTCACCACGATTCCCCCGAAAAATACTCCAATTGGCGCTGACAGTGTGAGAGTAGTTATGTCGTTATCATGTGAATAGTGGGGGGAGCAGGGGAGGAGGACCCTCAACGCTCCACCTCGACTGTAAATTATTAATTTAAAACCTTTTATATTTTGTCTAAATCACATTATATTTTAAAAAATCTCGTTATTGGCAGTGGGCACATTGGAAAGTGTAAATTATGAGGTTTTGACAGCATTCAGTGGCATATATTTTTAGTGAAATGTTTATTTGTTTAGGTTACAGCACTTGATTTTTTTTGTTTGTTGAGAGCATACACAAATGTGATTAAAATATGTATGAGTTAAAATGTTTAAGCTATCAGCAGTTATTAGTAATATTGCACAGTATATCCCAATAACTGCTAATGTAAAAACCACTTTGTGAATACAGCTGTGTGTGTGTGTGTGTGTGTGTGTGTGTGTGTGTGTGTGACTGTAAGCAGATGCTGCACAAAGTTGGATGTGTTACTGGTTGTGTGTTGAAGTGGTTCTTTCCTCCAGGGGATCCACAGTCCACTGCACAGACAGGTGTGCGCCGGTCTCTAACTGAAGCAGAACCAGACCTGTGACCTTGGCAGCAGGACAACTCCATACAACACAGCAACGTCATGCTTCATGAATACACCGGCACGCGAGCACACCTTCAGATCTACCATCACTGAGACTACGTGCATTTCTATGCAAATCAAACTGCACTGAACTTGGAAACATCATCACACAGCACACAGTTGTTGCAGCAGTTCACCTCAGCTGGCACCACTGAGTATGAGCACCTCGGTGTATGTGGAGATTTTTCCAATTTGATCTAATTTTTCAAGGATATAAATGTCAACATTGCTTGCTAATGACACTTCTGTGTCTTGTATCAACGGTCGCAGTCATCTGAAGGGAAAATCTTTCAGAGTACCTAATATGTGTGACTCTACCAGATCAATAGATGTTGGGACTTTTGATTGAAAGTGGACTGAATTTGGAGACAAAGCAGGCACACAACTGCTGTTTCAATATCGTTTCCATGACTGCATTTCACTAAGGACCTGCTTTACACTGAAACACAGTTACTGAAATGCTGGTCAGACAATGGTTATCGAAACTAGAACTCAACAAAATCATTTTCAACAGACTGGAGGCACAGAACACAGCTGCCACAGACCCCCAGACCCCCAGGGGCCTTAAAAGCCCAAGGTTAGTGGATGGGTTGTGTTGATTTGGTAATTTTATTTGGGAATTATCTTGGTAATTATAGGATATTATTGTCTGCTTTTATCTGGGTCCAAATGGCAGTGGCACCACCAGGCTAAATAAAGTTGCCAAAACATCCCTCTTTTCCAGCCACGTCCTTCGGCCCCTCTAAAGGGTCCTTAAGAGTGTTCCCCCCAGATGGGATAAACAGTCCCTGCAGTGTGTTCTGTGTCTACCTCATGGTGTCCTCTCCTTGGATGTGCATGAGAAATTATGTGCTGGCACCACAGAGGCAATGCCAATGGGAAGACCATTAGGATCCTTTGTTGTGTTAGGCACACAAATTTCCCAGTTCAATGATGTCATGCAATGGCTGGTGGTTAATATTACGACCCCACAGGTAGTATGAAGAGCAAGAAAGTCTGTGTAGAGAAGAGGTTGAGGTGGTATATAGGTCAATAAACACAGGACTTTTACCCAGGAGACTGCCATTCATGTCCTGGCCCATTTGACATATTTAAGCCACATTCTGACGTACTTACGTCCCATACATAATAAATGTAATTATTCTAACTGCAACACAGTCTTTTTCTACACATTACCAAGTAGTTTTGATGCCTAAAGCCAATCATTCTGCCACCACGTAATTTTGGGACGTAATCTCTTGGTAAGATCACGTTGTCCTAATTAGGTTCCTGAATCATCTCAATTGGTTTATTTCAATGCAAAAGACCAACAGTTCCAATCCAAACTCCAGGCCCCTCAATCTGGCCCCTTGTATCAATGACCTCATTCTTTGGGCATTACCCAGAGGTCGTGACCTGGTTGAGAGATGTAATGTAAATTGATTTCAAGCTTTAATTTAAGGCTCAGCCCTTACTTCAAGAAGACAACATCAACATCACTTCAGTTGCTGTACTAATCCATCTGTCCACCTCCAAGTCCATCTCACTCTCATTCATGAACAAGACACAGAGATGCTTAAACTGCTTCACTTGGGGCAACAACTCACTCCCAACCTGATGAAGGGCCATCCAATCAGAATACCATGGCCTCAAAGTTGGAGGTGCTTATTCTCTTTCTGGTTGTTTCATGTTTGATTATGAAGTGTCCCAGTGCATGGCTAAAGGTCATGGTCTGAGGAAGCAAACAGAGCTACATCATGTGCAAAAGCCAACCTACATACTCTCAATCCTTCTGTGGCACCTTCAAACTCTGTCCATGAGACCAAAGAGGTTGGGCCTGGGACAGTTCTAATTTCAGTTTTACAAGAACACAAGGGTACACAACAACAACCTGTTTGCCTATATAGATGTTTTGGCCTTTAAATTTAAGGTCTCTTGTTTGACATTGGTCTAAAGCAAGAGGGAGTATGTCAATCCTGCAGTGCATTATGGGTCTGCTGTTGGGTCTCCTTCCAGTTAAAAAGACCCAGAAAAGCTCCCTGAGGAACGCCTCAGGATTAGCCAGGAGGAGCTGCAGGGTGTGGCAAAGGAGGAGGACGTTTGACTACCTTTCTTACCTGGTGTCGATGAGACCCTCAGCCCAGATAACCACCACAAAGTGACTGCATGCTTAACATTGTTTTGCTGGTCTCACTAAAAGCTTACAACTTCCCTTTCTTCCATTCCCACCTTAACTGTCTTGCTGTTTTGTTTTCTTTGTTTGTTTGTTTTTGCAGAGGCTTATTTTATCCAGGACTTGGGGATGCACATTAAAATCTGATACTTTGTAGAAATTGCACACATCAGATTAAAACTGAGGCAGAAAAATGCTTATTCTCAAAGGACTTTGATGTTGCTAACTATGCTGTGCAAGGGAGCATGAAAAAGCCCTAGCACAGAGAGCCAGGGCATCAATGGCAATTAATGCAAGTGGTGTCTCAGACAAGGAGGCTAATGAGTTTTAATATACATGCAGGTGAGGGAAAGCTGAGTCGCTGAAGCCCTTAATGAACCCATGACAGCCTAATTAGCCACAATTTACAATTCTAGGATTCTAATCAGAGGCACTGAAATGCTGCCACACATCTTTGTATGAATGAGTCTTTTTAAATGCTCCAATCTGCTGCCTTGATTGATAATTGCCTGTTTTCTCTGTCTCTGTCTCTCTCTCCCTGTCTGGATTGTAGCTCGGCCAACTTGGTTGATGATAATGTAGAGGATGTTTTCATAGTCATAAATGTGATCTCAGCACACATGCAGAAATACAATTTAACCCCAAATCAGTGACTGTATGCTGCTCCAGGTAGCGTTCACTTTGGTACCTGGCTTTAACATAGTTTTTGTCTTTTGATAAAAACACATTTCCGTTTTTGTTATTTGTTCATTGGAAGTTTTACTTTATTTTCAGCCAACAAAACCTAAAGAGACATAAATTTGGCTCCAACATATATAATTCACGGCCAGAGCTGCTGGTATACACAGTGATTTGTGCTTGATATGCATGCATGTATACCCAGGGGTTAAAGAGGTATTCCACTGCAAAAATGGTCTTCCCATAAAAGTGGGATTTTAAATTTGGTGCTACGTGACCAGGGAAAACAGAAAAGGGCTGTGGCATTCTTATTTGCTCAAGAGGTAAAAAACCTTCAACAACCAGAATGCATCGCACCGCACCAGACCAATAAACGCTCCCACTAGTGGGTAATGTAATGGGAGCTTGTCGATTAGTTTGGTGCCCACTTCCCACTTGCAAATTCTCATATTACTGTGGATTTCAGCTGACATATGAACAGGGAGATCTGGGCAATGGCAAAATGGAGGGACGTGTACCACAGTTCATGTGCTACCTACATTGTTGCAGTATAAAACTGGATGAAAATCTGCAAAGTAATCCTTTAAATTGGGATTTGTGGGAGGGCTGACTGGTCGGGACACCTCTTGGTTCCCTCCACCTCACTCCCAGCCGCTAGCAAACTACAGTTGAAAACACACTGCTGCCACCAGTAAGTGAGTTGTATAGAGGTGGTTATTTCGACACAGAGTGTTTGGCAGTGGTGTTTTTTGGTCTTCGCTAGGAGGAAAGTGGGTGGCAGCTCACGAACCGCAGCTGTAGCAACTTGAATTCAGCCAGTACCAATCCCAGGGGGGTCAGATGCTAGACGACTCTGACTCCCCATTGGATCAGCAAACTTTCTGTTACTGCTGTTACACAGGTTGGATACAGCTCTGCCACTGACCACCAGCCTGGTGTCCAAATTGTCCAAATTCGTATGTCTTCCACCAGGACAGTCCTAGCCCAATTTAAGCCCTGTGTGCACCTGTTATAACTTTTTCCTTTTTTTCCCATTTTCCTCAAAGTCAAAATAAATTACAGCGTGTGTAATGAAGAAACATTTTACCAAGTGCAACAGAGTGGCTCATTGATGTTCTGTTTTTAATAGAGATTTTGTAAACTCTCTAGATACAGCAGAACATTCCTATTTTCCCATTCAAAGAAGTCCAAAAAAAAAACCCCTCTATTGTTATCATGTTTGTGTGCTTGTACATTTGGTTGGTTGGAGGAGAGAAGGCGTGGAGTGGGTTTTATCCACATCACACCAATCAAATGAGCCCCTCTCCTCGCCCTTAACTGCGCCGCGCGAAGGCGTAATGAGAGTTTACTCAATTCGCCATGGCAGAAGAGAGCAGCAGCGTCAGACGGCCAAACTTCTCCCAGGGAGGTCCAAGCTTGCAGTGTCCGAAAATACGTAACTGCGAGCAGACCTCCACGGGCTGATGATTCAAAGGTAGCCTGGGAGGAGGTCACCACAATTGTAAATCAATGTTCCGTTTCTCTCGTGTGCGCACGCGCTCTCTCTTTCTCTCTCGCAGTCTCACTCTGTTTCTTTTCTTTTGACTTTTCTAAGATGACAGATGCTGAATATATACTGCCTATCTGATGCTGTGGCTGTTTGTGGTTGGCTGAGAGGGATGTGAGCTCATTAGTTTGCAGCTGTGTTAATCAAATAAGGTTGGGTTTCCATTATGCGTGCCAAACGTGCCAAACGGTGCCAACCCCCTTTGATGTGACATCAGATGTGACGGGACAGTCGATATAGAGATACATTTATGTGCTGATTGCAGATAGTTGCATTGAATAGTGGTTTTGTGGCTATTTATTTTATTGTTAATGTGCCTGACATTACGGAAACCTGCCTGTGAGGTTTTGGTGACGTGTGCACACTGTCCGCCGGTCAGCCAAACTTCCACTTACACCGGCTGCGCTCTGCCTGCGCTGACAGTAGACCTGGTTTCAGCTGGTGAGCTTTTAGCGCACCTTTGGCGAAGCCCTTTGGCATGAAACTGTCACTGCTCCAAGCTGGATCTGTCAACACCTCCCCCTGCTGCGCCGCCACACCCATCTCAGCGCACTTCGGTCTGCCAAACTACCAAACTGAGCGTGCCTTGGGTTGAGCTGCTCGAAACTAGCTCTGCGTGGGGTTGGCCACCTTGCGCCACCCTGCGCCACTCTGCACCGCTCCAGGAAACTAGAGCCCAAAGTGTCAAAAACATTCACATGCCCTCACACACCAAGTGGAGATGGGGATCGAACTGCTGATCTTAGTGGACAACCTGCTCTGTCCTGTGAGCCACAGCAGCTCCAATAATGAATTCAGCTGACAAATAAACCACAATGTGTTGTTTGTTTTTTAAATGATAGAGTGTGACTTCCTCCAGGTCAGTGCTCAAGGACCTAGAAAAAATGTAGCTATGGTTCTGAATAAAAGGATCAAAGAAGACCTATGAAACTTGTAATGAGGGGTCACAAGACTTGATTTTAAAGAGCTGCAAGCTGAAAAGGTTTTGAGGCCCTGGTCTAAGCCTATCAGAGATGAGCTGGTGCCTGATAACCGTCCTGCGCAGCATACATGATACCTTCTCTACCTAATCCCATCCTGGTGCCTGTGTGTTAACGCTCGCTACATGGATCTATCCGCTCTCTCCAGGCGTGAAATTACTGCTTATCTGTTCTGTGGCTCCTATGCCATGTGCATTGTCCAACAAAGCAGATTCCCATCTCGTCCTCTCTGAGGTACACACCGCTGTGTGTATGTGCTCCATCATGGCTGAATGATTATACACTGAAATGAGAGCCCAAACAAAGGCGAGGTGTGTAGAGGTAGCGTCCATATGAAGGAGTTTAACACAGGTGCGAGGAGAGTAGTAAACCAAATTCCCTTGACCGCAGACAATTAGACACACCACAGTCATGTCCCAAATCTCTCAGTAACCATGGACCATTACAGAACTAAATAAGACATTTGTAAATGGAGGTTACAATATTCTGACACAAGAACATGTCTTGTCTTTAGTCTCTACATTTCTGCATTCACTCCACACTCTCCTTTTTTTTGTCGTTGTAGAATTTACAGGTTCACTTGTGCTGTGATAGGTGCAGCTCAGGGAGTGCTCATACAAATAAGGTGTAATGTAACTTTGGTAGCCATTTTGCCAAGACATTGAGTTTGCTTACCAATGTGTTCAGACCATGGATGTATAAATAGATACAGCTTTGGATGCAGCGGCTGGTCAGTCCTTGTCCTCCGATTCTCTCGTAAGTCAGCCCGTCCTTCACCGTTCGAGTCATTTGACGGTTAATGACCTCTTCGGGAAAGGAGGGCGCACAATTCCTTGTCTCCCCAGTTGCTCATCTTTACAGTGTCTGTCAGGTTTGCGTTTCCCTCTTGCTACTAGTCGCTCATTCCTGCTATCAGCTGTTTCCTTATAGACCACCTCCAGTGGGTCACACATGCGACGTCATCAGCAGCTCCTCCCACATGTCATCAACAGCCCGTCCCATGGTGGTAGGGCACCTCGTTCTTTTTAAACCAAAACGGTTCCACCAATATGTCTACCCCTACGCGGCAGAAAATTGCACACCTCGGATCAACTCGCTAATCCGGCTCTGTGTGTCTAAACACTCGCAGCTTGCCGGCAAAAACGGCCCAACATTCGCTGAAAATCTGGCAGTGTAAAAGGGGCTTAAGTCAAGCTCCCAAAAACACATCACGTTTCTCACTGTGCAACTAGTGGCATCCTTTTGTTTGACTCTTCCTGCCTGGTACATGCTTACACCTTTCAAACTTCACACATCCAGTTTGTAACAAACAAAGGCTTTCTGTTTTATATTTGTTGTCTCCAAGCTGAAACTGACCTGATCAAGCCTTGACCAAGCTCCTCGTGAGCCACAGGAGACATCACACAACTGGTTTTACTTCCTGAGTGATAATTAGAGGTAAAGTGACCTGTGTAAAACTGGTGGAGTTGACCTATATAAGGGACTAAAATCAGGATATCTTAGACACTGCTGCTCATGTTTTGACCATTGTTCTTTTAATCACTCTTGGTAGTTCAAATATTTGTAGACATGCAATACTAAACTTCCATATTGGCTCTCAGAGGGTGCACGCAAATCCCATGAGAACAATTTGACCTGTAAATGGGTCAAATAATAGTCTGACAGCGTTCTCACTCTGCTGTTGTTTTAAAGCCATGAACGTTCAGCTTTTTAATTTTCCTACTAAAACTGTTAAGACTCAGTGTTGGGCCAAAGCATGCATGTAATTACTCCTGGGCTTATACAAATTCCTGGTTTGTGTGTATGTGTGTTTGCCTGCATTGAGAATGTGGCGTGCACAATTGTTGGTGTACAAATTTCAAACTTCTGTTCTACTTCCAATAGACTCCTCCGTGCGACGGCTGCAGCCTAAGCTGAATTTTAACAGCATTGTTGTGCAATCTGTCAAAACAATGAGTAAGCCGATTTGTATACAAAGGAACAGAATGTAATTCCGAATGAGAATTTGGGCTATTCATCCCGTTTTCACAGCCTGTGACAGGTAATTCTCCAGGGTTCAAATATTTCTGGATAACATAATCATATTTTCCAAGTTTTTCATCATTGACCTGCACTTCTTCAAGTTAAATCACATCCCAGGGATTAAAGGCAGCTATTAAAACCAAATCCACTCATGTTTACCGGAGGATGATATCAAACTTCAATTGGAGTTTGGGCTTTACCAGTTTCATTTTGATCTCGATGAGATTTTCTGATCTCTCAAATAAAGCCACAAAAAGAACCCTCCACCTGCTACGGAGCTAAATTAATATGAATGTTTTATTTCATAGGGATTGGGGGAGTCAATCATTTCCTGACAGCAGGTATGAATAGCAAAGAGCAGGGATTACTGTTGGTACAGTCTATAGAACAACACAAGCACACACACATGCACGCATGCATGCATGACTTCAAAGGTTGGAGGGGGGGCAGCTCAATCCTCAAAAGAGCTTTAGTTTTGCAGATTCATCTACCCGTTAGAACAAAACACAACCATGTTTTTTTATAATTTTTATGTCCCCTTCATGAAATAGATGGTTATAACAAAAATATTTTATACACTAAAAGTGATATACTTGATTAATATTATGACTCGCCCCATAGGTGAAAAAGTACAGAATAAAACCACTCTGGAGTTGGTTGGTGTACCGACTTCACCTCATGTAATCGCACTAGTAGTGCCCTGATATCTGCCCCACACCTCAAAGGAATATGAATATCAAAATGTGTTTGTATTAAACTAGAGTGTAGACTCTTTTAGATGCAAAGTTTTCATACATTTTTGGATATGTGTCAATATCGCAACACTGAGCTTTTCAAGAAGGTGGTTGAAGGAATGAAAGAGTGAGGTTGTGTTTGCACGGTCCAACTAGTCGACCACTGGTGGAAAACTTCGAAAAAATCTTGGCACAAGTGACGCCATCAAATTCAAATGGCTCATCCAGATCCAGTTCGTCAAAATCGGGTAAAGACTCAGCCATGACTACTACAAATAGAGTAACTCCTCACGTATGTAAGGTCAGTCTAGCAGTAACTTCCTGCAACAACTGAAATCTCGCGAGACGTGAGATTTCAGAGCCAGACTTTCACTCTCTGAATGAGTGTTTTGACTTGCCACAACAAACATGTCCGAATTTTTACCCAATTATGACCAACTGGATCTGGATGAGCCATTTGAATTTGATGACCACCCGTATTTATTTGAACACAGAGTACATGGAGGCAGAGCTCAGTGTAATTGAAGAGCGGACGAGGAGAGAGAGGGAGCAGCAACATGCAGAGGAACATGTCTGAATCCAGCTAAAGGTAAACACAGGCATTCATTTCTCCTTCCTGTTATGTTGTCGGATAATTATACTAACAATCTGAGCCTATCTGTGTGGAAAAAATGCACTTTTAGTGGATGTATTTTGACGTTGTTTGTCGCTGTCTGAGTGCCCTATTATTTAATATAGCAGGCGCTCACGGGCTGCAGGCAGGTCAGCCCTAGCTTCGTACTGGTGAAAAGTCACATATTGAACATCCTGTCACTCATTTAGACAAAAGTAGATTGGAAAATAGGGCCCAGGTTGAAAAACAACATTAGTTCCCCTTTCATGCAGCAGGTAGGGTGGCTGGTGGGCGGAGTGATTGTCCCTGTTAGGAGCACCTGGGCCTCTTAGTCTATAAACCTCGTCACTTTGACTGAGACTCCCTCAACTCATTATTTGCTACTTTCACACTTCCAACATCCCAACACTACATGCAGCATTCATGCAGAAACAAGCTTTCACTGCCGATCCTACTGACATCACATCCCATCGTTACTTTAGTTTGTTTTTGTGTTTCCTGCGTTTAAAATGATTCTTTCTGTGTAAATAAATTATTCATTATTCTGCCTTCAAACTGCGTTAACCTCTGTTGTCATGGTTTTAGAGCCAGGTTATGACTTGCAAATAACTCACGTCATACATGCATTAAATCACTGAATCGATGAATGAACCACCGCTGATACGTCCTCTGTTCCATACATCCCTGGAGAATCTCAATGCTGATTGGCTATCGTGGCAGGAATTGGTCGCTGAAGTTCAGATTTTTCAGCTCTCGCAAATAAGCGTATGTTGCAAAATTGAAATTGAAATCACGTCTATCACAAGGCCTGGTATGAATTTGCATCTAATCACGTCTTTACATTGACTTTACATGTAATTCACTCACATGAATTGAACACAACACTAGAAATTGCACTATTTGGGCAACATTATCTCACCAGGTGCAATCGCAGGGTGGTGGTTTGATTCCCTGCTCCTCACATTATCAAAGTGTCCTTGCTGCAAGACATTGAGCCTAATTGCTCCTGATGCCCACTGACTTGCACGCCTGCAAGCCTGCTGCCATTAATGTGTGTGTGTGTTTGTGTGTGTGTGAATAAGAGGCAAATTGTGAACGCTTCAAACAAGGATGCTATATAAACTCCTTTTCAGTACATTGTGCTTTATTCCCTCACAGTTTTTCAGCGGTCTTTCATGACAGTCATATCTTAAGTTTCCTTTCATGTGACCTACAAGAGAAAAATAAACCATCGTAAATACTACGAGGCCTACATATTTACCAAAATGTTAAACGTTTCCTTAAACTCACTCGTGGATTAAGTATTAAATTAACAGATCTTCAGGTGACCTCACCACATTCCAATGTTCCTTTATATTCAAGTGAAGCGACTGATTGTTCCCAGTAATCAAGCAGCCGTACAAACCTAAAACGCGGATGCATGTCATCATCACACATAAACCCCAAATTAGTCACTTCTAATCCCAGCCTTACATCAACCCATTATTTCAGACTGGGTACATGGATATGTTGCTATGGCAATGGTGGCAGCAGCAGGGACCTTAAACTAGCTTTGTGTCCAAACGGCTGGTTAAAACCGCACGTCTGCTCGCAGAACGATGACAGCCCTCACCCCTGCTGAGCACTTTGTTTGCTGTAGCTCAGGCTTCTTGATATATAGAATGTTGAATTTACTTTGGATAAGCAGGGATTAGCGGAAGGTAAACTCGCAGACTGTAGGCTCAGTTTACTCTGCCTATCTTTGGAGAAGAGTCACCCTTTCTATTCAAGGAAATATAAATATTGGCTAAACTGGTTGCTTGAAGTGCTGCTCATAAGGTGTTATACAGCAGCATTATGTCTAAGGGCTTTTTACATAAAGGATGAGTTTGTTTTATTAATTTAATGACATTATAAAGTATAATACATGTGGTTTGCAAAGGACACCTATGCATTCATGGTTGAATACAGTATAAATCTACAGGACAAAGCTGAATGCAGAAAAGTTTTTGATCAAAAGTAATTTCTGAGATAACTCCATGGCTGCTGCCAGACAGCCACACTGAGACTTGCCGTGAATATGTTTGGTCCCCAGAGGACAAGCCCTACAGATATTTGTATCCACATTATCTTAGAAGCATACTGATATGTATTTTGATTCGTTGTGTAATATCAGGGCTTCCTGGTGCATTAATGGTTAAAGAGCTCAGACCCACAGTGTCTCTGGTTCAACTCTGGCTGCTGTTGCATGTTTTCTGACTTTATCTTGACAGTCACTTCCTATTAAAGGCAAACTGACACTATGAGAGTGGTGAGAGGAAATCAAAACAGTAAAGTTGTGTAGCGGACAGATGAACAATAAACTGAAACTCATTATAAATCTGAAGGGAGCTGCAGATTCAGATGACAACTTATTATTATGAGTGACCCCTTTCACATAGAGTATGTCTACATGCAGAATACATCCAATATATAATATTTATGGGTCATGTAAACAGCATATTGCATTCGGATATTCTGAATTTGGCCTTATTCCAAATGTAGCATATACCGATATTACTTGGGTTTCAATAGCAGCCTTTGGACATGTCAACCTGGTCTCACTCCCAACTTCACCTCCTTTCAAATACTGGTCAGTGCCCTTCCTCCCAACACATTCTCACTCTGACCTCGTCACATATCCACGTTTGGTCATGGACTTTCCATGTCGACATATGACGTGCAAAGTAACCTGGGTGTGTTGGTTGTTGATGTTCTGGGACACAGGAAATGTACAGTTTGCATACATCTCTTTCAAAATAAAGGCACTACATCAGTATTTATGTTTTTTTCCTTCAACAACAAATGCGCATGGTTAGGTTTAGCAAACACGTACACGTGGTCGGGTTTAGGAAAAAAGTTTGGCCTTACAGTCTCGCAGGAGGTGAACACAGGCCTCATGGGTAAAAAGTCTGTAATTGTTGGACAAAAAAAAAAAAAAAAAAAAAGATTCATGGGGTTTGTCGATAATGCTTAAAATAGCTTTTCAGCATAAAAAAAATTAAATCAAATTAAATTAAACAACATTTTTGACATTTTTGAGTAAGGTGGAATTAAAAAAAAAAGTTGACCACTAAATTAACCACAACCTTTGGATAAATTATATTTACATTTTAAAAGATGCATGTAAATTGTTAATTGTTTTAAGCTGAACCGTAGATTCTTTTTTAGTTTATTTTTCCTTTTTTCTTCAGTGCACAGTTATTACTGATTTGAAATATCATAACTCTGAGCCAAAATATCATTTTCATATTACAAGTTTTTGAGTTTTCATTCTATGGGATGTAAATTTTGACTTTACTTGAGTTCAACACAGAGTACCAAGCCGACATCTGATTCCCTGAAATGAAATTGCAGGTTACAAAATTCAGTCCAACACTTTTTATTCAGGTTTCATCCCACTTTAGCCTGAAATCAGACTAACATGATGTTGATAAGTGTGGTGATTTATCCTGATTTGGTTGATGAGGTATCTTGGTGTCAACGCTGACTGATTATGGAAATCAACAGTAAATTGTTTTTGAACGTGGGCCACTTCTCCTCAGCACTCCATGAAGGGCACAGGGAGGTGTGTGCCGTAACTCACCGCCATGATGTCAGACTTGTAATGTAATTACAAACCCATCTGTCTCTCATTGTATGACAAGCGCAAAATGTCCAATTATGGTTTCGTTTAAATTGTAATTAGTTCAGCCCAATTTGCCGTCCTCCAGCGTGCTGCATGTGCCTAATGAAAGGGAGATGCATGATTCTGTGCTAAAGAACCTGAGAGATTTCTGCTCACTGCACACTGGCTTCTCGATGCTCACTCTGCTTTTTAGGCAAAGCAATAATTAATGGGGATACAGTCACATTCCTTGTCATGCTCCCTGCTTAGCAGTACATTTCCTTTAGGCTCTTGGAGGCAGGGATGTTTCTGGAGCTCGAGGGCAGACATCCACTGGAGTCCTGAGGAGATTGACTTTATTATTGTCAATAATTTAATTATAATTAAATCATTTTATTTCCTTCTACTTTTGGCTTACATGCACAGTAGTGTCCCAGAGTCTTATCCTGGTTTCTATCGTATTTATGATGCAATGATGATGATGGGGCCCAAAACATTTGCATAGTTTGGCTCTGCTGACAGAGCACCTCTGCATATGGGTCAAGAAATTCTTAGTTATAAGTGGGACTTCGTGTGATTCTTCCAACCCAAGCCCAAGAATAAGTGTTGTCACTGTATGTTTCTGTAGACCCTGTTACATTTGTACACTGTGGTTAGTGTGTGAGGAAAAAAAAACCCTCTGTTATGGTGAGGACAATATCCTGTTTTGGCTGCAAATACCCCCAATGGTGGTACAATCCTGGCGGACATGCAGTGGTGTCTTGTTTGCTGAAAAGCTCCTGGACATGCAGCAAACACCAAAACCAACTAAATTTGGAAATTTGGCTGCTGGAATCTCATTTCTTTGTGGATATCTGCAAATATAATTATGTGTTTGGACTAGATATTTCACTGGATTTAAATCATCTGGACATTTGGGAGTGTATGAGACAAAGTTTTTGGTTGAATATTCTCGATCTCTGAGTTATCATAAGGCATAATAGATGAGTTACGACTGTTTGTTGTTTTAAGGAAGCATTTATTGAACTTGCTGTGGTGGCTGTATCATGAAATGGTCTGCATCAATCAATTGCAAGGAGCATAACTTTTTAAACGACAGCTCGTATGGGTAAACCACTTAAATACAGTAAGAACAGCAGTTGATTACAGAGGATAATCATCAAATAAAACTTAGGATGATCATGGAATATATTCATGAACAGTGTGAAGCGTCTGCCACATCTAGGACCTCATTTCTGACCATTGTGTATGCACAAAACGGGGCCTGAGAAAAGTTAGGATCTAAAAAACAAAGTTGACGGGAGACTGTGTGCACCTGAGCTGAAACGCTGACCCTTATGTACAAATAACTTGGAGACAGGGACATTGGCAACACAGATGAGGTGGGAACTGAAGCCAGATTGTTTAAGTAACATTTGAGAGGAATCATTACATGTATAATGATGCTTCTCACATTTGATTGCGACAAACGTTACTTTTAGATTCACTTCATAAACATTCAGTCCAGCATTTATTGTACTTGTACTTCCGTAAGCACTTTCCAATTGTGAAAGTTAAAAGCCAACTCAAATCTTGCATCAAATTCCGCTCAGTATTACATCAGCGCTGCTGCACCATCACATTCCCGCCCTGCAGAGGAGATCACCAGACCTCTGTAGCTGGCTTTTCATCTTTGCTGCAGGCCTTCGGCTCCAGGCTACATTAGCTGCTGCGAACATGACACAACTGAATCTCCGACCACACTGTCAGGCAGTCGCGTTGCATTGTGGTTAATGAAGGCACAGATGAATGTGTGCAGTGAAAAAAGATCATATCTCAGGATCTAATACTGACTTTGATCTTCTTCTTTTTTAACTGTGCAATTAATGCAGTGCTAAATCAGTGGAATACTTTGAACTTTAATGCATCGCACTTCTTAAAATGAATTAACTGAGTAAACAATTCAGAAATTGTAATTGGCATATTTACTGACGGCTTAGGTGAGAAAAAAAAAATTAAGGATTTCATTGTCTTCTCCTAATTTTTCAACCTCATGTTTACTCTTGCTTTGGTGTGTGTACATTTGGATGCAAATTAGGAGCCTTAATCGCATACTGTAAATATTATCAGCCTCAGAACTCCGGGGAAGCTTCTTAATAGATAATAGGCATTGATTCCATTCTCCTCTTGCTGCAGATTGCTCGTCACGTGGCCCAGGAGAGAAGAGACGGAGCGGAAGCCTGCATTCAGGCCATGATTAGCCTGTAATCAACAAAGTACAAACTGATTATTAGCTCTCGCACTCAGGTATCGTCTCCCTTTTTTCTGTATTTCTGCTGTTGATTACAACACGCTCCTCTGATTTCCACTGCAGTGGCAAAAACACTTTTTCTGTGGCATCTCAGAAACATCCATATCTTTCCTCATCTGACCTCCTCTGAATCCCCGAGGACACATGATTGCCTGTATGGATGTGCTACACTGTGGTTTATCTGTTTGTCAATATTGGCCTTTTATTGGGTCACTCACTGTCATCCACCTGTGGCAGAGTTGAGCTTTCTACCTATTTTACTCTTTAGGATATCAGCCTTTAAAACCTGTAAGTACAGCCACTAAAAAGGCTGCAAATTCACCTGAAGAAATTTCATGACTGACATCAGAAAGCTATCCTGCAGTTATTTTTTTCCCCATGAAAACCAAGAAATTTTTCAGGCTTTGGGAATAAAAATGGATAAATTAAAGATAAACTATAAGCCATCAGCAGCTTCAGTCCTCACACATCAGAATGTCAGTAGGCTGACATTGGCTGAGCCATATCATGTTTACACCACAACGAAAGGCTTGATTGCAGCAAATGCCAGAAATCATATGTCAGATCAGTGCAGGCTCTTCTTGATGCATTGCCTTGAAAATCAGCCCTGTATTAGACATTGGTATGGTGGCTCCGAGCGCTCAACACACTGCATATTAAAACTCGTGCAAACAGACAAGCAAATTACAAAAACCTCTCCACCAACTTGAGGACGCATGCACAGCATTCACAAAACACCTTCACCAACATCAACTTGAGGATGAAAACACAGCATTAAGAAAAAGCACTGCACAGAAATTTTCTGCAAAAATCAGCAACAAAGTGGTAACTTTTTCCCGGGGACACTGAAGGTGATGCACACACTTGTTGTTGCCATTGATTTTGGCCAGGAATTTGGCCAATTTTTCCCAGTGGCCACTCACAGTATTGCATGGGAAAAATCCCCAAAAAGCAATTCCCCTATAGACTACCATCAATTATATTATTACCCATTAATACCTGACTAAAATTACTTGGGGACATTTGGGAGTTTAACTATCTCTCTTCAGGTTTACTGACCATATTTTTTGATAATATTTTGATAATAATTTGCTGAAATATACCAAGGCTATGTCTGAAATTCCACACCAATTATGTTATTTAGTAGGCTAAAACTGTAAGAAGGAATTATTCAAGTCTGTTCATAACCTTAGCAGGAAACCATCAGTATGTGCATTGCATACGATTTGAGTAAAATATTACATTATGTAAACAGGGGACACTGTGCAGGCATAAATATCCCACAATGCAACGCAGAGCACAACATTCATAACTGATTGCCACCAACACAAATCTGCAACATCAGTAACACTGCAATTAGAGTTAAAAATATGTTGGAAGTGTAAGATTTTACTTTGCTAGGTGAAATATAGGTTTGAAAAATTATTTTTAAATTACAGGTAGAGCTAAACCATCGTTATGCGTCTCCAACCAACATAGGAGGCTTTTAGGAAGTGCTGTGGTAATTACAGCTCAGTGTGTCTGAAAACATATATGCTACTGTTTATGTACACAGAAGTATATTGAACCGCCAGCACACATATCGGGTATGTGCATGGTGCACAGCATGAGATTTCGGACGCAGCATGAGTCTCCACTGTGAACTGTCACTGATCGTTTTCAGTGCTGATTCCATGTTGGCTAAGCAGCCATTTTGTTTTCTCCTATAACTGATCAATAACAAGTGACATATCTGTCTGCCACCTAATTTGTTGCTGCTATTAGCAGATAATGTAATGTTTATCATGACAATCAAAGGACAAGAAATAAAAGAAAGAAATATAAACAGTATTTGATGTATCTAGCTAGCTATGTAGGAAGATGATATCCTTATTCAATGCGGCTTTATTACAAAGTTGTTGAATACCAGCTCTTGGGCAGTGACAATGCGTCAGACACCTATGAAAAAAGCTGTCCTTTCATGTTGGCATGATACAGTACATGGCCAGGCTGTGGCAGTGTGTGATGGTGCCCGATGGCATCGAGGGGAAACACGGGTCCAGTTCTGAAGAAGCCTCTTGGATGAGAGGCGAGACGTCTTCAAGAAACTCCAACAAGTCCAGTTACCCACAATATAGCACTCAGGATTACCATGACCTGGATGACTGAGACATGTCAACAACAGTCGCGCCCAGGCAACCTTGCATGCAGATGAGGAAAATCCACAACCAAGCTGCAATATGGTGAGGGAATGTGTGAGAATGTGTTGCCCTATTCTTCATAGAAAGCTTTAATTGGTCTATTGTTTCTGTCACCAGGGGAAATGTTGTCCAATAGGCACAACACCAGAGGTATTTCAGTCACTGAGCAAAGCAGATGTTCGTGATGATGTTGAGGTTCGTAATCAGGCTACGAGGACCCCTGGTAATGCTGCACAAGTTTGGCCACCCAACCAGCATGCTTGGACCTTAGATGTTACATCCCACCACTGATACATAGTCCCTGTTTAAGGACAAAGCTACTGAACATGCAGTAAAACCACCAGTATCAATATTTTAGAGCATACAGAGACAAATTTGTGAGTTCAGCACAAAACTCTATTTCTGTTTGCCCTCATGTTGAACCTATAAATCCAAAATGAACTTCCACCTATGAAGACCTGTCAGAACAATGTCAGGCTGCTCCCACTGTGCTCTGCCAGCTTCTCTCTTAGCCAATGAGCTGTAGCTCTGTGGTGCTCAGAATCAGAGCAGTCAGAAGAGAGCCGACTCCTTCCTCTTTCAGCCTTATGAGTCCGTCCCAGCATGCTCTCAAATCTTGACTTGCAGATTGATTACAGCTCAAATTGGTTTTGTGCCAGCTCAATAGTTTTGTCATTAAGGTGACACAGCTGAAGGACTGCATTCCATGACTCATGAACGTGTGTGAAAAGGCAAAACCACAAGCCGGTTTTATCTTTCACAGAAAATATTCACTTCAAGTGCAGAATAATTACACTTAGTCAGTGGCTTTTTCCTCCGCGAGCCTCCACATTTTTATAAGCCCAACCTGGAGCTGTGAGAGAGCGGGTCAAGAGCCTCATTGATCTCAGTCTCATAGGTGGCTGTATTTTGTTCAAAGCCCTTTGGCGCAGAGTGTACTTCGATCTATGGGTGATTTATCAAGTCTGCAGTGCCCGCGCCTCGCTACAAGTCACAACACACTGCCACGGTGATTCATTATGTGCTTGAATGGCAATACAGAGTGTAAGCTTGTACATGATGTGACAAGAAGGGTCAATAACCAGCAGTCATAATGGGCCCGCAGAGAGGAAGGACCTCCTGGCGTGATTATATTTTAAAGCACGGGTGACTGGAGACGCATGAAGACAAATGACATAACCCAAATATATGCATAATTAATAGCATGTATTAAATATCATACACAAGTTCACAACAGTATCAGCAGCAGAGACAACAGTTAAGGAGTCAGATCTTACTTTAAATAACATTCTGATATTATACATTTGAATATTTGGACTATTCAGCTCCACTGCTCTCTTTATGTTACACGTTAGTGGTCTGGAACCGCGGCATATGGGCATGAATAGAGCATGAACATCTGAGATCAGTAAGCCTCATAAGAACATGAGTTGCTATGACTAGACACACTTTGGTAACAGACAGTTACAGACAGACAGTCAGGCCTTAAACTCTTAATGTTGGTTTTTTTTCTGTTTCCAACTTCTCCTACTTTTCTCTTCTTGCTTTCCCTTCAAGATCTTAAATTTGCTTCTCTGGACGCTGAGGGTTTCTGAGTTGAGGGCAGTGCAAAGTGGCCTTGTTAGAGAGACCTAGAGTGTGGTAATAGCGCACTGTATCAAGTCAGCAACAAAGTCAGCATATATCTGCTTTGCTGCCTCCTCCTGTTAAAACCGCAGGACCTGGGACAGCTTTGTTTTTTGTAGGGAGGGAGACCTACAGAGGAAGATTGTTCAGTATCCTCCAGATTCAGTCGCCCCCTAGTCCTCCTTTGTCTCCTGGTTCTGGGCAGTTTCAATGGATATTGAGCCGCCGCCAGAGGCCACAGCATCCACGTTTGTCAAGGTTTCTGCCGAGTCTATTACAATGAGAGGATCAATAGATGGCCACCCACCGATGGCCTCATGCACGACAGAAAAATACAGCCAAGTGGCTGCTGTGGCCTCTCCCCTGTTAGTCTCTATCCCAGTTGTGGAGCAACTCCAGTCAAAGTTATCCAAGAGTTTCAGCTCGCCATGTGTTGGTGACAACACCTGCGAGGGCAACCTCTTGAAGAATTTCCCTGAGTGATACAAGAGATGTTACCAGTTTACTCATGTGTCAGCATGTAGTTAGGACTACAGCCACAACAGGTGTCAACTTACATATAGATAGCACGAGTTTCAGGAGACATTATACAAATACCAGTTGTCAGCGCCAACACATACTATAAAGGCTATACTGTAGATCATATCTTCACTCCTCCTAGCTCCTCCAGCAAGCCTCCTCTTCCCGTCACTTGACGGTTAATGGCCTCTTTGTTTGCGAGGGCAAGGAGGGCGCACAATTCCTTGTCTCCCCAGTTGCTCATCTTTACAGTGTCTGTCAGGTTTGCTACTAGCTGCTCATTCCTGCTTATCATCCTGTTTATCCACCACCAGTGGCTCGCACGTGCAGCGTCATCAACAGCTCAAATCAACAGCTATTGATTATTGTTTATTACTTAAGTTGTTGATTTGTGTTGATTTCTCATTCGCTTCTGTTGGTCTTGCTGCTTCTGGGAAGCCTCCCTTGGGTGCAGAATGCCCCAGGTCCGGCACTGGGTTTATAGTGGAGTTAGCTGAAAGCCTGGTGCGTCTCAAACACGCTGACGGGTGCTTTTGGTGTCCATATCACATGCCTAGGTTCATGACAAAGCATTTGTATTTGACGACCTGGGAATGACCCCCTAATCATACATATTGCATTTAACTTACTGGAATTGTATCTTGTATGATTTTTATGTAACAAATAAAATGATTGATTGAATTGACTTGATTGAAGGAGTGGTAAAACAGTAAAAGAGGTCAGATGTTGTCATCAGCCACTTCACAGCTAGAGTTATACTGTCAGAGGAAGCTCTGGGGGAATTTATAAATGAAACTAGTTGGACATCCTGAGAGTCTGTGAGAGACCCCAGTGACCTTAAAAATAATAATAAAGAAATTAAGTTTTATTATGCGGGTATAATTCATTTCATTTGTTCCACTGTTTAACCCAGTGTGGCTCCTGCTTATAATTATTACCAGTAATGAAACATCACTGTACTGAGCTTCCAGATCAATGGCGTCCCCTGCTTCTAGTTACTCTGCCTCCTCACACAGGCATCACTTTGAAATACTCTGTACAGACAACAGTGTATTCATGATTCATAAAACATGATGTTGAACCCACTATAAAGAACGTGTACGAACAATGTCAGCCTTTAAATGCAGATATCATTTAAACGTCTCAGTTGTTAGTATGATCATGGGCTGCAAAAGCTGAGCTGAAGGGCCCTTATTTAAACCTCTATTTATCCCATTCTCTGCGCAATGCATGGAATACTATCTGGCTGCTGTGCTGTGTGGTGATGTGATTAAAAATGAAAAATGAATTTAGGAACATGAATCATACAGTATTAACACAAAACTGAAAGAAAATGACTGTGTTTTGTGCTTAATTGCTACAAATTGAATCAGAATCAGCTTCATTGGCCAAGTATATGTGCACATGAAAGGAATTTGCCAAACAAATGTGTAATTACATTTCCTCACACCAGTTGACACGCAGTAAACCTGGAGCGTTCAAGGTTCCCTGGAATTCTGAGGGGCCCGGGGCAGCTGCCTGTTTTGTGAGGTTGGTAACCCAGACTTACAAATATGCTATATGTTGCAAATATACTGCACATGATGCAATATTACACAATCCATAAATATTGGATTTATTGACTCAAGCGTGAAAAGGAAGATGCTGGGAGGGGTCTTTCTAACTGTCCAACATTCGGTCCAGAATGAAATATCTCAAGAGCTACTGATGGCTTATTGCAACAGTTACATGAAACTTTCTGTGGATATTTATGGCCTCGGGATGACGATCATGAATGTTGTTAAAGGAAGTTTTTGATGAGTGACTGACCTCTATTTTGTGGAACTGTTAGCTTGTGAGCACATGAATGATTTGTAGCACATATTGTGGACTAAACTAATGTAATCTTTAAGTTCCAATGTCTAGCTTTTTCAGATTTCGAGTTGTTTTTTCACTGAATTGAAGTGGTTCAGATACAAATACACCACCTACGCAATCACAGGTAGTTATAATCCCCGTCTCTGGTACTGGGTATGAATATTTTTCCAGCTGTCCACTGACTCCTGGTTGATAGTCTGTTAGCTGCAGTGATGGTTCAAGTACTCAGATCCTTTACTTAAGTAAAAGTATTAATATCAAAATGTAAAACTACAAAAGTGACACTCAAATTCTAGCAGATGCGCTGCAGCATGTTCCCAGCTTCCCAGAAATATATGCACTTAATATATTTTTGGCAGAGCTACAGCATGCTGCACAGAGCAGATCAAGGTCTCCTGCTAACAGACACTGTATGTGAAATATATGAGGCACCATGTAAAAAGGATGGATGCATCTTTAATAACTAAAACAGCCGCAAATCTTTGATACTTGTCGTTCATAACAGGACCTTTAGCAGCATTGACTTTTTTCGTAGGCTACAGCACAACAAAGTAGGAAATAACAACAATATGCACAACTAAAATAGACCAAAAAATAAAATTTACCCATGTAGCCTCGATCACCTACTTACTTTTGATAGAAGCACAGATATTAAGGGAAAAGTACAAAATCTTCAAGTCTACAAAATTGGGCAGGGAAGATGCTCTGCTTCTTAAATGCTCCCCGTGTGGTTTCACACTCGGTGGTGGACAGAACAAAACTGGGTCACAGCCATGGCAGAAGTAATGCAGTGCAGCTGCACCTGCAGAAAGAGCCCAGTCTCCCTCCAAAGTCGCTGAAATCCGGCACTAGAGCAGTGACTTGTGGCGTCAGAAACCAACGAAAAAGGCGCCCTTTAATGCAGCTGGTTGCCATTATAGTTTAACAGCGTGGTTGCAGTTATGATTTAACAGTGCCCAGCAATGTCAGGGGGAAATGCAGTGGGACAAGGACAAAAGTTAGGGCCAGTCCCAATACCCCCTTTATCCCCACTCCTTGGGTAGGGGTGTCCCAATTCCTTTCAGCGTGTAGGGGTAGGGGGCTCAACGAGGGGTAGTGGGTATGAAACTAGCCCTTTGGAGTGAGGGATTTCAGATGCTGACTTGCCCGCGAGGGGTAGACGTCACCATGGCTACCACTGAGCAAGAGACGGGGAAAAAGTTCATACATAGCTAACGTTACCATCGTCAGGTTGCTTGTTAGCTAGCTAGCTAGCTCGCACTATTATATTGAGGATTGGGATTGGGCCTTAAGGTAGCGAAAGTCCGACTTGGGAGGGTGGGAGTGGTGGTGGATGGGTCAGACAAATATTGACTTTCACCCAAGACTGTGATGTTTGCGTCCCGTAAGATTCTAAAGACAAAAACTGTTCTTTTTTCCGAAACCTAACCATGTGTTTTTGTTGCCTAAACTCAACCATGTGTGTTTGTTGTTGAAAGGAAAAAAAAGTCAAAGGCTGCATGTAAATGTTAAATTTCTTGTGAAAAAGAAGTGTATTTTGAAAGAAGACAAAGCTTGCTGCCGCTACTGGCCAGTTAAGAAGGGTCAGGTGTCAGCAGGCAGTGATGACATAAAACAGTCAATAAAACATGTGCTTCAAGTATCACCTCAACCATGAGAGGTCCTTGAACATAAAGTCATAAATGTGCACATAAAACATCAAGCCAATTGGTCCAGTAGTATTTGAGACACAGACAGATACACATTCTCCCACACGCATGAACACACACATACAAACATAAAAGCCCCTCCAGGCTTATGCCAAGCCGAGTTAATTGTTTAAATATGTGCAAGTAAAAGTCCAGCATTCAAAATCCTACTTTGGTGAAAGTATCTGTGGAGGTGTGACGACTGTGGGAGCAGGGGTTGGACCCAGTTGCAGACAGCAGAGGAGGCAGCAGGGTGATTTCAGTGATTTATTGGAAATAACTTCCAGGCAGAGAGTTAAAATGACAGCTGTTCCGGCAGGCAGGTAACCAGCAGGTAGAAAAAAAGCAGTGCAACTATGATGATGAACTGACAGAGAAATAAACGATCTGGGGCTCATATAGTTATTTATTTATTATTTAAAAGGGGCCACTTCCAACACAAAAGTTTGGATGTATATAAACAAATTTGACGACTTTTCTCTTCTTAAGTTGCACTAAATTTTTTTCCTTTCCTCTTGTACCCATGAGCCCAAAATGCTCCTCTGATATGCTGCATCTATGTCTCTGTCCTCCTTCTCGTTGACAAGATGCTGTGCTCTGTGCACGAGGGTCCTCACCATTCATGTTTTATGCTGCAGGTGGTGGTTAGAGTCACTTTTTTAAAATGTCTCCACCGCATAAATGACTGCTGATTATCATGAGACACATGAGCAAGCTCCATTTGCTGGAGAAAGGCCACGAGAGAGTCTTTTATGTTGCACAGCCTGTAAAGCCCCTTGAGGCAAATTTGTGATACTGGGCTGTGTAAATAAAACTGACTTTACTTGAGTTAAGATTATTAAGTCAAACATATTGACACAAGAATGAGCTTCACATATTAGGTCATTTTTTTTCCAGTGTAGAATTGTTTAAAAAGTATCACATAGAGCCAGGTTTTCCCTCCATTCAGTCAAGAAATACTCATGAATAAAGTCGCAATATTTTTTATCCACGTGCTCTGCAGTGAAACGAGAGAATGCGTTAGGTCCCAGTGCTTCTCAGTGCAGAGCAGATTGATCAGCAGATGGGTTCAGCTGTTGCTCTGAATCGAATGACTTCGCCAAAGCTCACATTCTTCCAAGACGAATTCAATAAATACTTTAATTTCAAACTAATATGGAGCACTAAATCAACTCTTTCAGCAGCACTGTTTAACATCTTAATTGCAGATGTTTGATGATGCCACTTAAAATTACTTTTCATAATAACGAGGGGGATAATATAAAGAAAGACAAATCATACTGTATATTGTATGTTTAACTGTACTTACCAAACCCTATTGGATTTGGTGTGTACACCGCAGACTACACCTATGATGAATATGATATATTGATATCTTTATTGATTTTTTATTACAGTTACATATAGTGTGCTGTCTGGAGAAATATAATAAGAATATATTTAACAAATAACATTGATTTTGACTGATTATTTTATTCCTTTTATCTCAATAATAGTCGCACAGCACCAGCACAAACTGTGGTGTATTGACAGAAATATGTTATTAACTTTGTTCCTTTACATTGTTATTATGTGGACTTATCAATACACACTGATTATACAGAGAGACTGGCTCAGAGCAGGCTGTATCCAGAAACTTAACAGCTGCTTAGAGTTTAATAACCTCATCTGCAACTTATATGAGAAATATTTTCTTGACTTCTTCTTTTTGGTAGTGCAAAACGCAGATAAATAAAAATATTCACACGTGTAAAAAAAGAGACATCAATGTTACTGATTACAAAAAATATGTGATTTTATTAAGATATACATTTCAAAATTCAAATAAAGGAATTGGGAGTTCTCAAAAGAATGAGATTCTGACTTTTAAAAAATTAATACTTATTATGAAAGATTTTCATTTGTGATTGGAGTACGAGTAGTCTTCAGTATTATGTATCATTTTGCTTGACACAAATAAGGTGAGTAATCATAGGATAATGATTCAATAATATGTGACTGCCTAGTAAACACTCAGTATTATTCATCACTTTACTTTGGAGGACACAAACAGTAACTAATGTTTAAGTTTTAAATGAGTAATTAATGAGTCATTTCTAGTTTTTACTCAGCAGCTGCTTCAGTGTTGATCGGGAATGCCTAATGAAGAAAGTGGTCAGTATGTCAATTGTCAAATATTTATAATTTTATAATGATTTTATTAATGCAGCAGCCTGTCTCCAGTTATTCAATAAATACTCATTAACGACTCATTAATTATAGGTTATTCTGATTCACGCGTTCCTAGAAACATTATTGTGTACCATATTGTCAAGTGTTGCCGGCCTGGTCATATCATTAAGCATCACAAAAATGTTCACCCGTGTTTCTTCAAGAATTGGGAGGTGCTATGTACGCGCAGGGCCAGGGCTGAATTATCAGACAATGGACCCCTGGGCACACATATGGAAAAGGAAAAGGCACCACCATCTCCTCTACACAGGAATAAGCCACACACACACTTTGTAGTTTAGGACCTTTTTCTTTGATGTTTTGTGTCTCTTTGTAGTCATTGTGTGTCTCTTTAGGATCATTTTTGTGGTGTTATTGGTCATTTTGAGTTGATTGTTATTTCTTTGTGTTTGTTTTGACCCTTCTTGTGTTTCTTTGCAGTTTCTTCACATCTCTTTGTGTCGCTTTGAATCACTCCTTGGTTGGTACGTGTTAATTTGAGTGACATTTTGCAGGTGAGGGCCAGGGGCCCCCCTTACACTTTGGGCACCTGAGCCTGTGCCTGGTAGGCAGTAAGCCTTACATGTGCAGACCTATTGTGCTGTTGCTGGCAAGCTCACATCTGACATGCTAGCACACAAGAATTATGCTTACACTTGTCACTCACGATAGTTTGCCAAACTAGCTAGCTCACTAACTGTCATTTGAAAAGCAACAGCTGTTTTCTGCAGAAAAAGTTGAGCTGATCGTAACAACACATTGTTACCTCCACCTAGTCACATATCGAAGTTTAGTCGTGGACTTTCCACGTGCGAGGCACCCTGGGTGTGTTGGTTATTGATGCCCTGGGACACTGTGTCATGTTTAGCCTGTTAAATGAATTGTCTTCTTTCAAAATACACTAACGTTGTCACAGGAAATCTACAGTTTGCATGCTTTTTCTTTTAAAATAAATGCACTGCATCAGTACAACACTGCGAATTGATGTTTTTTTTCCCTTCAACAACAAACGTACATGGTGACATTTAGCCAACACACACACGTTGTTGGGTATAGGCAACCAAAGCACATGGTTGGATTAAGGGAAAAAGAACAGGGTTTGGCTTTACAATCATACAGGAAGAGAACACTTGGCTCCCGGGTGAAAGTTGATGGTTGCTGGACCCATCCACCCCCGGGGCTGATCGTAAACTACTTGCTAAGCACCAAAAGACACACAGACAGCATCAACAACTAGCTGGTGAACATAGTGGAGCACATAACTGCTGGAGTCAGAAACATGACTTTAAATAATAATAATAATAATAATAATAATAATAATAATAATAATAATAATAATAATAATAATAATGTAAATATTGCACCATTCCTGCTTGATGTGAAAATAGGGACTTGTTTGTTAGCATGTTCAACATAGCTTAACTGTATATGGTGACAATGAACTATGTTTTTTCCATGACTTTTATTTCTGTCAGGGTGACATGTCTTCGGTAACCTTTACATGGCTTCTTTCAAAAATAGGCCTACATTACTAATCCGTGCAAAACTGGTTCTCAGGAAAAGGCTGACATTAGAGCCTGTTTTAAATGGCCCATTTTCATTCAGAAATAAAATATATCATATTACTATATTCATCCCCTCAGAATAAGGGTACATTCTTCTCAGTATTGTAAGGAATGTAGAAATGCAAAGTACTGATATATTCATCCACTGGGTGCTGAGAGGAAGGGTAATGCATATGCTATGAAACTGTATTATAGCATGGCTAACATAATGGCAAAAGCAGGGATCCACATAAAGAAATAAGGCGACTGAAACTCCATTTAGACCACCATGAACCTCTATACCAAACCCCAGAATAATAAACTTTTATATTTGCAGAGTTTTTGCTGTAAGGGAGAGTTTTCCACCACAAATTCAAAGAAGAAACTCTGGTACACATGCAGTAACGCTCTCCTCCTCCATGTACACATTCTACACGCTTTCCTTCCTCTTTGTTAGGTGGCTTCTCATTTTAATGACCCTGGTTTCATGCCAATTGTGTTAATTTCCTCAATATGTAAATTTTGTTAATGTGAACCCCCCTTTGACTGGCAAAACTGTTGTGAGTTAATGAAGCTTTTGTAATTACGATTGCTATAGCAACAGCGGTACCTGGGCCTGGATGATATTACATGCAGTCTGTTTTTGCAGTCAGCAGACACAGGCGACCAAAGCCGATTAAAAACATCTCATAATGCAGAGACATTGCCTCGGAGCACAAATAGGTAGGAGCACAATGCATCGTTAGCCTCTGAAAAACGAAACACTAATGCCATTAAGCCCACAAAATGCAGCATTACAACCGGCCCGGTATTTTCACTTTAGCTTTTCATTAGATCTTGTTGTCTGGAGCCGCTTAGCCTAATGAAATCAACAATGAGCCAAATCAAGACTTGACAATTTGGTTCTGCATAACAAGAATTGTATAACACCTCTTAATTACTGAACTGAATGTGAGACATGAAAATGAGAAATGAAGAAATGATGGCCTGATCAACCCCCATAGAAATGAAATGAAATGAGGAAACCAGAGGGGTGAATGGGTGGAGATTCTCTTTATGTCCACTCAGGTCACAGTGAATTGATTACTGACTATTTATAAGATGTCCTCGTCACAGAATTATAATCTTCTCTTGTGGTTGTCCTTTATTCAAGAGATAATGAACCTATGTCTGTAATTTTCTTGGGTAATAAATACAAATGTAACAGTAGTGGTGGGCTAGTAAACATGCTAACAGAGTGCTACCTTGGCTACCTCCTTCAGCTACTCCGACATGGTACTCGTCTACTAGCACTTCTACTTCAACGTATCCTCATACATACAATACACACAAAATTTGTACATATCCTGGTTCATATAGCCATTACATGACATTAGGTCCTTAACGCAATGTTACGTAATTAACATAAAATAAGGAGATTAGGTTCAAACAAGGAAAGTTACTGTAGTTAGATTTAGGAAAATAAACATGGTGACGAAACATGGCTTCTGTTAGTACACTTCCATGTAGTATACTATGTGCACGATGTACTTATTGGCGTAGTGCGCAAATTTCAACAGGGTAGTGTTGTCCAAACATGGCCCTTGTGCACTCACCAGAAATGATGACGGCAAATTAACTAGTTAGCAAACTAGCATTAGCATTCACATTATTGTTTGCGGTACCAAATCATTACAGATTGCTAAATTAACCCAATAAACACACTGCTGGCTTATACCCGACAACAGTATAGAGATGCTCTGTGCAAAAAAACGGTCACACAGTCCTGGGCCGCCATTTCCAGTTTGAAAAGTGGTCCCTCCCCTTCCACTACCTGGCCAAGGTGGCAACCATTGAGGGTGAGAAGTGTCCATAGTTCCACACTCAACTTCTTGACTGTTTTGAGCGCACCATGCGGGTACTCATAGTGCGCCGCATTTTTCCATACTTCTCAGTGTGAACGCACTTATGCACTCAAAAGATCAAGTGTAAGTACAGAAGAACGCTATTTGAGACGCAACATCAGAATCAGAGGAGTACCTGACGAGTTCTGTAAATTGTTGAGCTAGTGGAACCTTTATTACTTTGTGAAATCCCATCTACAATAAATTCTTAATTATTCAGCAAATGTTAACAGCTGTGTTTCAGTACCAGCTTGTAGATTTGACAGACTTAGACATCTTTTCCTGCAAACCCTCTCTGACTGGTTTCATCTCGCCTCCGTTCTGATAACTGAAGATACAAAATTTCAACATTGGCGCTCAAAGGCGAGAATTAGGGTTGAATAGCCAGGTCAGGTGACGCCTACAATCCAACGTGATGCTGTCGCAGTGTTTTGGTGTGAGAACAGTTTGGGCAGCGTGAGAGCGTGTGACAGTTGCAACCATACCTCCAAATAAAGTGGGAAGTGCTTGCCTGTTGGATAGTCTGGCTTCTCATGTTTCTTGTCCTATTGGACTTTGGAACATGGTGATATAACCACAACAACCCCTAAAAAGTGATCCTGATCTATAGAAATGATGTGGATGAATTTATATTACACCAGAAGTTCTAATTCTGTGCCTCTGCATCATCTGTTGTGTTATCTCTTGTTATATGCCAAATCAACATATTATTTTTCATGATAAAATCCTTCTGTTTTCTCTTCCTGAAAAAATCAAACATGATTTGGGGTGACCAGCTAACCTCCCCTGTGAACCATTAGCTTATGGGTGGTAGCAGCTAGCAGAGCGATATCATGGGTCAGAGCATAGCAAAAATTTTCATTTAACATTTTCAAAAGGGCATGGCTGCAGTCTGGTTTGTTTATTTCACCCTTGTTCTATGCCTCCTCATCTAATGAGGCAGGTGCAATCCACTGCAGCTTTAGCACTGTGATTCCCCAGAGACTTGCAGTCACACCACGCCCACTTTTGAGCAATCTAATCAAATCCCTGATTGATGTGATGAAACCTTTCTTGAAATTATACCCTGCCCATATTACGTTTCGCTCTGAGATGCATCAAATTGTTGTAGCTTAAGATGCTGTGCACTGTGATGTAAATAAGAAGGAAGACCAAATAGTTTGGTGATTTTAGAAAGCATATTAAAAAATAAACCAAATCTACTCCGGCAGCAAACAGGATTTTTCTTACATCATTGACTAAACTAACACATTTCAGCTGTCAGTTAAACAGTTACTATATAATTTAGCTCTTTTTCAGTCCTCACCAACACATATTTCGTCTGATAGAAGAAACAGATCTCAATGCCTTCTCTCAAACTCCCCTTTGTGAACCACAGAGGGAAACAAAATGATGGAGAAAGCCCAGCAGCTGACAGCCTGTCATAGAGTTAAACTTAGTGTCAGCCGGGCTACACTTTCCCGTTGACATTAATTGCAGGTGACAGGGCTAAGTACAAGGCTCCACACAATGACAATGATGACTCTTGAGGAAATTCTTCATGGTCTCCCCTTCGTCTGCGGTGACAGGAGTCATTATGCAGACTAGGAACTTGTCAGGACCGCATTATTGGACCTTGGCTGACTGACGAGACCTAATATTGGACAAAAGACAAAATCCAAACAGAATCAGAAACTTCTCTTTTTCCCAACCCTCTCGCCAGAGGAAAATTTTAGCATTGTACGTTCATGCAAACCATGAATATGGTACATTTGCATGTTTTGTACATATCATATTAATGTTTCTAAAGTGATGTAGTAGTGAACCCAGTTGTGATTCGGTAAGTAATTGCTGTTTTTCCAGCGGCCTTCTAGACACCAAACATGGATGTCTTGTAGCAACCTGTTACTGTGTTTCCAGCAGCTTTTGCGGCACCAAACATGTGTTTTGTTGCGTCCCATCACTGTTTTTCCTGCAGGGCCAGTGCCATCAAAAGCTGCTATTACCTGCATTTCCTGCTGGTACAGTGGGACTAAAAGTGGTTGTTTCTCCACGTACATGGGTGCTCTTTTGTCACAAATTGTCATGATCTTTTCCTTACAATATTCAATTATTTTTTGTGTCTGAACCTAACCACACGTCAACCACAGCATTGTTGGAACATCAAGTTTCACTGATCTGCTACATAACAAGTGCAAATGTGACGTATCCAAGGTTTGCAGAAACGTACAATGCCGAAATTTCTTTGGGTAATTGGGTTGCTTTTTGTTCACTACACCAAACATGTCCTTGACAGTTAAATTTGTTATTAGTAGTTGCTCATCTCTGTTTTTAGAACAGTTAAATGTATGAGTTTAAATAACCATTAAAACAACAACAAAAAACTATACAACAAAAAAACAAATTTAGAGGCAGGAAAAAACACCAGAATGGTTCAATCTCGTCAAAAAAATTGAAATATGAATAACATTACTAAGAGGACAACCAAATACAGAAACAGGAAGTGGTAAATGCATATTATTTTCAAAGTTGGCAAGGTTGGCTGGCCTGTCCGCTTTGTGGTAGAGACTGAAATACCATGTAGATTGCCATGTAATTTGATGCAGACAACATGCTCCCCTAAGGATGGATTATTATAGTCTTGGTGATCATCTAAATTTTTATTTAGCACCATCATTAGGTCAATGCTTCAGTCTCAGTAGTTCTGCAAATACCTGCAACGCTCATCACATTACAGTCAGACTCAGCTTTACCTTGTGTTTATAGTGCTATTTAGCAACAGTTAGCATGGTAACACACTAAGCTAAGATGGTGAATATGATAAACACACCTTCAGCACCAGCATGTCTAAACTATCATTGTGAGTATGTTAGCATGCTCACATTAGCATTTGCTCAAAGCACCACTGTGCCCAAGTCCAGTCATGCAGAGCAGCTAGCACGGCTGTAGACACAAGATTACTCTTATTAAATTACAAACAATAGTCATGAGTCATACAGACAGGATGTTTGTAGATATGTCTCCCAATGTCGCGCAACAGATTCTTGCTGACGTCACTGCAATGGGTGTTCTGGAACAAAAGTCTCAAAATGCCATATGGGACAGCTAACAAGCAAAGTAATTTAATACATCTTTAAACATGTTGTTCAGTGCATTATCTGATCCACCACCCACCTGACTCCATGCACCACAGTCCATGCACACACACACACACACACACACACACACACACACACACACACACACACACCACCATTCTCCAGTCTTCTCCCCCTGTTCCTTTTTCAACACCTTAAGGTGTCATCTGCAGAGCTGTAATGGCTGTTTTAATGGTCCTGAGATAAGTGCTTTGAACTCGTTGAGTGTAATCACCTTAGAAATTTCCCACTGAATCATTTCACATATTTGCAGCATTCCAATTACTTTATAATTTATGCCCCTAGTAAACTCCACACTTAGACTATGGGACACTAACACTCTCCACTCAAACCCAAGGTAATAACAATAAATGTACTGTAGTGATGAAAACTTAAATAGAATTCTAATTTTTTTTTTTTATTAAAATACGTTCGGGGCAAGCCTTCCAATAGCAAGAAAGTGAAATCATAAATTCTAAAAATAGAGCTGCAAGCAGGTGTACTGGGTTCTTAGCACCCAACACAACTGAAACTGAAAGGGCACTGACGCTAAGACCAGAACATATTTTAACCAGACGTGACAACATTGCAACGGCTGGTATTGTTTCCACTTTGTGAGTGTGTGTGTGTGTCCTGAAGACACTTACTGTCATGCAAACTACCACAGATGCCATTTTGAGTATATTTCCAAGTGGTTTTATACGTCTGTCTGTCTTTGGACAGATTCGTCAATGCAATCGTGACAGTCATAAAACTTTACAGGTGTGTAGGACAGATTAAAAAGCTCGAAGACTGGTGTGGTCTGATAGAGAGGGCCAAAATCATGGGCGTGTATTGTGGCTGGAGTGATCCCATCTCAAGATGGTTATATACATAACATACATAACATTTGTAATAAGAGCATTTGTTGTTCAATGTTGATCCTTTCGAGCTCCAGCAACATTCTCTCTCTCTCGGTTGCCATCTTCACTGTGACTAGAGCAAAGAAGATAAACAAACAATGAACGGGCAACGTCCATAGACGTCAGAGTCGGTAGGTATACAAAAGAACACCATGCCCCCAAGCTCTTTGGCAGGGAATTGGATAGCGACATAGACCAACAGGGCAGAAGCAGAAAGAAACTTGTAGAGCCAATCACAGTCTTTCTCAGACTCATGACCCAGTCAAATACAAAGACGCAGAGATGATACACATACTGACTCAGCATGACTTACACTTTTTAACAATATCAGTTCAGATTAACATCCACATATCCACTTAGAAACCATAGATGCTCCTTATAACCTCAGAGCTTGCCTCATTAACATCATGTATCAAAAGTAATCCAGTGATTGTTGTCTCTCCATCCACGGTTACAGCAACTGCTAAAAACTAACACGCCGTGGCTTTTCGTTATGCAAATTTTATGTTGCAAAATGTGGCTCAAGGTGTAGCCGAACTCAGTCACTTCATGGTAACGTTATATTTCCTGCATGTATCCTCCAAAGCATTCTGGGAACTGTCATTTCAAAACTTAAAACATGATCACCTCAAATAAAAAGGTAATAGAAACAATCATAACAGGAGTGACAATCCATTATCATAATCATATTTTTGTTATACACTATCACATGGGTATATTTTATCCTTGTTTAAAACCTTTTTCCCCAATTCATTTATAATATAACTCAAATGAATACTAATGGTATTTCTGAGCTGCCCATGTGGTCACAATGGTCTCGCACACCCTCAGCACTTAGGAAATAAACACGCAGAAAGAATGGAATGGGTTTGAAGCAAAATTTAATGTATACAATTAAACCAATTAAGCTGTCATTCTTTCTCTCTGAAGAAAGAGTCTGGTTATTTATGGGCAAAGCAGAACATAGAAGTCTTACAAGATTGGTTCACTACTGCTTACATAAGGTCACTGACCGATCCCAGGATGGTACACAATGTCAAGACATCTGATGAGATAATTACAGCATCATGCTTGTGTATCATTACATCACGGAACATTACAGAGCAAGAGTTAAAGTGGAGAAATGGAGAACATGGCAATAAATGAATCAATAATGAATTGAACAATATTAATACATGCAAAAACACCCCTTCTGAATACGTCTATCAAAGACTGTCCACACTGGCCTGACCAGATTGGGTTTTTAAGAAGTCAATATGTGTTGTGTCTTCAGTGTGTGCTGGAGCTGCATGGAGAATGTGCCCTCTGACAGATCCATATGATGCAGATGCTTCGTATCTGGTGTGTGATGATGAGCCTGTCACAGGAGGAGAGAGCAGAGTGGATATCAATTCTCCTCTTGATACATATCTCTCTGCTCTCATGGAGAGTCACAGAAACCCTTGGCTCACCAAAGCATTCCATCTGATTGATGAAGATCCTATTTAAGATTGGCTTCCATGCTGGAGCCGATTCCACCCTCACACCCCGTATATATAATGCAGCAGCTGCTCATCCAGCAAGCGTTTTTCTTGCAACTTCTTCCAGGCTGCTCACTGTGCAACCTGCTCAGCCTTTCTTACTTTGTTTCTCTACACTTTCTATCAATGGCAGCGTTTTATTGACGGTTTTCACTTTACATGTAACTTATGGAAATGAAGCGACACATCAGATAGCTCCTTCAGGCTCAGCAGGAGGGGAGGAGTCAGACAGAAACTCAGATTATCAAAGAAAAGTTGCCAATGAGCAGGTTACGTTCACAGTGTATGTTACCACGGTAACTGACAACGATTAAGACGTATAATGAGAAATACTTTATTGTCCCCTTAGGGAAATGGTTCTCTCAGCATCTCTGCATTGCAAAACGTTGATATTCAGACACACTTAGCAGCTTACAATCATTTATATTTTGAAATACACAAGAAAGCCAATGGTCAGTGACCTTCAACAATAACACCAATAGTAAAACAGTAAATCCCCAGGTATGGCATGTGCCAAAATGAACCTTACTATGTAGATTTCCACCAATACAGCATGAAAGTGCTGCTATTTCAAATCCAAATGGAAGATGCAGGGGTGGGGAAAGTGTTCATACACTCTGGGCATAATTAAGGGCGTGGTCATTTTGTGTAACATGTGGGTGTCGTCTGTTGACAAGTCGCTACCACGGAGACAGCATTGATGAGAAAAGCTAACCATGGTGTTAGTACAGGCATACTCGCTGCTGTTGCTATTTCAGTGTATTTCCAGTTCATGAAAGTTAATTGTAACAGTTTGGTCCACTAATAAAGTCTTGTTCAGCATGAGATTGTACTAACAGACCCTCTAAGGAGCTGAATATTCAGTTTTTCCATTAGTCAGGGACCCTCTTGCCCTTACCTGCAAAATGTCACTTACAGTGACAGGTACAGACATGGAGGAGAGTAAATGGGATCCCAAAGTGACACAAAACGACAACAAAGATACACAAAACAACTGCAAAGTGACACAAAGACATAAACAACTACAAAGAGACACAAAACCACAGAGAGATGTGGAACAACTACAAGGAGATTAAAACATAAAAACCAAGAAAAAAGAGGCTAAACAGTTATAAAGTCTACGGCCCTGTTTACGCCTGGCGTCAACATGCTTTTTTTGCAATCGGAAAGCGTTTGACCACATACATTTACACCTGGAATGATATGCGTCTCTGGTGTCCACATCCAGATCCATTTCCTATCCAAAAAAGAGGACACTCGGCTCGGCCACGAAATAGCCTACTTATAATACTCGCAGTTTACTCAAACATGCCTTATAATTTTAATATACGGTATTTAAAGTTTATATGTATGGATAGAAAATTCAGTTATATTACAAAATAATATCTCTCAAAGACAGAAATTCAGATAGGCTTCTCAGAGGTTACTCAACTTGCTTTATTTATGCCTAAAATAATAATAATCTTTTTACATGTTTCAATTGTACAAAAATAAATATAAATGTAAAATAAATGTAAAATCTTTAGAATGAAATAATGACAGAAATAATGTCTCTTCTGTATTAGAAAAATCAACTTGAAAAATAATAGCTCTCTAACTGAACAAATAAATAAATAATATGAAATAATGTTTTAAATAATACCTCTTCTGTATTAGAAAATCCAACTTTAACAAAATATCTCTCACTAACTTTTCAGTGTAATGTAAATAATAAAATAGTAGTCTCACAAAATATTACTTAAACAAACAAAAATGCCTGTACTCAAATCTTTAGTTCTCTTCTTCATCCTGGTTTTCTTCTTCATCCTCCTTGCCTACCCATCCATATTTTGCTGTAGAGCTGATTTTTCCCAGCAGTTTTCAGTTGCTCAACAAATGAGCAGGAAAGTCTTTGGAAGAAGTGTCTTTGAAATCGTATTGCACATACTTCAGTCTTTAGTTCTCTTCTTCATCCTGGTTTTCTTCTTCATCCCCCTTGCCTACCCATCCATATTTTGCTGTAGAGGTGATCTTTCCCAGCAGTTTTCGGTTGCTCAACATGTAAGCATGAAAGTCTTTGCAAGAATAGTCCTTGAAATTGTATTGCACATCCCCTTCAGTGACGCAACAGAGAGCTGGTTCCTCTCCTTTGTCCTTTGTTGTTGTTGTCTTCCTTTGACCAGCTGGTGCACCTTGCTTATGTATTTTTGTCCACGGAGTTGTTGCATGTGGATTGGAGAAGCATTTGCATTTACACTTGTGATCAATGTGGTCACAGTGCGTCCTTGACCACCTTCAGAAGCAGTTTGGCAGATCAGATAACAATCCATCTTCAATGCGTTTTGAGTGTATTTACACCTGTACCTCCATGTGGTCAAAAGCAATCCGACTGCAATCTGATCACAAAAGACACATGTTAATGTAAGGTGTAAAGCAGATATATGTGCCCTGCTTCTCTGTAGGAGAGTTGATGCTCTGTTGCTACTCAACAGCAACTTTATTTCTTTCATATCAGTATAGCCTAATATTATATCATAGGAGCTGTCAGTCTGTCCAAAGTCTCTCCAGGTCATGAGGAAGAGATCTGTCTGCCAGTCACAGGTGTTGCTGCAGTCTTCACAGGTGTTGCTGCAGCATCCAAAGCTGAATGAGGCAGGCAGGGTATTCATAAAACACCCACATCAAGATCACCACACCCTGCCCGATGTTACTGGTCTTAATTACTGGTTTACCACTGAGACACAAGAGGTCATGCAAGGCAGTAATCCTGACATCTGCCAAACAGCAGTAACACGAAAATCCCTTCACTTGGAAGGAGAGTGCACGCCATCTAAGGTTCCTGAAAAACTAATTCAGATCTGGCCAGGCAACTTTAACCCTAACCCCTACTATATCAGTAATGTCTGATACTGACAGGTTGATAACTAACAGACAATCAAATGTGACCATACTCGTGTACATTATCCTGTTCTTTCAGTTTATTGTATAACACGACTGTTGTATGTGTTCAGTCTCTGGCTATAAAAACGGGACAGAACATTCAGCACAGTCGTAGCTGCTGAACAGCCTGAGATTTGTTTTGGATGTTCAAGCATGATTGCTTTCTGAAATGATGAATAATGTGTTCAAGCAACAACATGCGGCCCATTGAAAAGATGGGTCTCTGCGCACAAACAGGCTGCTGTACACAGAGATGATGGGGATTTCTATGAGACAACAAGGATGATACTCAATTACATGTCATTATCATTTACTCTGTGTTTAATCGTGTAGTCTTACAGAGATAGAGTGATTATTATAAAGAAACCAGACAACAACAACAATAACAAAACACCGATATTAATGACAGGAAACAGACAACATGTTAGTGTTCACATGCAGTGTTCAAGGGCCGACACTATCCAACGTCATGTAAAACGATTTTCCAAAAAATAATGAGTTTGCCATCTGTTGATGAAGACTTTGAGATGCACCGAAAGCCTGAAAAAAAAACCTAGTAAACAGACCTTGAGATATTTATTTATCTGTTTATTTATTGGACTATTTCACAAGGCTGTGAATGGTATAAATAAGGCTAAAATAATGACACTTTTTACAGTAGAACAGAGCCACAAAAAAGAAAAAAACCAAACAGATTTTTCCACATCCACATGCATAAATCTACGTATCCTCATACGTATACGATTAGTATCATGTCCTACGAGTTAGTGACCCAAGAATGATGGCAACATAAAGTTACATAGGTTAAAGGGGTACTAAGGTTTTTTTCAACCTGGGCCCTATTTTCCGATCTACTTTTGTCTAAATGAGTGATAGGATGTTCAATATTTGACATTTCTCCAGTGCAAAGCTAGGGCTGACCTGCCTGCAGCCCGTGAATGCGCGTTATATTAAATAATAAACTGTGACAGTTTTGACCAACTGGATCTGGATTGATTTGATTGAATTGATTGAATGTGATGACCGCCCGTATTTATTTGAACACGCAGTACACGGACGTACACAGAGGCAGAGCTCATTGAAATTGAAGAGCGGACAAGGAGAGACAGGGAGCAGCAACACTTATGTTGTCGGATAATTATAGTAACAATCCGAGCCTATCTGTGTGAAAAAAAATGCACTTTTAGTGGACGTATTTTGACGTTGTTTGACGCTTTCTGAGTACCCTATTATTTAATATAGCACGCGCTCAGGGGCTGCAGGCAGGTCAGCCCTAGCTTTGTACTGGAGAAATGTCAAATATTGAACATCCTATCACTCATTTAGACAAAAGTAGATTGGAAAATAGGGCCCAGGTTGAAAAACAAAAACATTAGTTCCCCTTTAAGGCTAAAAGAAACAGTTAGGTTTCCGGGAAGAGAGACATGGTGAGGACGTACTTTAAAATGACTCAGAGTTGACTCAGAGTTTCCAGTTTTCTGCACAGCAGTTTCCTGGAGAAAGTCCTGAAGCAAAGTCCCATGTTTGATGACCCATCCACCACCCCACCTCCCACCTCCCACCTCCCACCTTACCGTGACCGCTTCCCTCTTTGCCCCACCAGCACATTGGTAACACGATTGCAGCCTTCCCAAATACATGGCTTACACACCTTTTACTGGCTCACGGTTATGTAGGATACGTACGAATTTAATTGCGTTATTTTTTGTAAGACAGTACACGAGAACAGCCTGCATTAATACATGTATATATGTAATACAGGTACATTTTTACTTTTCTTTCTTTTTTTTGATTGAAGGCAGTGCTATGGTTTCATCCTGCAAGTTGTAGGGAGGTGGATTTTGTAACTGCACTTTTTGGAAGCCAATGCAGCGTACACAAGTGTGATGTGGAAAGGTGAAGCCTTGTTTCTACCAAAGAAGAAGAATCTTGTGTCCAGCAGTTAAACTAAATAAAAAAAGGGTCTCAGGTGTAAGTTTAGGATTTGATGATTGATTTCTCTTTTGTGTGTGCGTGTTAAAAGGGCTTTGCTTTGAAAAATAACTTGTGTGACATGGTATTATGTCCTACAACATGTCTAGCGGGATCTTGAAGGTCAAGGAAAGATTGGGGTTTTGGTTTGAACTGAGCAAAGTAACCATGTGGTGTCTCCTCATTCAAATCACTGTCTTTTCCTAAACTTAAGCAAGTGTTGTGCATATTTGCATTATACTCCTCTTAAAATATAACAGCTGCAATTTAGTCATATAAATACATACATATGAGGAGACAGGGATTACAGTTACACATAATAACACAAATAAAATGGTCTAATAGTTTTTGACAGTCCACGCCTGATCCCATCTAGCTGTGGACAGCAAGTTCAATCATGAGTTATTATATTCTTGGTATACTCCAAATCCAAATCAATTCTCAGATGTTTAAAAAGCCAGTGCAGTGACGCTGTAGGCCAGAGGTGATGTTGTCTCTTTGTGACTGCCATGAATGCATCGCAACTGAATTCTGAATCAACACTGGAGAGTTTCCTCTGACTCAGGCAGGAATACAGAAAGTTGCAGTATTCTAGTTGATAACAGCCAAACACATGTGTGATCTCTGTATTACTGAAGGACAGGGAAGATTAAAGACATAGATTTCATTGCCCTAATTAATTTTTGTTTGTGTGATTAACTGCTAAATTCAACCATATAAACAGAACACACTAATGTAAAGTGCTGAAACAATCTAAAGGTTAGAAATTTAAAAATGAAATCCTACATTCAGAGCAGATATTCTTTTTCAGTAGAAATAAAAATAACTGCAAATCTATCACGACAGAAATGAAACAGGCTAACTGATATTTGCATTTATAGGGTTTGCTGAACACCTGCCTCTAATAAGCCACTTATTCACTCTCCTTCTTTTGTTTTCTATTTGCGTATGATGGAAAAATTAGTTCCTGTCCGTCAAATCCCGCACAACTGTCACAACCAATGAAGGAGTCCATTTGTTTCTTGACATTCCCAAACTGTGCATTTACACCAATACTAGGACACAGGGCAACGTAGGCCAAAAATCAATAGAGATTGGACACAGTCCAGTTCCTGCCTCAATTCTCCTTTTAGCCAGAGAGGCATGCTGGGAGAACAAACCCATAAAGGCGAGAGGAACACAGGCCTTGCCTCCAGCTCTCAATAACGTCTGAGCTACAAATGCTGGTGTATTTACAGGTGTTGTAACTTTTTATCAAAGGCTATAGGCATGTCCCATAGAGCTGCATAGAGTCCTGCAGCACATCTTCAATCTGAGACGTCATGCCCAGTCCCGGTTACCAAGAAAGGGCACCCAGAAGTCACCCGTAACTGTCAGATAAGTGTAGTGAAATAAAAAGTACACTGATAGTATCTTCCTCGCTCTCTCACAACACCTTGTTATGTTAGGGGAGTGTCTTTCACCCTCACCATTCAGACAGGGCTTGGAGCAGGTGAAGAAGTCGGCTACGTCAATCCTTTATGCTAGTAGAAGTAACCTGTTAATACCTTACTGTAAAACTACTCTGTTACAAGTCAGATTCATGCACTGAAAATGTTCCTTCAGTAAAATGTAGTTAAAGTATTATAAGTAAAGCAGGAGTTTACTTTCTATTAATGCCATATAAATGAACACAGCCAAAATTATCAAGAAAATTAAGTGACAAACCAAGAATGTTCTTAGTGAGGAATGTGTGTTAAGAAAATGAGGTTAAACATAAATCACTGACTTGTATTTTCATACAGTTTGTTTACATGCATTTCAAATAGTAGAGTTCATTTCACAGAGTTAAGCATCCTCTTTTGTCCAGCTGAAACTACAATAAACTCGCCCTCAGTTGTCTAAGAGAGTAAGAGACAAACCGTGTTAGGTTATTACCTGTCTTCTGGAACGTAATTTCCGTCCATACAAATCTTGTCGAGCAGCACAAATACGATGTATCTGCCGTGTTTGGATGCCGATGAAGCCTCGTAGATCCAGGAGTAACAGCTGCACAAGTACGTGGTCTGCCATCGTTGTTGTCGTTGTTCCTTCGAGCTTGGCGCCAGTGGGAAAGCAACGACGTAACTGATGTATACAGTGACGCAATGACGTGGCACCCTAACCACCTCCAGCCGTGGAAAAGCAAACTGGTTCTCAGCTGGTTCGCACATTGAACAAAACTGAGAACCAGCTCAGCACCAGCACTGGAACTAATTTGGTGGAAAAGGAGTATTTGATGCCTCACAACAAGAGGGTGCCTGGTCTGAACCTGCTAGCTGGCCCTTCTGTGTCGAGTGTGCATGTTCTTCCCCGTGTCAGCATGGGTTTCCTCCAGGTACTCCTGCTTCCTCCCACAGTCCAAATGTAGGTTAACTGTGGACACTAAATTGTCTTTAGGTGTGAATGTGAGTGTGAATGGTTACTGTCTTTACAGTACATGTCTTTTATGTGTCAGCCCTGTGATAGTCTGGCAATCTGTCCAGGGTGTACCCCCACTCTCGCCCAAAAATCAGCCGGGATAGGCTCCAGTTCACTAATTACATCTCAGAATCAGCTCTAAAGTAAATAAATGTTGTGCAAAAACAACTCCTCTAAAGGTGCAGATTCATGAATACCTTTAACCAGAAAACATTGATTTGTATTTTGCATTTTGGTTTTGGTTTGCTGACTCAAGGTTAGAGCTGAGATCAAAGATCTCAGTGGGAAAAACCTGGTTAAATAAAAGGCTAAGAAAAAAAAAAAAATCAAAAAATCAATATTGGAAAGGTGGCAGCTGGAGAAGTGTTTTATCAGGATTGTTAATGACCAAATTGGTTTGCATGTAGATATTACACAGTTTTAAAGGAGAAATGATTTCTTAAAACTGCAAAGGATGACATGAGATGTTAACATGATGCCATGATATGCTAAAGCCTGTTAAGTAATTTGTACATTGTGTACAGTGAGTGAATATGCAGAGAGCTGGACAACGACACAAAGTGGTGTTTAATGTTAAACTGCTGAGGGGTTTCATTGGAGCTGGCGAAGCACTGGTCTGCCATCTGGTCAGCGCAAAACTACCTGGCAGAGAGTTCAGGGAGATAGAAAAAGAAAGGGAAGGGATGAAATACACACACACACACACACACACACACACACACACACACACACACACACACACACACACACACACTTTAGACCAAAAAAGCCCACGATAAAGCAGAATTAGCATTAGCACAGTAATGTAAAACCTCTCCTCCAGAGAGTTGCTGGATGTCAGCTCTGCTGGAGGAAAGTAGCTTTCTGATTATTGTTAGTCGAAGGCCAGTAAACCATGTCAGAGACCTGCTAATGCAGCAAAATGAGGGCAACAGAAATATTTTTGTTATGGCCAAATGGGCCATTTTGGAAGAATCAGAGATCTGTGTTGTTGTGTGGGTATGAGGAATTGCTGTCCATGTTTGCATAAACACATTTTTTAAAGAAAAATCATGTATTTGAATGTAAAACCACCTGAGCTATCCTGGTGATCTTACATTTAAAATTTATAAAACCAAATACAGTATATAAAAAAAAACATCTTCCTTTAATAGAGTGCATCAAGGATGATGTTGATTTGTTGGTCAACACAAAAATTAGCTTCGCACTGGTTTCCTTCACAAAAGTCAATGGGATTTTCCCATTGAATCTTGGATTACTGCAGAAAATAAACTCTGTAACAAACAAATTATTTGTGATACTAAAAAGCTTTAAAGGCTATAAAATAATTACACCAAGGTTAATTGACTTTACGTCGCCACCACAATAAAGCTGTAGAGCCGTGTTCAGCGTGATGATGTTCTGTAGTTTCATTTAGCCGCTTTTTAGACACTTAAAGGCTTTCGAAATTCATTTTGGCACATTTACAGACATATTTTATGTTGCAGAACAAAACATGAAAGCTGCTCAAGCTTGTCTCAACCACAAAACTTACTTCAGGTCTCTTTACCAAAAACCCAGTTTTAAAAAAACCAGGAGAGCTAAAATGCTGGCTCATTTTGGAGTTCTTATTCCTGCACCAATCTATGAAAGACACCTTTAACCTTTTAAATCCGTTTTTTCCCAGCTGTAAAACTGTTCCCAAGATTCATCCTGTAGCTAATTTTATGAGAAGATCAGTGAAAGGGCTATGACAGCCATGATGGACCTGGTCCAGGTTCAAAAGCTTCATCAATACAACAAGAAGAGCAATTCTTGGACTTGGCTAAATAATGTATCTTCTGATATCTTAAAAATGCACTTCATGGTTTATATAATATCCTAAGAAATTAGCACCCAGCGTATGACAATGCGTACTTAACGTAAAGTTACATAAGGTTTAGGAAAAGAAAAATGGTAAGGACTCACCTTAATATAACTCAAAACGGTTCCAAACACCAGTCTCCAGGGGGAAAGTCCTGTGTTTTGTGTCCCATCTTGTCGGTGAAGATTCTCAATCATCCAGGTCATGGTATACACAAGTGCTATAACGTAGTTTCAACTCTCATCCAAGAAGCTTCTTTAATTCAGAACTAAAGAAGTCTCTTGGATGAGAGTCGAAACATCTTCAAGACACTCAAGCAAGTCCAGTTGCGTACGATATAGCATTTATGATTTGTGTCCCATCCGTATCTCCAACCCAGCTCCTGATGCAGACGACTCCCTTCTCCACCCACAACAGCCCATTTCACACATTCTCACACCCTTCCCAATTACGTGGGTCATATACTAGTTGTGGTGTATTACTTTTCGTAGGTGCGTACAAACAGTGCTGCCAGGGCTAAATGTGGACTTTGACTTGAGACAGTTTGGGTTGTGACTAATGACATTTCACAAGAACACAATGTCAGACACAGATTGAGGAGAGACCTGAGCAAAAGTTGATTTGAGTAAAGATTTGTTGTTGCACTTTATCAGCTTTTGCCTGTTTTATTTACTGGTTAATGATGGCATTTTCAGCCCACAGTTGCTGTCACCAGAAACCTCACAGACTAATTAGTTAGATTACTGTTCTGTAATGAGCAACTGGATGTGACACCCTCAGAGTTCCATGAGGCATTTTGTAACTGGATTTTCCAAGGTGAACCTAAATTAAAAAATAAACCGTACATAATCCAATAAAAATCCTGAATGCAACTACTCACATCAAATATTTCAAGGTAAGCAAACAGCCCTGGTTAAAGCTAATAAAAGACAAAACTATGAGTCTGGGACTGAATGAGAATGTCTTTAATATATGCTCAGTCGACCAAATCATTTTCATTGTCAGTCTTTGTCATGATGTATGATTTCACATAAAGATGTCTATCCAAAGCAAAAGTACTATTTCCCCTCGCTATGGCATTGGCATGAGATCAAAGTTGTACTGACCTTGGTGACTTTTATTTTGCAATGTGTTATTTAATAATAGGACAGCTGATGTGTAGTCCCATGAATTGTATTTGATGTGAGTGAAGCTGTAGAAATATCCCCTATTCTCAAGTATCTGTCTGTGTTGACCCTGCAGAGTCACCTTGGACATAACAAATGATTCAGACAGCTCACAGTGACGGCACACACACAGCTGATGCCATGTGAAGCCTGTCACAGGTCACTTCTTGAAGGATCTTTCTTATTTTTTTCTATACGAGGAGCATATGGATCTGTAGCTGAAGAACAGTGGAGGAAACCAAATGAAATGGGAAATGCATGGTTTCATTCTCTGATAGTGGCGTTACAAACATGAGCGATCATCCACAGCTAGTGCCAAATGAACAATGGCCATAGCTTTATATGGTAGAGAATTATAAATATTAAATGTTACATCAGTGCATGAGTTTGTGTTGGTGTTGTAATTGTGGAAATGGATAGTATTGTTTTAATCTTCATTTCTTTCATTGTTCCCACAACTGCACGGAGTGGAAACAAATGTATTTGATAAAAAGAGGCCGATTTGCGTGTGCTAATTAATTAACCATTGCCAAGGTTAACTATCATAGCTACATTAGCTGCAGTTACGTAGGCACACATTCACCAAGTGACCAATAATGGTGCTCATGGGCGTATTTGTTAATGTTTTTATTATGATATATTTGTATGTATTTTCAAATTTTGAGGTTTTTTTCGGAGTTACGGGGCCAGAAAGCCCAACTCTCCCCTGCATATTCAGTTCCCCCCAGTGTTGACTCCACGGATAAGACCTTGGCTATTTACTGTCATTAAGAACTCTCTCAGACTGTTACTGGTGCAGTCAGCAAGCAAACAAACAAATTAGCAAAATTTGCAAATGGTCTGTCTGCAAGTCTCCAGAAAACTCATGATAACATAAATAAAATCAGGATCTCAGGATGGAAAACCTCATTTTCATGAGTACATCTGTATGATATTATAAGTCCTGTTAATGTCTCTGGGCTCTCAGTGGCTTCTCCATATGGCTACTTTTCTCTCGACACTAAAAGAAACAGAAAAAAATTAGTTGGGTTTCATTTGGAGTGGTGACCTAAAGTTGTCTGTGATGCTGATTCATCCTGTCTTGCTCTGGCAACATATTTCACTTTTATGTAATTACTGTCTCAGTCACATTAATACATACTGTCTAACCATCAGGATAAAGAGCCTTTTATAAATATTTAAAACCAGGACTGTTTTTTTCAGTGTCTGGCCGCTTTATAGAAACCATTTTAATGGTTTAAAAAAATGATGGCAATTTAAATACAGCCAGAACTTTCTTATATTAAAAAAAAGCCTCAGATCTCTCTGTAAATCAACATAATGTATATTTTGTTCTAGAATATCTGAAATAAAGCCGAATGAAACAAATACAGAGAAATAAACGTGAGGGTATATTTCTATACTAAGGGGGTTTAATATGCGGCAAAAAGCAAAGATAGATCTGCAGAAACAAAAATCAGTCTTGTACTCTGAGCAGCAGACATTCACTGGACCAGGAAGAACCTCTGGGTATGAAACTAGAGACAATATGGGGTCATCGGTTCTATGTTTCCCGGGTTCTATGTTCCCCACTTAACCCTGCAAAAAAGTTTCTATGTTCCCCGCTTACACAAAAGGGCTTCTATGTTTCCTGCTTGGTTGAGCGGGGAACATAGAACCCGGGAAACATAGATATGCTCCCGACAACATAGTGCAAGTGAGAAACTGGACCACAGTGCCAGCCGTCACACATCTCACCTTATGACTCAAAATACTGTGTGAGAGCACTTTCTAACCCCCAGTCAGAAGACATCTAATTGCTAATCTATAATCCTTTTAATACGCTTTTGCCTTTTTCCGATTGATCCTTTTCCAACCGGAACAGCAGCACCGGGGGCTACATTAATCCTGTTATTGAAAGCCTGGAGTGTGGCTCTAGAAATCCAAATAGCTCTTTTACCCTTGTCACCCAGGCTCCCCACCCATCGGGTCCCCTGTTATTGTCTGTAATTGATAACCCCATCAAAATGAAACAAAAGGACCGTGAGACAACACGAGCTTTGTTTAGCAGCGGAGGAGAGGAATTTTCTCTGCATTGTATCTGTTGACAAATCTTTCCTTTTCATGGAACAATATGTATTGCAGTCTGGAAGTCAAAGCACTCAACCATTCATGTCATTTAACCACATGTAAGGTGACTGTTTGATTAAATGTGGTATGGGACTGTACAAAAATGATTATGGCAGAAAGGGGTGTATAAATCTCCTGCCAACTAAAAGAGACCCTTAAAACCCCTTCCCCTTAAAATCTTAATATCTTAATGGAACAATACAATGCACATATTTGAAGTAGAAGCAGAAATTGCCATGTATAAGGCAGACATAACATTTGGTGAATATTCCAGCCACTGTCTTTATTATAGATACAGTCGGTATTTATGTGAACACCCACAAAATGTCCCATCCCTTTATGTGAAGGAGGAAAACAAAGCATTTGCAACCATGCTGAAGAGTTACTGTGTGGCTTTCTGCAAGTCATATAAACTCCTGTAAAATCCCCCTAAATGCCCCTAAAATGCCTACCCAAGGCATACCCAAAGTAAAATGAAAGCTGCTCTTCCATTTTTAGTACAAGTACATACATGGTCTCATTCGGTCTCACAAACAGTCAAGAGTCAGTCAGTGCTTCTGTCATTGAGTTATATACAGGTTTAAACACACTGAAATAAAAGGTGTTTGTTTTTGTTTTTTGTTTTTTATCTCCACCTGAATATTTTTGTGAAGAAAAAGTGCTATGACTAGAATTGGGAGGTATTAGATGGAAAACACAACGAAGCCTTAAAACGAAGTTTCGCCTAAATTCAAAAGACAATCACAGGAAAGAAACATTTTCCACATGTTTCCAAAGGTTTGTCCAGGAGCTTCTTTAAAAAAAAGAGGGTAAACCATGTAGTGAATGTGTGATTATGAGTGAAAAGCTAATACATGACAGAATGAAATGTCTAGGAGCTTACGGTGTATAAAAACACTTTTAGAAAACGTACGTTGATAAGAAAGACTCCCTATAAGACAACTTAGGGACCATTTTTATATAATTTCTGTACATTTAAAACAGTCTGTGGTGCCTGTACGAAGTTCTGTTGTGGCTCTTTGGAAAATCATTGATTACAAGATCCATAAGCCTTAGCAGGCTTCGTGGGGCCACCCTTTCCAATGAAATAGAGGATCCAATTGACCCGTCATTTAGGATAGATTTATTTATAACCCGCATGGTAAAGAAAGCCATTGAAGTATTTTCAAAATCAACGATCAGTCGTCATAATTTACCTTCTCAGCAGGCACAGTGTTGTTCAGACTCTCATGCATGTTTATAATATGAAAAAACATTTTTATGAATCAGTAAATTTTCTGTCTGTCTGTCTTTCTTTCTATCTAAACCTGAACTTTGTCTGACATGATGCCAAATCAAAGTGCTCAACACCCACTTGCCCTTGCTGGCTGGCTCATTAAGGACCTCATCAGGTGTTCCAGTCACACCAGAAATTACACTGATATTAGATGATTGGACAATTAAGCAAATTGTTGTTTTCATACATCGATATTAGTACGCATTAAACAAATGAGATAGAACATGATAGTAATAAGTAAGCATAGGCAAATTTTGTTATTTTCAGACAGTGCCAGTCTATAGCTTATGCTAACCTTTATGCTAGCCTTATATTTAACCTCTTGCACTCCACCCCCATTTTGTAGTAAACCACCTAAAAGACATACCCAAATTAAAATGACTGTTAGCTTCTGAACCACTCTGACTACATGCATGCATTAGATCTTGCCAGAAAGAAAACTCCCTGAAGTTTCTTGTGAAAGTGTCAGAAACACTCTATGTGATACAGAGACAGAGTAATGGACATTTGAAGTCAGAAAAAATTGAAGATTTTGCCTAAAATAAAATAATACACTCAGCCAGCTTCTAACATTGTACCATATTGAAATCAGGTGTGATTATGATAGCTGATGGTTGTTTTTGACACAGAAACACCAAAAAATATCACCAGAATAAAGCCACATGAAAGTTAAAATCCCACTTTCTAGACGGTGTATCTCAGCCAAAAATAGTGTTAGGAGTGAGACTCTTTCCTTTTGTAAAACAGCTAAGTCCCTGCTAAAAGCTGCACATAAGATCGCGAGTAATCCTGGAACTTTCCCTGTCAAAAAATGGCATGACATGACTTTGGACTGTGTGTGTTTAGGCTGCTCTTGTGCAAAATACATAAGAAATAAAAGAAAAACAATGTTATTTTTGATAACATAATGGCGTCGGTGGCATCGCAGAGCTACAGTTGGTAACTTTTATAGAAGACGAATTTGTCATATTTGCTGACACTGTCACTATCCTCAAGACAGATAATCTGTGAAACGTCAGGTTCCTCTGGCTCCTGCTAGTGCTCCTAAGGGCAATAATCAATTGTGCCTGAACGAAAACAACCAATCAGAGCCCGGTGGAGTCTATAACCCGGTGACAATCACTGCTCATTCACACGCTGCACTGCCAATGAAAGCGTAAATGGCAAAGACAAGTAAACAGAAGAAAAGTTTTTGTTCATTTTAACTCCTCGTGGCTCTGACTGCTTGGTTTTATTCAGGCACCGTGGAATCCCGCAAATGCCATTAGGAGCACAAGGAGGAGCAAAGATTCGGGCGATTTTGGGCTTGTTACAGAGTCCACTCGCAGAGGAAGGAAGAAGGAGAAAAGAAAACAAAGAATAAGAGCATTAAAAAGCTTTTCAACAAACAAAACCAAATATTTTGCATAATAGACCAAGTGTCATCAATTTGCCATTTGGCCGAAAAAAATAAAAAAATAAGCCTTCTTTCATAAGCATCTCCGTGGTCCATGCAAACAAACGCAACAAAATGCCAAATCAAGGTTTACTGAGCTGTAAAGGTTTTACAGTGCAGAGTAATGGATTTATCTCATATGACCTTATCTTATTCATACCATGATATCACTTACTTTAGATAAAGGGTAACAATAGTCTTACTATTGCGCAGAAATTGTACCAAGGTATAAACATTAATTTGACAATGATTCACTGATATTTAAAACCAATCCACATCAGATTTAGATGGTAGCAAGTCAAGCATATCCATTTCAAGTTATTGTTATATTTAGTTTAATTTCAGTTCTGCTGTTGTGTCTGCAGGCACTGCATGTCACAGTGTGTGTGACTGTAGCTTCATTTAACTCTTTATGGGCTTAGCAGATAATAAACTTAGTTTTTACTTAATACTATTTCACTCAAAGTGTGGGAAAATTGCCTTCTTTCTTAAGTATCTCCATAGCACATGTGTATAATCCCCTTATTACCAGACACTTAAGCCTGACCCCTGAGGTCACATTGATGTGTGGAGAAAGTGACCTGCCCTGCATTCGACTCTATTAACCCCCGTCAATGGAGCCCGATACTTTAACTGCTGCTGAGTTCATCAGCCAGAAAGTTTATATAGAGGAGCAGTTTACAGTAGTTATGGCAGGAAGTGTGCTTAAGTGAAGAAGAGGAGGAGGAGAAAGGAAAAGGTCAAAAAGATAAGGCCTAGAAGGGATGTGGCAAAGAGGGGTGTATACTTCAGCAGGTAATTAATTCTCATAGATTAAAATGCTACATGTTGCATCAGACATTTTCCAAGGCCCTGAGGCGGTGCTCTTTTAGACACAATCAGTATTAATTAAATTGTTTTTCCATAGTGTTATTGAACTTTTAATAAGGATAACAAACACCCTTTCAGAGGCCCTTATAGCTGTCTTAAAAGCTCTCTTGAGTCCCTTGGGAAATGTGTATCATTAAATATGAGGGTAACCTTTATCTCTGTGTCATTTCAAACTCACTGATGTAGGTCTAATGGAATTTAGGGATGGGAGTGGGAGGAGGTTATAAGTTTGATAAAGTTTGTCATGATGCATTAATTCAGGTGATCCACATTGATGTGGCCCTATTATGTGCTCTCCATATGGTATGTTAAATAATGATTATGTCAAAACATAATAGGTACTTAAAGGTTTTCAACTCCCAGGATGTAAGTGATAATCCTCTTATCAGCCATCAAGGATTACACTGTACAAAGCACTGTTCAACTTTACTTTAAATTTCAGTCAGGATTCCTGAATTTAAAACATTTGAAACAATTGGTATAAAATGCCACACAATAGTATTAAAAGGCCATGATATTTTAAGTTTGGAGAATAGACTGTTTCGCCCCACCCTTAGGCTGCCCTATAGGGCGAACAAAACTCCATCACTGACCCAAAATAATCACATGAACACCTTTTAAACACTCACATCCATGATTCATTAGACTGAAAACAAGCAAACAAGATGACAAAAATCCCTTGGTGAGAGGCAGCAGGACCAGCAGTCCACACACCAGAGCCTCTCACCTCTTCTGCTGCAGGCACGGCTTTTACCACCTCCTCTCTCCTGCACCTCATTAACTAATGCAGCACACCTGGGCAGATCTACAAGGGAGGGAAAAGGGACAGCAGCACAGAACACATACCAACCAATTCAACTCAATTAACATTGAGCTCATTAAGAAAAAATACTACAGTAAAATGAATAAAACTCAGGATTATGATACCCTTTGACATCTCCTGTCAGACTGGAGTATTCATTTCTTAAGACTTTATACAGAGCAAAAAAGACCACAGCAAATAGGCAGAAATAGCAAGACTGAAAAGTAGTTTACCATGATTAAGGACAATAAGTAAAATATGCTACAGTAAAAATGCTCAAGATTTAGGACAATTGCACTCTACTCATTATCATTACTCGTTCTCATTTCATCTTCCCGTATTTGTTCAATTTTTCAGTTCACGAATTAGCTTGAAAATGACTGAATACCGCCATCTACAGGCGTTATGCGACATTTATGTTTTTTACGTCGCAGCGACAAGGGCATAATTCTTGGCACTCCAAGGCAGCCGTAATAAACAACAGCCTGCTATCAGTATCAGACAGTAAATTAAGTACGCACTAGGCTGAATAACTTCCGGGGCAGAGAAATGAGAGAGATTAAGTATAAAAATTAAAAAAGGGATCAAGACCGTTTTTTAAATGTTCTATTTTTGACCTGCGCACTAAATGAAATATTTGAAAAAGAAGTCAAAATCTGTTTTTGGTTGGATATTGAACAATGAAATAATAAATTGTTTTTCTATTTTATTGTTTTTTCGTTCTTAATTGAAATTCAAATGAAGGAATGGTACACGGACTGTCAACTAGGCATCACTGATCTAATATGAAGCAAAATGCTCTTACTGTATTGCTTAGTTTTCACCTCAATTCTTTTTTTCAGAAACACATTTTACTACACAGTGTAATTTTAGTGTACTGTTTAGCTGTAATTTGAGACTTTGTGACCAGGCTGCCATTTTCTTCCTGCTTGGAAAACAGACCACGCATTGCCCCAACTCGCATAGCTCAGCGCTACATCACATACAGAAGCATTTTGGTCTGCAGCGTTATCACGCTAGTCTCCAGTAGCTTTCTCTGAAGAAACTGATAAAGCCATTGTAATATCCAGTTTTATCTCATAAAATCACTACTTAGATCTCAGAAAATATTTTTTTTTTAAAAATCCTTGTATTTTAGTTACTTTAATCCCGGAATCCCAGATTTTTTTCTGGGAACGTAACCCCTTCCTGAGCTCTGTAATTTTTAATTTATCTACAATTATCCTAATATGCCGTCGTATATAAACCCTTTAAAAATCGTGCTCTAGCAGAAATTTTAACCAGTTTTGCAAATAGCTAAAAGCAAAACTGAACATTTACAATTTACTGTTTGCCACCAAATTAACTCCCATGGACACTGTAGGAAAACAGCAAGAGCTTTGATTTTACACAGTAATAAGAACATGGTTCTTCCAATTTTCCAGCACTCATCTCTGACAAAGGACATGGTACTGCTTTTACATGTGCAGTATATAAATATTGAGCAGAGCGACCAGGTTTTGTAGTTGTGATTTCCAAACACAGTGCATCAGTGTAGTGATGGGATTTCTCGTTAATTTGACAAGCCAGATCAAAGATGTGGTTCGTTCGTTGTTTTTTTTGTATGTTTGTTTTTGCTGTGTGTGTGTGTGTGTGTGTGTGTGTGTGTGTGTGTGTGTGTGTGTGTGTGTGTGTGTGTGTTAAACAACACGACTGTCAATACAACCAAATGCTAGAAGATAGTGGGTTAGCTTCCTACCGTTCGTTTCTAACCGAGAGGGGTCATCAACACGACATGAATTAGGAACTGGCTCGTTCACTCTAAAGAGCCAGTTCACTCATTCACTTTAAAGAGCCGGTTCAAAGACTCTGCTCGTTGCGAACGTCACATCACTACATCAGTGTTTCTGCCGGTTGCATCTGCATTCATGATCAGTGTTTAAAAAAAAAGGGGACTCTGACCTCTATGAAGTCATTTGGGACCAGAGACCTCATTGGAATACAAGACGTATGATGGAATTTGTCCATTGTATGCTTTTATGCTTTTCCTTTTAAATGAATCAGGCGAAGCAAATACTTATCGGACAGAAATGAGACTGTATCTTTACGCCAGTCACTCAGGGAGGACATTGGAACTGGGCCCAAGCTTCAAAACACCATAAATGGTGCTAGGTACTGCATGTGATTTATCTATCTCTGCCATTTTAATACGTCTTCATAGAGAGTTACTTGCAGCTTTCAAACATATTCTATCAAATGTTTTATTTATTTGTTGTTTTGTACAAAATGTCCCTTTCTTACGATTCAGAAAATGTCGGAAAATAGAAATAAAAAGCACACCTACAGTTTACTTTTGCCCTTTGAAAATGTCATGCAAACACTCATGCGTCATGTTCTTGCTCAGTCGCAGTCAAGAAATATTCAGTGACTAATGTGTTCTGCTCGAGAGGGAAGGTGGACGAGCTCCTGCTGAGAAAAATTATGACAGATGCAGAGGAAACAGATGTACAGATAAGTTTGTGTCTCTATAGAGAGAACTTGCGAGCTAAGAGAATTCTAAGACATCCGAATGACTAATTCAGTGGAACTTTTTCACTGTGCTAAAGAGACCTTCAGGGACCTCTATCAAACAACTTCCAAAAACCTTTTCACCTACCAATCCAACAAGGCCAGTCAGGGATGGAAAATAGAAATTGGAAATTTGAGTTATTATTACATTAATATTTCTGTAATTATACTGGTTATGGTATTGAGTTTAGTTAAGCACTGGTGAATTTTAATGCCCCTCTTGGAGAGTCCTGCTACCTTCAAGTTATTTCTGTTCCTGAAATTTCCATCAGCAGTTTTTCTAACAACTAAAGAAGCCCGGAGAACAAGTATTTTAATGAAGTAAACATCTTGTTCAACCCAAACTGAACCTTTCTTTGCAACGACAAGTGCGATCATCCAAAACCTTGGATGAGCAACAGTTTGGAGAAAAGTTGTAATGGCCGGTGTCTAATTGTGAAGATTCAGAAGTGATTAATAAGAAAATTATTTTATGGCAATTAAAATGATTAAAGCTGGAGGGCTTTTAGCTGTTAGTCTGAAATGCTGAAGGAATGAGGTGGCAACAAAGCTGAGAAGCAAATTGCATTAGTAAGTTGAGGAGAACTGTATTAAAATGCAAATGTACAGCTGTTAATAGTTCTTCAAAAACCAATAATCCCCCACAGTCAGTCATGTGTCAAAATGGTTAATGGAAAAATATCCCAGAGGCATGCGGGGTCCTTTTTCCATTCCGCTTTTGATTAAAGCAGAAATTCTGTTTGGGCAAAAGCGTGGTTTAGGTCAGGATGGGATTGGCAAAGATGGCTTAATGTGGGCAGGATCCCAAACTCATTGTTCTGATGCCCTGATTTCACAGATATGTCTCCTCATGGGAAGAACCCTTATCATGAACACAAGGACGCCAGGCTGCATATCAGATCTGCAGTTATTACAGGCATTTATCATGCAGCTGAGTGGGATGCAACCTGTGCAGGGGGATATGGACATGAAATAATGTTATGTGCTGCTGAATGGAGAGGAAGAGCATTACAATTTTCTGGAGGCAGGACCATTACTAAATACATGTTGTTTCTCTTAATCATAGTTGCTGTTGCTGAAGTCACAAGGAGGAAATGACCTGAGTGAGCAAAGGAAAACATATTCTGTCAGATTTACAGATTAGGGAAATTAAAAAAGGTCAATTACATGACTAGCTAACTGGAGAGAATGGGTCATACTTTATTTCATAGCAGATACAAGTCTATGAGAAACAAAAGGAAAAAATACCAAGGCACTCATCTTGATTTTTTTTAAAAAGTATTAAAAAGCCTTTATTAAATTACATGGCTAAAGAGGTAAAAAGTGCTCCAATTTTCTATTTTAGAGACGTGTTAATTAGGCTTTTATAGTAGATAGACTGAACTGTATTTCTTTCAGCTTAGCATTTATATTTTGTTATTTTATTGCATTTTATGTTTTTATCTTGATTGTTTTTATTTTGCTTTGTTTTATGTCTTCCGCCTATTGTACACTTTATGTTTAATTGTGTACAGCACTTTGGTCCGCTGGGTTTTTAAAGTGCTTTATAAATAAAGTTGGTATGGCAAAAATGCTAATGGGCTATAGTGCACCCTAAAAAATAACACACTGGTTCAACTTTAAAAAAAAAAAAAAAAAAATGAAGGTAACAAATTGCATGCATTTTTTTATGTAATTAAAGTAACTCTGAGTCAGTGCTACAAGTTTTTCATAATCTGACAAACTCAATTAGTTTAGTACAACCAACATTTGCTTTGACCTCGAAAAACGTAATTAAGTTGAACCAACTTAATATACTGAATTTATAAAAGTTTATATTTTATTTAAGTTATTGTAACTTATTTATTTGAATCTATTTCGCTCAAAAATGTCGAATAATGTTTCAGATTTTGACCAACTTCTTAAAATAAGTTGTCAACAAACTAAAACATGCTAATGAAACAAACGTAATTTTCTAACACTGAAAATCTTAAACTTAATCCATTAACCCCATGAGTAATTTTTAGAGTGTATCACAACAGCAACTGAAACAGTTCAGGCTGTTCTTATGCACTGTTTATTCATATACCTACAAATAGTAATGCGTACGTATCCCATGTAATTATGGGCCAGTAATTTGTGTATAACCCATCTATTTGGGAAGGTGTCAATCACATGACCAGTGCCTTGACAGGAGTAAAGAAGAAAGCAGTACCTGTAAGGAGGCAGGTTTGGGTGGTGGATCGGTCACAAAACACAGGACTTTCCCTCTCCAGGAGACCGGTGTTCGGAGCCATGTGAACTTTCAGTACGTTTAAAAAAAACTATTTCATCAATTAATTAGAATATGTGAGTAAATAATGAACATTTTACCTATAACCTCATAGAGCCAATAACACAATTGAAGAGATTTAGTGAACAAGAGCGCAACAACAATGCAACAAGCCTACCGTGTCAGTAGTATCCAGAATCCTCCAACAAAGCAGATTTGTAGAGAAAGAATCCACTGCTGAGAAAATGTAACAAAGAAAAGCTTAGACTGCTGCCCAGCTAGTGGCCAGGCTCTCTGGCAGCCAGCCTTGCAGCACCAGCACCATTATCAAGTACAATAAAGACAGAGGCACCAACAGGAGCTGACAGGTAGATTCAACTGGTGGTATTGTGTTCCAGTTGCTGCCCAATGCCAAGTGAAACCGAGTCAATATGCAGCAGTGAAATCTACTGTGGACTGGATTTTGTTGCTGATGTGTGCTTTTGGCAAGGATCAACTGAAAAAGAGAAGGAGAACATTTATTTCTGTCATTATGAATGTGTTGCTTAATTCAATTGTTGAAATAGATATAGTAGAAAGTCCTGTAATACCATGTTAGCATGTGAACCACATGAGTTAATCACATGGATATGGGATTCACTGTATTCGAGACTCATGTACAGAAATGTTGGTCCGTATGTTTCCTAGATGTCAGGTTGATGTCACTATACAAGATGAACATGAGGTGACTGGTTCACAGTTAACTTCAAAGGTCTAAGCCATTTGTTTTCATATTTTTGGGTCCACCTGGTGTACTTTTGCAATAATATGTCATTCGATTCCTCTAATTCGTCGTCATCCTTGGCCCAGTGCATCGTGGGACAGCTCTTGCACCCCGGCAAGCTGCAGCTAACAGCTAATGTCATCAACAACTGCGTTCAACATGAATAAATGGATAAGTAATCGCAGAAGACGTTCATGATTGGCTTTATTAGTTTTCTAAAGTCTCCAAAAAGATTCTGCTGTTCCATGTTGGATTACAAAGCCTCTCAAAGGGATAAAATTGCACCTGAGCTACAACAGAGAAGAAGCGGCAGCCATTTCAAGTAAGATTTTGCAGCAGTAACTTATGGTGATGTTCTAAGAATAGCGAAGTATGACATTAGTGGGCCGAAGGGGTTGAGTTCAAGTAATCACCATTTTTGAGACATCAGTTTGATGGGCTGCATGTTGAACATGTGTCACTTGTTTCAATCAAAAGAAAAAGAAAAAGAAAGAAATGTCATGGCTGTTGTTTAAAGCAGATGAGTACTAGGGTTCAAATATGCCTTGATTTAAAAAAATAAAATAAAAAAGTGGTATACACATGATGGGCCACACCATATACTCTTCTGTAAAAAGTATACTTATTGCGTGTGACCTGGCAAAATTAGGACCAAACCATGAACTCCTAGAGACCCTATGAGACAAATGCTTATTCCAAACTATTGGACCATGGATATCAGAAAGATGTAGTGAAGAAATCTTTAAAATTTTTAATCGTTAAACTTCACAAGAATGGTTCACTTGATAGGTCACAAACAGAGGTTAAAGACATGTCTCTACACTTACCTGCTTCTAACTACTCCCTGACCCCAATGCCAATGTCCCCTAAGCTCAACAACTCTTTAACCACTTACCAACTTCTACCCTAACCCTAAACCACTCCCTTACCCGAAACCTCCACCACTTTTCCAGTTATGACTTTGCCAGAAGATGTGTTAAGTACACATACCCACCTGAAATAGGGCCTTACCTTAGCACTTGAACTTCTTCCCTATACCAGAAATACACATATCATCTATACATACACACAACTGTACATACACTACCCGTGACACCTACCTATAATTTATTGATTCAACCTTTCGTCCCCTCTATGTCACTCATCACACAAGGCCACAAACTAGCTTTCAGCCTACCAGGAATTAAAAATAAAGCTTTTATGGGAACTGCAGAGTCTGTTTATTGTCCACATGGTCCACCATATGACCCCATTGCATTCACATTGAAGGTTGTTTTTTTTATTTACGTTGAATATGTCTTACTCAGTTTACGTCATGTTACTGCATGCCCAGATGTTCAACCCTTAGCACTTCACACCTTAGCATATAGGTAGCACTTACAAGGCAAGATCCTACATATTCAATTATTTATTCAGTTGATTATTATTTATTTATTTATTTATTTATTACTACTCTCTACATTATTTAATGCCTTTGCCTGTGTGGAATGTATTTTATTATATAAATATACTAATATTTTACCTTTGACCTCATTTATACCTAAATACCTATACATGGGTTGCAGTATTATTGTTTTTCCTATTAAAAAGAAAGTGTGTGGGGCCTGTCCTTTCCCTCTGGGTGGGAACATGAACTGAACCTGCATGCATAACAATTTATTTATCGAATCATATTTATTATTGATAATATGACATTTTTCTGTTAGCTATCTTACTGCATGTTTTATGTATTGTATAACCCTCTATAAACCTTTTAGCAGTTATATTCATAAATTCACCAGGGATGATACAGTTTTTATAGTCATATTTTTTAACCACACATGTCCAGATGTGTTTGTGGCTACTAAACTGGGTAATTTAAGTCAAAACACGATCTTTACCTAACCCTAACCAAGTGGGTTTGTTTATGCTTAAACCTAACCAAATTAATCACAGTGTTTCTACGTAAAGAAAAGTAGTTTCAAAATATCCGCTGGTGTCATGGTCCTTACATTAAGAATTAACAGGAACTGCTTTGTTATGTGTTTGCTTCAACGCTGATGGTATTTAGACATATACTATGAAATCCCTACTGGCTTGTTAAAAGTGAGCATTGAGGGCAAACTTTTGGAGGCAGCTCCTTAATGAGGACAGCTATAAAAGCACCCTGCGGACCGCCAATGAACACACAAACCTGGCATCCACTTTAATTACTGATAAGTTGTGAGCCAGCTAAAGGCAGCGGATTTCCCTCCCCCCAGAGCCCCTAATCTGTTTAAAGCCGACTGCTGATCCTAACTGCCGAGTCGGAGGATTCGATGGCAGGTGCCACTGTGAAGTCCCAGAACAGACGCTATCAGTCTTGCATCCCAATCTCCACATCTCCTAGGGACTGAAATACAAGTTCACCTCTATGTGTCCAACTTTCTGGCACTCTCGATTATTAGGAAATCTGCTCAATCACACATTGTGTGAAATCAGAAGAAGCTCCAAGAAGTAATTATAGTCAGGCACAGAGCTTATGTGTTCTGGGTCCCTTTCACTGTGTAGGCAATGTGACGCTTTACACAGACTGTTTATATGCACTCTGTTTGTACACTATACACATGAGAAATATGGAGGCTGCTTAATTTGTCATAACACACACCAAGTAATTAATTGCTTATTTCTGCAGCCTCAAGAAAAACACAATTTTATGGAGTGGTGAGATGAATTGGAAAGAATGGACCAAGACACAATGATCTAAATACTGTACTGAAATGTAGGGCAAACTGTTTAACTAAAAATGTTACTATAAATAGAAAGCCCTACATTTGAGAGTCTGAATTGTTGCTGAGTCTGGAAAATGATCAAACACAGATAGTGGTGCAGAATATCTGAATATTAGGTTACTGTGCTCACCACAGGATTGTGGATCCAGAATAGTTTCCTTCATTTTCTTGTTGTTTTTTCCTCCAAACTTCTTCAGCACTTCTACACAGAAGTGTGAGTGTTTGCAGCATGTGTTTGCCAGTCTTGGTTTTGTTCAGTTTGGCGATTTGATTCCAAAACTGTCATAAGGATTGGAACCGATGGTATAAAATCTTTTAAGTATGTAAAGCTGTGGTTTATCACAACTTCTGTTTTATCTTGATAGCTCCAGCAAAAGTAATATCCATCATGATAACATTGTATCATAACCAATAGAAAATGTGTCTCAAGCTATGAAAATAAAACCCAACTTGTGGTAAACCAGTTTTCCTTTTTCTGTAAGTGTATGGTGGTGAGGATTTTACCAACCCACTAACCTAGTTGCTACTGTGAGAGTTGTCAGTCTCTGTAGATTAGTTTTAGAGGTGCACATTGCGTAACAAGTAACTGGCATCATGAAAGCCAAAGTCGCTCAGGGTTGTCTTTAGTGCCTGTGGAACTGGGGAAGCAGCAAAAACAGCGAGGAAAAGGACAGTTGGTGAACTCCAGGTGATTGTTTTAAAGATTGCATCATACTGTGTCTTGAGAATTTTACCTCCAGCACTGTCTCTTACAGGAAAAGTATGTTTTTTCTGGCATTACTTAAGTAGTGAAATCCAATCCACAACCCCTACAGCAGTAATTTTATTCATATTGAATGATTCTATAGCACAAAATTAAGTCCACTAAAAGTGAGCCAGTACTCTGCAGTAAGCGGTACTGGCATTTTTATATTGTACCCTTTGTTGTATTGTGACTTTTTCTGTGTTATAGCACTTATAACATGCACATTTTCTCTTGCTATGTAAATGTCATCTTGACGTCACCATTGCTGACATATGTCCAGCGTAGTATTATTAAACATGTCAGGAAATTATCAACAGGATTTGTCCGTTCTTCAGGGAATGGTGGCGAGAAAACCAGTTTAGCACACACAACGTGAAAATTACGACCCAGGGGTATCTTACAAATATAAATTTGTGTTTATATGCTGTTGAGCTCCACATGGCTGTCTGCATGTATCTGTTCTCCATCAGTTAGCATAGCTTTCACATGCTAGTTGTGGTCTGTAAGGAACACCACCATTTGGAACATTTTTAACTGCCTAGATTTGGGAGCACAACTTGATTACTTAACTTGTATATATATAATATTGTATAAATTATATGTCTGCTTGCTGTCAGTAAAACATTTGCTGCATTTTTGACCCTCGGGGGTCAGTGCACAATTAAACACGGTCCTCCCCAAAAATCATGCACCCTGTGTTCAGTCAGATGTCAATCGACTGTGGTCTAATGTGTCAATTCCATTAATCAGATTTGCCAACTATGTGTGTGTAATCAGTGTACTTGCCAGTGGGGAAGGATACAAATGTGCCAGCTGCTACATCTGGTATGTTTTGGTAATATCATTATCTTTTCTACATTATCTTAGTTTGAAATCAACACAGAAACAGTTGCTTGACTTAAATATTGTTGATTAACTATGAAAACAATTTGTTAAATGCTTTTTTTTTTTTTTAGCTGTGTTACAGTCGTAGCTCACGCTGTTACAATTAAGACTCACATGCGCTTCATTTGTAACATCAGACGGGGTCCACTTTCAGTTTAATTCCTCATGACTTGTTTTCTTTATTGGAAAACATTAAGTGGTTGTTGATGGCAGACACATGTAGGTTGTTTGCCTGAAAATATTACATTTATAGTTAAAAGAAATCTCCGAGTAAAAGAGTGAAAAGTGAAACCCTAAAGTCCTAACACATGTTGTTTGAATAAGATGTTGTAACCGTCCACAATACAGTACACAGCAGCAAATTCGATTCTCTTCATGCTGCGTTATTCTTCTGTCAATCCTCTTGGGAACTGGAAGAAATTTTGTATTTCAGTGCAGTACTGCACACTGGATCCTGGTGTTGTAGTCCACCTCCTTTAAACAGCTGACAGGTGTAGTGGCATGTCATTCCTGACTCATCGAGACTTACAGAAAGAACTCACACATACTAACATTCAATTGATAAAATTTACTGTATTCTTTAATTCATATGTACATCTCCAACCCTCACCTTCCCCCCCAAAAAAACAAAATTTCAATGAATACTTTTAATATATTTAGTCAGTTTTACAGCTTCTGTACAGGATTGCTGTTTTCAAGAAATTCACATCTAGGGCAGCAACATCATTTTCTTTGTTAGAGGAACCAAGAACGAGCATAAATGGAGTGAACAAGAGGACTTAGCGGGTAGGGGGTAAACACACAGCTCATGGGGGGCATGTACAGAAGCAGCGCAATTGGGATAAACTATGTACAATACAAACCATTCATACAAATTAGGCTCTAAGATATAGAATCCAATACATTACATTTGATATATTAAGTGACAATGAGCAAGCCCCATCCCCCATGAACGACCTACTGATCAATCAATCAGGTAATCAGACATTCAGTCAGCTGAGAATGACCCAATCACCCAACGAACTCATCAGCTGTACGAGCAGGAACACTGACGACAGCTGAAGATCGACAGTGTTACAGTATCTGAGCACATTTTCTCTCCTGACTGAATGGGAGAAGCCTGCTCAGATCCAGCTCTCCCCTACATAGGTAAGACCATCGAAAAGCATCAGACTCACATTTATATCTTCACTGTCCTCTTCAGCTGCCTTGCAGGTTTTGTAAAAACGTCTGAGGATTTTTTTTTTTTTAATTCTTTTTAAGTGAGGAGTTAATTTTGTTTTCCAGTTATGCAGGATAAACTGCAGAGCGTGAATAGCACAGCAGGGGCAAACAGTCCATATGTTGTTGTCCAGAGAGTGAATGCGTTGTATATAAAATATGATAAAAGAAGAAAACAAACTTAGCATACTAGTTTGAAAAAAAAGGTGTGAACTAGACATAGAGAAAATGACAAGGGACAGAGTTTAATAGCGATATCCCAAAATGACAAAAAAAAAAAAGCCCTGCTATCTACACATGGTTCAACAGGGAGAAAACATAATTCAGGAACAAAATTATAATAACAAATAGTGGTAATCAGTATTTCAGTTCATTTTTAAGCATATTACAGTCGCATATATCACCTTTTAACTGTTAAAAGTAACTGCTCTTTGCAAAATTCAGAACATTAAATCAGGAAAATCAGTTGGGATGGTTGACACTCTGGAATTTAGGGACAGTACGGCTAACATACACATTTCTCTGGGATGGTAGAAGCCCCAGTCTGTGCTCCACTCGTCCACTTTCTGTATGCGAGTGTATGGGAACATCAGCCAGAAGGGAAGTAGGGAGTGTCACTGTGGTAGTTATAGTCTGGGCACACTTTCTGCACCAGTTTGTAGTCGGTGCTGTAGAAGGAAATGAAGATGCAGATGACTTTGAAAGGTTTGGAGCAGAGCCAGGAGACGTGGCTCTGGGTCTGCTCCTGGTAGCAGGTCTTGGACGGGTCGAAGTTGCAGAGCGTGTTCTTGGCGCCCTTCTCCACCTTCTCGTACTCTATGCGGCAGTTGAAGGACTTTGAGTCCTTGGCGTCGATGACAGACTGCTGCGCCGCCACATCGAACTCCACTATCTTGGTTGGAGGGACCAAGCTGACAGATACGTTGCCCTGGCCTGTGGAGTTGTGGCGGAAGTAGACACTGAAGGTGCCGTTGCCATGATCCACGATCTTACCAGTGATCAGAAGGTTGAGTTTGACCGTCTTGATGTTAGAGTGGAAGTCCCCCCAGCCGAACATCTTCTTGAACTTCCCCGTCTTAACCATTGGCCGCCGTTTAGCCCGCGGCCGCGAGTCCTGCAAGTCTGTGGTGTTCCTCAGCCAGTCCCACAGGTCCTGCTCAGAGTAGGGCTCTGGAGTGTCATAGCGAAGGTCCAAGGCTGTGCTGTTCTCTTTGCCATGTAGAGTCTGTGACAGCAGCCTACTGATGGACATATCCTTACTGCTTTCTGTCCATATATGCTTTAGTGTGGATTTGGGGCTTCCTGACTTGACAATGTCCGACTTTGAGGCGTGGGCACTTGTAACCTGTGGAAGAGAGAAAAAACACTTGGTTGGCCACATTTCTCTTGGGACAATGTGTCAAGTTATGTTACATGCATTGTCTTCTTTCAAAATACACTTCCGTTTTCACAGGAGATTTTCCGTTTAAATACAGTATCTTTCAAAATAAACGCACTACTTTGGTACAACACTGCAAAATGACCTTTTTTCCATCAACAACTAACATATGTGGTTGGGTTAGGAGAAAAGAACAGAGTTTGGCTATATAATCTTACAAAATGTGAACACCGGTCTCCTGGGTGAAAGTCAGCATTTGCTGGACCCATCTACCAATCACAACAGTCCACCCCCTTTGGACTTTTGCTGCCTTAACTTTTGTTCTTGTCCCACCATGTTTCCCCATGATGCCGCAAGGTGCCACTAAACTATAACTGCGACTGGCCGCTTATCATTGCGGCACTAAAGGACAGCTTTTTTCATCGGTGTCTAAGGAAATTACAAAGAAAATAATTCGAAAATTGCATATGCAGAAAATAAAGCATCACTCTTAAATCCATTTTTCTGACACATTACTCATTTTTGGCAAGTTACTGTCACCAACTGTGCATCAGTAGAGTAGCATAAAAACCACAGGAGTGAGTATTATGTGATGTGCATTCATGTATTGGTGTGAGTGGAACATTTCTCTGTAGAGCCACTGGTGGTCAAACACTCCACACTATAAGACTTAACATGGTTGTTTTTTGTTAAGTAATTCACACTCCCAGTGCCAGTAGTTTAACCTTTCAGTACTACCTCTTGTAGTTAATACTGAGGGATTCTTTGGAGTTTTAAGGAGGTGGGTGGGGAGGAGTTCTCAGTTTAAGGCCCTAGAAAGTTTTCAACTAGCCCTGCCAATACAAGAACGTGCTTCTATATTGGGTGAAACCATGCGTCATGAGATATTACTTATCTATATCATCTATATCATTCAGGAAATATTGACTTTCACATTCAAGCATGCCGTTTTCCACAAAATTGACCAATCAAATGTATTCCGTGGGGGGCTAGAGAGATCAATCATTGCTGCAAGCTTCAATTTCAGATCATGATAGCAGACAGCTCCAAATTGGGAATTATAGTGAAGCAAGCTGAGCGAGAAAAGAGAATACCGCAATCAGAGTAAAACATATTGCTCCCTTCTCCACCCTCTGCCAAATAGAGGGAGTATCCGCTGGCTCGCACAGATAAATGCAGTGGTCGTTCAGAGGGTAAAGAGCGGACTATTAACTAAAGAGTGCTCCTTGAATTGATGATTGATGAACCCAAGGGCTTTCACTATTTAGCGCCGATGAGTGGAATTAGGCTCATACAGGCCCCGGTGGAGGTATGTGACATTGATTGCCTGATTTCTACTGTAAGACGTGACAGCAGATCTGTCTTGCTGAGGTTTTTGCATTTTGCGGGTTGCCCCGAGGATCGATGCTTGGAAAATAAGGTTTCGCTACCAATCAGTTTGAAGTGAATTGCCTCACAGCGCGTCTCTCAACACCATGGGGACATACAGAAAGCTTTACACATACTGTTACAAGGAGAATATACCTGTACTGTAAAGTATGTGACAGAGTGGGCAACAGAATATAAATCACTATGACTCTGAGGGGACTGAGTTTTAGATCAAAGCTCATAAGAATACACTTAATAACAGTGATTGCGTTTAACTTTTGGCCAAAATTGTTATGGATATCACCGGAAACAAAAGAATATATGAGACTCCAGCTCCCCTGTGACCCCCAACCTTCAGGTACTTCATAGACCACTGTTGGGTGGTTAGTCAGCAACAACTTTGGTCCAAACTGAAATATCACTGAAACTATTGGATGGATTGCTATGAAGTTTTGTACAAACATGCATGGTTCACTGATGATGAATCTCATAGACTCATGATCCTCTGGCTGTTTTTCTGATGACACCATGAGGCTGGGATTGAATGGCTTTGTTTAAACAGCCAGGGCATGGCAATGATGATCAGAGCAGAATCGGTCTGCTTTTTTTATACCATCTGGTAAACGGGGCCTTGACCACTTGAGGAAAACACCTGTAATCATGGTAACTGTACACATCAAAGATGGCGACAGCTGTAGCCTCAGTGAATCAGTGAGTAAAGAGTTAATCTGAAAAACTGTGACATTGCATTCAAGAGTGCACTAAGTACAGACTGTTAAATATAAGCCAGTCACCCCCGCTCCAGAGAATGTGTTCTACATTAGACATGAGCAAAATCAAAAGGAAAGAAACAAACAGAAGCCGACTGAAGTTAACAGCCCACTCAGCCTAGCTGAAAAGGGTCTCAGGGGATCTATCTTTAGCCTGAAGGGTTAAACTCAGAGAGCACTTGGCTGTGTGAGGCAGATACACTCAGCAATCATTTCCTATTCAAACAGGTGAGGTGGCCTTTGCATACTGAAGAATATCCCAGCACGGTGGAGGGTGAGGATTACGTTGGAATGGATTTATGATAATGTGCCTTCTTATGAAGAGGAGCTGGTAAAGTCCCTTTTTTCACAGTCCATTCAATAGAATTAATTAAAAAATGAACATAAAAACAGAAGACAATGTGCTTCAGATTCAGTTGCTTCGAGGGGAATCATCTTATTTTCCCATCTTTTAATCCTCATAGAAATGCAGTCCTTGCACATGTAGTCTAATCAGCTGTAGTAAACAACATAAACACTATGATACAGGCCAGCAGTGCAGCAGCATCAGAGCATATTTTATTTCATCTTAACCAGCAGTGGAAGATAATTTTCATCTTGTCTAGCTGTTGTAAATCAGCATGTCTAGTTTGTTTTGCTCTGTTCCACTCTTAGAAAAACAGGTATGTTAACATTGCAGCACATCAGTGTGGATTTAAAATGACATTAGATTCAGGCAAATGTGTTGGTCTCTAGTGATCGGTTCATGAAAATCGAATATCCCCCTCCCCCATGGAAATCAGATAGAGTGGACGCAATGTCAGACTGGATATGGAGTCTTGGTTCTTTGGGCAGCTGCTTTTTTCAGTTGGGGGCTGGTTTAGCAAATGTCGTCCGAACAGAAATAGTAGTGTATTTGTTGGGGACTATTTTCAATGGCGCATTCATAAAAATTTGGTGATATGGTGCCACGCACTATAATCCCAATTCATCTTGGTCTGATCACCTGGAACAAATATGGATAAACTCAGCAACAGACATGTCTATAACGATGCTATGTGTATAAAGGACTGACTAAAAATAAACTACACTGTGCGTGTCAATGGTAATAATGGAACATGTCACCCAGTGAGGCTCATTAATGTGTTTTTAATAGTTTTTGGACCACAGTGGGGCTCTATGGCACAGAGGGATACGATATTTTAGGCTTTGATCCTCTCTCACACACACACACACACACACACACACAATGCTTGTTATTAGATATATTGATTGTTGGGTCTGCCACAGAGTATGCCCTGCCGTACCCTACATGTAATGTTTTAAAGCCAATACATCTCGCTGTTAACAAGTTGCAGTTTATTCTGCCTCTTAAAAATTAGATTAGATTAATTAAAACATAGTCTACTTGAATTAAATTAAAGATTTACCAGTCTGTCTCTAAAGATACTGATCATGATATATTAATGTTTAAAATCTTACATCATTAAAGAAGTAGAGTGTCTTTATCCTGACTAATTGCAGTGATGCCATACATATCCATAAGTGTGCAGTCTGTAGCTGTTTATCTGTACTCATTGTTTGTCTTGTCCAGTGGGTGGGCTCTATGCGGTGCATACAGACATGTTTATCTGTGCAGTTCTCAGGCTCAGGCATTATCCAGCATGTTTTGGGCTGAGGGCCAGTGGGTTTGCTGGATCCCGGAGCTGCCAGCTGTAGTGTGCTGACCTGAGGGAACGGTGCATCTGGTAAACATGGCCGGCACCGCGGCCAGCACAGGCCTTGCAGATACCTGACTACCGGCCAGACAGCCAGTTGGTTGCCCCCAGGCAAGGAAGACTGCTGGGCAAGGCAAGCAGCACAGTCTCTGTCTGTACCATTCAGTCCAGACGTGAATTCTTTACTGAGGCCTCTGCACATAGTGCAGAGTACTTTTTAAATGCTCTTGACTGCTGTTCGATTTTGATATAACGTTTTGTAGAGGTTTGTGCCACTCAGCCAATGTTTTCATCAAAATTAATGAACCTTTGTAGTACAAAAAAGATGGAAACAAAAAATAACAGATGCCCTGCTTGGCTTGTTTGGGTCAAAGCATGGAGGCATAACTTATGAAACAGATTAAAGGACCAAAACACAGTCTCACTCCCAGCTTACCAAATGCTAGGCAAATAGTAGTCTCTTCCAGTATCGGTTTTGGATGCTCAGGGACGGCGTGTCAGCAAGCACTCGTTGCATGCAGTGATTTTTTAAAAATGAACTTCTTTTTCACAGGGAATGTACAGTTCCCTCTTGTAAATTCATATAGTCTTGTTTTTAAAAAAAACTTCAATAGGCTTACTTCATTTTTAGCTTTACTATTTAGGTCTAGGCAACAAATCCACATGGTTTGGTTTAGAAAAAACACCATAGTTTGGCTTTAAAATGTACATTGTTTACTCATGTGACATACGTTACTAGCAGAGCATTCTAGACACACCTCTACACTACGCTACATTGTTATTCATATAATTTGGTTGACTTTTGGTTTCACACAGGACATGAATGGTGGTCTCCTGGGTGAAAGTCCTTGGGTTTTTTGACCCACCCACCCACCCCCACTCTTTATGTTACACAAGTTGCTTGGAGTGTCAAAGCATTACACTGTGCTAAAGATGCATTGGTGTGTCGGCATCTGATGTTCAGGGTTGCCACCCAAGTGTTGGTATTTGATGAGTTGGCTGTAAGACTGGGTTGAGGATCACTGCACTGATTTTAAATGTCAGTTTAATTCAGGTGGTGAAAACTGGCGATCTTTGTCAAATCTGACTAAATAACCCTGATGACAACATCTTGGCTTTAATTTGAAACTACAATTTCTTAATGGAGGACCTGCGTTAAAAAACAAGTCAGGAAGTTTCAAAGACATGGGAGTTTAGCAGGCAGGAGGGTTTAATTAAAAATATGGTGCTGAGAATTGTAGGATCCAGCGTTTCTTAATACACAACCCATACTATGAACTAAAAGTCGTATAAAATGAAGATTATTGCCCATATTTAGGAAGTGGAAGGATAAATGACTATTTAAGGATTATCAACAAGACTTCAAAAGTGGTGCTTGCTAACTGACTTGTAGTTGAACTGAACTGTATTTTTAGCATTTGGCTTCTATTTGCATGTTTTTATTTCAGCAACTCATTGGGATCATTAGAATGGAAGTTTCAAATGTAAGAAATGATTGTGTTTATAGCACAGCCCGAGGCTGGTTTGCAACTAAATGCTAGTGTGACTAAAAGGAATTTAAGGAGCAAAGAAATTTACTCATGCACTTACTGATAAGTCTTGATGTATGCATATTATGAAGGTATAAATGAATCCATCCACTGAACAAGCCCAGAGAGCAGGGGAAATGTGCTGCTGTTCTGCTTTAACATGTGACTGAGTCCTGCCAAACAGCTGCTTGGGGAAACTGGCCTCTTACTGACATCCTGAACTAGTAGATGGTCTACTTTCCTGAAGCAAAGGCAGCAGGTAGGGTCAGTGTAAGGCTCTAAAGTGCTCTTTAAAGTTGGATTACCAACTAGAAAACGGGGCAGTCATTCTGGGGCCCCTTTTTGGTGAAGGGCCCAATCAAGTCAGGCACAAGAGGCACAGTGCAATTTCCACCCATTTCAACATCCATGACAAACAGATCTCCTTTTCTCAAAAACAGAGCAAGATAACAAAGCAAATCAACTCTTAATAACCCTCTATCAGAAACTGATCTTATACTGTAGCATAAGCAGTGAACACACCGCAATAGCTGACTGACAAAGACACAAAATATTTATATTTATCGAGCCAGACAATGAACAAATGAAGTTTAATCCTCAGTAGCACTTTTTTGGAACATAATTAAGGTTTGATAACTTGAACAAACTGATTAGAAAGGCCAGCCCTATTATGAGAACTGCCCTGGAGCCATTAGTAGCGGTGGCGGAGAGAAAGCTACTGCACAAAGTGTTGAGCATCATGGTAAACACCTTCTGTCCTCTCTACAACCTCCTGGACAGCACAGCACTTTGAGTGAGAGACTGATCTAGCTCCTCAGTGACACAGACCCCTAGATGAAGTCTTTCCTGCCAGCTGCCATTTCCCAGCACAACCAGTCCCCTCTGTGTCAAGACTTGGGGGTCGGGATGTGGAACCTCACCCTTCCCCCTAACAGACTAAAACAAACACTCTTGCTCTTGACACATACACCTTTCAACGTCATTCATTTATCCGATCCATAAATGCACAACAAATTTACAACTGACATATATGTACAGTGTTAGTATGTATTTTTACATCTCCACTGATCACTGGATACAGGTCAAGACCCCCTGGGGATCATGTTCCTCATGGCGTCTCTCTCTGTTCACAATCATCACATAGCTTCTGCATGTAGCCATTGTTGATCCGAGCTCGTAATAAAACGTGCATTAAGAAAGAACTCCGTGATCGGCCTTGTCCTTGAATTCTCCAGATCATCACAGAAACACCTAAAAAGAAATCTCTCACTTCTGTCAGATATTGTTGATTAGTGTCATTAATTGTATACTTATATCTCTCTGTAACATATGAAAAGCACTTAAGGTTTGAGCTCCCCCATTGATCCAATTACCACACCTACGGTTTATAGGTTTGTCAACACCCTAGGCTCTCCCTTAGCTCATTAGGACAGAGATACTCAACAGGATAAAAAGTAGAGGAAGATGTCAACACATTACTCGTAATATATAAATATATATAAGTCTCAAAGTGATATAGAAACAACGTATCACAGATTAACTTGTAAATTTCTATCGATTACTGACAAAACTGAGGACTGGTGAGCAAGAATCAATCAAGGCTTTCAGATCATTAATATTTCAGTTTCAGTTGTACATAAATGGTGCACATTTTTAAATGTGAATGTGTGCCTTATCAAGTTACCACAAGCTAACTTCTTATTATAAACTAATGCAAACACAATGCAAAGGGTTTGGGTAAACAACTCTTTATTGCCCTGAGGCCCCTAGAGGGTTACTCAGGGTTACTCAATCCCATCATAACTCACAAAATATAGTTATGGTATGTTAATCAGATAAACCTTTCGAGAAATAACCCAAGGAATGCCAGACAAACCCAATGACAACTACAGGATATAAGACTACAAGTTCTGAATGCTTCTCTTGCCCAAGTGGCCTTAAAATCCACCTTGTCAAGATGAAATGCATGCAGACGGTAGAAGCGTCACAATGCTCAGGAGCTACTCCTAGTGGGATGCAGAAGGAGCCAGGCCCCCATAGTGCCCAGAACCTCCAAGTGATGCAAGACGTAGTCCCACGCAGAGCATCAGAGCAACATCAGGTCAAGTGGCTCAAAGCCGGCAATGACAAGAAATGGCTCCAGTTTGATTTAGATGCCAAAACAATCTTGGAAGTGACTGCCAAGGGCAATGCAGATAGATGCCTCAAGATAATAACCATTGTGAGCCGAGTAGCTGAGATATGCAGGCTGTAGGAGAAGACATCGGCAAAGAAAGGAATTTGGCATTCAAGATTGCAGCTCCTTTGTGGGTGTGCAATGTGTTTTGCTCTGGGATTTAGAATTAACGTCTTGCTTAGCCAACAAAAAAAATGAAGATATCTATGAAACTGGATTCATTGGATTCATCAGAGTCAACTGAAGCTCTGAAAAGTTTCATCGATTGCCGATACCAAGCCATGAGGAAAATGAAGTCATCTTCGGATACAAGTCAACAAGCTCCCTGACCCAAAAAGTCCCACAATCAGTCAACATCTTCATAAAGTGCTGGGGAAGTAAACCATGGAAGTGTAGATATCCCTGAAGCAATCAATAAATGAGAGACTTGGCAAGTTGGATGAACTGGTCGGGCTGCAGAAAGATCTCCACAACCTGAGCCAAGCACGAATTGATGATCTGAGGAAAGAGAACGACTCATTTAAAGGTACTGTGGGTAGTATTCAGAGAACAATGGACTGTGTCACAAAATAAAAACAAGCATCTTAAGGAAATGTTGCTTCATGTGAAGAGTAGATTATGTGGTAAATTCTATTTTTTTCTGGGAGAGACAAAGATGACACAGAGCAAACCATACAGGGTATTAAAAAAGTAAAATTCTCTCAAAGAAGGTCCAGAAGGACGAAAACACCAGTATAACCAATAAATTGTGATGCTGAGCAGAAGCAGTGTCCAGGATCTTCTTTTCTCAAGACTTATGAGCCAGCAATTAAAATTATCCCTGGAATCAGTACAGTACATTTCCTTCATAGGGGTCTGGCTGGAGAGAAGGTGAAGAATGAGACTCGACCCATAATCGCTCTGTTTGAGCATTATGAACAAAAGGAGCTGGTGAAGACCCAGGATAAGGCTAGGGTACAAACTTTTGGATGAATGATCAATTCCCAGTGGAGCTCAATGAGAGGCGGCAAGATTCCCATCCTTGGGGAATATGGGGTCCAAATGCTTGAAGTTTCCTCAGTTGTGGACAAATTATACATTGATGGGCAGTTGTACAAAAATTCAGAGATCACTCTGTGGCTGTTTTAAAGCGTAAATGCCTTGTCTATCTGTTTTATCTTTTAAAAAGAAATGTTACACTCTCAGAAATTAAACCAGAACTACCTCGTCACACTGCCTCTATTAATTTACAGTTGTCAAAGAAAGGTTTACTCATTGCTCATGTGAACGTGAACAGTTTGGTAAATTAGGTGGATGAGATATCAAATGTTGTCCAGAAGAATAATCTGCATGTGAGTGCTATGACTCAATTGACCAAATCATACCAAATGGACAAACTGATATTATAAGGAAGAGGGGGACAGAAAAGGTGTTGTTTTAGATATTCAACAGCACCTGCTGCTCAAGGTTTGGGATGAAATATGTGTAAATGGTCTAGATTCTGATTTGCTGAGTTAAATTCACCTCCTGTTTCCAACACCCAGTATTAATTGGCACCCAAAATCAAACACATTGTACCTTGAGATAAAAGATGAAAGCACTGATCTTGCCCTCGATAAAAGGAGGGAAATAGTTATGCTTTTGTTTTACACAATTGGCTGGAAAAGTAGACATAGTGAACAAAGAGGTTCCGTGTTCACCTCACCTGATTGCAGCCATTGGTTGTACTTTACTACAAATCAAGTGAGCATTAACATAAGTGAAAGCTGCTCTCTCTAGTTAGGACAACCATTAATACAACTGCACAGCTGTTAAGGGTGAATATTAGCACAAACAAAAACAGGGATTTATTCATCATGCATCGTGGCTAACTTCAGTGGATCATACCATATCAGGTACAGATGCTCTGGTTCATAATGAGACCAGACTTTTCTATGGATGCCAGTTTTTGAGCAACAGCAAAGGCGTAAATGCGGCCTGCAACATACTGAGAAAATCTTGTTTTTTAGCTTAGCCACTTGCTGGAAATACTTTTGGCAATGTGATTTTGTTGATCACTTACGGCCCTAATGGCTGGTTAGAATTGTGTTAGCAGTCAATGACGGTATGAAACAGAACAGTCAATAAAATACGTTTTTGAATAATTGCAATCACAGCAACCACAAGAAATTTTTAAGCATACAGCCATGAATCTGCACAAAAAATATTATGGGTCCAGTCATATGCAAGATTAGCTGAGGATGGATAAATATGCACACACATGCACGACTGAGCTCCGAGACAATAAAACTTGAGAGTAAGCTCTCCATTGCAGCACAGCTAAAGGTTATACGTGTATTGTTGCTTTTACTTCACTGTACTTTCCTCCCTGTCTATTTCTTATTCTTTTCATATCACCCGTCCTCAGCTTTTTGCCAGGTTGTATGAAGTAGTCTCGGTTTCACCTATAGATGTCTCAGCTGTTTACAGTCATTTTATTTTATTTTATTTTTTACTTTTTACTTTGGCCCCTACTTCTCAGCAGGCATTATTCATTAGCATCAGCATTATACATAGAAATTTCTTTGGCATCGCAGGGTGTCAATGTGCATCATTTATTTCAAAGACTTCAGTATTCTGCAGCTTAACATATTACATGTGCGTGTTGGAGAGTTTTTCCCAGGGAAAGATCAGCCAGACAGCAGGTGTTCACTACAGCAGTATGTAAATTCTTTCATGGACTGGCTACAGGCTTCTAATCAATCACTTACTGTACAGAGATTAAGATGTTTAAATGAGCAACAAGCATGTTTGGAATTATTATCCCTTTTTAATTTGGGTTCACAGCATGACTTCAGTTAACATTTACTGATGTTTGGTTTAGAATATGTGTTTTATGTTCAACATATGATTATTTTTTTTCCTCCCCCTTTTTAAAATGTGTGTGCCGTGGCAGAGACCAGGCAGGACAGCATGCACTAACAAAAGGTTTCTATAAATCGTGAATTACACTGCCTCTTAGTATCAGTTCTTATCAAACACTTTACTGCCATTAACATCTATCAGCATCCTTACACTCACTGCAGCTAAGCAGCAATCCATCTTTCCTGCTCCTTTTACTTTTTCGCCTGATTATAAAACAAGAATATCAGCAAACAGTATTTTCTGAATGAGAAGTCAGTCTCATCATCACTTTTACAAAATTGTCAGACTCAAATTAAAAAAAGAATCTAAATTAATGCAGCACAACGAGATCCTCACGCTCTTCTGCCTTGTCAAAATCTGACACCTACATTTCCCACAATGCAACTCAACAGCCAACAGTTTGGTTCGAGATTCAGGTGAGTTATGCTAATACTTAATGTAGCCTGGAGCCTCTGGCCTGCAGCAGAGATGCGGAGTGGGCTATCAGGGTCTGATGAAGTTAATACTTTATAGTTACAAAGATTTTTTTATTTTCATTTTCATTTTCATTTTTAGCCGCTCAATTGACATCACCTGGAGCAATTTACTGGACTGCACACACCTCACTCTGGAGCCACAAAAGGATTTACGGAGACCACCTAAAAACACACTTTGATGTGTTTAGTAGGCGTTCCCTTTTAATTTGGCTAGTAGAAAGAAAATAGTTCCTACATGAAACTGCCCACAACATGGTCTGTGTATTATCTTGAGTAACCAGGTCATGATTCTGGAAAGTTTTTTTAAATGTATTTCTGCTCTGAGCACCACAAGCTGAGTGCCATCTAGTTCCATTATATTTGAGAGAAAGCTGACATCTCTATGGCTGATATCTCCAACACTCGGCAACTCGCACCAAAACATTTTAGATTGATAAATAGCACCAAAGGTAAGAGGGGGAAATGTACTTTTGATTTGGGATGAGTTGTCTCTCGCTTTAAGTTTCAGCAACAGAACAGAAAACACAAATAAAAAGTGGCAATGTTTGTCAGCCGTGTTGCAATTTGGTGGTTGCACAACCAAAAAAATCCTAGTTGGAGAATGGCACCAAAACATTTCCCCATAGACCAACATTATAAAAAGAGATAAGATTAAGATTCTAAAGGTCAAGGGGGTAGAGGAGAGGAAAACAGGAAGTGGGGCACCAAAAGCAAGACATGATCCCTCACTAGCTTCCCAGCTGCCAAAATCCAGCTGCCAAGTTAAACACTGTTGTCTGCGACACAGCACCACGTTGGAACCACTGACAGCTCAAACATACCGTTAAATCCAGCTCAAGTCCTATCTTCAAGAACTCGTTACGCCTCATTTGGATCCAAGAAAAATCATCCACACAGATTTACCCCGTGGTGCCCTAAACTGTTCTCTTTTTAGAAGCAATCCTGGAAGTTCTTTCATTTGTTCTTGTAATTAACTTGTCGCTTTTTGCTGAACACACAGGTATTATTGATGTGGCTGTGTTATTGCCAACAGCTGAAGGCCGGGACAGTTAATCAAATCACAGCACTTGCATTGCGATCCATGTTGTATTGTGAGCTCTGTGGTGATTTGCACCTCAGTGACTGGAGAGGAAAATGGCCTGAGAGGGCAGATTGTATTCACTCATAGTCTACACTCTGTAGTGGTTAGCAGTACCAGATAACCCAGGAACATACAACCTCTAACCATATATTGTAAATTCTGTGACAAGCTACAAACAGAGTGAAACAGAATCACATCCAAGACTGTGGTTTCTGGAGAATGAGCGGGGCTGGCACCATCTCATTTGCTTTTTTACTGCCCAATAAGACAGAAGACAAAAGATCTGAGATGAGATGAGCTCCAGATTCTCTGTCTCTTTTGAAAATTTCCAATCATCATACTCATGCCGAGGGAGCCGCAAAGCAGGGCCGGAATAAAATGCTGGGCGAAGAATGAAGGCCCGAGCACAATGTGATGTGTGAAAGAAGCCTTATGCAAGCTCCAGAGAATGAAAAGAGAAAGGGAGAAAGAGAAAGAGAGGGAAATTTGAGGATGTTAGCTTTACAATAGAGGAAGAGCAGGACTGAGGAGGATTGACCCTGAACATACGGACAATTAACCTTCAGTTCAGCGGAGTGTAAGAGAAAACTGAGCCCTCACAGGCTGTACACCGATAAATGTACATACTATAAAGGCTTGTAAGGATGTTCATTTTACAGAGTGAGCTGTGAACGTGTTTTCTAAGGTATCACAGTTTCCTACTTTGGGAATCACACAATAATTATTCACTCTGCAGCTGTTTTTGTCGTCCAACATTTCAGCTGGTGGCCATAAAATGTCAAAGTCAACAACACGCTTTAATTTAATAATCAAAATCCACTAATTCATTTCAAGAGCTAATTAAGGACTTCTCAAAATTTAAATGGCTCTTTCAACAACATGTTTTATCCCACAGTCAGAGTCTTTGTCTGTTTGTCAAGTATGGCCTCACAAAGAGAACAAAGAATTTGGCGCAGTATGATCCACATAGCTCGTACAGTATGCACAGATTAACTAATTTCCTTCCTGTTTATACTGCATGTGTTTCTCATTATTCATAATATGAGTTCTAGATGCAGTCTGGACTAATAATGCTCATAACTTATTTTTTCTTGTGAACTTTTTGTAACAGCAGAAAGGATAAAAAAAATGTAAAAAAATGTGCAGTCAAGCATGACCCACTGTCAGTCAGAATTCCCCAATGTGAGCTCATGTAATGTTAATGATACTGGGTGACATCACCAAAATTGACCTATTAGAACCATGTGACGTTATGTTTACAGCCATTGGTTGGTGTGTAATAAGTCAATATGAACATGAAATAGATCACAACTATAAGTGAAAGCCACCGTTTACACTTGGCATAGTACATTTTTGCAAACCGCGAATGTCACATTTGCAGATAAAGTGAAACTTCAGATTTCAGCAACATTGTGCTTAACATCTGGATAGGTTTAGGTACAAAAACCACTTCATTATAGTTGAGAAAAAGATCATGTTTTGGCATTAATACCTGATTTTGGTGGCTAAAAAGCCTCTAGAGGATAACCTGGAAATCCAGATGCCCCGCCCCCAGCAAATTCGAATTTGCACTGCACGGGGATCTATCTGACAGAGGCAGGCTCTGGGCGGGCGTAACATGATGAAGACAGCGCTGCGCTGTAGGAGTCGAAAAGTAAACAACCAAGATGGCAGCTGCCGAAGGACCGCGTCCATTCAATTTAGCTTTGGAAGAAACGCTAAGCCAACTACACTTATCTTTTTCCTTGAGAGAGGAACAGAAGACTGCCCTAGAAGCTTTCGCTTCCAGGAAGGACGTTTTTGCCTTTTTGCCGACGGGATACTGCAAAAGCATAATATATCAGTTAGCCCCACTGGTCGGCAAACAAATGGGGCTTAGTGCAATGAATACGTCACCTTGTTTTTTGCTCTGATTGGCCATCGTGCTATCCAGTTGCATGCGGCGCCATTTGAAATGCCTCAGTAAGCACCGCCCTTTGGGTAGGAAAGGTGTATCGGTGAGGGCCAGACTCAAAATCTTTCTAGATTTGAGTCTGGATCTCCAGGCTATCTAGAGGAGGCAGTAAAACACAATCACTTTTCATGGCACTATTAACGGAGGAAACACAGTGATGGGTCACTTAAAAAACAACCATGTGTGGTAGCTAAAAAGCAGCTGAAAATGCACCAATGACTCACCAAAAAAAAAACTTAATGTATTTGTTTGTTTGTTTATTAGTCTCCCACAGTGGTCTGCAGCTAGCAGGCTTCTCACCCAGGTGCTATGCCATCCACCATCCCTCCACCTGCCAGTGACAGGGTCAGCTCATATAGTACATCACATCAGAAGTTTTGATATTATACAAATGAAATGTACCAATGTAATGTATCTATGGTTTGCAGAAATGTACAATGGCAACATTTTTTTTTCTCGTGACTGAGTTGTTTCGTATCCTGATGAAAACCAGATGAAATTTAACACTTTGCCACATATATGTGTCTCTGTTGGCCAGATCGAAGTTCTGTCTCAGTTTTCCCAGCTGCATGTAAAACAGGGTTGTTCACTCTGCTTTGGATGTAATTACACTTAGCTTTGAGATAACTATCAGATCTACCCAAAATGCATGAGGTGACTCATAAATGGGGTGTAAGAGACTATGATCTATCTATCCCACAGAGAGGATGTGATTCATAAATTTAAACACGGCCCATGATCTAATACAAAAATGATACAGATCAATATTTGACAATGTGATACTCTGCAACTGGGTGTTGGATTTCACACAATTTAAAATAAGAAGGACTGCCTGAAAGGACAACTAATTTTGGTATTTACAACAACTCTATATTTGCACATGTTCTTATCTACACTGGCTCTCACACAAGCTGCATTTTTGTTACCCTAACCAAAAGCAGCGGGTGTCAGGGGATCAGCGATCGACGATCATTGATGCAAAATAAAAGCATTGATGCATATCGTCATCTATAAGACATGCAAAAGGGGTGCTCAAAGTGCAAAAAATAGATGATGATAGTCAAGGACTGAAATATTTGCTGTTTTAATTAACTTTTTATTATTTCTTGCACTTTGAGCACCCTTCTTTTTGTGCACAGATGTTCTGAATGAACCAGCTGCATTGGTGCGCGGGTCTCCTCTGCCATCCTTTCTTGGATGTCCATTGTACAGACGCACCCACGATAAACTTTTTTGTTGCCCTAAGTTGGCTCAGTTTCACAGCAGCCCTAGGACTTAATTTTGAAATTCACATGGCACATCTGCATCACCATTTCTTTTCAAGTGCAAATCCTTTCTAAACATTCAAACGGTGCTAGCGGCCTAGCGCCAGGCAGATGATAGTGAGAAGCCAAGAAAGACACAATGAGAATATTTACTGATATGCTGTCATATCAGTTGCCTGCCCCTGAATGAAATCAAACCGAAATCGTATCGGGGCAGACTTTATGATATCAGCAAATATTGTATCATTGTCCAAATAACCAACATAACACTGTATAGTGATGAAACTTGTGATTTTCACTCCTAGAAAGCGATGACAAAAACTCCTGTCCTAAAGCTTAGCGAGGCCTCAGCAGATGCAGCAGAGGTAATGGAGAGTGACAGCATTAGGGATGCTGCGCACCAGGTAATATCATTGATTTTGTTCCCTTTCTTTTCATGTTAAGAGAAGCATTATTTGATTTTCAATGGGAAAAGGCTACCAAGCACTGTTTCAAATAACAATATAGACTGGTACCTGAATCAATTCATATTATAATCAAGTGACAGCACAAACAGCAGTGCATTTGCTCAAACAAGTGGAATTAGTGTCAAGTTACACCTCCACTGGGAGGACACACTGGCAAACACACATACAAGGAATAGGCACAGACACACAGAGGAAAACCGACTGAGAGTTGCTTGGAATGATTGTCTTTTTCACAGTTGTTTCAGTTCTTCTCAAATTTTACAGCAGATTTGATTCAGGTCTGTGGTTGTGTATCAATGTAGCCCTCTGACTCTTGTATTGGTTTGCCACTGTTAAGGTTTACAACCCTAGTCTATTGTGTATGCTGCTGCAAAACAAGTGCACTGCTAAGTTTAGACGTACTATTGCACACTATTAAGTGAATTGAATGTAAGTGCCACTCAAGTCATTTCCAGGTGTCCAGAGTATGATTGTGCAGTTTGTTTGCGTTTGGAAGATGTGTGGCTGCAAACAGCACTGAGCATTGAAGGAAGCTGCAAAATAAGACTGTGCACGGTACAAGAATCTTTTCGGATACTCTGCCGAAATAAATTTTACATGTGGGAAAGACTTCTGTGGTTAACACAGATTACAAACAATACTCTGATGTGTTTTCTGCTCAGCTACATTGAGCAGCACATTCAGACATGACCAAAGCATTCTGAGGCTGCTCCCAGTCCCTGTGTCCACATCTCATAAAGTGTTCCTCAGGGAGAATAAACCATGAAACACGGCCGCTAACAGCTATCAACACCCACACTACACAATATGAGATAAACCAGTGGTGCTTGGCGCCACACTGCTGCTAAGTGCTGCTGAAATATCACGGTTTGCCCATGTACTAGAGCTGCCTAATGGTCATGTAAGCGGGCTGTTAGACACATCATTAGAGCAGACTTTCTTGCTCTGTGTGCGTGCAAATGTGCAGACTTGTGTGTGTGTGTTTCAATCTTGAATGCTCTTGCGCTCTCTCCTTATTTTTAAGCAGGTGCAGTAGTTCAGCTCATATGAATATTGACTCAGAAAACAAACAATACCAATGATTTCTACTAAAATGAGGCTGATATATTTACAATTTTATTATTAAGACCAAACATGTAAAGTGCTACTTGCAACCGTAATTTACTCAGTGTTGATTTCATTAAATCTTTATAGCGATGAACTGTACAAATTTACTGACTATTTTAAGCACCTTGCAAATAATAGGACTAAAAATGAAAAATGTTTTGTGTGGGCGAAAAACAAAAAGACTCTGGGTTCATTAAAATAACAACAAAGTATTTCTCTGGAGAGCATGACTGTGAAATGCAAATTTCATGAACACATGCCCATAAAGTTATGAGGTCTCATTCCAAAGTCGCCTAATAATGTTGTTTTTGTCAGAGGTTTCAGCGTCAGATGCCATAAGTCCCTTTGTGGCGGTATGTCATCAGTCAGACATAACCTTTCATAGTGTGACAATATGCTTTCAGTCTACCGGAAGGCAACCGGCACAGCAGTAGGATAAGCAGACAGACAGACAGCGTCCAGTTGAAAAGCTGCTGGTTATGACGTAATTTAAGGTGCAGGAAAGTCCCTACAGAGTAGGTGAAAGCAGTGGTGAATGGGTCCAACAAACCCAGGACTTTCACCCGGGAGCCTGCTGTTTGCTTATTGTATGAATGTAAAGCCAAACCATGATGGGGTTTTTTTTTCCTAGACCTATTTTGCCGATGTTCCAGCATTGGTAATGGCATCCCGGAACGTCAACAGTAGACTAAGAAGGATACCTAGCATGTAATATGTATATGTGAAAGGCCCCTGACAAAGCAATGATATGTGAAGACTTGGAATGAGACTGTGCTGGATATGCTGTGTGCAAAGGTGACACTGGAGGAAAAAGGGTTTATCCTCTCATGTACTGTTTTGTATATTTTCCTATAAAAAGTAATGCACCAAAACGCATACATATCCTAAGTAATTATGAGCCACTAATTTGTGTAAAATCCACATATTTGGGAGGGCTGTGATCATGTGACCAGTGAGTGGAGAGGAGTAACGAAGCTGTCCCTATAAGGAGGCAGGTTGCTGTTGATAGATTCACAAAACACAAGACTTTCCCCAGGAGACATGGTGTCTGGAACCGTGTGAAATTTACATAAGCTTTGAATCATTTAAAGGTACATCCTCACCATCTTTCATTTCCACCATTACTTCACCTTCCTAAACCTAACCCTCAGTAACTTAACAATAATTACGTAACCTTATGTGTATGTGTGTAATTTGTGGAGCACTAATTCTTGGGATAACCGTTGTATGAGGATACGCTGAATGGTGGTGTTCGATGTATGTTATTACTATCTGCTGTGTGAAGACAGCTTTCATGTACTGTACAGCAGATGTTTTATTTAACATGACAATAAAATACTTACATGTTCACCATTTACCCAAGGGAGAAAAACATGTCATGAGAATTATTAACATTTATAAAACAAACACCATGTAATTCATTCTTGGTTCAGATCTGACCTACACATTCTAGTAAAACATACAAACCGTTTTTACTCTCATTGTCTTTGAGTTTACCAGCTCAGTTAAGATTCTTGCTGGTGAAATTCAGAAGCTAATATGTCCCGAGGAACCATAAATCAAAGCCGGCTTTATTTTGTCAGCACGCAGATGGCCCAAATACACAACTCACCTCAATTAAGACCTGAGGAGGGTAGCTAAAAGGGAAAAGTGTTTGGAGAGGAAAAAGGGCACCTGTTCGCCTGTCATATCCGCAGCTCTTCTGATCAGCAGCTAGGAGCTTCCCCCTGAGCTGTTTCAATGCTGAATTAATGATGGCAAACAAAGCCAAAGCCTCCTCACAGCCCCTTTGTGAGTTCATTCTCTTTCCACTTTGGTCCCTCTCAACTAATCTTCAGTGTCACACTTAATGAGATTTTCAGTTTGTAAAGTAAGTGGAGCAATAACTCCCCCAGCACACGCCGCCATCTCCATTCCCACCGCCTCGAATGCTTTTAAGCAACCACTTCTGCACCTTCTGTCTATTCCTTCTCTCAGTAAAGGATGCATTATGGAGGATTATTACTTATACAAATCACATTGAATTATTCACACTGCAAACACGCAGCTGAACGTACAGTATGCGTGTAATGTGTGGCGTTATTTTCTTCATTATTCATAATGAGCAGTTTCTGCAACGTCTTCAGTCCTGGAGAATAACAAACAATGAGTCATTAAACATCATGAAAATGAGATAAATATGCATATCGACATTAGTTGAATTAAACAGAAATTAACTGTTAATTCTGTTGCCATCTGCAAAGGCTGTTTTATTTCATGTAATTAGTGTTTTGATGAGTGTGATGTTAAATATAATCTCTCAGGCTACTGAGAGGATCTAATAGAGAGCAGCACATTAGCATTTTGACTTCTATGCAAAGAGATTTTAACTTTTTCTAGATCTTGATCGCCTCTCGCTGTCATGAACTTGCATTTTCTGTCTCATTGTTAACCTCAGACACTTAACTGCAATATTGAAACACATCGTCTGAGTCTTGTGTCTGCTCTCAAGATATGTTTTCTGTTGTCTCAGACTTGTGCCAGTCTCTAGCCACTAATCTCAACATCACAGCTGGGTCCAGTTAGGGTAAACCAGGACAAAGCAAGACACCAAAACAAAGATAGAGCACCAAAAATTAAAAGGATCATATATATATATCTGTGGTGTGTCTCTGCCAAGTAACCATTGTTGGCCAAGTGCCCTCTCTTCGAACGTTTTACTCGGTAGTTACTTTTGCTATCATGATTTTATTATTTGTTATTTTCTTTGTGGCAATCCCCAGACAAATACAACAGTGAAGTAGACATGTGAACATGACATGAACAAGTGACAGAGTGGAGCAACCATGTGTATTCTCCACATGTACACACAATCAGGACTTGCCGACCTGAATATGTGCAGAGCCCAGAGTATATAAAGGAGCTGTGTGATGGCATAAGCTATCCCACATCCTCATCAGCAAGCGATGTAGGAGCGAGTGTGCTAATAGAACCAGGGTTACAATATTGTACCCTAAGTCTATCTCAAACAGGCTCCTCCCTCTGCTGGAGAAGGGGTAGAGAGTGTGGAGTCCCATGAATGAACATCCTTTTGCAACATAACATGGCTCAGCCACATTGATCCTGATTGCCTGAAGGTTGGTGGGAAAATTGCAGAACGCTTAAGAGAAAAACGATAGCTGACACCATCATACTGCTCCTTTATTATCTGGGGGCTCCACAAGTATTCAGGTAGGCACATGCTGATTGGCCACCTACGTCTAAGCAAATTTCAGTAGGCGAATTCGTGCTCGTGTTTGGACGAGATCATTACAGAGTCCAGTAGAGGATGAAGCCTGTGTGGGATAGAACTGCTCTTTTTTTTCCTCATTGAGAAATTCTGGATCTGGACTTCGCCCTGCCACCCACCACTGGTTGCGGTACGTCTAGTTTCGCCTTTTGCTTTCTCTAGCCAGTAGAAAGCGCTATAGGTTGACCAGTGAAAAAGCAGTGCACGTCAAGATGGCTGGGATTAACAATAGAGAAAACATCAGGGAGATTCAGCCATATATGTTTGAGCCTCAGTCAGACCCAGACTCAGATGAGGAGTCGGTTGTCGGGTATATCAGCCTCTTTTTCTGGCCCTTTACAGTATACCAACGTATCAGCCGAAAAGCCATTGTCTATAGAGGAGAGTACACACACTGCCTCACTACCTAGTAGTACACCCACCTCATCAACTAGTTGTGCACCATAGCAGAGACACACTTGCAAATGATCAGAACGGTAGTTCGCATCTTGTATTTGTCCATGTTGTTTGTTAGCTTGTTAGCTTGTAGGCTAAGTGGCAGTGGCTGACAAAGAATTAAAAAAAAAAATTATTATGAAGAGGTTTTTGGTAAATGGTGGGGAAAAAACTTGCGGTTCCAGTTTATGTCCAAAACTACACACTCTACCATGTTAGCTGTCAAAACTTCACGATGCTAATGCTAACCCTTGAGCCGGTAACACCCTGTTTAATATTTATTTCCGTATTGGACAGCAATTGGCTTTCTCATGTCCAACGCACGTAATCAAGCTTGTCCACATGTGTTTGAATGCCAGATTTTAGGGAAGCGCACAGACTTTGTAGAGGAATTTCAAAACAAGTGACAAACTTTGCACAGATACAAGTCAGTACAGTCAAGGTCAGACATTTAAGGGAACATAAACTTAGGAGAATCATACTTTTTAGTGGGTGTTTGAATGATGCTGTGCTGGTAGGTATAAGGCATCGGTATGGATGGTCATTCAGAGACACAGTGTATTGTACCTACAGCTTTAAGGTAAACACAACAAAGATTCAAATGTTTGTTTATGACTAAAAAGGCATTCAGATTTTTATCAAGTCTGTCTTAAAACAATAGTCAGGTGCTCATGTTAACTTCAGAACACTGATAGGAGACAACATTCACCACTCCACCAGTCTGAATGAATCAAACCCAGATGATATCTTCCAAAGTTACAGACTTCTTGTTGTAAAATAACCTCTTTGTGTTTCCTGGACAGCATTTCCTTGCTGAGCTGCAGTGGAGGGACAGTAACACAGAGAGGGAAATTACTAATAGGACTGTAATGTTTGTCTCACTCATAATGTCTCACATAAATGTTTGATACACTTTTGCACAAAAAAAGAACTGTGTACTTGGATCTTTACATGGCCAACATGAATTTCAGTGTTCATATGGGCACCCACTCATTGTTTAAAGACAGTATTGAAAACTATGAGTGTACCCTTTAATGTTTTTGGACATTTTAAATAGCTAAATTGTTGTTTATTAGCTTATATTAGAATTTTGCCTGCCTTCATCTTGTCTAAATAGATTACCATATACCATACCATGTACCATATTGTGAGAGACTGGGATACGTAGCCCCTTGTGGCATCCTGATTTCCAAGAAGCTCATGAATCCTTTAATCCACAGACCAAATGTCAAAGGATTTATTAGTTTTTAGAGACTGAAAGTGAAGATCCAGTTACTCTGAACGTTCCTGTAAGACTCTAGTATTTGTGTTTCAAACGCCTCTCTAAAAAGAAATAAATAGCTTTTACCAGAAAATGATGTAACTCAGAACAAGACCAGAACATATATGAAAGGTAACATGTTGTTTGCTGACACAGATCACTTCCAGCAGGCTTTGTTTCAACACTGGGGGACACAAGTATGAAGCTGGGGTTTGGGATCCTCCCCCAGGAAATTGTGAGCACAAGCTTTGTCTTTTCTGCATGAATTTATAGTGTAAATGTATTTTAATTTCTACTTTAATGCAGACATATTTATACATGACAGAGGAGTGAAATGAAAGTAAAATAATAAAAATAAAAACACAATTTCATTTTAGTTATTTCAAAATTGTGTTTTGTAACTCTACATATAACTCTGTGATCTAAATATCTTAAAGAATTAGACTTTGATCACCCAGAGTGTGAATAGTGATGATAGCACAGACAGTCTAGCTCAGTCAGTGATTTATCTTTGTGAGCTTCTTATTTGCAGTGGTGTGATTTTAGATGCTCATGACAAGGATTTTTTTGTGAGGCGCTTGACCATCTCTCAAATAACTTAAACAAAAAGATATTAAATGGGTGCTGAACTGCAGCCTAGTCACCAGAAAAAAATGCTGTCATTGTATTTTTCTGCAAATAAATATGCCCAGCTGCAGCACACTGTTGGAGACCAACAAACAACAAAACTAGCTGTGACTTAATAAGTTGCTGTGTTACCAGCAGCTTTTAGGCACCAAACAGTAGCACCATCCTCGATGTTTTTCCAGCAGGGACAGCACCATGAAGAATAGAAGAACATTACTGCTTTTCCAGTGGGAATTGTGCCACCAAAACCAGGTATTTAAAGCCAGAATCATGTTGTCCTAACATAACCAAGTGATTTTTGTGCCTAAGCCTAACCATACGCCAACTGCAGCACTGCAGTTTCAGTATCTGCTACATAATAAATTGCAAATGTAACCCTGTACAATGCCAACATTTTTTTTCCAGTGATTCTGTTGTTGACTGACACCTCTATTTGGCAGCTATTCCAGTGTTTTAAACACATTCTATTATGCGAGGGAAATGGACTTGAGCGCAGTTTAAACTAATGTTTGTTCCTTCTGAACTTTTCAGGGAGCTATTATTAGTGTTTTTTTAGTATTCCCCTAACGTCTGAGCTGAACTCAGAGGTGAAGGATGCTGAGTTTGTTTCTGTTCCCTAGTTAGTCTGCTATTGTCTACACACATGCACAGAGAGAGAGAGTGAGAGAGAGAGAGAGAGAGAGAGAGAGAGAGAGAGAGAGAGAGAGAGAGAGAGAAAGAGAGAGAGAGTTGTTCAAACACTTTGCTTTGGGATTAGTGTAATTATTTTGATTACTAATTTAGCATTAGTCTAATTCACAAGTGGGTTCAATACATCAGGGATGTTGTGTTTCCTCCTCACTCAACACATGCTCTTCATTAAATAAGACGTTGTTGCCACACCCACTTGCATTTCAAGATTCTTCAAGTACAGATACTGCAGGTATAAATGTATGTGACTCAGTTTTATATGTAAAAGGAATGTACAAATTCACAAAAGTCATGTCATCATACATTTCAATACATCTGCTGTGGTGCTAATGGTGCATTTCCCCACTTTTAACAAATGGCAGCTTTCAAGCTGAACAGGACGTCAGCGGAGAGTTGGGTTTTGATACAAACCCTCGCAGTATTTGACATGATTGGATGCCCAGAAAGTACAAATAAGAAACAACAACCTATTCTAACAAGTTCAGGAAAGAAAGCACTGAACTAATCAAACAGCTGGAAAACTTGAAGTCCACATATTACAAGACTAAATCCCACAACAATTTTCCTTTTCATGAAAGCAACGACGAAGTAATGGGAGGATGACCAAGGGAAAGTGTGGCTGTCCATAGCTTGAATGGGTTTTAAGGAAGAATCATGTGATGGGGAGACGTCTGCCATTAACGTTACTTTGGATGATGTTGAAGCTGGATCGACTGCTCTGAGACAACAAGAGAGGCTGAACTGCCCCTAAAATTTCATAGAAGAAATGGTCAAATATGCACTATTGAATTTACATTAAAATAAGAATTTACATTGCACTAGGATGCGTTTCACATCATGATTATGATGTTCAAACATCAGCTGTTTATCACTAGTTTTCAAACACAACCTCCCTGTCATACATTCTCGTGTCAGCACGGTGGACGCAGAGCCTCCAAGCATTCCTATGAGACAGCGCTGAGCAGGTTTTTTTCATGCAGCAAAGCGAGATGGTCATTGGATAAATGCGACAAAATTGTCACTTCCAGGGAGGCTCAGCTTCCCTGGGACCTAATGGAGCAGTAGGCGGGAGAGGACGCTTGGTGTGTGCATGATGATTGGAGGAACTGTCTAAACCTGAACCCCTTTGTGATTGACAGCACTTTGGAAATACACACTGGCATCGTCGCATTTCGGGCTCAGTCCCATGTGGATATTTGCAAGTGGAGTCTTCTGGCAGAGTGCCGTCCGGAGTTCTTTATTTCCATAAGTGATATAGCTCATTTTCACCGTTAAACCTATCTGAAAATCTCTGAGGTGTGTTTTGCTGTGGTTCTATGACATGAGTGTGTTGAAAAACAGCTTCAATTAAATGTTCCTTTTATAAGTTACTGCCTTGCTACAATATGACAAATTTTATGATGTAAACTTAAAATGAGCCTCCCTTGTTTGAAAGACCAGCAGCCGCCACTGTGTTGAAGCCAACATTTCTGATGAGTTTACCTAACAACTTAGCCTTGCTGACTAACCTTAGCCAAACTAATACCTGTCTGAGGGACTAAATTACTTGTTCATCATTAGCTACGCCTGCAGGATGAATAAAAGTATTAGGGATTTATTGTTTTTCATAGTCCTAGAAAGCCAGTCACGATGAGTTTTCCCTTTACATTCTACAGATGATGAGCACAGCAACATGGAGGGGGGCGAACATAATAGCTCTACACAGAACACAGACACAGGTAAAGACAGATCACCCACTGTGTAAAGAACTGCAAAAATAGTAAGTAACATGCAAAGTCTATGTTACAGTATGTCTTAATTGAAGTACATGGTTAATATTGAGGGCATATTTGTTGGTTTTGCAATTGGTCTGTCTGCTGAAAGACTGCTGGGAGTTCTTTTACTCTCTATTGTCACAGCATAGGAATAATTACACCGTCAAATGCAAACCTTTAACAGAAACAAAACCAGAGTCAACATCTGGCTGCAAGCGAGCTTTGCGCACTTGGTCAACTGAGCAGCAGTCCATCACTGAGAGGATACAAGCAAGAGGAAAGAGAACAAAAGGATGGAGCAACAACAGGAAAGTAATCTACAACAGGAAGAAAAGATTCTTTCAAGGTTTCTTGAGGACAATGCCCACTCATATGAACACATCATAAGGCATCTGTTAGAAGGTCTAAGGGCTATTCCTCCACATTGCACATCAACAGACACAACGAAGACTGTTCAGAAATTACTCAACCTAGTTCATGGGACAGATTTTTGTTTTGATTAATTATTGTTGAACAGACTTGTTCATGTTTTCCCAGAAAGGAAGAAAAACATGTTTACACCAAGAGAATTTCAAGGTTTAAAAGGTCTGAAAGGAAAGATTCAGAAATGTCAGATTCAGATCACTATGTACGAGCAGCATGGAGATATTTTGTGGTGTTCTTGGACGTTTTAATCTTGGGTGCCATCAGCCATTAGGTGTGCAGTTGTGCTGCCACCCACTCCCCCCTCGGATCTCCGCAAGTTTTGTGAGGACTCTAAAACTTCACCAGAGCCTGCCTTGGCATGAGGGTGAGTAGATAATGGCTGAATTTTCATTTTTGTGCCCTATCCCTTTAACCACGGTTGTTGGACAGAAAAATTAACAGACTGATGGTGAACAGATTTATCTAGAGCTACAACTAATGATTTTTTTGTCATCATATAATATCTGTTGATTTTTCTTTTTTATTAAATGATCTTTGCTGCAGCTCTTCATCCACTGATTTCTGGTCTTAGGGGGAGCCAGGGGCGGTAAGGTTATCTTCTCAAAGTACCATCACCACAAATGTATTCTTGTGATCACCATCTGCTCTTCATTGCTTCTAGTAGGAGTAAGTGTTGTTAACAATCTGTTGCTTGATGAACACAAAACCAGCAAATACTGGCCTGAACAGTTGATAGATATTTGTTTTCAGGGAGCTGATCAGACATTGATGATGTATTGATAACACAGCTGGTCTAAACACCAGACTTTATTAGATCACATCCCATGTTATGAAACCCAAAGTCTTAAATTGGAATGATTTCAGTCAGAATAAAATAAAATGTGCACGTAACCACAGATAGTGAATGTGGTAGCCTACTAAAGAAACCATCACATCATCAGTCTGTACTAGAGTTGGTCCAATATCGAGACCAGAACCAAAAAAATGATACTGCTCAAAATGCTGGATCGGGTATCAGAGAGTAACCAAGTCTATGCACCGATCTGATACCACAACATTTATTGATAAACTTTAAAGTAGTTTCACACCTGGATTTAACAGTGGTTTCCCCAGAAATCATTTCTTCTCCACTTAAAAAAACAGTAGCCTACACAGCAAGTCGTACTGTGCAGCTACTGTTTTAGAGTAGCAAAGAGTGTAATACATCTATAACTACTACTTAAGTTTTAAAATGACCAGAATGTATGCTTGACATAACCTTGGCTGGTTTACATTATTGTCCTGAAAATAAACAGGAAGGAGTTTTTAGAATCATCATTATCAGTGTTGACAGGAAAGGATTTCATCTGGCACTGAAAGGTAGATAAAGTTAACTTCAAATGAACTTCTTCCACATCCCCTGCGTCAAACCCCAGACTTCATCTCCTCAGACCCTGAGACATGCAAAATATATACTCAGCAATAAGATAGAGACCGGTCTGCTGCTTTATTTGATTTCCTCTTACACACATAATGAAGTTTGTTCTTGTCTGAAGAGCAGAGTTGTTGAGAACTGATTTGAAAGTGCGCTGGTGCTGACCTGGGGTCTGCATGGGGATGGGGAGCGGCGGCAATCAGGTAAAGAAAGAGCACAACCACATCTCATTACTATGCAGAGTTGTTGCCTGAAATCAAATTAAACCCATAATCCAATAAACCACCATTTTTTGCTTCCACTGACACAGGACCCCGTCTCAAACCTATGGCAAGCTGTAATCAATATGATATAAGAGGTGCAGGCATAAATAACTCAGCTGAGACAAAAAGATGTTGTTACAGGGTCACTCCTGCTCTTTGTATTGGCTGCCTGTAATTGCATTTCAGAAATGCCTTTTAGTTTGCTACTGTCTGTCATTGATTTTCAGGTCATGAGGTGACATTACAGAGGAAGAAGAGGGGGTGTGGGACGGGATTCAGCACACATGCATTGATGCACATTCACTGAATCAGCAATTCTAAATTATGCTCTATTTGTATCTTTGTCAGTGGTTACAGTAACCCTCTGAAGATAAAAACAGGACAAAGAAAATGAGTAAATAAGGTTGCAACAATCGATTGTTTTGATAATGAAGTGTCATTGTTATTATTATGATTATTACATCCATAGTTTTTGGGCCCCAATTGAGTGCCAATTTGATCATATCTGTAAGCTATGATCAGTGCTGTGCAAATTACTTTGAAACTTTGAAATTAGTTTATTCTTTCAAAAGTAATTGAGTTACTGTAGAGATTACTGCATTTAAACATAAAGCAAATAGTTACTAGAGAATTAATTTGTTAATTTGTTCAATTTTCTTATCAAGGCACACTGTATCATTTTTGTGTTGCTGTGGCCCAGTGTGAGACAAGACAACTTTCAAATTTTATCTATGATTGTGCCCATTATCAGTATGACGAAAAGTAAGCAGTGGAACAATAAAAAACAATGGATATGTTTTGATAGGCCTCGAGTAAAATGAAATAAGAACTGTTACTGAGACATTTAGCAGTAATTTCGTATCATGATAGGCCTAATGAAATAAGTGATAAACTTGTTGACAAAAAAAATAAACACACCAAGGTTTAATCCAAATCCTGCACGTAGAGTACAACTTGCAGCTGTATGCAAGGATGGAAAAATGTCCATATTTCCAGGACAGGAAGCTCAAATTGCCCAAACTGTTGACGACTGTGTGCAGTGACTGTGTAATGCTGACTGACTGACTGATTCATTGATTCATGCCATTTAAAGTTGTGTGATTTGTGATGCTCTGGTAGATTGGCGGATCCTGTGGCATTCCAAGTAACATTATTAATACCAAAACATTGCATGCAATAGTCCACCTTCCACCTTCTCTTCTCTGTCTTCTTCTGTCTCTCAAACACACACACACTCAAGATGGAGGGACTGAACACCACTCACCTGAGCCACACTGTTTGAAAAAGTAATTATTTATAATTATTATATATTATTACAATTATTTTTGACTTGTCAAAGCTGTAGTAATATTGCTCTGATTCAGGGACAAATACTCTGCCTGCTCACAGGCATGGAATTCTCAATTTACAGTAAAATAACAGAGATAGTATTAAAGTAATTAGTTACAACTGTGCTTTTCCTGCTACAGTGTCAAAATGTCTGAGTTTTTTTGTCAGAGTCAAAAAAATGTCAGAGAATCAGAGTTGCACTTGAGATCACAATGAGACCTAAAGCTACAGAGTCAGTTGTGTTTCATCAAAGACCAGGTCCAAAGAAGCTTCAGAAGCTCAGAAATCACTGAAAATCAAATGTGTTCTCTTCCATGGAAAGGGGATCAAGACTTCATGCAACCCTTCAGCGGAGCTCTCTGTTGAGAGTGGACCTCCACAGTAAAGAAAGCTATAGGTGGTGGAAAATGGTTGTTGGAAATGGGACAGCACTCTTGAACACATCAACAAAAGCCAAAAGCAGAATGGAAACCATTTTTCCTCTATAATCTCTGTTTGAATGGCTAGTTCATAGAGCAGAGTGTAGCACTGGGATGCCGATACATTTCACTGTAACAGGTCAAAGGTCTAAAATAGGCAATAAAATGTATACATGTCTTTCCAAATGCTTGAAGGAAGTTTTTGAGGATCAACAACACATGCAGACTTATTGTTTGGTAGGAATAAGTGGAGTCGACATATAACAGTGTCAGAGGCCAAAACCAAAACTTCTGGTGCAGACAGGAAACTATTTAATGCGCACCACAGACATTTCAGCATTTGCCCCATACTTTGCTTAAACTGCAACAAAACTAATGGCATTGCCACCAGCCTCAGCTGTAGTTTGTTTTTAATGTTTAGTGGCAAACTATAACATGCTGACGTGCTAAACTAAGATGGTAAACAAGTATACCTTCAGAATATCAGCATGTTAGCACTGTCATTGTGGTGCATCAGTAGAGCTGCCAAGGCTGTGGACTATTTGTCTTGCGTCTCACAATAAATAGAAATAAAATGTATTAATCCATGAGGAGAACATTGTTTTGACAGCAAAAAACATTGCAATAATAATGTCCTATTGAGATCATTTAAATTTGGCAACAAAAATCAAAATAAATGGCTTGAGTCTAGTGCTCTATTTGTCTGCTCATGACTGATCCTCATGAATATTTAGGAAAACATAAATATTCTAATAAAGATGAAACAGCACCATGCTGTTCACTGCTGTCATCATGTGCAAAGTCAAAATTATTACAAGAGGACTGGTATAAATACAAGAAATGAGGCGAAATGATTTAATAATAATGAAAACTCTGGAGATAAACACTCTCAAATCACTTCTCAGAAGTCATAAATTGAAAGTATTCCCACAGCCTTTTTTTTATTAATAGAATCAAAGTGACGGCCAATAGATTGCTTTTAGCCGGCCTTATCATTCTATTCCAATTAAATTCACACCAGCTGCTTCCTATTCAAAGCATGTTGCCTAGCTGCACTTCTTAATCACACTACTGTGGGGGAGTTCATTTTCATTCCAATGACTCCAACCAAGTGCTCACCTGCATCTCAGCGCTGCAGCAGCCTCTGAGAGGCCAGGATGAGGGGATATGAGGCCGACCACACAACATTAATGTGGACTCTGAGTAAGCTCAGCTGTAAATGAACAGCAGCTAGCCTGAGATTAGCTCTTATCAGGCTGACTGAAGCCCCTATGTGAGGGGAGGGGAGGAGGGGATGCAGGGTTAGGCTCAGCTATCTCCACTGCTCATTTTTGAACATCATAAGCCAGGTAGGTTTAGGCAGTGGTTCCTCTATTCCGGCTACTAATGGGAAAATCAAAGGCCTGTGTCGCCTCTGAAGCCAGAGGGTGGAGGCTGCTAAGTGAACGCCACGCTCCGGATTTCATGCCATGTCTTTCTTTCTCTCTCTGCATCATCAAAGCAGAGCAGCAGAGGAACATGAGCTGTTATCCATTACCTGAGGACTAATTGGCCCTTTAATTCCATATCAGATCTGTGCTCACTTCAGTGGCTCTGAACTGAGTGAGTGGCCACGCAACATCATTGTATCAAAGCGCTCTGTCGAGGTATGGCATGTAGCGGGCCTGTTAAAAAGTCACCCATCCTTGTCAGATGGGCTTTGGGCTCCCGGCAGGTATGTCTGAGGGCAGTGGGGTATGTACCGGTCGCATCATTGTAGTCAGGCTGTCACTGTGAGGAGATGTCACAGAAAAAGCACCACAATGACCTACAAATGAGACGAACCACATATGTAAGGGAGGAGAGATATGTAAAAATACACACTGAGCTGTCCAGTGAGGTTGGATGAGTGGAAGGGCAAATGTGATTTTTAGAAGATTTTAAAATCATCAATTTGACCACAAGTGAAAAGGAGTCATTTATGTTTAATTCATAGTCACTCTTTTGGAAGTGACAGTAGACTTCCCACCTCAGTATTCTTCAAATAAAGTGCTTGTTGGCATGGGCAGATTACGAGACGATGGGCCCCCAGGGGGGTTGTTTTGCTTTTTTGCTTTTTTGTTAGTCTCTTTAAGGTTGTTTTGTCTTTTCTGGACTTTTAGTCTCTTTGTAATTGTAAAACCCATGACTGAAGTGATTTGTGTTTCTTCGCAGTGCCTTGGTATCTCTCTGTGGTCTTTTTGTGGTAATTTTGGTCTTTCCCTGGTCTGTAATTTGAGTGACATTTTGCAGATAAAGGCCAGACGGGTCCCTGACACTTTGGGCCCCTGGACCTGCGCCAGGTAGCCCCGTTCAATAATCCTTCCATGCTTGTTGAATCGCCAACTTAAGCTGTGATTGGCAAAGTCTGCTAAGGTGTGAAAGTGTAGGCTGGGTTTGGAATTTACTCTTTAGTTCACAATACAACACAATGAATGCTTTTGGGAATCCATCCCCATTTGTATAATTGATTGTACTGAGACTATAAAAACAGGCAAAAAAGAGTTCTTGAATGCCACAATAACAGTTCATTCGTGGGATAAATTCCTCTTATGGGTATTTATCAGCTCCAGCTCCAATCAGCTCCAATGAGCAGTGACATCCTGTGGAGATGCTAATCTTTGCCCCTTTTCTGACACTGAAATATCCTTCAAAACTAGTGCTGGTCAAAACAAAAGAAATTTTGTACTGATATTCTTGCTAAAGGAGCGGTCAGGGGGTCTCAGAAATGTTGGAATCCATTCTCTGATAACCATGAATCTCCACAGTGAACAGGCAATCTTGTTTATTGAGATATCTTGCTTTGTACCAAAACTGGACAGATGGATGGACAACCTCAGTGACTGACTAATTTACTGCTTTACCATCCTTACTCTCTATCACCAGCAGAGCAACAAATAAAAGAAAGTCCCTGTAGATGGCTTCTATTTGTGCTGTATCCCTGCCGCTGCCTCTGCATGAGTGCAGGAGGGTTTTACTTCCTCTGTAACCTTATATATTTGAAAATAATCCAAGCCCCCTTCACGTTGTAGGTCACCATTGCTCAACCTTGCATACATAACGAGGATCAGAATAAAACCCATTTGCAACACTGTCCATGTCTCTGAACTCCCCATTTGTAGAGCCCTCGCTCCAAAAACAAGCACTGATATTTGAACAAAAGGAGCACAGGTTGACTTTGACTGTGTCAAGACCTTGCCTATTGTCCTGCAGCACGATGGGGCTTTTGTAGGAATAATGTCCATTTAAAATGCTCATTGTCCTCACAGTGTGCCTTTCAGCCTGATGCTGTGTACCATTAATCACAGTGGACGGCAGTTGGCTGACATCCTCAGACTGATGGGAGAGGCAGGGTTTAATCGCACAGGCCAGAGAGGAAGAGGGTTGAATTGTGTATATGTATGGTGGTGTGTGTGTGGCAGGGTGAAAGGGTGTGTGTTGCTGCATGTGTATGGCAAACATTAGCCTGATATAACTTATTCCTCTGTGCAATAGAGCTCTATTGTAGTCCAAAAACTATTTAAACACATCAGTGAGACACATTGTTTCACTGGAGGACATGTTCCTTCATGACCACGAACACACACACTGTAGTTTATTTTGACTCAGTCCCTCTCAATCCTACTGCTGGAGATACTCAGTAGATCACCAAATGTGGATTAATCCACCGCTAAAAATAGTCCCCACTGAATGCACGATTCCTTCCTGTTTGAGTAACAATTGTTAAAAACTACAGTGACCTGCTGTTTTAGGAAATTACTGAGCCTTTTTTAATGAGAAGACAGACAGGTTTAGTAAATCATAAAGTACTGACAGATGGTGTAATGTGTTGTGGGTTTTGGTCTGTACGAATAATTTATTGACAACAAATATTTAGAATGAAGCCCTGTCTTTTAAACTTTTCTTGGCTGCCACTTTGATGCCAATTTCCTGACTTTAAAGAACATTTTAAAGAAAAACTGTTTTAATTATAACCATGGCTCTGTTTTTGTAGATTTAGCCATCATTCCTACAAATATGTTTACAACCCGACTGATTGCTCATTGCTCACCACCTCCCTGGATCTCTGCAATTAACTTGGTACATAAAATATTGTCATACCAGATAAGTATGATGGACAGCCAAAAAATACGTTTCAATTTGTTTGTTAAAAAGCAGCAAACATAACAAAAAACAGAATTTTCATTTACTGTAGATTCTGTTGTGGAAGAATGATTTTGCTTCCTATGTCCCTACCTCCAAGATGTCTCTTGCCTTAAACTGTCTTCACATCGTTATTGTAGTTATGACTAAATATCTAAATAGTAGATAGCATTCACATCAACATCCAAGCCATATTTACAACTAAGAAAATATTTTCTCCAATAGCTGTTTCATCTGACATAGCAGAGCCTTTGATACACAACATTCAACGAACATGAACGCGCACTGAAAACATTCAAAATTCACATACAGCCAAATGCTAATACAGGAAGAGGATGGAGAGGTCAAGGCAGTTTAAATTTATGTAGCAGCAGACTGAATGAGTGCTGTTCATACTGTTCATGTGGACTACTTATTGAAAGAGGAAGGTCATCGACATACATGATTGGAGAGTGTACGGAACATGTGATTATAAAATGAGCTCCATGCCTACCTGAACTATAAGTTCCACTCATTTGGATTTAATTCCGATCAAGAGGTTATTTTGTGATTATATTATTATCTTATTGTATTTGATTAGATCGCAATTTGGTGGTCAATAGAAAACTATTTTAATGTACCCATTGGTTTGAGGACAGGCTGTTCCCATGTACTGTTTGTACATATGCCTACGAAAAGTAATGCACCAAAATCTGTATATTACCCATGTAATTGGGTTACATATTACATGCTATGTATCCTCCTGCAATGTTCTAGGAAACAGCTACCAAAGCCAGAACATCGACAAAAGCACATGAACAGGGTAAGAAAAAAGACATCATGGTTTGGCATTAGCCTGGACTCAAATCTAGAAAGATTTTGAGTCTGGCTTTCACCGATACACCCCAAGGGGCGGCACTAACTGAGGCATATTAAATGCCGCTGCACGCAATTGGATAGCACGATGGCCAATCAGAGCAAAAAACAAGGTGACGTATTCATTGCACTAAGCCCCCAACCAGTAGGGCTAACTGATATATTATGCTTTTGTTGTATCCTGTAGGCAAAATGGCAAAAACGTCCTTATCATACTGCCAGGTGCTGTCCAGCTGACCGGTGGTGTAAGGTGGCTTTGGACGTCAGGTGTCTGATGCCTAAATCACTGACAAAGCGGCAGTATTTGATGACTCTGAAATGAGAATGAGCTGGACCGATGCGCTGATGTGAATAAAGAGGGAAGTGGTATAAAGAGCAAAACTCTACGTAAGCAGGCAGACAGGGTTTGTCAAGCAGAATGGTGTTTGTGTCCTGTGTGAAGCCGAGTGAACTCTGAGTTATATAAACTATTGTATGAGGATACATTGCAAGAAGTGACTATGTCTGGATAAGAGATTAGAGCCATGGTGACGTGTTGCAGACAGCCTGTCTCTTAAGGCGGCCATGCCCCTAATTATGCATAACCTTAAGTAAATTTAAGCCCTATTAGAAATTAAATGGGTTAGTTATATAAAAATTCACCCCATAAAGTTGTCATGAAGGGGGAAATTACCTATAGAGAGCGAAACCATTCTTTGTACCAGGCTGTTTATTACTGATCTGATCCCAGGAACAAAACAAATATCATAAATATCAAATGCTAATTTCCTATCAGACATTCCATATCCAGGTTGAGCAAATCACCTTCATCCTGCAGCCACCAGTATTATTCCAGAGCATAATTTAGATGTAATAGAGGATTCACACAATGCAACACAACGGTGGATCCCTCGCAGATAGGCAGCTCTGCTCTGGCTGAGATATTCAGCAAACACTTACAGTGTCTGATACACAACTTGTGAGAGAGAGGAATGCGGATTAGCTGGAAATGGCAGGGCAGGAAAAGCAGCAGGCTTACAAATGAAAGTGGATTTAAAATGCTAGATTTAACCTTAAATGGCATTTGCCACACTCTGTTATCACTTGACAGAACTGCTCACAGGGGGGGATGGGGCTGGGGGGTGGTGATGGTCAGTGATGGCAATTTTCAGGTGGAAAATGCACTTTTCTTTGAAAAAAATTTGGTGTGAATTAGTGCTGGGTGATGGTGAGATTCCCCACTGTGCCCTCTAGTGCTGATTCTTTTACATGCATATGCTGTGAAGCCATGCTGCGTGTCCACTGGATCCCTTAATTCCTGTCTCCTGCTTTTTAAATCTGATGGCTTCTTTTCATTTCATCCCATTTTGTCTTGGACTACAATACAATGTTTAAAAAGGGCCATGGCATCTGGAACAACTCATGATGAGGCCAAGTAGTGTCCAGGAACCACTTCACCACTAGTATGTATGTAACATAAATTTTTAGGCATAAAAGCAGTTGATTTTTTTATCTAGACAATGCATTATTGTATAAAAAACGAAAAAACAAAAAGGTTAGTCACATTGATGGCTCACTTGGTAAATCCAGCATAATGAAAAGCCCAGCCCCTGACAGTAAATGGCTTCTACTTTGCAGTTTTCGTTATTACTGTTAAGCCACAGTCACTTGTTGTATAGGAAGTGTTCAATGTCACTGAAGGTAGCTTGGCAGCAATTTAAAAAAAAGTGGTAAAGCACTGGGGCTCGTTCAATCTGAAAACAGTGTGTGGTTTGCTACAGTTTCAGGGATGAACGACATGTTTCCTCAAACTGTGTGAAACATTGTGTGATAGGCAAGTTGTGTTTTTCTCATTTTGATGGCTGTGTCAGAGGTGTTACCCAGAGACATAACCACTGTTACATCAATCATTGTGGCCCTCGTTTGGAAGCCTCAAGTTCGGCATTTTGCCTGCCACCATCTTGGATTTTTGGAGCAAGAAGAGACCATATTTGGATGAGAGGGTGGAGCTGTGGAGGAGCAAAGGGTGGATCTGACTCATGAACAATGGTTGCACCTTGCAAAGTGGCCACTCCCTATTTGCGTAACTATAGCCCTCTTAAATATACCACGAATTATCTGTTTTCTTGAATGGGGAAATCAGCTATGGAGACCAAATGTGTTTATTTATGAAAGTTGGGCATTTTAACATGGGGGTCTCCGGGAATTGACTTGCTTTTGGAGCCAGCCTCAAGTGGCCATTCGAGGAACTGCAGCTTTTAGCACTTCCACCTTAGCTTCATTTTTCAGCCCTGGAGGTTGCTGCTAGGTGTTACCCAACCAGCAGTGACGTGCATATAAACCCCATTGTTTCAAAAAGGCAGTTCAGTCAGACAACTCACTTTTAAATGTTTATTTCAACAGCAGAACATAGTTAGAGTTTGGCATCTCGACTCTGGCCTCATCACTTCCTGCAGATGTGTTTACATGAGATATTGGGAAGTGATGATTACATCTTTTCCCCACTAGCCAGAGCCTGCAGGTGGCGGTGAGGCTGAAAGAGCGAGCGGCAGTACTGATGCAGGGCAGCAGCAGCACAGACAATGCAAAGGAACATTTTGCAGTTTAAACAGACCGCCAAATTTGGAGGCTGTGTTTGTAGATGACATATGGGGAGCGACGTATGACGTGTGAGTATGAATCAGTGCAGCTTGAGTTGACTGCCAGAACTAGCTCGCAGGCATCGCTCCATTAAGACAGGTGTCATAACATATACATAAAGGCATTCAACCTTAATCGTTTTGCTGTGTCTGTCGGGGCTCAATGCACTCCTGACAAGAGAAGAGGTAAACATGAAGGAAGTGTTACGTTTGAATTAACAGGGAAAAAAAAACATCAACCAAAAATAAAAAATGGAGCAGATCACAAATAAGGGAGATGTCTTCCTAAAGTATGACAAGATATAAAAACATGGAAAAATCAAATCCTAACATAAGCCCAAATAAAGGCCTGGTTCTCATGTGCAAAATAAGGCTCCCGCTATTTGATTTTTTTAATAACTTGATCTACAGTAGTCATGTTTCATGGTAGCATGGCAGCTGAATCTTCTGTAAATTAACCAACTCTCTACTTGGAAAATAAACCTCACAGATAATACACATTACATGCTTGTTTCTACAGTACAAGGCTGTCAATCAATAGGGCAGTGATTCCAAGTGAGACACATCACTAATCCATACAGAAACAGCTGCCTTTATTTGGCAACATCTGTAATTTTCCCAGGTTGAACTAATCCGCGCTGCATCTCGCCCGCCTGATCCACGACTCCTGCTGCTCGACGACACACACGCTGCATACAGCGAGAATGATTCTCTTGTATTTGAATCTGGCACAAAACTGTCTGATGTGATGCCGCAGAGTTAAACTGCTAGATTCTCCACAGTATTTCACACTCATTTGAACAGCTGTAGTATTAGCTGTGCGGGGTATTTCTCCTGGTGACCGAGAGCTGCTCGTAGCCGCTGAGGATTTAGTCCAACTTTTTAAAAAGGGGTGGATTAGAGAGCCAATTCCATCCCTGCATTCCCCACTACAGGCCGGTGCCGGAGCTCAGCTGGAGTGTGTGTGTGTGTGTGTGTGTGTGTGTGTGTGTGTGTGTGTGTGTGTGTGTGTGTGTGTGTGTGTGTGTGTTCAGCCTGCGTCTCTGTTGGTCGTAACAAGCTAAATAAACAGTGAGAGAGGGGAAAACGTGCATGTCTTACAGTGCAATAACAGAGCAGCGGCTGAATTTCAATGCATGATTCATTAGACACAATCCTCAGGCTAATGATTAAAAAGATTTCCTTGTGTAAAATATTCAGCCAAATACATAAACGTTCCTCCAGGGCGAGGAATACATTAGTAAAAGAACTCATGCTAATGTCTTACTAATGATAGGACATGATTTATGATTGACAGGTGCTTTTTATGTCGGTGAGTAACAGGCAAGCACAGGGGGCATGTAAGAAACGGTGCTCAGGTGTTGAACACAGGGAAGAAGATCCCGCTTTCCTCTGACATGCCAGGAAAGTTGTTAAAGGTGCTTTCTGCCCGTCAGTCGTGGCGGGATGACACGGTGAGCTCGGTATCTGGATCCTCAGGAGCGGACACACACTATCAGTACAGTATTGCCTGTCCCATCCTCTCCTCCCACTCTGCTGCAGCCTAAACTCTGCATTTATGCTGACTGTAAGAAATCTGCAAGAGCAAACACATTCAATTAACTCCACTGCATTATTTTTTTTTTTTTTGGAATGGCTTTACTGCCTGAGCCATTAACTTGAGACTTAGAGCCAAATAGTTTTTAAATTTTAGCTGAGTCGAAGATATAAACTGGGGTTTTATTGGGGAATGTGCAACTACAGGAGACATTCTGCAACAGCAATACTGCATCCAGCTCTATTTAATGCCGGGCTCATTACTCAAAAAGTAATTTTACTACTTATTACCGTCTGGGAGCAGTAATTCATGACAGTCCTGCTTTACTGTTGCACCTCTGAACATGGTGAGTGCATCTGTTCACATTATCAGACATCAGTTTAGTTTTCTTGTTGTGTGAGGAAGAATTTCTGTTTAATTAATTCTGTTATTTATTCAGTATCCACCTTGATGCAGCGTCTCAGTTATGTGACCTAATGCTCATATAGAGGAGACGTCTAACACATTGTCTGCCATGCTTTGACTAACTGTATAACACATGTAACTGTGCTGACTACTGACCACATGTGTTGTCTGGCTGACAGAAAGTTGTCACCAGTGCCCCATGCAGGCAGCCCCTAGTCCCCCTGCCAACCCTCTATGTATAGATGTATTGTATTTCTTTCTTTTCATTGTTTTTCTTTACTGAACTTTGCTTGTATTCTTAAAAAAATAGTGTATACATTGAAGTAGCAGTCTGTTTAAATATCTGTATAAGCCTCCTTGCTAAGATTGCTTCAAAGCCTTGACATTTCCTTTTTTATGTCCAAAGAATATTAAGCACAGAAAATTGCACCTCCAAATTTATTAGACTGCCTTGATTTGTTTTTTTTTTTCACTTCCTTTCCAGTAAACGCTACTGCACACTAAGGAATGCAAAGGCACAGCATCTGTTCATTTTGCCGCCCTGTGCTTGACATAGAAATGTACAATTAAATACGCAATCTGATTAATGTGGGTGTGCAAACTCTTAGACGCTGCTTTCCCACAGTGGTTGGCTCTTGTTTGTTTTTCCCTCTGCCTTCGTATGTATTGAAAAGTTGAATAGACTTTGCCATATAGGAGTCTGACTACCTTTCTTTGAGAGACACAGAGACTAGCCCATCTTCATATTTGAAAGCAGAGTGAGTTCAATTAATGACAGATAAATAGTAATTCATACTTTTTTTGATAGCTAGATGAATCTATACATATGTATATAAGTATGCAATTAATAGGAATGTGTCATACAGGTGCATATGCAAGGTTAAGCTATGTAAATATAAATACAGGTATAGAATACACAGGTGAGTATGTGGAAGTATATATGTTTCTATGGTTTCTATGTGACTATATAAACACATGAAGTATATCAGTATATACAGGATATAATATCAAGGTAAAGTCTACAGACATGTATTTATTTCTTTTTTTAAATGGAGGTGATCAGAAAACATTACTTAATGCAGATTAACTGAATTAAATTAACTAAACTAAATTAAATTAAGGTATATATATATATCATATACTGATGTACATTATATCATAGTAATGATAATTCAATTATAGCAGTTATGATACTGTGACCAAATTTATAAAGTATCCTGGATGCATGTAAGTGCAGTTCAAAGTGCACCACATGTACATACAAATACAAATGTATTATAGTAAAAGACAACAAATAAATGAAGACAAATGCAAGGATAGAAGAGTAACTTTGGGTGAAAAAGGAAAAGTGAAATAAAAGTAATAAATAATAATGACAAAAGCACTCAAGGCAAAGTTGAGTTTTTAACTGATGTTTTAATACAATATGTGCCTTTTTGTCATCTCGTTAAGATCCTTGGGGGGTTTGTTCTAACAGCTGCAAGATTAAAAACTCAGAAGTTTTCCCTTTGCAATTGGGAACAGTTAAAATGTCCCTGAGGGCCCCTCCTGGTTCATACACTTCATCACAGCTACAGCACTCAGAGAAATATCTCCTGCGCTGGCTGATCAGAGGATTTCTACCTCCGACTGTCCAGTCTCTGTCCACCTCAAACATTCAGCAGTCACACAGAAATCTCCCGTGCATCACAGTGGTGGAGCCGCTCTCTGCGTCCTGAGCAGCTAATGTTTTAAGTAATGGCTTGTGAGGCCTGATAGATGGGCTGCGCCCCTACCCCCCCCCGAGCTGCAGGCCCGACGCTCAGAGAGCCAAGCCAATCCATCAAAGCGACAGGATGAATTAGTGCCGAGACACCTCACTACCTGTTAGGAGGAACTCCCATCAGCAGTAATTGATTTGATAAATGTTCGAGCATACACAGAATGAGAGACGCGGGGAGAGACAGAGAGCCACTCACAAAGACAGGGAGATACTTCTTTACTTGGTAACACACCTGTTTCCAGCAACTTTTGATTCACTACTTACAACTTCGAGACCAGGGCGATAGCGACCATATGGGACAGTCATGACCTCTGTGTGTCTGTTTGGTTTTTTTCTGGGATTAGGATTCTTTTAGCAGGCTCTGAAGGGAAAGTTCAGTATTTTCCAACCTGAACTGTATTTTTGTATGTTTTTGTATCTAAGAGACTGATGGGGAACAACAATTTTTTGAAGTAGGCAGCTGTGAAACAGGCTGCAATGTGAGCAAATAGCTCACCATCAATGCACGTCCACTAAAAATGCTCGAATTTTCCACTGACAAGCTCCGATTGTCAAGTTACCTTGTGCCTGATTCTTTATCTTTGCTAAAGTCTTCCTGCAACATTTCAATTTTGCCTTGAGCAGGACTAGTAACAAGTAGCTGTGTGTGAGTGAACAACCTGCTCATAACTAAATGACACCAGTGGGATTAATAAAGTTGTTTTGAATTTGAGTTTGCAACTGCACACAATTTACATGTAGTAGGCTGATTCTGCTTATATGGACTCAATACCTTTGAATCTGTCGTCATGAGGAAGCTGCGCTGCAGGAATTTAGACTGCTGACATATTTATAATAACTGATATTTCTAAGTCCTGCGATCAGCCCTGCTCCAAAGCTATCCCAATTTTAGACTTCATATCAGACAGTGCACTGTTTTGGCCACACAAATTATGATTCTTTATTACACTGTCTCAAAGGTTTATGTTTGCTTTATATTAAGAGCTTTACTTTATTCTACACCAACACTCTCAGACCCTCAGCCATGAGGACCAAATATTGTCATTTCACTGCCCCAAAACCCCAGAGCTCCAAAACTGATACTGACTTTTATTTCAAACATGTAAAAAAAGACATGAGCATACAACGAATCAGACAGACAGACAAGAAAGTATATTAACAAATAATGAAAAGCAATTGCCAATGTATAGATGCTTTGATTTACACTTTCAAAAAGGAGTAGGAGGAAGTATAAACTTATTAAACCGCACTCCTTCTCCATAAGTCATTGAGTGAAATGAAACAGCTTCCTTATATAGATAAACCTACACCTTGGACTTTTCTAAATATACCATTGTTATTACCTTTTAACTTTGTCACACAAAAATAACTCATGTATATGTATGTAATGTTAATTACCAAATATCTATCTTACAAAACCCTGTTTTAGTATATAATTTAAGTCACCAATTATCAGTGACTTACAAGTACAAACCAGTCTAAATGTATGATATGTATTTCACTAATTATCTTTGCCTAACAAAAAATATTAATATTACATATATATCAACATGTCCTGGTATCTTTTTTATATTTGAAAAAAGTGAGCATATGAATTAGCTAGTTTTACATTATTGTAATCTTTGTCTCTAATTCTCTGTGTGTCCATTCACTGTAATTGTATTTTATGTGCACACATGTAGAACTTTGTAAGTAATTTTTTGAAGCTAATATACAAATAAAACTTATTTACCTACTGCCTTTTTTTGTGATTAAAAATAAACTTCCACCACATCTTATTACTTGACAAGAATTATGCTGCTCTGTTATGGGTTGACAACTCACTCAAGTATCCCTTACTAGCTTTATATGGGCTTTCAGCCACATCACATGGTCTTCCTACTGTGAAATTTATTGTGTCCATTATATGAATAATGTCTCTTTCATTGTTATAAGTGTTATTATTCTTCCTTGGTCATCTCTGAAAGCAGCTGAAAGCTCTGGAAACAGCTCATAAATTAAGATTAGTTTGTTGTAGCATTGTAAATAATCTAATCCTTGTTCCAATTAGGTTTAACTGAAGAGCAAAATAAACCACCTCACAAGCAAATTGCTGCAAAATAACTTGATAATTTTAATTTCTGTGATAGAGTTTTGATGCACACACAGGCAGCAGACCTGATGGAATTTCACCTGCATACGTGCTGCATATCTGTCATGTAGCATAAGCTGCTACACTGTCAAAACACTGATAAATAAACCAAACAGGCTTTATGTTAGCAATCAAACAGACACATGCCAGCAGCATGCGTTGTATTAAAGGTGATGCGGACTTGAACATTAGCTGACTTAGGGAAAGTAACGTGTCCCTGTTTGCTGCGGTGTCTCTATCCCCTGCAATCGTCCCACAGCTTTAATCAGTCCTCTACAGCGCAGGTCTAGAGTCAGTCTGTTTTAACCGAGAGGGCTGACAGTAAACAGGGAAATGCATGTGAGCATGTTTACACTGTATGTTTGAACAAGAGCCTGCATGGAATTCATTTTCTCTGCCCGAGGTAGAAAAACATGAATTGATGGCATTGGAATGATAAGAGGGGGAAAAAAATCTAGAAAATGGCAAACAATAAGGAGTACATCTGATTCCCAGGAAAGAAGGGAGTGTTTGAAGTCGAGGGTCAGCTTGATAAGAAGAGTTATTCATGTGAGTCTGAGGAGAGAGTGTGGAGAATAGAAAGTCAGAGAGAGCGCGATAACCAGACAAGGAGACAGAGAGGAGCAGTAAATGAGAAAGAGAGATAAGAAAGGAGTGGAAGGCTTCCTCCTCCTGCTCTTCATCCTCGCCTTTCGCCACTGCAACCCCTCTCTAAAGGATGACTCTCATCCCGCTGACATGTGATTGACAGCTGTCAGCAGCAGACACACGCTCCTCATGGCTGTTTTCTCTGCCCTCCACTGTGACTGGAAACCATCCAGAGGCAAAAAAATAGATTTGTAATTCTGAAAATCAATATGACCACAATCTCCAGGGCTGCTGTAAGTAATGAAGCCTTGTCATTCGCAGCATTGGGGAGCTGATAAGGACTGTGATTGGTCTATTCCAGCATCACCCAGCCCTCACTCCAAAGAGAGAAAAGGACACAGGGATCTACGCTCTGTGCTATTGATTAGTGAACCAGGATAAGCTATATTTAAGTGTGTTTGCAGAAAAATTAATTTTGTTATCATTAAAGTTACAATCCATAATTCTGTTGTAGTGCCCAATAGCGCCACCCGGGGTGTGCGTCCTGAAAAAGTAAAGCCATAATTGGAATTTAAAACAGCTGCAGCCCATTTAACCCAGCGGGGTGGAGCTTGATTGACACATGACAGCTCGTGTCTAATCAATAATAGCAATTATTCACTCGTTTTCAGACCAAAATGTAATTTTATGAGAGGTGGAAAAAAAATCTAAAATAGTTTTGACTAGCCAGTCACTCCACTCTCTGCAGCGCTGTTGAGAGAAACATAATTCCTGCTTCGTTTCTCAGTCAGTTTTTCAACATGAGCTCACTCATTTACTTCACCGGCTGACGTCTGTGCAATAATACAAATCATGCACTTATGCTGATGGAGACCAATTTCAAATCGGGGGAGATTATTGCTGCCTTGTGACCTCATAAATCTGGCTCTGATGATTTTTAAGTGTGCAAACAAATTACATTTTAACTGTACATTTAATGCTGCACTAATTTATATTTTTATATCAGCAATATCACAAATAGTAGAAAACCCACACAGAATTATGACCCAGCTCTGCAGACCCTCAGCTGTATGGAGCCTTTCAGCCTCTTTGAGCTTATTGTTTTGGTTTTCTGCTTGCAAATTCCACTCTCATCAACGTCTTGTCCAACAATGGCAGACAGCTGTTTTCAGCATACAAGCTCTGGAAAACCTACTGTAGACGATACCTGCTCAGCACCAAACCACACAAACATTAAAATATGTATGTATCACATGTATGTACGTATGTATATCAATGTTGTTTAGTCAGAACAAAGAGGACATAAATGGAACCAATGCAGCTTCAAGTCAGTGTCATTCTGAGATGTATTACTCAAGATGGTCTGTTTTTCATTGTATAAAAATGACAATAATCTCTAATATCACTAATATGCTGCATCCTTATCATGCATTAAATGGAAAATATGAATATGAACAAATATATATTATAATTCAAGCACGCTGGCTGACTCTGTCATCTGTGGACATTCCCATAGGAAAGTTGTAATAGAACTAGCTAACTGGAATAACTAACTGGCTCCCAGCGGCAGTGATGTGATTGGATCCAAATCTGTGTACTTCCTTGACCAACGGCTGATTAGCTTTGCCTTACACCCGCCTACACCAGAATTGCTGTTCCCCACATTGTTGTCTGTAGTACAACAGAAAGGGAAGAGTTCAGTGCATCGCAAGAAGAGATTATGATTTCATTTGATTCAGCTATATTGCAGAGCTGCAACGTCCAAAAGATTGGGGAAATTAAGGATTTACAGCAGACCTTTACATGCCATACCTATGGCACGTGGTCTGGATATCCCCAGCCACTTCTATTACAAATCAAAAGATGAAAGTCCCCAGATTCCCATTCTGAAGTAAGGGAGGCTGGTCATGCAAGACTACAAATGCAGATGCGCGTGCATGTTCCTTTGGTGAAAGTCTGATTTAATGGCAGAGAATCCTGCAGACTAAGTTGCAATTGAGAACAACTGCCAACACTGCAAAGCAACCAAAAAAGTGAGGAAGGACTTATCAAAAAAGAGATTCTAAAAGAGAGTCAGACAATAAACGCAATAACACATTTCAATATTGGTGTTCCAGATATGTTGCTCATAGTTTAGCCTTCTGCTAACTGGATCTAAAGTCGTTTGTGAGGCACAGTGTCCTCTGGCTCACTCTCCGCCACTACAGACCACAGTAGCCCTGGAGACTGACCCCCAGTCTGCAGCCACGACAACTCGAATCCAGCCGGTGCAAACCCCCATGCCCCACATTTGTTGAATTTCAGCAACTGGTACCGATCCTGCCACAACCCTGTCCTCTCAAAATTTAACTTCTTTCAAAATGTATCAATTTCTAGTAGACAGGGTTGACCACTGAGGTTTTGTAGGTCTGCACACAAGTATTTCCTGTTGCTTCTTCCATAATGTGAGATTTAGGGAGCCATCTTCAAATAGCATCTATCCCATAAGAACATTTTAAAACATGAGACTGACCAGTATTTATCAAAACAAGTCAACTCAAATCTATGTATGAAAGCATTTCAATTAAATCGTACAATTCGTTGTACAAATCCCCGGCTTTCCCGCTCAGCATGTCACTCAAGAATATATTTTTCCCATGTACCCCAAATGTTTCTTTCATGACACCAGCTGCTCATGTTCACTGTTCTCTCTACCTTCCCTACCATCTACGTACGCGCACAGAGGGGGGAGAGGAATAACACCGAGGGTGTCAGTTTGTTGTTAAACCTAACTGACTTTATCATTTGTTCCTCTTCAAAAAACCATCTGTGTTGACAATTTGCAGTCTGCCTCTCCTCGGCTGCATTATATATCAGCTTGTTTGCTCGGAGTGACAGCGACAGCACAAACAGCCCAGCCTGACAGACATGTGGGTGTCGACAACAAATTGGAGTACTGTACTTGTAAAGCGGGCCGAGCATAAAAGTCACTCACGCTCACCTCCCTCCCTCTTTCCTTTTTCCTGTTCTGTCCCACATTTCTCTCACTTCATCTGGCTTTGCACTACAAAGTCAGGAAGTGGACCACAGGTGTCGCGGAGAGTTGTTGCTTTGAAGATTTAATGCCAGGATTTTGCTGTGCTCTGATATGAAGATTGGAGAAGGCGAAGAGATATAGCACACGAATAACTGCCGCATTTCACAAACAGCTCACTTTAGAGTAATCAACTACACCAGCTTGCAGATCTTAGAGTTTTCTCATACCAGCAGCCCAAAGTGACTGAATTTTCGGGCCTACGCTGAAAAGCTGTGATGAAATTTGTCACTTTTTATGTGGTATGTTACAAGAAATTGTGCAACAACAAAATATTTTCACAAGCTTTGGATCAGACAGTCACATTTTGGGAGGTTAGTTTGAGTGCTTGGTTAGTATTACCAGTTGATTAGTTTGTGCAAATAGCTGGCCAGAATGTTCAATGTTCCCAGAGCCTGAAAGTAGTCTGTCAGGTGGTGCTTTGTCCCAGGCTGTGCAGCACTCCCAACAACATCCACTAATCAAATGTATGTAACGTGTGGCTGAGTTTGAGAAGACGTTTTGAAACAGTTTGCAGAGAATTAAATAGGTGGGACCAGTCACACAGATGGAGAGTAGAGCTATTTAAAAGGTTTGATGCAACACTCAGAGTATAAATATAGCAGCGAACCACTATTTGCTATGTAAAGATATAGGCTAGTGGAGTGGTGGCATCCTGAGCAGAGAATGAAGTCACACTACCTCTGTGTGTGTTGTAAACCAAGCTTCTCTGTGGGTTGTTGTGGTAGCCTTGCATGTGAGTGTGTCCAACTCACAAGCTCATCGCCACCACTTTGCAGAGTGCTCATTCGGTGGTTACCGCTGATACCTGAATGGCGTTGTCAATGGGCAGATAATGAGACAATGGGGCCCTAGGCACAGGCATGCAAAAAGCCCACCTTTGCTATATACGGTAGGAGCAAGAGACACAGCATTGTGGTGGTTTTACTTCTTTTTTTATGGCTGTTTTGCATTTCTTTGTGGTCATTTTGAGTCCTTTTTGGTAAGTTTGGGTCCTTGTAGTCGTTTTGTGTCTTCTTGGGGTTGTTTTGTATCTCTTTGAGGTCATTTCCTGTCTCTTTGAAGGCATTTAGTGTCTTTTTTTGGTCATTTTGTGTCTAATTGTAGTCTCTTCCTGATCAGTATGTGTTAATCCGAGCAACATTTTGCAGGTGAAGGCCAGGGAGGCCCCTGAAAATTACTGAACGGGCCCCTCGGCCTGTGTTCAGTAGGCCATTTCAGTAATCCATCAGTTTTATGGAAGGTTAGCGCCCACACTCTGGTTTCCCACCTGGGGTTAACCCCTTTAGCTCTGTCAGCACTGTAGCCATTGTTAGCATTGCTTATTGGGTTAGCAGTGTTAGCTGGCTCAGCCACTTCTATGTTGAGAACCGTGTGCGGACAATCCCACCCCAAGCTCTGAAGCATAGATATGCTCTGAATGTCTCATACAGCTCATTTAAGAAGATGACTTTTGGAGGAAAAAAGTCCTAGTTAGATTCATTTATGTATGTTTGCCCTAAGACCTCTATACGTTTATTACCATAGCAGCAGAGCTCAGTTTGAATTTAAGATATCTTTGTGAGACCAGCTGACCTTTTGCTAAGCCCTGTGCCTTAAACACAGACTGGCCAATCATAGCAAAGCATTAGCTTGTCTGACAACTACACAGCTGTGCCCCACAGACTCTCATGCAATCCTTTCAGATTTTCTTCATTTTCAGGCTGGTGTTGTGAATTTCAGGCTCAGCGTTGTTCCTAGGGCAGGTGTGATAATGATATTCATTACCTGGAGAGGTTTCTTTCTGTTCCAAAACGGAACACATGCTACCTTTGCTTTTCAGTTATTATAACACTGCTTTACAGGAACAGTGGAGGGAAAAAGGAAAACTTTGCCAACAATCAACCAGCTCTGTGTCATCGCAGAGTGCAGATGAACGGTGTTTGGCTTCCACCGGAGCTCCTCACCCTTCTGCTGTGAAGGTCCAGGCGCTGGCGACACAGGGAAGCCAAATACTTTTTATTTGCACATAATGTGATGACACGTTGCCTTTAGAAAATCAGCAAAGTCACCCTTTATATTCATCGTCTTCTGTGGCGATCAGCAGTGATGTGGTGGTTCACTTTTACACTGTGATCTGTAGCCTACAGTCCGGCTTTAGCTTCTGACTATATTTATCTTATTAGCCTGTTTTTGTTGTTGACTCAGTTTGACATCCTGTATAAATATAGACCCATCTGTCTGCTTCTCTTTCTGAAAGTACTTTGTATTGTTCCCCAAAATTTTGACAATATTTCTGTCTCCTTGTTCGGTCTGACAGCTTGACAGACCATCAGAAAGGGGGCGGGGCTTTGTGAGGGGTTGACTAAGCCTAAAGTTGGCTGGATAAAAAACCCAAGCTAAGCTTTGTGAGACAGGCCCCAGTGCAGGAGCAGGAGTTTTGAAGTTACAATAGTAGGATTGGACAAAATTGTAAAGTCTCACAAACACATTAATGGTGGTTAAATGTGTACTTTTTTATTACTAGATTGTAAATTCCTGGATAGACTCTGGGTTTTAGACAAATTCAGAAATTTCTGCTCAGAATCTTTGAAGTGGTGCAGTGGTGTGCTCAGGGATTTTATCAATTTTAGGATGGAAAACCTACTGAAACAGCACTTAGAGCATTTGATGCTAAAACTCTCCAGTGAAACCCAGACTAATAGAATTCTTTAACAGTTCTTTAAACAGGGTGAAGCTGGGTTCAGTGCAGGTTTTACACTGTTGAGTAAAATCCTTCCACATTCTACTGCAATGATTTCCCTCCTACAGAAATAGTCCAATACTGCCAACCAATCTATGGGTCTAAACCTTGCATGGGAGTGCTCACATGAGTGTTCATCACTCATCGATTTTTTTTTACAAGTCATCCATACATGCCTCTGGAGCGGGGCGACAGCGCCCGCGTGGCAAGTCACTGTAACCTAACAGGATGGAAAGATCTAAAGGAGAAGATAACGGACATGGCTGGTAATTCCCATCAGCGGGTGGCGTGACTGTCGGACTGTGCAGCAGACGTGAGCTCCGATGGCAGATCCATCACTGCGATGCAGTGGAGGGAGGCATCCCCCACCCCACCGCAACCCACCCCACACACCCCTCCCCCGCCCTCCTCCTCCTCTCCATTTCCACTATTTCAGAGAGCAGCATCTCAGCCTGCTCTGTTTCACTGGTCAGTCAAGCCCATCATCAGGTTAGAACGCAAGGCAATCCATCACTATACAAGTCCACATCCACTGGCTGCATTGTATCCAGTCAGTCAGAGCACAGACAGTGTTATCCTTACAGTATGTTTTCACCACAGTTAATGGCTACATTCAGCCTGAGCAACTGAAACTGAAACTCTTATCTCCTCAGTTTATGGATATTAAGCGACTTGGTCATGCACTGTAAAAAAAAATCAAGTCGTTAGTCTCAATTTCAACCTTTAAGGCATATTTTTCTCAAAATAGAAGAATCCCCTTAAATGGGAGTTTCCCTAATTTCAGGGATTTTCTAGTATCTGGAAATGCCACAAAATGATAGAAATCCCTTTACTACAACTGTAAAGTTAAGACTTCTTAAACATTTTCTTTCAATGTGGTGAAACTCATAATAGAAGGGGTATTTCTCACTGCCTCTTGACACAACATGACCACGTCTATGAAGTGATTTGCAAGAATTTCACTCATTTAAATGAAGCTCTTCAATCAGTTTGTTAATGGTGTACTTGATTCAATCAACACTGCACATAATTTGGCTTGAATATTTCACTGTGATTTTAAATTCTCATAATCATCTTTTTTCTTCAAACAGAGGAGATGATGTCAGTATGAAAAAAAAATAAAAATGATACCTAAGGGTTTTTATTGTGGAGTTTTTACTTATCTGAATCAAGTACGTTAACATGTAGAGTGTTGCATGTTCTGAGTGATTTGGGTCCACGTAAATGAAACTGACATGACATGAAAACTGGTGTTCAGTTTCCAGTAGTGCTACCTCCTGCTTGGCTGTGCTTTCCAAAATTTCTGTGTGGAAAGCTGGTGAGGGATCATTGAAAACAGCAAGTGAATTTGGTGAGCATATTTACGATCCAGAGTCTAGGCCGGGACTGTCTCCACATGGTTCTCAACATGGAGGTGGCTGAGCCAGGAATTAGCAACCAACGGTGCTAACTTTATAAATAGCACTAACAACTGCAACACTGCGGACAGAGCTAACATTGAAAATGGAGGATTGTGCTACACTTCCTCAGTGACGCCATCACGTTATTAGTGGTTACTGCCATATGACTGCAGTGCACGCTGGATACACACATGCTACAGAGAGGCTCAGTTTAAAACACGCACAGGAGGAGAGCAACTTCATGTTCTGCTCAGGACGCCATTACATCACCACATTTTTACATAGCAAATAGTGGTTTGCTGATATATTAATGCTCTGAATGACAAAGATTCAGAGCATCTCTGGTTTGTGCGCATGCTTGCTTGCATGTCATCCCTGTTCTCTGCTCTATTATTTCCTGTCAGCTCTGCTATCTTCACTGTGTAATAAAGGCAAAGATGCTCCCTGTTATCACATGTATATCAGAGGAAACACGCACAGAACTGGACATTACAAATTTGGGGGGGATAAGGGCTACAACAGGATGGGAAACATGTAGAGAAGCTGCCAAAATGTCACAGACAGAAGAATGTGAGAAAAGCTGTGGAGCAGATTTTATGGAGCATCACTGGAGAGGAATCAGTGAGGCGGAGCCAGACTCTGATCAGACCAAATGTGTCAAATGGACCCAGTCGCCAGTGAAGCCACGCCATTACACACACTCATGTTCACACACTCATGTTCACATGTTAGATAATAGCGCTGATCATATGGACTGTGCCACTCATCTTAGCAGTGGTTAGCATTGTCGCCTCACAGCAAGAGGGTTCCTGGTTCGAAACCAAGGTGTGGGAGCCCCTCTGTGCGGAGTCTCCCTGTGTCAGTGTGGGTTTTCTCCGGGTACTCCGGCTTCCTCCCACAGTCCAAAGACATGCAGGTTAAATTGGCTGTATGTGTGTCATTTTGAGTGTTGATGGTTGTCTGTCTCTATGTGTCAGCCCTGTGATAGTCTGGCATGTCTGTATTGGACTGTACCTTATTTGCACCTTCCTGTTATCTAGTTCTTATATTTTGTACCTACAGTTAATGTGATTTTAGTCATTTTGCATATTTCACTCTTTGTATCTGCACTCTGTCAACATTGTATTGCAACTGCTGCACAGCAGTTTCCATCGGGATAAACCAAAATCTATCTTATCTCATCTTATCTTGTGAAATTATTAAAATTCAGTGTGTTACATACAAATTAATAGGCTATATATATATCTTTAACAGTTGCTTATTTACACATTAAGCACATGAAGGAGGGGTGCCGAACATACGGCCCGTGGGCCAGAACTGGCCCACCAGAGGGTACAGTCTGGCACACTAGATGACTAGATGACTAGATGATGAGGTGCCAGGTTTCAGGAGCAAGCTAAACAATACCTACTTCATGTAAAATTCTGCTTTAGAGGCTTTTCCACTCTGACCACAATACAGCCATTTGATATAACACTGATTACTTACTGTGACCATGTTTAAAGAGTCAGCAGCTTCAGTTAAAAAAAGTATCAGGAATTGGATAAATGCACATGAGAGGTAGACTGACTGAATGTGGAAAACTGAGACATACGTACTATTGCAATTGCACTTATTCTTCTTAAGACATCTCAGGCTGTTCATCTGTTTTGTAAAAGAATGAATGTCTCCAGAATCTACCTGTAATTCTTTACTCAAAAAAGAAAAAGAAAAATATTGGAGCTGGTTATTGTGCAATGGGTTTATTGATCCGGCCCATCTGGGATCAAATAGGGCTGTATGTGGCCCATAAACTAAGATGAATTTGACATTCCTGACAGAGAGCAGCACTCTTTTAGACACCTGATGAATGTAAGTCCAGTATTCACACCTCATTTTTGCCATTTGATCTCAACCAACTCCAGAGAAAGACAGCATTTCCTATTAAATGCTGTCATTGTTAATATAAAGATAGATAAGTGCAGCTTAAAAGGTGCTTGAATAATTCTGGAGAGGAATTGTTGATCATTGATTCTGGATTGGGTTGGTGGTTTGGTCCAACTACCAGCCCAAGGTCATGAGTATTTGACGACCTGGGAGTGAGACTCTTCAATCATCTGTCTTTCTCCAGAATTAGATGCTGCACCTTTAAACAACTGTGTCAAAACAGTGCAATTACATTTTTAAATAATCCATATTCTACTTAGGTTTAGTCCTGAAAGGGACGGTGAATGCAGGTGCCTGAAACTCTGACTGAGTGCCATCAAACAGACTGTTGACTCATCTCATGTGAATGCAGATATCAACGTGTGTGCTGGCGAGGCCCGCTGTATCACTTCAGCTATGACGAGCTGAGCACACGGTGGACTCCGGAGTCAGAAGAGTACCTGGAGATGTAAAGCAGGTTGGACGGGGTTATCTAGTCGCTTCAGAGACACTCCTCTCTACCACTCTCTCTCTGCTTCAAAGTGCTGCTATCAAGGTGCCACACTCTTCGCCATAAACGGATTGCTCTATGTGGAGAAGGAAGCGAGGGGGGGTGAAGCTTCCCTCAGGATCAAACCCGGGTCGTGAGCCGGGCTGGATTTTCTGAGAACAACGCCCTTCAACGATCAGCTCCAGCTCTGACCTCTGAACTGTGAACGCGATTGAAAATCTGGAGCGGCGCATGGAGGAGAGAATAGAGGCTGTGGTCATTAATCACAGACGCCTACCGCCTCAAACACACACTCACACACACACACACACACACACACACACACACACACACACACACAGTGATGACATTCAGGTTGCAAAGTCAGACTGGGTGGTTGTTCTGGGAATATTTGAGGTAGATTCTTCTCCAATTAAATACCACGAAAGATCCAAATCCAAGGCAATCACCCCCCTCTAGATGTGAATAGTCATCCCTGTAATGATGCATGCAGAGAAGAAAAATAACCAGGAGCACAAAGTACCGATTCCAGACACCACAGTAGGTGCTATTATCATTGACTTTATGGCCAAACATCAAGGTCAAGTGTTGTTTTGGCTGTTTGTGGGCACGTGCAGCCGCCTGGGGAGGCTGGGCTCAGATCAGACAGCCCAGGACTCCGAGACAGGATCACAGAGGTTACAGTTCACACAGTATAAAGCACTACAACAAGACCGAGTCACCTTGACTTGTCAACTCCAGAGTTGTGCACCATCAATCTTCCTGCCTAGATGCACAGCAGCGCTCTGATTAGAGGTCAAAGGTCAGCTTCACGAGAGAAACATCAGTTTCAATTATACTCAGATTTTTTTAAACATAATTCCATATTTTTCAAATTTCTTATTTTCGGTGACTTCACTGCAATAAATTCTAATTTCTGCTTTAGAATTCTAGTACAACAAAACATTTCTAAATAATGAAAGCTAGAGAGGAAACAATTAATAGATTAATAAATGTGTCAATCAACAGATAATTAAGAGAAAGAATTTTGACAGTTAATCAAGTAAAAAGGACAAATATTATCTTGTTCCAACTTCCAGTGATGATTTTGTTTTTATTTTAATTCTGACATATCATTGTGAACCACATATTTTGGGGTTTTGGACTCAGGCAAATCAGTTAATCTGAAAACATTACGTTGAACTTGACAACTCAAACATTTAATCAGTAAAAAGAAAAATAATAATTAGTTGCAGCCCTGACTCAGACATTTTAAAAAAAAAACAGAACTCTGATGACAATAATTAAGATTTAAACAATCAAACAATAAAATATTGGTTATTAGAGAATAAATCAATTTGTCAGTGCTATCTGGTTTGTCTTTAAATGACCTCAAACATATGTAAGATACATATTTCTACTGCATATACATAGTACTGTATACATATGTATAATAAAGATAATAAAGATATTTTACATTCAGATTTCAGGGGGGAACGCAAGGTGCACCCCCAATAAAGACATGAATATAGCAGAGGACTTTTATTTTGACAAAATTTAAGACATGTTACTCCATAATTTCATGCAGAGAAGGCACAAATTGGTGCATTAAAAAAATCACCACAGTGCAGGAAATTGCAGGAATTGTTGGATGCTTGACACAATTCTGTTGTGGAGGACCCCCCACCCCCCTTGTGTTCCATATATGTGCCCCCCAAATGTTGAAGCAAAACTACGCCCTTGCATACACGCACCAAATGTTGAAACTTAATACAGCGAACATAAAAGCTGCTGAATCTCTGGACCTTCCTCAGTAACACCCGAAACCTCCTTAAGAAGGAAGGTTGTCTAAAACCCAGTTAAGGCCCCTGGAATCCCTCAAGCACCCCTGGATCTCCACTTTAAGAGCCCCTTTGCGCATATGAAAGCGTTTTGCCGCAGCTGGCGACCACTTGTCACCGTCTGGAGAGGCAGCGCGGAGTCACTGAGCGAGGAGCCGGTGAGTGTAACAGAGCTGGGTAACTGGGCTGAGCTGAGGCCAGTGAGACGGCGGCGGTGGTTGGCGGTGGGGGGAATTGCAGTGTTGTTCTCCGACACTGAACTCTCAGCCCTTTTGTACTCGGCTCTCTCCAGCAGCCGGGCTTGAATAGCTCCAAAGTGACGCCTCCATGCTGCTTTAAAAGCTAAGTAGCACAAAGGTTGAACTAGGAACTGAGAGAAATGTTCATTTAGTCGACATCTGGGCCGGGGAAAAACACCACACTCCAACACTCCACGGCTCCCACTTGATGGCCACACAATGCACTTGTCCGAGCGCGTGCAGCCTGTATCTGTGTGTGTTCAGTCGCGCAGCATGGGGCCATTTGCGCGAATGCCTTTGCTATAGTAATTGAATTAATACCGGGCCCGCTCTTGATTTCAGCTTCAAAGAGCTCAATGAAAACATATTGCATTTTTATTATTATGAGCTAATTCAGAGGCCTGGAGAGGGGGTAAGGGCTGGAGGTGGAGGTGGAGGTAGGATGGAGGGGGCTGAGAGGGTTCACACTGTGTGAGCTGTGTTGTAGTGATCTCAGTGGGACTTTCTTCCCTCCCCACCGTGCAGACTGCTTGACACTGCAGGCCCCATTTGCACTGCTTGATAATAACACTTTAATGTGACTGCTATGACTGTCGCCAGTGGTCCACTGCATCTGTTACTCCCAGGGGAGAGAGGAGGGAGAGGGGGAGTGACTTCAAGTCACAATGCTGCACCGAGGGCCCAGACACAACCACATCTGCCATTTACCAAAAAAAAAGAAAATGTCAGTAGTGTCAACATGGCTTAAATCCTTCCTTCCTTCCTGTACCCTGAGTACCTGAGTGTGTGTGAAACTATAGGAACTGATAAGATGAAATCTAATTATCCCTCTACAGAAAAGAGTCACTACAGCAGCAAATAATAATCCAAGGGTAAAAAATATATATACAAATAATATCACAGCCAATAAGGACCCTTCCTTATTGGCATAACGTGGCAAACTCACCAACTGTCGGTTATTGTTAAATACACAACACCAATGTGTGTAAATTGTACAAACACCACACGAAACAGAGATGAAAGAGACAGCATATACACTGTGAATAAATGTTATCATAAGGGCAGTATTTATATGAATGGAAATTAGTGGATTTTCAGCAAAAAGGATAAATCAGACAAACATGAATTCCACAATTGAAAAATCTGAATTTGAAAGAGACAAAAATCATGGGAAGGAACATTAAAGTGCTGCTGAATTTTAAAAGATCTCCTACAGTTTGATTACAAATTACAGAATTATGTAGTTGTGTAAAGTGTGGAAAAAATAAGCCGAATTGAACGCACCACCTCACACCTTTTATCTATGTAAACTGCTCTGAATTAAATACACAAAATATCCTTTAAAATCAAGTATGGGCAAAAATCCTGATAACCCCAGGTGGTATTCTGGCGGTCCAGGACTAATAGTGGGTGTGTTAATTGAATAGTGGACCCATAGGTGATGGTCCCGCTCTGTGGTGTGTGCTGTAGTGCTGTCTACCTGGGCTGTGCTGTTATCGGGGTCAAGGCGCGGCGCTCAGACAAGAGGCTTAAGCAGAGACAAGAGCCTTTAACACGAAATAAAACCATCAAAGTTCAGCTCTAATCCCCGCTGCTGTGGATAAGGCTGGCTGTTAACGGGCTGCACAATAAACTCGGTTTACTCTAGGCGGGATGGCTTTGTGTGTGTGCTTTTTTTTTGTCAAGCTACACAATTCATCTCAGACAACACGGCGAACAGGATTTATTGGGGGGAAAAAAGTCGAGTGGATTTGATCACCAGTGCGCCGTATTTAAAAAACACACCTTTCCCTCGACAGTGGGGATTTTACAATAAATTATCGCTTGTGTTTAATGTCTGTAAATGACAGCGAGCTTGAGATTTTTAATTCAGAAGGAGAGCACAGGGGGAATAATTCAAGGGGAAGAGGAGGAGTGGACTCAGCAGGCAAAAATGTGACAAGCAGAGAATGGTGTCAAAAAGTCCAACTTTGCTTTTAAATGTTCGTTTTTTAATTACAAAACTCAATTTAAAATGCATCCTTTCATTTTAAAATATGCTTGTATCCTTAAGCATAGTGTTACTGCCATTATGGCTCCATAAAACATATTGCTTCTGTGTATATTTAAAGGAAAAGTGTTTAAATACCCTTCAGCACCTTGGACAGCTCCACGTCCATCAGCTGTGTGTTTTACTTTATGGGTTCCTTTTTAAAGAATATTAAAAAATGAAGAAGTCACACACATTCACACACTAAATCCACTGCACACGCAGACTACAATATAAAAAGGTTTAAACACATTTATGTGGGATTAAATTAAGAGAAAGTAATGAAATGTCAGTATGTTTAATAACTTTATTTGGCACACTTCATATTCTTTTTATTCCATAAAAGAATTCAGATTTTGATTACACCTGTTGGCAATGAGATGAAATCCAACTGCTGAGATTTTTTTTTTCAATTAGAAATAGAATATTAGAATATATAGCCTATGTGTACTGAAAATAAAATGAAATTAAACATGGCACCTCTGAATCTTGAAGAGGTATATTTCACTAGAGAGGAGCTGGATTTAGACTTTTTATATATGATTTGGCAATCTTAAATAGTAGATGGAAAATTTAAATGTGAAATGAATCAGTTTCCTTTCTTTTTTCTTTTCCTCTATCCGTTTCTGTCGGGAAGAGGGAGCTGAAAGTAATAGTCTCTGTTTGTTGTGTCATATTATTAAAATTCGTGGCAAAATAACGCACAGCAAAGCCTCCCTCTGCTGCTAATAACTTTGCACTAAAGTGCTTAAATTAAACTGTATACGGTCATATTTTCATTATTGTAATCAAGAATAAATAAAAAAAGAATAAATCTCCACTTGGAAAACCTTTGAGGTTTAATTTAAACACAATGCAAACATTAAGGAGAGCTGGTCTACACTGAAACACTATATCAACATGTATGGTTTCTTTTACACTTGCCTGGTAAAATAACCAGTCACACAATGCTCTAACTGGAGTGTGTCACTGGGTCCCAGCCTAACCCGCTGTGGAGTGTGTCCTCCTCTGCTGTCCAGGCAGCAGCCTGACTGTGGACTGTGGAGTTTTGGTTTGCTATGGCGCCCCCGTGAGACGGTTTCAACTGCCTGCGCCGTTTAGTGATCGCGGTTTAAGGCACCAGTTTTCTTCAGTGTCCAGACAACAACCTTCCAAATGTCTAAAAAGCTTTCATCGTCATCACCCATTTTCCCTGCATGCGTGAAAGCTCGAGTCCCTCAGTATTGTTAAGCAACTGCTTTTTACGCACAGCGGTATTACGCACAGGGAGGACCCACCTGGTGCAAGTTTCACCGTCAAACAACTATATATAAAAGTGTTTTGATCAAGTTTGTATCATACTTGGCATTTTATGCACTGTGCCATACAGCGAAATAACCCAGCAGCCACGTCTCTCCAGCCGCGGTGTGCGTTTGGAAATGCGCACGTTGCACGAGTGAAGTGCTCTCACAGTGAGAAAATAATAACAATTATGGCCTTTAGACTATCAATCAGAGCAGCGCGGAGTGGAGAAAGTTGAAATGAAAGTACAGACTGAGTAGGAGAATCTAACTCACCAGGCAAAGTGCAGGCGTCAGGAGGAACACGGCGCACCAACACGTCACCTGCATCCTCCCGGAGCTCAAAGTTCCACTAATTTCCCTCGGCTGGTAGTTGCGGCTTTGCGGATCATAAATCCACCTGATATCCGCCTCACAGCACGGTCAAGCCCGTCAGCAGCCCAGGCAAAAAGGACACAACGCACCCCATGACCGCAGAACAAAGGTGAGAGTTGGAGGTTGGGGGAACAGGACGGAGGAGCCGGTGAGGAGGCTGCTGCTGCTGCGGGCGGTGATGGTGGCAGAGGGGGCTGTGGGGGGGCGACAAACAGCGGCTACTTGAGGGTTAATCCAGGTAGAATGAGCGGCAGGGTCATAGCTGTCAGCAGGTTCAGGTCCTGATTGTCTGATAGCTGGCGCGCGCAGCGGTCGGAGCGCTCCGATCTGAAGAGAACGGCGGGGCTTTCCGCTTTATAACACGCGCCCACAACACAACCAGAGAGACTCTCGCTCTAGGGGGGGAGGGACGAGATAAGGGGGGGGGGGAGAAAAAAAGGCAGGAAAAGACGAATAAAACGAGAGGAGATTGGTCCAAGACGCAGCGAGGATGAAGAAAGCGAAGTTTTTCCACCTTCTCTCTCTCTTTTCTTTTTCATAAACAGACGCTCGTGAGGGAAAAGCGTTTCACCTTGGCTGCTGGTTAGTGCGCTTGATGTAGATGAATGAGCTGACATTCAGAACTCCGCTGCCAATAACTCCAGGCAGCCCCAAACAAGAGAGCCTCAAACCTGAACAAATACAGCACAACAGCTGTTGTTCATGATGTAATTCCAATATATTAATACTCATCATCACTGTCAGAAGCAACTGTATTACTGCTAATAGTGACGCTACTAACAACATCCCCCACATCTGCTGAACATACCATACCATATCTCATGCCATACAGAACAAATTTCCCCAAAACAAGTGTAAAAAAATGCCTGAACAAGAAGAATGTTCAAGCTCTTTGTAAGAGACAGCGAATTTTTTAGAAATGAGTGTCAGTATATAGAAACAAGAAAGTATAAGATGTGCTAGAATACAGAAAAATGACACAAATATCTTAAAGCTGCAATCCTTGAGACTTTTATTACATTACACTGCATTTTTATATTATTTATCGCTGGTATTTATTCTGCCATAGTCATGTGTTTCCACTCAGTAGCCACTTTTCAATAAAGTTTTTTATATTTCAGTGGCGGAGTCCGCCATTTGCACACTGTGTAAAACTGTGATTGATAAATGGTGTCTTTTCAAACACAACTTTGAGGCTTGTAATCTCAAGACTGTTTTAGAAATACCACCAGGAACCACAGGTCTCACCCAATCAATCGGATATTTTAAGGATTAATGGTTTAAGATTTTTTTATTAGTTTTAGGAGAAAAAGACTTAATGGAATATAATTATAGATCAAATACTTGATAAAACAGGGCTGGATTAACTGTCTAGGGTAGAAATGAGCCCCTGTCGAGCCACACAGCACAGGAAATCAACCAGTATATCTACACTGGATCACCGTCCTGCCCAGGGTTTACTCTGTGTCAATTTCTAAATTAAATACGTTTGTGTGAGCATGATATCAACAACACAGTCAAGCATAGATTTTGAGAGCTCCTCTATAAGACAGGGCCTCTTTGTTGGCTCAAAATGCATTAGACACTAGAGTCGTTATCGTTTTAATATCCACACTAATATGTATAATCAAATATCTGCATTTGTATGCAGAATCTGTAATGTAGGCAATGGGTCAACATTTTGGTTTGGGAAGCATCTTGGTTTCCTGGTTTTTGTCTGAGTAGTACTGACCAATCAACTTTGAGCCGCAGGTAAACAGTCGGTGTGGAGAGATGGAATACACTGACTGAAATACAATCTCTGAACCCATCAGCTATCATCTGATGATGATTGAGCTTTATATGAATTTAGGGGTACGGAAGAGGAAGTTACAGTTCTGGATATCTGCTTGCTACACTGGACTTCTGAAATATTGGCTTTGGCCCCTGGAGGATTGTCGTCGTCAGATCAATAGCTGATGGGTTCTGAGATTGTTGCCACACAGGCAAACTAGGGCTTATGGACAGTTGTCAGCTTTGTCTGGATTTAAATTTTAACCTTGGATAAAAACGGGAAATAATCTAATTATGTAATAAATGTCATATTTATTATCTTATCTGATGACAGCTGAGCCAATTCCACTGATGAAGACCATCAGATGTGGCTGAAAGCCCAGAAACTGATAGTATGCGGACCTTTGAGTTCAGACTATTTTGTTACTCGTATAAGAATGAGACTGCACATCTCAATAGATAAGGTCCAAAAAGTATTGTGTTTGTGTGTTTATATCTCTGAGTGAAAGCCAGTGTTTGTGTGTGTGTCTGCTCTGTATGCCAGCAGAGGCAGGACAAGGTGACTGAAGCCCTCTCAGATGCTGAGTGTGTGTTTCTGGGTTGGGGATAGATAGATAGGATCCTTTTTGTCGAGGAACAGAAGGGGCGGGGAGGTGAGCAGAAAAGAAAAGACAGGAGGGGCTGTGCTTTAATAAATCCCCAGCAGTCTCATTGCTACAACATTGCAGTGGTCAAGCATTGTCGCCATAACTCAGCCAGCAGGGCTGATGGGATCCTGCTCTGAATGGCCCAGATAGCCTTCACGGGCCCAGCGTGGCATGCGGTGGTAGAGCAGGCGGAGATAAATCACCAGAGGCTGGCTGACTTCCATTGTGGCTGTAATAAAGCACAATCTGGTCCATGGTAAACTAAAGGGCCCATAATTCAGGATTAATGCAACATTCTCTCCTTGTTGATCAAAGATGTGTGATACAGATTTTTCCTAAAAGTTAACCTTTATTGGGATTCAAATGAGGCCTGTTTGAAGAAACTGAACCAGGAGCCTCTGTGCTGCAGGTTTGGCTTAAATGCCAGAGTCATCAAGGTCCAATAGAGTCGGAACTTGAAGGGACCCAGTTTAGTATTGTTAGGATTACATGTATGTTCAACAAATTCTCCCAGCTCATCAAGTACCGACGCTTGGTCAGTGGCCGTATACGTCAAACTATGATGCTCTAGGTACCCTCCTGCGTCGATGTTCAATCTGGCAATTGGGTGAAGGACAGTACCAGATATTTAATATTTTTTGTTCATTTATTGAATCAAAGACTGAGTCACTGCTTTTTTTTAAAAAAAAAAAAAAAAAATCACACCACTACTTCTTTTTCTTTCTTTCAGTCTTTTAAATGTGCTTTCTTAATTATCAGCTACTGGCTTCCATTCACTTTACTTTGATGTACAATATGCATAGACTTGAAATGTACTTGACTAGACAAAACATCAAGTGAACATCATTCCATTGTATTACAAGACATTACATTAATATAAAGATGCCTCTGTCCAAAGTGACTTACAATAAGTGCATGTAACCTCCACGGGAAAGGGGGCTAGATGTCATTGTATCTTTCCAACAAACAGCTAAGAGCATGTTCAGTGGTAATGAGACCTCGGTGGATGCATGTTAAGTTTGTGTAGTGATGCAGCTGTCAGTGCTGCACACTGCCTTATCATACAGTCATGAAGTAACATTGATAAAACAATAAGACGTTCAGTTTTCAAGTTGATTTCCTGTTGGATTAGTGAAACAAAATGAAAGAATCATGGCTGCCTGCAAGGTTGGAAAACACACAAAATATTTGTGGAATAAACGTGATGTTTTATGAGACAGTGAGCAAGGATGTGTATTACTTGTACTGGGTGAAGCAGGCACTTTCATCTTGGACGCTTTTGCTTTATTTTCTTCTCTTAAATTTAATACGCATAATAAGACATGTCATTTTGATTTTACTACATTCATCCAGCTTGACATGTTTATGCAGATTTATTTTTGGGGAGCAGGGGGAGATTATTTAGTCTTGTTTTGCCCTTACAAATCAGTAGCCAGTGGAGTGTCCGTCTCACCAACATTACTTTCAGTGCCACAGGATCTCAAGTGGCAGCAGTGGCCAGTAGCAGTCGATGTTTTTCCACACCAAACCAAGAAATACTTCAAAAGGTCCAGTGTGCAGGATTTAGGGGAAAATATTTGCAGGAATGGTATAAAATATGATAAGTACATTTTCTTTAGTGAATAATCACCTGAGATGGGGCCTTTTTGCACTTTCGCACTTGCCACTGTAGTTAGAGGATCATCTACAACGAGCAGTATCGCAAAAACACAGATTTGTTTAGTTATTTTCAGTATTTTAAGCGGTGTAAATCGCTGGATCCATTTGATTTTGAAAGGAAGAGATCTCTGCAGATAATCCACTTCCTGGTAAAGACCTCCTAAACAATAAACACTGAAGGAATCCTAACTGGGAGTTCACACTTGGCACATGGCAGAAATTTCAGCTGGTTGCAATCCCCAATCCTCACCACTAGATGCCACTAAATCCCCTTAAATCTTTCTCACCAAACCTTTCAGAGTTTATCTGCAAATCAGTTTACAACAGCCTGTACAGCTTCATCATCTCATCTGCACATGCCACCATTTTTGTGTCAGCTTCTGTCACTATTTGTCATGGATCTAGCTGGGTAGCTAGCTATGTAGGAAGATTACGTTCCCATCTTATTGAACTGATTCAGGGGAAAAGCCATCAGTGAGCACAACACCAGGCCCACTTAAATCGCTGAAGAAATCAGAGATGGGTGTGTGATTCAGTAGTCTGCAACAAGGATTGTATTTCATATGCATCTGAAAATTTAATAACTCTCCCTCTCATTTTTCTATCAAAAAAAAAACAAACTTCAGAGACATAGGAAAATTATATAAAAATCCTGCACATAAATTGTAAATAAGAATTTGTTCTTAATGACTTGCCTGGTTAAATAAAGGTTAAATAAAAAAAATAAACATAGAGAATTTTTAATTGTTTTAAAAAGTGTTGAGAAAATAAAAAAAATAAAACACTCAGGGTTCAGGAATGCTTACAATTAGGTTAAAGAGAGAAAGCTACATCTTGTGAATGCAGCTTGTGATACACAGGCACATATAGGGTTCATGGTTTGGGGTTATGTGGTTAGGGTTAAGTGACCATAAACTGCTGGATCATGTTTTTCACATTACTTCCTTGTCACTGGATGTAAATTGTGAGGTGCGACATTATCCAACATGAATGTAATTCTAAGCGTAACTGGGCTTGTACAAACTGTGTTTGGTTTTGTTTTGTGCAGCACTTGTGAGGTTAACAGGAGGCCTGTAAACAATAGCCGAATGGTGTAAATACTCAAATTCATAATAGACATCCCCTTAACGATTGTGAAAATCTATCAGCAGTGGCCTCTGCAGACACTGAGTATAGAGACACCTCTCATCTGATGGTGGTTCGGCCTTGCTACTGTCAGAATGTATGTAATAAAAGGGTGAATAAAAATGCCTAAGCTATTTAGTGCTTTGACTAATGCGTTGGAATGTGCTTCCAGTCACTAACATAGACAGTCAGCAGGGAAATATGAGTCTCATTGCATTTCAAGGGCACTATAGAGCATCAGTGAGGCACAGAGAGTTAGAACTGAGCCACTGAGTTGTGTCAGTGTCACAGAATGAGAACCATTCACAAGAGTGATGTGAACACAGCCGGGGCCTGCCAACCACTACAAAAAAGGGAGAAAAGAGAACATTTCTTACTTCTCAATCAAACACCTGCTCTCCTTCCTCCTTTCAGCATCAGATCATCTCTCTCATTGATAGAGTATAATCAGGAGGTCAAGTTGCTAATTTTCCAAGCACACCTTTTGGTGCCCATTCAGTGCCGGGGGAGAAAATTACAGGGTAGCCTTTTCCTAATAGCTTACCATTGGGCTGTAAAGAGGAGGGGCAAGAGATAAAGACAAGAGAGAGGAAGAGGATGATTGCCCAGCTGAGTGACGCTGGCGTGTGGTGGCATGAATATGTTCGGCTGGCCCGGCTCCATCGCCGATTGTGAGGGCAGATGTTGCTGTGGGCCCTCAGGCGTGGCCATGACGCAGTGGCAGCAGGTTTGCCGTGGCTGCTGCCCAACCAGCTGCCATCTGAAGTGTCACTCCACGCAAGGGATAGGAGTCAAACTGGGCTTGACCAGAAGGGCCGAGGGCGCGCTTCACGCCATGTGTGGCGACAAAAGGCCCGGCGGTCTGCAGTCACGGTCGAGGCTGCCAGTGCTTTTCAGGAGGATGTGGAGGGTGGGCGGGCTGAGGGGGAGCTGACAGAGACAAATGGCTGAGCGGAGCGTCGGTCACAGGATGCAGCTGCTGCACATCAATTGCTTCCTCATCACAATTAGAATGACTGCCGGCTTCACTGCCGAGGAGCGGGGACGGAAACTCAAGCTACCATTTGGCTTATTGAAGGGTGTGAATACAAGTCTTCAAGTGAAAGACAGACGGAGAATTTGCCGAAAACTTTCAGAACTTAACTTGTGAAGAGCAGAATGCCTTCTGTCTTTATGCTGCTATAAACTATTAGGGACTCTCCAATGAAAGGACTCTTGAACAAAGGGAAACGGAGACAGAGTGAAAGGATGAATCAGGTTTATTACAGCTTGGGTTTTATGTTTTGTAGCTTTGATTAATGTTTCTGTTGGTCAAGATAACATTAGACTCACAAGTTTATTGCTGTGCTCTGGGAATGTAGTGACATTGCTACCCAGTATTCCAATGGATTAAGTACATATTGGATGATTCTGCACCTCATGATTTACGTCCAATGTCAATTTTCAGTACCAGCGCAGGAAGTAGTTTGTCCTGTATGCAGTGATCAGGGTGGTGGCTGTGTGTTTAGTGCATCCAGCAGTCATGTGGGAGACTTTTGCAAAATTGTCCAATATCAATGGGCCTCATTCACTAATATGTGTCTTACTTTGCACATAGAAAGTTACCAATGGATTCATACAACATGTGCACCAGCTGATTTTGTTCTTACCACCTTGCCTATGTTGGTGAATCAGAATTGTTTATAAATCTATTTGCTGCCAGCATTCTGCCACGCCTCTGTTTCTCTTTTTAAGGAAATACATTTGCCAAGAGGTGTATTGTGGTGAAAGTGGTGAAGATGTTTCTGTGCACATATCAGTTAATGTCTTGGCTTGTAAGCCATTCGTCATTCGGGTTGCTGCTGTTCACAGGTTTCAAGGTATACTGTGGTATGAGAGCTAACAGTTATCATACTGTGTACATTTTGTTATCTATGGTAATGAAAAAATGTGCAACCAGACAGAAAATCTCACCCGTGCGTGCACACTTTCTTACTTCCTTGACTGCCTGTCAGACTTTTTATACGAACGTTTCATGTTTCAGTGACAAGAAAGCATTTGTCCAACAGAAAAGTCCTGCTTCCATTCCTCTAAGGGTCACTGTAACTGAAAATGATGAATGTAAGTGTGTAATACTGCATACCATGGAACCATGATATTTCCAAGGCAGTTACCGTGAAAATCTCATACCGTTACAACCCTATTTGTCACTCCCTTTAAACGTGTTATTTCGGCCTCTCAAGATACACTCCCTCCTGAAGGCACAAGCTTCTGATGTGACATCTTGGATCAGCTTGGAGGTCAGTCAGAATCTTTTATATACCCCTAATGCCTGTTAATCGGCTACCAATTAACATTGCCTATGTTTGTGCAATTTCATGGCAGCAGAAATTGGTGAGAGTAGCCGATCATCATAGACCAAGTCAATAAAGACAATGGAAACCCGGAAATTTACATTTCAGTATGGACATTTTTGTGAGGTAGGACTGTGACACTCAGTTTTTATAATTAAATAATTTAATTTTGACAAAAATTGAAGTTGAAAGGACAATATTTTTACTTACTACACTTGGCCAGTGAATGGTAAATTAACATTTTACATTTTCATCATATGTGTGAGGCCTAAGTTTGTTTGCACACTACAAAAAATCCTTTGAATAAAATATTTATAAATCCCTGATTTGTGCATGAAACATTCATATGCACAGCTACACACTGTTTGTGAATTAGGGTCCAATGTTCTTCTCTGGCAGAAGGGTTGGACATCACAACACTGACATTTGATCGGGCAAGACACATGAGCGGATTAACTAAACCAGCTGATAAAACTAAATGTGTGCACACCTGTAATTTTGCTAATAACTGTGCATGCACAACATGCACAAATGAGTCATTAAACTGTGACGGATGTTTGCGAACAATTTGGGATTTTTCTTGACTGTTCAACTTTGTTTTCTCTTCTATGGCCGGCCAAAACCTGTTTGTTTCTGATTGTTTGTGTTTCTCTGTACTTTGGTATACATCTTAACCATTAGGCCTCAGTGATGGCCCAGACAATTTGTCCAGCTCCAACATCAAAATTAATCTGATCAAGCACAAACAAGCAACAGAAACAAAAAGGTGTTCCATCTGCTATAATGAAAATCTGCTTTCAGGTATGGATCCCTTCCCATCCACAGGAAGGGAAAACTGAAAACTTAAAAAAGGAAAATAAAAGCTTTACTCTGGTGTGAACAAAATCACATCTCTTGCTCCCCTTGTTCTGCCACTATCTTTTGCTATAAATCATCAAAGACCAGCTTGCTGGTAAACATTAGTGTGCTGTGTGCAGTTCACTGACGGTAAATTTTCTGAGGACTCAAGTTCAAAAGTCCCTTTTCTTTTTCACCACCATCTGGGGCGGTGGAAAAGGCTGTTTTTGTCTTTGGCTATGGCTGATATAAAGACAGGAAACACAGAGACATTTAATGAAAGATGAGGACATTCTTCAGTGGTTTCTCCGCTCTCACTCACCACAGCATTTGCAGCCTTTTCTGAAAGGCTTTTTTAAAGACAGACCACCACTTCCCTTGATTGAGGCAGTGCTTTATTTTATCAGGAGGAGATTATCAGTTAAAGGAGACATCTTTTATCTTTGGGCTCGAGGGAACAGAACTTAGAAACAAAGAATGCTGTAGAGATGATCTTTAGTGTTTGACCTAGTATCCTTAATCAAATTTTCCGCCAGATCTTGATGTCTCTGAGGTCGCAGCAAAGTCACCCGTTTGAAGTGGGTTTTACAACATGACTTAATTGATTAGGGCAGCCTTTTCTTGGCAGAGGGAATTTAATTGGAAGACAGAGACATGATTACGTGAAGTGCTGATTAAATGAGAGGACCAAAACCATGTAGCCTGTCTCTGCTTTACTTCCCAACATCCGATCATAATCAGGGGCTCTGGTGATAAAGGCAATTACATTACTTCAACAAGCAGAGGACAACAATTTAACCAATGGAGAAACAGAATAATTAGACCTAATTGTCTATCTACATGACTGCATTAGGACAGAATCAGTGCCTTCAGGGGTCCATCTGTAGCCAAAAATACAGTGCGGTAAAAAACAAAACAAACTAAATTAAACCCAAGAAACATGCAGAATAAAGCAAATATCTGCCTAGTGCAGAATGTTTGACCTCAGTGTGTGTGTCCATTATAGGTGTGTGTTGTTCTGTATCCATTCCTCATGACAGCAGTTAACTTTTATACAGGCTATCACAACTTAGAACAGCAATAAAAAATATTCAGAAAGACACAAAATTACCTTAATGTTGTTTTTAAGGTTTTATAGCATTGCATATGAAGGCATCATAGTATCACCAGACAAAATCATGCAGGCTTCGAGCAGAGCAGTCTGCACACCTTTAGCTGTCTTTCACTGACATCTGCTGGTGATATTACAGCATAGCTAGGCTTAAGTGAAATATCCTGGAAAATATGCTGCTGGGTGTCCATTAATATCCTATTCCTCTTTTTGCAGTGTTCACACTTTGCCCTTCTGAAATACTATCTGGCTCAGTATTTGGACATTGCATAACTGAAAAAGAACAAAATTGTGACAATGAAGCTCTTAAAACCAGATTTGGACCCACATACGCTTTTTTAAGATAGGTGTAGATCAGAATATAAATAAGAACCGACCGTTAAGGCTTTAATGTTGACGGTTGTTGACAAAATAAGCACAAACCACAGTATAACGTGAAAAGATGGTTTGCCGATCCCTTGCTTTTGGGAGTTCTGGGGAACGGAGCAGTTACCTGGTCATCTGGTTGGTATCCCACTTTAAAGCTGTAGTTGGTAACTTTTAGAAAACCAAAAAACTGCTGTCAAACTAGGCAGCGCTGATAAAATATGAATCAAGACCCTGTTACTGCATTGCTTGTTAATTGCCTCAAATGTTTTCAGCAACATATTTCAGTGTACCGTTGGATGCGGAAAACAGTCAAGCCTAAATGAAGCACCATCTACAAGCCTGAACAGTTCTTTGTTATCTATTTATCCACCCAACAAGCTGGTGACCTCAACCTAAAAACCTTCTTGTATTGAGGTCATAGTGTCATAAAGGAAGTGTTGAACCTGGTCCCACAGTGCAGACATAAGACTCAGAAAAGCTGCTGGTAGATGAAGAAAGTCTTTTATTGTAAACACAGAAGGGTCGGGCGGAGCTGGAGCAGGGTGGGGGTTGCAGAGTCTAAGGGGTCCAGAGAATGTCCAGAAGGATCCAGGCAGGTATGACCATGGTGGTATGAGGCTGCATGAGGCTGAGTACAGCAAGACAGGAACAATCTGAGAGGCAGAAAACAGAGTCAAAATCCAGAGAGCAAACAGATGACCAAAAACTAAAGAAGAATCATGAGCCAAAGCACACGACCACGCAGATAAGCAGACAGTCTGGCAAAGAGCTGTGATCTGGACCAGGCTTTCATACAGAGTGGAGTGAAGATGGCTTGATTGTCGATAGCTGGCAGGTGGCTTGATTGCTGATGGCTGGCAGGTGTGCAGGTGAGTGGTGACTCCAACTCCGCCCAGCTCCAGACAAACACACACACACACTCACACACACACACACACACACACAAGACAGGAAGACAAGACAAAAACAAATAAGGATATCTAACTGTATTTCCACTTAAAGTGTGCAGAGGTTAGAAGAGGAGTTCTGTGGCTCTTGTTTTCAGTTTTTCTCCGTCATCATCACATCGAAATCAAAAGACAGGTGGTGCTTCTTTTTCCTCCAGGCAGCTGACAACTGGCCATCTGCAGCAGAGGTGCTCCTTGTTCTCTGCCCCCCTACACTTACTCAACTTTACAGGAGAGTAGTTGTTACGAAGGTATAAATGGCAAATGTAGGCTAGTAAAGTAGATTACTGGCTCAAAAATACACTCAAGTAAGTAAAAAGGAACATGAAGAGTAGCCTACTTGTTCCTAAAAGTACTTACTGATTAGGCCATAGAGCACATACATTATTTTTTATCACTTTGCAAAAACAAATTTAAAATAGCGCAATCAATCAATCATTTATTTATAAAGCCCAATACCACAAATCACAATTTGCCTCACAGGGCTTTACAGCATACAACATCCCTCTGTCCTTAGGACCCTCACAGCCGATAAGGAAAAACTCCCCGCAAAAAAACCTTTAACAGGGAAAAAAATGGTAGAAACCTGAGGAAGAGCAACTGAGGAGGGATCCCTCTTCCAGGACGGACAGACGTGCAATAGATGTCATACAGAACAGATCAACATGATAAATTAACAGTAATCCGTATAACACAATGAGACAGAAATAGAGACAGAGACAGAGAGAGATGCAGGACAGATGGTAATAATAATAGCTTACAACAACATTAATGAAAGTAATAATATTAGAATTCTAATTACGGCTATTGTGGTACAATAATAATGTGTGTATAATAACAGTAGAAGTATGACTAATGATAACAGCAGCAACAGGAGGCACCTGGCAGGACCACGGCAGCAGCACAACCACACAGGTCACACTATCCAGGCACCGCTGCAATATGAGTTAACCTGAGAGACAGTGGAGCACAAAGGCTCTGGAGAAGAAGCCAAGTTAGTGACATGCAGTAACAGGACATGAGTGATAGCAAAGGAGAGAGAGAGAGAGAGAGAGAGAGAGAGAGAGAGAGAGAGAGAGAGAGAGAGAGAGAGAGAGACGGTGTTCAGTATATTATAGGGGGTCCCCCGGCAGACTAGGCCTAACTCAGCCTAACTAGGGGCTGGTACAAGCCAAGCCTGAGCCAGCCCTAACTACAAACCCCAATCCCAATGAAGTTGGGACGTTGTGCAAATCATCTTCAACCTATATTCAATTGAATACACTACAAAGACAAGATATTTAATGTTTAAAATGATAAATTTTATTGTTTTTGTGCAAATATTTGCTAATTTTCAAATGGATGCCTGCAACATGTTTCAAAAAAGCTGGGACAGGGGGAACAAAAGGCAAGGAAAGTTGATGAATGCTCAAAGAACACCTGATTGGAACATACCACAGGTGAACAGATTAATTGGAAACAGGTGAGTGTCATGGTAGGGTATAAAAGGAGCTTTCCCAAGTGGCTCAGTCATTCACAAGCAAAGATGGGGCGAGGATCACCACTTTGTGAGCAACTGCCTGAAAAAATAGTCCAGCAGTTTAAGAACAATGTTTCTCAACGTCAAACTGCGAGGAATTTAGGGATTCCATCATCTACAGTCCATAATATCATCAAAAGATTTAGAGAATCTGGAGAACTTTCTACGCGTAAGCGCCAAGGCCGAAAACCAGCATTGAATGCCCGTGACCTTCGATCCCTTAGGCAGCACTGCATCAACAACCGACATCACTGTGTAAAGGATATTACTGCGTGGGCTCAGGAACACTTCAGAAAACCATTGTCAGTTAACACAGTTCGTCGCTACATCTACAAGTGTAAGTTACAACTCTACCATGCAAAGCGAAAGCCATACATCAATAATATCCAGAAACGCGGCCGCCTCCTCTGGGCCCGAACTCATTTGAAATGGACAGATGCAAAGTGGAAAAGTGTGCTATGGTCTGATGAGTCCACATTTCAAATTGTTTTTGGAAATCATGGACGTCGTGTACTCCGGGCAAAAGAGGAGAAAGACCATCCAGATTGTTGCCAGCGCAAAGTTCAAAAGCCAGCATCTGTGATGGTATTGGGGTGTGTTAGTGCCCATGGCATGGGCAACTTACACATCTGTGATGGCACCATCAATGCTGAAAGGTACATCAAGGTTTTGGAGGAACACATGCTGCCATCGAAGCAATGTCTTTTTCAAGGACGTCCCTGTTTATTTCAGCAAGACAATGCCAAGCCACATTCTGCACGTGTTACAACAGCGTGGCTTCGTAGTAAAAGAGTGCGGGTACTAGACTGGCCTGCCTGCAGTCCAGACTTGTCTCCCATTGAAAATGTGTGGCGCATTATGAAGCGCAAAATACGACAACGGAGACTCCGGACTGTTGAACAACTGAAATTGTACATCAAGCAGGAATTGGAAAGAATTCCACCTACAAAGCTTCAACAATTGGTGTCCTCTGTTCCCAAACGCTTATTGAGTGTTGTTAGATGGAAAGGTGATGTAACACAGTGGTAAACATGGCCCTGTCCCAACTTGATTGGAACGCGTTGCAGGAATCAAATTCAAAACAAGTGAATATTTGCAAAAAACAATAAAGTTTATCAGTTTAAACATTAAATATCTTGTCTTTGTGGTATATTCGATTGAATGTAGGTTGAAGACTTTTTACAAATCATTTTTTGTTTGTATTTACATTTTACACAACGTCCCAACCTCATTGGAATTGGGGTTTGTATAAGCTTTATCAAAGAGGAAAGTCTTAAGTCTAGTCTTAAATGTGGAGACGGTGTCTGCCTCTCCTGATCTACTTTTGGAGACTTTAGGGACCACGAGTAACCCTGCGTTCTCAGAGTGCAGTGTTCTGGTGGGATGATAAGGCACTATGAGCTCTCTAAGATATGATGGAGCTTGACCATTTAGAGCTTTATAAATTAACAGTAGGATTTTAAATTAAATTCTGGATTTTACAGGGAGCCAGTGCAGAGAAGCTAAAACAGGAGAAATATGATCTTGTTTCTTAGTTCCTGTTAGTACACATGCCGCTGCATTCTGAATTAGCTGGAGAGTTTTTAAAGACTTACTAGAGCTACCTGATAATAGAGAGTTACAGTAATCCAGCCTAGGGGTAACAAAAGCGTGGACCAATTTTTCTGCATCTTTCTGATCAGGATGGGCCTAATATTCGCAATATTACGCAGATGAAAATAGTCTGTGAGGTTTGTTTTAAATCAGAATTAAAAGACAAATCTTGGTCAAATATTACTCTGAGGTTTCTTACAGTAATGCTAGAGGCCAGAGCAATGCCATCGTGAGAAACTATGTCATCAGATAAAGAGTCTCTGAGTTGTTTGAGGCCAAGAACAATAACTTGGTGAAATTGGTGTTCATCCAGAGAAGCCTCAGAGTTGAGCTTCAGATCAGTTTTGATTTGATGCTAAAGCCCAAGCCAAAGACTAAACTAGTATTCCTATAACCTCCTGTCAACACCCAGTTTATTAATCTGTTTTGCATTTCATTTCAGGCACTGAAGAAACTGTCAAAAGATACGACAACACTTTCAAATATTTCCCTTGTTTATTATCAGCAATTAGTCAAATACATATAAACAAAGAGTAGGAAAAGGACAGAGTTCATCAGCGACTTTGTTTTTCACAAGGTTATCAATATCGCTTTGAGCACACCCACATTCACGCCCCCATTTTTTTTTCTTTTTCTTTTTGCATAACATCTTGTGCAGTAAAAAAGGAAACACATTATGGTACATAAACAATAAATTAAAAAAAAGAAATATTTAGCACTTTATTTACAACTCATATTCCAAGAGATATAAATTAAACATTCCATCAACTTACTAGCAACAAACTCCACAGAATAATAAACTGCCATTCTCTGGCAATGATATGATGTCTCAAACTCATAAATAATGTTCAGTTCACTTTGGGTAGCTGGAACTTTTAGCTTCAAAATACATGTTAATAAATACAAAGATTCTTCCTGAACTGAGCTCTCATCAGTAGAAGAGCTTCCCGGAAAGGATTTTACAGAACTGTTTGTTTCCTGGTGTGACACAAACGTGACATCTCATGAGGACCTGTGTAAATTCAAAATGAGTCAGGAGTCAAAATTAGCTTTTGGGTGATCGATAACCAATTAATAACTTCAATTTATACCTGCAGACTTCATAATTGTTGTAAAAAGATAAATTTTAAAAATAGCAAAAAAAGGCCTGATAGCTTATAAAGGATAAACAACATCAAAGGGAATCTGTTAAGGATGAATAAAATATCAATATCAATGATATCATAATTTATAAACCCTTTAGACTGAGTATAAGTGGAATACAATTAAGAATTATTGTTGGGCCTGAACCCTTGGGTCTGATCCTTGGGTAGTTTATTCGGGCATACCCTGACATTAAGGTCTTAGTTTACCACCCTGAAGGTGCCTCCAATACCAAGGCAAGACTCATGCAAGGTCCATGATTTCCAAGTTTAAAGTGGGAATTTTTAATCTAGAAATGATGGACCACTAGTGACCAAAGCATCAGGTCAATGGAGAACATTCTATCTGAATTCCCTGAACATTTAAGTGGATGAACAACAACTATGTCTACACGCACGAAATGTGTTTCTCCTTCTGACCAGAAATATTTTTACTGGGACACTTCAAACTGTGAATTTACCAGTTGCTACCTGACAAACACAATGAGATGGTGTTTTGTCCCCTGACATTACAAGTTGACAAGGATCAGCAGTTTGCTCCATTAAAGACATTTCTGGCCCACAAAAAAATATCGGGACACATCGGTTTTGTCTTCCAAATTTGTGAAAAAGAAAGCTACATTTCCAGTTTCTATTGCATTTGGATTGGAACAGTGTAATCCAGTCCTTCCCACTCACTGCAGTCTTAGGGCTGAGCCCATATGACGTATTTGTCTGATGACGTGGAAGTCAAAAGTGTGTATGGCTGTTCCAAAACAGCCACATTCTCAGGAGAGTGAAAAGCATGTGAGAAGTGACAGAAACAGTTCAAGAGTTGTTCAAGAGCTTCCTGAAAGTTACAGAAATGGTTGAGTACAGACTCTCCAATCTGATGCTGGAAAGGTGTTGGCGGAAGGGGTTCGAGTAGCTGTTTGACTGAGTGTACGCTACATCTAGAATACTTCAACTGCTTTGCCTACTGTGAGACAACTCTAAAGTTTTATCTCAATGCCACCAGACTCCATTAACAAAAACAGCCATTTTACTGAGTAGAATACAGGAGTTGCTGGTCTACCGCTTACTCGATTGGTTTACTGTGTAAGCACAAGAAGTGAAAGTATTCCAAATATATTCAGAGTACACTTGAACTGATATTGATTTTTAGGTGTGTCTTTTTAAGTGGCTAAAATACATTTTGCTCCCTTGCCGGTTGATTTGGTTTATCAAAGATGCTAGCAAAGCAACACAATACGTACCTAAAATAAGCACAGCATGTTTAACTATATATCTCTAAAGTTACCATTACAGCTGAAAATGACAACAGACAGGTTTGCCAATTTCACGTTCTATGCAAACTAAATTAATTGCCAATTGTCCATGTGGAAGTAATTGTTGTTAGTGCGACGTCATGGTGATCCAGTCTAAACTTGAGCCTTAAGGCCTCACTATGCTTCAAACTCAGTCCTTGTCAGACTGTCTAGCACTGTCGGCATCCTCCTTTGAGATGTCAGAATTGTTGAGGCTATCTCCTGCCATTTCTGTAGCTTTCTGCAACCAATAATAATACGAGCACCCCCACTCATTCATCCACTGGCCAGGTTTGTGGACGTCTCTCTCAGCTTCCATTTCTGTTCTTCACACAACTACTTTTGGTAACACTTTACTTGAAGGTATCTACATAACTATGACATGACATTGTCACGAACCTGTCATGAACATTATGTGCATGTCCTTAACGTTTATGACTGCTGTCATCAAGTGTCATTCGGTTTTTGTAATGACAAGTTGACACTGTTTGGGTTGTCTTGATTATGACAACTTGACATTAATCAAAGTGACATTACCAGAAGTTGTCTTTGTCATGACAAGTTGACATTAAATTTGTTTGGGATGTCCTTATTATGACAACCTGACATTAACCAGGATGACATTACCAGAAGATGTCTTTGTATCAATCATTATGTCAACTTGTCATTAAGACAAAAAGAGGTGCATTTCTTGTTAACGTCAAGTTGTTATGACAAAGGCATCTTCTGGTAATTTGTCATAACAACTTGACATTAACGAGAAAAGCAACTCTTTTTGGGCAATCCATTGTGCAATCCAGCAGTTTGAATCATTCTGACACAATCTTTAAACTATGAAGGAATTAAGTTTGAGATGAGACTAAGAATCAACGGAACCAGTATTCTCATTAATCTCTGACTTTTGACACTTGACATTTTAAGTCTTGATATTTTTCTCACCCATTACATTGAGAATTCTGATTTATTTTAACTGACTTCCAAGGTTAACACTGTAACTCAAATGTCACAGGCCCCCATCCTCAGGTTTTGTTTCCACTTTTCTCCTTCCCTATCACAGCTAAAGGTTTCATAATTGAAGGGGATTCTATGTAGCTTCTGTAGTCTGAGGTTGATGACAGTAATGTGCATCAATAACTTACCAAATGAAAAGATCACACAGTCAAACAATCTTCAGAGAATAACTGAACTCAGGCAGAGTTTGGGACGTGTAGCTGTACATACTAGAAAGGTAAAGTTGAGACCACAGAAAAAATCCTATTTACACTGAGTCCCATCGTTTCACACATAAGAGGTAATAGAAGAAAAATATTAACAAACATTGGTGAGTTCTGTTTGCAAAAAAAGTCTACTTTTTTACATTTCTAGCACAAGACTGTACACCATCTTGTTTTGAGAGAGGCAGTTTCCTATGGCGAAGCTAGACATAAGTACATATCATGCTGCACTAATATAGTGCAAAAATTATGCCTGAAAACGGAGAAAGGAGAGGCAGGCAGAAGTGACGGTGGCCCTGGGAATCATTCTTGTTCTCTGGTTTTCTTTTCTTGCGACACAGACCCAGGCCACAATGACACAGACGCGTTTGAATCTTCTGTATGGGTCAAAGAATGATGAATGTCCTTAGGAGATGATCCCACTCAGAGGTGACAAAATTAAAAGACGAATGAAGATTTGTGCTTTTACAGCAAAATCTTTGTTTAGGGGCGACCCTCTCCAGCGACCGTGATTCGGATGTTACCGGCAGTAGTAGATGGCAAAGAAGCAAAGGCAAACTTGCAGAAGAAGATAAAGAATTCATGAAGGCTCTTGTGAAACAAAGTATCAAAATGGAAATTACAAAAGAGGACGGCAACATCAAGGCTGCTAATGGACATGGATTCTGCTTCTTGAACTTTGAGGTTTGTGTTTCTGTCAGAATCATCTTCCCAGGGTGTCCACGTGAAGGTTGAACAATGCCCAGCGGCAGCCCTGACATCAAGGGTTTCCATAGCAACCCCATGTGTCCTGCAGTAGGACGAATGTCTGTAGGTCAGTGTGGTCAGCAGGAAGACTTCTACATGTCGGCGTCTCCGTCATAGGCCAGAGTCAGCGGCTTCAGTCTGTTGTTCATCTGCCTTCGCTGTGGCTTCTTTGGCTTTTTGCTGAAGAGCAAACAAGAGGGAGAGCAGCTTTACAGAATCTGATCATAACTTTTCAACCACAGCTTTGCTTTAAAGAGACAGTTCACCCTAACATCAACAAAACATATTTTTTCCAATATCTGTCCTTCTACTTATTAATCTAGATTGTTTTGGTTTGAGCTGCCAAGTATTGGAAATATCAGCTGTAGAGACATCTCATGCTTTCACAAGCACGGCCTCTTGTCCATGAGTAGATGCACTCTTCCTTCTGTAATTTGGTAGACAGAACATAGTTCCTACATGAAACTGCTCACAACAAGGTCTGTGGATTATCTTGAGTAATCAGGTTGCGGTTTCTGGAAAGAGACATTGCTGTTGAGTTTCAAAGAATTTTCTGGTGCTTTGAGTACCACAAGCCGAGTGCCATCTAGTTCTATTATATTTGAGGGAAGTCAGACATCTCTACGGCAGATATCTCCAACACTCAGCAACTCACACCAAAACAATCTAGACTGATAAATACCTACTTACTACAGGTAAGAGGAAAAATATGTATTTTTTTATTTTGTGGTGAACAACCCCTTTAAGCTTGCAGGCATAACTGTTAAGTGTGACACGCATACTGTTGAGCTGAGCCAGGATGTTTCCACATTCCTGACTTGTTTGTGATCAGTTTTTCCCAATAGTTTATGGACCATACCACTGTCTTTTCATTTACTCCAAATCACGTATATTTTATAGGTCATTCATTAATTTTCAATGACTGATTAAAACACTATTTTTAATTTCTTTTTTTACTGTCCAGGCAGCCATTGAACTTTATTCATTTTACTAGGGTATGACAGATTTTCACAAGTCTTCCAAACCTACCAACAAAATGTGCTGTTTGTCCAACCCCAATGACTCATATAAGGGTTTTGTGGTCTGCTAACCCCATGGTTAAAGTCTGGCCAAATTTAGACACAAGAACTACTCGCATAGGGTTAGGGAAGTATCGTCGTCGCATAACTTTGCACCACTTCTGCCTTTGTTTTTGATCATCATCGAAAACAGACATAATTTTTATAGCCACTTGATGGCCTTATCAGTTCTATGTAAAAATAACCTATTTTAGGCACTAGAACAAATTACAATAATACTGTAATTCTTGGGGCTATCTTGAATTTTTAATATTTTGCAAAAGTGCCAGCACTGATGTAACCTTTATGAGATTTAGTAAATGACCTAAACTGTGTAGACAGGAAATACAATGGTTATATGTTATATTTTTAGGAATATAAGCCAGCTGTTGAGACTTAGACTTAAGGACAGTGGTAATACTTAACTTGATTTTGTACAGTATTTTCAATAAATGATTTTATCCACTTGGACTCATGAAAATGGAAATAGACCTAAATGACTTGATGTGTATGCATGACCACAAGATGGCAGCAGAAGGCAAATATTACACTAGCCTAGTCTGCAGGTTGGCACATGTACAGCTCTTGGTATCTGAATTTTTTTAACAGTGTGAACCACTCACGGAATTAGCTGTCATCAAGGCTACTGAAGTCATATTAAGTATATTTTTTCTGTTAAGTTCGTAATTTGAACCTGAGAAGAGTTTATAGCCCACAGCTTAAATTATTACAAGGGTGGGTTTTAAAACAATATGAATGGTTTTAGACTGGTTTAAGACTAAATATCTCATATTTTTAGCTTCAGTCCTCGTAGTTTAAGTTCAGTGCTCTAGGAATACATTTGTTTGTTTCTCTTCTATAAATTATTCAAAACATAAAACGCAAACCTATAAAGTGCAGTTTATAGTTTGTGTTTACAGTAAAACCCTGCAGTTATGTAGTGTGTCTGATGTAAGGCAGACTGCTCACCTCCAGGAAGTGATACACTAAAATGAGTGAGTAGGCACTGGATGTGTTTGGGCACAAATGAATGTCAGGCGCAGTGAGGTACAGGATGGAAGGGGTGAGGCCCTGACTAAGTGATGAGAGTTTCAAAGTGAGGTGGAGGGGGTGGCAGTGACTGCTGCTGTGGTTGTTGTGATGGCGGAGGCTGTTGGAGCAGCATGTCGTATTGCTGCTGCTGCGGCGGCTGCTGCGGCTGTTGCTGTTCTTGTTGGTGCTGGCTGTGCCGCTGTAACTCGTCTTGCTCTAGTTTCTGGCAGGCAGGACAGGTGTAAGGCACTGTGTAGCCGTTTGGGTCCATCCAGTAAACCCCATCTGAGGGGGACTTGGAGCTCGACTTGCAGCAAAGGCAACAACCACAATAACTGAGCAGGGAGTATGAGGGTGAATGTGGAGAGAGAAAAACAAATGGGGGACAAATGATGAGGGAACTCAACGTAAAATGAAAAATGACATGAACTGAATAAACAAAAAGACATGAGCAGTGATGTAATGGAGGTCGCACCCAGATTAAATATCTTAATCCATCTTGGTGAGAAGGAATATTTCAGTGTGTGGTGGAGTATTTATCTGCACAAACTCCGCCCTCTGTGATTTCTTAATTTCCTATCATCAGGACGTTCCTGGGCACAGTGCGCAGGTACAACCCAGTCTCACTCAAAACTTGTCAAATACTGACACCTGGTCAGTAGCACCCTCTGAAGCACCCTTTAGCAGCAGTATGAGACGCATCAGGCGGCAGCATTGGGCAGCTATCAATGTTTAAAGGGTAACTGAGGTTCCTGGGTCAAGCATACTCTGGACTTTCACCCGAACCAAAAGCATATTGAGTCATTTCAAAAGCAAAGTAGTGTTCACGTACTAATGACATATGTCACATGACATTACATGACTTTACAGAGCAACAATTTTACTTTTTAAGCCAAACTATGACGTTATTTTCAACACTTAACCACGTACTTTTGTTGCCTACACCTAAGGAAGTAAACCTAAAGTTTTTTGGCCAAATTCTAAGTTTATTTTAAAAAGAGACTATATGCATTTAATGAGAACAAATTGTACATTTCCTGTAAAAACATAAGTTTATTTTGAAAATGCACGATGCATGTAATGGTGTAAATTGACAAACTGTCATTTAGCGTCCAAAACTGACGCCAGAGGGGTACTTAGCATGTCAGATTTCAACTTAAAGGGCAGTATTTGACAAACTGGGGCTGACTACCGAGTGTGTAGACAGGAGAGTTCAAGACTTTAAAAGGTAGTGACCAGAGGTTTCATTTATGAAAAAAAGACGATAATGACATGTGCCAAAAAATATTCAATCAGGCTTCCATCTCACCATGTGCGTCGCCAATTTACCGTCTCAAAATCGTTCTTAACCATGAGGCAAAGTTTCTCCTATCATGCCTGTTTTTATACATCGCGACCTTTGCGTGGGAGGAGGCGTTCACCTCTTTCAGGCCTCGTTTTGTCAATTCCTGCGTAGTATACTTTTAAGACTATATGTAGCCTATATTCAAATACTGACCTTTAAGTTACATTTAGTCCAGTTTTAAAGTCTTTTTAGCTGCACCACATTCATCCTCACTCAGGAATATTCACATAATATGAAACTGAATGTAAGCGCAGAGATCGGAACTTGTAAGAGGCACGCTAAAGAAAATGGACAAAATCAATTCATGCCCCTAGTTAATGACATAGGCACTCTGTTAAAAACATGATGCTTCAAACCCAAGTTAACAGATGGAGATAGTGCCAGTAACATCAGTATGACTCACTGGGGTTATTTTCTCTTTCATAACGAAGCTCATCCAGAACCACAAGCTGCGCAGTGCTCCTCATGACAACTAAATTGACCTTCATGTAGAAAATTCTTTTAATAATGAATACCATTTGTTAAATCTAATGAACCGGCTAATTAAATTGAGCTTGTTGCTACAAATTTGGCCATTTCATCAATGCGAGATATTCACTGAAACTTCCAGAAACGCGCCGTTTTATCAGAAAAGCAGAAATTAATGATTTTTTCTTTAACTTCTGGGTCTTTTCATCATGATGATCTCCATTACATCACTGAACGTGGGTGAATGACGACATGAAGGGTAACGTATGTGATAACAGAAACAGAACACATGGCGGAGACACGCAGCGATAACAAGTGCTGGTACGTTACCATGCTAAGTACGTCATGGAGATGATGAAGACGAGCAGAACAAACGCCCCTGCTGCTACTCCGTACACCCAGGTCTTCAGCTTCCCATCTGCACAGAGAATCACACACACACACACACTTACTATTAATACAGTGTAGGATATATACGGTATGACATTTCACTTCCTGATCTCAGCTGATGGGGGCAGTAGAGTTATGCACATTTTTTTCTGCTACACTTCTGTGAGGAAATGGAAGTGACTGTGGGTCACTGAATCATCAGTGTAACACAAATGTACAGCGCTCAGCCGTACGACACCTTTGACACCAGCGGACAGTACAGAATCCAAGGATAGATATGAAGTGTAAAAGGTGTTATTGTACTGAAACAGCTTCACCTATAAATACGCTGGTGTTAATGAGCACAGATGAAAATATACATATTCATAACAAAGGGTCAAGAGTATGTTCTGTACATGTGGAGCTTTAACTCTTGAGGCAAGAAATTATTTTGCTTTGCACAATTTTCCCTGTTCCCTCCTTCATTCCTTGTTCCTCCTTTCCTTATCCTTTTTATTCTTCCTGATTTCTTCCTTCCCCTCCTTTCAATTCCCTCTTCCTGCTTTCTCCTCCTTGTTTCTGTTCTTCCTGTTCTCACCTTCATTCCTCGCTCCTTCAACCCCCTCTTTCCGTCCTCCCTTTGTTCCTTCTTCCTGCATTTGTTCTTCTCTGTTTCCTTCCCCTCTTTATTCATTCGTTAATTTTCCATTTCTTCCATCCCTTAATTTGTCTTCCTACTTTCTAATTTTTCATCATCGCTGTTTTTCTTGCATCATGTCTTATTCTTTTGTTCTTTTTCCTTCTTTCTTTCCTTCACCTAATTTCCTTGCTCTTCCCTTCATCCTTATTCTTATTTTACTTCCTTTCCTCCCCTTGTTCCTTTTCTTTCTTTAGTGTTTTCTTTGCTGCTTTTGTCCCTTCATCCCTTTATACCTTTGTCTTCACATGTCTTCATCCCCTCTGCCCTTCCTTAATTCATCATATCCTTTCTGTCATAAGACCTCCTTCTGCTTCTCTTTCTTTTAATACCCCGCTTCCATTCCTCTTTTTATAGCTTAGTAAGCAATAATTTTGTGTTCTCAGCAATCACACACATTTCCTCAACAAAATGCATTAGTTTGAATATATTGCAATTTGGTGCAGGCTTTAAGGGATTTTCTTTGTCTCAGTTTGTTCTGCTGCTGTTCCTGTGTGTGACGGTTTCTTCTGCACACCATCAGAATCCACTGTTCATTATATTATTTATATTTTGCTTTACTGCATTACTCTACAGTTCATCTTAAACATGATAAAAACAGCAGTTCCGACAGTCAGATGTCCCAGATTGTGTGGAGGTGTGTTACCTGGGCCAAAGGGCTGCAGGAACCAGGTTCTCCCCGCCCTGCCTGGTGTGCTGGCTGCAGGCTGGGTGGGGTTGAAGGCTCGGATGGTCTTGACATCGGCCTTGTTGTCGCCTGCAGTGGGGATCTCCAGCACAGGGATGACTGTACACTGGTCCAGCACGCCGTCGGACGTCATCACTTCGGTGTAGCCCTCCTCACAGCCGCACACTCCCGCCTGACACAGGAAGGAGAGCAATATGGACAAATCAGGCTTACACTTGCTCGAAATAGTCCACAAAAAAATAGCACTACAGTTAAGAGGAAAAAATTGTATTTTGATTTGGGGGTGAACTGTCACTTTAAAAGTTCTGCTGTGTTGGTAAAAACCCCGTCCTCTGGGCCCTGTTTTCCAAAAGACTGTAAAGCCCAACATCTTTTTCTACTGTGGTGTTTTAAAAATCATTTTTAACTATATATGTTGATAGAGTAAGAGTAAGGTAAGGGTAAGGGTAAGGATAAGGATGAGTGCAGAGTAACAACTACTTCAACATGGTCACAGGTTGTGTATGTCTACATATTAGTTTGTTAGGATCCCCCTTATGCAAGAAGTACACTTGCTGCAGACAATGCATATTTTTGTTTGGTGCATAGGCCGCTCACTTTGACGCAAGATGCAATATTGACATGGACACTAGAGGTGCTCGTGCGAAGTAGGTCTCCAGAGACCGTGAACGTGAGGTCGGGCAACACATACCACCTCCGATGGTGGCGGAGACAACGCCTTTTCCTCTGCCGAGATCTTTAAAGACATAAAATTATAATCTCCTCTTCATCGAGAGTATCCATGTTTGTGTATAGCCTACTACATCTGGAAATACAGTGTCACCGCCTTCTTCACTTTTCACGACCTCTGTGTCTGAGTGCTGGTGACTGCTGTGGACTGCCCCTAGCAGAGACCACCAGTATCAGGCGTTTTGGCTGCGTCAATGAACGACCGTGCTGCTGCAAGTATACACACAGGCGCAGCACACTATGTATGCGTACGTTTGGCAACGCAGCCAGTATACTTGTGCCCTTAGATAACGCCATGACATCAGCAAGTCTTTCCTGGTTTCTGATGCATAAATCAAACAGATTAACCATCAGTTAAATACATTATAGACATTAAACATCACATTACATACCAAAAAATTCTTCATCAAATATTAGACACTACAAACAAAACAATCAGCAGGCACGTTTGCATCAACTACTCTTTCATTATTTTTTTTAAAGCGGCTCTGGTATTTATTTTAATAATGTGATTTGGAAAGGAATTAAATCCTGTAATAGCTCTGTGAATTACAGTAGATTTGAGGAGCTTTGTCCTCAGTCTCAGCGGTAAGGCATATCCTAAACTGGCCTGTCTTGTCAGATACTTATGTTTACTCCTGATGTACACTACTCAATCAATAAAATACTGTGGTTTCTTCTTATTTAAGACGTTCCTGAAGAAGATTAGATGACTGGGTCGTAATCTGTTCTCAACAGGAGGCCACTGGAGATTACGGTGCATTTGACAGAAAACATTTGTATGTTGTCAACAATGGGGAACTAATCTGGCAGCTCTGTTTTGAGGAATTTGGAGTTGTTTTCAGATCATTCGTAGCTGCTGATGACCAAATGACTGGACGGTACTCATGGCGTGACAACACTAAAGCCTGGATCACTTGGTTCGGGGTGAAGCTATGAGCCAGACAGGAAGTATGCTGTTCTCAGATTTCACTTGATTAGTTTGTAGAGGCCTTAATAGGTAGTTATTCCATACTTCCAACTAAACAGGACTACAACGGCCACAGTAGCCCAGTCCCAACCAAACAGCTGGGGCAGCATAATTACAACAACTGTCTCTCAACTATTTGTCTTGATGGTGGAGTTCTTCATGAGTTCTCTCAATACCAGTAATTAAAGTAAGACCTGACCTGGGACCTACAGTAAGCCCAGGTCTGACTGGGTATTGCCATCGTATTCAGGTCTTTATCTGAACACGTGGAACATCAGGATTTTTTTGAGGCAGACGAAGAACGTTACCTACAAAGTGCAGGAAAAATAACATGTATTGTACATGCCGATGTCTGTGTTGGGTCTGTTTTAGAGTACTAGAATCCAGGGTTCAGGCCACTCAAGCTTGTGTCGACTTCGGGTTTGGTTCTTGTCCAATATAAGACATCTCTCCCTCTTTTTTTTTATGTTGGTCCAATGCAGGCACATCACTTCATCTTTGAGAAAGGACTAACAAAATATCGGCTTCGATCTCAAATGTGTGGATCCAGGCCAGGTCCAGGTCTCTGTTTTAGGACCTCGCAGAAAGGCAGTCTGTTTGAGTCGACCAGATTATGGCTCTTGTCTGATCAGATTGTATGAACCAGTGATCTGGCCGGTGATTATCTCTATTTGATGAACACCTGCATGGATTCTCTGCCAAATCAAAGTCTACAGTCTCAGATCCAAGAGAGTTCTCTAGAACAGGTAAATCATGGCAAAAGTCATGTAGTCACTGGGAGGCTGTTTGTAATTACATGAGGATTGACTGGTATTTAGGAAAAGGGCCCTGATCTGCTGGCAAACAACATACAAAGCAGTTTAGAGACTCTTATGCTGAAATTAAATACATACACAAGCTTTAACAAATCATAGAAAACCTTTGATAAAGCTATGATTTAGCTGTACAATCTCATTATAAATCAGCTCAGTAACAGTTCCGTGGTCTGATGCTGCTGTCTGTTTTTTGTCAGACAGGGCGTGTGTTTGATTGTGTATGGTGGTGTGTGTGTGTGTGTGTGTGTGTGTGTGTGTGTGTGTGTGTGTGTGTGTGTGTGTGTGTGTGCAGGGAAGACACCCCTCCTCCACATCTCTCTCTCTCTCTCTCTCTCTCTCTCTCTCCCTATTCATCACTCTGCAGGGGGTCCCCAGCTTCCCCACAATCTCTGGAGGATAATCGGCCCCAGAAATCCCTGCTGTGCAAACAGTAGCTGAGTGCGTCCAACAGCAGACAGAGCAGGAAATGAGGAAATGATCATTTACATTTCCTTAGTGGCAAACAAAGGAGTAGAAGTGCAGTTCAGCACCGCGTTATAATTTCATACATATCTGGGTTCAGTCTCTGGAGGGTGCTGCTGCGGTGTTCATACATGCACAGTATAAACTCACCCACACTCCTCTCATCCTTCAAAAATCTAGCTTCCTTCTAGCAATAACAGCTCTGAATCATACAATCACATGCTAAAACAAACACTATTCATCTTCTGTTCTGTTCTGTGGTGTATAGTGCCTTGAAGCGTATATTTGTGCTGTTAAAGCTTCATTCTCAAAGTAGGGTTGTGTGTCACTTTAGGACAGGGGTGCCAATATGATGTCTTAGTTTTGGTATGAAAACTACAGTAACACTTTGTTACATTTTGTTATTCACCCAAAACACCAAGCTCAATGTACAACTGAAAAATGTCTGCCTGAAGTCTGCCTGGGAAAAAAAAGGTCTAAAAATAGCTATAAGCCAACTGGTCCATCTTCCCAATTATTGTTAACCAGGAGTGTTTTTTGTTTATACATATCTTTTGTCGCTGCTTTAGAAATACCAGGGTTTCCCACAAAATCACTTATTTGAAGCGGCCCATCACGATAACAACATCTGCCGCCACGTATTGCTTTTTTTAAGAGTCGGTCCGTTAATTACGAGCGCTGTTGAAATATATAAACCGTTCAGTTATTTATTGCAGAGCATGGGCCTATTCTGGGGAACAGATAGAGCAACAGAAAGCCAGGCGCAGTAACAGTGAAAGTTAATCGTTCACTGCGCTGGATCTTAAAGTTTGCATTCACTCGCCTCTGCAGCAGCTGCTCCTCTCATCCATTGATCTGATCAGCTCTGACCCAACCCCCAACTGTCAAAAGTTATAGATGGTACCAACAGAACCATTACATTCTGTCCTATTTTTTGTCACCCCTCTGTTGAGGTAGATGTTGTATCCTGGAAAAGGGAGATTTTTGATGAGAACAGAAAACTAAAACCTTGAATTCCCAATTTGATCGCAGGATAAGAATCTCTGTATTAGCCGAATCAATCAGCATTCGGCAGCTTCAGCCCACAAGTCACAGTGTCTGTGTACACGGCAGTAGTTTTATTTTGCTGCAACACAACTATGGCAGGCATGTTGGAAACGCTGTGCTGTTTGTGTCACTCTCATCAGTAGCAGATTCCTGACTACAGACTAAAGAGCGGAGAGCACTGGCAGGTCCCAGGTCATCCTGACATTTAAGTCTGACAGCTCTCTGAGCAAAACACTATTGATTATCGCCCTCCTCTCCCTGAGTAGCACTTTAAATCCTCTCACGGTATTCACAGCAAATTTGGTTTCAAAAGATATGGCCTGACATCAATAAATAAGGATTAAAAAAAAAGCTTCAAACCTAGTGTCATGGGCATCTGGTAGAAGAAAATATACTCTCTTATGAGTAAAATATTCCTTTTGCATCAAATTCTGTTTGAGACTGCATGATTAACTCATAAGACACACTACAGAAATAAGGCTTAAAGGGAAATATTTAATTGAACTGCTTTTGGTCTCAGAAATTTAATTTGATGGGCACCAGAGAATATGCTTAAATCAAATTAACTTTATCATATTAAATAAAAGTAGCCATTAGGAACGAGAAATGCAGCCACTTTGGTTTCAAGTTCCTCATCATATTGTGCAAATGAGCATTAAAAAGCGCCACTCACAAGAAGTGCCATTATGTTTGAAGGTATACTATGCAGGATTTTCAAACAATGTATAGACAAAAGGAACTCCTCTCAACCATCACTTACAACTCACCAACGTTTGTGGTGGTGTATCTATCTGCAGAGACTCTGCCCTGCAATATTGTGTACAAACTGTGACCCACAACTCCATCCATCCATTTTCTAACCGCTTATCCTCTTAAGGGTCGTGGGGGGGCCGGAGCCTATCCCAGCTGACATTGGGCGAGAGACGGGACTATCGCCGAGCTGACATGTAGAGACAGACAACCATTAACACCTACGGACAATTTAGAGTCACAATTAACCTATCCCCAACCTGCAGGTCTTTGGACTGTGGGAGGAAGCCAGAGTACCTGGAGAAAACCCACGCTGACACGGGGAGAACATGCAAACTCCGCACAGAAGGAAACTATTGCCTATTACTTATTTCCAGATATAAACCTAGGCTGCAATTACTGTATTACATAATGATTAATACACAATGAGACATTAATGAGACTAAGAGTCTCTACAATGCTAGCAGCTCTAGAGGCTGCACTTTGGCACAATGGTGCTCTGGGCTAAATGTTAATGTCAGCATGCTAACAGGCTGACAAAGTGAGCAATTAATGTGACATTGTGACAATGAATATGCTAATAGTTGGCAGGTAATGTTTACCATGTTCACCATCTTAGTTGGGTGTTAGCATTCCATTATTAGCTAATTAGCACTAAACACTTTGTTCAGCTGAGGCTGATGGGATTGTCATTAGGTTTGTTCGGCTATTTGCCTGGAAAACAAAGTCTTGAAGAAATCCAGTGGAGCTTGATGAAAAGTCAGAAAGTGTGTGTACAAATAAGGTGTTATTTTACATACTGGTTTTTGACAGCGCCACCTCGCTTAAACGATTCAATCGTAAAATTTGCCATAACTCTCCTAATTATAACTGACTATAAAAAAAGGCGAGTGATAATTATGGTCAAATTCGGTCCTAATTTCGCCACATTACCAACAGTTAAGACAATCAGCAGAGAAACACAGTTTGTTTGTATTTAAGGATTAAATTGTCTGGTGACCTGTCCAAGGTGTACCTCACCTCTTGCCCAATGTCAGCTGGATCTCCTGCGACCCTCTAAAGCATAAACTAATGGGTGGAGGGAAGGATTTTCTTTGCTTCAGTGTATTCTGAGTTGCCCTGGTTGAAAGCAGGTTTCCTTAGTGTCTCTATTTTGCTACTGGGTATTTCTGGAAAACATTAGCAGCTGTGCTTTAACCTGCAGTCCCGGTGTGATCAGAGAGGATAATGAGACAAGCTTAACAACAGGTGGCAACACCAAGTGAGTCAGATTATTATGTTTTCTTTTCCCTCATGTTTTTTTCTTCTATTTTATTCCCTTTTTTCTGTCTCTTTAAAAGGAACCACCACCTCCTATATGTTATTCCCATGGCCTTGGAAGGTTCAATCAATGTTTGTGAACACGAGCGCCTCTCTCTCAAAGCAAGAAACCAGAAAACTCTCAAACTCGTGACGCAAGAGTTAAGTCTGGAGCTTCTTCACAGGCAATGAAACAGAAAATGTTTCAGCACCATATACTCAGAACATTCCTCTGGGTTCTCTCAGTTACATCCACAACATCTTTCCCAATTCGTCAGTGGAACAGCTTTATACTTAATGACATCACAATTTTGAGTTTCAGCACTCTAGTTTTGGATTTGGGAGAAAGTTGTTATTAATATTTCCGCCTGTCTAAGAACATAGCATGTATGAATTTTGAAATGGCATAGTTCCCTTTTAAACTATCCAGATTCACTGCTTTCATCCCAACAGGGGGTCTGGCGCTCAATTTGGCCCTCAGTGCACCTTCTCACAGCCATGTTAGAACTCTATAGACACATGCCTTTGAAATGCTGATTCATTTCTAACATGGCTTAAAGACATGGCTTTGCTGTAGTAACACTGTTGTATTGCAGTGGCTGCAGTTGGACATCGCAGCTAACTGTGGCGAGTAATTGAATGCCAAAATGAGGACTGGTTGTTTTGTTAAATTCTTCTGAATGCTACTGAGCTAGCAACCAATGCCAAAACATGTTTGTTCAGGAAGCACCATCCAGGGCAGCAATGCAAAGACCTTGTCCACAACTCACCTCTGTGCACAAGGAGCGTGGCTTGGTGCAGGGCGGGTCACAGGATCGGTCAGCCATCGGCATGGCTGTCAGTGGACATCCACCTGCAGAGCAAAGGCCAAAAGGGTTAAAGTCAAGTGTCACATGCTGGCAGTTGGTGTTTCTGTCACTGTAAGCTGTAAGAAACAGCGTCAGATCTTTAAATCGTCAATAACAATATTACAGTCTGGTAAAAAAACAAAACAACACCAACAAAAAAAATCCATGAACAGAGACAATTATGGCCCAGTTTCTGATCTGCTTTTTACTTCAGTTTTTTTGAGCTGGAGGGGATGAGTGTTACAAGCAGCTACAGCATCTCTGCTTCTGTCTCTCCTTACATAAGGCTCATTACAATGATGCGTACCATGGGTAGTGGTGCTGAAATAATTTGATAATTAGCTCAGTTTAAAAAGCACTAAAAGGCACTTGTTTTTATTTCATCCTTTAGAAGACACATTTCATGAAGGCTGAGAGTAAGTAACTATCTGTGCTGTCCAAATCCCCCTTATCACTGATCAGTTCACAACAATGTGCCTTCCTAAAGGGTAATAATGCCCCTGGCAAGCCATAGCAATCAGGCTTCCATCCTGATCTATAATAGGACCTGCTGTTGTGGATGACACTGTGAACTTGCTGCACTCTTTGTAAATCTGCCCAAGTCTTTTGACATGTTTGATCACCACTAAACAGGCTGCTGTTCTTTCATTTTGATGACTCCACTTACAGTTTATTAGAATCATGTCTTCTGATCTATATGTCGGTGGCTTCAAATCAAGTTCCCTAATGGTTGATGAAGGTGTCCCACAGGGATTAATATTCGACCCACTGATACTTATTCTACTTATTGTCTTCTTTACTTACTTTAGTGCAGAGTTTTATGCTGATAATACCATCTTGTTTACCATGTGCTATACAACAAACTAAGGAGTACCCAGAATAAGACCTTCTTTTGACAACCTCTGAGCCTCTTTTATGGACTTCATCTCGTTGGCCATCCCGTCAGTCCGTACTGAACTTGGCAAGAAGCCAGCTTTATTCCTTTAGGGGACTTCAAATTGCTTGTAGGAAGGCTGATGAGACAGTCTGTGGGGTCTGCACATGTGCTTAACCAGTCCTATTCTTCTTTGCACCTTGTAGTTTGCACTATACGACTTTAATGTTTGTGTTTTGTGTTGTGTCTCCTGTATGTTCAGTTAGTCTGTAACTTTGTGTTCTGCTGCTGCCTACCTGGAACAGGTCTCTCTTGTAAATGAGACCCTGGGTCTCAATGAGATTTTACCTGTATAAATAAAGGTTAATAAAATAAAAAATAAATGAATCAACTCAAATACTCCTTTATACCCTCTGCCATCTTACTCCTATTTTTTTTTATAAATCTCTAATTTGATTTTTTAATCTTTAACCTTTTTTTAAAAAAAACAAAAAAAAAACAAAACCTTCTAATTGACTGAATATTGCCCTGTGTTTTATGTGTGCTAAATGTATGGATCTCACTGCTGCACAATCAACTGCCCCACTGGGGACAAACAAATTGTTATTGACTGATTAATTGATCATAAATATTAAAAATTTGTTTATAAAGCATATTGTCCTACAGTGACAGTCCCAAATATTTCCACTGGAAAGCTTAGAGATGTAGCTGATATTGCACTTCAAAACATAAATCTTGACTTCGTCTGGCTAGAAAATCACCTACTGTGACTGCAGTTTTCATCAACTATAGTTGCAGTGAGGAGGACAGTAATGTGCCCATTGAGGCTCAACGTATAAGAAAGACGCTGCATTCAAGATCAAACTTGGACAAGCAGCACAAGCTCTAAATGTAAATGTTTTCAAACAGCACTTTCTGGTTTGATGAAATCAAAGAGTACAGGCTTAGAAGTAACTGGCTGGTTTGGTAATGCATGTCTGGTTCACTTCCCCACCTGTCATTAAGAGCGGCGCACAGCCATTCCCCTTAACTTTTCAATGGAATACATCCTGAACCGTTTTACATGCAGGAGATGAGACCCCCAAAACAGCTAGTTGTCCAACAAAACTCAAAATCAAGAACTCAAAGCTTGTTTTTCTTTCAAAAGCAACTACCTTTAAACCAAAGCAAATTACAGAAACTGCAAAAAGCCTTAGCAAACCTGAGTTTTGTATTATTAACTTGGTAGCTGCTGAGATATATAACAACCTTAGATGAGTGCAAATCGAATGATCATGATATGGATAGGTTAACTTTAAAAGTGCCTCATTTAGACACTGAAACTGGTACTACTGTTTTCCCTGCTTTTGTGCAGTCTACTACAGGAATGAACGTCAAGACATAACCTTCGAGATAATTCTATAGTCCTATTATTGCTGTGATATAAAGTGCCTGAGGGCAAAGGCAGGAGCTTTCGTTTCCACCACTCAGTTGATTTACTCAGGAGTAAATCAATACACTCACCAGTTTACAAGAGGAAAGATACTATTTACAGTAGAGGGGGATATTTTTAATATCATCTACTTCCTGACTGTGAATCCACAATTTTGTCAGTAATGAGGTTAGTATGATTTACCAGTCAGGTTCATCCAGGGTTTTGCTGAGTTTCATACTATGTGGGCTAAGGAGTGTGTATTCCCACTGTGGATAAAATAAGCTGGATAACGTAGACAGACAGTACAGCTGACATTGATCCAACCGGCAGACATTCAGAGAAAACACATGCCTGCAAAAACATCTATCAGAGCTTCTTGAATATTTATTAGGTGGCATGCTTGTGGAGGGGAGCTCAGTATGAATATTCATGAGAGGAACGCCACTGCTTGCAAGAAAACATTAACAAGAAGAAAAAAAGATGCAGTGTGCCAATCAGAGCGGGCGCACATGGGCACAGCATCTGGAGTGGGTGCGCCGACATTCCTCCTTCACTTAAACTCAGGGCTGAGTGTTGTATGCTCACCGAACCCAGAAATATGACATGGCTCCAGGCCTGTATGAAGCACGAGCTGTAAATAAAAGCTGATGCCCTGACGAGAGGGAAATCATTCTTCCATATAACGCTTCAGATCAAATGGCATATCAGCTGAGAAATGATGCTTTGTGGAAGTGGGAACAATGCTGTCAGCTCTGAGCTTAACCCTGACATGTGATGGACAATGGGATTAAATTTTGACTGTGGCACTGCTCCGGATTAAAACCTCATCTGCTTACAGTTCCTGGAACTTGCTGTCAAAAAATGCTGGAAAGCTATCTGGGATTCTGACACTCTGGAGGAGACAGTTTTAAGTAACCTTATCTACATTATCACCTTGCCAGACCTCACGTGTCAGAGCTGTGCGGCAGCAGCTTAACTCATTTAGGTCACATCGATGCTATTTGACTCAAGAGTGCAGACTAGTCTACAGAGGCAGTTTAAGTATTCACAACATTCAGGCTCTGATTTCACATGGAGAGATCTGACTTTGATCTAAATTGTCAGACTGTAGACATCTCATTTCATTGGTTGCAAAAACTGTCTCGTTTTTGATTTTCTTTTGTTGAACTAAGTGGATGAAATGAGAATCTTTCAAAGCCAAAAGGAAAAATAGAAAAAAATGACACTGAGAATTCAAAATGGCATTTCATGTTAAAAATTCAGTTTGGGACTGCACAAAAATCATTAGAGGGGTCAGTTAGAGGAGAGGGTAATTTTTTCTTTCTGCTGAATGGAGGGTGGTCTAAATAAACAAAATATGAAAGCTAAGACCTTCAGCAGCTGCAGCTCTGGTACCTTTGCCCTGTTACTAATTCAGTGGTACAGCGTTATTAACTTCATTTAGTAGTGTGAGTGCGATTGTTAAGACTGTTCAGTAAGGGTCACATTCTATTTTGTTTTGGCGCTCAGAAATTTGGGACTTGTGATTTCACTTCTAAAACAAATCAAATCAAATTAATACTGCAGTATTATTTTACAATATTGGCAAAACGTTATTAACCTTTTTTTATTTGTCAAGGGGAGGGTCAACAGAAAATATTAATAACTTGGCATCAAGTTTTGCTTTTTCAAAAAAATTACATTTAAGGTTTAGCCCCTCTCTGCCACCCAACATTTATTATATTGTCCTTTATGAGTTTTGCAAAAGCAGAATAAAAAAAACATATGAAAACAGTTGGCTGAATAAATAGTCAAATATATTGAAAAGAGGGAGAAAACAGGATAAGCTTTAAGTAGTAAAGCAAAGGTTATTATGGATTCTGAGTCTGTTGCACCACAGAAAATATGTTAAACCACCCAGCCAAGTGATTAAAAAATCTCCATGTATATAAAATTAGGTATAGGCCCCTGTGTGTGAAAAAATAAGCAGCATTTTCTGCTTTGAAACGCTGGGGCATGTCTGCTGAAGGTCTGTCTTGCTGCTCCAATATGCCGGCGATATTGATGTATTGCAGCAGTGAGTTGAGTCAGTGAATGTGGCATCTATATGTGACAAAGTGCAAAGCAGTGTTCCAAGTAAGTTGTTAATACCTTACAGAAACCTTGTGTGCAATAGTCCACCTTCCACCTTCTCTTTCCCCCTCCTGGCCTTAATCCTGACAATTTTGCATAAAGTTGGCAATTTGCGGCCAGGCCGGGTTTGCTGGTTGTTCATTAAAAAGTTCTATAGCACATCTAGACATTGTGCTGAAGATATTTGGTGACCATTTGTCTGTTTTGGTCATAACTGTGTGATAAGACAGTGTTCTTAGTCATGAGAACAAGCTGATAATTGTCATTTTTTGCTTTGATGCAACTATTTAACTCACTTTTGACTAATCAAATTACAAAGCTACAACTGGTTAACACAACAGAGCGTGCTACTCTGCATAACCAGGTTTGTATTTTAGTCACTAACACTCAGTAGCTATCAACAAATTCACCCAGACATATATTCTGCTTACCTGTGACATTTAATCCATCTGAGCGCTGACACCAGACTTGGCGAGATGAACCCCTCCATGGTCCAGTCCTCCACTTGTATTCAAAACACTGACCCTCTGCAGGAAGAGCATGGTCATGACTTTGTTAAAGCTTTAATAATGACATAGCTTACACTGTAGATATAACAGCTTGTAAGAGCACATATTCATATTTGGTAAAAATGGCTATGTTGATATGACATATCATATGGGGTCCGCTATTATTTAAGTTTACAAAACCATTTCTGTATATTTTGAATAGTGTATGGTAGTGGACTATACTGAAGTTATGTTTATATTTACTTTATTTATGTTTTAGAGCACAGGCTCAAGTTATTTACATCAGGTGTGCATGACAAAAGGAGATTGTGGACAACATTGTGTGTAAAGACAACATGCAGTTTGTGTTGGTATGGATTGTAATAAGTTTTGACCGTGTTATGCAGTGTTTAAGTTTAATAACGGTAATATGTGAGAATATATAGAAATAGGACATCAAGTCTGTAGTAGAGCGTACAAGATGTAAATCTGGAAGGACTTGGCCTGCCATTTTGTTTTCTTTTTTGAACTCTCAATAAACCTCGTTCAGCTTTTTCCCTGCCTCGTGTGAGAACTGTGGATCTTCAAAAAAGGATCAGAAACACGAGTCAAAACAGGAGGAACTCTGGTATGTTGAAACGGCCACTATACAGCTGTTCTCCTTTAATATACCTTTGTGAATCACTTTACTGTCTTTTTGAGTTCCAGCAGGACTGACCTGTACACGGCCGAGCCTCCAGCTCCTGTTCTGGACACTGCAGCAGGTTCTCTGGATCTTGTGCCACCACGGCTCGGGAACGGACCTGGACTGAGCCAAAACCCAGATCGTCTCCACCTACACAGCTCAGCTGGCACGGACTCCAAACAGTCCAGTCCGTCAGGTAGCACTCTCCTACAGAACATACAGAGAGTTCAACAACACTCAAAAAACACTGTGCTGCATTCAAAGGAAAACAACAGTGTTTTTTTTTTTTTTTTTGTGAAAGCTAGCGCATTTAGTGAGGCCATAATTAATGATTTTAAGCATGAAACAACTGCCCTACCATTCACTCTGAAATATTTAACAGGTGACAATCACATGTATCATAACATTGTCAAGCATTAAAAGAACGAGAAGCATTTAATTAATGGCCGAGTTGTGACCAGCTTATAAAACCAGATGAAAAAACATTCACAGGTTGTTGAATCAACTATATTCAGATTTCACTGATCAGCTCCACCTGTTTCTACTTTGCTCGCCATTAACTCACTGTTAAGATAACTTCAATGCAACACAACACAGCAGATGTCTACATTTGAGTCCGTAAGTTCATTTTTAACAATGTAAACAGTTGTTTGACAAAACAATTATTCTGCATTGCATTTGTCAAAGTGATGACAACTGAGCTATTTCTAAGAGAACTCAGCGAAGTGCATCTACTGATAAAGATGTGATTGAAAGCGTAGAAAACAGTAAGTGCACCTTAAGTTAGAGCTTGTCAGACATTTAAATGCATTTTTTTACACTTCTGCAGATGTTTTATATTGGCAGCAGAGGGAGAGGGAGGAAAATCTGCTTTTAAGATGCTCAGACTTTTAATTTAAAAAAATCTTTAGCTTTATTTACAGGAGCTAAACAGCAATCAAAAAATCATCAGAGAGGTGATTGGAGAGAATTAGTGAGTAAAAGCATTTCTCCTGTTGAAAGAGAGCAGCACAGTGCTGAGCATGGTGTGACTGTTATTAGAATTAAGTGCTGAGGAAAGACAACAGCTTAAGACAGAGAAGTTGATGACTTTGCATTAACAATTTGCATTACAACTTAAAACAGCAGAAAACAGCAGATAAAAAAAGAGGGGATTTACTAAAATAAAGAACAGGCTTATAGAACAGGGGAAAGAGAAAAAAGGCCTCTTTAAAGGAAAAAAGGTCTGATTTCCTCTGCACTGTGAAATGCAATTATGCCAATTTTCAGCATTTAAACTGGAAAGCCTCCAAATAGCACTTCAACCAATCAGGGTTGAGTACCTTGAGGACTGGTAGATTGCTTGGCAACATCATAACAAATTGTATTTTTAACCTCAGCCATGGAACATTTGAAAGCCGAGGCAAAATAGGACAACTGAGTAATATTGGATCTTTAAAGCCAATAATCTGATCTTTTGAAGATGTCATAGAAGATATGACATGTTTCATCCAAGCAAAGGTATTCTCTCACCAGCAGTGAAGGGTTGTGTGGCTGAACAAAGGTTGATAACACATACTGAGGTGAAATAAAAACACCCCTTTCATATATTCTCACTAAAACTCTGAACCATTTTTCATTACAATCACCTGAGCAGAAGATTCCCTGTTAAGTAGGTTACAGTGCTTCCTTTGTAATATTGAGGCTGATGTGAGCATATTTCCTCACATTCAATTAATCAAAAAAAAAATCAAAAAAGAAATCCAGTGATTAAAAATAGAATTTTCTCTCTCATTCCTATTAATGTCGGTTTCCGTGAAAGCCAGTGGTTTTTCTGTCCAGAAGTCAGAATGAACACCAGCATGACGCAGATCTGAGAGTCCTCTCTGACCTTGCGGTCTCCACCAAGCCAGTTAACTTGATAATGGGCTGATTACACCCACACACGAGCTGGAGTAGTCGGTGTTAGTATACACATGTACACACATGCTTGAACAAATACGATACACACACTACAGCTGCTGTAACCACAGCCAGTTTGTTTTTCAGCAACCTGGAAGCAACTGAGAGATTTCCACTGAGGTATAATAAAACCAGACTGCCACAAACATCTGTCATCGGCTCTGTAAAAGCTCCCTGCTTTGTCCTCGGTCCCCCTCCTCCCACCTGTTAACATCAGTGCTGCATTGAGGGGCACACTCTGGAGCTCTTGAAGCTCCCACAATCAAACACACTCAACGGTGAGTGCTTCGAGGTCTTTGTTGTGATTGTAAAAACCTGGACTAATTATTATCGGTGGTGCTAGAGATCGACATACAGAATACTGTTTTATTTTTAATGTTGTCTGACCAGCTGAATGTTGAATGTCCATTCAGTGCACAAGTGGCTAAACTTGGCAGACACTGCATGGATGTCGCCAGATTTTAAGCCCCGGTTTTTTTAGAACTGTGCCTGATGAGGCTCAGATTGAGGAAGGTGGTGACGCCTAATTAATCGTCTGAAGGATCAACGATTAGGTTGTCAGATAATTGATTGGATTTCTGGCAGGTGAGAAATTTTGTTCACTGATCTTCGCTCCAGCAATTCAGACAGACCATTTGCATCTTTCCAGGCATCTGTAGCTCCTTTTTTTTTGCTTTGTGTTCACAGTAGAATTGCTGCCTTTCTCTCTATGGCAACATTGTTGAGGATGTGGTCGTCCTGTTTGAATAAACTTTACTGAAATGTCAATGGACACTATTAGGGTTTCAAATTTTGATTTAGAATAAGCAGTACTGGCTCTGTTGTTTGGTATGAGAACCATTGTAGAGATTATACCTGTAAACTTTATTTCCCAAGCTGTTCCACCACTCAGAGACCTCCCTCTTTTTCTGCCGGAGGCTCTGTTAACTTCTTACCTGGACAGGGTACAGTACAGGGCTCCTGCAGAACAATGTGAGTATCTCCGTCCACTGATGGCTCAAGATCTCCACACAGCTCATCATCCACCAGGCTGCTGTCCTGCTGACCCGAACCGTCCGACACAAAGCATGACACGTTCCTGAAGCGCAGGCCCTCTCCACACCTCGCTCCCTGGTGATACAGAAAACAAACAAAAGTCAGAGTCCAGCGTACCTCTATATGTAGAGTACATTCAACTCATGCAGCAAATGCTATCATGAAGAGCAAGCTGTTTACATTAAATCCAGGAGGGACTTCAAAGGATTTTAAGCTTTTTCCTCCGGTCTTTGTAATTGATTTCTGGTCAAAAAAATAAAAAATAAAATAACTATGGTTGACAAAGAGCTTCTGTTTGTTATGAAAAATCAAAGAAAAAACAACAACTGAAGTCATCAAGAGAAGTCCAGCAGCGTGTTTAAGTAATAAGCTGCTTCAGGCAAGGAAAAATGAACAACGTTGAAGGTGTGGTGGGAAATGGGAGGAATACGAAGGAAAACAAATACAACAACAGAGAGAAGTCATTAAGTATTACATGGTTCTGTGAACCAAGTAATAAGGTGAGAGGAAAAACAACAAGGGCGGGGGTTATGACCAACCACTGGCAGTTGTCATCTCTGCTGAAGTAGTTTGTAATTTTTTTTAAATTTAATTTGCTGGGAACTTGGTAATGTGGTCACTATTTGTGTCATATGAGAGCGCTAATACGATAGCTAGCTTTAATCAGCACTGTCAAGGTTTGCATTGGGTAAACATTTTCATCTCAAGGTTCCCGAAGGCCAAGTAAAAGCACGGTGTGAATTTTATTTGCCTTGGCAAGCGAATCCTGATTTAACCTATAAAATGAATAGATTTCGTCCAACTTTCGTCCAAAAACCTATAACTTGTTTAATTCCAATTTAACACAACCTCCTCCCAAAGTTAAAACAGTTTTGGTTATTTCACAGATTCACAGAGATTTCTTTGTTTGTGCTTTTATATTTTGTCTTCTCACTAGTTTGGAGGGGCTGGGGCTTAGTTGGAGAGAAATTATGGCACTTCCAGATCCCAATCATAATTGAACATTTGAATCAAGGTGTGGTGACAGTTGCTTGGTTGCTCATGTTGCCAGCGCTATCAATCAGAAGTAATCAAACCACACTCATACAGTTTTTGGCTTTAATCAAGCATTATTGTCTATTGCATGTTAAAATGTCATAACAGGTGTCGCCACGGTTGTGAGGAGAAAGTGGTTGAAACTGATTCAAACTTAAGTTAATATCAAGTGTTAAAATGTTAGCACAGGTGCCACCAAAATGACAAAATTCTCCTTTTGGTAATGGGCGCCGATGGCTTGAATAGTGGCCGACCACCAGTCACACAAGGACGTGCATCCCTGACCGGAGCTGAAGAGGGGAGGGTTGTGTTTGATTGAGCATTTGGGCTAGACTGCAACAACAGAGTTGTTGCAACGACGGTCTGTGACTGAGTATCTGCCGCCACTTCCATTTTTTAAATGAAAAACCCTCTAGCGTTTCATACACGGTCCAGTCATGTACCAGGTTTTGACCTTGTCGCAATCAGTGATAAACTCTCTTGTTTTTTGCCCATTTAGTTGTAAATATTTAATGTTGAAGAAAATAAATGAGCATCCCAATATTGTAGTAAAGCTGCTAAGACATTATTGACCAAACTTGACGCAGTCCCCTGACAGAAGACTGACCTCAGACTTGCACTCAGACCAGGTGCTGTATCTCCAGCTGTAGCAGGGCTTCACCAGACAGGGCTTCCACTGCTCCATCTGGGATGGACAGGGCCTCCCGTCGCCCTGGGGAGCCTGGATCACTGTCCGCCTCCTCCAGAGCTTGCCTGCAAAACAGCAGATAAAAAGAAGAGAAAAATGTATTATTTATTCATGAGGACATTGACTGAGAGGAGGAAGACAGTCAGGGTCAGACCAGCAGGAAGAGTGTGGATGTGTAAAGTGATTTGGAATACTACATCGTCTGTCAAGGTGACCTCTGGGCCTCTACCACTGGAACTACAGTTGATTCTCAAATCAAAGCTGGCATTCGAATGATGGCCGGCATAAAAAGATAGAGGCCAGTTGCTATTAAAAGTTTCCACTGTAACGGCTCTTGATTTTGTACCATTTCTACATCTGGGTGAATTTATTGAGTAACTTTATTTTCCAAGGAATAAAGTCTGAATTCTTCCATTTTTTTCTGTCTCAATGTAATAATTTTAGCTGACTTAATCTATGGTGCAATTTCAGGGCTTCATCATACTCCCTGCAGCCATTTTTTAATATTCACATTCCTTTGTTGTGTTAAAATTAAACAGTGACTGTCTTAGGTTGGGGGATATGAGTAGGGAGGATGGTAGGAGTGCCCTTTACCAAATTCACTCTGCATTTTAACAAAGTGCCCCAGGGATGGGATGTGAGAAAACTCTCAATTAGCTGCTGTCTCAAAGGGAGAGCATGTGCTTTTTTCCTCACCGTATCACTTAAAACAAATACGACATTCAGCAATAATACTTCAAGCGGCACAAAATGAAAAGTAGGTCTCTAAAATCACAAAACTTTGAACATTCAGAAGTACATTTTGTGAAGCATTTTGGCATTAATACTGATACATAATGTGTCATTTTATGGTGCTGTTTTGAATAGAGACGATAAAATGCAAAATTGTATGATGTGCTTCAAAAAGTTTATTCTCAGAGCTCCAGGCTTTTTCAGAGAGATCATTACCTCCCATATTTCAAACACACGCAGGATTAATTGATATTATCTCCTGTGTTGTTATTGCCAAGTCTCACAACACTCCACTGTTCTCCAATGTTGAACACTATCAGGAACAAGTCCTTGGGTGATGTTTCCCCCAGCAGCAGGTCACAACAGCTGCCAGTTCATCTTCCAACAAACCAACCAGTGCGCATGAAGACAGGGTGCTTCCAAAAGCCACTATGAAACAATGGGCTTCATGCAAGAATCAATCATATGGACAGAGACGATCTTTGGCGGCACATAGGCTTGTCACAATATCACAGTTTCCGTAGTCGATACCAATCCCAGTGGATTTGCATGATTCTCGATACTGATTCGATACCACGATAAAAATGAGTTGTTGGCGGTGACAACGTGTGTGTCGGCTTCGTCGAGTGTACCAAGTGCAGCATGATGCTGGTATATGACAGCAAAAAGACGGGGACCTCGACACTTAAGAGGCACATGATGAAGGCTTGCCATGGAAAGAAAGACGAGAGTCAACCTTCAATGTCCACGTCTGTATCCTTAAAAAAAACGTCGGTTTTAAACCGGGCTCGGGCTCATAATTACAGTTAAAGGGACAGCAGGAATGGACACGGCCCGCTGAGGGCAAATTTGTATCCGGTAAAAAATAACAGGTACCGACGTATTTTTTGCTTGTTGGCAACGACTTGGTACCGAAGTATCGGTGCTCATGACAACCCTTGCAACCGATTTAACTTGAACATGTTGCATCAGTAAGAAAAACACTAAACGCCTTCAAGAAATAGTTCCTTATTTTAAGTAAGACACTAGTTTGACTTCTTGTGGAAAGTTCGAAGAGAAAACTAATATCAACCCTCTCTGCTAGAGCAAACAGGCAAACAGCTCGCTTTGCTACGTCCAAGCTCGTTAATACCCAAAAATTTAAAGCTCAGAGATTAACACACTTTATCTAGTTATCTGTACACAATCAGAAAAGTAAATTATAGCTGAAAGCAGCAGTGAATGGGCCCTCTCACCTTGCCACAGGTCTGGGGTGTTAGTAGGACGCCAGATGATGCGGCTGCGTGTTCCCGAGAGTGTCAGACATCACACAAACGACTTAAACATTGTTTCCTGTGCTGCTGGAAATTACATCATGCAAATTGTGTACCACTTCCTGTATCCAGTATGTGGCACAAGAGAACACAAGGTGCTGTATGTCATGTATAGACCCCTCCATGTAACTTTCATGTAATCAGATGATCTTTGTCACATACAGCTGACTTTCTGTTGTCAGTCAGTGGCGCTATGACGACTATAAGTCAGTATGGGCCTTTGGATGTCTCCAGGCATTGACTCTTATCCAGCACGAGAATTCGGAGCGATCACCACAACTCAGTTGAAAACTCAAGATAAAGCATCATCAGTGTCTTAAGGCTTTTCTGTGCATGCTTGAGGTGGATCTGGTCAACCTGCTACAACGAGTACATCAAAGTAAAACATGTTATTTCCTGTTGCCAGTAGGTGGCACTATAACAAAATCGCAATATTGCACATACTGTAAGTCAAGTTACAAACCACTTCCTGTTTCATGGCAACATGGATGACTCCCTGCCACAGCCACACCCTTGAATGGGTAAAATCTCTAGGAGGAGATTGTCAATGTGCGAACCCTGTCAATAGCAAAAAGTGCACTAAAACTCCAAAGAAAATCAAAATGGCTGACTTCCTGTCTGGTTTAGAGTAAGTCTTGGGATGTTACATCTGCCTCCTGATGTTTATACATCTAGGTAAAACATACCGCAGGGGCCACTTAGTTGAAGTAGGGCGTGTTATCAAGCCATGTCATACCCAAGCACAAGACTAATTAAATATCAAATTTTTGATACGTGTGCAAAGTTTTGTGAGTTTTCAAGCATCATCAGTCTCAAATCTTAATGGTGCAGTTGTTTTTTTGTTTTGTTTTTTGGCAATTCTACAACAAGCTGAAGGATTCCTCTTCCTTTAGCTTTGCTTTGGTCTCCCCCAGTTCCTTAAGAAATATATTACAGTCAATATAAAATCATATATGACCTCAAATAGGCTAAAAAGCTCTGTAGAGCCGAGGAGGAACTCCAGATTTTGTAAAACTTACGTGCGCTTAAGGATGCCTTTAACATTATACATTGCCATTTGATCCAATATTCATGTAAAATTATTTTTAATGGTGAAGTTCACACATTCAGGAGGGAAGAGCCTTCAAAAAAAAAAAGAAAAAGGAAAACGAAGAATGAAATGCCAAGCTAAACGCCTCTCACCCCTGATAAAAACTGTTAGGCTCATTACTTTGCTGCACAAATCCCAGTTAAATCTGGGCCCCAGATTTCTAATCAAAGTTCACCATCTCCATGCCTGAGCACTGCTTTGTTCACTCGTTGCTTTGCAGAAGATGTTAGCGCCTTATGCCCACAGAAACCAGTCATCACCCTCCATTACAATTTCCATGCTTCAGTGGTCTCCCTGTGGGCGTCCATGGCAGTGTTTGGGGCTGAGCGGCGGGTGGCAGTGAGGGCTGCTGGGTAGAAGAAGGCCTGTGCCAGCTGTCACTATCAGTGTTTGGCTGGAGAACACACAGTGCCATGATTATCTATGCGCACAGGTTGGACACATCCAGGGAAATAGCTGTGTTTTTACACCGCCTGATTGATAACAGCACCTTGCTGCTTCCAGGTATGATCATTTGCTTGAAATCACAAATCCAGCTCATTGCTATTCCTGGCTCAGGAACAGAAATGAACTCTTCCAGGAAAGTATGTCCTCGCAGCCTGCCTGGAGATAAAAAGAAACACAGGATGGAAAGCAAGGAGGCCCTCTATTCCTTTGGCCTACCTGCTGTTTCTCCATACGAGGAAAAAAAAAATCCTTCACGCCTGGGGACAGATTAAGGTTACCACAGTATCTAAAGCCTCTATTGGTTTCATATCTACTATTTGCTCTTGTTGCTTCTGGCTGCTGCACTTCTCAAGGACTCGTGGAGAGAAGAGTGCTCCCTGAGCCCCAGAGCACACACTGGTAATGGACCGCCAATCAATGGCATGATCCGATGGAATTACATGCAAGGACATTATTATCCCTCACTCAGTTGCTTTAGAGCTATAACACCATTGTTTCTCACATCATCGAGCGTTTCCGGTTTCCACCATTACCGTAAGGGAGGCTGACAACTGAGAGCCGACCACTGCTGAGCCCCAGCAGTGATGGATCACTCACAGCTATGAAAACACTGTGCTGGCAAAGTTACGTGAAGAGGCTGCCATGTTGGAATTTTATTAAAATGCAATCAAATGATATCAATGGTCAGACCATTTTTATCCCCAGTTCATCACATGCCAATACTAGACCTTGCCCTTCAGCCAGGGGTGTAAATATAGACAGGCAGGCAGTGCGGTTGCATTGGGGCCCACGAGATGAGGGGAGCCATAGAGCAGGCCCTCGAACAGTGTATCGGCCAGGGAACAGGCTCTTGTGACTCATTCACATAGCCAACTCAGAAGTACAGTAGTCCAAACACACTAGGACTTTCACCCAGGAGACTGCAGATTGTTTCCCACCAATGTTGATTTAAAGTAATGAGGGGTGTGAGAAAGTGTCTTCATTTGCACACCTGGGAATAAGAATGGGTTGCAATGGTGACATTGACTTAAAAAAGTTGTTTACTTGGTTACTTGGCTATCTTGTTTGAGATTCCTGCCTTACTACCATATTAAAACAATTGACTGTGGTATATAGAATCTCATTCTTATACATCTGGTGGTTTTTATAGATACAGATAACTGAAGGAAGCTAAAAAGTCCTATAAAATCAGAGATTTAACAGACTTTCAAGTCAAATCAGTGGGATAAATAAATTATAAATTAAATTAACCATATTTTGCTGTGTTATCTAGAGAATTTAAAAAGAGAGAAGCAGCAAGCCACGGCTGAATATTCTAAAGCTAAAGTATGTCCAAATCTGTGTGGTTTCCAGGGAAAACATTAACCTTTGAAACTCAACACGGACAAGAAGTCTTTGAAGCGTACAGAAAAAATGAATTTTGAACATCTTCTACTCCACAGCAACGGGGCAAACTCAGAGATCATGATATATGACTGAACGCTCCAGAGCGATGCCAAATGGACTTTGCGGTGATATTGATTTCTCTACTAAAGTATTTCATTTCTAAAACCCAAATAGCAGCCAGCAACTTGACCCTCCTCTTGCCAGTTACTGTTAAAGTGTTGCTGCAGTATGGGAACATCTTCAGCCACCCTGATACAATGGTCTACTGATGCTGCATACATATACAGAGAGATTACCTTACAATGATCAATTGTTCCAAATGTGTAACGGATTCCCACAAAACATAAAAGCTGTAAACATGAAGTCACATAAACAGGAATATAACTGATTCATTCATTAGATGGAGTCATGCCATCCTGCATCATGGACCTGCGCTAGAGAAAACCAATCAAGGTCAGTCTGATGGTTGACAGCAAGTCATGCTACACTACACTTCTAACTAAAATTGCACCAGAGTTGGACACAAATTGGAACCCACATTTTCAGGGAATAAGATGCAGTTATTTGTTCTAGGACCATTTAATTTCAGCATGACTAAGTGCTAGGTTTGGCATGGAAAAATGCAATGGATAGTACTATAAAACACATACCTGCCAACCCACAGCTGTGAGTGCACTCTGACCATGGTGACCAATCAGACAGCTGGCAGTTGACAGGACATTCTACAACACAGGAAGCGTTCATCTGCCACTTCCTCTCCAGGCCCAACTGCAAGAGAATACAGGGTTTAATTTACTCTTTGTCAAAGAAAGTAACAAGATGGTTTTAAAAAGAAATGCTGCAAAACCCACCTCTTTACAGAATTTGAGGTCTACCGATTTGCCGTCGCTGCGCACACAGTCCAGCATGCGAGTTTTGATGCCGTTTCCACACACCGCTCTGTCACTGAGCTGACAGGTACTCCAATCTACAAGAAGACTTCTCATCAGCAAAAACAACTCACAGAGTCACACAGCCTAGTGTACGAGAACAATTAAAAAGTGATTAATGCAATCTGGCTCACAAGCACAGCTTCATGTTACACTGTAAATTCTGCTGCCTCTGATAATCGCATACAGTTGACGCTCTACTTGAGTCTCACCGGTAATGTTGTAGGAGTAGTGGAAGCAGTTGCTGTTGAGTTTGCAGGGCTCTGTTTCTTTAGTCGAAGGACACTCCTTCTCCTCTCCAGGCTGGCGGAGCGGGTAAGCGCTCCTCTCTCGAGTACTGTTCCCACTGCAAGGCTGAGGAGCGGAGGAAAAGATTGCGATTTACTCAGCCATACTGTTACAGTACATGCACACTGCCGTCTTGTGACACAGCAGTGAGCAACAACAGTGAACAAAGTTTACTTTAATTGGACTGTCTCTGCCTGCTGCAGATATGAACTGATTTCAACACAAACACCAGGAACGGATGAGAAGACTTTGAGTTGTTGCCTATTTGTGCTCAAACTGATTATTAATTATTATAGTAGAGTGAATATGCTGTATTCAGTTGAAACATCTGGTACTGACAGTCCATAGCTCTGTATGGGACAGCGTGAATTGTTTAAATATGCATAAACTTGGAGGCGGTGTCAGGTGCAGGTTCAGGTGCTGTGTTATTCTTGCTCAATTGTTTTGCAAATGACAGCTTAAAAATACAGATGTTTCTTTTCCACAGTTACATGAAATCATGCTTCCTGACATTTCTTAAACGTCCACTATCAACTAGCGACAAAACTGACTAGAAAACAATTGTGACAGCGATAGTTTGAAGACTATTTTCATGAACACAAAGTACTATGTAGAGGAGTACTACAGTGACAGAGGAATTAATGTTATTTTTACCAGTGGACACGGGCTCCAGGCGCCCCAGTCTGATAACACGCAGTCCTCGGGGCAGGGCAGTCGGCTGTTGCGGGCCCCCAAAGGCATCTCCTCTGGATCACACAGGTAGTCCTCCACCTGCTCAGAGGGCCCGTCTATAGTGTTCAGCATACATCTAGACACAAAGGGGTTCAAACAAGGGTAAGTCCATTTCCACAACACCAACTTCTCTGTACCAATTATTACAGCAGTTTTTATTCGATCAGTAGGAATAGTTTTCCAGGCAATTTCTGAAAGTCTATATCCTGGTGACTACGTAATGCATTACTATGTTGAATGTGTCTCTAAATCCCCTTTCAGACATTCACTCCTTTAAAATAATCTAAGGGTAATTTAATATCAGTCGCATGTCTGAATAAGCACCCTGGTCTAATTTAAATTCAAGTCACAAACTCCTAAAAACCTTATTATGTCAGACACAAGTCTGAATTGAATGCATTAAGAAAACATAGAGGCTGCAGCTCGAGGTTAAACATGCACAGAGTCAGATAAATTCTGCAGCCCTAAAGGGTAAGTTCAGTATACTTTTGAGCTGGACGCTATTTTCCCAGGTTTTTGTAGTAGCTTTACAGCAGAAATTAACATGTTAATAGTCTTTTCAAAAAACTTTTTTGGTCTCTATAGCTAATGCCCTATGACAACTGTACGGAGTACAACTCAGCTGTTTCACTGTTATACAATCTTAATGTTACACATAATTAAGGTCACCGCTGCTTTGAGTGACAGTTGGGTGCTATTTGTTGACATGTTACCACAATAACAGCGTTATTAGGTACCATATAACCATGGTGTAACCCCAGATTTGGGGTATGGGTGTAGCCTGAGCTGTAGCTATTTCAGCATGTTTTTAGTTTGTGAAAGTTAATTGTAACATTTTGGCAACCTAAAAAGTCTTGGTCAGCATTTAGTTGAACTGAAAAAACCTCTAAGGAGTCAGTTAGTTTTTCCCAAAAGTATATTTTGTTTTCATGGATTTAAGCCTGTTTTAACTGACAAAAATTAGCATTAGCATGAGCATTAGCAGGTATAAATGCACTGTGCCAACCAAGCTAGAGGCTAGCATTAGGGTTAGGCCAGCCCTCAAATATGCTCTCTTCTGTCTAAAAAAAATCAAAGATGGAACACCCAAAATGCCAAACTCAAAACTTCAGAACAGGAGTCACAGTGGCCAGTGTCCATTATTTTATACAGTCCATGGGTTTGACATGATTTCTTCTTACCTGACTTTCCTGGTCTGAACACCTTCACCACAGTTATCCTTCAGGTCCACATTGCTGACCTTCCACACACTCCAGGGCTCTGCCACCCACACGTACTGCCCACAATCACTGAGGCACGGCACCACTTCATACACCTGACACACACACATCACAGTTACCTGTCTGATTCTACACAGGGAATGTGCAGTAGTTTTACAACCAAGAACTCTGTACACTAAACGTTTTATGTGTCCCTACAGTTTGGAACTGACCTGCAGTCATAAGAAAGGATTTTTAGTGAAATTACCAATGAGTTACCGATTAAAATCCAATCTGAATTAAAAAATTACTGACTGAAGAAAGACGCTATATCAGAAGTGAAGACAAAGATCCAACATAAGTGCAGCAAAAAGAGGTAAAATGCATAAAACAATAAAAAAAAGAATCAACAGTGTACTTACCTGAGCCTGTAGATGGATGCATTCATCAAAGAAGAGAAAGGAATAATAGAAAATGAGTAATTTGAATTAAGCATAAATATTAATTTAAAGTAAAAGTAACCTTCCTCTTATCTGACATTAAACATAATGACACACATCCAGCCTCACTAAGAGGAGCATCTAATTATAATCTTTTGTTGAAACATTAATCACAGGCTAAAGTGAAACCTCTCTCACCTGGTTGACATGGTCCAGTTTAGGACACGGTCTTCCACCGTTGTAGGGCTTTTCTCTCAGCCACTTGGAGCGAACTTTGACCCCACTGCCGCAAGACTTGCTACAACGCGACCAGTTGGACCATTCACTCAGTTTGCAGTCAGACGGACAGGGGATGATGCAAGCCTCCTCAATGTACCCTGCAACCAGTCACATAATAACAAACCAGCTTCAGTACAGATCCATGATTCCCAAACTGGGCTACCTTGCTCTGACTGCGACTACCACCACTTGGACTGGGAGAAACAGCAGAAAATGGACGTTAACAAAATGAAAAATAGCGTAGGCTCCACCACAGATGCCACCAGTGGTAACTCCCATGATTACAAGATTAGACACAAAATATGCAACATTTTAAGAGTGAGGTTCTATCAGTGATTATCACAATTCACCCACAACATAGTTCTGGTCATGTGTCCATGAGCCCAGCTTTGAGAGAAAGCCAAAAATGTACAGCTCCTCTTGAAAGGTTGTCAAAGGAAAATCAGGAAAAGGTGCTAGAAGGTAGGATTTTAGATGTTATCTTGACTGCACAGACTGATCTGACCTGTTGTGAGGAGACGTAAGGGAAACCTGGATTTAGTGGTTTGACTTTCTTCAGATTACCAGCAAAAAGGAGCAAGCAATTACCATGTTACACCCACAATACTCTCTGGCATAAGAGAACCAATCAAAGACTACCAAATCAGAGAGAAAGCAAGCAGCAGTACTAACTCCGAGTCCGGCGTCTTTTTACAGTTACAGCCAGTTACCATCAAGCAGCCCCGTACTGGGAGAAAGCTTCGACTCACAAGACGGGATTCTCAATGAGCAAACACAGACACGCTCATTCCCCCGAGTGCTTTGATGTGTTCTCTGTTTCCCAGGGCTAAGATGCAGAATATGACGGCACTGTGATTCTTAATTCCCTTTCCTCCCTTTGTTGGAATATACTGTGGAATGATAATACAGCTCACGGCAGAGCGGACTGACAGATTTGGGCTGCTGGCAGCAAATACATCCTCGAGTTCCCCTGATTGATTGTTGAGTTTACACAGGAGTTTTGATGAAAGGACACACTGATAAGAGCCCTGAATTGGGACAGATGTGATCAGTCTGAGAGATGAATTGATCCCAAATATTTGGACAGGATTGCTAATTTAAAACAATTAGTACTTTACCTATTTTCGTAACTTAATATATCAAAAAAATGTTTTCTTCTGCACACTGTAAAGGATTCCCTTGTATATCTACACTAAGTTACTGGTAGCATGTTTGCCAGCAAGCTGCTGTATTTCCATTTACAATAAACTACTGTAATGCACTTCACAGTATATAGAAAAATACTGTTTTATTATAAAATATTTGGTAATATTTTTTTGGCGGCTGAGCACACTCTCGTCACAGCTCCATGCTCGCAAGGCTGCATTTGTGCACACGAAGCACAAATGTTCCCTCGCAATAACGCTTTTCTGCTCGCAGACACTGCTCTGTGTGCTCCCATCACGTGCCTTGTATGTGCACGGATTTTGAGACTAATTAAACACCATGAGCAAATTAAGATTTACAGGCAATAGACACAGTTCTCTAAAAGCTCTGTCTTGGGGGAAGAGAAATGCTTTAGTCTGGACAGAGGGCTGATATGAAGAGAAAAGATATATTTGCTAAATTAACTGGTTTCGTGTGGAAGTAATTTTGCTGAGCAGCAGCCACTGTGACCACATGTGACAATTACAGGATAATGGTATATGCTGAAATATAACGTGGCAGTAGCGTAGTAAGAGAGCTGCAAAGTCACTCAGTTATGGCAGTGGCAGCAAAATCTATCTAGCATTAACTTGTATTTGCCACCATAAGCTGCCGGTCATACCAGACAAAGTAAGGTTGTAGAAAATATACTCTCACTATGCCCAATATTTGTTTAATCTGTGTGTGCATCTAATGTGTTGTGTCTAAATTAAAATGATGTAACTTGTCAACTTGTGTTCAGGTTCATGGGTTATTTGAGCATGTAGAACTCACCATGGCTGTTACATCGAGAGGTCTCCACGATGCGGTTGTCCTGGTCGTAGCACACCATGGCCTGGTAACGATATCCTTGGCCACACTCCTTGATGTCACCTTGGACCTTCATGCCCAGTTGACCCTCCATGCGGCCACCTTCAGGTAGGACACAGTCTGACCAGTTGCCCACAGGCTGAGCATTGTATTTGTTGCAAGGGCAGTACTGGGTTTCACTCAGGGGGTACACCTGGTGGTTTTTACACTGGTCACGCTTTTTGCTCTTCCCTGCAAAAAAACAAATACACAAAACAAAAACTGTAGAACTGTAGGAATTAAGATACAGAAAGGGGCAGGGTTGTTTGGAGCGCTCCGAGTAGACTTTACACAAACAAAAAGTTCAGACTCAAAATCAGTCTTTCACAACCACTGATTTCACCGTAAGGGTTGATGTAATCTGGAAGTCAGCTTGAAATTAAAGTCTGTCACTCACCAACGAGCATCCTCTTGCGGGTCCTGACGCCCACGCAATCGGCTGTGCAGGAGGAGAACTTGGACCAGCTGCTGAGTTGACAGTCTTCCTGGCAGGGCAGCTGGCAGTGTTGTGTGAGAGGCGGCATGGAGCTGGCAAACTGAAGACAAGCTTCAACGTCTGCCTGCCCACCGTCCTGCTTCCGGCACGAAACAGCTACAGGGGAAAGGAGCGAATACAGTTATATGAGGATGGAGACTTCACATTTCATGGAACTTGGTCAACTTTTACTGAAATGATGAAAACATGAGAGTCATCCATGTGTCCAGGGCAGACTGCTGGGTCTCACGTCCATACTAACACACCAACATACACAATACCTTTAGTCAGTAAGTCCCAAGTATAAGGACACTGAACTTACTATGCCTGTGGGCCACTTTTGCAAAATGACAAGAGGCCAGGGGCCAGTTAATAACAAACAATAACATTTATCAGTATATATAATCTATTAATTGCCTGTTTTCGACGATTCAACATCTGCTATCTCACAGGTAAATCCAGTCGCAGTAGCCCTCCACAAGCCAAGTGTAAGCAGAGGCATTTCAAGGATTTTGGGAAAATCTGGGCTTAATCTGAACCAATGTTGGAGGGCAAGAGAATTCTCCTCTGATAAATAAAATATAAATGAATTGAAAGTAAAAAAAAAAAAAAAAAAAACATCCAAATGCGATTCTGTTTATTTTCATTGTGAATTAGAAAATGGTCAACAGGCCCTTGGGTTGTAAATTGAGTATCACTGCCCATACACCACACACCCATACTTTTGGTATGTAGAGCCCAGTATGATATGCATCTTATGCATGATTGGAAATCTAAACAAAAGTGACCATTAGTGCCATGTTTCAAATTAAGCTTTTCAATTAAATTTTAATTTGCAGATCTGTGCTGCAGCTCCTCCCTCTTGTGTTATACTTTTAGAAAATATATTCTGATGACACTGTTGCTACTGAAATGAAAGTTGCACAGAGCTACGTAACTATGCATGTTTGGATCATTTAAACAGCTGCTCCAAAATATAAATATCTGTCCATCTTGTTGCAAACTCCATAATGTTTTAGCTTAAGAAACACAAAGATATTCCTATGACTCCTTTACAGACATTGATTAAGTGCCTGGTCACTGCATACAGTGCAATACATTATTCATACAGTGTAGATTTGACAGGTAAAAAAAAAAACAGCTGCTGACTCTCTTTTTAAATGACATCGGTTGTCTCATATTACAAAGTGTGTGTTCGCCTAAGTGTTACGGTCTACTTTCTCATCCCTGAAGGAGTAACTACACCCTAGTCAGGAGTACTGTTTGCACTGCAATCTATCAAATAGAAGTACTTAATAATGAAGACAAGTGCCCCTTATGAGATTTACACCAGACATATCATATTACTGGATTGTTATTATTGATGATATCTTTTCAGTTGAAAAGGTAGGGTTAATTTAAACTGTCTTGTATAATATTGGTTAGTTTAATAATAATAATACATTGGATTTATATAGCCCTTTGAGGTTGTAGGCAGTTTTGAAGAGGTGTGTTCTGAGGGATTTCTTGAAAGTGGAGAGTGAGGAAGACTCCCTGATGTGTTTAGGGAGTGAGTTCCAGAGGGTGGGAGCAGCGATGGAGAAGGCCCTGTACCCCCAGGTGTGGTAGTTAGTCGTAGTGGGGGTGGCAGGGGGTTGTCATCAGCAGACCTGAGAGTGTGCCAGTAGAGGAGCTCAGACAGGTAGGGGGAGCCAGGTTATGAAGGGCCTTAAAGGACGTTGGGGGATGGGGAGCCAGTGGAGGTTATGAAGGACAGCGGTGATGTGGTCACAGGTGTGAAAGTGTGTGAGAAGCTGAAGCTGAGTTCTTGGATCAGCATTTTTCCATGCGATCCGATCTGATGCACGTTTTTTGCCAATATCGGCGGCCGATACATCCCCATATATTATATAGTTTCTTGAGAGTTTTGGATGATGAACAGTAGACAAGACTATTGCAGTAATCAAGTAATGTATAACATCATGTTTCGTCAGCTCATTGTAGGTCATACGTGGAATCTTAATGTGTAAAGTAGCTGTCGTTGACAAACAAACTGTAGTGGAGAAAAATGCATTCATCCCTTATAAATTGTACTGGAGTAGAAGAACAAAGTTGCACACAGTGAAATTGCTCAAGCAAACACAAGATTCCCCAAAACAGACAACACTAGAGCCATGCACATGCAAGATCTAGAGGGAGTTGCTCTGTGATGGTTTAAACGACCAGTGGGAGTCATACTTTGGCATATGCTAGTTCACATCGACTATGCTTATCAGGGTGTTAAACACACTGCTGGCTTGCCTCTGTCACACTGCTCTGTAGTAAAGAAACACAACTGGTGATATGTAAACAAAAACACCAACATGCAGTCATTATTGCAGGATATCCCTCAGTGCACCTCTCTTACACCCACAACATTTACTGCACACCCAGACACACACATGCACACATTCATAAGAAAGAAGAAAGGGCTGTGAAATGGCTATGGCCCTCTACCATTGTATTGAATGAGGGGGTGAATCGTAAGAGGCTCGTATTGAATTGTCTCTCCAGCTCAGAGTATACCATTACAGGTAATGGTACATAATGACAAGCACCTCACAAGATGGAGAAGCAGGATGCTCATCATTGGAATCAGATAATGGTCTCTGTCTCTGAGACTTTAATAGGAGTCTGAGTGTGAGCACTGATAACAAGTCAGCTGCTTGCCTGAATTCTCACTCAGGACACAGGTATTAGTGCTACACTCAGCAAGTCACCGTAAAGGAACTGTACATGTTTTGTTCTGAGATTGTCTCCCCACCCACAGAATAACTGAACATCCTGTTCTTATCGTGGAGTTGAAAAGGTAAGATCTGAAACTCTGTTACGCTTAAATTGAAAGATTCACATCCCTCTTCTCAGTCCCATAACAATTACAGCTAGATTAAAGTTGTACGCAGCCTCCAGGTACTGCTTTTATGCCAACTCCCTTATCCCAGGCTCTTGCAAAGAGATCAGATCAGTGGTACCAGATCCCCACTGAAAGGACATCTCAGATCAGTTTAATGCCTTTTTGGCTACACTTTGTGAAGTCTTTGTGTGTCTGTGTGGTTGTCCTTACCCCGAACTTGCAGGCCTGGCCCACAAGTCTCCTGAGCCCCAGGACTGTCCTGACGAACTGACCATGGAACCAGCTGGCATCGCCGCCACTTGTGGGTTTTCCATCTAAAGAAGAGGAGGTAAAAGAATCAGTTGAATGTAGAGTATGTATATAGTTTGTAGTTGATATTTGGCGTCTAGGCTCTGACCTCATGACTAGCCAAAAGGACATCCAATGCTAAACAGTGCAGACAGGAGGGAGTGAGAATAATAAATTACCCCCTCCAGAGGGTCCATCCTCTGGAGACCATGTTAACATTGGAGAGGATGGGAAAATGCCCCATTGTTACGACTTGGGAGCCTTTACAAATTAGATGGCGACCCACACTACTATCTAGAACTCAGCGACACAATCTGTCCCCTAAAAAGGATTAGGTTTTGTGTTCAGGATTAGTTCTTTTTAAATGTCATTTTCGAGTTTCTTTTCCTCTCATCTTATGCCACACTTGCTGTGCATTACAACTACATAAGCAATGCCCGTGGAAAGAGGTAAAGATGCAGAGTGTAGGCAATTAGTTGGATTAGCCAACAGTCAACGATGAATGATGGAATGATGGTGTGTCACTCATTTGGCACCAGTTTGTGTGCACTCTTGTTTTTCTTTTGGGCAATTAAAGGATATCATAGCCATCAAAATTAGGAGGTTGTCAATGCATAACGTGTCCAGGTCCAGTTACCTGTATCCCGGGCAGACAGATGGAGCATCACACTCTCTCTCCTGGGTCAGCACTTCAGGACAGTCCTGCCCTCCATTGGCTGGTAACTGGATGGTAATACGTTTCCTGTACTGCTTCTTCTTGGTGCTACCACCTGAGTGAAGACAAACAAAAAACACATCTACTACCTTTTTTTTTTTTTTTTAGCTAAGTGGACCGAATAAACTAGCATCTGAGGGTAAATGGAAAATGCAGAATGTATCAGAGTGGTCTCCTCTTGAGTTCCAGCATGTCCCAGATTTGAAAAAGTACTTAAAAATGGATTTCTGTTCCGCACTCTTGGCTGTATTTCATTAAATGTCTCACTGTAGAATAAATGTAATGAAACCCAGGTGGTCCTCATATTTCAGTAATTTAGCTATTTGCTCACCCATTGCTGGTAGGGACCATCTTAAAGGGACACTAATAAAATCAAGTAGAAAACTGAAAACCATATTGAACCATCTTGAAGTCCACATCAATATCAGGACTACAAGAACATGTAGTATGGGAATGGTTTAGTATGTTACCTTGATATGCCTGCCTTTATCTGTGACAGTAACCTTAGCGTCAGCAAAACTAAGGAGATAGTAGTGGACTTTGGGAGGAAGCCCCCCTTAATATCAATGGGTCCTCGGAAGGAAGGGTGGACAGCCTGAAGTACTTTGGTATCCACAACACTGAGGCCCTGACCTGGGCACCGCATACTGACTCAGTGGTGAGAAAGACAAGGTAGACATGTTTTCACATCAGGTACTTGCGGAAATTCTGGCTATTCCCTCAAATACTGAGGAATTTCTGCTCCTGCACCTGATGGAGAACATCACAACCTGGTACTGAAACATCACTGAAAGGCACTGCAAGACCCTGCAGAGACTGGCTCTTTCTGAACATACTAAAGGTGCTGCTCTCCCTTGCCTGAAGGATGTTTCCACCAGGCTCTACAAGAATAACTTGTAAGTTTGCTAGTCTCGCTAAGCACCAGAAATACTAGTCAGAAACACTTATTGAGGACCCCAAAGGATTTTGAATCAGCATGTGAGACTAGTGGCTCTGATTATCAACATCAAACCCCGGGCATCTGTGTACATACTTGGCCAATAAAACTGATTCCAATTACATTTAATATGTAATAAAGCATCTAAACATGATAATCACGTGACATGAACCTAAGTTATAAGGAGCTTCTTTTTCTGTGGGTGTTTATGGTTGATAAATATTGGAGATATTAATTCACATTATCATATTTATTTCAAACACATTCATACAAGCTTTAATGGATTCCCTGTCTCAACACTGGTACATCTGGCTCCTGTGACACCCTACAAGGTCTCACTGCGTGCACGGAATCCAACAAAGAGCCGTAGCTACCTGCTTGGCATGTTGATGGGCAGGGGCTCCAGTCGCTGTATGGGGTGACCATACAGTCTCTCTTGCATGGCAGTAAGCAGGGCCTGACCGTGTCTGGGCGCAGACTCTCTGGACACCTGGAAGTACATCATTGACATGCTCAGACAAACTCAGAGGGTACCCTTGAAAATGTGATGGAGATGTACTGGATAAAAGCCAAAGGAACTGTGCCAGGACTTCACTCTGTGACTCTCAATGTGGATGACTTCAGCACTGGATCTTTTTGTGAGAGTGTGACTCCGCTCTTATTGCGCATAGTGATATGTTATGATATGGAAACCAAAGTATATCAGTATGTGATTTCCGGCTTTTTCTTTTGGTTTGGCACCTTTAAGATTTTCAGTGGCTCCTGCTGGCCACCCCTAAGAATAATTTCTGTCTAAAACGCAACAAGAGACAACCTTGTTTCTCCAATAATAGACATTTTAGTTTGTTATTTTTTTAGACGAGGTTATGGTGGAGTCTGCAATTTCAATCCCATACACTACTTGTCATTGCACAAGGAGTACAACGGAATTTGCTGTGCCATGCCGGAAATATAAGAAAGAGAAAATAGACAGTGATAAATACAGAATACATACACGTACAAAAAAATATATTTAAAAAAAACAATAATAATAATAACAGTCGTTATTAATCCCCCTAGTACTTATAAATTTGAATGTGTACAGTTTTAGATGCTAAAACGAAAAAATGTTTTCGATTGGCTGCATCTCAAATTATTCCTCTCCAAAAATTATTAAATTTCAAAAACAATTCCCTTAATAGCCAAAAGTCTGCATTTCTTTTCACCAATATCGATTTGCCTGGGTGCACTGAAATGTAACCCTTGCGCAAATCCTGAATCCCTTCCCCATAGAGCAGGGACGCCATCTATTTGTGGAGCCAACCAGGAGATTAGCTCTGCTCAGCTCTGCTCAATTAGCACAACTCTGCCCATGCCAGATCACCAATAAAAATGTTAGAAGAAAAGAAGCGCTCCAGCAAACACATGATCAAAAATAAATCTTTTTTAACTTATCACAGCTTTTACCACACACCTTATGAATACTCTAATACATATTTTTTGTTACCAGGCTAATAAATGAGAATGCTCTAATGCCAATTTATGTTTACTGGTGGCTGTCCTCACATCTTGGCCACAGCTGGTGCTGCTGGTGAAAGCGGGTGCCCCTCTTTCCATTGATGTGAAAGTGTGTCCCAAGGCTGCCGGCTCACTGCTCAGCATGTAACAGTAGGTTTAGGAGTAAGCGCAGGAATAAAGAGCGAGATTAATTTCCATACACAGCATGGAGGCTGGGGGGGGGTTGCCTGTGTAGGGCTGCTGTGCTGCCAGAATAATGCACCCGTTCTGTTGAATAAATAAATAGATAATTCATGTTCCCAGCAGATGCCTTCAGGGGGGAAACAGACCCAGATGCTTAAAACAGCTCATCAGCTAACACCTCTGCCAGACACCAGCAACAACAGACTAACCAGGAGACTAAACGGCACAATGTGCCATGTGCAAACAAAGTCTGCAACCAAAAGCAAAGGCTGTCTTTGACTTATACAACTGAAAGCATTAGTAGTGAAGCACTATTAATTATGTCGTCACCTGAGGAGTCACTGTTAAAGTTGTAGGAAAACCCTACAATACTGTTCTTTCATCTGTGCAAGCTTTCAACATTACAGCGTTTCCACTACGAAACCTGGTATTTCTAACAGAAATTGCTCATAGCCTGATGATCAGACTACATTGCCATTTTGTACTTCAGCCATTTAACCTGACAGGTAGCCAATAACTAGCATTATTTTAGGGTTGTTTTGTGTTCTTCTTCTTTTTCTGTGATATGTATGCCCATTGGAGAAATCTGCAGATTTAATTTAAGTTAAAATTTAAGTTTAATTTAAGTTAAAAAAATAAATAAATAAATAATAAAAATAATAATAATAAAATCAAAAAATTAAAAATAAATATTTAAATAAATTAAAAAATTCTTTGCAAATTTTCATATTTTGAAAGTAGGATTTCTTTTTTTCCACATCATAAGGTAAAAGTGTTAAAAAGGCATAAGGTGCTGCTAATTTTGTAGTTTTCCCAAGTAAAAATGTATTTTTAAAACATGTCATATTGATATCCTCCATGTTACTCGACGCATTTCCTAAATAACTTCATGACATTGAACTGTAGGTTTACGTTCACTTATTTCACCTCTGTTTCTAAGAAATCACGTTTTTAGTGTTGGTTAAGTAAAGTCAATGGCTCGAAACACTACAATACCCATAAGCCTCATTGGAGGCTGCCAATAGAGTGTGCCAGTAAACCCGGAACTCCGTTAGCGCTTTTAGCACATCCGGTTCTCTCGTCTAAAAGTCAATACGTTTTTTTGAATGGGATTTTGGTAGAATGCCTCAAATAAGGTCTGTGGTTAACAAAAGCTTAAGTTAGTTTCATTTTTTTTTCTACGACTTAAAACACGTCAGTAAATCCCCTACTTGTGAATTTTGAAGCTTTGAAGTCTAGATACCTTAAGTATCATAAACTTGTGTTAGCCACAGAGCTTATTTTCTGACATAATCCAAAACACAATGCATAAATCACATTCACTTTCTCTTCCGGGAACAAGCGCGATGCTAAACTTCCGGGTTTTGACGTCAGCCCTGGCACACTCTATTGAGCAGAAGCAGTCTGTCTTACAGTGAACTTGATGATTGGATGTTTCTTATCAAAGCCACCTTTCGAGTTGGGGAAAACCTCCTTCTTCAGTTATTACCACAGGCTTGAACCTTTGACTTTTCATCACAGTTGCTTTCTAACACTTTCTTTTTTTCTACTGATCATTAACTGTAAAGGTTTGACCACGCACAAACTTTCATCTTCATTGTCTTGGAAATGAACAATACTTTTTCCTTCACAAGCCCTGGACCCCAAAACAACTCCTCTCACTCCAAAGTAATTTCTTAAGTGTAATCATGAGAAGAATATAGGAAAAAAATCTAATTTACTCTCACATCCTGCTGCTCTCTGGGGAATCTGTCCCCCTAATAACATGTTAATCATTTTGCACCAGTTGAATAGTCCTGTCATACTTTGTAAGTAATGTAGATAGGATGACATTCAAGCACTTTAATTACACCTGAACTCCATAAGCAGCTGTGTGGAATCTTACTTTTTTGGAGGAACCTGGCCTACATTGACCCGGACGCAGATGACTTTGCGGGTTTGCATCCCCACTGAGCAGGACGCATCGTCACCCCGTGTTCGACCCACAGACGTGTTGGTGGCTGGGATGGAGGAGTCCTCTATGCACTGTCCCCAGGAGCCGGTCTGCCAGTGGTACACAGTGCAGGGATGGTCATTGCAGTTTCTCACCTCCTGCAGGGCACTGACATTGGGACACTGGATTCCACCTAAGAAATGATGGAGCACAAAGCAGCGTAAATGTCTTTACTGTACGACAGACAATAACAAAAATGACAACCAAATTGCAAGAATAAATGTTGTTTTGTGCATTTCTGCAAACCATGAATACGTTACATTTTATGTGATAATGTAGCTGATAGCTGTGGTGAATGTGTAGTTATGTTTAGGCACAAAAAACACTTAGTTGTGGCTCTGAAAAGAGAATGTTTTGGTTTTTTGGTTGGACAATCCTAGATTGTAAAATATAATATAAAATGTCATGTCACTAAAAGACAACCACATTTGGGGGCTGAAAAGCTCCTGGAAACACAACCATGACTAGCAAAAAAACAACCAGTTTTATTGTTTGTTGATCTCAGACAGTGGTCAGCAACTTGGCAGGCATCTAGCCTAAGTGACACACCATCCAAGAACCCATCCACCTCCCAGTGACAGTCAGTATACACACTGCATCACTTGATTGAAATCACAATGATTTATGTATGAAATGCACAAATTCAGTGTTTCCTTGGTTTGCAGAAATGTTCACTGCCAACATTTTCTCCTGGCAACTGGTCTGAAATTGACATCAGCATGTATAGAGGAAGATGAGAAGCTTGTTGGAAGCTTCAGCTATAAAAGGGTGCTCTAGAATCATCTAAGCACAGACAGATCCAAGGGAAAGAAAAAGAGTCTGTCGTGCTGGAGTCTGGTCTCTGCATGGAGTCTGCTCTGAGACATAATGTCATAATTGCCTCTGTCTGGTAGCAGGTCTCTATCTTGGTGTCATTTATACAAGGTCTTGACCCAGTAAAGGATTTGGCCTGGCAGAGCTATAAGACATTATTGTCCAAGGTGGTTTGGCCCCGTGAATTTTATCAGGGTAAAGATCTTTGGATCTTTTATGTGCGAGAATCAACAACTAAGGAAATTACTAATTAAGAGAAGCAGAGGCTCAGGTTGCCACCTCATTACTTATTTATTGGCAGAACCAGCCAGTGCTAACAGGAAGTGCGAGTGTGCTGCATCAAATTTCAGTCAGCTGTGAGCTTTAATAGATTTGTTTACCAATGGATGTGCTAAGAGAGTAAACTTGTGCAAAGAAACAACAAACACAAGCCAGATTATTAGATTATTATTACCGCTGACTACAAACACTTTCTGTGTGAGGCTTTGATTTCTAAAGGTGACTGGAGTTGCTAAGTAGAAACTAGTAGGCTGTGTTAATGTGCACTTCACCATCCCATCACATGAAAGGTTTTCATCTGTGGTGAGTCATTGCCTTTAACAGGCCGACATGACGAGAAACGCACATTGACAGGCAAGGAAACATCTCACTCTGCAGCGTGGGTTTGCCAAGGAATCCAAGTGCGATGCAAACTGGTACATGTCAACACACCAGTTAGAATTAGACTTCTAGCCAAGATGCAATGGCTTCCAGTGCTTTTAAATGTATCTTAAAGATCTGCTACTTTGTATGAAAACCTAAACTGGGTAGCCCTTCGTTTTGCCGATCTCAGATTGTTATTTTATCCACAGCCGAGTAGCCAGAACCATTTTATGTCTCTGCAAACCACAAATTCTTTACATTTGCACATTTCATAAGTACGTATATGTCAATGTTTCTTAAGTGATGTAGTATATGAGCTGACTCATCGGAAGGTGGCGGGGATGGTGGATGGCATGTCACTGAGGTAAGACACCTGACTAGCCGCAGACCACTGTTTGAGACCAATAAAGAACAGAATCAGTTGTTTTGTAAGTCATTGCTGTTTTACCAGTAGATTTGTTTGTTTCCAGCAGCTTTTTTCATTTGTTTTTTGCTGAGACATCACTGCTTTTCCCGCCAGGATTGTGCCTCACCAACCGGGTATTTCACACCAAAACATGATCTTTTCGTAACCATAACCAAGTGGCTTTTGTGCCTACTACAGTACTGTTGAAATGTAAAGTTTCAACATATCTGCTACATAATTGCATATCCGCAATTTGCAGAAACATACCATGCTAATATTTTTTCTGGCCATTGGGTTGTGTTTTCACTGTACCTGCACAGCTGCATTAACTGTGCTATTTAAATAACATGTACTATTTTTACTTGATTAAAATTTAATTTAAGTAGGCATTGCAGAACAGCAATGTATCTTTCAATATGAAAGGCACTAAAGTGGTTGTGGTCTCCATGGAGTACAAAGACAGGGCACAAATTGGATGTCCATTTCATAAACAGCAAACTGAACCGTAGCACACTCATAAATATAAAGCACCTGCTCTCTGGTGGGATTTTACTGAGGGAAGGAATGACTGGGCAGTTAGTAAAAGAAATAGCTAACTTGGCTGGACAAAGAGAACTACCTTTAAAAAAATCACATTTCATTAACAGAAAATCCAAGGAAATAATAATACGAAGTACTCAGCATGTACTCAAATTAATAACCTGTATTGTAGTCAACCAAGGATGGAAACAAATATTGAAGAGGAACTGGTACATAACTACTTCAAAAACTGCATGCACAAGATAACTGTTCCATTTGAAACACTCTGCTCATATATCGGGTTCTATTTCGCTCTTTGTGTGAGAAAACAAGTACATAAACCCAACACTGCATCAAAGTACTGCATGCTTGGGCAAACAGGATAAATTTACAGCTACGGCAATCATAAATGATTTCCTCTATTTTCCTGTTGGCTAGCAGTAAGGCATTGGCTATCTCAAGCTGGATGAGTCTTTGTGCAGCTCTATCGATTAGCTTTTAGCTTTGATTTTCACATAACTCATTGGAAAACAAGCAAGGCTGAAAGGAGCATGAGAGATAAATCAGAGGGTCTCTGGGGGAGGACCACTCACGAGGACTGACAGAGAAAAGATAACACAGGGGGCAGAGTGTCTATACAGAGCCAGGAGCCTGGATATGGACCCAGGTGGGGCATACACACCATGTGACCCTCATCACCACGAAACATGGTCATTTGCAACAGCTATCACCTTGGGAAAAGAGAACCCCCGAGGAGAAAGTTAGCCATTAGTGCCTCAAAAACCACTGAGTGTCATCTTCCAGCCAGTGACGGGGCTTCTGAATTGGACAAGAGAAGAGCTCAGACAGAAGGTATGGCTGACCTCTGTGTAACAGCTCAGGGGTCATTTAGAAAATATATTATTGGATTTCATCAGGGCAGTCATTTATCAGGCATGGAGCTCATTAACCCTTAGAAGGACTCACCGTTATTGCTGCACTGGCTAATTAAATAGTTAATTGATGATATTTAAGCACTCAAACTCAACATGTATTTAAAAAATGCCCAGCTCAAATGGCTGCAGATTAGCTGTGGCACTTCTGCTGCCCTGTAACTAATTCTTCAACAGATTATACCCCGTGTCATCATGATGATTTCGCACATCATTTACTTTGCAGACAATTAAATTATTTACTTAACACTACCTTGACACTCCCTCCTGACATTCATAGTGTTTGTCTTGACCTGAATAATTAGCTTATATCAAGACCAGTACAGGCTGCCTTGATACTATTGTTCAGTTTGAGTGCGTCAATGTGATTATGCAGCTAATGGTTTACTGAAAACAGCCTGTAGGCTACATGGTACATACACAGCATACTGTAAAATTTGATGATTACATTTTGTTTTACATTTTTCTCTGCTGCAATCTGTATATATTCCACAGGGAACAAAAGTTCAAAGAGAAAACAAGTACAAGAGCTAAGCCCAAGAGATATAAGCCTAGCAAATGCTTACCATACACCAGACTTTGAAACAACTTTTAAAAGACTTAATTCTGACATACTCTCACGTCGAAAGACAACCTGAGTTTTAATTCACAGACTATAAGATTTTGCAAGACTACAACCAGATTCCTTTTGAGATTATTTCCCACCCTGCTCCTGCTGGAAAATATTATGCCAAAGTCACTTGAAGAAATATGATATTTACGATTCCTTCCCTGTACGCAAAAACACGTAACTCTAGAGACACAAGATAAAAGACATCGTATGTCGATGGTATTCTTGTCAACTCAGTATCAAGATAATCGTAAAGATAAGCTGTATTTGTGTACAAAGTTTAAATTTTGGATTTTGTAGCCTCAACTTGCTACCAGATAAACAATCAGATCGGATACACGCAGAATTTAACACCTACACCTGTTCCCTTCATAACCTCCACAGTACTAGAGCACCAAGACTCTGCATTCTTGCACCTCCACCAGCGTCCCTCCATGTTTACTGTCCACCTGGTTTGCTGCCTTCTGTTTGGTGCTTGAGAGAGTGCAGCTAATGGTTGTTGACAGCGTTCATGTCATTGAACTTTAGTATTTGCGTGAGCCAAGACAAAAAATACTTAATGATATTAAACATGTTAGTTTTGCCAGAAGGTTTATGACCACCCCAAACGATCAAGATCACAGGAGTGCGCACCAACTTAGGTAAATCTCTTGTGATTTTATTCCAACATTGGAATTACTTGAAAAGTTGTTTGGTATAAGGTCGACAAACAGCCCTCTCCTTTCAGCTGATAAATCAAATGTTATCATAACCAAAGGGAATTACAGTTAAAACAATTACATTAAGACCCGCGTTTTGTTTTTCTTTATTTTTAAAAAGACATTATTGTAATTGCAAGAGACTAACATCACAGCAGCGTGTGTACATACCTCAAATATAACCCTTCACTGAAAAAGGCTCCAACAGACAGAGTTCAATCTTTCAGTTATCCTCTCTACTCTGCTACTCTTTCCTCTATCTTGTGATCTTTGCTGGAAACTCAAGTCTTCTCCAGGCTGTCTCAGTTTGCTATCGCTAATGGCCCGCATAGGTCTATGTGACTTGATGCTTCATTCAGCACACACCACATCAACCTGTCTGGCACCATGCTCCGTCGGTTCTCATCCATCTAACACTGCGGCAGTGTCTGCCTCCTAAATGCTAGGAAAGCTAATAAAGTTGGAGCATGCAGCTTGCATCGTGTTCTGGGCATGGACGTCCTCCTGAAGCCCAGCAAGGGCAATGGAGTAGGAGTATCCATTCACAAGGAAATCTATTATGTACAATTTGAGCAAGCTCCCCACTCCAGCACGTATGCTGTGTTGTTGTGAAAATGCCAAAGACAGCATGTCATGCAATGTGTTCCAGAAGTTGGACAACAAGAGCTGTTAAAATGATAGCAGGGACATAAAAGATAAAACTCTGATCTGCTGCCAAGCCAGGCGCTAACCATATGTGCAGCCTCCCATTTTTTTCTCGCAGTGAGGTTTGGTGAGAATGCCTCAGTTCTCACAGTGTGATTGGCAGCTTGGAGAGTTGGGCTTTAACCCAGAGGCACTCGCTTCCGTATCATTCCAGCACCATTTAGATACCCATGCCTCACCTTGGGGTTTGAAACACTTAATGCTAAGAAATACTCTATTCTACCACTAGTGTGTGAGAGCTTTATTTCTATTCCAAAAGCACTGGGATTCTGCTGGGCCAGCACATCAGCGGGAAGATATTACATCAGGGTAGACACATTTCTATGGCCCTCTAGTTAAACATATGGAGACTATGCACTACATCAGCAAAAATCACTTGCTGTCATCTAAGAACATCAAATAAGAATGTACCGAAGACTGGATTGACCAACGACAGCAGGGAAGGACCTTGAACAGAAGCAAAGGCAACATCCTTCATTTTTAAAAGGAAATTACAGAATAAAGTTTGACAAAGAGATTATGTATATTATTCTTTAGGTTGGCACGCTGATTATCCTTCCAATCGCTTCTTACCCTGCATTATAGTAACCCAGGCCACAACCTTTGCAGTCGCTGTAGAGGAGCACACAGAATAATTCATTTCACTTTGACATTTCACTTGTGGTATCGTGGTTTATAATGAGGAGAAGCAACAAAAAAACAGAGTTTTAAAACTTTCTTTTGTTGAACTGGCATCACTGTGGTATCAGACCAATATAGGTTTCTTATGGCAGTGTGGACAGCTGGGTCTGGGTTGGCAGTATGGTTAGGATGAGCATTTGTATTGTTTGAAAGTTCCATATAAATCTCACATATTGGCAAAAATATGATTCTGTCAGCTTTGTTCTGCTGTTGCAGGACTTCGGAGTTCTTACCTTCTCCTGCATTATAGGCGAGGATGGAGCGAGCTCTGGTCTGCTTGCCTTCCGTGTTTTTCCCAGAGCAGGTGTGGGAACAAAGAGACCATGAGGTCCAGGGGCTCAGGGCGCAATCCTTTGGGCAAGGCACTTCACAGATGGCTGGCATGGGCAGGATGGCATCACGGCAGAGCTGCCTCTCCGCGTATTCACCTGGAAGGACACAAGCAGATTTGGAATATGATCAGTGCATCAGTAGACAGAATAAAACTAAGAGACCAGTATCATGTCTGTCATTCAACTAACTAGTAACTAGTACAATTAAGCATTTTTCATTATCTTCTCAATGAACACCAAACATGGAGACTCAAAAAGGACATCAAGTATTGATCAAAGGTTATCAGAGCAGTAAAATACTATATATTTCAGTAAAAGTCAACTTCACTGCAAAAAATACTCACAATGGTTTATTATTATAAGTCTTTGCAAATCTGTATGAAATGTCTCACAACACACAAAGCTTACACAAATAAACAATCTTAGTTTCCTCAGTGCCAACCTGCCCTATATTATATATTACCGCACTATAACTCATAATATTATTGGCTAAACCATCTGCCAGTTGTCCCTACCGAAGCCGATCACTGGTGGGGTATGCACAAGGGATAACTTTTGTTGTCTGTATAGAGTTCTTCCTCATACTGGAGGAGTTGCTTAACTTATCTGACTTAACTGAGCAGTTGAGGTGACTTTGTTTTGGAAAGCTTAACGAAGTCAAGAAGAGTCATTGTTGCCATGAAAACAAAACCTATGAGGCAAAGACCACCACAAAATCAGCACTTGTAAGGGCTTCTGCTGAGATTCAAATAAAAGTGGCTGGGACCAAACACTTAGAAGCACTGTGTCCATTGGACAAATGTAAGAAGTTACTTGTTTTGTTTTGTACTGCACTCCTGTTACAAATGATGTAAAAATGATGCTGTGATATTGGTATTTTTTTAAGTTTAACTGACTGAATCACGAGTGTTGTGCTTTCAAGTGTTTTTCTAATTGTATTTCTCTACCTAAACAGAACAAAATCAAAGAGAACATAAAAATCAGTAAAGAGCTGCGAATATTGTGCACACTACAAACAAAATGTCCATGTCCTCCATATCAGTGAACACTAAGGTTTACAAGAGTGAAATGAACACAAGGTTGCTCAGATTAAGACTGGTGACTTTGCCATCTGCATTGAGCAGAAACATATTCATCTTAAAATCAATGTGTCTGAGCAGAGCGTGTTGGGTAATGTATCTTCCACTGGGTCATCTGACAGTAATACTATATATCAGGAATCCTTATTGTGATAAAGGTCCACAGCATTGTTTGTCTATGTTGCGGCAACTGAAAATGGACACACATATACTAGTGAAAGTGTTCTCTGGGCTTGCCTTAGCACAACTCGGTCAAACCAGATGAGTTTTTCTTATCTTACTTCTTATCTTATATCTTGTTGTCTTTGGGCACATGGGACTACTGTTTTTTCTTTATATTCCATTTTATCTAAGGGAAAAAACAGCAGTCCCGTGTGCCCAAAGACTAAATACAGAACAGGTGTATCAGAAGCTACAAGGAGCACCATGAAGTATTTGGTACTCATGTGGAAAACATTCAGTCAACACAATGTTAACATTTTTACTTGACTCTGACTATTGATAAACGTGATTTTTTTTAAAGTGATCAAAAAAATTCAAAATTGCACGGTTAGATACTTGCCCAAAGTATGTGCATACCAGATTTAAAGTCTTGAGATGAATCAGAACAAATGCTGCGGCATTTTTCCTAATCATACCAAATGCAGTCTTTGAGCACAACTGGGACAACTTTTGACTTTAAAAATGTGTTTGCATACTTTTTCAATCACTGCAACTATACATAAATTGCATAGTTTTGACCCTTATGAATAATTGCCATATATTTAATACCTAATATCACTTAACTTGACATTAATACTTCAACATACTCCACTCTGGCATAGTTAAATAAATCAGATGAGGTAGTTTTGAGTAGAAGATATTCATGGTTGAAAATGTAAATGCCAGTAAATATTTGAAAAGTTAAAATATTTAATTTCTTAATGCTGGAAAGTCCCATTTTTCCTAATAGCTCTGCAAATCGCAGAGCTGTGTTTGAAAGAGTAGTTTAATGTTTTGGGAAATAGGCTCATGAGCTTCCTTTCAAAGAGTGAGATAAGAGGATGGATATCAATCTGATGGCTGTGTGTCAAGGAGAGATGGAGCCAGAATGTGGTTAGTCTAGCTTAACATAAAGACTGAAAGCAGAGGAAACAGCTAGCCTAGGTCTGTCCAAACATACATCTACACCACCTTTAAAACTAATTACTTTAATATAAACAGTTATGTAAAAAAGACAACTTGTGATTTCAGGGGCAGTTAAGTGTTGGAGCTATTTCTTGACAAACAAGGTTATTCGTCAGTCTAGTACAGCAGTTTCTCCATCTGCAGTGCAGGTTTCTATATGGTTTGTGGATGGATTTATAGATTCAAAAGATTAAAAAATTATATATTGCCAATCATAGCTGATACGCTTAAAAAAATGTGCTAACAAATAATGACATTAAAACAGAACATTTAAAGGCAGTCAAAAACTACATATTTTGTCTTTAGTTTAAGGGACTTTTTTATCCAAGTTTTTTACTATAAAGTTGGCACAGCTGGCAACATCACTGTGTTGACAAGACTTTGACATGTTAAATGTAGTCACTATTCCCAGAAGGCCTCAAGTTCAGCGAGGGGTGGAGAGGGTGGAACTGACGCATAGACTGTAGTGACACCTCGCACAAGGCCTGTCATCAGTGCTGCCACAACCTTAATTATGCATAACTTTAAGTCTTAATAAAATATAGCCAGGTGAATAATTTAAAAATTCACCCCAGTTCAGTTGATATGAACAAGGAAATTAGCTATAGAGACCAAAACTTGTACCAGTTGGCCATTTTAACATGGGAGGCTACTGGGATTGACTGAGTCTTCGAGCCAGCCTCAAGTGGCCATTTGAGGAAATGCAGTTGTTGGTATTCCCATGTTGGCTTCATTTTTTCAGCCTTGGAGGTTGTTGCCTGGTTTAAACGCGTTGGCTGAATGACTGCCAAAACTTTTTAATTCTTACAGAGATGTACAGAGCTAGATACTCAGATCTATTGCTGAGACCTTAAAGGTTAAGCATGAGCTCTAGGACCATTACGTTCTTCAAAACAAATAGTCCTTTAAGAGAAGTGGATGTCTGTGAATGCGTACCGGTTTATATTTGAGGTCTTTTCAAGGATTTGGGGGTGGGGGTGCTGAAATGTTGACAGGGCCGATATTGATCTAGGTCTGCAGGCTGTCCTCACTCTTATCCCATTCCACCCCAGCCCATCCTGTAGCTGAAGGACCATATCTGTGAAAATCTCATTGTGAAGAGCTGGAAGAATGGCGACCAGTGAGTCGAATGACACGTCTGGGACCCCAGGGGAAAAGAGATCCATTTTCATCAGAAGGAGACAACAAGAGATCAATAAGAGGCCAGTGAAGAGAAACTCTGAGGGATGCCACATGGCTGTGGGGGTTGGGGGGCTTTGGTGATGGGGGACATATGGAGTCTTGACTTCCATGTGATTGATGCTGAAGGAAATCATTACAGTGTCTGTATGAAACTGATGGCTTCCATGATGTCTTTTTGTAACTGGAGCACTGCATGAGTTCAACTCTAGTTCTTGATAATTAAACACAATAATCTACTCTAGCCACCACAAACCAATAAAACAACAATATGGACCGTCAGACATCCAACTAGAAAGGTGAGACAATCACCAGTAGATACTGTACACGTTGTTTGGTCTTTGAGATAATTCCTTATGTCAATCAACTCTTTGATCCAGAATACATCTCTCTCCAAACAGGCTGTCACGAAATGTGCTGGATGTTCATGGTTCCCAGAAGACAATATGTAGTGTTAGATGTGACCCCTTGACCTTTCCTCCAGCACCACAACATATCCTCATACAACGGTTCATTTGATACCTTACGAAAACGCACCCCAATGAATGACATACTTAATGTAAATATTCTATGTCGGTTAGGTTTAGGCAAGTAAAGTTGCTTTGGTTGGGTTTAGGAAAAGAAACGTGGTTAAGTCGTACCTTAAAATAACTTAAAGTTCACTTGGTTTCATACGATTCCAAACACCGGTCTCCTGGTCTTGTGTTGTTTGATGCCTCTTAACAAGGACATCTTCTGTCCTTATATTACTTCCTTCTTCACTGCCATCAGCACATTGCCCACATGATCCCAGCCTTCCGATTATGCGGGTTATACACAAATGACTGTCTCATGATTATGTGAGTTATACTAAGGCAAAAGATTGCATTGACATACCGTTGGTGGGCACGTCAGATCAGAAAAGGCTCATGTTGTTTTCTATGAATGACAACAAATTAGCTATGTTGTCATTTAGGATGGAGGTTAGGATTTCTTTGAGCAACCATGTCAGCTGCTACAGTATGACATAAGAAGGTAAGATGCTTTCCCGGGACAGGCTGAATTACTACGTCCCAGACAGAGTAACAAAAAAATGTTACACTTTTTGGTAAATGAAAGATTTTCAGTGTAAATGAAAGTCATATCAAAAGAGGCCTTGTAGCATAGCATGGAGGAAGACTTTCCGAAAAAGCACCTTCCCTCTCTCCTGTTTCATACAATGTTCAAAATCATTCTGCTAAACTCACAGATCTGAGAGGCTGAAGCGATATCAGTTTGCCCTGAGCTCAGCAAGCAATTGACGCGATCAAAGGGACAATTTTCTTTCTAACATTACACACATCAGACAAGTCAAACCGCTGTCTGAACCTCTGTTGATGGAAATGTACCAGACGGAGGCTGACATCTCCTCTATTCAATTCTGCCACATCCGGGGGAGATTGCCTCTCACACACTCAGAGGTAATGGGGAAGAAAGGCAGACTAAATCCAAGCTGACTGTGTTGAGCAGGCTGCGCTAATCTAATTTACCAATAAGTCTGATTCAACAGGGTTCCATGAAAGGAAGCCCACACCTCTTTAGCTGAGTGCCTTTCAGAAGATGCAAGGCGAGGAAGAAATAAAGAAAGATGAAGACTAGGTCACTTTGAGTTTTTTTATGGTTGGCACTGAAAGTACTTACCTCAGTGTACTCACCAGCCATTTAAAAGGATCCAGATAATAAAGAGTGCCCCAAGGAATAAAGGAAGGGTAAAAAATGGAGTGAAGATATGATGATTATGTGAGGGTTGGCTAAAAGATAAGTGATACTCGAGGATATTTCCTCTTGATATAAGTATGTGTTGAAACCACAGTCTATACCGATGCTAATTGAAAAGAAATGGTGTTTTTTCTGCAGCCAATGTTCTTTTTTGTTGTGTGTGTAGCTCTGTACACTGGGTTACAACTGGCAACTGCATTTGTGATTGGTAGAGGCTCTGGATATGGCTCTGGATACTGTGGCTGTAACTGTGATAAGTACTCGTGCACAGCTATATAATAGCTTTGGCATCGCTGTTACTGTAATTACGACTACAGTAGTTATGATCACCAAGGCTTTAATATAGCTCTTTTTATGTGCATGACATTATCTGTGCATTGGCTGGCATTCTTATGAAGCTATTCCTGACATCTGTCATATATAAAAGAAGCATCAGGTTCATAACACAAGTGTCTGGACTCCACACTTTCTCAGCTAATGTACAGGTCTCGTAAACAGTATTTAGCCAGTTGCCATAGTCATAGCTGCAGCTGAAGCCATACCATAATGGACCTATACAGCCCCAGAAGAAGCAATACCTGCTGTCAAAGCTATAATCACTACTCCAGCTTCAATGATAGCTGTGACCATCATCACAGTGTTTCAGCTGCCAACCAACAAGCTGGCAGCTGGCTACTGTCAGAGCTTCGACATGGTCTGATCAGAGGGTAATAAAAACGCATTAAGAGGAAAAGTATGTGTTACTAAGTAGGGCTGGGCAATATATCAATATTATGTTGATATTATGATATGAGATGAGATACTGGATTTGATTTTGGATATCGTAATATTGTAAGTGTTGCCTTTTCCTGGTTTTAAAGAAAAGTGATGTAATTTAAAATTACATCACTTTTCTATATTATAAATAGAAATATTTCTATATTTCTATATTCTAAATTACTAATTTTCTGAACTTATCAGACTGTTCTAGCTGTTCTAATATTTGCCTTCACCCAGTTGGTCATTATATCCACATTACTGGTGTATATTTATCAAAAAACTTCAATGTGTACATATTCTTTGAAAGCACCACTAGTCAACCCTACTAGGGCTGCCCCCTCATAGTCGACCAAACGTTAGAGGTTCAAAAGGTCATTGATCAGCAAGATTTGATTGGTCGCTTTAGCTGGAGCTGCAAATTGTCAATATATATGACTGGACCATGTGGGAATTTAATTTGAAAGGACAAACACAGGAAGAGGCCACATTTAGCAGCAGTCAGACAAAAGTCAAATAACAAACCAATCACAGTCGACAGATGATGATAGGTCTACACACTTGTAAACAGCGCCTGGAAGAAGATCAGCTCTGCACTCAGGATATTGAGGTAAATAGGCTATATATGATGCTTGTTAAGGTTGCTTAGCAACCTCAGACGCAACCACACTCTTGAAAGCTGGCACAGCTTTTTTTTGGGGGGAGTTTTTTTGAATTGATTGATTGGCAAGAGTAGCGCCCAGCGCCTGACCTCACTTTTTCAAGCCGGTTAAAGATGTGGCATGTGTACGGCCCCTAATTTCCAGGGCTGGTACCTGCGGTTATTCCACAGGCAAGTTAGTAACATGTCGGGCAGGAAATCCAAAGTGTGGGATAATTTTAGAAGGTGAAGGACGAACCCAAGGTGATATGTAAACTCTGCAGGCAAACATTTGCCTATCATTCATCAACTACAAACATGACGTATCATCTGAAACATGGAAGTAGCTACATGCCCATTAGCCCACAGCGCCATCAACAGGCCGCTCGCTCAGTGTGTGACGTGCACTTGTAGATAAAATATAGGCCTATATTAATGAAGGCTCATGAGTACGGTTTTGTATTTCTCAGCCCTTATTATTATTATTTTTTTTATTAATATTTTTTCAAATCCTACCCCAACCTTTGTAATACGTGGTTTTAAAAAAACAGTAACATTTAGGATGCAATATT